>OX460921.1:7210737-9700494 GCA_949788335.1 Salpingus planirostris | reverse complement strand
GACCTGACCTGACCTGACCTGACCTGACCTGACCTGACCTGACCTGACCTGACCTGACCTGACCTGACCTGACCTGACCTGACCTGACCTGACCTGACCTGACCTGACCTGACCTGACCTGACCTGACCTGACCTGACCTGACCTGACCTGACCTGACCTGACCTGACCTGACCTGACCTGACCTGACCTGACCTGACCTGACCTGACCTGACCTGACCTGACCTGACCTGACCTGACCTGACCTGACCTGACCTGACCTGACCTGACCTGACCTGACCTGACCTGACCTGACCTGACCTGACCTGACCTGACCTGACCTGACCTGACCTGACCTGACCTGACCTGACCTGACCTGACCTGACCTGACCTGACCTGACCTGACCTGACCTGACCTGACCTGACCTGACCTGACCTGACCTGACCTGACCTGACCTGACCTGACCTGACCTGACCTGACCTGACCTGACCTGACCTGACCTGACCTGACCTGACCTGACCTGACCTGACCTGACCTGACCTGACCTGACCTGACCTGACCTGACCTGACCTGACCTGACCTGACCTGACCTGACCTGACCTGACCTGACCTGACCTGACCTGACCTGACCTGACCTGACCTGACCTGACCTGACCTGACCTGACCTGACCTGACCTGACCCCTACGACACTCCCGGAGCTGACCCGAGTCGAATCTGACACTTCCCGGTCGAAAGTCCACAAAATGACACCGGATTCTGGTGGGGGACGGTAAAATACGTTTCTGGTGTGAGTTTGGGATTTTTAAAAAAAGGACTTTTCGAGAAAAGTGAGGTTACAGTTTTTGAGTGGTGGTTTTCCACACTTCCCGGTCGAAAGTCCACAAACCGACACCGGATTCTGGTGGGGGACGGTAAAATGCGTCTCAGGTGTGAATTTGGGATTTTTAAAAAAAGGACTTTTCGAGAAAATTGAGGTCAAAATTTTCGAGGGGTGGGGGAAAAATCGAAAAAAAAAAAAAAAGTGCCAAACGACCCAACTTTTCTCGTCTCGTCGAATTGTGGAAAAAAAATTTTTCGGTGTTGGGACTTGGAAAAATTTCGACCGAAAATTTTTCAAAAGGCCGTAACTCGCGTGACCCACCGGGTCAAGAAAAACGGCTATACACGGGTCGAATATTTTTCGATTCTGCATACGACAGTATTTTTTTCGGATTTTCCAAGTACCGGGAAATAGCCAACCTGCCCGCGACTCTCGTCCAACGCGACCAACCGCGCATGCGTGGGACGCGCCGTCGTCTACTCGGCGCCACGGCGCAGCCACGCGTGCGCAGTGGGTCGCATGAGAGTCCGGGGTCTGACCCGAGTCGTATGCAACCGACTGCGCAGCTCTGCCGTGCGTCGTCGTCTACTTGGGTCCCTGGCGCACGCAGGCGTGCGCATTGGGTGCCGATCGCTTGCAAACTTTTACCCGATTTCGAGACCGCCCCGTGCGCATGTCTGACACGCTCCCTTCTCTACTCAAAATCACGGCGCTCGCGCGCCTGCGCATTGGGTGCCGATCGCTTGCCAATTTTTATCCGATTCCGAAACCATTCCGTGCGCATGTCTGACACGCTCCCTTCCCTACTTGTAACCCTGGCGCTCACGCGCCTGCGCACTGGATGCCGATCGCTTGCAAACTTTTACCCGATTCCCAAACCGCCCCGTGCGCACTCGTCACTACCCTCCTTCCCTACTTAGCCCCCCGGCGCTCGCGCGCCTGCGCAAACACCACACTCGGCTTCGCCTTGCTTGTACGCATCCGACCCATCCCCTCGCGCACCCCTCGGCCTGAATTTTTCCCGCGCATGCGCAGTACGGAAAATGCGAATTACGAGACCCCGTGAACTACCCCTAAACTCGGGAACAACCCCTACCTCTTGGAACACCCTCCAATGTGGCCTAACCCCCTCTATCTTTCCCATCCACACGAAGCCCAATATCACTTCCCACCCATTGTCGTTGGGGAATTCGGGGCACGGAGTACGGAATAGTAGCGAAAGTGTTGGAATAATTTTTTTCGTGGAGGCGCCTCTATTAGCGGCCGGTGGGGTGGTGGTGGCTACATATTCCCGGTGAGATGACGATGCGACCTTCGCAAGGTCACACGTCGATTTCACCACGTTCCCGACGTTTCCCGTCGACCGGAATGGTCGCGTTCGACGAGGAATCGAAAAATATTCACGAGACGATCATAAAAAAAGTACCTTGATAAGGCCAAAAAGGTCGATTTTCAAAAATTACGTTTTTGAGTCACTTTGAGGTGGAATTTTGCCATTCCGACAACGGATTCTTGTTGGTGGCTTAGAAAAAGATGTTGAGGAATTTTTTCACATTTTTAGGGGTTGTTTTTAGAAAGTTATTACCGTTTGAAAATTGCAACGCTACGCCAATATTAGACGCATTTTCTCACATCAGATGACTCAATTAGAACCCAATTTAAATTTGCCGTCGAAACCTCAACAAATAAAAAAGTTACAGCACTTTGAAATTTTCAAAAAGTTGAAAATTCGAAAATTCGAGCATTTTTTTTTCTCAGATGAACCAATACCGGACGCATGTATCTACTCCAGATGACACAATGAGAAGCCAATTTGAATTTTTTATCGATATCTCGACTAATAAGAAAGTTTCGCCACTTTGAAGTTTGCGAAAATCGTTGAAATTTTCGTAAAAATTTCATGTCAAAAATGTAAAAAGCACGATTCTCGGTCAATTCGAAAGCTTTTCGCACATGTCTATACTGTTTTCGATAGATTTTTCGATTTTCTTTCGATTGCCGGGTCGCCCAAATCGATATCTCGATCGGTTTAAAAGTTAGACCGGTTTCAATTTTACGAGACCGATGATTTGGTGATTTTTCGGAGGCCATAATTCACATGAAAAATTACCTTTTTCCGATGCGCTCTAGAAGCATTTCGTAGATTTTTTGACGCTCTTCCGAATGCGCGGCCGCCCATCTCGCTCAGAGCTTCGGTTCAAAAGTTATGGTCGATTGAAAATTTCGAGCAAAATTTGTACCCAAAGTGATGGATTTTCGAAAAAATCGAAAATCACTAAATGTCGTCCAAATCGAAATCCAGACACTTTTCCCGATAGATTTTGAGCTAACTAAGCGATTCCCGGGTCGTGCGCCTCGATAGCTCCACTAATAACGAAGTTATGGCCGTTTGAAAATTTTACTCTATTTTCAACGGTACGCCAATATTAGACGCATTTTCTCACTTCAGATGACTCAATTAGAACCCAATTTAAATTTGCCGTCGATATCTCAACAAATAAAAAAGTTACAGCACTTTGAAATTTTCAAAAAGTTGAAAATTCGAAAATTCGAGCATTTTTTTTTCTCAGATGAACCAATACCGGACGCATGTATCTACTCCAGATGACACAATGAGAAGCCAATTTGAATTTTTTATCGATATCTCGACTAATAAGAAAGTTTCGCCACTTTGAAGTTTGCGAAAATCGTTGAAATTTTCGTAAAAATTTCATGTCAAAAATGTAAAAAGCACGATTCTCGGTCAATTCGAAAGCTTTTCGCACATGTCTATACTGTTTTCGATAGATTTTTCGATTCTCTTTCGATTGCCGGGTCGCCCAAATCGATATCTCGATCGGTTTAAAAGTTAGACCGGTTTCAATTTTACGAGACCGATGATTTGGTGATTTTTCGGAGGCCATAATTCACATGAAAAATTACCTTTTTCCGATGCGCTCTAGAAGCATTTCGTAGATTTTTTGACGTTCTTTCGAATGCGCGGCCGCCCATCTCGCTCAGAGCTTCGGTTCAAAAGTTATGGTCGATTGAAAATTTCGAGCAAAATTTGTACCCAAAGTGATGGATTTTCGAAAAAATCAAAAATCACTAAATGTCGTCCAAATCGAAATCCAGACACTTTTCCCGATAGATTTTGAGCTAACTAAGCGATTCCCGGGTCGTGCGACTCGATAGCTCCACTAATAACGAAGTTATAACCGTTTGAAAATTTTACTCTATTTTCAACGGTACGCCAATATTAGACGCATTTTCTCACTTCAGATGACTCAATTAGAACCCAATTTAAATTTGCCGTCGATATCTCAACAAATAAAAAAGTTACAGCACTTTGAAATTTTCAAAAAGTTGAAAATTCGAAAATTCGAGCATTTTTTTTCTCAGATGAATCAATACCGGACGCATGTATCTACTCCAGATGACACAATAAGAAGCCAATTTGAATTTTTTATCGATATCTCGACTGATAAGAAAGTTTCGCCACTTTGATGTTTGCGAAAATCGTTGAAATTTTCGTAAAAATTTCATGTCAAAAATGTAAAAAGCACGATTCTCGGTCAATTCGAAAGCTTTTCGCACATGTCTATAATGTTTTCGATAGATTTTTCGATTCTCTTTCGATTGCCGGGTCGCCCAAATCGATATCTCGATCGGTTTAAAAGTTAGACCGGTTTCAATTTTACGAGACCGATGATTTGGTGATTTTTCGGAGGCCATAATTCACATGAAAAATTACCTTTTTCCGATGCGCTCTAGAAGCATTTCGTAGATTTTTTGACGCTCTTTCGAATGCGCGGCCGCCCATCTCGCTCAGAGCTTCGGTTCAAAAGTTATGGTCGATTGAAAATTTCGAGCAAAATTTGTACCCAAAGTGATGGATTTTCGAAAAAATCAAAAATCACTAAATGTCGTCCAAATTGAAATCCAGACACTTTTCCCGATAGATTTTGAGCTAACTAAGCGATTCCCGGGTCGTGCGACTCGATAGCTCCACTAATAACGAAGTTATAACCGTTTGAAAATTTCACTCTATTTTCAACGGTACGCCAATATTAGACGCATTTTCTCACTTCAGATGACTCAATTAGAACCCAATTTAAATTTGCCGTCGATATCTCAACAAATAAAAAAGTTACAGCACTTTGAAATTTTCAAAAAGTTGAAAATTCGAAAATTCGAGCATTTTTTTTTCTCAGATGAACCAATACCGGACGCATGTATCTACTCCAGATGACACAATGAGAAGCCAATTTGAATTTTTTATCGGTATCTCGACTAATAAGAAAGTTTCGCCACTTTGATGTTTGCGAAAATCGTTGAAATTTTCGTAAAAATTTCATGTCAAAAATGTAAAAAGCACGATTCTCGGTCAATTCGAAAGCTTTTCGCACATGTCTATAATGTTTTCGATAGATTTTTCGATTCTCTTTCGATTGCCGGGTCGCCCAAATCGATATCTCGATCGGTTTAAAAGTTAGACCGGTTTCAATTTTACGAGACCGATGATTTGGTGATTTTTCGGAGGCCATAATTCACATGAAAAATTACCTTTTTCCGATGCGCTCTAGAAGCATTTCGTAGATTTTTTGACGTTCTTTCGAATGCGCGGCCGCCCATCTCGCTCAGAGCTTCGGTTCAAAAGTTATGGTCGATTGAAAATTTCGAGCAAAATTTGTACCCAAAGTGATGGATTTTCGAAAAAATCAAAAATCACTAAATGTCGTCCAAATCGAAATCCAGACACTTTTCCCGATAGATTTTGAGCTAACTAAGCGATTCCCGGGTCGTGCGACTCGATAGCTCCACTAATAACGAAGTTATAACCGTTTGAAAATTTTACTCTATTTTCAACGGTACGCCAATATTAGACGCATTTTCTCACTTCAGATGACTCAATTAGAACCCAATTTAAATTTGCCGTCGATATCTCAACAAATAAAAAAGTTACAGCACTTTGAAATTTTCAAAAAGTTGAAAATTCGGAAATTCGAGCATTTTTTTTTTCTCAGATGAACCAATACCGGACGCATGTATCTACTCCAGATGACACAATGAGAAGCCAATTTGAATTTTTTATTGGTATCTCGACTAATAAGAAAGTTTCGCCACTTTGATGTTTGCGAAAATCGTTGAAATTTTCGTAAAAATTTCATGTCAAAAATGTAAAAAGCACGATTCTCGGTCAATTCGAAAGCTTTTCGCACATGTCTATAATGTTTTCGATAGATTTTTCGATTCTCTTTCGATTGCCGGGTCGCCCAAATCGATATCTCGATCGGTTTAAAAGTTAGACCGGTTTCAATTTTACGAGACCGATGATTTGGTGATTTTTCGGAGGCCATAATTCACATGAAAAATTACCTTTTTCCGATCCGCTCTAGAAGCATTTCGTAGATTTTTTGACGCTCTTTCGAATGCGCGGCCGCCCATCTCGCTCAGAGCTTCGGTTCAAAAGTTATGGTCGATTGAAAATTTCGAGCAAAATTTGTACCCAAAGTGATGGATTTTCGAAAAAATCAAAAATCACTAAATGTCGTTAAAATCAAAATCCAGACACTTTTCCCGATAGATTTTGAGCTAACTAAGCGATTCCCGGGTCGTGCGACTCGATAGCTCCACTAATAACGAAGTTATAACCGTTTGAAAATTTCACTCTATTTTCAACGGTACGCCAATATTAGACGCATTTTCTCACTTCAGATGACTCAATTAGAACCCAATTTAAATTTGCCGTCGATATCTCAACAAATAAAAAAGTTACAGCACTTTGAAATTTTCAAAAAGTTGAAAATTCGAAAATTCGAGCATTTTTTTTTCTCAGATGAACCAATACCGGACGCATGTATCTACTCCAGATGACACAATGAGAAGCCAATTTGAATTTTTTATTGGTATCTCGACTAATAAGAAAGTTTCGCCACTTTGATGTTTGCGAAAATCGTTGAAATTTTCGTAAAAATTTCATGTCAAAAATGTAAAAAGCACGATTCTCGGTCAATTCGAAAGCTTTTCGCACATGTCTATAATGTTTTCGATAGATTTTTCGATTCTCTTTCGATTGCCGGGTCGCCCAAATCGATATCTCGATCGGTTTAAAAGTTAGACCGGTTTCAATTTTACGAGACCGATGATTTGGTGATTTTTCGGAGGCCATAATTCACATGAAAAATTACCTTTTTCCGATGCGCTCTAGAAGCATTTCGTAGATTTTTTGACGCTCTTTCGAATGCGCGGCCGCCCATCTCGCTCAGAGCTTCGGTTCAAAAGTTATGGTCGATTGAAAATTTCGAGCAAAATTTGTACCCAAAGTGATGGATTTTCGAAAAAATCAAAAATCACTAAATGTCGTCCAAATCAAAATCCAGACACTTTTCCCGATAGATTTTGAGCTAACTAAGCGATTCCCGGGTCGTGCGACTCGATAGCTCCACTAATAACGAAGTTATGGCCGTTTGAAAATTTTACTCTATTTTCAACGGTGCTCCAATATTAGACGCATTTTCTCACTTCAGATGACTCAATTAGAACCCAATTTAAATTTGCCGTCGATATCTCAACAAATAAAAAAGTTACAGCACTTTGAAATTTTCAAAAAGTTGAAAATTCGAAAATTCGAGCATTTTTTTTTTCTCAGATGAACCAATACCGGACGCATGTATCTACTCCAGATGACACAATGAGAAGCCAATTTGAATTTTTTATTGGTATCTCGACTAATAAGAAAGTTTCGCCACTTTGATGTTTGCGAAAATCGTTGAAATTTTCGTAAAAATTTCATGTCAAAAATGTAAAAAGCACGATTCTCGGTCAATTCGAAAGCTTTTCGCACATGTCTATAATGTTTTCGATAGATTTTTCGATTCTCTTTCGATTGCCGGGTCGCCCAAATCGATATCTCGATCGGTTTAAAAGTTAGACCGGTTTCAATTTTACGAGACCGATGATTTGGTGATTTTTCGGAGGCCATAATTCACATGAAAAATTACCTTTTTCCGATGCGCTCTAGAAGCATTTCGTAGATTTTTTGACGCTCTTTCGAATGCGCGGCCGCCCATCTCGCTCAGAGCTTCGGTTCAAAAGTTATGGTCGATTGAAAATTTCGAGCAAAATTTGTACCCAAAGTGATGGATTTTCGAAAAAATCAAAAATCACTAAATGTCGTCCAAATCAAAATCCAGACACTTTTCCCGATAGATTTTGAGCTAACTAAGCGATTCCCGGGTCGTGCGACTCGATAGCTCCACTAATAACGAAGTTATGGCCGTTTGAAAATTTTACTCTATTTTCAACGGTGCTCCAATATTAGACGCATTTTCTCACTTCAGATGACTCAATTAGAACCCAATTTAAATTTGCCGTCGATATCTCAACAAATAAAAAAGTTACAGCACTTTGAAATTTTCAAAAAGTTGAAAATTCGAAAATTCGAGCATTTTTTTTTTCTCAGATGAACCAATACCGGACGCATGTATCTACTCCAGATGACACAATGAGAAGCCAATTTGAATTTTTTATTGGTATCTCGACTAATAAGAAAGTTTCGCCACTTTGATGTTTGCGAAAATCGTTGAAATTTTCGTAAAAATTTCATGTCAAAAATGTAAAAAGCACGATTCTCGGTCAATTCGAAAGCTTTTCGCACATGTCTATAATGTTTTCGATAGATTTTTCGATTCTCTTTCGATTGCCGGGTCGCCCAAATCGATATCTCGATCGGTTTAAAAGTTAGACCGGTTTCAATTTTACGAGACCGATGATTTGGTGATTTTTCGGAGGCCATAATTCACATGAAAAATTACCTTTTTCCGATGCGCTCTAGAAGCATTTCGTAGATTTTTTGACGCTCTTTCGAATGCGCGGCCGCCCATCTCGCTCAGAGCTTCGGTTCAAAAGTTATGGTCGATTGAAAATTTCGAGCAAAATTTGTACCCAAAGTGATGGATTTTCGAAAAAATCAAAAATCACTAAATGTCGTCCAAATTGAAATCCAGACACTTTTCCCGATAGATTTTGAGCTAACTAAGCGATTCCCGGGTCGTGCGACTCGATAGCTCCACTAATAACGAAGTTATAACCGTTTGAAAATTTCACTCTATTTTCAACGGTACGCCAATATTAGACGCATTTTCTCACTTCAGATGACTCAATTAGAACCCAATTTAAATTTGCCGTCGATATCTCAACAAATAAAAAAGTTACAGCACTTTGAAATTTTCAAAAAGTTGAAAATTCGAAAATTCGAGCATTTTTTTTTCTCAGATGAACCAATACCGGACGCATGTATCTACTCCAGATGACACAATGAGAAGCCAATTTGAATTTTTTATCGGTATCTCGACTAATAAGAAAGTTTCGCCACTTTGATGTTTGCGAAAATCGTTGAAATTTTCGTAAAAATTTCATGTCAAAAATGTAAAAAGCACGATTCTCGGTCAATTCGAAAGCTTTTCGCACATGTCTATAATGTTTTCGATAGATTTTTCGATTCTCTTTCGATTGCCGGGTCGCCCAAATCGATATCTCGATCGGTTTAAAAGTTAGACCGGTTTCAATTTTACGAGACCGATGATTTGGTGATTTTTCGGAGGCCATAATTCACATGAAAAATTACCTTTTTCCGATGCGCTCTAGAAGCATTTCGTAGATTTTTTGACGCTCTTTCGAATGCGCGGCCGCCCATCTCGCTCAGAGCTTCGGTTCAAAAGTTATGGTCGATTGAAAATTTCGAGCAAAATTTGTACCCAAAGTGATGGATTTTCGAAAAAATCAAAAATCACTAAATGTCGTCCAAATCGAAATCCAGACACTTTTCCCGATAGATTTTGAGCTAACTAAGCGATTCCCGGGTCGTGCGACTCGATAGCTCCACTAATAACGAAGTTATAACCGTTTGAAAATTTTACTCTATTTTCAACGGTACGCCAATATTAGACGCATTTTCTCACTTCAGATGACTCAATTAGAACCCAATTTAAATTTGCCGTCGATATCTCAACAAATAAAAAAGTTACAGCACTTTGAAATTTTCAAAAAGTTGAAAATTCGGAAATTCGAGCATTTTTTTTTTCTCAGATGAACCAATACCGGACGCATGTATCTACTCCAGATGACACAATGAGAAGCCAATTTGAATTTTTTATTGGTATCTCGACTAATAAGAAAGTTTCGCCACTTTGATGTTTGCGAAAATCGTTGAAATTTTCGTAAAAATTTCATGTCAAAAATGTAAAAAGCACGATTCTCGGTCAATTCGAAAGCTTTTCGCACATGTCTATAATGTTTTCGATAGATTTTTCGATTCTCTTTCGATTGCCGGGTCGCCCAAATCGATATCTCGATCGGTTTAAAAGTTAGACCGGTTTCAATTTTACGAGACCGATGATTTGGTGATTTTTCGGAGGCCATAATTCACATGAAAAATTACCTTTTTCCGATCCGCTCTAGAAGCATTTCGTAGATTTTTTGACGCTCTTTCGAATGCGCGGCCGCCCATCTCGCTCAGAGCTTCGGTTCAAAAGTTATGGTCGATTGAAAATTTCGAGCAAAATTTGTACCCAAAGTGATGGATTTTCGAAAAAATCAAAAATCACTAAATGTCGTTAAAATCAAAATCCAGACACTTTTCCCGATAGATTTTGAGCTAACTAAGCGATTCCCGGGTCGTGCGACTCGATAGCTCCACTAATAACGAAGTTATAACCGTTTGAAAATTTCACTCTATTTTCAACGGTACGCCAATATTAGACGCATTTTCTCACTTCAGATGACTCAATTAGAACCCAATTTAAATTTGCCGTCGATATCTCAACAAATAAAAAAGTTACAGCACTTTGAAATTTTCAAAAAGTTGAAAATTCGAAAATTCGAGCATTTTTTTTTCTCAGATGAACCAATACCGGACGCATGTATCTACTCCAGATGACACAATGAGAAGCCAATTTGAATTTTTTATTGGTATCTCGACTAATAAGAAAGTTTCGCCACTTTGATGTTTGCGAAAATCGTTGAAATTTTCGTAAAAATTTCATGTCAAAAATGTAAAAAGCACGATTCTCGGTCAATTCGAAAGCTTTTCGCACATGTCTATAATGTTTTCGATAGATTTTTCGATTCTCTTTCGATTGCCGGGTCGCCCAAATCGATATCTCGATCGGTTTAAAAGTTAGACCGGTTTCAATTTTACGAGACCGATGATTTGGTGATTTTTCGGAGGCCATAATTCACATGAAAAATTACCTTTTTCCGATGCGCTCTAGAAGCATTTCGTAGATTTTTTGACGCTCTTTCGAATGCGCGGCCGCCCATCTCGCTCAGAGCTTCGGTTCAAAAGTTATGGTCGATTGAAAATTTCGAGCAAAATTTGTACCCAAAGTGATGGATTTTCGAAAAAATCAAAAATCACTAAATGTCGTCCAAATCAAAATCCAGACACTTTTCCCGATAGATTTTGAGCTAACTAAGCGATTCCCGGGTCGTGCGACTCGATAGCTCCACTAATAACGAAGTTATGGCCGTTTGAAAATTTTACTCTATTTTCAACGGTGCTCCAATATTAGACGCATTTTCTCACTTCAGATGACTCAATTAGAACCCAATTTAAATTTGCCGTCGATATCTCAACAAATAAAAAAGTTACAGCACTTTGAAATTTTCAAAAAGTTGAAAATTCGAAAATTCGAGAATTTTTTTTTTCTCAGATGAACCAATACCGGACGCATGTATCTACTCCAGATGACACAATGAGAAGCCAACTTGAATTTTTTATCGGTATCTCGACTAATAAGAAAGTTTCGCCACTTTGATGTTTGCGAAAATCGTTGAAATTTTCGTAAAAATTTCATGTCAAAAATGTAAAAAGCACGATTCTCGGTCAATTCGAAAGCTTTTCGCACATGTCTATAATGTTTTCGATAGATTTTTCGATTCTCTTTCGATTGCCGGGTCGCCCAAATCGATATCTCGATCGGTTTAAAAGTTAGACCGGTTTCAATTTTACGAGACCGATGATTTGGTGATTTTTCGGAGGCCATAATTCACATGAAAAATTACCTTTTTCCGATGCGCTCTAGAAGCATTTCGTAGATTTTTTGACGCTCTTTCGAATGCGCGGCCGCCCATCTCGCTCAGAGCTTCGGTTCAAAAGTTATGGTCGATTGAAAATTTCGAGCAAAATTTGTACCCAAAGTGATGGATTTTCGAAAAAATCAAAAATCACTAAATGTCGTCCAAATCAAAATCCAGACACTTTTCCCGATAGATTTTGAGCTAACTAAGCGATTCCCGGGTCGTGCGACTCGATAGCTCCACTAATAACGAAGTTATGGCCGTTTGAAAATTTTACTCTATTTTCAACGGTGCTCCAATATTAGACGCATTTTCTCACTTCAGATGACTCAATTAGAACCCAATTTAAATTTGCCGTCGATATCTCAACAAATAAAAAAGTTACAGCACTTTGAAATTTTCAAAAAGTTGAAAATTCGAAAATTCGAGCATTTTTTTTTCTCAGATGAACCAATACCGGACGCATGTATCTACTCCAGATGACACAATGAGAAGCCAACTTGAATTTTTTATCGATATCTCGACTAATAAGAAAGTTTCGCCACTTTGATGTTTGCGAAAATCGTTGAAATTTTCGTAAAAATTTCATGTCAAAAATGTAAAAAGCACGATTCTCGGTCAATTCGAAAGCTTTTCGCACATGTCTATAATGTTTTCGATAGATTTTTCGATTCTCTTTCGATTGCCGGGTCGCCCAAATCGATATCTCGATCGGTTTAAAAGTTAGACCGGTTTCAATTTTACGAGACCGATGATTTGGTGATTTTTCGGAGGCCATAATTCACATGAAAAATTACCTTTTTCCGATGCGCTCTAGAAGCATTTCGTAGATTTTTTGACGCTCTTTCGAATGCGCGGCCGCCCATCTCGCTCAGAGCTTCGGTTCAAAAGTTATGGTCGATTGAAAATTTCGAGCAAAATTTGTACCCAAAGTGATGGATTTTCGAAAAAATCAAAAATCACTAAATGTCGTCCAAATCGAAATCCAGACACTTTTCCCGATAGATTTTGAGCTAACTAAGCGATTCCCGGGTCGTGCGACTCGATAGCTCCACTAATAACGAAGTTATGGCCGTTTGAAAATTTTACTCTATTTTCAACGGTACGCCAATATTAGACGCATTTTCTCACTTCAGATGACTCAATTAGAACCCAATTTAAATTTGCCGTCGATATCTCAACAAATAAAAAACTTACAGCACTTTGAAATTTTCAAAAAGTTGAAAATTCGAAAATTCGAGCATTTTTTTTTCTCAGATGAACCAATACCGGACGCATGTATCTACTCCAGATGACACAATGAGAAGCCAATTTGAATTTTTTATCGGTATCTCGACTAATAAGAAAGTTTCGCCACTTTGATGTTTGCGAAAATCGTTGAAATTTTCGTAAAAATTTCATGTCAAAAATGTAAAAAGCACGATTCTCGGTCAATTCGAAAGCTTTTCGCACATGTCTATAATGTTTTCGATAGATTTTTCGATTCTCTTTCGATTGCCGGGTCGCCCAAATCGATATCTCGATCGGTTTAAAAGTTAGACCGGTTTCAATTTTACGAGACCGATGATTTGGTGATTTTTCGGAGGCCATAATTCACATGAAAAATTACCTTTTTCCGATGCGCTCTAGAAGCATTTCGTAGATTTTTTGACGCTCTTTCGAATGCGCGGCCGCCCATCTCGCTCAGAGCTTCGGTTCAAAAGTTATGGTCGATTGAAAATTTCGAGCAAAATTTGTACCCAAAGTGATGGATTTTCGAAAAAATCAAAAATCACTAAATGTCGTCCAAATCGAAATCCAGACACTTTTCCCGATAGATTTTGAGCTAACTAAGCGATTCCCGGGTCGTGCGACTCGATAGCTCCACTAATAACGAAGTTATGGCCGTTTGAAAATTTTACTCTATTTTCAACGGTGCTCCAATATTAGACGCATTTTCTCACTTCAGATGACTCAATTAGAACCCAATTTAAATTTGCCGTCGATATCTCAACAAATAAAAAAGTTACAGCACTTTGAAATTTTCAAAAAGTTGAAAATTCGAAAATTCGAGCATTTTTTTTTTCTCAGATGAACCAATACCGGACGCATGTATCTACTCCAGATGACACAATGAGAAGCCAACTTGAATTTTTTATCGATATCTCGACTAATAAGAAAGTTTCGCCACTTTGATGTTTGCGAAAATCGTTGAAATTTTCGTAAAAATTTCATGTCAAAAATGTAAAAAGCACGATTCTCGGTCAATTCGAAAGCTTTTCGCACATGTCTATAATGTTTTCGATAGATTTTTCGATTCTCTTTCGATTGCCGGGTCGCCCAAATCGATATCTCGATCGGTTTAAAAGTTAGACCGGTTTCAATTTTACGAGACCGATGATTTGGTGATTTTTCGGAGGCCATAATTCACATGAAAAATTACCTTTTTCCGATGCGCTCTAGAAGCATTTCGTAGATTTTTTGACGCTCTTTCGAATGCGCGGCCGCCCATCTCGCTCAGAGCTTCGGTTCAAAAGTTATGGTCGATTGAAAATTTCGAGCAAAATTTGTACCCAAAGTGATGGATTTTCGAAAAAATCAAAAATCACTAAATGTCGTCCAAATCAAAATCCAGACACTTTTCCCGATAGATTTTGAGCTAACTAAGCGATTCCCGGGTCGTGCGACTCGATAGCTCCACTAATAACGAAGTTATGGCCGTTTGAAAATTTTACTCTATTTTCAACGGTGCTCCAATATTAGACGCATTTTCTCACTTCAGATGACTCAATTAGAACCCAATTTAAATTTGCCGTCGATATCTCAACAAATAAAAAAGTTACAGCACTTTGAAATTTTCAAAAAGTTGAAAATTCGAAAATTCGAGCATTTTTTTTTTCTCAGATGAACCAATACCGGACGCATGTATCTACTCCAGATGACACAATGAGAAGCCAACTTGAATTTTTTATCGATATCTCGACTAATAAGAAAGTTTCGCCACTTTGATGTTTGCGAAAATCGTTGAAATTTTCGTAAAAATTTCATGTCAAAAATGTAAAAAGCACGATTCTCGGTCAATTCGAAAGCTTTTCGCACATGTCTATAATGTTTTCGATAGATTTTTCGATTCTCTTTCGATTGCCGGGTCGCCCAAATCGATATCTCGATCGGTTTAAAAGTTAGACCGGTTTCAATTTTACGAGACCGATGATTTGGTGATTTTTCGGAGGCCATAATTCACATGAAAAATTACCTTTTTCCGATGCGCTCTAGAAGCATTTCGTAGATTTTTTGACGCTCTTTCGAATGCGCGGCCGCCCATCTCGCTCAGAGCTTCGGTTCAAAAGTTATGGTCGATTGAAAATTTCGAGCAAAATTTGTACCCAAAGTGATGGATTTTCGAAAAAATCAAAAATCACTAAATGTCGTCCAAATCGAAATCCAGACACTTTTCCCGATAGATTTTGAGCTAACTAAGCGATTCCCGGGTCGTGCGACTCGATAGCTCCACTAATAACGAAGTTATGACCGTTTGAAAATTTTACTCTATTTTCAACGGTGCTCCAATATTAGACGCATTTTCTCACTTCAGATGACTCAATTAGAACCCAATTTAAATTTGCCGTCGATATCTCAACAAATAAAAAAGTTACAGCACTTTGAAATTTTCAAAAAGTTGAAAATTCGAAAATTCGAGCATTTTTTTTTTCTCAGATGAACCAATACCGGACGCATGTATCTACTCCAGATGACACAATGAGAAGCCAACTTGAATTTTTTATCGATATCTCGACTAATAAGAAAGTTTCGCCACTTTGATGTTTGCGAAAATCGTTGAAATTTTCGTAAAAATTTCATGTCAAAAATGTAAAAAGCACGATTCTCGGTCAATTCGAAAGCTTTTCGCACATGTCTATAATGTTTTCGATAGATTTTTCGATTCTCTTTCGATTGCCGGGTCGCCCAAATCGATATCTCGATCGGTTTAAAAGTTAGACCGGTTTCAATTTTCCGAGACCGATGATTTGGTGATTTTTCGGAGGCCATAATTCACATGAAAAATTACCTTTTTCCGATGCGCTCTAGAAGCATTTCGTAGATTTCTTGACGCTCTTTCGAATGCGCGGCCGCCCATCTCGCTCAGAGCTTCGGTTCAAAAGTTATGGTCGATTGAAAATTTCGAGCAAAATTTGTACCCAAAGTGATGGATTTTCGAAAAAATCAAAAATCACTAAATGTCGTCCAAATCGAAATCCAGACACTTTTCCCGATAGATTTTGAGCTAACTAAGCGATTCCCGGGTCGTGCGACTCGATAGCTCCACTAATAACGAAGTTATGGCCGTTTGAAAATTTTACTCTATTTTCAACGGTACGCCAATATTAGACGCATTTTCTCACTTCAGATGACTCAATTAGAACCCAATTTAAATTTGCCGTCGATATCTCAACAAATAAAAAAGTTACAGCACTTTGAAATTTTCAAAAAGTTGAAAATTCGAAAATTCGAGCATTTTTTTTTCTCAGATGAACCAATACCGGACGCATGTATCTACTCCAGATGACACAATGAGAAGCCAATTTGAATTTTTTATCGGTATCTCGACTAATAAGAAAGTTTCGCCACTTTGATGTTTGCGAAAATCGTTGAAATTTTCGTAAAAATTTCATGTCAAAAATGTAAAAAGCACGATTCTCGGTCAATTCGAAAGCTTTTCGCACATGTCTATACTGTTTTCGATAGATTTTTCGATTCTCTTTCGATTGCCGGGTCGCCCAAATCGATATCTCGATCGGTTTAAAAGTTAGACCGGTTTCAATTTTACGAGACCGATGATTTGGTGATTTTTCGGAGGCCATAATTCACATGAAAAATTACCTTTTTCCGATGCGCTCTAGAAGCATTTCGTAGATTTTTTGACGCTCTTTCGAATGCGCGGCCGCCCATCTCGCTCAGAGCTTCGGTTCAAAAGTTATGGTCGATTGAAAATTTCGAGCAAAATTTGTACCCAAAGTGATGGATTTTCGAAAAAATCAAAAATCACTAAATGTCGTCCAAATCGAAATCCAGACACTTTTCCCGATAGATTTTGAGCTAACTAAGCGATTCCCGGGTCGTGCGACTCGATAGCTCCACTAATAACGAAGTTATGGCCGTTTGAAAATTTTACTCTATTTTCAACGGTGCTCCAATATTAGACGCATTTTCTCACTGCAGATGACGCAATTAGAACCCAATTTAAATTTGCCGTCGATATCTCAACAAATAAAAAAGTTACAGCACTTTGAAATTTTCAAAAAGTTGAAAATTCGAAAATTCGAGCATTTTTTTTTCTCAGATGAACCAATACCGGACGCATGTATCTACTCCAGATGACACAATAAGAAGCCAATTTGAATTTATTATCGATATCTCGACTAATAAGAAAGTTTCGCCACTTTGATGTTTGCGAAAATCGTTGAAATTTTCGTAAAAATTTCATGTCAAAAATGTAAAAAGCACGATTCTCGGTCAATTCGAAAGCTTTTCGCACACGTCTATAATGTTTTCGATAGATTTTTCGATTCTCTTTCGATTGCCGGGTCGCCCAAATCGATATCTCGATCGGTTTAAAAGTTAGACCGGTTTCAATTTTACGAGACCGATGATTTGGTGATTTTTCGGAGGCCATAATTCACATGAAAAATTACCTTTTTCCGATGCGCTCTAGAAGCATTTCGTAGATTTTTTGACGCTCTTTCGAATGCGCGGCCGCCCATCTCGCTCAGAGCTTCGGTTCAAAAGTTATGGTCGATTGAAAATTTCGAGCAAAATTTGTACCCAAAGTGATGGATTTTCGAAAAAATCAAAAATCACTAAATGTCGTCCAAATCGAAATCCAGACACTTTTCCCGATAGATTTTGAGCTAACTAAGCGATTCCCGGGTCGTGCGACTCGATAGCTCCACTAATAACGAAGTTATGGCCGTTTGAAAATTTTACTCTATTTTCAACGGTACGCCAATATTAGACGCATTTTCTCACTTCAGATGACTCAATTAGAACCCAATTTAAATTTGCCGTCGATATCTCAACAAATAAAAAAGTTACAGCACTTTGAAATTTTCAAAAAGTTGAAAATTCGAAAATTCGAGCATTTTTTTTTTTCTCAGATGAACCAATACCGGACGCATGTATCTACTCCAGATGACACAATAAGAAGCCAATTTGAATTTTTTATCGATATCTCGACTAATAAGAAAGTTTCGCCACTTTGATGTTTGCGAAAATCGTTGAAATTTTCGTATAAATTTCATGTCAAAAATGTAAAAAGCACGATTCTCGGTCAATTCGAAAGCTTTTCGCACATGTCTATAATGTTTTCGATAGATTTTTCGATTCTCTTTCGATTGCCGGGTCGCCCAAATCGATATCTCGATCGGTTTAAAAGTTAGACCGGTTTCAATTTTACGAGACCGATGATTTGGTGATTTTTCGGAGGCCATAATTCACATGAAAAATTACCTTTTTCCGATGCGCTCTAGAAGCATTTCGTAGATTTTTTGACGCTCTTTCGAATGCGCGGCCGCCCATCTCGCTCAGAGCTTCGGTTCAAAAGTTATGGTCGATTGAAAATTTCGAGCAAAATTTGTACCCAAAGTGATGGATTTTCGAAAAAATCAAAAATCACTAAATGTCGTCCAAATCAAAATCCAGACACTTTTCCCGATAGATTTTGAGCTAACTAAGCGATTCCCGGGTCGTGCGACTCGATAGCTCCACTAATAACGAAGTTATGGCCGTTTGAAAATTTTACTCTATTTTCAACGGTACGCCAATATTAGACGCATTTTCTCACTTCAGATGACTCAATTAGAACCCAATTTAAATTTGCCGTCGATATCTCAACAAATAAAAAAGTTACAGCACTTTGAAATTTTCAAAAAGTTGAAAATTCGAAAATTCGAGCATTTTTTTTTTTCTCAGATGAACCAATACCGGACGCATGTATCTACTCCAGATGACACAATAAGAAGCCAATTTGAATTTTTTATCGATATCTCGACTAATAAGAAAGTTTCGCCACTTTGATGTTTGCGAAAATCGTTGAAATTTTCGTATAAATTTCATGTCAAAAATGTAAAAAGCACGATTCTCGGTCAATTCGAAAGCTTTTCGCACATGTCTATAATGTTTTCGATAGATTTTTCGATTCTCTTTCGATTGCCGGGTCGCCCAAATCGATATCTCGATCGGTTTAAAAGTTAGACCGGTTTCAATTTTACGAGACCGATGATTTGGTGATTTTTCGGAGGCCATAATTCACATGAAAAATTACCTTTTTCCGATGCGCTCTAGAAGCATTTCGTAGATTTTTTGACGCTCTTTCGAATGCGCGGCCGCCCATCTCGCTCAGAGCTTCGGTTCAAAAGTTATGGTCGATTGAAAATTTCGAGCAAAATTTGTACCCAAAGTGATGGATTTTCGAAAAAATCAAAAATCACTAAATGTCGTCCAAATCAAAATCCAGACACTTTTCCCGATAGATTTTGAGCTAACTAAGCGATTCCCGGGTCGTGCGACTCGATAGCTCCACTAATAACGAAGTTATGGCCGTTTGAAAATTTTACTCTATTTTCAACGGTACGCCAATATTAGACGCATTTTCTCACTTCAGATGACTCAATTAGAACCCAATTTAAATTTGCCGTCGATATCTCAACAAATAAAAAAGTTACAGCACTTTGAAATTTTCAAAAAGTTGAAAATTCGAAAATTCGAGCATTTTTTTTTCTCAGATGAACCAATACCGGACGCATGTATCTACTCCAGATGACACAATAAGAAGCCAATTTGAATTTTTTATCGATATCTCGACTAATAAGAAAGTTTCGCCACTTTGATGTTTGCGAAAATCGTTGAAATTTTCGTATAAATTTCATGTCAAAAATGTAAAAAGCACGATTCTCGGTCAATTCGAAAGCTTTTCGCACATGTCTATAATGTTTTCGATAGATTTTTCGATTCTCTTTCGATTGCCGGGTCGCCCAAATCGATATCTCGATCGGTTTAAAAGTTAGACCGGTTTCAATTTTACGAGACCGATGATTTGGTGATTTTTCGGAGGCCATAATTCACATGAAAAATTACCTTTTTCCGATGCGCTCTAGAAGCATTTCGTAGATTTTTTGACGCTCTTTCGAATGCGCGGCCGCTCATCTTGCTCAGAGCTTCGGTTCAAAAGTTATGGTCGATTGAAAATTTCGAGCAAAATTTGTACCCAAAGTGATGGATTTTCGAAAAAATCAAAAATCACTAAATGTCGTCCAAATCGAAATCCAGACACTTTTCCCGATAGATTTTGAGCTAACTAAGCGATTCCCGGGTCGTGCGACTCGATAGCTCCACTAATAACGAAGTTATGGCCGTTTGAAAATTTTACTCTATTTTCAACGGTACGCCAATATTAGACGCATTTTCTCACTTCAGATGACTCAATTAGAACCCAATTTAAATTTGCCGTCGATATCTCAACAAATAAAAAAGTTACAGCACTTTGAAATTTTCAAAAAGTTGAAAATTCGAAAATTCGAGCATTTTTTTTTCTCAGATGAACCAATACCGGACGCATGTATCTACTCCAGATGACACAATAAGAAGCCAATTTGAATTTTTTATCGATATCTCGACTAATAAGAAAGTTTCGCCACTTTGATGTTTGCGAAAATCGTTGAAATTTTCGTATAAATTTCATGTCAAAAATGTAAAAAGCACGATTCTCGGTCAATTCGAAAGCTTTTCGCACATGTCTATAATGTTTTCGATAGATTTTTCGATTCTCTTTCGATTGCCGGGTCGCCCAAATCGATATCTCGATCGGTTTAAAAGTTAGACCGGTTTCAATTTTACGAGACCGATGATTTGGTGATTTTTCGGAGGCCATAATTCACATGAAAAATTACCTTTTTCCGATGCGCTCTAGAAGCATTTCGTAGATTTTTTGACGTTCTTTCGAATGCGCGGCCGCCCATCTCGCTCAGAGCTTCGGTTCAAAAGTTATGGTCGATTGAAAATTTCGAGCAAAATTTGTACCCAAAGTGATGGATTTTCGAAAAAATCAAAAATCACTAAATGTCGTCCAAATCAAAATCCAGACACTTTTCCCGATAGATTTTGAGCTAACTAAGCGATTCCCGGGTCGTGCGACTCGATAGCTTCACTAATAACGAAGTTATGGCCGATTGAAAATTTTACTCTATTTTCAACGGTACGCCAATATTAGACGCATTTTCTCACTTCAGATGACTCAATTAGAACCCAATTTAAATTTGCCGTCGATATCTCAACAAATAAAAAAGTTACAGCACTTTGAAATTTTCAAAAAGTTGAAAATTCGAAAATTCGAGCATTTTTTTTTCTCAGATGAACCAATACCGGACGCATGTATCTACTCCAGATGACACAATAAGAAGCCAATTTGAATTTTTTATCGATATCTCGACTAATAAGAAAGTTTCGCCACTTTGATGTTTGCGAAAATCGTTGAAATTTTCGTATAAATTTCATGTCAAAAATGTAAAAAGCACGATTCTCGGTCAATTCGAAAGCTTTTCGCACATGTCTATAATGTTTTCGATAGATTTTTCGATTCTCTTTCGATTGCCGGGTCGCCCAAATCGATATCTCGATCGGTTTAAAAGTTAGACCGGTTTCAATTTTACGAGACCGATGATTTGGTGATTTTTCGGAGGCCATAATTCACATGAAAAATTACCTTTTTCCGATGCGCTCTAGAAGCATTTCGTAGATTTTTTGACGCTCTTTCGAATGCGCGGCCGCCCATCTTGCTCAGAGCTTCGGTTCAAAAGTTATGGTCGATTGAAAATTTCGAGCAAAATTTGTACCCAAAGTGATGGATTTTCGAAAAAATCAAAAATCACTAAATGTCGTCCAAATCGAAATCCAGACACTTTTCCCGATAGATTTTGAGCTAACTAAGCGATTCCCGGGTCGTGCGACTCGATAGCTCCACTAATAACGAAGTTATGGCCGTTTGAAAATTTTACTCTATTTTCAACGGTACGCCAATATTAGACGCATTTTCTCACTTCAGATGACTCAATTAGAACCCAATTTAAATTTGCCGTCGATATCTCAACAAATAAAAAAGTTACAGCACTTTGAAATTTTCAAAAAGTTGAAAATTCGAAAATTCGAGCATTTTTTTTTCTCAGATGAACCAATACCGGACGCATGTATCTACTCCAGATGACACAATAAGAAGCCAATTTGAATTTTTTATCGATATCTCGACTAATAAGAAAGTTTCGCCACTTTGATGTTTGCGAAAATCGTTGAAATTTTCGTATAAATTTCATGTCAAAAATGTAAAAAGCACGATTCTCGGTCAATTCGAAAGCTTTTCGCACATGTCTATAATGTTTTCGATAGATTTTTCGATTCTCTTTCGATTGCCGGGTCGCCCAAATCGATATCTCGATCGGTTTAAAAGTTAGACCGGTTTCAATTTTACGAGACCGATGATTTGGTGATTTTTCGGAGGCCATAATTCACATGAAAAATTACCTTTTTCCGATGCGCTCTAGAAGCATTTCGTAGATTTTTTGACGTTCTTTCGAATGCGCGGCCGCCCATCTCGCTCAGAGCTTCGGTTCAAAAGTTATGGTCGATTGAAAATTTCGAGCAAAATTTGTACCCAAAGTGATGGATTTTCGAAAAAATCAAAAATCACTAAATGTCGTCCAAATCAAAATCCAGACACTTTTCCCGATAGATTTTGAGCTAACTAAGCGATTCCCGGGTCGTGCGACTCGATAGCTTCACTAATAACGAAGTTATGGCCGATTGAAAATTTTACTCTATTTTCAACGGTACGCCAATATTAGACGCATTTTCTCACTTCAGTTGACTCAATTAGTACCTAATTTGAATTCGACGTCGATATCTCAACAAATAAAGAAGTTACAGCACTTTGAAATTTTCAAAAAGTTGAAAATTCGAAAATTCGAACATTTTTTCTTCTCGGATAAACCAATACCGGACGCATGTATCTACTCCAGATGACACAATTAGAAGCCAATTTGAATTATTTATCGATATCTCGACTAATAAGAAAGTTTCGCCACTTTGATGTTTGCGAAAATCGTCGAAATTTTCGTGAAAATTCCATGTCAAAAATTTAAAAAGCACGATTCTCGGTCAATTCGAAAGCTTTTTGCACATGTCCATACTGTTTTCGAAAGATTTTTCGATTCTCTTTCGATTGCCGGGTCGTCCAACAATCGGGAATTCCGATGTTGGGGATGTTCCCTAATTTGTAGCACGATGGGGATTTTTCCCTGCACTCTTCGTGTCCGTCTGCGATAGTGTGGTGAAGGGCATGTCGCTACGAATTCGAGAAGTCCTTCAAAAAAATTAAAACAGTGAATATGCCCATTTCACCCCTTGTTTGGAATGTTCCCTAATTTGTAGCACGATGGGGATTTTTCCCTGCACTCTTCGTGTCCGTCTGCGATAGTGTGGTGAAGGGCATGTCGCTACGAATTCGAGAAGTCCTTAAAAAAAAATTAAAACAGTGAATATGCCCATTTCACCCCTTGTTTGGAATGTTCCCTAATTTGTAGCACGATGGGGATTTTTCCCTGCACTTTTCGTGTCCGTCTGCGATAGTGTGGTGAAGGGCATGTCGCTACGAATTCGGGAAGTCCTTCAAAAAAAAATTAAAACAGTGAATATGCCCATTTCACCCCTTGTTTGGAATGTTCCCTAATTTGTAGCACGATGGGGATTTTTCCCTGCACTTTTCGTGTCCGTCTGCGATAGTGTGGTGAAGGGCATGTCGCTACAAATTCGGGAAGTCCTTCAAAAAAAATTAAAACCGTGAATATGCTCATTTCACCCCTTGTTTGGAATGTTCCCTAATTTGTAGCACGCAAGGTGTAGGCTGGCCAACTTAATGTAAGTAAACAGTGGACCAGTTTCTAACTGTCGCCCGCACGAACCTATTATGAAGGTCTGTAGAACGAGTGATGTACGCAGGACGAGAAAGGCTAGTTACGAACGCAGTCGCACTTCTATATTACAGTCACAGATCACAGATTGGGTAGGGTAGGGATGAACTGAGAAACAGCTGACAAACTAAACATTGGAAGACATCTTGCATTTTTCAGTGTCCTTCCTTATTTCGTAGACGTTTTTCCAATGACAGAAACGTGCCAAGTGCCAAATTTCCAGCGATCGGGTGTTCATCGTGGACGATTGTCCATTTGTCATAACCGGAGAAAACTGTCAACTTCCTTGGCGTTTTTAACTGGTGTGTAGTGTGTGTGACGTCATGTGATTTCGCTTTAGTGAAGTACCAAGATTAAGGTAAATAGACACAATTTTCTTTTCTTAAATCTAGTAGACTATAATAAAATTCGTGTCAGAAGAAAGGGTAAGCTCAGATGTGTAATGTTTTCATTGAAAAGCTGATACTTTTTACGGTTTTCGGATATTCTCAACGGTTCGTCCTTGAGGCGATTTCGCCTCTGTAAAATGACGCCTAAACACGACAATGTTCAATTAAATATCGCACTCTGAACTTGCCGTACGGTATAGACTTGCTCGTAAATCGAGTTTTCCCTTGTAAAATCAACAAAAGCACATCTGCGTATAGTTTTCGTTTCATTTTTGACTTAGAAAGTGTTCTGCTACGTAAAGTGGGACGGTGGATGTATGTGTTTCGCAACCATTTCGGATATTGCTAAGGTGTATTCTCAGTTTTTTATACATACAAGTGACATTGAAAGTAATCAATTACGTATTGAGTAATTCGTCCGCCATTTACTTTGTTTTTCAGTGAGTATGATGGTCGTTATTGTCACCCGAAAGATCCACCCATCACAGAAATGACAGCTAGCAAAACACACTTACATAGCTCTAACATAGCTATACAATTCAAAAAGCCTCATATGGTTCCAACAGAAGAAATGCACCATCGCGCAATAACGTACACTTGCTATTATTTATGTAGTCATTAAGTATAATATTTGTAAGTATTTTCCTCCTTAGGTATGTAGGCGGTGTGTATTAGAGATGAGGATTATTGAATGGTGATTCCTGCCCCTATTACTGTATAGCTGGCACATACTGGTAAAAAGTACCTACTAGAGGTGCTAAATTTAGATCGAGCAGTAATTTATTCATAAAAAGTCATTTCCAAGTGATAATTTTCTGTGTGGGCTTATCAATACAAGAGACACATCTTGGCTAGAACAAGCACACCTCATCCACCAGACCACCCCAGCCAGAGTGACCTCACTTGACTAATTTCGATGATTGTTTGCATATAAGTTCTCGTCATCATCTATTCATCCGCGTGCTTGTTTGTTATATCGTATAAGTACTTGGGTATTTCTGTTTATTTGTATAAAGTTTTGATACCTAGTTAACGGATAGTGTCTCCGTTTCTCGATAGGAACTTTGAATGATCAAATCCTAACTGCATCACCTTCAAAATTTGAGTCCCTACTCTGTTTAGGAATTTGTAATTTATAAAGTGAAGGAAACCTGAATACGAAATCAGCAGTTAACTATAGGTACATACCACCATACTTACACCACGTTAACGAATTATTATTATTTCATGGTCATTTTTGTATTGTTATTTAGAGATTTTTCGAATCTTGAAATTATAAAATCCGGTTGAATCGCTATCCCACTCAACAAATAAATTTACTGTAGGTATTTTTATTAGATATAAGTATAGTGGATTCATTATTTTATAAACAAAAACAGCATTTTATTACCTACGTTGACATTCTGGAATTTCCCTACATTGTATAAATGATGAGAGAAATAGTCTGGAAACTGACCTAATGTGCTAAATTCTGTGGTGGCCTTGCCTAAGCCAAATCTCGTCTGTTGAAAATGATTGGATCATCATAAAACCAAGGTCAAGAACTTTTACGATTAATATTTTTCTTTATTCTCTCGTGTATTCAAATATGGTATCTTCCTCTATTCGAGGCTTTTAGAGCTTTGGGTGCATTTACGAACGTAATTTGAATTCTGGAATGCATATAACTCGATATTTCGATTGAGTATCTAATCTAGAACGGAACTTTCCTCGTATCTATCCGTTATAAATAATACAGTTCATTATTCACTTTTAATGTTTTGTGAATTGTGGTCTCTAAGTATGTGTATTATCATCATCATAATACAGAATACTCCGTGAGGAATCCCTCTACTAGGATTTTTCTAGAAATGGGACACACCGTATTATGATTGTTGTTATCGAGACTTGGACATCGATTGGTTATTAATAATGATTTTGTAATTTGGCCGACCAAACAAAACTTTTTATGTATGTCCGGAAATCATCGCAAAGTCTAAGTTTCCTTTTTCATGATAAGACTACCTCTTGATCTTTTATAGTACTTACCTATGCATTACGTATGTTGATTCAGATTTTTTTTTTTATATAAAAGAATAAGAACCAACATTTCAGTAATAATAAATAATCTTATAGACTTTAAATGTATATCGGATTAGAATTGTTATGGCGTGTATTTATTAATAATAGTTTTGTATTTTTATTGATTGCAGGCTACTCTGTGAAATAATGTGAAGAAAACATGAGCTCCATATCAATGAATTCGGTCCCTTTAAAGACAATGCACAACCACAGCAACAACAACAACAAAAGTTACCTACCGGAAAATTTCGAGAAACCAAATAACGCTAGTGATAATAATAATGGAAACGCTGAAAAAATAGCCGAAAATCATGAGCAAATTCAACAAGTTTGGTCAAAACACAATTTCGAAACTTTTGGTAGCAGCAACAACACCATAACATCTGCGACCAGTGGGAAAATTTCGGAGAATCTCGTCGAAATCATAGGGAAAAGAGAAATCAAGATGACTTGGGCTGAACAAAATTCGAATAAATGTGGCATCGAAGATCAGTCGTCGGTAACAGAGGAAGAAACAGTTACAGTTGTCAGTGATGCTAAAAATCACGAGGAGAGTCCCATCAATGGGAATGAGAAGGAAGAGGAAATTTCGCCATCTCATCACGCCAGACGACCAATGAACGCTTTTTTAATATTTTGTAAAAAACATCGACCAATAGTTCGACAGAAATTCCCGAGTTTAGAAAATCGCGGAGTTACCAGAATTTTAGGCGAATGGTGGGCTCAACTAGACATCGACGATAAAAAATCCTACACAGATTTAGCACGTGAAGTAATGATACACATCACTGTGGGAGGTGATTAATGAAAAAACTAAATTAATATTTTGTTTCCAGTATAAAGACGCTTTTTTGTCTGCAAATCCGGATTTCCGGTGGTACAAACTTCCGGCGCCTCCATTACGCACCCTGACAGTAAGGCCTAACAATATCAACAATAACAATTCTGTGACCACTCTGAAGATATTATCCTCACCTGTATCTAGTCTGACAAACGATTCGAATCACGAATCCGAATTCACACCAGGAAAACTGGCAGACGAGTCTCAGTTGGGCGGTCTGACTTCGTTGATGAATAATAATTTTTCATCGGGCGGTAATAATAACAATAATTTCGAGAGAGATTACGAAAGTCCAGTAAATTTGATCAAGACTTTGGTTCCTCCGAAGCCTATTAAAAAACGAATCGTATTCGAAAATAATTCCAATAAATGTAACAATAAATTCAAGTCGTCAGTTTCGAGAAATTTAATGCTGGATAATGATGACCTGACCAATCAAGATTTCTTCAACAAGGTCGTGGATCAAATGTTCCCAAAAAGTGGAGAAAGCAGGAAATCTTCGGGAAGGCAATGTAAAGGTAAACGTTACGAGCAGTTCATGTTTGAGGGGAGACTTCTGGGAAATAAGCGAGACGCTAAATTGACGTCACAGAAATGTCCAAACCAAGATTATTCGAAGTTACCGAACGAAACAGAATCACCGAATCTATTGGATCACACCATAAAAAGATTAGCCGAACGTACTAACATGAAGAATTTATTTCAAGTTGAAGGAGGTGGAACAGAAGTGAAAAAATCCGAAGACACCATTAACGATAATAATACTAATATTGGTAGTAGCAGTAGTAGTAATACAAATGATAGACAAACCAGCGATTTTAATTTAGATTCAAAGATTAAGAATTTACCGAGTTTGAGTTATGAAGTTTTTAGTCAACGTAAAAAGGAGAGCAAAAAACGTAAGAGTCGTAATAACGTCTTCGGCGAGGCTAATAAATCTAAATTTGCTAAAATTGAGCCAGTCGTAGTGGTCGGATCGAAGAAGCGGAAAAACAAACATAGTATCACGCATTTGGATTTGGAGCAAAAGAAGAATAAAAACGATGGGCAGGAGATCGACAATTGCGAGTTGTTGGGCTTGGCCACTTTGGCAGAAGTCGCTGCCAACACTGAGAAAATCAACGAGAGCAAATAGCCCAGTACTAAATAATAAGAGCCTCTATTAGTTATTTTATAATAATTATAGATAATGTGCCTCATCCTCTAATTTTCCCCCGGGTTTTTAACCAAGTATAACACTCTTGTATCTCAAAAATTTCAATTTGACTTCCGCACACGACTTTGCAAGTGTAAGTTATGTACCTGACCTTTGTATGTATAGCTTGAATTGAGAAAACATATAATTCTTCTGCTCTTGGTGAGTGTTATGTTACTTTACGTTATTACTATTTTCAATAGTTCGTTTTTAATTCTTATTTGTTGTTCTCTATTATATCTGTATGTATAAATTAAATATCTATAATCATTTTATTATACATACTAAGTATACTATCATACCAAAAGAAAGTAATTGTGAATGAGTTAATAATTTCATATTTTATGTATAATAATAAGTTTCATAATATCAATATGTTTAAATTGACGCAATAATTTTTAAATTTTCAAATATGATCTGAAAAATCTTCTTACATTATGATTACAAAAAAGATCTAATTTTTAACGATTTTTAGACTTTGCACTAAATTTCATCAAACAAATCTTCCTCATAGTCATTTTGTACCAAACCAACCTCGATTTATTATATAAATATGAGTAATGAACGAGTTTAGTTTTGGTCGTATGTACCTACGAGAAAACATAAAGAGCGACCAAATATTATATTAACACTTAAGCCTTAATAGAAGTATAGATTATAAAATATCCATTATTACATATTACTATCATTGTTTATTAATAACTATATAAATTTTATATAAAGTTCAATTATTAAAATAATAATTAATAAGAGAAAGTTTATTGTGTAAAAAAAATCGAAGTGATTAAAAATGGATTGTGATAATTTATTTTTCTATCTTTAAAAAAATAAAAGATATAAACAATAAAAGGACAGGGATGATTATTACTAGTTTATTTATAAAATTTGTATAGTATGTGCCTTTTTATTTATTTGTAAAAAAAAAATATTATGCCTATAGATGAGAAAGGTAATCAAATATGTATCGATTTTAATAAAAATTTCACACAAGCAGAATATTTTATTAATTATTGAAATTCCAATCTTAATGGCTTAAATAATCATTCATTTGTAAAACTCGTGTTCGCTTTCATCCTTTTTGGTGTTATTTTTATAACCCTTTTCAAAGTCTTTCGGCAACACGATGTAGCGATTCTCCCTGACCGCGTGCATCCCAGCCTCCTGACAGATCGCATTAATATCGGCTCCGGAAATTCTATCTGGTCTTGCGACGAAATCCTCCAAATCCACTTCTTCACTCAAATTCATCCTCGAAGTAATCGTGCTGAAAATCAAACGCTTTTGCCTACGATCCGGCAACGGGAACTCGATTTTCCTATCCAATCTTCCGGGTCTCAACAGAGCCGGATCCAAAGTATCGGCCCGATTCGTGGCCATTATGACTTTAACATTGGTTGTCTGATCGAAACCGTCCATTTGATTGAGCAACTCGAGCAAAATGCGCTGAACTTCGCGATCTGCCCCAGTTTGCGCATCGAATCGCTTCGTGGCGATAGCATCGATCTCGTCTATGAAGATTATTGCCGGAGAATTTTCTTTAGCCAGACGGAAAACATCTCGGACCATCCTTGGACCTTCACCGAGATACTTCTGCACGAATTCCGAGCCGACCACGCGTATGAACGCGGCAGTCGTGTGATGAGCTACGGCTTTCGCCAGCATCGTTTTACCGCATCCGGGTGGACCGTACATCAACACGCCTCTCGGAGGATCAATTCCGATTTGCTTATACAGCTCGAAATGGGTGAGCGGGAGCTCGACGGCTTCGCGGATTTCCTGCTTTTGCATGTCCATCCCTCCGATGTCGCTGTACTGGACGTCCGGTTTTTCATCCGCTTGCAACATGCTGATGGAGGAATCCGCCTCGGGTGGGAGCACGTCAACCAGCGCATTGCTATGCTTATGCAGAGCCACGCTCGCCGATGGTTTCAGCAATTCGCGATCGATTGTAGACAAGATACGGACATAGTAATTCGAGCCAGTTGTTGAACCGACTATGCCCGTATTTTGATCAACAGCCTCCAGAAATTGCCCAATCACCAACGGTACAGATTGGATACGTTTCACTTCTTCTTGGGCATGGAGGTACTCTTTCTTCAGGTTACGCTGTTCGTCTTTGATGTACTCCTCTTGGACTTCGAGAAATTCCAACATCTGTTGCAACTTTTTGTATTTCGTGTACAAGTCCTCGATATCGGAATCTTGTAAAGACGGTTGTTTCACTTCGGCCGGACTGCCCTCGTCCTGAAAAGGCAACATTTTCGATTAGTTAATGACAAAGCAAAAATTATAAAAGTAAGGTTAGTATTCAACCACAACAAAAAAAAGGACACCGTCACCAGGTTACTAAAACCACGCTCTCAGAACGTACCTTTTCTGGCACGACCACATCCATTATTTCCATAATCCAGCAGGATTTATTGACGAGAAAAAATACGTGGATGAATTGTGAAAATTATTTGACGTTGAAAAATTTGGATCGATGATGATGGTGATGGTGGGAGAAAGCAAGCTTAAGATGTCCGCTAGCGACCACTAGCGCCACTACCCACAAAATGGTAATACAGAATCCTGTAAAAACTGTAGAATTAAAACTAGGCGCATATGTGTGTAATTTGCATTTATTCAAATCTGCCCATTTGAAAGTGCGCAGATAGTCGGAGACAAGGTGAAGTCCCCTCTATGCCTCTATAAGTTAGGTATTAATTATTGTGGGCGCTTTGGGTGCAGTACCACACACAGTCTGTCCAATACCGTGAAATAATAATAAAAAAAGTAAAAGTACTACCTTGTTGTATGTATACATTTGTAGGTAGTTTATATGTGGATAAAGAAAGAAAACTTGATTCTCTACAGAACAAAATATAATTTATTAATAGTATAGTTGATACACAAATACAAATAATATAAATAATTATGTAATATACAGTATATCTTGAGCGCCTTGAGAAAGTCCATCAGGGGCCCATATCAGTTTTATAGCTTTTTGTGTGCCGACTGAGGGGGCAAGCACAGTCGTCATCACACTTTTATGTATTGCGAAAATTATAATTAATATAAATAATAAGTTACAATATAAATTATGATAATAAAATAACTACATAACATAACGTTTCGTGTGTGTGTATGTGTGTTTTGTGTGAAATAATAATGAGAAACATAAAAATTAAATAATGATTTAAATAACAAAAAACTTGGCTTCATATCATCCGTCATCACACAAAGAAAAAATCATTATTAATCGATAACATTATTATTATAATAACAGGGAGCAAAAGTAATAAAATAATAAATAAATTCAATCACGGAATGTTACAGAAATCGACCGCGATGACTGGAACTTGAACTAGAAAAAAAAATAAAACGTCCACAAAAGAAATATCAACATTCGTAATATGTATAAAACACGCCTCATTTTTTCAACTAATAGGTATTATCATCATTACAAAATAATTGTTAAATATTATTAGGTAGGTATAATTTTTATATTTAGAATCACACAATATCGAAATCACTCCGCATGATCATATTCCATCAGCGGACCATAATTATAATAATAATATAAATATAAATTAAAGAAGTTTTATTGGATGTTCTCCTCATTTCAGCTTAGGTATCTCATCATCATCATCATCATGAGAAGAATATAATAATTAAATAAAAGAGTCTCATATAAATTAGATCAATAATTCTACTGCATCATCATCAACTCGTAATATTATATCAGTGGTGGAAATATACATATGTATGTATGCGTACATACAAGTACAGATACTCATCAATAATATGTATGTAACGTAGGTATGTAATAAGAAGATCACTAGCGCACTAGCTCGTTCAGGGAATAAATTTGCACGGCCGAGAGTCGATTGAAAACGGGAAGACGCTGATCGTCCAAACCTCCCGGACTGTTGGGCGAATGCAATTCCGGCTCGCTGCTGAAGAACGAGCCCAACGAGGAGGTCGGCGACTGGCTCAGACTGCACGGGGGGCTCGCCGAACTGTCCAGAGACAGCGACGGACTGAGGGCTGCGGGCCGCGACGCCCGCGACGCCGCACTCATCGACGCCGATCGCACCGCCAACATCGGCGCCTTGTTCTGCTGCTGATGATGGTGACCGGGCGGCGGCAGCAGCCCTATGACCTCGTCCTGGTTGTGCACGAAATGGCACCGGGGCCCGTAGGGGCAGAAGCCGACCGTGTGATAGGTGCGACACAGTTCCGTTTTGTATTTGGGGTGGCGCGCCAGACTGCGCAATTCGGCGCCGCCGTGTGCGAACTGACATTTGTCGCCGTATTTGCACACGCCGAACTCTTCGTACGGCCTGCACAGTTCGGTCTTGTACCGAGAGGTGTTTACGGTGGTGGCGGATATGGCGGCACTGGGGGCGGCAGACACTGGGGGCGCCGGAGCGGACTGGGTGCGCTCCAGGCGTCGATGATGCTGCTGCGTCAGTCCCAGTATCAGACGCAGGTCGCTGCTTGGCGGCGTCGACGCCATCCGAGAGAGGGCGATCCTCATCGGGGTCGAGGTCAGGTCCAGACCGGGGGCGGCGCCGTCCACCACTGCTCTACCACCTCCGAAGGAATTCTGAAAGCGACACCGAACAAAACATAATTAATCAATTACTTAGGTATTATCATTTTCAGCTAATAGCATACAACACAAAAGTCAATGCCTAACATAAACGAGAACATTCATTAAGTAAGCACCATCCATAACTGATGCGCAAGGATATGATAAACGTATCTAAATCTCCGGCGGGCGTATACAATTTCCATTTCAAACTCAACAATAATAATAATAATTACGTTTCAATGAGTACCAAAATATGTATAACAACACTTGCCACACAAACCAATTGTGGGGGTGGTCGCTGAATAATAGCGCTTGTTTGTACCATGTGTACATGATGTCTCATATTATAAAGATACAGAGGAGACAGACAGACATGATGATGGTAATTCGACAGAAAAAGCGTTTCTACGTCGATCCCATCACAACTTCACTCAATTTTACAATTTATAGGCCATAATGAGAAACAAAAATGTGAAAAAAGCCACTGCCGTGGTTGATGGAGATTGGAACTCTCTCAGTAACTCAACTTGACTTTCTACATATGTATGCACCTATAATGATAATTTTTTTAATGTCTCGTCAACGTCTCATCGTACTTTATTTTCCCATCGATTTTGTCAAGTATTAATTGTTGCGGTAGGTATGTAATGCCCTCAGGGTGAATAAAAGTACATACGCCACGTGATTAATCCACTCAAATTTCATATTTTGAAGTCTTTACGTTTATGCGCGATAAAACTGTGATGCTGATATGATAAGTAAGTACATACATACAATGGGTAAAAGTTTCGTTCTAGAAGCCTACTTTCTCGCATTGACAAAACGCGCTTGGTGTGAAAGCAGAGTTAGTGGGAGTTGACTGAAAAAACACTTCTCTCTTCACCACCAACCATAAGACCGGACCGGACTGAACTCGAGGGAAAACTGAACTGATCATGAAGAAAAGAACCACTCTACGACGACACGTTATCGAAGAAAAAGCACAACCTTCGATTTTTACACGAGTCGACCGACAATTTCCCTCCATTTTTACAATACTGGAAGAAAGTTTATGTAGAGTTCGAACTTTCTACGATAAATTTTCCTACGAATTCGTCATCATCATCACGCGCATCATATTATTCGGATAAGAAGTTTACCTCCGATAAGTCTCGGAAAAAAAAATACGGTTTTTACTCTGTATTCTCTAATAATATAGGTATGTATGTACCTATAATAATAAATAAAGGTACCATCGGTAAGTATAAAGATATACGCCTGCATGACTTCTTAGATTGCGGAACTTACCCTCAGGTTATCTCCGAAATCGAAACGAGACATGATGGCTGTAGACATAATTATTCCTTTTGGAAATTGAGATAAAAAAGGCACTTGCACTTTTCGAAAGTCACTGCATGCACTCGTTTATTTTGTTCGGAGTGGCGATTCGTATAACTGCTAAACTGCTGGAAGACTCGCAAAACTTGTTGATGAATTGGATGAAAATATTATTATAAAAAATATAAACGCGCTTTTCCACGACGCAGTACGATCTCGCGTGTTCCTGCCTTCCGTTTTCGTGCTTGGACTGAACCTACAACGCCTCCATACTACCACTTTGGTTCGTTTTAGTTGGTGTCCCCACTTTTTAATAGCAACCACCACGAACCAGAGGTGGTAGGGAGAACCACTCCTTTACACGTTACTGCCAACCAAGAAAGGCGAAATTCCCTTGAAACGTATCCAACCTGGATGGTTTAAAATCTACGATACAAATTTTCAACTTTCGTGGGAAATTTATCTCAAGTCACTCAATAACAAAACGTATCATGATGAAGTTTGATTTCGTTTCGGACTTTTGCTCGAAGAAAGTGAATCTGCTGCCTGCGTTAATCACATCAACATCTTTTCATTTCATGACCATTGCAAGATTCGAACCGAATAATATAACTTTCTCTTGGGTATATCAGAGCTTTCGAAAATCTGAGCTTTTACAAGGCATCACTAAAGGAAAGGGTTATTTACTCTTTTTACCTGATGCCCATATCCATGTTGATCCTTAAAGATCGTTTTCAAGAATATCTCTTTTGAGACAAAATTATCCAATGAATTGGGGATTTCTCAAGTTTTATAATCTTCTAGTCTTCTCCCCATCTAAACAAACAATTGTACGACATTACGTAAGTCGAGTATTTGAGAAATATGGCGGCGTCGAATACGATTAGCATTCATTAGCACTCCCCAAAATAAAATATTGTAAACAGTTTGGTTCGCAGCTTAAATCTTTTTTTTAATAAGTCTTTTGAAACACTCGAAAAAGTCTAGAATTTTATCAGCATCGTGAACTGTAGCGAGTTGTTTACTTTTTTAGATAAGATTCTCCATGCTAACTAACGGTAAGTGTAGTAGTACTTACTTTATAAAGTAAGTTTTTTGATAGTACAATTTTAAAATGAAATATACCGCAGGAGAAGCTCGATTCACTTCGATTAATTTATTGAGTCGAAAAATAAATATTTAATAGTATTTTTGGTAATACCAGACCTTATAGAAAAATTATAAAAATCGTGAATATATAATTCCAATCACGTTGTACTTCTAATAGTTTATCGCTACAGGTAGTAGTTCTACGACATAGTGCGATAGTTTTATGGTCAACTTTCCAAGGTTAACTTGAACATGACGCCGTTCAACGTGATTATAGGAAGTGATTAGTTATTTTAAGTTTGAAGGTTGCCATCAACAGTGGTCCCGGAACCGTGCATATTATAATAATACACACCGAGTACCCATCAACATACATAATAACTATACACACATTAACCATCGGTCCATCATAAGTACAATCTCATCTATCCATGAGATATTTTGTTAATTTTGTCATATTTCTAACATTTCTAATGTAAATACAAGAAAAATTCATACATATATATGAAGCTTGATCGGAATTCGCTTTTCTACTTACTCGTATTTTCGAAAGAGACACCTCTAATCCTAACATCAGTTGGGATTCGTAAATATAATTATTATTTTTGTTGAAAAATTAAATAAAGAAAGAACCGGCGCTTGCGATGATAACAAAACTCACCACAATACTTACATACATATATTGTTTTTTATAAGCGCCACAATTGCGTATTTAACTAAACTAGTCCAATTGATGATGATGATGATGATATAACAAGCCAGAGTTTAAAACCGTCTAAATTCAAACCGTAATGAATATCGTAATGATGGCACTGGCAATTAATATTATAATATCAGTCCAGAAATGAACCATGGTTCAGCATCATCATGTGATGCATATGGTATTAAAACCTTTTTATACATGATTGTGTATTAACAACGTCAGATAAGTAAGTAGGTATGTACATAATATTTTACTTTGCCATATAAGTATTCCATAGAGTCCATATTAATCGCCCAATTTCACCATGTGTGCAATAAAAGAAGAGAAAAGTATATAGCTGCTGTGCTGCTGATGATCACGATGATGGGACATGTGGTGATATTTAGGTATAATACACTTGCATGTCTTTAGTTAAAAAAACCAACTCATTTACGTACCTAACTATAAATCATACGTATATCTATGTATACTGGGTATGTAGGTATTATCGGGTGCATTAGTATTCCCCAGTCTCTCGTTCTAGCACATGATGCATACGCCAGTTTAGTAGAAGAGTCATGCAGTTCGAGGTACATAGTTAATGATGATGGTCGAACGAAAGTCTACAATAGTTTCAGTTTTTTTTTTAAGAAAATTCTTTTACACGAGTGTGGTACGAGAGATCGTGGTGCATGGTTGAATATTATAGTACACGAAAACAAACAGTTAAAGTTATTTTAATGTTCCATTCAAACAAACAAAATACTTTAACGCTATTATTATTGTTGATAGTATTTTTTTCACCTAATTTATCGCTTTCTTAACAATGCAAAAGCACAAAGCACAAATATACCAATTATATGAAATGTAATGAATAAAAAGAGAGCCTGAAATAAAATCTCAGCGGGAGGATTTATTGAGTACACATATTTTGACGACTCAAATATGTGAAATGGGTGATGCTCATCTAGAGAGATTTTTGGAGGGAAATAAGAAAGTCCAACATTGGCGTTATCAGTCATTTGTTACTATAAAGTCTGATAAGACTTTTATCGCGTGACAAATAACGTTTCGACCTATTTAAAATTATTTATATCTTGTATGTACATACATACGGTTATGTGCGTATACCGACCTATTATACTATGAAATTCTGTACCACCTGTTGGATTCGGATGATTATGGTGAATACGGTTGGAGAATAATAGAGAACACTCGGAGTAGAATTCCATCATACATGCATGCAGCAGAGTACAAGTGTGGGGTCTTGTGGATGTCCATAAAGAACGTCGCCCCTTTTTTACCATCATGATGGCGGTGGTGATGGTGTTGGTGATGCAGGTGTCTCTCCCTCTCGGAGGGTGTGGATTGAATAGGCATACAAACCATCTTAAAATTTCCTCAGAACCTTTTGAAATACACCACATACCCCTTAGTACGACTCCCAAGTCTCGCAAATATTCCCTTCCCGGTCGCTTTAGGTTCGGTTTTAGAAGTTACGTCAAATTGAATAAGGGAGAGCTCTGTTGTGTAGAAAAATGTACCATTTTAGAAACTCAGCATGTGTCTTCAATGCCACCACATGATCTCCTACCGACTTGTTCGTTGTATTTATTTGTTGGGATGATGGCAAGTGCACATGTTCCCCATTCCCACGGCTTAAAAGTTGATCATTTTTCTTAAGCCCATCTGTGCGCAGTGTGATCTATTATGCCGTATACGATCCCGAGGGTCTCAGAGGGTAGTTTTTTTACTACTACAACAAACTATACATATACCTACTTGATACAAATTTAATGTGAAATTTCCAGTACAAACTTTTTCTACCATAATTAGAGATTGATTCCTGATGCTTCAATAAACCGTTTATTACTTATATTCGACCGTGTGTCAGAGTTTATTGTTATCGGCGATTATTACGTCTTTGGCTAATATTTAAATGTGAAGGTGACCTATCTTGATCTCTTTTGTCTTTCTCGATACCTATTAACTAGTTTTCTGCAAATCGTTGATCAATTCTCTCAATGTTTCAGTGGATTTAAGTATACTACTGTGTAATAACTAGGAGAGACATCAAGTAGAGTTGAAAAGCTGTGTCAATATAAATGTTGCGTATGCACGTATGAAGTTGTTTTGGTCGTACAGTGTCGAGTTGCGTGCGGCCTCGATAACAAACCACAGGCCAACGACCAGTTCCAATGTTATATACAGACAAAACAATCTATAGGAAATATCTGTCAAAATGCAAAGAGACGTCAACTTTGGCCTTTAGAATAAAACTGATGCATTATAAGTACTTATACGACAAGTTTTCACTCGTCGGTAAGTACTTGTAAGAAAATTATTCAAAAATGACGTCAAATGAGATCCCGAATGCGTCACCAATACTTATCACCATCTTGAATGAAGAAGATGTCTTCCAGTCAAAAATAGATATTTAGAAAAATGCAAAATTTGCAAGTTCGTTGAACCTATTTCGAGATTTTTATTAGCGATGCGAATCCATCCAAAACTTTTCACTCAGTTAATTTCAACTAGTGCAACAAATTTTTTCCACAGTTATTGTGTAATTAGGTTTTTGCTTTAGAATCATTTTGTAATGCCCAGTTTTTCGCATCTCTGACCCCAATTAATCGGAATAATTCAAAAATTAAAAAACCCAAAATTACTGAAATGTCAACGATTTAAATATTGTCAATTCTAAGAATTATACTTGAAAAATATTTGATTCGACTAAATAATAATGACCCAAGGCTACCATTCACACTTTATAAATACAGTAAAATAATCAATTAAAAACTTTAAAGTCTCATATGTAAGTACTGGCGAGCGAGCGGATAGAGAAAATGGCGTTGATGATAAGGCGATGTCAATGCACTTTAATATATTTTTCTCGGCATCTCAATTATTAAAGTTAATGGCGATGCGATGTGGTTGTGGTGAAAATATATGTATTTTGCCTACTTAATAATCTGCTAAAAACTTCCGTGCAATCATGTAATTTTGTCGGTGATCATCAATTGTGTCCTTACCAAATTATTATTTCTACAAGTTAATGTTCATGAAAATCAATTTTTAAAAATTCCATCCTCGCACAAAGTTGCGGATTGATCATATATTATAATGTTCCACTTTCGAACGGAAGAAAGTTGAATAGGGAAAGTGAACGCAAAATTTACACCGTATTATACCTACACATAAAACTAAACGAAATTGGCCTCTATGCGAATCGGGAATAAAGGTACATAAGTATTTATGATTAATGTTATCAGGGAGAGAGAGAAAGAGAGAGATAATTTGGATTCTTCATAAGGGGGGGCTATGGATATCATTCTGTCTCATCTGAAAACTACTAGAATGATGCAGACAGAACAATTGTCATAGCCATCTTTATACGGTGTACAAATACTTATAGAGTGTTTATAACATTTCTATTATAATGCATACATAACACGACATTAGAAAGCAAAAATGTGTTTACTTTTGATTTTCACCAAAAACTTTTATCAAAACCTGCAAAAAAGTAATAACGATTCCATTTTTGCTGAAGTTTCTGTTGAAATTTAAATGTAAGTCAAAGAAAACTTTCACAGTCACCTGAATGTTTTCCTATATGCTGGGCTGAGGATCATACCGAAATTTGACGGAAAATTTCTAATTGTAGGTACAATTTTTCAATTTTCCCAATATAATTATTCTTTTGAAACCACCGGCCGTTGGTATACTTGAAGTGACGAAAAACCATCATATGTAAAATTGAATGTCAAGTGTCACAGTTTAAAGAAGATGAGAGTGTCGTGTACTCCGCTAGTTTTCCACATTTTAGAAAGTTGTAAACAACATTGTTGAATTTCTCTCGATTTGCGTAAATCGAAAGATTCCAAGTATTATAATCTGAAGCAGATACAAGACTGAAAGTTGTATCGTGTTTTCAACTTATGAGTGTAAACCGTAGTAGGTAGATGTTTTAATAGCATATACATAGGATATGAACGCTCAAATAAAATGTGATAAAAGACTGTAGTAGTATAAATCTATTTTTCACTGGGCGGAAAAGAGACGTCGAAAACGTTTATCATTAGAAACTCGGTAAGGGACAAAGATCATCACCACACCACCGTATTATCATCATCGCATATTACAATATACATCAGAGTCGAGTATACGTCGTATACGATGAGTTAGAACAGAATGGAACGATGGAAGATTCCCGCGCTCTCCAAATCCCGAACCGAACACAGCCGACATCTGTTTGTTACTAAGAATCGTTCACTTTTTTATTTTTCGTCATCTCAAGAGTCAAGATTAATAATAATTACACGAGATTATTTACTTTAGCGACTAAATTTAGACCGAAAGGTCTGAATGGTTTTTCTGCAACAAATACTAAGATATTATATTAATCAAATAATTAATAATATTACTTATTATTATTCTTATCAAAGCGGTCTTTACATATGTGCTTATGTATTTTATAGTGTCGCGGGTTCTCAAAGTTCTGGATGACTGATGGAAGTCATCTTGAAAATCAGTTTTATCATTTGTGAATTCGATGTTGATAATGAAATACGCGATCTTACTCTAAATCGACTAATTTTCCTTGACGTTACTTCAATGAGTATAAATTCGAAAGTACCTGTAATGAATGTCGAAATTATTCCCAGACTTTGCTTCCACCTATAATAATAATAAGTAAAATATACGAGGTGTTTAACGGCCCCTTTTTTCATCACATTTCCAAGCAAACCACTCATAAATAAGAACCGTGATGATGATGCCATTGATAAGTTTATTGAACCTTTGTTTGGATCATACATATGCTGTGCACATAGTTATCAGATAAATTCGATTAGATCAAAATGAGGCGACTTGTACAATTTGGAATTGTATACCTGAGTTATATCTCTCATTTCAAAAAAGTATTCTTTTTGTCTGTTTTAGAAAGATATGCTTACCGAATGTACAAAATCGTAAACTGGTGTATAATTACCACAACGGCGCTGTAACGTAAACAGTAATTGCTTGCTTAGCGGTAATTGGATTATTTATCACTATCAGCACTATACCTATAAGTCGTTGGTATAATATGGTAGGTATAAGACACACTGGTGTAAGGTGTAATTTGCACAATTTTATTTTGTATCTATCACATATGTTAATAGGTAATACCTTCGAAATATGTTAGGTATCAGGTATAATCTCATATAGGGGGAGCAAAAATACAATTCCAGTAATAATAATAATAATGAATATACCATTTTATTGTTATACCTAGTCGGTTATAATTAGTTAGGTAACGAGTAACGATATATTCATGTTGTTGTCTTCATGATGTGGAGGTCAAACATAAACAGCGCTACAATTATAAATAATTAAATAGTTTTCCCCTTGGTCACAAATCATCTAGAGTCTATCTAGTGTAGTGTGTGCCACATTCTCTAATATTTCGAATTTCCTGTGAATTCAGTAAACTATTATGAAAAAAAGAAAGTAATCTCTAAATGGTCTCAAATTGTCAAGTTGCAAGTTTATTTTGCGATTTGTCTGCGTGTGTTTCACAACATTAAGCTCAAAGACCTAACGTTTTCTCATTGGATCTGATTAGATGGGCATTATTATTTTTCTAAACCGTGGTAACACGTACCATACCATTAAGTACTTAGGTATTAGGAGGCACACTAATGATTACTATTTTTATTATTATTATTATTACTGAAAGAAAATTTCAAATTGTCATTAATTAAAATAAGGGACCATCTTGTGTTGTGCTCGCAATTAATTGCCACTCGACTTTTGCGTCACATCTGTAAAATAATCAACGAGACCATACTTATTATTATAACGTTTATCAATTAACTCCGTATCTTTACGCCCATCATCCATCGTCAGATTTATTATTGATAAAATAATGCGTCCTCGAGAGTACCAACTACACAATACACTTCAGCAGCTATAGACGTCGCCATTTTACAGAGGCGTCGCGACGTCTCTACCCATATCATTGGAGGGCTCATTGCAGCCAATAGATGGCTTATTCCCCTCCAATAAGAAACTGTCCTGCAATATTTATCGATTTAAGACTTCTTTAAGACTAAACAAATTGTGTTTTCGTCGTACTCGATATGTCAATTACTCCGGTTTATTGTTTACAAGTTTTTTTCGTTGATAACAATGAATCAAGTGCGGACGTGATCAAACCCGGTACAAAAATACATAACATAGAGATGATAAACAGAAATATAATATACGACATTTTGAGAACTACATAATACATATGTATTTTAATTTGGAATGACGATAATTCTCTTGTATCTCGTTTTTCGAAAATGTGTGACGATAAGACGACGAAAACACAGATACCATGCACTCCATCATAAAACAGGATTATAACACACTGAGATAACCATAAAATTTCCTTTGTATTCCTACGAAAATAACTTCCTGATTTAATCTTTCGTCCTCATTCCACTTTTATTCAAACTAAAAGTCATCATCATAACGAGATAAATTAAAATACACACATTATAATTATCGAAATCCCTAAACATAACAATAATATAATTTTATTCTAGAGTATCCCGATTAATAATGGTATCAGCTCGATTATTATTTTTTACTTTACATTGATACAGTCTGAAGTATGTACTACCTAATGGTTGGTTGCTATTATTATGGCTACAATTAATTGTCATCAGCTTCACGAGACGATGCTGCTGGATGACGAGATGGGATATGGGAAAACTTAGACATGTCTAAAACTCTAAAGGCTTCAATCTTTATCTTATCTTTGCGACACATCTTAATGACTTTTGTTTCAAGGGAGGATTATGCGTTTTCTTTCAGATCGAAATTAATTTCATTTCAATTTAACAATCATCAGAATTACCGCGAACTGATGTTTATTCCTGCAAACACGTTATTGTGTGAAACGACTGGTGGTCTAATCTACGGTCGAGTAAGAGTTAAATAATAAACGACGTGGTCGAAAAACCAGTTCGGCGTGGATGGAGAGTAATATGGCTGGAATAAACGTGCCACAGTAGAGTTTCGACGCTGGCAAGCGAAATATCGCTTTTCACGACGTTGCCGGTTTGAAATTGCAGCCACGATATCAACGTACCGGCAGCATGATTATCGTCAGAGAAATATGACAACGTCATACTCCTCCTCCTCCTCCTGATGTCCGACACACTACTTGACTACCAAACACCCATGAAAACACTTTCTCTCTATCTCTCTTAGGTTACGAATATTCACGACCATATCCATAATCATCATAATGGTAAATAATATAATCACAGTTAAAGGATACAAACGAATTGCAATCATTCATGTGCATGCAGGAAATTCAATCCACATTTGAGCAAGAAGCAAATGTAATAGGTAATCCGTTCTCATATAGCAGATTGCGCTAAGTTGACTTAAGTTAAAGATGCGTGGTTGGATTTTAAGTCTATGTTGCCACTTGTTGCTTCAACGGAGAGACCATTCCTTAATCAGACGACCAGGACGGCGCGTTGTTGCCGAGGTCCGACCTCTTCTCTCGCTTTCAGCTTCAGCAGCCAGTTTTACTCAGCTCAAGCTCAAATTTGTTCCATATAATCAAGTTTTTTTTTATATGTATTTATGGAAAATGGATATGTCAAGATGGCTATTTAGACCAAGAGGAGGACTTTTCTATTTTGCGACCTCAATAATTAGAACAATTTTAAAAAAGTTACTATCCTCAGATGTTTGGTGTACATACAACCTATAAATCTCAAAACGACAATTTTGAGCTTTTAAATAATTTTGTACCGTCCTTCTGGAAACTTTAAAGTAATTTTCGATTCTTGAGACCTCAAAGATATTTGATGCTCTTTGAACAGAATCTTACGATTCAGATCTGGGGGGTTTCGGCTCATTTTTGATTTTATGATAGATCATTTTTGTCTCGTTTCCGAAACCTTGCAGCTCTCTTCGTTTTGGGCTCCGTTGTGTGTTGTAACTCGCACTGTACGGTTCGGTTTCACCCTACAATTTATGTTCGGGATCTCCAAACGTAATCTTGAAAGCTCATGAATACAACGACGATGAAACGCAAACTGGTCGACTGCAAACACTTGTGGATACTTTTAGTTAAGACGGAAACTAGTTTTGATGTACCTCAAGAGACGAAAAAAGCTCCAGTCGCGGTTGGTACCCATGAAGTGACTCGAAACTGCTTTTTGCACACTTGTGGCCGTATAATAATGTTTAGGTTTGACAAGGGCTCCGAAATTTATCTTCCTTAAAATCTTTTTTTTTATGAGGGTGGGTTTCGGGTCGCGGTCCCTGCCTCTCTGGAGCTTCGTTGATGCGCCCATCACGGTCAAAACTTTTTCATTTATAGATCCTCTCAGTGATTTTTCCAATGAAATTGTTATTATTATAATAGTATACCTATTCGCAAATGTGCAGTACCAGACTCTGTAAAACTTGAATAATATCATGCAATATTGGATTATTATTATTTTGAAGAATTAATTCCATTATTATCTCAATTCCTTCTCGCATTGACGTCACAGAATGGCCGCTACGGATAACCAATGGACCCTTTCGTTTTATTCATAAACTTGATACCCTTCGACCCATCATCAAGTCTCTTTTTAATAATCAACCATAATAATTCTCTTTATCGTATGGTAATATTTGCACAAGACAATAAAATTCGTGACATGTAAATATTTTATCGCCATAATAACGTAATAATAATAAGAAAGAGATTCTTCAGAATGAAAAATACACACCGCATCGCATGTGAAAAATGGATGGTGGTGGTAGACTGTCTGACCCTTGTCAATATTGGGGAAGTGTGTCTTTTCTTGACTTGACCCATAAACAATCTAAGAACGTTGCCTCTTTTAGACTTTTTGGCTATATTAATGATAAATAGAAACCCTGCCCAATTTTGCGGAAATTATTCTACGTATTTTATGCTATAAGTAATCTAAAATTTTTGAAAAACTCGAAAAACTAAAAGAATTTACTTGATCGATATCTACTAGGACTAGGACGTCTGCCACCAACCGTGACGGTTAACTGTGTAGTTGCGTAATATCCTCCATCTTTTTAATTTTTATATAAATATTATTTTTATTTGAATGCGTAATTATGTTATTTCGCAATTAAACGCCAGTATGTTACCACTTTCTTCTACATACTCGGTTAGACTTAGTCGTCACCTCAATAACTGTAACTAGCTGAATAAGGCGTAGAGTTTGAGGGAAAACCGTAGGAAAAATCCAGCAAAGCTTGCGGATTTTTTGCGAAAGTGAATCTGATCTTGTGCGGACTGTATATGTATGATGAGGATTCGGTTTGCAAACACCGAAGCACAAAAATATGTTATTTAAAGGCCAAGGCCAAGACGAAACCACGTCACGACTTGAATCTTATAGTCTTTGCTTTGTACCTCCTGGCGAAAATCCGCCGCCAAACTTTTTGTTCACCTAGAAGAAATGAGACTCTTAAAAAGGGTGTTATCAATTTTCAGTTAACGTTTAACTACATAGAAGTTAGTTTTTGGGCATTCCTTGTTACGACAATTAAATTCAACAAATTTAATTGTCAACTATAGGATAACCGATGGGCATTGATAAAGTGGGCCTTGTTGTGTTTGATAGAATAGATGTGAGCAGGTTGTTGGGTGACCGAGTAACGCGTTAGGATGGTGGGTTAAATGCCGGGACTCCCATGATGATGATGTCCGGTTTATTCAATGAACAATCACTTAATGACTCTTATATGTTATGTATAAGATGTGTATATTCGGTTCTCAAGGCTTCTACCACCAAAGAAAAATATTCATCAGTTCAGTAAGTAAGTTTTCCAAAGAATCGAACGATTTTCCGGAGATGTTCGATAGTTGGAAAAACGTCTTGTAAGTACGATATGTATTTTGAACCGAACAGGCCACTCCAATGATAAGCGATTATTGAGACCAAATATAACTCGATGGGCTCTTATTTGTCAGAGTTATCAGGAAGGGCGCTTAAGGTTATAAATACATATTGATAAAAAAAAATTCAAATTATGATTTATCTCGTACCACCAGTAAACAAATATCAATAGAAGCGCCTTCGATTATCACAGTCTACATAACATTTCGGAACATTTCGTATTTCTTATTCCTGATGGGTCGGTCGTTTCGTTTCCCAGTCTTGAATCGCCTGTTTGGTTAGCTTTCACAGATAGGTAAATGTGGGGACGAATAACAACGTCTGCATTGTATATTCATGAACATGTTATTTAATTTTCTGTTTGCGAACGATCACTAAATATTTGAAGATCTGAAAGTCATGGACGACTGGCTGTTACAAACATCATTTCGGTTAAAAGACTGGTTCTTTCGTTTTACACACTCCATTCGGTTTCTCTTTCTCACTCGAAACACGTTTTTTAATTTTTTACACATTTCTACCCTGCATTAGCTATTATACAGGATTCGTGTTTGAAGGGAATTAGGCCGATAATTACGTCTTCCCACACATTTGATGTTGATGGAGAATGGTTGTGGAAGAAAAAGAGGAGAATTGATGAAATCGGTTGTTGTTTTTCGCATGACCGTGAATTTATTTAGCTGCATCCGCGTGGTGGAATATCCAACGAAAACGAAATAAAGAAAAAAATAATCACCAACCAATCTCTCGAGTTGTTTCAAGGTCTAGTACCAAAACTTTGCCTCGTCTTCGACAAAACCTGACGAGTTCAACCCCTTCTACGCATACATCAGATGCAAGGATGTGATGAAGGCGAAAGCCAGAGGTCCGCTTCGTGATTTTTTTTTACCTTTCGAAGGTTTGAAGGTCCGTATAATGTTTGTGGCGGCGCCACACAGACTAGCTCCAAAGTGGATGGATCTTGCCTTACCACGACAACATCGCGAAGCAGGTAGAGAAAGAAAACTTTATAAGTACAGCCGATTCGAAGCATTACAAATATATTATTCGAAAATTTGGAATAATTAACACCATTTCTACTAAGTGATAACCATTATGGTATTGTTGTATAAAATAGATTGATAATTTTTGTTACGATATTCATATTTTTGATATCCCGTTTCGATTTTTCATTTAATTCTAATATTGACTTTTTATCAAGTTAATATTCGAATTTATCATCCTGATCTCAACTGTCTCTATATTTTAACATCATCCAGATCCTATTCGATTCCTTGTCTCCTCGGCTTCTACATTGTTTTCATGTAAATTTGGTATTCAAATGGACTAAAACGGAGAGTATTTTGAAATCGTGGTCATTAAGATTCTCATTGTCATGACCTAAATTAAAAGATGTTAACGACAGTTCGTATAGTATACCTGGTTGATGGGAGTCACGATTTTTGTTCTATTAAACTTGACTACATACTTCCTATGGATGATTATCATACGTATATCTACACAAGTCGAGCAAAAATATCGCAACTTATGTAGTTGCATGAATTTGTTAATGGAATTACTTCGAGGAACGTCTTAATAAGCGTCTTAATTTATAAAATCAGTATTTCATGCAAACGGCAAGGTTGAAACTGATTTATATCTATCATCACCCAAGTGTATTATGTATAGGTGTACGTTTGTATTCCTAGGTAGGTGGATATAATAAGTTTGCCGAGGAGGGAAATCTAATTTGAAGGAAATGCTAATGTAATGTTTTGAGACAAGATGACTCTTATTTCAATCATTTCCTAAGGAATTTTTCATACGCGTTCACTGTAAATTTACATGAGGCAATTATTTTAAGCCCATACTCAACCAATGTGAGTAATAAGAATGTGCATTTTGCCGGAAGGAGGAAACCGACACGCTATTCCGCCAAGTTGCCAGGAACGAAAATTCACTCGCAGTCCTTGATTTTATTTCCTCTATCTCTCCTTGCATAAACTCAAACACATGCCCTATTATAAGAAAGTTATAAAGCAGGAGTCGTTTATTCGTAAAAGGAAAAAATGAAATGAGCCCACAATAATAAATTCCCGTGAACATAATTAAAACGAGAAATGCAACTTATCTAGATTTTTCATTAGTGAATAAACGTGGCGATCGAGTCTACCAGTTTCACTTTTACGCCACTCGATCAAATAACTAAATACATAATGATTGATATCGTGCAACAGCTCCTGTTTATTGCAGCATCCCGCAGGAATTTCTCCGGGCTCGAGAACTTCGATGCGGAAAAGGCAATAAATTCGCTTTGTTATGACGATGATGATGATGGAACCCGATTTACTCAATAGAGCAACGACTTTGGATTTCGCCATCGTCGTCACCGGTTTTCTGAACCTAGCCGCATTGTGCATTCTGTTACAATTCCACGAATATCCGAATTCACATCAAAGTCTTTTTCTCCTAGCCAGCTAGTTGAGTTAAAATGATAATCTACGCAAAGAATATTTTTCTGTTGAGTATTCAAAGAGTTTTCATAATTATTCTTGTTCGAAATGATGATGGTGTTGTTGGAGAGTTGATTTTCCGGATTTTTTCACTAACATCGAAAATCACCTGAAAAAGTCCGAGAAGCTTTTAAAACCAGTTTCACAACCCCACAACCATATTAAAGACGTTTTTTTTTCATTTATTTATCTTATAACATAGCACAGATGCTTATACAAGTTTAGCGAGTTTGAGGTTTTAAATTTTTTTTACCACACGTCTAATGCATAATTGGTTATAAATTAAGTTGCTACTTTTTCAATCAATTAAAATTTGCAAAACTCCACAAGATCGCAGCGCATCCAGAAACCGGTCGTTTTTTCTCGATGCCGTGTGTGGATCAATATCAATAGGCGAATTTATTTCTTCGAGATTCATAAAGTGGGATTTCTTCACGTATGTTTGCTCGAGAATATGAACGTGGAATGAGCGATCGCCCTCGGTGTCTATCGACCATCTTTCCATCCATTATAAAAAAAGTCACAACAGGATATTGTTATTAGAAACATATAAATGTGGTGTTTGATAATAACGAAATCCGTTGCGAAGTATACGCACATTTAACATGCCCAACGTGTATCGCATCGACTTTACAAACTTATTATTATGCTCGGAACGGACACTCTTTCTTTCTTATAATCTTATAATAAATTCCTCATCGGTAGCGTGTGCGTGTAGTCTACGCGACATACATATAATGTCAACCGTTTTCACTTTCTCATAAGACGGCAAAAACATTACAATTTTACTCCTCGGTGGAACATCAATGCTTATACGTATAAGTACTTACTTACATATTAGAGTAGGAGGTGAGAGATTGTGATGATTTTATTCAATAATTGGACATTATTTTGAGCGCCGCTCGTTGTTTAATCATTTAAGTTAAGTCCGTTCACCATCATCATCATCATCATCATCACCAATAAAGACAAAAGAGTACAAAGTTGACCTCTTGTTGGATGATGGTCACATTTAATTTAAAGCAATTGCTTACAGCTGGTCCGACGACATCAGTCAATCTAGTCAAATTATAAACTGGCGACAATATCAAGAAGTTCTCTGCCTTAGTATCTCTTTTTTTATTAATATGCTCTAGACACGACTCAATAGTAGATACTTCAGTTAGGTCATGATGAGTACAGTTTCTGATGCACCAATTACAATTTCAAACTGAATGTGAGCTCGAAGGTAAGGAAGCTAGGGTATCCTTACCATCGAGTAAGTATTCTTGAAAATGTTGCAGGATGTTATCTGTCAGAGCTGGTGATGGTGTGTTATACATACATGTTATAATGTCTCATTGCAAGTTGAAAATAAGAAAATAGACCGATTTCGGCTTATATTTGCCGGTATGTAGGTATCCTACTTTATGTAGGCACTGTTTATCTTTACTTATGTATGTAAGTATGATGGGTGAAATAAAAAATTGGATGATAATACGGCAAGGCACACAAAGTCGAGTCCTGATGCATGGTGAGAAGAATCTACTTGAGCCGGCCAACCTTGACTCGACTGGAAGAAAACTATAGAACACTCCATCCACTCACTCGACTGTTCTCTGACTAGTAGAGTAATGTAGTTAATGTACTTCGTCATGGCTTGTTGGTCGGATTTTTACAGAGTGCATCTGGGCCAGTAGAGTAGCCAAGTCTCGAGTCATCCACGACGAGTGTGCTGTTGATATTATTACTATTTGAGACCGAAATTAGATTTCGTTATAAACAAAGACAACGCCCTTTTGTCTTGTCAAGTGACCGAGAGCGTTTATTTTCGTTTTCGGACGTTTTTGTTTTGAATTATTTTCGTGGTTTACTTATAACCATGCAGACTCACAGTTGAACTCGGGCCAATGGTAATGAAACGATGTTGTTCCTTTGCGAAATAATTCACTTTCACTCTCACCGACCCATTCGCCATCAATTAATTTTAGTTGGGCTCGATTTTCGTTTGCGAGAAAGATAGAAAGTGCCATTGATAAGAGTATTATTTCTCTTTGGAGTTCCCCACCATACATAGACCATAAACAACTTTCCAGTGGTATTATGGTCCACCGCCGACTCTTTGGTGGCGATTATGAAGATAGAATTTGTTTTATAATTAACTCATTAATTAATTAGGAATTAATTAGGAATTAATTATTTGATTAATCAATTAATTAAGACTTAAGAATTAAGAATTAATTAAAGAAAAATTGCAAAATCCATTCCAAAAGACGCAGTGTTTCAATTGAAGACTTATTTTTTTTTTTTCGAGAATTTTCTTCGAGTCTCGAAAACTATACTTAAACAACAACAGGAACTTATTTCATCGTGTGGTTAATTGCCAGCTCAGTCGAAGATTGTTAATTAATTTACAGTAATTTTAGATTTTATACATATTCATATAATTTCCAACTTTGACATTTTCATAATATCTCGAGAGTAGAAAGTTTATAAAATGTCCATCAGCAATTTTGTCAACTAATTAATTTGCTGTGGAAAAAGTGTTTGTTCATTACGCAATATGCTCGCTTTCACGCCGCTTTGGCTCTGATTTAATCAAAATTTTATCATTTATTACCTTTAATTACAATAATGTTGTATTCTAATTCTAATCATTAGATGAGATGTAGGTATACTTACCTAATTATTTTTCTTTCTTATTTATTTCGATCATTTTATTAAACTTTACGGTTATGGTATAAATTACGTTGCGTAAAACCGTTCTACTAAATATATACCGTGATGATGGTGCGGTATAAAGGTGGGTAATAATTGATGATTTCCTTTTGATTTTAAAAATCGAAAGTAAATGCGTTTGACTCTGTTACTTCACTAAATAAACACTCTTGTCCGGCGACTTTCTCCTCGTATATTTTATCAATACTTACACGATTCACGTAGGTTTTACATTTACAACTTATACATCATCATCGTCTACAACTTCCGTATGAACTTAAAAAAAAGCTTTGCGAAAATTATTTAAAAAATTCTTTCCAGGACATCGTTAAGTGACGAAATTAGATGATTTACAGTAGAGTATTAACTGAAAATTCCCCTGATTCTTGTTAATGATACAACATACTGAATATAATTAACGAAAACGTGAAAATATTTGCAAGTGATGTTAGATTAACTTAGCGGACACTCAAATAATAAGAATAAGTTGGTGTTGGAACATCGCCTGTAATAATAATTTAGCAAATTATTTAGAAATTCTAATCAAACATTCGTTGTAGAGTGCTTGCATAATTACTCATTGAATAAGTATTGTCAGTGTTTATAGAAGGATAATAATAATAATTTAAACAATGGTAGATGGTATTGTCCAGTCCAATAATAGTATATTATTCACTTCTAGAAGATGAATTCTCTTTTTGGTTTAACATTTTACATACTCGAGAAGGCGCGCGCCACTGAGTTGACACCGTTGACAGCAAATATTATACGTATACCCCTTTTTTGACAAGTATTACCAAGGTCATAGACAACCAAGGTAGAGAAAATCAACTTCACTCCCGTCAAAGTAGTCAATAATGACTAGTGATGACGCCTTCTAGAGGTACAGAGCGATCGAGAAAATTTCACATAAGGGGAGGCTGTGATTATCATTCTCTCTCTACCCGTTTAGTAGCTTTCAGATGAGACAGAATGATAATCATAGCCTTCCTTTATGTAAAATTTTCTCGATCGCACCGTAGTAGTGAATAAAAAGTCTTATGATGGAATTAAATTCCACTTTCTATAAATATAACATTTTCATGCAAAGGATGCATTGCATGGTTCATTTTCTGTTTCCTGCATTGAAGTCGTTTTGAAATTGATCATTATAACCTTTCTCTTCGATGTTTTGCAGCGAGTGTGCAATTTTATTCATATAATAGAAATAAATACACAGGAGGGTTTATTTTTATTATCGTTACCACCATAAAAAAATAGACAAAAATGATACCTATTCAGTACGGATTTAGATTATTATTATTCATGACGACGTCTACGTTTCCTGCGTTTGCTGTCCTCTTTGCGTTTCGATCTTCTTTTCGATTTGTCAGCGGGTTCCGGGGTTTTGGTGCGACTTCTGCTTCGACTCCTCTCCGAATCCGATTCGGAATCCTCCAAGTAACTCTCACCGGCATCGCTGTATGCGCTAGTTGCGTCCTTCGAGCGACTCCTGCGTCTCTTCTTCTTTCGTTCTTCCGTCGTCTTCTTCCTCCTTCTCCTCAACGAGTAAATGTCCTTCGTCGGATTGACCGACCGCTTCGCTACAGCCTTTTTGATGATTTTCTCGACTTTGCTGGCCGCCACAGAACCGGCACCGCCTCCAGTCCGTTTCTCGCCGATCGCCTGAAGTACGTGCCGGAGCAATCCGGGGTATTTACCTCCCTTCTTCATGTTTAACTGGTTTTCTTGGTTCTGTTGCCCTCTGAATTTCACTTGAAAATTTTCAAAACGTTAACAAAATTTATTTTGAAATGTAAACAACATTGTTTTTCAAGATTCAAGCTACTGTGATTGTCACGTACTGTCAGTTTCCCGCTAGGAAGATGTATTACCGCTGGTGGTAGTCTGTGCCGCTGGTATTTGATTTGTTGCGAAATTTCCACAAACAATACTTTTATTTTTATAGGCTCTATAAATCTAAAAAAAAAACGAATTATTCAAGGGGACGTTATACCCGAAGTTTACAAACCATTTCCGAATGCCTATAGAATACGAAAATAAATAGAATAAATTATATGTAATGGAAGATGATGTGAAGATGTATTTATACGTACGGCGAAAATGTAAATAAAAACCCCAAATACTTAGTGCACGGGAGCACATAGATTTTAGATTTTATTTTTGAATTTACCTACTTTGTTACATAATAATAGTATAATTCGACAAAATAACGTAAACCAAGGCTGGCTGTAGAATAATATACATAAAAAAAGAATGGAAAAACTATTGGGCATGAACAAATAAGTTACTTTCGATATTATCTAAGATATGGTCAGTTTCTACCATCTTTATCTTTCACAGAAATACCAAAATTCATAGATTAAAACAAAGTACCAGAGATAAAGGTAATTTCTTTCTTATTACTTGGTTAGTTAGTAGACAGAGAAAGTGATTATAGATACTCTTGAAAAAGAGGAGAAGAATAATAATAAAAGAGAGTTTTGTAGAGGGGAAAAAGAGTGAAACCGTCATTATTGCGACCGTGACCTAGTGCACGACGAATAACCCACAGAACAGAAGAATGGTCGAAGTAAATAAAACCTCATCAACTCTTGTCCTACTAGAGGACAACACAAAGTAAAATTTTTTGTTACTTGGGGCCTGTGTTTGCAGTAATCTGTGATGTGATTATGGTCACAATTCCATTATCACACGTTGGGAGGGTCGGTCAAGCACAAAACTCTGCCGATCCACCAAAGAGCTTATGTATAAAAGCACACCCCCACCCAACAATTGAATCGAAGTCGCCAAAAAATATTATAAAATTTGTGATTATAATAACACTCCGGGCTAATGTGAAATCCCGGCACTCTACTGATTAGTGGTGATCATATTTATTATTTTTATAATGGCAGAAAGCGCGCAATTTGTTGCAGGAAACGTGCAGCACCGGAAAGACTACCTGCTTGTTTCCTTGTCTACCGGAAGAGGAATTTATAGTCATTATGTTGTAATCAGTGGTCTAATACAGTACAAACAACAATTTCTACAACTACAAGGCAATGACGACTATGTATAAGAGACATTTTACATCGAAATCCCGAATTATTTCCATTGTTACGTAACTTTATTGACCAGAAAGGCTTAATCATCTCGCATTTCGAATTTTCCATTCCAGTAGTGTACAATTTTTGGAAACCTGCTGATACAATGAATGAATCACATTATTGATAATAAAGCGGTTAAAATATGAGTTGGATGTGCACAACGTCATCTAAAACCAGTAACATATTATTTATAATATGGGAAAACAGTAACTCGTCGCTTATATTTCTAGAATTTTTAACCATAAAACATGGTAAGTAATAAGTACTTATTTAAATAGGCATGTTATAGCTATGAAAAGGCGAATAATGCGTTTATATTTTCTAATTGTTAGTTCAATTGAGTTGGTGTGTGACCGTCTATAAAAATAAGAACGATCCATCATACACCTTGAAACAATTTTTTTAGTTGGGGTAATTTTCGACAAGGTTGTTGAGATAAATTAAGTGTGAGGCCATTTAGACAAGAAAAATGAGTTTTAAAAAGACCCCTTGATGATTTAAATCTAACGATTTTCTCAAGTGGTTATGAATGGTATGGTAGACAGCTAATGGGCTTTATACGTGCGACATATGTTTATATGTGGTAATACTCTCTGCTCGTATACTTACAAGAGGTCCTTTTAAAAATATCGACCCCCTTTTAGATTTAGCTTATCACACCCCTAACGGATATAACTACAATCGACCATACGGGCCAGTGCTTTTATTATTATCAATATCCTCCTAATATTATTAGATATACTCTTGGATATTTTTTATAATGATTTTTAGGGTTGGTACTGGTTATTTACAGTCGGTTGATAGAAGTGGCACAATAAAAATCCTCAGAAAAATCGTTTCTATTTATTGGCCGGGGATGATTATAATATTATGTGGGGGTCCATGTGGAGTTATAGGGGTCACGCGTTTGTAAAACGTCCTGATGCGGGCTTATAAAAACACCCCAGTTAGCTTACAAAATCGCCTTGTTATTCCCACCCTTACATATTCCTATATGAATACTACCATCATCGAATCGATTCTTAGATGGACTTATCGTTGGACATTTATCATTTCACAGTCTTTTTAAAAATAAAATTATTAATATAATAATAATAATAATAATAAAATAATAGTCGGCGAAGTCCAAGGTTTCCCACCTTTTTTAATTGAACTTACCTACATGATTCATAAGGATTCATATGCAACAGTTTTTTTCCTTCATTTTTTCAACCGGACAAATACGAAACCCAAGTTAAGTTTTGCCTACAGATAGACTTGAGGGTCAGGTGATAACACGACACACACAATATGATTATATTTACATAGCGGTTGTATATTATGCAGAGAGGTTTTTAGGTAACAAAAAAATGTCTGTATAATCGCATCATTTATGCATTCATGTAATCGCATGTATCATGTATCAGACAGAAGAGGTGCAATTTTGATTCTTCGCTTATTCACCATGCAAACTAACATACAACCGAATCACGATTGTGACCTTTTTAAATACTAATTGCCTTATAGAATTTTTGAAAAACTCAGAAATTCACGTTCATGTTCTTAAAAATTAGGTTCCCTACTTTAGTCTTTCCAAATAATAACCATTAAAACTTCAATCGGCTCAAACTCAAAAATCTAAACCTGAGTACATACATCTTGAAAATCTGAACCTTTCTTCCTGAAACACGCTGTATAATACAGAGTTTTGTAGTATTTGGTAGGCAACCAAGAATACACCTAGCTAAGCAATTCTTCTAAGAGGTGGCGCTACTGATTTTTGACGGCTGTCTGTCTTTTGTCAGTGTCTGACATATGTCAGTCAGAATGGAACATAAGTAACTTTTAATTTGAGCTTTGAAAACATGAATAACATGTTATTATTGTGTTTAGTAATTCAGAAAGATGAATAAGACATTAGAAACTGGTGATAGGGCGATACTTCAGCTCAACAATGGTGAAACCTACGAAGGGACCATCATAGAAATGACGAAAAACTACATAGAACTGGAAGATATCTATTTGGGAAGCAAATGCAATGGTCGTTCCAAGCTGAAAGGATTATTGAAATTCTACAGAAGAGAAACGGCAAGCGTTCGCTACTTGATACCAAAAGGAAATCACGGCAGCAGTGCGACACCAAGTGACTCTGATTCCAATCATTCGAGTAACACAAAAGCGATTAAATTATTATTGGAGAACGAATTTCATCAGCTGCAAGAGATGACGAGGAACACGATTTACTTCGATATGCGAAATAAGGCCTATTACGATGCTTTGGATGTTTTGATAAATTGTGAGAGTATCGGAGTTGTGGGAGTCGGTAGTACTTTCACCAGAAAACCTTTGAGTTTGCTGTTTGTGTCCGATTTCAAACAAATTTATATTTTCGATATGATGAGTGGTAATATCCAGTCGAATGATTTGAGAGGCATTTTGGAATCAAAATACATCACAAAAGTCGTCCATAAAGTCGGCCCTTTATATGACTGTCTTTTTCACAAGTATCGAATAAAATTGACCAACATTTTTGACACTCAAGTAATTAATAACATTGGAATATTTTAATAAAAATCTTGATCTTTTGTGCAGATTGCAGATTCCAGGATCTCCCAAAAGGATACTGGAAAATCAAACATGCGGAGTTTATCTGAATGTATGGAACACTACTTTAATTTCCCTTCTTCATTGTTGGATGCAGCAATGGTGATTTATTTAATATTAATGTTGAGGATCTTTAAATTAATTATTGGTTTTTAGGATGATTTGTCTGATGATGATTGTTGGATACAAAGGCCGATTATTAAAAATCAACGAGTAAAAGGAGCTCAATTAGTCGTCTACTTATTAACTCTGAGAGATCATTTACTCAAGCGAATGTTGAGCGATTTCCATGACGAGATTGGTAAGAAATGCGATTTTTATGAAAAATTATCAGATTTTGAATTGGTCCAACATACGAGTCAATTGAAATTAAAATAAGTCCTACAATTATCCTGATGATGTTTTATCTATTAATTATTATTTGTATGTAATTATTATTCAGACTGGTATTATAAAAGTGATGACTGCACAAGAAATTATAACCTTTCTGTTCTTCACATACTTACAAATTGGAGGAGAGTAAAAACTTTGTTCCAGTTTAAAGTTTATTTGTATGGGCTCAAGTTTTTAGATTAATTATAATGGAAAAGCGGCAAGGTTTGAGCACGAGCCGAAAACTTTTTATGCTTTATAGTTCTGGCATCTCGTAAGCACATATTGTGCCAATTTATCTCTCATAACATTACATTGGATACCGAATTCTTGACAAAAACGTTTCGATTTTATTCCAGTCTTATAGCTTTATTTATTCACATAATAAAAATACCACACTGTACACAAATGGTTATTAGATAGTACAGAAAACTAAATCTACATATATTGAATAATTAATTATTAAGAGAATTATAATATTATTATTGATACAATAGTTTTCTTAATTTGACAAGATTCAAATCACAAAAGGTTGAAATAAACGGTTATTATAATGATTTCCTTCAAAAACCCCAATAATTACCGAATTTGCGAAAAATGCGAAACCATTTCACATAATTTGAACTAAAGTAAATTAGTAGATTCCCTTCAGCGGTAATTAAAATTGGAAAATTATCGAAAATAATTCAAATTCCTCAAGTAGGTACACAGACATGATAATGAAAATAATGCGATAAATTACGGATGATAAACGTCTTGCATTCGCATCTGTCTCCGTTCGGCCTCCAGAGTGGCGATGCGGAATTTTAGTTCGATATTTTCCCGTTCCAAAAAAGCGCATCTGATGGCGATCTCGTCCTCTTTGGCCCTGCGAGCATCCCGCGACCTTTTCGCCGCCTCGTTGTTCTTCCTGCGCTTCTCCCAGTAACTCGGATCGTCACTGTGATTTTGCGCGTTCTGCGGCACCCGCCTCATATTTTTGTTGGTCCCGTTGTTCGGCGATTGCACTTGAGACAGAATGGTCTCGCGGAATTTCGTAAAAGCGCCAACCGAAGAGTCCAAACCCAGAGGCGAATTTTGACTGGCGCTGGTCGCCAAACCGACCGCCAAATTAAAGGGATCTTTGAGGTACGCTTTGAAGGGTCGAGTCGGTTTCGATTTCGGAGGAAACGACGACGGCGAATATTGATGGTGGTGGTGCACTTTATTCATTTCGGTGGATATTTCCGAAGTTTCCGAGTCGCTGTTCGAGACTGGGCTATATTGGCACGTTTGCGCGTCCACGTATGAAGTCGGTCGCTTTTTTTCCGGGTTTTCGTAGCTGCTGACGTTGTTATAGTCCGGAAATGCGGGACGTTTTTTCGGTTTGTTCTTGATGCACAAGTCCAGAGCCGCCGGAATTGTCTGACCGAAATCCGGACTGGACTCCATCATCTGAAAAAAAAAATTAGAAAAAACTGTTTACCATCCGAGTCACTTTTTTAAAGTCGACTAAGTATTAATCCTTTTTATTATTAGTCGCAAGTTTGGAATTTAATCGGGAAAACGATTTCTCACTTACCACGAATTGCGGCGATTTCAATTATAATTCAAAATGTGGATGGATTATTACAAACACGAACGAAAATATTCACAATATACTTTAGAACTTGAGTTGTTGACGAATTGTTGTCTAAGACACGATCTACATATTTCCCATCTTTATACGAGTTTTGGCGATATTTCGGATAGTGCTTTGAGGCAACCCTTTTCGAAAGTGACCAATAGATTCGCCGATTTTGTCCCCACTCTCAGTCCGAAAGCCGAAATTTCGCCAAATTTTACGACAGCAGACCTCACGGAATAGCTAAAAGCCAGTTTGCCAATTCTTCGGAAAAAGGGGGTGGGGAGAAGAGGGTGTTTACCTACCCAGAAATGTACCGTTATGTTTAAAGTACCGTTCGGGCTCTCTGGCACTTTACCTGACCCATATATTTTCAGAATTCGCAACCCTATCTCACAGGAAAAAAATACATACATCATCGAGGGGGCTCCATGATGTCATTCAATTATGCAAATGGTTTTAATTGCGTCCGGAAGCCATTAGATCGTTTATACCCACTTTACCCAAAAATGTGTTATTCCTATACAATATGTGTGTGCATTATGATGGTAATTATTACTTCTGAATTCCTTATAAACACCTTCGAAAAACTTGCACTAGATATATTGCGCTAGTAAATGAAGCCTTAGCCTGGCATTTTTTTATACTGAAAAAGCTCTTTTTCTTGTCGACGCTAATAAAACTAACAGTTAGGAAGTTTTCGTCGATTGTGTCGTAAAACTAAAGTTAAACCCTATTTGCATACCTTCAGGTCTCAACATCTATAAGTCTCTGACTGTAGGATTACTGGATTTTCTCCGATATTTCTAAACTCTAGAAATATTATTAGGTACCTCTAGTATAAGTACTACCAGCATAATACACACAAGACCTTGAATATAATAAAAGGCGAATTCTTAAAATTTCTAATCATTATCTACTGTTACTACAATATGGGGTTCACGGAGCTAGACGATATATTTTAAAGGGTTGTGAATTTTCCCTTGCACCCTCTCTCAGTGTATCTGGCACATGTCGAGGTTTGCGGAAGCGGAAGGGTAGGAATACTCAATATCTTCCTATTTTCATAGTTATTTGTGTTAGGCCCGGGAAATGTTAGGGGGAATGTTTGGTAATAGAAGTGGGTGACTCAACCCAACAACAAACGGAGAGGGTTTTGCACAGTTTGACCGAATTTACTTACAATTTCAACCCTTTCGCCTACGAATATACAACTGTCCATAAATCATCGAGGATTCGGTTCGGATTACCCATTCACCTATATTTTATGCAAATTACACCACTACTTCTTCGTATTCCTTGACCTCTTTTTAATGGGAATATTCCAAACTCACGATATTTGCGTTCGCAATTGCGAGTCTACCCGTACCATATCTTTAACCTATTATACGTATATTATATGTATAGTCTTTTGTTATCTCTTTTTGACCAGTTTTTTAGGGACACGGAGAAAGTGCCCACCATAAATAAAGTTCGCAAATTTTCTTGTATTGCAGTTTTGGAAAGCTACATTTATTATTGTGCCTAAACGAAATCACCAGGCGGTCTCTCGATTCCAAAATGCTAACTGTAAATGGTCAAACTCGGAATAATAATAATAAAAGCTTCAACCATCAGAGAGCCAGGTGCCACGCGTTGAAGGGTTTATAACAGAATCTAAATCCCACACATTTCTGTATCATGTGGGGCGAAACTGTGTCATAGCTAGCCAAACCAAACCCCGAAAAGCCGGGGCAATCTTCTTGTGGGGTTTCTACGATCGAATGTTTAATAATAATTTATTATTAAGTAACGAAATGATGGATCGTTATTAATCTTAAAGTGTTTAGTCGATCATTTCATTTCGTTGCATGTTTCTTAGAGGTTGGGTGTTTTTGCGCTTTTTCTCGTCCTCTATACCTACTTGTCACTCGTCAATGGTTTCGGTCCAGCCTTTACAAATATGCGCATTATTGAAGGGTTTTGCGACGTGAATAACGTAAAACTAGTCTTTACTTCGTCGTCTTTTGTAAAGAGTTATGATGGATGTCTCTATGTCAAACTTTCAGTAATAACTGTATCTCGTCTGGTCTACGGTAGATTCTGGTCAAAATTTAATCTCTATAGCAAATATACTTAAGCGCTTGACCTATATAATAATAAAGTAGAGGAAAACATCTGCCAGCTAGCTCCCTTTTACTAAAGTGAAGGGTTTTTTGAGGCAGAACCTCACATTTCCGTGTTAACTTAGAGGCCTCGCCGGTCCACTTTTGAATCCATGGGACCGTTAGATAAATTTGCACGCCCAATGCATAAAGCTATTCCTTCGTTTATTATCCGTAATAAAATTCGGCGGCGACTTTGTAAAAGCCAAAGGGCTACTGGGTAACTCGCACTCATTGTCACCACCCAGAGGTAGAAATTGCAAAAGAACCGTTAGACTCTTTTACGCATTTCTCCACAATTTTTATTATTTTATTATACATAATACAGTCGGTGTCTGAAGTTGCACTGCCAGTGAAATATTAAATAACGGTCCCATCCGCTAATAAGAAATAGACTGATTGTATATCCGTCAATAAAACATTTTTCACTAAACAATATGGCTTTTATTATTCACTGTATAATTATTCCATTATTTTCTATTGACGATTACGTGTCCCAGGTCGTATTTGCCCCTGATACACTTGAGTTTAACCCCGGGGCAATCCTGCACCCTTCCAACCCTGCACAAGACAATATTATGTTCCTGCAGATTATGTCCGATTCCGGGGATATATGCGACCATTTCCTTGCCGTTAGATAGCCGAACCAGGACGCACTTCCTGTTGGCCGAGTTCGGTTTTTTTGGTTTCTTGATCAGCGTCTTCAAAACGACGCCTTTCATGAACGGCTCCCCGTCCAATGGCTGACGAGGTTTCCGCTTTTTAATGTGCGGACCTAAGCGATGCATCCGGTATAAAGACATGGACATTGGACGCTCTGAAAACATGAAATTTTTAAGAACGAAGGACACTATCACAAAAGAGGTTGGAAATTATTAGAACTGACAGGGGATGGTCAGATGTAATAAGCGAACTCCCGAGATTATAATCTCCCCAACACACCCGACGTCATTGTCCAGGGCGACACTTAATCTCTGATATTAATAATAAGAGATGAGTGGTACTCTCCAAACAAAAGGTCCTAAATAATATAATAATTATTGATGGTGACCAAGAAATTTGTTGGTGATTAAATTCAGAGGAAGTTATTAGAAATTGTGATAACCGGTCGTTTCGTATTATTTGCCGAGAAATCCTCCCACACTTCACCCTTTGGGACCTACTGGGCAGGTGACGCATCTCGGACATTGTCCATTGACATGAATAGGACAAACCACAATGCATTGCTCACATTCACGCTGTATTACACTAGTAGGAAATGGGAAAATGTACGGCAAAATGGGGATTAAGCTGCCTATGGCTTGACCACTGGATACGGTCGACTCATAATAACCGACCACACACATATACATATTATTATGTAAACTTTTGATACAATATTTTATTTAATGCAAAAATTATCAGAAAAATATCTGAATAAATACGAATTCATTTACCACTTGGCCATTAGAGGCATCAACCCATCCATAAATATGAGCCTCTCTTCTCAGTAGAGAGTCATTAGGCATAATAAGAGGTACCTGATGTAAATGAGGGGGTTGGAGCAAAAGGATTAACTTTCACCATGCCCAAACTCGAAGAAATTTACTTTAAACATTTTACTTAGGTAAAAATTCCAAACTTCATTCCAGAGATCAATAAATCCTGGTGTATTAAATAAAGAGACGACACATTTAATAATTTTTACTTGTAGATGACTTGTAGCTTGTAACAGAGGTCTGGATTATGTATATTTGGTTGCCTACTAATAAAATCCTCATGAACTTTGCTTCAGGTAGACAATAAAACACAAAAATAATTATTCGTGAATAACTTCCCTTCCCTTAAACATGTAAATAAACGAAACTCACCTTGTATTGATAGACATGATAATTTAGAACTGATTTCGGGCGTGAAATCTCGAAGAAGGGGTCCAACTACTGCTACATTTCTGGCAAGTGTTGAAGGCGAAACCTGCGCGATTTTTCGCACAAAATGCGATAAGAAATTCATGACAACTGCGGGATTACGAACATTAGTAATGATATATGAATTAAAATTAATAAAATTGTCTTACTTTGCACAAAGAATGGTTAAAACCGCAACATTATAATAGCACCTAACCTAAATGCGATCAACTTGTCAAAGTGACGTTCCACTGTAGGGACTTTTATTAATTTAGGTTTGTCACTAAAAATAAGCGCTGAATTTAAATTATATGAAAAATGTATTGTTTATTATCATTTCTAATAAAAACTACAAATTTTCAAGGAAATTGTAGTCAAAGGGTAGTAGATGCATGAAAGTGCAGGTACGTATATCGAGTTTCATGTGTGATGTGATTTTAGTGCTCGCGCGCATTAGGTTTTTGTTGTATTTTTTTGGGAAATTGTGGTAATACCTCAAGTTCACAATATGAAAGTAGCACAGTTGTGGACAATATGCGTTTTACGATAAGTCAGGTATAGTAATTCTATTAAGAAATAATAGCTTTAATTGTTATTAATGCATATAATCAGCATCTCCGGTAATTAAACTCTTGTATAGTCTTCCTCTATAATAAATATACATATTTTGTCATGCGAGTTGACAAAATTAATTGTTGTGAACAGTATAATAACTGCTATACCGTAATTATACATGATGCACAATATTATTTGGGTAATTAAACATTGAACACATATTATTATTATTATTTATATTGAAAAAATCTTATTCAATAATAGAGTATTTATTGTAAAATAATATTTGCCAAAGTTAATAGACCGTGACCTAAATTTTTGCCATGAAATTTAACACATTTGAAATACATGTTTATTATAATTATTGATAATCTAAATTATTCTATAGGCATGATTGGGTATATGATGATAGTTTCGGCAAATTTCTTATAATTATTACAAATCAATATAATAAATAGTTATTATACTCTTGAAAGGGAGTATACTCATTATATTTTATGTTCAATATAAATCATTATGTATAGAGGATGCACTTACATACTATAGGTGTCCCCTAGCTGGAAATCTTAATGCGATCGGTTGTGCTCCGTTCTTCCAGCAACAATTATTTGAACATTTTGTTATTTTTTTTCAGGTCCTCTTATTCATCTCAACCGGATTTCTATTACATTTCGATTGCTGTAATTCTTTACGGATCATTAATATTAATAATAATAATAAGCGATCTCCGTTAGATATGGGTTTCGTGTCTTTTAACAAATTCAAAACCGCAAGATTTTTGAACGGTTCGAATAGTGGAGATGGGGTCGTAGAAGGAAGGAATGGTCGCCATTTCCACCGATGGATTCCGGGGCATGTGCGACATCATGCGTACATTCCTGGACATTTGGACCGCGTCTATTTACCACCCCATGATGCTGCCGATGCCACTGATGGCCCCACTGCTCTGCTGGTCGGAACTGTGCTAGTACATCCGGAAATTTATCAACCTGCTTACCGGAGTCATTACGGAGGGTTCGGAATAGGAGCGGACACGGGTGGACAGGGCGCAGGACACGGCTATCACGTCCTATTCAATTTATGAGAAGATGATGATAGTACATACATAATGTATGTACCTATGTATAGTACAACCTCGGATTCAGTAATGTCTACGACTAATGTGATAATAATAAGTTATTATTTGAATATAAAAATCTATAGTAGGTATACATATTTTTGTAATGTCTGAAAAGTTTATTATTAGAGCCAATTGGGAAAAAGTTTACCTTGCTTTTTCTATTTGTTTGGTTTTGTTGATGGCGGGTCGAAAAAATAACATTATATCCAATCAATCGCTTGACCATTTCAGCGTGCTATTAAATTGAATCGTTGCAAGATTAAATTTCGATTTTTCTCGCATATTTTTCCGCACGCATTCACGCATTTTCAAGTACACATAAGTACCTACGCGTTCCGTTGAATAAATACTTTAACCACTTTGCAATTATTAATCTCTACCATATTATAAGTATTTCACAACACTACGACTGCTATTACTGCTATTATAGGAAGACTAGACAAAATTATAGTATAAAAATACACATAGCGGTGCATAATTAATTTATTTGACAATGACATGTTTTGGTTTTCTCAGAGAGGCGACGTCGTCTAGTTCCCCAACTCGAAAACTCTGTTAATTTTACTTTGTACTCATCTACATTATAGTGAGCATACTAATTATAATCAGGTATACGTTGGTACTTGAATTTATACGATGTCTGGAATTTATGAGATGGCACAAAAAATAATTAAGAACGTTTGTTTATTTTAGAACGATGAATGGGATAATGGAAATGATTTTTATTCAAATTTTGTGGGGAATCAGTGAAGTAAAATATGTCATTGTTTAAAAAACGGGGGTAGGTGACCAAATTTCCTTATTTATCGATTCTTCAGCTTAAAACTCAAAGATGGCATGAGAGTCAATTACGGCCACTCTCTTGACATCATCCTGCATTCCACGATATACTACACATCACATTGAGCTGCGATCATCGAGAGGATTCTAATTAGCCCACACATCCCGACGATGTAATCCCAAATTGAACGCGTCCAAAACGTGGCCCAATCATGTAATAGGCTTCTGCGACAAACATAATTGCGAAATTATTCAACCACTTTGGAAAAAAAACAAATAAATCATGTAAAATAAATAATTTATAAAGACTTTGAAGTTTCGCGGTGAACAGAAAACCTTATAGTTTTGGTAATCAATTGATCCTCGACCGATCGTATTGAGGTTTTCGTCATCAAATGAGCTACGCAGTCCACCATTGTCGGGGCATCCGGTGATTCTGGGACACCGTGTATACTGTTCCCTAAACCTACAAATACAGAGCACGAGAGTGTTGCGTGTAAATGGCTACAAGCAGTCGACTTTACGGAACATTAATCTCTATTAGGTAAATTATTAACGTTGGCCGTAATAAAAATCCCGAATTAGTATCAGAGGTCGTATGTAAGTACCACCTCTCCCTTACTCGCGGTCGTCTTCAGGTATTCAAAACTCGCTATTCCAAATCGCGAAGATATCAAAACGATATTAATAATTCACCAGACTTACTCGAGATCGTAAAGGCAATATAATTATCATCAACTAAAATCCGATTAGGTATTGAGAGGATTGAGGTTGTATGGAAATTGCTTAGCACAAAATTTGCCACCTGATCTTTTCGTTCGCACCATTCCATCCTCGTGGAAAAATCAGTCTGAAAGCTCCAGAATGGAAATATATTGAGGGTAGAAGTATGTAATTTTTTTCCTATGAGAGATTGCGATAAGAACCATAAAACTTATTACTGTATGAAAATTCTGGATGCGCCAAAATAAGAGTAAGTATTACGATTATTGCTCATTGCAATAAATTAGGTCAATGATTCCAAACTTTTAGGGGTTTCCATGTATTGCCAGGTAAATAATGAGCAGTTTCAAACCAGTAATTATCTCAATCACCACACGCAAGTACTGTGAAACAATAATAATGATAAATAAAAACTTCCTTTTAACCTCAAGTACGTAAAAACGCGTGATGCAATCAGCGCAACTTAATATTATTGCTACTTTGGAAGGGGTTGCAAATAACCTCCACCTCCTACCACAGACTCGACAACACACTATAAATAACAACAAACAAACCTACAGAAAGACACAATAAACGAACCTAAGAACAACAATAATAAAACGTCATGAAATATCATTTAGTGAGTGTTCATAAGTGAATTTCCCTCCTTTTTATAATAAAAACTCTTAATTTTTAGGTACTTGTCGCGCTTTTAGCTGTTGTGGCGTTCAAGGTAAACGGTGCGGAAAAAGAGGAAAATGTGGAGGAAAGTGTGCAACCGAAAAGGACATCAAAGAGAGGAGCTTTAGGATTGGGCTACGGGGGTTACGGTGATTACGGTGGATACGGACACGGTTACGGATATTATCCTTCGTATTATTCACCGGTTGTTACTAAAGTGAGCTACGGAGTCGGACACGGATACGGGGGCTATGGAGGCTACGGAGGTTACGGGGGCTACGGAAGTTACGGAGGATACGGCGGCGGCTACTATCCTTACCTTTACGGAGGGGGCTATCATGGATATGGCGGATACGGCGGACTTTATGGGGGCTACGGTTGGTAATCAAAAGTAAATATTTTTTAATAATTAAATTATATCAATTGAAAAGATAATGTTAAATATAAATTGTGAATATTGAATTCGTAAATAAACCAAAGATAAGTAAAAATTTTGTAAGACTGCAATTATAAAAAAACATTTCAACGAATCCAATGACACAGGCTCAATTTGTTTGCAAGAACAAATATGACAAAATTATCTATCGGTTTGTATGCGCACCATGCAGATGGATGGAAATGAATGTCCAGTTCTGCAGGCACTTCATAACGTAATTCGTTATTAATAGTCCAAGTACAAGAGCATTTCATAATTCTCCTACACCCTTTCTATCGCACATCAAATCTTATGGGCGTCACAGGATATTTTCTGTTCTTGTTAAGAAATGTAGATGTGAATTAACGATGTAAATTCGGCTAACAAAAGTTCGTTAATGTCGTACTTTATTGGTCATTTCTCCGCACGAAAAGTGCTGAATAATTTATGAAATTCGCGAAAAATAATAAGTAGCATCTGGTCGATGTGAAATCCTACATATTTCTTGTGTAGATATTTTTCCAATCGAAAAATATTTTTAAAAAATTAGAGAATGTAGGTTCTATCTTCAAATACCGCTATAAATTTGATTGAGATACGATTCCGAGAGAAACTGCCAAATTTTTTGAATGTTTCATATCGATTTCAATTCCCATACCAGATTTATGGCTCGTATAACCTGCCGAAATAAGGCGTAAAACTGGGATGATTTAATTTCATAATTTATGCAAGCGTGAACCGAATGCTGAGTACAATTATATTTCACCCTATCTTCACACTCAGATGCGTCTGCGTGATAAAGAATCGCCAGAAAAGGGTTGAGTATTATTACTATTGAAGAGAAGTGAAAATTAATGAAGCGAAAGGGACCTATCAAAATACGACGTGCCCCGTTCGTGGTATGTTGACGAATTGTTGAAATCACACAAGAAATTTCACCTTCATTCGGCAAAAGATAAAAACCACGAGAGGGAACGAGGTGAGTAATAGTGCGTTAAATTATGGGATCAAGAACAATTTCATGGGTCAACACGAAGCGGAATAAAAACCCGTTGTGGGTATAGGAGATGAATCCGAAAGTTTGGTCGAGAGATTCGGTTCGATCAATTTTGCCAACAAACGAAAAAGTGCGGACAACTTTTCTCCAAAATGCGATAAGCGAGGGGACAACTGTGAAGTTTACAGTGGGCGCGTGAATTCTATGGAATCTAAATCAACACCTATACGTATAGTCTCCTATGTGGCATTATGGCAAACTTCAAGCAAGATCCAGGAGCGATTTGGCTATTCCAATTGTATAAAGATATGTCTTTTGTTGTATTGTGGTCGAAAATACACGAATTTAGTTGCAGTTTTCCTATTGTGAATTTGCAAATAATTGTAAGCCATCGTAACTATAAGAGTGATTCGAGTACATAGAGGAATAATAAGTTTGTCAAATATTCGATTTTGCATGGTGCTTTCTAATTCAGGCCAATTCACTCTGCGATACACACATTAATCCGAGATTACATATGTACCGCATCTGGAAAAGTACGCGAAGAAAGCGAAACTCTCTTCTGTCTGGTCGAACCGCAAAACGGGCCCAACCCATAATCGTATACAGATCCATTTACAGATATCATCGCATCACCAATTGATTACTTAAAAGGTCTACTTCATAATTTAACTTTGTACCAGTCTCGATAGGGTAAGAATCTGCCGTGTGTGTCTCGAGTCTCCTCTTTCGAGCACTTTTGGTAAAAATTGGCGGATGCGCCGGGATACTCATTCGTATTTGTATATTCAAAACCACAAATAGCTAAATCTATATTCGCAATTATTTCGAGCATTAAGTAAATGTAGATCGATACCTAGGTATACAATACATCTTCGTGTATACTATGAAATCGAGAAGTGTTCGATGAGATCGCAAAAATCACAGAGGATGATGTCGGTGAGAGGAATCGTCCTTGAAATTATGTCCGCTAAAACTATACATTCCCCTGGCAGTGTCACGAAAAAGCCCGGATTCATTCGATAATAAAAATTGGCGCATCCGCATTCATTAAAAATACACACAGAGAAAAACAGCGAAAATAAAAACCGGTAACTCCCGGAAATTTAGCGGTCGAACACGTCCGAGCAGTTTGGCTCGTTTATTCCAGTTACATGTGTGGTGTGTGGGGGCGCGACGGTAGGCTTTCGGGGGAAAATTGGGAATAGAGAGGCTTCAATCAGGCTACAATTTTCTAAACTGATTGCTATTCCACACTGTGAATACTGATGGAGACCCCCTTCGCATTGACCCCTCCTAAACCAGCCCTGATACATATATCCCTGTACATATTGAGGGACATTGAGTGGGAGATAATTGGAAACGAAACTGATTGCAGCACGGTCCGGTAAAGGGTCGCAATTTACCCAAATCTACTCAAACACGGACTTAGGGGGCGAATATATTAACCAATTAAAATGTTTTCCATCGATGGATGCGATGATGGAAATCGAGGAATTTTAATTGGCTACATGCAGATAGATCCAAGGCCCGACGGAATTAATTTTGCTCCTTTTACTTCTTCCTCCTAGATCTACGCGGAAGCTTTATTATTTCTTCTACGGTAAAAATGCGATAAGTTAATCGGTAGGTACCCCACTTGTGGAATTTATATAGTTTTCGAGCTGCATTTCGCCAATTTCACCTGGGAGCTATCTCGCAACTCTCCTCGACGGTTTTAAAGGTGAAAAAAATCGCGTTTCGCAACACTTCCCAGTACTTATTACTGCCAAATGCCAAAGATCTCGAGACGAATAAAATTAGTACAACGAAAAACGAATAATAAAGTCTCCACATCGAAATCACGGTGATCCACATAGGCCACCTACTTACAACAAATAATTCGAAAAAATCAGTCAAGTAAGTCACCATACTATACGTACTATGGGTTCGGTGGACACGTATGAAATTTATTATCAAGATAAGGTGCCGAAGGAGGCGAAACTCCCATTGATGTGATAGTAAATCGGTATTAGGGTGAATTTCTATATTCCATATGTAAGTACAAGTTGTGAAATTGTCTCGATTCAGAAAGCCATTTCTCAGTTCCTCAAATGCAGTCCCTCGTACACCTACCTAATCTACACTGCATTGTGCCCGAACGTTTTTTCCCGTGCCGTACGAGAATAGAGATAACCCCTACTTTCAAAAATACACACAAGGAAAGATATCGAATGTGAATTGAATGGCAAAAGACACGCACCACTCCAACTCTAATAAATAAGTAAAAGTATGTAGGAATATGGATAAAAATTTCCACATTGCGATTATGGGAACAATAGCTGTCTCTCATTGAAATCCACAAATTCCGAAATATTCTATTATGTAAATAAGTGTCGTTTCCTTCCATTCGATCCTCTGTTATTCCGGCGCGGATGCTTTAAATATATTAATCGGTGATGGAAGGTGCAAAAAGTACAATGTGTTTTTTCGGTGGAGGGGTAGAATAAGGGCGTGTGTGTATGGAGAAAGGAGATCGCCAGGAAGTTGCCGATATATAATGAGGTGAAACCCTCTTGGAGGATATTCACTCTCACTCAAACTGTTCACCGAATCGACACGCGCCCAGGCAACATGAAAGTGTTCACCGTGAGTAAAATAATGTCATCTCGAAAACTTGAGAATTTTCAGAGCATGAATACCAACGACCCCTCAACGTATAATATAATTTACTTTTATTTAAACATTCCCCGGCGGATGGGACTTATTAACTTTCATTTTCTCACGATGACTTTTTCTCCGTCTGCATGGTTCCCAGGTCACAGTCTTGGCTTTCGCAGTCGTAGGAGCAACTCTGGCCCGAGGTGATTCCTCGGCTGCGATCTCGAAACTTCAAGGAAAACGCGGAGTGCCCGACGCTTCCGCAGGTTATTACGCCCAAACTGCTTCCCAACCGACATCTTTGGCTTACACGAAAGTGCAACAACCTGTTCTGGCCCAGAGGACTTTACTGTATCAATCGGCGCAACCGACCCAAGTGAAATACGCCTCAGTTCCTGCTTTACAACAACAGCAGCAGCAGTATCAATACGAATCGCAAGCTTTGGCTTACGCCCCGCAACAACAAAAACAACAACAACAACAACAAGTCGTTACAAAATACGCAGCAGCTCCTGTCGTAGCCAAGGTGAGCTTTTCAAAACTATAGTGAAAGTAGTGGTTGATTTACAATTCTAATTAAAAGGTCAATTTTTAAGCCATTCACCTTGACCCTCTCCTTTATACACCGGAGAAAGTAAAAACTGGATCTTGTAATAAATTACTGACCGGAGATTTCTAAATTTCTTACAGATCCCTTACTCTTTGGCCAATGACGTTTCGTCTTTCACTTACTCGAGTCCGCTGGTCAGCTACAACAGTTTAGGATTTCTGAAGCAAATCGTCGGTAACGGGCCCGCTCCCTCTTCCGCTTCATCGGCTGGCCAAACGAAACTGGCTTACGCCGCTCAAGCCGCCCCTGCTGCTCAACTCTCATACCGACCGGTTCAAACTCAAAAAGTGACTTACGCCGCCGCTCCCGTTCAACAGCAGCAGCAGCAGTACGTCCAGGCCGCCGCCCCTGCTCAACAGCAGTACATTCAAGCCGTTCCTCAGCAACAAGCTTATCCTTCTTTACCTCAAACTTATTCCGTTTCACCTCAAGCTTATCCTTCCGGTGCGCAAACTTACTCAGCTGCCGAAGGAAGTGGCGATTCCGGATCCGCGGCTAATGTGCAACAGTCTCAAGCGTACGCGCAAGCTTTGGCCGCGGCTTCTCAAGCTTACGCGAGTCAAACTGCACAACAGCAGCCTTCATACTCGCAACAAGCTGCTCAGTATTACCAACCGCAAGTTAAATACGCATCTTCCGGCGTGTCTTATGCTCCCCAATAACTTTTCCCCGATTGTATTCCTTGAAACTTTTGTAAATACTTGATCGCTTCATATTTCTCTTCGTTCTACTATTCCTACTTATAGCTTTAGACTGTGTTAAGAGTGATTACTTAAGTATTATTGATAATTTTGTTTATTTCTCTGAATAAAAATTCAAAGTTATGTACTCACCCGCTATCGTTTTATTTATTGCCTAGGATGAATTATTCGATTGGTTTCGTTAATAAGAAATAGCTTTATTTTAACATTAGATATAGTCCATTGCAATGCATCTAATTATCATACAATCCTATTTTTTTTTACAAACGGTATAATATTTCTTAATAAGCGTAAGGTTTTTGATTTTACAAGGGATCTTATTCATTCGGGATGGAAATAAGTTTTCTCATTTTCAATTAATAATTCATCGAGTGAAAGTTTGTAAAAATTCAATGGGGCTCAGATTATTCTAGATGTGAATGTAGCGATTCACAGTATTAGGCTACAAACACACCGGATTTCACAAACTGTCACTTTTCTTTATCGATTGAAATTTTCTTAAAATTATCATTATTTTAATATTAGGTAGGTATTACTATTAATATACATTGATACTTTTCGCTAATACTGATTTTTTTTCTTCAAGATATAACATTCAATTATTATATTTACAAGTATTTACAAGATTTTTAACAAAACGATTGATTAATAATACTAATAATTGCACTGGAAGAAATATTCGTTCAAGTCTCGTAAATATTATTCAAGTTTCATTAGTAATTGTATAAATTAATTAACGTCGTATGTACGTGTGTATCTGAGAATGAAGAGGCACTATAATTATTCTAATAGTCTAGTCTGGAAATCTGGAGGAGTTCTTGAATAAAAGTGACTTTGAAGATTATTTACGACTCAAACTTCTCGTGGAGGATATAATTTCATTAGAATAATTGTATTGAAATTCTTGAAATGTCAATAAAAATTCAAATTGAATTTTTTCCAATGCATTATTAATAAGTGCCAAGACTTATCGATTCGCGCCTTAAGATTATATTGTTCTACCAGCAGCAGATACTTTTACTATACATAATACTACTACAGTATTTTTAGTCTTTATTTACATTACAAAACGGTGCAAATAATGTCTAGAGCGATCACAGAATATATCAGAATGAAAAAGTCTCTCTAATGGGAAATCAAATTTAAATTTTACAAAACACTAATTATTATCAATGATTGAAGCTCGTTTTGCATGGGCATTGTCCTTATTAATATCATGAATGGTGTGGTTTTTACTTTGTTTTTGATGATATGTTTGTAATAAATTCGGAATTTGTTATTCGCTATAATCAAATGTTGATTCGAATTTCAAAAGGGATGGTGAAAATTAGTCAGGTACATACGAAAAAGTTGAGCTAGATAGGTTGAGACAAGGAGAGAACGAGAGAGAGATGAGAGTATGTAGGTGTAAAAGCTAGCGAAAATGTATTATTTACATTGAGCAAAGAGAGGGAAAACGGTTTATTTTTTTTGTTAAATTAAGGCCCGAGGAACATTAATTTTTTGAAGGCTTTCCTGAATTCCGGATTGAATATTGTGTAAATGACCGGATTCACGAAACTGTTCATGTATCCCAGCCAGGTGGTCAGCAGGAAAACGGACACTCCCGGCTGACAGGGCAAGTTCAATTTGCTGCACATCGCATCCATTATGTTGCAGGTGAAGAAGGGCACCCAACAAATCAGAAAAACACCTGCAACGACATGGGAAAATTGCACAAAAACATAGACACCTTATTCATCAGTCCGACGAGTTTGAAATCTAGAATGGAGACGAAATGATGGTATCAAGAGAAAAATCGCACTCACCCAGAACAATGGCTAATGTTTTGGTCGCTTTTCTCTCTTTTTTGGCCGAGGACTTTTCGCGTTTTTTCCGACTGGCCTTATTAACTTTGTAGATGGTGAAACGGGCCGCCGCGGTGGCTTTTCTCTCCTTTTTGGACCCTGTTGATCTGTCTCTGCCAGACCCCGTATGTATTGTTGAAACGACCGTTCTGTAAAAAAGGCGCGTTATTTCGATATGAAATATTCATATTTCCACCGGTTCAACGAACAACGACAAACGACACGAATTACCTATTAGTTACAAGGACCGAAAAGAAAATAGAGGACAGGGAATTTGATAACTCAAATATGTCAATTATTGTGTTCGCGCACGTTTCATTAATAACACAACTTGCCTAAGTTCGGTATCTAAAGTGGCGCCGTTTTTCTTGGATTGATTTCTGATCCTTTTCGGACTTTCCGACGCTGTCGTGTCAGGTTGACTGGGAGCGTAACCCGAATCGTTGTTCCCATTTGGATCGGCTAAAGGGGCAGGCGACGCTAAACTGGCGACCACCGTGGATATGCTGCCAAAACAACAAAATCAACACAATCAACATTTTTTTTCCCTCCCCTTCGTAAAATCATCCACATCAATAAATTTACCTGTGCACTACCCTCAATTACAAATAATTGACATATTTTTGCTATTCATAGAATAAGAAAGTGTATAACAGCTTATATGGGATTTCGTGTGCTGAAGAGAGAGTAGTGCATGGGGTTGTATGTAGTATCAGAATGAGCTTTTCGGATAATAAAGATCGCATTCGTTCACATCATCCAGACGAGAGAATTTCTGGGCGTTGGTCTCTACTGTTACAAGAAAATCACTACGGAGGATTTACAATTAAATTTTAATCACTATAATTACGAAATTACGGAACCTAATTACAAAAGGACCAATTGACACACAATATTCAAGATATTCTGCTACCTGAAAAGGGAAGACGACATCGGGTGCCCCATTTAGCAATCGATAAGGAGAAGTTTCGGTGTAATGGAACAATTATTATTGTTAATATTATACCTCTGTTTTTCTAACGGGTTCATAATATGTACATACATAAACATATTGACATACATAGGAAATACACAAGAGAAAAACAGCAAAATTGTTGTGGGCGAAAGGATAACGATACGCGACTTACACATTGTCATTGTATTTAGGCTTCGAGTTATTGCTCTGGACTCTGCAAAAACAATAATCTTGCTTGAGCTATAAACGATCTAAGTATGTAGAGTCCAAGTATAAGTGAGTAAGGTGGAAAATCCATAATGGATACGATTAATGACGGAAAGAAAAATACTTACGCGGCTTCTTCTACGACTGTGGCAAGGATGAACTCGGTGCTTTTATCGTTTGATATGACGTGGCAGTCCGCTTCGCCACCTTCCTCGTCTTCATCCCCCGAGCCCGACCCTGTATTGGTGGCCTGTTCTTCGATGGTGGCCGGGCCCAGAGTCGTTTCGGCCAATCGTCTCGCATTCGCCACATTTTCTATCACAGATCCGGGCTTGATTTCGCAAGGAAGCGGTTTTCGATTGAGCCTCGCCTGCATCGCTCTATTCCTCAGCGCCTTCAATCATAATAAATCAGCGCGGTTTTTACTTCAAACTGTATCGCATAGGTATGAGAGAAATACCTTGAAAATACTATAATAGAGGAAAACCATGATGATTGTGGGTATGTAGAAGGAGGACAGGCTGGAGTACAGTATGAAATCGCTGTTGTAGAATAAGCACGCGTCTGCCACCCGATCAGGGGTGTTGTTCAACCCTAAAACGATGGGCGACCCGATCGCGGCCGATATCATCCAGACCAGGGCTATGGTCAACCACACTCGTCGGTTGTTCTTGTGTTTGGCGTATTTTATCGGCTGGGTCACCGCTATATACCTGCAAAGCACACAAACACGCCAATCAAACAATTATCCGTAATATTTGCAAGAGAAATGCATCATCATTCCATCATCAAGTCTCGAGTGGCCACAATACTGCCTTTGATTAATCCAAGTAAACATCACAAATATGTTTACTTATTGCTCCTTCTGAAAGTAATTAATTATAAAGTTTATGTTGAATAATGATAATAATGGCAATTTCGTGCAAAACTATTCGAATCGGGGGAGCCGCAGAAAGCTCTCCCAAGCTTACAATTTAAGCTTTATTACTTTGCATATACACCGATTGCTGTAGGTACCTACTCGTATACAGTTGCATAAGTAGATTGCAGGACGAAATTCTATCAGATTTAGGTCTGATGGAGGGCAAAAGGGAAACCCTTGCATGGAATTACCATCAATATTTATGACCCTAAAACTAACTGAAATCTACCTCTATCTCATTATTAACGATGTCATAATTACACAGGTATTATACGAGTAGCTATAAGTCAGCAGGGGTGGAAAATGGAAAAATTCATTATTGGGTTTTTAATTAATCACATTTAATTCACGTGCAAGGGCGCAATTTGTTTTTAGTACTGAAGAGCGACCCACACTCGATTAGTATTATTTTATATCTATCAAAATATGTTATTACCTTAAATAATTTAATAATCGTATTGCATGTAAATAATTATAAAACGTCCATCAATCGTATACGAGACGAGGATTATTAACCCAAGTTCCCAAGTAATTTGAATCATCCCTCTGACACATTCAAGCACCATATCAGGTTATCTATCCGCACAATCTCTCTTCGTCAAGCCCCAAGTGAATAAGTTTTCGGTGCGTGTATAGTAAGCAAACTACCATGAGCAAGTCTGAGAAATAAACTTTGTATTGATCTGGATGAGGGTGGATAATGGTGATGGGAAAGGTGGGCACTTTCAACATGGGCAAACTGACGGTGCAAGAGTGTGGAGCCGCAAGGCGAAGTTGGTAGATGGGCGTCTGTCACTTATACTAATGAACTCATTAACTTCATCTCGAAGTGAGTGTGTGTTAGGTAAGTAAGTACGGTTCTGCATGTCGGAGACTGTTCCTCGATCCGACCCAGAAACTATCACACCCGCAGCTTTCTGCATGGGGAAGGGTGAGGGGACTCAATGTCAGATCCGCGTTATAGTCATCACACAACAATATGAGCTTCACGATCATCATCATCATCATAATACATAATAATAATAATCCCCTCTCCTACTCATTATTAATCCCACGACGTTGCCTGATTGGTTCGATTCAAGCAATCGAAGCTAAAACGCCCCGATTATGCAATCATTCCTGTAGAACTTGAGGTATTTCAGTACTCACCTATCTATGGAAATTGCTACTAGGTTGAATATTGATGAAGTTGAGCATGTGACGTCCATGGCGATATAAAAGTCGCACACGAATCCGGGTAAAGCCCACATCCCGTTCACCTGCAACGAAATTTTTCAAGTATGAGCTCGTACGTCGTAGCATATGCTATGTGTGGCGAGGGGAGAAATCCTGTGCGTTTGTGGGGAAAAATCCCCGTCTATAGTATGGAGGAACCCGGGGGATTATGATGTGTATCGATTTCCAACCTTTTCATGTATTGGTCGGGTCGGCCCCGGCTTATCGCGTTTATTCCCTCGCGATAAAGTTATGAGTTTTCCCACTTATACACCGAAAAATTGTGAATTAAATTTATCAACGCACCATACTCATGTTGTAACATACGTAATGTACACGTACATTACAGATCGATTAGATACACGCGACGATACACGAGACCTTTAGACCGCCCTGTCAAACTCGTAAAATTTGCGTTATTAACGCTCAAGTATTTACTTTGTTGGGTAAAGATTAGACGATTAGGTTCTCGACCACCGGAAAATCTTCGGGCAACTTGGACCTATAGGCTGTTATCGATTGCTCAAGATGTCACCAGCCCGGCGCATCCACCAAATACATACAGAATTTTCACGGATTTAATTGTCGAATACCAAGAATTCCTAGAAAATATTTTGCAGGCAAACAATGTTGTTATCGAATACGCTCCTGCGGTTTTTACTAAAAGTAGTGCAATTTCAGCTTGAAAAATCCTGAAAAATGATTCAATGTATACTTATAGTGGCGTCGTTTAGGCGGAACAGATTAATTTATTAAAGAACCTATTAAAACGTCACTCATAAGTATGAGAAATCACTTAATTTCAAAGTCTGTTGCTTCTGTTCTCAGCAACGAAACGAAAAAATGGAAGAGGAGGAGAAGAGAGGCAGACTGAAAACGTGTAATGCGATGTAGCCGAGGCCAATTTTGACCGTTTACAACGTCTCATAAATTAGGAGGCTATTAAGCGACGCCGGTGCAAAACGATCAACCCCCATTTAGTCTGCACAAAACGAAGGGGGGGCACCGATGGCTCTATCCTTATCGATCAAGATAACACACAGGCCCCGCCAGGTTCGTAACCGAGACTGCTCTGTGAGAATTTCTTCTGCAAGGGGAAGAAAGAATCAATTCGATTACTTTCAACAGGCATAATTGTAATTATATCATATACGAAGGTATTAAGTATGCATATTATGGGAATTTAGAAGAGTGTTTACATCAATTAAGAAGTTTGATCTTGAGTAAAAATGAAAAACCTCAAATTATAATCAGGTTCAAGATTCTTTCAAGGTTGCATTAATAAATAAATGTGCGGAGAGGTTCCAACATCACCGTTGATTAACGTCTGGTGGATTTAATTAAAACGCTTCCTCCCTTTTAAGCTCTTCGGGTGGAAGTTACAGAACAATCCGTCGTTCCAAATTTCACCAAACAAATTATAATACGAGAGAGAGAGAGAGAGACGTCATCCCATTAGTATTATGGTATGTATGTAAGTACAAGAGACGGACATGGTCTGCACCGTTTTCATTTCGGTACGGTTCCATATCTACTTGGCTGAAAACCGTCGAAGATTTTATAAAAAAAAAAGAGGAGCGCAGGTGTCTCGAGCAGTCCATATAAATGCTAAGGTCGAAGTGTAATCCACAATTGCGATATCGACCATCCGTCTTGACGTATAATCTCAACAAAAGTCCAGCGAAAAGGAAAAATAAATTAGCCCATCCCCTCTTACCTATCGATGAGCAGAGTCGGTCTGAAACATTTCCTTTATCCCCTACGTATAGCCATAAAGAATTCATTTAATTCGTGTGAAGACTGAAGAAGTTGGAAGTTGTAGTACCTATCCAGCGTGGTAGGTGGAGTTGATGTGGGGGATGAGGAAATAAATCTTGGCGGTTTCTGAGCGAACATGCAGTATAACAAGAACGAACTGAATTACCCAGATCTATCACTTAAAGTGAATAACCGTGTAAGTGCTAAGTCAACTACTAAACCGACCCCTCTACCCTCCGCTATATCGCAGCTTGAATTACTGCACCGCGTAACACTCTCCTGCGAAATGCTAATAAGCAACCGCCACGATAGAATCGAACAACAAGGGAGAAATGTGTCTGACAAATTAAGGGCGATTTATACCCACCGCCTCCATTCAAAAACATGTCTTCGTCTAGAAAAAGGGGTGAACAAATTCCATCATCGAACAAACGCTTCTGGTAAAATTTGCGAAAATATTTCCTGTATGGTATAAAAACGTTCCGTATTAGAGAGGAAGCGACGAGCGTATTCCAGTGCAAAGTCGTTTCGCTTTGTACATTTCTCGCTCCGGGTACACAGAGAGAAGAGAGAAAACGACGAAGCCGGCAGGAAATGTGATACCCTCCGGCCGGGTGGAACTGAACTGATATCAGCCGAAGAAGCGTCGCGACGCCTTCGCCTCATGCCGACGACATTTAACGCGCTTATTCCACCCCTACAACCCTCTGAACAACAACAACAACAACAACTAACAACAACAGGTGATTGTCGATTTTTCCTTATAATTATCTGGAACTATACGCCAGTATATGTAGTTAATCCAATTTTAGGGAATAAACGCGGACAAATTTCCTAGGGATAAACCCCCAAAACAACAAAGTTTTCGGCACTTATAATGAGGGTCTCTACCTATAGTTTTACGCCATCTGATGGGGCAACAGCAACGGCGAACCACCCCCGAAACTGTTTTATCAACTTGTGGAATAATTATTGAGGATTATTACATCTCTAATGGTCGTCAAGGTGAGATATTCGCTTGATTCGCTAAAATTGGGTGTTTGAGTTTAAAGTCGGCAGAATCGATTCCAACGGGTGATGGTACAATTATTATTTGCGGTTCCGCACAATTGTTGCCTATTGAATTTAAATACGGTAACGGTTCTTCCCTGCTGCATAAAGGCCCGAAATGAATTGTTTATTCACATTTCTCAAGAATGGTAATAATGATAATAACATTCCGTTACGGAGAAACTGGTACAGGCACCCGAAAGCCCTCGTACTATAATATTTCTCTGCATTATTAATTAAGTGTGATTTATAATAATGAGAGAGTTGGGTCGCTTTAATAGCCCCCGTGCCGCCACTGTCGACTTTACCCTCTAAAAGCAAATTTGTGTTTTTATCTCGTACCTCGATTTCAATTCGCAAATATTTCGCGTAAAGATTTCCATGTACATTTTTGTCGCGCACGAACACCGGTGCTGCGAGGCGAGTCTTCGTGTTTGTGTAAATCATCAACGAAAACACACGACACCACACACTTTGTACAAATATTAATCAGCGTTTTCTCGTTTTGCAGGAATTTTCGTTATTCGGTTGCCTCAGTCAACTTCACGCGTACTTGACAAAACCGCGCTCGTCGAGCGACCATATTTCCGTTTCTTTTCGCACTTTTTCCTCGCAGAACTCCTCACGATAATAATTCCCACCAACTCGTATGTAGTACGTATAGGTCGTCGTCTACGGAAAGGAAAATATGTACCCAGAATAAAAATTTCGTTATGTGAACATAATTTTCACAAACATACCTTCAAGTATTATAAATTTAGACCGATTACGACCATAGAGTGGATTTAGCAGAATGGATCTTCTATCACCTTTGCAACAAGTTAGAGCGGAATACTTTATTTTCTCATTGACTAATTTCCTCATGTATTATGTAAGAGATATCCTGAATGTACCTACATACTAGAAATTTGATGTATGTTATGTTTTACCTTGCGCATCGTAATAATAAGTAAATGGGGTTGAGGGGTCTGGAGGAGGTTATAATAAGGAATGTAATAGCAACAACGACGCATGTTTACCCCATCGCGAAATTTTAGTGTACATTATAAACTTGTACGAGATGGGGCTGCGGGCTGATGAGACAAAGGAGCGGCCTTTTCGCTCGGAATTTACATATTCGTGAAGTTCTCCTTATTAGGGCTTGCATAATACGAGAGCGTGAACGCCATATCGGTAATAAAAACTCCCTTAACCACCTTAACGTATTCCCTTTCGCGTGAAAAGGGTCACTCTTCTGTAGTAAGATAAAACGCCACTAGGTACCGACCCGACCAGATCAGGGCTGTTGGTAAAATAAATGTCTGTATGAAGATTAGAACTGCCCGCCTGGGAAAATATCGTCCTTAATACCCAATTTATCCGAACCGAGGCACGCTTTAAAGCTTCCACCACCATAATATTCTTCATCTGAGACCAACCTGTCGATGTAATCTAAGTACTCGAGTAACTACGACTTATTTTTCTACATTCGCATCATCATCAGTATTTCAACTGAAAGAAAGATGAAGAAGAGTTTTTTCAATAATACCTAAATTCGGCAGTATTGGAGACAACTTGATGAAAGCTCGTAACGAACATGCAACGCAACACCTCGGTTTGAATTTTTAATGAGAGGGTGTAGAAATTTCCCTGGGGCCGTTCGTCTTATTCATTAAAGGAGCTGCGCACATTTCACCGCTTCTCGCGATATTTTAATTGATGCGGTTTCGTCACTCGAAAAAACGACCCGCACATCGACTCTACGATACCTATGATGTGCGAAAGCAAGAAGGAACTTTAAAAGGTTATTGCGTCGTCGGCCTCTCTCCGTGTATGCGATGTGATGAATTATTAAATTATTTATAGAGGTCTTTGACGCGTGCTCTGGAATAAGCGCGATATTAGTAATGCCGTCGTGCCATTCTGTCAGGAATTGACGTGGTGATGATAAAGTGGCCCCACGCGAGATATTTTCGCGCCACTTGATTCCGCCAATTTGTTCACAATCATAACCCACGCACTATGCTGATGGTATAAGTAGAAAAGAAAAACTAGTAGTTTCGAGTCTCGACTTATCTACAAGAAAGTTTCACTGACTTTCGGAAGCTCTCGAGTTACGGCTATGACTTCCATTAGAGATATTTCGGTAATGATGATGATGGCGGCGGTTGAGAGGAAAAGCTCGCACTTTGAGGAAACTTTACGCGGTCGACATGTCACTTCAACGACTATTTCTGCCCAATTATTCATCATGGTAGAGGTGGAGTATTGAGAAAAGGCTCCAAATTTTTATTATATTCGACTGGAACGCACGTCCATAACTGGAGGACCATTCGGATGATATAGCGCTATAAATCAATGAGTAGGTAATATTTTTCGACCGTTCTGCTAAAATCTACGTGTCCTCTCTTATACACAAGATGACCTCCCCCAAAAGCGTCGCCATTTCGGCCCGCAAACTTTTTATTATCTGTATAAATCACGAGATTCCGATGATGGGGATAATTCAAATAAACTCCACCTGAATCTAAACAAAATTACATTCTAGGGAGAAGGAAATGACACACACAATTTCATGAATTTACGGTATTCAGAGACGATAAATTTTCCCTGTAAATAAGAAAAAGTTTTAAGCCGATGAAATTATAAAAATATGACATGGGTGAGAAGCGACTCGTGAGACCAGAGACACGAAGAGAAGAGGGTCGGTCGTGTGATGCGGATGCTGAAAGAATTTTTTCATATCTTGACGTGACGTGCAAACTGATTTTTTTCTTTTATGAATAAGGGTTTACGTGCCTCACTCGCCACGGGCGTAACACCGTAAACTGCAGAATCCGGAGACCTTATTTCAATCAATTTCTCGAACCAACTTAATTTTAATTCGATTGGCTTTCGGTCAATTTTTCAGGGATTTTCGCGTCGCACACCTTTCCACCGAATTTTCATATCGACATGTTTATAGCCTGACTTCTATGTACAACAAGAGGCGCAGATACGATAATGAGTTTTCGTGTGAGTACTTATTTATGGTGGTTGTCACCTCTAGCCCCGATATAATTTTTCTCAACCCGTCTAGCGTGATAATTTACGAGCGACTTTATCTGCCAGGTATGGTGGAACAGAGGTGAGACATCGTTCCAATTTCTGCAGAAACTGCCAAACCGGGCCAACATTATCCGACCCCATCCCCGATGCGATACCGATGAACAATTTTTATTACGCAGCTATAGCGGAGAAAGTATAAGTACTTACCTCCAAGAGAGCAGAGAAAAAGGTTCCGCTCATTTGGGGGTGGGTGGGTTATAGGGCTTAGGTATACTCGTACAGAAGTGGTGCGGTATCGCGCGATGTCACAAGGGCTATGATTGATGACGTCATGGGGCCGAGCTCAGCTGAGTGCAATATATCAGTGCTTCATCGCAGAGTTAGCCTTGATTCCGGCTGATGTCCTCCCCCGGGAGAGGAATCCCCGACCTAACCCCCAAGGTCCGTTTTCCGGGAGAAAAGATCAAACGCGGCGCCATATTTCACATTTCTCCGACTTTATCGTCTAAAAAAAAAAACTGAACGCATTTATTCATTGACGAATTTGTTTAAAAAGATCGAGTTTCGGCCATAAATTATTATCTCGTATAAAACGTTATTTACCTCGCTGCGTGAAATTTTAAAATATCGTTACAAGAGGGAGGTTATAGACGCGAATAACAACTCGACGGCTTATTTATAGACATCCTCACTACCCTTGACAGGTCCGGATCGCTTAATTTTGATGAATGGACCGCCGGGGTTATGGGCAACTTATCATCATCGTATTGTTTACTACACTAAAACCACTTTTAAAAGTCGCGGGAGGTTCGCCTCTAATTAAGTATTCCGTTTTTTAATCAAACATATTATTGTACCTATTATACGAGAGTATTTAGCGGTATTATGGGGGTAACCGTAAGATGTAAAGTTCACTCGATATTAACGATAATGGTAAAGTTTCGGACTATGTAGATAGATGCATATTACCAAACTTTACTACGCCCATTAGTACGCCGGAATAATTAGGTCCACGAGTTAAAACTTGACGTAAACATTTGTAGATTTTTTTCCGTTGTCGCCGCATTCTATTATTCCGTTCGAGTTCAGTTTTGTTGTATAGAATTCGGCCCTTTTATTCAGGTGGATTCGGCCTCCGGGGAAATGCAGCGTATAAGCGCACAATATGTTAGAATTAAATCCGGGGGCATTAAGCATCATAAAGGAAGGTAATATCCAGATTTGGGTAAATAGTTAATATCACAAAGGCGAATAGTATCAGTGAAGCTTTGCGTCATCTCGAAGCGCACCGTACAGTTTCTCCTCGTTCTCGTCTCTCGTTGGTCCGGGGGCTATTGATGCACTCAAGATAGATGTCATTGTTAACTCCGATTACCCCTGGGCTTCAATTGTTGTTGCCCGCATTGTTACTCCGAAATAAGATCGCAGAGCCCAGGGAACGCCGTGAAAAACGACTCATAAAAGGGCACCTAGGTATTCACCTATAACTAAGTTAAAAAAAGTGGGAAAGATCATTATAACTGACCATTTCTTTTCAAATATCCGGAGGCAGAAATCCCATCAACGCTGAAATTATTATTTGTTGTTGTTGATTCTCGTTATTTTTCATCAGGTGGGTAGAGATACTACAAACCAGCCACTCGAAAATTATTCCATCGCATAAATGTTTTCATAAAAGTGTAGAATTTTTATTATCGACTAATTATTCGAAATCCCTCATCCTCCTTTGAACGAAATTAAGATATTAAAAAAACGGACATTTTAAAACATCGGGTGTATAACACAGAGAGGTGATTGAAACGCAGTCGTTTTTTTCCCTCCATTGCGAAATGTGATCTTTATGACATTTGATAGGAAACAAGAGAGAGGACTGACGTCCGGGCAGAAATCAATCGGAAGCGCTCTCATAATTCCGCCCCCGATTCCAGATTAAAACTCTACCTCCGGGGGAAATTTCGTTCCGGACAATATACACACAAAAAAATTAAATTAATTAAAAAGTCTCATTTTTTGCACGAAAAACGTTGTTACATAATATTATTATGTAAAGAAAATTCGCTTATCGCGCACGAGGCCGCTTTTGCGAATTAATTATTCAGAGGATATCCGAAAAGTACAAACCACGGGTATAAAGTTATGGCTTCAGTTGTTTCCCTTTGCGGTCGTATCTTTGCGTTAAAACGGGTTGAAGTACAAATCACCTCCCCCGTCACCTCGACTATAATTGTATGATGGACACACCATCTACCAAAGAGTCGTTTTTTTTCTTGTAACGCGAAATAATTTAAACAGAACCTAATCACGAGCGAAAGTTGAAAGATGGATAATAATCCTTTTAGCGCCCGGAATTCCGGTATTAAAAATTTCATTCTAATTAATCTATCGAGTATATAGGACGGAGCTAATGAGAGAAAGAGGAAGTATATGGGTGCACACATCCGGCGGAAATGCGAAATAAAGGAAAAGGCGTATTGTTAAGCTAAATCCTCCATTCGCAACGGTGGAGAGAAATCTTTCACGTATAACATTATTATATTGTAGACGGCGGGAATGCTTCCCTCAGTTTGAGGGTCGAGGTTTAAAGGGCGAATTCTGGAGACGTGACATGCCCGACAATTCCTTAAAAGTGGCGATGCATCCGCGGGAAAAGTGCACACGACGCCGAAAACCAACAAAGATAACGTTTTCGTGAGGGAGAATTTCCTAGTCGATATTGTATTTGAATAAGAGTACGATAGAACCACCTTATCGGTTTAATTGTGTACTCGCGCGGTCGACCAGCAGAAGCGAAAATGTCCAACAGAAATACTTACGTAATGATGAATGATCATACGGTGAGTACATACGTAGGTACTCGCAATAATTAAACGAATTATTTTTACTCATTACATACCTACCTACCTAGGTACACCAGCAACTCGATTTGCATAAAGCTGTGAAAGCGCGAAATGTGGAAAATCTCAAACATTTACTTAAAAACGGAGCCGACGCTAACGAAAAAGACAAATACGGCAACACACCTCTGCTTCTGGTGATGGAAATTCTAGACGAAGTTTTATATGAAACCGTACTGGATATTTTAATCAAATTTAACGCCAACATAAATGATAGAAATATAGGTGAGTACCTTTTTAATATTACTCCTGAACAATTTGAAGTGATGAATTATTTCAGTCGGTTGGACATTATTGTACGCTGCAGTTTTCAATCAAAATGTAAAATGCGTCGAGATCCTTCTCAAATTGGGCGCGGATCCGAACGAATTGACCTTATTAGAAATTCTAACAGATGAACCGAACGGTAATGAGAAAATCTTGAAATTGCTCGTGGAAAATCCGAAATTTAATAAAGATCTAATTAATACCAAAGACGGCAAAGGGAGGACGCCTTTATGCCGATCTGCTATGTTCGGTTTTCAGGATTGTTTGAAATTATTGATCGAAAACGGTGGTGATTTGACCGCTTTCAGTGAAGAGGATTCCTCTTCGGCGATCGATTTAATTTTCGAAGGGATCGTAAACCCAGTCGATTTCCTGATAGATATTTTTAATTCACGGATACGATGCGAAAAGGTCGGAACTAAAAATCGTTACGTTATCGGTGAGTTATCTTCATGACTGGTATTTGAAAGATTATAGAGCGTGGATTTTTTCCTTCGTCAAGATTTCAGCGTTCTTGCTCCGGATTCGAGTGAGAGACAAATGGACGTAATCTCTAACCTGCTTGTAGCTGCCAACGACGAGGAAAAGACAGAACTTCTACAACATCCGGTTATTGGTGAGTCGGGGATCAATAATTTCAACTTTTCTCCAGTTTCCTACACATCGGAAAATCTTACAGAACTTTATCTGGTGAGGAAATGGGCGAAAATATCACACTTTTTCTACCTGTGGATTGCGGGCTATGTAGTTTTCGTCATCTCCTTGTCACTTTATACCCTACCTCTTACCAAGGATTACCCGGGATTTTGGCAAGTTTTAACTGTGGCCAGGTACATCCTAATTGTCAGCGCTACAGGACTTTTCGTCCATGCACTACTCCAGGCAAGTTCTTGAGAAATTCACAACTGACTTACTAAAACTAACGAAAAAAAAAAACAGTACGCTTTAACTTCCAGACGCCGATTGAGGAAATACGAGATGTGGTTGAATTTGAGTTGCACTTCACTCTCTTTGGTTGTGGCTTTCACCGGAAAAACTTGGTTTAACGTCTACAACTTCCAGAGTTAGTATTCAATTCAATCCTTTTCCATGCACATTAATTAATAACGGAATAATGTTGCGCAGATATGCCTAATTGGGTTCTGCACGTAACCAGCGTTGCAGTCCTGTTGGCCTGGACCGAATTAATGTTGTTAATTGGTCGATTGCCAACTTACGGATATTACGCTCTCATGTTTTCCGCCGTTCTACAAAATGTCATAAAAGTGATTTCGGCTTTCGTCTGTCTGGTTATCGGATTCGCGCTGTGTTTTTCGATCCAGTTCCACGGCTACGATCAATTCTCCGATCCGTGGCGCGCCCTCGTGAAAACCATCGTAATGATGATGGGCGAATTCGAATACGCGGATCTGTTCGCCGACCAAAATACTTCGAGCCAGGATTCATCGTTGAAACTGCCGCCGACTTCTCGCGTAATCTTCTTGATGTTCATAATCCTCACCAGCATCGTTTTGATGAATTTAATGGTGGGCCTAGCCGTGAGCGACATACAAAGTTTGCAAAAAGTCAGCCACGCTAAACAATTGGAGAAACAAGCGGAATTTCTCACAGAACTGGAAAAAGTCCTGAGCTCGAAAAGGCTCAAATCGAAATATGTTTTCACTTTCATCAGGAAGATCTTTCAAAGTCACCGAATTAAAACAGAATATGAGTTGAAGACGGCGGCAAAGTTCAGACGAACCAAAAAAATACCGCACCAACTAATCGGTGAGTCTTCTCCACTTTTGTCGCAGTTTTTTCTAATATTCATTCAAAAATTATTTGCAGATTCTTTAGTTGTTATTGCAAAAGCTCAAGATCCAATTGTGATTGGTTGATGAATAATATTGTATACATATCGGTACCTTCATAGACATTGTGTTGGGGATAATCGTCATTGTGGTGAAATTCAGGTGAATAAATTGGTGCGTCTCGATATTATGTATTCGAGACATGAATAGGGTGCAGTCACTTATTAATCAATGTTCAATAATAACGACATTAGCCGGCAACCGTTCGAATGGTAAATGCAATTTCGACGCTCTCACTCCTTCGCCCTTATACTGCGAGAAATGATTGCCTAATGAGCCGGAGAAACGACCCTTCTCTTCTTTTCACCAAAAAAAAAAAAAAAATGCAACAACAAGAGTATGTACCACCTGCAGAAAAGAGGAATACAACTGTAATAGTTAGATTTTCTGCGGTCTCCTACTTGGATTGGTTTTCTTCACAGTTTAGTTCTTATTGTATAGAGTAGACAGAGTGAGAAATGTCCGATCATTAGGTTTGGGATAATGGCAGAGAGGAGGGTCGAAATTACTTTTCCCCGTCCTTATTTTGTTAATATTTAAAGACCCTGCAATTAAGGCCATTTGTAACCGAAAACTCATTTGAACATTTGCATCTCGTTCACTCGCAGGATTAATAATTAAAAAAAATTTATACGCCTCGGCGATGAGCCCTCTCCGGCAGTGCCGACTGACTGAAATTAATATTTAAAATGTCTGGTTTTGTGAGCGAGTGCGTGATCTGGAAATTAATTAAAGTAGGTCTGAACGATGCATAATTATGCACGTTTTTGCGCGCTCGGTAATAATTAACCGGGCGCAATTTATTCGCCCCGAAATGTATCTAATTTCCTAAAAATCGATAGTGTCGGATAAAAGGGCTTCGGACTGGCTGGTCCAAACTACACGATTTACTTTCAGGGAGGTCACGAAGGAGGATGAGGGAAAAAGCGAGCGCTCGCCCTTAAATAACGAGATAAAATCGGACAAAATCGTACACATCAAAAATGCAGCAGACCTTACCAACTTCAAGGGCCACTTTATTGCCCATTCGATTCCGACTTTGCTCTCTACTTGAAATTTGGTCTCAAATCGCGACCTCTCTCAAACCAAACCACAATCATTTCCACCAGAGGAAATTGGCATCACGGATCTCAATTAAACCGACTTCTGCTCCGTCACCGTGATGTATGTCGCAACATCTGTTGGTAGATTTCAAGACAGAGAGGTGTCTTGTATAGCGAGCGACAGCCCCCCGATTTAATAGGAAGGCACATGGACCGAATGACAGAACGCGATATCCACCTATCATTACATGTGCTAATGATATACGTATAAAAAATATAAAGAAAGAAAACATTCCAGTTGTGAACTGGAATTCGTTTTATTGTTGATGCAAGCACTGGGGTAGGCAGGGGGTAAAGTTGTGGTCTTTCCGTTTCAATTTCGCGGAATTCTTCAAAAAATTACACACCAGAGGGGATGATCTATTGTTGGCCACCGGCAACGTATTATTACGTCCCTTTGTGGTTGTATTAATTAATCAATTCCGGAGTTTGCAGGGTGAAGTGTATGTCGTTGCTGCCTCTCCAAACTGTTTGTTTGCATGAAACGCTTTTATTACAAAAACTATACAGAAGAGAGAAATATTTGATATAATTGAAAATTTCCGGATTATGAGATCGTGCCAATCACCGCCAGCTACCCCCTCTCTATTCGAGAACTGTGAACGTAAAGTATATTTCAACCCTTCTCAAGCTACCCCCAAGTTTAGAAACTTTAGAAAGTCCCATGCAGGTAGGTCGTATGCTTGGAGTGACCCAACTTAACTGTCTGCATCATTCGACTCTCTTTTCTCATTTGTGTATAATGATGATTATGATCGATTTGGTTTACGATTTGCGTTTTAAAAAGATATACGGGCAAACGGAAACTTTATTTTCATTTATTTTTACGAAAACTTCGAGGAAAGGTGGATATCAGAATAAGCAATTAGGTCTCTCGTATATCGCATATGGGAGAGTAAGAATTTAATCGCATTATTTACGGTGTTCATTTAAAGTTTACAGAAGGATAATGTGAAACCGTATACGCGTCGAACAAAGTTTGCAAATTCATGCTCTGGATATTTTTCAATAAATAATTCGCAACACGTATCGAACGTGTATCATTGGCACTTACATTCAAATATATAAAAACTTTTTCTCTTTTAGAAATTAAATCATTACAGAGGTCCCCTTCGCTTTACCTTCTACTACCCAAGCAAGACTTTCGAAGTTAGTTCGTTATCTTGTCTGGGTTTGAAACATAGATTTAGGTGACAAGTACCTACAAGGGTTCACTATTAGCGAGGGTAGCATATTATAGATACAATTTCTGCGTAAAAATTGTAGTTGAAAGTGCTTTCTGAAGCTCTCAGAGGCTGAAATAAAACCGGAGTGTGCGCGTCAGGTGGAAATAATGAACAAGGAAACCCACGACAACCCTCTGTACGAACTTCCCTGGGGAGGTATACCGTCCTTCAACCCTCGACTCGGACTAGGCAAATAGGTTACCTTTTGAGGTTCCTTTTGCATTACACCCAAAGACGTAGTATGTACGAAGTTTACGCAATCTGTTCTCCTCTCAGTTTGCACAGGACGAAATAAGATTGTTAGGTACCGGAATCGTTGGAAGAGTGCGAGACTTCTATTATGGAAATTCCGGTATTAATAGCCCGACTTGGTTATTTACAGTCGGCAGATTTACAGGCCTGGATTATCCCTGGAGTTCTTATAATATAATGCAGAGTACACTTTAAAATTCAGAGATAAATTCGAGTTTTATCCGTGGGTCGGGTAAAGAGATACCGAACTCGAAGTTTTCCTCCCTGAAAAACGGAAGCGACGAATTAATTGTTGAAAAGTCGTATACATTTCTGTATATCCTAAGAGTCGTGGTGCGCGCCAATAGTTTGTTCTCGCATTTTCCACTCGAAATGGTCGCAAATTCCGAAACGATGAAATTTCCACCAACAAAAATAGAATGACGACCTTCTGTCTTCATTACTTCAACTGTAATCACGCTCGTACAATTGGTCGCACCTTTCACGCCTCCCTGGACCGTGTCGCTTTTATTTTATTTTCCTCCGACCTTTCGCCTCCTCTTTTCCCCATTAAACCCCGACACGTTTTCTATTTCAAATTCGGCATTATTTCATTATAATTATATACGGAAGCCGAATTAAAAATTCGCAGTTTCGGGTCGAGCGAGTAGTTTCCCAGGTACCGAGTAATCGCGTGATAAACCGGAGCATTAAGGGCGACCGCTCCGGTTAAAACGGGATTAAAGGGACATATAGATGTGCTTTTTATCACGGACGTACCTCATGTTTTTGCAGCCGCACGCTGAATATTTATGGGACGTAAATCAGAACTCGGAGGAAAAGCGCGCTCCGGGCACACCACTCTTGAAGAGAGGCACAAAAAAAACTAGATTAACGCCCCCATTGAGACGACTTTACTCCGGGGATAATTAGCCATTTCACGGATGGCTTACGGACCATTGTGTGTCTTAACCCGGCCACTTTATACCGCGAAAATCTACTAAACCAATGGAACCTATGGATTTTCATTGTGCCTCGTTCTTATATTTCGGATAATTTGTATTTGTCTTTCGGTTGATGCGTTCATTATTCACTGTTGTGTAGCCGACGTAATCTGAAACGGCTTACGTTTCGTGTTTTCAGGACACCAATCGCTCGCCCCTCCCCCACACCCTGATGTGCCTTTTGTGATTGATGCCGATTATTTATGGAGACCTCTCTTTCCGTTTGAAACTGAATCGTATTTCACCCGAGTTTGGAAAAATTGCGAGAACCTCAATTAGAGCAATTAATCTGGAGAGAAATACCCTCACGGGGTGTAAAAGTGAATCTCGCCTACTTAATACATCGATTATATGCCAGGCGATAATTTCGGTTAAAGTTATGTAATCAATTCTCGCCCGTGAAGTTTCGCCCCCAATTTCTCTCTGGTTTGGTGGAGGAGAGAAAGTCGGAATCTTGAGGGGATTGGGAAAAATTACAAAGTATCATGTTAATTATAACTTCGTATATCTACGACGATGAGCGAGACGAAAATGATATGGTGGAAATCGTTTTAATTGCTTTCATTACCAATTATGAACCAAAGACTCTGAACCTTTCCGGTTAGAAGTCCAACAAATTTGTCGAGGATTAAACCCGGGCACTCTTGTCTTGTCTTGTATAATTATAAAATTGAGTAAGACAAATAAACAAAAATCAACAAGACCAGGAAAAAAGCCTGCCTGCATGAACAGCTCGGGGCGTCATCGTGCTTACAACCCCCCCGATTTAGGAAATTAAAAATGTCAGTTGTATTTTTAATCAAAGAGTTCCTCGCTGACTTTGATAATTGAAGCGCAAAATACTTTAAACTTCTCTAATACGGAGAAAATGAGATAATTAACTTCAAGCTCTTCATTTTTCCACAATTTTATTAATAGACGAAATAGTTCTAGCACTTTCATGCGTATCTATATCTACCATTCGGCACAGTAGCAATCTGGAGCACATTCTGTCTCGAAACTATGTGTTAAGTCAAACAACTGTAGCTTTAGCCGCTTGAATGCCCTTTCCTCGAGTGAGTCCTAACCCTAAACCTAAACTTGGAGATAGTAGAGACTCCGCAGGATTCGAGTGATGGCGATGATGAGGTAAAGGAGCCGATCACTTACATAATCCGCTGAGGCATCGTCTGGATCAATTAGGCATGAATACACGAGTCGACAAAAGACCTGCTGCTCCTGCGCTCGTTTTTTTCTGCAGTGACACAAACCTAGAGACAGGTGGTTAATATGTAGATTCTAATGACTTTTTGTCATTTCTCTCCCGTGAAACACCCAAGTCGATGTTCATATGAACGATTGTCTTTTCTAGTAGAGGAAATAAATGGATTCCGTTTCAGTTTCAGTTTTGGTATCGTCAAGAAAGTGGGTGGCGGTACGTTGAAAGCTCCTTTCACAAGTATTAGGAGTGGAATTTTCTTTTTCTTTTCCTTTCTTTTTTTTTGACCTAATATAAGAGAGTGATGTATACCTAAAGATTATGTGCAAAGTCGGGTCGGATGAAACTCCACCACAAGACGACTACGACGACAATATATTAGCGTTCATTTCTATAACTTTGCACATAGTCTCTCGCTGTTTGAATATTCAATGAGATTGTTATTAGACACCTTCGCTTTTAGTTCGTCTGTGATAATGTCCGTGCCGGAATAGAATTACACAATCACGAGTACTATATGCACAAGCAGTTCTTGAAATTATCCGAATAACCGAAAATCGGTCACATGACTGATGAAAAATCGGTAGAGCAGGTGATTTTTCATTAATAAAATCATTACTCTTATCATACTACCATTGGGTATTAAAAAAGGAAAGTTTGATAACATATAACTATTATTTGTGAGGAAGGAGAGCTTTCATAATATGCGAATTCAATGTCGAGTCGAGAGCGAGTCGTTCGTTTCTCTATAGACGACGTGAAGACAAGGGGGGGGCGAACGGTATTAAAAGCGGATTACGACGAAACCGCAATCGCCATTGTGTATTTAAATAATTTCCCGTAATAAACAAAACTTGAATTGCGAGTTTCAAAACTCCAACCTCATTCAAAGCTTTTTCTGTTCTCAAAACCTACATACCTAGGTAGCGGTGTATAGGAAGGTACGAGCAAATTGAATTTCCTGAGGGGAAAATATGCGGAATTTCCGTGGAATAATGGGTGGTCGGCAAACTTGATGAGTGGGCCAAATATTGGTTCAATTATTATCGTAACAGTGATGGGTAACGTTTGTTTGAATTAGGTTGAGACTTGAGAGTCTCCAGTTTCCGTGTCAACTCACTATGGTACTTACATATACCTACTGCAAACGAAAGCATGGTAGAAGGAAAAGTTTAAAAGGGCATCGTGCCACATCGTGCAGAAAAGAAATTGTCTCTTTCGAAACATTGACTCCATTGACTCTTGAAAATCGCGCGATGTAATAATGATGCGAAAGCTCCACTCTCTGCGCTGTATGTCTATTGAGAAATTTCATCAAAACCGACCTCGTTCATCAAAAAACCGTCGGCGGGCGGAGACCAGAAAAGCACCTAATTATCCTTCTAGGGTAAGGAATGTTCTCCCTCATCTTTTATAATACACATGACGACCAAAAACTTTAAGGGTGATTGGTTCGAAAAAGGAAAAATCTCCATATTGCGACTTGGTTCCGCTCGCAAAGAATTCAATAAATGATGAGTTATTGGGGAATGATAACGTTTTGCGTCCCGCGCGATATTAAAATCGACAATTTCGGACGCTTTTGTATTTCGTATGTATCCCGGATAGCGCTCCAGTCCTGCATAAAAATAAAGATACACCTTCGTATATCAAGGGAATGCATGAATATAACATAAAATATAAATTCGATCGCAATATGTGCCAATATTAAGCGCTTCCATGCAAAACAGATTCTACCTCTTCGACGAAATACGTTCGTTCGTGGAGAAACCCCCAGATTCACAATTTATTCGCACTACACCACCATCCATAATAATGAGAAAGGGAATATTAAAAATGAAGAAACCTCAAAGGGTTCGCAATGTCGGGCAGTCATATTTACTCGCAGAATAACACTGGAACCCGTGTTTTACTTATATCTACAGGAGGGTGTCTCACTGCGAGCAATTTGAAGCTCGATTCACTTGCCATGGGACACCCCGTATAAAACTTTAAAAGTCCTGTTCGTCTCGTGAAAATCTGGGGCTCTTTCGGTCTGTTTGTCTTTTTATTCAGGAGGTTTCGCTTTCCCACGTACCGGTTATGCGAGGACTTATGAAGGGTGCGCGTTTTCGGCAAGGAAAAATCATGCACTGTAAATATTTGCGTTGGAATAACGGCACCCACACCGAAATCACGGCGCCCGCCCTGACGCTCTCTGCATATGACCGCGGCTTTTGGGATAGGAGAGAGGAGTATCGAAAATTCGTCGTCGGTCGGGTCGATGAAGCCGCCATCAGCAGCCGCCACGGCAGAAATGGATAAGCCACCGCAGTCCGCAATCGGCGGACAGGTATTGTCCCACGTTCGCACCTCGCAAACAATGGGCAATAATTATTATTGCAAAGGAAAATAATGCGCGACCAGATGCACACCCGATAGTCCGAATTCCGGAATAATCACACGCCTCTTCGCACAACACAATGCACCCAATTTTACACCACCACCACCACCAGGGACACAACTTGTTTCATCTTTCGAATAACATATTACCTCTTCTGGAAGTGTCGGAACACTGCTACTCACAGTTTTCCGGGGGATTCCTTTGTAGGTATGGCCGCGTTCTCGAAGAGATTGGAACGTAATTCGATCGATTAAATTCTATATCGGGTCGGATCGGAAGATGTTGTTGCTAAAAGTACGGGAAATTGGGGATGAGAGGGGACGGAAGACACGTGGTTTTACCGGCGAGGGACGCGACCCCCAGGAATCCTAGGACGTTATTTGTAGCTTTAGATCCCGATCTAATTACCCTCACAAGTCGGACGCGCAAACGTAGCCTCTGGATGGCCCTCCTCGACGAGAATAAATAAAACTTTACTCGTAAGTACACAAAAGAATAAGAGAACGCGGTAACAAATTCCGAAATCCTATTATTACATAGAAAGTGGTTACATAAAATATAACCGGCTCGATCCTCTCTCTAGGCTCGGACATCTGGAAGATATTTCACCGACATAAACCGCAGTTCTTCTTGAAACACTCAGCGGCGCACCCCTATATTTCATGCACCATTATATTACCCTTCTTATATGCCTGGATATGCGATAAAATTGCAAGTGATATAGGCATAGATGATGTTGCCCTTTTCTTCTCTCATGAAATAATAACAATAATAATGACTATGCGGATTCGGTAAACTATTCTAAATTCCGTTCATTTTCAGATTTTATCAAACAATTGCAAAGTGCTGTTTCCGAATCCGGCTAAGTAAGTCCGGGGAAGAAACACTCGATCACAATCGATCCGGATCCTTGTCTGTTCGAATACAAAGTCACCAGCAGTGATATTATTCGAGTCACAATAACAAGACCGATCCTTTTACCAGTAGTTATATTATAGATGACCATCAGTTGATTTATCGTAAATAGAACCAAGTTTTAGAGCGGTTTACGGAATTTCAACTCACTCACAGTTGGAGGAGTTGTTGTCATCGTATATGGTCGCCTTTTTTCTTATTTTCAGGAAAGGAACACAATAAAACCTACGTCAATTTCAACTCACGTTGTGCAATTACAACTTTAGCGACGTTATTCTTCTCCTTCTTCTTGGACTTTGTCCTCATACAGTTTCTTTAAACGCTGAGTTTCGGAATAAAACTCTTTTGGCCATTCATAATTCCTCAACTTCTGTAAGTAATTTATTAATAATAATATTCGGGTCAGGGCCTCTTCCCCAGTTCCAGACGGTGTGATTATTATTATTTATATATGTATACTAAACATTTCGTACTTTTAAATACTTGTGTAATTTAAATTTCTCCAAAGTTTTACACGCGGCAAACTTATTCCTCGAGCAACAGTGACATGTTTTTGAAAGAGGGAAGGCAAATCTTGTTATCGTTCCCTCATTAAAATACCGACAGATTTTGTATAACGCGGGAAACTCAGATTATCATCCTGATGTCGATGACTTTATTTGACCGTGCATTATGAATATGATGATGCCGTGGCAGGTTAGGTACCTATACGGTAGGGAAGCAAGTCACCCTAGTCAGTTTTGTGATCGAATATTGGTGGATGCGCCTAGCGAACGAAACGAGCCAAAGAGCGAACGACCTATGAGCTTCCCATCCTACTAACTGCAGATTAAGTAGCGTGCCGTAACAACGACATTATGTGCCTATTAGCGCGAATGAAGGGCCCTCACCTACAAACAACTTCACTGATGATACATCAAAGAATTTATCGCCCATACGCCCACGCGCTATTCATCGATATTCATTGCAACGATTTAAACACCAAATGATTAACTCTTTTTCTCTATTTTTAATAAATCGCAATTTTACAATTTGGGATCTCTATACCTAATATCCTTCTGGATAATGCTAGACCCTAAACGATACTCTGAATGTGCTTCATTTGGAATTTCTGTTTTGTTCCATTTCTGTGCAACTTGATACAGTTTAGTGTTAATGGGGCACCATTTACACCGATAATTCGATAGTTTACGACCTCGATCGTGCGCCTTTACAGCCTAATACACACACGTCGAAATCGTTGGCGTTATTTTTAACGGCACAATGCGAAATCCACACCGAGCGACGTTTTCAAAACACTATTGTTTTACGCCATTAGAGCTTTTACGCCACCCCATCATATAAGCTCATTGCCCGGACCCGCACCACACTAATAATTTTCCATTGTTGGTTTTTACGGTTGTGGAACACACACGAGTTTCGCATTTCATAAAAATATTGAATTCGGTACAGAGCCGGATCACGTAACGCGACGAAAGCCTACCATCAAACTATTATTTTGTCGGTACCTAGATCATTCTTCCTTTAAGATTAAAAGAGACATAATTAATTGCAAATAAATGGGGCCACTAGACTACGAGATCCATTGGCCAATCTAGAAATTATGATTTATTCTCGTCGGCAAAACCAAATTAAAACGATGATGAGCCGGAGGTTTCAATCAAGTCGACGGACAAAAAATCCCAGCTTTAATATCCTAAATACGACATAGTTGAGGACAATATACCATAAATTCATACAATAAGTGATGATAAGACGAGGAGGGTGTGTTCACTGTTGTGTACTATAATCGCCGTTATTTTCTTGTAGATCGCTATTGAAGGATCTCGAGCGCAACTTTCCCTCCTTCACTATACTGATGATGATGGGGAGATAATTAATTTGGAAGAGACGCTTCTTTGCGCTTCATACATAATCCCCAAGTCATAATGTTAATGAGTGACTCCCGAAAATTAACGACTTGTCACTCTTGTTGAAAAAATTCCAAACTTATCCTTCGTCCTCCCTACCAGAACACCTATCTACATACATATTTAACTTGTGATAATAATTCGAAAACAATGGATTGGTCTTCGGAGGGTACGAAATGAAAAAATCTAAAGATGGATATTAAAATTCATAACATAAGGCTCCCCCAAATTTGATTCCGACTTATTTGTGTTTGCTACTCACCATGTTTTATTCAATGGGGGTGATGTACTAATGCATCTCTCGAATGAGGGCGAACGAAAAGGGATAAATTTATTACAAACTTGAACTTTGCCTAAGCTGTCTTTAGTCTCTTCGGTGAAGTGAGTGCGACACGGGGGAAAAGAAGTGGTAACCGAAAAGAAAAAACTGTATCGCTCGATTTATTATATCAGAAACTAATTATTCAAATAGAAAACGCGACGCGAGAGACCTTCCTAGATCAAAGTGAAAGGTGTAAGTGCATTGAAGGCGACGAAGAAATCCCTGCATCCTTTGAACTTGATATAGAAAAAGGTCTTATACTTTATTGTTATTTTCCAAGAATGAGAGGTGTCATCAGCATCAAAGACCTCAACCATCGAAACGGCACAAGAAATTACGTTATATCTCGAGCTCGAGGGCGCATAATTTTTATCGTCTTTGGTAGTAAATCTAACCGGATGTCCCTAAGCAAGGGCATAAGTAGTTGGTAATAATTACCCGAGTTTGTAAATTAGTTTATTTAAGGTATAATTTAGGTGGCCTCTAACAACATGGAACGTCGTCGTAACTTGAGTGGTAAACTTGGCGGTTGTGAAATAATAATAATTCATTCGCGGGGTTGGTTATTTTATGGTCGTCATAGTTTAATAACGCACAAAACGACTTTGTCGTCCCAACCAACTATAGGACAAGCTTTAGGACGACAACTACCCGACTCACATACGAATATGTATTGTTGTGTTTCCAAATTGTCCCATGATATTGACGTATGTATTATGTAAGTACATAGGTACTTAGTGAAAGACGAATAGGTGAGGTGAAATCGACCCCAAATGAATAATCGGTCGATTCTACATATATGAATGTAGTTACCTCCTACGTGTTCAGAGACTGCTTACTGTTACTTATTATTTTCCCTAGCAGACAGACCGAAACAGAAAAGATTTTATTTGCGACAGGCAAAATGTGAGGAATTGACGGGACTTTTCACGTGTCGCACACTTTTCCTCATCTGATTATACATCACGTTTTTACGCAAATTGACGTCGCTAACAGAATTGTGCAGCTGCTGAATATCAAATCGAATTGGTCCTTTTTGTCAAGTGCTCGTACTATATCCCCTGGTATATCGATTATTCAAATTGAGATGGTTTTTCCAGAGGTTTAAAAACTCGGGAAAAATATATAACACAAAAAAGTGAAAAGGACCCATTGTGTACAAAGGCATCGGGGTAATTGTTCTGTGTAGTACGAAACGTGTCGCTATCTGTTTGTTCGTATGGAAGCCCCTGAATAAGCAAAACCGGGGGCGAATTTAAAGTAGTAAATCCAGAACAGTCATTAAAAACTTCTGATGCAAGATGATAAACGACCTTTGAGGGAAGTGAATCCGGACGGAATACTAAAAGACAAACAAAACGTCGCTAACAAGTGGGACAAAGACCGGTGCTACTTACTAGTTCACCGTATTTTTCCACTATTTATTTTGCACGGATAGGTCTGAATTATACATAGGTAGGTAGCATAGGGCGCGAATATGATGCAATCGAAAGGGTTTCCGAAAAATCAAGCGTTCGCTTCCAGTCGCTACTCTGGCACCAGATCGATCTGAAATTTAATTTACGTTTAAATCGACTTTAATTTACTCCGCTACCGCTTTATCTGAAAATTTACTCGCTGATTGAAAATTGGTGAATCCGCAAATTCAAATGTTCAACTTTTAATTTATATTTCCCTCCCTTCATCATCATCATCATCACCACCAGGGAGACGGATTGATTTGAGTACTCTCGTCCATTTTTCTTGTCTCGGGTTGGTCTGGTCGACCTCCCTTTCCAACACTAACTAACCCAACTACAGACAGACAGAGAGCTGCAGGTATTAACAATTTTCCGATGACGAATCGCGTATTGGTTATTCAAAAGCCGTGGCACAATACCATCAATTTCCTGTTTTCGCTAAAGCGGCGGCGGCGGCGGCGGCGGCGACGTTTCCAGCCCGAAAACATCAATAAGCCGGCCGCAAAATACACTACAATGATAATTCAGGAGAACCTCCCAGTCAAATTAATTTCAGCAACATCAAAAGTGTCGCAATAAGCCAAGCACAGATTTATACCCAGGTATTGCTGTTGCTGGTCCCGAACGGAGACAACGCTCCCTAATGAACTCCAACCTCGGCGCTACTACTGGCGACCGAATGGAAATAATATCCTCCGTCGACCGAAAGTGGCTTAATTTGTTTTGCGAGTGCGTATTTATACAAAGGAGCAGGCAAAAACTGGCTCCATTGGGGAAAAATTCGATTAATTTCACAGGAATGTGCGCTTTTCTTACAGGACCTCTCGACTTCCATTCTTTTAGTGTTGTCATCTGGCAACTATTGATATTTTTCGGAAATAATGTACGACGCGCGCTTTGTGTCTCCACCAGCAGGCACGTCCAGTTTTTAGTCTCCAAGTTTATTACTGCGATCCCGAGTTCATGGAAAAAATCCTCGTTTTGGGAGATAAATCCTCCCCATGATGTACAGAGGCTCTGACATCAAATGAAATGTCAAATAGATTTTAATTTTCTTCCTCTTAGTCTTTTCCACCAAGATGTAATGGAAAACTGAGCTAATATTAGGTAAAAATGTATATCTCCCGTGTTTGACTTTTGCCGTGGGACACCCTGTAAGTTGGTTTCATTCCTCCCAGTATCATATGAATATTAATTCGTACATACCGTGATTATAAAGTTTTAATAGTCTTCCAACATTTCCTGAAACCACACACGGGATTATGCTCTTATTTATCATACGATCTGAAGAGTTGAGGAGGATTGAGTGGTATTTCGGGGAGAAAAAGACACGAAAATAAGTTATTATCGGCGTGTGATCCCTCCAGAATGTTTATTAATGTTTCATAACCCCCGGGAGTTAGTCGGCTCGGCTTGGCTTGGGACGGACGTGGTGGTAATCAGGAATTTGAAAAACGTCTCCGCCCCACAAATTTAATTATTTAATGATTGATGATTCACTTTCCTGTGGCAAAATAAAAAAAGCGCTCTTCTCTTCTCGACGTTTTGGATTTTTTTGATGAGGAAAAAAGGCGCACCTATAATGAATTCGAATGATTTTCCTCCCATCGGTGATTAATAATACTTAATTCCGGGGTCCGGATTCTGCGCGGCTCCTCCAATCACCGTAACCGATTAAACTGATTTATCGAAATCGACTAGGTAGGTACTCTCTGCTGATGATGGCGGATCTGTATAAGTAAGTTAAATTCCGTGTAAATTATCTCTTTTGAAGAGTGATCATCTTATTCTGTCTTGATCACATTTGAGCCAAACTCTCCTTGTGTAGTATTTTTACCCTCCCATCGATGCTTGTTTCCGGATAGATACATACATGCGATTCCGGAAACGGCCCGGAATGGGGTTTGGATCATGCAACAATGTGTATCCCGCGGACATAACAAAAGTACAGAGATATTCAAAAGCTTATCGTTTCATCATAGTTATTATTGCCCCATATCAAAGCGCAATAATTTTCGTTTTACTGCCACCGATTATAACCGAAAGCCGCTCAATGGTTATAGTGCGGCGCGGTTTTGTCAGTGAATTAAACGAATTATCACTTTTTTACTGCCAAAATGACACGAAATCCTCAAAATACCAATAGATTATGAGTAATAATAAGGAACTGCAAAGTCTGTGCGAATTTAATTATGTGATGCAACGACTACATGTATAAATAACCCTTTTTTCCAGCCATGACCCAGAGAAAATCACATTAATTCAAATTAAAAAGTACAAGTCTGAAACACCGGTTTCTGACAAATAGATTTACCGTTTTCCGGGATAAGAATATAATTCGAGAATGATGTACATACCTACCTTATTATTCACATCAAGTATCATCAATAAGTATCAAAATTTATACTCTGATTCAATGATGTCTCATACGAGAATTACTTGAATAATTGCATTTTTCTTCCGCTTTTAATAATAACATGAGGTAGGAATAAAAATGGATGTTGACCTATTTTCGTCGTAGAAGTAATAAGCATCTAGAGAGAGAGACTGTCGAGACGAGGAAATCCGAGCGAGATTTATATTTTCAAATTTCGCGTCCCTCGATCGTCTTTACATTCCCACTCTATCCACTTCAGCTTAAAATCGCTCTCCGCATTCATTAATGACACTTGATTTCATCTTCTCACCGCCCGAATGGGTCTCGAGTGCTACCCTCATCGTTACCGGACCTGAGAATTTCGAAAAACCTATTGATTAATTCTTATTTTCTGTCTATTTCCTCGAATGAACCCCATCAACTATACGGATTATGAGCGACATATTATTCAGGGAGTTCTGATGAGACGCTGGAACTCATCCAAAATTGTAATACCCGACCAGGAATTCGGTGATTTATTCCGCAATTTCGATGATGAATCTCTACGCTTCATATAGAAAGGGAGACTGCGTTTGATCTGAACTAATTAGCAATATTAACGAAATTCTTCATCCACAGTCTGAAGTCTAAAGGGGATGATGTATTACGGCGTGTATGATGTGTGCGTGTAGTTTTGATTTAATAATAAGGGAAGGTGAATATAAGGGCGCGATTTTCCACTAGAGAGTGGAGGCCCCCGGCAGCTTTTGCTTATTATTGATCGGGGCGCATTTTCCCTCTCGCGGAACTCGTTTTACGCTACGCAAAGTGCGAATGGCCAAATTAACACGCGCACTTGAGGTGGAAGGCCCTTCTGGCGCAAGTCGCGACACCAAACCACCACCCTCCATTCCTTCATCCCATATTATACATACACGCGACGCGACACTCACAAATAACGACTTAATTAAGGAAGAGATATTCACAACCTTAGGCCTGCCACAAATCAAAATCCACTTTTGCCACCCCCAAAAATTAATAAATTTCCACAATTCACCTTAATATTATATTATACAAAAGCGGGAGGATTTTGTGCGGTCCATGTGTTTTTCTCGTTCGCATCACTGAACAAAAAGTCCTGCTTCCACATAGTTTAGTATGTATAAAATATTTTGCTCGAAATGCCTGCGATGGTTTTAATTGCAGGAAAACACGAGTTTTATGGCGCGCCAGTTGAAGGGTTAATGTCTCGCTTTACCTACGTGTTGTGTTTGTGTACCTATTCAAAACTGGTAGGTATGCATATGTACTCACAATCATTTTAAGTACGTTTTATTTATTTTTCACAGTGAGAGGGTAAGTATACCTTGAGGATTATGATGAACATCGGATAGAGACACGGGGTTATTAAAAATCCAAACCCACAGCATGGGTTATGATGATCGTGCTATCATGTATATGGAAGTGCCCGAAACCGAGCCGGAACTTGATGAATTTTAGTACCGGTCGACGGTATTAATTTAACAACTATGAACATCAGCTAGTATATCCTCTAGAGGGAATTTGACTTTACCGGATCATTCCAAATTAAATGCGTTATTTTAGAGACGTACTTCGCTTTTATTACACTCGTCCAGGTTTTTCATATTTATTCACTGAGATTAAAAAGCCCGATATTTCAGAGTGTAAATTTCATTTTGGAAAATGTATACCTTATACAGGTACAGATGTGATTTTAGGAAGCTGCCTGCAATACCGCGTTAATGAAAAATCAACAAATTCTCTAATTATTGTTATTAATTGGGCCCGTTCCTACTTAATACGAATGTATATTAATAATTCGTGCATGATATTGAATCGGCTTTAATGTGTGTAGTACCTGGGGGATCGATAAGTTCTAGTTAATTAATTGTGGCAGTTGATTTTCCCTGGGGAAGAAGGAACGACGTCAGTGTGCGATTCAACAGCCGTTTATTGCTTTTAAAGGGGTTTTGAAAGAGCAATTACCGGTCGGGGAGCTCGTCAAAACTTCTTATCTAATGGTAGATTTAGTGAGTACAGACGAATAATGCCAAATCGTCCTAGTTCCAATCTATTTTCGAAACATTCATCTCCATTCATTTCAACGTCTCATCTCACAAGATTCCATTCGACTTGAAAAAGCTCCAATCATACCAACAAATAGATAAATCCTGTAAAGTTATTCAATTGTTACAGATTTAATGAGACGCGCCGCTCATCTACGAATAAAGGAATTCTTTTGATGATGGCGCAATTAGTTTATTCGATAATTAATTAACGGGCATTTTCTTTAGACTCGACTCGGTTTATTATTATTATTAGGGAGAGGGAAATTTAGCCCTTGTGAGAGAGACAGCGGGCCGGTTTAACAGCGTATAGGCATCGCATAAAGGATTCGAAAAGCTTGCAAAGTTTGAAATTATCCTCCTCTCTCTGGCGAGTCTGGTATATGAGAGGAGCAAGTCTTTTCGACTATATCCCTTTAATGTTTCCGTAGTCTATTTCACGCTTGTGCAGCTTCCAGGTTTATTTGACTTTTGTGTGGACCCGAAATGGTGGTCTGGTCTGGTGCCTAAATGGTATGATGGAACAAATCCACGTCCACGCAATAACGTTTGAATAAACATTTTGGCCAGACGAACGTCACAGATATTTGCATCTAGAATTACTCTCGCCCTCTGCCCTTCTTCACTTTAGGCCCAAAAATAGTTCCGTTTGTTGGTGGTAACAAAGCGAACTTTGTGTTATTAATGTGGCGTGAAATCCTGGCGATTTTCGCACGAGGAAATGACCGCGTGGCCGCAACAATAATTGGAATATCTGGAATATATAAGGTCCGGTTTGAGTGACGTGATTGTAAATTAGGGGCGACCCCACTTGAGGGCCTCCTCGTTCCGACAGGCGGACAGGACCTCATTTCCAGATCCGCCAGCCGTGACCACCGCCGGCCAGAGTCGGCTCGTCTGCTCGCATTTCTCTTCCAAGAGTCGAAAGGGTTTTCGAATAATCAACGACAACTTTAAATAGGACCGCAAAGTTTCAGTTTCGGTCACATTGCCTCTCGTGTATGTACGAAATTACGAGCCGATGCCATGCGAAAGGGGTGGGTGACACAAATGCACCCGCCACCATCGCATCGCACAGTTTTAATGGTAAAGTTGTATTTTCTAAAACCCGAAGTTAGTTTCATCACAACTTTAAGATTTAGGATGCCGTGCCGAGTTGAGAGGGAGTTCATTAAGTCAAACTAAAACATGAATGGGATGAAAGATTAAACTGTGGCTGAATTTTTGATAACCCTCAAAGTGAAAGAAATAATTTTTATGTTACTTATGCAGCAATCATTAAGGTGTTCTCTACGGGTGGTTACTAGTCGGGTTCGGTTAAGGGAAAGTTGAAAAAGGCCGTGAGAGTGATAGAAACCCCCAGACCTGTCAAGTTTTTTAATTCAGTGCTATAAGGAGTTGATTTATGTGAACCGCAATCTCGCCTGAAAGTTTTAAATTATGCGGTAGTTTTTACTCCTGGAAAACACACCGAGGGAGAGGTCGGTAATAGGTAGAAAATGGCGATTCGAGGTTGACCTCGACATACATAAATACAGAAATCCGTACACAATCTGCACTGTGCAAATTGAGAAAAGAGTTGTTCTTCTTCCTTTAGGTAGATAGGTAAAATTGAAGGGTTTTCGGTATTAAATAGAGAGGCGCAATTCGTGAAGTGATGCTTTTAAGATATTGAGGGCGCTTTTCTCTCTCTCTCCTAGCCCTTGTATACTTGCAGTGAATCTCTGTGTATTAACGAAGACCGCCATCTTGGGGGTGAAGTTTCAAATTTATAACTCAACGTGGGGTTAATTGTCAAGTATACATTAATCAAGCGCGTTAGACAACACAATTTGAGGATAACTAGGATGGAGAGGAGGGAGCCAAAATATTCCAAGTTAGAAGGTCCTCCAAGGACGCCGATTTCTGGAATTCTCATCGATTTTCCATTCACCTCTCTCCGGGTAAGTACGCACCGGAAGTCCGGTGTAGTTCCGGACAAAATTAATAATATAAGAAATTCCACCCTCTTCTCCGCTACCATATTTAACCATGAAGGGCGTTTGCGTCATTTCGCCCCTAAGTAAGTAAATAGAAGGCACATTCATAGACCTCGAGAAACCTGCAAGGGAAAAGGCCCAAATTAAAAAAAGGCCAGCGTGCAGTACTTGAATTAAAAATGGGCAAGACGTTATACCCGACGGGTTTTTTCATTTTTAGGCCCCCTCTCATTCGTATTTATTGTAAAAAAGGGCATACAATTTTTACTAGGTCCATCCATCAGCGTCTAGATATATTTCTTATTTATTACATTATATTCACGGAGGGTGTCGATGTTCTGGGTCTTTCGGGCCGATTGTTTCGATACAGTAAACGCTTAAGGTCCAAATTGAGCGCGAGAAACAATTCCACGTCGAAGGGAATAAAGAAATAGTGGCGCTTTGTTCTGCGTTGGCTATCTTTTCGGCATTGGCGGTGTATAGTGAATGGCGGGGCGACCATTTCTCACACGATTTCCTCTTATTCTCTCTACTGAAGTCTCCGGAGAGTAGGTGAGAATAAGACCACGCCGCAATTATGAAATCTCAATTTCAGAGTTGAAAAAGCACGGAAATTACGAATTAATAATGTCGTTTCCGAGGTCGAATTTGTTTCCGAAGTAATTAGCAAGAACAACATTCGTTTCGACTTTGTGCTCGAACCACCGCAACTTCCACCGATTAATACAATAAAACGCAACACAATTAAAACGTAAACTTATCAGTTCGGTTGCCTGTAGAAAAATAATATCGTCTTGAATATTTATAAGTTTCGAGCAAAACTCACTTCCGACTATACGGATCGATACATTTCATTCAACCTGTTGAGTAAAATGTAAACTTATGTATGCAAACAAATATGTATGTAGTTATAGGGGTCAAAATCAACAGCGAGACGCTATCCCGGCGCATCCGCCAATTTCCAACAAAACTTGAAACTTTCTATGTACGCTTATGGAGAAAATCTCTTCATATGCGTAGTCTTAATCCAGCATATGGGGGATTAGTTTTTGACGTCCCGCATTCTGGCGGCTTATCCCTCACCTGCAATTAATTAATTTGAGGCGCACCCGCACCTGATGACGACGATGATGACGGTTTCGTATTACGAACGCAGGAAAACCGACCACATTTTATCAGTTTACGAGCCACCTACCTACATCTCTCCTGCATCGGTGGCTCTTTATTCCGTTCTACCGTCCTCTGTCCCACACTATTTCACGATAGCCGAGACATTTAGCGACTTAACGAGCCGTAACTCCGCCGCCGCCACCATCCCGAGCTCACATTTTATTAAAACACCTCAATTAGCACCAAAGACACTTTTCGCCATTCGGCACCGAAACTACTACAATTGCCACACCGAGGATAATTAACCACATTGTTTCCAACCGTAGAATGACCCACGTCAACGGGAATACGTAATTACGGAATCAAACTCCACGAAAACGAAAACACACTTGTTTTTGCGTACTTACTTATAAAAATTGCAATAATTATAATATACCATTTTCCATGTAGAATTATGGTGGTGTTGATTTTAAAGGTAGCTGCAAGTTCGAGATTAATCGTTTTAATAAAATTTATCAGCGCAATAGAGCCGTTTTCCGACTGATTTTTTGCCAAGGGAGCGAGTCAGAGATCGTTACCCATTGTGATGTTGACAGTTCAATTTTCATAATTCATCGGCCCGCGGTATATCCGGCTATTTGTTAATAAATCTGCCCTATAAAATTGCCACAAAAGCAATTACGCGCCAGAGTATTTGCAATTATCGAGTCATATTCCGAATCGCGCTTTTCCCTCACCGTTCCTAAACTGCCACTGTTGGTAATAAATTAGACACGAATTACTTTGATAGGTCGATCGGAAAATGGCTCTTCAGTCTCTTTACTCTGTAGCAGGTAGAGCTCACTTCTACTGAATAACGTAAATTAGCGGTGTGTTAATGGCAAATTCATCACTCTTCCCTTTTAGTTGATACCTAGTCTGTATTATAGGTATAGTGTAGTGATGCTAGTCTCCACTGGTCGTAGACGCTTTGACAGTTAGCCGATACGTTTACCGAATTCTATTTCCTGGCAGTGTTTGGTCTTTTTCCCCTCTTTTATTCTTTCCATCCGTTTTAAAATATATACAGAAAAGTGAAAGAGGGAGAGAAAGAGGCGAGACTGGAAAAGAAAACACGTAGGTGCATACCTACGTGTGCAATTTTCTTCAGCCCGGGAGCTTTCGCAACGCCGGTTCGTTCCCGGATAAGCTCCGGAGAAATTATTCAACAAAAATTCCATTCCAAACTAATCTCCGATGTCCGAACTTATCCCCAACTCTCTTCGGCTCTTCCACTCCCCAAATAGCATCAAATACCAAATACCGAAAATCTAATTTGAATTAGCCGAGACAGACATTGATGATAATTCCAATCAGAAAGTTAATATTGGAGGGTAATTATGTCAATCATGATGAGATAAAGGCCATAAACCCGACAGCGGAAATATCACGCCCCATCTACATATTTATACTCGTACTAACCTCATTTATACTGTATTCGGTATTCGGTTTATTCGACTTAGGTATTGCCTTGATAAATTTCAAACAAGCTGAAAAGTACGAATAGTGTATGTACTTGCCGTTGGAGAATAATCCATTTTAGGATGAATTACTTGGGTCACATGCAAATTTTCCTAATACCATCTAATCATCCGCTGTAAATTTTAATTACATACATATTAATATCGCCATGATGCTATTAAACTACCAAATTTCATCCGCTTCTGAATTTACAAGTATTATTATATCGATTTATGCAATAACATTGTCGTAGCCCAGTCCTCTCACGATCCACATTATTTATTTTACATTTCGAGGGCGTATTACGAGAACAAGGATGATAATAACAATTCGAAATTAATTTCAATCTTTTACCTCATTGTGTTTGCCCAAATCAGAGGAAATTAAGGTCCTTTGATGAAGGTATTGATATCTATTAAAAGCATGCAGGCATTTCCGCATCGGCCTAAGTGCACCGGCCAGAATTCAATTACCTACGTTTTTCTATCCGATTACAGACTCAAAGTTTTGTATTTCCCACGCATTGTGTTGGTTTATAAACAAAAAATTGTTGGCCGAAAGGTACAAGTTGACCTTTTTTCGGAAATTTTCCACGAGCTGTGCAGGTGCGGTTTATGGGTTGAAGGTCCGGGGAAAAATTAAAAATGTGCGTGTAAAGTTCGGCGCGGAACAGGTGTTTTCGGTGGTGGCCAATTTAACCGAACGATTATTTTTACGACCCGGCCCCAGCGAATAACGTGTCCGCTCTAATTGACCGTTAATTACGAATTACAACAACTCGAGCAAGACGGCGGAAAAAAGGCAATCGTGGGAGTGGAGAACGCGCTTCATCACTTTAAATTAGCCCGAGAACCGTTATTTTAAATATTTGAACCCCCTCAGAGGTATACCGATTTAATTAAGAAAAGAGCCCATTCGGTCTTAACCCGACCACCTACTCCCCGGAGTAATTAATTTCGTTTGGGAGAGGAGGAAGAAAACTTGGAAAAAGTCTTCCCAATTTGAGTATCTTTTGCAAAAGAGTCCTTTATTTGTTGAAAACGTAAAATTTCTTTTATCTTATGAATCTCGGGATCCCTTCGGCAATTCATCGCAAAGCTAAACAGAAAGACCGTAACTATCCCTGCAACTCCCATAATAGTAATAACGAATCATTAAAATAATTATGAAATTTCGTTTCGCCAATTCTCCTGCTCCAAGCTCCTACCCATATGTAAACACCATAGTAGACGGATCAAATAACAAACAACATGAAATTAATTCGAGGGTTGTTATTTGTGATTGACGCATGTTCACTTCGAATCGGATTTTTTTTTTTTTTTAATTACGATCTACACACCAAAAGCTCGGATTTATACTATCAAGAATTTCTCTTTTGGTTGATTTTCCCTTGTTTTATTCATAATATAAAACAATTAATAATTGTTTGGAATGTTCAAAATATTAATAATACACAAAACAGCATTATTATGTAAATGTGTCATTATTATACGAGATGAGGGTGGCCGACTATAGAGGCGTTGAAATTTCAAATGTCGCCACCTGAAGATATTATGAATTATGCAGAAAAAAGGACGCGACATCAGAGAGTTCTTCCTCTCTTTAAGTCTCAAGAATATAAATTACCCACTCGCAAAAAATTGGCATGAACCGGTCGAGTAGTGCGAGGGAAAAGGAAGGAACGCATTTAAATGGTAAAAGCACAAATCAAGCTGGGTTTCCCGAAACTTTCAAGATGAATTTGTATTTGTCTAGAAGCATAGTTTACGAAAAACGAAAAGGAGGTAGGCATATATGTATGTGCTCTCGATCCTTCAAACTTATCCACTGTATGTAAATTTGGCCATTCCAAACTTAACATCTTATATGGGACGCACCGTTATAGGTACAGAGAAGTTGTGATTGGGGGTTGAATTCTTGAGTTTGGATCGTACACCTCAATAATTCACATCAAGGGTGGAGTTTTTCTTCTTTTTTCGCTCATATTAAATAATGCATTTCTTGTTTTGCTACATCGATAAAGATGGGTGGATGAAAAATTTATAAATTCGGCTTTATCGACTCAAGTTTTGGATTAATTCCGGATGGAGGCTCGAAAAAGGAAACGTCTCGGAGCATAAATAGGTCCGAACATTCCGGAATGCATTTTCTCCGGTTATTTGGTCGCCGGAGAGCGAGAGAGGCGAGCGAAAGAAAAAAAGTCTACGGGGAAAGTGCTCCGGCCGGAGCCGAGCCGGTTCGGCAGGGCATCACGTTCCGGCTGTCAATTTTCCCGGGCCACCCCCAAAGTCGTTGCTTTTAATGCTTTTGAAATCTTTTTCGGTGTGCCTTCCCTCCACTCACTTATTTACAACACGATCGATTCGCGAGAATTCAATCCCTCATTTCGAAACTATTTCATTATCTCGTCACTTATTTTGAAAGTAATCTTTGAATAACGTGGTCCGGAAACGGGTACTTTTCGACCGGAAACGACTTTTCCGTCCAGTTTTACCCGCTCTCCGAGGAAGCCGAAATGCGACCGTTATTTACGAGCCGGAATTTTACTCCCTCGCGCTCTTTCACGTGATAAAATTTTATCGCAATTCTCTGATGATTAAAATGCATTCAATTCATATAGCGTAGGTATAGAAAGGACCGCCACCGGTCCGCACCAAACTGCCCTGGCAATTTAATAAATCCAATCGCATAGAGTAAATTTAGCGGAAATGCAACAACTAAACTAACTAACTATCCAACATCCTGATTTACATCACCGTATAAGTCGACCATCCGAAAACTAGTTTCATTATAACATACAGAATTTATTTTTTCCAGTTCCTCGGTCCGCGTTCAGTTTCTCTAAGCTTCGCTTAGTTAATTTAAAAGTTCAACAGTCAGAGTATAGTTTCGTATATGGGTTAAAGTTTAAATTGGCCAATATTTTATTTCTTGCTTCAACAGTGCCAACCGCTAGGAAATGCGATCCTCCACTAAACTTATCCACCCCTCTTTCACCTCTATATGTTTAATCCCGAGCACACCAAAATCTCCACAATGGATGGCCTAAAAGTGTGTAAATATGTTTAGTGCATAATATACGCTCTCCTCTAGGTATTATACTACTCGTAGGGTAGTAAGTATACCTAAAATTATAAAAATTTACATATCGTCGAGGTTGAAAATGTAGTGTCGACTTAATAAAATCTCACGAAATTGTAAGATCGTATCTAAATTACCCGGACGCCCTGTTGAATATGTATCAACTTCCACATACGGTTTCACAAAACGGCGTGATATTTTCAAGGCGATCAACGATAATTTCTCATTTCAGGGTTAAACTGGGTGCATTTACGGATTTATCGCCGGGTTTCCGATCGGATTTAATCATCGCATTAAGCGCCGGGGGAGAGATGCACAATAGGCGCCGACCTTAAGATGCAATTGAGTCCATTCAGCAGCGGTAAATCTGGAAAGGCCGGCCGCTCCGGGATTTCCCCCGGAGCTTCCCTCTTATGCCGCTCCCGGAGTCTGTGCCGCGCCAATTCCGGTGGTATTTTCGCCCCGGATCAGGACATCATACGGAGATTGAGCGAAATCCATCTACCGAATACAGATAGTATCGAACATGTCGCATATCTCGTGATAATATCGAAAAATAGGTGTGCTAAAAATTGTTTGCAGATTGAACGCTGGAAGCACAAAAAACGAAAATAAATCAAAACATCACTGGGGATATTTCAAGAGTGCTCGCTCGAAAATACGATAGAGTTCGATGTACATATTTAGTTTCGGCTTTTGATTAGTAAAGCTCAGGTGATGCTTTCCGTTGGTGAAGGTAAGTAAACCTTCTTTTTATTGCGAATAAACCAAACCTTGGGTTCTCCTCTTTTACACGGGAAGCGGCTTGTAGGTAGAGCCAGAGGTCATTACGGGGAAACGCTTAGATGAGTAATCTCAAAAGCCCACATTTGCAAACGAACCCTTTACGACCCATTTCCCATAACATAAAAGGGCCATCCGACATTTTCACCTTGTATGTAAGTATGTACATACATTTATTGTATGTGGTAAAGGGCGGAAAATTGCGCTGTTATTGAATTTTACGAATTTCAACAAGTAAGTAAACATCTTTACACATGAGTTATAGGTATGAGAGATTTGAATGTTTCCTGCGAGTGGGTAAATTGTTGTTGGAGATTTTTTCTTTGGGTTCGAAGCAAAGCGGCGAACTTGTCCGTGACGGTTGATTTACAGGAAAAGTTTTTATCGGGATGCCGGTGATGTGATTTGATTAAGCCGGAAGCTCCCGGTAACTACTTTTGCCACCAATCTCCGCGCGTGGGCTATAATAAATTAACCCATTTAAGTTAAATTGCGGACGATTTTCTTCGATCCGGTGCCCCGGAATCAATCCTAATTCATTAAAAATCAAACCGCAGATCTCCACACTTCTCTCCGTTATAACCGGATTAAAATCGAACATTATTTACATAATTCTTCATATTATTACACGAATTGAAACAAACATTCAAAGAACCGTTGCCGTATTGGGTCGTCTATGAAGAAAAATTGTCCAGGCAATAAATCCATATACGCAGTCGTTTCAATAAACTTGATCACAACTATAAAGCAAACACACCCCACACACATATCGTACTATAGAAAAATATGTGACTCGACCCCATATCCATACACAATGCGTCGTGTCCTCTTCCATAAAATGGAGGTTTTTCCGATCGAATATTATTACGTTTTACTGTAAAAATATTCATTGGCCGGCGGATTTATGACACGAATTCACCTTATCCATCGAAAACACAGTGGTCAAAATCATGTTTCAATTTTTACCTCGCCGCGGAAAAAACCTCAGACGAAAAATTATGTGAATATGAAATTAAAGCTCGTCGGGTGGGTCGGTTTTTTTTACCGTTCTCTTTTAGTGAAATCCAATTTCAGAGCTTTTATTACTGGAGACGTAGTAAAATGCCTCTTTAAATATGGAGGTGTACTTATAAACCCACCCCAACCAACAATTTTTTTTTTAATGAAATGACTAAAAAATAATAAGAAAAATAATTATAAGCCAAAACTTCATTATCATCATCATCGTGATCATCTTCGCCACCGAGAAACAACAGCAACAACAATAACAGTGAGAAATAAGAGCTAGAGGAACTCGAGAATGATAATAGTGAGAAGGAACGTTTCGTTAATCAGTGGTAATTGTAATTGGAAAGTTTCAGGTCGCTTTTAATTATTTCCCTTGTTCAAATAAATATCCCGGTGACGTTCGAGTTCGAGTTTGAGTTTATTCCCATTTTATACAGACCGGGCGAGGCCATCGCGGAATAATTAAGGATGTGGGGTCGGAAAGGGAAAAAGAGACGCCCAGGATATTTTGTCTTTCTTAATTAATTCATCCGTCGGTCAACATCTTATCCCTTGACTCGACTCTGCCGCCGGTACCTTGTGCGAAACAAATCCGGGGTAAACATCACGAAATAAGCCTCCGGGTCCCCGGAAAAGGGGAAGCCGAACCCTTCACCCGATAGATCAACGCCAACCGTGTCCCACCAACTCTGCGCACCATTCAATCTCGCGCGCGTATTTCATATGATTGTTCCTTTATTTTCCCTGATACACTTGGACTTGAAATAAATAAAATTTGGGGTTCTCGTGCCGTCAGCCCTGGTAGCTGACACAATCGGGGGCTTATTTTTCGGGTGGAGGCCGTGCTCCCGAGCCGCACGAGACGATTTGCATATTAATCGGGCGCTTTCGTACTTTCGATCACTACGCAGTTTCATCCAACACATTCATACAGGGTGTCCCGTAATTCGTTGGCAATATTTTGATGACGTATTCCTTGATGAAAATGATGACAAAAACTTCCTATGAACCTATGTCCGATTTCTTATGATGACGGAGTTACAGGCCGTTTAAGATGAGGTATCGACAACAGTTTTTCCGAAATAACTTTGAAACCATTATCTTTTCTGAGACGAGTCCTGAGGATATCAATGATGGTATAGGCATGCATGATTACCCTCAAATTGACAAAGCTACCTTGAAGGGAAACTGGTAATTGGAGGTCATCCAGATGTTAAAGTGATGAATTTTTTATTTTCCTCTCCAGGAATGTTTATTTTTCTTAGCGGTATCCAAACCGTCATCATTTCTTAACAAATTAGGTATCTTGTAATTTTTCGATTGGGCACTCAGATTAACAGGAAAATGCTGAAAACTGAGGGAGTGCAAACCAAAAGCAAGGGTCGTAAACCGCCAGAAATTTTCTTGTCGCTCAGCATTCGATTTTCAGTACCAGTCACTACATTATTGTTCAGTTGATTGATAGACAAAGTGACTGTTGGCAAGTGTAATGACTGGTTCTGAAAATCGAATGCTAAGCGACGTAGACATTTCTGACGGTTTACGACCCTTGCACTCCCTCAGTTTTCAGCATTTTCCTGTTAAAGTGAGTGTCCAATCGAAAAATTACAAGATACCTAATTTGTTAAGAAATGATGACGGTTTGTATTCCGCTAAGAAAAATAAACATTCCTGGAGAGGAAAATAAAAAATTCATCGCTTTAACATCTGGATGACCTCCAATTACCAGTTTCCCTTCAAGGTAGCTTTGTCAATTTAAGGGTAATCATGCATGCTTATACCATCATTGATATCCTCAGGACTCGTCCCAGAAAAGATATTGGTTTCAAAGTTATTTCGGAAAAACTGTTGTCGATACCTCATCTTAAACGGCCTGTAACTCCGTCATCATAAGAAATCGGACATAGGTCCATAGGAAGTTTTCGTTATCATTTTCATCAAGGAATACGTCTTTAAAATATTGCCAACGAATTACGGGACACCCTGTATACGAAAAAGAAAATAAGTGTTCAGTTTAACAGGAGACCGGGGCTCTTCCAGTCCAAAATCCAGAGAGGGGAACGTCGATAACAAACAATTACTTTCAGTTCTCGGATTTCCCCCGGTAATAACCTTACACCCTCGTAAGGTTAGGGGTAACACGGCCGGGTTGTAAAATACGTTTGACGCTTGTATATGTATACTCGCTCCCCGAAATTGATTGAATGAGAACGACAAGTTTTAGGTGTAAAATAAGGCGACATCTCTCTGCACTACCTATAGAAATTTAATTTGATTCCTTGATGCGCGCCCTTCCATCAAGTCGACATTCACAAAGGACGTGTGCATTTTAAGAGGGAAAAGAGCTGAAATCCGCGATAAATCAAGCGAATATTTCCATTTTCTGGAGGTTTCCATTCGCATTCACGGCTTGCTAAAAGTGTATAACTTTGGTATTATCTTTAGGGCTCACGATCGACTCTCTTTAATACGCCGGGATGGTGGTAGCCGTGTGACTTTTCCGGCTTTTTATCGCCATACCCGAAGAATAATAAATTTTGTGTTTTTAGCGATTTTCGCCCGAGTCTTATAATAACCGTTAAAAATTCCGGTATAATACCTAATTACCCGATTCGAATCGAGGGAATAATTAATGAAGGGTTTAATGAAGTGCGGAAACTTGAGCATTGTTTTTCGCCCCTTTAAATATTGAACTTTATAAAAGTCCCTTTCTTCCGCCCACAGCATTATCGTTCTATAAATAAAATACGCAGATTATCCGGTAAAAGTAGTTTTGCAACTGTGTTTTATTCAAATGAATCTATCTGCTCGTATAACGGAGGAGCTTTAGAGATCTGGAAAGGCGCGAGTTCGCATCATCCGACTATTGCCACCTCATAAATTTTAATACAAAACTTTTCTATACCTATACTCACACACCGCTCATACCTAAATCGCGCAAAATACGAGATGAAAATTATGTAAATAATTATTAATCGGTCGATCAAGACGGCATAAGACGAGTTTAACTGAACGTAGCCGAACTATTCTAGTGTCAAACTTATACCCGCAAGAACGTACATTTTCAGCCCTGAAATTCTCTGTAAATTCGCATTCCCAGACCGTATTGTTATAGTATACCGTCGTCGGTTTGAAAAAACGGGGAGAAAAAACGCACTCACCCTGGCCGTGAAAAGAAAGCGTCTCCACTTATATCTCGTCAGGACATTTTGTTTATTCGTCCGATAAATTGAAATGGACTTTCACTTTATTATTGGCGAAGCGCACTTTTTTCTTTTATAACCCATTCGTTTCAAAACTACACGCATTTAATGAAATACATAGTAAATAGTAATTATAGGTTCGAACATCGAGGCACGTTCGAGTAATCATTTGCAGGTGGTGTATTTGAGAATGCGAGAAGGAATCGAATAGTTTCCTGCGAGTGTTGCACGAATAAAGCTCTATATCCCATCCCCCACACTGGTGGAGTGCCATTAGTGCGGTAAATTGGTGAAGTTTCCGAAAAGAAGTCGCCCTAATCGTAAAATTGTCCCGGCAATTATTATCGCCCCAGCTGGAAAATAAAACTTTCTACAGGGGGACCCTACTATTGAGATGTCCACGGACTGATAATTGAGAGAGGTTCGGAAAAATCTGAGATGCCGGAAATAACGAAACACGTTACCAATGCCATCTCACTGGAGCGGGAATGATTATTTCAGGAATTTTCTCCAATTCGGATTTTGCGGACGGTTATTATTAATAAGCGAACATAAATATATTTGGAGAAATTATTTCGGGACACGTTTCCTGGACCCAAAAGGGTTGAAATGAATTAATTTTTCGGTCTGCGCTCTCTCATATTCCTTTCCTAATCGAATTAATCCGGTTTAAAGTGGGAGAGCGAGTGAGCTGAGTGTACAAGAGTGCAATTTACGGTGACGTTTAAGCCGCGAATTTCCGCCAAATTATTATCGTCTTGCAACAAGTGTCGCACTGCCTTATTCTCTCTGTCTGCCGTGATTCGATTATTATTACAAGCGGCATTTCACTGAAAAATTCCAAGAGATTTTCACCGTAGAGAGCGAAAAGTTTAGACAAATTCCATGGATGGAATGGTAAAAAGAGACACTATTAATCTCGGACGATAATTAGTGGGGGAACGTATTTGGCTAGGCGCGAATTCGCTGCCTCAAGTTTCTGGGATTTCCTGCAATTTTAACGACTTGATTTAATTCCGAGCAATTTAACTCTGCAATTAATTATTACGATTTAAATAGGAGGATGGACCCTCTTTAATACCCGATACCGCGATTCTTACGCAATTCCGCTTCGATTATTGCGCAATATTTTTCGTGTAATCCGGTATTATTCAGTAGAGACACAATATCGGGCTCGGCAAGAATTAATAGCGTCAAATTAGCAATTCAGATTGATGGTGGCACACACACACACATATACATTATTGAACCGGAGTTTGATATGAAACTGGGAAAACGTGACTGAAATCGACCGGAATTACGAACTCGTAACAAATTTGCAACGTTTCTCTACTAATTTTTCGAGGATTTAGCCGATTTTTCCTCGGAGGTGGCTAATTGCTAAACGGATTTGGAAAGAATAGCTGAACCGAGAGAGGATTTTTCTTTCGAGTCTAGTGGACATTTCAAGTGATTAGATCGGTTATCCGCGTTGATTCCGGTGGCACATTGCCTTAATGAGCGCAACCGGGTTCCCGCTAAAACGGATTAAGATATCTTTACAGTTCCCTCTCCCTTGAAAGCAATAAACTTCAATTCAGCAACGTCCTTATTATAAAGCATATAGCAACCGATTTCAACTTTGACTGCCTCTCTCAAAGTCTTTTGTATAACTCGCATAATAATGATCGCATCAAAAGCCCGGGGAAAAATTAAAGAGATGATATTTCATCTACACTTGTTACGCGCCGCTTTTACGACCCACTTGCCGTTTTCCGGAACGAAAATGCGGATTATTAGCCGTTAATGAAATCCAACACGGACTCTTTTATATCGATAATAAAAACCGAAATTGAAAGTTAAGTGAGACACTTATCGCCTTGATTGCAATTCAAAGCTCATTATACCGCCCAATTAATTCCACTTTATTATTATATCGTCGATCGATCCTTTCGAATGAATTATTAACAATAAGCCCATTGTTATAGATGACAATACATATAATACCGATGGTAATGGGGAAATGAGAAATTATAGGTAGTGTTTCGGTGTTTCTCATATAATTGAGCAAAAAACTCGACGGGGAAACCAGAAAACAATTTCAGGAAAACGTCTACGAATGCAGAAAGCGATTCGAAATATACCGTAAAGGTAGGTAGGTATGACTGGACCCCGAAAAGTCTAACGAGCTCCTATAAATACTTTACGAGTAGTTCCAGGTCCGAGGAAAAGTCGAAACGATTTGGCCCCATCATCGAAAAAAGCCCAATTGAGCTTTTATATCGTGCGGAATGTCCCTCATTGATTCGACTCTGTGGAACTAGGTATAAAAATTCCGGGCATCGCATTCATGTCGACGGGATGCACACAGTACTAAAAGGGCGAATCTAAAGGCCAAAATGCGAACTCCGATAATTCCGGCGCTGAAATCCAATTAATTCGGATATAATTTGACTAAGTATTCGCTCTCGATCCTCTCTCTACTCCTATTTAGTATTTAGCAGTAGAGGAGTGAAGGAGGGAGAGACTTAATTCGAAAAACCGACCCAAGACGCGAATTCACCCGGTTTGATTCCCCAGCGGACATGCATATCGTCGTTCTGATATATTTGTGCCCCACATATTACACGTACCGCCGATCTACTGTCAGTTGCACCCCTTCGAGGAAAATTATATCTTAACCGTCTCGTGTGGGGGATGCAAATATTGACATTTCAGAGATAGACTTGTATATTTATAGAGTCGGCGCATCGCATCTCACTATTTAACGTTCGGATCTGAATCTTTCAGGATATTATCGCGTCCTTATTTAATATTCCCCGTCTCTACTCTATCTATACACCGGAGTCGGAAATCAATCGCTTTATATTGCACTTATTTTCTCCTCGAGGGAGAGAATTTATCTTGATTATCCTTTACGGAATAGGTATACTTATAGGTATGTACCTATATTTTTATTTCTCGTGTTTTATTTGCATTTGTACCGACTCAAATAAATTTCTGTCTCGTCAGAGATGAGATAACACACACTCGGAACTGTTCCGTCAACTAATTATCTCGTGCTTTTGTCCTTAATTCGGTGTAGGTTTGTGTTTGTGCCCCTTCCGCCGAATCAAAGTCTTCATCACTTGAAACTAAACGGAGAGGCGAAGACGATTTTCGGATAATTAGCAACTTATCAAAAATTCATTACGCAAAGCTTTCGCGGATTGATTTCTAGACCACTAAAAACTAAATAATTAAAAGGAAACAATAAATATGGAGTTCGGTTTAGAAAGTATATCTGGTTCGCGCACAAAAAAACTGGCTTTATACGAGTACGTTATTATTCTGTGTGGGATTTAACTAGAGGGACTTGTAATTAGTTCCCAATCGTGAAATTAAAATGCTGGAAATCCGTCTCTTTTATGTTTGCACAATTTTGGATAACTTTCGATTTACCGATTTTCACTCAAAAAATCGCTCGGCCCATCATATTTATTCACGCAGAAGGAGAACAAAGTCAGATATCGAAACGAGATCTGATCCCGATATGTAAACTCGTGTGTACACGGAACCCGGATTAAAATTGAAACGAAATGATGCAGGATATGATAATCATTTGTGCAGAGAGGCAATATTAATATTACATCAGGGTGAAATTTACATAAATTCTAAATACTAAATAGGCACAGATGTGTAAGAGGATGCTAAATTATGTTCTTATAAGAAATAAACGTTACTGATAATAATATTATCCAAGATGTACTACTCGCTGATGATGGAAGGTGGAAGGATGATGCAGAATGAGAGAACGGCACCTATATCATAGTAAAGTTAACGCAAACATAATTAATTTTGGACGTAATCGCTGAATAATCGGTTTAAAATAAACGATCTACTTATGGCGTGTGCCACCCCATCACTTGAGTCTCAAGTGTCGTATCGATCCCCCAAAACTCAAAATAAGAGCGACCCGCACCCCGGACAAGAACTAATAGAGCAAAAAACCGCCCACCAAAGTCTGGAAAAGTCAACTGGGGGAGAGAAAGCGAAGAGGACCACAGATGGTCGAGATCACCTCCGAAAGCTCACGATTTTTTGCACAGGTCCGGCCCCACTCTAGTGAGAGTATATTCCAAATGTGGACCGATTATCATTTTCATATTCGTTAATTGAATCGTTTGGTTGTGGATATTTTTATTATAATAATGAGCATCGGATGATAAATCGATTCGTTTCGTTTTGCCGTTTATTTCTACCGGGGGATGATTTATATTTCACTGGTTTATTTTTTTTATTCTTCTGTAGGTTATTCATCAAGCTCTCTTTCTCGCTCTATGTGGCTGGGTCGGTCGTTTTCTGAACAATACTTGAAATTTCCTCCGTTCGAATTTAATAAATAAACGCCCAAAAAGTAAAATGATGATGGGACCGAATTGTTGCGCCCCTATCGTCTCAATCATATAAGCACATTTTAGATAGAAATCTATCTGAACTGTGCGCTTTTCTTACAAGGACGACCAATTATTATCATATTTTTGATCGAAATAAAATGGAGTAAAAAAGTCGCAGTCATGAAAAAGGGTGGTGAGACTTGGGGAACCTTTGAACTTTTCCTCACTCACTCACTTACTTTTACTTATATGATAGCAGTAAAAATCTGCTGTGACTTCAGACACTTTATTCTCCCGGATTATTTTTAATAACTAATTTGCTTAATTAGCGAAAGTCACGCTATACCTAGATAATAATAATGTAGAATTTTTATAGAGATTTTTCATCTTATTATTTATACACCCATAATAATAATAATAATAATATACGTCGTATTATAAGTATGAGAGTAGTAGGCGTATAGTGGACGGTGATGGTGATGACCCTTTGTCATGTTTATTACCCACCCTTTCCGATTCATGTCCACATCGATAATCATCGGTTTATACGATGGCGTATAAAAATAACCGGTACGTGAAATTGAACCGATTAATTAATAAAAAAATAAAAATAAAGGGAAAACTCACCAGGACATAGACTGCGAAGGGCATCACGACCACGGCGACCAGAAGATCGGCCAATGCGAGACTAACTATGAAATAATTGGTGGCCGATTGGAGAGTCCGCTCCCTGTAAACACTGAGTATCACAAGTACGTTGCCGAAGAGGGTGAAAATCGGGAAGAGGACCAAGACCAAGGCCCAGTAGTTGTGCGGATAAGTGACGGCTTCGAGACCGTGACCTCCCGGACAACCGGAGGAATTGGTGCCGTTATTCAATCCGACGAAAGTGCAATTGAGGAGTTGCCGGTCGTAACTCGATCCGTAATCGGATTCGTTCGATAAATTCAGATGATTAAAGTACTGGTCGATATCCTCGAAGACCAACATGAAATGTTCCGGTTGCAGATTATTCGCCGGATCCGGCATCGACGAATTGTTCTTTATTCCGGGACCGCCGACCGTCGAATTGTACCAAGTCTTATTCGTACCGGCGTCCGAACTGACATTATTATTATTCCCGTCCATTTTATTACTCTCGGGCATCATTTTGCAATGGTATTATACAGATCGTTGTAATTATTTAGAATCAACATGTCCATCACTGATATTATGACTTCAATCTGCATTTTCCTCGCGGAAAAGTCATGTGTCCACACCTTTATTCACACGGATGACCAATCAAGTGCCGACTCGACTTCACTCAAGTTTATCACATTTTTTCTCGAATAATTGCAATAATTTACAAGAGTCTTCGGTGAGATGATGATGGATGATGAAAACTGGGTGAAGATCGCGCGTCTGGTCGCAATCACAAAATCGCGTGCACTCCGAGGCGCAAACAGAGGCGCTATGCGCCAGGACGCCGACGTCGCGACGGCAGGGACCGACGCGCACACGGCGCCGCCCTGTCTCTCGGACCCTCCGACAGAGGCGTCCCGTTTGCATCCCTCGGAACCGCAAAAAAACCATCTCACCCTCAATTCGATAACTAGGTGAATTCGCCATCCCGAAAAAAGCTCACGAAAGCTGCAAAAAAATTCAAACTGTGTGTAAACACAACGAACGAAACATTTCTTCAATTCGCGGTTAGACGTATCGCCGACATCAGAGTACGGCTCACGCAACATTGAAATTTGCACAAATTACACTATCGCATTTCGATTTAAGCGATTATTACTCGAAACTGCCTTATCGAAATTTATTTCTATAGCGACAAAGTAAAAAAGTCCGCATTGGAGTTCTTTTTTAGTCCTTGCTGTAGTGGGGAAGGAGAGCAGCGCTTTAAAAGAGAGATAAGAATTGTAAATAAACGAAACTGTGTCACGGAATTCTCACGCGCTCAACCGATGGGATTTATATTCGTAAATTATCTTCAAAATGGCTTTTCCGCTTCTTTTTATAAATCCGAAAATCGTGTACCAAAAGTATTCGAATAAACGCACACTGTTGGAATAACGAAAACGTTCCTAGTTTTACTTTCGTACACTTCGCAAATTACACACGAAAGCAAACTCGGAGCTTTCCTCTTTTACTTCCGCAATAGTCGGGATTACGGACACTTGTTTGTTCCCACTCTTCCTCCCCGCCGCCGGTAGGTACTCGAAAACACATACGAATTTTATTTTAAAGAGGGTGAAAACATTTTCTCCTCGCCTCGACTCTCTAAAGCCCTATCGAATAACAAAGAGCCAACAACTTTTGAAGTTTTGAGAATAATAATATTCGCGTTTTCGAATACGCGAGCTAATTATTGTAAGTGAAGCGTTTCTAATTATTATCTACAGGTGATGATGATACCTATATAAAATAAAGAATGGAGATACTGAAAGGGAGGCGTTAATTACGCTAATTTGCCATAAACGAACTTGCATCGGAAAATTAACGAGATCCATTTGTAGCAGAGAGGGGTCGAGCCGTGTTACAAATCGCCCTCTCGTCGTCTCTGCTCGCAAATACATTTATTTAAAACTTGCTAATTACGCGATATTGTCGCTAATTAGACTGATGGAAGAGAGGGAGAGGGCGCCGGGAGAAGGCCTAAAAGGAGTCAGCCATCGTGATTATAATAATGTCCGAGGTCGAAAATTTTATCGATCTCTCGAATAAATCATAGAGGGTATAATTAATGATATCGCCACAAATTAATTAAATTTTTCCACTTTTTAAGAAAAAAAATGCTCGAATTTATAAAGTCGAAGTTCGACGGATTGAAGTGATGAAAAGGTCTCGCCCCGGGACTTTTCGTTACTTTCGACGCCCCCTTTTACCTTTGAGAGAATTTGATTTAATACTTTAACTTGAAGGGATTCTTTAATTTTCACTTTTTTAAAAAGGAAACCCTACAGCTCAGAAATCACGCCTCTTATTGCACCAAGACTTTTCAAATAAAATTCTAAAATAAAATAAATAAAACTTTTATTCCATACTTATTAATAATCGTCTACCAAATCATCATCACGGTCATCTCAGAGTTATTAGATTCAAAATTGTCGAAATTATGCGTTCGCCTTTATCGTGATGCAACAAATTTAACAACGGATCTTGAATTTTCTCCTCCAAAAGTGAAAAGAGCTCCTCCCTCATCATTTTTATCATTTCTGCTATCTAAAAAGTAAAGGCACCAAATTATAAACCCAATCGATTAACAAAATATTGATGAAAATTACTTTATGGTCTTCAACTTGGAACATAATCCAACCATCCTCAAGCGAAACGAAAGTATTCCCATTCCTGACAGTGATATCGAGATCGAAACCGGAGAATAAGACCAAAGGAATAACTGGAATCATCGTGCAATCCCGGAAAAACACTTTACTAGTCCTCACTTTCTCCTGGTAGACTAAATACGGACTAGGGAAGTTACTGATTGTATAATTCACAGAGCTAGGATGCATGAACACCTAAAATTCCAAGTTGTACTCAAAACAATAATGAATTAATCCGTCAGGAAGCAAAAGAATCAAACCATTTCTTGTACCGTCGAAAATTTCAATTCTTTGGCCGAATTCTCTTTCGGAATGGCGCCACTGGCAGTTTTCACGAAAGATTTCGACGGAGTCAACGTCTTAACGACGTTCGGATACAAAGCCGCGCATATTATCGACGATAAAACGCTGAAATTCTCACCGTTTCGATTAAATTCGGCAGCAGTAATGGAAGCGACTGCATCACAACCATTGAACTTTTTCAAATTGACCAAATCGACAGAAATGAAACCGATATCGACCAAAAGCTCAAGGAATTGGTGCTTGATATCGGCAATAGTCATCAAAGTTTTATGCGACAAGAAATTTTCACCTGCGAAATTCCTTCCGCTCATCGAATTTTTCTTAAAAACCTCCAACCATTTCTGGAACCGTCAGAAATCAGTATGATGACCAGAATTGTCATGGAACGTACTTTATAAGCGTTCAGGACGGTAATGTGGTCGCTAAACCCAACAGAAAACTTTTTCTTCTTCTCGTTGGCCTCGACCCTCTTCCCGAAAGGGCTGACAAACGGATTCTTGTAACTCAAACAGGCCGCCATGGTCAGGGCCGCATCGACGCACGAAAAAATCGCCCCGTACAGCATCAACTTGCCGATTCGCACATCGACGGGCAAAGCCGCCAAATGATGTCCGAGTGGAGTCAGCTCGTTGCTTTTGTCCAGAGCGCCGACATTTTGCAGACGGATCAATGCAGAGTCCGCATATTCCCTCACCGGGGGCTCAATGAAACGACCCAACACTTCGCCCACTTCCCTGTCCTCGAAATTCTGCAACACTTTGATTTTCAATATGAGTTGCTCCAGAGGAATCCGATGGATTTCCGGGATCGGTTGGGCCAGCAGGTGATTCCTGAACCTGCACTCGGTGTAGAGATGGACGCAAACGCCGGGCATCACGCGACCGGCGCGACCTTTTCGCTGCATCGCATTCGCCCGAGTCACCCAAACGGTTTCCAAACTTTCCATGTTTCGATTCGGATCGAAATACTTTTCCTTCATTTTACCGGTGTCAATCACGAAAACGCAATCGTCTATTGTGACCGACGTTTCGGCGATATTCGTCGACAGGATGATCTTCCTCGCATTATCTCTCGGTTTTCTAAACAGAGAAATTACAGTTTCCTGTAACATCAGTCTCCGGTGTAACTCACTTGAAAATAAGATTCTGTTCTTCATTGGTGAGAGAAGAATGTAGGGGAAGAACTAAATATTTCCGATTTCGTCTACCAAATTCCCTATGTTCGATCAATTGATCGTAAAGTGAAGTTATCTCGGCTATGCCTGGTAAAAATATCAAAATTGTGCCTTTTTCAGGGTAATCATGATCACCTGACACTATCCAACTTAAAATGCATTCAATTAATTCGTTATTTATCACATTCGGCTCCATGTAGAATAAATTTTTACATGTTCTTCTACTAAAATCTTATACAAGAGAGATTATCCTAGAAATGTCATTCGATTATTATCAAGTACTCACTTTTGTAACGTAATATCGTTTGAGAGAGGCTCAAATTTTCATCTTTTATGTTCTCTTTGGGCGGTGCGGTGTTGGCAGGGTTGAACAATTCGATTTCGTCGAAATCTAAATCGGATTTGATTTTTCTAGCATACTCTGAACCTTCCTCCAAGATATACGAAGTGGTTTCCAAAATATCCTCCAGGAAGAATTGCTCCACCGGAAAAGTGCGCCCTGGGATTTCCAAAATCGGGATATCGCCGAAATAATCCGAGAATAATTTCGCATTCAAAGTGGCACTCATAAGAATAACTTTCAAATCGGGACGGAAGGGCAACACTTCTTTCAAAATCAACAGCAGAAAATCACTACAAATACGTTATTGTTAATTACAAGAAGGAGGGCTTTGTGTTTTCATCACCTTTCTTCGCTCCTCTCGTGGACTTCATCTACGATTATGTGGCTTACAGTTGGTAACATGGGTTCGCTTTCGAGGCGTCTCAACAAAATTCCAGTCGTGCAGAAAGCTAACCGAGTATTTATCGAAATTTTACTTTCCAATCGAATTTGATAGCCTACGGTGTTTCCCACCCTATCGACCCTCTCATCGGCGACTCTTTCGGCCACTCCAATTGCAGAAATTCGTCTAGGCTGAGTGCAAACAATCTCTAAATGGTTTTTATTATTCGGATAATTAATTAACCAGTCGTCGAGGATAAATTGAGGAACTTGGGTACTTTTCCCGCATCCTGTTTCACCACTTATCACCAGAACCTGCGATTGGTGAATCGTATTCAAAATGTCATTCATCAATCCCCAAGCCGGTAACTTTTTACGACTCTGCAACATCTCCTGGTATTTTGGAGCTTTGACAGTGCTCGATAAAAATCGGTCGACTAATTTCTGATCTAAATCAGCGATTTCCTGACCACTTAAAGCCTTTTTTGCGTGTTTATTAGTTAGGCCTTTTTTATAATGAGTAGGCCTCTTTTTAACTTTGCCACTTCCATCAAGCCTCCTATCCGAGAATAATTTATCTCTTGGATTTATAAACTCTACATCTTGTTTGAGATAAGAGATTATTTCCTCCTCGTTTAGTAATAATTCAGTTATAGTATAAACTGAAGGGATTCCATCCTCGGCAAACAGTTTGGCCTCTTCATAAAGTCGCTTACAAATTTGTAAATTGGCTAAATTAGGCAAAACTGAGTTAGTCTTGAGGAGAATCAGCGGAGGCTCATATGGGTATCTGGTATTTGGCGGGAAACGAATTTCTAAATCGAAATAAAAATCGGTGAGATGAGCATTCGGATCGACTGGTTTGACCTCTTCGATTTCGTGGGAAAATCTGCATTTATTCCCGTATTTGCACTGCCCGTTCCGTATGAAATTTCGGCATTTATCTCTTTTTTTCTTGAATGGGTCTTGTGGCTTCTTTTTAACCGATAATTCCTCTTTATTATGGAAAATCTTGATTAAATAATCCAACTTGAATGTCAAGATCCATACAAAATTAGGAACTTTCTCGACGAACGATGACTCATAAATTGATTCCAGGGAACTCTTTTCGTCTATTCTTTGTTCCAATAAGTCTTTCTCCGAAAGATTATGATCGATTTCTTTAAAACCCTCGAAATTCAAATACTTGTTGTACAGTAAATAAAGTGAGTCTTCCACATTTCCTTCACAATAATTCAAGGCTTCTATGCAGTGGTTCTCATGAAAACCGTAGCTCTCTAATCGTAGTAGAGCGAACCGTTTCAAACGATCCTCCTCTTTTTGGGGACTGTCTTCAGAATATTGTGAAAAGTCACAGCCTCCTTTCACTACCAAACTGCCTCGGTTGATCCAGAATTTCTTATTCAAGTTCGTCTTAATGTCCTCGTAATCTGATACAGTCCTCAACTTGAAATCCTGTGAAAAATCTGATGTTTTAAAAGCTCGTTTACAAATTTCTGATTTTTATTTACAGGTCCATGGATATACTTGAGAGTTTCCAAAACATTTTCCTGTGCGTTTTCACTCAATCGTAGAAATTGTAGCTCTTCTTTTACGATGCTCTTCTTGATTACTGGTTGATTACTTGAAAATGGTAACAAAATTAATGACATTTTGAGGTTAAATTTCACAGACTTACCTGGTTTTAACATTATTAGGAACTTCACGCAGAAGAAAATCAGCTTTATTTATCGCCTCTTCCCCGTTCATATTTTACAACAGTAGTCAATCACTGAAATGTTACACAATATTATTTAATATTTAATCATTAATTTTTAAACTCACTTCAGGAACAGGTGGATTTTACACTTTTGACACATTTACAATAGGAAGCGCCCCCTATGAATGATTTCTTCAGACATACGATGATAATTCAGGGGTCTGTAATACTACTAGGAATTATATGGGATTCCCTGAAAATTTGAAATTCACGGGGTGTATCGTTTACTTAGTTATTACCTGAATTATTCATTCCGCTTCGTATTATAGGTAGGTAAATAAGACCTCCAGGAAAGAAATGAGGTCATTATGAATTGAAATTTATTATTTGTGGGTTTAATTAGCGAGGAGTTAATAAGTACAAAAGACAAATTATTGGGAAAACAAAAAGTCACGTTTTGTCGTAAACAACTAAATTATTTGCACTGATTTTCTTCTCTCCTCACCGTAAGAATGCAAATATCCTTATAGACGAGAAACTTGAACAGTATACATTACCTTTGGATTTGAGAATTTTCCTTTATCTGTAATTAATTATGTTATTTTACAGCAAACTGAAAACTCTCTAATTAATAAAAATAATAATTACAAAAGGTTGACGTAGGGCGATCGTTGTTTTATAAATTTTGAAAAATTCTAGAAATAAAAATTCATTTTATTAGTACCAAGGCGAGAAAACACGATGCCATTAAAAATATAACAGAATACACGTCAGTATATTTAGTTGTTAGGTAGTTTCACGTGTGTAAGTAATCCTTTCGCAAGTCTTGTTGGCCTCTCTATAAGCATCGTTTTTATTTAGATTACATGTATTGATATCAAGGATATGAAGCAAAATTCGCACTTTTCTCGAGGGGGAAATACATAATCACCCGATAAGTTTATATCTCAAAAGATATCATGTATACTCTCGCAGTGGCACCATCATGCAGTATCTAAGTTAATTATGTAAGATAGATAGAAGATTTTTGTTCAGATGGGAAACAAAACAAAGATTTCCAGTTCTACAAATTACGTCACAATGAAATCGTTTACCTCTCTTGAGATTAAAAAGTATGTTCGAGTTGTTCCAATAAAATAATTTCAATAAACGTCAATAAGTGTCGCATAGAAAAGACGGCAAAGACTGATTACTTGGGCAAATACTTGGGAAATATCATAAATGAGTAACTTTTAGGGTTGAGTGGGGAGAAGAATTCGCAATAATCCACCCACTACAACAACTATAGATTTCTAGTTGGTATATTTATTATATCTGGAAATTTTTACACCTAATAAATAATTTCGCAAGACTGTGATAAGTGCAAAATTTATTAGCAACGACATAGGATTAAACTTATTAATTAGGTAACGGACTGATCAAGATCAAAAGAATAATTGCCCGATTATCACACACACACACAGTTCTGTTTAGTGGTGCAAGGTTTCGCCGGGGATTATATTATATTCTTCGAAGAGCGAAATATTGCAATTTCTGTTTTAGATAGGTAATTATGTAAATGATCACAGTTAACATTAAACTTAATCACTTATTATAACTAGATGATCTACCAAAAATCGTCATGTAGGTGTTTGGAATTTAATTGTGAAATAAAATCTCGTTTCTAGAACTCTAGACATTTTTCTACCCCCTCACTTTAAGATAATAGTCGCAAAAATGTACCTTAAAAATCTAATCTACGACTCCAGGCTTCCTGTTACAAATGTGTTCAATCGGAAGTTGATTTGTTGTGATTTTTCAAATCTTATTCTAGTGTTTACTACTTATTATATTATCGAAGGCAATAATACTGTCTTCCAGATAATCCAAAAAGGTAAAATCGTCAGAACTAATACTATGTGACGCCAGTTGTACTTTTGATCAGATTAAATCGAGTAAAATCACGTCTTTTCAGTGTGTAATCTATAAGTGCCCCCTCCTACTTCACCTAAATCCTTATGTGAGCATTTAAGGCAAATATTAAGAGAAGGACGGTCATATCATAATGGCTAAATGGTTTTAAAAGTTCACATTTAGTCTAATACCGACCGCACCAGAAAAAACTACCATCTTATTGTGGTGATTTTAAAGTGCTAGAGAAAAAATTTGTCTGATCCACAAATCCCATAACAATCACCATCATGGAGAAGAATGGATTGATTGTTGAAAGCCGCACCCTGAAAACCATCCTCGATCGGACAGATTCACAAAATTGTTAAATTTGAATTGGCGGATTACTGATGCTCCAATAAAGAATTAGTTGAACTTTTTGCGATTTCAAGTGAATAATTGCCGGATAACACCACTAGAGCCTGATTGTAACATATATCCCTTACGTGGTTTGCATCTAGGAAACTTCAAGTAGGTAAGTGGTACCCACATCATTAATTAAATTGCCATTTTTCGACCACTTGAAATCCTGCATGCATCTAGTGCATACTCATAATCCCATTTTTATTTTAGAGACAATGTCTAAAAAACAATGGTTCGTATTACTTTGCGTCTTCGTGATGTATTTGCTCCTAGGCGCTGGCATTTTTTTCAATATCGAACAAGAGGAAGAGTCTTTGAGGATCGACCAACTGAAATTGGAACGCCAAAATATCGAGAAAATATTACAAGGTATAAAATATGCATATACATATACGCAATTTAAAAAACGAAACTCAAATTTTCTTGATAAAATCTCGAGAGACATTTAAAATTTTACGATCATATTAATTTTACCGATATATCGTATAACCCTATAGTAATGATAAGTAGGTAAACCATGTGATTTTAAAAATATACCTATAATATGAAGAAAGAAATTTTTACATGACGTACATACTTACATACATACTACAAAGGAAATTACAATCACAAACATACTCAGAAGTGCTAAATGCGATAAGTAATGAGCATCTTGTTGAGTTGAGGGGATTGAGGACAAATTTTCAGTAAATCTGTGAAATTATTTGCAGGTCGTTTAGGAGAATTCATCACGAATGATACCCACGACACTTTCCTCAAAGATTTGAGCGATTATTGTGGAAAACCTCTCAGTCTGAACATGACTTTAGAACCGATCGAGAAAAAATGGGATTTTTACCATTCCCTGTTCTTCGTAATCACAGTAGTTAGCACGATAGGTAAAAAATAAAATTATAAAGTAGAACAATAATTATTAATCCACATCTGTTTTCTAAAAAAGGTTATGGAAATTTATCCCCTACTACAACTTTCACGAGAATTTTCATGATTTTCTATGGATTAATAGGCATCCCGATGAACGGTATCGTCATGGTGACTTTGGGAGACTTTTTCGGGAAATCTGTAAGATTGCTAAACATCTGTTGAATAAACCTTGAAATTTAATTATTGCAGTTTACGAAATTGTATCATCGATGGAAAACGGCGAAAATGCAATACGACGCTGCCCGCTTAGGCCTGATAAGTCAAATAATTCTATATTTAGTCCCAGGCTTCACCTTTTTCATTTTCCTACCATCGGTGATAATGTCTTATATCGAGAATTGGACTTACGATGTTGCAGTCTATTACGCTTTTGTCACCTTAACTACAATCGGATTCGGAGATTTCGTGGCAGGCGCAGATAATGTGAACAATCACAGCCAAGGAGTTTTCTGGATCTATAAGATCTTCCTGTTGATTTGGGTGATCGGCGGATTGGGTTACGTCGTCATGATACTAAATTTCATAACGCAAGCGATGCGCAGTAAAAAGATGCAAGAACTGGAACACAAAATCACCCAAAACATCAAAAAGACACCGATCAGAATTCGACAAGAGTTGCGATCCCTCCTCCAAGAGTTTCTATTTTTACGGGTGAAGCCGGTCTACAAAGGCGAATTTGAATACACCCCTCACACGATAGAGAGGTCTCAAAGCTGCCCCGATTTAACAATCTATCGCAACCTAAACTCACCCACTATGACGAGAAAACGAGCTTTGAGCGAATGCCCTCGCACCTTTATCCTGGCGAGGATCCAATCGGATACGGAATTGGAAGCGATCGACAAAGATCGCACTTTCCCAACGTCGGAGGAGTTCGAAAATCAGAAAAAGCTCATCCAGAAAGTCGTGGACGCATTGAATCTTGAAGAACCCACCGAAGCTATAAACGAACACGTTTATGAGGGATTATCAGATCGCGAGATTTTGGCCAGCGAAGGATTCAGTAATTCGCAATGGTCTCTAAACAACAGTCAGACTCCCCCTCAGAAATCACGGAGGAGGGCCGTGAGCGAATACCAGGTGCCTCACATTTCGAATTTAGAAGTGCCACCGGTAGAACAAACCACTTGGTACGGGCAGGATCCCGAAAATTTATTACATTTCCGAAATCGCACCTTCTCGGAGCCCACCAATACGGAACTCAGACCGCCTCGAGGCTTTTTGGCTAAGCTGAAGAACAAATTGATACCTTCGAGTCGTGCCGAAGACTCCGGTAGAGACATCGAGAAGCAAGTGGCTTTCGATCAAAATTATTACCGCAGACGAGGCTCGTATTTCACCAACGATCAAGATCGATATTTGCGCCGGACTAGCAGAGGACGCGTCTCGGTCCTGTCGAATCATCAAAACCAGAACCAATTCTTGGAGCAAACTTCGATCGCGGATTTCATCAGAGCTTTGTCGGCGATCACCGTACCCGATGTGATTATCTCGCCCACCGCGACTAGCAGTGGATCTGGTGGTGGGCCTAAGAGGAAAATGGGCACCGCAGGGTTATCGCCGCCGAAAACGCAAAGTCCTCAAAGGACTCGTCGATTAGCGATCAGGCCTAATTTACAAGTGAGAAGGACTTCGTTAATGCCCATGGAAAGTTCGAATTCGCCCCTGGAAAGAAGACGGTTCTCCTTGAGACCGGTCGATGAGAATTTACTGGCGCCTCCACCATACTCACCCCCTAGGAAATTCTCGAGAGTTGTCAACCCCATCACTAGCGGTGGGACATTCAGTCCTGTGCAGAGGCAACTCAATAACAAAAATAAAGATAAAGATGACCAGTAATAATCACCTGTATCAGGTATTATTAGAATGAATGCTCAATAATTTTGTAAAATATCATAAGTAATTGTCTGTGATTAGATAAAGTATTTATTCTTCTATTATAATTACGCATTTTTATTATTTCTTCTTACGAATACAAAAATTACGATTAATAATAATATAATCCTTATTCACGTATTTATTTATAGGCACGAACAAATCGTATTGTATAATATAATCAGTGCATTGGATTCATTGCATACAAATTTACGAAAATACGTCTCATATTTCGGCGCACTTACATAGTAATTAATACGTATTTTCCTACGACTATCTATGATATTATGAAGTATAACAACTAATAGATAAACAGATAAATAAAAATAAATAATACCATATCAGAAAATATTATAAATCACCACATAGGTAGGTACTTAAATAATAAATATTGAGATCCCTTATTATTTATTATGTAACATCATTTTCATCTTGTTGTTGATGTTGTGTTTGCTGGTTTCTAGTATCGATTTCCGGCGGATCTTGCAGACTCAAAGGTGGAGTGATGGCAACCGGTTGTTGTTCTAACATTGCCTTGAATATCGAAATCAAATTGTTCACTCCAATCAGGTAACCGTCTTCGTGGTTTCCCACCTTCCATTTAGAACTGTGCGATATTCGTACGTCTTCGGGAAGTTTTATGGTTTTCGCGAAATCTATCAACCAAACGTTGGCATTATATCGATCGTGGACGAAAAGTAACGAACTGCCGATCACTTCGTGATTACTGAAGAAATCGGAAGTCTCGAGAGTCGCCTTGATCGCTTTGAGCCTCTGAATGTATTTCGGCTAAAACAAAAAAATTATCATCAGTCTCTGGAAAAATTATTTGGATTCATTTCTTACCAATACGTGAGGGAAATTATCGGTAAAGTCCCAGAAGGCCTTGATGACGTCCTCTTTAGTCTTGGTCGTTTTGAAGTCTTTACTAGAAGTGCCGTCGCATTTCCTGATCCCTTCGATTCGAAATCCCAGAGTGGCAGTGGACGAAATGGTCTCCCTCCAGACCATGTATCGCGGTTTCGTGACGCCTTTCAGTCGATGCTCCTCGTCCGTGGGCGCTTTCGAATCGATTTGACACATCTTTTCGTACATGTCTTTACGTAGTTTCGGTTTCTCTTTGGCTTTGGCCAGTTCCTCCTCCAGATAAGTGCGCACACCGATCTTGCAGTCCATGACGCACGGTTGCACGAAATCGCCGAGAAGGTCTTGCAACTGGATATACGAACATTCACCGTCATCGCTCGCCACCAAACCCTTGTATTCTGGAACGTAGGGCCGCAAAACGTCCTTCATTAAAATCTGCACAAAAACATATCGGTCAGTTTCGTGGAATGATGATGTTACTGAGAATTGAAAATACTTTGAAGCATTTCTCTTCTTTGACGCATAGTTTCTTGAGTATCGTTCCTTGGTCAGGTCCTGCCTTGAAATTTCCTTGATGACCTGCGAGCTGGACCCAAGGATACCTCTGTTTCTTGTAGGTTTGAAAGAACGGGGTCCACTGGACGATATTCCTCAGCTTCCTCCAACCGGAAGGCTGCAATTTGTCAACATTCGACATTAATACCAACAGGAGACATACATATTATAATGACTACTAATAATCGAACTGTTTGGTTAATTAATTTATAATATTGAATAAAGGACGAAATCTTATCGCGAATATAATCAAAACCTCAAAGATCCGGCCCAGACGGGAAAAGGGAAGGCTTTATTATTATTAATCCTTTAGAAGTTGAAAGGAAACGACAACAACATTGCGGATTTCGATGCAGATTAAGTTTGCGAAATTTACGTCACACAATTTGTTTTGTCTGCAGAGCTGCGGTTTTATTTTCTACAAAACACCCATCAGATAAAGAACCATCATCATACCCACATGGTTAAAAGAACCTTGACGCATTATTGTACTTCCGCATATAATTATTCGCCTGCATGTCTAATTAGCGACGCTATTCCGAATTCAAGTATCTCTACTTTTACAGTTTTTTGAGAAGGCACATCATTTCATGTTCCAAAATACACAAATGAAACAACAGTCTACTTACAGTCGAGGTAGGCATTATTATTGCATAACGTTTCATTTTCTCGTGACGTCAATATGCGTATCGCTTATAAGGTATAATAATAAAACCTACGACTTGAGAATTTTCTCGTCATCGTAATAATAATAATACATAGTTCGACTTTGTTGTTTTGTGATTATCGAGAGATTAGAATTTCTAGAGAAACATTTGGTATCAAAAACTTAACGCACCGGTACAATCATAGTAGGAATAGTTGGAAAAAATGGGATGACGCAAATAGGCCCGCATTTCTCGAATCGCCATCACCTGCTTCTAAAAAGGCAATAGCATGGAAAAAATCACCGCCTTCATCAAAAGGAATTATCATTTTTCAAGCGCGGGCACTTTTTTCGGTCTCGTTTCGTTATAAAGTCTTTAAAACAAGCCAGACGACGTTTGCGTCACTCGGTGCATTCCACCGCACAATAATAATAATAATCGTTTTGTTTCGGTTTCTTTTTTCATACTCTGGGTAAAATGAAAATGCAATTCCTACTTTGTCATATAAATGACGTCAATTATTGGACAAGAGAAAGCCTATCGAAAATCTTAATATTTGAGTAGAGGAAGGTGGTGACTTACATCGTCGCCGAAACCCATTACGAAAATTCACTACAATTATCATCGGAAACTGTATAACCGTCAGATCTCCACTACGAATACTAAAAATGCATCTAACATTTATATTTATAAGATGTATATGAAATGGCGTATTAATTATTATTACTTATTAGATTAGATAAATATTGGGTGGACTTTGACTGGAGATTCCGTTGTATTCATTTCATAAAATCAAAGTCCGACGAATATCTCCGAAATCCCCGAAATAATCTCGCTAATTTTAGTAGAGACAACGTGTAATTCATTATTGAGATTCTGAAAGAAATAAAATATACAAAAAGTGAAATATCGTTCACCCACACGAAACTGTAGAAAGAGAAAAAGAGGTCATCCTACGACGATTTTGTGATAAATCGTCGTGCGATGGCAAAATGCGTCAAACTGTACACTTATTATACACGGTCTGTCACAAATATGATAACAACTCGACCGTGATTCATCATTAACATACAATAAAATCCGATTCAGTAATAATATTAGAACGCACGAAACATTATCGTAAATGAGTGTCATCGTTATTCGTTGACGTCGTTTAATTTTTTCGGTGTGATACAATTTTCTGACGAACCTTCGGCAGTTGTAATGTCGGTATTTCCGGTACGTCCGAGTCCCATTCCGAACTCAAATCGTCACTGGACGCGTCTCCGTAATCGGTCGCGATGGGCACTTCCAGCAGGCTCTTCTGGTACTGTTCGTATCCGGTCGAAATGGTCGAGCCACGCCTAGAGCCGCAATTATTCGAAATTGAATTTTTGCGGCTGTTTCGCCGACTCGATCTGGGGGAGGAATCCGAACAGGGGGAGGGCGAACGAGACGGGCACAATCCACCCTCTTGAAACATCATCATACACTCATCAATAATATGCCTACTATTTATAGTACCTATGTACGAATTTCGGGACTTTATCTCAAAATCAATATCTCTAATAAGTACCTGAAGAAGGACCGGATGTCTCGGAAGCGTGATCGAAAATACAGGGCGAAGGGGAGCACGTGATTTCCGGGGAAGTTCCGAAAAAGCACACTCTATGTTCGACATCACCATCCGGGTCGTCACTTTTATTAAACGACATGACGATTTTCGGTATTACGAAATGCGAAATTCGAGGCATAACGTCAAACACATATTTTCGAATATCTATACCACTCGCACATCACACGATTATTATTATTCGAGTTTCACTCTTTCCGATCATCTAAAACTGAACGTTTTCACTCGAACGAGAGGCAACAACTTTCTTCACGCCACACGATATATTTTATTTCAGAGACTGGTTTAATGGTATCGCCGTAATAGCGTTTTAAAAGCACCAAGTTCAAATTTGTGACGTCTATTTGAACACTCATACTCTCTCTCTATCATCCGACTAGTAGGACTTGAGTTTGTTACGAGTTTTGCTAAGGCACGCAAGCGTATTATCGAAAAGACAATTCTCATTTGTGAATGAGGTAGGACTCGTGTATCATACGGGCCCCGGATTTGATGCAGCACCATCATCAACCCGAAACCAGTGCCGTAGATTCATCTTTACTGTTTCATGCCGCGAAAACTAATTTTAGAATGCAAATTAGACATCATTGTTGTTGTTTCTGGCAACGAGCGGACTTTCGTGGCCGGTCATTTTTTCAGCGCCTTTCATTAAAACATCACACTTTGTACGTAATAAACAATAATATCAAGAGCGGAACGGAAAAGTCAAGGGCGAAAATAACTATACAGATAGCATTTCAAACACACGTATTAATAAAAATCGCACTAACAAAATATGTACTCAAGTTGTACTTCTTATTATTGAGACTGGATTTGACGGACTCGTAGAAAGTAGGTACATATTTTCGAGATTATTTCAGAGAGAGGGACGTGTCGTCCATGCGTCTTTCAGATTCGGGTCGTACGGTCATTGCCACATTAACCTCACGCCAGCATCATCAACAGCAGGATCAGTCTCATCACTAAAAGAAATTGCGCAGATTTTACGATTAACAACATTTTCACATTAAATCGATTAATGTCCCAAGTATGTAAATGACCAAACTTTTTTGCAAATTGGAATAATAAGTACTGCGAAATGAATGAGGGGATTTAGAAAAAGGTGCTTTACCGGTTGGCCAAACTATGACCGATCGATTTAAAACGAATTATATAATTTTCAGATCGGTCTACAGGGTGTCCCGCAACAAGAGGTTGTACGGTACATAGGTAACAGGAAATTGGATTGCACCTAATATTATTTCAACTAATGGGAAAATAAATATACTCCAAGAAGAGATGAAGTGAAAATGCAAGTTGAGTGACAAATCCACCAGGGGAAACATTAATAAGGTATACAGTCTGATTTTCTCATAATTATTATACTACTTGATATGGGACATCCTGTATGATTCATGTAATAATAAGAATAATGATAATAGGTAACGTCGTGGTAAAAAATTCGAAATTATGTAAATCTTCAAAACTCATGTATTTCATTATTAACTTTAGAAAAAGCACACACGGTTGGTTATTTATAAGAAGCTTACGATAAAAGTGGAGTGATCGCATTATTGTTAGTTACATCATTATTAGCAAAAATCGCTAAAAACTCCACCGAAGTGAAAGTTATGAACCACGAGATGCAATGAAACATTTGTCAATAAAGTGTGGACGTTACACCTCACTAACCCTCAGAGAGAGAGACGGACACCTCGCCCATTACAATGATTTTCACTAGAAACCAGAAAAATCATATAAATAGTCGATTATCTATCGAACTAAATCAGTTCAAATCGGCAATTCCAGTCGTGTAAGACATCTCAAAGATGATGAGCTTTCGGGGACTGTGCGTCCTGGGTTTAGTGGTGGTCGTGGGAATATGCCTGACATCTAGTCGTGAAATATCGAGGGAAAAACGCGATTTGGCCCAAGCCGATTTGGAGGTGGCCGCCTCCGGGCACGGCCATCACTGGAAAAAGGGCGGCGGCAAGGAGCACCACGCCGACCACCACAGCAGCCACGGCGACAAAGGCGACAAGGGCTACAAGGGCCACCACCATCACGAGAAGGGCTCCAAAGGTCACCACGACAAAGAGGGCCACAAGAAACACCACGAAGAGCACGGCGGACACAAAAAGGGCCACCACCACAAAGACGGCTACCACGCCGAACACCACAAAGGCGAGAAGGGCGAAAAGGGCCACAAGTACGGCGAGAAGGGGGCGTACAAGAAGGGCCACAGCACCAAAGGAGGACACGACGTGCACAAGTTGGACGAGTACAAGAAGGAAAAGCACTTTTACGATGAGGATCACGACGAGGGCCACCACGAAAAGCACGGAGGACACCACCATCACGACGGCTACAAGAAGGGAGGACACAAAAAGGGCGGACACAAGAAGGGAGGACACCACGAAGACCACTACGGCAAAAAGGGCTCCCACGAGCACGGATCCCATTATCACGAGGAGGACGGCCACAAAAAGGCCGGAGGGCACGATTCCCATCATCACCACGGCTCCAAGTACGGCAAAAAGGGCGGCCACGAAGGGCACAAGAAATGGGGATACAAGAAAGGACATTAATCTCATTGCTGTTATTGTTGTTTTATTTGTTGGATTTGTTGAAACGTTTAAGAAAAATCTAAAATAATAACCATTTTGTATCTTAATCAACCCCACTTACACCGCACAAGTGAAACAAAGAGAAAAGATCCATCACCGCGGATGATAATGTTGTCGCTGAAATCCCTTAAGACTTGATGATCCATTCGCTTTTCCAATAAACGAGTCGAGCAGGACATTATTATCATTATGATTGAATTAATAAATTGTTCAAGTTCAGGTTTGTCTTCCCATATCTGGTGGGAAAATCGACATGACCATTTTATTACGCAGAAAAAAAATCAAACAAACATAAGCAATACAAATTGCCCGTTTACCGATGATGTGTGGTTATTCCGATGAAGAATTTGCCGACTAGAAAACTGAACCGGCGCATCCGCCAGTTTTCACTCTTAAAGTTTCGCGCTGTCGATGGAACCAAAAGCCCTGGAAATCGGAGACTTGAAAAAAAAAACTTACTACCGTTTTGGTTCCCTAATTCATTTGGGACGGTCAAATGGGAGACACAATAAACAAGATTATTATTTATTTGAATTGGAGTGACGCTCGCATCATAGAGATTGTCTCACGGTTCATGACCGTGAGAAACCGAATCGTTTTAAATTTTTAATGATTCCTCTTCCTATGGCAGAGAGATCGAGTGAAGGAAATAAAAACATTATTAGGTCCATCGGCTTCATTGGCCATCAATAATGAAACGGTACGATTTCATTTGCATTTACAGAGAGGAATGATAATAGGTAATACGAAAAATAATCTCCAAGATACCACTTCTAAATAACACGAAATATTTCTTATAACGTCCGGACGTAGAAGATTAATGGATGATTTCAATAATAATCTGTGACAAAACAAAGTTTTCCACTTTAATCCTAATAACCTAATAATAATGTTATTAATATGTATGACGATGAGGAAAGAATAATAATTGAATGAGGCCAAAACCCATCCGCAGTTTTCATTAATTAATTGCAGCACTTTTAATGATTATAGTAATTTATCCATACTTCCAATTTTTATAACTCTAAGAATAAATACCAGAGAGCGCCACGTACCGAATCCGGTTGTAAAATAATGAAATAATTATCCGGGCGAAAAGTGGCGCCTCGTATCGGTCGAGCTTTGAACTTGGCTTTGATTAGTCAAAGTTGAGGTTTCACGGTTACCTTTTTCTTCAATTTATTCTCCTCTGCCGGTCCTTGCGTGGTCTCCTGCGCGTACAGATCGGCAATGCCCAAGAGACAATCGTCGCACCTGCACACATCACTCGTGTTCGAATTGACCGAACCCATGGAACTCGTCGAATCCGCACTGTCCGTCCTAATCAATCGCGGATGCTGCACCCCCAAAGCCGTCTGCTCCATTTTCGCCACCAGCAGACTTTCCATCAACGATTTGGGACGATTCGAGGGATGGTGCCCCGAAAACACCGGATTTCCGTTCGACGTCATTTTTACACTTCCAGCTTCTCGGTCATCGGGGGGAAGGGTGAAAACTATAAATTTCCTCAGCGGTTCATGAATAAACTTTAACCGAATAAAAACGAAAAAGAGTTTAAAGTCTTCAAGAATCGAAAGAGATGTGGAGATTATTATCTAGATTGGCGATAAGTTCTTGTGAAAATTGGTGTCGGAATTGATTTCGGTACTTGCAACGGGTTCCTCGCTCGATCTCCCATTGAATCTCCGAAATAACTGATGGATTTAATTAATCACAAAGACGTTTTCAAAGTCCACAGGTTTTTTCACCACACCGTACGAGTAATAGCTAATAATTATGCGAACCTTATTTGGTGCAAACGTGAATTGCTCCTAATTGAGTTCGATATAATAGACGAGAGGATGTGTTTGTTTTGAGAATGAATCAATTAAATCAATCGAAAAATGTTTACATCTTCCAATTTATTGAGGCACCGAAATTCAAACCGGTTATCGATAATCACAAAACGCCCTTTTGCAATGATAATTATTTGCCAGCCTCAAGGTACTATAATAATGCCTACGCACAAAAGATCCGTATCAGGAATAACGTACGCTTTGGTAAAAAGCCCCCGCTAATCGCTTATCATTATCATAAAGTGAAGTGATGGTGATGTAACAGGACTGGAGATTGGGTATTTCCGAACGCGCCGTATTATTATAAATCTCAATTGACGATTCCCCAGGCGCACCGCGCACAGGATAAATATTTCATTTTGAAACATCAATTACTCATGTGCACGCCGTTGTCACTGGAGGAATGCGAATCGCAAGAGTGCGATCTCACCGTAGGTACATTTTGAGAGACCGCGACACGCTCGCATGCACGAGCGACAAATCGATCTCCATTACCGTCCACCTCGATCAACAAATCGTACACAAACTTCCGGTACTTATTACTTAAACTGATATTTCCCGATCTCTGATGGATATTATTTTCGTACGAGATAAAATGTCGATCGACTGGTGGATTTACTGATGTCAAACACGCAATCTCCTGTTATATTCCACTCGAGTTTCACCAATTTAAAACTGATTTATCATTTCGAAGCGAAGCGAACCGTAAGGAATTATACATTCTGGAATCCGGGCCCTCTTTCATAGATTTACTCAAAATACTCATCTGATTCTTCGATTCAATTTCTGAATTTTGCTGAATCGATAGCTTTTGACCTGCTGATTACGAATAATGTACCGTTATCGGAGTCAAAAAAGACGGTTTTCTCTGCAAGAGCCAAATTTGTATTTATCCCGGCGCCTTCACCAATATTTTCAACCGAATATTGGCGCAGAAATTCTGCGCTCGAAAAATAAGCGAAAAAGTTCCAGTGTGAGAAAAGTGCCTACAAAAATCTGAAATTATAATGTGACTTGACCGACTTTGCGTATGCAACGACATGCAAAACAATGTCTGCCAGAGAGAGCCACCCAAAATGACCGATCCACCTCCTTAATAACCCCTCATTATCGCATGTAACGCCTTGACTTTTCCCCAAATGGATAATTATCGCCATATACGAAGCCCGGGGGATTAAAGCGAATGCATAAATTAAACCACCGGCACCGCGATCGAGTTATTATAATTCGCGGAATAAATTTGGCCCGGGGAAATCGTGTGTAATCGAAACATCAACACCTACATACATAATTTCCTTAATAAATATCGAAACCGTCAGATTTAAAAAATTGAAATCTCTCCGTAAGTAAGTATAATCGGATTGAGATGGATGGATGGGGAAAGTGCGCTCAATTTTGAAAGTTGTAGTCGCAAACATAGAGTCGATCTTAATAAAAATTGAAAATGTGAATTTTCATGCCCCGTTGCGGCCTACATAAAAACAAATAACAACTCGTATTTCTGACAGGAACAAAACTGTTTGTTTAGACTCGGTCTTTATAAAAATTTGACAGAGCGGAATAATTAGAATTGACCACTTTTGGTAATACAAACATCCGTAGAGTAGACATAATTTTTTAGATAGTAACCTCTCTTCAAAACTCGTTAGTAGGTAATATAAAATTTGTAAATTAATATTACCTAATTAGATCGTTTTCGATAGTAGCGGATATAACTTACAGATGATTTTTTATACGCGGTATCCCCGATTTGGGATGTAGAAAAAAACTCGTCTTGTTATTATGTTAATAAATGTATCTCTAAAATATTATACTGACTGCTACTAACGACTCTAACGAGGTGTCTTTTATGCGAGCTTATCTCTGGGCTTTTTGGGCACGGACAAACAAACATTTCTACCGTATGTAATGAGAAGAATCCTCACAGGAGAAAATTATTTCTACACGACGCAAAAATAAAACGCACATGTCGCATTATACCATTCAGCGTACTTGAGACTGAGAGACCACGTTTTTCTCTAAATTTACGTCACAGTATTTAAATCACACATGTTTTGCTTATGGATATACAATCTATAAAGCAACACAAGATAACATATGAAAAAAAACCTAAAGCATAAATGGAATTTTCTTTTGATCCTTGCATATTACGATGGGGCACAAGACCCCGAACCTTTGCAGACGAAGTCGATTTATAAGCAAATTTCTAAAAGCGATTTTTCTTTTTCGAGAGACAGGTGCTTACAGGTATACGGTTTTCGAGTTATGCAATTGCCTGGATGAAAAATTAGCATTACTACACACACTATACGCGACTTTGCATTTAATTTATTAGAACCAACCTCTCTGGTATACGTTCATGAACATGCCTTTTAATTGAGACTATTAATCTCGGATAATTACCAGCCAGTCCTATAATAATAAATTACCTATATGCAAAAAGGACCGGAAAATCAATGCACCCTTCCCCTTGCCCGATTGATAAGGAACGATTATAATTCCTCTAAATTTAGTAATAGGTCACAACACTTTTCGCACGCACTTTTCGGTTCGTAATGATCGTTTACAGCGCGGAGGAGATTTCGGTCCAGACAACTCGAAGTTTTAGTTCGTACTAACAGCCTCTTATATTCCCACACACGCCGACTCCATCACAAACACTACTCCGGCCTACCTTCTTGGTTGTACGTACTTACAGTACAACTAGTACTAGTTATTGCTTTACCGACGACCAAATATATGAATAAAATATAATAAAAACGCGACTTGTGTACTCAACCGTAGATAGCGATTGCACATAGATAATCTTGAATGGAATCGCTCCGATCTCGTTGATGTTATAAATAGGTCTCGAATAAATCAAAATTTCGTGATAAATTATTACACGTTGATGATTTTCAATCTGGCTCATGACGAGGAATACGTCATAAGGGATACATCATTATTAATTCGGTAATGGCCGATTTTTTATTCGTATGAATAAATGGGAACATTGCAGGTTGTATGTAGTTGAAAATTGATTCAAATTCCCATCAGTGCGCTTTCATTAATTTATTCAAGTAGTTATAGTGTAATCAGTTATGGGGAAAAATACAATAAAAAACGAGTAAATACGCAACATCTCGGTCGTATAATTTCACAATTTATCACCAGGTGAAATATTCGAACACATGGGCACATCGTTGGATTTATTGCCGGTTCGCCAATCCGATCCGATTCCAATCGATGGATGTTTCCAGGCCATCAAACGGAAAATGATCGTAGAAATAAATATTTTATTACAAGGCAAATAACTAAACCGAAAATCGAAAATGTATTAACGAATAATAATCGGGCCTCTCTCCGCAGAACTGAATCTAGTGATAGAATCTTTTCTCGCCAATAGCTGATTGGACCAATTCTATTCATTCAATCACTTACTTCACGACTTCTTAACTAACCTAACGAACTTATAATAATAATCGATGAATAGAAACTTTAACAACCAATTTACCAATGTTATAAATCATTTTGTTCAATTAAGTTTTATATTAAGAAATTGCATCTAGGTGCCTCTCGTACCAGTCCAGAATATCTTACCATATTAATCTTTTAGAAAAAATTTAAACCGCACCTTCCCTATACTTTGCTTACTTCTCAAAGTAGCTTACTGGGAATTAGTTATTGCCTAATGTCTGGTCTGGATGAGATATATTATCATTGCACTTCCTCCTCAATTTGCACGGTGAATTCCGTTTATTTTTTCAGTCTTAAAAATTTATTAAAAGGTATGAGGCAATTAAGCTCCGCATGGTGTCAGGTGTGGACGATAATTCAGATTTGGATAAGTGTCATGAATACTGATAACCATCCTGTCCGTATTTAGACTTGAGAGGTCTCTGATGGTTCGAGGCGAATAATATAATAATCCACTGACGCAAATTTATGAAAGTACACAAATTTTAATTATTTTTTCCTTCCTTTTTTGTTCTCCATCTCCCCCATAAAGTGAAATACAAAAGGAATCGCTGTCAATAAAATTGATTAGTAGTCGCTACTCGGATATCGCCTATTAACATTCTAAACATATTGCTACCACAACTTCTTCACTCTTACCGTTGGAACTTTTATTAATAAAATAATATTATATTGGTGGATTTATCAACACGTCGTAGAAGTCTAATTATAAAATCAAATCTTTGTCGGACATCTAATTCCGGTTTAAAAGATGGTTATTAGACTAATTAGTAGTATAGTTATTTCTGCTTCAAAAATCTAGAAAATCTAATTAATTATGGATTCGCCATCCGTATCAGAATGGGATATTCGTGTATAATAGAAGCAAATTTTCGTTGATGCGTGTCTAATTTGGGATTTAGAAATTAATGAATTGGTTCAATTGACCTAGAGTATTGGAGACTACAATTCGCGACTAAGCGGCGAACCTTTTAGCACCTCTCCACATTTTCCGCTGTGAAATCTAAACGTGTCAAGTTATCTAAATGAATCAACGTGCGTTTATAAGAAAATATTTTTAGAGCTTCAAAACACACCAAACGCAGCGAGTGCCAACCGCAAGTCAATGTAATTAAGTAGTTATAGTGTACTGTATGTAAGTACACATGCCTGGCTATACAATACAATTAAATCTATAAATAGCGGGAATTCCTTAGATTTAGTAAGGAGATGTTAAAGAGAGGCAGTGATGACGCAGCGGTAGTCAAACTAATTAACAGAAAAAATCATGACTTCACCCACAGCTCTGATTAAAAGTATAAGTAATGAAATTCTATTCGTTCGAGAAATTCTCGTTATTGACGCCAAGCGTCGAACCAATTATAAAAGTAGGTTTACCGCAGAAAGGAAATGCGCGTTGATAAAAAGTTGTGAGCGTTTTTGGGGACCGTACCGTGATGTCTGACGCAAACGATTTAATTTAATACAAGAACACGGACGTCATCGTTCGCTCAGAGACCGTAAAACGAGCAAAAAAAATCTCACCTCTCGTATTCTCTGCGTCGGTAATTCCGACGAAGCATTGGCGGCGTCTTCGTCGCCACTGAGCGTGGAGCAGGTGGAGCAATTGGACGATTTCCGGAACGGTTTCTTGAGGACGTACTCGGATTCCAGGCCGCTTATGGTCGAGCCGCAATAGTTGAGATTGCTGCAGGAACTGTGCAGACTGGAATCGGGCGAGCTGGACGTCTCCTTGCGCTGACTCCTGATGTACTCGATGTCCTCCAGACTCAGCCCGATGATGTCGTCCGAGTAATCGCTCACGACCACCGAAGGAGTCCGCCAGTAGCGATACCGGATCGGCTCGTCGCCGTCGTCGGTGAAACAGCTCTGTCTCCTGCTGTCGTCGTTATCGTTATTGATAACGCCGTCACTATCACTGACACAATCACTGAACTTCCTGTCTAGAGGGTAGGGCACGCATTGCGCCTCGATCAGAGTCTTACTGGGGACGTTTTCGTGGTCTATGGAACCTCTGGGACTGTACGGGCTGATGGACGCTTTTCGGTTCTGCGTCATCGAATCGTCATCGTCGCTATTTCCCATAGCCGAGTCGCTGCTGCCGCATCTTCGCACCTCCAGGGGAACCCAAATTTTCTCCCTTTCGTCGTCGCTGTTGTTACTGCAATAGCCACTGGTCGGTGGCAATTGCAATTCGGCCTCGTTAGTAGTTTTCGAGATTTTGTTCAAATCGCTGGCCGTTTTCTCCAACATCGCCAGGTAATTCTCCCTGAGGACTTTGACGCTTTTGAAAATCGTATCCTTTTCGGATTGCATCTCCGATAATTCGTAAACCCCGGTCCGTCTTTGGCGTTTATTTTCTTGCGAAATTGGAGGTGATGGCGCCATCTCGTCGCTTTTATCGCAAGGTTTTGAGTCGACTTCTGTATTTTCCCCGATGGTGAGATTGTCGTAGAACTTTTTGTGTTTTTCCGCTTTGATTTTGATGGTTTCACGTAGGTCCTCGTTGGCCATTTTCTCATTTCTGATCAACTCTTCGAAAGAGTGACCGAATTCGTCATCATCATCACTGGCTGTCTCTATTAGAATAGTTTTGGGGGCCGATGAGATGTGGCTTTCGTCTGCGAGAAATTCTTCGCCGATTATCCAAGGGGTGGAGGGTTGGCCTTCCTCCGATCGGCGCACCCAAAGGCCACTGAAACTTTACAAAATCTGTACTTAGCGAAACTCACTCAGGAATAAGGGTGCTGCCTTTCCGCTCAACTTAAGGTTTGATTTAAAACTAAAGCACAATAGCCATAATAAGTTTACGGTAATTGCAGTAGAAGAGAGTACAGTTAAATGCGAAGTAGTAGGTATACCTATACTTTCAACGTATTTTTCTCCGTATAAATACGCAACAGTTATAGCTCTTGCATTTCATGCAACTTTTACCATAAGAATCAGCAGAAATTCTATTTAATACGTGTTGCTTCACAAAATTTTGAGAATGTCCAGTTCGTGATGTTCAAAAATCTGGTCTCAAAATTGCGAGCGCATTTGCCGATTTACAAGCAGAAAAATAAATAAATTGCATAGCTAGGCTAAAAATATGTTCGGAAATGAGCTGATTCTATAATTTATTATTAGAGGTTTTTCTGTACGTAATTACTACTAGTTGCCGCGGGAGCGAAAACACAAACAAGTCAAAATTTGAATTAAATTATGAATTCGACGAAGGATCGGAGGAAAGGTTAATGTCTTCACTTTGCTCATCAGGTAGATGCGATAATTAGATTTTCCATGAAACTTTTACAGCAAACCCTCTGTTGTTGTGATAATTCTCTTAGGGAATCATGCAAAGAAGGGAATTATTCTCAACGTTCTCAACTATAAATAACTTGATAAAAGAATGAGACATTAATCGTGTGCACTTGCGAAATGTTTAATTGACGTCAGTTCACTTTTAGTATTATTTACTAAATAGCTCGAATGCAGTCAACCTAAGGCTTAGCGTGGAACTAAAATAGACGCCAGGATAGGGAGATTAAAAGTTTAAGTAAACATTACAAAATTTGTAATTTATTGCTTAATTTTCCCGCTTTTGTCCTACTTACATACAATGAGGAAATCCTATCAAGTATACGAAATAGACAAATTTCGGTCTAATCAAGTTGATCCATTCGCGGATTCAATCAGATTTCATTGGTGGGCTATTGAGTATATCAACGCCATATATGCCCAGAGGTTTTTTTGCCGTATTGAGGCCAATGATAAAGTGAGCAAGGTTGATGGTATTGCACGGTCAATGGAGAACAACTGCTGATGGATTTTCATTTTATTATTATTATAGTATTACTATTATTTTTCAATAATGTACGTATGTCGATATATTAAAAGGGTCAGGTTTTGTTGACGATGACCGACTTGAAACTTATTGGAATTATTATTAAAACAACTAATAAATGTAACACTATAAACACACTCAACTCAAAAATCTGATTTAACTGGAAAAAATTTAAGTGGAAAAATGACTGGATTATTTAACAATCGGCGGAATTTCATTAGCAGGATATAATTTTCTCAGTTGATCAAGTTCTTTGTGTGAAAGCCATCAACCATAACATTACCTATAGAAGTTTCCCATCATCATTTATCCAGCAGAGTACTATTAATTGTAATGAAACTAATAATGGACATTTTTAATAACTTTCGAAAAAATCGAATGCGAATACGATGAGCATGCAAGTGCCAAAGACGTAATTTTGTCGGTGGCGGGACGTTAAAAGTGTTATTTACTTCGATATACGCAATATACGATATATGTATTCGTTTTAAGTACGTTACAAATTAATAACCCCATTATCTGAATAATTAATTGGTCACGACATAAAATAATGCTGTGGATACATAAAGTGATTTAGGTTTGCCACTTTTAATGGCTCACACAATTGCGTCACATTGTAAGTATCTATCTAGTACTTTATAAACCGTACCGAATTATACGAACTTTTGAAAGCTTTTATCTTATTTATAATATGGAGAGGTGACATTTATACATAATTCCCAGATAAACACATTATTTGTATGTATTATGTATGGTATGACTACAATATTTTTGGAAAATAAAAATAAAAGGGCAGAAAGTATTGTAAAAGTACTAAGTACATGCATAGCTTGTATGAACTAATAAATCACACTGTTATTTATTTATGTATACGAAGGACGTATGTATGTGCGAATCCATTAAAATTAATGAATTCAAGATAAGGATTAACAATGGGCTCAAAAGCAATTCCTCGATTTATCTTTTTACCCTGTCAAAATAAATCACATTCCGAAAAAAATCCTGCTTTTAGTTTTTTTTTCAGTTCACGGAGTAAGTAAAGTGGGTTCTTTCAAGTCTACGTGCGTCTGCAGGATGTTGATTACGTTACAAGGGCCACTAACCAAGGCTGAGACATAAACTTCCGACATAAACATATAAACCTATGAAGATAATTTAGTGACTCCCGATATTATTAATTCCACCCTGTAAGTAAATCATTGGAAATTATGATTTCCCAAGTTTGTTATGACTGCAAAAGTATTTCCTCTACTTCTAGCTGTATGATTATTGCATGCACCTCTGAATCAATAGTGTTGGGTGCAAAAAAATAGACCGAAGATTTCCTTTACGAACGATAGAACAGCATCTAAATACCTAATAATAATCATCATAAGTCATGATGAGCATATTAATAATTAAAATATCCGTATAGTGACGTTAAAAACTTATGTATATTTTCCTTACCACTCCATCAGAAGAGGTTCACCCCATTTTTAATGCAACTCTGGAAAAAATAATACAAAAATTTGAGAAAAACTCACTTATATTCGTGAAAACTATGGACTGTAGGGAAATGATCCTGGATGGGTTTTCCACACGAGTACAAATACGAGAATGTCGGAGATATTTACACAGAGACTTTATTTCTACTGTTGTATGTATGTATGTACTATACCGAGAGCAATAAAATGTAACGTTGTTATCTAGAGCTTAATTATTTAATTTCCAGTACTTATTACGTTAGCGAAAATAATTGTTCTTTACGTAACAGAGGCTCGGTGGGTGTCCTATTAAACGAATTATTATTGTGGTCATCTCCACTGGTCGTGATTTCAATAAATAATAACAATATTGTCTACACACACGAGTTTATAAATAGATTAAATTGGTACTTTATATCGGACAATATATCCGGTGAGTACTTTCGCCTGTACTAATATGAATACAAGAACTCATAAATTTAATCCCTAATGGATTATTTCGAATATAATTACAATGATAAAAACAACATTTAAATTATCTTATATCAGGTATAATGAATGTGAGCATCACCGACCTTCGGAAAAATATATTCGGCATCATGATTATTATCGATCAAACGTTATTTTTAATTCTAGATATATTCGGATTTTTTGCGAACGGTCCAAGTATCATACCTGAGTAACACATTTAATATTCTTGGTAAAGAAATTTTTAGGTCACATTGATAATATAATATTTACCTTTTCAAGTTGTAAGTAGATTAAAGTCGGTTTTAAGTATAATAATTATCGCATTGTGTTATAAATAGTAATCCACGTAGTGTGTGTGCGTAACTTTTTCGAAATAATTTCGAGGGCCACTCTTCCGAATGGCCCCAAGTCCACGTTGTTGCCCGCAAAATGCGCAAACTTTCACACGGACTATCGTGAGCAACAGCGACCGTCAACTAATGCTAATGCACCCACCGAAGACAAATATTGGGTCCGCTGGCACGTTTTTAATCAGCGCATGCGTTTATTATTTATTTATTGAATTTATTAATCAATCGACTGATTAATTAATCGCAGAAAAAGTTTACAGCACTATACACTTTTAAAATTATTATGAAATCCATATTATTTTAATAAATTGACATGAAATGTACCTAAAAGACACAATTTTATTAAGTTATACAATTGAGAGAAGTCGACGGGTTATCGGTTTTTTTTTAAATACATTTTATCCAACGATTATAATTATCCAATCAATGAATGAAATATGGTTTCCATCATAAAATAATCTAATCTAGTGTTGATTTTTACATCAAAATTTATTACAGTAATTACGAGTGTGATGAATTCAGTTTTCGTTTGGGTTTTATACACGTAAATTATGATTTTATTGGGAGAAACAGTTCCCCTATTCACGCTTATGGGTTTTATCTAATGGGATATTTTGTGTTCACCTAATTCCATAAGCGCGAATTCTCGACAAACTTCAGAATGTCACCGTTGATGGCGCAGTGATCGCTCCAGAAATTAAAAGCAGTTATGTTTTTTTAATTTTCGTTAATTTCAAGTAAAAATCCACTGAAAAAAGTACAAATTCCAACCGACAAATGCCAAAACGTCCCCACGAAAATAAATCCGTTATCGTAAAAGTGAAAGATGAGTTGTGACGTTTTGAATAAACAAACCCAGCAGCAGCAGCAGAAATCAGGTTATGTCCTCTCACAACTGAGTCTTGATCGTCGTAATTCATGTAGTAAAAGCTGAACGAGAGGGGCGTAGCTCGCTGAAGACTCTACCGTAAAACGACCATGTTTTCGAAGAAGAAGAAAAAGCCCCAAATCTCGTCGCCGACGAATTTCGAACATCGCGTCCACACTGGCTTCGACAAGCGCGAAGGGCGTTACGTCGGTCTGCCCTTGCAATGGGCCTCGATCGTGGGCAACAACCAAATCCTCAAATCGACGAATCGGCCCTTGCCCTTGGTCGACCCGAGCGAAATCACCCCCACGGAAATCCTCGACTTGAAAACGATAGTCCGAGGCGACCACAAGCACGAAAGTCGACCCAGCAAGCCCAACAACGGCATAATCCTCCCCAAGACGTCGAACGTGGCCAGATCCAACTCGCTACGTTCATCGAGCCCGCCCAGATTAAGACGGGACCACAGAAACAACGCAAACGTCCCACCCGCAGTCCCCGAAGAACAGATCCTCCAGTACACGGCCATGAGGCGAGACCCCAGCATCAGTAAGCCTCAAGTCAGGGACGCCTCCCCGGCCGAGAGGTCGCTGAGTAACCACGAATTGCCAACGAATCCCAACAACGGACAAGATGTACAGCAATTACCGTATCCGGGTTATCCGAGGGAAATTTCCCCGGCCAGCTCCATGGCTTCAGCGGGAGCCCCACCGATGGCTCTCGCCCAGTCGGGCAGTCATCAGGGCTCGCATCAAAGTCTCTTACAGCATAACGCCGCCGGTGCATTCGGAACCAGACACGATCAAAACCAAAATGTCAAAAATGGGGGGACCAATCAGAATCAGGGGCTGATGATGCCTCCACATCCGGTCGCCGCCGGACAAACCTCTTCCAGTAAACATCACGAGCAGAGACTGACACACGAACAGGTGAGATTGATGTGGGAGATTATTTTAATGAGGTATTTTCACGGGAGATAAAATTTAAATTTTATGACTGATACATATTCGCATACGGCGCAAAATGACTTCTGCGTAAGAATTTTGTTGAAAAAAATAGTTTTCAATTAGTTATTGAGATTACAAAAAAATTTCGTGACGTCAGCAACTCCAAATCGTTGACACAGCTCGTCGATGGATGGCGCTCATAAAAAATTAATAATTTTAGGTGAACTACCGATTACCGACATTTCGACGTTATGTAAGTGTTTGCTGACATCCGTGTTTTCGTGTTCTTGGTAAAATTATGTGATTATGCCTCCGAAAATGAGGAAAACACCCGCTGCTCATAGCACGGATCAACACCGTAACTGTAACTACGCGTGGCACCATCTACTGGATCATAGAAAACTCGGAGTAGCTGACGTCATCAGAAATTAAAAAAAAATATATTTTAGCCCTTTAAACTTTACTAAAAAAAAATAAAAAAAACCTTCTTAATTGTTGAATACCATAGTATCGGATGGGCTATTTTGAAAAATACATGAAAATACCTCATTGTTCGGTTGAGATCCAGGTCACATTTTGTGCTCAAATTATGGTTAAGCAATATGGCCGCCCACGCGGCGATTTTTGTTTATGCTGGTTGCTAGGCAATATCAACAAAAATCGACGCATTTGGGCGGCCATATTGCCTAGCCGTAATGATACCACTAGATGCGGAAATTTTCAACATTTTAGCAATTTTCTTGATTCCAGTTCAGGGCAGCTTTGCAAATGGTGGTGTCGTCGAAAGACCCTCGCGAAAATCTGGAAAGATTCGTGAAAATCGGCGAGGGATCGACCGGAACCGTGTGCATAGCGCAAGACCGCACCACCGGGCGTCAGGTGGCAGTGAAAAAGATGGATTTGCGCAAACAGCAACGGCGCGAACTGCTTTTCAACGAGGTGGTGATAATGCGCGATTACCACCACCCGAACATCGTGGAAATGTTTGACAGCTATCTGGTGAACGACGAATTATGGGTGGTGATGGAATTTCTGGAAGGTGGCGCCCTCACCGATATAGTGACTCATTCCCGAATGGACGAAGAGCAAATCGCGACGGTGTGCAAGCAGTGCCTCAAGGCGCTCGCTTATTTGCATTCGCAAGGCGTCATCCATAGAGACATCAAATCGGATTCGATCCTATTGGCTCTGGATGGGAGGGTGAAGCTGTCCGATTTCGGATTCTGCGCTCAGGTCTCCCAGGAATTGCCGAAGCGCAAGTCGCTGGTCGGTACTCCCTATTGGATGTCTCCCGAAGTGATTTCCCGATTACCGTACGGGCCCGAGGTCGATATTTGGTCTCTGGGGATTATGGTGATAGAGATGGTCGACGGAGAGCCGCCTTTCTTCAACGAGCCGCCGCTGCAGGCCATGCGAAGGATCCGCGAGATGCCGCCACCCAAATTGAAGAATAGTCATAAAGTTTCGCCGAGATTGCAGAGTTTCCTGGACCGGATGCTGGTCAGAGATCCGGGCCAAAGGGCTTCTGCTCAAGAACTCTTAGCGCATCCCTTCTTAAGACAGGCGGGACCTCCCGCATTGTTAGTGCCTTTAATGAGGGGAGCTAAACATTCTAATTATTAGTTTTTTTTTTTTATTTATTACGGTATAAGATTTACACTCATTATTTTTTTGCATCTATTATTATTTTATTAAAAGACCTAAGTACCAAATATTATTTTTTATAATCGCTCTCTCTCTCTTTCTTTACTAATATTACTACTTATCAGTAATTTTTTTCTTCAGTATTATTAAGTTGAGATAAATTGAATTAAAAACCGTCCTAGTAATAGTGCCTTTATTGCTTTAGGTCTTAGTAATTATCGTGTAACTCTACATATTATAATGATTTCTAATGTAGTTGGTAGTAATGACTCATTATTTTTGTTATTATTATATTAAATGCACTGTACATTTTAGTGTCATAATAATATACTCATTATTAAATTTGAGCTTATGGGTTTTCTTTTCGTATATTTATCATTAAAAGAGTTTCCTGTTACCTAATACGGATTTCATTATTATGAACAAATTAACAAAAAAATAAATAAAAGCGACATTTAAACTGAAACCAGGCACGCGCTTACAAATATACAAATATATTTAAATATTATTGCTGCCTTTTCTACTTACTTAGGTATTCGAAGCTAAAACACTTTTCTCCTAATTTATATTATAAAATTGAATTTTCTGATTATCCCGCATTTTTATTGAGAGTTGGTGATATTTTCGAGATATGTATCATTTTTATTTAATGAGTGAAATAATCAATGAAGGATAATCAGAGAGCTTTTCGTATAACAACACACAGTATAACGTGAGCTTTTGGGCATTTTCTTCTCTACTATGTATCTCATATCTCTTCTAATGCCTATTCATCAATTATTATTGAGTCTACAAGTGACATAGTTTTTAATTATTATCTTATTATTACAGTCTGATTTTTGATTATTTTAAATTATTGATTGTTTTTCATCAATCTTCTACAATTTCTAGTAATTTTTACCACTTTGTAAATACCGAAAACATCTTTTAGATATTTGATAGTAATAAATAATTTTGATAATTGCAATTCATTATAAACAGACTCGTTAAATATAATAATGATATCATGGAATGTGAATTTACTCAAGTTGGGAAATTATTTCGTACAAATTCCTTATTATCATATCATAAAAAAGCGACTAGAAATACGTCAACGGTATTTCGATGAAACTTTCAATTAGTAAAAAAGTGGCCAGTGCAACGAATTGACTCGTAATTAATCTTCGTTACCTGAGTGGATTTTATTAAAACATCAAAATGATTTGAAATAAAAATGATAATCGAAATCGCTAAATTAAAGAAATTCTCTTCACATCGACTCCATCTGTTCGGTGAGTTCGAGTATGGGACTCTCGCTGAGAGGCAATAACGGGGGCCACGGATTTGCAGGAAAAACAGGAAGACCCTGCATTGCCAACAACAAAAATATAGATAACTAAAAAAGAATGTCATCATTTTGTGAGGGGTGATTATATATGTACCAACACACGAGCAATTAAACTACCCTAGACCAAGGCTGATGCTAGGCTAGGAAAAATCACATACATGCACTAGTAAAAACACTATTATTTTTGTTTTGTAATTATTAATTTATTGCAGCTGCACATTTAAAACTACTACTCTTAATAACACAAATAAAAACTTATCAGATAATTTAGGTAAGTAATAAAAAATTTGTACTAATAATTGATTGCTTTCATCTATGTATTGTGTAGGGGTAGGTAATTTAAAAATCTTACTTAGTATTTCGTTCGGCATGGCAAGAATTACTAAATTCACCATGCAAACTATATAATGGTAAAACATAAGCCTAAAAAAATATAAGCTTCTAAAAGACTAGTATTTCTTAATACTCGTTCGTTCGTTATCGATTAGTTTTCCACACAAAACAAAAAATAAGAGAATAAAACACACCGCAAATAAAAATCAAGTATATAGAGTGCATTATTATAAATAAATATTACGACGTTCACAAACGTTGAGGTACCTGGTTCCAGACGGACGGCGTCGTCGTGGTGGTCGCCGTCGCGGCGCCCAGTTGCCACGACGACGTCCCCGGAATGTCGGAAATCTGGCAGGCGGTCTGCAAGTTTCCGGGGAGAGTGGTCCAAGCCTCGCCCGGATTCTCGACGAGTGCCTGGAAAGCCATCAAATCCTTGCTCTCGATTTCGTTCAAAGGCAACGGAGGTAGGACCTGCTGTTGCTGCGCTATCTTGTAACTGGCCTGGCGCAACATTTGCCTCCTCGCATCCACACTCGAACTGGGCGACATCGATGACATGGCGCACTGCTTCTGCAGGATCTGCCGCTTCTGCTGCAGCAGCCGGTGCTGCATGGCCGTCTGCAATTGCAGCGGTTCCGCCACAGCGCCGCCACCCCCGGAATTCGTGTAACTGAAATTATCCGGCAGGCTGACGCGTTTGCTAGCTCGATTGCTCGCGTTGTTAGGTTGGAGATATTGCGTGTGCTGCTTCTGCCTTTGCGACACCTCCTCGGGCGCCTCCCTCGCCTGGTACTGCGACTGCAACCGTTGCGCCTCCCTCTGCACCAGGTGCAACTCCAGCACGCCCTTCGCCTTGCAATTCTCGCTCAGCTTTTGCGAATTGAAAGCCACAACACCCCCGTTACTACCGCAACTATTGCCCGAATCGATTATCTGTTGCGCCACCAATCCGTCGCTCGCTCGACGACCCTCCCGGAAATCCACGGGCGATCTGGTCAAACCCCGCGCCGTTTTAAAACTGGACATGTGCACTAGCGGATTCGCGTGTTTACCTATGGATCGGGTGATAGCGGACGGGGCGATCGACGAGTAATTGGCCGAGATCGAGTCGATCGGCTTATTGTTGGTGCGATTGGTGTCGCACGATGTCGTGCTGCAACTCGGCAGACTGCTCGTCAGTTCGCTCGATTCCGACAGCAGCGGATACTCGAGACTCTCGAAATTGCTGTCGCAACTCAGATTCTGGCTGAGGCTTTTCGATGTGTTGAATGTGGCGACCACGCCGCTCGAAGAACTGGATGAAGCGTAACTCAGGCGCGGCGTGTGGTCCTCCAGATCGGTCTCGACGCCTTCGTCCGTCGAACTCGAGTATTGCGTCTGGATCTCGCCGCTTTTGAAACCGCTACAATTATTATTTCTATATCAGTAAAATCGCATATCTTTGTTTCCCATTACGGGGAAATGTCTAGCATAAAATGTGACCACTCCACTTGTCCCAATTGATTTTCATTACCTTTTATTCGGGCGAGGAAAAATTGCTTTGTCGTTTCATTATTCCGCCAGATGGGTGGTTTTTCTCTAGAATTAAAAAAACCCAGACGTGAATTCATCACTTTTCTCGCCCCCCGAATAACGTAAATCACCGAAAGAAATCACTAAAATATTCATAAAGACTAGACATGGAAAAAGTGGTCACAAATTATTAAAGCCGCCACCCTCAGATTTCTATCAGAAAAAATAATTACCTGGTACAAAACCGCCCCAGAGATCCTTTGCTGTTACCATCTCCGATTTCGAATGCCTGCACTTGATTACTAGGATTATTGAACGGATAGTTGAGCACGTGACTGCTCAAATAATCCTTGAAGGTGGCATTTTCGGCCGTGGCTGACGGAATGGCGGACATTTGCAGCGTCGACATCAACTTGGTGGCTTCCGTGGACATGCTGAACGTGGTGGTGCTCGCCGCCTGGTTCAAAATCTTCAAAGCGTCCTCGCTGTTGGTGGCCGCCAGTAATTTGGCCGCGTCTATTCCGTGAATCGGGGGCGAATCGCAGCTCCGGTTGCTGGGCGCCACGTTTCCGGTGTTGATTTTGCTGTTGCTCGCCGTGGGGGCTGTGGTCGAGTGCTGCAACAATCTGCGACAGTCCTCGCTCGTGCTGGCCCTTCCGATTTTCCTCATCGCTTGCTCGGCTATGTTCGACGGACGTCTCCTTTGCACCTCTCTGACTCCCGGCTGACTCTCGCCGCCGACCAATTGGTGGCGCAGCTTGTCCAGAAGCAGGAAGTAGATCGCGGCGTGATGGTCATAACTGCCACTCCGAATCGACTGTAATTTATAACGAAATGATAACGAAATTTCGGAATTGCATCGACTATAGTCATTTTACCTCTCTGGTTTTGTTGCTATCGATGCCCAGACTTTGCATCAACCTCAGTATTTGTTCGTTCGGTTGATTGGTGGAATTTGGCAGAATCGGCGGTAATGATGGTATCGCCACTTGCATCCATCTGTGCTTTTTAATTTGTCCTATGCTGTAGCGTTTATTCGGTTCTAACACTAACATTTTACGTATGAGAGATTCACAGTCTGCAAAAAAGATTCACAATTGATCAATCCCATTGACAAGCCGATTGCGAAAATGTGAGGTAATTGCAGGGATCTAAAAGTACTGTTGAATCTAAACGAACCGAAGATTTAAAATCCGGTGAGTGTAATATAAATTCGCATTGTCGATCCGAATAAAGGATTACCGAATCGCTGTTCGAATGTGGTGTAATTTGAAGGAATTAAGGGTCGACCTTTGTGAAGTCGACCAGGGGCGGCGTTTTTGTTCAACCGCCCACGATCCCCGGGGTTCAACATTGACGTCACGGTGTGGTGTGTGCGTCATTCCGGGCGCATACGCACCCGTTTTTGACCGAAAATTGCCATTACTCGTCTCACGAAGAATAATCGCAGAAAATTGACACACATTCAACCGCAAAGTTATTTATAAGTAGAGCAATTACTATAATTATTTATACTTGAATTGGGGGAAAAATCCTGACGTTATCTCTTATTTCATCCGCGTAATATGAAAGTAAGTGAGTTGTTATTTTCAAAGGTGCAGAACATTTTATTTTCGCGAATCGTTTCAAAAACCTCCACATGGACGTATTAGCATAAATAAAAGAGTGTTGAAAATAAACCTCACGGAGTTATTAATAATTTTTATGAACACACGTGTGGTGGGAGGAAAAAGACGGTGTGTGGTGCACTCATTACCACACTTTTCTAAAAAAAATTAAATCGATAAAAAAATCGACGCACCGAAAATTATCTCCCGCGAAATGAAGGTTATTAAAACAGAATGTATATACGCGCGCGTATTATTATAGATACATAAATGATGTTATTACGAATAACGTAAGTAGCCTAGCCCGGCTTATTACTGAATAAACATTGATTTTATCTTTGACGCAAATTATTTCTTTCTCTCTCTCTCTCACGATAACAACACATGAAATAATTTATTATAAGCCGTAAGTATACATTATCAGCTGAATGTGGCGGGAGGGAATCGATAATAGAAAGTTATTATAAAATCAAAATAAGATAGGTAATAGGTACTCACCAGAGCTCATAAAATAAGGAATCCTAAATCTACCAGACAGTACGCGATCGCGTAAAGCTTGCAAGGAACATCCGTCGAACGGGAGGGCGCCGCAAACCAAAACGTAAAGGACTACACCAAGACTCTGCATTTCCACGAGAAAGTATTAAAACGTGATTCGAATAACATTCCAGATTCGTAGGTACTTACCCAAATGTCGATTTCCGGGCCCGTGTATTTCTTCCCTTCAAACACCTCAGGAGCGGCATAAGGGGGAGACCCACACCACGTAGAAAGCAGTCCCCCAGCCGTGTAGTAATTCGAAAAGCCGAAATCGGCGATTTTTATATTGTTGTTGGAATCTAAGAGTAGATTTTCAGCCTACAAGAAAATCAAGGAAATATGTTATCGCGTGCTCATTCAACATTTCCACTAGACTAAAACGTGCATTATACTATGTATACGTAATTATAACTGGAAATAAATCGCGAAACAAAGGGAATGCTAATTCGTGATAGACCATCAGATCCAAAGAAAAGTTTCCCCATCACAAAAGAATTTGAAATGTATTCAATTCCGAGCTTTTCCCCGATAGTTCGTTCGTTATTCGATGTGCCGAAAGCTCTCAGAAATTCACCCCGTTCTCCCAGTGACGCGCCGCCGGTTCGCATCGATCTAATATCTAATGACGTCACTGCAAAAGCTCTACCCGAACGTGTGTAGGAGTACCCCAGATACATTCTGATGCATTTGTTGTACTTTACTTTAGTTCACCGGGTTACTCCTACCTACATGCGAAAGCTCGATTTTTCATTAAGAAAACTAGAAATTGCGACACTCACTGAGAGAGCTTCGAGCTTATGCCGGGGGATTCTGTAAATCATCCGGCTCCCTCTCTTTTAATATTAAAACTCTCCCTCTCTCCCTCTCTCTGATGCTGACTAGCCTATAAACCCTTGGGGGTTTTCAGTTCACTCCGGTTCACTTTACTCGAGTTCTCAGAGAGTCGTCGTATATTCAATTGCTTATTTTCACCCATGATTCGGAATTTCGATTCATCTATTTACCTTTAAATCTCTGTGCACTATGTTACGGTTGTGGCAGTATTCGACGGCCGAAAGGATCTGCCAAAATTTCGTCCTGGCTTGATCCTCGGTCATCCTACCGTACCTAGCGATGTAGTCTGCGAAAATAAGACGACAATTCCGCGATTATTATCGTCGTTCCTTTTGAAAAATTTCGTATGACGCCAGAGCCCACGCAAAAGAGACGCCGACGACGTCAGAGGGCGTCAAGGTCCTGGATCGCCGTCGTCGTCGTCTCGTGGGTGGGCGGCCATCAGAAAACTCACCGAAAATTTCGCCCTGGCTCGCGTACTCCGACACCAAGTAGATCATGTTTTTCGTCTCCATCACCTGGAACAGAAAAACGCATTTTCCTTATAATTTTCTGCACCGCGACGCCCGACGTCGAATGCAGTTGCCAAGCGACGCCCGGCTGTGACGTCAGGGCGCTTCTGTGTGTCGGCGTCAGGGCCAGCGCCAGCCAAGTTGAAGGTAGTGTTAACGAACTTAAAACGTTATCTTGCATCTTTCGCAGTTCATTTACTCTCTACGTATACAGTATAGCACCGTTATGTAAAAATCATTACCTCGATCATCTCATAATAATCACTTTACGGCACGATACTCATTCATCTATTATACGATTAATTATAATACTCACTTGGTACAATTTTATTATGTGGGGATGGTCTAGGCGTTTCATTATATCGACCTCCCTGTAGACTTTCTGCAAGTTGCCCGCATCCAGTTGGGATTTGTCGATAATTTTTATGGCCACCTGAAATTCGTGTGGATTCAATTAATGTTTATACCGATACCAGTATCAAAAAAAAATGCATTATTCTGTCAAACACTGAGTCATGTGCGTAAACGTGTACTTTTCGTGATTACTCGGTAATTACTTTTGCGTAAAACCTAAAACTTTACTTTACTGTCAAGTTGTAAAGTTGGTAGACAAAAAGTGATATGATAGAGAATTTATTGACGTAGGTAAAAATTGGTTGACGCTTGCAGAAAACTAATTGGACGAAACCGCGTGTAGCAAAAATAGAAAATTACGAAATTAAGTCTTTCAATTCCTTAATTAGGCGATCGAGCGCTACTAACGAATCCCGTTCCGGGAGATTCGATCGCGTTTTGCTCTCTCGAATAAGTTTCCTCTCGATCTGGCGTCATTTATTGACGTCGAGCATACAAGCCGGCGGGCAATACTGTGATCGAACGAACAATTCGACTATTGAAAAATAAAATGCCAAATAAAAGAAACGATATAATTATCAAGTATTGCGTCGAGGTGGCCGCAGGATGAGTGAGTGCCTTTCGAGCCTTCCCGGGAACATTTTTATCATTGTAGGATGTCCCCTGGCCGCACTCAAATCTGTTTAGTAAATCTTAACAACCTTATACAGCCGATTGACGTCATGTTTGACGCAAGTTCACCGAGGTTCGCATCACTCGCAGACGTTTCTTCTCACAGACTTTTCACAGTCACACTTACTCAATTAACCTGCATCGGCTTTAACAATCATAATTCAATTCGATTCGTCGATGGGCCGCGGTTTTTATTCGACTTGAATCGACCAAATGACGCACGAAAAATTACCGAAAATCGGGGTCAATAATAAACATAAGAACGCACGATTTTTTTCTTATAATAATTTCCACAAAGCAATATAGTGCACCGAATTAGAATTCGTGGTGTAGAAAAACTGCAAAAATCAATAATCACTTAAAAAGACGCAAATTGAACTACTACTCCATAATTGATATGGGTATATGAAAAAGTATGCAGTTTCTTTTCGCATATTATATTGACGTCAATTTTAATCCCATTCGTGGCAATGAGGAAGTTTCATTATTTGAATAACGATCCATCAGAAATATATTCGATACGCCGGTACGTGGTTACAAAATAAAATATTCCATCGTATTAGGAAATCGTCCAAAGTATTTCCAAATACTTTAGCAGGTTCAGGAAACGAATGCAAATGAAACCAACAACATCCTCTGTATGGTAGATTATACGAGGATTTAGCCTGAGGTTCCTAAAAATTCCACACAAAAATCATAGAAAACCCAAGATTAGTGGTCATTTTGTTTGTCAGATAGATTTTGATAACGATTATTATTGTAAAAAAAAATAAGAAAAATATTATTGGATTAAAAATTAAACCCGCCATAAAAGAGAAAGGACAAACATCATCAACTACAAATGGAATGTATAATAAATACTAACTGCAACAACAATTTATAATTACTTATGAGATATAAGAAGTGTGATGATTTTTTGAATTATTTGTGCGCGTTTTGAAAAATAATAAAATCCTTCGAGTTAAAAATAAAATATGTCGAGTCTCTGGGTCCAATCGAAAATAAAAATCATAGAAGTAGATAAAAGCGATAATATCTCGATCGAGGATCGAGGATCTAATCCTAGAGGAGCACCACACGACCTAGCAACTAGAGGCGGGAGCGAAAAGGTGGCGGACGGCGTCGCGACGCATCTATAAAAAAGTAACTCACTCACCTCCGTTTTGGTGATGCGATGTTTGGCCAATTTGACGACGGCGAAATTCCCTTTTCCGATGGTCCTCTCGACGTCGTAGAATCCGACGCGGATCGCCGTTTTCGCCGATATCCTCTCACCGCGTTCACCCATCGTCGCCGCCGACATGATAATAGGAGTAATGAAAGTGTACCGACGGAAATCGCGCACAATTATTTTCGAAATGTATAATTATTGAGGTCGGGGAGCCATTTTCTAAAATGTTTATTGCTAAATTCGATGTGATATTGTCATTATTTTGTTTGAATTTTGTGCGAATCGGAGAGACGCACACAGCACGACGGCCTAGGAGCAGCCGGAGCCAGCGACGCCCCAAAACGCGACCTCTTCTAGACTAACCAACTAAATACGAACGTCGTCGTCCCGTCAGCTGTTCCCGCTATGACCGACGCGCGACGTCCGCGATTTCAATGCTCAGAAACACTGCGCCGCCGTGACGACGTTATCACATCTTCCATGTACATATAATACTACACAATTACCGATCATTTACTCGAATTTCCTACAATAAACCTGAGAAAAATTCCCATATAGTACCTACAATACCGCAATAATAATAGGCCGTTCAAGTTCCCTTGGAACAATCCAGATTTCATTAAAAAATTTGTCGATCGACTCATTATTATTACTACACAAGTATACACGTACCATAGACAATATAAAGTTGTTCACCTTGTATCGTCTAAAGATTATGATTGTGTAAAGAAAGTCTGCGGCCTTACGCGACCCCATATAAGACTCGTGCGGATCTCATATCGACTTTGAAAGCACCCGTTTTTTCACCAATAAGGTTACGCCCTTTAAAGATAAAAAAATAAACGACTTACTAAAATACGTCAATCGATTGGGAAATCCTTTTGTCTAGTTCCAGCAAGGATTTAGATGATTACAATAAAAGCACTTCAGGTCACGTCGTTATTATATTACAGGATAAATCCAAGTTTATTCAATTCAGTGAGAGCGGGAAACCAAACAAACGCATATGCCGTTTTCCATTGAGAAGCTCATCACTGCGCGTCAATAGGAAACGCCATTACTTTAAAAGTTTAAAATAAATAATGTACACCCCCACTTGACAAAAATTTGTACCAAATTAAGCCTAATAAAATCCACCCCAAACCATCAAAGAGGTGAAAATCGAAATGAAGCCTTATCGAATTAAAATCTACAATTTGAGGTGATCTACTTGAGTCCTGATCCTTTTGTGGGCAGAGCTGAGCGAATTGTGATGCCTCTGTGTGGGTTGCATGCAGGGCGTCTTGCTGGTTTTCCTCAGAAGCGACGAATTCGGACCGTCCACCCACAAATCCAGACAGTACAATTTCGCCAACTGACTCAACTTTTCGCTTTCGGTCCCAAAGACCTTCAGTTCGATCTTGGAGGTGTCCTGAAGGAATTTCGCGACTCTATCGTTGGCGCCCGTGCTGATGCTGAACCCGGGCCTCTCATCGCCCAAGCGTCTACACCCTGAAAATTAAAGTGTAATGACGCGGTCATATGTAGGTTTCTGTATTACCGGCACGAATTTCTCTGGGATCTGCATCCGGATTGGTGCACGGATCCATGGCGGAGGTGTTATCGATCGAGGGGGCCCAATCGGTGAGTTCGTCGTCTCCATCGTGACCTTCACCGCCGCTCCAACTGATGCTGCTCTCACTGGCGAATTCGCAATCCTCGATACTCTGCGTATCCATCAGATTGCCCTAAGAAGATTAGTAATTTTCATTTTAATTTTCTTTCGATTGTCTAGTAATTAATAATATACCTGTTCAATACTGGAGGAGCTCTGACAGAATTTCTCGATTTTATCGACCAAACTCTGATGCAGCGGTTTGATTCGGGGCAGCCTGCCATGACTGTCAGTTAAATCCAGTCGATGGGACCTTTTTCGTTTCCCGCAAGGTGGGACCGGTTGGCTTTCATCGATGCTCATCCGTTTCAGCTTCCGTTTGCGTCTCAGATTCGGCCTCGCCGGCGAATTCTCATTAACCGAGTCACTTTCCAAGCTGTGGTGATGATGATTCACTCCCAATTTCTTGTTGTATCGCCCTCGCAACACCTGCTTCATTATGTGCCGAACTTTCGTGGAGTTCTTGTCGCACATCACGCGTGCGAATGCGAAGTTCACGCAAGACATGTCGTCGGAATCCGATTGATGGAAACTGACCAATTTCATGTTGCCGCTCTGTCTGTGGTCGGAATCTGTGCTAGAGCTCTCATCGAATAAATGTCCCGACATGTTATTGAGAGCATCTGAAATCACATTGACACGATTTGAATGATTTGATCGGATTCGGCGTATGGAGCTCATACGTAAGTTGCCTGCGGATCTGGTCCGTCTTCTCATGCTCCACTTTTCGCAATTTTCGAAAGGATAGTTGGGGTCACCGCATTCTTCCGCCGCGTCTTCCAATGCGTTGCTCAAATCTTGAGCCAAATGATCCATTCTCGTTATTCGCCCTTTCTGCGACCTCTTGCACCAATTTCTTTCCTTATTTAACCAGGAGTTCACGAAAATCAACACGAAAAGTTAGTAAACAGTGAAGAGACCACCTGCCAAAATGAAGCAGCTGACGCAATGAGACATTATAAATGATTGATGACCATACCCGAAGCTTACGATTGGACGCCGACATGTGATACGCCATGTAATTGGTCCAACTCTTGAAAATTAATTCTAGGAATAGCCACTACTTTGACATCTGTCAAAATTTACATAACCTAAAAATTTGTTGCTGTTTTGATGGGTTGGACGAGTCTATGGCTTTGCGATGACGGATCGTTGGAGTAATGGTCCGTAAGGGATAATCTGACAATCAGCTGATCGCTTGGCGTCTGTCATTAAAGTATACAAAGTAGCTAAAAAGTTTTTATTTCTGTGTCATGCAGAAGCAAACTGGTATCGGGTGAGAAATAATAACTGTCTATGTCCGTAACGACATGTATAAAAAATGCCATATAAAGACCTGTAACAGAAGAAGAGCGAATGTGGAGAAAACCCGTTACAAAATTTCTGAGCACTACTTGTATACTTTAATGACAGACGCCAAGCGATCAGCTGATTGTCAGATTATCCCTTACGGACCATTATTCCAATGATCCGTCATCGCAAAGCCATAGACTCGGGTTGGACCACACTCACCCGAAACGACTTTCACCCGAAGCGACACTCAGCCGAAACGACTTCTACCCGAAAAGTCTCTCGCCCGAAACGACACTCCCCCGAACGACATTCACCCGAAGCGACGTTCACCCGAAACGACATCCGCCCGAACGCTTGAACGTCAAATATGATTTTCTGTGGTTCTTTAATTTGAGAACCTACGGTATAATATTCATGTATTCTTGGTTGCATAAATTCAATGAAATTTGACATAATCTTAACCCACCGAATACATGGTGTCCCGGAAAGAGCACTTAACACTCGAGTACTATTGAAAAAAAAAAAAATCCCCATCGTGCTACAAATTAGGGAACATCCCCAAACAAGGCGTGAAATGAGCAAAAAGTTGAAAACTCGAAAATTCGAACATTTTTTTTTCTCAGATAAACCAATACCGGACGCATGTATCTACTCCCGATGACTCAATTAGAAGCCAATTTGAATTTTTTATCGATATCCCGACTAATAAGAAAGTTTTGCCACTTTGAAGTTTGCGAAAATCGTTAAAATTTTCGTGAAAATTTCATGTCGAAAATTTAAATAGCACGATTCTCGGTCAATTCGAGAGATTTTTGCACATGTCTATACTGTTTTCGATGGATTTTGCGATTCTCTTTCGATTGCCGGGTCGCCCGAATCGATATCTCGATCGGTTCAAAAGTTAGACCGGTTTTAATTTCACGAGACCAATGATTTGGTGATTTTTCGGAGGCCATAATTCACATGAAAAATTACTTTTTTCCGATGCGCTCTAGGAGCATTTGGGAGATTTTTTGACGCTCTTTCGAATGCGCGGCCGCCCATCCCGATCAGAGCTTCGGTTCGAAAGTTATGGTCGATTGAAAATTTCGAGCAAAATTTGTACCCAAAGTGATGGATTTTCGAAAAAATCGAAAATCACTAAATGTCGTCCAAATCGAAATCCAGACACTTTTACCGATAGATTTTGAAGTAACTAAGCGATTCCCGGGTCGTGCGACTCGATAGCTCCACTAATAACGAAGTTATGGCCGTATGAAAATTTTACTCTATTTTCAACGGTACGGCAATATTAGACGCATTTTCTCACTTCAGATGACTCAATTAGAACCCAATTTAAATTTGCCGTCGATATCTCAACAAATAAAGAAGTTACAGCACTTTGAAATTTTCAAATAGTTGAAAATTCGAAAATTCGAACATTTTTTTTTTTCAGATAAACCAATACCGGACGCATGTATCTACTCCAGATGACACAATGAGAAGCCAATTTGAATTTTTTATCGATATCTCGACTAATAAGAAAGTTTCGCCACTTTGAAGTTTGCGAAAATCGTTAAAATTTTCGTAAAAATTTCATGTCAAAAATGTAAAAAGCACGATTCTCGTGACACTGAATTTGTAGCGACATGCCCTTCACCACACTATCGCAGACGAACACGAAGAGTGCAGGAAAAAATCCCCATCGTGCTACAAATAAGGGAACATCCCCAAACAAGGGGTGAAATGAGCATTTTCACGGTTTTAATTTATTTTGAAGGACTTCCCGAATTCGTAGCGACATGCCCTTCACCACACTATCGCAGACGGACACGAAGAGTGCAGGGAAAAATCCCCATCGTGCTACAAATAAGGGAACATCCCCAAACAAGGGGTGAAATGGGCATTTTCACGGCTTTCATTTATTTTGAAGGACTTCCCGAATTTGTTTAAATTCGATGGAGGTTTGCATTCCGCCAATCAAATTGAATATTCCTGTGATGAAAAAGAAAAAAATCCTCATTTTAATAATACTCAATAGTACTCGAGTGTTAAATATTTGGTGTTAAGTGCTCTTTCCGGGACACCATGTATTCGGTGGGTTAAGAATTAAGATTATGTCAAATTTCATTGAAAATATGCAACCAAGAATACATGAATATTATACCGTAGGTTCTCAAATTAAAGAACCACAGAAAATCATATTTGACGTTCAAGCGTTCGGGCGGATGTCGTTTCGAGTGAACGTCGCTTCGGGTGAATGTCGTTCGGGGGAGTGTCGTTTCGGGCGAGAGACTTTTCGGGTAGAAGTCGTTTCGGCTGAGTGTCGCTTCGGGTGCAAGTCGTTTCGGGTGAGTGTGGTCCACCCGTTTTGATGTGGCGAAAAGGGCGAAAATGACCTCTGAAACTAATAATTTACTGAAATTAATATTTCCCAACGGATATCCAGGTAATATTAGGAATATATTGATACGATTGATAATTAATTATGAATTTCTAGATAATTGGGAATACAATTTAAACTTTGGTGATTACATCTCGAAATTGGGAACATACAAAGCAGAAGATTTAACGAAAGAACCGATCCGTCTACAAGATGAGAAAGCTACCAATCTCGATCAAACCCAAGAGCTTGCAATTTCCAATTATAAAACTTTCATCGAAACGGCACAATGTTCACGAGATTTGTTCACCGAGTTCAACTCGATCGAATCAAAATTGGATGAACTGTTGGTCGATCTGCCCGTATTCGAAAGGAAATGTCAAAGTTTCGGCGAAGAGACCAGTGGGATCAATAATTTGAGACGATTAAATTCTCTAACTTTGACTAGAAATGCCCAACTTTTGGAAATTTTGGAATTGCCTCAACTGATGAGTAACTTTATCAATGATGGCTTGTATGAAGACGCTCTGGAACTAGCAAGTTACGTCAGGAAACTATACTCCAAGCATCCAGACATTCCAATATTTAAAGTAAATGAATTTATAAAGATTTTATTGATAATTCATGAGCAATTTTCAGAGTATTGTCGATGATGTCGATAAGGCTTGGTTACTGATGCTCCACCAACTTCTCATTCAACTGAAACAAGACTTGACTTTGCCCAAATGTCTACAAATAGTTGGACATCTTAGGCGAATGGATGTTTTTACTGAAACTGAACTGAGATTGAAGTTTTTACAAACCAGAAATGCCTGGCTTCAGTCCTGCCTCCAATTCATACCAAAAGATGATGGTAATTATAGCAAAATCAAGTCAAATTTGTCTATATTACGATATTTTTTCAGTGAATTATCATCTGAACAAGACTGTTGAAGTAACTCGGGTGAATTTATTCAACATTATCACTCAATATCGCGCGATTTTCAACGATGACGAGCACAGTCCATTAGCCTCTTTGAAAAATCAAAACGTGAACCAGAACGTAATCTTTTTCACTTGGATTCGCGCAAAAATTACTGATTTTTTGGAAACCTTAAAAGAAGATTTAGAAAAAGGAGTGTCTTCAATAGATTCGATCCTATCGCAGTGTATGTATTTCGGCGTGTCGTTTAGTAAAGTGGGTTGCGATTTCCGCTCATTAATGATCCCAATTTTCAACGAGAAAATCACCGGAAATTTCATTTCATCCATTGATAAAGCCTTGATTAATTTCGAAAAGAATATGGAGCGGTTCACTTTGATCAATAAGAATAACCATTCAAATTTGCCGTGGAAAAATAAAAGTGAAGATGCTTTACAACCACCCGATAGTTTATTAGAATTCTACCCCCTGGCCGAATTTTTGAATAATGTTTTGAGTTCGTTAAATGATTTGAAATTGTGTCCTCCCATAGCTAGCGTAAATTCGGTCGTTTCCAGTTTAGAAAAAGCCTTAATTTTCATTGCAAAGTCGATTCTAGTCTTGCACGCCCAAGAGCAACAAGCTTTCAGTTCCAATTCCAAAGACGCTTTCACCAGATTGTGTATGTGTTTCATCGATGATTTGGTACCGTATTTGCAAAAATGTCTGCACGTTATTTTTCCACCGACTGGTTTGGCCGGTAATTTGGGAATCAGTGTGCAGATATTGCAAGCAGAAAGGGTCACTTTTCTAGATAAGGAAACCATTGTACAACCGATTAAGCATTTGTTACCTGTAAAAGTCGATAACTTGGAGATAATAAAGTGAATATTTTATGGTAATTATTAGATTTAATCACGTAAAACATTCAAAAATTACAGATTTCTTCAGATAGATGATATACTTTTGGGATTAGGTTATTACATCACATGAATTATTATTAACAATGGATATGTCGGCATTTGGTATGGAGTTGCCACGAGAAGACGCATAAGAGCCTGTACCCTCCTCCTCCAGGAGAGTATCCATAGTAGCCCTATATGAAAAGCACACAATTATCAAGAAGAATCGAAATTTATTATGAGAATAAATGAATGAACCTTCTGTCTCCTCGTGGCGTTAAATCTCATCCGAAATCCGTGATCGTGGTCGCATTGATTTTGATTTGGTTCATTTTATTATTCGGATAGGAGGAAGGCAAGGCCACTACAGTTGTTGTGGTGGAGTCTGAGGTGGTCGAGCCCCTCTTCTTGTAGAAGTTGTGGGTTTGATAGAGACTATAAACACTCTTTAATAATAAGTTAATTTATTCTTATCGCGAAACGGCTCATAATTATTATACATACCGCATACTGTCCCTGGCTTGCGAAGACCAGTCTTTGCTCGAGGAATATCGCGCCCTTCTCGACCCCAAAGTCCTGCGAGTGTGCCAACTGTTGTAATGGTGTCGAACGGTGTTTTTCACTTCGGCGTTCAGAAAGCAATAGAAAAGCGCCACCGTAAACCCCTGCAATTTTATTTCGTTTTATGGGTGAGAACAGAAATTCTCAAATAATGATACAAACTTGAGTGGATAAGAGTACGGCTCTGACGCTATCGTAAATTCGTCTCGAGATTCCTTGAGTCGGTCCGACCATTACGAAAATGTAAGTCACCCCCAGGAGGGGGATGAGAACGAGGAGTGCTTTTGCGGCCTTCCTGTATTGCTGAGTTTCCACGTTATTGGCCGAACGCAATTTCGTTATCAACACCTTGAAAGTCATACGAAATAATACGATAATGTGAAATAGGCTATAGAGGATACGCGTGGTTTCAAAATCATTTACCCACATGATGATGACCAGAAAAATGACGTTGATGACTAGGACCGCAACGGCGGGCCCTTGAAAAATCCAGTCGAAAGGATGTTCTGTCCAGGGGCAACTCCTAAATAATTCGCCTGCCTATAATATTATTATGTCGTTTTACTTATAATGAAATATTATTGCGACCCCGAACATGTGACGATGGTCGGATTTATGGCCGCAGGCAAATCGCAATTCATGGGGTTAATCAACGGCCCAATTATACGGTATACGTAATGTTCGCCGGATTTAGGGCCTAAAGCGACTTATTAGACCGGCTAAACACAAACCAGCTAGACTAGAAAATATATCCTCTCTGTCTCTCGTCATAAATAAATAATAAGTACGGCTAGGATCCTTTTGTTTCATAATAATTGGATTTTCTACCAAGTTTTAATAGTTGACAAAATAATAGAGTCCTTGGTGCGCTCGTAGATTACTTTACTATTTTCAGTCTATTTATAAAAATGCGGTGAAATCTAATCGAAATCAAACATTTACTCGGCATAATATCCTAAATACACTTTGAATTAAGGCGCGTACTAGTTACTTATAACTTGATATACTCCCTGTACTTATTAGGTAATATACCCGGTATAACAAGGTAGGTAGACACGGTGTATCAGTTATATTATAGTAGGTAAAGTTTGAGAAATTCGATTTTCGTTAAATAAACACAGGAGTCGCAAGGAGGAAACTGTCTCAGCGCTTTGATATTCGATAACAAACTCTCATCTACCTACACGAGACTACCTACATATTATGTTATCGAATACAGAGGAGACGGAATTATAATAAAAAAAACAGAAAGAAGAGTCTACTATAGTTCACCTGCTGATCCTCGATTGGCAAAGTGAAGCTTTTCGCAACTCCCCATATCAGGACGAAAATTATCGGTCCTCCTGTAATTCAAATTTCAGTAAATTAGAAACCCTGTGTGCATGCGAAACCTTGAAAAGGGTCATCCCTTTCCGTTCTGATATCCTTCAAACTTTATGAGGGGGTAAACACCAGGGGAAATGCGTCAGAAAATTTTCATCTCGAACAAGTCATCATTAATCACCTATGTTAGTAGGTACTCTTTGATTTTCATCGAAATTCGTAAAATTACCACCGGAAAAGGGTCAAAACGGTACTAATTGCCATCATTAGCCACAACAAACACCTCTCTCTCATTTCTTTGATGGATGTAATTTCATATTAAAGCGAGATATAGGATCAGATTTTAACCCCCCATGAAAGAGGGTTATACGAATCCGGATCTAATATTATTATTATTATAGAGGGTGGGTTTATAGGGGGTGGTGGTGTTATTGTGCGTTGTAGTGCGAAGGGCCCTTTCACCATCATCGGTTCGTTACTAACTTCACACGAGTGAGGTGGACAACAAAACTCACCCCATCCGATAACGGCGTAGATGCGTGGTTTGATATTCTCCCCGGTGAACGTTTTCACCACCAAAATGTACAGGTACAGCCCTGCAACGACAACGCGATAATAAAACACGGAATAATCCTCCCTGCTCATTATAGGTAATAACCATTAATTTAAAACGTATCATTTCCATTGATTTATATATCAGATTATTAAAATTTATCTCGATTTCTTTTTTACCTGATACTTTTATAATGTATCATTATAATGCCTACATAAAAATGATATAAATTTACGTTATATCCGGCTCACCTTCTACGAACATCCAGAAAAAGTTGGTCAGGTGGAAATAATGCAGCAAAATTATGAGGAAGATACAGAATGCCTTGTTGGATTGTAGCGGCACCTAAAACAATCGTACGAAATAAAAGGACATTTGTACAGGAAACTTTGTACTCGGGAGCGATTTTTCTCGTATATTTCTTTCATTTTTTGTTACTTCAATTCAGATTCTGCAGGCTAAAATGCGCACTTGTGGGAAAAATTGGCGGATGCGCCGGGATATACATCCTACACAAAATTCCCTCTTGCAGTATTTTAAACCCTCTGACACCATACATTTTTGTAATTTCCAGATCAAAAGTTATCGTGATTCGTGAACCAAAACCCTGCATTTTCAATAATGTTCCAGGTACCGTTTGTCATGTATTTTTAACCGAGGAACTAGAGCGTTTAGATCGATATCACAACTGTAATCCACAGAAAATATTTCTAAGAATTTCCCAAAAAGTACAAACTTTTGGATTAGATATCTATTTCTGAAGAGTAAAAAGGTGATCTCTGCAACCGCAAACAAAACGTTTGCAATATTTGCTCGAATAATAAGACTCGAATATACTCACTTGTCGATCGACTGTTGATTGAGGGAAAATAATTTTTTATCTAAACTATCCATCATGAAATCGTAATCAAACCACACAAACATCAAAATCTATTTACGAGGAAATTTTCCCATTGGTGACGACGAATGAGATCGCAGCGAAATGAGGGATGAAGACGATGCAAATAATACACACACGGCTTATCCAATCCCGCGAATTACTCTAATCCGGGACAGGGTGCAAATAATAATATTCCGATGCGAATACGGAAACAGGGGAATTTACGCCTGATTAAGTCGCACGAATTTGCATACATGCATACAAGGGGCGACCGAATATTACGCAAAAATCACACCCCGGAACCAGGAATCTGGAATATTAACTAGAGCGGAATGTACTCACCTGCAGGACGTACACAACGATCCACATGAAATTCGATAAAATATACGAACACATCAAATTCATGTGAATGGTGTTTCGGAGACATTTCAAATCCCTGAAAGCAGAAAACGTGTAAACATCATCACCATGATTGATGCCCAACCCAATGCATTAAATTACATATAACTTCCGACAAATTCGATCCTGGAATTTGTTTTCTCCTGAAACTCTCCCTAAGTAAGAAGTTGAATTGTTAACACCTGAAATCGACCCATTCATTTCAGATTGTTCCCAACTACTCGAAAATCCCATTATATAATCTACCATTATTTACCTAAGGAAATGAGATCATGCGACTTTATCAAATTTCGATCCTTTTTCCTACAAAGTAAAAGTGTGTCGCGATAATAAAAACCATTGGCGCCCGAATTATTATTATTTGATAAAGATGATTGATTTCTCCAAGTCCTAATTAAATTTCGTCAAATTCGAATCGATAACAAGTCCATACCAATATTTGCTTTTCTCTTATGATACGAGAAAAGTATAGCAGTCGCAAAAAGACTCACCTGTGTATCAGAATGACACAACAAACTTAAACTTTACTACGTGGAAGAAATGTTGGCTTAAATTCACGTTATTGGCTAAAGATAATCGATAACGATCCAGGATGGGCCTGTATAAAAACCTGGGAATAGCTTAAGGCGATCTAGAAAGTGCCCAGTTTGTGTCTCGTGAATTACTGCCTGGAAAACAACCGTGCCTTTGATGGATTTTCCAAGAGGGCCGATTTGGCCTTTGAGTGGAAGATTAGGTCTTAGCATTTTTTCAATTCGAATGCCAGATCTAACTCTTCCATATGAAGGCTAATTCGTGTAAGAAATCTTCAACGAAATTACTTAAATATTTACACAAATATTAAGATTATGTACTAGGTAGGTTCGAAATGATAAAAATCGTGAGAAAATCATCATGAGAGTACCGTAAAGTAAGTGGAGTAGTGGTCTCTTCACTTTAGATTTCATAGTGAGATTCAACTCCTCCAACTTATTTTTTGGACTCATTTCAGCAAAAATCGAATGAATATTCATCGTCACACCGAATCGATTGGGAAAAGGAAAGAGTTGTACGGGTCCGGATTATTTTACTCACTTGAAATTCCAGAAAATATAAACGGCAACGAACAAAGCGACCAAACTGACCGTGTACCCCACGAAATAGATCGTCGTCGTCAATTCCACTTCTGGGGGTACGTCCAGGACGGAAAGCTCTTTACATGCGGTGTAATTGCTGTACGCGTTCCATGTGCCATTCGAATAACAAAATCTTGTCGCATTTTCTGCAAAGAGAAAACGCAAAATCTACAATTTTACTACTAGAATTTCTATGATTGCTCTAATAAAAGACACTAGTCGTTTTCATTTAGGTATACTTAATACCGCACCGAGACTAGAGAATAACTTAACAGTAAAACTTGACGAGTCCTAGATTTCCTGCATTTTCAATTTTCAGGATTATTTCAGTCGAATTGAGACTCGAATATGTATTATACTAATTATGAGACGAATTGAATAAATTGAGGTCTGTTGGAGTAATAAATGAGTCGCTTTTAACTAGAGAACCCATTTCCTTTTCCTAGACTAACAAATAATTTATAAGAAAACGGAAAGGCGAAACGTGTTAAGATTTCTAACTTGCAAACTCGCCACTTCATTATAGAGTCATGAATAAGTCTCTCCGCGGAAGATGATGTGATATTTTTACTAATTGAAGATCTATATTATATACATTTCTCCCTCGTTTTAATTAAAACAATCTTTTAATATTTTATCCACTCCTAGATAATAATCATACTATTATTATTAGAAATTTTTGGTAATAATGGGTGGCGTTATTGATATAGATCACAGTTCGATGAAATAAAGTGACATTTCCAGCGATTAATGGGATCATTATTGCATTGGCTGTGACCAATCAGAATAGAGCCATATTCAGGTACAATTGGCAACAGCGTAACAATCGCGAAATTGACATTCAAAAATGGCGACAATTTGTTTGAATAATTGTTACGAGTGGTGAAGTGTCGAAAATTACTTGATCGTTTAATTGAAAATATGCATATGAATGATATAAGTGATAGTGAAAATGGAGACGAGCTTATAGGAACGGCTCCGGAGATACCAGATACCTGAAATATCCAGAAAGAGCTATGAAGGTATGACACTTATAACAGTTCCCTTCGCAATGTTCACAGCTTACAAATCTGCGCCGATCTGACAACACTACATTCTGTCCGTCACAGCTGTTTTGAATGAAATTTGAAAGTTGAGCGAATTTTCGAGAGCCGTTTTAACTGTTTTGGAGTGGATAAAGCATAGTATTAAGCTCGCGTGTTTTGGCTTTTATTCGCTCGTTTGAATTACGCCACTCGCTGGCGCTCGTGGCGTAAGTTTTTCAAACTCGCGAATAAAAGCTACCAAAACACGCTCACCTAATAATATTCTATTAGTACCTCCGAGAGAGAGAGCGAACACGACTGATTACTTAAAGTTAATAAAACTTTCGGTCGAGTTCGTTTCAAGATTAATTTATCTCAAAGAGACTACTGTGCCGAAATCCTCACAAAGTCCCGTGTTTTGTAAAAGTAGAGGATATAACAAGAGGTAGTTACGTAATAATAATACCAGAAAGGAATACGAAACTCTTTTAATCCACACTATAAAACATGAGGCGAATAATGGGATTACAACACAAAGAGACTGTAGGAGATGTTTCTAAGCTTTTAGAATTATCCGAATGCGATTAAATTGATTTTCTCGAGGTTTTATTATCGAATTGCTTTTGAGACCAACAAACCCGAAAATTTTTAATTATTTCTCGCATGAAAAACGCGCCGGTAAAGCTCACAAAAGAAGCGGCGTCGCTCTAAAAATATACCTGTAAACGTGTCGTTTGATTATACATGATAATAATAATACATAGCACGCGAGGGGACAAAAGCTCAAATAATTTTGAATAATCCAGTGTGAAATCCATTGGGAGACCAATTTCTATCCAGTTACGAGAGAGGCGGTGTCGTCGCTTTGGGACTAATTTAAATGTAGGTAATCGACAACGTTATTTAATTTACTAGGTCCGCCCAGTACATATACGCAATCACTCCATTACTCAAATAAAACCGATTCAATTCAATTCCGAGTCCTAATTGACCGATTCCACACGCATTTTCACTATTTTTCCTGCACTCGATTGGGTGCCTACATATTGAAACGGTTCGTGGGCTTAGGCTTTTGAATTTCAAATTTGGCGCGCCTGTCTGTCAAGTTACTGAAGGTAACTTCACTGTTGACAAGGCGCGATGTTCTACTTTTCAAATCAAAATGGCTGTGCTAGTCTAGTGGAATCGAAATGATTAAAAGGACCCTATTTGTGAATGGTTGTGCCGTAGTAACTCTCTCGCGATGATTTTGTGACCCAAGACTTAATTGTGATTATTGAGGTAGAATCGTGACCAGGTAAATAAAACACAAAGGTTGGTTTAATTCGTATATTGAGGTATTTTCAATATACACGGGATTCTCTGAAAAAACCTGCTTTCTTCCAGGACGTCAGCTCGTCCGAAAGGTGCAATCAGGAAAAAGAGACCCGGACTGATTTATTTTAGTCTAGGAGGTACAGCCGAAGCAGCTCCTGGTATCGGCCTGATCTCTATGCTACTGACAATTCACACAGAAACGTACCCAGAAGAACGCGACCCAGACAGACCACTGAGTTAACAAGATACTCGAGTGATGTGTAGGGTTTATCGCTGAATTGCCGAAGCAATTGATGAGGTTCCACCGTATAGTATATGTTCCTATACGGCGGCTGATGGCAGGCTTGGCCTGAGTGTGTTGCTCCCACGATGGCTATAGATGAGTAAGTATGCGTAGATTTTCGATGGCTCGAAATATCAAGTCAACGATGTGAACCATCTAAGGCCCGGTCAGCAGAATACGTTTAACTGTGTTTGTTGTTCCTTTTTAGGTTACGACTAGATCAGGACGATACTCGGAGGTACTAATCTCGTAGTAGCTTGAAATGGAGGAAATCAGGAGTGAAGAATAAATAATGAATACAGCGCAGCTCTAGAAGCTCTCAGTGTAACTCTGTAATTAAAATAAATGTCGAATTCTCTACGAGACTTGTGAAGACTGCAGATTCGCCGGACGTAGGAGACCTGGTTAAATGATAAGGAACTTGTAGGTGTGATTGAATTAGTAATGTACTCGGCAGGACGAGAGGCCGGAACACTCCGCAAATGAGAAACCGACGATTCGGACCGCGAGCCCGTGCTCCAGTCCCCGTGGTGTAAAAGCGGCGAGTCGGACCGAGAGCTTGCGCTCCAGTCCCCGAATTGTATGTGAGGTTATGACTCGGACCGTGAGCTCGCGCCCCAGTCCCTGAAGTGGGTGTGAGATGACGGTTCGGACCGAGAGCTCGCGCTCCAGTCCCCGAGATGTAGTGAGGTTACGATTCGGACCGTGAGCCCGTGCTCCAGTCCCCGAGGTGGGTAGACGGCGATTCGGACCGAGAGCCCGTGCTCCAGTCCCCGAGGTGGGTAGGCGGCGATTCGGACCGAGAGCCCGTGCTCCAGTCCCCGAGGTGTGTAGACGGCGATTCGGACCGAGAGCCCGTGCTCCAGTCCCCGAGGTGGGTAGGCGGCGATTCGGACCGAGAGCTCGTGCTCCAGTCCCCGAGGTGGGTAAACGGTGATTCGGACCGAGAGCCCGTGCTCCAGTCCCCGAGGTGTGTAGGCGGATTTTTGCCAAGGGTCTTACTGTTGTTGTGATGAGGGTCTAGGCGTCTGCTGCTGCTGGATCGTTGACTGCCACACTGGAAGTCCCCAATCGGAGCTCGAGTGGTCATATTTATAACGATTCCCCTCCTAAATCTATTCCCCCTTTGTTCTCCCCTCTCTCTAAAATCGTGACGAGTCTGGAACTTTCGCAGTCGCTAGCCACGTCCACACGGTGGCATCTTCCCCGAAAAATCGATCCGTATCATAGCAGGCTGATGAATATTAGTTCGAGGCCGCAAATATGGATGGCGTTTCGTACTAATCCGGAAACGGAAATTGTACGTTGCCAAGTAATCGCGAATATATTTTCAAAAATCGCTTGTCATCGTGTGTCAAACTGTCTGAAACGAGATTTGATTTAGTGTTTTTCTACATTTTTTCGACAATCCCATAAAATTTATTTCGCGGTTTCGTCATATAAGTGAAGAAAATGCCCTTTGATGTGTGTCTCGTGTGTGGCTCGCGCTCAGCGAATTAAATTTTCCATCATTTACCAAGAAATGAGACAAGGTAAGACGTCAATATCATCTCTCCTTTTCATACCTACTACGAATGTCGAATTCCCTATTAAATTTTTTGAATTATTTTATAGAAATGCAGTTAAAATGGTTAAAACAATGATACCTTGCAATATACGTCAATTATACGTACGCTCACAAAATGAAAAGAACACTTTGAGGAAAAACGGACAAGAAAAAAAGTCAACAAATTTAATTGGGGTAAATCATTTCCTTCCTGAGTCTTTTTTAGATACTAATTTCTGTTCTTTTAGGCGCAAATCGTGGCTTGATACAATGAACCTCCCTGACATGGTTGGTTTACTTTCAATTTATCATCGTATTTGCAGTTTTCACTTTGAAAAAACGTCCTATGCTATAGTAGTAGGACTTCTATTTTCCAACCAGAAAAATCCGCAAATGTTCTGGCAACTTCATAGGGTATTCAGACTTCATCTGCGTTCAACGAGACATTTGATTCGAAGGCACCCACAACGTACTCAGAAAAGTTGTCTACTACAGATAATGGACAATTTTTTTTTACTGATCCTCAAACTTTGTTTTCTGAAACACCTCATGGACCAGAAGTTTTATTGGGCGTTTTTAAAAAGAAAAATTACCAATTGAGAAAACTGGAAAAAAAATGTGAGTCAACCCACCAAAGCTTATACAATTTTAAAAATTAAAATAAAGACTCATTTGCTCATTTTAAAATGATTTTTTATGTTTCAGAGAAATTCAAAACACAACGTATCAAAATGCAGTTTAAAAAATTGGCGACCAACCTTGTCTTCTCATTTCCGCTGCGAATGAATTTACTAAAAAAGAAGAACGATGGATAATGAAATCGCAGTGCCGCTCGAATTTGATTACTGATGTGTACAGACTGGAAAATATGCATTTTGTATATTCGTGCATATTTCTTGCATCTTTCGTGCATATTTAATACATATTTTATGAAACTCAAAACTTTACACAAAATACGGTGGGAATACCGTCTCTCCATAAAGGGTGTCTATCGGTATTTATGAATAGACCGATTTTAATGTTATTTATGATTATAAAATGACGAAAACTGCACAAAAAAGGCGAAAAACGCGAAGATAATCGCTCAGAAAACTGCGAAAGTCATTGCTCTCTGTCTCTGCTTTTCAAATGCTTACAAGATAGGACAGAGGGATAGCCACACGGAATTTTCGTCATCTTTTGTGCATATTTTACCACTTTTTCGTGCATATTTTCCAGTCTCTACTTTATGTGGTCCCGCTTATAAGAACAGAACCTGCGCTGAACACGAAAAAAAGCTATAGCTATAGCTATCAGTTGCCTATGAAGTCCAAGAATGGAATCCAGAACAGTCTTTGCAGTGTTATTTCAAATTAATACTACCTATTAGTAAAATATTTTGATTGTAAATGTTATTTAATCTGCCATCTGCGCGAATATAAATCTAGTATTGGAAACGTAATTGTAGGTATTTATGGATAAAATATTATGTGTGATTTTAAGACTGAAATTGTACAAAAATTTATGATTGATAAAATTTTTGTATTTTTCCATTTTTAAAATGCCCTGTGGAAATTTTAAAATCTAAGAATGCGTGGGCAAGGAACCCGCATACGGTTTCCGGTGAATAAAGCCATTGCTTAGCAACATTTTTTCATTTTCTGGTTTAGAATGCCATCTATGTGTGCGGCCCTGAACTTACCTACCCCCACCACGGACAAAAATTACCCCTTTCTTTCCCCTCTGGGTATACAAAAATCTGACCTACTCTGTGGCCACGTCTAACTCGTTACAGTTTCCTATCCTAGTTTAAACTTAAGACTACCGATGGCGCCACACAATAACAACAAACTGGCATTTCGACATCTGACAGGTTGTTTTGAAAAATGAATATTATTAAATCCGTCCCGACTAATAACTAAACAGAAACGTAATTCTAATCACAACTTAGGCGATAAGAAAAACCCCGAACGTAAACAGTGTTGGCACGAAGAAAAAACCCGGCTTATTCAGGTAAACAAAGCACACCCCGGTGTGGATGGCTTCAATATGGAGAAAAGTTTTCATTGGGCTAGGATTTAGAGGTTTAGAAATTAGAACCACGAGTCTCAATTATTTCGAATATTCAACTAAAGTAATCACAATAAAGTTGGCTCATGCGAGGTTTGATTGCGGCTTTTATTGATGATGAGCTCTTCTCTGGATCATTTCGAGTCGAAAGGTCTCTCAATAATAAAAGCTCGAAACGAATCCGTTTGGGCACATGTCTCGTAAAATTTCAAATATCGCCCAGAGATCGACCTCCGCAGGGGATGCAAACGTTATAACGCGTGGGCATCGTCTATAGAAAAATCTATTTCATGACTAGTCACAGAATTCCGCGAAATTAACATGGAAATTCAATCTAAGTAGAACGAATAAAAAGTGACAAATTCGAAAGCTCATAACTCGTGGAATGTTTTGTGCCGTTTTTCTGAAGCTCAAAAATGGCAAAGACAATTTTCCAAACTCACCTCTTGTGTCGTATTTGATTTTGTTGAGTTCATCGAAACAGGGCAGGACCGCTGTGGCGTCGGGGGGAGTTTGGGGCCAACATAAAACGGTGTCGAAATCCACGGGGCACCCGTTCGATGGCGGGCTGGTGGTCTTCTTCAGGTGGCACGACAATTCCGCGTGGGTGTCGTTGCCTAATTGCTCCAAAAGACGTACGATCTCGTCGCTGGTCATCAGAGTTTGCCCATTATCCCCTTCACCCATTTTCACCTATTTATAGAGACCATAGAGATTATTGAGTGGTTATGGAACGAGTCGAGTGGTAGTAATTCGAACGTGATTGCGGAAAATTCAGATTGCGAAGAGGCGGAAAAAGTTATTGGCACCTTGTAATGTGTCGGGAATTATCCATTATACCCTCAACTAAATTACAGTACGGGGTGGAATATCGGGAGAAGTGTTGGGAAACAACCCCAATTAATAGCGTCTGTTTTCCACCCTCTCTCAACTTGGAATTTCCAGTGTCACGTCCTGTACATATACGAATATTTCCAGTCTCTCTGTCTGCGAACTCTACTTATATGAGAAAAATTCATACAAATTACCCTTCCCCTAATAACTCCCATGGAAATTATTTATGGAATTTTCGAGTGGATTTCGGGGCTCGGCAGTAGGAAAACGAATGGCAATTTAAGATCTTGACGCAATAAATTTGCTGGGAACGCCACACCGTCGGCAAGATAGAGTCAAATTTTTTCAGGTTTTCCTTAATCCTCGTTAAAGTCGGAACGGCGTGTGCGAATGAAATAAGGAAAAAACCGTAAAGATTTACTGCTTATCGTTGCATCTTTTTTGATATTTGCAGATAAAAGAAGGCGCGTGAAAATCCCCAAGGATTTTCTTGTATTCAGAAAAATACATTTTCTCTCGTGTAATTAAGTTTTTTCAACAACGGTTGTAGCTCAGTAGACATTAAAATGAGATCGAGATCTTTTAATGAGCGAAATAAAGCGGCTGGTCCAGGGCGAACTTTTCTATTATTTTTTTTTTCAAAGTTTTGGGTCGCAGCTGGATATAACGAGAAGTATAGGGAAATTTCGCTACAACACAAATCCGAATCTGGGTCGGTTTCGTAATATTTCGACCTCTCTTTGAAGTTGACACATTTTATCACGCAGTATGGTAAAGTGGTGAGTTAAAAATCGTCACTCTTCGCCTTTATATTATTTTTCGTCTTTTCGCGAAAAAGAAAAGTATACTTTGGAGACACTGCTCTTTGGTGCAATTTTCTCCGTAGTAAAAATAAAGTCGAAACGTCGCCTTATTCATATTCTTCTTATCTTTCGGCTCGAACGCGAAATGAATTACGAAAACTATGACGTCATTTGCCGAGATACGAAAATCCGCATCCGGTTTTCATTTATGTTATTTATTACATCAAATCAGTCTTAATCTTAGTCTGATAGGTTTATTATTAATTTATAAATTCTGGTTAATTTTTTCAAAATGGCAAAGTTAATATCGGATTTTCTCGAGGGAAATCATAATGAATTGAGTTTTGGAAACTTTCCTTCCATTATAGTGTGCGAAAGAGTTAGTTGCGAACTTGAGAAAATATTCTCCCTCATGTCTTACTTTATCATTTCTCGTTGGTAATTTTTCCATCACAATAAAGAAAAAATACAATGGTAATGAGAAAACCACGAGTGGAAATTTATTTAAAGTTGCCGTAATTGAAGGAAATCGTGATAAACTTTCATAATATTCCTTAATTTATACGCAGGTGTAACAATAATAAATTGATTAGACTCTGGTGGTAGAGCCGGAGGAAAAATAATTAAATTACGTTCGAATTACCACACCAATTTTCCGTCTGCGATTTACATCTTTAGCACACGGTTTTTTGTAAAATATTTTCTCTGAATAACTGAATTAAAATTACAATTGTATATAAAAACACCATCGGAATTATTTCCTAGGCCTTATTTTCTCTCCCCGAATTTTTAAGAGCGAATTCGTCTTGATTCCGGCTGACTTGACAGTCTGTCTCTAGGAATAATGATTAAGGGTCACCCCACATCCCAACCCTCATCCGGAGAAAAGGGCGAGATGTAGTCAAGTTAGGTAGGCATATAAAGGGATGGACCTATAACTTCCAATGAGATTATATACCCGGCCGACACTATCCAATCTAAAAACAATGAATATAATTTAATCTCGTCCGGGATAATGTAAATCGTTTGTTGTTATTGCCGGTCAGCCCCCATTACATACTTTTAGTTACTCTGCTTCCATTAATTCCTATAAGTACAAAACTTGATCGCAATTCGATGATGATGATGGTGGTGTGCTCCGGACATGCAACCAAAACGCCCACGACGAATAACAATAATTCCAAACCGCAAACCGATTTTCACCATCACACAACGTTACCCGATTATTTGCTTATATCAATTTTTCAATTCTACATATAAAGATAGCCCGATTTTCCGCTGTGTGAATTTTTACACGAATTTTCACAGGTGGACCGACATCCAGGCCAAATTCTTCCGAGCGATTTACCTTTTATAAACACACGTCCCATAAATCGCAAACACCACCAAACAGAAAACGACTTAGTAACCATCATCAAGAAAACCGTTCAATTTTAATGAAGTCGAGCTTGACTCCCTCCCTTGAGACTTTTCTAAATCCATTAATGATTTTTCCGGATTTTCCCGCTACATTTATAAACCACCACCACCACGAGAAAGATTATTATTATTAAAAGAGAAAAGAGGTCGAGGAATTTCTCATATAACCGGGAACACTCTTAACGTTAGAGTAATCGAATTGAAGCGCCTCTCCGTGGTCTTAATTGGATTCCCAATCTTGTGACTTGAGATGTGAAGAGACGAGTCTGTGTGATTGACAATGTTAAACCGCAAGGAAATCTCTCTCACATAATAATTCCGTAGTTTATAGGGCTTAATTAATTGCGAATCGAGATCGCCCCGCTTTATGGGCCTATTAGGAAATATGTGTAAACTCTACTGTGATGCAAAATCGTAAAAATACTCGCGACAAGGGATTTTTATGCGAGGCGTCGACGGATATAATAATTCGCTCTATATTTTTATGTGTCAGGGCTTTTTTTCGATACCTAAAGAAAAATGCTTATTTTCAGAATAGCACATATGTACTGTAGAGTGATCGACAACAAAAGATAATTTAGGGTAGAGGTGAGAAAAGCTTTTTTTGTTATTAAAAAGTACAAGGGATGAAGAATTTCGCACATGAGACGTAATAAACTATGTGCCCTATACTGTCTCCCTCCGCTTTATATCACATTACAAGGGAAATATTCGGAATATTTCATACGCACATTCCGAAAATTTCCCTCCAATACTTTTGCACTGATGATGTTGATAATAACTCACCCCATGAATAATTTATCACACAGGAAGATTGGATCTGGACTGACTTTTCACTCGAATTTTTCAGTTTTCTCTCAGATTTGGAGTACAACTCAATGTGAGGTCGACCGAAGACTGGTGTGGAAGAGCTCTCTCAACCCAAAGCTCGGCGAGGAAGGAGCTTCAGCAGTGCGTGGAAATTCGCAAAGTGGCGGTTTGTATTGAAATGGGGAAGACTAGAGGCGCGCCTGCTCAGGTGAAAAGTTAGTATGGCCCTTTGGTATGGCCCTTTGGTATGGCCCATATTCAGGCGCCGCATCATCCACCGATTGTTAGTTCATCTCGTAAAATACTCCATACTATATCTACAAACATCAAATAACTAAAATTAATTAACTTATCCTTCATTTATCGTAGTAGAGTTTTGATTATAGTTTGACTTGTGATGATGTTCACTTTGAAAGTTGAAATAAACACCAGGGGCAATTCTAGAAGACTATGAATGTACTAGACTATAGGATAACTGATGGTTCAGGAGATCAATGAGAAATTTTCACAAACTTCAAACTAATTTGTCCCTTTTCTAAACTTTATCTCAACAAAAATACTAACTGCAGGATATTAAATAATTTCTCCATTAGAGTTTGGAATTAGTAGACGCAAAAAGTGGCATGTATTTCAACGACCGTAATAATTTCATGATTTTACACCCCTTGAAGTTAATTAGACAAGTGATTCCTGTGTTTAGTTTATTAAAATCTTATAAAAGTAAGTAATTAAACTTTCTAGATAAAATATTTTCGTAATATAAAAGCTTCTTGGCTCATTTCCTGGATCGATCTGATCGGTTCAGGGTTATTATCACGATCGTGTTTAGCCAATTCCTCGTAAATGTCGTCATTTCGTCCGAAATCGTTGGGTTTTCTCGGTAGAATGTGCACATGGATGTGCTGAAATCAATAAACGTTAATCTTCATTTTCACTATAGTTTAGAAGAAAAAAAAATGTACCGGAACTGTTTGTCCTGCATTTTTACCATCCTGTACACAAATTGTTGACGAAGTTGATGCATAAACTCTCTCGACAATTTTTTGTACTTTTACAACGGTTTGGAATAAGTCCGCAACCTCTTCTTGGGTTAAATCCTGAAGTCTTTTAGCTCTCCTCAAGCTCGATATTAGAACATCTATTATTATTGAAAGGAAGAAATAAATGTTTATGAAACAAATAACAACATAAATACTTACGTCCAGGAACTACACATCTGATATTAGTAAAGGCAAAGCTCAAGTCGGTCCTATAGAAAACGGTAGAACCTGGAACGGTTTTATCCGCAAAATGGTAACTTTCATCATCAACAATTAGGAATTTTTGCTTATACAATAAGCCTAGACTATAAATATCGTTTCTTCTATGTTCGAACACTGGCATATCCTCTCTAACTCTGCTAATGATATCATTATCGATAATCGCATAAGCTATACTCTCGTTAGTGGGATTGGTTTCATCATATTTAGGACATTCTGCTAAAATTTTTCCCCAAGGATCTATTATCTAAAGAAATAATTATTATGACTGATACCAATAAAAGTGTTTATCATCATCACCAAAGACTGCCCATAAGAAATGCGTTTTTTATTATGCTGTCCATATTGGGCAGCTGCAATCACATAACATTGATTTTCGATTGCTCGAGATCTCAGTAAAACCTCCCAATGTAATTGGCCAGTTGCATTGGTGAAAGCTGATGGATATGTTAAGATATTCGCCCCTAATTTACGCTGCAGAGTACTCAATTCTGGAAATCTCAAGTCATAGCACTGAAATAAAATCTGTAATAAAACCAGTCTCCCATTTCTCATAAAGCAAAGCTTACTATTGATAAAGACAGTGCTCCTGCTGGTGTTTCTATAGCAGGTACGACTTCGGTACCTCTTTCTATAACATCAGATTCCTTCAAATTCACATTTTTCTCTGGTATACTCACATCATATAAATGCAATTTTCTATAAACCCCTTCGATTTCGCCATTAGAGTTTAAAAGTACGTGAGAATTATACAATTTATCAGACGAGGCAGACAATTCGTGAAAACCACCAACAGACAACCAAATTTTATAGTCTCTAGCCAAAATTCTATACTGTTCCATTAGGACCCCAGTTAGTGGCTCCGCCATCGATTTACTCTCATCTTTATTGTCCGCAATATAATCACAAGCTTCCGGTAAGAAGACTACCTGTAATTAAACAGCGAGTTAGAATAAGCCACAAAATTTGTAATCTAACACTCACCTCCGCTTGTCTCTCTGAAGCTTGTTTTACAAGATTTTTTACGATTTTCAAATTATTTTCTTTATTGTTGGTCGCCGTGAATTGAATAACAGCCACGTTGCACTTTTTCAAACTCATATTTCTTGATATTGTGCCCAAATTGCTGAGTTTTGAGCACTTTAACATAATGTTCAACCAAGACGTCAAAAGCACATGGTCTCATGGTCAAAGCTGTCTGAGCGACCGCGTTCATAAACGTCCTTCTCTGTAATAAAGTTAGAGATAAAAAGAGATAACTGACGAATAAAACGTGTGTTGAACAAAGTTAAAATTCAATACGAAAAGCTGGCTATAGTCTGCTATGAACACAGTCACGGGGGAATCCCCTAGTAGGTTATTCAAATGATACAGAATTGTTCTTTTAGTCCAATTTTATTAAAATCTGTACATATTTACAACAATTTACATTATAATTTCCAATATACGATTAATACCTGTACATGCTTGTATCAAATTTATGTATAATCATTTGCTTATCGATCCAATCGCTGAAGAGGGCGACATTCACGTAAACCCCAGGCGTATTTCGCACTCCGCAAGTGAGCCCCCATGACACAATGCCCACTTGTTCGTAGCGATAGTCCTCCCCTTCGATAGGACAGACCAGAGGACTACCTCCATCGCCTTTGCACGTATCCTTATCCGCTTCGCCCCCAGCACAAATGAAACTGTGGTGCAAGATGAAGGAGCGACCTAATCTCAGTTCCTGCAGCGATTTAAGACAAGCACTTTTCGGGATAATCGGGAGTCCGATTTTTTTCAAAATCGATTGATAATTTTTCACGCTTTTGTAGAATTGTTTACCCCAACCGGTCGCGACGCACTTGGCATGATCGAAATTCATATTCTGGGGTGGAAGGCAAGTAATGCCGACATTCTCGGATAATTTGAACGATCTTTCTACGATTATTAAAGCGATGTCGTTGCGTAATGATCCAGGGTGGTATTTCGGGTGGATAATAATCTATGGAACATGGAATAATTATTTTGGACGAGTTTTTTTTAGATATAACGCGGCTTGTACTCACTTTTTGGGGTATTCTGTCCTGATGTCCTAGAGGTTCGTTATCAGTTTCCCAGTTCCATTCGCCGGCTCGAATCACATAAGAACCGATCCCTTGGACGCAATGTGCTGCCGTTATGGCCACTTTGGGGTGGATCAGGGAGGCTCCGCAACGATATTGCCCTTGATAAGTTATCCCCAACATCCAGGGGAATTCGGCGAATCTGACTTCGTTATTTTTGCCTAAAATCCTCCCCTCGAAGATGTTACTGTGGCGAAATAGGTCCAAATTGTCGCTGCCGCGACGACCGCACTGGATTTTGCAGCACACGTCGAAATCGCCAGTGCATTTCGCCGGAGTTTCGGCCAGAAAGCTATCAAAACTCCTAAAAATAAACGAATTTTCTTATTATACGGGGAAAAAGTTAAGGAGTTTGTAAAAAGGAGTCTTACCGTATGTCGAATAAGTTGATGCCGTCTTCGTTAAAACCGGTGTTATCTTCTTTGCATTGCCAAAATGGAACGCACATACAATTTTGTTCGTTATCTTCGGCATGTAAACTCATGCAAGAAATGAACCTGATTGAAATTGCCAGCGATAACACAATTTTAAAAGACATCTTGTCTCTGGGAAAGTTCAAACATCACTGTAGGTCTTCTATCCTAATTAGCCATCCCTCAAGTGAAATGACCCTTTCTTAGAAAAGATGTTATTACCTGAATCGTAATTACAGGTAGGTATACTTCAGCACTGGGAGAAGAAACTTTCTAAAATTCTCTTCTAAAACTAAATCGATATTGAAAGAAATGTAAACAAGCAAAAAGATACTCCAATATACAGAAAAAATTGGTTGAATTTGATAAGTTTATCATTCTTTAATATCCAGTATACTTATAAATGTGACTATAATTATGGCTCTATTACGGACTAGTACAATTTCTATAATTTTGGCAATTGTGACAAAGTCCACAGCGGATAATAATTGTACATGTGTGTCTTTTAATCGTTGCGATAGCAAAAATAGCGAAGGGATTGGATTATTAGACGTCAGGTAAGGAATTCATAATACTTATGGAATAAAAGCTACAACTTGAAATTTTCAGGACTGTCCAAAACAATACTTGTTCGGGTCATTTCGAAATCTGTTGCGACCCCATTAACACGATAATTCAACCGGAACAAGACTTGCCGGAAGTGAACGAAATAAAACCAAATTCTTGCGGCTACCAAAATTCCGGATTTTTTCCCTGGTCAGCGGCTCTTCTTTTACGCGAGAAAAACAAGACGACATTCATTTACAAGTGCGGAGTTTCGTTAATAAATCGAAAAGCTGTGATCACTGCAGCGCATTGCCTGGATTCGGAAAAGCACGAAAAATACTACAATTTGAGACTGGGAAGTGTGGTGCGTACCGCATCGAAAATAATAATACACCCGCAATACAATCCTTCGAGTCTTCACAACGATTTAGCCTTGATCATCTTGAATTCGCCTGTGACTTTATCGAGGAAAATCGGCACCATTTGCATCCCACCAAAAGGACTCGACTTGACTAAATCCAGTGATGTGTGCAGCACGGCAGCTTGGGTGAAATCTTTCAATAACAAGATCAAAAAGAGAAGTTTTTCGTATTTGAAGATGATACGATTGCCGATAATCCCTCAAGAGAGGTGCGAGAAATCTTTGAGGTCTACACGTCTGGGGAGATTATTTCAGCTCCACTCCAGCTTTTTATGCGCCGGGGGGTTGGATAATTTGGATACTTGCGGTGGAGACGGTGGCAGTCCTTTGGTCTGCCCCGTGGAAAAGCATCCAGGGAGATTCCATCAAGTTGGAATCGTTTCATGGGGAATTGGATGCGGCGAAAATAAAGTGCCCGGAGTTTACGTGAAACTGGCGAATTTTCGCCACTGGATCGACGAAGAAATGACGAAAATCGGACTAGACATTAACTCTTATCGCTACTGACTGAAATGAATATATTTTGATTCATTTTTTTATTTTTTAAATAATAAAAATAATATAATAAAGTAAATACAAACAAATAAAAGTACTAATTATATTGTATGTATAGTAGGTGTAATAATTAATTAACAAGATTATTAAAATATATACAAAGATTATTATTTAATTATTTGATACATAAAATATATCGTAAGAAATAAAAATATCACGATTATTATTAAATTAAAAGAAGAAAAATTGAAAAGGTAACTTTTCTGGATATTTTCATTAATTTGTTTTGTATTACTTCATTAGGCAGTCAAAAATTGATATGAGACATTGGTGTTTTTCTATTTTCCAGGGGGGAGACGAGGGGGAGAGGTTGACATTATTTATGATCCCTCGAATCTAAAGGAAACATTGAAACAGAAATTTCATATTTACATTATTGGAAAAATTATTTACAAAGAAAGATGGGATAAATTGCATATTATGTAGATGTGGCTATGGCTTTATATTCATATAATAATAGTTATTACTGAAAAATATTTCTAAAGTATTGTGCCAGTCTGTTTTCCTATCACAGAACGTGTGTAATACTTAAAAAATAACTAAAAACATTACAAATAAGGATAATTAGTATTAATAGTGCATGATACAAATATTTACACTTATTGACACGAATTTTCTATTATTATCCTAACAATAATTAAAAATACATAGTAATAAAGTGGTGTTTGGGTCCTTTCTCTTTCAAAAATATTGATTATTTCATTATTTCCATTGATATGATTCATAAATCTTCAAATAATTTGTACCTTTTTGATTATTCTTAATAATATTCATCCTTCTCAAGTGGAACTTTTCCTCTCTTGACCGATCACTTGGTTATTGTGCCTGTTCATCAGCAAACTTTTACTGCTGTCCAGACTTTGTCTGTGCATTTTTAATCGCGCACTGTTATGCGCCGGATCACCCAGAACTAAGTCCGGATCGGAATTATTCAAATGTAAAGCTTTACAGAGGCCGTGCCGCAAAGATGTCGAGATTTTCGATAGGGAGCCGCCATTGTTGTGAATTTGTCAGGGCAAAATCTCCACGTAATTTTCAGGAATTAGACCGGTCTTACCGTTCAGTGTGCCTTCCAACCAGCCGGGCTCCTGCGAGCTTTTCACTATAAAATTCCAACGCAAAATAAATTTAATACGGCTAATTTCATCATGTACCGTCATTACCATTCGTGATGATTTGATTGGGCTCGAACGACAGTTCTCCATCGTGCTCTCCCAGGCAAGCGTACAAAGTTCGCACTCTCCTACAAAATAAAGACAAAACACCGGAAAACCGAATAGAAACCACTCCGATTTGTAATCCACACACAATTTATTTCACATTGATACACATGCAATATCATAATAATAATCAAGCCATAAAAAACATGCAATTAATATTAATTAAAACAACAACCCTTAAACCTTTAAACTAAAATTAATTCTGGTCATCTTCAGACTCATCTCCGAATAACGATCTGCAGAAGAAAACGCATAACAAAACATTAACAAACAGAAAGAAACGTGTAAATCATGCGAAAAATCTCAAGCGAAAGAAGAAAAAAGTCCCAAAACCTTACCGAACTCTAGGTAAAGACGGACTAGACCTCCCCGAAGAAGAAGTAGTTAGATAATTAGTTTCTTTACGAAGGTGACTGGATGTCCTTTATTATTGACCGTTATTAGTAGTTTAGTAACCAACTCAAAACTACCAATTATCACAGATAAAAAAATACTTACACATTGCCAGGAGAACGGTAACCTTTCGGGTACGATAAGTAAACATTACTCCTCTCGCTCTTTTTCGGAGTTGCAGCAGTGCTGTAATTATTACCGTCCCGTGAAGTCGAAGACACGGATTCGTTCGAACTGCTCGTACTGTTTGGTACTGAAACTGTTCCAATCGTATAAGAGACACATGAAAGTGATTGCCATTCCGAATTAGAAGCATGCGTAACAATTTGCAAAAGCTTGTTAAAAATTTCGAGTTAGTATAGCGCCAATTTCAATTAAACCATCGTTATAATCCCTTAAAAAAAAAGCGTTGCTTACTAAGGCGGCTGAAAGGTCTGAAGTTGTACGTGGGACTGTAACTAGGTAAATTTGGAATATTACTTTCAGACTGTGAAGACACTGTCGGTATAAAACGTTGCGCTAATTTTTGTTGCTGCTGCTGCTGCACCATCGAAGACTGCTGCTGCGGCTGATGTTGGACGTGCTCGCTACGTGTCATTCCGTAAATGGGACCGCCGTTCGAAGGCTCGTGGACGTTGTATAAACTAGAAGACATGGTGGAGTTCGAGGGAGGCATCGCCTCTTCGTAATACGCCTTGACCGTCTGGAAAAAGACGCAACGAAAATCAAAAAATCCCCTAGAAAAAGTGCGCTATTCGCGATTGTGGCCAAGCAATATGGCCGCCCGAATGCGGCGATTTTTGTTGCTTTCGCGTAGCAACCAGTATCAATTATCTCTAACAACAAATTAGTTGCTAGGCAATATCAACAAAAATCACCGGATTTGGGCGGCCATTTTGCTTAGCCACAATCGCGGATAAAATTGAACGTACGCAAGTGTAAGGGTTATAATCGGCTGGTGGAAGCCCTCGACTGTTGTAACCGGTGGGCGCGTGGTTGGTGTGATTCGAATTGAAACCGCGTCCAGCGTAAATGGCCTCGCTCCCGTCGCCCTCCCGATCTCTCGAGAAATTACCACCCAGATGATTGTTGTGCGCAGAATGGTTGCCTTTGATCGGCGAAGATTGCGCCGAATTCGGAAGACCTTTTTCCGGCTCGCTGTTGAAAATTTTCTCGTAATTTTCAATCAGAATCTCCACGACGATATTGTAGAATTTCAAATCCATTATGGAAGCGACCGTTTCCTCCTCCGGTCTCAGCAGCGTAGGTCCGAAACAGACACCCAGGTTACTCACAGTCATCAGGTTTTTATCGCATTTCGAAGCCACACTGGAAAACAACACATTTTCTTCATTCTTTCACAACAAAACCGATGATCGACTTACTTGGTTAAATGTTTGATCAGCATCTTCAGAACGTCGAAATTGGTCTTGGGCAATCGGTAAATTAGCGTGTGCACATCGTTCACCCTCAATTGTCTCGTTTCATTTTCTGAAGAAGACAACAACGAAAAATGAAGAGCACACAGTAAACAGTAAATTATGAAAGAGAGTCACACTTACTGACTGCCGCAATGAAACCGTTATGGTAGCGATAAGTCATCAACGGTTCTGGTAAATTCCGCAGGTAACTCTTCAGGGCACTGGTAATCGTTTTAGTTTCCCATTCTTGCGGATCTTCCAGTGCCAATTTATCGCTTTTCCTCCGATCCAGGCCCATCGACAGCAACTTGTTCACTTTGGAAGTGACGCCGACCACCCGATAAATGCCTTGCTCTTCGTGGCCGCGACTCTCCAACACTTCCAGACACTTTTTCACGAAATGTATGCCGATGTCGTCCAATAGACGCTCCTCGGCATTTATCGGTTTAGTCGCAACACCCGAAGGGATGGTATACGTCGGCTCTTTGCCGTCCATTATGTCCATCCAAGCTTTTCGGTCTTGTTCCGATAAAGCTTGAAACGTTAAAACGATTCCCGGCTTTGAATCCAATTGGATATCGAAACAAAACCGCTTTTCTATCGAATCGGACATGCGTCTCACACAAGAAGACAATACCATAGTTTCTGGAGGCGACAGCTGAAAATTTTAAATCAATAACAAAATCTATAGGAATAAGATTGTGAAGATTACTGTTTTGGTTGTCAGCTGGTTATAAGGTAACATCGTAAATTCTTTAGTTTCTTTATCATAAGTGCAAAAATGTTTGGTCCAAGTCGTACCGAAAGCCTCTGCAAAAACACCGGATTATTTCAAAGTTGAAAGAGACCGATTTATCCTCTGTTACTTTTCTCTAGTAAAAAGAGGTAGCCCTCTTTGCATCCTTTCGATTTCCTCACCGGTTCCTCCAGATACTGTTTCTGGACGTCTGCCATCCGTTTACGCAGTTTCGTACTGTAATCGTCGAAATTCGTACGAGTTTTCTGTATTTTCTGCTGTAAATCCGCCATGTAGGGCCGAAAATCTTTCGCCACCTCGTACCCCTGATGGTAGAACGTCAGCCATCCGAAGAGGAACGTCAAAAGTGTCTCTACGAATTCGAATTTCTTACGTTCGTGCACCTCCTGAATCAGATAAACGTAATCCATGCTGGCCGAGTAAAAATGGCGCTCGGCCATATCCACAGAGGCGTCCGCCTGAAAAACACCCATCTGTTTCAAACCACAGTGATACCAATACAGCAACCACAATTCAAGAAAGAAAAACCCTAGCTCATTATTTCTAGACGACTATTACTCTTCACATCACTAATTAGAAATCTATGAATGAACGAGTGAATGAATGAGTACGAAAATCAGGGGAGACTTACGCATTGTTACGAAACTTCCTCATCGTTTCGATCAATCGGTGAAATAATTCAGGAACACCATTTCCCGTTCAAGTGTTAACAAACTGAACAACGGGGATTGATATTATAGTGTGTCAATTTGAGTATTAGGGTGAAAATGTCGCACTTATTGAATGCAACGGGTAGTTTTGATGAAGCGGCGCAAACTCCCCGGAATAACACACGACCGGGCAATACATAAGAAGTGACGTCACGAAAATCGATAAGGGCCCACGCAGTGGAGAAATGACGTCACTTGCAAGAACCACCCCCTCTCGTCATTTCTTCGCGAGAAAATCCATCAGACAATGGGATTATCGTTCATCTGATATGGGTGGGAGGATTTACTTAAAATATGATTCATCTATTCCGGCCAAGATGCGAGGGTTAGTCGTGAGTCCGTTGAACTTTTGCATTTTCAACCAATTTATAGTAATAAATACAGAGTTGCGAGATATTCATAATCAAAATTGCATGTTTTTATCGTGTGGTAGTAAAATAAACCCGACATCCGTTTCCTAAATTAAAGAGCTTCTGCGATACATTCATGTAACGTTAAATAATTTACTTTCAATATTAATAATGAAAGAGACAAATAAAAGGAGCGAAAAATATCAAACCTCTTGAAGTGAGTTGTGTTTTTTGGTGGTGAGATTTAAATATCTCTCCTGGCACTGGCAGAATTTCGCCGTCTGCTTTTCAAACTTCTTCTTTTCGTTTTTCACGCCGCCAATATATTTCTTGCGGAAATCTTCCAGCGGTTTAACCACATGAGACGAAACGTTTTCCAACTGAAAATAAACAGAAAGACATGTAATGAAACACATTCCAACCGATCCATCAATCAATCGTCAAATTAGTTCATCCTCAACAATCAATTTTATTTTTATTTATTATTCAGTAGATCCTCGTGCATCAGAAATACTTACATATTTCAAGACCGCACTGGATACGATTATGTTTATCGACCTACATAAATTTATAATATTTACGTGTTAAAAATGCGATAATAACAAAACAATTATAATGACGACATCATTAATACATTCCTGTGGTAAGTTATGTCCATATACCTACATAGGTAGGTGATAAGCACGAGAGAGGCCTCCCGTGAATAAAAAATCACGTTTGAAAACTAATTAAACGCAATTCTGAATGCGTGCACCCACCGTGTAATTACTTATGCTATACTTAAACCGCACTAAAATAAAAATTACACCAGAGGAATTTTCGGCTCGGCTCGACGCGAATAATAATTAAACTTGATCTCTTTGAAGTTTTATCACAATAAGGAATTCATTATAATAGAAAAATACACATTTCGAGCTAGCAAACTGTGCAAATAAATCGATCGAATAATAAAAATAATCTACTGGAAAGTGATAATGCAATAAAAGATTTAGGGAAATAATCCCAAGGGTGAGATAAATCAGCCGTATTCAAGTCATTATCCAGACACAAGCGATAAGACACAATCTTAATAAACCATTAAACGAGGGGGAAGAATCCAAACATTACCTACGAAATTAATTTCCCTGCAGATCGAAATCGAAATTATTTGCTTTGGAAAATTTCCCCGAGTGCATGGACCTCTTTCCCTTTCACATTCAATAGTCGCGGAGAATCTATTTCGGATTTATGGTTGTATATGTGTAATGGAAGATGTTAAGACGGACCCCTAAAGAAAAGACCATCTGGTGCATTTATTACTACTCCACAAACACGATGCGATATACTCGTAATGCATCTCTGACGTAAAATTTACGTCTTAAAAGTTTGAAAAATAACACACAAAAATAAAACGTCGTTTGTTACACGATTGCGTAAAAAGCTCCCTTGTGTGCGCTGTGCACTTTTAACGACCGGAAGAGCTTCCACACCGCACCAGATTTTTAGTCTGGAGAACTTTCTTTATTTTTTTTTTGTCGTTCCGATACTCAATTAGGTAATTATTTATCGGCGAAAGTGATCAGACTTGTCTTTTATAACACAAAAAAAGAACTGAAATGAAACCTATGTAACAGGATTTTTAATTATACCACTTTAACGTTTGTGTAGTGGTGTTATAGTAATGGCAATCGAAGAACGAAGGTATAGGAGCGTATGAAAGTCGCCGGTGTCATTGAACGCCATGGCAATTTCAACCTCTAACTATTTCTAATCCACTCTATTACTTATGGTGTACTTTATAGTTGGTATAGTTAGCTATCACGGAACATAATGGGAGAGAAAGAAATTGCAAAAAACAATCTATCCAATCTAAATTGATGCAATTTTGACATTTCTAAGTTCAATCCACTCCAGCGAAAATAATCAAAGAAAACGACAAGAAATTACATGAATACCTATATCACAAATTTTTAAATTTACAAAACATTAATGAAATAATAAGTCAAAATCTCTTCGTGATGCTGGTCACACACAATTACCCGAAAGGAAACAATTAAAATTAATCACAAATCGCCTCAATTACGTCGATGTTTTGCACAAATAAAATCTAAATTTAACTTTTTATTAGTGATTTTCTTCAATGCGTTCGTCCAGTTTCATATCCGCGTTTTAACGAATGAACCAAAAAATATCGACATTTCAAGTAGAGAAAAATTGATAAAGAGACCATCTGCGTTTTACAATCATTTATTATTATTACGAGGAAAAGTTGAAAAGTGATCACCTTGAATTACTAATAAATGTCACGTGTCTAAACCTAAATGCAAATTCAAGTACAACAGAGTGTAGGCAGCTAAAGTAAAATCATCAAAAATCGATCAGCCTCCGCTTCTCTTCAGTTAAAAAATAATAACAACAACCGTATGATTGCGACGCCTGGTGGAACGACCTAATACAATTTTTCCACCGTCAAATAATAATTAGTCACAGACGATAAAAACGCAAAACAATCCTATGAAACACGTCAACAATCAACAAAAGTCACCTTATACGCAGCCATAAGAGTTGGAAGCTTTCACAAATTCATTCACTTGACGATATAAAGCCAAGAAACAGTTCCGTTTAGCGTATTGGGGCATGCGACAAATTGAAGCTTTTGTTCTTTCGAAAATCGTCATCATGACAAAGTGAACGACCGAAACGATTGACCTACAATTCCTCCAAAACGTAAACGACACACTCCTATGTCACTCTTTCCGTAAGTCACCTCAAAGACCGCATAACACTCGCATACACCAGATGAACTTTACGTTGTATAACGGTGAAATTCTCAAAAAGTCTACGTCTGGCTGAAGAGATCTCGAGATTATAACTCGAGGATGAGTCACCCAATCTATTCCTTCACAATAAGAAAGCACATATACCTACACGAAATCGCAATTATCAGCGATGGGTCGCAGTCACGAACCTCTCTAATATAAAATCGGTCCATCATTTCTATGTGTATGGCGATATTTGGCGATAGATTTTATGTAGATGATGTATTTCCAAAGGTAAAACTCATGCGTGTTGGAATGTTCAAGAAGTTATACGAGTCCGGTCCATTGATTTCTCCCAACATCACCACTTTACTAGTCACGCTAGTTTTTACTCTTCTTCATCTTATTCCATCATCCAACGACCTTTCACTCGACTAGTTGAAATCAATTGATTTATGAAAATAAAATCTGGAGATTGTTAACTTGAATCATTTTATTGACGCTTTTATTGTGATAAATAATAAGTGATGACTCGAGTTGCGGTTTAATTTCCTTCCAATTCGACGAGAACAATTAAATAACAAACGGACGACGTCACGATTACATATATCAGAATAAATAAACCGTACGGGACTTGGCGCAAATAGACACAGGCGCTCCATTGTGGTATAATAACATTTACAACAAAAAAAAAGACTCACCATACGATCCCTTTCGTCTTCGATGGAAGTGATGAGTTTGCCGAATTCGCTCAGCGATTTGCAGATGACTTGCTCGTCGTCCGTTTGGATGTTTCCGATGCATTCGAATTGGAAGACCTGCAGGCAATTGGCGAACGATCTCTGGGCATTACTTAATTCTGCAACAACCGAAAAAATCGTATCGTGATAAGGGCATGTGCTGCAGAAAGAGAGGAGACTAGAGAAGAGAGGGTCAAAGACCTCGATGGTGAACCAGATCGATATCAGAGAGTGCACCCGACGCCGCTCCGGGATAAATCTGGAATGTTTACGTATGGTAGCCGGCAACCACCCCCAAAAATTTCATCACCAAATTCGCAGATAATTCATTATCGAGGCGCCACCTTATGCTAGTACACTTTCCACTAGGTAAATAATGGACAATACGAATAATAATTATGACTGGACCGTGAGGAATGCAGTCTCAAACTCAAGGATAATACACGGTGAAGATAATAACACACTTGGATCTTTTGTGAGGATTTAGAATCTAGTCGAGACCCAAACAGCTGTAGTAGAGGTATCTGGTTAAAAGTCTTGAAGTAATTTTTCAATAAATGTCTACAAACAGGTGAGCAATGGACATGATACCACACGAGTACCGGTAAGGTATGAGAGAACAGGTGATTCATGTCCACGCACTTTGCATTTACTTTATTATTGCCCGTGGCGAGCTTATAAAGGCAACTGGAAATGCGTGATGCTATTTTTGCCTTATAAGAAACATAAAACAGAATATCTTGTGTCGAAGAGGCGATCCCCGATTCCCCCGAAAGGTAGATAAATTCAACTGTGGGGGAAAACCTTATGACTTGTGGATATAGAGGAAAATTCAATTTACTTTTTCCTAAAGCAAATAGGTTACATATGAGTTGGGATAAAACTCAATCAGAAACTGTCTTATCCTTGAAAGTACTCAGATTATTGTGTTTACTTTCGGGCTTGCCCTGATAAGGCCCGTTCCGTTGATGTTGGAATCGTAATTTTTTAAAGGTTTTTAACGACTGTGTCGATTGGTTACTTCATCACTCGCATTACAGAAAAAAAGGCAATATTTAAAACATTTTATACTCATATCTGACACTTATACTCATCTGTACGATGATTAGATAATAAGAGATAAAATTTCCCAACTCCCCTATAAGGGAAAATCGAGAAAATCCGGTAGAAAATGAGTTACCATGCAATTTTTTCCATTCGACCTTGCTGTGGCCGTGATTTTATTCCGACATTGCAATTTAATACTTACATAAACACGCTAATTACATTTCAGTTCAGCTCACAGAGTGGAAAAATTCTACTCGTATCATAATAATACAAATAACTTGACCAAATTAATAAGAAAAAGTGAGTAAATCCAGCAATGAAAAACGTCCTTTCTTCACTCTCTCATCATAACACACAAAAAGATCATTACGTGAATGATGAAAACAATGAAATTTCTTTCAGGCGAGCTTTTGTATCATTTCGTTAAAAGTTCCCACATTTCGTTAATTAACTACTTAATTAATAAAAACTATACACAATTCACCTTGACTTCCTCGAGAACAAATCCTACAATTTTCGAGGCAATTTTTAATTTTAGGTGGGCATGATCATCATCATCAGCATCACAGATGACCCATTGTCTCAATTCCAATTGAAACTAGTCTGCTCAACGTTTGAGAGCATAATAAAGAGAGTAAATTTAATAAGACCATTGCAGGCATTTAACTTTTTATTTTAGAAACAGTTAAGGTAGATGGATGAATGCGTGGTTTAGATGACGTCAAGTCCAACTGGATTGGTGTCTCTTAATAAGGAAATGAAGAGAGGACCACAGAACGGACACCGCAGTGAAACATTATTTCATATCGCATCACAGGTCTCCATCTAAAATAATACAGAATTTCTGTATTATCATATTAACAAAAACAGAGGAAAATACGATACGAAATGTTTCCATAAAACTAATTCCCATCATACATATCCAACGTAACGTAAAAAGTGGAACAAACCTAACTGTACCACAAGCCACAATAAGCATAAAGAAATGTAACAAATTCGCACAGTCAGTGGATTCTAAACAAAACTAAAGTAAAAAGAAAGAAACATTTTTCCGAGTATCTTTGGCAATAGGTGTATATTATTTACACGCTTGAATACAATCGTAATTTACACATAAATTACACGAGAAATACACACTCACACTAGTTTTTCCTTTTACTACAATTACTCGATAATTGCACTTTACGCTAAAAAATAATCAGCAAGGTTGACCACAAATAGAAAAGCTATTCGATTTCCTTCATAAGAAGACGCATAAATTGCGAATCCGTGAAAAGGCGTCAACGAACGAAAGAAATTAGCACTCCCGACTAAATCGTGAAGTAATTTACCACCAGATCACACATCATGCATTATTCAAATCGAGTCTTTTATAAAACGCACTCGTATACTCGTACACTTTGTATACTAGAGACAAAACGGCCGTTTATGAAAGGGTTAGGTAAGTATTACGGATAAATCTCGTCTGGTTCGGTCTTATCACGTCGTCAACTCCGTATTACTTTGTAAAACGATCTTACGACTAAATCATCAATTATCATTTAGATTTTTCGACCATAAATTTCGTATTCGGTACGTGCCCAAATCGGAAACATGTCAGTGTACCAGTTTAGGTGCCCACAGAAATCGGTGCAAACGCCTAACCGAGTGATAATCGCATTGCGATGCCATTGAGAGTCCCATTGTTAACTTTGACATACCGACAAGCCCCACTTCCGGTGTTTTACAGTATGCAGGTATAACAGATATTATCGATGTTGAAGATGAATACATTTTCCAATTAGAAATAGAAACCACCACTGACAATTTCAAACCGGCGACGGATAATCTGCGGAATAATGAGAGCAATAAATTACATTCGTATCTTATCGAGAAAGGGAGACTGCACGCACTATAGTGATGCTTATTTATTCATCATTCTATCTATCACCCCTTGACGCCCCTTATGATGTAAGTACCAACGTTAGTAACACTCCCCCCTGAGTCGTATTTAATTCAGTTTAGAAAAGTGAGACTTTCATACCTAGTAAATTATTGTTGAACCATATCCACGTTTGCTTTTTAAAATGTGAAGGATGTTTCTCTATTGTGCTTTAAGGACTTCTTCCATAAGAATAAGAGCACGACCTTCAATTATCAACAAAAGGATTTGCGAATGTGGCTTACACCACTCGACACACCGAGTCTTGACACTCCAAATTCGTCTTATAAAAGTAAAAACGTGACCACATTTTCCAATCCACTTTTCCCCCTGCTGTTATGAATTCCAAGACGGTTTGACCGGCTTTTCAATCCTCATATGAAGTAACTAATTGATTCCAATTTCACAATATAATATTCAGAGACCCATTTCGATCTTCCCGGTTTAGTGGGATGTCGTTTACAAGCACGTAAACCGATTAGTAAAACGTGACAAATCCAATTACAAACACGTCGTGAAAGTTCATACAATATTTCGACCCATCATCACCAACAAGAAAATCTCAGACTAATTTATACCAGAAGATAAGCGAATACGGTGGCCTATTACGATCTGATCGAGTTTCCGTCCATTAATTCTGATTACATCAAACGACATCAGACATCTCACAGGCAATCACGTTCATACACCATCTATTAATATGGCAATTAAGAGCGAAAATAAATCACTGTCGAAATTATTCAATTATTATTAGTATCCAGCAACTACAAGAGTATATGCAGAGTTTATTGGGATTTATTGGCTCAATACATTTTCGATAAGCGATCAGAACATCCCCTAAAAAGTAGATAAACACGTACGACGGGACGGTTACATATTTGATGAGAGTATGGTTACTCTGTTCGGGTCTTTAGTCCCAGGACAAATTGAATAGAATCCTCAAGAACACTCTTAGGGGATGGTTCGGATACATGGAGAGACGTTTTATCAAAGGATTTTCGAGTAGATAGGGTGTTTTGTGATGAATTGCATCCCAGTCTCGCGTTTAGTGATTGATAATGCAATCGTGTAATGCTCCTCAGCACACCCTGGAGGTATAAACCGCCAATTATGCAATATAGCCGAGGGGAATTTGCCACCTTGTAAGACGCAAACAGCTGCATTGGAAGCAAAACCACAATGAGATTCCTAAAATTCAGCAGACACCGGCCACACAATGAACATTATACAGGGGAGAGGAATAAGAGATGCTGGGACTTACGTTTGGCGGTGTTGAGGACGTCTTTGACCTCCTTGATAATGCGTTTGATCTGCTGGTTGGTTTTCTCGAGTTCGCGTTCGTGTTTGTGCAGATTCTCTCTGAAATATGGACTGTCGATCATGCACTCGGTGAACTCGAGTGGAGGCAGTCCCACCCCCATGTTTCGGCAGACTTTTGATGCACCACTATCAAGTTTCGAGCACTGGAATCCGATCACTCTCTTATCACAACACCGTCACCGCACACGGAAACTGTTAGATTTCAATGCACCAGCACGTCGTAACCGTCCTCCGGTTCATAAGACATTGAATTTTCAAGAAAAAACAACCTGTGGATTTTACGTGATGGGGGAACCGGAGGCACATGCGCTTTTGACCTAACCTAAATCTGACGTCTATGCTAGCGCTATCTAACGGTCACCTGTCAGATTATTTTTACAGAAATTTGCAATTCAAAGAACATTGAGCGTGAAAAGATGAAATAAATTACTAAGCGGCAAGAAAGACTCAATCTATTTTTGAAAAACGCTATGATTTATTTTCCACCCATACAGGATATCTAAAAATATTTTTTCTAAAAGTAAGATGACTTGTGTCAAATCTACATTACCGACTTTACTTACACCCTAACCTATAAAAATTGAGTTGTCAAAGTCCGAAAATTGGTATTTTTAGATTTTGTTCGAGTGGTTTTGCACTTGCAACAATGAATCATTTTATTTTAGACTCGGTGTCGTTTTAGTTTTAGTGTGTGCGTGTGCGAAAATGCCATTTCCTACAGAGATCGTCGAGGAGATATTGCTAAATTGCGATGGAAGAACCTTACTCACTGCCAGGAGTGTTTGTAAACAATGGCTCACAGTTGTTGACTATTTATCGAAGGTATATTTAGCCCGTTTTCAGTATTCCTTTATGCACCTTCAGATAAACTATATCCTTTGTTCTCTTTATCAGAAAACTGCGGTATGGAAATGGTGTTGTATCGAAGAGATACCGAAAAGAGAAATGATTCAATATATGAACAGTCTCAATGATAAAGACGATGAAGACATTTGGTTTTATTTGTACAAGACTTGGGTGTCTTTTCAGAATATGAAAGACATAGCATTTGAAACGGTTTTGAGTCCAGCCGAGATTCCAAGGATAACATGCATGGACGTTTATAGTTAGTATTTATATTAAAACAACGCTATTGGCACGGAAATTATAAACATTTGATAACAAAACTTGTTACATTTTTCAGACGAATACATAGCTGTAGGCTCTGAAGATGGCAGAGTTAGAATATACAATCAATATTGGAATTTATTGCACACTGTACGTCACCAAGCCGAAAAAGTCAGCAAAGTTGGATTCCTTACAAATCCTGAAGTTATTAAATTAGCCATTGGCTATCCTAAAGATCTCGTAATTGATGATTTATTTGGTGACGGTGTGAACAACGCTTTACAAATTGAAGGAGTAGTTTCATACAGGTTTCTTCATTATTTGTTAATCTTTCGTTGTACGCCGTTATTCTGATTTCTATCAATTCCCGCAGTATTTATAAAGATTCGATCTGCCACCAAAGGCAAAGAGGGATGGTCACCATCAAGCGTTTAAATGGTAAATCTCTGGACGAAGTTTGGTTCTCAAGAGTCTATTCAACGAGCCACATCAGTTGCTTGAATATGTGGAACGGAATATGCACTATGTTGGTCGGAAACGACGTTAGGAAAATCACTTATGAGGCTAGCCCAATTCCATCTGTACCGTCCAAAGGTTCGGTCACTTTCAGTCACCCGATTGGCATAACAGATAATGTTATACAGATCCTCAGAGACGACATAATAATCATTTTATGTAAGACACATTAACGTTTAAAAAAATGGAGTCGTTTCTGGAATTATATTTATTCAGATCGTCCTGAAAGTATCGGGGATGAGGAATATCTAGAGGTTGTGATGTTGGAGCATAAAAACACTTACGCTAAGAAATTATTCAACACTTCTGAGGTTTTAGAAGCTACAATTACTTGCATTTGTCTTTACGGGAATACAATGGTTTTGGGAGTTGATACTGGCATTGTACGTGCTATTTCAAGTTTGTGAGGACAGATGAATTAATTTTGTGTCTTTCAGGTTTATTTCTATCATATTCCTTCATGGCAGCATTTTTCTATTAAAGAGTACCAAAAGAAAATCATAATCGGAAAGCACCCCATTACGAATATCGTGGTGAAAGAGACAAAAACACATAGGAAGTTTTACATCACTTCTAGTTTTAATATCCACGAAGTTGTAGGCTTTTCCGAACGATTTTAATCTCTATCTATTTCCAATCTTCTTTTGAAGTTAACATGTTTGATATCTTTTTACTATTTTATACTAATTTACAACGACTGTATGATTTCATTTCCGTTTGAAGTGTGGTATTTTTTCTAATACTTCTGATTTTGTAGATATAGTTCCCATATTTTGTCTCAATTAAGTTTTGAATATAGACTTGAGCTGATATAAATGCATATTTCATTATGCATCAAATATACGAAATATTCCGAATCTAGAGGGTTTAATTAGAAATAATAACGATTATTCAAATTTCTAACTGATGCTTTTTATTTTTCTCTGTATTTCAGTCGATTTCTTTATTATTTTTAATCATATAGCATTAAATATTTACAAGCGTATATAATATAATAATTATGGTAAAGTAAAAGTGATTATAACCACCTCAAATAATTAAATCTACATAGAAAAAAAATCAAAAAACTTAAAAAGTACATGCCGTGTTGTCATTAAGGAAAAAACCTCACCTCACACTTTAAATTTTTACAAGGCACAATTATTTTAGTATTTCCAAAAAAAAAAGGTTTAAGTAACAACAACGATAGTAATAATAAGTGTCGAATATAACAATTCTTATTGGTCACAATAATTGTATTATTAAGATTCAAGAAGCACCATTGAAGAAATCACTATAACTTTAATAATAAAAACTCAATTAATAATAATTTTTAAAATTAATATTAATAAAAATATATCACAAAGTAGGGAATCGGCAGGTCGATTTTTAGCAAATAAGTCCTCTCTCGATTTATCTCTATTGCTGATATCTCTACTAATACGAACAATATGATGATGACGATTAATTGTAATAATAATATCTATATTATGTAGGTAATAACAGTCTAAAATTTATTTCATTAGCAATTTTTAACAATTTCGTCACTACTGATTTGAATATCCGGAGGCGGATCGTCTAGCGATGATGATAACAGCACTTGCTCATGATTATCGATCTCTTTGTCTTCTTGAGAATTATTCGTTAACGCAGCTTTGGCCGCTATGCAACTCACGCAAAGGTCCTGCCTTACTGGATAACTGCCACCACGATTCGAAAGACTCGGAGTCATCTCGTCTGGGGTGGAAGCCCTGCTACTTTCATCATCCCCCGAACTCTCAAACAGTCTCTAGGAAAACGTATCATCGTCATTGTTATATACTGGGGGTGTAATACGATAAAATGTAATACCTGGCTATCGGTAATGACGACCGCCCGTATTTCGGGCAACGGGCTAATGCCACCCCCTCGTCTGGGACTAGTCGGACGACTTTCGTTAGATTCTAAAACTACAATGTCTTCTACATCCATCTGAAGGATACTCTCCTGGCTGCCGGAAAACTGCAAATATGAACAAAACCTAATCAAGATTCGCTTATTTCGAAATAAGATCACAAAGGGGTTTATTAATATCATTAATTGGGTCTCGTCCACACTCATAATATGTTAGTTGAAGACCCTGCTCTTCTAAATTTATTCTAAATGTGAAGGAGAGAAGCCAGATTAGTTTGTTACATTTAGAAAGACTACTGTGAACGTTGGACCAAATCTTGGATATTTTTAAACCACCCAGTACGAAATATTGAACAACGCATAGACCGCGGCGTATTTTTATCACCTCTATGATGGTAAAATAAAAGATATAATATAAAAATGATGCGTCGATTATTATGGGTGTTGTAAACGACAGTATTTAGTAGGTTAATTATTAATAAAAGCTCTTGATTTGTGAAACGATCATGAATAAATAATGGTTAGGACTAGATTATAAAAATATGAAGAAAAAAAACTACGAATTACCTCCACCTTATGTCTGAATAGTGCATTTTTGGTAAACAACAGTAGCTATACGAATAGGAGAAAAGGCAGTTTGTGTGCTTATCACAGTACTTATAGCGTCTATGGTTTTTAACTACTATCACTTTTTCTAGTAGCTATACCCGTTGGTAGGAGGATATATGGAAACACTGACCACAAATCCATAATGCTTGAGAATGTCCATTTTGCACATTGGACATGTTCGATGTTCCAACAGCCACGGATCTATGCAGCTTTTGTGGAATTCGTGTCTGAAATTACAAACACACCTTTAACTTTTCTCATTTTTATTTTCTATTTTTAAAACTAATGAAGATAGCGCGCCTTAATCATTGGTGTTTTCTTTTTTCGAATCGAAAATGCGTTTTAATAGGTATGGTTATCGGTCCTATGCCCGTATACGAGCGTACATCCACCAATTTTCACATAAAGTACACCTCATTAAATTTTACGTTGTTGAATCTAAACGAGTCGAGATATGAAAATAAATGAAAGAGGAGACATCCCTAAAATTTAAAATAAGACAGTGGAATGATTACTCACCCACAAGGCAAAATCCTTAAAATTTCACACGTTTTGTACAGCTCGATGCAAATAGCGCAACATTCCCCATCACCTTGCACCTCCTGTAATAAATACAAATCGTATTATCATTATGAAAAATGTCTAGCACTTATTATCATTCACTCACTTTATCCTCAGATTTTATATTTTTAGTTGGTATTTTCGACAGGGCCTTTTTAGCCGCATTCCCCAATCTTCGCTAAAAAATGGAAAAATGGCAATTTAGTCAAAGAATTATTATTCGTAATGATCGACTTACCGATAATCTATCTTTTGCGTGGATGTATCTGAATCTCTGGACGTAGTAGAAAACGAGCCAGGCTAAAGACACGATCATAAGGACGACGAAAGTGATTGAAACGAATAAAACCGAAGTCCTGAAACAGCAAACAGTCATAAATAAGTTGCCAAAAATCCTAATGTCTTAGTTGTAAATAACATTGTACTTAATCTAGTTATGGGATTTAAAAGTGCGTTCACCTTTCCGTTTTTTATAAAATAATACGTGAGGAAATGAAAATTTCTCAAACTCGATTCACTCGATCGAGTATGAAACTTTTCGAATACACTGTATGTGCGTATCGACACTATGATAATAACAATAACAGGATATACAATGTTTGGAAAAAATTGATCGATAAATGGCCTTGCACGTTAACCTTATTCTCTTGTGGTACAAATACACCCCTGTTCATAAAGTTTATAATATGCGGATGTGTGTGCGTTATATGAAACTTGACCTCTTGGTGTGATTTTATTATTGCTACCGTGGCATAAAATGTGCAGGTAGAAAGTTTTCTCGTACAGATTCTGTTATGTATGTAGGTAGGTTGAATTGGTATTTTTTATTAGAATATTTTTATATCTTGAGTGTTTCCATCCACTCAAGAGGCTTCCTCCTTCCGTCAATTTCGAACGGAAATCGGTGATTTATTTAACCTTCTCGGGCGCGATATAGTTCAGGATTTGCTATTCATCACCTAAATCTCGATCGGGATCGACAAAACTCATACCGTTTGCTCAATATTCAGGAAGTTTACGCTTACGTTATTCCGACATACACTTTTTTATTGTTTACCTTTAAATATTTCACAAAGTGAATGCGTTGCCCTAATTAGATAATAATAGCACCTATAGAATAAAAGGAGGCATTTTGTACAGTTTATGATTTTTAATAAATCAAAATTACATTTACTTACATCAGTGCCGTGGTTTAAAAATAAAATATGAAAAGCCTTAACCCAGAAACGTTACGGTCTGATTGTGAGCTACTAGAGGCGAATCGATACGAGCCCACCCCTTGTATATAGTGTAGAGTATAATGCGGAAGAATGCGAGATTCGGTCCAAAATTCGCATTCTGCATTGGCGACTTTTAAATCTCGGCTTCTCTGGCACTGGAAATGTTATCGAGAAATGAGCCGGTTTAGAGATCATTGCGTTATCATCAAGGAGACACGGTCGGAAATAATTATTATTACTGTAACTTTCACCCTGTTCGTCATTGAGCCACTTATATATTCCTATCAGCATCAGGAAATTGATGTTTTTGCTAGATTCTGTATAACATCGTCTGGGGTATAAGAAAAAGCACGAAATTATAATTCATCGAGTTTTTCAATATCGAAATTGATGTGGAAGAACCTTGAGTTCGTTTTAGGTAAAATCAGTAACTGAGTAATTTGTTACGAACACGACGGTTCAGTTTTCTTATTATTCTTTTTACTCCTCGCGATGTAGACTAAATTATCGTTTTCCGAGAGTGTAGTGCTACCCCGGAAACCCGGAAAACTCAAGAAACTCCGGAATGTTTAAACTTGACAGCTCTAATTACCATAATTTGGAACTTTATTATAACAATTTCGAAGATTCGAAAGTGAAGATTTCTCTAATATCCGAGTCGGGCAGAAAAATTGAAATTTTCTTCTTAAGAGTTTATGTAAATTGAGAGAAACTTCTTCTCGAGGATAATCCTCACATTATCGACCAACAAAAACACCAATTAATATTCAGAATGCATATCGGAGTTATACTGCGTTCAAATCAAAGAACAGGTGAAATTTCCTTTATTTGTGTAATCTAAGACGAAGTAATAATGAATTTATAGCAATTTCTCAGTGTCTGATAACAAAAAGGTTTACCTTGTGCAGAAAAGCGACCGATAAATCGGTTCACAAATTTTTTTATTCCGCATTAGCGCTTATTTCGTATACATAGGACGTAAAAATACGTTCATAATCGAGGTCTTTTACAAATTCGATGCAATAATAGCTCACCTCAAAACCCACGTCCAAGGTTTTCTTTCTATCCCACTTCCGTCAATAATAAAATGGCGCGTTTCTATAGGTTCAATAATCACACTGCATCCAAAAAGTGCACATTTTGTATTTTGAAAAATACTCAATAATAAATTCCTCCAGTCAAATGAGGGATCGTCATCAAAGATCAATATAGAATAATTCGGTAATCCAGAAACTGAAGTTTATTTAACCGGAATTATTAACCAAATTGAGATTAATCTCAGACTTTTATTATTAATTTGGGGCGGTTGGAAGGTATAAAAGCTGATGATGCTACGTAAATTAATGAAAATTTATTTGAAATAACGACACAAAGCTAATTAATCTCGTAATGAAATCGACCCACTCGAAACATGAAGAAATTAAGCGTGATTAAAAATTCCATTATCCTTTCAGAATTTATTATCATCCTCTAGTATAAAGTACCTACGAGTAGTTATACCGGGATTAGGATTGATTTATGCTATTAATATCATCGACTTTGGTATTTTTAATGTCGAGGGTTAGAAGTTGGTAATCCTGAATTCCTGAATGCCATCAGGGTCAGGTGGAGAGTCCTGCGGAATTATTGCCCTCATGAATTATTCACGAAAACTGCTATAGAGTCGCCACGATACTTTTATAATTTACCACCGCGTGCACCAGTAGTTATGGTTCAGGTGAGATAATATAATATATCGAATAAGAGTGTTGGGGATGATCATCGACCTTGACACAATATGATACGGAATATGTAAGCACTTTTATATCGGATCGAGTTGGAGAGAGATCGAGCAGAGACTTGAACGCGACACTCGATGAAAGAAAATGCACTCAAAGACTCGTATAAAAGAAGGGAAAAAAGGCGAGCCCACTATAAAGGTGCCCGAAGGGCCTCTCTTCTCCTCGGACTGGTCCGCACGATTTCCAGGGAGCATTTATTCTTAGTATTCTTACCTATTGATGTTTGCCGTTCTGGAGGACGTCTGTCCGGCCAGGGTGATGTGCACGTACACTTTAGAATTATTCTCGGACAGTTTCCCCAATTCTTCCCCCTTCCATTTATAAGTGAAAACCGCACTGATGTTACCTGTAATTACAAATATACTTTAAAAATGGTCCTAATTGAAAAAAAAATTATAACGAGGTTGGGGGATTGCGTGATGCGTCTAGGTTCATATTTTAATTAAAAACGTTAAACATAACATACGATTAATTATTCCCCCGCACATTCACAGAAGTGACGTCCTATAATAACCTTAAAAGGCGCAGTTTAATTGCGGGCAAAATCGATATGGGACTCCGACCCTGTTTTATTTGATCCCAGCAAAGTGAGTTAGGGGGATGACACGTTTATGTAGGTTCTATGGCAATAATAAGTACTCGAGTGTTTGCGAGGACCTAATTTGGACGTAATACGGCCCAAAGCAATACCAAGGCAACCTTTAAACTTGACACTGAACACAGGACATTTTGATTGAGAATACACTAAAACTGACTCCTTATGTGTACTCCTACGGAATTACATTGGCGAGATTTCAACGTGATTTTTTTTTACCTCAAGTCTCCTCCGAGGTCTCCTCTTTCATCTGGTTTTTGAATCGTTTTGATATCTCAACTGGTTTAGATCTTGCAACACAAAATGTGGAGAGGTGCACTTTTTGGTGGAAATTATGGCGGATGCGCTGGGATAGTCACAAAAATCTAGTTCATACAGTACAACCCTCGGTTAAACCCATGTTTTTGACCTATAACCATGCTTTGTCGTAATTAGCATATTTGGGCAATTCCAATTTTGGACCATTAGGAAAATCCGTAATTTTTTCATTTTTAATCAGTACCTATAGTCAGATCCCTAAATTTTTGGTGTTCCTGGTAAATTTTCTTTTCATTGGCCTTGAGAATGAATTTTTGCAGAAATCAGGTCGATATCCTGACGTATATTTTGAAAATAAAGAACAAAATTTCACCGATATGAGAATAACAAAAAAGTGCGTGTCTGAAAACCGGACGGCCACACCACGTTTTTCCTTTACCTTTTAGCTCTGGTCATTAATTCAAGTATTGTGATTGCACGACCTTCATCAACACCTCACTTTGTTTTATTTTGAATTTATTGCTTTGAACCAAATTGTTGTTGTATTTACGTGCCAAGTGCCCATACTACTAGTATAAGTATTATAACTATAATGCGACCTGGCGATGGACTTGTGTGGCCTTTGGCAAGCCGGAAATTGTCTTGTTTGAGGTGGAGTCGTTTTTCCCTCAAGTGAATAATATAACTATCGTCGTCTCACTAATATTAGCGGTTTGTATATCTGGTAGGTATGGTTTTATCGAACCTTAATGACCTATGAGTCTTATAGAAAAATAAAATTGGTCACGTAGGTAATTTTTATTTCGTCTCAACTCTTACTTGAGAGTTTCAAGAGGCGATTGCCCTCTGGAAATCTCTGGGATATTCAACAACACACGATCGTTTTTCTCCCCAGTGCACGATTTGAATAAAGTCCTACAGGAAACGTGTTTTCTTCTCTTGATCGTGAAATTGCATCCGACAGAGATCCTACAGAGAAAATCCCGCAGGATTCTCGGGCAATCCACATCTCATTACGACTATTATTTCGCAGTAGTTGACTCTAGACTTGAGAGTTCAGTGATTAGAAAATAATGAAACCAGTTCTCAACCGAGACCAATAAATAAACAACAGAATCTCTGTTAGTATAACTACAAGTTTGTTACATGTGCATTTAATTCAGCTAGAGTTGGGAACTTGAGAAAAAACATTCAAGACTTAGGTATTATTACGGAATAATAATTTGATACACTTCGTGCTTTTGTAACTGTACTTCTTGGTACAGTGAAGATTTTTCAAAGTAAAACGAAATCATGCGATTTTTATTAATCAAAAATTCCGCGACTGATTATTATTGAGCCGACACTCTCTCGCCCAATTGACGTTTAAAGCAAATTTACATGCGATCGATAATTATTACTAAACACACGTACTCGGCTTCCCCATAATATGCAAATATTGCTTTAAATTTTATGTTTATACCTCTAACCATTTATAATTATAATGAGATTTGTTAAATAATCCAGGCACATGCGGAATGAAAATCATGAAAATTCACACATATTGTGGACTTGGGTGTAAGAAATGTTCGTTGTGAAAATGTAGGAAATCCAGTTTTAGACGTTTTTTACCAAGGACAATTGTTGATTCAGTTTCAATATTTACCACTTTATTGCACCATCACAAACTAATTTCGTTTTAATCACTAAACATAATAGCTAATGGATGTCGATCCGGTGGAGAATTCCCACAATATCTACGCCAAAATCAACATTTCATGACAAAATTGGAATATTTTTTTAATTTTTTTCGTAATATTGGAGTTTGTGGGATATGTGTGGGTGTGCAATTAATTTCCGTTTGGACTCAACCGATATAACGAAATTTTGCATTATTCCCTTGTCTCTATAATATTCTCAAAAGTTGAACAAAGAATTATTTCACAAATCTTATTACAGTAAACACGTGTGTAAAAATCGCACACCCTTGAATTATTTATAAGCGATAATGCGATGAGATGAGGAAGTGACGAAACGTGATTTTCATTAATAATTATTCTCAATTTTATTTAGAATACATGAAAAGACTTTTATAGAGATTACTATAGCTTTCTCAGACAAATTTATGTATGTACCGAGTTGCAAAATCGTTAACGACGGAGGTGGGCAAATATTAAATTATTCAAGCTAATGTTTTATTTACTCTGAAAAGCCATTCGGTCTATTGAGTAATTGGCGATGTACACGAACTGCATACCTGCCGATACTAATCAATATTATTATAGTGTAGGTCGGGGATATATCCATACCTAACTACGTGAAATAAAACTCCAGGCTCTTAGGGGAAAATTGAGTTCACTGTGCTCGATTATTCCACATCGATCCTGATGGATGCAATTTCGAGTTTAGGTTAATAAAGAGCCCAGTTATCCATTTAAAACAATATACTCAAATACCTATATCAACGGTAAGAATTTTTCAATTTGTTACCTATTTGTGTTACGAATTCCTAATCTATTGACCTTCAAAAAATGCTGCTCAAACATGCAATGATGAAATATCCGACATTATAATAGAATATATTCTTAGACAATATCCTCATACCAAAGCACACATGTGATATTTTCATTTTTGTAGTCAAAAGTATGAACTACCTATAAAGGGCAGAAAATTAAGTGCCCTTTTCAAGTGATTTACTTTCTTAATCAGTGAGTTAAAATATCATCAGAATAATACAAGGTTTAGATAATTTCGAGGATACTCACACGTGATTTTAAGACTAAAATAAAATGCGAAAATATTTATAGATGATCCCGATGCATTTATGTAAGTGGTGGGTGGTAATTTTTCGACGAAAGGGTCCATTCAAATAAATAATAACGTTATTAATCACGCACGTGCTGTTGACGTAACGTTTTAAGTCTGGATTGGCCCTCGTGCCCGCAACATCATGGAGAGAGTAATCATGGGGGAAAAAACGGGAAAACTCTGCATCACATGGGGGCCAACGGGAAGAATTAAGAGCCACATGCTCCATATTATAATCACAGACCAACAACTATAAATATTATTACCGTATGAGTTAGTTGCATGGTAGATATGCGACTAGAAGATAATTTAATACAAGGAGAGGCCGTAATTTTCAATAGTCTATAGTCCTATACGAACAATGCCCCATGGCTTTCATCATCATCATACCTAATCATCAAGACTTGGCCCCCAAACAGACTAATTATCTGTATTGTGTGTAAATCCGCTTTTTCTGAATTTGGACTTGAGGCAAGGTCCTTCCGTTTTTCCTCCATAAAACGCATTATCACTATAGCGTCCTCAAGTATTTTTGTGATGTAAAGAGAGCAACTGAGAAACGTTGACTCTTTTGTATCGAGTTTCCGGCGACGATGAAGAGTGTTAGAAGAAATTATATGAAGCTCCGGGGAAGAGTATAGCGAATTCAACACCTCGATCCATGTCAAGTTAATTAGCAGGACGCGTAATAGTTTGCAAATGCTTTTGCGGTGAAATTTGACACGAGATATGGTTTTTAGACACAAATTCGTCTTCTTGATTGGAAGCAAACGCCACCAGGCCACCATTACATTTCATTAAATCGTATTTGTAGTTTTCACACCTGCAGTGTCTTTTGAAGTTTCACAAGATGTGTGCACTTATGAAAACCTAGTCAAAATATTAAAATTATTTGTTCAGTTGTCTGGAGATTAGGTAGGGTTGAAGGAAATACTTAATCCTAAGTAAGTAAACTACGATTTAATCAGATGGAGTATTTTTATTATGTATTCGTGAAAACCGTGGGGAGATTATAGCACGTGCACACATCCACTAGAAAAATTTTCGAAAGATCTATCGAATCCCCAGTGGGGTGTGGGAGGTTAAAATTCAAGTCTGCGAAAGATAAAAAGGCTTTGCGGCGGTATAAGGAACATTAAGCGACGACGTCTGAGAAGTTCGCCCACTTTTCTCCGCTTTCCTATCTCCGAAAATCGATAAAACACACACAGGATACATGTTACATGCACCTGTAAGTTAATTCGAGATTAAAATGTAAAAGTGTCGCTAAATCGAGGCCTTTCCGGCGAGCCAAGACAAAACAAACTTGGATCGAGAGAGAGGGTTCGGAAAATAGCCAAAAATCTCCTCTCGGGTACGGAAATAATAATTATTTGTGGAAAACACTCGGGGAAAACAGCGTTTGGCAAATGTTTGCGAGTGTGCCCAAGTCCCGGAGGATCTTTATTTTTACCACAACAACTCTCGACGTCACGTGTATAAATAAATACAAATAACATGGGCAAAAAGAAGTCACAAAGAGTCAAATGGAAGATTCACAGAGACTTGACTGATATCGGCCTGATATGGAGTTCAACCTTGCCGTTTTGATATAAGTGCGGGGAATTTACGTGAGTCATAATGGGCAATTTTGCGTCTCAGATTGGCCATCACATCCAGGATAGCGAAATGTGGGAGATTTTAGATGCAACTCCTCTCTGTATTCGTTATCGATTATGCGTCTCGCAAGGAAACGTTCAAAACACGAAAACTTAGGTTCGCTCACTACAAATTACAACATTCCAGCGGTACGGGAAACCAAATTGTAATAATCCTCTTTGGCTGACAACGAAATTCAAAATCTCTAATAATACCGAAAGTAAAAATGATAAGCAGACGGTTTGTAATTACCCTGCACTGGTGTGAATCATTATAATTAAGTTAGTCACTTTTCTAGCATGTAGACTAACATTGTCGAGAATATTGTCGATCTGCATCATACTTTTGGGAACGGTATTTTTATCCCAATGCGAGATTAAATAAACAACACAGGTCGACGACTATTCACGCGAAATTACACTTGAATAATTCACATGTCTAGCAATCCAAATGATGCAGGAGAAAAATCCCAAACCAACAGATGGTACACATTATACGCACATTATTTTTACTATCAGTAAAACATTAATTATACTTTATACAGACTTGAGATGCAATAATTAACATATATTTACCAATCTCGTACGAGTAAAAAGTATTTATCACATCTCTCTCGCGGCATGTTATTATTGTTTAGTACACGACTTTACTATGTGTTACAATTATTTTTAACGCACTTGTATTCCTATTTTATTTTTTTAAATCACATCACTATGTACATGAATTGCATTTCGCAAATTTATTAATAAAACTAATAAACAAGTCGCAATCCCCACAATTAAATTTAATTTCAAAAGACTATTAGGTATAGAGTATTATTATATTTTAGACGTTATCGTGTTTATTAAAACCATAATCGTAAGGACACCGCAATTTATCATCCTCCTAAAGTAAGCTAAAGCTCATCGCAATTTTCGTTGATAAGAGATCGGATTCGTTTCAGTGTTACCTATAGTCCAAGGTGTTTTAATCCGAATTAATTAAATTTTAATGCCACGGTAGATTAACCTATCGGGTCAATAATAAATTCTTGACGCCCTTCTCGTTTGCAATCAAACGAAGGTCCCAATCAATGAAACTTCCACAAAATAATCGAAAGAATGAATCCACAAAATAACACATACGAAAATGATAGCGTACAACAGGTATATAGGAGTAATCATATTGGATAAAATAACTGACATTGACTTTCATCTTTACAAAAATAAACTTCAAGGCTCATTTCCGACCGCGACAACACAATAAAACACACCTAAATTTCACGCACACAACCGATAATCTCGATTCGATTTGAAAAAGAAAACTTACGTCCTGAATCGCTGGACAGTTTCATTTTATCCAACGAGGAGGAATCCCGGTCGTTGTAGACCACGACTCCGGCGGCGTTACTCCGGAAGGCGTTCTCGACTTTGACTTCGAAATTGCACCGGCCCCTCTTGATCAGGGCTATCCAGGGCTCCCCGGGACTCGGCAGCCTCCTGTCACCTTTGGAGGCCTGCAGCGGCATCTGGCAGCCGGTGTGGTCGTCCGGATTCGTCTTGGAGGAGACGTGGACCAGGAGGCCGGAAGCGGGGCCGACGTAGCCGCCACCGTAACGGCCCACTTCCGTCTTGTCCGACCGCCACAGTCCTTCCTCGGTCAGCACGCTGACGTTGAGGAAGGCCGATATGAAGGTGTCCGCCCGGTTGTCGTCCGAGAAGTGCGAAAAGGTCGAACCGGAGACCCAGTCTTCCGGCGTGGGGGAGGCGGGCAGCACGTGGCCCAGCGCCAAAATCATCCCCAGCAATCGCCAGAAGCTCACCGAAGACACGGGAAGAAACTGCCCGGATATCAGGCACTTTATGGAATAATCCAACATCTTCCGGGATTTTTAGAAGTTTATTTTATCGGGTTTATGATATTTCCTAGCGTAGCGTCAAGACCTGCAAACAGAAAAAAATCAGCTCATTTGTAGGTAGGTATATTGGAAACAAAGCGTTGCAATATAATGATGTGTCGACCTGGACATACTTTCGATAGGTGTTCATCGTTTTTGCGCTTTCCGCGGTTGAAGATGATCGTGCGTATGGGGATTTCGTTGAGACCACACTGAAAAGCGATTTTCTTCTGAAGAAATTTGGCACTTTTCCTGTGATTTCGTCGAATTCTCGTGTTGCACTTTAGCCCCGCGCACGGTGTTCACTACCGACCGTCTCGCTTACGACTGAAACGAGATTCTCTGAAAGCGCCGGAGCTGCAGAACTCCTAGACGGTTTTTCTGGTCATCAAACGGAGTTTCGTCCCTGCTTCGGCGCAGGTGGTTCACTCGACACGATATAACTGCATCGACGTTGCCAACTCTAACGTTATACACATTTTTATCAAATTTTCGTAGCACAAAAATAAGGGCCCAAACAGTTTTCTCAAAAATGGCCTACAATACAAATAATGCCGTTTTTTTCTTCATGAGGAGTATAAAAATCTATCATATCATCATCAGAGAGGATGTTATCAGAAAGAATTTCAATTTTCTATATTTAAATCAGTTTATGGGCACTAGCAAGTTGAGATGATGAAGAAGCTTCATGGTGGATGCCGCGTTTATAAGAATCTTTACCATATCTTCATTTTATTTCTAAAAGTTACAAATCGATTCAATATTTACAGAGGTCATGAAAATACAGAATTTGGTATGTAAGTAAAAGTAAAAATAGTGTGATAACAAAATAAAATATATACTTATTAAGTAAGAGGCAAGATCGTACTTATCATTTATCATTATTAAAAGTACTTAACAATTAATTTTAAGTTCGTTCCTGAGGATTTTCCCGCTAGGATTTCTCGGTATAGATTCAACAAATCGAACTCCTCCAGCTAATTTCTTGTAATGTGCAACCTTAGGATTGATAAACTTGCAAACGTCTTCTTCGCTCAAATCCTTTCCGGGCTGTTTAACGATAAACGCTCTAGGGACTTCCCCGGCCAGCGTATCAGGAATGCCAACCACAGCAACGTCAGCGACTCCGGGGATTTCCAGGATCAAGTTCTCGAGTTCAGTGGGGGAAACCTGAAAATAATCAAAGATCACGTTCTGTATTTAAGACACCGAAACCACATTCGACGGAATGACAGATAACTAAAGATAAGGATAGTAAGATCTTTGTCGCACTCGTTGTCTGAGAAGGGGGCGGCCATTTTGATTTCGTACTGACGGGTTTTCGATCCAGCGAAGTTTAATTTGTTGACGTAAGTGGCCGCGTTTTGTGTCGTCCAAAGTTCTGCGGGTGCAAATCGTGGGAAATGATGGAAAATCCGGAGGAAATTCTGCACAGTTTGGAGGAATTCTCCAAGACCCGTCCCAAAGACATCCCCCGGGAACTAGAGGAGTACCTTCTGTTCGTCGCGAAGACCGGTAATCCGGTGTACCAATGGACGGCTATCAAAAGCCTGTTCAAAGAGAAAATGATCAGCGTCATAACGGAATTTTACGAGGCCTGTCCCTCCGTCGACATACCCCCGTGCCCCAACGTCGACCTGTTCAATTACGACGTCATGAAGAACTTTATTTTAGAGAAATTAGACACGTTCGGTGCGGCCCCCTTCACCGTACAAAGAATATGCGAATTATTGACGACACCGCGAAAAGAATACAATCGGATAGATAAATACATGAGAGCGTTGGAGAAAAACATTTTAGTTGTGAGCACGATCGAGCCGGGAGGCCGCAGGACCACCGAGAACGGTGAAGGGATAATGAACGGTTTGGAATCGGAACATTTACCCGAAACCAGCAATTCCAGTAACGACATCAACGTGGAGGAAATGGACGAGACACCTTCGACGTGGCCTAGAGTCTTACAAAGCGCAGAGATCTCTTTTCCGCCCAGCGACCCTGACAACACTAACGAAATCGTACAGGAAACTGTAGTAACGGCCTCGAAAATATCAGAAATCGCGTGTACTTCATCACAAGACACCGTCATCACCTGCAGGTACTTCACCTAACCTCGAAATTAACATAATCTATTCGTTCTTGATCAATTTCCAGAAGTATCGAGGAAAGCTATGTTTGCATCGAGCCAGTACCTTCCAATGCATGCCCGCGACAGGAAAACTCAGACGAAAGCGATGTTTCCGTCACCATCACTGCGATTCCGGCAGGAGTGCAAAAGAGACGGAACAGTGTGGAGCCTGTGGTGTCTTCAGAATCGGAAGAAACCCCACCAGAAACGGATGCATGCGTAAGATGGTTTATCCCTTTTCGGTATCAAGTAATCAAATTTCTTTCAGTCATCAGAAGACTCTGACGATAACAAGACCGAAGCTCTGGCTAAAGAGGATCCCGAAAAACCCGAAGAAGTTATTGAAGAGGCTTCTTCGAGTGAAGAAATCATTAAAGACGCAGATTCGTCTTCGAATCCAGAGGAAGAAACGGAGAATGAAGACGAGAAGAAAGATTTATTATCGCCCTCGGTTGAGGAAATAACTCAGGAAGCCGCAGCTGTTGAAGTTCCGGAAGAAGATGAAGTGATTTCCACCAATCCGATCACTCCTGATGATGATAATGAAGTCGCTGAGACTTCAAAGTGTTCGGATTCGGTCGAGGAGATCAAAAGTGAGGATGAGATCAGTTCTTCGGATAAAATTCTAGGAGAAGTGGTTAGTACTGCTCTTGATGAGGATTTAGTGAGTTGTACGGACGAAGCCGAAGCCAAGATTGATGTCAACGAGGCCAAATCGATCGAGACTGAAGTGACAGTTGTTCCAATTTCGAAAGAATCTCCACAGGAAGATGAACCGACAAGTCAAAGTGACGAGTCTCTCCTGATGATGGAAGTGGACGAAGATACGGACAAAGTTGAAGATGTTGTCAAAGCAGAGGCGACTTCCGATTCATCTTTATAAAGTGGTTCGTTTTTTCGTAGATTATTATAACACTATTTCCCTATTTTTTTTTCTTAAAAATATAAGTTTAAAGCTCCTGCGAATTTCACACGAGGATGGATTATTACTATTATTACCAATTTTTTTTTTAAATTTATATTTGTAACTAGCGCAGATTTGTACGTATTTAAAGAACTGATTAAATCTACTCGAAAATATAAACTCACCTGGTTGCCTTTCACCTTGATGAGTTCCTTGCATCGGTCTACGATGTAGAAGTAATGGTCTTCATCGTAATAGGCCACATCACCGGTGTGCAGCCAGCCTTCTTCATCTATGGTTTCAGCAGTTGCTTGTTCATTGTTTAGGTAACCCATCATGAGCTATAATCGCATAAAATCACTCGATAATAATCTTTAAATAATCCAAGAATTACTTGTGGTCCTCTGACTAATAATTCACCCGATTTATGTGTTCCCAAATCTTCTCCGGTAGTCAAATCGACGATTCTCGCTTCGGTTCCCGGATATGGCATGCCGATAGTTCCGATTTTACTCGGTGGTGTCAATTTAGGCATGCAGAATGTCACCGGGGAGCTTTCGGTCATTCCATACCCTGAAATTCAAAATCCATGGAAAAAATTAGAACAAATCCAAAACTGTCTGGAATCCAAAAACCTTGGCGAATTAAGACGTCATCGCGTCCAATTTTTTGGCGAAATTTCTGCAATAAACCCTCGGTCAAAGGCGCAGCCCCCGACTGCACCGCTTCGATCGATTTCAAGTGGTCCGCGGTGACTGCAGGATGAGTCGCCAAAAATAAGAGCAAAGAGGGTACGACAAAAATGAACGTCGGCTTGTGTTGCACTAAAGTCCTCAGATAATCTTCAGGTGTGAATCTCGGAAGGGTTATCAAATGCGTCCCGTTCTTCAGACACAGATTCATGATCCCATTGAAGCCGTAAATGTGGAAAAAGGGCAGCACCGTTAGGACTTTATGCCTGCCACCGCCTGCGATCATCATAAAAGCGACATTAATTTATGCGTGATGTGTTTTTTCGGTTATTTTACTTTTATTTTCGACGTCTTTTAGCGCGGAGTGGTCTCCCTGCGTCAAATTCGCCACCAAATTGTAATGGGACAGCATGACGCCTTTGGGAAGGCCCGTGGTTCCACTGGAGTAGGGTAAAATGGCAGTCTCTCTCGGATTTATGCCAGGCAGTTCGGACTCGTGGCCCGCCTTTAACAAAGTCTCGAGTCCTTGGACGTTTTTCGCTAAATCGTCTTCGCCTCCTACGCAGATGGTCGTCCGATAACCGGTCAATTCTGGAGCGATCGTGGTGGCAACTTCGAGTAAAATCGGAACGGTTATTATCATTTTGACGTTGGCGTTTTGGAATTGCCTTTTGATTTCGTCCGGGGTGTATAGCGGATTGACGAAAGTGACGCATAGTCCCGCTTCGATGGCTCCATGGCACACGATTATGTACTCGGGGACGTTCGGTAAGAGTAAACCTACCACTTCTCGCGGTTTCATGCCGCAATGGCCTAAAAGTGCTTGCGCGAATCGGTTTATCAGCATCCTCAACATGCCGTACGAGTAACTGCGCCCAGAAATTGCACAAGTCTGAAAAAATCAACACGAGTTGATGTTATATTATTCGTGCGGGGTCATAGTTCGCGCTGTTTTTGAGACGGTTTATTTTCGTTTAGATTTGTTTGCACATCCAAGTCTACTAGAAAATAATAATGATTTCTTAGAGTGGTTTTGCATTGTACAATCAAACGGAAATAATTATCATTTATTATTATTGTAAAGCACTCGCATTTTCAAGTTGAGTGTGAGTCAACAAAACAATTAAAATCGTTATAAAATTCTTTCCGCAATTCAATTGGTGCGAGTACTTTGCTCTTATCGAATTTATACGATACTACTATTTAGGTGAGATTAGTCAAATTTTCTCGGTTCCAAAGGTTAAAAATTTTTTAGTCCAAATTCTACAGAGTTCTTAATCGAACGATAAATCGTAATAAAGTAAACTTACCGCGGCTGGGTCTTCTATCCAATTTTCGCTATTCTTATACACGTGTTCCACTAAATTATCATTGGGGATGTTTCTACAGGTGCCCAAAGGTGAACTTATCACACCTTTGCTGGCGCACCTTTTTTGAGTTTTATTATTTAAGAAATAATTATTAGGAACCACCGACAACAAGAACGCACTCTTTTGAACATTTTGTACTAAACTCAATGGTCTCAACATCATAAATTTCGACATTTTCACCGGCTGAAATACAGAGAAACAAGAGACAAAATTAGCTGCGGATTTATATTTATAGCTTAGAGAATATAAATGCAATGTGATAAAGGTACCTACTCCTTTTTTTCATTTCCAATTTACATTGTGTTCTCGGCTTAGCTTAATTATTACTTATTTCAAGGTTCACTACATTGCAAACATTTTCTCTAAATTATTATAAATGATAAAATGAGAGAAATAATTACCTCGAAGAGTATTTTCTTTTGAATTGGGTTTTCTAACGGTCGGAGAAGGTGAGATCGCACGCTCTCTGTATTATTGCACCTATTGAATGTTTGTTTTGAATGAAAAACCACCGCTGAAATAAAATGTTATTAAAACAGATATAAATGTACGGAGTCCAATGAGGCAAAGTCCAACTTGTTCTCCTCTCGATGTTTTTCCATATGAATATCAGTCTCGACTGTACGTCTCTTATTTATTAACATTACATTTCGATAAACATCAAGAGAGGAGAACAACTTTCTGTATTAGGTGTAGCAACTCACGAGTGTGAGGCTTTCACTTCCTATTTTAAGACCAACGCATAATGTGCACCTTGTAAATGATGTATGCAATTGAGATGAAATTGGAAAAATGCACTTTTTCTTCGTATTTTGCTTATCATTTATGATTTGTAAACTTTGCGCCTGCTCAATAAATGATGAAATTCGTGCTTTTTTAATCCTGCTCATTCCGTTACGAGTACTTTATCCGAAAATCCAAATTTGAACCGCAAAGAAGCCTCCAAACTTGAAGAAAAGAGCAAAAAAAAACTATAAACTGGAAGGAACACAAACTCGGACCGGAACTTAAACGTAATCAGACACCGGAAAAAAGCAAATCGGTGCCAATTTCGGTATTACGGGATTTTCTTTTGCCCGCACGCATGATCCGCTTAGTCAACTAATTTTTATTAATATTCGTGTTGTATAATTCTCAATAGCATTATAATATCTTCAATGATTTATTAAATGTTTGAACAATTTCATGACTAAGATTACAAAAATACAGAAAATATTGTTATTGTATGAGTTTACACTCATACAACGTTATTGTTTTAAAATAATTATCAGAATCATCTTAAACCATCTTAAATTATTACTTAATAATTGTGACACCCAAGTATTGTATACTTAACAGAAGATGACAAGCTACAGCCAGTGTTTATTGGAGGATAATAATTTAAACAATGCTACAGCTTACTGCTTAAATGAATGAAATATAAAATGTATACATTTTTAGTAACATAACACTTGAATTTCAAGTTATCAATAGATAGAATAGATAAGTTGTGTCTTTAACACTACAGATGTAAAGATAGACGATTTGGCAACAGGTAGATTGAAAATTTGTAGTTTTATGTTTTCGTTAGTCTCCAGACTTACTTTTTGGGCATTACAAGAGAAGTAGCCTAAAAAAGTCCCATAATAGTTATAAAGACACAAATTAAGCACAGCATGCACCATATATCATATTAAATGAATGAGGATTATACTTTAAGACTAAATACCATGCTTAAGAATTGCTCATAATGGATAGTGATGACTCCATCTTGGTCGGTGTCATGTTGTCTGAAAGCGGCAGTTAGGGTCTGTAATATAAAACACAATGTGAATAAATTTAGGTGCGACTTTGAAATTACCAGAAGACCTACATATAACACGATACAGCATTGGATGAAATCGTCAAACAGTATAGTGCCATTTCCGTGTCTATCAAATTTACGAATGAGGGTGTCCACGAGGCCATCAGAAAGACGATATCCGAACGAAGTTAACGCAGTCTTGAGTTCTTGCTTATCGATATTCCCAGAGTTGTCTCTATCAAAAGACCGGAAACAATTCTGCCAATCTGTTACGTATTTCCACAGGGCGCCGAAATCCTCGAAACTGACTTGACCGCGATTATGGCGATCGAACATTCCTGGAACGAAAAACAAGATTTTAATCAATTCTGCAAATTAGTATGACGTCTTCTCATTACCGATCATCAAACGAACAGTCTCGGGGTTGAAAGGGCTCCAAGTTCCATTAGACAGAGCCAATTGAAGCTCATCGGTGTTGATGTAACCACTCCTATCCCGGTCGACCCTGAGAAAAAAATTACATGTTGGAACGCAAAACCCAGAACTATTTGTATTTACTTTTGAAAAACGTCCCAAAGGAATTCGCGACTTGGCATCGCAGACATAAAATGACTCATCTTGGATGTTCACGGGAACTCACAACACCTCAATCAGAAATCACCAACACAAATGACGAAAGTTCACAAGATCGACAAGGTACTCCTCTTTTGTAGGTTAAATTCGTATGAAACGTCAAATGCGATGACAAATAATGACGTACGTATTTTATTTTGACGCAGACACAGAGCAACGTTGTGCAAGTGGACAAAGCTTCACCCTTGTGTTCCTAGGTGGCGCCATGTATCATAATCAATAACTTTTTACAAAACTGCTTAGCGAGAGGGCGCTACGTTACAAAATAAGTTAAATTTTGGTTAATTTCTTCAAATGTAACCGTAGAATCGAGCGTAAAATAAAACTAGGGGGTCACATAAGGATTTTTTTGTATTAAGTTCTTATTTTTACAGTAGTAATCATTATTTTTAACGATTTGACACATTCATGGACCAGATACTGCGAAACATCAATTGTTTGATACGAACTTGATAAAAATTCATATAAAACATCGAAATCTCCTAACATCACAGTCCATAAATATCTCAAAGCGAACCACATGTTTCCAGAAAATAGAAACATTTCAAATCACAAACAAATTGTGGATTAGACTGTTTCAGCAGGCCTTTGCCCAGATACAGGGCGATGGTTTTTGGCCAGGTAGTCGGCGAATTCCTGGTAGGGCGTTTTACCCAAAGGCATTTCCTTCCACAAATCGGGCGTGAGATAGGCGTAAGTCTTGGCGATGGCCGCATAAGTGGCCTTGGCGAAATTACCCAAAGTGCCAGTGGAGCCTCGAGCCGAAGTGTAGCAATCTTCAATACCGGCCATCTGGAGCAGCTTCTTGGGAACTGGAGCCGATACGATTCCTGTACCACGTGGGGCAGGAATCAGACGGACAGTGACAGAGCCACATTTACCAGTAACCTATTCAAGGGGAAAAACAAACCATTACCAACATGATTAAGATAAGTCGGACTTTTCCAAGTATGGAGTAGTCTGTAGTAATAATCAGAAATTACAGCCATCATAAGGTGATTAAGCCCTCTGGTGGAAACCGCGAAAGTATGAACTATTCATCATTAAAAAATCGAAACACAATAATACTTAATCATTAAAGAGAAAAGTAGCTTACCTTGCAAGGTACTGTGTGGGGCTTTCCGATCTTGTTACCCCAATAGCCACGTCTTACTGGCACAACGGAGAGTTTGGCAAGGATGATGGCTCCTCGGATAGCAGTTGCCACTTCTTTGCTGCATTTTACACCCAACCCGATATGACCATTGCTGTCTCCAATGGCCACAAATGCCTTGAAACGAGTACGCTGTCCAGCACGCGTCTGTTTCTGGACTGGCATAATTTTCAAAACCTGCAGAAAGGAAAATACGGTTTAAAAAACTAGCAAACAGAAGAAAGTTTATATAGAACTTGATAATGTTAATCAGTTCTTCTAGGCCATCATAAGGCGGTTAAACCCTCTGGTGGAAACCGCGAAAGAAGTGAGTTATTCATCATTAAATTCCTTTTTTTTCAAGCTTTTACTCAGGGAGTGGTTTCGAACTTGCCTCGTCTTTTAGAGAGGGTCCAATGAAGAAATCGATGATCTCGAACTCTTTGATGGGTAGTGAGAAGAGGTAGATCTCCTCCAAGGAGCGGATTTTTCCATCACGCACTAAACGGCCCAATTTGGTGACCGGGATCCATTCTTTTTGGTCTTCCTTGCCACGACCACGGCCTCTACCGCGACCGCGTCCTCTCCCACGTGGACCTCCTCGACCACCTCGTGCACCACCGAAACCACCGCGGAAACCACCACGTCCACCGGCTGGAGCTGCGTCCGCCATTCTGTAAAACAAAATGCAAAATTATAAAATAAATCTCCTTCAAGTTAGAAAATGGTGGCTTCACCACGTGCATCAAGTCCGTATTTTCATCAATTCCAGAGTTAATTTTAAAGATACAAGTGTGAAAAGAATGTTAAATTAAAGAGGGAGGATTACTTAATGGTTAACGATAACAAAAATTGATGTAAACAATGAAATATTCAACAAATATTAGAAAAACTTACGTTTAAATCTTCCTCGCGACAAAGCCAACGACAGAAAGAGACATGGCCACCGGAAACACCCGTATTTATACCAAACATTTTCGCGCATGCGCATTTAAATAAAATCAAGAATTACGAACTTTTCTTTGATAATAAAACAATTATGAATTCTTTATCGACCAATAATTATTACTTTTTAATCTAAATTTCTACGGTCCTTTAATTTTTGGGATTTGCGTTGTTTCATGGCCAATATAATGCAGGCCATGGTTGTTGGTATCTGACGTCACTTCCGGATATAGTTCGGTAACAACAACTTACCAGCAAACCGCTCGATAATTGAAAAGAGAGAACTAATACGAATGCTGTATGCATGACAAGAATGAAAATTCTTAGTTGACCGTTTTAGGAACGCAGTTTTGGTAGTCGTCCATTTCATGACTGTCACCAGTTTCATGTACAGCTGTTCTGAAATTCTGTGTTTCCTTGTTTTGTATACAGTGTCCCAAAAATGAGCGACAACGACAATAATGAAGAAACCGAAGAAACCCCCACAGACACGTCCCGTTATACGCACGAACAAAAAATCGTAGCTGCCGTATGGGTGCATGAGAAGGACTACAATAACCAGACATGGAAAGACATAGAGGCAAATTTTTTAATACGATTCAACATTTCTGCACCAAACAGGTCAACGCTTTTGAATTGGGAAAAGAAACTATTCACGGTGGGCAACGTGGAAAATCGCGAAAGGCCAGGTCGACCCTTGTCGAGATTAATGCACGTTCCGTACGTTAAGGCTTCTTTGAGGGAGTCGCCTGAATTGTCTGTGAGGGAGCGGGCGAAATCCCTGGGGTTGCCCACGACCACCCTCCTGAAAATACTCAGAAACGATTTGAACATGGAATTTGAGGTGGAAGATACGAATCCTAATACGAGTCTGAAGAGGAAACATGTGCCATATAATGCGGGGAAGTGGAAGGAAAAAGACCCTGATGAAGCATCCTGTTTTGAACCCACGGAAGGAATTTTGGAGAAATTGTCCACATTTACACGAAGTGAATAGTTTGATCAAAGAGCTTGCGTCCTTTTCTAATTTCACGAGTTAGGAAAAGATGGAAGTAACTCTATTTACATTAGAATTTCATCTCCAAAAAATTGTAAACGTATTTAATTTTGTATTGTTGGTTGTCTACCCATCTGGGATCAATAATTTTTATATTGTAATGTTCGCTATATTGGTATTATTAATATATTTGAAAAAAAATTGGGTCCTCTTGTTACACACATCACCTCAAAAGTATAACCGATGATAAATTTCTCATGTATAAATATGTACAAGGTACTGATGTATTTATTTCATTTTTATGATCTAGACAAGGTCACTTTAAGTATTTACTTTGGAGTTCTATTGATCTATTGTTAAAGAATTCAATGATTACAGAACTTAAGTTTGGTTATTACACTCGTATCAAGTAATGTATCAGAAAAGGCATAAATAAATATGAAATAAATTAATAATATATTTGAAACAAACAAAAAAATAATAAAAGGATGAAAACAAACATCGTTGTCAGTCAGTCGATATGTTCTGATGACTACAATTTCCATAATAATCGCAGAGATAGAAATGAACTGTGAAAAGAAAGCGAAAAGTATAAACTGAATGGAATAAGGCCCCGCATAAAATGAGATTTTTCAATTTAAAAATATTAAAAACTAAATCCAACTTTTTTGACCATATTATCAATCAATCGTATACACAAACACAGATATTTTCCGTTGGTCCCAAACAGCCTAATACCGTCCTTTCGATAATAGTTTTAAAATGAAAATAAAACCGGAATAATATTAAATAAAAATAAATAAAGAGGCTTCAAGTAGCACCACGTTTAGTTATAAACCGAATTGTGCATTAACCAAACTCGATCCGAACATAATGATTAAATTTCAAATAAATTTTCACCATACTTTAATTTCTTCGTTCATCTAGACAGAGATTTGAGATCAACTGACGATTCATAATTGGAAGAGTAGGAAATATGCAATAGTGAAATTTTACTTAGAAATTAAGATGTTTGAGTGCTTTTTTCTGTAATTTAATAATGATAATAGTCATAAGTGGTCATAAGTAATACTCTGATAAGAGTAAAATAATAAAATTAATGTGTACAATATGTAATAACAACAAAAACTATTAATACTATTTTACAATTTGATTTATGTTTTCCCAAAACGATTAATAATTAATGGCCTTACTTTTTCATCTTTAAAAAAAACTTAAAAATTAGAAATGAAATAATTTATAAAATATGATACAAGATTTACATATACATTACAATATGCACACTTAATTTCTACAATATATGCAAAAATAACAATGACTAAATATTTTATTTATAATTTAATTATTATTAATAATAAAAACATCCACAACCACGTGAGATGTAATTATTTTATTTATTTTATTATTATTTATTATGTAGTAGGTATTTTCAATTTTTTTCCATTATTTTTTACCTTTTAATTAGATAATTAATAATTAATTTGATTCACTAGGCCTCTATAGTAATAGGTATATTAGCGTTGTACAAATATAGCAGATAGTAATATAATAATAATAGTTTAGGTAGTAGTAAATATATAACTTTCAGCATAATACACTATGTACAAAAAAATATACACTATGTACGTGTGGAATTTCCTATCAATCGTAGTAATTGTAGTAAAAATATTATCGATATTATTATTATAGTACTGCACCCTAATAAGTCAGATAATTAGAAGAAGAAACGACATCAAAAAAGAACTTTTTTTTCCTTCAGATATTATACTCAATTATTTATAATTAATTAGTTAATCATGTATAATAGGATCACTCAATTGCTCTAAAACCAAAAAATCTTAAGTAAATGATTAAATAAGTCAACCTTCTTATGTTTTTAGGTAAAAAATCTTTTTATAATATATGTAATTGTATCCGAGCTGGTTCCATTGACATATCGAAATTGACTCAGTGCATCTTTGGCATACATTCATTTTTTAAAGAAAAAAAATATTTACATCATTGGTCAAGTCAAATTTTGTTCAACTTTCATTGAGTCTTTTAATACCTTCACGTATGTAACGCACCAATTCGATTAGAGAACTGTGCATCGTCAACGGCTTACACTGGCGATCCAACTCAATGAAAAATTCTGCAAAAAAAAAAAAAATGGTACACATCTGTCAAAAAAAACGGAAACGTTGCAATCGAGACTCACCTGTATGCCTCCCTTTTATCACCAAAGCGTCCGCGGTGTCCCACAAATCCTGGCAACTCAACAGATACGTAAAGTACTGATTCTGCTTGTTGATGGAATTGTAGACGTTCTGGGGTATCAGCATTTGCGCCCCGCCGCCGACGCCGGGAGCGTGCGCCGCGGCGGACCCGGGAACGGGCGCCGTCCCCTTGACCAGCTCGCCCGAACTGTAACCCGAAGACTGGCTGCCCACCGAGCCGACCGAACCAGCGGGCGACGGCGTCGGCGACAGGGGCGAAGGCGTACCCTGACCTTGCTGCGTTTGACCTTGGGCCTGTTGCTGCTGCTGCTCCTGAGCCAACGTCGTCGTCGGCTTCACACGCCAAACAAAAACATCACAAAATTAATGACCAATTCGATACCTACGGAAAACAAAAACCAACACCGACCTTATTGTTGAAAAATTCAGTGATGTTCTTCTGATTTTCCTTGGCTTCGTGTTTCTTCATTTTGAATAGCTTAAAGTACAGGAGGGCTTGGCACCGATAACTGCAATTCAAACAAGCGACACTATGAGAATTACGCTTTCCTCAAAAACGACCGAAATCAATCACCTTAACACAGCCAATTTATTATGTTTAGTCGACGTATTATGCTGAGTTCTGAACTTGGACGTGATGAACCTGGAATTACAACAAAACCATCACAACTCTGAACGGATTTCGGGACAGAATCGATTACTGACCTTATTAGAGATAGGGTATCTTTATACATGGTGAAGCAAGAATTTTCCGTGACTCTCGCCATTTCCATTGCGTTCCCCGTCAACAAAAAGTACAAAACAGCCTCCAGGTACAGCATGCACTGTTTAGTGGTATCAGTCTCTCTATCTGCCAAATGCTTCAGCCTTGTAGCGTCGTTCAGGTACTGATTCTGAGCCCTAAAAAGTGAAAAAATTGCAATTAACATCTACTGAGTAAATGGCTAATTTTTCAGGACAGAAATTGGTTTCATTCTATTTAAAAGACGACTGAAATGATTACCTTTCTTCACACTCGAGTGGCTCATCGGGTTTCTCGAAATACGAATGGTACTCCCTGACGGATTGAGTGTTAGGATTCAAGGTGCTATTGGCGGCGGCGGCACCTGCTGCACAATTATTAATCCTAGCGGCGGGCGACTGAGATTGCCGCTCGTGATTGGTCGGCGGGGCGTTGGTCAGATTGATGTTGTCTTGTGAAGAGGACCTCGAGTGCGACTCTACATCGTCTTTTCGCCTCTTCGACTTGTGCCCGTCCTTTCTGGCGCCGTTCTCCAGCTTTTTACTGCTGTGCGACAGATTGCTGACGGTCGACATGGACGAAATCGAACCGGAACTGTTGCGCCGCTTCCGCTTCTTCGACTTGCCGTTGCGTTTCAGCTCATCCAAATCGGACGAATCCTTGTTCGGGTCGCTCGTCTTCGAGGACGGCCACTTGCGATTCTCGCTGTCGCTCTCGCGAAGAAACGGCTTCTCTTTCGATCTCTTGTCGAACTCCCGGACGAAAGGGTGACGGCGATTCTCGAGCGTCGCCCGCAGATGGGGCACCCGATTCAGGTCGATATTGCAGAGACCGATTTTCACTTTTAGTGACGTTTTCTCGCCGGGCGACGATGCGCGATTCGTGTTGTTCTCCTTGTCGGGTTGATCAGTCTTTTGGTTCGATTTTATCGACTCTTTCGGATTGGCGATCGGCGATAACATCGTCGAATTGGAAGCGGTAGGAGTCGAGTCGTCTTCCACGGAAGAACTACTCCTTTCATAGCCGCCGTCGACGAAAATCACATTGACTCCTCCTTTTCCTAAAAAAATTAAAAAAGTTATTTCAAAATGCCATTAAATATTTGCGGATACTGACCTTTACCACCCTTTCCGCCTTTGCCTCCACCTTTTCCACCGCCCTTTCCACCTTCCGAGTCCCGTTTCGGCGTAAACAGCTTCCTCAACGTATCACTTTTCTTCTTGTCCTGAATGGACTTGTTCTCTTCGACTTTGATATCGGACTTGCCTATGGAACTACCTCCGTCCCTGACTTGATGATTGTTCTCGCTGTCGGACGACCTGCATCCGCCCCCCCTCGACCGGACATTAGCGCCGTCACTGTCGGAACTGTCATTGGAACGACGTTTCGCGCTTCTCGATTTCGACGTCTTTTCGTCGTAATCGCAATCGCTCGAATCCGAAGTGGTCGGCACCATCTCACGGCTGAGGTTCTGCCCCGACAATTTCCGCTTCCTCCTCAACGAGCCCGAGTTCGCCTTGTTCTCCTTCAATTTCGTCTTGTTGCCGCGTTTGCCCCAATCGTCGTCATCGTCCGAAGAGTGGCCCTTGAACTTTTTACCGTTGTTGTTATTGTTGCTGTTGTTGTTGTTGTTGTTGTTGTTATTGGTGATGAACTTGTCGTCGCACCTGGGCGACTTGTGCTTTTTCGCGAGCGCCGCGTACTTGTCTTTGATATCGGGTTTGAACGACATGCGACTACTCGAGTCGCTGTCCGAGCTGCTGTCGTCACCGTCGGACACTTTCGTAGTAGAGATCGTCTTTCTCCGTCTGAGAGTCGGCCGCTTTTCGGTCGAATCGTCGTCATCGTCGGAACTGCTCGGCGGCACCGGCGAATGCTTCGGCTTCGGCGGCCGCCCCCTCTTCTTCGTCGCCGTGACGACGCCACCACCATCGACGACGTCCGAGTAGCGATTCGTTTTCGCCATCGGCGGCCGCCCCCTCTTCTTCACACTTTTCCGGTGTTCCCGATCCGAGCCGCTTCCCCCCAACTTGTTCTTCCGAGGGCGCCCCCGACTCGCCTTCGGTTTACTCGGCTTGTCCGCCGATTTCGCGTGCGTCGACTTCAGTTTAACGTCCAAATCGGAATCGCTGGCGAAAGAGTCGCGCGATTTCGCCCTGGGACTGACCCGCGTCACCGGTTTTTTGCACTTTTTTGTCCGTTGTTCGTCACTGTAATCGTCGTCGTCGTCACTGTCTAGATTATTTTTGGTAACTGGTTGGTTCAGGCGTTTGCGCCTTTTACATTTCTTGTCGTCGTCGCCATCGCTGAGGTCCGAATCCGAAAGGCTCGAAACGAGCTGTTCGCAGGGCGCTATCCGGGTGGCCGTGAGCGCCTCCGCCACCACGCTGTCCAAGTCTTTCGCGGCGCCATCGCTCGCGTCCGACTCCTCGACGATTTTGCGTTCGGCGATCGGCGAAATCAGCGGCGACGTCTGGTGGTGATGGTGGGCCACCTTCGGTCCGGGATCCACGAACGACGCCAGGTTCCATCGGGTGCGCTTGTCCTCCTGCGGCTGCTGCTGCTGGTGGTGATGGTGGTGCTGGGCGGTCGCCGCGACGCCCGTCGTCGTCGACGATGACGTCGCGGGCGTCGTCGTCGTGGCGATGGCCGCGTGTTTCGGTTGGTTCGACGACGACACGTTCACGTCGACCGAGTCGTCGCTGGTCGAGTCGCTTTCCGAGCCCGAGTCCGAACCGGAATCGCTCGAAGACGTGGGCGGCGGCGGGGGCGCGCGCGACCCGGACTCTTGAGGGTAATTCGACTTGTTGGCGAAGGCGGGAGTCGCCCCCAAAGGCGAAATCATCCTGGAAATTACGAAAAATCCATGAAAAATCGCATCTTCTCAAACACAAAATCGTTTTACTCACTTTTCTATTGGTAACTTGGAAGGGGTCCGTTTGTGGTCGTCATCGCTATCGTCGGAGATATCGAGATCATCGCTCAAATCGCTGAAATCGAACGATAAAACAGAAATTATAGCGACCACTGGACCGGTCTCGGAGCGAGTGAGGCAAAGTCTAATTAATCAAAACGTTAAAGCGTTCGGGAGTGACGATAAGAAATATTAGCACTTCCGCAACTCCATCCGCTTTTTCAAGGATACCAGAAGAATTTATTTTGAAATGACCGAAAATATTAACAAAAGTGGGTGTACTCACGTTGGCGGTCTTGCAGTTGGCACCTTGTCACGTTCTGCAAAAAAAGCAAAGAACGAAAATTAATATTAATAAAAATAATACTGAACGAAAGGAAGTGTATAAAAACGAGCGGGACGGCCCAGACGACAATTGTATCGTTTAAAGCGATGGTTAATAAGCCCAGCCACCTGTTAAAGTGAACACCTGCAGCCAGGTGATTCAGCAAAGAGCGACATTAAGTAATATGGGGGTCGTCGGGATGTTTATGCGGGAAATAACGCGTCGAATGAAGAACAAAGAACCAAAATTGTGACTTTATTTTCTAGTCACTTTGTCACCATAATGCGATGAAACTAATGAGAACGACTTTTTCTCACGCCATGACCATCTCTCATCACACCAATCAAGCACCATTTACTCAATTTACACCAAGATGTCAAAAAAATACCCACCCGATATCCGATAAATCGATTAGAAATATCAGTATGAAACAATTTCATAAAAAAAAATACAGTTTTACAATTTTCACCATTTCACCGAGCGAAATTACCGACAGCGACTAGGACCGTACCTATGTAATATGCTAGGTATACCCAATCAATCGTTGCGATTACAACAGTTTTGTTATAGTAGTGGAAATCGCATTTGTGACACGCATTATTAAATTTTCAAATGACGTAATGCTAAAAGTTCAAAGAAACACGAGTACCTACATTTCACGAAAAACATTATTTCCGGCATAGAAAAACCGCAAAACAATCGACCCATAATAATACCAGCAACACGTCTATTTCGAGTAAGACTGGTGGTGTACGGTCGGGGCGAGTGGAATGATCTCCCCTTTGGAATTCGAACGAAAAGGAACAGCATCGCGATGATGGGAGAGAGGACGCGAGGAGCGGAGAGAGCCGCACGAATTATTCGCGCTTTTATTGCTTGCGTTTTTGGACACTTTCCAGACGATTCGGTTCTCATTATAACCAATTATTTATTTAGATGAGTCACCGATCTCGCCTTAATTAACCCCAATCAGTATTTATCAAATTCAAACTGTAATATCTCCAATCCCGGCACATAAATCCTTTTGATATTTACATCAATCAGGAGATTATAAAGTCCCACTACTTTAACACTGGCCTTTTGAATAACTCGCGTTGGTGGATGCGTCAATCATTCACTCTATCAACAGTAGGGGTAGTAAAACGAGTAATGGCGATTTAAGGGGAGGTAGAGTGTCATATTTTCATTGGCAGAACGGAGAAAATGAATAAGGGAAAACCCGTGCAATCTTTGAAGATTTCGGAAAAATTCAAGGGAAAGTTTGACCTCTTGAAAATTATCGTAATCCTTGACATATCTTCATAATTTCAACACTAGCTCTTATCTCGATACATTAAAACATCAGGATCAATTCCGAATCATATCGATATCATTTCGCATCTAGTCCAGTCAGAATAATCTCGTTAATGTTGAACAAATATAAAGCTGCAGTACATACGTACGCACTTAATGTAGCTCTCTCGTGCGCTGTATAGATAAATTCGTAATTTGCAGACAATTCAAATTTTTTTGTAACCACCCGAATCGATTAAGGGGCGAAAAAACCACAGACAGACTAGACAGAGAGTTAAGTAAAAGTTACGAGAGCGAGTTTTAGTCGAGACACAAGACAATGTGTAAAGAACACCACCATAATCTCATTTGGAGGTGGGCACGAAGAGAAAGGGAGGAGGTGGTAAAAGTTAAGTACCCTAACAAGTAAACAGTATCAACAACAACAGAAAAGACAATGCCGATAAATAGACGCGTAAACGTAGCAGAAAAGAGAACAAAAAAAAAACCGAGTCGGCGCTTAAAATCCACCCCTGTAAAATTTATTGGACGAATTAGTACGCCCACTGAAGGTCGTGAAATGAGAAGCCGATAATGGAATTATAGTTTCCTATAATAATGGAACAACCGAATAATTAATATTATAAGCAACTGATTAAAGTATAGTTGCCGATTTACCGACCGAATTAAATAAACAAACTGCAAACTCCTTTGTTCTTCACGTGCGCGTTGTATAAACGTCGAATGTGATAATAATAATGGAAGTGAAATTGTCCAATCACAGATAAAACGGAACCGTTGTCTTTTGAAAAGAAATTTTCTTAATGATCACTTTAATACCGCGACAACAACACAAAAGCCGGTGCGTTCACCTCGAGAGTACCAGCAGCGAGTATAAGAACGAATAACGACAAAGTCTCGAATCGAATAAAAGCCACAAGCAATTAGTTCGAGTAAATACCTCCGCTGCTCAGGTATAAGTAGGCACATATCGTTTTCTCGAGATATGCAAAAGTCCACACGCGCTCTCTTCACATGATACACACAGCATACCACCGACATAAACCAATAAACCGATCGACCGACAACCACCACTCAACTCCAACTAGTTGAGAGTTATAAAACGCGCCATCATAAGCTTTAACTAAGAGGTTTCGACATGTGTCAACAACCCACCGGTGTGTCTGTGTTGTCTTGGTCGGTTGTGCCCGCTTTTGCTTATGGCCTATACCACACACACACACACACACACACAGTAGTACAGAGAAGGCATAGAAAAGGTGAGCGCAAAGGTGAAGAAAGAACCGCAGACAGAGAGACGAGAACCGTCCGAGGAGCGGAAGAAACGGAAACAAAGAAAACCGCTTCGGATGGCATGGCAGCCAAAGGAACATAACGGCCGAAACTTGATAATAACGAAATACGCGCCGCAAAAGTGTGACGAGTTGAGCGTGACGTGCGCACGCACCCACCACAGACGTTTAAAGAAAAACGAAAGAAAAAAAAAGGGGGAGGAACAAGACCAAAACAAAACGGACGTACGCCACTGACACCGATCTAGTCACCGTGATATCACAGAGCGAAATGTCATCACATCGCAACAAGTAAAGCACGTACCACGCACAACCTACCGGTTGAAGGTGAAAACGCGTACTGCACTGACATATGCACTCTTTAAATAAAGAGCGGCGCCCTTCGTCCCCCCCACTGCACGGTCGCGTGCGTGCGACGAGGACCGACCGACCGAGAGCGACAGAGAGAGAAAGAGAGAAGGCGACGGCACGCCGAACGCAACCCCTCGCGAAAGTTGAGGGGGGTTGTGGCGTCTCCATGGCGACTATACGCACGATGGAATAGCACGCGCCCCGAATTGGGGCACTGGGCATCGCCACCCCCTTCTCTCCCCTCCCGTACCCTCGACCCGTTGATAACGGAGTGACAACGGAACGGACTCACCCCCTTGACGGGGGGGTGGGACGGGGAAAAAAATTAATCGCTTCGACTCGGCCGCCGGTCGAGAGCGGAGGACGAACACTCTAGTCGAATCAAGGTTAGCGCGCAATTTCTAAACCGAATGTACCATTATTTTATTGTCGACTTACTTTTCGGTGTTGACGGTAATGGGGCACCTCCTGTCGTCGTCGGCGAGGAATCCGTCAGCTGTAATGACACGATTGGAAAACGTTAGAAAATCTTGATTTATTGATTAGGCGATCGATCGATGATATAAGTAAACGAGGACAAATTACACACAATTATTATTACGTTACGATAATTATAAGCACCGGGTACTAGGTATACCTACCACTACCAACTACATACTAGAGAGTCTGCTAAGTGGAATAAGTGGTACTTAGTTAGAGTTAGGTAGAAATCGAATGATTTGATCGAGTCTGAAAAAGACGGCGCGAAATAAAATAACCCAGAGTCGGATTCAGGTAGGTATGAGAAAAACGGGCGGCGTCGCGAGGGTTGGCCAACTTCAAGTTTGAAAATATTCTAGAAGGAAAAATAAAGGAGGGCGCACCTGCCCTCTCCCCTCTAGTCGCCGGGTTTCAGAAAGCCGACAACAAAAGAGATGCACGCCAGTTACGTAACTAATACAGAGTGTATGTTAGGTACCTACTTTTCCGTCTCGTGCGTCGTCTATTTCAAACCGCGGCGACTCTGGATTCAAATGAGTTCGGAAAAAATTTCACGTCAAGTACGACGACGAGAAAGACAGAGAGAAAGAGGGGTCAAGGTGCAAGGATCAGCCTGCACCTTGTGAGAAACTTCATTGTTAATTTTTTCTCCTATTCTATTTAATGTGTACATACGTCGCATGCGAAAACGGTAGTACCGACTCGTGACGATTTCAAATTAGTGGCGAAGAAAAAAAACGCGCGTATGAATTTTAATTGCGCTTTTCAATTCGATTATTTATCGATAATTGTTACTGAAACGACGTTTTACCTTGGGTATCGGATTGAAGGTGAACTTGTTGTCCGGCTCTATGCGAGGGGTGGCGGCGATGGCAGTTAAGGGAGTACGGACGTCGATCATTTCCTGTGGGCGGACAAAAGTAAAACATTAACAACCGTTAAATCACCGCCGCATATACGGAATATTATATTATGTATGCAAATTTCACTCTGAATTATGTATCAGTCAAAACAATCTAATCTAGAAAGTTATCGAGGAGATTGTTCCAGAATTGTAACAGATCATTAAATTCCGAATTTAGCACGATACACCGATTAGGATTAAAAGTCCAGGATCTCTATTTACCAAAATCAATACGAAAAATATCTCGGTTTGACCGCAATCTATGCGGAAAATTACAGCAACGCGTAATGACCTTGATTAGCCCAATTACTGCGGTTATGAATTCATCAAATTATAAGAAAATCAATACCAATACCATAAGTCGAACAGAAATAACAAGTACCTAGTTTTAAAATTCGCGCTTTGGCATCAATTGAATTGTGAGAAATTTATCGGCTACTTTAAAGCTAGATAATATCTGAATCGATTGTTATGCATATTCGGTGATAGGAGCGACGTGGTTGAGCATGCACGTATAACGACGAATCGAAAAAGATACACTTCGCTGCCATTCAAATGCTAGACAATGCAACACCGAATTGTGCATGTCCATCTGGTTATATTCGATATAATCGCCATCGGATAATTACGATCGGAATTAATTGATCGATTTGAGGTCGAGAGAGGGCTCAATCTCGCACTGTTACATACCTAGAATCGTCCGATACGCCATCCGAACTAATTAGTTCGCACGACGATTCGAAAAATTTCATACGCGCCACAAATCTACCAACCTTAAAAATGCTCTGCATCATGTCAGGATTGGGCGTAGCCGATGGTAATGAGGATTCTCTCTGGCCAGCCGGAGGTTGAGGAGGTCCTTGGTTCTGCAGACACACACCGAACAAAACGTTACAACTTACAGCAAAAAAGAAAGTGCAGAAATATCGTATCTATAGTGTGCGAGAGCATCGCGGGGTGTAGTGGTGGATCGATAAGGGCGATATTCAAACCCCGTCATAAACCCATCTGAATAATTTATGGGTGTACGCGACTTTTTATCCCAAGAAAATTCAAAACTCTACACCATAAACTCGATACAGTATACAGTAAGAAGGTGAATAAACCGGCAAAGGTCCATTTTTATATGAGGGGTGGACCAAGTTATTATGTAATAAATCCGGTACTACTCCTACCACCGACCGAACCTGTAATAAATCTTCGAGGAAACCTTTGAGTAAAAGCCTTCGAATATTTTCCCTCCTCACGACGACCCCCAAAGTTTGTGACGATCGTGGAACAGGTATCGTAATCTTTTAGGGGTGGGCGCGGGAAGGACAGATAATGTGATTGTTAATTTTCCGGAACGCTTTCCTCAGTCTTTGCTTTCAGTATCGATTTATATTTTATTCTTCAAAATTACCTGATGTATACTAGACTAGTCATAACTTTGTAGAGAGGAACTAGATTTTGAAGTTTTAGTGACTTTTACTTTGTAACACTTTTTACCCTGAAGTTTGCTGTGAGATGGGCTTTTAAAAGTTGGGTTAGCTATTTTTTCTGTCATTTTTTAATAACTTTGAATTTTCACGTATTCGAACGGATTCAGTCCTCTGTTCAATGAAATAACTTCATCTCTATATTTTTCTGTTTGCTTCAAGTTCAAATTCCGTTAAAACATTTCTCCTAAACTGTTTCTCAAGATTATCCGGAAAAATCGAGGGAAAAACTATGCCACAAGTGCCTGTAATCAGTGTAATCTAATTTTTTCATTATTTTCTTCTTGCCTGTAATGCAGTGATGTGCCTTTTCTTTCGTTGTGTTGTTCCACCTTGTTTTATTGAGGATATTTGAAAATTATTAGAAATTAGTTCGTTTTGGCAAGGATTTAAAATTTTCCGAAGTTTTATATTTTTGCGAACAGCCAACTATTCATTTTATTTTGATTAATTTAGTAACGAAACCATGACAAAACCTAACAAATCTAAATTCCTAGTTAGTTCCTCATAACAAAGCTGATCTACCTCTAGTAAAGTTTGACTGGTGGAAATGGTTACCTTATCTACCCTACACCACCACAATAACCAAGATGCCCTCTCCACATTAGAGCACCAGTAACTGATGTCTGAGAAATAAAGAAGTCTAACTTACCGACTCGTTATTATTGTTATAAGGAATGCGAGCGGGATTTCGTATTGCATTGTTATTACTGTGAGAACGTCCCGACGTGGACGACGACGACGACGAAGAAGAAGCCGCCGATTGTAAATTGGCGTTGGTGGAATTCGGCGACGACTGAGGTGGTCCCTTGGCCGGCAGGATTCCGTTGGACCTGTGATTGGCTATGCCGGCGGTGCCGTGCTTGACCGGCTGACCGGGATAGCCGCCCCTGCCCTCGTACGGCGGCTTGCCGTCCGCCGGCTTCACGTAGCCGCCCCTCTGGTGGGGGTGGTGCAGCTGGTGGTGGTGCGGCTTCTTGAACTCTGCCCGAGATTCGGGCGACGGCTGCTGCAGCCGCGACGACGTCGACAGGAGGAACGGGTTGCCGCCGCCGTTGTTGTTGTTGTGTCTGGAGGACGAGGTGGTGGCGCCGCTGCTGCTGTTGGGCACCCCGGGACTCGGCGGCACGCCATCGACGCCGATCAGGTCCTTGTGGTCGAGGAACGGCTTCAGCCGCTGAAAGTCCCCGAGTTTGCTCTGGATCTGCTGCGTGACGGGATCCGACGACGACGGGTTCACCTGAAGACAACGACCTTCATCGTGAGCATTCTGTGCGCATCGCGAGAACAAGTGCGCGCCGCCGATAGTTTCTATCACTAAAAGAGAGACGCCGATACGGCTCAATAGTTCGCCAACACGGATAATATGCCCAACGGATTCCTCCAATTATCCTCATCATCCTCCCTCCTTATCAAACCTCATCATGCGCGCCTAGTGAAAAATCTCCATTATTCTTTCAACTAGGTAGGTAAGTAAATAGAATTTCACTTTTAGAATATGATCATCCGAAATTAATTAAGGAGATCACCAGGTGATCCGTCGACCCTCCAATGAAAGGGTGAACATTTCGGCAAACATTTTTTTCGACGTCTAGACGCGTCGGGTTCACTCACGCACTTTATAATCTCCCCGAATAACGAAAAAAAATCATCGAATACCTAGAGAAAGGGATGACGAATAAGGGCTACTTTATATCTATATACGCGAACATCAGGGGAGGTGAATTAAGGTCACCTCTCGCCAAATACCCGAGTAGGTATACACCCAACACACTCGCGGGATACGGATTAATAGTTTAGAGACTATAAGCGAAAAGTCCCATAAATCATAAAAGGATTTCCAGTTCACACCCTCATGATGATAAGTAACAATTTCGGCCTCCCCTTAATGCCGTCACGTGACGTCGTATCCGCGCGACCTTCGAGAAAATGCTAGAAAGGTGAGATCGCTCACGTGAAAGGGTTGTTTAACGGTCGGAAATTAGTCGATGGGCTTTAATTAGGTGCCGACACGTGTCACGGCAAAATTTCGCACTCGGTTCTTTGAAGAAAAAGACTAAACTCGAAATAAGAAAGAAAAACGTCAGTATAATCACGCACATACACGTGAAATCAGGCACACGATCACCCTCGCAAACACGCGTTCCCCTTATATTTCCGTCCACCCGTCGTCATCAGAAGGAAAATTGACGAAATTATCAACATCTAAAATAAAATGGAAATTTACTCGAATCCGACCTTGATCAACTACGTAGAAAATCCATTCGAAAAAAAGGTGGTTCAATTGACGATCCTGGATCCGGTAATAACACACACGCCTACGCGGTTTAAAAAATTGATCCGGTTGCTGAAGTAGAATGGTAAAATCAGTGGAGATGTCGGCCTTTTGTGAGTTCTTTTTTTTTCGAATGAATTGATCGCCGTGATCCACCTGGGAAATACGCGGAGGATTATAATTCTATAGTGAAGCAGAGGCGTGCATCACCATCCGACTCAAACTTTTAATGAAATTACAGAGGAGCGTCACGTGTGCACGCCGACGCCGACGACGTCGATGTCGTTCCGTGTAATTCCACTGCCGAAAAAAAAAGGCGAAAACGTCGCGACGCTATCGTCGAGTCTCTCTCCTCATCATTCACCGACAAATTAATACGAAATCTCGAGCTGAGATCACAAAAGCTCCAGGCGGGATCAAAACCTGGACGATGATAATCCTTCCGAGTTTTGTACACATGGAATTTCCTCAACAATTTCGAAAAGTTTTAATAAGTGACGCGATTTAGTGCTCGTTACTAACGCATCGCGCTTTTTCAACATTACCAGAAATAAAAATAAACGACCTTCAATTTAACAAACCGACTGATGCGCTGTTTCGTGGAGAGCAAGGGAGAGAGAGACTTGAACGCGATTTGGAACGCGACAAAAGAAGATTTGTATCTAAGCGCACCGAAAGCTCAGAATTCACCTGGTTAAACTTTTTTGGAACTATAAGAGTAATCCGAAATGGGTGCGAAAGACTCATCCACACGACTAGGTGATTTCGATCCGGAATCGATTTTTATCGAAACCAATGGGGTAGTACATTAACCCCGACAATTACCGGAGAGGGTAGGGACGATTTCGCGTCGGGAAAAACCGAATGGGAGAAGAGGGTGCGCGCCGGATCGGGAAATAAACAACACGAAACCCCCTTTTCCCGCGTCACAAATACACCCTCCTTTTCCGACCACCCCCCACATGCGGGATCCGGTCGTCGTCCGACGGAATAAGAGAGAAGAGATTCGCCCCCGTGTAAAGTAGGAGAGCGAGACGAGACGGTCGGTTTGAGAATCAATACGAAGGAAGCGGGGATTTTAGCACGTTGCCTCCACACCGCCAAATAACCCCAAAATAACCCCAAACTACTCCACTGATATCGGTAGACTCCGAAATTTCGACCCTCGAAAGACTAAGACATGATTAATCATACAGGATGTCATGAAATTATTTTTATGAATGCATGCGGTTTGTAGATCTCAACAAGACAGACCTTTTTGCCGATGAACATAATGTCGCGACACCCTGTATAAAGACCCAATTAATAAGTGATGCATATTCCAAGTAATGGTACCGGGATCGAATTTATTGCCCCAAGACACGCCATCATCAAGAATGATAATGATAAAACGTATAGGGGAGAAGACCCATCAAACTTGATCGCGCACGATGCGACACGCGAACGACTAAATCGAGAGAAATCTACGATTAGATGAGGAAAAATTACAGTACGTTAACGATTTTCATTAATTATTCATTACTTAACCCCTATATCCGAAGAAATTCCTTCCAACTCTTCACGGAGAATCAAGATATCGCAAATCGTTCTCTCATATTAAAAGTAACTTTCATGAAAATAATGACAATTATATGGTAATTGTAAAAAACGTGACAATAACAATACGATAAATAATAATTCGTCATCAAGGTTATCGACTAATTGTAATTCAAAAACGTAAGTAAGTAGATGAAGTCGTTATGAAACTAGACTGAAATAATGAAATTGTTATGTCAAGAAAGAAGGTAAGAAAATTATGCGAGTTGAGTAAACCTCAAATGATCTAAAATTAGGTAAAGAGACTCAACGTGATGATATTTGGACTGTAAGAATTTCTACTGAAACCTCGGCTGAAACTCATGCGAGCACACAGTAAACATGTTTACACGTAGGTATGTATTTCGAGCAAAAATCACACGCAAATTATAATTAACAGTAATTAGAAAAATTATAATCCAACGCACCAACTTTCATCGGTTTTAATCACGATTCGGACGAAGGGAAAGCGTTGCTATCACCCCACTCGTATTATAAGAATAATTAATTAATACGACGAAAACGATTTGATCGCATGCCACAAGAGCCACTAAATTTTTTCACACTTTTTCCCTAAAGACCACCATCAATCGGTTAATAAAACACTGAAATTTAGAAAGTCACCGGACAAAAACCACAACAATGAAATGAAATGACGCAACGGAGTATATTTTTTCCAACATTTTCCTTTAGAGTTTAAACAATTTCATATACATTTTAGTTACTTTACCGAGCTTATTACCAAGAGTAGTGCTAGAGAGTCCTAGAATAAGAAGGAAGGTTATACAACAAGGTTGTACACTTTTTTCCATTCGACCAAGGCACGAGCAAAACGTTTGAAAGACGTTGTAAAAATATAATTGTTTCTAACGGTAAGGTAACTTCATCTCCTTATAATAGGAAAAAAACCTCTATTTTTAACAGAGTGAGTAAATTTCGAGCTTTAATGATGACATTTTATTTATAAAGAGGTGGATGAGCTTTAACAATAGGCCGGAATCAATGCACGCCTTAGACGGAGGCAACAAATCGTCGGTACTCATATACAAAACATCCGCCGACATACATTTCATTTCATTCATCGAATTTTCCCAGCTGGTTTTTCCCAATCAAATCACTCCCGCGTTATAGAAAGGTGCGTTCATAAAAGCAGTCCAGCATGAAGAAACTCACAAGTCAGGCTATCTCTCCATCCTACTTCAATCATCCAGAGCTGAGATTTGTGAACGCATCCGGATAAATCCGATCGTTTCGCATCTTTGCGCAATCAATTATCAGATTTTTATCGTGTAACTTGTAATATGACTTACCCTGACGGGTGCACCAAAAAGGTAACTTTCTTGGTCGTCCAGTTGCGAAGACATCTGGGCCCGGGCCTGCCTCTCCCGCTCGCGCAGGCGGTCTCTCTCCACGCTGTAATCAGAAAGAAAAACACTCAACAAGTGCAATAAAACACGAGCAAAAAAAAAAAAAAAATACAGGAAAAGAGCCGACCGAGGAAGTGCGAAATAAAACACTATTTCTACCGGGTATACCTGATTAAGGCGTCGCTATGTGTGTCGCCATCTTTTTTAATAATAAAGTCCTTCTCGGGAGCGAAACTTTCAAAACTTTTGATGATGGCATACCGGACTCGTGATACAAATCACATCAGTATATGAAGAACATTATCTCGGACCGAACGAGACGCGATTTCGGAGGAATGACGTCAAAAGTACGTCACGAAATTCTGGTCTGGTTGATGTGCGAAATAAACGATTGTGCAGACGAGTGTGCAAAATAAAATTTTTCAAGTGATGGAGGACGAGGTATGAGCCAACCTCAATTTCGCATTACATAAACTACATATGCAGTACAGAACAAAATAATATCGATACAACGACACAATACCAAGTCTATCAGACGTTTAATTTGATTATAATTTATTAATTTCATGTTTGATTATAGTCATAGAAAAAACCGAGGAGAAAACTATGTAACATTCGACATCCGCGTGATCTTTATCTTTTATTTAATAGACGTGTGTGGTGCCCCACACGACACGAGATAAAAACCTTGTTTACGGCGCCTTTTATGGATTTTGGTATAAATATTGTCTTTTTACCGCATTTTACCATTCGGCATCTTCCACGAAAGTTTGAATCGAGGTTCATTGAAAAGTTATAAAGGTCAAAGCAAAGTTGAGTCAAGTGACGGGCACGCGAGACAGGAATTCATAGGAAATCGAGAGCAACCCCAATCACATTTCGTCCTGATGGAACTTGGCCAATGATGGGCTCCCATTTTTGACATTTGTTCAATTCTATTAGGTATTTCTTCAAACTTACACCGTCACAAATAATTAGTATATTGCTTACACTCGTCATATATCCAGAATTACGTCAACGACAATAAATATAGCGAACGAAGAAACACAAGAGGGAATGTCGCAATTGGAATAATTTCAAAATTCGTAGCATCACGCATGCAATGACGTATTCGCGAGCTTATTATAGGGAAATGTGTGAATCGAGGTGTGAATTCTCAACCCCAGTGCCGCTTTTTTCGAAAGCTTTTGTATAGGGAAATATGTCACTTGGAAAATCACACCACCGTCCGTAAGTAGGTAAATGCAATTCTGAGAACGTTGAAAACACAAATCGGCACAGTAACAACCACCGATTTAATGTGACGTATAAAAATCAGAAGAAGAATGATTTCAACGTTGCAAGTTAAATAAGCCATAACTGCGAGCATTATACAGAACACAAAAATATAGGTAGCATGTTGGTAAAAAGAGCCCCCGGGGTGGTAATTTAAGGAGTAGGTAGAATATACAGCAGGTGTGCTTACACATCTGTTGGGCACATGCGACGAGATGACGGCGCGAGACCCGTCTGTCTTTTCATTTTACCAAAAGGAAAGGAAAGAAATTAAACGAAAATCCCTACAACGGCAAATAATACGTCTATCCGTGATATTGCGTCGCGACGTTTCAAGTCGCACGATTTAATTAGCGTCATTACATTCGCAACAAAAATCGGCAATAACAATAGGTCAATGTTATCATTGGAATAGTCTCAATACCGAGTGATTCATTCAGAATGAATAAAAATGCCTGAAGGGTTTATAAACGACCTCGATAACTCAAAAGTTCCGGTCTAAACCTAAACCCATATAAACTCGACTATGAAATGGACATCATGAAATTAAAGGTAATCTTTCGGAAATATCGACAGGAAAAAATGATGATTGGAAATGGAAGACTGATGACAATTTAAACTCCCATCGAATAAATTAACGTTAGTAAAGGGTGCGATAGCGTCTCGTTATTAATCATATTTCAGACATAATCAATTTCGGGTGTCTGGGGCGATTACGAGAGCGCCCCCGGTTCCATCACAAGCTTTCGAGGATAAACAGTTTAGAAAAAACCAGACAAATCACTAAAACTTAATCCACATGAGCAGATTTTCGTTCAAGGGAGAAATACATGAGTAAAGTTGTGAGAAAAATATACCTTAGGTGTGTGCAGTACTCAACCACCTCATAACGATGTATGTATGTAAAATTATTCCATGTCAATTATTTCGAAGTAAAGGTCACGAATTTACTACTGGATTTCCCTTTATACACACACGATCCAGCCCGGCACACAATCACCGAAAGCTTAAGACAGTCTCACGAGTACTAACCATGTGCCACTAGACAGAAGCCGCCGAAACCCTTCAAAACCGAATTTCGGAAAATTAGTACCTGTTGCTTTCAACAAAGTACAAGGAGCGAAGAGAAGAGGTCGTACACTTTCTAAATACCTCAACAATCTTATCAAATCCACGTTGTACTTTTACACACAAACAAACAAACATCTTAAACATCAAGAAGGCAATCTATTTAAATAAACAAACGTCAATTCAGGCACCAACACAACAACCCAGAAGGTAATTACCCTCGAAAACACTTAGGAATGTCTTAATTATACACATAACATTATTAGTGCAACAGATAGCGTACTTAACAAGAATCGAATTGTTATAAGACGATTATGGTCTTTCTACCTGGGGTTTTCGAGATCAAAGTCCGACTCAAATAATGGATAGATGCATGGGTAAGGTAGAGCCGAAAGGGATCGAATTTGTGACGTCCTTGAGAGAAATTCCAAAGTGCAACCGATAATTTTCGTACCGAACACAAATCCAACAGTTTTGATGGATTTTTGGGGTAGCGAAACGGACAACCCTCGATGAAAAAAATTCAATCGTCCTTTTTTTTTGTAAAGACCGAGGTGAACAAAAACGGACGGTATTAGAGACATACAAAAAAGGTAACGAACCTCTATCTGGGACGTTCTGGCCTTCCTTCCGGTTATTTACCGTTTCCAACTTGTTGATATCAACTCGGGGACATTAAGTACAACGCAAAAGCGCTTCCACAGACTTGAAAACATACGAAATTTCTCATCAGGAAAAGCATCGATAGGTATAGTGAAGATGATAAGACGACTGACAAGGGAAGGGAAGCGTGCGAAAGTACCCTCGGTAGGTGCGGTCACGTTGGTGGACCTTACCCCGAAACCAGGTGTACCAACCAACGCCAGATAAAGGGTTTACGCATACAGTCGAACTATACCGAAAACCCAATTTAGAAGTCATCGACCTAAATCGGAAGACCTAAACTTAGATCGAAAAGTGCAAAATTAGAATTCCTCGACGAGTACGTCCATACATAAGCGCAAGGGAAACTCTCCTTGACCTACACTAACTTGTCAACATTCGGCCGGCCTTCTATCAAACGTGACAGACGAACTGTCAGCAACCCTTCGCTGTAATTGGTGGCATCTCGAAATTACGTCACTCTAACGTTGCCATCATGTCATTTTCCAGATCGAAATCCTTTATGCACAAACAAGTATCGGCATGGTAATATAACATAGTTCTAATAGGTAATTTGGAGCATTGCCAACACAATGATGCATAAAAAGATGACTAATCTGTGGGTTAATCCCTCTATTACTTATTATAAACAATAAGATGATGGTATGTACATGAAATGGCGGTGGAAATTTTACAGAAAAAATTAAGGAACGTGCCCACGATTCGCTTCGAGAATGATAGAATCCTTGGCCCGAATAGGACAAAGGTTTTTCCCTGCTTCTATAGTTTTCATTTGATATTTTTCAGAACAATTTAGAACGAATTGAGAGGAGCTCTGCTACACTACGAAACATGTCGCGTACACCGGGAGAAAAGTAACATAAACACAATAATATACACGACACGATAATACGAAGAGATAGAGAAAAGCGTAAACATTATAAAGTCGACGGCAACGTCGCCCCCGCCGTCACGTTAAAACGTCACCTCCGCAGCGGTCTCTTTAGGTTAACATTATTCAGGACAGAATAAAAACCCAATTTTTTTCCGGATATATCGAGTACTTAATTCGCCCGTATAAACATGGCGTAAGGTGTTTTTTTTTTCACAAAACTACCCCTTGGTTAAAACTACGCTATTGAACGAACGGTATCTTACCGAGGTGGTTTCTTCATTTATTTATTATTGCAAGATTGTAGATGTTTAATCCACTTGTAGTAGGTATCATTATAATTGTCATTTCCTTTACACACTGATTGATAACAAAACATGGAAATGGGACACATTTGGAAACAGAGAGTCCGACCACTTGTTGTTATTAATTATAGTCCACTACCTATATATTTAAAATATATATGTATGTGATGTATTATTTATTAAACAATAATAGTATTAGTAGTAGTAATAAGCACACGCATAATATCTACACCGATAAGCGGTCGTAATCTCGCGAAGGGCGATAAACACTCACAAATGTCATTGCGTTTTCCGAAAATTTATTTTTTTTTCCCGAAAAAACCGATTTCTGTAATTACGTTTATCAATAATGGAAATAATTTACTGGCCCTAGCCTCGTTTCGGTGATAACCAAACAGCGCAACGGAGCACTCACATTGCTTACACATTAAAGATTTCACTTTACAACCGTCTTCCCCTTTCAAAGTGGACGTTACCGTATGTCGTTCGCGACTCCCCGTTCGCTTTGACGGCGCCACCGATCGGTCCTACAGGTTTCTAGACGCGAGCCATCTACGTATACGAGTACACGACTGGATCGCGATCTCGCACGAAATGCACCGTTTGATTTCGTTTCACGCGAATCGGCAACCGAGTCGGACGGAGACGGAACATCACACGAAAAACCGACCGAGCCCCCTCGACGAGACTACACGATACTCCTGACGTAAGCGACTACGTCACGACATCACCGGTGCGACGTAACCGGTAACCGCCCGCCCGCCGCCGATTCGCGATCAAACACCACACGAGGGGGCGGCGAGCGACCCACGCGCCCTCCACAAAGGCCCCGGAATGCGTCATAGGCGAAACGGGAACAACCCGCCCGGGATAGTTCCAGAAGAACCGAGAGTTAGGTTAGGTGTCGACGTCACACACGTGACGGACCATTTGACAGTTCTAACGTCATCATCCCTTTCCATAGCCGACTATTCCGTTCAGATAAGAAGGAAACCCGGCAGTGGACCGTTGGGTAATTCGATGATCCGTTAGAGGTTGTCGCCACTGTGCGCGCCTGAAAAATCGCCGTGATTTATTTTTTCGCATTGCGAAAAAGAGAGATAAAGGTCGGCCATGTTGTCGCTCGCTCCGTCATTCAACTCTCCCACTTATCGGAAGCCGAGCGGAAGCCATGTTTGCGATTGTCGTCACTTCGGCCATCGCTTTTCTCTCCGCGCTCGCATCCGCCGAACGTAACGTAGCGTGGATAAAGCGCGGACTACGGGAGTCGCTCTCCTCTCTGCTGGAAAAGCGTCATCATCGACCATACGCTCTCCTTCCTCTCTCCACCCCACGGAGCGAGCGGTAATGCGATGCACCGCCCGCCGGCCGACCTGTGTAAGCGAAACTTTTCCACGAGTCGGACAGAGAGGAAAAGCGCCGACGAAAAAAGACGGAAAAACGTTACTAGGGACACGGACAAGTGCCGCCGCCCTAACGGACGTGGCCAGTACCACTTTGCCATTACCCGAGTGAGATGCACCTCTACTAAGCTAGAATGTTTACGCTTGCGGTTATGCAGACGGTCACGTACGCGCGCACCTTCTTCTCTTTCGTCAAGAAGAAAATCGGAAAGAAAAAGCCACGTGACGTCACGGGCACGGAAACTGTCACTTGACTATTTGGGTATAAAGAACCGAAAACATACGAATTTTCACTATATCATTCAGATAAGCTCAGATGGATGGATGATTGCAAGTCACAATCGTTTCGTTATCGGTTATAAATAGGGTGATCTTTACGGAAACGTAAACATACAGCCGGGAGCAAGGGTAAAGTTGAACCTTTTGTGTTCCGCCGTTGATAGATATTAATCGCAGGTTGAATTATGCCCACCTACACCCGCCCATAAAAATTTTACGAGGTGCTTTTGAAATTTTAATGCTTCATTAACACATTTCTGTGGACGCCCTGTATGAATATTCAATATGACATTTCACTCGTCATAATAATATTACCGGTTACGGAGTAAACAGAAATTACCTTATCCTATATGCAATTAAAGCGGATTATTTTAAGCGGGGGAGGTTCGATTCGAAATGATCGCGTCAGATTATACATTATCGGGTATGTTAGGTAAAGTGGTATCATGGATTTAATGTTTGGTGGGATGAGGAGGAAAATGCACCGCGTGACGTCACAGTGACGCACCGCCCTATTACGACCACGTCACATACATTTCCATCATCCCTTTTTCCCGTTCCGATGTTCGTCCTTTTTACGCCCTATGTGCCACATTATTTCATTCTCGTTTAGAGTGCAAGTTGGCGAAAAAAAAAACATAGTAGGTATTAAAGTATCGCGATTTAGGTTGGTAAAACCGATCGATATAAATTACCAACGTAATGGTAAAACTTTTCCCTAGCTTTAGCGCGTACCTATCCTAACCAATAACGTCCTATAAAAAGAGGGCGAGCAACAAAAACGACCCTCGAATTATGGTGGAAATGATGCGAATAAATCGTATCGAAAAGTTTCAGAAAATCACCAAACCTGAGGATTTCTTTTCCTACAGCTAATTACATGATTTTATTATCAGAGAATTAAAGTTGCTAACTACTAAATACACATGTTTGTGTAAGTTTAGTGGAATTTTACTCGCATTTTACGAGTTTTATTTGTTATGTTGGTCAGTTGATCGGCCTGTGGTGAAAAATATTCATAAAATTCAAATATCAGCAATTTTCAACATTTTCGAGGATTTCCATCCCTAGACGAAATGGTGGAAATTTGGCAACCTTTGACCAAGTACTGAAAAATCGGAAGAGATCCTTGATCAAATTGAACACGTCTTTCGCAAACTGTGACGAGAATCGTAAAAATCCCACATCTAGAAATAAAATAAAATACCGTATCGGAATTTCTAATGTGAAAAGTAAGTCGGGGGACAATGAGAAGAAGTGATCGATTCGTGCGCCCCCGCTGACAATGAAGGGTAACGTCCTGGCCGGCATCAGAGCGGCACTAGCAGCCTGCACCCCAGACGCCTTTATACACATGGCAGATAGAGATACCGCCGACGCGAACGAGGACGGGCGGGGGCGAACTCCCCGTGACCCACCCACCCCGCCGCCGCCGTCGCCGCCACCCCCTGACCGTTCACCGGAGCGACACATTAAAATGCAAATTGGAACGTAAACGGGTCGATTCGTATTGACGGTGGAGTGGCGGAGGCGGCGCGGGAACGATATGGCGGCGGGCATATACCGGAGCGGAAATTCGACCCAGAAACCGGATTGTTCCGCAAAATACTACCCTTCGCCGAAATCATTACTAATCAAATTCCCGTATCGACTTTTACCACCCTCTCAAGAAAGTGGCCACTCCACTTCACCATGGGTGGTTCACTACACAAATAAATCCAGGAACCAATTAAACGTCGTCCTTATGGGAATCAACCAATAATGAGCCTTTATTTCTGAAATGTTTGTACGAGTAGGTCTTTAAGCTCGATTCGATAATGTGAGAGAATATTTGAATTAAAATTCGAATCGATAATGGAGGGTGACAATAATACCGTATCAAATTTCCCCCCTAAGATTCCATGCCTCTGCTACACGTCGTCATCATGAACACGATTAAGTTGTGAACGGATAAGTTTTAATCGAAATTAAATCGCGTGCAAATTATTGATACCTTTAAACCATCAGGCAATCAGGTACAGATTTTAAAATTCAAATTACTCAGATTCACCCCTCAAATTTGAATGATCGATAGAATTGAAAACTTCCGATTGAACGATTATACGAATATCAAAGCATCCCTCACGGTTCTCTTTTCAATACCAACCGTTGGTTTTATCATAAGGGACGGGTAAAAGACCAGAGGATGGAATTAAAACGTGTATGCAAAAACGAAAATTTCAAGACGAAGCCGGTCCTAACATTATTACGCATATGAATCATCATTATTGTTGCCATAATGAATCATTTCCTACTTAACCAATGAATTCGCTGCTTAATTTTATTCAGCAGAGCCTATTTTCTTGTCGGGGAAATAATGAAGGTACCCCGGAAATTGAACGATAAAATCAGTTCAAAACGGTTGAACATTCAAATCGACCATCGGATAATCGGATTGTTCAAGTCTGGAAGTCAAAGTACCATCATTATTATGTTATTGTTAGTACAGTTGCCTGACAAATTAGATTGAAAGAGACACGATGTGTTTCTGAAACGACAACAGAGATCCCAGAGAAAATTTTCATCACCTACTGAAAAATATCTATATTTAAGGCTCACACGACAATTAGTTTCAGAAGAGGCCATCATAATACTTGGAAATCTTGGAATAACCAGTAAGTAACAATAAAGTACACAGTTTTTGTGAATGGTGTAGATAATATTACAATTATTACGAAATTATAAACGAAAGTTGATCGAAAAAACTACTTTCCTTTATCATATCATACTTGAAGAGACCTGAAATTGAACCGAGAAATACATTTTTTGACGCATTGAACATTCAGGACGCTTTCCTGCAAACGATCAACCGGACGCATTATCGAATGAAGCCGCTCATTTCAAAATCGAATCCGAACCAGATTGACCTGGTGGTCTTTAGGTGGAAAGCCCCCATAACAACGACTACTCATATTATGTATGGATCGCTTTTCAGTAAATGAAAGAGGAACAAAGTAAGGTTAGATTAAACAGATACAAAATGCAGGTTTATTAATTTATTAGCATCCACGACGAAATAGCTGCATGCCATGCCAGGCTAGGAAAGGTTGAATCAATACCTCGTTGCCCGTATACAAGGACACATTATACCCTCGATTATACCACACAAGTACTACCGCCGACAAAACATTAACTCGTTAATGATATGTCATATAATGAAAAAATTAAACGATTGGAAAGAAAAGAGTTTATTAGAGACATGAGACTGTCTGATAACGATCAAGGATTGACCAAAAATTTGAATACGAGACCAAAATAGAAATTAAATGCACGATTGTTTCCCATATAATAATGATAAGCTTGATGCAGGTACATGTTATGTGTGTAGAAGAATTGTGTATTCAAATATTTAAGGCATATTTACTTATAGGAGGTTTACAGAAATAATATTATACATTATACGACTCGAAAATTTCATTCAACAGGTGGGAGAATTATTGAATCAGACATCATCCAATAATAAGCGCGGAAAAGTCAAAGCTCCCACGAATTTTCCACCATCGAAGTGATTTTGTATAGCAGACGAGATCGAAATAAAGAAAAACTATCTAGAAAAATATGTGATGACGATGGAAGTACCTAGATGGTGAAAGTTTTTGAAAGAAGAAGTTTTCCCCACTTCAATCATCCATCGTCAAGGCTCGATCGTTCACCCTATATTTAGATGCATTTTCGTCGATAGCCAGCATTTTCCCCACTGGGAAAAATCTCAAATATAAGGTCAAATCATAACAGTCACTGAAAAAGTCACAAGCGATTAAAATAAGTGCGAATTTCCCAGTTTTGATTCCAATGAGAAAATGAAAACCCCTACATACACAGAATTCCCTATATGGTTGCTAAAGCAACATGATTGTTTATTATTAAAGGTTGGCGAGGGCAAATCGAGGCCACTGTCACTGTCATAAGAATAAATACGTCAGAATTTCGCATTGTGGTTTGCAATACATACTTCAAAGGTATGTAAATTTTAATATAATTTGATCATATCGTATTTAATAAAAGTGTAACGTATGTATATAAGACAGTGTGACATCAGGATAGGAATGTGGGTCACCAAATACCAAACCCGACTCTGTCCGCTAATAATAACAAAGATGCGCGCGGTGCACCGACATTTACTTGGATGATTGCACCTTACTATAGGTGTACTTCTGTTTATAAGTTTTATGAAATAATCTCAATAAGTACCTATTTAAGAAATTTTTGGAATTTTTCAAGCACCTATTCTATTTATTGATTGTTTAGGCACGTTGCATCCCAACAAAACTTGTGAGAGATATAGAGTTTTCACCCCATTGCCTAGTGAGAAAACTAAAAAAAAATTCAATGACATTAAGCTCCAAGATGCTACACCTATCACCGGGAGCAGTCATAACAACTTTTACAGAGCTCACCCATTAATAAAATAAACCGATTTCTTTTCATAACATTGTTAAATATATCAAAGTCATCTACTAGACACTTTCTAATATCATAACTCATTGTTATAAAAAATTATTTCATCATCATACATTTTTGAAAAAGAAGTTATTTTAAAGATTTTGTAATCGATTGGATTTATTTGTTGAAAGGTATTGAATCCCTTCCACAATTAGTTATGTTCCAACCTCATAAAGAAAATTAATACTCGGAATATAAGGTTATAATAACGTCTAGACTCCGGTCATCGATCAGATTTTAGCTTCTGGAGTAAAGTAAAAAACCGTATCGCGATAAAAAAAAAGTCCAAACCCAGGCTTCGAAGCCCCTTTACAAAAATTCAATGCAACAATAATAATTAAATGTTGTAATCTGTTTACTGCACCTAAATAGTGCGACAATGACCTAAATATTTATTTACAATAATGCTCGTTATATTTTGGAAACACTTTTTTCCATTTATGTTATCATTAAAGTTGACTAAATTATGATGGTGGTCGCTTTTTCTCTTGGCTCACGCCAAATAACCAAAAGCTTGTATAGATTTTGTATAAATCAGCACCTTACAATATAAACTCTTGTTTGTATAAAAGAGTGTTATCATCTAGAGAAATAAAACTCGCTAATAAATGACCTTTGACACGATTAGTGAGAGATAAGAAAAGTAAAGTTGTATCACTTTTACAATATACAAATGCACATCAACGAGACATCATCACTTATAAGTTGAGGATTTTGCAACCCCATCTTATTTATAAGGTGTGTATCTCAAGACTGCTGGGCATGACTGTATAAAACTAAATAAAGACACATTTTCCAGTCGTGTTTTAGAGGTGATAAAACGGGCATTAGCGATTTTATGCCTCTTCGACTTTATTACAAATTGCTTTGGCAAAAACCACTCGACAGAGAGAGCCTGATTTATATCGTTTTGGGATCCTTTTTTGTAAACGAAAAACTGGTCGGTCTATTATCGCCGACCGCAGATATGGCAGCAAATAACACAATAATAATAACCACGACACGATATGTTTTATCAACGAATTATACGAACAGTGGAAACTTTCAAGGGTTCAAAAATAATAATACCTCATAAACGAAATAAACACTACTCTGCATATGCCTCTCAAACAAACGAAAACAAACTCCCTAAAGAATAATTATAGTTGGAACATGAATCTGTGGCACTCATTAGCATGTTAACAGGGCGATAATCGAATAGAAGCGAAGCTAATTGAGCAATACGATGGTATACTGATGCAGATAAGCGAATCGATGGATATAGGTAGTATACGGAAAGGATAACCGATATATCCGGTTCAAATCCACAAAACAACCTGTCAAAATATTGGACGAGGACTTCCTAAAAATATCTGAGAAAAATCGGACGGCAAGATGTCGTCTCATAAAAATTCGAGAATCATCGTCTTTACATTTATCAAATCTAATAAAAGTGACGTAAAATGATGAAAGTACCAATCGAACACTTTCTCCGTGTATATCTGTATAGGAAAAAAAGAGATAAGATCCGAGATGCATAACAGGAGAAACGTCTCTCAAAACACCCTACGGTTTCGCGTGAAAAGCAAGGGCGGCTCGTCGAGAAGGGGGTTGGTGCGCGGCATGCATCAGGCATCCACAGGTAAACAATGATACGAAATCGTGACGTCATGATTAGACGTCGTGTGAAGCGGCAAAAGAGAATGGCAACCTCGAGGGCGAGGGAGTCGCAGATTAGAAATCCTGCTGGCGGTGAAAGTGTTCGCAATAACACCGCCATGTTGCATATTATAATAAACGAACGAAATATTATACCCAACTGTCAATTAAATTGTCAGACGCCAACGTCGATTGTTTTCGGGGTTATTTTACCTAGTTACGCCGCCTTTGAGTAGCGGATTCCGGTCGTAATAGCCACTGATCATATTGGGTTCAAAAAGACGTCGACACGGACGACGACTCTCTGACGACGATGTTGTCAATAATCCAATAAGAGCGAATGGTCACTGGTCTCACACTGGCACTGACGGCACCGACGACGACGACAACAGCACCACGGTCGGTGTCATGTCACTTTAGTACAGGGGTGGCGATAACGCACGGGCCGAAGGGGGCACGTGCACAACATTAATCGCTCGGTAAATACACCACCGCACCAATATACATTCTACGGCCATCAGTTTTGACAGCCGTACCACACGAACCAAAGTTTTGCCCGCAAACAGGTGTCTGTATGTGTGTGTGTATGTTGATCTGTCCCCCCACCCCGCACGGCATACACCTGGACAATAAGTGCGCGACTGCGCCATCGTCCGATTTCGACGAAACTCGAAGCCGTTTTAGGCCCCGCATCTGTGCCCTTGATACCAAGTGAACCGTCGAGCGGACGGCCCCGCTTTTAGCGGACGTTCTCGACTTGCTCACCTAGTTTCTGCGTGCCGGCCACTTTTCGGGGGAAACCCCCGGACGTCGCCGCCGTCCGTCCGCAACTACCTTAACACTCGATCATTTCAATTTCTCGTTGTCGAAAGGAAGAAAAACGTCTCTCTCGTTTCGTTTTGGGCCCCTCGCTCGAAAGTGCAAAATCGTCTTAGGGCCGCGATATCACGACCCGACGCTGATTCTAGACTGACCTCTCTATCTCTCTCTCGTTCTTTCGTTGAGTTCTTATCAAAGTTTTTTCCATTTATTCGTTCGCTTTTAGGTACTTTACATAGTACGGATGGTATTATAGGAATTAATCTCGTCTTATGTATTATGGTGTGCATATATTTGCTCAGAATTTTTCAGTCTTCATCGGAGATAAGAAGAAGACATTTTATCTATGCAACTTGTTCTTTCTGATTTTTTCTTTGCCATGTGCAACCTGTAATTTACTAAGATGAAAAATTTGCCAATCTACGACATAATCATCTACATACTGTAAACATTTTACCTGATGTTGATTATGATGGATGAAGCTCGAAATTACTGTAGCCAAATGTATAAACATCTACTCCCGGTACTACCTACAGTATGTATCCTCCTGGGAGTATGATTTCGACATTACAATACATATCGGCATATCGCAATAGCGCCTTTGTTCTTGTAGGTCAGAAAACGATACGTAAAGATAAATATTGTGAAATTATGAATATTTAAACAATTTTGAGTTTGGTTACTTTTGTCCGAAACAACACTTATACACAAAACCATCAAGTCTTAAAATCTCGAGGAAACTTCAAAAAGTACACTATGAACCCGGAAATCTTAGGAAAGGCTAGCTCGAGGGCTAGCTTTATATTTGCAATCTGAAATTCCAAAGCCTCACAAGAGTGATCGCAAGAATGACAAATAAGACATAATTAAATGTCCGCGACATTCCTAAACGTAATTTATGTGTACTAATATTAGAATATTAATAATTATGTCGAGTACCTATGTTCGGTGCGAACCAAACTTTATCCCCATAATACAAACGCATTTAGACCTTAGGTATACTGCATTGAGAACTTGGTCGAGGGAATAAGGGTAGAGGGCTTATTATGGATCTAAGGTATAAGCAGGTATAGATAATAAATGTATGTAGAACGGGGGGAGTGATAATGGTAGCTTAGTTTTATACGAATATGGTGCATCGCGAGAGATGGGAAGAGATAAAGGACTTGACATAATATTATAGTAAAATGAACGGTTTACGAGCGTCCCCATCAAATCCTGAGATTTCCATGAGACTTGAGACATGAGACAAGAGTGGTAAGCACATCCTTCGACCTTGGCCCCTTCAGGAAGCTTTGTTTAATGATATCGCGGGATTTACGTCTCATAACGTTGCATCCAAAGTAAATGGATCTGCATTTTATAGTCTGCAGGAGACCTAGAAATCTCCAAAGCCGGAGATTTGAACCCGCAAGTACTTATAACCCATGGAAGGTTATACATAAATCGAAAACCCTACAATGCACAATGTGGCATCATCAGAAACAAGAAAAAGTAGAAATTGTTATACTGCGAGATATCGTATAACTAATTTAGCAGTCGAGAGATTAATTGGTGAGGGTCCTCGTGAAATATTCAAATTCAATTGGCAGAAGCCCTTGTATCGACTACTCCCTTAAGACTCTGAAATAATTATATGCAAAATTTGCAGCCCACTCAACCTAAAAATAACCCCAGACGGTATAGGAGCTTAAGAAAAAGGGGGTTTCACCATCGATTTAAGAAATCCCACAAAAACCATCATCATCACCGATGACTTTGAACTTGATGGTCACCCACCCTTCACACGAGATATTTTTACACCCCTCTGTTGTAGGTTGAATGTATTTATTTCTATAGATAGAAATGGACGATGGGAAGAAAGCCCACGTACATAAATTTAGTCCCCTTGGCCTGTCTGTCTTGCACCTTCATGCAGGGGTGAGGTTTTTTCATTGTCGATAAATCTGAGCCGAAGGATGCGGGGGCGCAAAGACAAAACGGGGGCGAGTTCGCATCGCACGTGGCACCCGTCAGGTAATTCGAGAAGGTGTACCCTTTTAGATTTTTGTGAGATGATCACTGATGGCTACTCGTTGGATTAAGTTGTAGGTAGGTAGATGGACATTTCGATTGATTCTGGTATTATGAAATAACAGACGGACTTTTTGGCTCACCTTTCGATCGGGAAATGTCTCAGCGCTTCCATTATACTGGGGTTATCCCATTCTGGCGTTCTCAGACCGCCGAGAATCTTCGCGATCGCCGGTTTGTTTACGCTGTGCTGATCGTTCAGGTGCTGCAGGTCGATTTTCGAAAATGTGTGTCTCAAAACGGGAGATGACACTGTCGCTTATTCTCCACTCAGTCAAAATGGGACGAGTCAGTAAGTGGAGCCCCCCCGAAAAGTAAAAACGATTTTTATTTATAGACTCGACACTCACTAGCCACACGTTGAGCACAAAACAACAAGGCGACTAAAAACTGCACTCTTCCTTTATCAAACTCACTCCACTGCTATGCTTCTTGCTTTTTAACGAGTAGGTAGGTATAAATGGTATTACCTAGTAGGTAGGTCAGGTGGCAATAACAATTATATTAATAGGAACAAATCGGGAGGAGATGAAGCCCCTTTTCATCGAGTTTTATTTATTTAGGTTGGCACTGGACACTGGTGGCTTCTTATCCACCGTCACTAATGTCATTGTCGACTTTGACGTTTTGATTATTGTTATTATTTCAAAATGGCCGTGCGGCCGATCCGATTCTCTATTGTTTTTTACGTTTACTTCTTTGAAGAATTATTAACCGAAACGTACGAGAACACACACAATCAACATCACGCACGACATCGGAACGGCGGAGGGTGCTTGCTGCTTGTTGAGAATGAAGAGGAGGCGGAGCGTGCGTCAAAAGAGGCATCGTTCGTGCGCCTGAGTCGACACGAGGGCACCGAGCGAGATGCGCAAAAACGGGCAACACATCATTTACTTACCGGACCGGACGACAAATAATCAAATCATCTCGTCCAGATTAACTCCAGCAATAACCAGGAGGAACTTCATTTCTTTTTATCACGTTTTTTCGGCGCATTTCGACCGAAAACCATCCCGGAAAAAAACAGCGCCAAACTCCATTAAAATCAAGTAACAAACTGTCATGTGTCATACATGTCACTTTTGAAAAGGGCCATGGGGTATCTCCAAATAAACTATCAACAACCATCAAGTACAATCGATAATCATTTATTTATTGGATAAACTTTAATTCTTTAATCAAGTAAAAAAGACGAAAGATACAGAACACTTAACTAACTTCAAAATAACCAAGACAAGATGATTGCGTAGAAGAACGGAGAACTGCTATTCATTTTGAAGAAATCATCTGTGAATGTCATTCATAATATTTCATACCATTAAAATAATATTAAGTTCCAGTATTATTTATAACATTTACGTTGACAAATTCCATATACAAAATACAATAAATGTTTAGTTTGTTAAGATAAGATGATACTAAATTAAAAATGTTAAGTAAGAAATCAATTTATAAAGGAAGAAAATTGTTCACCTGATGAATTGAAGAATTTTTATCTAACTATTAATATGTAGGTAGGTATACAACCTATAACTGCACTAATCGTTTAAAAAGAATTGAACTGAATCTTAATTAAAATAACTCCAATGCAAAAAAAGCTAATGTCTCATTTTCAAGAACACGATCCCTACGTCATGTTCGTCGTATCCAGAACGACGTGCCGTTTTGTAAGCTTCGTTAGCGGCGGCGGCCACGTGCAAATTCTGCTTAACATCATTACTGATATCCAGACACAGTTTTATGTCTTTCTGCATGTACTCCAGGGCTTGTTCGACTTTGGCAAAGTTCCTGTTCAAAATCAAATTGCCCTTGTTCGCCAAATAGTTGGACGAGGCCTCGGACAAATTGAAGATCTCCAGGAAATCTTTACACGACAATCCGCACTTCTCCGCCAGGATCATGGACTCGGCGAAGCCGGCCAAGCTGATGCCGATCGCCATGTTAATACAAAGGTTCATTTTGGTGGCGCAACCGACGCCACCCAAATAAAAAGCCGTTTTACCCATCGCCTTGAAACACGACTGGCAATCGTCGAACAAAGATTTATCGCCGGCGGCCAGAATGATCAAACTCGCGTCCTCGGCCTGTTTCTTGCTCCCTTGCATCTGAGCCTCCAGATAACGGCCGCCCTTGCTTTCGATTATGTTGCAGATGTCTTTCGAGGTGTCGGGATCGATGGACGCCATCTCGACGTATCCCTTACCGGACAAGGCGTTGTCGTCTGCCTCGTGGATGACACCGCAATTGCCGATCACCACCTGCAAAAAATTGTCACGGTTAATCTTCATCGTCATCGCAAGCGGGAAATCCCGGACAGTGTGCATATACCTCTTTGGCCGAACGCGGATCTGCCAAGCAGCTGAAGATGATGTCGGAATTTTCGACGACGTCGCAAGGAGTCTCGTACGTTTGGACCAAATTCACCTGAGTTATGTCGGCCTGCGATTTGATTAGGTCACACTGGAACAATACACAAAAATCAAAAAAAGATATTCAATGTCATTGCATTTTTCATTATGGATGGGAAAAATATGTATGCGTATTACAGAAATTTGAGCCTGTGCCAGAATCCTCAAGCCTCAAGGGAACGAAGCCCTGACAACTTTAGACAATATTATTTTGTCGATTTTGAAGAGTTTAACGAGAAAATAATGATCATCCATCTATAATATCATGTCAACAGAAATTACAACAGAATTTTAGTGAGTTATCATCATACATCGGTTTCCCACAAAAATAAATCTGTAAACAAATTAACTATACCATGGTAACCTTATCAAACAAACAAGTCAAGGACGTTTCAACTTTAAGTAATAACATTCATTTCTTGATTTTATTTTCGTTTCTCGTCCGTCGTTATCACCCTTCAAATGACTTACATACATAAAATGTAGGTACTGAAAATGAATTCGGTATAGCGGTATACGTAGCTAATTAAAAAGAATAATCAAAGGAATTATTTTGTGCAAACGCGGCACAAAAATATCAAGGCTAACAACAACAGTAATTAATAATAATTTAAAAACAATAAATTCGCAATTGACGCTAACGCATCATGATAATGAAAAATGACGACGACGATAATAAAAGACGACGTAAGTACAAAGAAGAGAGAAGATTCGGAAGAAAACGAGTGACCGCCATCGCATATCAGTGTTGTGTCAGGCACAAAATCGATCTTTCCCGCCAACAGAAACCGGAAGTATCTCATCACGAAACCCAGCCTTCTTCTGGAATCCGAACAAGGAAAAATATAAGACCGGAAACGTGTCGTCATCAGCAGCAACAATAAGAAATGAAAAAACTGCATTCCTAGATAGCAATCATTCGCTTTCTACACAAAAACGTCATGCACAAAGTTGACCGATCGCCGAAGACTTTCTCGAAACAGGAATGAGTGAAAAAATCGATGAGTTTGGGGTAAATCCGGAATTCTGGCGTATTGAATGTTTGAAGAGGGGAAATCTCCCGGAAAATGGGAACAAAACGACGAAAAAGAGCACCGCAGGCATGCGAACTACGGCAGAGTTAGGTAAGTAGGCAGGAGCAGGAGAGGGTGGATGGAGGTGGTTAGTATCAAACGTTATCGATCCGGACTTGCTGTTCACGCCATTGATGATGACGAAAGACGAGCGCAACAAAGAGAAAAGACCCGACCTTTATCAAACCGAACAAGGAGAGAACAATAATAAAACTGTACACCAAACGAAACCTTTCAACTATCCTAAATTAGATACATAAGGAAAAAAAGCGAACACGCCATGATGGCGACCAATAATCCAAATCCAGAAGGCGCAATTGTTGCCATAGCAGTATCGAAAAATCAACAAAATGACGGATTTGTGCCTAGATAAGACGTCATATTGAATGAAGTAATCCAGCATTTCAACTCTTTACGTCTCGAAACCGATCTGCAGGCAGAAAGCGAGTACAGTTAGTTCGTTATGCGTTATGAAACGGCTTTGAAAAGGTGCCGTATGTAGCGACTTCACCTCGACGACGAAATGGAAATGGTCGAGTCCGTTTTATTCCCCACTAAAATCGGCGCAGCTGGAGTTTCTCGCTGTGTTCGTCGGTGCGGGTGAGAGAAGCGAAAGCCCGTATCGCCGAGCAAACGCACGGCGCAGCGCACAGTCACACATAGACGGTCCGCCACCGAAAAGGGAGCACGTCAAAGTCCGTACGGCCACGTTTAGTGCGTTTTCAGGTGTTCAAGAAGAAGAAATCCCAGCTCGCCTGCCTGCCCACTGCCAAAGAAAAAGACCTCTCGTCGACGCACCCGAGAGATCGGTGTCGCACTCATATGGACGGGTAAGTTCAAGTTGATTAGATATCTGCAAAGTGGTTATTATTATCATCGTAAGTACTTGATGGTCGACTTTTATCTTCAAGTATAAAGTCGTTCCCCGTTCGTTATCGAACGTGAAAGACATCACTCTGAAATAATCGCTGATAGTCAAATGAAGGAGTCGCACGTCATCAATGATGAATGTTCATTATTTAGAAAGACTGGACGTATGGGTATTTACTTGTGAATTTCCCGCAGGTGACGGAAATCCGTATGTGCTGTAGTGCAAAGAGGACAATGCATTTGGAATTATGGAAACGAAGAGTAACCGGCTGAGGAATGCCGGTGATGTTTTGGCGGCTTTAGCGCTGCTGACGACGGTGGCGGCGGCGGCGGCTGTCGAGGCCAAATCGCATAATCGTCACGGCGACGGTTCGTCTTATCGCAACCCTTCCGATTGCCTCTACCTGCCCGAAACCGACCTGCTCGAATGTCGAGACCGGCACCTCAATGGCCTCCGGTTCGCCCCGGCCGTCCGCCTTCGCTTGACGAACGTCACTGGAGAACTCCTGGACGCCTCGAACCTCGACCGGCTCGTCTGGACCGACAGCGGCCTCGTCGACGTCGGACGGGCCGTCGTCAATCCCCGATCGCTCGAGCACCTCGACCTCAGCTTCAACTCCTTCAGAAAACTCGACAATTACCAGTTCGACGCTTACGCCAACCTCAAAGTGCTGAACCTGTCCTCGAACTCGATCGGCGATCTGCCCCGTTACGCGTTCCTCAATCAGACCACCGTCGAGGTCCTCAATTTGAGCCGCAACAATCTGTCGGCCATTCCCTTTCAAGTGTTCGCGCCGATGCACCGCCTCGAATCGCTGGACGTTTCGCATAATCGCCTCGCTATAATCCTCGATCACTTCTTCAAGTTCAATCGCCTGATCCGAGTGTTACTGTTGAACGACAACGGCATCGTCAAGTTGACGCCGAACGCCCTAGTCGACCTGGTCGATCTCGAGCGGCTCGATCTGAGCCACAATCGGCTGGCGTCGGTCGCCAGGGGACTTTTCGACGCCCTCCGCAACCTCGAGTACTTAAATCTGGCCGACAATCCGTTCTTGAGCATGCCGGCAGGAACCTTCCGCGGTTTGGCCAACCTGAAAGAGCTCGACCTGAGCGGCAACGAGCTGACCCATTTCACGTTCGGCCTCCTCCACTTCAGCCCGCTCTTGACGTCCCTCACCCTCGACGACACCAAGATCGAGGAGATCCACAACAGCGAACTGCTGGGCGTCTCGCGCCTGGAAATCCTCAACATCCGCAACAACACCCACCTGAGGACGATCGAGGCGTACGTCCTGGCCGACACGCCCCACCTGAAAGAGTTGGACTTGAGCGGCAACGCTCTCCACGTTTTGCCGATTTCGCTCGCGAATTTGACAGCGTTGCGCCGGCTCAACATCAGCGGCAACCCGTGGTCGTGCGACTGCCGCATGTACTGGTTCGCGCCCTGGATCGAGAACCGCAAAAACATAACGCTCTCCGACTTGAGTTGCGGCCGGTACGTCTACCCGAACGAGATGGTGCCCACTCTGAACCACCTCAACTGTTCGGGGCCGCGGATCGAGTACAAGACGCCGACCAAGCAGTACCGCTTGAACACGGACGCGCTGCTCGAGTGCCGGCACAAGGCGAACCCGCAGCCGTCCATCACGTGGGTGACGCCGAGGCGCGAGGTCTTCCACTGGTCGATGGACGAAACGGTCGACATCTTCTTCAAGCATCCGCACGCCCACGACCGGCACATGACGCCGATACGCGTGATCCCGCCGCGGATCCAGGTGCTCGACAACGGCACCCTCCTCATCAAGAACGTCACGAGGGCCGACTGCGGCCGTTACCTGTGCTACGCGAGCAATCCCGTCGCCAATCTCACCGAAAACGTGCTACTGCACATCGATCCGAAAGACTGGAACGACGTCAGGATCTTGAGTTTGATCGTGGGCGCCCAGTGCGCCATCCTCTTCCTGCTCATCACTCTGGCCGTACAATTTTTGAGATACCTCATCGATAGGTGAGTGACAATTATTGTATGTAGCATGATGATTGTATTATGGGTGGAGAGTAACTGCGCATATTATATCGCGGCTGTATACACAAAGTAAACGCGGTTCGGAACGATATTTTCGAGTCATTTCTCACCGACCGACCGACCGACGTCTATTTTCAGGTTCGGCCTGCTGAACAACTTTTGCAGTTTTTGTAAGCGCGATCGCGTGTCGCCGCGCGCCCGCCAAATCTACTCGATGCTAGACAACATCGAACAATACAAATCCCAACAGCTGGAAAGACTGAGAGAGAATTACACCCAACAGGTATTTTTCATGTCGCTCACAATATTCGAAACGAATTAATATGAATGAATATGACAGGTGAACCGAATCAAAGACAACTGCGCCCAGCAACTGGAATGGATCCAAGGCAGTTACCAGTCGCAGGCGAAACACCTCAAGGATTTCCGCGACATCGGCACCCAACACCTGACGACTCTGAGGGGGCAATACTGCGATCAGGTAAATAATAATTGAGACTTTTTCGTCCTCGCTCGTCCAAAGACTAATTTTTGCCTTGTCGTCGTCGTCGTCGGCGCGATCTTAAGGTGAAAAAGGTGAAAGACTATTCGACGAGTCAGCTGAACTGGGTCCGGGAGAATTACGTGTTCCAGCGTAACAAAATCAGGAAATTCAGTTCGCACAAGGTGTTGCAGCTACGGGAAACGTACAAATACCAACAGCAGACGCTCAACAAAGTGCTGGAGAATCTGCCGAGTTTGTATTTCGAGAATTGCCGTGCGGGAACATGCGGTCGTGCCGAATCTCTGGTTTTCGACGCGAACGACGTCGAGAGCCTCGACATGTACCTGAGGTCGAAAATCGAAAAGCTGGCCGATCTCGAGGAGGTGACCAACACCGATCTCAGCCAGAGCCGCCAGTCGCTCTACTACACGCCGACCGAACGATCGCTGCGGATGCTGCCGTCGCCCGAAGACGGCGAACACGGCGACATCTACATCAACATGATCGAGGACCGCATAGGTCCGGACACTTTTTACGGCCCCTCGACCTCCAAGGGCGGCATGATGGGGATGCCGAACGGATTCGCCGAACGGCTGAAGGCATCGAAAAGCACCGACGATTTCGAAGACGCGGCCGCCGCCGTCGCGACGCTTCCATGTGATATGCAACCGAGTTCGAGCCTTCCGCAGTTGTCGGACGGCGCCGCCCTCGCCGCCAAGAAACGACAAGAGGAAGAAGACGAAATTAAACACGAGACGGCCCTGTAATCATCTTTACATCGCCTCGCCTCTACTATACCTACTACTAGTGTTACATTGTAATAATATTAATAATAAGAATATTAAAGAAGGGGAAAAATGTATAAAGTTTATACTGTGATAAAGTGAGTACACACTCCTATACGTCATCGTGTATATTATCAACGTTACTATCATCATCAATAATATGATGAGTAGAGTCCGATTCCATTTTTAGTGCCAACCACAAAAGTACACAAAAAAAAGAAGAAAACCTCCCTTAACTGAGTGTGTGTGTAATAACTGCTTTTGATAATTGATCAATTAATCGATAATTAATATGAGGGAGGAACATCGAAAGGAGGATATAAAAAAAAAGAGTAGACTCAGCATGCCGAACCTAGTCAAAATATTTTTTTGTTTCCGATTATTAATAATCATAAATTGATCTGAGAAGACTGACCGGTTATATGGTCTGTCGGGAATTTCGCTTTTTTATATACGGGGTGTTCCGTGAAAAAGGTCCACTCGAGTTTAAATAATAAACACTTTTTAAACAAGTCATAAAATTGACACTTTTCTTATAAATATATTTTTCAAATTAAGCGGGCTTTCTCATATTTTCACGGAAATCTAGAACCTGCTTTCATCTTCGTACACTCTTTAAGCGAGCATTAAATGAACTAATGAAATATCGCTGAATAGATCTTTTTTCTGTCCACCCTGTATATCATTCTAGAGTTCACGATTAGCTGTGAATCAATTATAGGATGAATTTTGGAGTAGTTTAAATTAACTGATTAATTAATTAATTAGATTGTACCCAAGTAAAGAATAGGTATAATAAAATTATTATTATTAAATAAGAGAAATTGTTCTTCGGTGTCATGAGTCCTAGATATTATTTAACCACAATCAACTTTATACTCTTCATTATTTTAATCGTGATAGGCTGATGAAGATTTTGAAAAAAAAAACAGAGGGTTCTATATACACTGATGGTAAATGGTTAGGGACATTTTATAAGCGGGTACCAATTAAGATGCAAACTATTTTTATTATCAAAGAAACATCTTGTTATTGATTGTGATTTTCTGTGTTTAAAAAAGCGCTACTTATTATTAATAAAAATTATGTATGATCTGAATTTATTCCTTTTTTTTATCTGTAGTATCGGTCAATTCCTGATCCATCAGAAAAAATGGCGTTCTGGGTATATTCAAGAAAATCAATTTCACTACCCAAAAGTCTCCCAATAATGACACCTCATCAAGCTAGTAGTGATTTCCCGGTATTAAGGAAACACGGTATTAAGAAACACGTTACATTTGATCACCCTGTATAAAATCAGAAAAATAAAATTCTTACCTTATTTGACGATCTGTTCCACAAGTTGACTCTGTGTCCCGAGTTGACCAAGTTTTTAACGACGCTCGTGCCCATGTTGCCCAATCCCATGAATCCGAATGCCAGACTCGATGCCAAGATGTCCTTATTCTTGAAGTTGTCACTGACTTTGGTCAGATCGATTTGCGGCGAGTCCTGAACAAGCAATTACCAATAAATTACCAATAAATACACAAAACTTTCACTCTGATAATCACAATGGCTCTTAGTGACATATTAACGAGCAGTTGATGATGAATCAAACTTACAGGTTTACTGAGTATCGGTGGAAGATTGAGGATCTCCTCGTCGTAAGTTGTCTCGGCGGCGGCCCCATTTTCGTCGTACTTGACACTAGGTGACGAATGACGCGGCTTCTTCGTCAAATTCCTTGGAGTGACGACGTCAGAAGAAGGACGCTTGCCGGGGGTCTTCTTTGGCTTCTTCGGAAGCGTCGGTTGGGCAGGTGACGGCAGCCCTTTCAACTCCTCGGTCTCGGCCTCACGGAGACTATCGAAAATCTCGTCGTAGTTATCATTTTCCTTAAAAAAACACACATTTTTCTGTCAGAAACTATCAATAATATGACGATTTTCGTAACCCAATCATGACGATATAGGTAACTTCTTGCAGCCAATACTTGCGATCCTCTATTAAAACGAGTGGTTTGGTTTGGGATTTCAAAAAGAGTGAAGTTATCAACAAATGCTCTCTCCATTTATCTCACATTTCACTGATAAGACGCAACTCTTACAGGGTCTGAGCTGTACGTTTAGAACAAATCGTATTTCTAAGGCGGTATAATTATTTGAACACTGTGTATATTTATCATAAAACTGCTTAAAAACATAGAGTAGGCCTTGGAATAATGAAATAAACGTCACTTTGACACATGTCACAAATCCCAATTTTTTAACAAATGAATAAAGACATTTTGACACTTCTCAAGTGACGTTTCTTTCAGCGGCGTCTAAATCAGAACTGCAGTTTGCCCAGTACGAAAAGAAAAGTAGACTTGAATCAAACAAACTCTAAAATTCCGAACTTAGGTTTACGGGTGGCCAACTTACTTTCTTCTTGGCTATGTAGTCCTCGATATCGATGAGGGCGTCCTTGAATGATTGCAACTTGCTGACGTTAGCAAATTGTTCTTTGAACTTGAAATAGGGCTTGATTTTGTGCAGCTCAATCCAAGCGCTAGAAATTACCGAAAACATTTACAATTTGAACTGAGACAATAGGCGACGAATTCCATTGGAAAACGGAAAAGCAAATTGCAAACTACCCATCAGAAAATGTAAACAAACTAGAATTGAGGGAGCAAGGCGTGCATTACTTACTAATTATTGGACCCAAAAAAGTAGATCCAAAACGATCCCTTTTTGATCTGGCGCTTCGAGTTGGGGCCCGGTTTCACAACCTAGAATTCATGAAAAACTTGGTGAGATTTTTGAATTTTGGGGCTTTATTAGGTTAGTTTTTCATCGGATGGGTGAGGTGTGTGGAAGAAAGCGACGCGCGCAAAGCCGGGGAGGGAATAACGGTTGCGTTGAATGTCGGCGGTCGGATACTTACGCGGCCTGGCCACGGCGAGAATCCCTTCATTTTCGCCCTAGAAACGAACCCCAATGTATTTTTTTCACATTCACGAGTAAAACAAATCGCTTTGCGTTATCCAAAAAAATCAAGAGGACTCACCAAACGAGGTCTCCTATTTGAGGCTCGAACTCCATCATCAGCACCTTCCTCTGTCACCGTCAAACTCGGTCTGAAAATTTGTTGTGCCGCGCTAGCGTCAAAATACTCTGCGCGCGGCTGCGCACTCAGAACCATTGGCCATTGAATTAATACGGAAATTCGCCAACAGATGGCGTTACTATCTATAAGTCAGCAAAGACTCGGGGACCGGACGGAATGGCGATTTCTTAAAAGGGATCAGTGCTACCAACATGGCACAATAATACTGATAAATTGGGCAAATCTTCAATTAAGAATGAGATAATGAAGAAATCAGACGTGGAGAATCTAAAATGAAAGAAAATGATTTATTCAAAATTTGTATAAATATTTCATGACACGTCCAGAAATTCACCTCAATTTTTCAAGATGGCAGCACGGCAACATCAAATCAAAAGTGATTTCACTGCATGTATTTTCTAGGTAGAGGTAGAAAAAAAAAATGAACCGTTGTTTTCAAAACTGATGATATTATATCAGAATACAATTCGTCTTAAAATATTTAGGTTAAATATACACCAATATAAAACTAATCGTATTATTTTATATAGGATATTTCAGTCAGTACGCCAAAGAAAACCTCACTTTCAACCTTGTATGTAGAACTAATTCTCAATAATAATGATATGATGTAGGTGAAAAATACCAAATAACCCTCCACCTTTGCAATAAATAACGCTTAAATATAGGTAACATTCTAAAGAATTATCAATTACTACAATAATAATAAAATTATAATAGAGGAATCTAAATTATACATACAGTTTTTTGAACACATGATGTATCCTATTCAAATCCTAGTTTAATGTCTAGAACAAAATACAACTTATGTGTAAATGAATGTGTCCAATAACTTCCTTATTAATATTATCCTGTGTAAATAGTTCCTTTACATTTATGTTTATACTCTCGTTTTTTAATAAATTTCACTATAAACGAAAAATTAACTAGCTATGGCGTTTTCTTTATCAATTGATCAATCGATAATAATATAATAAGAATACAGTCATGGTTATGCTAATCAATCAAGAATTAATGGACAATGAAGTTGAACTAATTAATTTAACTATAATTCACTACGCTTGAGTATATACCTAGACAAGTCCAATTAATTACAAATGTCATTTTGGCCCTTATTATTGCATCGCTTTAACGAAACTGGCAGGAAACAAACCAGTCTTACCCGTCCGTTGTAAAGTTCCCTTATACCACCCATCATCTCTCTTTTTGTGGACGTAAATGATGTCATCTTTTTGTAATTCCAATTCATAATCACTGTTCGGAGGATAGGGAATTTCACATTTGAACAATTCGTGAACGGTTTGTACCCCAGTCTTGGAACGGTTTCCTGCATCCAAAGAATTAGATTTTCGATGGTGATGGACATCGGCACTTGCACTAGAAGATGGCGGAGGCTCCACCGCCCTAAAACACACAAAATAAATTATTTAAACCATTTTCATATAGTTAATCCAGAAACCACCCTACAAAAACATGCAATAAACACAAAACAAACGTGAAATTAATTAAAAAATATTATTACAGCATCGTGGTCGGTGTGAGAAGTACACAAAAGTAGATGAGTAAATGTCAGAAATGAATTATTGTTATTGACCGAATTCCGTCAGCAGGCGATGCCATTGGTTGTTCAATTTACTAAACTCTGCCCACATGTGCTTCTCCCGTACCTACCGAATTTCAACTAGTCGAGTGCAAAAACACACCTTAAACTGTGCGTAAGTACACTGGGGCGTTCTTTGTGTTTAAGCCGTTGCGAAGTCGACCCGAATAATCGGTGGTGATCTGTCGACGGTTGGATTTGAAGCAGCTGACTCGGACACGAACCCGACCTATAAGTTTTTAGACATGATCACACATGCATCAAGTTATTTACATGCCCGAAAAGTGGAAAACACAAAACACAAAAAGGCGTGTGCATTATTTTGTTATGTGTATGACGGTTCGGCAAGATTAGGCGAGACAAAATGAAATACCTGACGTGAACCGGATGGGTGCTACCGACATTAACACTCGGAGGAGTCGTGCTGTCTTCGAAAACTGGATTATCCATCGAGTACGACGGTGCGGGCGGCGACTTTGATCGTTTCATACTCGTCAACCTACGCATCAAACCCACCCCCTTTTCTTTCCTCTCTTTTGGCTACCCCCATGGAACAGTTTATATAATCAATCATCTTATAAATCCCACTCATTCGAGTCAATTTGACAGATCGGAGACTTGCAATGACGCCATTTTACTACTTGCGGATAGTAAAATGGCGGCTTTGTAACACTCCACTCTACTACAGAAATGAATAAAAATACGATCGAAAGGGTTTTAGTCTGAATTAGTTTATTGAGGGAAAATGAGAGAACGAGAACACCAAAAAACCGTAAAGAACAGCGAAAACGAAAAAGGCGTAGAGAAAAAGAATGAGGAGGACAATCAGAATCGCACGAACCTTATCGGAATTCTTCGAGTTCACGATAGCGCTAGAGCTGCGCCCCAGCGGAACGCCGCAGGCGTTCTCCTGCTGTCCGTGCCAACTGGACGAAATCGTGCTCGCGTTATTCGTAGTGGCCGGACTGACAGAACGTGGGGGCAACTCGGGGGGCAAATTGTTATATTGGCGGGGCGAAGCGATCTTACTCCTCGACGCAAAACTTACAGACTTCGCGTCGACCGCTCCCGCCGAAGACGAAGAAGAACCGCTCGCGCCTGCCGAAGGGCCCGACGCCCCGTTCTTGTTCGGCGCCGCGTGGGCCACGTAGTTGCCGGGGAAGACTCCGCACTTTTGCGTCCGGTTTGACGTTCCCTTGAACCACCCGTCCTGGCAACGTTCCGTCACCATGTAGATGCCGCCTTTCCTCAGCTCCAATTCGTCAGACTTTTGCGGCTTGTACGGGTAGAGGGCGACGTAGGGCGCGGGCAGTTTCGCCTCTTCCGATCGCCTGCCGTTTCGCGATTCCGAGCAGTGCGAGTGGGCGCTCGATGGGACGTCGCTCGACGAAATCTCCGCCGAGTGTCTGTTGTGACTCGACTTGGCGAAATTCTGAGACGGACCGGTGAAACTGTGACGTTTCTCTTTCGGGTGTTGGTGGTGACGGGAAGAGGTGCGAGTTTCTTGCCGATTGCTCGCCGATCGACTTTGAGACGACGGATTCGAAAGGACATCCGGTTTCCTGTGAGGGCAAAAATTCGACAATTTATTACGGAATTAATTGTATATACAGTACCGAAATATGCCGCCATATTGGAAGTAAAATTTTACGTTGTTCTTACATTCATACATGCAACATTTATGCTGCATTCTGATTTTAATAAAAATTTAATCAAGGTTTAATGACGTTTGATCGAATACGTCATTTTTGGGGGAAAATTTGGGGGAAAACAAAAAGTAACTAGAATGCCGCCATATTGGGAGTAAAAAATGTACTTCTCTCTCTAACACATTGAACATACCAAGTGCGGTACTGCATCTATTTAGGACTGTAAATTGAATAAAACTTCACCTCGGATTCCTCGGAGGTGGCGAAGCCGGCGAAGACGGAGCGGTGCTCGAATTGGACGAAGAATTATTACTGGAAGAAACGTTCGGGGTCGTGGTGGAGGAACTTCCCGAACTGACGGTCGAACTCGAATCGGAAGTAGCCAAAGGTTGCGAACTCGGCTGAGTCACCACGACACCCGTCGAATGATCGGTCGGTATCAGAGGAGTACTGTCTTCGGTCGTGGGAGTCGGCGGTGCAACCCTGGACGGCCCCGGTTGAGCACTGCAAAAATCACCGAAATTACGATTAAAAAATCAAAGGGTCGTCAGTTATGACGCATACTTTGTAGATAACTTCATTAGCGACCGAGCCAGGTTGTTCAACTCGACAAAAGTCAAAGGGAAGATTCCGATTCGCCCGTCCAATTTGCCCTCGGCCCAATTTTCGTCGACTCGCCGGATCACGTTGATGACGTCGCCCTCTTTGAACACGAGACAGCCCTCTTCCTCGTGCTTGTCCGTCTGGAAGTCGTACAGGGCCTTGCATTGGGGCACGTGACTGGGCACCGGCGTAATGACCTGTGTGCAGACAGATAATCATCAAAGTTCACCGCTTTCCCGCTTTTCACCCCACTGTGAATCATTACCTGGACGTAGCGCAGAGGGAAGAGACCTTGTTTGCCCTCGCACTCGCCTTGGTACCAATTGGCGTCCACCCTTTTTCGCAAGAAAATTATGTCGCCCCTTTTGAAGCTCAGATCGCTGCAAATTAAATCGACTCATATGGACACAATTCGGTGAAAATGGAGAGTTCATCATGAACTCATGTAAATGATTCGTCGTATTATAGCCGGTTCGTCATCCAGGATGTTCAAATCTAATCAAATCTCATAATGCCACTCTGTGTGGTATATGCAGAAAAGTAAAATTACCCCTACTCCGTGCAGTAAAGATATATTATCTTCTCAATGAAGTAAGCCGTCTTTATTGTTATTCTGTTATCTTGAATCGATTTTTATCTAAATCATTTTATGTCGCAATAAATTCCAATACCGTATGCGAACTAGAGAAATTATGAAAAAGTATGGCATTATAACTTGAATGAATATTCGCATCGCTTTTGCTTTTTCTGCAGTGTTCACATGTTGCATCACTTGCATCACTCTTTTTTGTGTAGTTTTAAATTCATTTCCGAGTCTATTCTTTTTTCCGTAATTGAATGAATTAGCTGGCGCGCATATGGCTTCATTATCGTTCATCAAGTGCCTGAACCGATCTTCAGCCTTGATTATTAAATATCTCAAATAAATGAAACAGGTCACCTCTTTAAATTAAAGAATCGAAAAAGAAACCGTCAAACCGCAAGAACTGGATAGCGGTTTTACTATCATTCCGCAATCTGAAATGGAAAAATCCGATTTTATTGTTACTTACCCGGAAACTTTCGCTTCATAATCGTAGAGAGCTTTGGCATAGGGTTGGTGTGAAATCAGATGTGGCGAATTTTGCTTATTGCTGTTCGGTTTCCTGTCGGGGGTGGCATGATGTACGGGGGTGGCCTGTTGCACTTGAGGGTTGGTCTGGTTATTGCCGAATCGTCCGTTCATCTGCAGCCGGGGCGGAATATTTTTCATCCCTTCGAGGATCCTCATCAGGAGTACGTTCGGGGGCAGTTCCTCCACTTTGACGTTGACAATGACCCTGCATTCCGGACACCTGAGTTCTTTATGCTTGTGGACGATTTCCTGCAGGCACTTTCTGCAGAACGTGTGCTGACAGGGCAGCACTCTGCTGGAGGTGTCCAGACGGTCCAAACACACGGAACATTCCAACAAATCGTTCAGGGTGCCCTCGTCCATTGTTCCGGCGGCGAGTTCTATTATCCAACTCAATCTTGTTATCGCTGGTGATTATTGGGAGCCAGGCCGATTTTGGACGCACTAAAAATAACGACACTGGGAGAGGGAATTATCGACGACATCGTTATCATCGGCGCCGTCGTTGTCATGATGAAACGCCGTCTTTGTGCCGTTTTGCATATTCAATCGAGGGGGCTCTCCGCCACTTCCGGTTTGGAACACTGGTCAGGCCTGCCGCGGTCGTGCTGGGCGTGAGGTGGTGACCGTTCACGAACTCAAAAGCACGGCAGAACGTGCATTCTTCTGCTTCGCCTTTGCTTGCGCACTTGGTTCACTCGTCACGGATACGGTGGTTTACGCGGCGGGGGGGCAACGAGCTTAATCCCACCAACAGCAACAGAAACTTGATATAAAACACTTCTTTTGTGGACAATTCATCTGAATTCTGACTTACAACTTGACATTGACAAGTGACGCAAGGAGATTTTGACAGGGGGGGGGGGGAGAGGGTGGACCACACTCACCCGAAGCGACGTTCACCCGAAACGACATCCGCCCGAACGCTCGAACGTCAAATATGATTTTCTGTGGTTCTTTAATTTGAGAACCTACGGTATAATATTCATGTATTCTTGGTTGCATAAATTCAATAAAATTTGACATAATCTTAACCCACCGAATACATGGTGTCCCGGAAAGAGCACTCGAGTACTATTGAAAAAAAAATCCCCATCGTGCTACAAATTAGGGAGCATCCCCAAACAAGGCGTGAAATGAGCAAAAAGTTAAAAATTCGAAAATTCGAACATTTTTTTTTCTCAGATAAACCAATACCGGACGCATGTATCTACTCCCGATGACTCAATTAGAAGCCAATTTGAATTTTTTATCCATATCTCGACTAATAAGAAAGTTTTGCCACTTTGAAGTTTGCGAAAATCGTTGAAATTTTCGTGAAAATTTCATGTCGAAAATTTAAATAGCACGATTCTCGGTCAATTCGAGAGCTTTTTGCACATGTCTATACTGTTTTCGATGGATTTTGCGATTCTCTTTCGATTGCCGGGTCGCCCGAATCGATATCTCGATCGGTTCAAAAGTTAGACCGGTTCTAATTTCACGAGACCGATGATTTGGTGATTTTTCGGAGACCATAATTAACATGAAAAATTACTTTTTTCCGATGCGCTCTAGGAGCATTTGGTAGATTTTTTGACGCTCTTTCGAATGCGCGGCCGCCCATCCCGATCAGAGCTTCGGTTCGAAAGTTATGGTCGATTGAAAATTTCGAGCAAAATTTGTACCCAAAGTTATGGATTTTCGAAAAAATCGAAAATCACTAAATGTCGTCCAAATCGAAATCCAGACACTTTTCCCGATAGATTTTGAGCTAACTAAGCGATTCCCGGGTCGTGCGACTCGATAGCTCCACTAATAACGAAGTTATGGCCGTATGAAAATTTTACTCTATTTTCAACGGTACGGCAATATTAGACGCATTTTCTCACTTCACATGACTCAATTAGAACCCAATTTAAATTTGCCGTCGATATCTCAACAAATAAAGAAGTTACAGCACTTTGAAATTTTCAAAAAGTTGAAAATTCGAAAATTCGAACATTTTTTTCTCAGATAAACCAATACCGGACGCATGTATCTACTCCAGATGACACAATAAGAAGACAATTTGAATTTTTCATCGATATCTCGACTAATAAGAAAGTTTCGCCACTTTGAAGTTTGGGAAAATCGTTAAAATTTTCGTAAAAATTTCATGTCAAAAATTTAAAAAGCACGATTCTCGTGAATATGCCCATTTCACCCCTTGTTTGGGGATGTTCCCTTATTTGTAGCACGATGGGGATTTTTTTTTGTAATAGTACTCGAGTGTTAAGTGCTCTTTCCGGGACACCATGTATTCGGTGGGTTGAGATTATGTCAAATTTCATTGAAAATATGCCACCAAGAATACATGAATATTATACCGTAGGTTCTGAAATTAAAGAACCACAGAAAATCATATTTGACGTTCAAGCGTTCGGGCGGATGTCGTTTCGAGTGAACGCCGCTTCGGGTGAATGTCGTTCGGGGGAGTGTCGTTTCGGGCGAGAGACTTTTCGGGTAGAAGTCGTTTCGGGTGAGTGTGGTCCACCTTGGGTCCACCCGTGGGAGAAGCTGTCTAGAAGTTTTTGCAACATCAGGTTGGCAATACATTTTAGGGACGTTTTCTTTGCACTTTATAAACTTTGGCAGCACAAATAAGCGCCAAATTTAAATTAAAGTTGATTTTACACTTCCGGGGAAATAGTGTTTAGACCTATGGTTTAGGCGATAATTGGTTTCTCAAAGTAAGAAGTAGGTACCTACATTGTAAATATGAATCCCGTATTGTATAATAACATACATTTATTAATTTTTGTGTACATAGATTTATTTTATATTTTAATATTTATAACTCTCAATTCACTTTAAGCACCACACAACTTACTTCTCAAGGCTCCTTTCTCTTACGTGTGTATTATTAATTACATATTATTATTGGTCAACAAAGTAATTGTCATCACATTCTGGATCAACAGATTAAAACAAAAATCGCAATTTTTCTTTTCATTATAAAGGCACTTACATACTGAACTATCGACAATTTATAAAATATACATGAAGTAACTACAGTTTTTAAATATTATTAATTAATGCCGGTATCATCACATGGCACCAACGTAACTAAAAAAATCGATTAAACACATTCACGCGTTGTGATGTTATAGATAATAACGCACATTAACACAGACTACTTATTATTTACATTTAAAATCTACTTGACTAAAATTTTTACAATTAATAAATCCAAGTCTGGTGACCTTTTCACACGTACCCCTGAAAAAATAAACATAAATAACATTATACCACTGGAACGATTGAAACTGATCACATAATCAAGATGCTTATAAGAAACTTGGGACTCACCTTCAAGGTACGGATTTCTTCTGGGCTTCTTGGGCCCTCTTCTCCCATTCAGCTTTCCTCTGATTGAAATTTTTCGGCTCATTTATAAATTCGCTCTTGGGCGTTATCACCGCTATGATTTCGGCCTGCGAAATCTTCAAATCACCGTCAGACGACTCCTTGATCAAATTCGGCGAGATCCAATCGGTTTTTCTTCTATCTTGAAAACTCGGCTGTTTTTTCACCATAGACAACTCGTTACTATCGACGGTTTTCCTATGATACGCGAACACGTTATTATTCGACGAAACTTTACGCAGAGTCAGCTCGCTAGTTTCGACAAACTTCTGTTCGACTTTCGGCAGGGCCTTAACGACTTCGGGGGGCTTCGTTTCGACCACAGGCTCTTTGGTCACAGCGATCGTTTCCTCCGCCTTGACTTTATTACCGATCGATTTCCGCCTCTCCTCTTTCGGCGACTCGATCTGGTTCCCTTTGTCGCTGTTTTGATTCTCGTTCATCATAATCATCGAACTGATTTGCTGACTGATACTCTCACTTTCCGTGTCTTTCAGTTTGAGCGATCGCCTCGCGAAAACTTTCATCAGTTCCGGCTCGTCGTCGTTCCTATTCTGTTTGATCTGCGATTTCTTACGTAAGACTACACTCTCTTGAACTTGAGTGACTTTTTTACCGTCTTCGGAATTGCTCGATTTTTCGTCCAGCTTATCCAAACTGTCTTGAGATGACTTATCATCGGATTCCGTATCGACTTTCAACAGAGAATCCAAACTGGATGTTCTATTGTTATTCATATTAATATTGTTATTAGTGGGCGACTCTGGAATTGAAGACTTCCTTTTATTGTTAACATTATTATTAGTTTCGTTCTTTTTGAAACGTAAAGGTGAAGTGGCCGGGGTTTTCTCCTCATCAATTTCTGGCGATTTTTCGACGATTTCCAAATCTTCCTGACTGAACTTCCGAATTTTCGGCTTATTTTGCTCATCAATTATGCGCGGCGAATTCATAGAAAACACGACATTACTCGAACTCCTCGCCTCGACTTTATTCAGTTGTCTGTTGAAAAATTCGGGAACCGTTGCCGAAATAGTCGTAGGCAGCACGGAAACGGTTTGAGTATTAACTTGAGTCGACTCTCTTTTCAATTGGATACTCGTAACGGAAACGGTCTCTTTAGTGGTGACTTCTTTCGATTCCTCACTTTTCGAACTGGTTTCGGTTTTTTTGATTTTACTCGACGAAAAATTACTGTCGCAAGTTGAAACGTTGAATATCGCAGTATGACTGGGGCCGGATATCGTAACCTCGCTGAAGTTATCCGGAAGCAGAGGAATGAATTCTTTAACTACCAACAATTCCTCGTCCTTATCTTGTGATTCTGCGGTTTTTCTCTCTTTCCACATTTCTTTTCTTTCGATCTCTGAAAAAGTTTGGCTTATAGTCGTGGCAATCGGGGTAGTTTCATCCAAGTGTTTAACACTGTCGAGAGACGAAGCTTTGGCTCCTAACGGCTCCACTTTTATATCGGGTTTAGAATTTTCATCGAAATTCGGTTTGGAGGCTTTGAAACTGTGCGATTTCGTGACGAGAACCCGTTTTGAATGTGCCAACGATTCCCCGAGAGATTTGAAACCGTCAATTTCACTGTCTTCGTCGTCATTGAGCGTTAGGACTTTCTGCTGCAACGAAGACAATCCCGGAATCTTCATTTTAGACCAGATTTCCTCTTTTTTGGTACTGGAAGAACTTGAACTGGCACTAGTACTAGTAATAGTTGTCGTTATCACAGTCGATTTAGGCGGACTCATTTGATGCCTGAAGCGGTTCTCCAATTCTTGGTGAATGGGCGACGTGCCCATGATGGATTTCGGTTGGATCGAATCTTGCGACATTTTGGGACTCTTCGGCGGAGATGCGGGCGGCAGATCGATCGGCTGGATTCGTTGACGGGCCGCCGCCCCCGATCTGGGTATCGGAATCGGTCGATTAACTTCGGCTTTTTTCGTATAAACCGTCGCCGTATTGACGGCGCTCACTTCTTTCACCATTTTACAGTTTTCTTCCTTATTGTTATTGACGGACTTGCGTTTTTTACCGCTCCTTCGCGGGAAAATGCGGTCGAAAAACGATTTATCCGACTTTTCCTCGCGCTCTTCGTCTTCCTCGTGGAATTTCGACGCGTTCGATTGGCTGCGATTCAATTTATTGTCCAATAATGACGACGACGTGGTCGGCGCTGCTAAACCGGGAGGTAAAGAAGAACATTTCAGTTGATGCGTTTCACTAGACGAAGACGTTATTTGCATGCTGGCGTAAATTTCTACAGTAGCTTCTGGAAAAAAAGGCGAAAAAGCGCATGCAGATAACAACATCACAATGATAATAATGATGACGAATGTAATCACAAACAATCGAATTAATTACCACGATTTGAAGTTTCTGGAGTGACGCTTCTAATTGACGTATCCTCATTAACTTCGGGCGTAGCGGGGAGATTAGTTGACAGCTGTCAAACAAAAACAAAAGAGATTACCACCACCAAAATAGAAGATGAGAGACCACCTAGGAACTTTCGAGTATAACTGGAAGAGTTTCCGAAATGCCATTCTCAAGATTTAGCTGTCACTCACTTGGGGTCCTCTGTTTCTGAGTGGGGCGCGTCTTTTGTTGGGCCTCACGGAAACTCGATGGTGGGCAGCGCTGTGATTTAGTGGAGCGACCGCACTGCCGCCCCATTCGACCAACAGGTCGGCGTCGATTTGGTCCGCCGATTTTTTCTCGTGATTCAGGGAAAGTTTGGACGAATTCCTCGACGACGATTGCTGTCCGAACGATTCCTCGTCCATCTCGGAACTGCCCATGCTAAGTAGCGAACCATCACTGCACGTACTGTGCGACTTTGTGGGGAGATCCTGAAACGATACAATTGAAAAGATCAACAAATCGTGTGCGATCTGATGAACCTTGATGAAGGGCAGGCAAATTCTGTTGGCGTTAATCCAGGGGATTGACGTGTTGAAACACTGATTTTTTACGAACATTTTTTCTCTCTCGTTGTCGATATCGTGTAGGCAGGTACCTGCATCGCGCAATTGTGGTGTCTCTGTACTTTCTACCGAACCTAACCCACTCCACCATCGACAGTAAACAATGCGAAATCCCTCCATATCGCGTCCATTATGTAACTCTCGGCGCTTTCAAACTCGACTCTATACCGTTCTCATTTCCTCAATAATAATAATGTGCACTGGTGCACCGACTCCCCATCAATTTATTTGTGAAAGTCTAGTTTGCAATTACATCTATATGAGACCATGATTTTTACTACAAAGTGATAATATTTCCCATTACTTCGTGAGATAACACTCACATTATCGCCACGATTTACTGTGATAAAGTGGTAATGAACTCATTACCGCACTAATAAGCGGCTAATTTTAAGTTCGAATTGCGCCCGAAGCAATGCGGCACAAATCGAAACCAACTGTTGTTCTTATGGGTTCAGATTTGCTACGCATTGCTTATCGAACTAGTTGAATAATTTTAATATTTCGTGCAGTTTTAGGTTGAATTATTCAATGCAAATTATCTTATGCAACGACTGCTTCGTTCGTATCATAGACCGTTAAATTTCCCGAGGCTCTCTTAAAACATATGGCAGACAGTTAGTTATAATGAGAAAGAAGTTGACATTATTCTCAATCTCTCGCGTTAAGTAGACCCTTCACTAATATTATTCAACGTGACATTCCTTTATTTATGATTATAAAGTGTGCAGCTGAGCATTATGATAGAGAGAACGTAGGAATTATATTTGTACTCACTTTGATTGCAGTCTTATCGTGTAGAGTTTCCGTTGTAGTTGGTGAATTGCAAGGACTACGGGGTAAACCTTCGTCATCTTCGCTCGTATCGCCTCTACCACGTCGCAGTCTCAACCTCTCGCTCAATTCGCTCTGAAATTGATCACAATCACAATTACGTTACATCAAAATATTACCAGAAGGGAACATTACCCAAAGTTTACAGAAAAACGAACTACACGCCATCATGTTTGCACGACTAAATAAACATAATAATGATCTCATTAAGAATTTCGACAGGAAATAGGAAACCGCATTATCATATCACCGCTCGGTTTTTCCTCGAAATTTTCTTGGAATCAGGTCGATACAGCAGAAAACTGCAGTAGTTTTCAAGTGGTTGAGCGGTACGGTGGATATTTTATTATAATATGAGAGAAAAGTTAAAAGCGAGTTGGGAGTCTGGTGTGGCAACTCAGCGTTTCGACCTCTCTGAAAAGTCTGAACCGAGAGAGAAACGAAAGAGGTACCTACATGAAATAACGGCACACGACAATAATCGGGCGGATTAGTCACCTTCAAATCGGCACAGGTATGGCGAAAATGGTAATTTAGCAACTTTTCTTCGGGATTTTTATCAAGAAAACCTTGGCAGGTATAAATAAATGACTCATATTTCATTCCCAAAGGGGCAGAAAGTAACTACTTGAAATACTTTAGAGATCGAAGCATTCGTACTGAATAATCGGAAGAGATAAACTTGGGCTAGGTCATTTTTACGAGACGAATGCATGACGCAGTTGCTTTTGCTTGTTGGCTTTGGTTCTGTCTGGTATTGAGGTGAGAAGATGCCGACGACTCCACCTCCAGCGCCCTCGGTTTAAATTTAAATACAGGAAATACAAGGAATTTCGGTCGTCTCTAATACAATAATAAACACGAAAACTTGTCTCGAAATTCTCGACTCGCAGGTCCGATATGAACCGGTGTGAAAGATCGCAATATACAGAGAGAGCCGAATCGGAATTATGAAACGATGAGATCAGATCATGCGAATATGGCACGAACTTCCTTTTGTGTCGTTCGTATAACTCGGAACGTCTGTATACCATTACAGTTTCCTTATCTTTTACCAACAGGATGACAATTCCCACTAGCCGACTAAACGGAACGCGATATCGCACGCCACTATATTTTCGTCTTTTTACTTGATTTTATACTTAATCCAATTCGGTTGCTGTATACGTATCATCATTATTATAGAAAGAGGAAAGCGTGCATTATTGTTTCAATTAAATGACATCACAATAGCAAAATCGATTATTATCGATGAGGCATGAAAGTTGATGGTTTCAATAATAATTCAATTTAGGACGTTTTCGTGCCCGTAAAATGGCGAAAACTCGACTTTCTCTCCGAAAGATTCGATCTGGAATACATACCTACTTAACATGGTACTGCAAATTTCATCGACCCCTTGATCTTGATGATTTTGGATTACGTGTTTTTCTAGAGCTCAAGTTACGCGGTTTTCTATGACCCGATTGAAAATGATTTACAGGACTGATATAAGAGAAGGAAATCGGTATTTTCCACCCACCCGTCACTTGCTTTGTGACGTCTCTATTATAAATCCTCGCAGTCACATACCCCATTAGAAAAGGTATCACTTTCTTGACATGCCACACAAAATGACGATTATTGCAAGGAAAAAAAAAGCATTGATAAATGCGAGGCCTGGATTGTTTACATTGTGAGTTTGATCACGGAAATATGTAAGCATCATCATCAAGTAACCGATTACATGAGCAATCCGAATTCGGACTAAATGAATAGGAAAGAAAGTTCAATCTCCTCAAGCCTTATAAGGCCGGAACAGTTGTAATGATTTTAACGCCGCCGTTTCACTAAAATTGAATTGTAAAACTAAATCGATATTATTTCCATAACATAATAATTAAGTTGGAAAGATAAATTGTAATAATAACACGTCGTTATAAATAAAGTGGCGAAAATTCCACTTTCACCGGAGACGTATTAGTCACCTGAATGTCCTCACGTTCTTTAGCACAGGTTAAACGAGCTAAACAAGTAAACGTATGTTAGTTAAGTACCTATAACAATGATAATAGCAACAATAATACTGCAAACTGGAAAATGAACGCTCAAAGCACAACTCGAGCCAGTAATCGTTTAAATATTCGCGAAAATATCACAAAGCGGATAGGATAAGTCTCAAGACTCCGGGCGAGTTGAAGGCCACACTTGCATTTCCTTTTACACGAAGCAACTCCAAGTAAGTCCACTGCATCGGCCGAGTACTTTCATATAAAGCGAATAAGTTCAACGGACAATTACTGTAAGTACCCCGACCTTGGGTGGTTCGCTTCAGGTACCATTATTACGCGAGATAAGTCGGGAACTTTTTTACCGACCGTCGCACATGTGACAAGTTTGAGCGCACCCAGACCAGAACGCGAGGTCGAAATTCAGGAAGACCGAAAGACTTGTATGCGATACCTGCAATCTCGAGTCGATGTGCGGCTGGGACGCGGACAGCGAAGAGGTGCTCTGCGCTTGGTCCAGTTCGATGTCGGAACCGGAATTGGGTGAATGGAAGACGCTGTCGTGGGAGACGCTCAATCCGGGATGCATCGAGGACCCGTTGGTACTCCTGGGGAAGAATCGGTGAATTCCAGAGCGATTTCGGGATGATTTCGCGGAACCCACTAACCTTCGTCTGCTCTGCTCCTCGCTGATTGACAGTTCACTTGCAGATCTACTTCGCAAGACGTCACGTTCGATGCTCGTACTGTCCACGGCCACAACTTGGTCCACATCTTTGTTTTTTCTCTTGAACCACTTCTTCACGTTCCAAAATTTCCTCTTCGTCGCAACTGCAAAATCGATTAATCAAATTACATTAATCAACTATTAGTTAGTAGAGTATAATAGACAAATACCGAGAGCGTATTTCCGTTTGATGCACATAACTGAAGGTCTACAACACGACTAGCAATAAAGTAAACTAAATAACGAAAAGTAGGAGGGTCATCACGATTGTTAAATTGTAATAAGTTTCACCCATGATTTGTGTTCGCATACCGTACATTTTCTACGTTTTTATACATCAATCAGCGTTTTTGTGCGAGAAAGTGCAGAAATTAACGTAATTTTAGACTTCCTCTCTCGCCGACACCGAACTAAACTCTAGCCGCTACGTTGTTTATGTATTATAAATTCGGATTCCGCATTACCATTACTAATATACTTAGTCAGAGTCTCGAGTCTCTGGCTTTATGAATTTTTAAATTCAATAAAATAGGCCTCACCCAGTATACATAGTCTTCTCTCATAATTCCTGGAGGAATATAAATAGAAGAGAGGGTGGAATTACGGTATATAAATAAAAACGAAAGGACAGCGGCACCACCTGAGACTTTCCCTGCCGCCGCATCCGTAATAATGTAGTGAAAATGCGATCGATTCGAGTGAAAAGGTCAGAAAATGTCCTAAATCCGCGGGCAGACTGGAAATTGAATCCAACTGTTACCCGCACTCCGAATGGACAAATGAGGAAAAGTTTTAGCAACCCCTAACCAAACCACAAAAACGCTAACGATTAATTACTCCCAAAATAAGTTTTTCGATCAGTGCACCAGTCTGTCAGTACCTATTGATAAATGTGGTAAATCATTTGAAATACAAATGCTGTATTGTAATATTTCGGTAAATATATTGTGAGTTTAGTAAATGCAAGGTACATAAATAATTGTCTACAGGTTGACTAACAATGCCACTAACTAGTAATCTCACGTTTAATATGAGAGATAAGATATAATAATAGCAGCGTTATTTAGAAAATTATCGATGATAACCACGTGGAAAAAATTATCAAACCAAACATCTGATGATTGGCGATGCCCATACAAGGTAACAATTATCTGCATGTAGGTATCAAGGTATTATACACATCGAAAATAGACGTGAATTAAAATGAGTACACGAAAATAATGAAAAAAAAGTACGCCACTGTCAGCTCCGTTATGTCTATACCACCTGACAATAATAAGAGCCTGATGATGAGTATTCGAATGAGGAAGTTTTACATTGATGATGATGCATGAGCTTTTAAACAACAGTTTCACAATTTCACGACAAGAAGAAAAAAGAGATCTGTTCCACCGATGAACTGAATCGGCGTGAAACTTCCACTCGATTTTTTCCATTAAAAAAAGACGAAACGTTTAAAAATAAAACTTACGATCATAATTCTCCTCATTCAGGTAACTGGGTAAACTCAAGAACCTCTGTAAATGCGATTTTTTAAGAGATTGCATTTGACTGTTTCGCCCAAACCGAAAATTGCCAAACTGAATTTATCGAATGGCTCGAGATAATGGGATCGCTATCATCATTACCGATAAGATAAAAACTCAATGAAAAAATTGTTGAAACATCTTTCACCTCCCCCAGCATGCACCACTTGCGTAAATAAAAAATAAAGTAAAGGATAAGGTAAAGGAGCCATCCATTTCTACCCAACTGAATTTTTCATCGGTATCTCGAACTGTAAATATGTCACGTACGTGAGTACACGGTTGCCTTATTATTATTTATAATACATACTTAACAACTTTGAAACGTTTCCAGTGTAGGTACAATAAATGAGCGAGTAATTGATCGATTATTGGTGATCTTACCGTTTTTTTCGCCTTCCAGTTCGTAATCCTGCAAAGGCGACGACTCTCGAACGCACGACATCAGACCGAGGGGACCTGCCCCCGAATGTGTCCCAACGGCCGCCGAGGACATGATCTCGCTCGCTCTGTAATTGGAAAAAATTACATCTCAATTAGACTTAGTAAATGCACCTAACGATAAAGCGTGGGGACCGATCGAAACGTTTGCCCTCTTGTGTTACAAACTTGGGGGAGTTTTTGAGGTTTCATCATCCTGCATCAGCACAACTTATAACTAGCCTACCGATAAGAATAAAAAACGATCCCGTTGGGAAGGAAATCAAAAATAGAAGGAAAGTGCAACAAACTTCCCGTTGTTTATAGATTTCGCATTATTACCAACTTTCACGAAAGCGACATCATCAAGAAATAAATCGATCTGAATAAGTGATCTCAGATGGATTGCGACAAAACAGATTGCGTCACCTTTGATTGTGTTATTGATGGTTTCGACTCGAATAAATAGGTGGTACATACTCTTGAGTGGTAAAAAGTTGCGAATATCGATTACATTACATTGTAGGAGAGTAGCAAACTAGCTGCCGTCTTGAGAAAAATCGTGTTTGAAAGCTGATTACGACCGTGTATAGAATGAGGTAATTAAATTACATCCCACACCGTTTCGTCACCACGAATGATAAAACCTACCTGCTAATTTATAATGCATTTCATTTTTTATACTAAAGCATGCTAAAACTCGCATTTTGCGAGAAGGTTTAATGAAAAGTGACTACCCTCGATTACAGCAGTTAAGACTTCTGTGAAATTATGCAATTTTAACTTTCTCATTGCAATTTATTCAAATTTATTTTATTTACAACACAAACACAGCTAGTCTCTTGGTGATTTTATTATTTATTTTATAAGATGTAATTTCCGCCGGTTCTACGGACTTATAGCGAGACGGAGCGTCCTAAATTGTATCTTCCATTGTGACGCATCACATAAATGCACCTACATACATAAGTATACCCCGTATTCGAACGGATTTCAGTCCTAGTGGGCCAGGCCCATCTCCCTGTCTCTGTTTCTCTAATGGTTGTAAAGAGAGACAGAAATGAAAATTGGTCTGATTAAAACTTGTGATGTGGACCATCACAAACTGTCAAGTGTGTGTACAAGCCTGGCTCGACTTGACACAATAACCTAAAAGGTCTAAATTAAAAAGCATCGATCTTCTTATTCTTTATCGCCTCATCTCTGTCTATTTCAATTTATTCCGACGGTTCTTCTCGATGATGGAGGCGGTCAACCTAACGGGAATCCATCTCTATTTTAAACTGTTTTGAACGCTCCTCTCGGAACTTTTAACCGCCAGCTTATTACAGAGAGGCTCCTACTTATTTATTTTTTCTCTCTCGAGCGAATTTCTGATTCATTCAAGCTAACTTTTCTATAGTTTCGAAATCTTCAAGATACTCATTGGCGTTGCTTTGAGGCAATCATCAGCAGCGATAAGGAAAAGAATGCATATATGAGTAATAATCATCATTACCGAACAAGTACCGATTAACGGATGATAAAACGGAATGAATTAAAATATTTTCCGAATGCCATAACCAAAACAAGAACACTCTATCGTTATCCTCGAGCATAACTGACAATCGTAAAATATATAAGTGGAAGTGGTCTTTAGTGGAGGAATACCAAACCCTAGGTTTGGCCTGTGACGAAAACAGATTTTCCCAGGGAGTTTTTTACGCAAAAACAGTCGTGCACGTGTCTGGAAGGCCATGGATATCATGGAGCTATAGGGGATGCTGGAATCGATGCAGTTTGACCTCGACCCTGAAACGAACCAGACCTTCCCCATACACACGCATCGAACTCCACCCTTACTACGCCTCAACTTTTATGCGAACTGAATGATTTGGCGAAAATCACATTTCCCAAGAAATAACAGAAAAAAAGAGGAAATTCTTACCTTGGTCGGTGTCAATTTCTCGATTCAGTTACGCGCCTTCTCAAACCAAATCCATTGTGCAGATCGAGAGGAAAAGAACTGGAAAAAATAGAACAATACACGCTGTAATTCGTCTTGAATTAGAAGCAATCCATTCACACATCACTTGATCGATTCCGGATCAAAGTGAAATAAACACACCAGTGGAAGCCGTAATAATATCATTTCGGTGGTTCCAACACTTGATTAGTAGACTTTCTAATTAATGATTATAAACTGTTCGATAATTGGTGAAACTAGACACAAAGCTCTGTCGAGTAATAAGGGAGAGTAGCGAAAATAGCGCCCATATGGCGACGGCGTGTGCAGTTCAAACGAGGACAATAATGGTTCAAAATTAAAAAAAAAATCATTAGAACAAGAAGAGTGTGTGAACTCGTAACGGACCGACACACATATCCAAGACTCTTCATTAGTTTTAATTGATGAAAATATGCAGACCTGAACCGAATCAAAAATCAGATTCAAAATCACGGAAGAAAATGTCTGTGATGGGTAAGAGGTTTATTTGCATCCTGAAAGAGTCTAATTTTATCACGATAAGTGGATCGTCATCCTCTTACTGTCTTATTATTGTTTCAAAGCTTCCAAAACACGGATTTTAATCCCAAGAAAACTCATCGAATTTTCCGGTAGATTTACCAAACGAACAAGCCGATGCTGATTCTCGGTCTCGCGAAATCGTAAGAGATTTTCCCCGGATGAGTCACCCAAACCAAAAACGCGCTCTATTTATATCCCGAATCCCGTAATCATCAATAAAAGAGTGTATTACGAAATTCGTACCGCGAACGCTATTTATTTGTTGGATATATTTCAGTGGTGGTTTATTCGTTCGGTGAGATAAAGCCTCCGGTGAATTTCGCAAGGCTACAGCAATTCGGTTTTTGGTTCATTTCGAACGTGTTTTTGACGAATTCGGGTCGCACACATGGCGAATTTCACCTATTATCGCCGGTTCACTCTCTGGAGAATTTATAAATTTACCGGATGCTGAAATATTTGAAATGATTCCTCGAGGAAGTCATAAATTTCTCTCCTTTATGCTCGTGAAATTCGGGTCTCAGGACTCTCAGTCTCGGATATTACAAGACCACAGGTAAAATTTTTGTTGAGATTTAGCTTCGGCATGATCTCACGAAAAATGCCTAAGCTTTCTAGTGAACTTTATCGGGAAATAATTTAGCATTTTTACTGAAAATTGAAAGTCTCGAGCCCGACTTGTAATAATTGAACCACTTCGCTTCAAGTTTAGACATTAACCTATTGTGTTAACATCACTCGCACGCCTCATTTCATTTCTCAAAGTAGGTTACAAATATTTAAACGAAATTTTGTAATTATTATACATACGGTTTTGTTAAACTTGGAAAAATTACCAGATTTTCCGCGTAACTTATTCGGCCTTATTAAAACGATGATTTTCTCAAACTTTATACTTTTCGCACGGCCCTTTACCACAGAAATAATAAGACGATGAACGAATAATTTCATGACTGTGTAACGTGCGGAAATTTTCTCTGAAAGACCATTGTTCTTATAATACGCATCCAATTATAGTTGATCGAGGTACAGTAGATATCAAATGTAACGACATCGGATATAACGACATATCGGTTATAACGACCAACATCCAAGGTCCCGTTTGACTTCCATATAAATGTTAAGAGAAAATTATCGCTTATTACGACATCGCTTATAACGACATATCGCTTATAACGACGACTTCGAGCTGCTTTATATCGGTTATAACGACGGGCATGCGCAGTTTCGCCGTTTTTCGGGGGGAATCCCAGTCTGGGAATCACAGACGAATAATCTCTGGCGCATTTTGAAACTACCAGTGTGAAAATTTAGGGGTTCATTTGAGTGTTTGCGAAAAGAATAATGGCCGAGAAGAAAAAACGTAAATCTTTTACTATCGAGGACAAAATGAAAATACACTTGCGTGCAAAAAAATCGGCCCACCTAAATTTTTAGTGAAATTCAAAGTCGCGTAACTCCTGAACGGAAAGAGTAATTCCAAAAAACTTGGCATCCCTGAATAGCTACATTCTTGGGCTATCACTCGTCAGATGCTGTGTTTTATACAGGTTCCATGAGTACGTTTTACAGGGTATCTTTCGGTCACATAAAATAGTAAAATCGCATATAACGACAATCGGCTATAACGACGGGTTTTGGTCGGTCCCGAGGCCGTCGTTATATCCGATATCTACTGTATAACGCACTTTATTCATTCAAAAAGAGAAAAAGAGATCTCCCACTTGTAAAAGCAGAAGCTAATTAAAGCACAAGCCAGACATTTTCATATATTTAGTTCTGTTCTGTTTATTGCTAGGCCCGACTCCAATTAAGAATAGTTACTTTTAAGTACTGCCGTACTGCCACAAGAATAAGGTATACCCCAACTCTAATCCAGGCTTATCAACCTTAATTGTTGTTTTCGGTGATTAAATAAATGTTTACGTTTAGATTACCTGGTAGTCCCTGTGGGTGTACAGTCTATAGTGAAGGAAATAAACGCATTGGGAAATCCGCCCACCTTTCGTCTTGTTTATTTCCTGTAAAATTCTACTTTTGCAGATTTCTGCAGAGCACATACAAATAGGAGACCTACATAGAAAGTGGCGTTAGTTTAGGTTAAAGGTTATTTCCTCAAGTATTAACCTACTTCCAATGAATCGTATTTACTGTTACTCAAATCCACCTAAAGACATGCTCAAGTTGAGTGTGATTTTGCAAAGGAATAGAGCTTCCATATATCGATTCTGGACAAAGTTTATTAGCACGTCTGTGCTATTTTCGACTTGAGACCACCTTTCTTCCGACCTGACCTTTTAACTTGCAATAAAACTGATTGTCTTTCGGCTCTTATACTCCTTTAATTATCCGGATCACTTTTAACGTTTCATTTCATGACCTACAATAAACACAATTTTTTTTCAGTTAACCTTGATGTTTAACATCTGTGTTTATGTTCTTTGGGGAATAATTAGACTTAGGCGAAATTCGGTACCTACTTACATACTGCGTAATTATTCTCAAGATGACAATTACTATTTCATCTCAAGTACCCTAAAAAAAGTTGGCGAGTAGTTGAATATTTTACAAGCTTGGACAACTTCTTGAAACTTGTATTTTATAAAAATGAGACTAGAATAGTTAGCAGAGCAAAGAACCCACCGGAGCACATTAATGGAAATTCTAATTATTTCAAAAGAAGCTACACTACACTAAGTATAAACAGCTGAGTAAATATTCGTAAAAAGCTTTTGAAAAATAAAATCAAAATTGTATCCGCAAGATTGTACAAAAAAATGAACTTACATATTAGGTATACCGGTTAGTATTATGGATCTGGTTCTTGTTAATTTTAATCCGTATCGGCACGTAAACTAGCGTATTAATACTTCTCCGGTGTTTTTTCAAGTCAAGTCCACTCTAGACAAGTTTTGAACAAATCTGAAGACTTCCACTTTTGAATTTAGAACTTGAAACGGCTCACCGTATTGTTACAATAATTAAACACTCTTAAAATCGAAGAATCTTTCAGAATTTTTCCATCAAACTAGAGCATTTCTCAGTGTTTATTCTGGAATATGAATCAAACAAAACAAAGTACCACGTAAAACGCACAGGACCACGAACCAACAGCGACCACCCACAAAAGACAACTGTCAACTGTTGCTTAACCTTTAAAAAATTGTGACTTTTGGGGCGCTCTCTGCCGGTACAACGTCAAACTTTTTCTAAACATAGTACGTGATCCTTCAAAATTTCTTACTTTGTTTTCGTTTCTTATAAAATACTTTTGCTTTAATTCACGATAAACGATAAGAAAACTCATGATTAAGCGCATAATTATCACAATTTCCTTATGGCATTTTATTACATTTACACTATGACGCACTCGTTTGCTAATTAAATTGACATATGTGACGTTTGGAACGTTTGGGAATGTAATGTAGAAAATGGATGCTCTTTTTTTGAAATCGTGTTAATCTCTCGTTTTTCAAGAAATCTAACCAAAATTCAGCACAAATGCTGGAGGACAAGATGGAACGTGATCCGCCCGAGCCTAACAATCATCCCGAAGTGGTAAATATTAAGGTGCGGTCACTTTTTAACATGTGTACAAGACCGTCCCATATTCTGCAGAGTACTCCGCCTCCCGAAATAGTCATAGACGTTAACGAGGCGGCCACACCACCGCCGGAACAGGAACGGTTGGAACAGCCGATTCCGCATTTGGGGTTCGTGCCCACAAGTTCGTCCACCGATGACATTCCACCGCCGAAGGCAGATTTTTACGCACCACCTCCATATGAGGTTGCCACTAAAACCACTACAACAAAATTGCCCACATACGAAGAGGTGCAGCGGGAGAAGAGTCTGGAAGAGCAGAATGTGCCCATAAGCAATATACCACCTACTCGGGTACTAATACATTTCTTCAGTGTATGTCATCAGTTTATTGATTAATTTCTGTTATTTGTAGCTCACCCAGTTTAGGCAATCTGGGCAAAGAATCCTCACCATTGAAAATGAGACAGTCGAGGATGTTGATACAACATTATTAGGAACCGACTTCATGTTTTACATTGCATTTTTTGGTAAAGATTTAATCAATTTCATAATCATTCCAATAAGAGTCTTGATTAACTTACAGTCGCATTTATATTCAACTGGATCGGGTTCCTGCTGTTGATGTGTTTCTGCCACACAATTGCTTCACGATATGGAGCCTTGTCAGGATTCGGACTTTCATTAGCAAAATGGACTTTTATTGTTCAGCATTCTACAGATCTGGCATCCAAAGACAATTCTTGGCTGTGGTGGCTAATAATGACTTTTGGTAAGTCTGCTTTATATTTTAATTGTCGGTTTTACTCTTTTTCTTGTTGCAATTTCAGGACTGATTATCTGCATCCGTGCTATTCTTCAGTACTTGAGCATAAAACGCGGCTGGCATATGTTGTCGGCCAGTCACCAAGAAAGACTCTTATTTTTCTATTAGCGACTGAAAATTATAGCTTTCAGTGTTTACAATTTTAATGTGATTTAAAATTTCCGTAGTCTGAATTTATTAACTGTACCTGTACACCATTATTTACCATTCCGATTGTTTCATCATTATGGAAATTTGTTTAAGTTAAGTTAAAAAACACTTGAATCTTATGGTATTTGTAAAACACAACAATATGTTGTAATGTTCCCTCCCTAGAGGAGCTTTTAATAATAATAATATAATGTTGTATAGTAGGGGTACTGTATGTGTATAAATTAAGCCATTTATTTGGCTTGAATTTTAGGCGATTAATGTGTTAATCGTTGCATTTATGCTCGGGATTATGAATTAATTATTCTTGTGTAGACTCTTAATTATCGTACTGTGAACACGCAATATTATAACAAACCAACAATAAAATTAATTTACAAATGGGATTTTTATTTAATTTTTATGAATTTAGACTCCAATTCGTATACTCCTACAGATTCTTTAATCTTATCATCATAATCTACCCATTCCTTTTCAGATAAATCGACTTCAGTGAAAAGTTTCCCACTTTCTGCAATTTTAGCAACCCAGCCTTCCCCAGGAGAGAACTCGACAGGCTCGATACCTCGGCAATCAAAAGTTACAATAGTTTGGAATTTTTCTTGGTCCTCGGAAGTGTATTTTCCTGAAATTTGAGATTCGGAGAATAAATAATTTAAAAACCTGAATTTTAATTAATATACCGTTGCTGCCTTCAATGATATCCAAACTGTTCTCTCTTCCGCAGAGTTTACATTTCGCTAAGTAATGAGTCTCAGATTTGCCAGTTTTTGTTGGGAAAGTTTCAGATTCCGTGATTCCATGCCACTTCTCCGAGATCTCTCCACAGTTTAAGCATTTAAATTTCAACAAAAAAGTATGGTCTGGATAATTTGTATAAAGCTCTTCGATGTGTTCAAGATTTGCTTTGATTTGTAAGCTAATTTTAACCATTTTTAGGAGAAATCGCTATTTTATCTTCTGTTCTCTTGACAGGAATTTTGAGGTTAGGGGTGCCGTCAATGCCGTCAGAGCCCAGGGCTGACAACTGAAATTTAAGTCATTCGCAATTCCAGCGCAGGATTTGGGGGAATCCCAGTGAATTTTTCGAAAAATGCTGTTTTTGGATTGGAAATTGTAGAAAAATGTGTGATTCGACTCAAAATTAGTAACCATATTATGGGCAGACTAATTAGCGCTTAAATCAGTGAAAAAAAGGGGAAAAACAGAAATCTTATTTTATTGTGATTTAAATTCCTACTTTGCATGTTTCATGTTTCAGGAGTGTTTGCATCAGGAAACAACCCAAGAACTTGATCTTATATTAAGATAAATAATTATCGAATAACTCGAACATAACTCTTTCATGTTTCCGCTATTAGACCTTGGTCTTGATTTATGAAAGTTCAAAAAAAGATTTAAAAAAATGCACCCCTTCGTCTATACATCGATCTCCGTCATTGAATGGATTGGAAATATTATAAATTGGAAATCCCTGTAGGATACAGCTGTCGTGAAAACCTATGTAAGCGTGTAAGCATTTTATTCCATTATACAAGTTCCTCTTATTCTTTTCATATCTTTTTTGGGCTCCTTTTACCTCGGTTAACCTACTTTATGGGCGAAATCGATACATAATATTATATGATACCATTTCGAATGTAATAAATGGAGAATTAGTAAAAGAATACATAAATAGTTACCGGTAATTATAAGATATATGAACCGTTGATAAGTTAGTCTAAAGATATAGAGGAGACCCTGTAATAATACGTGATGGAAGGACATATCCACTTTGTTATAAGTAGACTTTCATTAAAATTTTACATATTGTGTATAAGTTACTTGTCAAGTACACAGAAGAACAAAGACTCATGCAGAGAAGAGGATAAGGTCTCTTAAGTTTGTAAATGTGACCTAGAAGGTACTTCACAAAGTAATCAAAATAAACCCCCTATAAAGGATCATAACCCTTACCGGTCATATTATTCTTTTTAATTCTCCGGGGGTAAAGTGTCGTTCTTATTTCCTCATTTTTCAGTATCATAATATTTTTGGAAAGATATGATTCGTATTCGTGTACTGTTGTAAGTTATAATAGAGGCACAACGTTTGAAATAAAATATTGATTATCGCGTGAATTTCCCGCTGTGTACTGGCAGACGAGTCTCGGCATTTCCACGCAAGACTCCACCGCCACCAGCTGCTAGTACGCGTTTCCTCTCTATTTCCACTTCTATCTATAAAAGAAAAGAAAAACTGAAGGACTTTTTCGGTTAAAATAATGGGCAAACTCGAAAAATCGGGCTCCGCCGGTCATCAGCACCTCCGAATGATTAAGGGTCCATCTTCGATCACTACTCCAAATGCGGTAACTTTAAATTTTCTTAATCAGCTTTTTATATTTTTCGTTTTTATTTTTCTAGACAGTACCTATATTATCGAGAGCTTTTTCGCTTTTTGTGCACTGTGGTGATGATAACGATACGCTTTTTGCTCGAAATTAAATCTCCTGCATCCGTTTCTAAGCCCCCATGAGTCGCCGACGTCGTATCAGGGTAGAAATAAAGCTCACCGTATTTGTAAGGCATCCGCCCCCAAACACATATAAATCAGGACGGGATTACGACTGAATATTGCATATCGTATATGGGGATGAATCCCATTGTTCCGGCCCTGAGCACCGGCATACACTTTGTATAGTTTTTCAACAATTCCGTAAATTATTCTTACTTTCAAGGGAAATTTTCTCGTCTTTCTCCTTTAATTTATTATTATTATCCCACCCGAGAATCCTCCGGTAAAAATCATTTACAATTTCCTCCACTGCGGGGCGGAATGAATGGGGAGCTTTTAGGTTTTTGGGGTATTATTATTTTCGGCTGAACTGGGAGGAAAATTCAATTAATATCCATCGCTGTAAATCCACCCCGAAATGAAGGAGAGAATATAAAGCTCCCGGCGTCTTTCCCTAATTATACACGTGCACTTTCGAGTTTAAATCGTAATTTTCTCAAACTTATTACAAAAGCAGGGGAATGATAATCACCTCTCGTTTCAATCTTTCATTCAGCTGTTATTATTGCCCAGTCCATTGCTTTATAACCTGCAATTATATTCTCGAAGAGCTTTCCACATATGTACGACTTCTCTAGATTATTGGGCACTTAGTTAACCGCGTACCTTGTACTTTAGTTATACAATAAATCCTACTATGTCGTGTCCTATAATCACATTTTACGACCCTATACTCCTCGTCTAATCTACGTACTTAAATTCTATTCGTTAAACATTTTAAGTACAAAGTTTTACTCTCTTGAATGAATTTCTGATTTCCCCGTTTTTGATAATGAGAATGTCATTATTAAGGATTATATTTTCCAAAAGCTCCATTTCTCATCTTACTATTCCTTTAGATTCTACAGGTAAAATTGAGAACCTTTTTTGGTATAGGCATTTTGATAATCGTCTAATTTACGAAATCAATTGTTAATGCCTCATTGGCCATTCCCCGAAAACTTTGGTGTAAACAGGAAGGAAATACATAATAAGCCACTGAAACGTAAAGTTTTATACCCGACCTTTTTAAGTACAAAAGGAGAGTTTACCTACAGAGTTTCGGGTATTATTTATTCAGCAAACCCGACAGACTTAAAACGTAATAATGGGTATTAATCCAACAAACCCTTAATTCAAGTGAGTACATACCGCCCCCCGAAATTGACTTTAATTTCTAAAGTGGGAAGTGGGTGCTTTTTCTTCCACCGCACGTAATACTGTCATTATTTCGCCAGGATCGATGCGAATAAACTAACGAAAATGAGTCGGCATTATTATTTGACCCTTGAAATAATTTTTACCGTCGCCGTTATATACCGTTCGGATCCGATAATTAATCATAAAATGTCACCCCACTTATTGGAATTTTTTCTTATTTGGTCGCAGACTGTTCGGTCTATTATTCGTCCTTTTGTGCGGGCAAAGTAAGCGAAATTATGCAATTTTCTCGTGAAAAGGAGACGCCTATTCATGAAAGTAATGTCTAATATCGATTTATCGATCCGGAGTCTATAGATATAGGGGTTCATCTCCGCTGGGAAGGTTTAATGTTTTATTATTATGCCGGGCGATCGAGGTCGGACCTGGATTGTGTAGATGAGTTGATTTTGTGTACACGAAATATCGCAAATATTCCAAATTGTAACGAAAATCCGCAGCAATCAACCCCCCAGGCGCCGCATCCCCGGACTCTTTAGCCACGTCCACCGGAAACCCGCCGTTTTCCAGGGGAATACGTGTGCTTTTATCGGATCGATTAGAACAATAAAAGCCGGTCCATTTATTATTTTATTCAATCGATTTGGCGCGGAATCCTGACCTGTCTTCGCAAACGTCTCATGATTTATTTGAGGGTTAATAAAGTGTCAGATTTATCGAGAGGAAGTTCGTCTCCTCCCAGCTAATTCCTTATTTCTTCTTTTGGTCTCGGTCTTTTCTGTGACGACGATAAGACTCATCCGCTATCGATTTATTTCGTATCTTTTGTAAAAATCGCGAAAAGGAGTCGAAGATGTTTGTTGTGGGAGCGCACACAATGCCGTCCCACTTCTCGAACCTCATCCCTTGTAATATCCAGCCGGGCAATAAATATAAAAGAGGCTAAAACGTCGTTACCCTCGTTCGCCAACAAATGGGCTTTTTACCCGAGCCATTGATCGAGATACCCGCCGCATTTCGTCATCACTCAACCCCCGTATTGTATACGCTGTGTCGGTCTCGGGAAAGTATAACACGTGAAAAATCACGACAATCACTCATAGAACTCTCTTTTCTAGTCTCATAGTTTAGAAATAATCTGGTCAATCTAGTCGAGAACGTTTTGATTGATCGTGTTCGGGTATCTAAACGACGTGTGCCGTGTACAGCCATTAGCGCGATTTTTACCGGAAATTGAAGATTTCAGTTTCCTAATGGATTTTCGCTATCTTGTGAAACGACTGGAAAAACGAATCTCCTCCGGCGACCTATTAAAATGCGACATAACGCGGCCGTTTTTACTACAGATCGGTGAAATCAAATCCACTCAAATTCACGGCGCAATTTCAATATTTTTGTTGCCTCCATTGTCAGCGCAAAATCATCAGCACTAGGTGTATTTAAAATTGACTATTATTAGAGACTAATTTTGCATCGGTGGACTGAAATTATTATCAATATTCATAAAGCAAACATGATCAAATTATTGTCGATGCAAAAGCTATACAAAGAACGAACTGAGGCAGCTTTTGAATTAAATTTTCCATATCGACAATACTTACCAGGATCCTAGAATTGTACCTACATTTATTCGATTGATCGCTAATCTGTGCATTCCGTCATAATAAAGTACAGATATCACAATACCGGATTAAATTCTTGTCGATTGGATCGATTTCAAAGGCCCGAATTACCGTAAGCTCTAAAGCTCTTGATCTGTGTGAAAAAGCTATAGAAATTAGGGGGGATTTTCTCCACCCTCAACGTCAATAACATAGGTATCTTCATGGCTTTCCGTTTCCCGATTTCTCCTTCTTCTCGTAAAATAATACACGCTGAAAGCCGAAAAGTCTTTGTGTCGATTCCGTTTTATCTGAATACACCCGAAGCTCGACCTTCTCGTGCAAGAATAATACTAATAATAAGGCGAAAGAGTAACGAACGAAAATATCATCCACCCTCACAATACAGAGAGCTTTCTCCGAGTCACAACTTCCCCACTAATTAGAAACCCTGTGTCTCTCCGTTTCATCAACGGAATAAATCTCCATTCAATTCCGAATCGAGCCCCTAAAACCCCGTACTTAATTAATTAATTAATCCGCATAATCTCGACGTAAGTAACAAGTTGCGTGTTCGAGTTCGAGATTTATATCTGTGGATGTCGAAGTGGGCCGCAATCGTATTTATGCAATTTTTTTCTTTCCGATTCGTGTTCCAGCACTCGTAAAAGAGGAGATAATATGTCCCAGCATGGGGTCGCCTTCCCCGAAACGCTCGATATGGCCCTAGACGAACAGCAGAAGTTGTTGAACTGCGGTAAGTAAAAACGAAAGAATTTTCCATGAACCTAATGATGATGAGTCGGTTTCAGGAACCGGGGGAGGCCGTTCCCAGCTCACCGTCACCATAGTGGAGGTGGGGGGCACCCCCCAGCCGAGCCCTTTGTCCGATCACAGCTCCCGGCAACTTCTCGAAACTCCCCTGGAATCAGGTCAGAAACGCAAACAAAAAAACGCATTAAAATTTAAAACTCATAGAGAAGTCTTGTGGATTTTGCAGCCCCCGCGACGACTTGCTGTCAGGCGCTCAATGCGGCCTCCCTGCTGATCGAGAGCCCCCCGAAATGGGGGGCGGCCGCCCGGTACGCTTCGAGACAGCACAGGAAGATCGCGGGCAGGGCGACTTTCCAGGGGCAAGTGTACAACTTTCTCGAGAGGCCCGACAACTGGAAGTGTTTCCTATATCACATAATCGTGTGAGTATCTATTTCCGCCACCGGTCATGAAAAATGCACCCCCGGTGCGGTCGACACCAAAGTAAAGCGGCCTCTTCGGGGACAAGTGTCCTGAAAAGCTAATGCGGTTTTATCGAGGACGTATCAAACTCCACTCCGGGTCGATTTCGGTCGGGTTCCCGGATCCGCACACCGGAAAGGCCCGATATGTACGTTCGCTAATTGCGACCGGGTAATTCGATAGCGATTAGTGCCATCTCGATTCCCATCTTCGATCCGGAGTCTTGAATTAACGTGTTCGCAGGCTAATACTTCACGATAATTTCCTTTTTTAGTCCGTCGCAGGAATCTCGAGAGATTAGGGCTGTCACGTAAATTTTAATCGAACACGAACCGAAATAAATTTTCCCGGAATTTTCTATCGGGTAGCGCCCCGGTGAATACCGAACCGGATTTTTCCGACGTATTTTCACGCGGTCCGTAATACAGCGTGATTCAATATTGATGTTCCAATGCTTGAGATAAGAAAGGAAGCCTATCTTACAAGCTTTCAGAAAAGCTTTTTTACATTTGAATCATTTTCCCTCGTGCGCCGGTTATCATGCTCCTGAAAAATGTACTGAAAATTTCAAATGTGACACCCTGTACCAATTAGACGTTTGTGGGCATAACTTTATGCGAACCTTTTTCAAGATTGAATCACGCTGTATATGGTAATGCGAGAGAGCTTTATCGCCCCCCGGAAATCCGGCCGTCGTTTCGTCATGCCGTAAATATTATATGCACACCTCTCTGCGATATTATTAAGCGCTGCATTCGGAATTACTGCGACACATTAAAAGCTCAAGATATGGAGGGCGCCAGCTGCACCACGTCGCGACGGCAGACCGACCCGATCGAACTTTGCACCGCGCCGCCACCGTATAATATACGGCGTAGGTATATTGAAATGGAAATCCTTTGCGCGAGCGAGGGGTGCTTTTGTTCCGAAATTGTCCCGCATCATCATCATTATTATTATTATTGTCGGGTTGTTTACCAATTTATCTGCGTCAGAGTCGGGCGTATAGGTGCTCGAAACGTAACCGACGCGCTCTAAAGTTCAGGGGTCGGCGCTGAAATCCTGAAAAACAGCTTATACGGGATGTTTACGCTGAAATGCATAATAATGAAGTCTCCCCTATCCATCTTTTTTAGGTGTAATTCAGAAATGGTTATTTGGATTTCAGATTAGTAGATAAGTTGTAAATCGAGAATTGGCATTTGTATTTCAGAAATGGTTAAATGTATTGCAGAAAATGTGAATTGGGATTCAGATTAAAAAACCATCATTTTTAATTCAAATAAACAGACCATCTCTCTCCGTTTCGTGTTATAATCACTAGTAGACAATGACAAAGATATATTTCATGGCAGCTCGATAGAAAAAGCGATTGTATACAGGGTAGTGTAAACAGACTTGTTAATTAATCAGTTGTTCATGACATAGTTATGAGAGTTTGCTATGTTTACGGTATTTTATTTCTTAAAATAGTATATTACAGAAATCACGTATTTGCACTATTTCCAACCTAAAACAGATAGTGAATTAGGTGCACTAAAATCGGTCTCATCGATACGCAATCACGTATCTTAATAATCTTTTTATGAAACGCAAATAAAAAATAGTATATTGTGTATTAAGAGCGGAAAGTTATACTTTTAGGCTCGACCATGAAAATCGTGACAGAGTCTGAAAGAACTTTCCTATTTGCTGTTAATAATTTTCATAGGTGGTCATCCTCGAGGGATGACCACATGACGATTTTGTTGTAAGCGATTGTGGCCATTTTCTAGCGAATTTCGCGGTTGGCGGTTTTGGTGTACACGATTTTTCTGGAGATCAACCCCTCTCGCCTTGGAAATACACGAAACTTATTCACTCTCACTTCAACACGTGTCCCTGTAAATGCAAACCATCCACGTCGGCGCATCCTCCCAACTTTTGGCCATTTCAAGTGGGAAGGAAGCTCGCGACTTGCGCATTCGTCCTGGGACACCCCGTACATCCGTACACACTCAAGAATGAAGGGAATCATTGTCCAAACAGGGGCGCCCTATGAGAAGATTTCAGAAACCGGAAATCGCGACAAATTCACGGCCGCCCTTGGCGAGCCTTCCCGATTTTCGCCCAAACAACCCGGAGCTTTGGTCCCGTCCGGACTCCGGAGAGATCGATGATGAAAGCGTCACCGTCGCGCACCTCCCTCTCTCTTCGGCCACCTCGCCGAGTGCGCGCGAGACCAACAGTTGGTTTCCAGACGCGCTCCGGGAGCCCACGGTCGATCCGGCCCGGTCAACCCCCTCGAAAAAAACCGCACTCTTTCGCCCCGGAAAATGCCGCCGACCGGAACCGGCCGACCGGAAGCGAGATCGGGGGGCCCCGTCGGTCCGGCAGCATGAACGCGCCGCCCTTCGGTGGGTCGTCGGCCTCGCGGCCGCCAGTTCGCCCCAGATGCTGTCACTAGTGATGTTCCGCAACATGAACCGGTCCGAACAGGAGAGCCTGTACCGCACGTCCAGGAAACTGAGCCTCGTCCCCATAACCGGGAACCACTCGCACGGGCTGTTCGAGGGCGTCCGCCGGCACTCGTGCGTCACCGACGACCTCGTCCTCAGCGTGCTCAAGAGCCCCGTGAACCACGTGGGCCCCCCGGCCGCCACGCCGCCCCCGTCCGACGACGAAGAGGACGATCCGGCCGACGGGGCCGGCGATTGCGACGGCGAGGAAGAGCCGGGGGCGGAGTGCTCGGAACGGTTGCCCTTCTTGCAGAGGCTGAGGGCGCACCGGGCGCCGCTCTTCGGGGCCGAGGGGCACAAGAAGGCGCCGACGCCGCTGAAGAGGAGGGGGCGGTTCGGGCGTAATCACAAGTCCAAGGACGTGGTGCAGCCGGAGGACGTCGTCGACGAGGAGGAGGACGACGTGGTGGATGTGACGCCGTCCGACGCCCCCAGGGGCGTCCCCGATCCTTATTACCCGATCTATTTGCCCATCGATCAGGCGTTTAAGGCCAAGTACGTGTTCCACCACAAGAAGGGGAAAACGTGCCAGGAGAGGACCTACGTTTTCCTCGAACATCCCGTCGGATGGCTGTGCTTTATCTACCACTTTACGGTGTAAGTCGCGGGAAAGTGCGGGCTCTTGAGGCGCTCGGGGCTCGGAAGCGGTTCGAGCTTTTTAACGGAATTGGTGGATGCGCTAAATTATATTTTTGGGTTCCTTCAATATTTTCAAGTCTTGTTTTTCCATAGTATTGGGTGATGGATAAATATTTACGATGAAATTAGTCAACTTGGTCGAGGGGTATTTTGCTGAAAAATTATCTTCATTCCTACCAATTCCTACTATTTACCCACTAACTCCTACTAATTACACACTAATTTCAACGAATCTCGTAAGTTCTAATTCCCAACTAATTCCTGGAGCGTGTGTACCAAAATTTTCCAGCGGATACCCCTCAGTCCTAATTAAACCTTTACTTTTTTTTCAAAAAAATGCCCCAGTTTTCATCGACTCATAGATATCAACTACTCTACCAATATCAATCATTCAATCGTATAATACCATAATTGGCCTCTATATTTTCATGGGTTTCCCTTGTAAGCGATTCGAGCTTTTAAACGAAATTGGCGGATGCGCCAAGTGATTCAATATTGAGGGCTCCGATTCCTCTGATAAGAATAATTGAGGTAGGTCCTCAAACGCGTAAGATATACAGGGTGTCACTGTCACTATACAAGGTGTTTTTAGGGGACCATTGAGGGTGTCTAGGGAAAATAATTTTAAAAATTCCTTACTTTTTGGAAATGTCGCAACTTATTAGCAACGTTTTTAATAGAACGTCCTTGTATTTATTTTCACATTAAAAAATCATCGTGTAACTTTTCCATTACATATCTAATGTATCTCTAAACGAGATACGAGAATCGGCAAACGCTTTTCCGAAAGCTAGAAACGCTTCTTTTCTTCCTGAAACTTTTTACCGATTTTTATTGACGTGTCGCTGAAAAAAGAGAGAGCCCTTTTCTCGGAAACTTTTTTCAATTGGAATTTACGCCTTGGTTTTCGCAGTTGTTGTGATTTTTCTGGGAGACTTGCGTTACGATCGATTTAATTGGAAAAATGTCCGTGTCGCTGGAAAAAGCGTAAACGTTCGTCCTAATGGCGATTCGCGTGCACCACCCTCTAGTCATGCGACGATCGCGGAACTACCCCACATAAGAACTGTTTTCGGGGACACGCTCCAATTACGAAATGCCGCGAACACAAACAGGTAGTACACGAGACGCGTAATAACTGGGGCGACTCGGGGAAAAAGTTGGAAACTTGTTATTTTTCCACCGGAAAATAAGTTAATAAGGATCAGGTGCACGTTCCCCTGAAACTGAAACGACGCCGATACCCCCGAGGCGTAATTTTCGTACCTTTTACTCCCGCTACCTACCGCAAGCGGGCACAAAGAGAGTGCAGTCGATTGGTCGATGGAATTTTAATAGAAATAACCCTTTCGTTATTATTATATCTCTCGACAAGTCTACTGGATAAAGGTATAACATGAAAAAGTGGTGCAATTACGAGCACGCGACTGAAACGCCTGAAACTCGACCTGAAATTATTATTACAGTATCAGACTTTATGCGTCCGTATAAAATATTGAATTTTCTTTTATACTTTGTATCGTAACGCAGAGGTGATCAAAAAAGCGAGCGAATCCCATCATAATCGACCACCTTGAACCATTTATTTCATAGTCTAGGGACGTGCTTACCGATTTCTTCTTTGTGCCCGTAAGGATAATTGCATTGGTGTTTCCTACAAATAAATCGATAGGAAGCTCGCCACTGACTTACTGACTGTGACATTGGCGGCATAATAGTCGAGGAGGCAAATAGGAGGAGGGTGGCTCAATCTATTGATAAATATTTGTCGGAGTTATTCACTTGAAAATACAAACAATCCCTCTCCTTCAAGCTTTGTGTAGTCTTGTTATGGATTTATACCGGGGGAACAACAGTAATTACAATCGAAAAAAAGTAGGTTACGCCACTGAAAATCGAACATAATAAGCGATAATATATCCGCTGCTTTTGTCCACGTTAATGTAACCACATCGATTTAACTCGCAAATCATATCCTTTGTTCCTTCATATTCATCATTTTCTCAAGACTTTATTGATACCGATAAATCGAAACTTTCCCGTGTTGTAAACAATATAATTTTTGGATTCTTGGTCAACAGGTATGGGCGCTTGCGTGCTTCACCTTTTTATTATTAGACTTTTCAAGGTAATGGATGCTCGGATAATTGTAATTATTAATCGATACGTCCTTAATTTCGCCTCATCAATTTTTAGGCAGCCCGGCGCATCCGCCATTATCAGCAATGCCCGCAACAATTTCAGTGTAGAACGGCTTTAAATATTCAGAATGACCCGACAAAGGATCTCGCGTGCGGATTAAATCCTGCAGGGATCGATCTCCAGTTCAAAATATTATGCGGAGAACAAGAGGATTCGGCTAACAAGTTGGCGGGAGTTTGTGTTTTAAGGCTAGACCGGGTGGTAGATTGTGCACAAAAGGGGTAGAACGCGGGGGAGTTTTGAAATTATCTTGCAAATTACTACACTTCCTCATTAATCACCGGCCCCAGTTTTCGTTTCGCAGTGGAACTGAAATTGGGTCCGTACAATGAGAACGGGATCGATGATTACGATTCGGAACACATCACGTCCACGCTAAATATCATCATCGAAATTTTATAAAGGGCCTCCCCTTTTTCGAATGGATGATAACATAATCCATTAATATCAGTTATCTGGGGGTGATGTCGAATTACAATCGATGGACTTTTACGGTATTTGATGGGGTGGAATTTTTACACAGATTGCCAACTATTAAATTCATGTCGAAATTCGCAAACAGCCCACAGCGTAGAAGTGAAGAGGGTCCTGATGAATTTTAGTTATGTAGAATTTGTCCCTTGAAGGATTTATTAAAGGGACAAGGTCGCACACACCGGAGTTTCCGGTTTAATTTATAGGCGAGTAAACAGATCGCGATTATTCGCCATGTTCCGAAGGGAAAAGGCGGCTTTTTCGCCCTTTAAATACCAAACGAAAGCTCGAATTACCGAACCGCAACTGATGGGAAGTGCTCTAATTAGAATCGTCCCGTTTTCTTCGGTAAAAGTAGCGAGCAGAAAGGGCAAGGTCGAATTCGGGAGTTGCATAAGCCTCATTAGCATAAACTGGCGATTAAAGATCACCCGATTTTCGGTCACGAAATAACCGACAGAGACCGTTATTTCAGGCGAACCTCTCATGCCATTCTCTCGTTACAATTAGAAAAAGCGTCGAAATTTACGAAAGTTTAGGAGAAAATCGCGTGCGATTTATATTGGGGTAATTTCCCAGGAGTCGAATTTCCTCCGACCGGCCGAGAGGAAACTGATAAAAATATGTTTTATCAGTCAATTTCAGGACGACACGTTACAATTTCCACTTTATTTCAACTGATATCGATCCGCGGACAGCTGATACCGAAAAGGTCAAGGAGAACCATATACCGTCCGAACCGAATAAGGACACCTGGGAACAGCCGAAACTTACGTAAAATAGGGGATGCGAATTTTCAGTAAAGATTATAAGGGGAGACGCCCACTCGTCTTGCTCATTAGTCGGCGCAAATGCAAGCTTGCATCCCTCTATTAAATGCCATACACGATGCAGAAATGTGAAGAATTGTCACTAATGAGGCACTTTTACGCAAATTTTTACGACTCCATTCCATTGTCCTCTCTGCTGCTATAGTAAAATGAAAATAGAGGAGTTTGATCGATTCCTTGAGTGGTTTCGTTACGTGTGCTTACTTATTTTACGGCTCTGACGACACCGCATAATGCAGCACATCCTCGTCGAGAGCCGAAACGTTAAAACCTAGCCTCTCCCATTAAAAACGCATTACTCCCTTTACGTTTTCCCTCTAATGCGTGTTTTTTTTTCTGTCTTTTTCCAGGTTTATGCTAGTGCTCGTCTGCCTAATTTTTAGCGTCTTATCAACGATCGAGGCCTATTCGAATTTCGCCAACGAAACCCTCTTCTGGATGGTGAGTTTTCCCGAAATTCCCAAATTATTACTCCGGCTAATATAGGAAGCTCATTAAACTGGCTTTTCACCGTTACGAGGGTTGCACTGATTCCGCCTAGGGGCTGTTTGCTAACAAACGTGTGCATCCCGAATCGAGCTCCCTCGTAATATCCAGCTGGTCTTTATTCTACACATTTCTGCATTATTCAGACTTGAAGAAAATCCGGGTTTCTCCTATTGTTTCAGGAAATCTGCCTCGTTCTCTTCTTCGGCGTGGAATATCTGGTCCGGCTGTGGTCGGCCGGATGCAGATCGAAATACATGGGATTTTGGGGCCGACTCCGATTCATCCGCAAACCGATCTGCATAATAGGTAACGGGAAACCTCCCCCGGGGATTTCAGCTACTCAGGGGTGGTTTTTTTCCGGCAGATTTGATCGTGGTGGTGGCGTCTATCGTCGTCCTCACTCTGGGATCGAACGGGCAGGTATTCGCGACTTCGGCCATCCGGGGAATTCGTTTCCTGCAAATCTTACGGATGCTACACGTCGACAGGCAGGGAGGCACATGGCGACTCTTAGGATCCGTCGTTTTCATCCACCGGCAGGTACTTAGTCGTTAATCGTTAATCAATAAGAGAAAAACACGAAAATGCACCCTTTATTATTGATAGGAATATTCGATACGTCAATTCTTTTTCGGTTCGAGGAGCACGTCGAATTCTTTGCACATAATCGGGCTGGTCGTGTTACTGATGACTACTTTACTCCTGAAGACGCCCTCGAAGAACATTTGGACCTTCATTTTAGACAGGTCGATTTGCACGTTTTTCGCGTGATACGAGCCCTATAAATACCAAATAATTTGTAAAATTCTCTAAATTATAATCAATTTAGTACATTACACAACGTGTCGAGAAAGTGCAATATTTCGCACGAGTGCGATTATTATACTGATTTCATTTTTATATCTCTATTGCATCGCGACTCGTGAAATAAAACTTTCCGGCAAGTTGTGTACACTATTTTCCCAACCACCACATAAAAATTGCCAACTTTCATAACTAATTTTAAAATTTGGTGTCGTCAACCTAAATTTTCATAAAAAGAAAAATCCCTAAATTGCTACATCACATACACAGTGAAATTATGGACCTGTGCGGTAATGAAATCAGCAAGTTACGTAACGAAATCACCAGCTCAATTAGGTAACAGTTTCGAAATGAGCGACTTTTCAGACACGTCGATTGTCACGAAAAGTGCCACTTTGCAATGTGGTCGTCGGGAAAAAATCATGTCGAACCTTTTTAATGGGGCAAGCGTCCGGCTCGGCGATTCCGATTTGCTTTTCGATATCGTGCCACAATTCGCCGATGTATTTATTCAGGGTGGTGCAGGCGTCCACGTTGTTCAATGTGAACGCGTTCGATTGCGGTTTAGCTTTATCGATTTTCTGCGATTTCATCATAATCTGAAAGCGAAATAATCGTTATTACACCGGTTTTTCCAAATGACGAACGGATACTGTGATGTTTTCGTTAATATCCACGGGCAGGATGACGGTGGCGTCCACCAGTTGCAGGGTGCTGTTGTACATGCGCGGCTTCAAATCCAGAACCATCGGCAGCTTTTTATTTTTAAATTCCGGGCAATCCCTCACCGACGTGATAATCATCTGAGCCGGCCCGACAATCTGATCAAAAATCATAACGTTTAACCAATTTATATCGATCACGGATTAAAGTAGCGGATTACGAAATAGCGGGCATCCACCACCATCATCAACAGCATTAGTGAAGCTGTGAATATTTTGAGCGACATGGTTTGTTTCGTCCGTTCCGCGATAAACTAATCGCAGTTTGATTTCGGTTTTTGTCCTATTTGTAGTCCGATTGTATCGGCGAATTCGCCAGGAAGCGGCGATTTATATCGCTAATTATTGCCCGCACCGTGTGTGTAATGACATGTAATTCAGTGCGGAATAGGATGCACCGGTGGAGATAATGCGATTTTCATTAACCGCCGGATCCGTTTCAGGAGCTGATAACGACGCTCTACATCGGCTTCCTCGGGCTGATCTTCAGCAGCTACTTCGTGTATCTGGCGGAAAAGGACGCCGTCGGCGCCGACGGCAAAAACACGGGGGAATTTGCCAGCTACGCCGACGCCCTCTGGTGGGGCGTCATCACCGTCACCACCATAGGCTACGGGGACACGGTGCCCCGCACCTGGATGGGCAAAATCGTGGCGTCCTGCTTCAGCGTCTTCGCCATATCCTTCTTCGCTCTTCCAGCCGTAAGCAAAAGATTTATGCTTTTGACATTGGCCTATTGTTGGACCGGTCAACAAAGCACAAGCTTGACGCAGTTCGAGCAATTGCACGCACTGGTTTCTAACCAGTTTCTGACAGAAAGTCCGGTGTTCAGGCAGGAGCCTTCGGAGAAGTTTCTGACTGTACGCAAACCGTCAAAATGGTCATAACTTCTAGCGATTTGCAACATGCGCAGATAATAGCCCGATTTGTTTTCAAAACGAGTTTTTGCAACTCTGACAACTTTCTGAAAACTATCCGAAAAAAGTTAGTGACTGGTTGCGAACCGGTCCACATTTGACGTGCCCGACCAAACCTAGTAATAAATAACAAGCAGAGAGGCGGAAAAGAGGAATTCGTGAAATGCGAAATTTAATACCGCCCCTATCTGCGTAATAATCGGTCTGTGCGTTTTTGCTTCGACGATTCACTCGAGTTCTCCTCGTTTGTTTGTCGGATGGAAACTTATTCGGAATTGATGGAATTTACTGATGCATTCATTCTATCCGTGTCTCGACTCGGCGAATATTTCCCGGTTGAGAATTTCAGGAACGTTTCGCGTCTAATCTCACACGTGATTGATTACATTCATCCGCTTTTAAAAGGTGCCAGTATATCGGATATTTCATGCTAAGTTTTGTGTATTTCGAAAGGTGGATGCGATATCGATCTAATTCCTGCGGAAATCGATTCGGCAGGTCAAAATACGATAAGAAGTGTGTTCAAAGTATGTAATAACTGTCGATTTTTTTATCAAGCCATCCAGAAAGGCCTTTTTCGTAATTCAGGGACTAAAGAGCCTACTTCAATTCACTCCCTCTTTTGAGGGATTAAAGTCCCACTTTTTACCCCCGGGGAAAAAGTGGTGGAATAGCTGTTACTTTTTCCTAAGTGAAGAAAAGTAGCTACTCTGTTTCCCTTGGAGAGAAAAGTGCAATAAAAATTGGAATAAAAATTCAACGGTTTTACTGTACGAACAAGAGTTGACTGTTCCCGGCGCCTTCGCCATTTTTCACCAAAAAGTGTTTCCCTACATTTACCGCTCTCAAATCGAAACTAGTCGAGATATTGAAATGAGTAGGAAAATATCAGAAAGAGGAGACTTCATGCTTTTCAAAAAGTCCCCCGACGACAAAAATTGCGTGCCAGGGAATAATAAAATCGTGAGGTCGAACATGAGACTTATCACATTTTCGCTTGTCAAATCTAGAAAACCAAATTACAGTTAAAAAAAGGCGAAAAAACCGTCGATCACGTGTGAGATTTCAAAAAATAGACTGTCTAGAAAGTTTAGATTCCCGTTTCGATTTTTTAACGCGAACTTGGACTTTTCCACGTGTAAAATAAAAAGTGGGTCGCTCCGATTAGGTCGAAAAATCCGTTTCGTTTACATTATAATAATATTCGCCTTGACACGCGACAAACGAATTTGTGTCCGAGCGAGAATCGATAAATTGTCGCAACGGCAGACCGCGATCACATAAATTATGAAACAGCCCTCTTCGTCATTATCATCGTCGCATTTTATCCGGTTCCAGGGCATTTTGGGGTCCGGTTTCGCCCTGAAGGTGCAGCAGAAACAGCGCCAGAAACACTTCAATCGCCAGATCCCGGCCGCCGCCATGCTCATCCAATGCCTGTGGCGGTGCTACGCCGCCGACAAGAGTTTCGCCTCCAGGGCCACCTGGCAGGTCTACCTCAAAGACGCCAGCAGCGGCAGCGTCGCCAACAACTCTTCCACCGGGTCCGGACCCAGCTGCAACATCCCCCTATCAAAAGTTAGTACCTATACTCGAAAAGAATCAATCGCCTTTTATCGTCATTTCGAATCACTCACGAGGACGCCTCAGTAATAATAATCGGTATCATGGGTAAAAACTAAAAGGGGTAAGCCAGGCTTTAGGGAGCGCGTTCATAGCGATCGTCTGAAAATTAGGCTAGTTCTAGATGCAGTGTTTGGTGTCTCGGTGTTAAGTCGCCATGGGTTTGGGTCAGTCCCTCATGTTGCAGGTGGCCAAAAAGGCGTCCGTCCTGAAGAGGCGGAAATCGCGGAACCGGATGGAGAGTCCCGGGACGCCGCTGGGCGACCCGCCCCAGAACCCCCCGAACGCGGTGCCCCCCAGCCGGTGCGAGTCCGACTCGGATTTCTACACGGAGGAGCCGCGAGCCGGTTAATGCCCTCTCCGATGAGCGCGGGTGTAATTTTGATGGTTTTTGATGCACAGGGACGCCCAACAGGATACGGCGCGGGGAGAGGGAGAGCTCCCGAGGGGCCGTCTTCACCAGCCAGACCAGCACGGTGACCGAAGCCGCCAGTGACGACATCGACGACCTCGACGGCGAACTCCCCCGGGTCACTCAGTAAAATGACGCCCTCGGAAATCGGCGGTGGCGGGACATTGGCGCATATGGTGCCATTTGCGCTTCGAACTCTCATAAACTTTGATTTTGATGATTTTATGGAATATACAGGGTGTCCCTAAACTCCAACGGTACTAAACAGCTAGAAAGCGTAAATGACACCAAATGTGCGCAAATGTCCCGGCTCCAAATTGTCGCCCGTTTGAGCGAATGTCTGTGCTTTTTCAGATTGACGGACGCGCATAAAAACGCGATCCGGGCCATACGGAAGATAAAGTACTTCGTGGCCAGGCGGAAGTTCCAGCAGGCTAGGAAGCCGTACGACGTCAGGGACGTGATCGAGCAGTACAGCCAGGGGCACCTCAACATGATGGTCCGTATCAAGGAGTTGCAGCGCCGGCTCGACCAGACGCTGGGCAAGCCCGGCAGTTATTTGGCGGGCATCGATCGGGTCGGCAACGTCAAGCCCATGACCGTGGGTGCCCGCCTCTACAGGGTCGAGCAACAGGTAAATGGCCCCGATTTGCGATATCACAATTACAATTGTTACAAAAGTATTGTTCCAAGTTGGGGACGATGGATAAGAAGTTGGACGCCCTGACGCACGTCTTGAACATGTTGGCACAAAAAAGTACCACGTCTTTGCGATCGATCGAAGACGACGTGTGAATGGCTCTATTTCTTTCGTATACATATTTAGGTCGTTGTAGATTGAATCATATTGATTTTATTATGAACGTACAAAATCGGACTTAATTATTACAATAGATTTTTCGAAATTGCCACCATATCCGAGCTGAAATAAGCAATAAAATTTAGCATATCCCAGATAATTCCTAGTTCATTTACTCTATTATTAGTCGTAACGATAAAAGTTCTGTACTCAGTCAATATATTGAACTAATCATGGTATTATCGGGCACATGTATAAAATTAATATTACTACCATGTAATATATTTTTAGCCACTTTTAGTCAGAACGATATCTCCGATTGCATCTGAATTTTAAATACTTATTATTATTACTATAATAATTAATCTAAAAATATTTATCTAGATTGTGCCTATTAGACTTTTATCGAAAAGGAAAAAAAAAGTGTTATTGATGATGAAGATTTATCCGGGGGGGCGTTTTGTGCCTCCTTTTAGCTATTAAGGATTTTTAGGGAATTTGCCGACAATCTATTTTTCTTGACTCGTAACGAGTCGCGTATACTTGAAGAAAAGCGATCGAAATATCTAGGTACATACTTGTAGAGAATATTGCTTTTTATTACTTATACCTATTGTATAATAACGACTTTTTGGCGTCTAAACTTACTAAACTAATCGTAGATGGGTCCAAAATTTATTAACATTGGTAGATTTCTAGACCCTTTAGCCTTGAATTATTGAATCACGTATTTTAATAATTTATTTCTACCTCTACTATTAGGATAACGGGCGAGGATTTACTAAACACAACGAAATTTTTTGAGATCCTCTAGCTAGCCCTCCCTATCGTAGCTGCGTATATTCTTGAAAATCTCTTGTATGTATGTACATATTTATACATATTTTATCTTTTGATTATTCGTTAAAGAGTGCCTCTGCATCTGTGATTTGCACACATTATCTTGACTACTGATATTTTATTACTTATTACCAATTTGAAATAAATAAAACCGAATTAAACTTTAAAATGTCCCAAGTACTAAAACCTATTACAGACCCGCAATGATAAATATGCTAAAGTCGAAAGAGTAAACAGAAACATCGTTAGGACCAAATTATACAAACAATAAATATATAATTAATGGAAATTTCTATTTTCCTCCAATATTTCCAAAACCTCTCTCTCCATAATACTATTGTGATGGGTGGTGGATAAATATTTACGAAGAAATTAGGCGACTTGGTGGAAATACAATTTCCATAAAGAGCTGCCCTAATTTCACATCTACTTTTTCTAAAAAAGTGCCCTACTATTTATCAACTCACAAATATTAAAACTACTCTACCAATTTCAATGATACAATTGTATAATACCGTAGTTGCCTCTATTTTCATCAATTTCCCTATAATTTTTTGATAATAATACTCGACCCTATCTATAAATACACTTACCAATAATAGTATGAGAATAATGCGATAGATTATAAGCACGGTTTTTTCGACTTATACATTATAATAATTATGATCATAATTAAGTATAAGAAACAATCACTCTTCTTTGATAATTTATCTCATCAAGTATTAAAGTATTGTAAATATTTTTGATTGATACTACTTATAATGAAATAAGTAATAGTGAGCTCACAAATAATAACGTGATCGATACAATTAACATAAATTTAATGAATTTATTTAAGAACGTCTCATAAACGTCGTTTCTCTGTTTGATGAAAAAGTTTGCAAGATTTACTTTACTCACTTGCATAATAAAGCCCTCGTTATACTATATTGTAATTTATCAGCCGTTATTAAGACGCAATATTATTACAATTTATTATTATTATTTATTATTATTAGAGCAATTGCGATTTTACTTGATCTACTGTATAACATAAAGTTATTGACATTGTGAAATAATAAACGATTTCCACATCTGGCACTTTTTCACCATTTATTTACCAAAGTTTCGGTTAGTAGGTACCTCCTTTTTTCGCAGTTTTTGATTTATGTTATTATCTGATCCTGTTTAGATTCAACAACACCAAAATGTGCTGCAGTGGGAGATGTTTGATGAGAATCGGGAAGATTCCCGCAAATTTCATCTGGAACATCAGAGCAATCATTTATTTAATTAAACCCAATTACTTAAACCCTAATAATCAGGCAAAAATTTATAGATTCATGTACTGAATCCTAAGTTTGAATTTATGGGCCTCTTCTGCATTTATGGTGTTTCGGAAAGAATTGGAGAGAGTTAACAACAATTGGTGTATTTGAGACAAAATTACAATTACAACAGTAAAATGTACGTAAGACTAGATTAAAAAGGGTTTGAATTAGATCTTAGTACGTATTGTTATAACATAACATTATGAAAATGCACAATAGGATATTCATCAAAATACCGCATCGAATCTATTACGTTGGCGGTTACCTATTATAACCGAACAAAAAGTACCGGGTGTGCGTGGGATTTCAATAAATATCACACCGTACATTCCGATTATTATCATTACCATTATTTTTATTAATAATTAAAGCACCTTGACTCAAAATTAGTAGTGTCTCTGACTATCACTGATCGAATATAATCTTTGGTCTTGAGAAAAATTACAAACTATAAACTTTTCATTTTCAAAGTGGCGCGTTATTGCTATGTTCACTAGAGTGTCTCGACGAATTATCGACCTCGTTCAGGTCCCCCGCCTCTTCGACGACTTTTTCGCCATCCTGGAGCTCCCTCACGTTGCCCGGAAGATAGTCCTTCCAACTCCTGAACAGATACCTCGTGAATTTCCTCAGTTGCCTGAACTTGCAGTAGGTCGCCCCCTCTGCAGACTCCAACTGCTGCGTCTGAATCAGGAACCCTTTCTCTTTAAAAGTCTGCTCCAGTTTCTCCCTCTGCAGAGACTTCCTGCTTTTGCGCTTCTTATTACTACCAGTACCACTAATATTGTTATGTCTTAATTGTTGAGCATTCGAGTCGACTGGAAGCGGGACTTCCGGCGAAGACGCCATCAGGAAATCCGAATTCGCCTTATTTCCGGTGAAATCCACCGAACTCGCCGCATTGTGGTTACCGGGGTAGATCTTTTCACCACTCGCTTGTAAAAACGCACCAGTGCTCGACCCCTGTGTAGAGTTGATTTGCTGTTGGAGAGTCTCCCTGGGGAAGAACTCGTATCCGCGCATACTTTTATCGCCCGTTCCACTGTAATACCGGAAATTACCCCCGGAATCGACCGAAAGCATTTTCTTCTCTTGTAAACTGGGCTTGGCACCTCCGGTAAATTTGAACTTGCATATGCTCACTTCCGTCGCAGGATTCGTGTTGTTTTCTGTCGGAATCGGCGGTATGAAAATCGCGGACCTTTTCCTCTTGGTCGGCGTTTTATCCGCACTAGAACTAGACGCGTTCCTCTTCACTTTCACCTCGTGATTATTGGGGAGATTCGTCGAGGGTGAATCGGCTTCTTCTTCGGGTTTTCGCCGATTTTTCGGCACCAATTTCTTCAATTCTGATTCGTTGCTGATTATGACACTTTCCGGAGCTTTCGCCAATGGCGGATTATTTTGACTAGGTAGCGTGTAGCTGTTATTGGCGGCCATCCTCTGGTAGTACATGAGGTGCTGCTGGAGCGCCATCGGGTGGATGAAGACGCCTGCGTTCGGCCAGTAGACGTAGCCGCCCGGAGCCTCCGGAGTTTTCGGCGTTTCCGGACTGGACGCGTTGTTATCCAAAATCGGCTCGATCAACTCGATATCGTCGTCACTGGCCGGCTCGGATTTCAGTTCCGACGTGTACGTGTTGTCGTTTTTCTTCAGTAATCTGATCTTCAGGTGGTTCAAGTCTCTGATGCACAAATTTAGGGGCTCGTTTTGGTCGCTTTTTGGCGCGACAGTGTTGCGCGTCTTTTTATTGTCTTGTGTCAGTCTTTTCTCCAGCAAACTGCTTAGCATTTTATTACGCACATCGCATTTGCTGTTTTCATGATTATCGGTTGTCTTTTTCGTGTTTTCCGTTAGATAACTTTTCGGGTTGGGAGTACCGGGGAAAATCGTTCCGTAATTCTTGTAGATCAAGTGGCAAATGTCGGCTTTCTTCGGTTTCCTCCCGCGTCTCGGCTTGGAATTGTCTAGAGTCATTTCGCCCATGTAAGGGAGGTCCTGGTATTTGACCACGCGACTGGGGGTGGGCGGTGGTGAGGGTTGGCGGTTCTTTTGGGGTTGGTGGGGGCGAGGTTCGCCTCCTATGGAAGGTCGCTCGACGTTGAGTTTCTTGTGGAGTTCCGTGATCCTCTGGAGCCAACTTTTGATCGATTCGTTCGGATTTTGCTCCGGAAATTGCGGTCCGGGCAGGATCGGGGGCGTTTCCGGTGGTTCGGACGACTCGATCGAAGACACTTCCACTTTCTCGATGTCGTCTTCCAGATTGAACGGCTCCAGCTTGGGACTCGGGGCGAAAAACCTGGAAAAATCGGATCAATTCGCGGATTTTTCCCGGTTTAGTGGTAAAGTTTACTTGGATTCATCGTAGGTTATGGGCGGTGATTCTTTGCTGTCGGTGAAAGTCATGATTTCGTCCCCGGATCGTTCGGACGATACGGGAGTCACTTCTTCGGATTGCATCTCGACGACGACAGCCCCCTCTAGAACGTACGGAATTTTTATTTTCGAAATAGTTTAAAACTCGAGAAGAGACAGGAATAGGTGTTAGTCATGTCACAATAATCAGCTGCAGGGTTTTATTTACCTACTGGCATAAATTCGGGAAACTTGGCGAACGACTCGTGATATAATAAACTGGTAAATGGGCCTGTAAACGGATTTGCCTTTTTCCGGAATAGTTCGCAAGCCAATAATAGAGTAATCACTTATTGTTCGCAGGGTCTTGCACTCGTTTTGGGAAAGTCGGTGGCTTTTTAGGGCCAATAAGTTTGTTATTTATTATATGCGTCGGTGTTTGGGCGCGAGTGGAGCGGACGACTCTTTAACCGTAGAAGGCGCGCGGCGTCGGCTATTTTGGGCGCCGGGACGCCCTCCTCCTCTCAACTTATAGGTATATTCTGAATTTGGACGTCGGTGTAATACGAGATTGAACCATATTAGGAACACCGGCTATACGGGAAGTTAATAATAGCCAGAGTATTTAAATTCACGCTTTTCCCCACCGCGTCCATCAACATCATAATCACGAAGAAGGCTCTTCTGATGGTTTTCAACACAACTGAAATTATTTTCCGAGATGTATATTAACCCGAACTGGGTGTTTTGCGCTAAAAATAATCTCTGCTCGTGTTCCGATTGAGAAAAGGCCATGTTGAAACTAAAACCGACAAAATTAGAATCTCTAGTTCCCCCTACTTTTTCTATTTTTTTTTAAGAAATTCACGCGCATTTTTCCTACTATTAAGGATATCTAGAATTCTTGTGGGCGATATTATACCTTATATCAGATATCGCACGATTAGAAAATCGCCACAAAGGGTGGTTGGTCTATTGATGAACTTTCTCTCGATTTCAGTTATTCAAATTGGATGTTTTTCCAGCTACACTCTCAAGTTTTTGACCTAAATTTCCTATGCAAACATTTCGAAATTTAACCAGTTTCGGTATTATACGTTTGATTATATAGGGAAATTGCAAAATCGTCCGCCTCCAGAAAATCAAACTACTTTTACTTGTCCGCCGCGTTAATTACATAAATCGGAGAAGATAAAAACCTTAAATTTCCGGTGGTGCGATAATAATCCGTCCATGGCATCAATTAAAGTACCAGTCACCTCATCTTCAGAATGATGTCACTCGTTACGAACTCATTATTAGGAAATAAAATTTATTAACGGCAGAGACGGGCGGAAAACTCACGAAATAGTCGACCAAATCGCGACGCGGCACGGACGTACTGAACTGTTGACGAAGAGGAGGAAAGCGGAATCGCGCGTGTCATCCTCCGGTGATGGCCAAGTCGCGACTCGATCGTAATAATAATCCTTCCTCTTTGGGGAAAAAGAACGAGACTTTCCGCGTTGGCCTCCCGAGATTACGATGCTTACTTACAGGCCTCGATAATTTACTGCATTAATCAAGTAAATGCCTCGAGAGCGTGTGGGCTTTCATTCAGGGCGGCGCTCCGGACTCTGCGCCAACGACTCGTTTCATCAAATTACCGATTTTTCGCGATTTTCACGAATCGCCCAGTTCGAAACTCCATCGCAATTTCACTATTCGATGCGGGTAGTTAAATTCGGATTTGGATTTTGTCTCGCTGGCTTAATGGCGTTTTGTACCTGTAAATGCTGTGCGTGGACCTGCCACGAGAGAGCACGTGGGTGGACCAGTGTTCTATGTGCCCCCCTTTGCCCCCCTTCTGTAATAACTCCCTACTTCACTGCATAACTGACTCGGTTTTCTCGTGATGGTCATCTCATATTATTCACTCGATCGGTAGGTAATAACCGAGAGCATCTTCGCACCTTTCAATTTGCATATCCGTCGATGATTAATGCAAAAAAAGTCCCTATTATGAATCAGGATCTTTTTTTCTTTGGTGAAATTTTTAAGATGGTGATGTTCTTGATGGATGATGTTATTGGATTTGACAGCCTCTACTGGTCTTAAAAATCCTGTCTACTTTTACTAAATAACTGTCTTCGCTTTTGATATCTCTCGTTATTATTATTATGGGAGAGGAAGGAGCCGGCAGCGTGGGACGTATCAATTCGAATCTATAATTATCGACTTTTACGGGCAAGTTCTGTAGGTTGACCGACCGAATTTGAATTGAATTTCGTCGTATTTATGTCCACATCATTAATATGCAAATGGCATATTTTATACAGGGTGTTCCGCGCTGCACGCTAAGCGAAAGCTCCGAAAGCTCTCGCCGTGGTCCACTTTACTGCGATACTGCGTAATTCCTCTAGGATTTGCGGACTATTGCGTGGACACCTTGTATGCGGTTGAGTAAAAGGTGGCCGATTTTGAAAAAATGTCCAATTTCCAGCAGGCTCGGTGCGGCAGGAAGTGAAGGTTCTTTATTGAGGCAACGGTCGAGTGTGTACGGCTCTGGTAGAGATCGCCTGATCTTGGTATTTCCAATGGAGATCGTTTTTGCACCGGGGGCGGCGCGGAGGCGGTGGTTGCGACCATTTACGGGCAAAGGCTTGTCGCAGCCTCGAAGGTTGCGCCCGCCGATGGCTGGAAGAAAAATTTTCTGCCGATATACCTGCCATCATCATCGACGTATAATAAAATGATATTCGTACGAAATAATGGCGTAAAAGCAAATAAATAGAAACTCGGTGTTTCAAGGATTTTCCACCGTTTGTACCCACATAACCGCGCCAGTATGCAGAAGATGAAGATTCGCATTTTAATAATTTATTTTTATTTGCCAAACAACACACACATCACCTCTCTCGAGTACCTTTCTGCGTGATGCCTACTTATTGTCCTTTTACAACATCGCGGAATGAGTGTAGGCTCGACTTATGGTTCTATACGTGACTTTTTTATTACAGTGTTTTCGCTGGGAAAACGTCAAAACCGCACCTAGAAAAATCTCAACTATAAACCGAAAACTATAACAGTTCGATTTTCTCCACTACACTATTCGATTTACATAAATATTTATGAAGATCGTCTGAAAGAATAATAAAGACATGTAGGTGTATGTAATACACTGGTAAATTTTTGTAAACCGAACCTAATCTTGTTTGGGCGTTTTAAACTATGGTACGCGAGTATTTATCGCTTGGTGAGATCGAGGATCAAGATTATAACTGTAGATCTCCTTATATCCTCTGTTTATCAAGCACGATGACAAAAAATCGATGTGGGTCTTTCAGTTTCATCGTCCCATAATACGGGGGTTTTAGCGAAATTTCGAATCGAGAATATTAGTTTAGAGAGAAAGGCGGATCCACCTCTGATGATGATGATGCCTTTTAAATCGAATTTAATCCAACGGCATTTTATACGAAAACCGATTTCCTAATGACTTTTGGATTATTATTAAACGCTGTGTCGTTAGGTGGATGCTTAGGCTAATGTCGCGTTTTTCATGAATGGGTCCAATTTGAACCAATTATTTTTTACGATCTCGATGGCAACAAAGCCGGCTGAAATAACGTAGGTCGCCTGTTATTACACGTTCGGTCCATTCATCAAACATTTCTGTCCCACTTAATTCGAGTACTTAGAAGGAGCAACTCATGAATACGTTCCGTATGGATATAAGTGTATGAATAAAATCGGAGTTCGCCTCTTCATTTATCCACCTGTCATCGAATATAATTATCGGGTTTTTGTCGATCTTGTCGCTGGATTTAAGGCCGAAATCGGGGGCATGCGACAATTTTCTATAGGAGTCGGGCGCAGATGAGGAGGGCACACCTCTCGCAGAGAAAAATGTTAATTTCGGCGTAGGAGTAGCGAGGTCAACGCTTCAGCCAGGTGCATATTTCCACTTGTTGTTATTTATCGCATACGAAACACTCTAACAAGTCCTTATAAGGACGAGGACCACTCGTTTTCCTCCATTTTCACCTAATAACTATTATAAGAGACCTCATTCAAACTTTCCCCTTTTCGAGATGAACGATATGAAACGCGCTTAATGATGGGGCGATGGGTGGATTCGAGGTATAGTAATTGGATGCAGAAAACGGACTCAAAATAAACATCGACTTGCCCACACTTTGCACGAATATGGCATATCTTTAAATACATAAAATATTGCAATTTTCAGACTGGTTTCGCCGCTGCCCACGTGTTAATTGTCTTTTTTTCGGTGTCGAAGCTGTTCATAAAAATGTTTAGAAATTGGATTGGGTCGACATCGTGTGGGATGGTGACTTCATTAGGTATCGAACTTGACTTGTGCTCGGGTTTTTATTATGCCGAACAAAACGCCGTCATTATATGGAATTCCGGTGAAAAGCTCGCATTTCTTTCTTATTTGCGCATCGAACTCTCCGCCCTAATCCTGCCAATTATTTCGGGCTCCTTTCGGCTTCCGAGTACCTGGACATGAAGCTTTCTCTTTTGAGATTTCTGAAAATTCCACACCCATTAAAATTTGGGACGGTCATTATTAGCGTATCACGCAGAGAGGATTATAATTTTCGAAAAAGTATGGATTTCAAATTCCTCCAAGTGCATGAGAATGACCTCGACCTAAAAATCTTCATTGTCTTACTAGCAAAATCATTTTTAATAACTAGAAACCTTTTGCAAATCTTGAGGAATCAATTTGTCATTACATATAAGAGCGAATAACTCATTACAAAATAATGACTTGAGACTCACACGATTCTGGATTATTTTGTAATTGACTACAACGCTAATTTGTTGGTTGCTGGTTTAGCTGAAAAATGGCTGAAATCGGTTTTACTACTATTTCACGCTGAAAAATCCTTTCAAGGACCTCCTCTTTTACAAATTCCTTCAAAAGTCCTCGTCTTATCGGTGGCTAATATTGGCAAGTGAATATTTCGTACACCAATCACAGAAATGTTAACTGATGACCGCCCTATAAGCCCTAACTGCTGACGCCTCCTCAGAAAGCTATAAATCTGCAAGACTTTTCTAGTCAGTTTTACTACCAAATTTGGTCACAACTCTGTTTGAAGTTTCCGAAATCGTGATATAAAGATGTTTTCCAACGCTAAACGTTTCAATTATAACGAAATCTACCCGCGATCTACCTTGGAGTCTTGTGAAGTGTACGCAAAAAGATGCAGCTCGTTTTCATCTCGTTCGTCATCGAATAAACCGACAACAAATGTGAAAAACGGGGTCGCTTTTTTAACTTCCACAAGAAAATCACGAAGAGATTATTTCCAAAGTAAGTCCACATCTATCCGCCAAAGTCAAACCGTTTATGTTCATTTCGTATTCAAATTGTAGTCGCTAAATCAGAAATGGAGCACCAAGGACCAATCTGTGAACGGTTTCTGCGTCGGCATTCTTTAATTCAAACTCCTCCGATTAAAGAGAATCGCAATTCCAAAGGATCTTCGAGTTTCGACCGTACATCCACTTTTTCACCTAGACCTTGTAAGTAATTATAATAATATTCGAGTTTTTTTTTAATTTATTAATTATCTTCATTTCAGCTCGCATTCTTACGAGATCTTTGAGTGCGACTCCGGAAAAATGCGAATCTTCGTGTTGTAGGCGATCCAGGAGTACGACTAATACAAATCCTTTGAAAATATCAATGAAAAAAGAAGTTCAAGTCAAAAACGAATCAAATCCTCGGTCTAAAAGCTGCGATTTGGGTGTAAAGTCTAAAAAAATTCGGGCTTCGCTGTCGAAAATTCCAGTACTCATAAGCCAGTCGCCATCCACATCGTCTCTTCATAAATCGAACAGAGACGAGATCCGATCGCTTACACCGGATAATGAACTCGGCGATGACGAATTGATTTTCCATACGCTTCCTTCGGAATCCTTGGGTGCGTATTCCAACTTCCGGAAATTCAACCAAGACGAGTCCAGTTCGGAAGAATCCATGCTGGATGTATTCGACAAAAAAATGATGAATTTCCGCCGAAGAATCCAGGAAATTCAGCTGACTTCGTCCGACGAAGGCATCAACTCGCCCCTGATTTCGTCGCACGACGATTTCGATCGAATCATCCAACATTTCGATGACAAGATTTCGTCTCTGTTATCAGAGCGATCCGAAAAATCGTCACCCACTTCCGACACCAAAAAACCGGAAAGCACAACAAAATCGCGACCATATGAATCCCACTTTAACAAGAAGCTCGAAAAAGATCAACCGCTTGAAGTGAATTTGCGCGTGGTTTTAGAACATGATGTCAAAAACGGCTGCAATACAAATGAAGAAGCAGAGCCTAAAAAGGAGAATAAAGAGGCGGTCTATTTGCAAGTTATGGACCAATTGTGTAAAAAATTAGCCGAAACTGAGGCAGAAAATCGGAAATTGAAAGCCGAAAAGACCGCCACTTTCAAGAAATTTTACCGCTTTTTGAGACGCTCTAAGAAATAGTCAGTAGCTTTTATTGTTATTATGTAAGTTTTAAGTGTAATTTTAACTGTAGTGATTATATTTTGTGTGAATTTTTGATATTAATAAAGCTGAATTTTTGCTAAAACTAGTCCGTTATTATTTTCATTTCGATTAAAGAAAGTGGGGACTCTCCGAAGGGCCATTAGCGAAAACCCTAATGACCCCCCTATTTAAGGCGCATTTAACCACCGTCTCCTATCAGTCTCAACCCTGAAGTCTCATAAGTTTATTGGAAAAGATATTTGCGAAAATGTACATCAGTGAAGAAGTGGCGAGAATGTGGGAGCATAAATACCACGAGCTCAAATGGAAAAAACGCGTAGCGGATCGTCAGAAAATGGGGATGAAAACCAAGAAACCCCCGCGCGGTTCCGTCTACGAGAAGTTTTATTCCGAAGGCGACAATATTTTGCCTCAACCTCAACAAAATCATCAAAATCAACAACACCAAGAAATACGAAATCTTCATTTGATTAGAGGGGATTTTGATCGGGAAGATCCGGACGAAGATTCTTTGCTTTCTTGGTCATCCGCAGAATCCGGGGACGAAAACGATCCCGAGAAAGCCTCGTCTAATAAAAAAAGATGCAGAGATGAATCTTTTACCAGTATTGATGAATCCGATGATGAAGATCTTGACCCACCACCGCTGAAATATCCAAGAAAGGAGTATCTAACTGGAAATTCTGAGAGGAAAATGATCTTGAGGAAGATGCATCGATGGATCACCGAAGGGAAAATCGATTTTTAAAATTCCGGGGCTTTAATAATAACAATTCAACTTTCTGTACTTTCTTACCTGTGTGTTGTATGTTTGTAAATAATTTCTTTCTTATCATTTCACTTGTAAATAAATAAAACCATTACTTTTACAATGACTTCGGTTATTTTTATTATTATTTATTAATCGGTATAATTTAAATACAAAGAGTTATTACAAGAGGAATATAAAATAATTGATTGCTTGAGCAAAATTAACTACTTGAAAAATGTTTGAGCTAAATGTTCCCAGTTACATGTCATTCATATAATAATACTTAAGCAATATTTTGTATATTATAAAATCGTATTTTTGGCGTATTTACTTATGTAGTTCCTTATACATATAACTAACTAGAGAGAGCAATTAATAGCAGAGTATAAAATGTTTAAAAAATCCATCACTTAATAATAGGTAAGATCCATTCATTGTATTGGCAATATTTAAATAAATACAATATGAAAAAACGTCCTTACCGAGTATGTATGTATAATAATAATTACGAGTATAAAAATAAAGAGATCAAAAACGCTGCCGAATAATTAGGCCCGCATAAAATAGGCCTTCGAGAAACGCAAACGATATGCACAATAGAACAGAAATTACAAACTATAATATCATACAAAAAAAAAACAGTCTTGGGGAAAATGCACGCCAATAATCGTCCAATAAACCACAGGAAATACAGTCATTATTATTGCCAATAGCTACCAAAAAAAATTACTCGACCGCAGCGAATTGCAAAACGACATTATTCTTGATCCAAAAATCGCAATGCGTGTAGGTAGAATTGGCCAAAACGTCCTGCCCTACCAGCAAAACCTTCCTCCCCAAACCCTCCCCCTTTTCGACCTTCCCCTGCCACACGTAATTGTAAAACAACTGCGGCATGGCCGAAACGTACCTCCTCTGCTCGGTCGTCTTCGGCTCGTACCTCCCCAAAATCGAATCGACATCGGAAGTGACGTCAGCGATTTCGTGCTCACCCCTAGTTTGAGTCACCACGTACAGCGAAACCCCCTGCATCTGAGTCTGGATCGCGTAAAGCGGACACACTATACGTATATCCGAAATCATCGCACTCAACCCCTTGTAAGTCTTATCATAGCGAGCCAAAGCTTCGACAGATAAATTCCTCACCCCTAAAAGAGACTCATTAACGTGCTGCTCCACCAAATGAGAATTCCATTCGCGGTATTTCCATAGCAATTTATCGGAAGCCCCCGAGTGGGCCGTGCTCCCCAGCACCAATTTAACCGGAAGCGGCTCCTCCCTAGCCCAAACAGTCGCGGGATGTTCCTGCAAAATCCGACCATCCACGACCAACCACTCGTGGTTTTTATCCGGGTCTTCGGTGCGGGCCGGTAAATCAGGTTGCTGTTTTCTCCAAGTATCCTCGACAGCGGCTGTCAATTTCGAAGCATCCAAACGCCTGAGACATTCAACATCACGACAATCCACGATACTCAAAAAGCTCCGATTATCCACATCCGACTCGTATTTGGTCTTCTTCGGGTAAACGGCGCTTCCGGATGTCGCCCAAGCCCTCGTGAAGTATTTATGGGCCGTTTTCATGGTTGCCAGGGCCGTAACCATGGTGGCGCCCGCTTGGTGCCCTAGCAACGTGACGGATTTCCGGTCGCCCCCGAAATGCTCGATGTTCCTCTGCACCCACATCAGCGCTTCCAAGATGTCGCTCAATCCGTAATTGCCGCTGGTTTTCGGGTAGTTGTCGTCACTTAAAATGTCGAGGGAGAGGAAACCGAGCGCTCCGAGGCGGAAATTCGGGCGTACGAAGACCACGTCTTTCGAGCGGGCGTATCGGGCAGAAGGGCGCAATTTCCCTGGTGATCCCCCTATGAAGCTTTCAGCCCCTATTAGGACTACGACAGGTAAGGGGTTGTCGTAACGGACGTATGGGGTGACCACGTCTAGGGTTAGGCAGTCTTCTGTGCCCGAAACTGTCCCGTTGGCGTAAATTTGTAGGCAGTAATCTGTTGCATTATGGGCGATAAAAGTGCCGTTCCAGCAGTATTTTAAATCGTTCAAGGGTTGGGCGTATTTGAATCGCAAATCGTCTAGAGGGGGTCGAGCGTAAGGGATGCCTCGAAAAGCGACAGCGCTATCTTCGATTAATCCCTCGACTAATCCACAACTGGTGACAGCTTCTACGTATTTGCCATCCTTAATCGGTTGAGATCGTGGAACTTCTTTCCCGTTCACCGCTAATATGATAATGATGATCAGTAGAAGGACGAATAGTAAAACTGCGCCTACTGCCACTTTATACGCTTTCAATTTTTGCAGCCAAGTGGGCTCCTCTTCGATTTCCTCCGCCTTCTGTCGTTCCGGATCCTTTTTCTCTTCGTTGGTGTCGTCAAGAGCGACGTTTTTTAAATTGTCGTCGTTATTTTTATCTTCGGTGCTTTTATCGTCGAGGGTTTCCATGGAGGCTAGTCCGGCTTGAGTTTCTAGGTTCGATTCGTCCTTCTTGTTTTTACGCGGGAAGACCGAAACCAGGGGGAGTCGGATGGTGTCGAGGAGTCGCTTTCGCTCTTTCGTTGGTTCCGTTTTGTTGGTCTCTTCCTCGGTTGCCTCCTCGCTTACGACTTTCGATTTTCTGAAAGGGTTCGGGACTTTCGGCAGCTTAATCCGGGCTTGGATCGATGGGGTCGAGTCTTCTTTCGGTTTCGAGCTTTCGATCAATTCCGCACCTTCCACTTCTTGATCGTCCTCCTTTCAATTTATTATGATTTTGTAGTCGGTTATGGATTTATATTAGGGATTTTTCTTACCTTGCACTTTTCCTTTGACTTGCTTCTGGTGAAAAACCCGGGCATTTGGATGCCACCGATTGGAATTTTCTTCGGCTTCACCTCCATCCCTTGTTCTTTGTTGGCGTTATCCTTGGCCGGTTCGGTTTTGGGTTTTTCCTCGGCTTTCTTTTCGGGTAAAGCGTCCGCTTCCGCTACCACTTCGCCCGGTTTGTCCTGAGCTTTGTTCTCAGCGTTGAGCATTTTCTCCCTCTCTTCCATTTCGATGTCTTTCTTGTCCTCGCTTTTCTCGATCCTCTCCTCGATTTGCTCACTCATGACCTGCAACACCGCACATTTTCTCAAAATTCGGGCCGCAAAGGAAAAGCCGGCTCTAGATGCCGGTTGAATCGCAGGAGACTAGACTAGACGTCGGCGGCGTATCGATTTTGTGCGCTCTGCCACCCCACGCATCGCATTTTCGGCCCGCACGCACCCCTTTATTCTTCCGGGCAGGTGATGGCCGCCGCACTCTTTAATAATTATGTATTTACCGATTTGTTGGGGTTGAGGGACCACTATAACGGACTGTATGTTTGTGTCGCTCTGTTTATCGGTCAACACTGGCTGTTTGCGCTCCGGCTACCGTTAGAGCTGCCCTGGAAATTACGTTTTCAACAAAGCGCGAGCATGATATCACCCTCTGCATACCGCTAGCGCCCCTCTTCCGAATTCGGACAAAAGCCTCGCTCTGGCTCTCTCTGGTGCCGCGTTACGGCACAATGCACGACGAAGCTACAGTTGCCGTCTCTGTTCGCCTTGAACGTGCCGGAGGCTGAAACTGAAAAAAGAGATGCGTTCAACGTTCAACAACCCATGGCGGGGAGCAAACGGGGACCCATATAAATCCGTGAATAAAGAGACTCTTTCTCTCGCGTTACGTGGACCAGATAATCTTCACCATTCAATTGCCTGAAATAGTGCATTGTGTGAATAACTCGGCCCCCATTATTATGAGTCGGAGCACAATAAAAAGCATAAAGTACTGCTTATTTAACAATTATTCAACCGAGACTGGCGGTAAGAATTTATTCATGGGAATATATGGAATTGTAAATTAAAAATTAAGATCTGTAATACGCACGATTACGCGTAACGACTCGGACTTTTATTGCAGTAGTTTTTGAGATCATTTTGCGTCTAAAAGTCCTCAAAATATGCAAAACTCAGTTTTATTCAAACACTTCCCTCGAAACTTTCAAATTTCAAATAATGTCAAATAAACGTCAATGTCAAAATTCTGTCAACTGTCAATTGTTTGGGTGGACCACACTCACCCGAAACGACTTTCACCCGAAGCGACACTCACCCGAAACGACTTCTACCCGAAAAGTCTCTCGCCCGAAACGACACTCCCCCGAACGACATTCACCCGAAGCGACGTTCACTCGAAACGACATCCGCCCGAACGCTTGAACGTCAAATATGATTTTCTGTGGTTCTTTAATTTGAGAACCTACGGTATAATATTCATGTATTCTTGGTTGCATAAATTCAATGAAATTTGACATAATCTCAACCCACCGAATACATGGTGTCCCGGAAAGAGCACTCGAGTACTATTGGAAAAAAAAAATCCCCATACTGCTACAAATTAGGGAACATCCCCAAACAAGGCGTGAAATGAGCAAAAAGTTGAAAATTCGAAAATTCGAACATTTTTTTTCTCAGATAAACCAATACCGGACGCATGTATCTACTCCCGATGACTCAATTAGAAGCCAATTTGAATTTTTTATCCATATCTCGACTAATAAGAAAGTTTTGCCACTTTGAAGTTTGCGAAAATCGTTGAAATTTTCGTAAAAATTTCATGTCGAAAATTTAAATAGCACGATTCTCGGTCAATTCGAGAGCTTTTTGCACATGTCTATACTGTTTTCGATGGATTTTGCGATTCTCTTTCGATTGCCGGGTCGCCCGAATCGATATCTCGATCGGTTCAAAAGTTAGACCGGTTTTAATTTCACGAGACCGATGATTTGGTGATTTTTCGGAGGCCATAATTCACATGAAAAATTACTTTTTTCCGATGCGCTCTAGGAGCATTTGGGAGATTTTTTGACGCTCTTTCGAATGCGCGGCCGCCCATCCCGATCAGAGCTTCGGTTCGAAAGTTATGGTCGATTGAAAATTTCGAGCAAAATTTGTACCCAAAGTGATGGATTTTCGAAAAAATCAAAAATCACTAAATGTCGTCCAAATCGAAATCCAGACACTTTTCCCGATAGATTTTGAGCTAACTAAGTGATTCCCGGGTCGTGCGACTCGATAGCTCTACTAATAACGAAGCTATGGCCGTTTGAAAATTTTACTCTATTTTCAACCGTACGGCAATATTAGACGCATTTTCTCACTTTAGATGACTCAATTAGAACCCAATTTAAATTTGCCGTCGATATCTCAACAAATAAAGAAGTTACAGCACTTTGAAATTTTCAAAAAGTTGAAAATTCGAAAATTCGAACATTTTTTTTCTCAGATAAACCAATACCAGACGCATGTATCTACTCCAGATGACACAATAAGAAGCCAATTTGAATTTTTTATCGATATCTCGACTAATAAGAAAGTTTCGCCACTTTGAAGTTTGGGAAAATCGTTAAAATTTTCGTAAAAATTTCATGTCAAAAATTTAAAAAGCACGATTCTCGTGAATATGCCCATTTCACCCCTTGTTTGGGGATGTTCCCTTATTTGTAGCACGATGAGGATTTTTTTTTCAATAGTACTCGAGTGTTAAGTGCTCTTTCCGGGACAAAATGTATTCGGTGGGTTGAGATTATGTCAAATTTCATTGAAATATGCAACCAAGAATACATGAATATTATACCGTAGGTTCTCAAATTAAAGAACCACAGGAAATCATATTTGACGTTCAAGCGTTCGAGCGGATGTCGTTTCGAGTGAACGTCGCTTCGGGTGAATGTCGTTCGGGGGAGAGTCGTTTCGGGCGAGAGACTTTTCGGGTAGAAGTCGTTTCGGGTGAGTGTCGCTTCGGGTGAAAGTCGTTTCGGGTGAGTGTGGTCCACCCGTTTGTCAGTTGTCAAAAGTTAACTGTCAAAATCGTTGTTAACCTCTAAGTTCCAGAGCGAAATTTTCTCAAAAAATGTCGAATAAAAAAGAATTAATTCGAAAAGACGACGCGGTTCAAGCGATAGTAATAGCAGATACTTTCGGTGGTGAATTTGTGCCAATTTCCGATGATTTGCCGTTGGTAAGTCTAATTTTAAATCTGATGCAAGGGGTCCTAACTGCACAATCTGTTCCAGTCCCTTCTACCCATAATTAATAAACCTTTGATCGATTATACGTTGGAATTTTTGGCCTTGGGAGGTGTGGAAGAGACCTTTCTGTTTTGTTGTTCTTTTGTGGAAGTCGTCAAAGCGTACATAAAGTCTGTAACTCGAAACGACCTTGATTGAATGGCCAAACAATCAACTCTAAATTTTTAGTAAATCGATAGAAGAATCGACAGGATGGAGTCTTACTATGAAAGTAAATATCATTGTATCAGAGAGCTGTCGATCGTTTGGGGATTGCCTCAGAGACATAGATGCAAAAGGACTTTTAAGAGGGAGCTTTGTCTTATTAGAACCGGGGACCATTTCCAACATTAAACTACTTCCCCTGATAAAGAAGCACAAGTATGTTATTAAGCTGTAATCCCATTAATTTTTATAAACAGAAAATATTAATTACAGTGAAATTCTCAAAAAAGACAAAGGGGCTGCCATGACCCTCATATTTCAGGAGGCTGGACAAGGACAAATTGGTTGCAACCCTCAAGAACAACTCCTAGTCGCCATAAATAATAACAATAGAGTTTTATTCCATAGAAAATTGGGTGCGGATAAAGATAGCAGAATCAATTTTGATTTGGAAATATTCTTGGAGAATCCCTGCCTCTCATTACGCCACAATATTAAAGACACTCATATTGCTATTTGCTCGCCTGCAGTATTACCGTTGTTCACTGATAATTTCGATTTTCAAACTAAAGATGACTTCGTTAGAGGTCTTCTCATAAATGAAGAGATATTGGATAGTCGTATCTATTGCCATATTTCCAGAGGAAGCAATTACGGAAATGCCGTCACCAGCTGGAGAATGTATCAAGCAGTAAAGTAAGTTCAAAATCAACTAGATTTATAATGAATTTAATTATTGAATTATTGTAGTAAAGAGTTGAGAGATAAGTGGGTTTACCCATTACAGCCCTGTGCAGTAACCAATCGCATGCTTAAAAAAGGGGTTGTAGTTGCTAGGAATTCTACAATTTCTAAAACTGCCACTCTGTCTCAGAGTGTGATCGGAACAGGTGTGACTGTAGGGAAAAATGTGCAAATTTTAAATTCGTTCATATTTCCAAACACTGTTATCGAAGATGGTGTTGTAATAAGTCACAGTGTGATTGGGCCGAACTGTAGACTTAAAAATCGTTGCAAAGTTACTGCTGGCTCCATTTTAGGAAAGGGCGTTATTTTAGAAAAAGAGAAATTTGTCGAAAATTGTCTCATCCAAGCCACAAAACCGGAATCGTCTAGCGATAAAGATAAGTTGGGAGCTCATGCTTTTCAACTGGTCATAGAGGATGATGAAGACCTTGATCGAGTTGGGGAATCTCTGGCCCGAAAAATGTCGCATTTGCATCTGGGGGATGAAGTTATCGTCGAGTCTGAAGATGAGGCTTTCAGTGATAGCGAGGATGAGGAATTATCTCATACTCAATCACCTGTGCCTGATGATACTAAATGTGAGTTTGGCGTGACTTTACATCAGTTTTTCCCTAACAATTTCCGTTTTCTTGCTTACAGTGTTCTTTACTGAAGTCATAGACAGTTTAACGAGAGGTTTTGAGGATAAATTACTGTGTGACAATCTAATCCTCGAGATCAACTCATCTCGATACGCCTATAACGTCACAGTTAAAGAGGTAGACTTTAATTTATTTTCAAAATCTTCTATTATCAATTCAATTAGGTAGTCGTTAATTTAATTTTGGTTGATTTTTAGGTCAATTTCAATGTGATCAAAGCTATTTTGCACATGTCCTTTCGTTTGCCTACTGGTCCACAGTATTTCTCTCAATTTGTTCGTTTGCTGTCTTACTTTACGCCGATCCTGAAGAATTACATACGTAACGATAGTGCAATGCTAGATGCCTTACAGGCAGTCGAAGTAAGACTTTATAAATATTTCCGTGAATTAAATTAATAAAATAATTCTGTGTACTAGGATGTCGCAATTTCTAATGAAAACGTCAACGAAAAATGGATAATGTTCGTACTCAAATGGTTCTACGATAAGGACCACATAAATGAAGACTCCATAATAAATTGGTCTAAAAATTTGGATAAAGGTAGCCGATTGCACAGTCAAGTTAAACCTTTCACCGATTGGCTCCAACAAGCTGAAGAAGCTTCATCTTCAGAAGAAAGCGATTAAGTAATCATTTTTTATTCATGATAATTATGATAAGAATTATAATAAAGAAAAGAAAGTATTAATTCCTAAAGTTAGTTGGAAAATTAAAGAAAACTGCACGTTTCGGGGTACATTTTCGTGAGCCGTAACTGTAGCCACTTCCTGTTTGTTACCAGATCTGACATCTGTCAAATGTCAAACAAACTTTCTTTAACCTCAAAATTTTTGTAAAATTCAAAGTAATATTTTTTAGTTGTTTTGCGTTTTTTCGAGTGGAATTTAATTATAATTAGTTGGTGCATAATTGCAGCGCGCCGTCCTTGAACCGTCCTTGTTGTGGTGGCGTTGCGCCTCCTGGCGTAAGTGGTGCGCACTTCGAAATTGTCTTGTCAAGCTAAGCTGAAGCGCACTCCTACATTTTTCATGGTCAGAAATTTATTCCCGTTCATTTTACGACGACTTCAACATGGCTGAGAGCGGTTTTCTCACCAATTTGATCCTGGAAATTGTGCAAAGTCCCCTGAATATTGCCCTGGTGGTTTTGATAGGCGTGCTAGTGTACAAGATCGTCAAGAGTCGCCAGAACGTGCCGTCACAGGCACCCCCGGCGCCGGAACTGCCCAAATTGAAAAAGAGAGACTTTACGGTTCAAGATTTGGCGAAATACGACGGCCTGCAAGAGGACGGACGCGTTTTGGTCGCCGTCAATGGCAGCGTTTACGACGTTACCAAAGGCAAGAGGTTTTACGGCCCCGGTAAGCACTGACTTGACCTATGATCTAACAAAGTCTACCACAGCACATAACAAAAATGTGATGTCATGGCTGTGTACTAGCTATTTTCACCGGCTTATTTTCTGTAGGTGGCCCGTATGCGGCTTTCGGTGGACGAGACGCTTCCAGAGGTTTGGCCACATTTTCCGTAGCCTCGAAGACAGACGAATACGACGATTTGAGCGATTTGAATACCATGGAGATGGATTCGGTGAGGGAGTGGGAAGATCAATTTAAAGGTAGGTACAACCAGTCTGGAGTTGCGTATTTATTAATTGTGCAACACTTGTCGTTATCGCGATGATAAGGCTTATCACAAGGGAAAAAATCGAGATTAGTCGCGGCGAATTGCTATGAAGTAATTCAAATTTATGTGCGGAGGACAAGGCCAGGCTGGGTCAAAAAATTTATTCGAATTTTAAATTATTTACTGGGCGATTCTATTCACAGAAAAGTACGAATTGGTGGGACGTCTGTTGAAGCCGGGTGAACAGGCCACTAATTATTCCGACGAAGAAGAGGAGACTTCCGGAGCTGGAGACAGTAAAGCCAAGGACGATTAGTTTCGTTTTGAATATTGGCGAACGGAAATTGAAGGCTGAAAGAGTTTTACGCACTCTTCTAGTTATACATAAATGAAAACTTAATTTTATATGATCTTGTTGGCTTTTTTTAACATATATATTTTAAAGGTGATTTTGCGTCTACCTGTGTAATTTGTCTCGCATTATTATCATCATAATTTTTATTGTAACAGAGGAAAACAGTGAGATGTGTAAGTATGATGTGTGTGCCGTGCTGCACTTTTTTTGATAAAACTATGTGACTTGTAATTGTTATTATTCCAAAATTTGCATTTTGTAATGTTAAGTGTTTATGAAAGAGCGCCCTTCTTCCATTAATTAATTCACTAAAATCACATCGAAGATGCAACAAATCACAACGAGGTTTTTAGGCTTGAACCATTATTTTTAGGTATTGAACTAGTTTTCAAGGGATTTGGAGGTTTAGTTTTATTGTAAATGTAAGAAGCACATCACTTCTTGTTATTGAACTACCTACTAAAACGGAACACTAAACTGGACCATCCATTAATTATTAATTACCTATTAAAGCAATATCTTTAGAAATCATACAGTGCCTGTAAGTACTTATAAACTTTGTAAAAATGGATGGTGATATGCTTCCTACAATTTATTATTATCAGATTCTTTTTAGGTTTACTTAATGTGGTTTAGTCTAATTGTGATGGTTTTTTACATATTACAATGAAATTTGGGTTATAATTATTGTTGCCAATTTCCTGCTATCATAAATAATATGTAAATACATAAACAAAATAAAATTTAAAAGCCTTTCAATTTTCTGTTTTCCTCAAAGCCAGAATATCCACTTGGACATTTTAAAAGATCCAATTTTAATGATAAGCGAAGTATGCCACTAAAATCTATTTTGAGCATTTTCACTGGTGTTTATAAACATTAATTGATAATGTAAACTGTTCCACTTTCCAAGTCGGTTCTTGAAAAGCGCCGGCCCCTTTTTACCCAATAGTCGTTCCGCCTCTGTACGCTTGCTGTCAAGTGACAATCCGAATTTGCCCTTGAGAATGAAAAATGCATCGTACGAATATTTTGACGGGGATTCCGACGTTGTTTGGGTTTGCACGCCGCACACGATTGCAATTTCTACAGAAATTGAAAGTTTTCAACGTAAATTACGGCTTTTTCTGCAAGTTTGGCTCATTTTTGTGATTTTGTAAAGGTTATTTGTCGAAACTTTTATGATGAATTTAAATATGAAATTTGCAAAAAATGTACACGTTTTTTGATGCGGATTCTGCTGATGGGATTTTCTGAAAGACGGATGTTCTTTACGTAATTATTTCGTGGATTCGGTAATGTTTATTTATTCAAAATTGGCGCGGTTTTCTTCGTCAAGGTCTTTGGTTCGGGTGTTTCCGTGATTTTCGGATGGTGACGTCACGTGTGACGACGACGCAGCGTCACATCGTGTTTTCCGGACGTGGCCGACCAATGGGGAGGCTCGGTTTGTGTCACGTGCAGGGAATGGCCCAATCGCGTCTACATAAGAGACGGAACAATTCTGACAAGCGTAGAAAAAGTTTCATCAACAGCCGCCATTTTGCCTGTTTGAGAACGCGTTGAATTTCGGATGAATTCCGTAAATTGTGGGGTCGTATGTAAATTAAAGGGGTGTTTTTTCGCCGGACGCGGGGTCAGACGTTGATGTAGTGGTGCGATCGTCCGGATGTTTGTTACAAATTTGCGGAAAAGTGCGAGATCGGAGTGATTTTCGGTCGAGATCATTGTGCGGTTCCGACGGAAGGATGGTGAGAGGCGGTCGCGGAGTAGTGTAGTCGGCCAGTCGGACTAGTCGAAGTTCATGATGGCTGATGGTTGACTGTTGTGTTTGACAAATATGTGCCTTGTGAGATGCATCGACTGTCGGACACTCGGCACATCGACCGTTTGGCGCCGTTCCCTTTGCATTTTCTGGCTTAAATCGTGTGTTTCGCACCCGAAACGCGACAAATAGTGGATACATTCGAGTCGGCCGCGGCATTGGTCGGGCCAGTGCTTCGGCTTGGTAAACAGGAGACTGCACGGATTTTGCCATGGCCGATCATCTCGTCGACGGGCCGCCGAGTGCCAAACGGCAGAAACTCGACCCCTTCCAGGGGCCCTCCGACTCCGCAGGTGAGCCCGCGCCCGGAACGGCGGGCACGCGATCTGTTTATATTTTCTATACGCGCGGCATGACCCGCACGGACGCGAGAGAGGCGTTCCTCCTCGTCTCCCGTCCGTCAGCCCGCTATTTCCACATTACATTACGTTACATACACACCGGACTCGATCATAATAGTCATTACCGTCATTGCCTATGCCGTCACACCACTTTTGCTCTTTTGGGCCGAAACGCCGATCGGCGAACAGCTGTTTTTCGGCGGTGTCCCCCCGGAACCCGCCGAAGACGGCGCCCCAATAACCTCCAAAAATTCACAACACCACAACGATACCTACAACAAACAAACTGCCAAGCCAAACCTAATCGGAATCGAATCGGTGCATGAGAGATAATGATTGTTGTGGAATGCACCGCACGTCTCTGCATGAATTCCCATTTTTCTTCCAAATAGACGAAGAAGAGGCTTGAGCGCCCTACACCCAGTAGCTCTTCTTGTGATGTTGGGGTGGTTTTTGGGGGTTAGGTGCGTTCTCATCTCTGATGTTTAAAAAATCCTCCAAATTAAAATTTAACTTGATTTTATTACAAAAGTTATGAGTTTGTGATGATGATGATGATGATGATGGTAGTGTTATAATGTATATATTTTATTTATTATCCTTTAGTAGTAAAAGATTGGTACTTGGAGTAATTTGTTTACCCTAACTGTTAGCTTACAACACCTATGGCTTGGGCTCAGCACAGGGCCTGGCATCGGCAATGGGTGGTGGTGTTGTCTCCAATCCGTCTCAGCAGCAGTGGAACCTGTGCCATCAGCAAAGTAAATACAAATTTAATTCAAAAAATCTCCCAGACGAAAACTAACAAAACTAACTATAAAAATATACGAGAAACTAAACCGAATTGTTATCTTCGAGACTTGAAGAGGTGCAGCATGTCGCGTTTAAGTGGATATAAGCTTTTTAGTCTAAACGGCGCTGTTTTTGATATTATTATTATTATTATTGGTGTCCACTTGTATAATACCATTTCTGAAATAGCCGTTATTTCCGACTCTCTCTCTCTGTGTGTTTTTATTCGTAGTTTTGTCCCTTTTTGTCTTTGTCGAAGCATATGCACTTGACACGATGTCCTAATTTTGCTAGAGGCTTCCTCCCGATTATCATTGTTATTAGTAGTCGACGAGAGACACGAACCCCGAATCACCCCTCGTGCAGTCTCGCGATGGGCATGATCGAATGTCGGACTAATCGGTGTCAATCTTTGTCATTAGATGTGTTGTCTAATATGGACATGTACGATCTGGAGAACGATCTTCCCGACGAGTTGATATCGTCGTCGTCGTGGGGCCTGCCGGACAATATGGGCAACAGCAAGCCGCCGCCCCACGGTCCGGGCCCCGGTCCGCCGGGCGCCGGCGGCCCCGGCGGCATGCAGAACGGCGGCATCGAGGGCGGCGAGGGCGGCGCGAACAGCCTGCGACAGATCCACCTGAACCAGATGATGCAACAGGTACGGCCGATTCGAAACGCGTCCTCGTCCTCCTCCCCCGGCGGTAGCGTAATCTCGAATTTTCCCAAGCAGAGCAATAATAAGGGCTTACTGGGCAACGCTCTGGCGATGGCCGGCGGCCAGTTGGGCAGCAAGAGTCCGAACATGCAGTCGCCGCCGAACGTTTCGGTGGCGAAGGCGAACGCCGTCGTCGACCAGATGAACATGGGCGGCAGTTTGCCCTCCAGCATCTCCAATAACGTCGGCCTGCAACAGTCGATGGCCAACAACGGCACCTCGCCCCAAGTCATGAGTTCCATTCAAGGTATACCACTATGCCATAATCCCCCACTTTCTCCCCCGAAAGACTAACACCGTGTTTTCGTTTTGAAGGGATGAACAACAGCGCCGGAGGTAACATGATCATGACGAACAGCAGTATGAGCACCATGGCCGGAATGGCGGGCGGTGGTTTGGTGGTCAGCAGTACCGTCAATAAGCCGCTGACTAACGCCAACATGATAGCGCCGGGACAACCCCATCATCCTGGCAACCACGCGGTTCCTCCACAGGTCAGTTTGGTGGAAAATCGTGGAATTTCGCAAAGTTTCAGGGTCGGTTAGCTAGATTCTAGTGGCTTTCTGATTGAATCTATACTTTGCTAGATGGAAATCTCGTGACGATTCAACTCGAATTGCGTTTTTCTCCGTAACGCTGTCGGTTAGAATCGTTCCGAACACTGAAAATTACATTATTTATATTTATACTGTAGTTCACCACAGAAGTAAGAGTTGAATAGGGAGCGTGCACGCATAACCTAAAAGTCTAAAACAATTGAAGTCTGGGGGTTAAACAAGCGTTTCCAAGATAGTTGCTATGTAATTGGCAACGCTGGATAGCTGTGTGGCATTTTTATTTGGCAGTTACTTAACCTCATTTTTGGTGGTTTTATACGGGAGATTTTTCTCTTCAATTTTTTATCTTATTTCCTCTAAATACTATCCAAAAACAAGGCACTAGTCGGGCATTTTGAAGATAAACGCAGAAAACGAGCAAATGGTGCAAAAATCAGGGATACAACTGAACTTCAGGAAATTTGTATAATGTGTGATGTTATAACTGTTATTTTATATCGTTTTAGCAACAATTTTATACGCTTACCTTAAAAAATATATAAGAAAACGGAAAGCAGTTGAAACTTGCGTGTAATTCATAAAAATATCCGAAAAACTGTTCAATTTAAATTCCCGCTGAAAAACTGACAAATATTTTTGACTTTTCAATGTTGCCGGTTTTAGTTAGCAACTGTTATTTAACCCCCAGACTTCAATTGTTTTAGGCTTTGAGGTTATGCGTGCACGCTCCCTATGGGGATACCTGATTTATCTGAAACCGGTTGAATTTTGTAATGAGGACCTTAGAAAAAATTACAGGAATCTGTTTTGCTCTTTGAAACTAAAATCGTCATTTGATAGTGAACACCCGATTTTTTCAACAAAATCTTAACAAAAATGACATAATTGGGATCTCCTAGCAAGTTGCTAGGATTTCTCTATTACGCTCATTTGTTTCATCAACCTATCTCTCTTTGGTGATGTTGGCCAATATAAATGATCTTTTTATCTTTTATTTTCAACATATTTAATACAGAGAATCGACCCTAATGTCTCATTTCCCCCACGAATTCACCATTGGAAACTTCTGAATCCCTTAACGTTTTTACAAGTTTTGTGACTTTCGGTTGCGTTCGCAGGCGATCCAGAACGGGGCGATGATAAACAGGGTGACGATGCAGCACCTGAACGCGCGGGCGCCCGGCCCGCACGGCGTCCACCCGATGGGGCCGCGCATGCAGCCGCCGCCCGGCATGCAGATGCAGATGAGCGGCGCCGTGGGCCAGCAGGGCATGCCCGGCAACACGCCGTACCCGTACGCGAACGCGGGGCCGCAGGGCGTCGCGACGCCCCAGCCGCACGCCAACAAGATCGGGATGCCGCAGACGCGGTTCGGCGGTCCGCCCGCCGGGCCCGCGGTCGTCGGTCCGCCGACGGGCGGCGGTGGCGGCGAGGGCGGCATGGCGCAGACGCAGCTGCCCGCACCGTCGCCGGCGCAACCGCAGTCGGGCGCGCCCGCTGGGTCGCAACCGGGACCGCAGACGGCCACGCAGAATCAGGGAACGGGACCGCCGCCTTCGTCCACGGGTACGTTCTTTATTCCTCAATTTTCTGTCCAAGAGTAGGAGTAGAGTTTCTTTCAGGGAATAATTCTGGGTTAGTGTTGGCTCCGAAGTTAATTAAAATCCGTAGTGACAACAGATATAGGGGGTGTTTCTAGTCTCTACACGATGAATTGTAATTGTAAAGGTTGCGTTCAGTATTCGGTGAATAATTCGACATTTTGACTTTCCAAGAAGAGTGTCAAAGTCGAGAGATTTTTCTCAATTTACCATGATGAAAACTTGATTCAACTTCTAAACACTCCATTCATATAATTACAATCAGAAAACTGCAACAAAACACCGAAAACTTCTGGTAATTTCATTAATTTCTAATGACACCAATCCAGTCAATCCACTGACATATGGCACTTCGAAAATGTAGGAAAATTTTTTTTTGTCCTTGTGAGAACATTTTGAAAATGGTTTTTAATATGTCAAAATCAGGGACACAAAACATTTTAAATTTTCTACCATGGTCGGGAGATGGGTAAAATCATCTATAATTGGGTATGATTATGTTTTAATGATGGTATTCTATAGGGAGGGTGCACGCATAACCTAAAAGTCTAAAACAATCGAAGTCTGGGGGTTAAACAAGCGTTTCCAAGATAGTTGCTATGTAATTGGCAACGCTGGATAGCTGTGTGGCATATTTATTTGGCAGTTACTTAACCTCATTTTTGGTGGTTTTATATGGGAGATTTTTTTCTCCAATTTTTTAGCTAATTTCCTATAAAAACTATCCAAACACGAGACACTAGTCGGGCATTTTGAAGATAAAAGCAGAAAACAAGCCAAAGGTGCAAACATCGGGAATACAACTGAACTTCAAGAAATTTGTGTAATGTGTGATATTATAACTGTTATTTTATATCGTTTTAGCTAAAATTTGATACGCTTACCTTAAAAAGATATAAGAAAACGGAAAGCAGCTGAAACTTGCGTGTAATTCATAAAAATATCCGAAAAACTGTTGAATTTAAATTTCTGCTGAAAATTTTACAAATATTTTTGACTTTTCAATGTTGCCGTTTTAGTTAGCAACTGTTATTTAACCCCCAGACTTCAATTGTTTTAGACTTTGAGGTTATGCGTGCACGCTCCCTATTAGAGACCGTTGACACGGTATCGTTCAAAAATCAACAAATCGTTATCACTAAGGTAGGAGATTTCTTATTGGCTGTAGCATAGCAATATCGGCTGTTGATTTTCTCAACGATATCGTTGAGAGTTACAGAATAGGCCCCAGATGAGTTACTACGGTTTTTATTTGACAGCTCTATCTCGGAATTAGGTCCTTTGTAGTGGACTGGTGGTTGCATGATCTGTCAGTAGACTGTCAGTATCGTAGTTTTTTTTTTTTCTCTTCGGTCGTTTTCCCTCTGTAGTTTTTGTGCATGCTCTCTGTCTCTGACGTTGCGTTTCACATCTCGTTGTCTAGCAGACCCAGAGAAACGCAAGTTGATCCAGCAACAGTTGGTGCTGCTGCTGCACGCGCACAAGTGTCAACGGCGCGAATCGCAGGCGAACGGCGAGGTGTGGCAGTGCACCCTGCCCCACTGCAAGACGATGAAGAACGTCCTCAATCACATGACGACGTGCAACGCGGGCAAGGGCTGCTCGGTCGCCCACTGCAGTTCGTCCCGGCAGATCATCAGCCACTGGAAGCACTGCACCAAAATGGACTGCCCTGTCTGTCTGCCCCTCAAGCAGGCGGACAAAAACCGTAACAACAATCCGAACGGTGAGATTCAAGTAATTCCATGTCAAGTCGTCAATTTTGTACAACTGACAAATGAAGTAGTGTACATTCCTCGAGTGGTAAAGCGATTGCTCTTCTCGTACGTGATTCGCCACTTCTTACCACTCTAGTGAAGTAAACTCCGGAATTGAATAGGAGAAAGGTTATGAACGGTTTTTCGGTTTCCGCAGCGGCCTCGAATCCGCCCCAAGGCACCCAGTCGATGTCCGCGACGGACGTGCGGCGGGCCTACGACGCTCTGGGGATGCAGTGTCCGACGACGGGTGCCGGCGCCACCCCCGCCGGGCTCCTGCCCAATCCGGGGGCGGTCGTCGGTCAGCAGCGGCCCCCCGGCGTGAGGATGCCCCTGGGCGCCGGTCCCAATCTGCCCGGTCCGAATCTGGGGGCGGTGAGGGCCCTTCAACCGACGTCCGTGCAGCCGGCCCCCCCGAACGTCAGTCTGCCGTTGGGCAGCGGCGGCGATCCGACGGCGTCGACGCCCAACAGCGCCATCAACAATCCCAACAACAGCGCCGCCAATCAGACGGCCTCCAACATCCAACAGAGTGTCGCCAATGTGATATTCGGACTGACCAACGATCCGACCGGTCAGAGTCTGGTCGGTGGGCAGTTGCCGGGCGGGTTGCAGGTACGACTTTTATAAGGATATTGGCTTTTTTGCAATTCAGGGACCGACTCTCTTCTGGGGAACTAAAGTGTCACTTTTCATTTCAAAAATTATACAGTTGGGTTTTTCATTTCGAGGGTTTCAACCCGGGGCTTCAAACCAATTTGAGAAAACCTCTGGGTTTGCACCCTTAAAAAAAAAAAAACTGTTAAACCCAAATTAAAAGACAATGAGATATTTTCACGGGAGATAAAATTTAAATTTTATGACTGATACATATTCGCATATGGCGCAAAATGACTTCTGCGTAAGAATTTTGTTGAAAAAAATAGTATTCAATTAGTTATTGTGATTACAAAAAAATGTCGTGACGTCAGCAACTCCAAATCGTTGACACAGCTCATCGATGGATGGCGCTCATAAAAAATTAATAATTTTAGGTGAATTACCGATTACCGACATTTTGACGTTATGTAAGTGTCTGCTGACATCCGTGTTTTCGTGTTCTTAATAAAATTATGTGATTATGCCTCCGAAAATGAGGAAAACACCCGCTGCTCATAGCACGGATCAACACCGTAACTGTAACTACGCGTGGCACCATCTACTGGATCATAGAAAACTCGGAGTAGCTGACGTCATCAGAATTTTTTTTAAAAATTTATTTCAGCCCTTTAAACTTTACTAAAAAAAATAAAAAAATACCTTCTTGATTGTTGAATACCATAGTATCGGATAAGCTATTTTGAAAAATACATGAAAATATCTCATTGGGTGCCTGCAGTTTGATATTTTAAATAAATTTCCTCAACGATGTCTATGTCGTTCGCAGGCGGGTCAGGTGACGGCGTCGCCGGTGCAGGGGACCAAAGAGTGGCACCAGTCCGTGACGCCCGACCTGCGCAACCACCTCGTCCACAAGCTCGTGCAGGCGATCTTCCCCACGCCCGACCCCCAGGCGATGCTCGACAAACGCATGCACAACCTCGTCGCGTACGCGCGCAAAGTCGAGGGCGACATGTACGAAATGGCGAACTCGCGATCCGAGTACTACCACCTCTTGGCCGAGAAAATCTACAAGATCCAAAAAGAGTTGGAGGAGAAGCGGCAGAAACGGAAAGAGCAGCAGCAGCAGATGCAGATACAGTCGTCACAGATCAGACCGAATTTGGTGGGGGCGCGACCCCCGGGAGCCCTCCCGCCCCAGCAATTACTCAGGAGCGGATCGCCCGCTCTGGGGGCGGCAAATTTGGGGGGGCTTTTGAATCAGGCGGGCGGCAATCGCCTGATGTTTCCGGTGCAGCAGAACAACCAGCAGCAACCTCCGAATGTTGTCGGTTTGCCCGGACCCAGTCCGACCGCCTCGAATAATCCGGGATTGTCGCCGTTCAGTCAGCAGATGGTGCAATCTGTCGCCACCCCCAACCCCAATAATCAGTTCGTCTCTAGTAACGGACCTGTCAGTCTGCCGCAAGTTTCGCCCGCTTCCGCGGCGGCAACGTCGCAACAGCAGCAGCAGTTCAACGAGGTGCTCAAGAGTCGGATGGCTCCCTCACCTTCCCCGTTCGGGTTGCAGCAATCGCAGGGGTTGCAACATAATAATAATCTAGTGGGGAGGTTGACGAATCCGGATTTGGTCGGTAACGGTAACAGTAATAGCGCTACTGCCGGTCCCAAATCGGTGAGTTCGTCACGGGGGCCTTCACCTTCAGCCCCGGCCACCCCCATCCAGGCCTCGCCTGCTGCCAGTCTCGGTAAAGGGATGAGCAGTGCGGAGAGGGCGGCCCAGAACGCGCCCAGGCAGTCGTCGATGTCGTCGCAAATGGCGGCCATAACGGCAGCGCACGATCGTAACGAGGAATCGCCTTCGCCCCCCGGTGGTGGTAAGCTGGATCAGATCAAGTGCGAGATGGACACGAAGTGCATAAAGCGGGAGGTGGACGACGATCACAGTCAGAGCGAGAGCGGCGGCAAGAACATCAAGAACGAGATGAAGATGGACGTGAAGAGCGAGATCAAGTCGGAGCCGATCGACGATTGCGACACGAAAATCAAGGACGAGTTGCATCACCGTCACGAAACGGGCGCCGGTAATATGGGGGACGGGTCGATGGACGTGGTGGCTTCGACGTCGGACGGCGCCCTGGTGCCGATAAAACAGGACAGCAAGGTCCAGAGGAAGTGCATTTTCAAGCCGGACGAGTTGCGGCAGAAACTGATGCCGACCCTGGAGAAGCTGTACAGGCAGGACCCGGAGAGCATACCGTTTCGGCAACCGGTCGATCCGCATACGCTCGGCATTCCCGATTACTTCGATATCGTCAAACGTCCGATGGATTTGTCGACTATCAAAAAGAAATTGGATATCGGGCAGTATTCGGATCCGTGGGAGTACGTCGATGACGTCTGGCTGATGTTCGATAATGCGTGGCTCTATAATCGAAAGACCAGCCGGGTTTATCGATACTGCACCAAGGTGATTCTCGAGTCGGTAATGTCGGTTTCGTTTTTACAGATTTCTGTGAATTTGCTTGCAGTTGTCGGAGGTATTCGAGGTGGAAATCGATCCCGTGATGCAATCGATGGGTTACTGTTGCGGGAGGAAGTACACTTTCAATCCGCAAGTGCTGTGCTGTTACGGGAAGCAATTGTGCACGATTCCGAGGGACGCCAAGTACTTCAGTTATCAAAACAGGTCAGTCGTCGATCCGCATTTTTGTTGATCGTAATTACAGGGACCTGTAAACTTTGCATGCTTTGCGTGAGATCGCCTAACCGCTTTTTCCTTTTGGGGGTTTTTACCAAGGAACTTTACACTGACAAGTAGGGAGATCAAGCTGTCACTTTCACGTTTCGAAACACTCGTTGTGTCCCAGGCAGCTTGTGCTTTGTTGACCGGTCCAACAATGGGGTGGTTTTCTATGACAGAGATGTTCATTCACTTTTAATTCTAGTGTAGAGTTTCTTGGGGTTTACTCGATTCGCGTTATGTCAAAATTATTAAGGGGTGCACCGAGATAATTGCCCGCTTTTAACACGTGAATGTCTTGTTTTCCCGTTCCTCCGCCACCATTTAACCACTCGGGCTCGCGCTTGTTGTGTGTGATGATGATGTGTGTGCTTGACGCGTTTCGTTGCGGGTGCAAAACACAGTCTAAAAGCGTATGGACTCGGCTCCGACAGATACACCTTCTGCCAGAAGTGCTTCAACGACATCCAGGGCGACACCGTGACCTTGGGAGACGACCCGACCCAAGCGCAAACGTAAGTCGCACCTCTTTCCCCGCCATTTCGGTTCCGACTGACAGATTCTCGTCTTTGTCTGAATGAAGGGCGATCAAGAAAGACCAGTTCAAGGAGATGAAAAACGACCACCTGGAGATGGAGGCGTTCGTCCACTGCACGGACTGCGGCCGGAAGTTGCACCAGATCTGCGTCCTGCACAACGAGAACATCTGGACGCAGGGCTTCGCGTGCGAGGAGTGCCTGAAGGGCAAAGGGCAGAAGCGGCGCGATAACAAGTTCAACGCGAAACGGCTGCCCGTGACGAAGCTCGGCATGTACATCGAGAATCGGGTCAATAACTTTTTGAAGAAGAAAGAGGCCGGTGCGGGCGAGGTGTCGATTCGGGTCGTGTCCAGTTCGGAGAAGATGGTCGAAGTGAAGCCGGGAATGCGCTGTAAATTCGTCGAGACCGGTGAACTCTCGTCGGAGTTTCCGTACAGGGCGAAGGCGCTTTTCGCCTTTGAGGAAATTGACGGCGTCGACGTCTGTTTCTTCGGGATGCACGTGCAGGAGTACGGGTCGGAGTGTCCGGCGCCGAATACGCGACGCGTCTACATCGCCTATTTGGATTCGGTGCACTTTTTCAAGCCGCGTCAATTCAGGACTGCCGTTTACCACGAGATTTTGTTGGGCTATATGGACTATGTGAAACAGTTGGGGTACACGATGGCTCACATCTGGGCCTGTCCGCCTTCGGAGGGTGACGATTATATTTTTCATTGTCACCCTCTCGAACAGAAAATACCGAAACCTAAGAGACTGCAAGACTGGTACAAGAAGATGCTCGATAAGGGCATCATCGAGAGGATAGTCCTCGATTACAAAGTAATTTTTTCTTATAACACGGTTTAATGGAAAGTGTTATTTTATTTCTCTTTCTTTCACTTAGGATATTTTAAAACAAGCGATGGAAGATAATTTGAGGTCGGCTGCGGATTTGCCTTACTTTGAAGGCGATTTCTGGCCGAACGTCCTCGAGGAGAGCATAAAGGAACTCGACCAGGAGGAGGAGGAGAAGAGGAAACAGGCTGAGGCTGCCGAAGCAGCCGCCAATGCAGTAAGTTATCTTTCATTTAACGCTACCGGAGTTTAATTTGTTTGTGACTGAATATCTGAAATGTATGAAATTTTCCCATTTCTAGATATTTTCACTAACGGAGGAGTGCGAAACTGGTCCGGACGGTAAAAAGAAGGGCCAGAAGAAGGCGAAGAAGAGTAACAAATCGAAAGCGAATCAAAGGAAGAATAGCAAAAAATCAAACACTCCACAAACCGGCAACGATCTGTCTGCGAAGATATTCGCAACGATGGAGAAGCACAAGGAAGTGTTTTTCGTGATACGGCTACACTCGGTCCAATCGGCAGCCAGTCTGGGGGTGAGTCATCAAGTCCAAAGATCCCTATCCCTGTCTAATTTTCGAACCAAGTCATTCAACAATCGAATTAAAATTTACCTTTCTCTCCTACCCATTGAATTTATACCAATTGCGGTACTGTGTCTATTTAGTGACTAGTCTATACTAATAGTTGTGATAATGATTTTTGTCGAATTTTAGGCGATCCAAGATCCCGATCCGTTCATAAATTGCGACCTGATGGACGGCCGGGACGCGTTCCTCACCCTGGCCCGCGAGAAACACTACGAGTTTTCGTCCCTGCGACGCGCCAAATACAGCAGCATGTGCATGCTCTATGAGTTGCACAACCAAGGCCAGGACAAGTTCGTCTACACCTGCAACCACTGCAAGGGCCACGTCGAGACTCGCTACCACTGTACCGTCTGCGACGATTTCGACTTGTGCATCCAGTGCTACGACAAGGAGGGCCACCCGCACAAAATGGAGAAACTCGGCCTCGACCTCGACGACGGCTCGTCCCCGAGCGACCCGAAACAGGCCAACCCGCAGGAGGCGCGCAAACTGTCGATACAGCGGTGCATCCACTCGCTGGTGCACGCCTGCCAATGCAGGGACGCCAACTGCCGACTCACCAGCTGTCAAAAGATGAAACGGGTGGTGACCCACACGAAAGTGTGCAAGAGAAAAACGAACGGCGGTTGCCCCATCTGCAAACAGTTGATCGCGTTGTGCTGTTACCACGCGAAACACTGCCAGGAGACCAAGTGCCCGGTGCCCTTCTGTTCCAACATCAAACTGAAATTGAAGCAGCAGCAATTGCAACAGCGGTTACAGCAAGCGCAACTTTTGCGAAGACGCATGGCGGTGATGAACACGAGGACCGTGCCGCAGAGTAATACGATGCAAGGGGGTGCGAATAACGTGGGGTTGTCTTCGTCGGGAGGGGTGCAATCGGTGGTTCCGGGGGCGGTCAGTCCAGCGAATTCGATCGGTTCGGGCGGTCTCGGCGGGGGTGGGCCCGGCATGGGGATCCAGTCGCCCCATCCACCGGGTATAGGGTTGAAATGCGGGACGCAGACGCCGCCCGCCAACGTGCTGCAGGTGGTGAAGCAGGTGCAGGAGGAGGCGGCGCGGCAGCAGGCGCCCCACGTGGGGTACGGGAAGGTGACGCCGGGGGGGCCGGGGCAGAACATGCCGCCGCCGCCCCAGTTGAGGACGATGGGGCTGTTGGCGGCGGACCAGGGCGGGAATCTGCTGCCGATGGGGCAGTGGCAGCAGCGGTATCCCGGTGGGGGTGGCGGGGCGGCGACGGGCGCGCCGGGGCAGGGGTTGAGGCAGCCCGGGCCGCCGCTGATCCCGCAGCAGCAGCAGCAGGGGCAGCAAGGCCAGATGGGGCAGGCGGCCATGCAGCAGGGGCAGCAGCAGGGGGCGGTCGTGAGGCCGCCCGGTGCCGGGGGTATCAATAATCCGTCGAACGCCATGCAGAAGCAGGCGCTTCAACAGTTGATGCAGACGTTGAGGTCGCCGCAGTCGCCCGAACAGCAACAGCAGATTTTGACGATTCTCAAGGCGAATCCCCAGTTGATGGCCGCCTTCATCAAACAACGACAGGTTGGTTTCTATGTCGGTTTTACTCGTTATCTTTTGTAATGGTCCATTATGAAGTTGCGATTTTTTTATTTTTTTTTAACCACTTTTCGCAATATCCGAAATACAATTTATTCATATTTGTAATGACGAATTACACTATGATTTTCTAGTTTCTTTTACCACAGTTTTTACTCTATGCTTTTACTTTGTAACAACGGATTTCTTCCTCAAGTTTTAGCATTACATGTAGACAAGTATGTGGGTTTTTAAAATTAGGTTAGTCGTTTTCAGTGAATTTTAAATTATCGTTAAATTTTAATTGTTCAAAGGGTCAGTCGATTCTTATTTAATGAGGTATTTTCATGTATTTTTCAAAATAGCTTATCCGATACTATGGTATTCAACAATTGAGAAGGTATTTTTTTATTTAAAATAAATTTAAAAAAAAATTCTGATGACGTCAGCTACTCCGAGTTTTCTATGATCCAGTAGATGGTGCCACGCGTAGTTACAGTTACGGTGTTGATCCGTGCTATGAGCAGCGGGTGTTTTCCTCATTTTCGGAGGCATAATCACATAATTTTATTAAGAACACGAAAACACGGATGTCAGCAGACACTTACATAACGTCAAAATGTCGGTAATCGGTAGTTCACCTAAAATTATTAATTTTTTATGAGCGCCATCCATCGACGAGCTGTGTCAACGATTTGGAGTTGCTGATGACGTCACGAAATTTTTTTGTAATCACAATAACTTATTGAAAATTATTTTTTTCAACAAAATTCTTACGCAGAAGTCATTTTGCGCCATATGCGAATATGTATCAGTCATAAAATTTAAATTTTATGTCCCGTGAAAATACCTCATTAAATAAAGGGAGAATGATATCTTTCTGAAGAAAAGGAAATTGTCAAATATTATCTTTGCTTCTTGGCATTTAAAATACCCGGTTACCCTACTTGTTGATACTTACATAACTCTGTGAAACCTTGCTTAATTCAGCGAGGTGCAAAACAGTTTTTCGAACTTATCTCCGATTCGGCCAGATAATAAGTGCGTTCTCTTTTAGGCGCAGGCCCAGATCCAGCAGTCCGCCGGCGGCAGCATCGGCGCCGCCGCCCCCCAGCAACTGCAGCACATGCTGAACCAACAGCAGACGCCGGCGCAACACCCGAGCCGACTGCAGATGCAAGGAGGCATGTTGGGTCCTCAGGGACCGGCCCAAGGCCTGAACCAAGGACCCAACCAGACGATGACGCAACAACAGCAATGGTACAAACACCAACACATGATGGCGATGCAACGGCAACAGCAACAACAACAACAACAGCAGCAGCAGCAGCAGCAACAACAGCAGCAGCAGCAGCAACCGTTTCAACAGCCGACAGCGCCACCCTCGTATCAGCAACGGCTGCCGGCGATAAGGCAGCCGCACATGAGCTACAACAACTCGTACCAGCAGGAGCAGCAGTACCCGCAGATGCAGGGGCTGAAGCCGACGGCGCCGCCCCCGGTGCCGTCGCCCCAGGGGGTGATGGGGCCGCCGCCGGGCGGCATCTCGGTGCAGCAGCAGCAGCAGCTGATGCAGAGCGTGCGTAGCCCGCCGCCGAACCGCAGCCCGCAGCCGAGTCCGTCGGCGCGGCCGAGTCCGGGCAATCCGCGGAACCAGGCGGCCGTGCCGAGTCCGAGGGGGCCGCAGCCGTCGCCGCACGATCTGGCGACGTCGGAGATGCTGTTGGGGGGACAGAACCACACGGGGGCGCTGCATCCGCACGCGTCGCCCGCGGGCGGTAACAATAACGGGCAGGAGACGGGCGAGGTGATCACGTTGACGCCCCAAGACCAACTCAGTAAATTCGTCGAACAGCTTTAGTGGTGAGTGTTCGCGAGTGCGCTCTTGTCTTCTCTTTACTGTTATTGGCAACAACGAACTAATAACGGTGGTGCTCTATGATTCCTGTGTGTGTCTCTCTCTCTCTCTCCTTCGATCGTTTCCTTTTTTCATTTAATAATAACAATCTTTTAGTTTTTCTTGATTTTTTTTTTTGTACAAAATGATAAGGAACAAACAAGTGTAAACAAAGTGATTGTAAATGTATACTTAAGACCGCAACCAAAAAAACTGTGTAGCTATGATACATTTTTTGAAAATGAATGATTATGATGTAAATACGGCGTAGATTAATTGCAATTATTATGACTAGATCGGATCCGATTTATGTATGTATTATTATTACTCTGATGATGATTGTACATAGTGTTTAATACAACTTGTATAATAACAATATAAATAATGTTCGTGAATATTTACCTTTTATGATGATTAATAATAATTATTGATGATTATGTTGTGAATGAAATGAGGATACCTAAAAGTATTTGGCTTGCGAGGCTGTGTTCTTAACTTAACAAAACAAAAACGGATTGTTACCTTTTCGGAGAGGTAGACGACATAGCTACGCACTGTTGCTATTTGTTTTTTCTTTTCTTTTTTATATTAATAATAATTATGAATTAATTAATAATAATATGATATCGATTCGTACGTGACAAGTATAATTGACTCTAGTAAGAAGTGATGATGATGATTATGCTATCCTGTATAAAGTTAAACAAAAATAGAAGCAAGATTTTTACCGAGACTGTAAGTGTGTGTCGGTAGCTATTGTGATGGTGGCTTCTCAAGGCCCTATTTGTTTTTATATAATATATTTATAATTTATATATCGTCTTGTTTTCATGTGTTATACATTCCACTACAACTACAACAAATAATAATAATATTTGAGACAAAAATTCTTGTGTGGAGTGGTGCTGGCACCTGACAATCTCGACCCCGCCAGTGCAATAACTTACACAAAAATTAAAGAAAAAAACACTCCATCCTAATTTATTACTGAACATACATCAAGTAGATTAATTAGTGTTAAGTATTATACAAAAGAGAAATAAACGATATTTCAAAAATATTCCAGTCACATGTTTCATCGTCAAAGATTTGCATATCACCCAAAATGAACGAGCCCTTTCGTTAGTACAAAAATGGGGTCACAATAGATGGAACCAACGAGTGCAATATCAATTTCATTTATTGCATTTTCAAACTACAGACAGGTACCTCAATTTACAAATAGTATAAAACTTGTAGCAGTATCACAACGAGACATTCTTTTCAGTTCTTCGAAATTAAATTTTCCATATGTAGAATCTAAAAAAGTGGAGACGCACCATCGATCTTTCTTTACATATTGTTGAGAATGATGGGAGCTGTAATTAAAACTCTCATTTAATCGAAACCGATCTACAATTTGGCTGAAAATAGGGACTCACCAACTCTGATTACTACAACGAAGGAAGCGAAAAGGACCAAGTTTGCCAGTACAGATTCTCGACTCTTCTTACGATCCTCGTCAGGATTTGCACCGAAATTTCCTTGAATTCGTTTCATATTTCGATTTTGTAGTAATTTTTAAGACTTCTCGTGTGTTCTACGATTTTATGGGTTAAGTAGAGGTCAATGAACTTTTTGACAGAACAGAACTCAAAATCGATTTATTGTCAGAGTCGACTTTATAAGAAAAATTTCAATAAATTAACGTCCTAGAAGAATAACCTGGAGAAGTATCATGAAAATATGAAAATAGATCTAAATTTGTAGGGAAAATTCAAATTTTCCTAATATTGCATCAGCTTTTTCTTGCAACATCATGACAACTCTGTTTAAGTTACAAGGACCTAGTATAGAGGTAAAATCTCGAAATAAATAAAAGAAAATAGGCAGAAAAAGATTAAAACGAAATACAACAAAATGCATACCACACGTTACATAGTCATTTTACTGATAATTTCAAGTCTTATCATTTTTATAGTCATATAAAGCAATCGAATAACCTGTCCAGGTTACTTCTTGGCAACTCGTGAAAGTGTCACTTCATTCATAACCTCTGATTTTAATAATAGTGCTTACATATGTTTTTAAAATAAATTATTAACAAATTTGTGGAATTCTTTCGAAATATTTAGCAATGGATAATCCAAAATCAGGGAATCCCCAAGCTAAAAGTGAGTACAGGTAAAAATAAATTCAGTAATAATTAAAAATATTTTTTTTAGAAGTCGGAGCTGATGGTGTGTCGAAAAAGGAACGTAGAGCTTTAAAGGTACAAGAAAAGGGTGGAACCAGCCCGCAGGTCGATGTTAAATCAACAGAAGCATCTCTGAAGAATCAGAACACTAAACCTAATGTTACCCATAGTACTAACGAGAAAAAGGATCTAAAATCTGATGAAACAAGTAAACCTTCTCCTACTGGGCAACTCTCTGAAAAAGAATTGCGAAAGCAAGAATGGGAGAAAAAGTTGGCGGAGAAAAAGCCACTGCAAAAAAATACTAAAGATACGACATTAAGTAAAGCCGAATTGAAAGCGAAAAGGAGAGAACAACAAGAATCGCAACGATTGACGAAATCGAATCCTAATAAACCAGAACAAAAACAACCGCTAAGCAAAGAAAAGGAGGCCAGTCCTGTTCAGAAAATTCTTAGTCCTCCGGGTAGTAAAAATATTTCATCAGTAAAGAAACCTGTAATATCGAAGCACAAATCGGAAAGGGGCAAAGTCCAATTAGTAAGCCATTTATACGTAGACAATATCAAGAAGTCGGAGTATGAAGAAACTTTGGTCAATTACAAGAACGTACATCCCGTTTTCGTACGTTTAGGAGTTCAATACTCCACGAAAACGATCCTCGGCTCCAATGCCAGATGCATGGCTCTACTCGGAGCCGTTCGCAATTTGGTTGCCGATTTGCACACGCCCCCCAAACAAGAATTCTGCAGATACCTGGAGTCCGTACTGCAATCGTGCGTCGCCTATCTTCAGTATTGCCGCCCGTTCGCCGTTTCCATGACAAACGCGTTGAGATCGTTCAAAAGTAAAGTGCAAGAAGCCACGAAACTGGAAGCCGATTCGAAAAAGAAAAGTTTCCTCCTGGACGCCATTGACACTTTCAAGGAGGAGGAAATCGCTAAGGCCGATGAAGCCATCAGCCTGAAGGTGAACGAAAAAATTGTTGATGGAGACGTCATTTTGACATATGGGTGGTAAGGCAGTTTCCTGTAATTACAGAGTTGGTTTGAGACTTTGCTAAAACAAGTTTTTCCAGCTCCTCTTTAGTGAAAAAGATTCTTTTCGATGCTCACAAGAAACTGAAGAAGTTCGAGGTGATTGTGGTTGATGGTCGACCTCTTCTGGAAGGTCGCCAAATGCTTTTACGCCTGGTTCAAGCCGGGATAAGTTGCACTTACGTACAACTGAACGCTCTGTGTTATGTCATGAGTTCGGCTACTAAAGTTTTGTTGGGTGCACATGCCCTTTTGACCAACGGCTATGTCATGTCGCGCATTGGCACCGCCCAAGTTGCCCTGGTGGCGCAAACTTACAACAAACCGGTGCTAGTTTGTTGTGAAACGTACAAGTTTAGTGAACGCGTTCAAACCGATTCCTTTGTGTACAACGAACTTGGGAACACCGAAATGCTGATGAATATCGACACTTTGGAGGAAGCGACTCCGCTTTTAGCCGCAACTAAAGTCGATGGTAATTTGCAGGTTTTGAATTTGTTGTACGACGTTACGCCTCCTAATTTAATCACGGCGGTTGTTACAGAACTCGCTATATTGCCTTGTACTAGTGTGCCGGTGGTGCTAAGAATAAAGCCCACGGAGTTTGTGTAAAAATTTAATCAAATGTATATTATTATATATAACCTAATGATTTTCATTTCATATTATCATATCAACTTCCTTTTTGAATCACTCTTTTCAAGTAGGGTCTTTAAGTCCCCCCTAAGTTCCCTTTGAAATTTACAATTACTGCGGTACGGTCTTAATCATAAAAAAATACCGATAATGAGTAGGTATTATCAAAATTTATCATTTTTTGATATCCTGGTTTGTGTCTCGGGTTTGGCCGTTTGGCACATTAGTGGTGGGTAGGCAACCAATTAAACATGTAGCAATTTTCGTTTTTTCATGTTGGCATTTCCAAAATCTCGTAAGTCATAAGTCATTCCCGAGGTCATTCATGTCAAATATGTCTACGGTCTGTCACAGGACGTAAACAAAAAGCTTTTTTAAAAGAACGCATAAACAGTGTTTAATTCGGTTTATTTTTATTCAGTCGACTTTGTTTGAGTGATTTACACGCTTATTTACTTAAGGGTGGTGGTTTTCCGGTGTCGGTAGTGTGTCAATTAATTATAACCTCCAATGACAGACTTTCATTAATTAGGCAAAAACTGTCGGTTCTCGGTTTATTTTCTTTGGAGAAATGGGTAAAGTGGAGCAGTTGAAAGACGACGTCCCCGGGATGTCGCCCCAGACGGAAGCCAGCAAATTGCTGGAGCAAGCCCTCATGCAAATGGACGGTATCATATCAGGTAAACCCCCACGCTACATCCATATTTCAGCATTAAATTATTAGATTAATAAAACATATTGAAACCCTAGGAATGTACTCAAGAAGATGCCTGTTGTTTTTCCTGTAAATAAATGTAAATAAGGACACGTGCGGAAGAATGGTAGTAAAATGTGATATTCATTAACCAAGCGTTGAAGGTTTGATGAATGTGTCGTTGTCCCCATCGGCTTCCGGTGTTTCCTGCACCGGTAGAGTGTGCACCGCGTAAAGTCCGGTTGATTAAGGGTAGAGGGTGGAAGCGCGCGCAATCCGGAGCGTCGCGACGCTTCGGAGTCTGTCTGGCATCCGCCAGTCGCTGCCGCAATTCAAACTTCAACAGGTGTGTCGCTCATTTCGCCACACATTCAATCGCGAAATTTCCAAATCCCCCGACAATAAATAATCCGACGCTTTGCCAATAACCGCCGTAGTGCCGATCAGAAAAATTATCGTTTTTATCATGTAATTACCGAGATTAATAATGCGGTCGCTTTTTATTGTCTTATTCAATAATGGAATTCCTCGAGATGAAAGTATTCTTGGGCATAATGCGGGGTGATTCGTATTGAAGGATTGAGGCCGAATGACGCGTTGGTGGTGGCTTAATATGTGCCATTCGGGCCAACTCGGGGACGGACATGCCGTCACCAACAGTGAGTTATATTATCGTTCGCCCTTTTTAACCCACTTTTCCACTTTACAGAGCCTTAATTACACTTCCACCCGGGAGAGCTGCGGTCTAGTGTGCGGCTGGCGTTTTTCCCCTTTTGTACGGCCCACACATTATAACATTAAAAAACGTATATAAAAGTTTCTTCTTGCGGAAGAGGCACGCAATTATGTCGTCCACCCCAAAGGGGGACTCGAAGTGGATGTTGCAGTTTCACGGAACTGCGGTGGCCATCAATATCCGTCACATTTTTTCCGGTTTTTAGGACTGGGAAATGGAGAAAGCCCGGAAATGATGGGGAAAAGTTGTTAATTCGGTGCGGTGTGATTGCAGGCAACGCCAGTTCGCTCACTGCCCATTCGCCCGATTACGGTTTCGCATCGACGACGCCCGCCGGGGTGAGGGACGCCGCCAACGCGCTCGTTAGCGCCATTCAGAGCGTCCCCGGGGCCCCGCCGCCCGACCCCAACGTCGCCAAAGTCCTAATGTGCTGGCTCCAACAGGTAAGATACGATTTTCATCGCCACAAAGGCGCTTTCACACACCCCCGATAACAGGTGTTTTGGGGGTAAGGGGCGGTTTGACCGCGCCGGTTTCGCACATGATTTGGCACGCAAACGCGATATTTCGCCGCTCCGATGGTCATTCACTAAACCCCATGAGCTCCCTCGATGGTTTTCATCAGGGGGTGTTGTACATTCGGGGAAATAATTTGAGGGACACGTCGAGTATGCGCGCCGAATGTAGGCAACCAAACATACGCAAAATTTTAGTTCTGGCTGATGGACGAAAAACCCGGACACTCGAATTTTGAGTGAAATTCAAAGTGACGTAACTCCTAAACCAAAAGAGTAATTTCAAAAAAATTGCAATTTCTGTTAAGTCGCATTCTTGAGCAAAAAAGGGGGCAATACGCCTCATTGAAAATGCTGTTTTTTACATAAAATATTGAATTTTTGAATTACGTCTTTCACTTTTGGTCTGGTTTCCTGAGAAAATATCCCTGCGGTGTATGATTGGTTGCCTAAATGTCGGGGCAGCTGCTCGATATGTCCCCATTTTTATGACGCTTAGTGTACAATATTATTATGCGAGCGCGAAATCGTGCCTCGCATTTTAACGGTTCCATACACGATACGAGCCCTTTTCTCGGTTATTCGCCGTTCTCGGCGCGTTATTTATTCATAAGGACGTGCGGGTGGTGGCATCAGATAGTCGACGTAAATCACTCGATGCAGTTTCGTTTTATTTATCCGTGGTGGTGTCGCTGTACGATATGCACGCGTTTTTTTCCGATCTCGTTTATTAATCCGGTGGGATGCAAATGTGGCCCGGAATTATTCAGCCTCATCACGGAACGTCGCACGCCGGGTTGTTATACGGTCCGAATGGCCGGACCCAGATGTAACGCTGGTGGCATTCAAATTTGTTTTACGTCGGTGCGGTTCGGTCGGGCGCGGAATCCGGGACGAATTCCGGGCGCTTTCCGTGTGCGTACCGAAGTCCGGGGGACGGTGTGTTAACGCTCCGCCGCCGCCGGAGTCGACACACTTTCGCAATTCGCTTTTTACGGTTTTCGTGTAACCCACTCGGGTTCCTTTCTCTCGAAAACGTTGTTATTTATCGACCTGTTGTTCCTCATGTCGGTACGTTTTCGTGATGATTTATTGTAAACGAACTTTATACTTTGACGGTTATACACGCTGATTCGAAAGTATACAGCATTACCGCTTTAGGGCCGCTTTCCTTATAGGTTGAAATGAGCCATAAACTTCCTATGAAGGTAGGTTCGCAAAGGCTTGAGAAATACAGGCTGTTTGATAAAAACTCCAGAACGCCACAGTTTCTTTGGTTGTCATCCGATTTCAAAAACCCATCAACAAAAAATTATTTATTTTTCATGCTTTACGAATAGGCCTTGTCACCAAATTTTTTCCCTCAACTTCTTTTTTCAATATTGGTAAATTTAACTTTTTTAATAATAAAACGGTATTATTTCCAATTCAAAGTTGAAGTAGATATTTTTTTCTATACCATCGGTCAATAAAAAAGTTGATTTTTCTTAATACTCATCAGAAAAACGTAAAAAATGATTCGCCAGATTTGGTCGGATTAAACAAAAAACGTCATTTTCACGTTTGCTGTGGAATCCAAAGCACTCCTGAAACTGACATTTCTTAAAATTTAATTCAAATCAGGCGAAACTTTTTATGCGTTTTCTTGGATAAACATTGAAAAAATGACCACTTTCTACATACCATAGTAAAGAGAAAAATACATACTTCAATTCTAAATTAGAAGTAATCGTACTTTATTCTTAAAAAATTAAATTTACCAATGTTAAAAAAAGAAGTTGAGGGAAAAAATTTGGCGGCAAAGCCTATTCGTAGAGCATGAAAAATAAATCATTTTTTGTTGATGGGTTTTTGAAATCAGATCACAACCAAAGAAACTGTGGCGTTCTGGAGTTTTTATCAAACAGCCTGTATACGGGGCGTCACTTTTTAGTACTTTTTACATTTCCACTGCATTTTTCAGAGACATGACAACCATAATCGAGAAAAAGTTTTAGATAATAAGGAAAGCCTATCATATGAGCTTCTAGAAAACTGTTTGGCGATTCTTGTATCTTCATTAATTCCAAAGATATCGCTGTTTCAGCGCTGCTGGTTGGGGTAGAATGAGTTAAAATTTGAAGATAGGGTATCCATTTTATTTGAAACTTTTTCTCGATTTTGGTTGACATGCCTCTGTGACATGCCGTAGTGAAAATGTTGAATGTGGCACCCTGTATCTATTAACCCTTCGGGGACCTCTCTTTCTAAGAGCTTTTCTTCTTATTTTGACCTAAAGAATCTACCCTGAAGCGAATCAGCCTGTATTCGGGAGGGGAAATTGGATTTCGCCCGGGAAAAATGCTCACACGAGTAAATAATAATACGTTATCGTATAGTGGAGCGGCTCTAAAACGGATTTATGTAAGACACGGTGTTATAGTCCCTCCTGAGGGAGAAAGCCGTGACCGGTTCGTTTACGGAATCTCCGCCTGAAAAGGGGGAGCTTTGCACCGAACAAAACTCTTTTTAAGCTTCCCGGATAGTCTAAACTCTAAACAATGCGACAAAAAAAGTGACGATTTCGTGTTTCAAATCTGTTTCGGGTATACGACGACGTCTCGGTAATTTGTAGCCACCGTTCGGGAATCGAATAGAGGAGAGATCCAGGCGATGATGTTTCAGGAATAGTCTCTGGCCCGTCCCCGGTTTTTCAAACCCAGTCGTGTCAACACGATTTTGTAGCGACGACTCTAAAATTGTCGCCTCTTATAAACTCTGACCGATCGACTTTTCGGATCATGTGAGAACACATGTTTAGTGACTTTCTCCCAGTGTTCGCACATCTCTCACCGAGATTTTTCTGTTGAATTAAATTGAGTGGCTACCTGTAGAGTTTTCTGGAAAATATGCAGCGCGACTTTTCCGACGAGGAAGAGGACGAGGTCACTTTCCTTTTGCGTCTCAAGCCGGCACCGACGCCGCCGGTGCGGAGGCGGCGTCCCGACGTCCACCCCCAACAGCCGCACGTGCCCAAGGGCTGGGACGTGGTGATCGAGCGTCGCGACGCCTACTCGCCGCCGTCCCCGGCGACTTCGCGCCGTTTCAGCCTAGATTCTCGCGTAAATCCGGCGCCCCCTTCACCCCAAAGACGCTCCTTCGACATCCCCGAGGAAATCGCGCCGCCTCTGCCCCCGAAATTGCAGCCCTCTGCGCCCCCGCACGAGATTTTCGACGATTGGCCCTCGAATTCGAATTATCCGAACGTGCCGCCGCCCCCGATGCACTATCGACCCTCGCCCGTTCGGATCCGGGAGGATTCGATAAGTGCACAAGGTAGATTATGCATGCGATATCGACCGGATCCTCTGCGTAAAACCGGACGAGTACGGCGCTTAAATAGTTTGATGGAATCCGGGACGCGTTCTCCATTATGTTGATGCCGTTGCAAACTCCCGGATTTCGTCCCTTTTTTTATTCGTTTAGTTTTCAATCTGGCTTGCATTTTCTGCACGTTTTCCAGCGCAGGCCAATAATCCGGGCTGCTGCGCTTACCGGAACCAAAGTTTCGGCCGGAATTCCGGCGGTCCGGATTTAATTTCGAGTTACTGTGCGGAGGACCGGTTTCGCGTTAACGTAGAAAAGCCGCCGCCTCCGCCGACGAGACCGCCTAAAATCGTGAGGAGTACGCCGTCACCACCCCCTGAAACAACGGTTAGTATGTATTCGAGGGACAAAGTCTAGTTTAGGGCGTTTTCATGATTTTAATTGAGCGGAATTTCGCGCTAATTAAGCCTGATTAGGCTTTATAACGGGTGAAGTCGTTTTTAATTGGATCATTAATCTTATTTTTTTGTTTCAGGTAAGAGTTCGGATTAATTTCCATCCCCTCGTAAGATATGGTGCATGGTATGTACAGTATTTATAGTTGCATGAAGAGAGTATTGCTTAACAGAAAAGGGGAGAGTCTATTTTGTAATAGGGAAATGATGGATGTAATAAAAGGCAGGCTGCCTATTAAATTTCGCCACTAAAAGGGAGCTTTCGCTTGCGATATTAAAAGCGGACTGCATATTATTATTTTCTCGTGGTATTTTTTTTATCGTGCTTTGGTTTTATGAATGCGGCTTTTCTTCCTTCTCCTTTTACCGTATATTTTCTCCTGAAATTTCCAATTGTCGGGTAAATAATGACAGCGACGAAATAAATTCCTCCTCATGCGAACTCCGATATTTGTATTCATTGTGTGCGCCTTTTGACTATCCATCAACCTCGAGGCGGACGTGCAATTACCCGTCTTCGTCATTGTCCACTTCTTTTCTTTGCACAACACTATAGGAAATGAAACGAGTGGGACGTATATGGCGAATAAACCGGAAGTCTGAATCTTTCAATTCGAACAATCCGGTATAATTTGCGTTCGAGTATTTGAGTGAAAAATCGTTTTCTCTCGAGTCTCGACTGATGGCGACGAAAAGGGTTGAGGGTAACATGTGGCGAATTTAGGTTTGCATTTGTATTTCCGTTGGTAGCAGGAGGCGAGAATCGGGCCTCGGGGTTGAAATGATTAAACTGTACCGCATGCCCTCTGCGCTTATATGTCTCGCTCTCTCGATGTGTATTAACGAGGTCGTTTTGTTCAGAGAACACTGGGCCCTCCATTATCCCTCCTTTCGCCGTATAGAAAAGTACGGATTGAGATATTCGGATTTTCGACATTATTCGTGGGCAAAGTGATAAGGTGTTCACTTTGAAACTTGCCCAAACAAACATCACGCCGATGGGGTAGTGGCAAATGCAAATCCACCCCAGTGACCCACGTGATTTTCCCCGAAACCCAAAAACTAGTCGAAAAAGAGTCTGATGAATGTATTTTATGACACAGTTCGGGGTGGGTGAACTCTCCCATGCGGTCCCCCGTCACCAACTGTTCACTCGGCATTTCTCGCCGCTTTATTTATATAAATTAGACGGGAGCTATTTTTAAGTCTCGCCCGATCCACGCATAAGGCACAAGGCGAAGTGAGAGAATAATTGACACGAGACGTCTTGCGTTTATCTCGCAGACGCATAAACAAAGTACCGAAAATCTACTGCACTCGCTCTCGTGTCTAGAGACTGCGAGATGCCGATGTAGATTCGTTTTTAGTTCAAACCGGAGAACCAGAATGACGTCGCCTACACTCAAAGAGACGGTGAAACTGTGAAACTGATGTGAAACAGAGTTTTAGTCTTAATTGAGTCGGTTCCGATGTCGGTTATCATCCGTCCTCGGCGATAATCGTCCGATTCGTGCTCCCGTGCATAATAACAACGATAAGTGCCGTCGGGCGAACGGCGAAGAGGTGAATAAACGTGTGGAGTGCGGCGATAAGGTCTCGAGTGAGGACGTGCCCGTGAATCATTCCGGGATTAAAGTCGTGATCGGATTTTTGCGGGGGTGATGAGTCGGTGATGATGAGGGAGCTCGGGGGTGGCGCAGTGGTCGCCGCAGTGGTCGCCGTCTTGGAAAAACGCGAAGACGTTTCTTCGTCTTTTGACAATAACAATGGGAGGAATTGCGCTCGTGCCCCGTCGTTCTATCGGCCGGCCAAAAATAGAGCGGAGCGTCGCGGCGTCGGCGTCGCCTTCGGGCAGGACGACGCTTTCCGCAGCGCCGTCGAAGATTTCGACAGCGTGGCCGAAGACGTCGAGAAATTCGTGGCTCTCGATCACAGTTTTCACGACAGAGAGGGCTCGATGAAGAAGACGGATTTTCGAGTGGACGAGGACGCCTCGCGCTCGAACGACGCCTATCGGCGGGCAGAGTGCGGGCGTCGGGACGCCTCGGACGAATTGGATTTCAGTTCGGGCAGTGACGATGAGGAGGAATCCACGAGCGACGACGACGAGGATGAAGAGCACGTGATCGGGGGTGAAGGGTTGGCCACCATCGACGAGGAGGACAGGACCACCCCGCAGTCCGGACCTGTCTATCGAGGTACTTACAGCCCTGAATAATTTAATAATGCCGACCCGGATTCGAGGGTGATGTGTATAGCGAAACAGTAACGGTGATGCGATTTTCGTTTCGTTTCAATCCGGAAGGATTCTTTTGGGTTATTTTTAGGTCTCGATTTAATAATATCAAGAGAGGAAAAAAAGCGCGGATAAGTCTGCAACGATTGGTGTGATTTTATTATTGGGCCACATGCCTAGCCGGGGCCATGTGTAAATAAATTTTTCGGTCTGGAAATAGTTGCGCACCTCGATTTCGAACATTGGACGTATGTTTGTTCGTTTCGGAATTCCTTCGGTTTAATTTTACAAATGAGTTATTTTCATTTTTAAAGAGGCGGCAATTATTCGCTCTTTACAAGATTCGCGGACTTTCATTGCATATTCGTCCTGTAAAAGTGGACTTTCCGGATTTGTAATGTAAATGAATGTTTGGAGCAAAGAGGAAAAAGAAATATCAGAGGTTTTATTACGTCACCAAAATCCGATCCGTCCGGATTTCCGTCTGGTAGATCCGGACAAAAGTCCCACAGAGAAATGCGACCGTCTCGTTATTATCTCCATCATGCTCGGCGATTTTCAATAAGCTCCTCGTATTTCACGTTTGTATCATGTCGCATTACTAAAGCAAAAAAATAAGGAAAATAATAAAACGTCAACTCGTACGAGCACTTTTTAAAGCGTAGTGGCTTATTGACCGACTTCGGTCCATCCCTCGTCCACTTTATTTCACTCGCCTGCAGAATTTAGTGCTTTTCGTCCTCAATCTCCCCTGCGCGCTCTTTTTCTTTTTTCAAGGGTCATTTCTTGACGGATACCTTTGTAATGTGCGCCACCTGGGCCTCTGTGTACTCTGTGCCTTAGGTATATCCGAGAGGGAAGTGGAGGAGAATGGGCCGCCGTCTTCTGGATTCTATTAGAGAGAGGCAATTACGTTCAGTGGCAATTAATCGATCGTTTTCCGTACAATAAAGTGTACAGAGTAGAGACGGCGCATTTTCCGGCCGTCTCGCTTTCTCCCCCGTTCCAGAATCCGCCATCATCTGGATCTGGCATTTGTCTGGCACACGTCCAAAACATCATCCCACCTCCAGTCGCTCCACCCGAATATTCGAGAGGCAGTTATTTCGATCATGTTTGGGAGCGAAACCGCGACGGATCGTCGAATTCGAATATAATTCGATTAGGTGTCCGATCCGCGATAAATTAAATTCCTCCTTCTGTTACATCATCCGTCATTTCCAGGCGGAATGATATAAGGGAGACACTGTCGCATGCAGAATACCTGTTGAAATAATCCGAAAGTGAATCGTTTTCTGTTACTGTTTCGGTACATTTTTGCTCTCGGATCGATTGCGGTATTGTGATGATTATTATCAGGTCTCGAAGAAGACGATTCCAGTGTCGAAGATGAAGTGACCCTCAAAAATAATCCCGGAGGAGGAGGAGGAGGATGGTCGGGTACTTCGAATCACGACTCCACCTCGGACGTTTCTACCAGTTCGTCGGAAAGGCCGCAAAGTTTGAGAGGTTAATCCAATTAACTTTAACCGTGATACTTTTATTATTTTTATTGGAAAATTTCGTATTAGTGCTCAATTAGACATACGTACAATGTGTCTTGAAAATAATCGATTAATTGGCATCATATGTGTTAGGGTTAGGTGAGGGCATTTTGTCGGATTTCTCAAAAATGACCCAGATATGGCCACTCAAATATGATACCCTGTTGACGGGTTTTTGGTTTTATAACTTTTTAAAGGGCCAAGCTAGGAACTTGATTTCTCTACATCAAAAGACTTAAATGAATTGTGCTTTCAAATTTGTCTGATGCCTTTGCCTTCACATATACTAGTCGTAACTTTGTAGTGAGTAACTAGATTTTGAAGTTTTAGTAACTTTTGCTCTGTAACACTGACTTTTTACCCTGAAGTTTGCTGTGAGTTGGGCTTTTAAAAGTTGGGTTAGCTATTCTTTCTGTCATTTTTGAATAACTTTGAATTTTCACCTATTCGTACGTATTCAGTCCTCTGTTCAATGAAATAACTTTATCTCTATATTTTTCTGTTTGCTTCAAGTTCAAATTCCGTTAAAACATTTCTCGTAAACTGTTTCTCAAGATTATCCGGAAAAATCGAGGGAAAAACTATGCCACAAGTGCCTGTAATCAGTGTAATCTAATTTTTTCATTATTTTCTACTTCCCTGTAATACAGTGATGTGCCTTTTCTTTCGTTGTGTTGTTCCACCTTGTTTTATTGAGGATATTTGAAAATTATTAGAAATTAGTTCGTTTTGGCTAGGATTTAAATGACAATCCATGTCAAAATCTAATATTTTCTGAAGTTTTATATTTAGATTTATTTAGTTACAAAAACATGACAAAACCTAATAACTCTAAATTCCGAGTTAGTTACTCATTACAAAGCTTATCTGCCTGTATAATGCCAATTTATCGGATTATTTTCTGGACACATTGTATAGGAGATTTTCTTTATTGGCTTTAATTGGCTACTGGATTCGAGGATCGGCAAACGAAGGTACGATAATTTATAAACTTAAATTACGTACCGCCATCTGCGCCGGAAATTTGCACAAAACTTTGACGATTATAATAAATAGCATTCCCCAAAGTTACACAAAATCGATTCGTATACGTCGCTAAGTACACGAAATGATTAAAAGTCTAATTTTACAACCAACGGGGGGAAATCGCGCTGTGTACTCGAGCCGCAGTATAAATAATCGTGGCTTTTTTTAAAAATAGTAAAGAGTAAATCAGAGGGAGCGCCCTCCCCCTTTCAGTAGGTATACGAAAAAGTCTCACAAAGTCAGTCTCCACTTGAAACTCGCAGATAGTTCGACCAGATGCAACGGCGATTTCCAATGGATCCGTAAAGAGACCGAAACGGAAATGTCGACCTCATCGACGTCTTTACCGCAAAACACCACCGATTTACCACCGCCCTCGCCCATGGAGGAGGTCGTGACGAAACCACCGATCAACCGATCGAAAACTCCCCGCCGCGACAACAATAAGACTTCCGCCCCCGGAAGCTTGGACAGGAGGCGGCCCACTTCCGGTCACCATCACCAACCTGTCAACCGGCAAGAGAGGGACCAGAGGTCGCGCTCTCAGCACGTGCCGAAGAGTCCGCCCCGGTTGGACGACTTCGCGCCCTGCCAGAACTGGTGCTGCAATCCGCACGATTACGCGTGCTTCGAGAATTTCCACAGGAGGCACGAGAGGAGCGACCCTCAGCGATACGGCTCCAGTCCGATGTTGATGGAGTCGCGGGGCGGCAGCCACCCGGACCTTTACGGGGGCGGCGATTGTGGCGGCGCGAGGTTCAGGCACGATCAGTTCAATATGTCGGGGGGCGGCGCGGGTGGGGGCTGTTGCGGCGGCGGGTATCACGTGGCCGCGCCGCCGCCGCCTCCGCCTTGTTGTTATTATCCTTGGGCGCCGCCTCATCCCTACCTCAAGGTAGTTCTTCTTATCGTTTTATTTCGGCTGGTACTATTATACTGTCGTATATGCGAAAGTGCTACTTACTTACTTACTTTTACTAATAAATATACTAAGTTGTTATATGGGAAATGTTGCGAGTTTAATTAGGAATGTGTGTGATGTTTAGTTGATTAAATTTCTCCGGGGATTCCGGGTGAAATAACGAGCTTTTTGGCTGGGTGCCATGTCTCGAATCCGTACTTTTAACAATAAGACTCGAGCGCGCTTTCTGTTATCAGGGTGTTCCGAAAGTACTGCGAAAAATGGATGGGACGCTCCTTTTTCGAAAGTTTTGTGACAGTCGCTTCTTGGTTGAAAAATGCAATCACAAAAATATTCCAAAAACACAAACAATAGGCTACCAAAGTAAAAGTCCGAATCGAAAAACACTGACCCTATTTTAAATTAAAACCATTTTTAGTACCCTATCTCGAATGAACTTTTTTTCTTAAAATTAAATTAAATTTTTCATAGTATGTAGTTTTGGAGCACCATGTAAACGGTGATCCAATATTTTACTGATTTGGAAAGAAACACTATATCTCAGCTTTTAGAAGATCTTTTGGCGATTTTTTAATTTTGTTCCAGAGAAAATGCAGTTTTATTGCAACTAATTTATTTTCCATTTTAGAAACTTTTCGCGATTTTTATTATTTCGATGAAGATGTCTAATAAATTCGTCTTCTACTATCGGAGTCGTTACAATATTAGATCACCCTTGAGACGTTCAAGGTAGAAATGCGAAACTAACTTTGCCTGATTTTAATCTTTCAGAAAATAAATAATGGATCAGTCAACTTCAAGACTTTCGAGTAACGTCGAGACGACTCTCTTATTATTCTCAGAGACCCTTCTCTCCCCCTTGCATTCGCATGCGTTTATTTTATCACTGATTAATAATCGAAAATACGTCGCGATTATTTTAGTCTTAATTTTTACGTTTGATATGTTTCCAGCAACAACAGCAGCCTCCCGGCGAGCACGACGAGAAATTGCGAAAGCTCCAATTCGAAAAGGAGAACCTCCAATTGCAAGTGCAAGTGTTGACCGACCAGATCGAAGCTCAAGGTGACAAGATATGCGATTTAGAGAAGACCCTTCACGACCGCAAAATGACGCTGTCCGAAACAGAGGAGAAACTGCAACGGGAGGTTCTGTCCCGATCGAGTTTGGAAACGCAAAAATTGGAACTGATGTCGATCGTTAGCGAACTGAAATTGCAACAGGCCGCCGTGGAACGCGAGAATTTGGAGCTGCGATCGCACTTTAACAATAACGGAGACGTCAAAAAGCCGCCGCTCATGCCGAGGATGACGTCGACGCCCGTCCATCATTCAACATCCACCAATCAGGTTTACAGTTTTCTATTTTTCGATCCGTTTGTTATTTTTGTATTTGTTTTGTTTGTGGTTGCGTAGGTGATCACTATGAGGATGTCGCCTTCTCCCAGTCCTGTCATTTTGTCAGGGAACAGTCCGAGGCACCAAGACCAAGTCCAACCACCTAAAGTGAGCAAAACGACTCGGTGAAAGGAAATTTATAAATTGTAAATTCCGTTTGGGGTTTTCAGACTCCTCCGGCGAATTACAAGCGTCAAATCGATTTGCATTACGGCAGTTTGCCCCGTCAGCAGTTCATAAGCAACGGCAGTAACAATGCGATGTCGTCGTCCGTGGTCGACTCTAATGCCAATCCGGCGTCTTCGGCGAACGGATCGAATAAAAAGGGTGTGGCGTTCGGTAGGGGACTTTCTTCACTTCTTCTTGGGGGTCGGACTAGGGGGTTCTCCGTGCCCAATCTAGGTGATAGCTCTAGTCGTCGTCATCTCAACGTTTCATGATTTTAATTTACAATTATTTTTGGCATGATAATCGAAACAAATAACTATGTCTCATAATCACTAACCGAAGACGCTTCTCGATGTGTAACGCTTAAACTTCTCAAAAGTCCAGGAGCTTCGTTTAATGAGAGGCCGTGGAACCAAAATGGCTGCTTCGATCTCGATCGTTATGTCAAAGTGACGTTCTCCATGACCTCACAATTTTAACTAGCCCTCTTTCACCATATTTTGTTCTTCACAACTAATAATAATGACTCGAGCTATCTCTTAAAAACGTCTGCTTTATTATTATCGTTTATTGAAAGCTTTCTTAATGATTTTTCTAATGAGTATTTGATTGACCGATAATGAGTGATTTTTCACTAGCCGAAACCGAGAAAATCGTGATCGAGGATGGCGTTGGGGATTCCACGCTTCAGCTCAACAAAAATAAGGGGATCAAAAAGATTTTCGGCAGGATGAAACGTTCCGGTTCCGGTAATTTGGAAGAATTGCCCGGAATTAACGAGTTTCAACGTGGAGGAGTGCGCGCCACTGCTGCCGCACGTCTGGGCTGGAGCGAGCCGCACCTGACTGCAAAGTAATCCCCATTAACTTGACTATAATTCGTTTAATTGAGGAGTTTCCAATTTGAATACGCCCTCTGGTGGATAAAAAAATTAACTTTTTGTCTCCAAATGAGCTACAGAATCCACCATTACCGAAACATCCGGTGATTCTGAGACACCCTGTATAAACGTGAAACGTCGTAGATGTCATAATAGACAATTTCATTCAGGGCACGAAACATCTGACCATAGATTTTTCAACAAATCGCAGGGCTCTGTCCCTTTTTTCGCCCAATTAAATCGCTCGATTGGATGCGTCTCCAGCGCCCTCAACCAACGGTAATTATTTATGGCAATTATCTCATTTATCTAATTTGTAGACCCGATAAACCGTTCACCGAATGGGACGGGGAGAACATCTGCGATTGGCTACAAGACCTCGGATTGGACCAGTACATCCCGGACGCCAAACGTTGGGTGAAAAGCGGCCAACAACTACAGGAGGCGTCGATAATAGAAATCGAAAAAGAACTAAACATCAAAAACCCCCTCCACAAAAAGAAGCTGCAGTTGGCCCTGATCGATACCCAACCCAACGGATCGAGCGACCCTTACTTAAATCAGGCAGGTCAACTGGACACCGCTTGGGTTTTGCGTTGGCTGGACGACACCGGCTTACCCCAACACAAAGAGACCTTCCTTATCAACCGAGTCGACGGCCGAGTGCTCCATCGATTGACCGTGGACGACTTGGCGCTTTTACACATCACTTCCATGTTACACGTCGCTAGTATCAAACGGGGGATTCAAGTTTTAAGGGAGAACAATTACGAGCCGGGCTGTCTGCAGAGGCGCTCCCTGCCGGACGAGCCGGGGGTGCCGTCGGCAAGGCAGATTTCTTTATGGACGACGCATAGAGTCATGGAGTGGTTGAGGGCGGTGGATTTGGCGGAGTACGCGCCGAATTTGCGTGGGGCGGGCGTCCACGGGGGGTTGATGGTGCACGAGACCAAGTTCACCGGGGAATTGCTGGCGGCGCTGCTGTCGATTCCTCCTGGGAAAACTCTTCTGAGGAGGCATCTGAATACGCGCTTTAACGAGCTTTTAGGGAAGGATGTTATCCAGGAGAAGAGGGATGCGGAAAGTACGCTCGGGTACATTCCCCTCACTCCTGCATCGAAACTTAAAGTGATGACTTTTAGATTTTTGCGTTTTCGCAAGCGTGAAATGTTTGTTTTTTTAGGTGGCGAAAAAGTCGCAGTTCTCGTTGAAGAGGAAGAAGAGCAAGGGTGAGGTGGATTACGGAGATTTGGTTTGTCCGCTGAATCCAGATAAGTCAGGTGATCTCAATGGTTCCGCTCTTAACTCATCGGGTGTAAGTGTACTAACTTTTCTAACTTTTTATTATTTTTAGTGGGGCTTATAATATGCTTACTTTTTTTTTCGAAAAATTCGGAAACAAAAATCTCTTTGACTAATCACTATTTAGTCGATAACAAAATTAACGGATTATTAACAGTTGTTCGAGTTTGGATTATTTCTTATTGTTTATGGTGTAATCGATAAATGGTTCTCTTTCATGCTTTCCGCGTCGCATCTTCTTCTCTTCTTCGACGGATAGATTCCGGAGATTTTGATCATTCATTGTTGATTACGAGTCTGTGTTTTTTCATGAGAACTATTAACGAACAATCGTCATCCCTACGAAAGAAATGGGTAAATTCAGGATTGCTCTCTTCTCTCTTCATATGTACAGGGTGATCCATGGGTTTTGGCATAATTTTTCCTGACTTAACCCTTGAAGTTATCGTTTGAAAAATTTGGGAATCAGTCTGGTGTAACAATTTTTTTCCTCGAAAAATGAAGAACATTATTCCAATTTTTGACGTAAAAAACTCGCTGATTTCTCCAAATAAAGCTCTTATTATGCCAGACGGGTTCCCGCCCTGCCATTTTCAAAAACCGTAACTAACTACCGTTTAGTCAGCAAAAATTATGCCATAAGTAATAGGTCACTCTGTATATCTACTAGACAATTTAGAATAGAGTTCTGATGCATTTTTCCGTTGAGCTGCTTATTTGTATTATCTATTATCATGATTATAGGTTTTTGGTGCTTTTGTGGTCTGATAGCGCTTTTCTTTATCCGTGGCAAATCGCTGTCATACGAGAAATGGCGTTTCTGTCAAAATAAGTCGTGGTCTGAGTATGGTGAAATGACAGCGGTTTGTCGATTGATTCCGATTTTTGATCGTCCCGTTCGGTTGTTTTGTGTGCAGATGACGAGGATGGAAAGCCTAAGGGCCGAGGGTGTCTGTCATCATCACGTTGAACAGAACGTGGTCCGTTCGTCGCCCGCTTCAATCGCAAACTCGCCGGTGCCGCAAAGACACGTTTAAGCAAACAAAATTATTGTCTCATTAACTCACGATAACAATAACGATTTCTTTATATTCCTTATATATTTCTTGGTAAAAATGAGAGTCTTCCCCAACAAATTTGCCTTAGTGAAGTGCATGATGAATTATCCTCAAATCAATCATTATAAACACACGTAATCATCACGTTGTTGTTATTGTTGTTTTGTATTGATAAGATTAAGGAAATTAATAATAATAGTAAGCCGCGTGGCGTATTAACAATCGTCTTTTTCTATAAACTATACAGTATTTATAACATTATCGTTGTTACCAATGAGAGTAGCTAGATTTATTATTATTATATCACATGTATTGAGAATATCAATCTAACAATAATAATAATCCAACAGAAATCGACCAAAATATGTAAAACTATAGGATCGTAAGGAATTGTTAAGAATTTTTATATCATTATTATTATATACCTTATTAATTTAATTTATAATCCCCCGTTGTAATGTGGATTCGGAAAAAGTGACTTCGTCAGTATAATTATTACGGAATTAACCAATGATTCATATCATGAAATTATGTGTACGATGATTTAAGGGACTTATATTTTATTAGACGATTATTATCATAATAATAAGCACAGAGAATCGACTATTACCTCGTGTTCTTTCTTTTCAACGTTCAGACATTAGTTCCCAACTCTTCAAAGAGACTCGGCTTGCTCAAATCGATCGGCGCCTTCCTGTCTCTCGCCTCGACGTCTTTCCGATCGTCCTTGATCACCGTCATCTCTTCCTGATCCGAAAACGTGCTCTTCCCGGTCGATTTCCGCCTGACCCTTTCGATGTACTTCTTCCGTTCCTCTTGGGCGTGCAAAAGGGCCGACTGCTCCGCTTGATTCAACTGGGTCAACCGCGGATCCATCGCGAACCAATCGCTGCCGAGGGCCTGATCGATTTTCCACCGTTTCGTCACATCCGGCTCCAGGAGTCTCGTCATGATTTTCTTGACTTGATCGCTCAAAATGTCGACGACTTTCGAGCGGAACTTCCACTGCTTGTTGACCTGCTGCTCGTGCAGTCTCTTGATGTTGGTGTCGTCGAAGGGCATCGCCTTGTTGAGCATGATGTATAGGATCACGCCTAAAGACCAAATATCCGCGATTTTCGGATGGTAAGGGGAGCCCTTCAGGATTTCAGGGGCGGCGTACGAAAGGGAGCCGCAGTAAGTGTCGCTGGTCAATTTCTTGCCGAAGCCGTCAGTGACGTACCGGGCGAAACCGAAATCGGACACTTTTAAATTATAATTGCTGGTGATTAGGGCGTTTTCGCATTTCAAATCGCGGTGCGCTATCTCCATGTCGTGCAGATATTGCACTGCTAGACACAGTTGGCGCATCCAGACTCTCGATTGCGCTTCCGAAATCGAACCCTTTTTCAAGATGAACTCCAAGAGGTCGCCGTTTTCTGCGAACCTCATGAATATGTAGTACTTGCTTTTCCGCTGGAATATGCTGTGGACGTGTATGAGATGGGGGTGGTTGATTTTGACGAGGATGTCTAATTCGCGGGGTAGGAATTTTTTGACGAAATCTCTGGGGGCTTTGTCGGTGTCGACGATTTTGCAGGCAAGTGAGCGCGGTTTCGTGGTTTTCTCTTCGGGGGTGTTGCCGCGGTACTCGGCGAGGTACACTTTCGCGTAGGAGCCCTCGCCGAGTACTTTGAACAGTCGGTATCCTCTCGAGGCCAAAGTCAGTTCTTCGGATGGTGAATGTTCCGCTTTTGCCATCGCCCTCTGCTCGGCTGCTGCATTATTGCATCTAGGCTGGGTAATTTGAGTTCACACTTTCGCACTATGGTATTTTGGTGGTTTGTCAACTTGACAATGTCTAAAATAACGCAAAAAACGCCATTCTGGTTCCATTATTGACCAAAAGTCTCCCTGAACTCCCCTTCGAGATCTGTAATATTGATCTAATCCCTATTCAACTCAAAATAATCAGGAAAAACTACCCTCAAACAACATAAATATGTTACTGACGCCTCCACCAATTTTCACCTCTACATGCTACTCGCTATAAAATCTATACGAATGAAGATATCGAAATAAATGAAAGAGCCATAGGAAGTCAAGATTTCTCTCCTCAAAATGATACCCTTACATTATAAAAAATTGTAGATTATTAACTAGAGAAATTATGTTTTCATGTCGCTACATGTTCTTTTGATTTGAAGGCCTCAACTTCACGATTAAATTCCTCTAGGACGTGATCTGACATTGCTGCTAAGTCTACCAGTCCTCTTTTCAGTACATCGACAGCTCTGCCTCGTTTCGTTTGGATTCTAAAGTGCATGGTGGCTTCCATGGGATGGGGTACTGTGTAGCCGCAAAAGTCCACATCTGGGCTAGAAATTTGTTGATTTTACAATACTTTCATTTGATCAAGTCGTGGGGTTCATACGGGTGTAAAATTTTACTTACTATCCGGAAATTACACATCTCAGAGCGTTTCCCAAAGTGTGGCCTTCACCATCGAAGACGAAAGTTTTACTGCCATCGTCCGTGCTTTTCCCACTTGTCAACTGAAATTAGAATTTTAATAGTTGAGTTTTATAATAAATTACATGAATATTACTTGTGAAATCGGCATTTTCTAGTTTATTTCAGGATTTTTTTATTTACAAGAATTTTAGGTTAGGTGCTCCTTGACAGCTGTCACTTTAGTAACTTAACGTTCAATCAAATAATTAGAGAGAGTTGGACTTATCAACGCGAAGAATGTGAGACAGAGACAGAATTTACCGCGGTTCTTTTATGGACGAAGTTCAGTTATCGACTACTTGTGTCAAGTTTATCCAGTGGCGTAGAAATGATCGAGGACGAAGGGGTGAAATTTAACTAATTTAATTATTATTATCAATTACAAATGTTCTATATAAATTGGGATCAAAAATATATACTGATATCAGTCTTAATAACAAGAGACAATAGGTAACGACGTATTTACAGAAAATACCACAAGTTATTAAGGAGACTCCAATTTCGCCTCTCCGACTTCATCAATAACGTTATCGGTATCTTCTTTATCACCATCATCCTCAACTTCAGGAGTCGTCTTCTTGAAAGTCTGAATGAAATCGAGAAGTTGTTTGATCTTCACCTCGGTGGATTCCTGAGTCATCATCAATTCGTCCTGTTGACACTTCTGATTTTTCAAAGAAATCGTCAACTGGGAGTGACGATCTTGAAGTTGCGTAAGTTCCGCTGATAGAGACTTGTTAACTTTTTCGAGTTGCTCCTTCTCTTCCAGTTTTTCTACAAAATCATTCACTTAATAGCAACGTTTGCGAAATAACCAAATGGGAGAAAGTTACCAGAAACTTCGGCGGAGCTTATGTAGGAGACGCTCATCCCCGAGGGAACATTCAGGGCGCCGATAGTGCGTACTTCCCGATTCATGCATCTGGGACAGCGTCTAGGAGATTGAGCCAGTGGACGATTGTGGCAGCTCACGTGGAAACCGTTGGTGCAACTTTCGCAAATTGATAAAACTCCTAAGAATCGCCAGGAATTAATTACCAAAATGAACCATTGAAAATCAGTGAACTTTACCTGGTTGTCGACAGGTGATGCAAAGTTTAGAATCGGGCGATGAGCTATTCGAGTTGACTCTCTCGATCGTGAGGCCACTAGGCAGATTTGGGATCGAAGGGAATTGCGAAAAAGCCCGCCCTCCGTTCGACACCCCCAAAGGAGGAGACACGACCCTCTCGTTCTTTTTCCTGACGGCTTGGCGAGTATTCGGGGGAGGGACTGACGAAAACAGGTACGCATTCCTCTTTCTCTTCTGTTAATTATTGAAAAAAATTATTATTCGTATGGTGATGATGGTAAATTATGATGGTTTTTACCGGGTAGTCCCATCCCTTATTTCCGTATAAAAAATGCGGATTGGCAGTGCTGCGCCTCTTACGTTCGACTCGTTTATTTTGCATCTCTTTGTAGACATCGTGAGTGACCAGACCGAAATAATTGAGGAAATCCGGTTGAGGGATGTCGTGCGGGTCCAGAGGGGTGAAGACATGTTCGGGTGATGAGTGGACCGATGTGGCTTCGACGGATTCATCGGAAACTGATGAAATCGAAAAAGAAGCCTGTCTCGTGACACTTGAATAAAAAGTAAGTTATTAGTGATAATTATTGCAATAGTTCCCAAAATAAATTATTACATATTTTGCTTCCTGGCTCGATTCAGAGCCGAACTCAAATTGAATCGCCTCTCTTCGATGTTGTTCTTGACCAGGGAGGCTTTTAGAGACGATTGGTGCGATTTGTACTCTTCTCGCAGTCTGTCCAGTAAATTTTTCTAAATTGTAGAATTAACTCCAATTAATTTATTATTATGATAGGGTAAAAATGTTTTGTTGATTGTTTGAGTCGCTTCTCTAACCTACATCCTACATAAAAGAGTCAATAAGTGCCAGTTTGTCAGAGGAAACTTGGGCAATTGTAGCCTTTATTGACCTCAAATAGAACACCGTGCATCTGCGTGTGTATAAAATCTTTGCCACACTTTGCATCAAATCAATAAATCTTGTCGCGTTATTAGATATATTCGTACCACATGTTCTAAAAAATATGCGGAAATGATAAATCGAACGAGAAAATTCTTAATTTTAAAGAGAAGAGTGTAATAGTCGTTTCAAATTTATTTATAGACTTGGGAAAAAGATAAAGGAACTCGTTATTATATGCCTGGCAGTAAAGTGGTGGGAGCATTTATTAGCATTATACACCTCCAGTATTATTATTTAACTGTACTTATATGCTGAATAATAGAATTTCATGTTTGTATGTGAACTGATAAAATTTCCCAAGCTTTGAAACGAGTAATCAAATCACAGAGATAATTTTAAAAGGAGGCGTCTTCGTATTAGGTTAGAATAATATGCTGGAGAAATTCAGTAATAGTTGAGGAATTTGTCGTAATGATCTCATGATTGAGTAGACTTTTTTTTAAGAACTAAATTAAAACTCACCTGAGCCAGTCCAATCAGCACGATGTCCTTTTCGGCCTTATTGATTTCTTTTTGCAAACTCGCATTCTGTGGTAATTTATAATAAAAATTGTGTAGGTATTTTAAAAATAATCTCAAGCTGTTATAATACTCACGTCTGGATTCGCCTTGAGTTTGAAGACGTAATTCTGAAATGAGTTCCGATGAGAGTTTGAAAAGTTTTCGGGGATTTTTGAAAAATACTCTTTTACATAATAAAATGTTTTGGGGAAGTTTTCGTTCTCCCCGTGATCTCTTCCGTTTCGCTCGCACTCGTCCGGGAACAATGCGGCGAAACGAGAGAGGTTTCGTCGACGTGTGGCGAGATTCCGAAGGGATGACTTAAACTTACCTGATGATTACGGATCGCGTTTTTTAGTTGGTTTTGGTTGTCCTCCACTTCGTCTTTGAGGGCCTTGGTGATTTCCATGTCCTTCATGGCGGCTCGGCGATCAGTTCCGGTGTGGCGGACCGCGGAAATAAATAAAAATACTTTCGAGATATTATAACAAAGTATAATAATGCACGGAGAGAGTTTACTCTTGGCCGGGAACGACGACGTGCGGACCGAACCGTGTGCGATGCGGCGCACGCTGCCCACGGACGAACTAGTCGCACAATAAAATTCGATAATCGTCAAACTAACGCGAGGCGAAAGCGGGCGCCCTTCTGCCACGTCCCGCAAAAATTCACCGACAAAATGCGGCCCCGAAAAAGGCACTAAACCGAGCGACAGGCGCCAGACAACTTTCGGAAAATTAATTTAACAAACTACACGATTATCGATGGAGGTGGCGTTCGTGCTTTTCCGGCCCCGGGCGAAAGTCCGATCTTCGCTTGCTCGCTAAAGTCAAATTTGGATTTTTTTCCAAAATCCCCAACCATTCCCCATTTAAAATCGGTAATAATCGAGACCAACCAAACGCGATTAGAATACGGCGAATCGACTGAACTGGACGACGTATTTAATAATTTTAATTAATAATTTATACTTTGACAGTTGGAGTTGTGTGTAGGAATGAGGAAATTACGAGCTACGTCACAACTACGGTAAACCCACGTGACTATAGGAATTGAATTTTTTCAGGTTTTATTTGGAATAATAAATTCATACAAATACTGATACAATTCTAGATGAAATCGTTATCGATTGCGAACTTAACCATGGCGGCAATTCTCTGCCTCTTCTTTTGCTCTTTAAATGGGTGCACAATCCAGACGGTTTCGATAGGAACTGCTTGATCCCCCTAGAATTTTTCGAAATTCAAACACAGGGTCTTTAATTTTGTTTGGTTTGGTTATTACCGTCATTGCGTCCAAGTCGCTGACTTCATCGTCGTCCAAAAGCGACATGGTAATGGCTTCCATGCACATTCCTATACCGAAAGATACACTTCTAGTCAATTCCTCTTTGAATTCGGCATGAGTGAACATGTCGTCCGGGTTTGATCCATATTTATTTATAACCACGCGTAGATGTTGGAAATATTCGTTTGTTAAATCGTCGTAATGATTATTCAAAAGTTCTGGGCTGATGCAGGCGAACAGGAAGAACAGCACATCCGTTGTCAAAGTTGTGTACCTTAAAATTACGAAAAGTTAGAATTTTTTTCGATAGATTAATTATTGCATAAAGTTACCGAGTTAATTGGAAATCGATCATTACGAATTTTTCTTGATCTGATGGCGTTGCCGCCGGTTTAATCAAGAAATTCGGTAGCCATGCATCGCCATGAGTGATGGTGGAAAATTTATTTCTCACGCGGCAATAATCGCACAGTTTCTGATACAAATCCTCAGATTTTAGGAATTTCTCAAATCTCTCGGAATAGATTTTATCGAGTTCTTTATCGATAGCGTCTTTAGTGATTTCAATGATTTTATTCATGAAACCGATATACCAAGTTCGGTGCCTTTCATGGAAATACGTTTCCTCCAAGGTGTTGGCAGCTTTTTCGAACTCTTCCAGGTTTTGGTGGCGATAGGCAATCGCCAGGCCGTGGAATTCCGCAAATAATTTCAGGATATCCACAGTTTTGTTGTAATCCAATTTCGTATCCCTGGAAGCGCCTTGGTAACCTTGGTGGCTTAGGTCCTCCATGGCTATGAAATCGTTTTCGCCATCACAATGAGCCGCCAACAATCTAAAAACAATTCAAATTACTGTGATAAAAAGCGCTAAACAATTCAAGCCGGATATACGTTGGAATGTTGTTGAATCGTTGTTCCTCAAGTAGATTTTTAGAATCATGGAATTTTTTCATACCGCTCCATACATTTTTGTAGAAAAAATATTCGTTTTTGAAGAAATCGACACATCGGTAGGTTTTCCTCCTCGCTATATTTTTCAACAGGAATTTTACTATGACAGGCACGAAAATCTCGACCTCTTTCCCACTTAAAACAAATAATGGCGGTTGAATGTTTAAATTTAATAAGAGAGTACTCACGATTGGTCTTTTGCGCTTCCTGTCAAAGAAAACCTCAAGAGGTCACTCAAATAGGAGTCGCCTCTTTTTCCTTCTTCGCCAAGTTGGATTTTTTTAATGGCCACATTATTCAGCCCACTTTTGGTCCTCAAAATTCCCAAAAGGACTTCCTCGTCGAATTTCGGACTGACGAGGTCTTGCAAATCTTTAGCAGACATGATTTAATGTTCGCAGCGTCGAGTTTATCGCTTGAATGCTCTGTGATAGAATATCAAGCCTTAAATATTATTAAGAGGAGGAATGTGTGGAGTCGAGCAACCGAATCGATGAAATCCACGTCATTCCCCCTGCTTTTTGCTCAGCAGGATACAAACCATTGGCGTACTCTTTTCTAATAATAAGGCAGGAAATAAGTTTTCATAGCGTAAAATTGTATTTAAAAATTCGACTAGGCTTTCGACTAAGTACATAATTAATTATTATAATAAATGAAGGAAAATATCACATCTACGGCAGTACGAAGTTAATTATTGGCGCATTTTAAAATCTACACTGAAACTCGTGTCGTCATCACTAATCAGTCTTTATTACTGAGAAAAATTTTCGCATTCCCTAAAGTCTTCACTTTCTTGGCTAATTTCGTCTTCTTATTCTTGGTCTTTTTTTTCTTCGTTCCTAAATCGGCAATCGCCACTTTGTCTTCTTCGTCGCAACTTATACAAATTTTCAGTTTATTTTTTTCAGATGTGTTCATAAGTGATGACGTATTATCGGGAAGACTTTTCGATTTTTTCATTTTCGGATCGAATTTTCGCACAACAGCGCTTTGTCTTCTCAACCTAAAGGGACAAAATTTTCTAAATCACCCTGTACAAACCTAACCAGATAATAATACCCCGGAATTTTTTTGGTCATTGTCTCTACGTGCCCAGATTGTCGAATTTTACTCTTATCTTGAGTATTATTCTTGTTATTTTTCTTAGCCTTTTTTCTTGAAAATCTCAGTTAAATAAGATAAAATAATTCGAGTGGGAAATATTTACTTGAGAGTGAGAGGTGGACTGAAACTGCTAATTCCCCACGATAAAGGTGCATTTACGACATCATCGTCGCCATCATCTCCTACTCCAAACCACAATTTATTTTTCAAAGTTATCAATTTCGCTTGCACTTCTGATAATTGCTGCGTTATCGTTACATTTCTTGCAGTCCTCGGTTGTGGCGTTTTTGAGCGTTTCGTAGAATTTATTTGAGCAGAATTTAATTTTTCTGAAGGAATAAGATCGAATACTGAAATGCTTCTCACGGTGGTGGTTTCAGTGTACTTTATTTCAGTGTCTGCTGAATTTTTCCCCTGAAATTTAAATAATTTTGAATGTGGGAAATTTCGTTATCCATTTTACTGACCTGTTTCTTTTTGCTGGTGGGTTTATGTCTCTTTCTAGGTTTTCTCCTTTTGATTTTCTCGATTTTTGTGGGAACTTCTTCGTCGCTATCGGAGCTACTGGCCGATGAGCAATTAAACGATTTTTTAATAGTCAGAGACAATCCTAAAGTCGCTTTACAAATCTGAAATATTTTACGTGAAGAAAAGGCTAATAATTGTAACAAAAAAAGTGAGTGTATTCGGTTACGATACTTTATTTAAAACTTTATATCAAAAATATATCAGAAACAATCCGATTTTCTCAAACGATTTTGTTAAATTATTCATATCACAGTTGATGTTAATATTGGTAAAAGCGCGGTTATCACCCGAATACTCTCTACACTTTTTTTCTTCATAATTTATAAATGAGGAATTAATTATGTAGTCGAATTTACTGGCAGCGGTTTTCGCACAACGTTAGGGCTTTTCGGCTCTTTCTTGTTATTGGCGGTGGTTTTGGCTCTAATTCTAGTTTTTGGTACTTTTTTTGTTATCACTGGCGAGGGCGGGGGCACCGGAAGAATTTCTTCCTCTTCATCCCTACCGACCTCGTTCGAACTCGTACTAGACGAAGAAGTATCACCTTCATCACTGGAAAAAATCGTTAAAACCTCCCAATAATACACCAAAATAAGTACCTCGAGTAGTCACTCAATTGGATATTCGTGGGCTCATCGGCATTAGAACCTCCCTTCATCAATCTATTGATTATTTTAACCCTCAACTTTTCCTATAAAGAATAAAACTCCAAATTTATAAAAGTCTCTCGCATATTGTTTAATTTCGTATAATAGTCGCATTATTAGTAGACGGGCACATGAAGTAAGCGATAATTATCGTAAATAACAGTACGAAAATGAAGAGATTATGTTTGGGTGTCTCAATACTGAACCGTACCTTTCTGGGGTGTTCGTCGTAGAAATCTAAGAGAGTTTGGCAAAAACTCCGCCCCATTAGTTCGAAATCCAAAGTCGAAAAATGCGTTTCGGCCCTGTTACCCAAAATAGAGCCCGCAAAAGAAGTCTCCATAGTGTAGCTATTCGCGATCCCCATCATCCACATCACCACTCGACCCGTCCCCTCTTTGGCCTTCTGAATTCGGAACTTGCAACTCTCGAACGAAAATTTATCGGCGGCGTTTTTGTGCAACATCAAGGGAAACACTTGCTCCTGCAATTTCCGGTCGTTCCCTCGACGGTTCTCGCACCCGTAAATGAAGATGTTGTGTTTGCGAGAATGCGCGTGCAGATCGCAGTACATGGCGACCCCGCACTCCTCCAGCAGCCGCCTCACCATCAACTTCGTGTACCAGATCGAGGGGTAGGCGTCCCTCATGACCGTGCGATATTGCCGATTCAGGTCTTTGGCGGATAAAGAGCACCGGTTGTTGCCCACGATGACGCCGTCCGGATTCAGCATCGGGACCAGTTTGAAGATGAATTTGTCGCGTAATTCTTTGGCGGAAGGGCCGTCGCTCGTCAGGAAATCGAGAAAGCCCTTCATCATCCAAGACGAGGGCGTTTCGCCGGGGTGCACACGGGCCGTCACCACCACGGCGCGCTTTTTCTGCAATTTCCATTTATAAAAAAAAAAACGAAAATTATCATTTTCTTATCAACTTTTGTCATTATTTCGCTTGAATCGTTCCATTTCGACCTCAGCAATTGGCAGAAGAGCGTTATTACGGGACACCTTGTATAACGATTAATTGATTCGAAAATTATTACCTTGGCTTCGCCAGAAACTGGCGGTGAGGTGATAGTCACGTAATGGACGTTATTACCGGCCAAAGTTTTGCACAGTAATCGGACCGTGGTGAAAGTCGATTTGATCGGGTGATTGGCCAATTCCAGGAGGTAGTCTTCCAGATCCGAGTAAGTGTAAGGGTAACAGTGGGCGAAATAGATTTCGTCATCGTCGTGCGGAAACTCCGTGGTGAACGTGAACGTGTAGGTCATTTGGGCTTCCGGATCTTCCGGCGACCTGAATCATAAAACCGTCTCGAAATTTGCTACTTTCACCCTCGACAGGATTTTTATGGTCGACAACTGTCTATGATAACGCCGAAAATGCCATCATTCACCTTTTGGTTCAGCGGCCGTAATATGGCTTATTATGTCCCGTTCAATAATGATAATGAAAATCGGCCGCTTCGGCTATAGAGTTTATTCGACATATTATTCAAATAAACGCCAAGAGCTTTATGATATTTGATATAACATAGGTGTTTTTCGATTGAAAAAAAAATACCTTCGAGGCAGTTGACCATAAATTTTGTATGCAACTCGTCCATAATTAGGCATTATTGACTCGCCTCGCTCGCAAGCAATAATTACCTACATTACGGACTAGTTACATAAATAGCTATTACACGTTATCGTTGCTGAAATAGGTGACGTTTTCGCCGCATCGCCTCCATCCGATCGAGTGCAACTGCGAATCCTTGACCGAGTACATCAAAGGGCGCATCCCTTCGTTGTACAAACTGTCCTCTTTCGAAAAGTTGGCTATCGAAAAACGATACAGGAAGTTCTTTTTCGTGTTGGTCACCCGGAAGTAGAACCATTGCATGTGCCGATTGGTGTACAGGTCCGAACGCAGGTACAATTCGTAATAGTTGGGCGTTATTCTTATGGCCCTTTCCAAATTACCGCACTCGAAACGGGATTCGAACCTTAGGGTGTCTTCTTCGGGGCAGAGGCACGAAGTCAGCAAGTATTTGCTACCGCCTATACTCGATCGACTAAACTATAATGATTTCCATCGATTGGCTCATTTTTGACTTATTTTCTCAGGGACTTACGTAATTTACTGCACTTATCGGGGTGTATTGGAAGACTATCACCCCGCATTCGTCTCCGGATGGTTTCGGTTGGGCCTCTTTTCCCGTAGGGATGTTGTAAGGTTCGGGAGTTGCCGGGATATAGTCGATGTGTTTGACCCTTTCGTCCAAAACCTTTCCGAGTTTTTTTCAAGTGAGAAAAGTGGTTTAATTATTTGGGATTTTACCTGGCATTCTGTGGGCCATCTGGGTGGTTGTGCCAAAAAGGTGGATTCTCTGGTCAGGGAGAAGAGTTCTCGAGTCAAGGCGTCCCTTTTGATCTGTTCATCGTCGACCGAGTCTTCGTCTTCAATCGTGACGGTCGTTTTGATCAGGAAATTCGAAAAGTAGCTGGACTTTTTCGGAGTCGGCGGGAACAGAGTCGCTTGTAGCTCTTTCAAGTCTACTGAGAAACTCGTAAATTTTGAATTTCGTGAAATTTGGCCGGTTTGTGCCGCCCATACCGACTTAAAAATAGACCGGACAAAGAGACATCTAAAAACATGCCGTGCAAAGCCAAAATACTCTCTGTGATAATCCAACTGATTTGGGTATTTCGGGCCACAAAATAATAATACAAACGAGGCCGTTCCGATCGAGTCGATAATCTTACGGTATTAATAACGCGACCGCACAATTGGCAAGCGATCGATCAAAAGACAGAGATGTTTTGGCAACTGTCCGCGATAATCACTCATCGGTAGGTTTTTTCGAAAAAAATAAACACAACAACAAAGGTCAAGGAGATCCCACCTGAGGCCAAATCTCCTCCCGCTACATTTCCCGTGGGAGTTCGAGTGTGGGATTCGTATTAGATAAATTCTGGATGCGAATGTTTAGTCAGTTGGCGGTTAATTGGCAACAAATCCTCTCGTGCAGTCTTTTTGGCAAAGGTGAGATAACAGGTGGCCCAACATCGACCGAGCGGAACAAATTCGGTGCGTTTGGAAATTTTCGTTTTTAGAAATCACGGGGGTGCGTGCGTTCTATCGGCAATTGCATCGGTTTGCTCTCTGTGCGAGGTTGCTCACCTTTGGCGTTACTTTCGTTTTCCGCTTGCATTTTCGCTACACACTACTGTTTCTACTTTGCGGACTGATTTTCTGGCCGAATTTTCTCGCGGGGACGATTTCCGGATCAGCTGCACTCCATTTCGCGGATGTTTCGAGACTAATGCTCTCTGGTCGTGTGCGATCTCACTGAAAATGCGAACTACTTTGGTGCCGAAAGTCTGACGTTGACACAACTCTCTCCGCTACTTTGCGCCACCCGACTTACCTGCGATACCACCTGCTTGGTCAAGGAAACTCGCATTTCCATGGGGATGGATCGATTCCTTTCGCTGTTTTACCGATAAATTTGTCGCTGGTGTGCAAGTTATAACTTTGTCCCTTTCTAATAATGATGATGGTGCAATAAGGTTTTTGGCATTGACGTGATTTATACGAATTTTCTATAAATAAGTAGGTAAAGCTCGCACGGCAAAAAAAAGAACAAATCTACCATTATAATCAGAGCGCCAAGTTCTAACTAAAATTTTCCAAGAAGACAGGCTATTTATCACAACTCCAAAGATAACAATTTTGCACGATCCTGGGGATTTGGATTGACGGTGCAATTAAAGTTTTGCTTTTGCTATAGACGTTCTCTCTCTAGGAAATGAGCGAATTCCTCCGATGCGGTCTAGGGAAAGCGATCGATTTACTGCAATATGCAAATCATGAAAAGTATCTAGAAAGATATCAGACGCAAAATTCATAATAAGGGAACCGAAAGACGATCTATACCAGAATAATATGTAGAATGAAAAATAGTAGATTAAATAAGTGCCACTTTTCATTGCGAATCTTGCTACGCTCGTTACACAAATTTTCTCCTCCGCATAAATACATGGTATGCTATTTTTTCAGAGTTTTATATCACTTATTTCCTCTAATAATAAAAAATATGTCCTTTTAGCTCTTTTTGTAATCAGGTGAATAATATACTTCGCTGATGATAGAATAATGAATATCATTGAAATTAGCGCGCGGCAGTTAAAGTACCTTTTATGGACGCTCCCAGCGGCAGAGGAACGAAAAGTCAACTTAGGTGACAATTCAAATCAACTGGAGCATTGATAATAAACGCCGGCTCTTAGGGCCGATCTTTTCACCATTAATTTATCTGAAAGTTAAACACCCATGCACGAACGATTGTTACAATAATGAAAATCAACAATTTTATCGGCTGGAGTATTATAATACTTTACGCATAAGCAGAAAATGACAGTTTTGGAACCATACAAATGTGCATCAAATCAAATACAACATCTAGAATACTAGAATACAGTTTAGATATCTATAAACTGTCCCTAGAACTATTAGAACTCATTGGTTTTGAAGATGTTCCAGGTGTCAACCTTAGAGCCCTTAGAGGACAGAACAGATTAAGCTGTTGAAAGCTAGCTATAGATGACATCTAGAACTGGTTCCACATAGAGCTCCTGAGCAAATTTCCTCGCTTCCGGTGGCCGATTCCAATTTGGCCGATCGCGTGGGCGGATGTATGGCTGGTTGCCGGCGCCGTTTCGCCCCCGGCCGGTCTTCTTCGGTCCGGCCCCCGCAGTGGGGCCCCCACCTGTTGATGAAGCCGATGGTTGGAGCCGGCGTGTGGCGTGCAGACGGCGTCCGTCCGGTGCTGCTCTCTGGCACAAAACGGTGTTAAACCCACTCTCGAAAATCCCGTTTCTCGATGACTTTTGTTGCCTTGGCTCGGCGTGCTCGCTCGCTCGCTTGTTGCTTCGCCAGGTCCGCAGTCAGAATGCGATTATAATGGCGTAGAGAGGTGACGCGCGTGTGGTTCCTTCGAGAGAAAAAGTGGTGCCTCTCTCTCGCGTTTTCCGAAAACCGACACACGACTCCGTTATGTGATTTTCGAAATGCGCGAGAAATACAGCCGACTTTAATAATCACGATCGGGCTATAGAGTACCCGGGAAAATCCTCTTCATTATCATGAATCGAAAATAGTAGTACCTGTCTTTTACAATATTTTATACCTACCTGTCTGTTCTGTCCGTGTCCGCCGTTCGTTTTTTTTTTTTAAATAATAATTGTTTTGTGTTTTGTTTATTATTTGTGTTACGTTTAATTGTTTTTTGATGTCATGACAACTTTAAAAGCGTTTTCGACCGTTTTGCTTATACGTGCAGCTTTTCTATTAGGGTCAATCAAGGTACGTTTATTTCTACTCCTACTATATGTTGTATTATTTTCGTATTAACGAGTATTTATATTTGGGAATTTCGTTTCGAAAGAAACAATTAACGAACATATGTAACGAGTAATGGTTTAGTAAATTGGTTTTTAGATCCGCTCAGTGTGCGAGTATTCTACTAGTCGAGGTACTGCTCAACTTATTATTATTGAGCTCTACTTTCTAAAAGTTTAAAGTGCCACGGTATAATATTGTTCTACTGTACGAATTACGAACGAAACTAGGCGAACTATTATTTCGCTTTATTCGTTTTGTTATTGTTGTTTATTATATGCGTCGTATAAATTGGTTTGTTTATTAATTTTTATGCAATGGTCAACTGCCCATATAAACTACCATAATTATATTTCATAGGATCAGAGGATCACATACGGATATCCTAACAGAAACCTTTCATTATCCTCTCGTTTGATTATTCGATAATAAAAATCGAAATTTCTCTTTAATAAAAGTTAAGAGAAACTAGCACTAATAGTCATAGTTGATTAATCCGGGTGAATATAATTTTAATAATTAATTAATTGCGTGCGATTATACTATAATAAGAAAGTTTTATGCAACTTCTACATGTAGTATATTACACAATTTCAGTCTTTTGTGAAAATTCCATGTTTCTATGGTGCCTAATCTACTAGATAGAGGAGAGTCCTACAAAGTAATTTAAATTTGAATAGCACACCGTTAACTAGCATCGATTCGACCTTCATTCCACAATTCTGTTTGAAAGTTTCTTTCAATCTGAATTAGCGATACAAAATAAAAGTGCGAATTTCGGTTCGTCTCTCAATCCAATCGATTTATTTATTTTGAAATGAGGTCGTTTTGCGGAAAATTATTCCCAGGTGCCAACAAACGATTCCAGATGACATCATCTCACACGAATTTAATTATAAATAAAGTGCCACATACTTTTTTATTGGGGTTGAAAATCTGTCGAGAAATCGTAATCGATTTTGGATCGCAGCCAATACAGTTTTATGAACGAAATTAACTCGGTTCCATTTACGACAGGATATATCTACCAGTTTTACTCTATTATCGACTCGAAACGAGCGTTCATTTAGCTATATTTTTACGTAAGTAATTATAATGGGTTTTCATGAATACGTTGCCTTGTGTATTTTTGATTGAATGCATTTTTCATCGAATATCAATTTAGTTAATCTCGATTATTTCGCGTGCGGATTGCGATCGGGTCTCGTAACCTCCTCAAATAATAATAAATCAGCCTGGGCGTCGGCCAAATTGACATCGAGTACTTTTGTAGTACCCACCCATTACCAAGAGTCGAATTAAATTTAGATTTGCGAAGAAATTGTAATAATGTGACATAACAGGGACGACCTAAAACATAGATGAAATTATTCGATCCAATATTTTCTGCATGTTCGGAATGTTTCCGTTGCAAATTCTTATTGCAAGTTTGCAAGGCCACCTCGTCTGGCGATACGACTGCGTATTTTTGTGCTAAAGCGTGTACGGCACCAACAAACACCGGATTTTCCGCATAAAAACGATCGGCCTTTGCGACTCGGCCATTTCGTAACGTTAACGACTTTTACTCAAGGCGACCGCAACTTATTTCATCCATCCGCTTCAGATTTTTAATCATCGGTGTGGGTACTCTCAGAAAACGGTGTTAAAATGCGGCAAGGATTTATTGCGCAATCCTGAATGCAAATTCGCCTAATTACGGCGTTTTCCTGCCTCGGATCTATCGAAACGAGCAATCTCAAGTCTATCTCGAATTTCGAAGGATGAAAGGAGACGATCTCTGCCGTGTGACCGTTTAATTGGGCGTAATGCGATGGGAACTCTTCCGAAGGGAAGACGCATGCCCTGTTTTTACTGACAAACGTGCGTAAATGCAGCCGGAAGTGACTGATGCGTTACATGCAAAGAGCCCATGTGAAAGCCAGACACACATTTATCCCTACTTTACGTGCGTCGATCAATTTCTGTCTGGTTATCTCACACAAAACGTCTGGCTTTGGATATGATGCGTTCGGTTCTCCTGAGGGACGAATCAATACTTTACGAAGGTGTAGAAACGGAGAGGAGTTTCGTGTCTTGGTCGCCAGTTGATGCATTTTTATTTTTAGACCTTTCACCCTTTCACCTATTTTTAATTCCCGGTTTATTTTGATAGACTCGTAATTGCGCAATTAAAACACCTATAAAATGCGAGCAAGAGTTTACAAATTCTAGTGATTTAATTGCGGTGGAATGTCCTCAATATAAATTGTTAGAGCGCGGACGTGACCAGGAATGAAATGCTTCGATTACCTACCTACCTAAACGAGGACTTCAATTTGTTAAAAGTTTAAGCGAAACCATCGCGAGAAATTGTGAAGATTAAAATCTGTTCATGATGCTCAAAAATGGATAGAAAAGTGAGAATCTCGAGTGAAGGTCTTAATTTAGTATTGAATTGTTAATTTAAATCATGTGAGTCACTTTCATTCGACTCTACTCTCTCATTTTTACCATTTCTGATTCACAACAATTACTTATTTCCATATTTCGCCTTAATCACCCATCAACTTCTAATAATAACCATAGTAATAATAAGTCCAAGAAAAATAAAAAGAGAAATTGTAAAATTCAATTCTCTAAAGGTTTTGATGGCGATAGACTCCACTTACCACTAAATCCTGATTGTACTCTACATAATTACGAATGAATAATAATAAGCGAATCCCACGTGGTAATAACGCGTGATTGTCGCGAAATAATTCATTTCCTTGTTTGTCCGTATAACGCGTTATTCGGTCGGGATGCGAAATTAGATTTTTGAACGGTTTTCTTATTGCAGGGGGGCGATGGAGCGGAATTGGTGATCCACATTCCGGGCAATCTGGGCCAGGATGGGGTGATCTATCGTCTGGATTATTACCCGCCTTTCGGGCATCCCGCGCCTAACACCACAATCGCCTCGAAAAATATCAGAGACGTCATCAAATTCTCGCAGGCCCTTCCCGGCACCAAATACGACTTTTGGCTCTATTACTCCAATTCCACACACAATACTCTGACATGGACCGCAAATTTCACCACAGGTAAATATTTAGTTATATGGCTAAAGACTGGAAAATATGCACGAAAAAAGAGTTAATACACCTGTACCGGAATCAAGTCGAAAAATACGAAAATATGCACGAAAAAAATCGTAAATGACCAAAATATGCATTTGCACGAATATGCAAAACGCATTCGCGATTTTGGCAAAGCAATATGGACGCTCAAATGCGGCGATTTGGTTGATTTTGCCTAGCAACTAATTTGTTGATATTGGTTACTAGGAAATATCAACAAAAATCGCCGCATTGGGGTGGCCATTTTGCTTAGCCAAATTCTCGAATATTTTCCAGTCTCTAGAAGTGTTTGAGCTTCATTCCATGATTCGTGAGCTTTTTCGTAGTGCCCGATCCTCCTTCGAATTTGTCGGTGAACGTGAAAAGCGGCAAATCCGCGACGATTTCCTGGAGCCCCCCGTCACAGGGCAGCTACTCCAGTTTCAAATTGAAGATAAACTCTCTGAGTAACCACGCCGATTCAAAGGCGCAAAGTTACGTCATAGATAACGTCGAAAACACGTCGTACCCCCTCAAGGACCTGATCCCGGGAGCGACCTATCAAATCCAGGCCTTCACCGTGTTCGAAAATAAAGAGAGCGCGGCCTACACCTCCAGAAACTTCACCACGAGTACGAATCATATCAAGTCTTATGCGATTGAAATTGTGAAATGTTACGTTTTCGTCATTCCGCAGAGCCGAACACGCCGGGAAAGTTCATCGTGTGGTTCAGGAACGAGACGACCCTGCTGGTTTTGTGGCAGCCCCCTTATCCCGCCGGGATCTACACTCATTACAAAGTCTCGATAGATCCTCCCGACGCGAACGACAGCGTTTTGTATGTGGAAAAAGAGGGTGAGCCGCCAGGGCCGGCGCAGGCCGCTTTCAAGGGGCTCGTGCCGGGGCGGGCCTACAATATTCTGGTGCAGACGATGTCGGAGGACGAAATCTCGATACCGACGACGGCGCAATACAGGACCGTACCGCTGAAACCGGCGAGGGTCTGGTTCGATCGGGCTTCCATCACTTCCAGTAGTTTCGTGGTGTCTTGGGAGAAGCCTAATGGGAAAAGGTATGGTTTACTTTTTTTTTTTCGTTACTGATTTATTTTATAAGTGGTTCTTTTGGTGGTTCTAGTATACGGAAACTTTTAAAAAGACGAAAATTTCTTTTAAGGTAAAATTTGATTTTGTGTTTTGTGATTCGATGTTGGCTTGTTTCCTGCCTTGCAATTTTAAACCGTTTTTTAACATCGGTCTGCTTTTGATAAAACGACAATTCTCCTAAAAAGGTCCATGCACTCATTTAAGTGAAATCCTTGAATTTTTCAGCGAATTCGACAAGTACAACATAAACCTAAGCACTGCCCGCAAACAGCAAATAATCCGCCAGAGAGAAGATCCGACTTTTTACGAATTCACAGACAATCCCGACTTGGAACCGGGAAAAACGTACACGGTTCAAGTCAAGACCGTCTCAGGGAAAGTCTCTTCGTGGCCCACAAGTGCAGACGTCACTCTAAGTAATCACATCCTCCCTCATCCATTCGAAATACTAACTAATTTCCCTGTGCATCGTTTCATTTTCGCAGAGCCGCTCCCCGTCAAGAATTTGCGTTTGGAAAGCGACGAAAAGAACGGCAACGTGAACATATCGTGGGCCCCCACCAACGGCAGCTTCCAGGAGGGCTACCTGGTTTCCTATCACGCAGTAGAAAGCTCCACGGGTGACAGCAACACGATAAAAACGGACGAAACCAAGATAACGTTAGACACTTTATTGCCCGGACGGAATTACTCGATCAGCGTCCAGGCTTTCTCGAAAGACATCGAATCGAACGAGACCCGTTTGTACGTGGTGACGCAACCGAGCGCCCCGATTATCGAAGACTTGCGGCCGATCATCGACGGACTCAACATCAGTTGGAAGAGCGACGTCAATTCGAGACAGGAAAAGTACGAACTCCATTGCGTTCGAAATGACACGTCGGATAGCATCGTGAGGACCACCAAAGAACTGAGGATGGTCTTGAACAACTTACATCCAGGCGCCGGGTATTTGGTGAAAGTGTTCGCCATTTCACACGGACTCAGGAGCGAACCACACGAGTACTTCCAGCCAGTTTGTAGGTTCCTACTTTACCGATAGGGGTAAACCATTCTCGGCAATGCGAGTACGAAAGTTAGGCAAAAGTTAGCAATACTGGAAATTTTGGACAATATGAGGCAATACCAATAACAGACATTTTCGGCATCAAGTTGGGTCATAACCGGGAATGTCGGTAAACCAGATTCCTGTTTTATCTTTATACGAGTACACATTTTGACGGAGTGATTTACCCCTTGTAGTTTACCTACCGTCCGATAAAATGATAATTTACCATGTTATTTCAGTCCCGCGACCCCCGAAGAACATGACGATCGAAAAGACGACCACCAATTCGGTGATCGTCCAATGGGAGGAACCGACCGATTCGCTGATTTCCGAATACGCGATCAGGTATCGCACCGGGTCGGATCGCACGTGGGTCCGTCTGCCCGCTGTCAAAAATACAGAGGCCGAAGTTACCGACATGACCCCCGGCGAACGGTACACGATCCAGGTGAACACCGTCAGTTACGGACTGGAGAGCAACGAGCCGCAGCAGCTGAACCACACCGTTCGGCCCAATCCGGTGTCGAACATCGCGCCTCTGGTCGACTCGAACAACGTCACTCTGGAGTGGCCCAGGCCCGAGGGGCGCGTGGAGACTTACATAATCCGGTGGTGGGAAAGCGATAACGTGGCGCAGATCAACAGGCGGAACGTCAGTCAGAACCAGAATAACGGGACGAGTCCGGTGCGGTTCCTGATCGGCGATTTGATGCCCGGGTTGGAGTACTCTTTCGATATCAAGGCGATCTCCAATGGGCTCGAAAGTGACGTCACCACTTTGAAAACCAGAACTAGTAAGACTGTTATTCTTACAGTGTTTTAATTTACCTTTCAATAAGGGATAAAAAGTGAAAACGAATGAAGATCTCATGACTAAAGCAGTTTTTTACTCGGATCAAAACAGTGGTTTTAAGTGCTTCAGCTGGATTCGTCAACCAAACTTCTAGCCTGAGCACATGAAACTTCGTTTTTGATCCTATAAAATTACCTGATTCAATATCAATTTGTGTTTTTTCTAGTGCCTCTAATCCAATCGGAAGTGGTCGTGGTGAACAACCAACGAATGACAGATTCGATCAGCCTCCGCTACACCCCTACACCCCAAGTGTCGTCCAAATTCGACCTCTACCGATTTTCCCTCTCGGAAACGAGCATACCCGACCAGGAAAAGGCGGCCAACGATTCGGACCGACTCGTCACTTTCACCGGCCTCATCCCGGGCCGACTATACAACATCACCGTGTGGACCGTATCCAAAGAAGTCCCCAGCCAACCCCTGCAACGCCAGGACCGGCTCTACCCCGAACCGATCACAGGCATAAACGCCACCTCGATATCGGATAACGAGATCTCCCTTGCATGGGATTCGCCGAAAGGCGAATACAACGCGTTCGAAGTGCAGTATTTGACATCAGAAAACGTCCTAATCCAGAATTTAACTTTGCATAATTCTATCACGATAAACGAATTGAAACCGCATAGAAATTACACGTTTACTATAATCGTAAGGAGCGGGACGGAATCTAGTATACTCAGGAGGTCGATTCCTGTCTCTGCGATTTTCACCACTAAAGAGTCGGTCCCAGGAAAAGTCGAGCGTTTCGCCCCTGTCGATATCCACCCTAGCGACATTATTTTCGAGTGGAGTCTACCGCAGACCGAACAAAATGGCGTAATCACGAAATTCACCATAACTTACAGCCCGGTACCGGAAGGGGGTAACAACCAAGGGCAGAAAAGAGTGGATTTCGGCCCGGACGAATTCCGGGGCGTAATCAAGAATTTAACGCCCGGCAGCACTTACGTTTTCCGCATCCAGGGGGAGACTCGGGTCGGTTTGGGCCCCGAGCAGGTTTGGCGGCAGAAAATGCCGATCTCTGCGCCCCCCAAGCCGAGCATGCAGGTCGTGCCGACCGAAGTCCGGAAGAGTTCGACCACGATCCAGATCCGGTTCAGGAAGAATTACTTTAGTGAAGCGCACGGCCCTGTCGTTTTGTATACGATTATTGTGGCGGAGGACGATTCGAAAAACGCGTCCGGTTTGGAGATGCCGAGTTGGAGGGACGTGCAGGCGTATTCGGTGTGGCCCCCTTATCAGGTGATGGAGCCGTACTATCCTTTCGATAATAGTTCGGTGGAGGATTTCACGATCGGGGCGGAATCCTGCGATATCAGACAAGTGGGGTACTGTAATGGGCCTTTGAAGAGCGGGTCCACTTATCGGGTGAAAATTAGGGCCTTTACTGCGCCCGACAAGTTCACCGATACCAGTTACAGTTTTCCGATACAAACCGGTAAGTTTTCCAGTCTTGCTAATAAAAGAGGGGTGTTCTAGAACTAGTGCGAAAAAATACAGGAGGTGAGTCCTGAGTTTATTTTAAGAAAAAAGTTCTTATTAAGGGCTGTAGCGGAACCAAGTTAATGAAAACTTTTTCTCTTAAAATCAACGCAGGAATCACTCGGGAATCCTGAAATGTTTCGCACTACTTTTGAAACACACTGAATATAACGATAAGTCGACGCAATATTGATATCAAATGTGATTTATTTGAAAAATGTCCATCGATTTGCCTAAGGAAATTATCGACATCGCTGATTATTTACTGATTTTCATAATAATAAAATATTAACCACCTATTTCTAACCAATTTCTACGTTAACGAATAATGCACGATTTCAATAAATTTAATGAAAATTCATATTCTTATCTGGGTGGATTTATGAATAATCGATAAGATTATAATTATTATTCCAATTCGGGGTTATTTATTATTAGTTCTGTTATTGATTTCATTATGCTTTTACTGAACTTTTGCTGCAGGACTTTTAAGGATGGGTGAGTTTAATTTTCCTTTAACAACACTCTTTTTAACTTATGTAGACATCAGTACTATAACAGTTCAAGCAATTAATAGATATAGTATGTAGAAACGTTATAGACACCTTTTACCTAATGACTATAATCACTTATTGATATCAACATTAAACCAAGTATTTCAGAGAAATAGCAAAATACGTAGTAATCCCTTTGCTGGGAGAACAAAATTGATCCGATTTGTATTAAAAATAGAAACGATCGATATCCGTTCAGAAATATAACACGGCGCGCTTTTCTCCGCATTTCAGACCAAGACAACACTCCGATAATACTCGGAGTGCTAATACCCCTCCTGCTTTTCGGCATCCTCTTTTTGTTCGTGATCTACATAAGGAGGCGCCGATCGGCCGGCAGAAAAGCGACCGAGTCCAGGACCAATGACAACATGTCTTTGCCCGATTCGGTCATCGAGACCTCGAGGCCCGTCCGCATCGAGAACTTCGCCAACCATTACCGACTCATGTCCGCCGACTCGGATTTCCGGTGAGCACCCTTGAAAAATCCCCAGAATTTCGTGAATCAAGGGCCTCTAATCAGTTTTAGTGAAGAATTCGAGGAGTTGAAGCACGTGGGCCGCGATCAGCCCTGCACTTTCGCCGACCTGTCCTGCAATCGTCCTAAAAATCGCTTCACGAATATTCTGCCCTACGACCATTCGCGCTTCAAATTGCAGCCGGTCGACGACGAAGAGGGCTCGGATTACGTCAACGCCAACTACGTGCCGGTAATTCAGATCCCTACGGTTTTTACAGATTCCTGTAACGCCCGTTTTCGCAGGGTTACAACTCGCCCAGGGAATTCATAGTGACGCAAGGGCCTCTGCACTCGACCCGCGACGATTTCTGGCGGATGGTCTGGGAGTCTAACTCTAGGGCGATAATTATGTTGACGAGGTGCGTGGAAAAGGGCCGAGAAAAGTGCGACCATTACTGGCCTTATGACACTTTACCCGTGTACTATGGGGATATTTCCGTGCAAATTCTGAACGAAACCAGATATCCCGATTGGAACGTGTCGGAATTCATGGTCTGCAGGGTAAAAATAGAAACGAAACCGGAAATTCGGACAAAATTCCTTCATATTGATTTTTTCGATTAGGGTGAGCAACAAAGGGTGATTAGGCATTTCCATTTCACCACTTGGCCCGACTTTGGCGTCCCGAATCCTCCCCACACCCTCGTAAGATTCGTAAGGGCCTTCCGGGAAAGAGTAGGCGCCGACCAGAGACCCATAGTGGTCCATTGCAGGTAATACAGTTTCCGTTTTTCACAAAACACGGTTTGATCAATAATTGGGGGTTTTCAGTGCCGGGGTTGGTAGGTCTGGTACTTTTATCTGCCTGGACCGGATTTTGCAACAGATTTCGATTTGCGATTACGTCGATATCTTCGGGATCGTGTACGCGATGCGAAAGGAGAGGGTCTGGATGGTCCAGACGGAGCAGCAGTACATTTGCATCCACCAGTGTCTTTTGGCGGTGCTCGAGGGTAAAGAGTTGACCGGTTCCCCGCGAGAAATCCACGAAAATCAAGGATTTGAAGGTAATATTTGTTCGATAGTAATGAAAAAGGGTTTCTCTTATTCATGTACATTTGTCTTTAATATTATATCATTATTAAGCTCTGTAATGCCATTTTCGGTTGCTCACACAGAAATGGTATCGCAGTTGTTTAGTCGATGTAAAAAGCTGCTATTCTGTGGTTCGGGCAAGGGTGGTGTTGTTGGGAACGGCGCTTCTTTAGGGTCCTCTCAGCCAGGGGAGAAAGAAAGGTAGACCACACTCGAGAGCACGCACAATTATGCACACACAAGACCAAAAACGTTTTTAAATGCTTCGGTAATAACGCTTAAACACATTTCTAAGCATGATTAAAATTATTAGCGCATGGATAATTATTGGATGTTTCCGATTTGAATATTGCGTATGGTTTAATAAATTGTATTTATTCGACAGATGACGAAGGAATTGCAGAATCTGGGATGTGACGAGGCCTAAATCCAAATCGCGAAGCAATAATTTCGACTAGATATTACGATTATTACGTTATGTACAGTATTTTTACATCATCATGCATATTTCCGGGGTATAAGGGATCCCCAATTTATAAGAGAAATAGTGTTTTAATTTTTTAACGAGAAATATCTGGTTTGTATCTCTATTATCTAAGTACCATTCCTCACTTAATTATTCAACCACTTCTATTATATTATTATAATAATTTTTAGAGTCGAGAATTTATTCGATTATCCTTCTGTGATAAAATTGATGTGTAGATTTTTATATTATCAATAAGATACAATTTGTTAATTATTATTATATACCTAGACAAAACAGAACTAACCGCTTGTAGATAGGTATAATAAATAAGGTACTTAAACCACACAAGAAACATTTATGATTTTATGTTATTATTGAAGAAAACGTGCCAATATTTCTTCCTTACGTCTTTCGTGAGTAATTGATGTGTCAAAATTTTTGAAAGGCGGAAATCGTTTCTTCTTTCCGGAGATGGAAGGTGAGTTAGTACGGTGAATCGATTTTCTTTCATGACACAATTTCCTCGAACATCAATGGAATTAATATCGTTCGCCCATAAACTCACGAGACGATTTATTCGCCCTAATATTTTTATGCACGCGATTCATTTCCAAAGTTATAAAGTGGATCCATTTCGTATTCTGTGATGTTATGGAACGGTACCTCAACTTTTCGGGCAAGTTCATCCCAAACCAAAATATTTTTCAATAATTTTCAAATGTGCAGGTTTCGAGTATGTGGTCGAGAGGAAAGAGGCGGCCCCCATCTGTTTTGGCTCGAAAGTACCCAGAAATACCGGCCCTAATATCAAAAAGGGCTCCTCTAAACTGGGCCCAGGATATTACCCGAGCGAAAGATACAACACGGCTTTAGGAAACACCCTCGATAAAGTACTGTTAATAAACCCCGTGAAAAAAAACCTTTAAAAATAATTCCAGGTGAGGAGTACAAAAGGTGTGGGTCCTTTAGCCAGTGACGATTCCAGATTTAAAGATAAAATTTTATTGAGAGTGCCGTCTCCTACTCGTTACCATATTAAAAAAGATTGGGGATCTGGTAAAACATCAAAATCGTGCGCACCTTTCGGTAGCAAAACCACTAGAAAACCACTCAAAGAGAATATCTTGCCGGGGTTAGATCAATCAACCAAATCACAGACCGGAAATTATTAATTTCGTAATAATTCTAGTCCTGGGACTTATAATTTCGCCGTGAAAAAATGTAGGAGGACTCGATTCATGTCGAATTTTGGTCACCCGGAAATGGTACCGACCATAGAAATAATTTGCGTCGTTATTCCCACGGATACCTGTGTAAAATGTGAAGAAATCTGTAAAGGGGATTACTGGCAACGAGATTATTCCACATATCTGTGCCAGCTATGCTGGGAAGAGGAAAAATCGACCAGGGAAACTTACAACGAAAACGAACTGAACTCATTTAAGGTTAATGAATAATAATGGATACTTGCAAGGCGGACATCTTGACCTGTCAATTTTCGACACCAAGATGGACGCTTTCAAGTATCGATCTGCCCTTGGTTTTGTTGATTTGAGGATTTATTTTTGTAGAAAATACGAAATTGTACATTCGCCCATGAGCACGAAGGCACAACTGCCGCAATCCAACTGTTACCGAAATCGAAAATCAAGAAAAAGCTACAAATCGAGAATTATCTGGACCTCTACATAAAATGTTAAAATAATAAAATTCAGTCTTCATCTTTACTCTTATCGTTCCAACCGGGAAACTTCTCCCCCATACACTTTTCGAAAGTCACAGCCGAATGAATATTCGGCCTAGAATTGTGATCCAAATCTGACAACATCAACCCGGTATCCAACCCGGAAGAATTGCCGCACCTTCCGGAATTTTCCCCAGAAATCAAACTCAAACGCTCCAATAAACTGTCGATTTGCCGCCGATTATTCACCATTTTATTCTCCCCATCGTCGGCAGATTCATCCGACTGAGGCTGGAGCAAGCCGACTTGCTTCATCCGATTCAAATTGAAGTTGAGCGCCTCTTTTTCGAAATCGACCGTGTCGAAATCGTCCTCAACGCACAAAGTGTTGATGTCTCGCTCGAATTCGTCGGCGATTTCGTCATTATCCGACTCTTCCTCTTTAGTGACTTTCGAGAGACGCAATCTCAGTCTTTGGGTGATTTCGTCCAACTCGGAGAACTTGCGCTTCAAAGCTCTGCCCAATTCGCTGCCAGGGCCGTCCAGTAAATCGCTCAGATCGTCCGAAGGTGAAGTTGGTACCACTGGTTTTTCCAGTGGCGGCGACTTAGGGCGGAATTTCGATACGTTTTCCAAAGGGGTCACTCGAATCTATTGGAAAAATAAACTTTATAGAGACAGGAAATCGGAGGAATCGATTTAATTACGTTAATTTGCCCGTTGCATCTATTAGAGAGATCTGTAATATCGACCCAGCCATCAACATGGCCGCCTTTACAGAGAACTGTCAAATCTAAAGCTGTGACACCAATCACTATGTCGGTGTGCAGATTGGGGGTCATTGTGGTGTTTACGGATTTGCGCCAAACTTTCAAAACTAGACGTTTTTCATCCTAATAAAAAGTTTCGAAATAAAATTAATTATTAAACTGATTATTTCATTAATTAGAATTACGTTTATTAAATATTCGTGGGGGATTAAAATCTCGCACATGAAGCCCCATTTAGGGGTGACGCTTTTCGGAATAACTGCCGTTATCCTGATTTCGCCCCGAGTCGGCTCAAAAGTGACATAAGTACTGGGTAAAGTATCCTCGTTACTTTTCCCGCCTTTATTTCTGGACTTTTTCGATTTGCACTTTTTCCTGTTCGGTAGATTCCGTGCCTCGTTTATGGCGATCTCGGCCCGGAATAAATTCGATTTAGAGTTTTCTTGACTCAAAGCTTTCTTCAGACTATCCAATAAATCCGCGGCCTTTTTTGAGGAATCTTCTTCAACTTTACTCAAAGTTTGTTCTTCAGTGTTGGTGGAATTTTCAACACTGGGAGGCTTATTGGCAGCGGCCAGGAGGCTCAAAAGACTCTCGATGTTTTGAGGTCGTTTATTATCCATTTCTGATTGTATTCCTATATCGGTTTTTATAATTTTCGCATCCTTTTTTCTAGTTTTCTTCAGGGTAATGCTTTTAAACCCCCTTTGAGTTTCCAATTTATCGATTTGTTCTTTCGTCCCTAGCGCTAAAAGAATCAGAGCGCGCCCTGTCGATTCGTCCTCATTTAAAGCCTCCCATCCATCTATTGCGATCACTGGGAGATCATTTTCCGATAAATATTTCGAAATCAGTCGATTCCTGTACGCCAAGTAGAAAGAATGTAAAGATAGTTTTACTGAACCCAGAAGAAAGTTCTTGTTATTGGTTCCTTTCTCATAAAATTCCACTAGTAAATAATTCTCGCGTAGATTTAGGATGAAATCATCATCGTAAATCAGTGGAATTCGCTGTAATAATAATTATAATTAATAATTTACACGTTAAAGATGGTTACAGACCTGAGAAAAATTATAAACGGGATTTGGACCAATCAGAGCCACTAATTTACTAGTCGAAACGTCTTCTTTAGTGAAATTTTGGCAAGTCACAAAAGAATTCAAAACCTCTCTCGGAAATTGTGCCTCAGCTACGCAAATATATCCGAATAAAATTGATTTAGGCTTCAATTCCTCAACCATTTCAGTTCTATTATCAAGAGGCTTTGATATAACTTTTACAGGTTTCTTTATAATTACAGGTTTCTGTATATCAAGAGAAATTGAGGAATTTTCTTTAGAGCCACTAACTGCATCTAAAATATTCAAATTGAAATTGTTGATTGTAAATTACATTTTTAGATATTTGTTCTACCTGTGAAGTTTTTTCCAAAGTATAGGCGACCACAGCCTAAAGATAAGGACACTTTTAAAAATCCCACGGTTATAGGAACCGACCCATTTAAAGTTACAGGAATAATTTGTTTATAATTCAAACTGGGAGAAGTTTGGAATACTTCGAAACCAATTTCAGCAGAACCGAAAAGTGAGGCCTGTCTCTGTCTGAAATTTCTAAAACTTATCTTAAATTTGAGCACCAAATCCTTGAGATTCAAGCCTTCTAAACTAGAAATATCGTGAATTGAGGAATGTCTGAAATTAATATCTGGAATATTGACTTCTTTTATTATAAATATTGTTGCATTTTCTGAATTTATTACCAAAATCTTGAGTCTGTCTAGAGCAAAACCTCTCGACATTTTTAAAAGGCACTTTAGCAGACTTGTACTTTAAAATCGAGTGAGGCAAGTGGCATTCCACAAAGAAGGTAGGACTGAAATTTGTTTTTTTCCGGTCTTCAGTGTAAATTTTCTTATATCCGGCCTCGTTTAAATTGAGGGAAGTTACCGCCACTTTGAGAGAGTCCACAAACTTCAACAAATTCATATTCTCTTGGCTTTTCATCATCATCAATCGATTTGGTTCTTGATCTCTAACAAAACCAATATTTTGGTACTCTTGACAAGTAGAGCAACCACAAATGTCTCTCCGAGACTTGCCACAATATGTTCTTTCAGTGATTGAACACAAATCCGAACTAGATAAACTTCTCAAAGTATCGAGAGCTACATTCTCGTCTTCTTTAGACATAAAATCGCCTTGTAAAAATGCTTTAACTTTATCATCAGAATTGCCACTTTGTTGAGAAATTTGTAAAGGATATTGATCGTAGGTTGAAATTGATTGCACGATACAATTTCTCAACTTTAATCCACGGTCTAGGATTTCCTCGATAACTTTAGAATCAGTTTTTCGATTTAAAACACTCATTTTTAACAGTTTGTATTCACAACTGTCACACTGACAGATATTCTAACCTAAAATGATGACAAACGTCAGATTCAGGACTAAAATCACTAGGGGGTGGCAGGACGAAAATAAAAATTTGCAATTAGCAGCCCTATAGATCTCAAAGCTCACATTTATAATTTTCCGGTGTCTTTTGGATTGAATTATACGAATACGTACCGGAATTACATAATTTGGGTTGTTTTGAGTGAAAAATTCGATAAAAAGGACCGCACAACTATCACCAGACTTGGTAAATATTCACTACCAACTGCGAAAATCTAGTGACGTTTTCGATTGTCCCGGTTTGAATTTTACCGCTTTTGCGTTTTGAAAGTTGCATAAATTCTTTAGCGCTTTTTACTTTTATTGTGCTTTTGTAATAATAATCATCCTCCTTGAAAATTAATTAAAACGAAAGGTCTAATGTAAATGAGATAGCAGATTCCGTGTTTACTCGAGATTTTTTAGTCATCCGATACAGCATGGTAATAAAAGTTAAACTGGATTTGAATAATTCGAATTCTTCCGAGAAAATGAACCGCTGGCTGGAATAATTATATTATTACAACAGCAGAGAGAAAAACTGCAAAATGCCGCACCGCGTTGAAAAATATTCGTGTATAGGGAATTTAATCAGCGGAAAATGCACAGAGCATGATGATGATGGAGTCCCATCACTTCCGGCATGTTTTTCACGCTAACTTGACAATGAACGAACTCAAAATTTGGATCATTCGCCGCGATGTAATCGCCACGCCATTGTGCTCAACCATTCACAGGATATTCCACACAAAACACACACACACATAATCAAAACGAGCCACAATAGTGAGAAATTCGAACACAATATGTAATAATGAGGTTCATTTACATCAAACTTGATCTTTACTTGTCGTAAATCTTCTCGGATTTTTCCCTATCGAAATAATGTGCGGTGCACGGAGAGCGCAAAAGGCGGGCAAGACACGAACCCGTGGTATTCTCGCCGTTGTAGTCACGGTCGAGGTGGATTCGCCTCCAATAATAACAAGAGACAAGAGTCTTCGTTTCGGCGAGTAATCGCAAAAATGTTATTATTTACGCACGAGCTCGTTTAAAATTTAATTCTTAACCTTGTACAGGTGGATAATAATTGAGGAAATGACCCTATCAACGGCCGATTGTGCAATTACTCCAGTTACTTTCATGCAGATACAAATTGCTTTTATTATATCTCCATCTCATCGTATCTTGCCGGCTTATTTTATTGCATTCTTGGCGCTCTCGCGGTCGTTTATTATCGTTAGCTAGGAGAGTAATTGCAATGAGTATTTTTCTCGGATTTTATTCAGTCATATAATGATAATGTAACCAGAATATCACCCACCCAGGCGATTTAAATGCGACTCTCATATAGTTAACTTGCAGAGTGCATTCTTGACGTGACGAGTCAGATGTGCCGTTAGCCGGTTAAAATTGACTCGGGAATTAGGACACCGTATCCTTGCGCGAACAAGGCTTTGCACTAAAACGAATCTTTTACGAGCCGCGCAAACACAAATACCCCCAATAGTTCGCTGGAAAATCTTCCGGCCGAAAATCCGTCGGAGACTCTAAGGGCGAACAAGCGACGAACCTTTCGAATTTTCAGTCCATTTCGCTTATTAATCGAACATAATGGTCGGGATATCGGAATTGCGGTTTAAATGGGTCGAAGCGGTGTGTTTTTCCCGTGCCCGTGATGATAACGGATGCATAAATGTCTGTGAATTTCATAAATGTTGCTGCGGTCGGTTGTGTTTGTTGTCGAACAAGAATAAAAGAGAACGCGCTGAAGATAGAGACGGAGTGATCTTGACCGAAGTGCGGGTTATTGGCCTTTTCCAAGTTTACTTCCCGGTTTTGCTCGAATCTCTTTTGAGTCATTTGCTACGCCATGGCCAGTTCGCCAACCGTGGACAAACAACTTTGTCTATTATTGTAATTCCCAGCGCAGCCATAAAACTGGTGGAAGAAACGAGACGGCGCTCGAGGAACACGAAATTTTTGCATCGTTTTTACCCACAAACGACGAAAAATACCGACCACGTCACTTTATTATAATATTATGGAGGAGCGACCTCGATAAGTGGACCGATGTTTGAACTCGCCAATGGTCAATATTGAATTTCCACAATTTAACACCAGAGACTTTTTGAAGACGAAAAGATTATATTGTTTGAGTAAATATTTCCACTATTATTACACAACTCAAAAAGGTCCACTTCCTCTTCTTTTACAGTCACCAATAGTAATAAAGTCCAGGTAAAAATGTACCCAAGCTCCAGAAACTTTCAATTTCAACCCTCTGAAGCAATTGCACAACTCATAAAACCCCATAGAAATCGAAAGGCTCTCTCGGAACGGAACGCTCTGGGTTAAAATAAATTTTACGATCATTATACAACCCGAAATTGTGTAAGAAAGTGTATCGGCATGTTTCAATCCTTAGAAAATTTATTACTACAGAATTACGAAGAAGATATGCCGCCGCCTTCATCTCGGTATTCCTAAAAGGGGTCGTAAAATAAAAGTATCGACAGAATAACGTGCCTTGACCTGGGTCAAGTCGATAATAAAACAATTTCAGTTTCGTTTTTGAGACTAAGTGAACAGCTATTCGGTCTCCTTATTCATCTCCATACGTTTAAACTCACATAAGAAGACGAAGAAGAGGAGATAGCGGGTCGTGGTCGTTGTTGAAAGTGACGCTGGATTTTGTACCTACCTTCATCCCATGCCATGTTGAATTAAATTATGAATAAGCGTGAAACAATGAAGCGATTAATAACGTTACGAATCGAGCCAGATTTCGATCTCAAAATCGCACACCCACCGAAGGTATACGAAATAACAACTTTTCGCGACAACATCGTTATTACCTTATTCCATTTTTAATGATAGTTATAAAGTCGTAATAATAATAAATTACTTGAGATGGTACTTGGTTCATCGTTTTATTATACCAATGCCCGTTAGTGACATTTGCACGAGTCCCTGACCCTGATCAGAAATCCACCCATTGTTGTTTGTGCATTATTAACTACCCACGCTCTTTCCAGAGTCACCTTTAAAATATTTCGTATAAGAAAAAAACCTCTCAACAATGAAAAAATTGTTGTCGGGCCAGGGTAAACGAAACACTCCCAATTTTATTGTTATTACAAGAGAGGTAATTCCAATCCAGTTTAGTGTTGCGATTATTATCTGATTGATGTAGGATATTATCCGACAAATATTATTATGATTATTATTGGTGGAGTTAATTCGTCAATTGAATGCGCAAGGTCTTTATCTACTTGACCGTTTTTAATAGTAATTAATTCTGAATAATATGATTATTATTACTTATAAATTTATAATGTAATTATTCAGATTGGACTGAATATAACTCAAAGATATACTCAATTCAAGGACATTTCCGCATTAATTATATTTCATATTTCAAAGATGATCTTTTTTCGCCAGATCGTTTCACGAAAATCGCCTCCGGATGATAATGATAATGATGGCAGAATTTTCGTGGATTTTTTTCAATGCGTTACGTAAATGCTCGAAGAAATCCGATAGTCTTGAACCAGTGGGCAATTTAGAAAGGAAGCGACCGGACCAGATGCCCACAAAGCCCGAAAATCGATATGATTTTATTCATATACCCAAAGAGGCGCAGCTGGACTTTTCAGGCAGAAAAAAACACGAGAAGGTAATTAAATTCGATCGGTACTACCTAAAACCTACCTACATACGAATAAAAGAATCATTAATCAAATTCGAGGAGTTGGCAAAAAAACTCCAGGTGAAGTTTATTATACTTATGATTTCATATCTGAAATCAAGTTTTATCGAAAAGAGCGCCTCGTTACTTTTTACACCATAAAATCCGAACGGGTCCAGATATCGAAACGAATCAAAAAGCACCAGATAGAGGAGGTTTCAAGCTTTTAAAAGCGACCATAAATTGTTAAAATCCGTCAAAAGTACGTAGTTTTATCGAGTGAAGAATGTTCGGAGACCCAGACAGGCGAATAAGCGACGAACCTTTTAATCGATATAGGAGGATGCAAAATCTAGAATAGAGCTTGGGATAATCTCAGGTGATGGCGTAGTTTCGTTTGGAGATTGTGGTTGTAAAGCCGGCAACAGATGGCTAATGGGACCTTCTCCGGCTATTAATTTATGTTTTTTTTCAAGTTGGTAGAGGCATGTCGAACTTATGGCACGACTGTCTTTCCTTCCTCTCCGTCATCATGTAAATTACGTTCCGAGGGATTATATGGCGAATAATTATTTGCGAATTTTCATGAATTGGGTCCTTCCTGTCCGATTTTTATTACAATGATTAAAATTGAGAAAATGTCCACGTCCCTCCGCTTCATTTCCTGCATCGAAAACGACAATAAAATCGACCGCTCCAATCCGGACTCGTCGTCGTATCGTCGCGTACATATGATATAATCGTTTTTGCCTCCTTGACTTTGGTCGCGGTAATGCTGAATGTCTTTCAGGTAACATTCAGTCGTTGACCTGAAAGTCTTCCATCCAAGTCGCCGGCGAAAAGGTGGAACTTTTCTACGCCGACTACACGAGAGGCCGACCGCAGACCGCACCGAAAACCAGATTCCGTCAAATATCGCGATCGTGAACCTAATGAGGTGCAAAACCCGACAAATCGATTGCGATTTTCGGAGCTACCGATAAAATCCCACCTCGCCACTCTCAACTCTTGGCCTGGACTCGTAATAGGATGTGGGCATTATCATGGCGAATAAAATTATTATTATTGCGTAGCCATGACTGCCAACTGTACACATAATAGGTACCAACATTGAAAGAGTGAACGTCTTAGTGACACACACTCGCTTTAAAATAAGGAATGCGCTAACAAGGATTCGATTTGCTTATAATACGAGTCACGTCCGAGCCGCTGCCAAAAATCGCGATCCGCGAGAGGAGGGGGCGCCCGAAAATGGCCGCCGCAGGGGAGGCGACGCCTTTAATGGCGGATCGAGGGGAGGCGAGTAGCGGTTATCGAAAAATTCCGTCATGAGTCTGAGCGACGTCCTTGGATATGTGCTAAACGGATGAATTGTCATTTTAACGGTTCCCGCGACCATCTTGAGATGAATTTATTAGTCCCGGGCGCGAAATTAAGCCTTACAGAGCGCGTCATCGTCCATCTATCACCTGCCGCTACGATGAACACTCCAAATACACAATTATCGTCAGTTAGCCAGTCGAGGTCCCTGCGCCGTATAATAACGAAGAAGAGAGGATAAAAGCGTGCGATCAAAAACTCGACAACACAATCGCAAGCGGCTTTAACTGTAAATTTGAGTCGTGAAAGTACAATTTTGTTTTCTTTGTTTTGCTAGATGGTATAAGAGACCCGCGGATGTAAAGGAGCTTTCGGACAATCGGCAGGATTATGTCTTCGCCTCATTCTACCAGTTTCTGTTGTTTCTTTTTTTCCTCCTTAGAGTCTGAAAAAAATAAAGGACGTTGACTTCCGCGACTCGACCCTGAGATACTTTGGGAAAAATCGTGAGATAATTAAAAACGTTCTCGAAAATTATGCAAATCGAGAGATTGCGTAATTCGTGCGTCTCTTCCTCTTGTTCTTATGCGATCCTTAATTGGTCGAGCGAGATTCAGAGCGTGGTGGGAACGCCGAAAAGCAGTAAAAAATCGGGTTTTTTGTACGGACATGTGCTCCTCTCCTCATCGACAAACCCGAAATTAATTGGAGGATGAGTAATTAATATCGAAAACGCGGGGAGAGCGCAGATGTTTTAACCCTTAACCTACCCTAACCCCGAAAATAAATAAAGTCCCGATAGGATCTGGGAGAGATCACGACGAAATAATATAAGAAAATCTCACGGAATGGTAGCGCTAACCGTATGCCCCCACATCAGAAGGTAAATACGGACCTTTCAGGTTATACCTGAATATATTTATAGGAATGTTTATGGGGGCAGATTCCCACACTTTTAGAGGGTGGTTGGTCCACTTCCATAACCTTTTCACTTTCTTTTCGGTATACACAGACACATCTTTTAAAACGTTTCAGGTACAATTCGCCCATTGATGGATGGATTCGGATTCCGCAGCTGCATTGTAAAAAATCGACCGTTTATCGAGCATTTTGAGAACGAAAGGAAACAACGATCGGCTCCACAGGAAATCCGCCCGATGCATTTTTTAACGGAATTTAAGAGAACACCGCTTCACAAACCGACCCCGAAGGGGGAGGAGAGTTTCCAAGATGGCCTCAAGAGGGGAGGCAGAGCTTTCAAAATGGCCCCTGAAGGAGAGAAAGAGTTTCTAAGATGGCGCCAAGAGGAGAGGCAGAGTTTTCAAGATGGCCCCTGAAGGGAGGAAGAGTTTCCAAGATGGCCTCAAGAGGGGAGCCAAAGTTTTCAAGATGGCCCTTGAAGGAGAGGAAAAGTTCCTAAGATGGCCTGAAGAGGGGAAGAAGACCTTTCAAGATGGCCCCTTAAGGGGAGGAATAGCTTCCAAGATGGCCCCAAGAGGGGAGACAGAGTTTTCAAGATGGCCCCCGAAGGGGAGACGGTTCACACAAAGTTGCGCAACCAACACGCGGATTGATTTTACTATCAGCATAACTGTAAAGTCCTACGCGGAGGAATTCGCAGGTTGGTGTCTTGTTTTTTCGCGCCGATGCCGGAAAATGGGCCAACAGCAAAACGTTGAGTAAACAAAACGTTCGATAGGTGTGCGTGGTTTCCAGCGCGAGATAGTTAAAAAGTAATTTGCGTTTATCCCATCATGACGAGACCTCCGAAAATAACGGCGCTTCCATTATTCAGCGTCAGTATCAATATTTTTTTACTTTTGATTGTTCGGACCGCACATTAGCGCGCGTTATCGGCTCTTTTTCGACCTCATCATCATCATCCTGAAAAAAACCCCGGTCGCTATTGCGATATACGAAAACTTGAAGAATTCTTCGTGATGCGGTTTCGAGTCGGATTTCTTCTCGGCTCGGTTCCCATCATGGGACGTGACGATTACGATTACGATTACGAATACGACGATGATTGAAGAATAAGGCGTCGCCTCTGAAAGGACTTCCGCGTTTCTGCTTGCGACATCGCCTTAGTCCTTGACCGTGACGGTCTCCGGGCGGGGCCCAGGGGGCACACCATCGCGCAAGTGGGGCAAGACCGCCGTGGTGGAATGGTCCGGCGATGGAACTGCGCAACAACACCGGCGAATCCGACTTTCATTACAATAAGTTTATTGAACTACCACTCCAACCGAAAAGACGCGAAAAAACCCCTCGAGGGAGTATAATAAGGGAACCTTGCGTGAGTTCTACCTGGCCCTTCGGATGTCGAGGGCGGAAGGGTTGTGTCAGCTGCTCATCATCAAAGGAGACGGGGTGTGGGAAAATCGTACAGGTGGCGAGAGACGATGGGAACCGGGCGCACGGAAGATTCCGCTCCTTTTCGAGCCCGATGGAGATTCCGCGGGCCTTTTCCGGTTGTGGCGGCTTTTCGGCCGTTTATGGGGGAATCGCGGAGTCCGGCGCAGACTTGGGATTATTCGTGCGATCGCCCACGTCCGAGCTCTCGGTAGCGGCTCGGTCGGGTAACATACATACGGACCACGCAACATAACGGGGATCGGAAAGTAACCGCGATCTCGACGGTGCTTACAGTTACGAAACCAGAGTTACTTTTATTCAAATTTTGATTTCGTTTCGCCACCACCGGCAACGTCGGCCGCCGAAGACGACGCCGCTGCCGCACGTCTCGGCCTGATAGGCCCCGGAGACTGCCGGAGTCGTCTTCTCGAAGTACTTTGTGGGGTTTTCGATAATTTCAGGATTTCTTATGATGGGTGGATTTGGGATTGTGGGTGATTCGGGGTTCGCCTGCTGGGGGCCCCTTTCGACGATATGGGGAAGTGAGAGGTGGCGAAGAACGGGTTTGGTTCACTAGGCAATCGGAGGTCGTTGATACCGCACACGGCCATGGCCGACGACGACGACGACGACGATTTTTCATATCGCCGGCGGATTGCACTCGACCGCTCTTCGTTGCGCAACTCTTCCTTTTGCCGAAAGGAAGTGCCAAAAAACGGCCAGTTTTTGCGCATCGATCATCTCGTAATCATGAGCTTTCGCGATTGAGATACACAACGTGCTTCGGAACTACGACGGTCCTCTCTGTAACAGCAGATAATAGTCCGCAAAAGCTCATAGAGACACAATTTTCAGATACCTACATTATTTGTGTAATTAATAAAAATACAAGAATTGGGGAAAACTTTTCTGAAAGCACTGAAATAAAAGTATAATATTCCTTTTTTATTTGAAAATTTGCCTGATTTTGGTTGTCATGCCACTGAAAAATGTACTGGAAATGTTAAATATCTAATTATTAAACTTTTGCGGACCTACTTGGACCTTTTTGTCTTATTTTTGCCATCTCTACATGTTCATCTTTTCTGGGGGTGCCAATTCTGCGTCACCCCTGATGTACTTTAAAAAGTCAAATCCAGAAATTTCGTACAAGTGTGTTTTTTTACAATTCAAGGACGGAAGTGCCTTTTTCCCAAGGGAAACAGTACTATACTTCCGTTGGGGAAAAAAGCACAATCATGAAATACAACCCTGCATGCTTCACTTTATGAACATTTAGGATTTTCTTTTGTACACTTTTTCTTGCGCCCCCTTATCTAGAAAATAACGCATTTTTCGTAATTCAGGGACTACGTAACCATTTTAGTTCCTCTTTTGAGAGACTGAAGTGCAATTTTTTTCTTGAGGGGCAAAAAATGTGAAATAGGTATTACTTTTTCTCTCTTGTAGAGAAAAGTACAATCAAACTTTGAATAAAAAAATAAAAAAAATATGAGAAATTCAGTTTTTTGTTGATATGGTTAGGTATATTTTCAAACTATTCCATTGTAAACTCAGTGAGGGAAATGAACAAATATCTGGATTTCTACCTAAGAATTGCGAAAATTGGGTTGATACTGAAGCAGTTACCGTTTTCCAGGGCGAATATTCACCATCGAGTAAAATGCGGTACTCTAGGTTCCTATATGTATATAATTTAATATTATTCAGGTACACGGTATTTCAACCCTTCAGATTATCTTGAAATATTGAAATATTATTCATTCCCGGTCCCTATAGTCACTAATGGAATTGCAATGTATAGTAAGTATTGTTTTCTACGTACTATTAACTGAAATTATTGTTAGCAAGTTTCTTCGATTCATTACCTATACGCCGAGTTCTTCAATTTGTTACAAATCACGATGTATCCATCGGGCGACGGTATAATCATCATCATAATAATCAGCGTAATGATTCGCAATGATTCATCATCTCGCCGATGTATGATTACCTTCGGTCGCCGGCTCGATGGTGGCGAGAATAACCAACGGTCCGAAACGGCGCCTCTCCTCGCCATTAAAACCATCCGATTTAGGATTTTTTCGCCATCAAAACGATGGCGCAACCAGAATCCACCTCTTCGCCCGACTCGAGTGGGAGGGCGCCGTTTCCATTGAACTTAACCTCTGGAACCGAGCGCGTGAAATCGTCCGCGCGCCTAATGAGAGCGCGAAAGCTCTCGCGGATTTTTCCAGGGGGGCGACCAGCGCCGGAGCCGGGAGAGGAGCAGCGCCAGATGCAGAATGAGTTCCGCGCCGCAATGTTAGCGGAACCCATTAGCGCGCCGAACTAACGGTAATACCCGGCACGTCAGTGCCCGGACTCGCCATTCCGTCAGGTGCAATGAACCTGCTTATGATGATGATGATGGTCGCGGATGGGCCCCCCGGCCCGCCCCTGCATCGGCGGAGGCCCGCTCGGGGCCCCCCGCCCGCGAATCGGTCACTGTCACACACCATTATTGTATTTCGTGACGGAAAGGGGGCCCGCGAAGGGTGCCCGGAACGAGCTTTCGAGCACCCAGAAGAAATGGGTCGATCGGCGAATGCTAATGGTACTCGGAAAAATTTGCGTCATCTTCGGTAACATATTATTGCCGAGGCGAGTGTGGGTCACTCTGTTTTTCTCAATTATCGTCGGTGACTCATGGATGACAAGAAAAAAATGGAACGACATATTTTTATTTGCGCATTTAGTCAAAATACTGAAAACCGGTGGTACTCGAAAAGTGCAGAAAACGTTTGATTAGTTTTTAGTCAACACGTTTACAATCTTTTTGGAATATATGTACGTCAGTGATGATGAAATCCGAAAAACATACGCGTTTCCATAACGACCGCCTGTTGAAATGACCGAAGAAATTCAAAGTGTCAAAGTAAAATGTCAAGTACAATTCGCTCACCTCGGAACGAACGATTATGATCGTTTTTCTTGACCGTTTTCACTGAAGAACATTAGGACAGGTGACACACAATATACTCAGTCTTGATGCGTTTTTCAATTCGAAAAATGAGGTTTTTCCGTATTTTTTTCTTACTTGTTTGTGTTTACCGATTGTTTGCGTTTTCTTGTGATTTTCATGCGGTTTTCATTGAAAAACATAGGGGCACATCCGGTAACAGGATTATACAACATCCGCTTCCGATTCGATGGGTTTTTAGTTTTTACCTCGAAATCAACAATTTCCACATGTTTTTCTTGTTCGAGTTTTTCAATAAATTTTCAACGTTTTTCTTGTCCGATTTCCTTGCGGTTCACACTGTCCGTTTCCGTTTTCTTGCAGTTATTCATTGGAATTGAACAATTTCCGTGTTTTTTTCCTATTTTACTCACCGAATTTTCTCCATTCTTCTTGTTCTATTTTGATCCAATTTTCACTAAAATACATCGGGACACGATTACACACTATTGATTCGCTTCCAATTTCATGCGTTTTTCACCTCAAACAGAGGAAAGTATACATGCCAAAGAAGTGACGTTTCGGAATTGAAATTTCTACTTTGTTTATTGGTTGCTATGAAAATAATGTGCTAGTCCATTTTAAAAATGTCTTTACGTCACTTTTTTCCTGGTCTTCGCCAATTTTTCAAAGAAATAGTACATTATATGTATCTAGGGACTAAAATTATACTTTTTTTCGTGGGTGAATACGCAATTCATAGAAAGAAATCCACATATTTGATCGTTTTCCCAATTAAGCTTACAAATGGAAAGCTTTGAAAATACTTATAACATAACAAAAACTGAATTTTTCATATTTTCTTTGAGCTTACAATGGAATGGTTTAAAAATAATCTTCCCTTGGAAAAAAGTGGGACTTATTAGTCCCTGCATTGCGAAAATGTCACTTTTTTCATTGCCAAACGAAAAGAAATGGAACGACATCTCAATTTGCGTATTGATTCAAAATATCAAACAACAACTCGAAATCGGATTCGAGGCTGACTTTTCCTAATCCGAAGGTGGTCACATCTTCATTTCGTAACAGAGCTCGCTCATTGCCGAATAAACATTCGACCCACGAAAAGGCTATAAACAATTTTCCGAATCGACTTTGAATAATTCCGTCTTTGATTCCCATCATCCTTTGCGGCGGCGGGCGGTGAACCATCGTGCGATTTCCATAGGCCCGTGCATAATCCGCCCGATTCCACATTTCGAATACGTCGGACCATATCGTGGCCGGAAAATGCGCGGTCTGAATTGTCGGCGAGCCATCTCCCCGATGCGAGTTCAAGAAGGCAACGATCTCTTCTGTCACCGCGACGCCGTGACCGACAGATTGCCGAGCCGCTTTTTCATCGGCCTTTTCAAACGTCCGTCTCCTTATATAACGCGGCGAATCGACAATAATAGCCAAGAGGAAGAGAACGTCTCTCCCATATGGCGGACTGGAGGTCATTACCGGAATCTGCCGACTTCGGGAACGTCGTCATTAGCGCATTGCGCAGATGGCGAAAGGGAGAGATCCGCTCATTGTCCGGGATGTAATTCCTGACATTATCGTCGTAGGGAATTTTTCTAATCGCGGAATTGCCGGAAAATTCGAACGCGATAATGTATCAGGACCTTGACGATTTTCCTTTGTGTTATACGTTCCACACGTGTTTTCGGTTTCGATACATCCACACCAATCATCTTTGGAATATACGGAAACGTGACTGAATCCTTGTAAAATATTCATCGGAGCTTTTGATCGTTTCTTAGAGAGTATCTGGAAGAAAGTCGCGCTTTCGCCTCAAGACGGTGAAGATGAACAAGACCGAGAAGAGCGATACTTTCTTCAAGCGGTTACACTTTATCATTGCATAACCGTTCTTCTTTATTATTGATAATATAAATAGAATTGATGGGTGAATAGGTGGTTTTTTACTCGCCTAATAACGGAGTATTAAGTCGATTTTTATTTACTCATTTATAGTTGATAAACCGGGCGTCATATGGTCGAGCTCGTGAAACTCCTTGTTGATGGCGATATAAATTAAATCTTTAATGCGGAAACGGACCGAACTCTGGTTTTATTATCGCAAAACGCCGGCATCGAAATTACCTGCATGCATGATAAAATTGCGGAATTATCTTGGCGCAGTTGAAGGTGACAATACAAACAAATTGATTTTAACGGTGAATTTGCGGAAAATCGTGAAAACTCCTCATGCCGCTCATATATGCCGACGGTTGCGCAACTTGACGTGACGTTTGATATTACGGCCGTATACAGTCGGCGAAGAAGGAACAGCTAACGGTAAAACCGCGACCGGAAGTTCATCGTCATCTTCGTACTACTAGAAGAAGGACTTTAACCTCGCCGGGCCGCCATCGGACTGCGGATCCGCGAATTCACGATTCCCTCAACCAATTATCAATTATCGACCATCTCCGACGATATCTTGAAAGAAAATACAAAAAATCTTGTAGGGACAGTTAGAGGTGAGGGCTTTTCGCCTTGGCCAGATGTCGTGCGCCATTTTCCGCGTAGCTGAGTGAACTTCCTAGTCATTTAACCCGTTTCGAGAACGTGTTTAAAAAGCAGTTAACAACGATGCGCCATTATAAAGCACTTTGCGTTGACATACAGGTCGGGCCCGATGGGAACTTTGTCTCCCGTATCTCTCTAGCAGAGCTGTCGAAAGACGTGGCAATGACCATCGCGTCTTTGAAAACGTCGGAATAATTGCAGCGAGAGGTGGGCGCGAAAGATCGCGGCGAGCCTCGCGAGGGCCCCCCGGAGAATGTGACAGTCAATGTCAAGGCCAGGACTGGCCCCGGAGCGAGCCGGACCCTCTCTGCCCGATGCATTACGCCGTATCGGATGTCTCCCCCTTGGCCTTATAGGCGTTCGTGCAAAAACGCGCAATGCGATTTTTCCGGTTTCCTGAAAAATGCTGAAAGGTTGAGTCATTACGCAAACGCCCAGCGTTTTGCGTTACTTTGTTACATAACGAAATGGATTTTATTATTGTATAAAACGTGTTGTGTAGGTGACTGGGTATAACAACAGTTAGAGAAGGCCTTCCCGCTTTATTACCATATAACTTCTTATAGAGGTGTACGCACGGGTGCTGAATAAGCTAATAGGTTACTCTACATTTCAGGTTATACAATGACGAAGTGGCCTTAATAGAATGCCAGGTTTTTATTGATAATTAGAGACTGGAAAATATACACGAAAAAATGACGAAAATACTGCACTTACACTACTCTTTTGGCCGAATTTCCCATGACCATCTTTCTTTCTCATATTATACCATTAGAGAAACAGAGTACACTTTTTGACAGTGCCATCCCGCTCAGAATAAGTGAATGGTATATAGTCTAAAGGTGACTGCTTGTGAGCGGAAGACATAATCGACAATGACCAGAAGGTTTTTGAAAGGTCTTGGACCAACTGTCATAGCTTTACTATACTGACATGCACTCCCACTTTTAGAATTAATTGAAAACTTAATTCATGAATCGGTAAAGCCATTTAAAAAATTGACAAAGTTGAGAATTTCTGAGGGTTGATCCATATAGAGTAGAGATAATGTAAAAATTCTTCATTTAATTACAGGAAAAGGAAAAGTATTATCCGTTTATTCATAAATAACCAACAGCCTACCAAAATGCGATTTTCTGGACTATTTTGTGGAAAAATCAGAAAAAATATGAACGAAAGATGGATGAAATATGCAGTTTTCTCCAAAATATGCATGATGCCTTTTCAAAAGATACCCTAAGTTCGCAAAATATGCAAGAATATGGGAAATTTATACATTTTTTAGGAATCCCTTCCGAATTTCAGGGGCGCACTAACTGATACCTGAAACCGTAAAAACCGTCATGCGATATCGACGAATAAAAATCTCGCCAGCTGATTCCAGGCCGTTACTTCGATCGCGCCGAGAAAAATCCTCGCCTCGCTAATGCCAAAGTCGAGTTGCGCAATCGTTTGCCAACAATTTCCATTTTTTTCGCTCTCCCATAAATGAGGCGGTTTTCCTGAAACGAAAATGTCACGTCGTATCATTACACAGGCGTACACTCGACCAATTACACAACCGGGCGTCATTGAGTTCGCATATTAATAAAATTCCTGATTATTTACAATCAACTGTACTCGGCGTGAGAGATCAAGTGAAAATGAACAGTACAGTTACTTTGTTTATTATTCCATAACCGCATTGTCGCTATCGCAGAAAGCGCGTATACGAACAACCATAAGTCTTCGAGAATTCGGGAAAACCCGACGGAAAATTGTTAGAAGATCGGTGAAAATCGCGGAGGTAAACAACGCGAAAGAACCGGTACAGCGCGGACGTGGCAACGTCGTCCTCAAACCGCACTCTCGCATAAGAGACCGTGATCTTGGCATTCCTCCGGATTGTACGCGTTAGAGACGAGAAAATCGCAATCACCTGTCGCTCCCGACCACCCGAATCAAAAAACGCGACAGGTGGAAGGGCTAATGGGGAAAAAGCGCCCTTGCCGGATCCTCGAGGGCCCGGATTTCTCGGAGACCCAGACAGGCGATAAGGCCGCGAACCCGGGGAGCTTTTCCGGGCTTTTCGGCGATTTTGCGTCATCGCCGGCGCATCAGCGACAGGTAGTCGCGGCTGCGCCAATGCCGAGCCACTTCGGCTAGGTAACCTCTACGGTTTCGTACACACAGGTCCGACTCGACGTCGGCAGGACGAAAGCGGGGGGCTCAAGGGGGGACACAACGGTTCACATCGGCTTTACTTCTTGCGGTCATCAGTCTTCGCCGGGCCAGGATCGGAGTACCACGCGTGTCGATAGTGCCCATGACTCCTGTCACTGGAGACGGGACCCCCATACAGTGCGCCCCCTCGATTCTGAACCGACCGAACCGCAAGAAAGACTAATCCTGGATTAAGTCGAGTGCGAGTGAAGTTTTCGATGCTCTGGATTAATTTCGAAAATTGAGTGAATACGACGTCGTGAGGATTACTAATGACTTGAGGCGTCACATCGAGCGTCACAATGCCGAAGATTTTCCTGATCAAGAACAGGTTGCACCAGCAACAGTTGCGGCTGTTGGAGGCGCAGAATGCGGCCAATTCCAAGAGCGACCTCCTCGGCGACTCGTCGCAGCCGCTGTCCCTCATCGTCCACAAGAAAGATGGTAAGAGGCGCTAATGGGCCGGATAACGTAAATCGCGCTTTTATCTCGCTCGACCGTTACTGAGTCGAACAAAGGGAATCGCTTTTTGAGGAATTCCGATAGCAGGACGAAAACTCGTCACGTAACTGTTAAATTATTAAGATTCCTCAAATATTCATCTCACTGATGCAGGTTCTTCCCGTAGATGGGAGGCCAATGTCGTATTGAAATCTTCACGTGTTTATACCTACTCTCATTCTTTCACAATAGGCGAGATCTTTTGTTATTGTACGGGGGCACTTTATAGCTACCCCTCTATGTTGAAAAAACCTGTCGGTAAGAAGAGACTGACGGTGGGAGGGTCTAATTTCCTTATTAGAGAGGTAGCGGCGACTCACCCCATGCCGTTTTATTATCGAGGGTGAAGCCTCTACCTGATGCCCGATAATGCGAATTCTTGTGAATTTGAGAAAGTCCGCATTCTCCAAAGAAAACCGCAAAATTTCAGTCGGAACTTAGTCATCGAGCGCGGAGATAGCGACGGCTGCACGGGCGAGCAACTCGCCGGATTTTTGCAGACGTTCATCATCTCTTAAGGTCGTCACGTTATTGAATAAGGTGTCGCTTTTTCCTCGATTTATGAATTATTGATCGATGCGACGCTAATGACTTCGAAGAGCGCCTATTTCGATCCGTCGCTAAATATGGTAAAGTCTCTGGCGATCCGATAGATAAAAAGTGATAAGGCGGTGGTAGGTAGGCCAAATTTGGTTTGTTCTTCTCCCGGTCGAGTCGAGTCTCGTCCGAGAGAGGAAAAAATCCGAGTGGAATTATTGAATGTCAGCCTTGAACGTGTGCACAGTTGAAAAAATCAACCACCAGAACTCGACGGACCATTACACGTTCCAAGGCCAGCCGACCGTGTAATCCGAAAAGAACAATGCTCCATTATGCTCGCACATCGCGTATTATTCTCCCGTGCCCTCGCAGGACTCCCCTAAACGTCTTGAGAAAAACGAAAAGACGCCCCTAATCCGCGATCTCTGCCTCTCTTCGTAAGCAGAGTTCAAGGTTATTATCGCATTTCTATTACTTCATAATGAACTGTTACCGCATTGCGAGACTTTTACAATGTAATGTAGGTAGAAAGTGTTCACGGGCACTTTCTCCCGGTGATATAAGTATTATAAGAGATGTTATCTCGTTTTCTGGGTCATTATCGCCGCCTTTAACTTCATTCACCTACTTTTTTTTTACGAGCGAGAAGACTCTACTACGATCCCGTCCGGACACGTGTGGCCTTTGAGAGGACACGATTTTTTCGAAAAGTGTTAATAATCCGTGCGTGTAATTTAAAAAGGCGACAATGAATTATCCTCATCGAGCATGAGACTACGAATCCTTGATTCGATGGCGCAGGGAAGTTTCACTTTTTAAATTCGTCGTCGTTATAAATGCAAGTAGACCATGAAATAATAATAAAACGAGGAGACCCTTTTGTAATAATGGCTGGGCGACCCACTTTTATCCGTAACCAGACCATCAGACGGCAATTATTCCCTTGACGGCTCGATTTATACGTTGTGATATTTCCCGAATTTTCAAGGGAATTTTCAAAATTCGTGGCGCCTATGTTAATGCCATTAGACTTCAATGCGTTAATTATGTTAATCGGCCGGACGATTTGTATTGAGAGTATGCATTCATGTCAGTGTCCACTTTCAATAAAGCAATCAGATGAAAAATACGGACTCTATGATAATCTCCGATATTTCGAGCGCGTTACGTAACGAGAGTGCAAATAATAAGTTTTGTAACGGATTTGCGAACAAACTGTCAAGGTTCCCTGGTTTAAGTAGTGGCGTATGGGTCGTCGTACTTTGGAAAATTCAAGGATATTTTTTTATAAATCCAAACACATGTTTCCATTTGTTAAAGCGTATAATATTATAATATACCTACCTAAATGGAATCCAGGCACGCATTATCGCACCGAAAATTATTCGAGCCTTGACAATTCGAGATGTAACGGTTATTTCGCCACGATTTCCTGCTCGCCGTCGTCTCCAAACACCCTCAACAATTTCAGTCTAGAAAAGTGCCAGACTAAAGTATTACGGTCCGGTCGAGATATCTCGGGTACCGGTTTATACCCCGCAGGTGTCGTCGAGGTATCTTTTCCCGGTCGACCTTCAACCGAAACAACCATGAAGTCAAGTCTCTTCCATCCGACCAAGCCGAAGATTATATTCAAATCCGTAAAAAACCAACAAATCACCCTGTATAATTTAACAGTTTCGTTCCCATAAAGTAAACACTCGAAATTAGTACCGTCTGGATTTGTATTATTTTGACGGGGTCAAGGGAAATAACGTTTTGCATTGTACACGTTCACAATTCAGGAAATTTGCAATTCGACTCCTATTTTCGATTCAAGGATGTCCAATGAACTTGTTTTCGCATAACAGAATCGATTTATTACAAGAGATCTCTCACACTCGATCGCGAATACTAATCACCCCCCTCTTTTACAGATCGCGATAACAAGAAAGAACCCGACGATGGCAACAAACCCCAATCGGGCCCCAACGTCAACAAACCCACCCCCGAGAAGAGACCGCACGAAACCGTCCCCCCTCGCCGATTCATTTCGTCCATTCTAGGGGGCGACGTCCCTTACGGCCACGTCTTGACCCGGGCCGAACGCAAGGAGTACCCCATACCGCCCCCCGATAAAATCGTCCTCCCCACCTCGAAAAAACCCCCCGAGGACGCCACCCCCAAACCGAAGAGCCCCTTAATAGCCCCGATCCGGCAATTCTCGGTTATACAGCGCACGCCAAAAACGACCAGCAAACGCGACGAGGACAAAGACGCCCGCCTCCCGGCCGCCCTGATCCTCCAACAGGAACCGGAACAGGACCAGCCGATCGACTATCACATCCCGAAGCGAAAAGGAGAGACCGAGGACGAAAACGAAGAGAGACGGGCGAGGGATCAGAGGCGAAGCCAATGCGGGAAAATCGGGAAACCGATTTCCGAACGAGGAATCGTCGGGAAATTGCCGGTGACCACATCGGCGGCGGCGGGGCACGGCAGGGGCGGCGCCTCCGGGGGCCAAAACGCCCCCAACCAGTCCGGGACGAATTCGCAACAATCCGGTGGTGGAGGCGGCGGGATGAGCTTTTCCGGGGGAGGCGCCTCCGGAGGCTCATCCGGGGGCTTTTTGGGGGGCGGAGGCGCCGGGGGCGGCGGGATGAATCCGGGCCGAGACGGCCGGCAGAATTACGGCCCCAGCAGCCCACCCACAGGCAGCCTACCCCCGTTTTACGAATCACTGAAAGGGGGCACAAACGGCAACAGTTACAACGCGGGGGGCAACTTCAACTCGAATTATTTAGTGAACCAAAATAACAACATGGAGTGCGATACAGGCCAGGAATTAGCCAATTTGAGCCTCAACAGAGGAGGAGGGCATTTCAACGCGAATTACTTAGTGAATAACCAAAATAACATGCAGTGCGATACAGGGCAGGAGTTGGCGAATTTGAGCCTAAACGGAGGACACAGTCCGCCTAAACAGTACTCGACTTTACAAAACGCCTCGTACGGGATCGTGATGAAAGACGAAACCGATTTGGATCTATACGAAACGAAAATCGACGCCATGAATCAGCTGTTGCCAGGGGGCTATTCCGGCTACGACGACTCGATGATGGTGGACATGGTCACGGGGGCTGTTGTGGATCCGCTTCAATTTACGGCGAATTTGACGTTTTCTAGTTCGGCTGAACACGCGCTTTTAGAGAGTCTCTCGGACGCGGCCGATTTGTCGACGTTTTTGGATAACGAAAACGAGGAGATTATCAGCCCGGAAAGTAACAATCAGCAGCAGCAGATCTGGAGCGGGTTGGATTCGCCGACGACGATGTCGCTGCCGTCGCCGGGGACGGCCAGTTGCTCTTTAGACGCGTCGCATAACGACGGTGGCTCGATCAGCCCCCCTGCTAATGTGAGTGGAAGGCGGCGAGGTAGCGCCGAGGCGCCGAAAGTCTTGCAGAGCAGGGTAAGCTACACCTGATCCAGGCAAATTCGAAAATTCGACCAACCGATTCAATAGTCCGGAAAAGTCTTTGATGTAAAAGGAAGGGTATGAATTCGGCTTTCAGGAAAGCTTTTGCCGATTGCTGTGCGATTTCTGGTTCTTGAGATATTGCGATTTTTGTGGAGCTTTTATCACGAGACGAAAGCTCCACAAAAATCGCAATATCTCGAAAACTACACTAGATACAATAATCGGCAAAAGCTTTTCTGGAAGCTCGAATCACGTGCCGTCTTTTTCATTCGAGACATTTTCACGATTTTCACTGCATTACGTTATGAAATCACCAGTAATGCCGAGGAGTTGACCACCCTTAAAAATCTTGTACACCAACTACAAATTTACTAAAAACCACTAAAATTACAACAACAAAAATAGGGTAAATGCACCAATAGTCTATTGTCCATAATTAAACAGTTTTCTCAAATATCTAAGTCAGACCAAAAAAAAAACAGACCGTAATCACAGAAAATAGCAATTGGAGTATTGCCATATGGGAGAGTATAATTTATTGGGAAAATATTCATCTGCGGCTGAGTATTGGAGGTGGCTGGCAATAGGCGCATTTATACCCGGTATTTTCACCTCAAATTATCCTCCTGTTAGCTAACTAGGACCTTAGACTTTGATAAGTCTGTTTAAAATGAATGAGAAAGGGTCACATTCAAAGTTCCAGTCAGCTAACCGGAGGTTTAACCAGAGGTGAAAATACCGGGTCTTAAATTACTAAAAACACTGAATTACAAAAAAAGTAAAAGCACTGAAAGTTACTAAAGTTACTACAAAAATTACTCAAAATTACTAAAAATTAGAGGATGTGCACCAAAATTACTAAGTGGTCGACCCCTCGAGCAACGTTAAAAATGTATAAATGAAAATTTGATGATCCACTTTGTTAGTCATTTTGACTGAGGACTATTGAATCCGGTTCAGTTCACGCAATTCACTGCCGAAATCACGCGCTAGCTATCCGACGCACCGATCCGAAATCGAAATCCTCACGTTCTTCTATTCTCCAACAGTTGGGCTTGCCCTCGGAGGTGCAACTGGAGTTCGTCAACGGCGGCCACGGCATCAAGAACCCGCTGGCCAGCCAGGAGACGGTGCGGCAGGGCCCCAGGACTGAAGACAAAACCAAAGTCGCCTCGATAACCACCGAGGACGGCCAGACGAACTTCTGCTGCCGCATCTGCAACAAGACGTTCGCCCTGCAGCGCCTCCTCAACCGGCACATGAAGTGCCACTCGGACGTCAAGCGCTACCTGTGCACCTTCTGCGGCAAGGGCTTCAACGACACCTTCGACCTCAAGAGGCACACGAGGACGCACACGGGTACGAGACTCGCCAAAAGTATTCGCGATTTCGGCAAAGCAATATGGACGCTCAAATGCGGCGATTTTTGTTGATACTTCCTAGTAACCAATATCAACAAATTAGTTGCTAGGCAATATCAACAAAAATCGCCGCACTTGGGTGGCCATTTTGCTTAGCCAAATTCGCGAATACAGGGGCTGTTTTCATTTGGTTTTTTTTTTGCAGGGGTGAGGCCGTACAAGTGCAGCCTGTGCGAGAAGTCGTTCACGCAAAGATGCTCGCTGGAGTCGCACTGTCTTAAGGTGCACGGCGTCCAGCACCAGTACGCCTACAAGGAGCGCAGGACAAAAGTGTACGTTTGCGAGGAGTGCGGGCACACGACCAGCGAGCCCGAGGTCCACTATCTGCACCTGAAGGAGAAGCACCCGTACAGTCCGGCCCTGCTCAAGTTCTACGACAAGCGCCACTTCAAATTCACCAACTCCAATTTCGCCAACATGCTCCTACAGGTACGTACACCCACAAGAAGTCGCTCATTGTCTGATTGAGACGATCATATCGAGATGCTGGGGGGAGGATGACTTCGTTTCTGCGAATGGGGATCAAGCTGATTTTGACTCATTTTCGACTTTTCGATTATTATAGTAACTCAAGTTATCTGCAGGATGACGGGGATGAGGACGATTACAATGACGTCGACGAGGAGGGGATGATGAGGCGATGCCGCAAGTAAATTAATCGCGGATCGAACGATATTTAAATCGGGTTATTTGTGCAATCAGGTGGATGGATCTGGGTTTACATAATTTTATCATACCTATACATACCTAGGATTTATAAATAGTAAGTTTATACGATGATAGTCTACTTACTCAATTATTATTGTTCTGTTCTCTATGATGGATTTGTCTGTGTGTGAATAAAAAGGGGGCGACGTTAGAATCCAGGAAAAACGCCACGATTATTTTTGAATAAATTTGGGATTACTATGAAGAATAAATAATTAAATAATAACGAAAACTAAATATTTAATTATTATTTTAATAACGATATTAATCAGAGGTTTTGGGTTTTTATATGGCGGGGCGTTATTTCCGAGACTTTAACGCGTCCCTTTTAAGTTTAGAAAAAAAATCTGGTGCTTCATAGGATTATTTATTGATAACGCGCTATATGGTGCTGCAGACTTTTTATACTTTTTTAGCCCTTTCAAATTAAACGACAACGAACAATTACTGTTATTATCACTTGCAATATGATTACTTATTACTCTTGATTCTTATGGAATAAATTTGTGTAAATGCGCGTTTTTATTTTATTGTAGATGTGTGTACATAGTGAGATCTTAGTTTTTTATCTACTTTAAGTACCTTTTTCATCCAGAGTTGGACTCGGATTATTATTATATTATTATTATCATCGGTTCAGCATTATTGTTAGTTTGTACAATTTTTTTTATTTAATATTTCCTCGTTTTGCCAGTGTACCTAAACTATACTGAATGTTGGATTGATTTTATTTATCTCTTATTTTTATTATTAATATATTTTTCTATTACATCACAGTATTCTCCTCGATCTTGTAGTAATTCCATTTCGATAATAGTCTCTTTTTTATTTTCTCATCATTAATTTATTGGACGAAAATTTCTCAAAAAATCAAATATTTAGCTTTATTAATTAATAATACTGAAACTCAACTCTGATCTATTATTTATGATACGTAATAACAACTTTATTTGTATTTATATAACTTCACTGAAATATTAATAATTATTAGAACGAATGTATTTTTTCCTAATGTTGTTATAAAAATAGATTATCTAAAATAAACAATATTTATTAAATTGCGATCCCGGTAAGATCCCTTCGAGCAGAACTAGACGAACCTAATTAATATTATAAGCCCACCTCGGGCCCGGGTATCTTGGAACTAGTAGTTTGAAACTCCAACTAAAATTCAAATTTTAGTAACTTTCTGTCCTATCCGTTTCAAGTTTACAGTACCTGTTTATCAATTGCACGAAATTGCCAGGGCCAATTTGCCCGATACAAAAAGGGCCGATGATCGAAACGGTTATCATCTGGATTGTATTGTTCAGCATGATACGAGGGAGTCAAAACGGTCATTTTATGACGATGAATCGCATAATACCTGCAAAATTATGAAACAAAATAGCCGGTAACGACATGATCAGTAATGAAACCTAAACCAACCTAAAGAAAAGTTTGACTTTTTCCGCGACTTCCCTGGGACTTTTGTTATTCCAAGTTTCCACCAATTTACAGTACATCGAGAAGGGGCCACACTTTCCGATTTTCCTCAACCGCCCGAACTGACTCAACTCGTCATAAGTCATCCCCATGTCCTCCTCGTCGGTCTGCACCAACTTCCCGTCAACCAGAGGCTCCAATTCCGCAGTAGGAGGCGCCTCGATGATCTCCCCGATTATTCCGATATCGAATTCGTCTTTGGCGTAATGCAAGAAACGTCTCAAATCCGTCTTGGAAATACTCCCGATCGGATTAAGATCGGCACTGGAACAATCGTATTTCGTCGTGTAACCGGTCAGGGCCTCATCCACGTTAGTAGAGCCCAGAACCAAGAGGCTACCGGGGCGCCCCCTGGCCCACAAAATTAATTGCGCGAATAAATACGAAAGGACCATCCTCAACTGCGATTGGATGTTCTGCAATGACAAATTCTGCCGATCGCAGCCCCCTTTCGAGGCGTATTTCGGAAGCAACCCCGTCACTCCCGAGAAGATCTCGATAATGGCGGAAATCGCCTTGTCTATGACTATGTGGAAATGGTAACTACCGACGGAAGAGGCTAAAGCCGCCGCCCTTTGTTTGGTCTCTTTCGAGGAATTCTCCGTTCCCATGTAACAAGTCACCAGGATTCGGTTACATAAATCTTGGGGGCTGCTAGGGTAGTACTCGGGATCGCCCAAAACACGTCTCAAATCCGTCAAAACCCTGCAGTCCCCTGATTGGACGGACTGAACGACCAATCGGCACATTGAAAAGACTATCAGGACCGTACTGGACGAGTCCATGCCGCCACTTAGAGGCAAGAAAAAGCCCCCTTGACCGGATCGTCTTAAATAGTCCCATAACCAACAGGCCGGACCTAAGGCGATCTCCTCTTCTGAGGATAGATATACCCAGTCGATCGGCACGGTGGTCAGTAAAGTAGAGTCCTGTTCCGGTGACAGAGAAAAATCGATTACGATTCGAGTGTAACTGAGGCTGTCCGCGGCCAGGTGGGTACGCGACCTCATCTGGTTCCTGTAAGACCGGATGTCTTCTAAATCCAGAGTCGCTGCGGTGACTTCCTAAAATTACAGATCCCTGTAATGCGTTATCTGAATTACAGGTTTCTGTGAATGTAATTACCACGTCTTGTAAGGCGAACTGTTTGCCCCTGTTGAGGATTTCTCCGTTCAGGGAGATGCAGGAGCATCCACCGAAATAGATTCTTTGCCCATCGCATCCTCTCAAATTACTGAAAACGTAACAACCCCCCGATTTGAAAGTGGCGTTTTTCACAAGGTCGACATAGACGTAAGCTTTACGTAATTCTGTGTAACTGGCCGAACTATTGCAGATAATTTCGACGCCGTCTAGAGACATGTCAATGTGGGTACTTTTCGGGTTCCATAATTCTTCACAGATTTCGAATCCGATACAGGTGTCTCTTGTGGCAATCACCGCATCTCCGAAAGGGACCGTGCTCTGTCCGGTCGCTTTAGATATCATTCTAGGCAGAAAATGTTCTTCAGTTTGACGGATTTTCCTCCACGAGGAGAACCAGCGCGATTCTCTGTAGTTGCCGTCATCGCACATCTGCATTTTCGGTCGTATCAGGACGATTTTCTGATTGAGGAAAATCACGCGACAGTTGTAGGAGACGTTTTTATGCATCACTGGCATGCCAACATCTACAATCATGTCCTTGCAGAATGGGGCTGTTAAAAGTTCTAATAGAACCTCCCAGCTGTGGAGAAAAGTATCGCTTTCATAGAAATGGTCTTCACAACTATACCCACTGTAAAGGCCTTAATTGTTTTATTTCAGTTCTTGCAAGTTTTTAATTAATTTTTACCATATTTCTAGTTCAGGGCCTGTGCGAAAAGTCGCTCCCAGGTCTTTTGCTTCCATGATCGACTCCAGAATCCTCTCGCGATTTCCATCGAAATCTAAAGCCCACTGGTTAAGGGTGGCACACGCAATGGTCACTTTTCGGCCCATTTTTAGTAAAAACTTTCCGCTCTTTATCAAGGAAAAATACACACTGTAAAAATGAAAATAAGTAATGCTTATTTATAAGTAAAATAAGTAATACTTATTTTCAAGATAAAAAAAACTTCGAGTCTTATCATTCAAATTATTATAATAATTGTTCTACTGAAATGTTCGATAGTTCGGTATCACCTGAAGGAGAAGCAGCCGTACAGTCTGGCCTTGCTCAAGTTATACGATAAGCGCCAGTACAAATTCACCAACTGCAATTTCGGTATCATGCTCTATTACAAGTATGTACGTTCTCACACGAAAACGATCACTTTCTGATTAAGACGCGGTATTTATATAACTTCACTCAAATATTATTATTATTAGAACGAATGTATTTTTTCCTAATGCTGTTATGAAAATAGATTATCTAAAATAAACGATATTTATTAAACTGCGATCCCGGTACGAACCCTTCCAGCAGAACTGGACGAATCCAACTTTTTATTAGACGAAGCATTAACATTAGAAGCCGACCCGGGCCTCTTGGAAGTAGTAGTTTGAAATTCCAACTAAAACCCAAATTTTAGTAACTTTCTGCCCTATCCGTTTCAAGTTTACAGTACCTGTTTATCAATTGCACGAAATTGCCAGGACCAATTTGCACGGTACAAAAAGGGCCGATGATCGAAACGGTTATCATCCGGACTGTACTGCTCCGCGTGATACGAGGGAGTCAACACGGTCATTTTATGGCGATTAATCGCATAACACCTGCAAAATTATCAGACGAAATAGCCGGTAACGACATAATCAGTAGTAGTACCAACCTAAAGAAATGTTTCACTTTTTCCGCGACTTCCCTGGGACTTTTGCTATTCCAAGTCTGCACCAATTTACAGTACATCGAGAAGGGGCCGCATTTTTCGATTTTCCTCAAGCGCCCGAATTGACTCAACTCATCATAAGTCATCCCCATGTCCTCCTCATCAGTTTGCGCCAATTTCCCGTCAACCAGAGGCTCCAATTCCGCAGTCGGGGGCGCGCCTAGGATCTCCCCGATTATTCCGATCTCGAATTCGTTTTTAGCGTAATGCAAGAACCGCTTTAAATCCGTCTTAGAAATCCCCCCGATCGGATTGATATCGGCACTCGAGCAGTCGTATTTCGTCATGTAACCGCGCAGGGCCTCATCCACGTTAGCCGAGCCCAGAACCAGGAGCCCCCCGGGGCGCCCCCTAGCCCACAACATTAACTGAGCGAACAAGTACGACAGTACCATCCTTAAGCGCGCTTGGATGTTCTGCAACGCTAAATTCTGTCTAGGGCAGCCTCCTTTCGAGGCGAATTTCGGAAACAGCCCCGTAACCCCCGAGAAAATCTCGATAATGGCGGAAATCGCCTTATCTATGACTATGTGGAAATGGTAACTACCGACAGAACCGGCTAAAGCCGCCGCCCTTTGTTTGGTCTCTTTTGAGGAATTCTCGGTTCCCATGTAACAAGTTACGAGTATTCGGTTACATAAATCTTGGGGGCTGCGTGGGGAGTACTCGGGATCGCCCAGTACTCGCCTCAAATCTGTCAAAACCCTGCAGTCTCCTGATTGGACGGATTTTACGACCAATCGGCACATGGAGAAGACTATCAGGGCCGTACTGGACGAGTCCACGCCGCCGCTTAGGGGCAGGAAAAATCCCCCTTGACCGGATCGTCTTAAATAGTCCCATAACCAACAAGCCGGACCTAAAGCGATCTCCTCTTCTGGGGATAGATATACCCAGTCGATCGGCACGGCGGTCGGTAAAGTAGAGTCCTGTTCCGGTGACAGGGAAAAGTCGATTACGATCCGGGGGTAACTGGGGCTGTCCGCGGCCAGGTGGGTGCGCGATCTCATCTGGTTCCTATAAGCCCGGATGTCCTCCAAATCCAAAGTCGCCGCAGTAACTTCCTGAAATTACAGATCCCTGTAATGCGTTATCCTAATTACAGGTTCCTGTGGCTGTCATTACCACGTCTTGTAAGGCGAATTGTTGGGCCCTGTTGAGGATTTCTCCGTTCAGGGAAATGCAGGAGCACCCTCCGAAGTAGACTCTTTGCCCGTCGCACCCTCTCAGATTGCTGAAAACGTAACAACCCCCCGATTTGAAGGTGGCGCTTTTCACTAAATCGACAGAGACGTAGGCTTTACGTAATTCCGTGTAACTGCCCGAACTGTTGCAGATGATTTCGACGCCGTCTAGGGACATGTCGATGTGGGTACTTTTCGGGTTCCATAGTTCTTCGCAGATTTCGAATCCGATACAGGTGTCCCTTGTGGAAATCACTGCATCTCCGAAAGGGACCGTGCTCTGTCCAGTCGCTTTAGAAATCATTCTAGGTAGGAAATATTCTTCGGTTTGGCGGATTTTCCTCCACGATGAGAACCAGCGCGATTCTCTGTAGTTGCCATCATCGCACATTTGCATTTTTGGTCGTATCAGGATGATTTTCTGGTTGAGGAAGACCACGCGACAGTTGTAGGCGACGTTTTTGTGCATCACCGGCATGCCGACATCTATAATCATGTCTTTGCATAGTGGGGCCGTTAAGAGTTCTAATAGGACCTCCCAGCTGTGGAGGAATGTGTCGCTTTCGTAGAAGTGGTCTTCACAACTATACCCACTGTAAAAACCTTGTTTTATTTGAGTTGTTGCAAGTTTTAAGTCGATTTTTACCAGATTTCTAGTTCAGGGCCTGTACGGAAAGCCGCTCCTAGATCTTTTGCTTCCAAGATCGACTCCAGGATCCTTTCGCGATTTCCATCGAAATCTAAAGCCCACTGGTTGAGGGTGGCACAGGCTATGGTAACTTTTCGGCCCATTTTTTCGGGAAATTTTCCGCTCTTTATCAAGTCAATAGACACTTGGTTATGAAACTGATGCTTTTTTTCAAGATAAAACGGTAAAAACTTTGATTGAATCTTATCATTTAAGTTGATTGTTCTTAGATTGTTCGGTATTTTTTCTAGGGGATTGATTTTTTCAATTTCCCCCGGCAGTTATCTACTGTCAAAATTTATAAAAATACCAATCTGAAAAACTGAAAATAACTGAGCAATGTATAATTGGTTGCCTACCCACAAATAGACCAAGCACCAAATTTGAAAAACCGTCTAATAAACCCTTTGATCAGTGGTTTGTTAGAAAATAAATGTAGTTTAGTTTTTTAATGTTTGTAAACAAGTAGCTCCTCACTTATTTGACAAAATATATATTATAATATAATACAAATACACAATAGTAAATTGAAAATAAGATAAAATTCAAATCTAAATAGTCCCTATATCTATAATTAAACAATAAAGCGATCGGACTGTAGTGCTAGGTCTTAAAAAAACATATAGTCAAGAAGAAAAATATTCACAAGGCTAAGCCCCAATATTAAAAATTGCAGGAATGCCAGATGCAATAAAATAATAAATGTTCAGCAATTATAAACATTTACCCCCTCACTTAAAAATTATCTCATCAAGGCACACCTTCAATTATACACCAACAAGAATATTATTGATGACTTCAACAATTTATTATTATTGCAAATGTGCCATGATAATTAATAACAACACTCTATGTCGAATACTCACTGTTAATAACCATAACGATCCTGAAAAAATCAATTCATTTGGGAAAAATCAAACAAAATCTAAAGCAATAATTACTTGTAACGATGAGACGACCCCATTGGCTAGAGAACTGATTTTGCCCGCCACTTTCGTAACCCCCTGCCTTACACTCTCTTTGACATCCTCCATATCGTAATTCTGATATGCATTTGCTGATTGGTTTGGCTCTATAAAATCAATAATCATGATTATTTAATCACGAATAAATTATTCCAGTTACCTTTCCCATTTCCGAAGAATTCCGCTGAAGAAATACTGGAGGAACCTTGGAAACGATTCAGATTGGCTTTAGTCTCGTAATCCGCCTCTTTATCATTGAAATACTGATCGGACGAAATCGCCTTAGCATTTCCGAACTTCTTCTGGGCCGAATCCGACGAATCGGCCACTTTCGCCGATTTATCCATCGAACGGTACCCACTCGGTTTGGGCTTCTCGACCGGATCATCCACCATAACCCAACTGTCCCTCTCGCTTTTATCCCGACTGTTCGCCGAAGTCTCGGCCAGATAAGACTCCAATTTGCTGGCCCCGTAACTGTTACTGCTCGCTCTATTCATGTTAAATCCCGAGCTGTACGAAAAATCGTCGAAGAAACTGTCCGAGTCGGAAATCCTGAGTTTCCCGAGCGAACTGAGCGTGCTCTGCGCGGGCTGCGCGTTCTCCTGCTCGATCGTCTGCATGTCACTCAGGGCCGAATGGCTGATCCCGGTCCTGACCCCGACCCCCATTCCGAGCCTCTCGACCTGCTCGGCCTTGCGCGGATCTTGCTTACGGAGCTGCTCCTCCTTTTTCGACTGCTCGTCGCTCAAATCTCGGTAGGCGAGACGCACGGCAGCTTCGCGTTCCTCCCGCTCTTTCACGGTGAGGGCGGCCGCTTTGGCCGACTCCTCCGAGGCCCGTTGGCGGGTCTCTTCGGCGATTTCCGCTTCGCGTTCGAGCTCGGCGAAGTTCGTCTTGACTTTCGTGGCCCCCAGGCCGCCCTTTTTGGCCCCGATGCCGGATTTCTTGGCGGGCGCCTTTCGGGCGGTTATCGTGGATTTGCGTGGCTCTACCGGTGAAGTGAAATCGACACTGGGACCTTCGTTCGGGTCGAGGTTATTGTCCGGTTGCAGAGACTGCGATTTTTCAATCTGAAAATTAATTATACGGTTTCACTCGATGCAATTAACGTTATTGGAAAAAATTAGTGAAAACCTTGAGTACCTTGGTGATTATTGGGTCATCAGGCACTGAAAAATTCTCGTGTTCGGTGAAGAAATCGACTTCTTTATCATCCTCAATGTGTTCCTCAACATTCGGATGAACATGAAGCTGGGTAAACGTTAGAAAAAAGCCAAATCAAGCAAATTAGTGAACACAAATACACGAAACCTGCTGGAAGCCAAACTACAAACCTGTATATTGTTTTTGAGCGAGTTTACAGCCGCCTGTTGGAGTTTTTCCTTGTAAAGGTTGGCCGCCCTCGAGTTGTACTTCTTCTGGGCGTCTGTGGTGACGCAATTGTGTTGATTGAAAAACTGGACCGCGTTCGAGTTGCCCCCGAGCTGCATCTGCCTGATTTGCACCCACGTCCAGTTCGTGTCCAGCTGAGTGGACCGCACGAAAGTCAGGTGCACCCCGAGACCTCGGTGGACTGCCGAGCAATCGATGCATATGAATACGCCATATGTGACGCTGGCCCAGGTCGGGTTCTTGGCGGTGCAGTCGAAACATACCTGCAAAAAGCGGAAAGCACGTCATTGACGATCGCCAAAGACGAAAAGGTTTTATGGTGGTGTAACCTAATTTGTACACAAGGGCGGTTTTTAAGGGTTTTTTTCAAAAATTACTCACTTTATTTGCTGGGATTGCCCGCAGACGGTGGAAAACTGCCTCAATGTCGGATTTCGTGGGCTGCGTTTCCATTTTCGACTATTTTACTGATTTTTGAAATACTTTTCTGATCTTTTGACAAGTGACATATGTGCTGACAGAAGTGACACGTTGCTAATTACACCATGTTGCCGGATTAACCACAAGTCAGCGAAATCCATAATTTCATCAAAATGTATTGATAAAATACTTGAAATGATAAGGCTCAATATAAATTGTCGTTATATTCATCTGTGTATTCATTAATTAACTTGAAAATCACAGATTATTGAATAAACGCACGTGGAAAAAATTAATTGATTTCAGCAACGTTGGATTGGGTTTTAAGGCGGGTGTTTTAAATGATTCCATTATAATTTTGAAAAATTATGATTTATTTCCATATAAATGGTAATGAACACACTGTGGAAATATGTCTGCGAGTGGAAAAATTCGACCTATTAAAAATAATCATAAATACATGCGTACCTGAAGGCGTTTAACATATTTTGTATACAAATTCTTTAGAAAAGTGCGCGATAAGTTTTTGAATTTCTGAAATTTCCAAGACAAAGACTTTAAAAGCGAAGACAACATGGAAAATTTTTCAGTATCACGTAAAAAAGCAAGTTTAAATAAAACGAAAATGAATCGAAATTATTTTACGTTTGTAATTTATATCATATTTTCAGTGGTAGAATTCTCTACAAGTTATGGTAAGGATTTTTTTAATGACAAAAGGAACGAGTAAAAATTTCAACTTGATATCTTATTATTCCTTAGATAATCCGAATATCCATCATTACCACTCAAAATTGAAAAGAGAATTGAAATCTCAACATGATACGCATCAAGGAAAACATCACCATTCAAATTTTCGCGATAACAATAATGAAACCACGACTTTACCACCTACATCACCACCAACCACAGGAAATTCCAGTCTGAAAGTATTCGTCAACACTTCTGCGGACACTATCGGTTTTTATAACTCACCCCAATCCGCCGCGGTATTTTTTAATTACTCCGCAAACCGATTGGTGTTTTTGAACGGTGAGAACGGGACAGGAATCTTCATAGATTTATTATCCGAATCGATCGGTCAGATCAATTCGTCTTTATGGCAATCGAGCAAAGAAAGTCTAGAATCTTTCCTGAAAAGCCACCTTTCATCATTCGGATCGCTCATAACTAACTCGAATCAGACCCAAAATCTAACAAACCCCAGTGAAGAGATTCTACAACAAATCTCAACAATCGCTTCAAATTTGGGATTCGTTTCGAATAATTCCACAAATGACCCGTCACAAATTCTGCAGAGAGTATTGAAAATAGCTCGGACCTTATCATCGAGAAGCGGATTTTTGATCCCGCTGATCAATCCGTTGAATAATCGAGAATTGAGCATTCCTGCGCGAAATGGAATCGAACGGTTCGCTCGAATCGTCGAAGCCTTAGCGCGTTTATTCACAATCGGTCCGACCCTTTTCGCCCGCCTCGTTTCCTCAGGTATGGAAATCGATCTGAGTGAGATCCTGAACTCTTCCAATGGCCTAGAAGCTTTCGTCAAACTCATCCAACAAATTATCAAACATTCCCCGCTAGGCCAAACTTGTGGTCCGGCTCTCAACAACATTACCGGATTTTTAGGGATACTGGACCAATTATCGAAAGGAAACAATTCCGCCGATAATTCGCTCAACTTTTTACACAATTTAGTGAGCGCGATCAATGGTCAAAATTCCTCCGTCCTTGACTTGATCAGACATTTGATCACATCGAATCAAACCGGCGGTTTCGCCTCCGATTTCCAACCGCAACTGAATCAACTTTTGAATCTGACCAGTCAGAACGGAAGTAACAGCCAGCAACTGGAAGGTTTCATTGGGATTTTGCGTGGATTGCTCAGCAATAATCTTCTTTATCGAGGCACGAACTTATCGAAAATCCTAGATTTGCTGAGAAGAGGCGATTTCGTACGAGTTTTCGATAATTTACTTCGCATATTTATACAATTGAATAAACTGTATAATCCTTTTGTCGCGATTCCGCTGTTCATTGGTAAAATTATTTTTGGTGGAAGTAATGGATGGGCAAACGGATTCGAACCTATAATCAAGCAAATCGAATCAGGCGGATTGAATTTGACACATATCATCCAGAGTGGAGGGCTTTCGAATTTAACTCAATTACTACCCTTTTTGGGAAATTCTGGAGGGGGAGATATCATCAGCCACTTTTTGAGTGGATTAAATGGTGGCCAATTCAATTTGGAATCGATTTTCAAACCTTTGAGTGGATTGAACTTACCTCCAGGGATTTTAGGACCAGGCCCAGTAGTTCCTTCATCTTCTGGCGATAATAACAGTAGTACCACAACAGAAGCGCAGAATTTGACCAGACTCGTCAGCGAATTAATCCCTAAAGTGAAGCACTTCAATCATAAGAGAGCTCACCATTCTTCTGATGCCCATCATAAAGATGAGAACTATGTCAGACACCATTAAATAATAAATGATTTTGATTTGAAAAAATAATGTGTTTGATTCATGACTAATATGTAAATTAACATAATCGATTGAAAAAAAAAGAAAAAAATGTATCTCGTCATCAATCATCAGTTAATAATCATAAATATACACAAGAAATCATTAAGTTGCTTTTAGAGCCGTCTTGAAACTTAATCATTATAATGTATATATATTTTATAAAGGTACAATAATAACAGTTTTGGTGATTTTTGGGAAACAACAGAAACAGAATTTTTTACGAGTTATCACCATAATCTCTATCACCGACGTTGATCCGGTCCGGGGCCGACGTCACGTTGAAGCCGAGAATCCGCGCGTCCACTTTGAGCATCTTTGACTTTTTGTTCTTCTTGTTTTTGCCCTGGAACCGAAATGGCGGACACGTGACGCAAAACGGTGAACGGCGACAAGCGGGACAAACCTTTACTTCTTGGAATTCGGCGCTGTGCGGCTGGGACGAGGGCGTGATGGCCGGCGCCGGCGAGCACATGTCGTCCTTGTGGGCGTTGCTCTTCGGCTTGAACGAGCGCCGCTTCTCGAGGAAGTTCGTCGCGAACTGCTGCGTCGCCGCGCTGTCCCCCAGATAGTCCTTGCAGTAGTCCCGCACGTCGTACGCGGACTCGATATCACGGAGGAAACTTACGAAAGTGGGAACTAAAACACGAAATTGATATACATTACGCAACGCGTCGGTAAAGTGCAATAGATTCAGTGAAATTATGGACTAGCTGTGCGGTAATGAAATGACCAAGTTGCATAATGAAATCACTAGATTCATTATGTAACAGATTGAAAATTAGTGACTTTTCAGCCATCTCGATTGTTACGAAAAGTGACACTTTACAAAAAGTTCACATAAAATTCTCGTGCCGTTTCTCCAAGTACTCACTATCCACATTGGCAGATATAGCGGAGAGAGTCTTGTAGCACCAACTCATGAACTCGTCATTAGCGGCGTTATTATTATTGTTCATATTCTTTGGAACGTCCTCTTTTTTAACTTTGGGGACTTTAATTTTCTGCTGCTGTTGGTGTTGTTGCTGCTGTTTAACTGCACTGGGCATGGCACTGGTCGAGTTACTTTTAGTTACTGCGGACGGTTTAGTCGTGGTGGTTTTAACCGGTTCATCCCAAAAACCACCTGAAAAATCGATCAAAATAAACCGAAAATCCCCAGGAAAACCGAACGGGATCACCAACCACTATTCGCTGGCCATTGGGACGTGGATGAGGCGTTGGCCCAAGTCAGACTTTGCCCGTTCCAGATATTACCGGCCGCCGAGGGCGCGATGGGCGCCTCCTTCTCTTTCAATTGAGCGGCCAAACGCGCCTCCGCTGCCAACTTTAGAGCACAACAATCACTAGACGAATAAACCGTGGAACGAGCTCACCTTAGCCAGACGTTCTTGCTCTTCCGCTTGGATTTCGGCAAACGATTTCACCTTTCTGGCCTCCACCGGTTTTTTGGCCCAACTCAGTTGCATACCGGACGGCTTTTCCGCCTGCTGCTGTTGCTGCTGTTGCTCCTAAAACCAGCAATCAAAGTTACCTATAAACTGTGAACCAGTAGAAATTAATCTAATTACAGTTACCTGTAATTGTTGTTGTTTCAGAGTCATGGCGGCATCTTGCGCCCTCTTCTCCTTCTCCGCCTTCTGGATATCGGTGAGACTCATCCCTTGTGACGAATTCGATTGGCTCCAAGGCGCCTCCTTCCTACCCGCCCTCATCGCTTGCACCTGCTGCAATCGCGCCAACTCCTGCATCTTCTCGTCCCTCTCTTTGGCCGACTTCCTCGCCTTCTCATCTTCCAGTTTCTTCGTTTCTTCGCTCTTCTTGCGGTACTCCTCCTCGGCTTTACGCGCCTCCTTGACGCGCCGTTTCTCCTCCAGTTCGCGCATGCGCTTGTCCTCCGCCTCCTTTTTCGCCTTCTCCAGCTCCTTGCGCACCCGCTCCTCGTCCTTCTTCTTCTTATCCTCGGCAGACTTTTTATCGGCTTCCTGTTTGCGCTGCTCCTGCTTCCGCTTTTCCTCCGCCTCTTTTTTCGCGAACTTCTCGTCCAGTTCCTTCTTCTTCTTCAGTTCTTTGTGAGAGGACGACACCGCTTCTTCCTTCATGACTTTCTCGTGCTGAATCTTACCGCCTTCTCGATCCTCACTGTTCAAACGAGAAGGCGAAGGCGGCTGCATGTCCCACATAGACATCGGAACCTCTTGAGGTTGCCGTTGCTGCTGCTGATGTTGTTGCTGAAGTTGTTGCGGCGGTTGCTGCGGTAACTGTTGACTCCACTGCTGGTTGCTATCGTTAACACCGACAGGTGGAGGTGGTGGCGTTGCAAATTGCGCAGATTTCTGTTGCCACATCGCCATGTCGACCGGTGGCGGCATCTGCATCTGCTGCTGCTGCACTTGAGGCCGGTGTTGGTGGAACTGCTTCAGGAAATTGCCGATGGGGTCGTTGTTGTCTTGACTGTTGCTAGGGGGAGGACCGTCGGCAGACATGGGCCGTTTGGCGACCGCCGGAAGACCGCCCGGGTGCATGCCGGGCACCGGCATCGACTGAAATCCTTCGGGCAGGTGGTGGTTGTGCATCCCGGGGGCCTGCAGACGGCTCTGCATCGGATGGACGCCGCCGCCCATCTGCATCTGCAGGAGGGGATCGAGCGGATTCGGCACGTTGCCGGGAGGCTTCGGATCCAACACCGAACCCGGCAATTTGTTCCCCTATTTCATATCGAGTTTGAAACGTTCAATAGTTCAAGGGCTGGTTTTTTCACGTCTGGTTTAGCCTTCCGTTAGCTGACTGAAACCTTAGACTGTGAACTGTGACAATTCTGGTTAAAATGAATAATGAAGGGTCACATTCAAAGTTTCAGTTAGCTAACCGGAGGTTTAACCATTCAGACGTGGAAATACCGGGCCTAAAGGCAAAATGTGATAACTCACCTGCTGCATTTGATTAATTATGAACATCAGGGGATTCGGGGGCGGCTGTTGCGACATGTATTGCATATCGTGTGGTATTTGCTATCGAAGAAACGGTTTTATCAACGAGTGTCAGTGATCAATTTTTTCAAGGAGTAGAGTAGATTATACTACAGGGAGATCATTTGAATTCTTCATTGGGGGAGGCGAATATGGGCATAATTCTGTCTCATCTGATAACTAGTAGAAGAATAGAGACAGAGCGATTGTCATGTAGCCTCCCCTTATGAAGAATTTAAATAATATCTCTGTAGAATAGACTTCCTAGGTTTTTTTTCTGGATTTTTCAGTTTATCAATTACCTGCTGTGGTGGCATCATCAGTCTCTGCGCGGCGAGTTCCTGTTGTTGGTGCGTAAGGGCGCTCCACGGTTCCGACAGGTTCCTCATCGCGATCTGCTGTTTGAAAGCCAACTGCGACAGGTACTGATAGGACAACATGTCATTATCGGGCACCACCGGTACCGCGTCCCCTTTCAGAACCGGAAAACGCATTCCGCTCAAAAACGGATTCTCGCCCCCGCACATATTGATCAATTCGCCCAGCAAAAAGTACCTCCCATCGCATTCGCGCATCACGTGCAGCGTCTCGCTGAAATAACCCGCTTTATACCATTCGGCCATCTCCAAATTCAGAAACGGCCCCTGCCTAGTCCCTTGCGGGTCCTGGTAGTACCACTTCTCCTGCGATTGAGGGGGCGCAACCAGATTAGGAGGGGGCTGTTGCTGGATGTTTTGAGGCTCGAAGTTCTGCTGTTTCGAATGGGAGGATTCCTCATCCACCACCAATTTCAAGACGAGATCCTCCTGGAGTCTCGCGAACTCTTCCTCGACTCGATCGATTTGCAACCCATTACTCTCCTTCATTTTGTTATTGTAGTACTCCTCCTCTCGAGTCATCATCATCATTTTGTGGTTATTGTCCAGCTTATCCGGGTTGGTCTTCTTCATCGGCTTCTCCTTTTCCGGGCTGCCTTTCATGAGGACGTTCCGGAGCTCTTTGGATTGCTGCAGTTGGTGATGGTTCACCGACTCTAAGTCGTTCTCCATGAGGCTGTCGTCGTCCAAGTCCGGATCGGGTCTGTTCAAGGCCACGGCGGATTTAGACGAACTCAACGACGGATGGTGCTGCTGGTCTTTGCTGGTGATGTGCTGCTGGCTGGTCGACTTGTGCAGTTCCCGCCTGGCGCCGCCCTCGTTTCGCGTCTGCTCGTCGTCCGAGCCGTGGAAGGCGCCCCGCTCGTCGAAGGTGCCGCCGCCCTCGGTGGGGTGTTCGTTGGCCCACTCGGGCAGGTGGTCCTCGTTGTCCCAGGAGCGGCGCGGGGGGCCGCGGTTCGTTTCGTGCCAGGGGCCGGGGCGCGCGCCCCTCTCGGGGCCGCCGGCCCGCTCCTCCGAGTCGCCGTCGCCCCGCCAGCTGGTCGATCTCCCTGGAACGGCGAAAATTACCACCCAGCCAGAAAACTATACGGATTGATATGTCATAGCAATTTGGCCTCGTTTTACCCCATTTCTCTTGTAGCGGACGCCCGGTGCCCGTGCTGATGTTCCTCCAGCCGTCGTCCTCCTCGGACGGGTGTCTCACGCGTCTCCAGTTGTCCATGATGGAGGTCCTCGGGTTGAAGTCCTTCCGAGGGCTCCAGTCGGGCTGCTCCCCATTGCCCCAGCCGCTGTCGTATGACGCAGAAGTGCCGCGGCCGTACGGCTGATAGCCCCCTCTGCCGCGCGAACGGCCGCCTCTGTCTAGAGAGCCCCCGCGGCCCCCACGTGACGGGCCGCTTATAGTCGTGGGGCGACTTTGCCAATTTCTCTACAATTCCATAATTTTTATCGTATTATGTAATTAAACCAAATTTTATTTGTACCTCTTCCTCGGTGTTGGGTAGTAGTGCTAACGGGGTGAGGGCCGGTTCTGAATATAGCGTTTTAAATGGAATCACGGACAGGGGCGGTTTTACCGATTTATCGAACAGTGCTAACATCTCCTCTCTCCCGTATCTGGAAAATTGACAACTTTTTAGGTTATAGAAAGTTGGAGGTTTCATCGGGGCCTCCCCAACCTGTGCTCGGCCAGTTGGTAGCGTGTCCCCCCGCCGGATCCTCCCCCGGTGGTTCCCTCGGAACGTAAGTTCCTTATCCATGCAGGACCGAAATTCATTGAAGAATCCGTCATTCTGCAACAGCAAGGAGGCCGGATAAAGATTAAGGAATTCTTATCTGTAAAAGTTCTCGCAGGTGGGAGAATCAAGTAAAATGTGATCCAGTAAAATGGTGGTGACTATTAATAGAATTTCTGGTAGAGGAACGTGGCAAAGCTAGTCTCTCGGCCTCCCCATGTCATGCGGGTCGAGTATAAGTAATTTGGAAATCTTGTAAGATTCTGAAAAAGTATCGGTCGGGCATGAGGAACACACACACAAAGGCCCCAGGCTAAGACAAGGTGGCACTTGACGCCACAATGCGGAAGCTTCCCCTGGGCCTTTGCGCCTCGGACAAAAGCTAGAGGATAGGATTAAAACACCAGAAATCGGAGGGAACCCACAAAGCGTTACTATTAATTCGGGGTTACCTGATTTTTAACGTTTTAACACTTGATAATATGCAATCAACATAAATGGCTGAAGCAGAATTGTAGGTTAACGCGCATGTGCCCGATTGTCAAACAACTGTCAAACAAAAAAGTCCCTAGATTTAAATGCAGCCTATCGGTAATTGATCGTTAAATACCGTGAAAAAGCCACAATTATCCTTGTGTTATCAGTGATCTGTCGAGTCGAGATAGATGGATGACAAAACTCGGAATTTTTGCCACGAGAACTTTGAAATTATGACAAAAAAATGCAAAAAATATCACCTAGTGATAAAAATTCAAACAAGAAAAGTTACTAAATTCTTCAGCGCAGTACTATAGAGTAAACAATAAAATATAGAAGATCTGTTACGAAAGCAAAGAGTTTTGTTGTGCACGGAACACGGAACTCAGATTACGTCACCCAAGGCCGGAGCAACCGTTCGCCACTCGACAATTTGCATTCATTTGTGTGTGAATCACGTGGACTTATTTGAGAACTGACAAAAATGTTCACACGGTGTGCTATGATTTTATTACAACTTCTATATTTATTTTACTTTTAGTGAACTCTGTGGTTACTGCCGAATTTTTTCGTCCTCTTGCCCGAAAGTGTATTTTTGAGCAATTTGTAAGATAAATTATCATTCTCAGGCGTTAAGGATAAATACTCGTTTAGTTTTTAAGTCTAATCAGCAATGGCATCTGAAATTTTGGGAAACACTTGGTAAGTGAGGTTATGTCGAAATTCAACCCTTTTCCCTTACCAGATTTTGAATTAATCCAACAGGAATTTGAGCTCACAAGGAGTCGAATTAATAACAGCAGGAAATACGATTAAAGATAAACAAGCGGTTTTAAAAAAAGCCCTTGACGTAAGTTCTAAAAATATCGTTTTCGTCATCAAATAAATCTGTGCTTTCAGACCGATTTAAAAGAAATAGGCGCATCGGTCTTGTCCAAAGAACTGACCAAAGGAGTCATCAAAGAGATGGTTCTTCAAATCCAAAAAGTTCGAAACATTTCCGCTCCGAAAGCCAACGAAAATTCACAGGCAGCTCCTCGAATGCTTAAACTCATCTTAACTGATGGGGACACCTACGTTCAAGCCATAGAAGTGGACCCCATAAGCTCATTAAGTTTAGAAAAGACTGCACCAGGGAGTAAAGTATTACTGAATTCAGCTCCAATTTCGTCCGGATATGTGCTCATAAATTCAAAGAATTGCACTCATTTAGGAGGCAAAGTGCCTGCCCTTTACGAGAAATGGGAATTGGCCAGAAGCGTACAACATTACAATCGCAATAATCGTGGTTTGACGACAGATGGTGCCCCACTTTGGGTAAATTTCGGTAGTAAAAAAGCTCCACTGGAGCCATCAGGTGATCACAATTTCAAGTCGCTAGACAATAATAAGAACAAAGACACTGCCAAGGACAATTCCGAGTTCGAGCTACAGAGACAAGGGGCGATAGCTGAGGCCAGCACGGGAGCAGTTAAAAAAGTTTTTGGTGGTGGTACTAAACAGCACGTTATCAGTACTACCAACCCAATGCCGAAACGGAATGATTACCAACATAAAGAATCGGGTAATAACAATCGCTCCAAGGGTAAATTCACTAAAACTTCACTGTTGGATGATGGTGAAGTGGAAGACATTAAACCGCAGAAACCTCCAGAAAGAGTCTCGCTATTCGATTTTCTTGAAGACAAATTGCCAGCACCAGTCAATCAAAGTGTTCCATCTAGGAATTACAATAATTATGATCAGTTTTATCAATCGCAAAATCAAAATGATGTAAGCTTTTATAAAGGGAAGAATCCTAGGCCTCCATATAATCCGCCACAAAATCCTCGAAATAATAGTTATCAGAAATTCGATAATAATAGGAGCAAACCTTTCGAAAATAACACGAAATCTTACCAACCGGAATTCAGTAAAAGCAAATCTTTTGATAATAAACCGAAATCGAATAATTTCAATCACTCGAGAGATAATCCTGAAAGGAGTAGAACGTTTAATAATTATCAAGATGGTGGAGCTAGGAGGATGCCCATCAGGCAACCTCCTGAAAAACCGGAAGTGGCCCAACTGGTCCAAAGTGTAGAGAAACTGTCTATCAATAGCCAGTTCCCCAGGTCAAATAATTTTAATCAACCAAGGGATTATCAAGAGAAAAGCCGGACTTTTAATAATTATCAAGATGGTGGAATTAAGAAGGCGCCGAAACAATCTCTCGAAAAACCGGAAGTAGCCCAAGTGGCCGGTAATGTAATGTCGATGAATAATCAGTTTGCCAGTAGAAGTTTACGGCAACATCTTAATCTCGGATTTGCAAAGAAAATCGATTCAGAAAATCAGAATAATGTCCCGGATCCAAGTGTGCCAACTAAAAACTGGAAAGCTGGGGAGGAATGTATGGCGAAGTATTGGGAAGACAACAAAGTAGAATGATTGATTATTTCCCAGTCGATTTTTTCTAAATATTTGATTTTTTCAGTATTATAAAGCTCTCATCACTGCAGTAACTGATGCGACTTGCGTGGTCAAGTTTCAAGGGTATAATAATGTCGAAGAAATTTTGAAGGCGGATTGTATCCCAGTGAACGATTTCAAAAGACCTCAAGGGACAATGGAGTTCAGACGAAAACCGACCAGGAAGCAATAAGTCAATTAATCATTTTGTACTAATATTACTAATAAATTATTAAGAATTTCTCACAAATTGTATGCATTTCGGAACAGATAGGTATAGCTTTTTGAACCGCAATGCCTCTCAAAAAATAGTAATTACAGTTACCTGTAATTTACGAAAATGTCGGCATTACAGTTAACTGTAATAAATGTCAAGTAACACTCTACTACCTCCTTTTGCCCTTTTTCAAGATTTATTACATTGAAATTAGAAATTTTGTACTAAAGGCAATATTAAAAGTTATTTAATTTTTCTTTTCATTTTTATTGTAAATTATACATAAGAATTTATGCTACTGCAATGGGTATAGCCGGTGCAGCATCGGGCTTGACAGGTTTAATTTCGCTGCTCGGGAACGAAGGAAGGATCTCTTCCTTGGGCTCCACCACAGACACGTTATCGGGGAGAGGTTTCTTCGGGCCAGTTTTGCCAGTGGGATCCCAAGGCAACATGATTTTCACCTTGATGCCCAACACTCCTTGCCTCAACAGTACGTGGCGAGTGGCCGTGTCGACGTAATCGTTGCACGGATCTCCCGAGTGGATCATCAGACCATCGACGAACTTCATGGATTTCGCTCGCTGACCTCTCAGTTTACCGGAAACGACCACCTCGCAACCCTTGGCGCCGCACTCCATGATGTACCGGAGCACACCGTAGCAGGCCCTGCGCACGGCCAATCCTCCGATCAGTTTGAATTTCAGCGATTCGGCTTGGGCGATGGCGCACAACCCGCGATTGGCCACTTTCTCACCGTACAGAACGACCGAATTCTCCGGGAAGTTGAAGCGTTTCTGGACGACCGATGTCAATTCGCGAATGCGGCGATTTTTTTCTCCCAAAACGCGGTCGGTCCGGGTGGCCATGATGATGATTTCGGTCCGGGTTGGGGTGACTCGCACCTCGACTCCGGAGTAACCATCTTCAGATAATTCTCTGGTCAGGAAATTGTTCAACTCGGCTTTGAAGACACCGTCTCCAACGAACTAAAAGAGATAAGACTGTTAAAACGGCAGGAAAAGGGAAATAGATCAATGACATGTGGCGAGTAGAGTGAGGTTAGGGCTCAAATGTCACAGGAAAACCAATCCACACTAGCAATTTTCACGAAATTATCACATACAGTACTTAATTAACGATCTAATAATGAAATTTGATAATTTTTGAGTGTTTTAAAGGCCGTACCTTGCGTTTTTTCGAGATTGGAGTAGCCATTTTGGAACTTTCAAACGGAAAAGGTCTTTGGAAAGCCGGAAATCAACAAAGATGGCCACTTATGATGTGTCCAAAGTTACGTCAAGCTTTACACGTCTATCAGTAGATGGCGCTAATTAAATTATCGGGGAATCCCTCAGGAAAAAATATGGTTTTCGAAAACGCTCCGGATTTACGTCACATGATAAAATAATCAGCATTTGATTAATTTATACCTGGAAATCTTATTACAGTTTGGAATAGGTATGCAAATTTATGGCCTTTATTATGAGGTTCAAGGTGAGGTTATCGCTCCCATTATCCTCACGATTGCAAGTTTTTTTTATAGAAGTACAGTTGTTTTTGTCTAATCGAAGGTGCAAAATGTGGTCGAAATGCTTGATCATTTTGGTAATTTCCTCGGCGGATTTAATTAAGTCGTGCAGTGTTCCGACTTTCCACGATACTCGAGTGACTTTAACGGGTGTAAAAGGTGTGGAAAATGTGGACGGTTGTTTTGAGCCCGGCAAAAACTTTGATCGGGTAACAGTAATTCAAATAATCAACGAAACAGTCCCGATACTTTACGAAGATGCAATAAACAACTTGCCGGATTTGATCGAAATTATAATGCGAAATGACTACATCAGGGAAATTCACCCAAATGCTATCAGAAATCTCCCCAGTCTTTATCTGATCAAACTGGAGAATAATCAGTTCGAAGAAATTCGTGAAGGAGTGTTCAATAATCTTACCGTATCCGAATTGATTTTAACGAATAACGGAATTGAAAAAATTTCTCTAAGAGCTTTCGATAATCTGCCAAATTTGAGCATTCTCAATCTGGGAAATAACAAAATTAAACAATGGGAGAGTAGCTGGTTTAGGGGAAGTCCGAAAATCACCGTTTTGAATTTCGAAAGAAACCAACTCGAGATTTTTCCTGCCAAAGCCTTACAAAATATTAAAGGTCGTCATGAAATCTCTAAAAAGCTCAACGTGTCGACAACGATACATTTGAACGATAACTCTTTGAAAACGATTGAAAGTGGAGCATTCGAAGGGATTCAATCTCTAGGATGGTTATTTTTACAACGTAACCAACTGGAAGAAATAAAATTAGACTCGATTAAAGGTCTAGAGCACGTAGATTGGCTTCGACTCGACCATAATAAACTACAATGCGTTCCTGAAAAAATGTCGAAGATTACACCAAACTTCAAGTATTATCTGGATGGAAATCCATTGTCTGATGATTGCAAAAGGAAATTTGATATCAGAAAAAAGCCGCTGGGAACTTTATTAGATAAATTTTATTTAAAAATTGAATAAAGTCAAATCTGCCACCCTTGAATATTTGTAGCTGTAGCCACATCAATCGTTTAGTAAGTTTTAGGGACTTTATCTGTCACTTGCCACTTTTTGACGTTTCTCGTGTTTTAGGTTATATTATTTTTTATTTGTTATTAAAATTAGTTTAATTACATATAATAGATGTGACAACAAGTTATACATAGTATAATTTAAGTAATAAACTAGTGGATAATGCTGGAGGTAGTTATTTTTATTATCTAAAATTGAAAACACCTCTTCATTGATAAGACCAAAACATTGTGATAAGAATGGCTTCTTGGAGAACGTATATAGAAGTAACAGCCCAAGTTCTGTTACTTTTCTTCTTCATACCTGTACAGTATAAAGGCCCGAGTGAAATGGAAGTGCGATTTCAAGATTTCCTGAAGAAGTACAACAAATCGTATGATGATCCCGAAACCTACCAACAAAAACTCAGAGTATTTCAGGTAACGTCGTAACATAATGCCATATCTGAACACTAATTGATTTATTCACAGTATAACTTGGAAGTCGTAGAGAAACTTAATTTAAATAGAACTGATCCGGATTCAGCCGAATACGGAATTACTAAATTCTCAGATATGCTTCCAGAAGAGTTCCTTCAAAACCACCTACGAATGAATCATACACTAACAACCAGAGAACGTATAGAGAAACGTTCAATAATATCGACAGAGTTTCCCAGGAAAATTGACTGGAGAACAAAGAATATCATTTCTAAAGTGAAGAACCAAAGAAATTGTGGAGCCTGCTGGGCCTTTTCTGCTATCGAAACTGTCGAAGCAATGTACGCTTTAAAAACGGGCAAACTTGAGGAATTGAGTGTCCAGCAATTAATCGATTGTGCTGGTTATAATAATCGAGGATGTGATGGGGGAGACACTTGCAGCTTACTGATGTGGCTTAAAGATTTTAATGTTCACTTCCAGAAAGAGGCCGATTATCCTTATAACTTAAAAACCGGAAAATGTAGAAGTAATTTTACTTCATCATCAGAAGGACCTAAAATCAAGGATTACGTTTGCGAAAAGTATATCATAATTTAATCAGATTTTATGAATCGGAGGGGATTGAATGATCTTTTTTTAGTTTAATCGGATTCGAGCACGGACTTTTGGATTTGATTGCGAAACACGGGCCTGTTGCGGTTGCGGTGAACGCGAAAAGTTGGCAAAATTATGTTGGAGGGGTGATCCAGTTCCATTGTGATGGCGATGTGAGCCAGTTGAGTCACGCGGTTCAACTCGTCGGTTACGATTTGGACGCAAGAATTCCACATTACATTGCGAGAAACACGTGGGGGGAGGATTTCGGCGATGAGGGTTATCTGTACTTAGCCATAGGCAAAAATATCTGTGGCCTTGCTTACGAAGTCTCCGCTTTACTGATTCACTAGCCACTAACGGAGCCTTAATTTCATGAAATTCCTATTTTATTACGTATCATCTAAATTATAGAGATAGTTATTGTGATATATTTACTTTTATACAATGTAACTTGTTATTGTATTATATAAAGTATGTAAGTAATAAAGGACATAATTTTATATCAAAGTGCACCTTTTTACATTTTTCGCTGTAGGGCTTGAACGAGTTGAAATATCGAAACAAATCAAAAAGGGCGTAAAAGAGGAGGTCTCAAGCTTTAAAAAGACATCCCTAAACGTTAAATTCTGACAACTGAAAATGCAGTTTTCATGTGGTTAAAACCTTGGTTCAGTAGATAAAACTTGGAGACTCTAAGGGCGTATAGGTGACGAACCTTTTGCAATTTGATCTGGATCTCCTAAACGCGTTGAGATATTGAAGTTGGCTCAAAAAGCGTACTCATCAGCTTTTGAAACTTTTTCCAAGATTAAAATTAGTTGTTTGGGATGAAATAATAGATCGGTCGATTTCAAGCAAACGAAATGCTTTATTAGATACACCACTGCAATAATAATACACGCTTGTAACAAACTGATATGACTTATATAATCATCAATAATGTTGTAAAACTCACTGGAGAGTTTTGTCAACTTCGGAGGAGATGGCGTCAACAATAATTTATTATCATGAAAATAAGAATCGCTTAAAAATCCGGGAGCGCCTCTGCCCTTCGTGGTCCAGCTGGATGGATCTTTTTGCTCCTCGCAATGTCATCATCAATTCATCATTCGAATTAGCAGCGTTGCAGTCTCAGTTCCCTTTTCTAAGAGTGTCATCATTTTTCTTGTAATAAGTACGCGGCTGCTACGACGTACCTGTACATCATTTTCACAATACCGAATTTGATAAAAAAAAATATTAAAACTAAACAAAAATTGTAATAATAAAATAAATAAATAAATCTTATAATAATAATAATAATATCGATGGAACTGCACAACATTTGTTTTTTTTTAATATTAATTACTTCGTAAAATTGACCTGAACTCTATTGACTAGGCACACTTAGTTTATATAATAACAAGAAACTGTCCTATGAAAAATAGAAACTTCCGATTAATAAAAGGAAACAGACAAATAATTATCATTAAATAGTCGGGCACGGTGTCGGCGTCGCGACGCCGTCCCTTTATTCACAACGGTATCATTTTTTTTTCGATTTTTAAAAATACTTTATTCATTACAACATATAAATTATTCAAGATATTCTTGTAACAGGACCAACAGTGTATACATGTAATGCTTTAGCCAAGATAATGTGCTCCAATAATAATCGAGTGACACTCACACTAATTATAACCTTACGTTTTTAATACTTAATTATTATAACGATCATCATATACAAAATAAACCATCTGATTGATTTCATTTTTATTACAGTTTTATTTTTATTTTTTTTGTTCGGAATGTTTAATTATTCGTCGAGTTCCATTTATAATAATACATCACTTAAAAAGAAAACTTCAACCGAGAGGAGTATATATCGTACCTTATATAGTTTTATAATCCTTATTAAGAACACCTTAATTTTATCATTCAACATTTTGATTTCTTTAACAACTTTGAAAATACTTTGGATAATTATTAAGAATAAGAGTTTAGTAATTAATTGCCAACAAGTGGAGTTTTAAAAAACGGTTCTCAAATACAAATATTGTCCACTGCCGCAATAATAAACGAGTGAGGTGCACTTGGTGTGTTGTAAAAAGGAGGTGTGCGTTAATTTATATCTCTAAGTACCACAATAATAAACCGGGAAGGCGGAAAAAGGGAGAGCGCATGCATTTTATTCATAGGCCAAAAGCATTTCTCGAGAGGCCAACTACTTTCAATATAACGAACACGCGCTTTTATTAATAATAATTAAGTAATTCTTTTCTTTTTTTTTTTGGTGATGGGTTTTCATCTTATCATTATTGGTTTTGGGGCTTCATAATATACGTAATCACGTAATAACAAACATAGCTCGAAAATATATATTACTCACAATATAATTATGTATATTGCCTTTATTATTGATTCATTTTCAAATTTTATTCTTTCAACTTTTTGCAATAATCATGTAAAGTACCTACAATAACGAACGAACGCATCAGTCTTACAAGTTTTGAGAGAAGAGCAAAAAGCTTAGGCGCGGACAGCTCTCGCGGCTACTACTGGTTCTCGCGGTCCTCTAAAAAGAAACCCAAAAGCCCTTTTGGGTCCTTTCCCTACAAAGCTAAAAACACACATAAAACGACAAATATCAACACACGATTTTCATTTGGCTACTTGAATTATTTTTGGGTTTTCGTCGCGGACATCACAAAGCGCGCAAGCGGCAAAAAGGCTGTCGTTTGTCTCAAAATACAATCGTTATATATTTAAACGGTAATAGAAAAGAGAAGCACATTATCAGGGGTGGTTTTTTAGTAAATTTTTGCGATATGTCACACTTTTTTCTACACAAATAACACGCATTTTTTTTTGTCAACTATTGCTATCAAATATATAGATTCTGCGATTTGTCTGCGCGACCTATGGCAGGAACGATGATGACGGACAAAGCGGCTAAATGCTAAAGTATCTTGGGTGGCGGCGGCGGAGGCGGCGTCCGACTGGGGGGCCCGGGGGCGCCCGCGAGACTCCCGGGGGTGCCGGCCTCAAAATTACGAAATCCGACCCCCGACAGCCACAACAAAATCGGGGGCGCCTCCTGATCGTTCCTTATTTTTCATTATAATCACGACAATGAAGAAACACACCATTTTTATTTCGTTTTTAGTCATTTTTGAATAATTAAATCCTTATCAAGATAAAGTACAAGTGATAAACTCGGTCAGTCCTAACAAATATCTAAAACTTACTAATATACGTATAATAATTACGTCTTATATCATTAATCAATAAGTTATTCATCTCATCGCATTTTTGCCGAAGGAAAGTATGTAAATATACAGGGGCTTTTCGGAAATACGCATCAACGTTCCTGACTATTCTAAAAACGGTTTTCGAGAATATCGGTAACAGAGGTCGATTTTTTCGTGAACCATTTTCAATTGGTAATGAAAGAGTCAAGAATTTCATACTGTTATTGGAATATCCCTGTATAAAGTAGAGACTTCACATCGCGTAAGTACAACCGTAATAATAATAATAAGTAATAATAATAGATAATAGGTAATAAGGACGTACAAAGCACATAAAAATACATTATCATATCACTTTGATATAAAACGACTAGACTAGATTAATACGCTTGTATTTTTTTTTGAATCGTTTTCTCAAGTTTTTATAATATTGTTAAGCAGCTACTTATTTTTCATGAATTGGTCGGGGGGTCCGCGCGAGCTTTATTTTCAATATTTTTTTTTTGGTCCGCGGGTTCCAGCCAACAAAGCATTATTCAAGGAGAAATTGGTGTGATCAGTACAGTCGGTACAAGTCAATACAGAGTACAACACGTACATTTAATCAATTCTTGTAAAAATAATCGATAAAAGTAGTAATAGTTTTTAATAATTCTTGGTGTTCGTACTTTTCTTTTACGAGTCAGTGGCGGCGCGGCATATATAATAGGAAGAGCGTTTATATAATAATCCAAGGGTGTCATCAATAATCGTGGGGTGTGTGTTGGAGGGTGCTAACGATTTTCAATTTTTCGTTCTTCGGGGGGAGGGTCGGGGAAGGCATTTCCGATAATCACAGTCTGTTAAGAGGTTCTGTTCGAGCGCGATAATACCGGGGATGATTTTACTTTAAATTTGTCTCTAAATATAGGTAATTAATAAGTACTTGGGTAATAGGTAATCATAAAAAAGGTGCTCGGAATCGATAGTGGTGTGTGGACTCTGCGGCGTGGCTCTCTTAATCGTCATATTAATAATTATTATCAACAGTGTGATGCACAACAACAATTCTACAACATGAGCAAAATGTATAAAAATTTATAATCTGGAACGACCCATCATATTATCATCATGCATAATCAGCGAATAACAAGAAGATTGTGCGACGGGAATGTGTATACTAATAACGGGGGCTGAGAGAGAGGACCATCGTCGAGTTTTTCGGAAATTTCAGTTGATGTCGAGGAGACTAATTACACGTAAATATCATTATTAATTATGTACACACTCCACGTGGATAAAATAGAATGTTCCCTAGAGTAATTGACATGAAGGTACAATAAACGCAACATATTCGAGTGACTTTTCTTTTGTAATAAAGTAAGAGCGGCCCTGGGACGTCGGGGGTGGACGCGCCATTTTACATTGTGCGCTGCTGCCCTCTCGGAGGTGGCACTTCCACCCCCGTTTCACTCTGCTCATACGGCTCAACAATCAAAGAAAAAGGAAAACGAGAAATTACGTACCAGGACTCGTCTATTTTATTTCACCGTTCTTCGCGTATCACTAAGTTCGTTATTTACCAGAAGAAATGTGTTGTTGAATCAGTCTTACCGAAAATGCTTAATTTTTGTTTGTTTGTTCATTTTTAATAATTCGCTCGTCTTTAGAGTTTTATTTCCTTTTGATCTCTCTTAAGTATTCAAGTATTTACTTAATAATAAAAATGTCGAGTGGCCGAGTAACAATAATCGACTTTTTGAGAAGTTTAATAAATCCGAACGTCGCCTTATTTTTATTGTAGTTTTGTTCATCTCTCTAAAATTATTACTCTCACCTCTCATTATCATCATCATCATCCAAATTACTACCTTTTTCTTGCTACTAATTACTAAAACGACTAATAATTATTATGATACGAAAAAATCACACATGCCTATATACCTAAAACCTATATAGGATTTGCTTAATAGTTGGGCCCAGGAAGATTGTTCATTATCATCAAATAGTTTTCTTTTTTATCATCATCATTATCATCATCATCATCATCAAGTAAGTATGTAATAAGTATTATAGTAGAGAGTACATACAATAATTAAGCTGCTCCCGCAGGAATTATTTTGCATTTTTTTGGGGGAAAAAGAGTCCATGGGATGACGACATATACTTACTCGTATTTTTGCCACCAATCAATGGGGTGAACTGCAGATCACGCCCCATGTACTTCTCGAATTCCCACACATCTCTAAATAATTATTAATTATAACCACACGCTTATTACTTACGATCTAAGTATAAAAGTACAGTACTTACAAACGGTAAAGTTGTAGTAGCGACAAAAATATCTAAATTACTACTAGAATAATATAGTCGCTCAATGATCTAAAAGAATAATGTAGAGCGATCGATGTAATTTGCCAAATTAATTCGATCTCTCTGTAGAAGAAATCTCGTGCCGTGCTCAAAATCTCGTCGTTTTGTTGTAGTAATACGTATAATAGAAAGAGAAGTAGAGGGTGCAAAAGGTCGGGAACTGAAATAATCGAAAATATAAATAAAAAAACTAAGTGAAAACTGCAAGAACTGGTATTATTAATTAAAAAGCATTTACAACAAAAAATCAAAGAAAACAAAACAATGTACATTTAATTTAAGAACAAATTTACCATTAAAATTAAGATAATAATAATAACAACAAGTTTAAAAAAAGGGTGTTGCAATAATAATAATAATAATCAATCAATAAGGGGAATCGGTGCCACCCCTTGAAGTTCTAGTGCCTTTTCGAAACCCCCCGCCCCATCATCAGGAACAATATAATAATTAATAATAATAATACATAGAAAAAATAGAGCTCGGTCTCATTACACACGAATAAAATGATCGAAAAGGTCGGAAGGGCACTAGCGAACTCGTTTCTCGGAAATTCCGTCAATATTCTAACGGAACTCGGGGGAAACTGCGAAGGGCCGGAATCGATTCCATCACGGGACCGCTCTTCTGCATATTGAATAGGCTGGTTGTAATAATTATTGTTATACGATAAGGTACGCGAGAAAAAAAATGAGATTTTTCCCTTACTACATAAAATGAGATCGCGCTCAGCCCCCGTGTATGCACTTGATGCGATCATAACACTACGAGAGAAAAAAAATCGATCGTCTTTATCAATTGAAAAAAAAACAACAATCATCAGTTTCAATATAATTTAAATAATGATAATAATACGAAAACCACTAACTAAGAAATAATATTAAAAAAAAAGAGAAACCCTAGCGCTACTATAAGTAAAATAGAGTCTTGTAATAATCGGTTTGTAATTGGGGCGCCTTTTCCATCCTCATTCATGCTTCCAAAAATAATATAAAGAGTTCGCGCACACGGTCACTATCTTAAACTTGGCAGCATCAACAAACAAATAATATATTACTACGACAAAAAAACTACAACTAATCAATAATAATCGAAAAAGAAAATAATAATCGAAAAAAAAAACACAGTAATAATAATAATGAGAGAGAATCGTGAAGTATATTGCATGCATCACTGGAACAGTTTGCATCTAACAACTTCATTCAGTCACTCGTATGTGGGTGGCGAAAAATTTAATAAAACTTAAAAAGTATGGTGGATAATAATAATAATACGAATCATAACAAAACTAAAAATATAAACAACGCCCGATCATTTCATCAAATGGAAGATTATTATTTCATCTCGATTCGCGGATCATCAGTAAATTAAATTAAAAAGTTTTGGGGCACGGCACACGCGAGACGAACGACACTGCGATACGTCATTATAATAATAATCGGGGGAATATTTCGTCGCAATTAAAAAACTAAAAAACAGAAAAATACAATTAGAGAGATAATAATAATCATGATAATCGTTCAGCGACGATAATAATAATAGTATTAATAATAGTAAAGGACTACTACAAGTACAGTTCGTGGGTGACTAGGGTCGCTAACAACGCGGCATCCCGCAAACAACAACGCGCTATTAATTATTATTACTAAAAAAATATATAAGAGGGAAGAGAGGACGTACACAACAACATCATCACCATCGTACACGCATTATTAAAATAGATCATCATATCGTTAGTGTTAATTATTATTATATCGTATTGGAAAATTGGTTTCTTTTTTTTCAACTTCTTCTTTATATGACTATGATGGCGTATAATACGATTTCAATCAAGAAGGAAAAAACACGGCCCATCAGACGCTCCCCACTTTTCTCTCAATTTAATAAGAATCATCATTATTATCATAACATTATCTCTTCTAAAAACTCGATCAATAATGATAATAATATCCCTGTGTTAATTTTTTTGAAAAATTGGTCGAATCGACACGATGTGGCACGGTGATGGGCCGCGCTCCTCGTCCGACACTCGATTCACATTTTAGGGAATTTCGCTCCGCCATGTTTTACTAAGCAAAATTCCCTAGAAAAATTATTGACTTTCTGGGGAATTTTGCGGTAACGCAACGAAATCCCCTAGAACGTGGGGAACCGTCCGCCAAATCGAGGAGCTGAACAGGCTTTCGCGTCCTGCTGATCATACAATCATCATCAATTTAAAAAATATCAACATCGTTTCTCGTTCAGAGAATTCGAAAAGTCCAAGCGAAGAAATCTCTCAGCTTCATCGAATATATTTTCAACACGACGCAGTAGTAAGTAATAGTAGGTAGTAGAAGTTATAACAGACCAGCAATCCGACCGCTTCGCTCAGAAATGCATCAACAAAAAGTGTGTGTGTCGGGAACGGCTGCTGGAGGACCCTGTCATCGTCGTCTCTCACTCGATCGCAAAAAGAAAACCCTTTTCCTCTTACAGCCCCAAGGGCGGCACCTGCACGTAACGGTAGATGTACAGCCGATAGTCTTTGCTGGCCAACACCACCGAACCGTCGTCCATCAGAGCCACGTCGAAGCACTGGGCGTGCTTCACCTTGCTCTCCAACGCCGAAACCAATTGCCCGTCTTGCGTGAAAATCGTCAAATTGAAGTTGTTGTGATTGTCGGCGATCAAGATCTCCCCATTGGCATTGATGCCGACCCCGATCGGGTAATTGGTGATACCCTCACCCCCGATCTGCCTCAAGTAGACGCCCTCGTAACTGAACACCTTGACGCAGTGGGCGCGGTTGTCGCTGATGAAAATCTCCTGCTTGTCGTTGACGACCACCCCGTTCGGAAACTCCAGGTGCTTCGAACAGCCGAACTTTTGCAAGACGGTGCCGGTCTGGTCGAAGATTATGACGCGCATCACCTTGCACTCGACCACCACGATGCGGCCCTTGTTGTCGACGGTGACGCCACGAGGGTGCTGCAGGATGTTGGCCCCAAACTTTCGAACGAACTGCCCGTACTGGTTATAAATCTGGATCTGGTGGGTGGGAGACCTTTCCGTAACAATGATATCACCGGAAGTGCGCACCACGGCAACCCTGTTGGGATAAAGGAGCTGCCCGTCGCGTTTCCCGCACTCCCCAAACTGGAACTTGAAGCGACCCTCCTTATCGAAGATCTGGATGCGATGGTTGTTGGTATCGGCAACGATTATGTCATTCTGAGCATTGACCGCCACCCCACTGGGCTCAGTGAACTGCCCTTCCATAACTCCGAACTCCCCAAACTTGCAATGGTAAATCATCTTCTGCCTCTTTATTTGAGATTTCGGAGGAAAAATCGCAGTCGACATCAATTTCGAGGTCAAATCAAGCATAGGGTCGCCACCGTGACCTCCGTTACCACCCAGACCGTACGCATCAGACGCGGAACCGTTTTGAAACATGGTATCGGCCGTTCCGCCGTTCGACCATTTCTCGTACGGATTGATCCCGTTCAAGTTCAGATCACCGATGGTGCTGGAAAAAGGTCCCAAGGAGTTGGCACTGCTGAACCGCTTGCTTATAATGTTCGATTCGAACGGAGACGTCGACTGGCTCGATCCGGACATCGTGAACGGGCAATGGATGCCGCCGTTCAACGAACCGGAACTGCCGTTGACGCTGCTCCCGCTCGAACTCGAACCGCCATTGTTGCCACCACCACCACCACCGTTGGTAGGCCTGGCTATGGGTGGTTGTTTCGAAGGACCGACCACCGGTTCCGAATTGGACCGGACGTAACCGAACGTGTTACGCACCCCCACCTGTATGGCCTGGTAGTTCGACACGAACTCCAGTTCGCAGGCACTCTGCACGCTCTGATCGATATTGTAACTCAACAGTCCTTGCAATTTCGAATCGATCAATTTCCTGATCATCAAAATCTCGACCAATGTTGCGCACTTGTTCAGTCGTTCGACAAACTCGCAAGTCTTGTAGATTTGTTCCACGGTCTCTTGGCCTTTTTGGGTGGCCACGCCTAGACTCAGCTGTTTCGAGGAGAAGACGCTTTCCAATTCCTTGAGCAATTCCTGTTTGCGCTCCTCCAGCATCGACCGGTAAAACATGAAGGTGTCGTTGATCTCGTTCTGGGCCTTGTGGTACTGCACCTGGAGCCGGCTGGAGACGTGCTCGACGTTCTTCAAAATGTTCCGTACGTCGGTGGCTTTCGTCTTGGCCTCCTGGACCGCGTGCTGGATCGCCTCGAACTGCTTCGGGGCGGCCTCGCTGATATGTTCGTACTCGTGGATGCCGGCCGGGTGCTCCATGTTCAGGCACTCCTTGCATATGGGTATGGAGCAGGTGCGGCAGTAGTATTTCAATAGTTCGCCCTTGTGCCTGGGACAGACCGGGTTCTTTTCGCCGTTGGTGGTGATGATGGCGGTGGTCGCGGTGCCCGTGGACTTTTGGTCGTCCTTGATGTCGCTCAGATTGACGACGCGGTGCCCTTCGAAACAGTGCATGAACTGGTGGGCCATGACGCAGTTCGAGCAGAGGTAATTGGCGCAGTCGACGCAACGCGCTACCGCGTCCAATTTCTTTGTCTTGCAGCCGGTGCAGCGAACGGTCGGATTGCTGATGATCTGCTGCTGCTGCTGTTGGTGTTGCTGAAAGTCGGACGGGTCGGCGGTGAAGAGGAGGCTGTTCAGGATGCCCTCGATCGATTCCGAGTTGCACTTGGGGCACGTCTGCTTGTCCTGCTTCTCGAGGCAGGTGTTGCAGAACGTGTGGAAGCAGGCCAACAGTTTCGAGTCGGCGACCGGTTCGCGGCACTGCTGACAGTGCAGGTCGGTGGACAGGGGGTCGCTGTCGCGGTCCGCCGAATCGCTCAGGTGCGACGGTGGTGAAGATCCGCTCACTGACAGGGGCGAGTCCGCCAAAGGCGACAACGACAGGTAGTCCGCTTGGTCACAGAACGATCCGATCGAGTTTGCTCTCGGAAGGGATTCTATGGAAGGAGTCGGAGATGCCATCTTCAATTACCCGTCATCCCTGCAACACAACAACACCGAAATTACTCAACCATCCTTCAAGGGGTCACAACCGTTTTTACAACCCCATCCGACCACGATACATTGTGCGGTTAACCGTATACGTACAGTCTGTACACGAAAAGACTTCGGGGGCGCGGAAAGAGAGGGCACGCGCCGCTATGAATCACCGTCGCCGTCGAGGGGAGGGCGCTTCCACCCGCCGCCCGGGGGAGAGAGAGGTCGCCCCTCGCATTCGCACAGAGACGAAGCCGCCGCCGCCGCCGCCGGAGTCTGGCCGGTGGCGGTGTGCGCAAAAGGTGGTGGCGGCGGCGGAGGCGGCGGCGCGGACGATCGATGTGCCGACCGAGGGGACTAATGCTGTTGCCACGGTAACGCTGCGAGGGCTGCAACCCCAACTGAATTATTGCTGCAACAAGGTGGCTGCCGGCTGCCCGTTCCTACCCCGCGATGCACGGAACCGACTTTTTCCCATTTGCAGACACCGAACCACCCCTAAGCAAATTTATCCATTATACACAGTGTCCTTAAAATGGTGGCCACGAGGTATAAGGGCCGATTCTTCTTCAGCTTTCAGATGTCTCAATAGATTTTCAGTCTAACTTCTACTGATCCAGAGATATCACTACTTGAAATTGTACAGTTTTCCAAACAAAGAGGAAATTCTTCCGAAAGTAGAGTAGAACGAGTAAAAATGTATTGAAACAATAAATTTCCCTTGCTTCATGCTATCTTTTTTGCCTATGAAATTTCGCTGTAATTTTCAAATTCTAGTTTTCAATTTTCGAATCGGCTGCACTAAAACCTCAATATCTCTGGAATTAATGAAGATACAGGAACCAGCAAAAGTTTTTCTGAAAGCTTGTAAGATAGGCTAATCCTCCACCCCAATTTCGTTGTGATGCCTCCTAAAAATGTACTGGAAATTTTGAATAAGACACCCTGTATCTATTAAGCGTTCGGGGATCATAGTTTATAGGAACTTTTTCTTTCATTTTGCCGAGAAGAATCGGCCCTTATACCTCGAAGCCGCCATTTTTAGGACACTCTGTATGCGAGTTAGGAAATCGCTCGATATGTGGAGTCTGACGAAAATGCGCTCTTTGAGTTTGTTGCCGTTCCGACTATCGGGGGTGTGTGTGGTGGTGGACGGACGCTACCTGTTGCCAAGGCTTCGCTGTACGGTTTCCACCACCGCCACCCCCGAAACAAAGCACTCTCGCGCTGCAATAAAAATATTCACCCGCCCCGGTAATCGTAAAAGCGTATTAAGAAATCACCAGGTCGAAATCGGAAAGGGAATAAAACATGACGACCTGACCCGATTTCGAAAAAATGTAAAATTCCGACGTTTCGTTATTTCTGCTGCGTCACACTTGTCCTGTAAGGGTGGTTCCCGTTCGCGCGAAACGTCGTCACAAAGAAAACCGGATCTCCGGAACCACCGGACGCGATCGAGAAAGAGAAATACGTAAACATTACCTCATTATGATATAATAATAGACGTGCGTAATGTATCGTCTTTCCTATATGCGATGATAAAATAATATAATGGCGGTGTGTTGTGAGAGAAAAATCCGCTGTGTGTTCAGGTATATACACGGAATAAATAATAGAGGAAGAGAGGAGAGGCGCCCGCGGAAAATCCTTTGTTCGTGCCGGAATAAATTGAAGAAAATTTGTATTTCTAGCGGGGGGTTTCGGTACTCACACGGTTGAGGAAAAACGACAAAATCACCCTCGCCGCACATAAGATCGACATCAAAGTCACAAAGGTTCCGGGCCACTTTAATATCGCGAAAAACCACGTTCAACATCACAAACTGCCGACAGATTATCGTTATCCTTATATCGGGTATAGAGCGCGCCCTTTTTATTTTCGTCCGGATATAAACGCGAATACGTTACTGGAAACGCGACGAGGACCTCCTGCTTGCGGACCGAGCAGATGTTGAATAAAATAAGAACTACACAGTCGAGAGCCCGGGGTTCACGACAGTTTTTCACCCCTCCCTGTTGTACTCGAATTTGGGTATCAGAAGAGAGGGTAGCGCGCGATACACCACTTTTATAACAACTCTTATACATTAAATAGACTTGGAACTAGAGGGAAAACTAGTAATTTGGCGCGCGAAAAGCCGCGCTCGAAATAATTCAGACTGGACGTTGGCTTTTTCTCATACAAAGACCGTTGAGAAATCCCGCGCGATTATCCTCTCTCTCACCGAAAACCACATACAAGTCGTTTATCTGTTTGCGCTCTCGACGAAAACAATTTGTTTAATAAAACCCGCCGAGGTTAAGAACCGGACCACGTGGGAACGACATCGTCCTCCCGAGAATACGAAGCGATGGCGCTGCACGCCGTTCCATACTCACGGATTCACTCGATACTTCTTCCAGATTCCAGAATTTTTAATCCAAACAAATAATAACACGGCGTCCCGCGAGTTATAAATAAAATAGACCGCACCGTACGTTTTTCAGAGAGCATCCGGCATAAACTGAAAAATTCTCGAAACGTTCTCTCTATAATGGTACCCAGGTATTGAAGGTAAAAGCCGAAAATTCCTCTCGGGATTGGTCGTCTCCTTGAAGAGAGCCTATATACCTGAGGAGAAAATAATGAGAAAAAATATCAAGGCTGGTTCCTTTCCTTATAAACCACCGACCTCCACCGGTAGGCACGATCACATCTCGAATCAGGTACCACCAGGTAGACTAAAATAGAAATTCCGAGAAGATTACCACTCGACTAATGGACTTGTCACCGAAACACCAAAAATCACCAGAAAACGAAAAATCATAAAAGCAGAGGCATGTCGAAAGTCGATAACGCGAATTTTCCGATTCCCTACGGTCTAGTGGAATGGATAACAGGACCGGATGAGGCCCGGTGCCATTATTATTTGAGGAACTCGCCGGGACAAAGTTAAGTGGTTATAATTGCGCCCTTTCCGTTTTCCGGACCAACGATCACCCATATACCGGGCATGCAAAAAAAAGGTCCCCCCTTGGCCGGTCGGTAACGTAGGTACCCCATCGAAAAGACCAGTGTGTGTACTTCTAGTACAGTGTCGACGTCTTATAACCGACACACAAAGGGCGGACAAAAAGCGCGGCCCATACACCATATTCAAGACCAACAGGGTCTAGTCTACGGTGAGAAAAATCCTCTACCGAATCGTTAAAGTAAAAACTAATTACATCCATCGTGTTTACCTACATGCGGCATAAAAGCAATCGTAAAAATTATTGTCGATAGGAATAAGGTTTATTACCCAACAGGTAGGTAAATAATTTATATGGCTGACCATTAAGGAGGCATTAAAACCGAATTAACAAACACCTAAAACAATGCCTAATCAGTCGTTTCGTTACTTATTTGGAACGGTCCGTATGAGGTTCACTCGAATAATTTTATATCGAACCGAAGACTCGAAGAGGAGCCTTAAAAGCCTCTCCCGCCAATTTAATTATCCTGGAGAAGTTCGCCCTGACCCGACCGACAAAAGAAACGACTCATCATCATCATCAAAGTCCACCAAAGACGAAGGGAAATTTCGAATTCATCGAGAAAACGGGCAAACAATACGGCTTTTAAATCGGGCAATTCGAGAAAAAATTAAAACCGTTAAATAAGGCATGGAATTAATTAAAACGAACAATACGCCCTTTTTAAAACGCCAGAGACGGGGTAAACAGCGCGAGAATTATTCCCTTCACCTACACCTGGTTCCTGTCAGAAGAAATCGAGGGAAAAACGGAATAACGGAAGGGGGTTGTCACTTGCGTGTTATTAAATTGGACGTCATAAAATCGGGAAAAATAACCGAAAGAGGAAAATTATTTCATCGCTAGTAAGTAGCGAGTTTTAATGATTGTCGGTCGAAATGAAAACGGATCGCAAATGCCACGATGATGATAACTTTTTTAGCTCCATTAAAAGTTCGCGCAATTTGCCATTTTAAATCCGACACGAGGTCTTTCTGAACCGTCATCGAATCGTTGTTTTTCACTTTTTCTCGGCTGCGAAATGTGGCGCAACACCTACAATAACACCACACTCGTTCGAATCATCCCGAGAATATAACGTACTAAAAGTGAAAGCTACTTCATCTCGAAACACAAAACACACCTCGAAACCAACAGTTTCACCTGCTTCGAATCATGCAGATGCTCACTTTTGGCGGATGCGCCGGAATTTTTACAAATTTACCGATCCAGAATCCGGGGACATTGTCCTTTGATTTTCCCGTGGCTTTGATGTTCGGAACGTTGGGACAGGTTAGGATAACACAGGAGAAGAAAAGCGAACCACTAAAGTCGATTATTTATCGGAGAGGACAACGATGACGGTCGCATAAAGTAAGCCGTGCGTCTCCTCGTTTTATGAATCTTTCGAAAACAGAACGCAAAGTATTTATAGAGACATCACTACGAAAATAAACAATAAACTCGTACAGATATTAATAATAGACGCACACACAAAGATCGATAAATAAAGTAACAATAATTTATTGTCGAGAGACGAGACAAAAGAAAAATTACTACTTATTTGTGCAATAATTTATTTATGATCTCGAAAAATATTTCCCAGACCTCTCCTATGGGATTGCTTATCATATATCTTATAATGATTTTATCAAAATTCTGACTTATTGCAATGGATGTTTGTGTGCATAAATCTCCAAGCTTATACTAGATATCTGTTTAGAAAAGCCTTGAAAATCACTTCTCGGTATAGTTTCATAATATCGTGATCTTTCTTCAAACTAGAACTTTATTAATTTACTGCAACTTTTATAAAAGTTTTTCCTGTTTGTATGCCGGTGCTATGGGGCATACCGATATCGTAATTTCCGATTTATTTACTCGTGCCTCGCCCGTTTCGAGCTTATTGTAAGTATAATATCGCAGTTTATGGAAAAAGATCAACGCGTTCGAAATTAATATCAACTCTCGTATATAATGGGTTGTTTACCGATGTCTTGTTATTACACTCTATACGAATAACAAACATGTACATGGGTACTTACTCTCCGATTGAGTCAAGTGTTTGATTATTACTTTTTAAAGGTAAACAACAATCGATTATATCACTTCACACATTAATGGGTTCAAGAATCTAAAACTGGAAGAGCTGCCTCAAAATCGAATCCTTATATCGACGATTTAGTGGAATCCGATTAGGAATCGAGGGAAATTCCGAAAAAATTACGAAGGAATTGAGATTTTGGAGTCAGTGTCGTCACAGCCCAATTCTCGATTAATCCAGTGGCGCACTCTGAAACCGATCGTTCAGAAATAATCGCCGAGGTCGTTTTTTCGCCGTCTCCGGTACGAAATTTCGCAAAATCCGTCCGAAAACCTTCAAAACCCGTCGACCTGAGACTTGAGCGACGTGCAAAACGTCCGCGAAACCGCCCGAGCTTGACAACTTTTTTTCCACCCAGAGTCGGTTACAAAACTGTATCGTCTTTTCGCCGGAAGTCGGACACTTGATTTCCGGCCTGACTTCATAAAACGCACTCCCCATCACATCCAGCGCACACACGCCGCTCCCGGAGCAGATGTCGGGGCGTGTTCGGGTGTTCCGTTGCCGGAATAAATTACCAAACCGTAACGAACTGTACCGAGACTTTTCTCGACTTATTTCACCACATAGGAATCGTTTTTTCGACAAGTTTCCTCCGCGTACACGTATCATTATTGTAACGCTTTACTATTATCCATCGACTTTCACTTTGTGGAAAGTATAACCCTATCCGTACTCGAATATTACCATTATTGCCCATGTACGAAAAAGTCGAGACTTGAAAAGGCACCGAATGACAATGACCGGCCGGGGCGACCGTGAACTCTTAAATTTTTAACGACCCGCATCATCATCATCATCACGGAGAACATCCTCTCCGATTATTCCGACAGTCACATTTAGGTATTCATCAAGTCGCGGCATAATAATAAAATAATCACCGGTGTTGTGTGGGGGCTCTCGCGTTTTGAAGAACAATGGCTCGATTTTGTAATACGCTTTTCGTGGAAGGTACGCGGCTTTATATACGTTCTTTTCGTATGTCCGAATGGGAGAGAGGACGTGACTCTGTGAAAACGCGTCCCGAAAACGCATCACGAAATAGAGAAAATAATAATAGGTCGACGACTTTGAAGATTTATCGTATTGTTCCGTCCTAAAAGTCAAGTTGAAGGCCGACCGTGAACGACCATCGGAGAAGAAGTCCGCCTATCGACGCAACTCCAATATAAATAATAATGACCGAAACGATTCCGGATTTCTATTTATCATATCACCACCGACACTATACTCAGTTTAAATATAACCGAAGAATTTTTATCTGTGCTTCGGTTAGGTATGCGGACAAGGACGAGGAATGTTCACACCATTTCCTTTATGCGATTGACATTCAGTATAATCTTCGAAACTTTTAAAACAAAAAACCATTAGAAATATGTTACGTTTGGGTCGTTAAAAACGGTTTTCTGAAAGTCCGGTATCGGCCGGCTCAAGATTGGAGGTTAAAACTTAAAATCGTTGCAAAATATTCCGCCCACGGTCCATTGTGCGACTAAAAGGTTGCGTTATTGGTACACAAAGCGTAACGGTAGTGAAATTTCGATTGCGCTCAAAAATCGCCCGGTTTTAAGGTGAAACCGAGACGTATATAAAATTCGCGGACGACGTGTTTACGAATTCGCGAAAATGTGTTAATAACGCGAGGACTTTCGACACACATGAGAGAGGATAACGATCCTCGCTGTTTATTATTGAATCGGTAGCGAAATGTAATTGGTTATTAATTCCGTATACATACGTAAATACGAGAGCCGCCATTGCGGCACCACGAGCTCTCGCATCATCATCATGGACACACAACTTCAAACGACTCTCGGCGATTTACCAGAAATGGGCAACGATGTAATAACGTCGTGGGCAGGTATCATTTTCGTTGTAATAATAAATGGAGAACGTGTGGAAAAGCTCGAGTCAGCACCGCAGACCTCTTGTAATAATAATATGGAAATTTACCCGGTATTCTGTATTTGAAACGTAAAGATACCGAGTCTTCATCAATGAAAGTAATTAGGGCAGGCCACGTCAGAGAAAATTCAATTCTTGTCCAATATTGTTGCAATCATTAAATTCTCTCTGACAGGGCCAATTCTGATCACTTTCTTTAATGAACGCTCGGTACACTTTTATTCCTGTATATACAGGGTGTCCCGGAAAAACGCGTCAGCTCGCTTATTCGCACTATGATTCGCGTTCTGTTCAAGAACGTATGTCTATCCTATTTTTTGTATCGAGATAAAAGGAGATGAAGCTATGCTTCAAGCAATGTAAACGACCTGAACAAAGCAGCTACAGTAGTCTCGCAATACCGTGAACGAAATAAGACCGGGTGCATTTACGTTAACGAGATTGTTCACACTAATGAAATTGATTCTTTATGTATACATTTTCGACACTCTCAACACTTTAAAAACGATACTCAAGACAGAACAAGTACCCTGTTATTCGACATCAAAACAAACAACGATTAATTTTCAAAACGGAGCTACTTATTGTAATAATTTTTTTGTAAATCAACATGACGATTGAAAATTGATTATACAATATGTTGACCAAATGATTCATGTCTTTGTTTTACGAAAAAAAATAAGAATTAAAATAAGTAGCAACGTTAATTTTGGCGCGAAATTAAAATGCTTAATATTCATTTCACCTGGATATTTAACCCCCAAACTTGAACTTGAACCTTTTTGGTAAGAAAATTTTGACCAATAAGGTCTTTAGTTGTCGCACTATTGGCGGACGCTGTATAGTGGCGGAGAAAAGTACAGCTCATACGCACCTAAAAGTATATGATTCGGTCTTTGTGTGTTGCGTTACCTTATCGATCCGGGGGGCACGTTGTGTAAACATGTTTCTAATGAGGAAAGCGTGTGGGAGCTAAACCGAGAGAGGGTGGAAAATACTGGAAAATTGCCGGATAACATAAGCGCGCTCTTTCTCACCGCACAACAAACTCCATGAAAACAACTATCATTTTTATCGTCCGAGGGGGAGGAGGAGGCGAACTCGACTAATAACGAAACGCGGAGACCTCTTTTACTCCCGAGAGAGGTTTCAAAAGTGGTATTGTTTCCGTTTTGGTGGATTACGCAACGGCGCGCATAACTCGCGAGTGAAAGTACATCCACCTTGATTTGTGCCGTTGCATAAACCCGCGTCGAGCCACTATAATAATATCATAACGACTACCAGAAGAGCCATTTCTCTCACTCTCTCTCTCAGTCTCGACCTCCGATTTTCGACCGGATTCGATGGATTAAAGCGCCCGACTGCCGGATCTTTTCCGACCGAAACCCCCAGATCCGTATTACGAAAGAGTGGGGCCCCCCGAATCTGGAAGAGGCGCCTCGGTCGCGCTCCACCGGCGACCTAGACTCGTGAAGAAAAGTCCTTGATTCGCGGTTGACCACTACACCGAATCGCGGCCCACTTAACGATAATCTTGCGTAAATCATTCCGATACCGGGTGTCCCGAGATTTCGGTCGAGGGACGAGATTTGGCGCTAAAATCACCCTCTCGATTCTCGAGGATTCCGGTGGAACCGGACTTATTCCATCTAACACATACCTGTTTATTTTAAATGCAAATTCACCACCTCTCTCTCCCTTGCTCAATATACGAAGGAACGTACCTGAAATGGAAAAAACGAAAATATTAATTTCAAGTTTCAAGTAAAGTGACGTAACTACTATCGAAATTAACTAATTACGTTCTAGGACTTGTAAAGTTGCCAACAATCGTTCGGATATAAATTATTGCTCAATGGAATTGCAAATTTTTAACGTAACAAAAAGGGAGGATGTGTTACCAAATCCTAAAACGGTATGAAAATTACGAAATTTTATTTTTCCCCTTGTAAAACGGTCGATGGAGTGCCGCAATACGTTTCGTTCAGTATCTGCATCATCTGTACGAGCGTTAGCATTCTTTTGAATGATTCATGAGAGTCTTTTTGAAAATAAAACAAAACCTCAAGTACTCCATTCCAAAATAAAATGGAAAGAATTGCGTGGGATCATTGAACGCAATTTCGACCATTCGAAGGCAAACCACCTTAGAGAACCCAACTCTATTTGCATACTATACATTTGAGATGAATGAGAAAAATTGATTTTCGAAAAGACAGGAAATGGCAGACATTTCGCACATCATTCTGCTGACGGAAAATTCCTGTTGATATCGAACCGAACCATGAAACTACACAATATACATCAGAGGGGACCATTAAAATGTTCGCAAAAAATAACCTTCTAAACTTGTAACGAACTATAATAAACTGAAACCATAAGTTTTTGGAACTAGCAGAGAAGATCGTATAGAGAAGGAGGAGGAAAGTCAATGTACCCGGTAAAATCCGAAAGGTTACTAGTTTTATATTCCGATCTGGATATCGATTGAAATAATTCAAACCGGAGGTAAATCCATCAGTCTAAGTAATGGGTAAGACTTGAAACGATCAATCTGGAACTCGAGTTTCTCGGACTAATACATTATTTGTAAAATGCGGGAATCCGGGGGTGGATATCTAATACAACGACGTCGTGAACAACAAAAGGTCAACTCGCTGGAAAAAAGACAACAAAAATCCCATAACCATAATAGGTCTCGATAATGTCGTGTCATATTTTCGATAGAAATGTACTCTATCGAGGACTAAAACGCGGGGAAAATAACGATATCAAATCGTTATTTAATGTCACCCGGCGAGGGCGATTCGCCGCCTACAACCCCCTATAAAAAATCCGATACCGGTAATAAGATCAACAATTAAAGCCTCGCTTCGAATAAAATCCTCCCACGTTTTATTTATACCAATTACACGTATCATAAGAGATTTATACCTGTGCATGTACCGATGAAAGTGAAATAACGGATGAGACTCGAAAAATCCTGGCAGGTATTATCGATCTACTTTTATCCGAGAAATATGCGGCCGCTGTACGCGAACATGATGGCATAGTGTGGTGTCCGAAAGAAAGTGTGCATAACTCTTACTTTCAGCCGGCGATTAACGAAATCGAAAGTGGATTTGCCTCTTGTTGAATAATTTACGGTACCGACGACGAGAAGCTGACGACTCGAAATCTCTCACACGAAAGCCATATTTGCACAACGCCAAATACGAACGACTTCGTTATGATACACACGATTATCATTACGATCGGGTGAGAAAAAAACACTCCCACGAGTTTGACGGAAACGCGAAATTGCACAACGACCCCTCTCGTCGATGGCGGAAAATGAAAAAAAAAGCGACGGGAATGAGAGAAATGCTTGCGTAATGAAAGCGTCTCGTCGTAATCGTGATGGTCGTGTTTCGTTGACGCTGTTTCGATATAATCCATCATTACGGCCAAATCGATCGCCCATCGGCAGGCGAGTTTGCGTGTCTCCGCTATTCGATGCCCCCGCGAGAGATCAGAGATAATCGTGTGTGTCTGCCGCATGTGCGCTCGCAGGGCCCGAACCCAATTCAATTTGCGTATGAATCGTGAAATATCGACTCCACCCTTGCGAAATATCGAGCCCTCGGTGAAATTTTCACTTCTCCCAGAAAAGTTACCGATATCGGTTTCGCTCGACAACCATAATCAGTGGAGACTGGAAAATATGCACGAAAAAGACCTGAGACACGCATGCAATATCCACGGAAAAGTATACCTACCAAAATACGCTAAAAAAATACGAAAATGTGCATACAAGAGAGGGGAAAATATGCACGAAAGGAGCCAAAATACCGTGTGTGCCCTTTTTTGTCTAGTAAGCCGTGACCATCTCTCTGTCTCATGTTATAAATATTTGAAAAACAGAGATGGAGAGAACCTTTGCTGAGCTCATATCTCATACATAGGTCATGAAGATTTCTTCACTTTAAAATAAAAAATTTCATTCAACCTCTCAGTTCTGTTTTCATAGATACCCCTATTTTTACCTATTTTGTATTTTCATGAAAAAAACAGAAAATTGAATGAAATATGCAGTTTTCTCCAAAATACACTTGCGAGCAAAAAAATCGGCCCACCTAAATTTTTAGTGAAATTCAAAGTGGCGTAACTCCTGAACGAAAAGAGTAATTCCAAAAAACTTGGCATCCCTGAATAGCTACATTCTTGGACTACCACCCGCCAAACGCTGTGTTCTATAGAGGTTCCCTGAATACGTTTTACAGGGTGTCACGTAAAGTTCTGCAAAAATGTTAAACTTTGGATGACCCCACGGTCTAGGAAAATGATGTAATTTATTCTTTAAATGGTCCTGGGATATTGTTACACTCATATCTTGAATCAGCACTGGAAATACCGACTCATTTTGTCCAACTACAGGGTGGTCAGAGAAAATCAACTTTTTGTGGCACCTTCATCTGAAAACGACTAACTGATGTATAGGTGCTTTTTGATCTTTCTCTTAAGAAAACAAGTTCAAAAGTGAAATGAATTAATCAAATATTCAATATTTAATTAAAAAAAGGCATTTTTAATGATACCCCTTGCTTTCAAAACTTCTCGAATTCACCTTGAAAAGCATTTTTTCAAATTAAATATTGAATTTTTGATTCATTTCTTTCACTTTAGGCATCGTTTTCTTAAGAAAATGATCAAAAAGTACCTATTCATCAGTTAGTCGTTTTCAGATGACGGTGGCACAAAAAATGGTTTTTCTCTGACCACCCTGTAGTTGGAAAAAATGAGTCGGCTTTTCCAGTGCTGTTTCAAGATATGAGTGTAACAATATCCCAGGACCGTTTAATGGAAAAATTACATCATTTTCCTAGACCGTGGGGGCATCCAAAGTTTAACATTTTTGCAGAACTTTACGTGACACTCTGTAAAACGTACTCAGGGAACCTGTATAAAACACAGCGTCTGGCGGGTGATAGCCCAAGAGTGTAGCTATTCAGGGATGCCAAGTTTTTTGGAATTACTCTTTTCGTTCAGGAGTTACGCCACTTTGAATTTCACTAAAAATTTAGGTGGGCCGATTTTTTTGCTCGCAAGTGTATATACAATGGATGAATGAATAGGCATATTTCCCAGTCTCTACTAATGAGTTTCGTCGCAATTCAATGGCCCCATTCGAAATCCGAGTCGCCAATCTTTGCACTTTACCCATTTCGATCGAGGCATTGGCAATTTCGGGCCGGCGTCGCACAAAAGGCAATACAATTATCCGAAGCGTTAAATTTTAACCCGTCCCATCAAGCTAGACACACACATAAGGGAAACCTGAAACTTTCGTCGTTCCCCGTCTATATATCAGGAAACTAATTAAATTAAACGCGAGTAAAGGGGAGCAAACAATGCGACCTCAACCGAATAATTCATCTGTGCGATGCACGGTGCAAAACGCGCCGTAACCTCCACCCAGGTGAGCAGAGTGCGCCCGGAGAGCACATAGCGGATCACTTTCTAAGTGTGATATGCTAAATCCCGGCGGATCTCGCAAGCACCGGCCGTTCAGTGAAAGGAAGATCCACGGCACGTTGCAAAAGTGCAACGATGACGGTTACGACGGTGACGCAACCGCCATTAGACCGCTTAAAGACTTTGCTCTTAAATCGACAAACAAGGCGGCGAAAAAGTGGGACACCGCACAACATCCCAACGGGGATCGATGGATGCCCGCGAAATCTGCATACCGTCGACGTGTGCACAATTCCGAATGTTTATGTCGCTTCCGTTGGCAATACAGCGGCATCGGACCGACCCGGTGCGTTATCGCACAGAGACAATTACAAGTGAAGCAATTACATTGATTCATGGCGGGCCCCTTCTCTTTCTCCATGAACGAGCCACCGAAGAGAAACCATTATTATTGTGATGCCTCGACAATAATAACGCCGAATGGGAACAAACAATGGCCGACTTTTAGCGGCGATCCTCCTTATCGAGGAAAGGGACGAGATGCACAACCGGTGACGATAATGGAATAAAAATTCAACGGTGCTCGTCCCCCATAAATAAACATGACGCCGCTTTCCGCCTTCTATCTACGTATTATAACGATATTATAAAGCAGAATAACGAACGGAATCGCAAGCGCAAAACCCGACAAGTATTAATAATATTAGCGGCCCGCGAACTGCGTGATTTACCATCGCATTATAACGGCGGAAAACAAATTTGAATCCCAGATCGGCGCGCACGGGTACCAAAAGGGTCACCGTAACTGATGACAGGGTATACAGCACGAGTCCGTTATTAAGGCGTGATTCGCCCGGAAGGAGCCCCGGAATCGATCCGTTTCCCCACATAATCCGGGGCCCGCATACCCGATGGCCTTTACGAGAGAAAAGCTCGAGCATCAAGTGGTTCTCTGTTGAATTAATTCCGTAACCCCTTCGCGTGCTTTATATTATCCGCGATACGTATACGAATAAGGGGTCGACCTCATCGATGATTGCTGAATAATTTTCGTATAAAAGTGGCGGGGCGGGAAAAACGCCACGCATATTCCGGTGTATACGGTTAACACTAACAAACATGGGAGAACCTCCTGCGAGTTTATTATTCCACACATTAACGGCGTGCAGCTGTGGAAATAAACGGCCGCAATTCGACGTATTACAACTGCAACTGTCACCATCGTGCATGAAACAATACGTCACGGATGCAGCTGACGGGCTACCTTATGCACCTACAATCGAAATCGTTCAAACACGAAACCCGACATCAGAGTCTAGGAAAATCACAATGATGTGATATCATCACCGCATCTGGTTTGATTGAATTTCATCATTATGGTAACTCACCATCATCATCGTCATCGCTGCTGCGACTTGAAAATTAAACGGGAGGTCAACAAACTCATCCCGAAAACAGATCATCGACTGTACGGATCACGATCGTTATGCTATAACACAAAAGAGGCAGTGTGTAACTGAACCGACGGGCTGAAAGTGAAAGATCGCACTTTATAACACGACTTTTTACCAAGTGCACGAAGAGGCACAAATCCGCGTGATGTAACTATTTCGAGGATGAGAAACCTCCGCCTCACATCACCAGAACAGATCTCGACTTTTGCACCGGGAACAAAATCGAAAGCTCTCTCTCCGAATTAACCAGAGCATCAAAAATCTGCCGGAATTGCAAATTTTCAATTACGTTATTAACGGCGAAATGTGCAATTCCATATTAAAAATACTTTTATTGCTCCGAGTCAAACTCGAGTGAGTAATACCACGATGAAGTACCGAATTTTGCTCCTTCCCGGAAGGTTATTGCGAATACAACGTTCCAGTTAGACGCAATGAGGTCAACGGACTTGTGTTATATTATGTTTGTGCATCGGCTAGGTTTTGCGATGCGGAGGAGAAATAACGAGAGGGTGTTTGGAAGAAATTCGCGAAATCGGAGAACCGTGAAACGGGACACTTCGGTAACGCAAAAGTCTGCACGGAAGCCACTCGAACACGTCCAACTACCCTAACGAACTGTCCACATGCCGACCGAAGCCCTCCTTGACGAGGGTGGCCAATTACACCGAAAGCGGCGAATTTTCAAAAAGAACCCCCAAACATGTGTTTGTCTGAAATTCCTCCCCTGCTCGAAAAAATTGGTTTCGCCATGTGTTGATTCCGTGTACGAGTTCGATAAATTCCTTTGGTCGCCTCTAAACGCACATAGGTTTTATTTGTTGTGATGTAGAGTGGTCTCTCTGGCTTTAGGCACAAAAGTAACAAAATAAAATGAAAATTTGGTGGCGTTCCAAAAGCGTCTCACGACCGGAACGTAAATAAACACGTTCTCGCAATAATAACAAAGAAATTGATTGAAGAGGAGAGACTTATGTGCAAATCACCGCCGCAAAGGAAAATTCCCGCCCCTCGTTCCGGGAAGACAAGGGAGGAACCCCGGAGAATTTGCGAAGCGAGCGCGAAAAAGAAACACGATAAAAATGCCAAGATTGAGACTCACTCCGAGACAGAAAAAGAGAGCGCACCGGCATCGGCCGCAACGGAAAGAGATTTTTCTCGGCGTGTGGTATAATGTCGCCGGAGCCCCTGCATGGGATTTCTGACGTACATAAACAGCCATCTTGAAGATATTAACCGATGGAAAGAGACTGGGGAAAAAAGACGCCTCTCGTAACATATACACGAAACTGTTTACGTCCTCTTTTTTTTCACATGGGATCTAAAAAAAGCGTCGAAAACGGCAGGCCTGACGCTTCCAAATTTACTGTCGACGCGCGTCGCCGAGATAGTCCGAAACGCACGAAATGAACGTCTTTCCGAATATAATTTCGGAACAACCTTGAACTTGCCGACTTCTATCTACCAGAACACACACACTGTACGCATTTAACATCACCAGAGCAACAAACTCCGATGAGGCCCGACTCTGAAAATTGTTGAGCGAGGCCGCAAAACCAGCCCCTTCTTCACCACGATCCATCATCTCTCGAACGTCAAGATTTTTCCATCCACGAGCCCTCTTCCGATGATATCCAATCCGAACATTTCTGCGTATACACGATTCGATAAATATGCAGTCGTTATGGTCGCTCTAAATATAAAACGGGCGCGCGGCGTGTATACAGCATCGAGCACGCAAATTTTCAACGTGTGTACCTAAATAAATCAAGTTTAATATTCGGTGCCAGCGTAGAGTTTCCTCAACTCAAGAAAGAAAAACCGTTCGAAACGAAAAATCCTGCTTCTATGATGCAGGTGTATCCATCAGTTTTCCCAAGGATGTGACGCAGACAAAGAATTTCCCGGTTCTGGTTATTAGAACCAAAGACCGTGCAAACATTCCTCTTCCTTCAACGGGCAATCGGCAACAAGTAACGCGAAAACGATTCAAAAACATCAACGGGATTTGCTTCAGTTACGGAATGGCATAACGAGAAGCACCGGCGAGACCTTTGAACTGCTGGATAAACCGCATTCTTCACTTTTTTTTTCGCTGGCCCGAGACCACGACACGGCCCCAAGTTTCATTAGGAGGAAGCAAATGAGTGAGCAACGAAACGAGCAACAAAACCTTCACTCTCTTCCATGCGTTTTGAGTCGATGATGGGAGCGAGAGTTCTCCTCGCCGCCATTTCCGGCTCTCTTGTGTCGACAGCACACCAGAGTACACACGACCAACCGACCGACCGACTATGGAGAGTTCAACTTGGTTCTTTGTTGGGTTCGCGTACGTTCTCAAGGTCAAAACGGCACAAACAAATGAGTATGGCACCATCACCTTCCACGAACGAGCCACGGGTGAACGCACGCCTCCTCCTCCCAGTCCGGTACCATCCAGCCCATGATCGATCAATGAGATTTCGGGATGTCAGGAGGCGCCTCGGGAATCCTAGGAGGACGTGTCGCATTTTTCCCGAGTGTAACGATCCTTTGTTCTGGGTTCTCTCTAGAAGCCGCAGGATTCTCATGCCCGGCGTTCCGCTCGACCGGACGCGACTCCTCCAGCACCGGCATTAAACCATCGCATATACGAGGCGGCCGTAATGTAAGTACGAATCGCGTCTTTCATTTGATCCGGTAAAGTCGGCGAGTGTGTGCCGTCAGAGGAGAGGCGCTCGCGATCCCTTTTCCTTTTATAATAAACTGAACTCGAGATCCTTGACTTTTTTTCCGTCGTCTTTCTCTCCGTATACAGAAATGCGTCTAGAATCGTCCGTCTGCAGCTGGTCGCTGGCATCCACACTCGGATAACGAAAAACCGGGAGAAAACGCGACGAAATTAAAAGATTTTTTCCCATAAAGTCGAGGCGGCCAACAAAAACGGATGTCTGTCGAGTTGATATTCATCGAACACATCAGTCTCGCGTTGATGCATGTGTGATAAAGCGAGGAATTCGCCGAGGAGGATTACATCACCGTAACCGTCATTCGACTCCACACACAGCAGAACACACTTTTTTCCTAAAACAATCATCACCATAACAAAGACAAAGCAGTCAAAGGACGAATCCTGTTTCCAACCAAAAAAAAACGATCCGCCTTCATCTGCATGATGATTTTAGAATCATAATCGCATTCGGTACTGCGTTTGAGCCATGTTGTGATTGATTCGATAACCAGATTACCCAGCGCTTTGATGCTGATGATGAGATGATTAGAGACGTAGAGATTACGGACTAATTAGCAACCGAAATCAATCGGACGACCGAGCTTCATCCGCGATACAAACTTCAACAGTTTCGGCAAAGTTCTGCTCCGGAATTCCAAAACTGGCCGGGGGGCTGTGATTTTCTCGAGTCCATTGGAGCAAAATACTTTTCTGGTCTGATCGGTTGGCACGCATGTGGTGTGCATGCAGGTAGAGCAAGTTCGCGCAAAACACAAGGCCGACCTTGGGCCGCTACCGAGAACAATAATCGCGGGCCGTTTACCCGGCTTTGGCACATTGATCCGCATTAATACCACCGACCGGCAAGAGCCTTCATCATCATCATCACCATCACCACAAGAGCTCCGAGATCGACTCTCGACCAGAAAACGACCGGTGTGTCGACTTTTTGCCGTCCCTCATACCATACACTTTGCTTTATAACGTGGAACGTGACGACGATGCCTATGGTTTATAACATCTCGCCTTCACTTTCATCCCGCTTCGCTTCGGTTCAGTGCCGAGCAGAAAAAACGCAATCGCGATTAAAATAAACGCCGTATCGTTTATCGGTGGCGAGGTGACGTAGGTGTGGGCATCGGTAACACCCGCACAACAATTAAACCATAGTTCCTTTGCGGTTTAACGATCAATTCGAAAATTCGTTACGTCCGTAATGAAAACGGTGCCCGGTTCGAGAAGAGAGCGCGGCGAACGTCACCCATCAAAATACCCAAATGGGTAATAAAACGCGATTAATCGAACGAGCCGACGTTTCTATTCCTCTCGATCGAACATTTGAGAGGACACGGAAAGGACGACACGTTCGAGGAACGCCGTGACCGACGATCACCCAAACGCCATGACTAAGACGACATTTCTGGTTTCCGTCATACGACAAACATCCGAAACGATTTCTGCTGTTCTCATTCCCCGACACAAAAGGGCCGGCGACCGGGAAAAAGTAGCGAGAGCGATTCGCCGCGTTTTTCACCTTTTAAATGAACGCTGAAAGGGCTAATAATCCCGAGTGGAAGCGGCGGGAGCACACACAGAACGCAACTCGTGAATGAAATTCTCTCTCTTGTGTGTGTTGGCAAGGTTTCCGAAGGAGAGGAGAGGCGACGACCGATCGTTTTCTTGCGTCCATTTATTACGGTCGCCCTGAGGATGACATTCGCGTGATTAATTAAGCGTTCTCTCCATTCCTCCCCTTATATTTACCCTCTATCGTTCAACATTTCCTTCCTCATTTCGTCAAAGCATCGTCAGGATAATGGGCATCAGAGAGATAGAATTTGAACGCACTTTAGTGTATAATCGATCGACCCCGATAACAAATTCGAACGGGTAATCCACCCACGTCATCATCACGATACACCATCGAGAACGATACCGGTATCTAATTACTTCATAATCTACTCGAGATTAGAATACAAAACGCACCTATAAAAAGTATTTCCCCATCATCAGCAGAGCCAAACACGAACATTCTATGTGTGCACGGATAAAAGTCCAGACATTCTGTCTCTTCCAGTACGGGGGAACAAAGCAAAGCAGATAATGCGATCGAGCCGGTAGAGAAGACGATTTCGATCACCTTCCTCTTTCTTACGCAACCGAGTAATTCGTCCTAGATTTTCCTTCACACATTTCCGCCTGTGAAATTTATCAACAGCTGGGAAGTTTTTATCTATTGACGTTTCATAAAACGACTATATGTGTACGTTATGCACACACTCGGTCCGTATTTGTGATAGCGTCCCGGTCGCAATCAGCGGACATCCTCTCGAATTGCCTGGGCTCAATGTCGGTCGTTACTTTACCGCACACTAAGTGCAACTATTATTATACGGCATAAATAACGTCAACATTTGTGTTGCGCTTTGTTATTGTTGTTCGAAAAGTTGAGGAAACTCATTTCAGTTGTGAATCGTTTTAATTGGATGAATCACACCATCTCATCTGGAAATTTAAACGGCACAGAGAGCGAGTGTCATGATCAAAAACACGAGTGCGATAATTCTGCTGGAACGACGGCGCGACGAGTCAATTGGAAATTCGCGTTAACAATTTGTTAACCTTTTACTTTATTGGTATGGAGACGGTGTCGACGACACTCAAGGCTGGCAAAACTGTATTAAATATATCGCGAAAGGTCAAATTTGACTAATAATCTTCGCTGTGTCGTAGGTAGCCGCATGGGCAGTGACAATAATCCTTTCGGTGATGAATTTATCATCTTCAAACGATTATGAAAGTGAAAGTCCAAAACATTCATCTTCCGAGACTTAACGTAACTGAACCCAGGTTTTGAAAACGCCATGTGTGCTTTTAGCACAGTAGATTAGAGTATGCAGAAGTGTACGCCCGATTTAACATAAATATAGATCATATCACATATGAGACCAGACCAGTCTTTGCCGGACTTGTTCTTACATAAATTACTCGCAAAGGAAGCAGCTAAACCGAAGACTTTCGAATAGTTTCGTTCCATCACTTTAATCGAGTATTTCGGCGATATCCACTAGGTTAGGTACAGAGAGACGTAATAAAAATCGAATTAATGGGAGCCGTTAAAACAAAGAGCTTCATTCCGGTGAAACTAAGAGGGCAATAAACGATTTTTGAGAAAGTCGAAACGCCATTAACCGTTCCGTGCAATTTTTTAACGAAAAACTTAATTACTTGGACCGAATCCCAATCTCTTTACCGATTCTATACTGGAGAATCCTATTTCTTCCACACGTGTCTCATTTCCGGCAGATGCACCCTCATCATATTATATCGTGTACACTTTGAGACTTGCGAGATTCGGGCCGGAAGCTTATTGCTCTCCTAAAGAAAATGGAAGCAGATAATGGCGAAACGTCAAACGAAACGAACGCAGACGACCGTCCAATGTTTATCGCGATTGTTATTAAATTTATCGGCGATAACGTCGCTTATAATGGCCGATCCTAATCCAACAGCATCCGAATAACGCCAAGTCTCCATTGTGCGCGTTACACATCTCTTATCGGATACCCCGATGAGGAACGGGAAGGAATCGTTTCAGAATCGCTCAATTCAATTCGATCACGACCTCGCACAACTTATTATATCAATTAATTTAGGAGTTGCGTAACGATCCGTCAGTTTTCTTATAAAAATCGCACAAAGAATGAACGCGGAGTGGCAAGGCGCAGACTTTACCATAACCATAAGCGTTTTATAAGCATTCGAGAACCGAACCAAGGAGAGCGGACGCGAAGGTAGCGCGCAAAGGCCATCGTTGCGTATTATAAACGTATATCCATTACAAAAACTACTTTCACTTTCAAAAACGCCATCAGAGCAAACACAATTATGACATCATTTCACATTTTTTGGCAACGAAAAATATGCCGTCTCGGAGCGACCGGGAAATTCAATTATCGGCCGCAAATATTTATGATATTGTTAAGAGTATAGAGGACAATAATAAGGCGCGGTGGATATGGCGAGGTCAGTTCTATACACCGACTGGTAAATTATTATTTTAAGGACACTTTCGATTACCATAAGGAAGACTTTCCTATGAATTCGAAAATGTAAATATAAATTAAAAAAGTGATAGCCTTAATCATTGTTATTGGTCGCGGTGTAGATAATCCGCGAAAAAACCTAAATTCCTTATACAAGTTAATGATGATTGTTGCGGATGACACAAACGTTGACACAGAACACATTCCCGAATCTCGAACACTCGAAATAGAAACGAGACGAGAGAGGAAATGCGACTTGGAAATAATCACGGAAAGGGTGGGTGTCCCCGATTTTCGCCGATAACGCAAATCTCCAGATCCACCAAAAAGTCAACGAACTCACCCGTTATAACTCCGCAATAGACGTGCTAATTAACGAGTAAACTGTTCGGGAAAAAAGAGACGAGCTCGCATCGAAATGCAAATCCGACCGGCACGTCCATTGTTCCAGAGTCCCGGGCTCGGGTCGAAACGGCACAAAAGACGTGACGATTTCGAACGGCTGCGGGAGACTCGAATAGAGTCGGTAATTTGCATAATGAGGCGAAAAAAGGCGACATATGGTACAGTGACGATTTCCCCAAAACTGGACGAAATCCACCGAAACGACTTTTACAAGTAGTTCTCTAAAAATCGGGGCGATTTTGGGGGTGGCGGGTTTCAGGCGCGGTCGGGGCCGAGACAAAGACAAAGGGGTTAACCACCCCGGCGGCGGCGGCGTCGGACTCACCTTGAAGTCGCCATGCGATCACGGCAGTCGCTCGGTAGTTTAGTAAAATAGTCCTCGGAGGCGGCGCACTGTCCCGAACGGGGTAACCTCTGGGGGCGGCGGACCGGGGGCGAAGCGCCGCTCGTGGGCACAACAACAAACGAACTGCGGCGGGCGTCGTCTCGGGGCGTCGCTGGCGGTGCGATCTGAGTGGCGGTTCGCGTTACAATGAGCCGACGGGGCCTCGCTCGGCTCGGTCTGGCCGGAACGCGGCGCGGGAACCGGTCGCTGCGCCGCCGACGCCGGCCGGGGCCCGGAGGGAGGGAGCGCCACGTGGGGACCGCGCGCACGGGGCCCGGCCGCTTATCGACGCAGCCGCCCCTCCGCCCGGCCCTGCGCCCTTCGCGGGGGGGCGCCCTCCCTCCGCGGACCCACCTTCTGCTCGACGGCGACGGCGGCGACGGCCGACCTCCGCCCAGGCGCTTGACCCCCGGATTCCGACCACAACAACAAAGACCGAATCGCACACAATTAGGTTAGGTGAGACACCACAAAGTCTAGATCGAAAACGAGCCTTAAAATAATCCCAACTCCACCGAAAACCCGGTAATAATAAACATAATGACAATCCTGGAGTCTGGACAAGAGTGAGGTTATGGTCACTGGAGCCGCATTGTTTACGCAGATAACACAAATAGAAGCGAGCTAATTGCAGCGCAGCGGTCATCAAATACGATTATTTCGTCTTATTTACCTTATTCAACTGGTGATTCCCGATTTCCTTTCGATTTCTCGAATATGCGGCGCACTTTTATTATGATCTGTCAGAATCGCCCGAATCACAACAACACACTGCTTTCGGTCACTTGCGGGAAAGTGCGTTTTAAACTGTGGCAAACTTAACAAAATCAACAATCAAACTAACGTTAAAACAGATTTAACGAATAAAATCAACAGTGGAAGTGGTAAAACTTAAATAAATCGGCCGGTGAACTCGCACGCCGAACTTCTCTCGAGATGAATTCAAGACGCGCGAAATGTCATATGTCAATTACGTGCCGGTAATTACAGGAATCTTTCCGGGATCTTTCTCGAATTCTTCAAAATAAGCGGGTGATTTGAATTCTTCCACCCCGGTACCTAATAATATTATCGGTAATTTATGTTTAATTATTGGAAACCTTGACGAATTCGACGATGATGTCGGTGATGACGATAGACGGCGAGTCTCGTCAAGGACTCGTATCGTGTATTATCTTTTTCGCTTCTTGGGTGGGCCCGGGGAGGTCTGCGGAAGGCACGTACTTATCCCATTTCATCATGAACGTACCGAGAGCGAATATGACACTGTCGTTGGATTATTTTTCGTAGTTTTTCTTCATTTTGTGGGGCCCCGATCTGTCGCCGGCGTCGCGCTCGAGACTTGGGTGAAATTCTTCACGATGCATATTATTAAGTCCTCTCATCCTGGGTGGTTTTGTCGTGTGTGAGTGGGTAGGTCTAACTACACGAGAAGAGGCCAAAGTTCGATGGTTATTTATTTATTGTGCAAATACCGGAAACGTCGCCGGATTTTTCCATTGTCTCTCACCTCCTATTAGAGGCACAATGTGGTTCGAGCCCCAGACTCAGACCGACGACTCTAGATTATTCTTCTGGTTTGGTATATACCTCTCTACCTAACATTTATACAAGAAGTCTCGAAGTCAGTTCAGGGCCGGATTCGAGTTCATGACTAGACTTTTATGTAGAAGATCGATCCGTCGTCTCTTGGTTGGTTGGCTGGTTGGTTGGGTCGGATGGTCGGGTGTGTGGGGTCCCTCGATGCATTTCCTTTTTGCCTTTGCTTTATTCTTTCTTCCTTGGCTCTCGCGGCTTAGGCTGTTGATATCGTGAAGCAAAGATCAGAGAAATATGCGAAGGAACGGCGCGTCGTCAGTGGCGGTGAATCGAGCCTTCTCTCGTAGCCAGTTTTCATTGATTTCGCTCCGGAGACCCCAGAGTTCACCAGACAAAGGAATATTCCGGCGCGCCGACACCCAAAACCCTATCTCGCCCTTTTTCTCATAATCCATCATCTCAACTCGGCCCAGCTCGGAGCGTAATAACAATATCCACAACCGCAATAATCATTAACAATACGTGATTTAATAGCGATTTAATTTTCGGAGATGGAGGGAAATCAGGTACCGAAATACATCTCGCGTTTAAATATGTTTCAATTAAGCGCTGTTAATATTTGCTATACTGTACGCCGGGTAAACATTAGATTAATGCAAACATTAGTTCTCGTTAAGCCCCAGCCGACCCGCAGATAACGTCCTCATCTACGCATAGTGCCTTATAAATGGAGGTGTGCCTTGGTATTACACACGTAACTCAATTTTAGAGGACCGTTGCGCCATAAACTCGAAACTAGAAAAACTAGTAATGGTAGGTCGCCTATTGAGAAAATTGTCGAGAGAGGTTACTTTTTTCCTTCTTCAGGGGTGAAATTATTACCTAAGGGATCGCCTTAAATAACCGCACCGGCTATACGGCTTTCAAACTGGTTCTATTTCTCAGGGATTTTCGGTTTTTTTCGACTTTTTAAATGAATGTGTCCACCCATCACATCCGGATTAGAGAATTACAAATTGAATCCCATAAATTCATAACGAATCGAACACTGTATTCTGTTCGTCCGTCAAATCTGAACAGGGCTCGGGTGGTAAATCAGAATTAATGACATTTCATTTCGCACGTAAATCCGACCGCAATTTATTCGGTGATGTTATTTCCAGATGCGGGAAAAAATAATAGCTCGACACAATATAATGCCGAGTAATAATCGGCGGATTTTGATACATTTTTCGGGACGAAACTAAAGAGAAATCCCTCGCTCGTTTCCTTCGTCTGTCCGCGATCCCTAATTAAGCTTCAAGAGCAAAAGCGACTTGTAATTTTCTTTGCGAACTCGCTATAACCGCCGCTTCTCTTTCTCTCGACTCGAACGCAGAGACGGCGACGAATGCGACGACGGCGACGGGGCTCCTCATTAAGCGACTTTATATCGATCCGTTTTAATTCCTCTACTTCTATTTTAATGTCTGATGTGCATCATATCCGCACATTTCCACATTACTGACTTTCGGCGTCATCGCCATTCCGAGAATCAAGATCTTCTGAATGGTTAACTTTCTGATCTAGTCCCTTTATTATACCGGCGAGGTGGGTTTCCGCCAGACTACCCCTATAACACTGATACCATACAATAATAATAATGGTCTGCCGGAAGACGCGTATACAAAAGTAGCGAGACGTTAGGTATGAGGAAATTAAACCCCAAGTCCAAGTCTTTATTTACGATGCAATAAAGATGTACCCAATAGAACCAAAAAGAAGATAAAGTCCCAGGTAAATGTAAAAGTGAACTCTTTTCTAGGCGCTGTGTGTGATGTGTTGCTTTCCTAAGAGCCTAACCAACCATCATTGCAAATATTTACCGAGTTAGGTATGTATTTGCATAATGATCAAACAAAACTGTCACTTGTGTTTACGAGAGTCTTCGGGTGTAATAATAAGTCGCGGTCTCTTTCTACCCGGGATTAACCCCGGGATTATACCTGAGATTAATTTAAACACCATCATCATGCACGGCCGAATTGAGCTCGCAAACTCGGGTGTATACCGAACTCGGTTAATTATTATTCGCCTTAGACTCGGAGACTAGTATTTCGGGAAAATATCAGAGGGCGGTCGACTAGACTGGGGATGATGGCGGATTATTACGCTCGGGAAAAAGTCAGTAATCGTATCGATCGCTCTCGGGCGCATTTGTGAAATGTTTGATGCACTCTCTCCCGGTGGTAAAATGAAGAAGGGGAGACGGTTGCTAGTGGGTCCCCCCATAGCAACGAACGTCGGGGTGGGTTTTAGGGGTTTGTTTGGCCCGGGAGTTAGGGTAGGACATGGCCGATGGCATCGTCCTACGCATCGAACTACCCCCGCTATATCGATCCGCCCTTGTGTGATGGTGCGAGCGGGCGTCGCGGCGGAACGCGCCATTCAAACCGCCAACTTTCCTTTTCCGCATTATTTCCCTTTCCCGTCTCGGAAAACCCCGACTCTTTTTTTCTAATGGAAAATTGGTATACCTGAGGAACGATTTGGCCCTTAACGCGACCGGGGTGTGATCAAAACGCGCAACAAAGAAAGAATGCGGCCGATGGAGCCGCACATATCGCATCCGCACGATTCCGTACCACAAAGCATCCGAGGACCTAAACGATAAATTATTCTCTTTTCTGCGGATCGGCACGGATAAACTACAATAACCCACATGTCAACGGCACACACGGTACGGTATAGGAGGAAAACGGGACGCAATAAAATTCGTACTCGAATGACAGATCCTTCATGAATCCCGAAATATAAATAAAATCAGGTCAGAACCGATATCGTGTAAGTATGCGAGAACCTTCGGCGCGAATTTGAATTTGAAGAAAGGAAATCTAAAGATAGATCTAGCACTTGTGTATACGGTATGAAGTAAAGTATGAATTCTGCATTTTAACATCGATAAAATTAATTCAATTGCTGCAGTCTCACGCGACGTCACACAGCTGAACTTTTATGGTTATCGCGCTTCGATGCAGTCGGAGGAATATCATTATGGATTTATGATTTTCGTGGTCGAATTATTACGGTGGCGTCGTGTGGAAATTAAATTCGTTATCGCCCGTATTTCCTTTACCTGTATCGTAGGTATGGCGAAGGTTCAGCGGCGTATGTGTGAAGAGTGTGAAGCACCTCGACGCTTGGCGCCGAAAGTAAACAGAACTTGTATACGCCCAGGCAAGGATAAAAATATCCCGTACACGATGATGATGGTTGTTTTGTTGGTCGGTGGTGTTTGAATTGGGGCGCAGGGTGTGTGCGACGCATAAAACGCCGCCGGGACGCCTCGGTTTCAATTATCCGAGGACCGAAAACACACTTTTTCATCGGATATCCGCTCTAATTTGGAAAATAATTGAGTAATCGAGATAATTCATACAAGAACATTATCAGGGACGTTGAAAATGCGTGGAATTCTTTCAACAGGAAAAATACTCGCCAAATAGTCAAAATTTAAAACTTCTAGTAGGTAAAAAGCTCCAGGTAAAAGACACTATCAAAAACTTTTTGAGGCTGGACGGCTATAAATCATTTTGGATAATTGTCATAATTTCTTAAACACTTTGGCATTTCGTTCTAAATCTGCCGGCAGTCGATTCCTCAACCCAAAATACATATGAAATACCTATCTGTATTATTAAAAATCCTGGGATTTATTCACTGGCAATGAGCAGACTAAAAATAAACGAAATCGCGAATTTTCCTCAAATGGAAATTGGCCGAAATTGAACAAATGCAAGGTTAGGGTACACAAATCAATATATTTCGACCTGCTGATTACGAAAATGTACGGTTATGGGGGTCTAAGTTCACAGGTTTTACCATAACAGGCAAATTAGTGCAACTATCCCGGCGCATCCGCCAATTTTTACCAAAAACTGCACCTCATTACATTTTGCGCCACAAAATCTGAACAAATTGAGAAATCAACATAAATCAAAAAGATAGTCAAAGATAAGACTTCAACCTTTAGAATCAACCCATGATATTGACAATTACTTCATCATGGTGGAGTTAGTTAGGTTGATATTGCGATGGCTAATCCTAGGAGAAATATACCTAATGCGGTAGGGATGGCAATGTGTCATGAAAAATCCAAGGGTTTGTGAGGACTTTGCAGTCTCTCCAGCGAAGTAATAAAAGATCTGGTTCGTATACGACGACCATATGCGCAAGTCGCCATAAATTGCTTAGTCCAGGTGACAAACTGAAATCATGCAAGATTCATGTGCTTTGTTCCACAATATACTCCGCGAAGAGGGTATAAATTTTTAAAAGCAACTCCCTCGGCTCTTTTTATTCCACGTGTGTAAGGTATACTTCACATTGAATAATGCAACTTTCGAAGTTTCACTCGGTAAAAATTGCAAGATTATCTAATACTCGTATAAATGAATGAGAACGGTCAGTGCCACGATAATGATAAATAAACACACATGTTATGTTAGAAAGGAACTGTATACAATGAAAACCCGAGTATTATGAAATTTTTGATGAAATTTGCATCACCTCTTGTATACCTATAAAGACAGGTTGCGTTGAAAAATTTAGCGATAACTTTCTCCTTAAAAAGTGAAAAATGCGATTAATTAGCGAGGACCTTGACAATCTCCGCATATGAATAAACACTTCCTTATTTAAACAATATAATGAGCAATAAAGTCAGGAAGAATTTACGCTATCAGTACTCGTCCGTCTTGAAAAATCCTTGCAAACATACGCATACATGAATAATTCAATTATCACAAGCGAGTGGTCGTCGTATTAGTCGAGGCCGGTAATTGATAATAATTTCACCGATTTTGTCGAAATTTAATTTTATGGGAATTAATCAGCATACTTGAAACAGCAAATTACACGAATGAATTTTAATCAAGCATTGTTTAATAAATTTGAATATAGAATGGATGAGTATTTACATAATAATTTGTATCAATAATAAACACCGATAATTACCGGGGTTAAATATTTCGAATTTCGAACACGTTACGGCAGGTGTGCCGAAACCAGTGACGTCGCTTGTATAATTATCATTATCGCAAACGATTCGGGCTTTGAGTCGAAACGAGCGAAAGAAACAAGCAGGTGATGCCCGGCACGGAATCGTCCGGAGAAATCCGGACAAAAATGAAAATCCCCAAAAAACCGAAACTTTTTCTTCCGAGAGACGAGCTCGCGGGGGTGGGGCCCGTAATAATATAATATAAAGCCGGGCCCCTTTCGCGTTAGAATTTCCTTTGTTTGCTTCATCAGCCGTATGGGTGCCGCACCCTCAACAAACAGACCTCAACGACGGCCTCGACAAAAAAATCTTCTCGACCGACTAACAGAACCGAAAGAAGGGTCGTTTTACATAAAATCCTCTCCTCTTATAACGCGCGTTATAAATCGTGAAGACAGAGAAACAAGAAGAAGCACAAGAGAGCCGGTGGCCTTGGCACTGGAGCATGATGAGAGCGGAGCCCTCGACGGTGGAGCCGGCGCAGCCGCATGCCTCTTAGGCCAGTGACACTCTCACCAACGATATCAGGACCGGCTCGGGGCCCCCTTCGAGAAAAATCCGATTCCGACCTGTTGACTCCGGCGGTTCCTTTGTTTGGGTGCGCCGTCCATGCAGATCAATCGGACGGTCCGGTCGGGTCCGGCGGAAAAGTCCGGGATCGATTCCGGGGTTACAGGGCCGACCGGCATTGCGCAAGGGCCCGACGAAATTGCTCGGCTCCGCTCGTACTTTCCCACACGGGGGTGGCGTTTTCCGGATCGGGGACTTTCGATCGGAGCTGGTCGTCTAATTGGGATTTATCAGAGGCGGAGAGGAAAAATTCTCGGCCGAGGAACAGGTTTTAGGCCGAGAAGAGGTTTATTGTGTCTGTGGGTAGGCCGGGCGATGGTTGGGTCAAGGTAGTCCCTACCTGCCTCACGTTACCTGGATCGGCTCCGGCAAGGCTTTTCGAGATGATTAAACGCGTCTCGTCTTTTTAGCCGGACCGTCAAATTGGATTGAATGTTAAAACGCGCGGTTTTGATACGGTTCCGTAACGCGAAAAGCATTTGCAAGGCAAATTATTTCCTCGAGAGCTTTCGGGATTTATTGCGATCCGAGCGGACGTATAAACTTATTAAATAGAGGCGCGCAGAGTGTTTTAAGAGCCGCGAATAACTCACGAGGGCGGCCCTTCGAACCCGATCAAACGGCCGAAATACTCGAGGATTTTTCCCGATCTTTTGTGTGCGAGGAAATATGACGCTTATTAATAAAACTCGCGAAGAAAAAGCCCGCAAATTGTCGGCGAAAATCTCTACACGGCTTTCCACTTAAACTTTTTTACGGTTTCATCCGCTCGAATATACACAGTCGGTAAATAAAATTCTGGTTACTTAAAAAATGAGTTTCCGGAAATTGATCTCTTGGTAGTGGACTCGACATCGCTTCCGGTATAACGTGACATCCTGTAGACCCGTACGCTGTATCAGATGATGGCCGTGTTGTAGGTGGTCTTTTACAAAGGCTTCTTTCAATAACGCTGTAGAGTCGGAGCGAAACAGCCCGGATATGGGGAGGAAAAACCGACCGGAAGACAATACACAATTGGTAAAGGTATCGAATTTTCTCGTTTTCGGTCGGTAATAATAATCACAAAGGCCTATAAATCATCCGGGGGTCTACCAGGGGATGTCTGTGATGTCTTGAAATGAAATACTTTCATGGGTTGAAAAAAAATCGAGGGATGTTCGTCGTAAAATCATTATTACAGGGCCTAACAAATTTTATCGTCACTATTATACTTTGAGAATTTGTTTGTACGAAAACTGGCCAAGTCAAGTCGTAAAAATTCACACAAAAACGCCATCAGGTAAGGAATTAACGTGCCAGCTGCTGTAATAATAATAATAATAAACTTAAAGAGATTAGTTTCAGCTATACTAGGCAGTAGGTAATATTCACGTGGTTGATAAATCGTAATCGAGAATCCAGAAAGGCATTGTTCTCCTGCAGGTATCGCTATCAGCGTTGAGTCACTGGCTAAAACTGCATAGAGTTATCGCGGACATAATTCGGATTATTCGCGCCTTTGCATTTTATAAAATCGAGAGAATGTTAAGAATTGAGATGAATCGAGTGGGGAACAGGTAGGCTCTACACCCACCGAGATAACAGGTAGATGTGGGTATGGAATTTCGGAGATTCTTTGTTACACCCAGCCGAAAGACCCGTTTTTTCATGACTGGCGCATTTAAAAAATCCAGCCCAACCCATGATCCGACATTACTACCACAGAACATTATTATTCAGAAAACCGTCGTCCGTACGAACCAGATAAATACCGGCCATGCACCGGAAATATTTAATGCGGGACGATAATAATAATCCGGGGGTGTGAGAAGAGACAATGGCCGGGGCCAGTGACCGTTCCCTCTTCACGCTGACCCATCCCTTGACCCGTCTACCACTCTCACTGAACCGCATTCCACGAGGTGAAGGAGCAGAGAGACCTCTTCGTATGCCCATATCGGAGAGAAGGCACAAAACGTTTCCATCATTGGGATGTTTTGTGATTCCCGAAAACCCGAAACTATCAATATCGACCCTCGAACGGTCAACTGCATCATCAATCTTGGGGGGATAAGGCCCGGGACGCCCCGCGGCTCGCCATATGCGCCTTCGGGGGATGGAAAACCGTTTCCCGCCGAATTTTTATTTTCGAAACGGCGGCTCGCAATAATCCGGGCTTATGATCGTTGCGACGATACTCGGATATCACAAAGAAAATAACACGATTTCGTACGGCGCTGAAACAAAGAGAAACCGGATCGCTTCGAGTATTCCGCCGTGTTTCAGTTATGGGCGAAGGCGAAGGAAGAAATAATAAGCGAATTCGACTCTCTGCCACCCTCGAACTGAAACTGGACGATCGAGAAAGTGCATATCGAGTCGGAATTGGAGTCAATTAAAGTCAATTAGCGCGGAGAGGGGTAAATATTATTGTTATTGATGATTCAGAATGGGCCGCAGTAATTCGTAAAAAGTAAGTACCATGTCCTAAATTGAATTTATTGTGGTGCCCGCATCAAAACGGTTTACCTCTTTACAGTCATCGCGGACAATTGTCGGTTTATAATTGTGCGCAGTGTCTCCTTTGGACCTTCACCAGACTGAAATATCATTTACGGGCAAGCGTGTGTGGCAACGTTTGTCCTCATCTCCAACCAATTAACATACTGGAAAAGACTAAACATAGAACGAAAACCCAGACAACCCTCTGGCATACAGGCGGAATTGTGGAGGTCTTTTCGGAAATCGAACTAAATTGGAGTAAGGACCACTGCTAAGGGTCAATTAGCCCGCATCCCTTAATTGGGACCTACTATGGCCACTGTGGCTTAGTCGCCTGAATTATTATTCCGCCGTCGTCGGTCGGTATCATTATTAGAGTTATTCCAGTTGGGTTTTGTGGAGTTTGATAACCTAGATATTTGCGATTTCGCCAGCACATGAGGCAAAAGGAAATCGATATTTTGCGTCGTTTATCCTTCATATACGGTGTTATTTACGCCAGATAATGGTTACACAACGACGCACACGCAGGAAAAAACCACACGAAATGTGCAGAAAATATATTCTCTCACCTACAATAAACCAACGTTTCGATTAATAACGATTTCCTTTCGATTTAGGGTCGAGGGCTTCACACGAAATCTCCCGGACTTTCTTTTCGCCCCATAATAATATCTCGTGAGTTTATTTTTAGTCGTCGAGCACTTCAGTTGTCGATAAACTAATAGCGGCAGCAGTAAAGATGTAAAGATGAGTCTGAACATAAATATAAACAGTACTTTCCGCCATCATCCTCCCGGGGGCATGTGTTTCGGCCGTAATGGGAGCCCCGACACCGGATGGGAAAAACGGAGGGCACATGTTTACGTTGACTAAATATCGGGGCGGATCCGACCCCCGAAACGTCGTATATTATCTCAAAGTGAGGTAAAAATCGTGTGAGCTTTCCGTATTTTCCGGTTCGGCATAGGATGGCGAGCTTTCGGTGACTCATTCGACTCGAAGAGAGAGTGCTTCAAGATGGTCGAGAGCCGAGACTATCGAGATGGACATGTGTGTGCACTAAGCAACATTCCATCTGTCTAGGTCACATCGCTTATGGTGGAGAGGACCTCGGCTCCATTCATCCAGCATCTCTCTGAAATTCTCCACTTTTCGGGCCGGATAACGGCGGGGATATCCTGCGTGAATCGATAAAGCGTATTGCCTAATCCCGGTTTCGACACGGACATCCCGTAGTGGATGATACAGACCAGTATTCATTAAAGTTTCCGGATTTCGGGGGGCAGGAAATGTGGAAAGTTTACTTACAGTTATAGTATAGTAGGTGGGATATCGCGTGAACTCCCTTATATTAGATTGGGAAAGTTCCCGTTTCGACGTAACGTATAAATCTACTCGAATTTTCCAGACCCGTGAAACCATTCGAAATCTCGATTCAAATTCGATCGGTGATAATAAAATGATGCAGTTCGCGGGCCTTGGATTCGTTTCGAAATTTTTAAAATGTAGGCTAATAGAAACTTCGACTTGAATGCCACCTATACTTTACTTACTCTGCAAACCCAGTACTATGGTAAATGTCAGTAATTAGTCAAAATCGCTTTCGTTGATAGTAAAAACGGAACGTTTCCTCATCGACTCCACAACTCTACTCGATTATTAACAACAATTCAGACAGGAAATCCCCCCATACTTGACTATTATTATGGCGCTGATAAGATTCCATATCACAATTCATACATACGCTTTTCGATTACCTACTGCTCGAACGAGATCGTTTTTTGAATCCCTTTGGAATAAAATTACTGGAGACGGAATAATCCCGTCGCATAAAGCGAAGTATGTCGAGGAGACTGGAGGAAACCCGGAGGCAGAGACGACTTCGCGTAGTCGTCTGGACTGAGGCAGATCTTGCGCGAAATAAAAGTAAGAAAATGCGGAAAACATGGAAATCGAGGGAAGAATCCGGAATGAACAGAGTCCCCATTCAGGCAAAGTCCGACCTTGCTCGCGTCATAATACGAAACGCCGGCTTAAAACTTAAGTAGTCTCCCAGATGTCGGCCATCATCCACGGCCGCATCGAGCGTGAGATAGTTTTCGAAAAGCACTTTTAATTTCCAGGCGCCTTCTCGTTACGTTATTCCAGAACGTACACAAAGCGCGCGCTGTGTTTTTAATTCGAGCCGAAAAGCGTTAAATTCCCGTATATTAGGAATAACGTAAATACGCCGGAATTAATGGAGTGCGACCTGACGTCGCTTTTATGGGATTTTTAAATCGCGAACGGCTTTTAATTACGTCGACATTCCGGGGCCGGCTCCACATAATGCAGCATTCAATCTGCATCTCTTTCGGTATATGAGCGAGCGCCTAGAACATAATAGTAATAACGCAAGTACAATTACAGATTGCGGTTGAGTGTGACGATAATCACGATCGACTCTTGATAAAGTCTCCAATCTCGAGTGTAAAGGCACACCGAAGATTTTCATCGTAAGTTTACGCAATTTTCCACTCGTTTTGCGCGATAAATAACCGATCATACTTGTATCGAGAGTCGAGACGATCTTATCTTGCCGCTTTTCCGGCTCGCACCACTCACTCCGAGTGTTTTTACGCACTTTTATAATTGCACTTCCCGGGATCGGAGACAAAGACATTGCCACTAATTCGAATCGGAAAGTATAATGGAGAGGACGGCGAGTGTGACGAGAAATGCGCCTCAATTAGCGCCCAATATCAGAAGAATTTCCACGTGCGTTATTAACGGCACAAAGGTGGGGTGGCATTATAATTGTAAAAGAGCTTTTAATGGAAATACATTTAATGGCGCGATAAACACGGCGCGGAAAGTCCAGGCAGGTAATTACCGGAAACGAGCCGAATTACCCCTGGAAACTGCCCGGATTCAAAATGGCACAAACTAGAAATTTTCAATCCCCTGAATGCAACCGCCATTATCGCCTCGGAGAGACACGGTTTATGTACCACGTCTAATTATAGAGGAGAGCGAGTGCATCCGCACATGTCAAGGGTAATCTTTCATCCACCTCGAGACGAATTTCCACCTACCTAAGTAAATTGGGGGTTTCGGGGAAATTTCAATTTCCGGCGGTTCGCCATTATTTCCAGTGCGGTTTTATGTGAGTACACGTCCGTATAAAACGACTACATTTACATTGGGAACGAGCAGAAGGGAATATAAAACGGGGGCAAAAGCGCGCCGGCAAACAGAGGCGAGAGAGGGCTCTAATTAAACGGTTATTCGATGCCGTGTTCGCACAATAGAGAGAGCCGGAGCACTCAGACTCGGCGAACAAAGAAAATCATGAGCAGTTTACTACCATAATGTGCCCCCATGTATTCCCGAATCCCCTCAATAATAAAACGCGTATACCCCGACCCGGGTAGGTTCTCCGTGAGAGTAATGAATGGGCCGCACACATCGCCAATCTCGATACAGCGGAATTCGCCAAGATGAAAAATTAACGAAAAATCGATCGCCCCATGGAAATTGCTTTCCTCCGTATGGTTTTCTTCTCTTTTCGATAAATAAACACCGGAAAAGCTGGGAGCGAGCTCTCTACGCTTTTGAATGTGTATACCTGAATGCCCTTAAATAAGTAAAATTGAAACGTCTGAAGCGTATCTCCGGGCGTCTACATATTTCCATCAAACGTATTGGACTTTTTTCCTCATATGGAACATCAGACGGAATACCCACTACCTACACGATATAGTTCTAGTGGATGGTCTGACAGAAAGATCGCAAGAAATGGCTGCCTAATTATAATCCCAGACTTTGTACAATTGCAAAAGCGCCCTAATAATACGTGGACCGGCAAAGGAGCCAATTACCCACCACAAAAGACCAAGTCTCATCAATTTCCATACGACATCATCATTATTATTATTATTACATCAGTGTATGAAGAGAATTTTCTCGTATCGGTGGGAATATTGTAAATTATGGGTGGCGATGGTTCGTGACTTTCCCCAGAGTCATCAATAAAGCCATTTCGCATCCCCCTCTAACGATTTTTAAAACGGATCGGTACAGGGCGCTATAATAAATGTGATGAATGGGGTGAATTAACAGTCCCACCCTTGATGTAATTTCAGGTTGTATTTTGAATTTACGTTATTTCTAGGAGAAGACGCATCCACTTGTACCGGGAGAGGCAACCAGTAATACAATCAGGCAATTTCTTACTACATTCAATTTCGCCCTCCCGGTCCCGGATTAAATAATAATTCCGGCAGCGGCGGCGGAGAGAAAACGTCTCAATTTTTAGATTTTCATTTAGAAGGGAGGAAATTAATTTTTTTTATATTATTTGACGGGGCACGTTATGTGGAGACTCGGCGCGGTTTTGTATCGATTAATGAGGAAAGGGGTGGATTTGATGGGAGGGTGACACTGGCGGGGTTTCGCCCCCGTGGCGCGTCTGAATGTCGCCTAATTCCGTACCTGACTCGCGCCCCTTCTCTGTCGCTCCCGTTGCTCACCAGGCACAAGAGAGCTGAAATTTGACCGATTCTTTCAGGTTTTCAGGGGGCTTTCAGGCGCCCTCTCCACTCGCTTTTATTATATCGAGAAAGCGCGCGATTTCTTGTCGTGAGACGCGAAGACCACCCGTCGTACCGGACTTTTTCGACGCTTTTCCGATTCCCATCTTTACGAGCCCGAATTGAAATAAAAAGTTTATCGCTGAAATCCGGGATGCGCTTTATGATTCCATATCGAATTAGCAGCTTTTTCCCCATTTATTTTTACTCATTTCGTTCATTCAGGAAATTGCAGTAGAGCTATCGATCTTCTCGAAAGGAAAGCACACGGCGGTTATGTTGAAATAAATCAGTCACAAACTTGAGCGTGTCTTGTAAACAAAGGGAAATTATCATCGAATTAGCAATTCATTCCGATTTGAATAAAACCGGCACCGTAATAAATACTCCACTATTTATTATTATGAAAGGAGTATTATGGTAAAGATGATTAGAAAAGTGGTCAATTAAATTTGTAACCTCTCTGGGGGGTTGGTAGCCGTGAAAACGTCATCAATCTTCCGGGATATGCATATGAAGCAACCGTCAGTTTTAAGCGATATCGGCGATACATTCCATGTATAACACATGAGCTTGGTTAAAGCCCGTTCGGCTTTCGGACTCACCCCGATATTCTCGATCTGGAGCTTTATCAGACGGGAGTAATCCTAGAGTTGTGGATCAAACAACCCTAGGTAAAAACCCCAAAATAATTTTCGATGAATTCGAGTTGGGGCTCGATTTCGTAATCGAGTTTGCGGCAATTACCCTTCGGTGAGCGCTTTTGATGACGGGCAGAATGGACGTTGATTAGCCGGGGCCGTAAAGCTGCATCATATTCGGTGTGGGGCCCCCGGGAGGGCGCGCGGCGCTGTTGCATCCGGGCGGCGCTTTGGCGCGTACACACCGGCGACGATAATGTAAAAGCTCATTTGCATTTGACGAGCTTAACCGGAATCGGGGCCGGAATGAAAGCGCTAATCAGACGCGATCCCCGCGTCGTTCGTTTCCACGGCGGGCGGAGATCGATCGACGTGCCCGCGACGGGTCGACCGTTTTCCTCGAGCTTTTAAGCCGCGCATTAAACTCGACCCGGCGACTTAATCGCGACGTCGACGTCCCGACGCCCCGCGGCCCGAGCCGCGATACGAGGAAACGCCCAGCAACTCGGATATATCGACCTGAATATACCGCAAATATCGAATCTTTAGATCGAAATGCTACTGAAATACTGTCTGGAAGGGTCAATTTTAATTTTGGGGGATTTTGAGGCTGGTCAACTGAAAATTGCTCGTGAAAATCACTCGTAAGTTGCGATTTTTGCGACGATCGATTACCTATTTCAAAATACATAAGGAACAGAGTAGCCGGAACATTGAAAATCCTTTGGTTTCATCCACTAGTTGCACAGTTTAGGTAGAGGAAATATTTTGTTCACTATTTCCAGTATTTGTGAAATTTCATTCTATTTCCTACTAATTTCCCAATAATGACTATAAATCCCCTAGTAATTTTTACTAATTTCCCGCTACTAATTTTTAATTCTCAACTAATTCCTGGAGCTTGTACGCCAAAATTCCTTCTTGGAATCCCCCTCGATCTTACTTGGAACCAAAAATGAAGATAACACTTGATTGGAACGTTAAAAACGCGTTCCTTCTACTGGAAAACTTGAAAACATGATATTGACAATGACTTGAGTTAGTTTGGTTGATATTGTGAACGCTAATCCTAGAAGAAATACCTAGTGCAGTAGGAAATGGCAATGTGTCATGAAAAATCCAAGTGCTTGTGAGGATATTGCAGTATCTCCACTGTAGTAATAAAAGATCTGGTTCGTAGACGACGGCAAACTGAAATCATGCAAGATTTGAGGTATCCCGGCGCATTCGCCAATTTTCACCAAAAAGTGCACCCTCCCGCATTCGGCGCTGTGGAATCTGAACGAATTGAGATATGAAAATGGATGAAAAACCGAACGAGAGAAAAAATTTCAAGCTTTAAAAAGCCATCCGAACCTTCCCAATGTGAGATAATTGGAAAGAAACAGGTGTGCCTTTTTTCGTGTGTACACAAGAGCTCGCAAGAAATAGCAATCCATTACGACGAAATTCCATGTCGTTTCTAAACAAAGGGGCGTCGTTTACTTCCGCCGTCGTCTACTTACCTGGGGTATACATAATTACGTGCGTTTTAGATTGTCTGGGAGTAAAATTCCACAAAAGATAATAATTATCACACGGTAAGTAATGTAGGTGTAGTAGGTAAAGCGCGTTCGGGGGGTGGCACGAATATTCGTCTTCGTCCCGGAGAGACGCATTCCACACACACATTAAAGGTCGGGGGCGGCGGCAACTCTATCACGCAGAAGAGATAGACGAGGGAAGAGGCGGCGGCGAAATATGGCGAAAGTTAATTTAAAACGCATCAATCAATCGCGTGTACCATTAATCATTTTAATTACGTATCGATAATTGAGCCGAAAACTCACCCAATTTTTAGTCAATTCAACAGGAAAATAAAATAACGAACAAACTTAACACTGTCTCTGCCAACAAAACAACAACTGAACTAAAACGTTAAATTTTCGGTAGGTGTAGAGAAATTGGTAAAAAGTTATCTCTCGGTTTCGAGATTACAGAAAAACGGATTTTTTTTTTAATTGAAATTTCACAATGCGACACTTAATTGCGTCTATTTGGGGAGACTAAAGGCGGGCGTTTAATGAAAATTCCGGTTGATTTGATCAGGATAAAAGCGGCTCGATTGATTTCGCCAAGTTGCCACCTTCGCGTAATATTTTCCCTAGCAATAATGAAGCCGGCTCGAGCTCACTGTTGGTAATAATGATTACCAGGCGAAGGAAGTTCGGTCTCTGGGTGTGTGTGCACGTGGATTTATAGGAAACTTGTAACTTTGTTGTCGTCATCCGCTTTTAGCGATTATCGTCGTTGATGCCTTCGGCATTTCCCAAAGTTTCCCCTTTGGATCGGAGCTAATGGCCGGAGCGAGACGCTTCCTTTCGTTCAAAGTACAATCGTCCAGAGACCCGAAACGCCATCAAAGTGTGAAGTTGCAAGAGGCTTACACATTTCGCCCACACCCAAAAAAACCGGACTTCGAATTTTCCGGCAACTTCCGGTTAAAGCTCAAATATTCATGAAACCGGCGCACCAGGGAATCGCCCCGAACTTCCCGGAGTAATTAGCACAACCTCGATCTCAAATCCATACTACAGATCGAGGTATGCAAAAAATTATAGCCGAGTATCCGGATTTTTGCCGCTCCGGGGGGATGTCGCGTATAATTGCCGTCGAGTGTCGTCGCGAAGCGTAAATAGGAAAGGGCGAGGAATGAGGCCGTAAAGGGACGGCCCTGGCACGGTCCGAGGGTCGGATATTAAGTAGGCGCATGCGATTTCCATTTAGAGCGGGCTAATAATTAATGTCACCTCGGTATAATCGCGGATACGTCGATCCGGGCGGAGGCGAGACGCGCATATTCGATCCCCGGATTTACGTTATCGCACCAGTTGCACCGGAAATGCAAGCCGCCGGCCATTGAATTATGCACGGAGCATTTCGGTGTAATCGCCGCATTTATTACCGCCCCGAGCCTCCGACTCGCCGGCGCTTGATTAACTCGCGATACACACACCGGAATTGCCCGGAATCCGACCCGCACCGGACGCAAATCGTCTCCCCTTTTTTCCCCGGATTCAGACTGATAAAACGGACCCGTTTTTCACCCCGGATTCCGGTGACGCTTTGTACTTGATTGAAATTCGCGCTAAGTTATAAGTGCATCATCCGACATCGACGCAGAATATGGCGAAATGTTTCTCTCGCTAAGTCCTATGCATATACGTAATCCCCTCGTTATACAGAGTGATCCATCCCTTATGGCATCATTTTAGTTTTCAGTTATCGTTTAAAAAAATTGGGAATCAGAAAATATTAATTTTTTCCTTGAAACATGAAGGACTATGGGACGTCAGACGTGCTTAATTTTCATAACGATGGTACCATTTCGATCTTACCATTAGATGCAGAAAAAATCTCTCAATGAAATAATGAAAAATCTCGTTGATTTTTTCAGATAGGTATTGTCCTTGTTATACCAGACGGATTCTCCATTTTAGAAAACCATAACTTTTACCTTTTAGTCAGGAAAAGTTGTAGCATAAATGATGGATCACTCTGTATACATCCGTAGGTATACACTATGGAGTAGTTTGTATCTGCAGTTTGTTGTAAGTGCCGGTGTTCATAACTTTGCGTTGCTACTACTATTACTACTTTGTTACAGCCCGATGTACCAGATTAAATTTATATTTCTACTTAAGTGCAAACTTTAACTCGGTGTACCTACCACGTCTGTTGTAGGTATACGTACGTTGCACAACGCTTTTATCGAATAATTTAATCTCGGGAACTTTTACACAAACCGCGCTGCTTGAAGCGGCCTGTTCAAAGCTCCCTCTCCGGTCTTCGGTTATGTTTTCCAGATACAATAAGGGATGTCCTTTCGAAGCTTGAAGTGTCCTCTTCCGTGTGCTTCTTTGTTCGTTTTCGTATTATATCCGACTCGTTTCGGATTATGCAGCGGAAAATGTGAGGGCGAAAATTGGCGGATGCGCCGGGATAGAGAAATTTTGCTAGCTCAGAAAAACCATTTATTTTGGACCAGGGTAGCCGGATATTCTCATGATCAGCATCAGGCTCAAGTCTAGCAATCCATGTAGGGCAAAGTTGCTCATATTGAAACCCATAGTGATTACGGCACTGATTTTTGAATTTTTCATAGAAATTCTCTTGATATTTGTACTGTCAATGAATACGAATCTCTGGAACAACGTTCCCTATGTATCTTGAGTTGGGAAATCGATTGCCGTAAGATTCAGATCGATATCTCAACTCATCAACAAAATCAAGAGCAATTTTTACCAAAAAGAACCGAATCTTCTTTGAACCAAATTCACAACTTGCCCAATTTTCCCCAAAAATGGTGTCTCAATGACGCCGACCAAGCCAAAGTTGGGTGTTGGTTTTGCCCGATTCCAATTAACCGCGTTATCGAGTTTGCTCATAACTTCATCTCCACCATAATAACCGCACGCTCCCATCAGCGAAACGAATCGTCGCAAAATAAACGTCGAGTGTTGAAACATATTATGAACAGGTGGTTATTCGCTCGGACTGGACGTCGTCGCGAGAACGGGGTCAGATATTGCCGCCGCCCGTTCCCCTTTCGCTCGGCCGACGCGAAAAGGGGGTGGCAAATTAGTTTCGGCAGCTGAAGTTGTCGGCCCCGTCCGTACCTCGCCGACCCGACATGTGTCGGCGGCACGCTTTTCGACGTGCTTTACCGGCCGGTCCGCAGGTCCGAGGACGCTCTTCGCCCTTTATCGGGGCTCGGAGGGTGAGCATGGAGGCGACCGAACAGACTGATGTAAACCGGGCGTCAGCTGCTCGAGATCGCACGCCAGCTGACGGCTTATCACCGGGCGTTTCCGACGTTATTTACGAAATTCCGACGCCGATCACTTTTATCCGCACTCGCCTGCACCGCTACCGCACTTTTACCCGCGGAAAATCGGATATTGGAGCACTAATGGTGAAAATCACTGTTTTCTCGCGCGAGTTCAAAATTACAAAGCATGAGGGTTTTATACTATTTTTTTATTGGTCAGAATTTTTTATTTTTTTATTTTGAGCATTATGGTCGATTTAAGAATTTTCGCTATGGATGGCCACCAAGTCCAAAAAGTTTGTCTTTTATTACATCTGCTGGTTAGTTTCAGAAATTATACGTACTCACAGTATTTCTAATCTAAAACCGATAGTAATTTGAGGTGCACTAGAATCGGTTTCATATTGATACGCAATCATCGCATATCGTAATGAGCTTATTCTGAAACGTAACAAGAAAATCTTACTATATTATGTATCTACAGGGTGTATACATCGCACTACCACATATTTCTGAGGTCAATCCAAAAGTTGACAATAAAAAAGTTAGAGGGTGTTTTTATTTCAATTTTTTTTAAATAATTTGTCAAGTTTTGGTAATATTAATTTGAAAATTGGTACACAAGGGTGCGAATATTAATTTGGAGTCAGATTTGCTGTATTTGCTAGAGGGCACTACGTACGCTACCAGAATTTGTAAATGACCGAGGTTCCAACAGTCATAAGATTCACTCTAATCCTAATTTTTACTAATTCCCCACTAATTTATGATAATTACCATAATTCCAACTGATTTCTCACTAATTCTTACTTATTTCTCAGCAATTCCTACTAATTTCTGCTATGTAATTACCTGGATTTCTAACCAAAATTGTATACCAAAATTCTTCCGTGGAATATCCTTGGAAGAGGAGTAGAAATTACTGAAAATGTGGAGTCGGAAACATTGGAGCTTTTAAGGTAAATCTTGAAAACATGTTTCGGTCTTAGTTTACAGCTGAAAATTCATGTCATAGTGTTTAATATTGCGATATTACAAAAAGCAATAATGAAGAAAAGTTAGTTTAATTAAAGAACGTGCTGACCCTTTGAAATAATAAAAAATTTACTTTCATTCTAAATTGAGCCTGAACTAACCCAATTTTAAAAGCCCGCATACTTCTCCACATAGTGCCAAAATTCGTGGTATAGAAATCCGTCGTTACAAAGCAAAAGCAGGTGTTATTATTTACAATCTAACTAAACACTGGTAAAAGTCACTAAAACATTATAGTCTATACTCTTTAGTTCGTCATCAATAAATTTGAATAGATTTCAGGAAAAAGCCGTATACGAAAATGTGAGTCATAGGAGTCGTTTGGTTTGAGGGAGGTCGGGAGTCTCGACCACACTTTCGTCATGGGGGAGATTTCGACGTGATTCACCGGAATTCCTCGGGCAATGCGGAAAACCGACGCGGTCATGCGACCCACACAAAGACCTCTCTTTGCGAGAATAAAGAATGTCTGAAAAAATATTGCGACAATTCCGCCGATCGATACTTGAATGTAGTCGGAGAAAAGGGTTGGTTGCTAACGGTGGTTCACTCGCATAATAATAATACAAATTGCGATTTGTGAGCGTTTGGGGTCTATTCCGGTCGGCCGATTCCGCCCCTTCGCCCAGACACGCGCCATAGGGGGTGCGTTGTACGTTTATGCACCCGTAGGCCATCTGTCTGTGCGATTACGGTGACGTCAGACTTTCATTAGCCCCCGAGTGTCGTAACAATGGACTCCGGAATATTACACGTTCGTTCGGTCGCCGTGCGCCATAACACACGGGGTGGAACCGGCGAGCATTTCGTAAGTTATCAGCGACATCACACGCGGTGATGCCAAATAGATTTATATCGCTCTCGAGTTTAATGACGGGTCGAGTTTTTTCAATGGCCCCGAGGGGATCCGCCTTGGGAACCGATTTCCGATTAACGATTCATCACCAATAGCGCGCTCGGAAATTAATTACCAGAAATTCATTATCCGAATGGAAATAATCGAAAACGGGGGAGATAATAAAAGAGTTTTTCGTTCGTTGCGGAAATCGTAATAAAAGCGCCCCTTCATTATTCTTATCTTTCCGCTCCCGCTATCTCAATACTCAAGTCGTAAGTACAAAGTATCGAAAAAGTCTCGCTTTCTATCCGAAAAGTCCGGTTATTGTCCGCTTGAAGTAATAACGAAAATGGATGCAAGCTGCATCCTCTCTCTGATTATTATTCAGGTTGTCCGCATTATTATAAGCGTCATCGCGATTGGGGTGTAAGCATTATCATATATGGGGAGAGCCCTTTATTTGCACACCCTTTCCGCGTTTATTGTTGTGTATGGGGCAGTATGTCGCGTGCTTACAGCTGGCTCGAGGGACAGATGTTGTTCTCCTCGTCCACGTGCGAAAAAGCCTCCCCTTTTCGAAAAAAAAAATAATACATTGTTGTCGCTTTATTATACGCGAACCCGTGAGATAAAAAAAATAAAACGTAATCGGGGATTAAATGTGTCCGATACGCCATCCGTCCATTCCGGTCGCGTTTTGTTTATTTCCGGAAACCGGAATTCGGGCCCTCGTCACGATAAACAAATTCGTGTTTGGTTCAATCATTAAATTTCCAATTATTCGCGATTAAATGCCGAAATATTCGCGTTTTATTGTTTACCGGTCGATTCAATAACAAAGTGGTCGTTTTTCTTAATGACACCGATATACAGGGTGTGGTCCGGGTGGATGCAATCACGCCGTTGTCGCTCGAGTTGATGGCGAATCCTCTTCAGCCCACTTTATCTCGGCGGCTTTTCCCGTCCTCGCCGACTCCTCACAGGAGGCGGCTATACGCGAAACCGCCAAAGTATCTCTAACGTCGATGCACAATGGCGCCCCTGAAAACCCTCTCGATTATTTTCGCGCAATTATCGAAAATAATACCGGCGTCGACTAGCCTGAGAGGGACTCGATGAAGTGGAGCATCTCCAGTTCGTAGCCTTCGGCGTAACGGGACGGAAACGAGAACGAAATCGGCGCCTTCTTCACGCAGCTTCCGGTGTACGTCTCCACGTTCGAAATCGGCTGCCGGTTCTCCGCCTTGATCATGCCCTTCTCGCCGAAAACCTTCAAAATCATCAAATAATTGTAGAGTGTCACTTTTCATAACAACCGAGATGGCTGAAACTGCTACGAAATGAATCTAGTGATTTCATTATGTAACCAATTGGTAATTTCATTACCGCACAGGTTCATAATTTCACTAAATCCAAGTATGAAAACCGATTTCAAATTGTAACAGTCCCAACTTTTATTGTTGATTCATTCATGTTAATCGTTTAGTTGGTTAAAATCGTTGAATATTGTGTAATTTAGAATTTTCAACAATTTAGGGTTTTTTCTTCGCATGAAAATTTAGGTTGGCAATTCCAAACTTCAAAATTACTTATGACAGTCGTCAATTTTCGTTCTTTTGTATTTATGACTTTTGACAACTAATATTTACGATGTGGTCGTCGGAAAAATAGTGTAGACAACTTCTCGGAAAGTTATATTTCGTGCCACTGACGCGAAACATTGCACTTTTCCGACAGGTTGTGTGTAATGTGCTAAATTACTTCGAGTCTTTGGTCGTATCCGAAGGTGCTGAGTCTGCTGAGGTCTATGATGGCTATGGCGCCACTGCGGAAGGACATCAAGATGGCGACGGTGTCGAAATCGTCGATGGCGGCAATTTCCGGTATATTGGCGTGTGCCATGACGGCCACTCGGGTCGGGTACTCGCCCGTGACGTTCAGCACCATGTCGATGTCGTGGACGGCGCAATAGTGGAAAATCCCTCCGGATATTTTCAAATACACTTTTACCGTCAGGATTTGGCCCACTTCGCCGGATCGCACTCGCTCTTTTAGGGCGTTGTAAGACGGGTCGAATCTCCTACAAATCACTTTCGAGTAAAACTATTGTTTATAAGGGGTGCATATTTCGTGCATTTTCCATTCAATTTTCAGATTTTTTCATGAATCTCAAAATACAACACAAAAGAGGTGAGAATAGGGGTAGAGGGTATCTATTGGTATTTATAAAGACACTGAATGAAAATTTTGATGATAAAGTGTCGAAAATTGCACATAAATTATAAAATACACCCGAAGATAAGGGGTCAGCAAAAGTTATATCTCTGTCTCTGTTTTTCAAATGCTTATAATATGAGACAGAGAGATGGTCAAGGCTAACTTGACAGAAAAAGGGTAGTACACACGGTATTTTCGTCTGCATTTTCTGGCGCATATTTTCATATTTTTTCGAGGATATTTTGATACTTTTGGTGGATATTGCATGCATATTTCAACTCTTTTTTCGTGCTTATTTTCCAGTCTCTAAAATACTCAAGAATCGTTCGATTTAAAGACCTGTTGAAGGCGCTCAGGAGTGGTCGGTTCATTATCCTGGCCGTCTCGTAGCAAGCTTTCGTCTCTTCCGCATTTTCGCCGATCGGCTTTTCGCAAAAGACGCCCTTTTCGGCTTCCAAAGCCCCGATCACGATCGGCCCGTGAGTGTAAGTCGGAGACGCCACGACCACTGCGTGCACTCTGAAAAATTCCCTCATCAATTTATTCATTCAATTCGATAAAAGGTTCATAATAAATACTTGGGGTCTCTGTAGACCGTTTCGGATTGCTCGGCGGTCAAGAAAGTGACGTTTTCCAGCCCCCAGTAGGTCCGCAGTTTGGCCCATTTCGATTTGTCGTCTTCTACGATGTAAAGCAGTTGGACTTTTGGTTCTCTTACCAGGAAACTCAAATGGATTGTGCCTGCACGGCCCACGCCGAACAATGCGAATCCTTAACGCGGTCTGGGACCTCCGCAGGTGGACAATGTCAAATCCTCCACATATCTTCAAACGACACAAACTAGGGGCGATTTTTAATAAAATATAAGCAATTACTTACTTTGCGTATTTCGAGTCCTCCGAGGGCGGCGCCGGGTTTTCCCCCGAATAAGGCGATTTACCCTTGAACTTTACAGTTGCCATGACGGTGATATAATGAAGGAAAGTTCCTCAAACCGTCTCGAACTTACATAATGATGATTAGTATTATCACCAACTTTCAAGATTAAATAAACAATAAATAGAATTATCACCTAAAACTACATGAAGCCGTAATAGAAGAGCGCTCTCGAACGAGTTCGTAACTTGTGGTAGAGTTTTTGAACGCGTTTTATATTACGAGGGTAATATCATCAAGCGCATTTTAATTATGTTGAATTATTAAGATAAAAAGATTGATGTTGAGGCCCCGGGAGGCCCATTAACGAACTTGGTAATACGCTTCCCGACTTGAACTCACCCCGTGGATGCTAAATTTGGTACACCGGCCTTAAAAACATGACGGATACGCTGATTTGTAGCCTCTTAATTAATTTTAAAATTTTCCTCTTTCCCTGATACAATTAAAACCCGATTTCAATCCCTTAATTCTACGCGTACAGTTACGATCTGATTTGTGATAACGCATTGATATTTCCCCCAGGAGTCATTTATTCCGGCAATTTATCACGCATTGTTTTATAAGTGTAACTTGAATCTGCCTCATTTCGTTCCCAGCAGGTAAAACAAAATAAAATCATGGTGGAGTATCCAGTGTCTAGTATTTTACAAAATATCTTAAAAATATCCGCTTTGCCTTTAGTGAAACCGAAAAGCGCCCTTTACACCTTAAATTTAATCTCGATGATCTCATTTTTGATTATAGTGATAATTGCCTCGTCAGTTGCAAAAACGGAAACGAATTTATTCAAGACACTCGTTCTAAATTCGGTTCTCTTGACCGCCGTTTATGTTTTCACGAATTTTCTAAATTTCGTCTCTCTATACAAAGCTAACAATTCGAAGTGCACAGTGAAAAAGTTTTTGGAAATCCTGAAAAACGTTTCGATTTATCAGAATTTCGCGGCGAATAATGCGAGAAATCGCGAATTGAAATATCTGAAATCTCAGGCGATTATCGTCGTCGCATTCAATTTCGTCCAAATAATTTGGGTAATTTTTGCGATTACTCAAAAAAATTGGCTCGGGATTACAAGCGCTTTGGCTTACGGATCCGTCTTCATCAATTTTTACTTAACATCTCTGGAAGTTCAAAAAATCGCATGGCTACTTCACGGCCTTGGCTTTCAGATGAGAAATTCCAACAGATTACTTCGAAGGGTTTTGAATGAAAACGATCGATTCGCTATGCAGAAACTGCAGATAATTATAAAGAATTTCGATAGGATCGTCGATTGCATCGGGCTTTTTAACGACAATTTCGGCATTCAACTCTTCCTAATCCTAACTCTGATCCCAATGGTTATCACTCAAACCTTATTTTTTAATTTGGCTGCACCCGTTTATTACGTGGAAGCTCTAATTGATGGAATTCTTTCCGTGACTATGTTTCTGGTAAGTTTCGTCCATTTATTATTGATAAAATTCTTACTGGAATTGTTGCAGGTTTTCGTGTATCTCCTGGTTTATCCGGCGAATCGTGTGAGAAGGGCTTTCCACATGACTAGAATGATCTGTGCCAGTTACATGGCGGATCTGTACCAATGCAGGGAACGAAACGTGCGTTTGAGGGAACTCGAAAACAATCTAAAAATGATCGAACTCTTATTAAATGTTAGAAAAGTTGATGTCCTGGCTGCCGGATGCTTCGAACTTTCCAACAACGTCATTCTGGCGATGGCATCGACGATCGTCACTTACGAAATTGTCCTGCTCCAAATAAACACGAAATACAATCTAATGCGCTTGTAAATCACCACAATAAAAATTATTCTGAATTATTAAAGTGACATGTGTATTAATTTAAGTACGTGAGTAATGAGTAATTCTATTCCTCGAGACGTCTCGAAGGAGGTAATTAGATGTTTCCAGCTCGTTTCGGGTTTAAAATTTATTACATACACTTGATGCGTACGCGTTATTTCATCAAAATGTTGGTGGCGAATTCGCTCGTAAAGTTGCTAAACTTGTTCGGGGTGCCACTCGAAAAGCCCCAAAGTAAACCCCATCAACTTTACGGGTGCGCAATGATGATAATTCTGCTCTGTTTATTCTTTCTATCGTGGTATATGAAATTGACGACCAGTTATTTCGAAATTAAGATGCTACTGGATGCCCTAATAGACTCTTTTGTACTGATTGTGATGACCGTTTTGACTTTGAATGCGATGTTTAAAAGCAATTTGACTGGTTATTCGACCTTGTTGGAGAATATGGAGAAAATTCGATTATTTATCGAGATTTTTGACGATAGTTTCAGTAAAAATGAGGCGAAAAGATTGCGTTTACAGCTAATCGATACGATTTTCTTCGCATGCTTCGCTGCACTTTTCTTCAGTACTATACCAATTGAAATGAACTTCATCGGCTTCTTCTTCGTAACTTTTGGTCTGGTCCAATTAGAAATACCTTTTGTTTTAGTGATGGTATTGAAAATTTCGATTCTCCTACAAAGTCTGACCTATCAAACTGAAAAAATCAACGCAATTTTAACAAAAACTCTCACAGAAAATGATAAATTTACCACACAGAAATTGAAATTGTTGTTGAAAAATTACGATCGAATTTTAGATTGTGTTCAATTGATTAATGAAGTATTCGGGTTTGATATATTTTTATTAATGATTTTATTTCCGTTGTTAATTACCGAAATTTTATTTTTCGTACTCAATATGAAAGCTCCGTCATTTACAATACCATTAATCGACGCTTTCCTCAGAACCCCGATGTCTTTGGTAAGTATTTAATTTACACAAGGCAATAATTTCAAGAAATTTTGAAACGGCATTTTTCTAGATCTGCGCATATTTTCTGGCTGCACCTTCGCAGCGATTGAGCAACAAACTGATCCAAACTGCGAAAATTTGCATCCATCACAAAATTCCAATCACAGATTTCATGAACGCTCAGAACATAACAATCCAGAAATCTCTACAACTCATTCTAATACAAATTCGAGACAGGACGACTCAGATTTCAGCGTACGGATTTTTCCCCGTTCACATTTCGTTGATTATCCTCATGATCGGCACTTCTTTCACCTATGTAATTGTGCTTTTACAAATCGACTATCAATATAAAACCACAACCTCATAGAATATCCGAGATATCTATTATTGGTGCAGGTGCACGTCATTTGCTCCACTAACAAAGACAATTACCGGAGCTTTGAAGCTCCTTGCCTGGGTAAAATTCGGTCGCTTTCCGATGATGAAATTAATTACGTTGCTATCTCGCCCTCGCGCGAAGAAGTAGTCTAGGGCAAATGTACGACACACTCCACGTCATTGCAAATTTCGTTTTATATTAAACGCCATCAGATGAAAGGTTCCTCATTGTGTAATGTTCGTATGCATCTAATTCACCTTGCATTTCACTGAGTGTACACCGCATATGCGTTTAGTTTAGATATTAGGGGAAAGCAGAGTAAAGCCCACACCCGAACATCATGTCGTAATTTCCTGCCAGACGCAATTATTCCACTAATTCTAACGTAAATTCAGTTTAGTTCCTATAACATAACTAACAGCCCTGGAATGTACGAGGCTCAATAATCGATTACGTATCCTCTTATCAACACTATTCTAGTTGTGATGTCACTCGTCTGCTCTTTTTGCTTCCGGGGTGGCTTATATGAATTGTGAAGCTTCCTGTTGGCAATTTACGCCAAACAAGCGTAATCACATTTTCACTTAAATATTCCATGTTTCCTTCCCCGAAGCGGTTTTCGGGATGGAGAGATAACAAACGATAATGGGTAAAAGTTAATTGCCACACCCAAAACGAGGAGAAAAAGTCAAAAGCGCCTGACACAAATTTCAGGTGGAATTTTTCCAAACCATCCCGGGGGAAATTCAGTAAAATTTCATATATTCCGATGGATTATTATTATTACTTTCAGTCGTAACGAAAATGTCGACAGGTGTGGATTCAATCCTTAGACTTTTCACAATTCTGGGGAAATTCATGGGAGCTTCCGCTTATCTAAGCGATTACAAGAAATACCTGCGAATTTTCGTGATCGGATTGAATCTATCAGCAGCTTTACTGATCAATCTAATTCAATTCTATGTCTGCGATATGAGAAGCATACAACTCGATACCAGATTAATGTCTTCTGCTATGTATTGGGTGAAAACGGTTGTGATAATTATGGGAATTAACTCGACCCGTTCACTTTTACAAAAAAGATTGATCCAAATTTTTAAACAACTAGATGGAATCGTACCAATCCCTCGGAAAATTGTTAAATTCCATCTGTACTCCGATATATTTTTCGTGATTTTATTCAACGCTCCTTTTATAGTGCACAACTTGATCAGCGCAATTACGAACTGGACTTGCGGTAATTTTATTCTGATATTAAACGATTTGCAACGATTTCAAGTGGTCGTTAATTTCGCCTTCTTGTTAAAATTCTTGCTTATTATTGAGGCATTTTTCGATAAGACGAATAATCTGCTCGGGGAAACTTTCAAAAATTCGAAAAACTACGAAATCGACAGCGTCAGCAAGCTCTACAAGAAAATATCGATTTCGATGAATTTATGGAACGAAGAGTTCGGAACGAGGCTTTTATTGACATTCCTGTGCAGCTTATTATGTTGTATGCAAAGTCTCACGATTGCCATTAGAGATTTTCGAGACGTCGGTAATTTGGAATGGAAACACTTTGTGATACTCGAAAATTTGCTAAGCTATTTAGTTCGTAATCCCATTTAATATCGTGATTACCATAATCGAATTACTAATGATTATTTTCAAGGGTTTGGTGTATTTATTTGCGAGACTAGGCCACAGCATCAAAGAGAAAATCAAGAAAGCTTCATGCATAATCCTGGACGAAATCACGGATCTGATTTCATCGGATAAAGAATCTGCGAGCAAAAATATCCGAGCCGATTTGAATTTGCTCCTGTCTCAGATAAATTCGCCCGAAAATTGCATTTCTGCAGCCGATTATTTCATGTTGGATTACGGTTCGTTTCTGGCCATGTTTTCGGCCATAGCCAGTTACATTGTAATCGTCCTACAAATGGGCTGATTTAATGTCGTGTACCTGTGCAATATTGTGTGTTCGGCTGTTTATTACGAGCCCATTCCGGTTGCAGAGGTGCGGTGTGTGCAAATAACTATAACTAATAATATCACAGGATGCATTATTATTATACATCAACACGTTGCTTAGAATTACATCCCTGTGGATTTTCGCTCGCGCTCCATAATCCCATATCCGGCAAAATGGTAATCCATCATTAATCTTAATCCGAAACCGTCATCACGGACAACGCCGTGTTGTAATAATGTAAAATTTATATTCTTCACTGCGCCACGACTTCTCACCGTTACTTATTTTGGCAGTTAAAACGTAATTGCTTTTGATTTATCGTGTAGGGGTTGGAGTGGTCTTCACTATAATAAACTTCACTTAGGAATAAAAAATCGCCCACCTAACACAAGTAGTTATCACATCAGACAGTTTCACAAGACCTTAAGATAAAACATAATTTGTCATTATTATAGTTATAGTCTCTATTATACTTACAATATCTGATAACTTATTATTAATTTAATATTTTAATAGGCACCCCTTTCTGGGGACATTTTCGTAATCCGGTAAACATTTCGTTTGTGTCAGAACTATCGGTTCGACAGGAGCTCCGTCCAAGTCCCAATAATCTACGTGATCGGCCTGTTTTTCCGCTTCAGACGATGACAATTCAATAAATTTCGGCGTAGTTACGTTCTCTTCGATAATCGGTGCCAACACAGGAATACTAATTGCCTTAAAACTCGCATATTTTAGTAATTTTAGATTTAATACCATGTATTATTACTCACAATGGTCACAAATTGCAGTAAAAGCACTAAACGTGAAATTAGCCCTTTCATATTTGAGAATGAGCTAAACTAAACTGCTTAATTATCACTCAAAGTGTACTTTTTATTAACTAAGTGAACATGTTATTCTTATCTTTAATTTAACGAGAAGTATACGCATCATGCATGACCTTATCTCATGCTAGTAACTTTATCGTTGATTTATAATTATTTTTTAATTTGTTTATTATTAACTGTGATGAAATTCCGGGAAATTCAACGTATTTTCGATGTGTTTTGACTTTTCCTGGCACAACAACTCAAGAGCAGGGTGCACATTTTTGTAGAAAATTGGCGAATGCGCCCGGATGATTATGCAACCAATTATTCGCGTTAATCCTTGGGACAATTTGAGCAATTTGCAAGTCCCGACAGAAAACAGACCGTTAATTAGGAATTAAATTAGCGCCGGGGAAATGTTGCGACACCTCTCCCAATTAGACCCTCAAGTCTCGAGTGGAATTAATTCACACCTGTGACTCGGCCTATAAATAAAAAGCCTCAGGGCCGATCGTTATCCCACTTCGGCGTTATTGCGCTCATTATACGCCCGGAGTGATCATAAAAATCCCTTTGTGTCATAATGCCGTTGCGGGTAAGTCTAGCGCAGATTCGTTCCTTTTCCTAATTACACCGGAATAATCACGCAGGTCCTTTTGGTTTTGTTGGCGATTTCCTCTTCGGCGGTTCCGGGCGGTTTGGAAAGCCCGAACTCGAGGACGTCCGCCGCCGCCCCCGGCGGCATCGGCGGCACCGGGCGACGAATCGATAATGCCGAAGCAGCTTCCTCGAAATCCGTGTCCGAACGAATTACGCGACGCAATACCCCGAATACAATTCCCGCGAATTACGGGAATCCCGCAGGAGGAGGCCGGATGGTAATTCGCCAAAAGGTCACGAAGAGGCGTCGGGACGTGAGGAGGAAGAAGCTCAAGCCTATCCCGATCTTCTGCGGATAATCGCCTCTATTATATCTCTGATTATTAATAAAGATTTTTTGTCGTTTTGGCGCGTGATGAAAATGATGTTGACGATGACGATGGAGCTGATGCGGCTGTCGTGTCGCCTTTAAAATTCAATTTAAAAGGCAGAGACGCCGGAATTGGATTACTTATTACCTCTTACAGTAGGTATGCGCGCCGTTATTGTTTTCCAAATTCGTTATTATTATTCTTTTTAAACTTCTCTTTCTCCTCATAATGCGAAAAATGCGCTGAATTTAAAACGCCAAAGCTTATATTCCCTTCGAAATTTCAAAAAAAATCATGAATAGAAATTGGCGCAATCGATATTATTATTTTGCCCCAAGTCCCTGGTCGGACGAGTTATTTTCCTCGGTGAGAGGACTTTGTCGATGAAATTGCTTTTTATTTTTACAATTCTGTCAGGGGAATTCAATATCTCTAGTGGAAATTGTTCAGAATAACGTCGTTACCGCACCACTCCTAGAGAAAACTCGTCCTCGATATATCAAAGATAAACTTTGACTCCTCTTTGGATCGCCCAATTTTCCGAATTTCTCCAATTAAGACTCGTTTTAATAATACCCCGACTCAAAAGTTGTTTGCTCTCCTGGTGGAATTGGCGGATTCGCTTGTGCTTTTAAAGGGGTCGGAGCTTTGAATGGAATTAAACTAAAACGTGTCCATTTATCGGGACACGTGACACAAATCGATCATCCCGACTTTGGCATGGGAGAAAATAAAATCCATTGTGATGTTGTGCGTCATCCAATCTGCAATTCAATTACCGGATCGAGATGTAATTACGTAATTTCGAATCGCCCTCTGCGATTTTCGGCGCTCCATCATCGCCAGGAATATAATCGACGGAATAATTTCACGCTTCAGATGGTCACGAATCAGCGGCATAATGAGAAAAATTCATGCCCTTTAAAATAAAAAAAAGGAGCGTAATAATACTATCGCATTTCGAGCAGGAATCGTATAACGAAACTTTGGGTATTTGCGAAAGCTCCCGTTGGTTGGCCGGTCGGTAATGCGACTTAAAAGTGAAAAAATAAAAAGAGGCAAACTTTTCCACTTTTACCCTTCGATTCGAGAACTTCTACGTATAATACCTACCGATTTCGACCTTTATATATAATAATAATAATAAATTATACGACCTGGAAATGTATCATTTTATTACTCAATAAAATCACGTTCAACCCCAATAATAAACCCACACACTCGATTTACGACCTGTAATTACCCACAAATGAAGTCGACAGTCGACGTATCAATCTAGATAAGACGTCGGTATAGCGATAACCCGGAATCGCCAGGATTTTTCGGTACGTTTTATAAATTCGGCACAAATTCGTGTCACCATAGGGACTAATCCGGATTTGGTCTCCATACAGGAGAGATATAGTTGAAGCCCCGAGGGAGGTTTTTGATGGTTGCACCCTCTTCTGCTCGTACGGTTTTGGGGTGGTGTTTTTTTAGTGCAAAATGAGAAGCAAATTTAATTATCTCTCCCCGAATGGTGATTAATACCATGTCGATAACGACGAGAGCATCCAAATAATAATACCCACATAGATGTGCGCACTTTCTGATAAACAGCATCAATCAGTAGCAGTCTGGCTATAAACGAAAATACTTATTAACTTAATTAATTTCTGTGTCGTTGAAGAATAACGTGCAATGTTGAGACTGAAGGAATTACGTTTGATATTCGTTTTGATGTTGGTGGTTTTCGCTTTTACCCTTGTTGAAAGCTCCCCGGTTACATTTTTTTTGGTTTACTATAGAGACGAATTTATTAAGTTTGGAATTTTTCAGACTAAGAATCCCACGCACGGGGGCAGCGCCGGAAAGGCCGTAGGAATCTCGACGGATGTGAAGTGCAGACCTGGATACGTGAAACTTAGAGGAAATTGCGTCGAAACAATATAAAAAGATAATAAAAGAGGAAAACACAAATAAAATATTACAATTTATTTTAAAATGAATCACCTCTCTGTAAAAATTGTAATTAAGTGACTTTTCGTCCTCTCTTTCCCATAACACAAAGTTTGAACTTTCACCTTTTACAATCGCGGACTCTGTTTGCGATCGACGTCATAAAGCCCCGAGCTTTAGTCTTCCAGTTTTAGACCCCGTACCTAATACGTCGTAATAAAGCTTTTCACATTTTGTGATTGCCTCTAACTTTATCACCCCCTGTTTTAAACACCCTCCCGGGCTTCCAGCTTGTTGTAGGCCGCATTATTATTATCACGGAGTATAGTAAGTATAAGTAAATAAGTAAACAGCGAGTGGTTGTTTACTTCACAATTAATACTTTAAAGTTTGATAATGTCCGGAACGAAATTTCTGCGGAGCGAATGTAAGTCACATGATGAAATAACAATAAAGTTGCCTTATTTATACAGAATTTGATAATATCGTGGCCGATGTTTGCGACGGAGGGTACAGTTCGCTCTAGTTTAGGGGTTGCGTGACCCCCGCTCTATTATAATAATACACAGAACCGAGAGATCTTCCTGGGAACCGATCCAGGCTCATCGTAAAAGCGCACGACCTAATTTAATTAATTGGATCCAGTCGAGTATGACGTTATGAATTTCCGGGGCAAATGTTTGGGCGACTTATTTTCATTTTGGTTTATTCCCTTCAAATTCACCAACAATACAACATGATGCGATGGAATATTATTATTATCTTAAAGGATTTATTATTATGCATCACACACAAAAACGATAAGAAAGTATTAGGCGTGCTTCCGCCTTATTAAACTTTTCATCCCTTTATTCGGCCGCGCTTATCTCGTCGTTTCATATTAAAAGGAAGAGAAGAGGAGGGCTGAATTGAAATTGTTCGGGAGGTACCATGCAGGCGACACCTACCGGGAAATCCACAAAGATACCCTCAAATTGAGCTTTCCAATTATTATTATTATTACGAGAGATGGGATGGATTTGTCGATAATTACTTAACTCTGGAAATTATATATCGAGAGAAAATAACGTTTGAAATGATTTCGCCTTGGGTTGGTTTTAAATTAAAGACGAGATCTTACATAAATAGCCCCAGAATATTTATCCTCTTCGGTCTTCGGAGACGGGGAAATTAATCAAATGTTTCGAATATCTTCTCTCACTAGAAATGCCGGCGATTTCATTAAACTTGATAAGTTAGTAGAAATTATAGGAAAATAAATTGCCGAGTGGAAAAACAGGGAGGACAAGTGTCTAACGATTTTTCAAGTACACTTAGGAAGGTGTGTACTAAGTCAGAGTGAAATTTCCGTTTTCTCTCCCTAGGTTTTTCCAAGCGAACAAAAGCCTCATCATCGAGGGTGGTGGTGGGAACCCAGTCTATTCGACGTATAAATCACCCCCTGTACGAACTATAAATTAGGCGCACTCCAATATTGTCAACCGAAATTTACACATATAGTCGCATGTTTGATTCAAATTTATCGGTGTCGTGTGTGATTGCGAACGACGACGAATTTATAGACAATCAATATTAATAAATATTCACCCCCCAAACCACAAATCGACCGGACGATGACTCCTCCAAATAGTCCAGACATGCCCTCAGACAATAACTAGAAACGTAAGGAATAGAAAAAGTGACTGCATGAGGGTAAAGTGAATCCTCGATCTTCACAAACTCTGGGGTGCACTACTATAATGCAATGCAGAGTTTTGTTGTAAGCGGAATGATATATTGAAAAGTTCTGTTCCGGGTTCCGGGTAAAGTTTTAATGTCTCATTCTCTGCTTGTTATTATTCCGTTTTCGTTATAAAACAACATCCATTTAAACGTAATGAAGTTATTAAAGTAAGCACCCCTTTGCAGTTTCTGCTACACGATATAATTTAGGGAGAGAAAAATAAACGGAGAGTTTTATTTATTAAATAATTGTGATCGTCTAGACTTTAAATCAAACCCTCGAAAAGAAGCGAAAAGTTAACGAAGTGGATTATTGTTTCTTTGTGCGGTGGAATTTTTCGATAAAAAAGCAAATTCGCTATCGCATTTTACAGTCGGTTTTTCTGCGAGCTAGCTGTTATAGATCTTCTCGAGAGGGCGGATATTTTGCCGTTTTTTCCCCTGCCCGGCTGAGGGATGAAAGTTGGGTTCTTTGGTATCCCCGACCCTCGCCGTATCCGCGGTGCGCGCCGCGCGCCTCCGTTATTAGGGGATCGCAGTTTGTGCTGAATAATTCGAAGGGGAGATTCGGCAATTCCTCGTTCTCTAAATGCGGGGAGAGAGTCAGCGACCTGTCTAGGGGGGGCGGTGGCGGCGAATCAACAGCCTGCCGGGGCTGCATCATTGATCGCCCCAAACCTTGAACCTGAGAGAGCGGCGCCTCCGCACGAACTGCACACGCCGCCGCCGCCATCGGGGCCGAAAGCGTCTCGACGCCCGGCCGAAACGGCGGAGAGGGCGTCGCGACGCTTCCTCTCTCCTCCATGTTGGTTTTTGTCGAGAGTTTAACGGCCGGTGGCGAAGTTTATCACCTCGATTTATGGCGGGACGCGCCGTCTGCCTCCATATTAAACCGGCAGGGATGCGCCCGCCGCCCTTTAGAATCAATGTAACAGCTTCGGGGATTATAACGTAGAGCGACGACATTGTCGCACGATTTCCACTCGTTCATAATAAACGCGCGTACGTGGCGACGTCGCTCGTTTCTTCTCTTCTCTTTGGAAAAATAGAAATAAAACGGGCTGTTGTGATGTATAAATCATTCCCTTATTCTTCGTCCCGTTGAAGGCTGTGAAATTCCGAACGGCGCGTCGTTTCACGCCTCGTCGACTTTATTTTCTTCTTCTAATTGCTTGAATAATTTCGCCTTTTTATTCGTCAGATTATGGGACGGGAATGAAAGGAAATCCGAAGATGTCGCAATCAAGCGCTAAGTCCCCAATGAAAGCTCTCAAACTTAATACCGGAGACACAAAAAGCTCCTAACTTTATACTCTACATCCAAAAGAGACAAAGCCCGAAACTCGTTACCCTAACGGTAAGAGATTAATGCTTTCACATAATGAGTACAAGGCCATTCTCATATACAATTAATAACAAAAAGCTCAAAATCGAATTTCAAATTTGGCGCCACTCAAAATTTAGGGGTTTTAGTTTTAAAGTTTCTAATGTTTTCCCCTAGCTCATGGTCTGTGAGATGTCATTCATCTGTCAAATTTGACAGTTCTCACAATATTTTGAAACGTTTTGTCGTGTTTTCTGTAATTTTACCTAAAAATGTCGAAACGCAAGTTCGAATTGACCCAGCACTCTCTGGGGCAGATGAGTTCGAAACGCAGGAACGTGAAATTCGACTTGAAAAAGCACTCGCTCGATTCGGACGAGGAGGACGAACACGACGAGGCCGAAGATGAACTGGACGCGGACGATATCGAAGGCGAAGAGGACGGAATCGCTCGTCAGGACGGCGGAATTCGCATGACCGCCTTCAACATGAAGGAGGAAATGGAAGAGGGGCATTTCGACAAAAACGGCCACTTCATCTGGAACAACGAGAAGGAGATTCGGGATAATTGGCTCGATAACGTCGACTGGCACAAAATCACCGACGAAAGCAAATACCAACTAGCAGGCGGCGATGGTAACAGCGACTCCGATGGTGACGATGACTATGACAACATGCAAACGGATGGGTTCAACGAGATCGAGATTTACAAGAAGATGATAGTGTTTATGAAACCGAAAGAGACCGTCAATAAAGCCATTAAACGGCTGGGAGGCGACCAGAAATTATCGAGCATCGAGCGACTGAAACGCAAGAAAGCTGGCACTTTGAATAACAATCAGGATTGCGTCGATTTAACGGAATTCGCCAACACGATTTTGACGAAAACCGGAAACATGGATATTTACCAAGAGACTTACGAAGAAATTACCAAGAAAATCGATAGTTCTAATAAGAAAAAGGCGGAACCTGTGCTAGATATGTACGCTGATGATTTCGAGGATAAAGAAAAGGAGCAAATCAATGAGGCCACTGCAACTTCCGAAGATTCCTCCTCCACTTCAGCTCCTAAAGTATTAAAATGGGAGTTTAAATGGGATCAAAATAAGGACGAAATCGAGGGGCCGTACGACACTAAACAGATGATTGAATGGGCGGAAGAGGGACATTTTAAGAGTGGGGTGTGGGTGCGAAAATGCGGTGAAAATTCGAATTTTTATTCTTCAAATCGTATCGACTTTGAGATTTACGAATAAAATTACATGTTGTAGGCACATAAAAAAATATAGGCACTTACATTTATATATATATTTACATGATTTGATAAGAAATCGTAATTACATGCCGTTGTAGGCAGGCCCGCCGCCCCCCTCAGGGACCACCCAATTGATATTTTGACTGGGATCTTTGATATCACAAGTTTTACAATGAATACAATTCTGAGCGTTGATTTGCAGCCTTTGACCGTCACCCTTCTCTAATGGAACAAATTCGTAAACACCGGCCGGACAAAACCGCCCTTCTGGTCCATCGAAAACCTTCAAATTATTTTTAACCGGAATCGAATCATCTTTTAATGTCAAATGAGGTGGTTGATCGCCTTCGTGGTTGGTCCCTGTTAACGCAACCGATGATAATAAATCGAAACTGATTTTCCCATCCGGTTTCGGATAATCAATCGGTTTACACTCTTTAGCCGGTTTCAATCTTTTGTAATCGGGATCGCCATGCTTGAAAGTCCAAGGCTCCCGACCACCCAACATAATCGACAAGCCTGAATACGCCACCCCTCCATACATCCCCAAAGGGTTATGGAAACTAGGCCTTACATTACGGACTGCTTTTAATTCCTTCCAAATCCAACTATTTTTGATTTTATCCGTGTAAATTTTCGGCTCGTATCCTACAGTTGCCTGTTTTTCGTTCGAAATGGTTTCGTAAACACTCTCTGCTGCCAACATCCCGCTTTTCATTGCGTAATGAGTCCCTTTAATCTTCGGAACATTCAAAAACCCAGCCGAACATCCCACTAAACAACCCCCAGGGAAAGTCAACTTGGGGATGCTTTGAAATCCGCCCTCATTTAAAGCCCTAGCCCCATAAGCGATCCGCGTACCGTCCTCAAAGTACTTTTTAACACTCGGATGGTGTTTGAACCTTTGGAATTCTTTAAAAGGGCTCAAATAAGGATTAGTGTAATCCAGAGCGACTACGAATCCTACAGCGACCAAAGGTGAATCCTCGTTTAAATGGTAGAGGAATGATCCTCCGTAAGTGAACTTATCTAGAGGCCAACCGATGGAATGTTCGACCCTTCCAGGGCTGTGCTTTTCTGGCTTGATTTCCCAGATTTCTTTCAAGCCGATTCCGTAAGTTTGCGGCTCACTTTCCGACCTCAAATTGAATTTATTCACGATTTGCTTCGTCAAGTGTCCGTGACAACCCTCGGCGAAGATCGTGCATTTCGCGTGCAGTTCCATCCCTCTTTCGAAATTGTCTTTAGGGCTGCCGTCTTTTGCAATTCCTACGTCGTTGGTCGCGACCCCTTTTACGCTTCCGTCTTCATGAAAAAGAATTTCTGATGCTGCATAACCCGGGTAGATTTCCACCCCCAACGATTCGGCCTGTTCGCCCAACCACTGAACCACGTGGCCCAATCGGACGATGTAGTTGCCATGGTTGTACATCGGGGTGCCCGGGATTATCGGGATGGGGATTCGCCCCGTCGCTGTGAGTAATGCGAATTTGTCCTCTTTTACAGGTGTTTTTAAGGGGGCGCCCTTTTCGGCCCAATCCGGGATCAATTCGTTGAGGGCTCTCGGTTCTATGACAGCCCCGGATAGGATGTGGCCTCCGATTTGTGAGGCTTTTTCCACTACGCAGACTCGGATTTCTTTATTTTCTTTGGCGGCTAGTTGTTTTGCTTTGATTGCGGCCGATAATCCGGCCGGACCTCCTCCGATTATGAGGATATCGGTTTCGTCGCCAAATCTTTCCATTTTCACTTCTGAAATTGTCTCAATTTGATGAATTCCTTACGGGTTTTATTTAACCTTTTTACCTTTCCATCTTGGATCGTTTTCTCTGGGCACTACTGTGTAATGGGTGGTGATTTTAGGAAATTGCTCCGAATAGTGTCTCTTGATCGAGTTGAGACGACGAGCTACAATTAATAATCTTTGGTATTTTGAATATTAAGGTGCAAAGGTCAATGTGCAACTTTATTTTTATTGTGTTTTGGGAATAACAAGGCTTTTGGAACTTTGAAACTATATCGGGGATTACGTAAAATGACGACTTAAAGTGGATTTCAGTCACCCGAGTCTTTTCAGAAGCCTAAATTTATTAAAATCTGGATTTTTGGGAGTGGTAATTTAAAAGTTAATAAAAGCCCTCCGAAATTTTTCTCTTCAATGAATTATAACTTTGAATATGAACACATTTTCATATTTTCCTGATCTCAGGGATGTGTGATAATAGAACAAATTCTAAAACTTACCAATTTTAAAAGTTGTAAACAATTTTGCCATGTTGACTGCTTCAACTTTGACAAACAGCTGAGAGATGTTAAGAAATTACTTCAGAGGGCGCTATCATGATCAAGAATAAATGTGAGAGGTAAATCTACTCAAATTAAATAATCTAATTGAAATTCAATAATGATTGATTATAACATGCATCATCAATATTACATGTTAATGTATTTAAACTGATCTTATTACGTATTTTTTACATAATACTCCAATCGAAGAGCATTGAATTAAAAAAGAACTAGAATCGCACACCTGTTGCTCTCATGTATACTTGGACCTGTCCTCCTAAGACGATAATACAGATTTCTGAAAAGCGAACTGTCAAAAACACGTTGTCTTAACCTCATTTCAATCTGTGGCTACGATAAGTTCGATTTTCTCACAATTCTTAGATAAATTGACGAATAATGGGTGGCTCTAGTGACGATGAAGGCCAAACGTCTTCAGGACCGATTGAAAATGCATGGGAAATGAAAGTGCCAGAATTTAAACAAGAACACAACCCTCATGGTCTGCAAGAAGAAAGTTCATTTGCTACTCTGTTTCCACAATATCGTGAACAATATTTGAAACAAGTCTGGCCTCTGGTGCAAAAAACACTGGGAGAACATCACATCAAAGCCGAGCTGGATCTGGTGGAAGGAAGTATGACTGTGAAAACGACTCGGAAAACTTGGGATCCCTACATCATAATAAAAGCTAGGGATGTGGTGAAATTGCTTAGCAGGAGTGTCCCTTTTGAGCAAGCCAGACGAGTATTACAAGACGACACGGGTTGCGATATAATAAAAATTGGTAAATTGACGAGAAATAAAGAGAAGTTTGTGAAGAGAAGGCAGAGATTGATCGGACCTAATGGATGCACCCTGAAATCAATAGAACTACTCACGAATTGTTACGTGTTAGTTCAGGGACAAACTGTATCTGCTTTGGGACCGTACAAAGGTTTGCAGCAAGTTAGGAAGATTGTGGAGGATACAATGAAAAATGTTCATCCTATTTATAACATTAAAGCTCTGATGATTAAGAGAGAGCTAGCTAAAGATCCTAAACTTAAAAATGAAAATTGGGAACGCTTTTTACCCAAGTTTGTTAATAAGAATGTGAGCAAGAGGAAACAACCCAAGAATAAAAAAGACAAGAAACCTTATACACCATTCCCACCACCACAAACTGAAAGCAAGGTAATAGGAATAATTCAATTTCAAATATTAGGGCATTTTCTAACTTTGATTTAATTTCAGATTGATAAGGAACTAGCTGCAGGTGAATATTTCTTGAGTAAGGAACAAAAGCGATCGAAAAAGCAGAAAGAAAAAGATGAAAAGCATGTAGCAGCAGCTAAAAAACGAGATGAAAGAAGGAACGAAGCTTTCATCCCACCTGAAGAACCCACAACTTCTAAAACACCTAAAACAAACTCTTCGATAGATATTGCTGCTATTAAAGAAAAGGTCTTGAAGGCTAGGAAAGGTGCAAAACCATTTAAAAAGTCTTGAATTAATTTCTGAATAGTTTATTTTTGCTTATGATTATTTTAGCACTTTCATGTAAATAATTTATGCTTGAACATGATAAAAAAATAAAAACCTATGATTGCAGCAACATAATCTTCAAAATACGAATAATATATTAACCCCAAGCTGGAGTTTTACAATAGTGCAAGACTAGTTTACCTTCTGTTGAATAGCATTCGTAAAGATTTTTCACTATCTGATCTGGTGAAGGTGCAAACGTTTGGTTTACATACAGGAACTGAAATTGAAATGTTTACGATTTAATAATAGTTTCAATGGCTCTTTATGAGACTTTTACCAATTTTTCTTGGGGCTCTATCTTCATATATTTCTTCATGAAGTCTGCAATCCACGAAATTGGTTTGTCACCTTCAACGGTCCACTTTTTCTTTTTCATTATAGGTGCATTTCCGGTAGGTTTAAGCAAGATATCAACTGAAATGAATAAATTAAGGAATGAGGGGAGATTGGGTGTAAAGGAAGGGCAAACTCACATTTTTGCTTGTCTTTCTTAGCCGAAGTGGAATCGTTGGCATTCTCGGAATTTTCGTTGATATTTAGCGACTTTAATGACTCTTCTTGATTATCCACAGCCTCATCGCTCATTTTAATTATGAATTAATGATTTTATCCACTAAAGAAAATTCTGATAAGAGAACATAACCTCAATCAACTGTCACCACCACTCCTGTCAGAATATGGGCGGGAAATTTGAAATCCCTGTTTGCCTCGTCCTTTATAATGTAATGACGAAGAGAAGAGAAGCTCAAGACGTTCGGTGCTTTAATCACGAAAAGTGGCGTTTTTTTCCTTTTCCCCGACGTTCGAAAAAGCTGAATCTGTATAATTAAAACAAACAGAAAATTCTCTCTGCCGATGCTTTTGCTGTCTTTATTATTATTATTTAATAAGGTCTTGATGAAAATCTCTCTAACAAAACTGGAGGCTATATTTAATTACGTTAAATTATACGGTTAAAGTCCAGGGAGGGGCAATAAGAATGAAAGGACGTGCACGGATTTAATTCCTGGTTCTGACGTTGATGATGATATTTTCGATCATGCCCACCCCAACTAGGCCCTCGACCTTCTGACTCTTTTCACAAAAGTCTGTGGGCGAAGTTTGAAATGGGCTAATTAAGCTTTTCATGTACAGTAGAACACTCAAAAACCCGGATGCACACAAGCAGATTCAGAAGAAAATTCAATTATTATCCCGGCGCATCCGCCAAAAATTTCAATAGGTAAAGTTCTCTTTCTCTTTCACCGAGCGCAAAATCGTCAAGTTCTAAGGCCTTTTATGAAATTTGCACCCGGGCGTTTCGAGAGTTGGAATCGACGCCCTGCGTCTGGTCCGGTCTTCCGCGGCGTCTGTATAAGATTATCATCGACGCTCGGCGTCAGTAACCGGGCGTCCGTCGAAAGTGGATGCATGCGTCCCGACGCCACACACCAAGTGCAGACACAATACGTAGTACAGCGGCGGCAAAACCGGTAGGATCTAAATCAATCTACTTAAATTAAAGGGCGGAAAAGTGGATTAGATTTTCAACGTCCATTAAGTAAATTTCATTAATTCGTACGCGAAAGAGGAGTGCCATCCTTGCTCTCCGGAATCGGAATAAATCGAGTCATTTCGAAAAAAAGTTCCGGATTAGTGATCCTGGATTCGAATCAGTGAGACGGATTTTTGCGAAACAGTTCCCTCTGGATAGAATACGGAGGAAGTCACGGGCTATCGCCGCAAAACGCGGCAAAAAAGTCAAGGTGGGTTCCAAAATCACCCCTTCTCGCTGTTCACAGAGGTGTATTAATTCCAAAGGGCCCGGAAGGCCACTTAATAATTCATCCGAGAAAGCATCCGGTCTGTTCCTAAACTAACTCCATCAATTTTGCACCCCCCTTAATCGCCGGGACGAAATTAGCGATTCTTCTAGCACCGAATAATAATAATCCATCGGCGTGTCAGTTGTTGTATGTGTGTTCGAGACAGATGTAATTAATTACGGGCACAAAGTCGATTAGGTAGGCAAATACGAACGTGCATTCCGTGATTAGATAGGGGGTAGAAGAGTCAACAGAATCGTCGAGGACCTCTTTCCTCAAAACGCGGGGGATCAGCGATAAACAACCTGAAAACCGAAAATCAGTTCGACAACCCCAACAACAATAAAGTTATTGTCCGTTGGAAATGAGCGAAAAGTTGGAACTTTATCGTTTACACTTATTATTACGCGATATCGCTCTATCTAAATGAAGTAATAAAGTGATGTTTTATTTGGCACTAACTAATATAAATGGAAAAGCTGTATACTGTACACTTAAACGCACACACCTCACGACCATTATAACAATAAAAGGGCCTGGAACATAATTCGCACCCAATTCCAGCCAGAGCTTATGTGCTTAATATGTTTTAATCCTTGGGGTAATTAGATTTTTCCGAGGATGCCTTTTCGTGTTCCCCCGTTTCGTCCTTTTCCTCCGGCGCAACCGATTGGGGTTAATGGGGTGGGTGCATGAGGCACGCGATTTCCCCAACCCCCGTACAGTTTTGTACACATTTCTATAGGTTTATGGGTAACCGTGACGGTGCAACGGCAATCATTAGGTCACAGTGTCAAAGACCTCTCAGTTGGGGGTGGGTTCTGATGTCGGATATTGTGCGATACGATTGCAGGTGGACTGAACTCGCTTGAACCGGGGCGCACGGAGAAAGGGCGGACAGCCCTCACCTCATCATCCATTCCGATACTTTGTACACACAGCAATGACAACGTTTTAGTTATTAATAACAATAATAATGTGTCAAGTGGTGATAAATTATGTTCGAAACTAGTCCAATGAGAAATATCGTGGAATTATTCGGATTATTCCGGGGGCCGTATTTTAATTAATAAGTTGAGATATCACCCTTTTCGGAGTCGAGGTGGAGACGGGCAGACTGGGAATTCCATTTATCCGCTCCGGGGCAATAAAATAAATGCATTTAGTTGTGGTGGACGCAATAAATGGCTCGAGAGTTAGGGGAGACTTATATATTTTTCGTCTCCCCTTTTGGGGAGGATTTATGATTTTTTGTTGGAAAGTCGCCTCTTATTTTATATGGTAACCATTCCGTCCCTTGTGTTATTAAAGTCATGTCGAAGAATATTAAAAATAAAAGTCGTAAATTCGCGATATTACTTTCGCTTTAAATTTTCACGAGCTCTCTGGAGCATCCGTTGAAGGCCCCTCTCTCTGCCAGATACGGAAGTTTTGCGGACGATGCAAATTTTGCGCCTCGACTTTGCGCGCGGATTATTACGGATGTAAATATTCCATAAAACTAGAAATGTAAATTTTCATTGCGGAGCGGAATAACCGCATGTAAATGTCAATTCGTTTAATGTTTACGCTTGGTGGTGGACCACACGTTGATTAATTGATGGCTGTTTATGTTTTCGTCTCGAAATACATTAAAGAAATTCCGATTTTCACCCATTTCATTTACGTTATTGCGCCGCCTCAGTCCCCGCACCCATGATCCGGCCAGACAACCACTTTAATCCGTAAAAGTTCTATCCATAATCATTTCTTTGATCGCATTATTAGTGGATCGCGTATGAGCGCACATATGCTGCCAGAACCATAGAAATATCCGGGTTTCCCCCAATAATTGGAAACGTCAGGAGTTTGCCAGAGATCGAACTAGAATAGGTGGCAAATCCGGTTGTAATTTCGTAGGACACCCTTAATTGGGGCGCATCATTTCCAATTATCGGGACTATCCGGACCTGACTGGCGCTCACGTAACCGCGATAAATTTCCTCGAGGAAATAAGCGGGATCTTGCGGATTTTCCCGCTAATGCCGGGCGCAAATCATTCCTATCGCTCCTTTTCGGGTAGACAGTAAAATTAGGGAATTCACTTTATTGCCTTTCGCGCGGTTTCATTTTTTATCGGTGGAGGAAAGACTGAAATCTCCAATTCTAACGATGATGATGATTATGATGGGTCGGTTGAGGACGTCCGTCTCTCTACTTATATCCGGTTAGAAGGAGTTGGGTGTAATTCCATCGAAAGCGGGATTTTAAGTGGAAAGCGCTGCTCATAATAGTGCCCTCTCAGCTTTTAATATCGGAGGCCCTGATGATGCGTCATCGCCAGGGATTTTCCGGCGAGCCTGATGGGCTTGGAAAAATTCACTTATTTCGAATTGCGATCAATCATTTTAACGCTCTCTCGAATACTATTCATCTTCATCGGAGGTTGTTCACGACCACCCCAATTATTAAAATCTCTGGTTTTTGCGTCTTTACTTGTTCACGTGTGGGCGGATCGGGGTACTCAACAAGCCATGACTCGGTCGCATCTCGTATTATTGTTTACGAAACCTTGCGCTCTTGTGCATCACGCTCTCGATTTATCAAAGTCTTCGGTTTTGCTCCCGAAAACGCGCCCATTAACCCTGAGAAGCGTCAGGAATGATGTGTCGCTCATTCGTGAACACTTCCCGCTACACTTGGTTCGGGTAATTCGGTTACCTACCCTCCGGCAGACTAAAAATTTCAAAGTTGTATCGGAAATTTCCAGCGACTTGATTGAGCTAACCGTTTTTTCAGTTTTCAGAATGGACGGATCATGACAAAGGCGACCCCGCGATCGGTAAGTAGCGTCCTCGAAAATGCGACTTGCCCGTATCGGAATAATAACACACAATAATAAGAAGGGCGATTTCCGAACAAAGGGCGCCTTTTCGAGACCCCTCGACGAGCGGCCGCGGCCGGGATTCGCGAGTCCTATTATTTACTCGCACACGGAGCATCACGAGCTTTTTGTCATTTTACACCAGACAAAGCTCTCGCAAAATGCAGCCGAGCTATAACAAAGCCTCGGGAAAAACCGGAGGTTCGAATAAATTTCCCAAGGAATCGCACGAATCGATGCACCTGAAGGTATAAATCCGATCCGCGATTGCAGTACCAAGTAGCAGTTATTCGTAGGAAAATGCGAAAATCGAATCTCGGGAAATACGTTGGGAGACGTAAATTTAATTACCTACGACACTTGAACAAACTAAAAGTGTGGGGAGAGAGGAAACTCGAGCGGATTTTGCTGAAATTGGGCTACTTCTTGTGTTCCCAGCTACATTTAAGCGATGATGAAACTTTGGATATAAGCAACAGAGGATTATTAGATGTTATTGAACGCCATCCCCTCGTACCTATAGTTAATTTCCCATCTTCGTTTCGTCGTGTATTTTGTGTCTGTCAACCGAATTCAGACTTCCTGGTTGAATCCGATATACGACTACAAAACTGTAATCATCATCGCATTGCGGAGAGCGGTCGGCTGCACACCACAAAAGAATCCTCAGACTTATTCCGCGACATAAATTTCCGGATAAAGGCGCGCACGGCTTTTCTCCCGACCGAAAACAAACTGAAATTGTCCATCACCTTTTGTATTTCCCTTTATTCTCTTCCGGCCCCGTCAAAAGCTCCCTTTTTCTAATAACACAATTTGCTAGCTGGTTTAATATTTAATTTTTTCGAATTTTCAAATCGTGTAGCGCGCAAAGTAAGGGTATTAGCTCGTAATAAAATATTTACGAGAGGGAGCACATGGCCGGGTACGTTATTTAAACTGCACCGTCATGATTTTTTCATCATAAATTTTCATTGTAGGTACGGTGTAAAAACGAGAGTGCGTTATTTATTACACGAAAGTTACGCATCACCTGGAAAATTACACAACCGACCTGCTATTCTAAACTACAGATTACCCAAATACCCATTAATCTTCACAATTTTTATAAATCATCTCCACTACCTCGTTATGACGCAACCAGGTTACAGATTATCGATTTAATTGTTCGAATAATGCGTGCCGCAAATCCGTGCCGAAAAAATGAACGATCGGAATTATCAAGGGCTGGAAATTAGCGAACTCGTGGAAAAAAATTCAATTAGGGTGTAAGGGCCTCGCCCTCTCCAGTAAACGGGCCATCGTCCCGACGATTCCTCGCCGTATAATAATAAGACCGACGTTTTTGCCCCCGGCAATGATCCATCAAATTTCCCTGCGTCGGCAAACAAACTCGAGAAACTTTTTTACGGAAAAAGACACACGACCCGGAGAGTGTCACCGCCACCGAAACCGCGCATAATTGATAACATCAAGAGACAACAGTACTTTAAACATCACAAACTTTAATAATTAATTCGAAAAGTTGCACAAAATAAAATACATACTTGATAAAATCACAATTACAAAATAGCTACACACTTTACAACCCTAGTGTCTTCTCGACGAAATGATTGAAATATTGTTCGGCATTCGCGTACAGTTTCTCACCTTCAGTCAGTGGTTTCTTAGCGGGTTGAGCCACGATCGTAACGCAGAAATCCTGAGGAACACTGACATCCCGCCTTCTCCTCCTCTTCCTTCTCTTAGCACTGGTACCACTAGAAATCGGTGGAAGGGTCGTAATAATCGACTCTGGCGTAGTAGTAATCGGATATTTCGTAGTAAAATTGGCGCTTTCTACATCGGTACCATTCAGAACACCAGTACTATTAGTGGTGGTGCTATTAACGAGGGTCCCGTTATTGTAGTTATTGATGACGATCGTGTTGTGGATGTTGGTGATGTTCCCGTACACTTTAGCCCTGGTGACGCAAGGAATGTCCACGACGGTGCTATTGGTACCCGGCTTTTCGCACCCTGGGATCGTACTGTTGACGCAGGGCACTTGCGACTGGACGCAACTCAACTGGTTGTTGCTGCTGCAGGGCACTGTCGCTTTGGAAACGCACATGAGCACCCCGTCGCTCGTGCACAAAGAAGTGGTACCGCCCGGACAGATCGAGGTGCTGTCGCCTACGCAACCCCGGATTTGCGTCGGCTGGATCACCGGATTCTGGTTTGAGAGCTGTTCGCGATTGTGGTCGTAATGGATTATCGTGTAGTGGTCGTACCGCGGACGGTACCCGTCGTAGAAACTGTAATGCGAATAGGTAGGGGTCGTCAAGCGGCCCAGGCTGTAGCCCAAGAAGAAGCCCAAAGTGCCGCTTCCCGTGTCGTGATTGGTGTAATGGTAGTAAGTGGGGGTGTGGTAATATCCCGGGTAGAAAGATGGCGTCGACACTCCGTAATAGCCGGGGTAATGGTAATGGTACTCGTTCTTGATTTTGATTTTCCCGGGAGCGTCTGAAAATAAGTTATAACTTTGTTATTATTGTTTGTCACTAGGAGTTATCGTCATGATTATTATTAGACGAAACCAAAATACTTCATCGAATCGAAATAAGAGATAATTTCGAGTACCAGGAACAAACAATTCGTGTAAATACTCACTATTAGGGTAACTTGCTCCACCAGGATGGTACCCTCCTCCAGGATTATAGCCCCCTCCAGGATGGTAGCCACCAGGGTAACCCCCTCCTGGATTGTACCCACCGGGATATCCTCCCCCTCCCGGATAGCTAGAACCTGGATAATGACCACCCGGATTATAACCACCCGGATGATTTCCTGGATAATTCCCGCCACCTGGATAATACCCTCCACCGGGATAACTGTTACCTAGCGGCTTCGCATTGGACGATTGAATAGGGGGCCCGACCGGGGCTCCCGGTTTTTGTGGCAGATTGAACCCAATAGGGGGCGCAGGATTCGCATTATTCGTCGTAGAGACTTTTCCCGGTTGATTGACAGAAGGGTAGTAAGTGGGATATCCCGGATTTCGTCCAGGTACGTCAAATCCTATAGGTCTGGTGTTGCTAGATGGGGGTCCCATGGGAGGGGCGCTCGGTCCCGGTTTGCTATTGCTCCCAGAAGACGACGAAGAAGGTCCCAGGGGAGGAGCGCTGGCTACCGGCTTGGAATCGACCTTTGAGGGCACATGAGCCGTGGGGTACGAACTGGGGTAGGACGGTTTCGGATTGGTGGATCCCGAGGGATAAGAAGGGTTGCTCGAACTAGGTCTGGGGTAAGAACTCGGATAGGAAGGGCTGGGATGAGAAGGACTGGGGTGTGAAGGGCTGGGATATGAAGGACTGGGGTGTGAAGGGCTCGGATACGAAGGGCTAGGACTGGGTCTCGGGTACGAAGGACTAGGGCTCGGGTGGGTGGGCCTGGATGGGCTTGGATAGGAAGGGCTGGGATGGGAAGGTCGCGAAGGGCTTGGGTACGAAGGGTGGCTGGGTCTCGGAGCGGGCCGGGATGAGGGGTAAGAGGGCCTGGATGCAGGTCTGGACGAAAATCTGCTGCCACCCCCACCTCCAGCTGGAAAACGCAAAAAACGAAATCCTTGAATCATATTTACTGGAAATGTGCATGGAATGAGATTAAATCGACAATTACTGGATTAACCATATCATCCTACTTTGAAATACGCATCAATTTAGTAAGATTAGAGGAAAATTTAAAACAAAACGTCCCATATTTACCGTGCAGATAAATAGCCAGAAACCACAATCGTTTAGTGACGATGTTGGCCCAGATAAATATTTAATAATTCAGGTGTAAGACTCACATTTTCTGGCGGTGTTCAAATCCACAACCGCGAGTAAAAGAACTGCCATCATCAAAGCGTTTAGTAGCGTACCCATCTTGTTGATGATGGTATGGCCACCACCGCTGCACTGGACACAATTTATTTGTTGTCTTGATGTCTATAAGGCTAATCGTCGTGCGATTACTAGAAGCGAGAGATGTCGAATCTTGAGGTCAAATGATATGAAAGTTGCGTTCGAGGCGCTCCACGAACAATCTTTCATTACGTAGACTCGAATTCTGAAAGCAGCGATAATTGAACCGCACTGGACTTTGCGGAATTCACACTGAATCACAGACAATATAATTATGACGTCATGTCGTTCTCTTTTTTTCTGTTGATGTTGATGTTGTTATTACAGATTATTACAGATTATTTAGTACACGGTGTTCCTATTGGTGATGGCAGGTACTACTACTGCACACAAACGCGAAGCAGGTGTTTATTTCCTGGCGAAGACCTTGACGCCATTATCGTGCTCATGTTTCTGAAATAATGACAATTGTAACTTCCCGATAAGTACTTGCCTATCGTGTAGTACTAAAGAGAAATTTGGTTTTTGAACCAATATTTGATTGATCTATTATGTAAAAGGTCATGGGAAAAAGGTCAAAAATTCATCAATTAATTGAGATAATGATGTTCTTATTGCAACAAAAATCAAAAATACAGAAATAATAACTAATAAAAATAAAATTTAAGACACACTAAGAAACTGGTATTTATGTATCGAGTCTACAACAATAACTGCACAATAATGTTTCTGTTCCAATTCGAGTGCAGGTACTAAAACGAAGGAATTGCCTACATGATTGAGCGTAGTACCATTTCGTTCGAAACGATCTTCCAATTGAAAATGTGAAAAACATTCCAGATAATGATTCTCCCAACGTTCCTCGCAATATTTCCCACAAGGAATAATGGTCGAAACGCACCTAGCCGAAGTATTGAAAGGACATTCGACAGTCATATTCATCCTGGATACACAGAATATAGTACCGTTCAGTAGACAAACAGTTTCCGTATTTTCCACACATAAAAATTTCGCTTTGGTATGACAAAATTGGAGTTCATCCACATCAAAAAACGCGACGGGCGAAACCTTGTCCTTCTCGAAATCGCCATTAACGTAGCGCGCCTTCTCGTAAGTGAAATCCATTCTGGTCATTTGATGTAAAGCGTAATCGAGATAATTATCGAGAGACGAATTATATTTGGTGTGGAAAATGTGCCCCAATTTTTGGTAATAGCGTTTCCTGGGTTCCTTCACAGCTCCGTGGGCGTAATGGAAGTCCTCCGGATGCGGCGCTATCTGGTAATACCCCCCGAAATACCCGATTTCGTAATAATCCGTAATTGGTATCTCATAGGGGGTGATATCGGTTACTTCCGTCAGGTTGGCAGTCGTGGTTTCAGTCTCATTCAAGTTGGTAATCGTGGATTCCGTCTCGTTTAAGTTGGCAGTCGTGGTTTCTATAGTGGCCGGTTCGTCCTCCTGGGCACCAATAAAACTAATGGAGACAATTAAAACCGTTACAACCCACTTCAAGTTCATGTTTACTACTGAAACGTCAATTGCTACAGAACATGTGTGTAGTTTCGATCTCCGGTTATTATTTAGTAAAATTATCTCGAAAAAGTATTTTCAGGTCAGGCTCTTTAATATCAATTTTGAATTTATCTTGCGACCCGCATATGTATGTCGCTCATTGCGGATAATAGTGATGATCGCCTAATTAAGGGCGCACGTTTTCAATTAAGAAGATTAAAAGGACGAACTAATTGCATTGGACGTGTTTTCCCGACGTCCGTCCACACGTCCGTCCATCCATCAGGCGAACAAACATCTACGATAATCCTCGATGGTTTTTACGATATAAATTTCGGTGGAAATCTCCGGGAATGAGTTTTTCGAACTTGGCGACTCGGAAAAACACATTCGTGGTCGCCCCATAAAAGAATCAGCGGGAAACTCCGGAAATCGCCTCGAATCCATAACGCTAAATTTTGTTTAATTATCGGGCGCAATCGATAAATCGGCAGCAACCAGCAGAGCGCCACTTATGCTCGAATGTAAAGAGCCTCCGATTTAATTGGGTTTCTCCAGGTTGCAGCTCAGCATCCTCTCTTTATCCATCCGTCCGAATTCCGATCGCATTTTAATCCGATAGCGAGAGCGCCGTATTTAGCCCCCGAAGCCAATGAAACGTCGATTAATCACCATCAAGTGGGATTTTATGCCTTAATCCCCAATACGAAAGCTCCACCATATCTTTTCGTAATATTTCAAGTTCCTTTATGCTCTCGGTAATTCACACCGGCTAGCAGTCAAAACGACCCGGAATGCGTGATAAGACGGAGCTTTCATTTAGGGACGCTTTATCTCGATCCGTTCGTGGGGGTCAATGGTGCGCTTTTTTCGGCGTGCGATCTCTGGGTGTGTAATCCAATTTGGCCCGTCGCCAAAAATGCGATGATAAGACGCGCTTTTTTCCGCGAGAAAGTGTATCTAATATTCTCATGCATATTATAAATTTAGGTCGGTTATATTTTAAACCGCGGTTTATTATTTTAACGTGTCGATATGTTTTAAAACATAAACAGGACATGTTTCGCGCTCATATATATTTCGATCGATAATAATTTCAGTTACCGTACGATCTCCGTCTCGGATCGTCTTGTATTTTGCTCGGGCGGAAAAATGCAGACAAACAGTTTCCCCGCAATGGGGTTGACGATAATAATAACAAGCGTCGGTGGTGGCTTGAAATAACAATGCGCTGGTTTTTCACAAGTAAGATATGGTTGAATCAGAGTTAATTAAGGGATAACGAAAAGTTTTCGCTATTATTATTGTTTGGTTACCTGGTTTAATGGAGATGCAGGGGGAAAAGTTTAAAGTCGGTGGTGATGGCGAACCTTAATTAGTGCTCAAAGGGGTGGCTTTTTTCCGAGGTGTTTGCGCTCGCGATTGCATTACGGCGAAAGCGAGTTGAGTGTACTGAAAACCATCGAGTTTGCGGGCTGTTAAAATTATTTTTAGCCGCGCTTTAATATCGAAAAGTGCGCATTTTCTCCACGGAAATCGCCGGATTTTCCAGCGTCGGCGATTACATGTTTTCGTGTGTTTTTCGCAGAGAGCGCGGGCGAGGACGAGGATGAGACGGGATCGGGGATGGTGTCCCTGGGAAAGTCCGGGACCGCCGACACCTGCATAGAGATGCCGCGGCCCGATAACATCGCCACCACGTGCCTCCTCGAGAAGCCCATGATCGATAAGAAAGTTAAGGTGAGTCGGAGTGACACGCAAATTGTCACAATATCGCCGCCCGAACGTAAACACCGGCACAGATTCGCCGTTTTATTATTTCGCACCGGCCGGGCGACGTTTTACGACTTTAATCGTAAAATATGCGGCGTAAAAAATTCGTTCATTCCGACCCCTTTCGGTCCTTTTGCACGGCACACTGGGTACACAAAGGAAAATTGGAAAGATGGATGGGGAGGACAAGACGAGATAAAACGAAACATGGAAACGAAACGGCGCTGTTTCGGGGCTCTTAATCATCCGGAATGGCACGATTCCGAAAACTCGAATTTTTCGATTCAACATGGTCATTCAATAATTTACTGAAAACGCTCGAGGATTGCGCGAAAGCTAATACAGGGTGTCACTTGGTCAAATGAGAATTACACATATAAGCAATTTTCATCAATTTTCCATCACCCTTACGAATAATAGTGTAAATATCACATGACACACTGTATGATTATTGTTATGCTTTATGCAGATTCAATTTCAAGTTCAAAGCGCCACTAGCATAGTGGGAGCTTTTGAGATAGCCGAGATCCCAGCGAAAACTGAATCTGAGGACGACAACCCCCTCGCTAATGGTTAGCATAAAAGGAGTCAGAGACCGTAAACTTTTTCCATTTCCTGATGGGGGTGGGTGAAAACTAGAAACGATGGTGGATGTTGCGGTTTGACGGAGGATCCATGCGAATCCGAGCGAATTGTTCACAGAAAATTAAACCGTCGTAAAACTTATAGTTACACTACACGGCGGAACCAGCGCCAAACAATTTCACATTAAAAACGCATCCTGTCGTAAAGCACGAACGAAAATTGAAACTGAAACTAGAAAAATCGCAAGCGTCAGTCCGGACTAAATCTGTCTCTCACAACAAAAATTTGTCGGTTTTGAGCGAATCGAGTTCCTCGTCTAATTCGGGCCATCCGCGGAGTCAAAATAAGACGACTTCCGAACCGACGGTTCCACGCATTGTCCTTCGCCTTATTTAATTTAAATGGAAATTGGGACGTCGTCGAAAATTACGTTTTCACGTTTCGTCCTCCACCCGACTAAATACTAGAGGCGATTGTCGGGCTCCACTTCCAATTCTCAACCCCGCAATCGAGTTAATTCTTCGGCGATAATTGCGGAACGAAATCGAATTCCAACGAGTTACCATCAGTTTTCCGGGTAAACTGAACTTTCAGACGATGCGCTTTCATCTCCCCACTTTACTCTTCTAATACATTAGAGTTTACTTACTCTAGACTATCTATAAAGCATTTCAGTTATATCGTCGGAGGAACGGAAAACGTGGAAATGATAATGTATAAAGTGGTCATTACAATTTTCTTTATAACGACTGGACTTTTGAGTGGTCCATTATGAAAATCCGGAACTCGATCGATCTCGGAAATCCCGCATCTTCTGGCGCTTTTCGCTCGTACATCCGATACTCAAACAAGCTCGATACCTTTTCCAGAGAGCTCCGGCTGCATGTTGGCGTGTTATATTACGTGATTTATACGAATTTGTAATGAATCACTTGGCTCAAACGAAAGCGTGATGTGTGTGCGGCTCGGTTTTAGGGAAATTCTATAAATCTTGCAGCGGACCACGGCGGACGGCTCGGGTTTTCCGGATCCCGGAAAGCCGGGCAAACATCCACCAAACGACCGCGTAAATGTTCGCAACTCGAACCGCCACTAGACGAAATTTGGTAAATTCTCACGTACCGAACGCATTCGTCGTATTCGTTTCGACCTAATGAAACCCACACGGACCGCGAGTTAGCAAACACAGACATTTTCAAGTTTCAAGTCTCGACAGGATTATATCGCGAAAACAGATTCAATTTTCGCCTTCCCTAATTCGTGGGGGAATTTTATCAATTCGCCAAAACCCGGACCGAATGCCAATTCGATCCACTGCCAAAACCGACCGCCCGGTTCGAAAGGATAATTGAAACGGTTTTTTCAAGCTGTCTTCCTGACCGTTTCCCGAACCCGACAGCCGTCCATCTCGCCCGACCCGAAACGAATTAAAACGTGTCCGGAATTCGACCCGATAACCGTATGAATCGCCGAAAGTCACCGAAAATCGGCCAAGATCGCGGAAAATCGCCTAATCGTCATAGGCTAATTTGGAAAGTAGCGATTATCTAAGCTTTTACGTCCACATATCCGATATTCAATTCCGCTTTACTTGTACGATATGATGGTTCGTGCGTAGTTTTACGTAAAAGCTTCCGAATTCCCTTGCGAACGACTTTTTCCAAGCTCATTCACTGGAAAAAAGCTGCGAATGCGGTTCGTTTTAATTGACGTATTCACATCAGTACGCGATTATTGTACGGTATGTGTGTGCGGTGAATCCGCGTTTTCATTGTGTTTTCCGAAACTCTATAAATAAATCATCCGTGTGCATGTGTTATTATTCTAACGACTAAAGCTCCTGCCCCATCGAGAGAATTATTGTTTGTGCAGAAATCGCGCATATTTCGATTTGTACAGCCTGATCCCATACTCTACCGACAACGGAAACTCGAAATACACGAGTCACTATTATCCATTCAGCTTTGTAGTGCGGAATTAAATCGAAATTTGGTTTTGTTGGGGTTTGTCAGGATTTTGTAACTTGGAAATAGTTCCGCACTACATAACTGAATCGACTTTAGCTGACTTTAGTGTATTGAAGCAAAAATTCAGGAGAATGCTTCAAATAAGACAAAGTCTAAATGTGACGCCCTGTAGCTTTAGGCCTTCTTCATCCTTAATCTGGAGTAGAAATCACCCCTTGAGCGTGTTGTAATTTTTTGCGATTTTTAGTTGGCGGATGATCTCCATCCCCTATTTGCGGGTGTTTACATTGGCGGGGATCCGACCGGCTCGTTTAATTTAATTGGTGGCGGTGGTGACGTATCGTTTTCCGGTGTGGCACGTTATTATTATTATTATTACCGATGGTTTTCCATATTTCACTGTTTCTGCGACTGAAATGGAAAATGCGCTTTTCTGTTGATCGGAACAGAGACACAGCATCCACGGCATGATGGAGGAGGAGAACGTCATCAGACCTCATCAGGAAATAGCGCAACTCTCTCTGGAGGAGAAGAAGTTCCTTCTGGCGGTCGAAAGGGGAGATGTCGCTTCCACCAGGCGGTGAGTTAATTAAATCGTATTGTGCCGCGATACCGCGATTATGTGTTCGGTTTTGTAGTTATAATGTGTATATTTTGTCAATAACAGACTTCACTAGACTAAACACAATTAACTTTTCCAATATAAACCGGAGAGCTTATTGTTATTTGTTACCGTTTGCACCGATGCGGTGTCGATTGAGAACATTAAGGAACGTTGTTAGTAACCGGAATTGCGGGGGACACGATATTCCGGGCATCACCGGAACCGGACTTTCTCGATAAATTACGTCCGGCTAACGCGAAATTGAAGAATATGTTTCTCATTCGTGGAGCCACCCCCTCTGCATGACACCTCGGGGAGACATCAGACACTTTCTCACTGTCTCGTTGCTTATTTACGTCATTTCTACCCCCGATCTCAGCGATACAAAGTTGAGGATTGGGTTTCGCCTTATAAACTCCATAACACGAAACGGAACGGTTCTAATCCCGCTAACCAAACAAACATGCCGGCACTTTGACGATAACGATATTCAAACAACCGCGAAAAGGAATCGAAGATTGTTCTCTTGGAAAAAATCCCGTAAAACAATAATGGTGAGTCTTTTCACAAATTTCACCGGAATACACTTCCATTATCGCCGCGATATGGCGGGAAGCGCCAAATTGCCTCCTGCTTTCACACAGGAGTCGTCCCAGAGACTCAGTAATGTAGCGAAAAAGTCGCGCTTTTAGCTTTAGAGAGGCGAGGCGAAATTCTCTCCCGGTTTTACTCTGAATTATTAAAATCACGTACCGAATTTACTGCTAATTCCACCATGCAGTGCACACAATCGCAATCATTATTGCCTACCCCGGAATGTAAAGCAGCTACGAAAGTGTCATTATTCCCTCATATTTGCAGAAATCTCGACTATAACCGAATACGTAATCGTTAACGAATCGTGCAGGATCGGCTTCGATCGGGCCCGATTCGTGAGCTTTTACCGCATGCCCCCTGTAGTAATTACGGCCGATTAGTTCCCAGGAGCTAAAACGGACAGATCGTAAAGCGATCGTAAACGTTCTTTTACGGCGCATTATTTGAAAGCCCTCGATTAATCCGGCGCACTTTTATTCAAGAATGCTGCAAAAGGTGGAGGAGACCGGTTACATCAACATAAATTGCGTGGACCCTTTAGGCCGCAGCGCCCTTCTGATGGCGATCGATAACGAAAACTTGGAAATGGTCGAACTCCTCATCGAGCACAAGGTCGAGACGAAAGACGCTCTGTTGCACGCCATCTCCGAGGAGTTCGTCGAGGCGGTCGAGGTGCTGCTGGACCACGAAGAGACCATCCATAAACCGGGCGAACCGCATGTAGGCCTCTCCCTTTAGAAACTTCGAAGGGCTGAAATACCGTTAGGGTTTTTATTTCATTGCAGAGTTGGGAGGCCCTGCCCGCGGACACTGCGACCTTCACCCCGGATATCACGCCTCTCATCCTGTCGGCGCACCGGGACAACTACGAGATCATCAAGATTTTGTTGGATAGGGGAGCGACTCTGCCCATGCCTCACGACGTCAGGTACACTCGCGGAACTATTTCAAGGGACCTTTGAAGTGTGTAGGCAACCAAACGTACGCGGAATTTTAGTCCTGGCGTGAACGGGCTTTGTGTTGACAACTCAATATCGTGTCAATCTCTATAAGATCCTATCATTATCTCTATAGGGAGAGTGCAAATGATTTAATTCACTTTTAACAGTTTTTGCAGGAAATTTGATACATTTCTTGGTGTTTTAATAGTTGAAATTGTCATTTGTGGGTGCTATGCTCAAGCAGTACTAAATTTTCGTGTATGTTTGGTTGCCTACATTCGGCGCTATAATGAAGGTGTCCCTTGAAGCAGTTTTCCAAGTATACGTGGAGCGCGCTTTTTTCCGGGCTATTCATCCCTCCTCATAGAAAAAACCGTCTCCCATTAGGCAGGAATTCAATTTATACGAGTATAACAGTAATTGCGGAAATTTCCCGGGGATGATGAAAGCTCCTGGGGGTTATTAAGCTCTCGACTCTATCATTCTCGAGTTTATGGCAACCCCACGCGGCACCTCCTCGCGTTACCAAAACGCCCGGTACAAAGTGATTACGTTTGTGCGAAAATCGGGAATTCCTTCCTCCTAGACGGGAGAGAGCGGTAATTACCGGGGGCTCGCTTTATTCACAGATGCGGCTGCGACGAATGCGTCACTTCTCGCATGGAGGACTCCCTGCGGCACTCGAGAAGCCGGATCAACGCGTACCGGGCCCTCGCCTCGCCCTCTTTGATCGCGCTCTCATCCAAGGACCCCATCCTGACGGCCTTCGAACTGTCCTGGGAGTTGCGCAGGTACAGGAAGTTCAATTCAGGTTGCAATCGGCTCAAGTGTTGATCAATCAGGTTGAGCTTCATGGAGCACGAATTCAAAAGCGAGTACCAGGAGTTGCGGAAGCAGTGCCAGGATTTCGCCACGGCTTTGCTCGACCACACTCGAAGTTCCTACGAATTGGAGGTGCTCCTCAATCACGATCCTACAGGGCCGGCCTTCGAGCACGGGGACCGGATGCACCTGAACCGGCTGAAACTGGCCATCAAGTTGCGCCAGAAAAAGGTGAGTCCTCGAAAGGATAATGACGAGCTTATCGCATTATCGAAAAAACGCTGTGTAATTTTGCACCCGGTGTAACTTTGTTTTGTCTATTTGTGTACAACTGAATCGATAATGGAATCAGGTGCGGATTTTACACAATGATATCGCCTTTTTAGTCGCATCTCGATTCTTATTCCGCGAAAATAAGTCATTATGAGAGCGCATAATAACAAGTTTCGTGTTATGATCCTGGTGATTTCCGGTTTATTATACCAACCGGAAACGGCACAGTCATCACCGAAAGGTAAGTTTTGAAACCGCATTGGTGTTGTTAGTTTGTAACGGATTATTAACGGCCCGATTGGGAACGGCAAGTTTACGATTCCGTCGAGGGCGCCCTGCTCGACTTTTTCGCAACGAAACGTTTGGAGTCGTTAAATCCGTTGAAAAATTACCGACTACCGCATCTGTTCCGGGGCGAAAATAACGGCCGAGGTTACGATTCGGGCGAAGTGTGCGCCCTGTGTAATCTGGTGGTGAGCCTCGTCTTGAACGAGAGAGCTTTGGGAGCTCCTCGCGATATTCTGTTCGAGGAAGTTGTCGCGATATGCGACGCTTTCGACTTGGAAACTTCGAGGGTGTGTTCCGGGGCCGTATCCATGCACATCGTACGTATACGGAATGCGATTATGATCGTTACTACCATTAACTTCTTGTGCGTCAAAAGGACACCTTCTTGTACATCATGGATAACAAGTCTAATCTGACTTCGGAGAGAGTTTGCGGATCCGTACTGCAGAATATCGGCTGTGAATCGTCCGATTTTGAATGGAGCATTGACTTACCACCGGGTGTCTCCAAAGAAAGACCACAAGTAAGCCAATCAGCGCATACGTGAATTACCAAAGGTAGTGGACATATCCGGATATTTGGACATCCGAATATCAGGATATACGGATCCTATTTTTATTTTAACGCTCTTAATCTAAATCGCAACAGTTGGACAATCCCAGCGAAGGTTCTTTCCAAATTTTGCAACTTTCGGATATCCATTACGACCCGTATTACCTTCCGCAAGGTAACGCGGCTTGCGGTGAGCCGATTTGCTGCCAAAGTGACCAAGGCGACCCCCGATCGCCCGAAGATTCTTGCGGCTTTTGGACCGATTACCGCCTTTCCGACGTCCCCTGGCACCTGATCGAAGAAGTGATCGCCCAAGTAGTCTCCGAAAACCATTTCGACTACGTCTACTACACCGGCGACGTGGTCAGCCATCGGGTCTGGGAAACGAGCCGCGAAAACAATTCGCGCGACATTTCCAGGCTTTACGACTATTTCGGGTCGAATTTCCCGGTTCCGGTTTTCCCGATATTCGGCAACCACGAGCCTCATCCGATTAACGCGTCAGTACGGGCGGCGTTCGCGTGGCGAAACGGCTCTAATTGGGTCGAATTGCAGTTGGCCCTCTGTCGATGACGTCGATGGCGCACTCTCCACCCGGTGGCTGCTGGAATTGGCCGCGGCTTTGTGGGAGCCCTGGCTGGGACGGGAGGCCGCTGCTACGATACTGAAGGGCGGTTATTACACCGTCACCCCCAGACCGGGCTTCAGGATCGTCGGGCTCAACACCAACGTCTGCTACACCGATAACTGGTCCTATAATTCACCTGCGGGGGCCTGTTTCTGACCTAGAAAATTCTTTGTAATTGTAAGTCGCGTTCGGTATCTAGTAAATTTTAGTGGCCGATTCAAAGGTGTCAAAGATGATGAAAGCATCCGTACTTTATTCACACTGAGAAAACTGCAGCAAAACACTGAAAACTTCTCACCTCGTGCTCATTAAACTAGTAATTATTCGAATACGACAGATGCTGAACGCAACCTTTACAATTACAAATGATTGTGTAGATCAGAAACAGCCCCACCTCGAATATTTTCACCATAATGAATGAAATATTAAAGGTGGCTCATCTACAGCGACGAAGATCCGTTCGGGCAGCTGAAATGGCTCGTGGAAATTCTGGCCGCGTCTGAAATTTGCGACGAAAGCGTCCACATTTTGGGGCACGTGCCCACGGGAAGCGCCTCGTGTCTCAAAGTGTGGAGCAGGGAGTATCGCAGGATAGTCGAGAGGTTTTCTCAGATTTTCGATCGATTACGATGGAAATATTAAAAATTACGGATCATCGTTACAGGTTTTCTAACGTAATCACGGGACAGTTCAACGGGCACACTCACGAAGACGAGTTTCATGTCTACTATAACCGATCGGAGCCCCTGGGGGCGATAGGGGTCGCTTTTAACGGAGCCTCCGTAACTCCGTACAGCAACTCCAATCCCAGTTACAAACTCTATCGTGTTGACGACGACACTTACGTAATAAATCTCAAAGTCGTTGTGTTTTTACTCTTTCCTGAACGAGAATAATTCCAGACCTTGTTAGATTATGAAGAGTGGACGTTCAATCTAACTCTCGCCAACTCAAATCCGGGAGATAAACCGAATTGGTATAAACTCTACTCGTTTGTCGAGGCTTACGGCGTCGGCAATCTCCAGGCCAAAGAAGTGGCGAAAGTGCCACTAGAGATGGCTGGGAATCACTCGCTTCTAGACGATTATTATCGGTATTTTCGTTGTGTTTTTAAAAGACGAAAGCTTCAAAGTGGCAATTTCAGGTTTAAATACCGTAACGGGGACGCCGGCTTGAAGATTCCCTGCGAAGATTCGTGTAAACGCGAGCTTTTGTGCGATATAGTGACGGCTCAATACGGGGACGACACCCAATGCAGATATTTCCTCGATATTTACGATCGATGAAACCGTAAGAAAATATTACAGCGCCGAGTCGAGGGAAATCGTCTTAGGTATTGTCGCTAAATTTTACAAGATAATAAAAGCGTTCAGCCATCCGAAGTGTTTCCTTATTTTTTACAATGCTATCAGAAAACAATCAAAATCGACCTTGGTACAGGACGACCTCAAGATACACTATCTGATAACCCGTTTAGAACAAAGTAATTTGTTGTCGAGATTATAATCTACACCATTTTTAATTATTGCGGTATCAAGTGCTAAAAGATCTGATAAAAATCTGTTTTGATTCGAATTTTGAGTCACAATCAATACAGCAGAGTTCGATTCGCTTCTTCTGCGTTAAGATGTCCAATTTTAATTGGATTCCGGTTTTTGTTTTACTAATTCTGAGCAGCTCCCTTATTGTAAAAGCTTACGATTACAGCGAGGGTAAGTAATTTGAAAATAATTCTTCTTTGTAATTAATTCAGTTATAATTTTCAAGAAAATTATGAGTTGGTTAAGAAAGGCCTGATTGAGTATTTCGATACTAAAACCGTCCCGGATTACCTACTGAAAGCTGTAGAAACTTACAAGTTACCTCAAGTATTCCGGGAGGAAATGGAGGATCATTATAGAGAAATTGATAACCAAGTTTGTGGATTATGTCGAGTGGTTGGGGATTTAATAATGGCGGAGCATTTTCTGGGAGTCAGCAACGAACTTCTGGGAGTTGAAGTCATCCTGTTGTGCACTCTTTTAGGTATCGAAAACGAGAGAGTTTGCGCCGGAGTAGTCGGCTTAAATCTTGTAAGTATTTTACAGTTTTCTTCGGTACCGACTTATCGAAAAAAGAAACTTTCAGGATATAATCGTGTATATTTTCGATAATAAACCGAACACGACCTCATCGAGGTTCTGCGCTACCCTTTTCCAATCGCTGAATTGCCAAACCGACGACGGTTACGAATGGGAAATCCAAATCCCGAGCGGAAATAGCGCGGACAGACCCGAGGTACTCGCGATTAAAATCCGAACCATTCTATGTTACAACTCTTAATTTGCAGCTCGATTCCCCTGGCGAGGACCATTTCAATGTTTTGCAAATCTCGGATTTTCACGTCGACCCGATGTACCAACCGGCCGGTAATGCCGATTGCGGCGAGCCACTTTGTTGCCAATCTGACCAAGAAGCGCCGACTTCTGCAGAAAACTCGTGCGGATATTGGACGGATTACCGTGATGCCGATTCGCCTTGGCATTTAGTTGAAGAGACCATCCGCCAAACTCAGACGCATAACTTTTCCTACGTCTATTACACCGGCGACATAATAAGCCACAGAGTCTGGGAGACCAGCAGAGAGGGCAACACCGACACCATAACCAAACTGGTCACACTTTTCAGAGACAGTTACGATGCACCCGTTTACCCGGTTTTCGGAAATCATGAGCCGAATCCTCTGAACGTTTGGATACCGGAAGAGGATAACCCGGAATTCGGCACGCAGTGGCTCTTCGAGCTGGCGGCGGATCTCTGGTCGCCCTGGTTGGGCGAATCGACGAAGGAGACGATCCTCAAGGGCGGTTATTACACCGTGAGTCCCAAGCCGGGATTCAGGATCGTGGCCCTTAATGGGAATCTCTGTTATACGGACAACTGGTGGCTGGTTTACGACGACGTCGATCCTTTCGGGCAATTAGAGTGGCTCGTCGAAGTGCTGCTGCAGGCCGAAGAAGCCAAAGAGAGTGTTCATATTCTGACGCACGTTCCTCCTGGGACTTCGTCCTGTCTTAGCGTTTGGAGCAGGGAATTCAGGAGAATCGTTGAAAGGTAGCGATTTTATTTCAGAAAATATGAATTTAAATATCCCGGCGCATTCGCCAATATTTTACAAAACGTGCGCTTCTTCACATTTCGCGCTGTATAATCTAAACGAATCGAGATACAGAAAAGAATAAATAACCAGTCGAAAGTAGAGTCTCGATGATCGAAAAGGCACCTCCAACATTCAAAATCGGGCACATTTCAATGATAAATTACAGCGTTCAAACACGAGAGACATGATAAATTGACTCGCCTCCGTAAAGCATTTATTTTTCGCCGTAGTGGGTTATTGTGGCAATAATCGGAGAGAAAACAGCCGGCGGCACTTTAGTTTCGTACAAATGGCAAACGAGAGAGGTACACGGTTTTATTTCCAGGTTCGCGAACACGATAACCGGGCAATTTAACGGGCACACTCATAAGGACGAATTCCACATTTATTACAACAGTTCCGAGACGACCCAGGCGATCGCCGTCGCATTCAACGGAGCTTCGGTCACACCTTTCAGCTCATCAAATCCGAGTTACAAATTGTACCAAATCGACGATCAAGTTTTCGTGAGTGCCACTTTCATACATGGAGACCGAATCCTGAAAAAATATACACCAATTTCATATTTTAGACGGTTCTGGATTACGAGGAGTGGACTTTCAATTTGACCCTAGCGAACTCGAACGGCCCGGAAACCGCCCCGGATTGGTATCAATTGTACACGTTCAAAAGCGCCTACGGTGTCGAGAACTTGCAGCCGAGCGAAGTCGGGAAGGTGCCGTATAAAATGGCCGAGAACCACACGCTGCTCCAACTTTACAACCAGTAAGAGTGCAGGAATTGGATCGGCGACAGGAGGATAAAGTTTGTTCTTTCCGCAGGTTTCATTACCGCAAAGGCGACGCCGGCCTGAGTCTAGGATGCGACGAAGAATGCGAAAAGAAGTATCTGTGCTCGATCACGAGGACGCATTTCTCGGACGAGACTCAATGCGAATTCTTCCAGCAGCTCTACGACAAAAACTGAAATAAATCTTTTTGAAAAATACGTCTTTTATCATTTCTCGTCTCGCGCGATTTAGCTGGGACAATCAATTACGAGAAACCGACCTATAAGGGCTCGCCTGATGTACGGCCCTTCCGCTCTCCCCCGAATCAGCTCAGACGTATCGTAAATTATTCGAAACGGGTTATTTTTCTCCCTCGGCTTTGATCACGTAAGGAACTGAGGAATTCGGCCGCGCCGCGGATTGTTATTATTGGTGAGTCGATTTTAAGGGCGGGTTTATTAGGGCAACAACCTGAAACGGTGCCAGCGGCACGGCGTCGCACCTTTACGAAATGCACACTCATTAAAAATCCATAAAAGTGCAATTTCGAACGATGAACTCCGGATTTATGGCTGGACGCCCCGGAACGATACCGATTCCGCTCCGGATACGCCGCACGACTTTTACTACACGACCGGAGGAGGAAAAATCGAATCCGGGGGGCACAAAAGAACCCAATCTAGACCGGGAACATTTCGATTTCGTTCTTCGACAACATTATCGACGTTCCCGTGTGCAAGTTGAGCGTACACAACGTGTGTGCGTTATTAACGTTGCACTTTCGCAATATGCGCCCATATTGACTATGAAATTTAATAACGCATCACAATAAAGCGTCTTCGAATGACGTGCCCTAGAACAGCCGAAAATCGATAACCAAATCAGACAATTACCAACTGAATTCAAACATTAACTACCCCCAGTGATCAGACCAAAGTCCATATACTCATCGGGGAATTAACGTATAAGAGGATTGCGGCATTCGAATTGTAACCAACTTGAACTATTATTATGCATACCTGAGTACAATGGTGATGATGACTGAAGTACGTAAATTTAATCGTGTTTAATAAGGGATGAAGGATCAAAAGGCCAATATCAGTAAAAAGTTTCCTTATAATAATCGGGTAATGAGATGGGCGCTCTTACAATGAGTTTCGAGCCTCGTTGAAGAAGAAAATTTCTCGTCCGCAGAAAGAAAATCGTCGGTCGAAACTTTCAAAGGGAGGCTCGACTCGTAATGAAACTCGCGACCTAATCGCTTCCGAAAGCAAGGGGTTTATCGAAAAAGTCGCTTCAATTAATATTCCAAAGTGACGCTTCAAAATCCTTATACCTGCGCCGGAATATCGTCACTAGTTTTTTCGTTGAATAAATTTGAATTTAAACACGAAAGATCTGCTCGATTTTAATTTATTCCGTGAGTGGTTTTAGAGGGGGATGATTTTGGTGTTTATTTGCAGTTTGTGGCGCATTCGAACGTGCAGCAGTTGCTCGCCTCGATCTGGTACGAAGGGCTTCCGGGCTTCCGGCGCAAAAATATGGTCCTGCAGGCGATGGAAATCGTCCGGATCGGAATACTCTTCCCGTTTTTCTCCATAGCGTACATCGTGGCACCTCATTCCGTTATAGGGCAGACGATGCGCAAACCCTTCATCAAGTTCATATGCCATTCCGCCTCATACTTCACGTTCCTATGTAAGTACTTGCGCCTTTCGAGACCGGGCGAAACGGAGAGACGGTGACCGAATTCGACGTAATTAGAAAATAACAGAATTCCGGATCAGGTGGGCTTATATTCGCCTTGAGGGATTATCCGGGTGGCACCCAAAGCGGATATAAAAACACCGAAAGTACATTCAATTCCGCGGTAACCTCGCCCTTTTTCATCAATTTATACTTTATATACTTATCGATTTTATTTTCTTTTCGTAATATTTCTGCAGTTATGTTGATCTTGGCGTCGCAAAGACAATACCTGCAGACACTCTTCTTCGATGAAGACCCCAGCGACGTGTATACCCAAAGGGGAGCCAAACCCTCTCTAGTGGAATGGATCATTCTCGCCTACGTCTCGGGTGAGTATAAATCTTGGAAAAAGTTTGCGTTATATCTCTTCCGATACAGAAAAGTCGACTTATTATTGATCTGTAGGGGGCGGGATATTTCTGGTTTGTTTTCGAGATTGAATAACGATACGTGAACCGCCGCGAGCTTCGAGCTTTCGTCTTATTTATTCGGCAAAGTTTCGAGTTTTAAATTCGGCTTCCCCCCCGAAGTCCCGCACTTTTACCTCACGCAAATCTGGCGGCCTTGGGGTTGATAACGCAATAACCGAAAAATATACGATACCCCCTCACATCGTCAGCCTGTTGGATTGCGAATCCCTCGCCTTTTAGCTCGTCAGCAATTTTATTCCCAATAAAAAGCGACAGGGAGAAAATCGCGCTGACACCCCATTTCCCCGTAAACCTTTATCAAAACCCAAGCGATAATCCCCGAATTCACCCGAGTTTGCCGAGTAAAAACTGGTTACTATGTGTCTAAATTGCGATAATTCTTGTTCGAAGGGTTGATTTGGAGCGAGATAAAGCAGTTGTGGGACGTGGGCTTGGAGGAGTACGTCAGGGACATGTGGAACGTGATCGACTTCATAACGAATTCCCTGTACGTCGCGACTGTCGCCTTGAGGGTGGTTTCGCTTTATCAGGTACGAGATACCGTAATAGGGCACCGGTTCGCGTCTTAAGGGCCCGTCTCTCTGTCAAAGGTGCAACAAGATCCGAACGCCGCCGCCGTCAAGCGGGAACACTGGGACGCCTGGGACCCCATGCTCATTTCGGAGGGCCTCTTTTCGGCCGCCAACATTTTCAGGTGATTGATTTATCTACCCCGCTGTTCCGGTTACCCGTGACACTAAACTCGACGGGGAGGAATTAATCCGGATATGCGGATCACGTCCGGATGATAATTCGCGTTTTGAATCCCGTTTTTTTGTTATTCAGTCCAGTAAAGATGCGTTTAGAGGATTCCTTTTAGTCCGTAAAATGTCTCTTTACGGGGAAAATTTGAAAATTCGAACATTTGTTTTCTTAGATAATCCAATACCGGACGCATGTATCTACTCCCGATGTCTCAATTAGAAGCCAATTTGAATTTTTCGTCGATATCTCGACTAATAAGAAAGTTTCGCCACTTTGAAGTTTGCGAAAATCGTTGAAATTTTCGTAAAAATTTCATGTCAAAAATTTAAAAAGCACGATTCTCGGTCAATTCGAAAGCTTTTTGCACATATCCATACTGTTTTCGATAGATTTTTCGATTCTCTTTCGATTGCCGGGTCGCCCGAATCGATATCTCGATCGGTTCAAAAGTTAGACCGGTTTCAATTTTACGAGACCGATGATTTGGTGATTTTTCGGAGGCCATAATTCACATGAAAAATTACCTTTTTCCGATGCGCTCTAGAAGCATTTCGTAGATTTTTTTACGCTCTTTCGAATGCGCGGCCGCCCATCCCGATCGGAGCTTCGGTTTGAAAGTTATGGTCGATTGAAAATTTCAAGCAAAATTTGTACCCAAAGTGATGGATTTTCGAAAAAATCGAAAATCACTAAATGTCGTCCAAATCAAAATCCAGATACTTTTCCCGATAGATTTTGAGCTAACTAAGCGATTCCCGGGTCGTGCGACTCGATAGCTCCACTAATAACGAAGTTATGGCCGTTTAAAAATTTTACTCTATTTTCAACGGTACGGCAATATTAGACGCATTTTCTCACTTCAAATGACTCAATCAGAACCCAATTTAAATTTGCCGTCGATATCTCAACAAATAAAGAAGTTACAGCACTTTGAAATTTTCAAAAAGTTGAAAATTCGAAAATTCGAACATTTTTTTTCTCAGATAAACCAATACCGGACGCATGTATCTACTCCCGATGTCTCAATTAGAAGCCAATTTGAATTTTTCGTCGATATCTCGACTAATAAGAAAGTTTCGCCACTTTGAAGTTTGCGAAAATCGTTGAAATTTTCGTAAAAATTTCATGTCAAAAATTTAAAAAGCACGATTCTCGGTCAATTCGAAAGCTTTTTGCACATATCCATACTGTTTTCGATAGATTTTTCGATTCTCTTTCGATTGCCGGGTCGCCCGAATCGATATCTCGATCGGTTCAAAAGTTAGACCGGTTTCAATTTTACGAGACCGATGATTTGGTGATTTTTCGGAGGCCATAATTCACATGAAAAATTACCTTTTTCCGATGCGCTCTAGAAGCATTTCGTAGATTTTTTTACGCTCTTTCGAATGCGCGGCCGCCCATCCCGATCGGAGCTTCGGTTTGAAAGTTATGGTCGATTGAAAATTTCAAGCAAAATTTGTACCCAAAGTGATGGATTTTCGAAAAAATCGAAAATCACTAAATGTCGTCCAAATCAAAATCCAGATACTTTTCCCGATAGATTTTGAGCTAACTAAGCGATTCCCGGGTCGTGCGACTCGATAGCTCCACTAATAACGAAGTTATGGCCGTTTAAAAATTTTACTCTATTTTCAACGGTACGGCAATATTAGACGCATTTTCTCACTTCAAATGACTCAATCAGAACCCAATTTAAATTTGCCGTCGATATCTCAACAAATAAAGAAGTTACAGCACTTTGAAATTTTCAAAAAGTTGAAAATTCGAAAATTCGAACATTTTTTTTCTCAGATAAACCAATACCGGACGCATGGATCTACTCCAGATGACACAATAAGGAGCCAATTTGAATTTTTTATCGATATGTCGACTGATAAGAAAGTTACGCCACTTTGAAGTTTGCGAAAATCGTTGAAATTTCCGTAGAAATTTCATGTCGAAAATTTAAAAAGCACGATTCTAGGTCAATTCAAGAGCTTTTCGGACATGTCTGTACTGTTTTCGATAGATTTTTCGATTCTCTTTCGATTGCCGGGTCGGCCGATATCTCGATCGGTTCAAAAGTTAGACCGGTTTTAATTTTACGAGACCGATGATTCGGTGATTTTTCGGAGCCAATAATTCACATGAAAGAGTACCTTTTTCGGATGCGCTCTAGGAGCATCCCGATCGAAGCTTCGGCTCAAAAGTTATGGTATGGTAAAGGCGGAAGTAAATCTCATTTGACGCACTATATTGGCGGACGCTGTATATTTGGCGTTTTTGAAACTGGCACTTATTTTCTAAATTGCAAAATTTTATTGATAATTCTTTTTCCGGGTTACCAAACTCATCCGGAAACATCCAGATTCGTCCTGTAAAACTCCATTTTACTGACTTGTCACATAAACATACTTTTTCCAGTTCGCTGAAGCTCGTGTACATATTTTCGGTGAATCCGCACTTGGGGCCACTGCAAGTGTCACTTTCTCGCATGGTCATGGACATCATGAAGTTCTTCTTCTTGTACATCCTGGTGCTTTTCGCGTTCTCTTGCGGCCTCAATCAGCTCTTATGGTATTATGCAGAAGCCGAGCAGAAGAGATGTCCTTCCGAGATGGATTCGCCCTCCCAAAACATCACCAAAGATCCCAACGCTTGCACCAACTGGAGGCGATTTTCCAAGTGAGATTCCTCCTTGTAATTGGAATTCGGTTTCCTGATTTTTAAAATTGGCAGCTTGTTCGAGACGATCCAGACGCTTTTCTGGGCCGTCTTCGGTTTGGTGGACTTGGAGAGTTTCGAGTTGCACGAGATCAAGATATTCACGCGCTTCTGGGGGATGCTGATGTTCGGCACCTATTCGGTCATCAATATCGTGGTGCTCCTCAATCTGCTGATCGCCATGATGAATCATTCCTACCAGCTGATATCGGTGAGAGGATTTCGGATCGGGTGATTACGGGTTCGAATGAGGTTATATCGCAGGAAAAGGCGGACACGGAGTGGAAATTCGCGAGGAGCAAACTGTGGATCAGCTACTTCGAGGAGGGCGGGACGGCCACGCCGCCCTTCAACATTATTCCGACGCCGAAAAGCGTGTGGTACGTGATCCAGTGGGCCCGCAGGAAGTTTTGCGGGCATTCGAGGGCCGCCAAGAAGGAGCACATGCGGACCATAAGGGTAAGTGAGTAATAGAATTTTTTCTGCATCAAATGCAGAAAATCAGTATGTCTGACGTCCCAGTCCTCATTTTGGTAAACCCAAATTTTTAAAACTAGGTATAACTTTGACCTCGCTTTGTCCAGGATAAATTATGCCTTCAGTGTTGAATCACTCTGTATATCGCGAATGCGAATGGGCGGATGTTTATCACCGTAATCTGGGGCGTAAACGGACACTAATTGAATTCGCGAATGCACGAAATCGGAACGTTGTGTAAATCACGCGAAATTCCCATCTCGATGCGAAATTCGTAAATCGTTTTACTTGTTTTCGCAGCGAAAAGTGAAACAGGCGAGCGAGCGCGACTTCAGATACCAGGTGAGATAACAATTATTCGGGGTGGTAAAACGGTTCATTTCACACACCGCATTTGATAATAGAGCATTATGCGAAACTTGGTGCGGAGATACGTGACGGTGGAACAACGGAAAGCGGAGAATCAGGGAGTCACTGAGGATGACGTGAATGAGATCAAACAGGACATATCAGCATTTCGGTTCGAACTCATCGAGATCCTCAAGAACTCGGGCATGAACACCTCCACCGCGCACAGCGGAATGGGTAATTGAATTTTATCACGGAAAATTTCCGACAGTTCGAGCCCGAACCGGTTCCAATTTCAGGAACCGGAGGAAAGAAGAATCGTCAGAAAGAGAGGAGGTTGATGAAGGGCTTCAACATCGGCCCTCAACCGTCGACGACGAGCGGATCTCTTCCGCCGGTGGCGGAGTTCATAGCGTCGCTGCAGTCGCATCACGAGGGTGGGCATCATCATCACGACTTCTTCGGTTCGACGCTTTCGGGGATTTTCAATTCGACCCCGTCGAGGAAACTGCATCAGCACAGCAGCACCGTGTCTTCGTCGCAGGGTAGTATAAACGAAAACGGGCAAAACCACCATCATCACCATCACCACCACCAAAGAGGATTAGGAAGGTAAAATCGGTTAATTCTCGAAGAATTACGAAACTAGAGCTTTCTGTTATTCTTGCACACAGCATGGCTTTCATAGGTGCTTTTGATGTAAGTCACGCAGTTATTATTATGTTTTTTTTTGCGAAAGTTGACGAGGTGGCGTAATGAAAATTATAAGAAAAGGCTGGAATTGTTTACTCTTTACAAAGCGCATTGGTCTGTGGTCATTTTTCAGGATTTTTTTTTCAACCAGTTTTCAATAAATTGAATGACTACGATTCATTCTTTATACATGAGATTTTCACCACACTACACTATTTTTCTAGAAAACTATTACACATCAAACTAGCAAAATACTTTAGGCAATGTCATTTTTTGTTGGTATTTGCATTTTCATTCTGCCACCTCATACACCTTTCAACATCCTTAAGGTTGCCATTTCGGATAGAGACGGTCAATTGAGGTTTCATATGAGAGTGATAAGAATGAAGATGGATAATGTTTCAAGTCTAGCTCAAAAACTAGCAAATATTTTGGACACGATTTTGGCCAATTTAAAGGGTATCCTCTTTTATTGGCTCATGTAAATACAAATTCAGTATTATGGCTCTAATTGATTTTAAGGCTTAAACTTGGATTTTCAACACAAAAATCATCTTAAAACTTGGAATTATACTCAGAGGCAATAAAAGAGAATCCTCTTCGAAGCACTCAAAATCGCATCGAGGAATATTTAGCTAGTTTTTGAGCCTGGACCGGAAACATTGATCTATCTCCATCCCTCCCACTTTCGTGTAAACCCTCAATTGACCGTCTCTATCAGAAATGGCAACTTTAAGGCCGGTTCACACGCAGCCGCGCACTGCGCACTGCGGCTGCGCAGACCCATTATTGCCGCAGTGGTTCCGCGTAAGCCGCAACACGCGAATCTCCCTAACGATTCCCGTTATTCGGCAGGTTCCACTTGAAACGCACCCATTCGCACAAACGTCGCTGGGGCACCTTGATCGAAGCGGCCAAATCGGGGAAAGTCTCCCGCCTCATCGGCCGTTCTCGTTCCGAAGATTCAGTCTGCAACAACTGCAGAGAAAGCGGCCACCGCCACCATAACAACCACAGCCACAGCAACAGCCCCGCATCGGACGACAACTCGGTCAGCCAATCGGATTCCAACCCTAGTCTGGACGTGTCGATCGTCCAAGAAGAACCCCAGCACCACCACCACGGCTTGGCGCACGGCCTGGCCCTCCTGAAGAAGAAACGGAAAAAGTTCTCGGCTTCGAGGAACACCGGAAGCCCGGCCGACGTCCCGAACGCGCCCCAGCCAACCGCGAAGAACAACCAGAAGCTGGTCAATCCCAGAGAGGTGGTGAGCGTGAAGAAGGCGAACAAGAAGTTGCCGCAAGTGCTGAAGAGGGCGTCCAGCGTGCCGACGCGCGTCCCAGAGGTGGCGCCACTGGTCGCGCGTCACGAAAAGACCCAGTCGACGCAGGAGTCGATGGAGGTGCCGAATTTGGTCCAGCCAACTCTGACGCCGTCGACGACTGAAGAGAGTCTGCACACGCAGAAGGGCGCAGGCGCTTCTTCGCGTGAGCCGCTGCTTTACCATTCGTCTTCTAGTAATCAAGCGACCGGGTCGTCGCAAACTCCCGAAGACGAGTTCGTGCGCCCGACGACGTCGCAATCTCTTCCGAAACTTCCGGGAGTTATACCGTTGAGCGGCCATAACGGGCCCGCCGGTTGGTTGTAGATATTTTTTGAATAGGATATGTATTAAATTATCGTATGATTGGGTTTTTGGGGATGAGTCAATGATTTTCTGCTTTTTTACGTGGTTTTGTGATTCGTCGAACGCACAATTTTCAAATTATTAATATACGAGGCGCTCTCTGTGAAGGAGTAGTGGAAACTTTACGGTTCGTAGAGCAGAGTTTATTTTAGTTTCGCCCTTTTCCCTGAAGGAATTAAAACACGGCGTGATATTCTAAAATTGTATTTACCTATTATAAATATCGACGAGAAAGTCATTGGCTCTTATGATTTTTTTTTCGAATTTGCGGTAATATTAGTTTTGTGATACGATTTTTAGGCACCAAATAACACGGACCACTTTGAATACAAACATTCATTGACAGGGTGATCAATGATAACGAGGAAATAATTATTATCAAATTTATTACAATATTATTAATAATAATTGATGAAAGTTCAGTATAATATTTATAAATAAGTGCCCCCTCAGACGATACCTTCTCATTATTATTCTTCCATATACACTTTCTTCTTCCTTCATTTCGTCTTATTACCTCTCCCTTACTGAGATTATTAAAAATAACCTACTTATAGAGATAGGATTAGGGCTCTAATTAAATACTCGTAATCCTAAAATAAAACACATAATACTCTCCCTAATCTAATAAACAAGAAACTTATTGTAATATGTGTAAAATAAGATTTTTTGAGAAATAAAAACGAGAGGCCTTCAATCATATTGTAGTAGTATTTCATTGCCTTAGACTACAAGACTAGAAATCGTTCAAATAAGTTATTGTTACCTAAAAAAAATAACTTATCACCATCTCTAGTCTAAAATTAATTAATTATTACTGTAAATATGCATAATGATAAATACGTGCGACTATGAAAGTGAGTAGTTATAACTTATTTTTGTTATAATAAGTCATTCATTATGAAAAAAATATCCGCCACCTAAGTACCCGAAAAATGTTAACATGTAAGAAAAAACGGTAGAAACTTTTAAATATTAAGGCCATTTTCGCTCTTATTCTACTATAAATTGTTTTGTATTCTTACTTGTTACCTCTATGAAATTAACTTACGGAACGTTCAGAAATCGATATGGCTTTACTAAAAATTTTTGAACGCACTGTATAAAATAATAATCTGGCTGTAAGTCTCAAAAGCAAAAGGTATCAGATTATTATTCAAGTAATTAATCGAATAATTGACCTATTCCAAATTGATTTCTTTAGTCAGTTGTATGCGCGAGCTTCGTCTCTTTAGATATAGGGGTGCTTATTAGTACTTTTTTATTGATTGTTTGTATCGATTATTATGAAATTTTAGTTTTTTTATTAATAAAAGCTTCATAATTATTAAACCAGTAAAGTTTTCATTCCTGTCATCAATATCATACGCGTCAAATGTGACTCGCGGAACTTCCACCGTCGGTAAAACTTTCTTTTTTTGTATTTTTTTCGTACAAAAATAAAAAATGTAAGTATTTCCCTTACTCATATCAACAAATTTTTTAAACTTGTATTTCAAGGGCTATCGTAATTGGTAAAAAAGATGAAGTTTACGGCTTCCAAACTCTGTATCGCGAGATCGGGTACTACATTTCGCGTTTAGAGCAATATGAACGAGGTAAAACTCAAATCTGAAATTCCAAAAGACGCCATTATGATTATTCCATTCTCAGCCTTGAAATTTTTCGATGAGGCCATTCGGAAAACACCCAATGACAGGCGAGCCCTTATGGGTCGGGCCAAGGCTCGTTCGAAAGCGTGCCAATATGCGGGCGCCCTAGACGACATCCGCACAGCCCTCAATTTAGATCCGGACGATTTGGTCATGTTGGCCCACAAAGCCCTCAATACCTACCTGGATTGCGAATTCGAAGACGGATTAGTCCAAAACACCCGCCTGATTCCTCGTCGAAAGAAACCGGACTCTTTCGTTATGGGAGCCATGCATGTAAGTTACAAAATTACCCAAAAATTTTAAAAAGCCCTAAATTGTGTGAAAAAGTGTGCAGATGCTATCGAGAACTGTTTGGGCGAAAGAGCGGGCCATCCTCTGCGTGACCATTACAAGATCATAAGGGAACTGGCCTGGAAGAAGAACGCGGAAGCTCAAAAACCGTACCAACCCAAGTCCAAATACAAGAAGAAAAAGAAGAAGAAGCAACTCACCGATGATCTGAGAAAGACTTTGGCCTTGGCATCTCCGAAATCGATAAAACCGACTAAAACCGGCGATTCGGCGGTTGAATTGTTGACGGCCATTCCTGAAGAAGCGCCTAATGAAGATGAAGATGGCTCAAATGTGCTAGCCGAGAAAGATTCTTGTGATCTTCATCATGGTGAAACTGGCGATGGCGAAAATCGAAGTAGCAGCTCGATTCGCGATACGGTCTACAGTAAAGAATCCGAAAAGAACATAATTCCTCCATTCCAACCATTTCCCTTTAGACCTCTACAACATTATACTACCAATATCGAGAATTATATGGCGGAGAGATATCTAGAATGTCTTTATAAGGATAAAATATTCTTGAAGAATCTGGGTAACCAACCAGGGATAGTTTGCCCAAATGTCGAAGGCACGAAAAAGATCATAAGTTTGGCGAAAAACGGTTTCAAAACCGTCCGGTACAAGCAGGAACTGTTACGAGCCAGGAGACCGTTCTACTTCATCAAATACCAAGAGGCCACTTCTTCTGCAGCGCTGAAATTGCGTCAAGAGATGGAACTGCGCCGAATGCAAGAACAGGCGATACGGGACGCCCAATCGATCGTAACAAAGATAAGACGCGCTCTGGACGACAAAAAATCGAAAATTGCGCTGGATCTGGCCGAAAAACTCAAAGTCTTTTGCGATTCGAAATCGAGAAAGATCCTGCCCGAACGCCAAAAGTACCTGGACATCATGTACGACACGGTATGCCGGGCCCATTACGACATGAAACGCCTCAACAAGGACCAGTACGAGTGGGACCAAGAGAAGCGCATCTTCAACATGTTGGGAGTGCCCTTGAGTCGCGAGCCTTCGACCGATTCGGTCATAAACGAGTTCAAGAACGTTTTCGTCGACTGGAAGAAGCAGATCAACTTGTTCGGCGAGCGGTTGAAGAAGGCGACGACTGCCGAAGAATCCGCTTGGCTCTACCACGAATTGGCCCGATTCCATCTGGAATCGAAGCAATTTGATATGGCGAGAGCGTACGCGAGGAAATGCGTTAACGAATCGAAACGTTCGGGAGATTTGAGGTGGGCAGTCAACGCCATCATGTTGATAATGAAAGTCAATGTGACTCAACATAACAAGAACGACGCTAAAACGGATTGCATAGAAGTCATCAACTTGGCCAAGGGTATCGACGATGACGGCATCAAAGAGTTCCTGGTGAAGACCCAGCAGGTCGTGGAAAAGATGGACTTTGACGATATCTTTGGCGAAAAAGTCCTTCAGGAGCGCGAAGGCAAGATCGTGCAAATGATGGCGGGTGATAAGATGAAGGACGAGGCTGCGCATCTCTTTAGAATGATTTCTGCAATGCCGGCTGCTAGAAGAATGTCCGTTATGCCAGGTATTCGATTGACAGATGAAGAAGGTGATGATAAGAAAAATGCGATCAAGAGGAGAGCTTCGATTATGCCTGGGGCTAAACCTCCACCCGAAACGTTCCAAACGCCTGCGGCTAAAAGTAAGAAGAAGGGCAAAACGGAAGACAGCAAAGGAGCCGATTTTATGGAACTCATCCAATATCACGTGGATTGATCTGATTTTTGAAGTGGCTTTGGGTATTGCGCAGCCGCAAGCCACAGTGGCTCGTATTAAAAAGCGTATTAGGCGACTCCAATTACGTAAACTAAACGAAATTAATATTATTGTAACTTTCCAAGATCGATAGCACTCAAATAAATGATTAATATACGTTCGCGTATTTAGCTAGTTGTGTTGATTGACTGAATTACGATGGGTGTAGCCATGTTTTCGAAAATTTTCCTAATTCCTGTTGAAGACCTTCCACGGACTAAGTGTTACACAGCTTATAAGATACTCTTCACATTGGCTCTGGCACTCGGGCAAATCATACGAGTTTATGATAGATTCACTTCGTCCTATCAAACAGCCAAAATCGCTACAATCCTTTTAGACATTCTAGGTGTTATTTTGTCGACTTTGATCATAATTATCGGAGTGATTTCCGAAAATTTCGTAAACTGTAAACACATTCGTAGTCTGTTTAAGAATATGAAGAAAGTCGATTTGTTTTTGAATATCCACGATTGCAGTAATCACAGTTGTGTGGAAACCTTGTTGATGAAGCATAAATGGATGTTGATTTCAGCGAATTTTGCCTTTTTCGCCACCGTTTCTTACGACATGTACGGAAATTATGCGGTTTACAATTGGAAGGATTACTTGGCGAATGCGCCAAGCAGATTGGTCAATTACAAATTGCTGATTTTCGTTTTGCAAATCTACGTAATCGCTGGAGTCATCTCTGAGCGTTTCGTTAAATTGAACACGAAAATAGAAGCGGTTATCGGTGATTTGATCGAACAAAAAGACGATTTCAGGTTGAAGAATTTGGCAATCGATTGCATGAAATGCCACGACACTTTGAGCGAATTTATGCGAAAAATCAGCAAAATCCACGGCTGGCAATTGCTCCTAATCGATAAATTGATGGCGCTGCACACTGTAGAAGCCACCCATATGGGCTGGATCTATTTCACCGGAAAAATGCACGTAAATGATGGTTTGCACGATGCTATCGTCAATATTTTCTGGTCTTTGGATTTTCTGATTTGTGGAGCTTTGATTTCGTTTTCATGTGGAAGCGCTAACAGACAAGCCAATTCCGCGATAACTGTTTGCCAAAAACTGATTGGCAAGATTGATAATTATTCCGATTATGGAGATAATAAATCATTCGCTAGAGAAATTTTGACTCAATTCTCTAGACAAGTTGACGAGGTTTCACCGCATTTTCAGACTGCTGGATACTTTGCGGTTGATTACGGTTTCTTTTTTACGATTTTAGGAAGCATCATCAATTACATGGTGATAATCCTTCAGTTTGAACAATAATAATAATATTTAGAATAAAACTCGAATCACTTAAGTAATTGGAATAAATAACATGTATTTGAAATATTTTGTCTAATTCTACAGGAGCGGCTTTCGGAATTCCGGAGCTAAATTCGATGAGATTTGCAGACACGTCCAAAGACGGCTCTGGGTGACGTAGGGTAGGATTTTGGCGACCTGCATCGACCCCTGAAACCCCAAGACGTCATTAAACTCCACTAAATCTGAAAAAAGTCGACCCGATAAATTATCGATAAGAAGGGAATCTCACCAGAAACTTTTTCTTCCTTCCGGGCTCCTGCCGGAAATAGACGAGCGAATCTTGGGGGATGCTGATGTGGGCCCGATCGTTTCCAGGCGTTAAAGATTCAAATCGGCTCGGCTGACAATCCAAATCCAGACGGACGATCCCGGTCGAGAAATCCACGCTAACCGACGCCCAAGTCCACGCTGAAAACGAACAAATCCCGATATTTCTCCCAAGTCGAAACGAAAATAAGCACCGGAGGCCTCCGGCTCCAATAATAAGCCGAATTGAAATGGTGTTGATATTTTCGATTTCGCTCCACATAAAGGAATCGTTTAAGATCGATTTCCGGGGCTTTGAAGGATACACCCAACATTCAATTTCCGGCGTCCTCTTTATGTTTCGTATCCCTTTATAGTATAGATTCGGTTTATTTTTCCTGGGCCGCGGGTGTCGGATTACTTTCATCTCCACCGAAAAAGTCCTCAAAAAGACCCTCCAAAGTCCCGGAGAGCATTTCCCACCTGACGCAACTGCTTTCACGCGAAAAGGACGCAAACAAAGGACGCGGAAACGAGGTCGCGCGGTTCTTGCACTAATTAAATACCGTGACGTGTTCTTTACCTGCAAGTGGCGACTTCCTGTGGTGCTTGGGCAACCCCCAGTCCATCTGTCTCAGTTTCGTCGTGGCATCGACCCTGTATTTCAGCGTCAAAACCCCGGTTTTCGAATTGGAAGCCAGCTGAAACCAGGGGGTCAACCTCCCCGGGGAGTTGACCGAAATGAGGGTGCCCAGATTGTTCCGCTGCTGCCTGTAGAGGAAGACGGCGGTGAACCCGAAAGGGCCGTTCATCGCCCCGGTGACCACGCTAGAATTCGGCAAGGGCACGTTTCCGTAGGGCAGCCGGAACTTGTAGGCCGGGTAGCGGGCGATCGGCCCTTCGACCAACGAGACCCCCTGGTCTTTGGCCGACACATTCATCAACTTCAGGATGTCCACTTCGTCTGAAACCGGTCGAGAATCGGGGTGGATTTTTCTAGGGAGGGTTGATTAGGGATGCTCACCGTGTAGGACGCTCGCCGGCCATTTGGGATTGATGGGGTGTGTCTCGTGGCCGTCTAATTCGTTCTCTGAAGGATCCAGCGATGCACGGACGAATCCCGAGAGATTCCAGCTCAGGCCCAAGCAAATTGTCAATAAAATCCGGACCATGATGGTTTCGCTGCAAATTTAGTAGTCACGCAATTTATATTTCGAATTTCCTGATTTGGTTTTTATAGAGAAACTGATGCGCTCTCATCCGTAAAGGAGATGCACTCGAGCAACAGAAATAGACGCAAACTTCGTAATAAATGTCCTAATAATAGAAATCTTCTCGGGATAATAACAGTACTTGGAGTACGACTATGAGAGAGTGGAACGATTTGAAATTCTGCGGCCATCTCGAGCGAATCTTAAAACTAAAACCGGGGGGATGAGGGCGCAAATACCGACCCTTCAGACGGGATTTGCGACCGGGAAGGGTTGGTCACGTTCTGCGGCACGGGTCGCAAAAAAAGATATCTCACGATGGAAATCACGTACCGCTAGGTATAATAATAGCGAAGAGGGCGAATAACGGAGAGACTCGCCTCTTATAATAAATTTCTAAGTGCCCGAAACTCTCAACCCTCGACTCGACGACGGAACGGGGGTTTAGTGCCGGTTAATTTTCTCTTGTCTCGACGATAATGATGATGACGGAAATCAAAGGAGCACGGAATCTGTTGTTAATTTCGGTTCACGTCCTAATTGCTTATTGATCGAAACAATGATTCGCCGGTATTGTACGGGGAGAATCGGCGAATTTATGTAAATCGCGGGGTAATATGGTAATATTAAACGGCCGACAATTAACAAGAACGCGGGTCGGCTTTTGATCTTCACTAAATCGCCCCGCGCTCAAACAACCCCCTCGCTCATTAACATCCCCGATCGCAACATTAATCGAGTTGTCTTCAACTTTAATTAACACGACTGGAAATAATAAACGAAAACCGAAAGCTATCAATAAGTCAACATAAGTTCGAGATAAAAGTTTTAAATTTAGGACTTACATGACGATCTGCTGTTTGTTTATTTGCGCCAGATAGTGCGCATAATTGTTTGGCTCGCTCTTCGGCCGAAGACTGAAGACTGGATTTCTCAGACTGGACGACCCGTTGGCGGAGCTTTCCTGCGACCATCTGACGCGTCTTGTGCTCCTGCCGGCTCTCCGATGGAGCGCACGTATGTTGCAGGAAAATGGACGGGAGCGGCGCGCAGTCTCTAAATGTATCGACCTTACGCGCTTCAACGAACTGGCGGCGGGAAGAGATTTTTGATCAAACGTCCAAAAGGCCCGTGCGGACGGCCCGATTCGAATGAAATCAAAACTGGAGTCTTTCGCGCGCCGAGACGAGACGAAAGGTCGCAAAACCGCACTTTACTGAAGAACGGCGATTGTTGCGGTCCCGTACCTCCGTTATTATCTCGACTGTACACGGGTTCGAGGGGAAATTACTGGCACATGTTTACTCTTCGTGTTTGTCCTCAAATAATAATCTGTACGTCGATGGGACGTCTATGGGTTATTGGAAGTTTCATGTAGCCCGGCGCATCCGCCAATTTTGGACGAATTTTTAACTTGAAGTATACAAGGTGTCTCGTAATAACGTGTACAACGCTTTACCAGAAATTGCAGGAGTCGAAATAGAACGATTTAGCCGACATAATAATAAGTTTTGGGAATATCGATCCAAAAATTTGCTACGAGGACGTTTTTTGGTATGAGGAATAATGTCCTGGCTTAAGTTTACTGTTTTTCTTAGAGAGCGCCTCATTCGCTAGATGGATTGGATTATTTGAATGGTGAAAAAGATGAGACGGCTATTTTCAAATTATTTTCCATTTGCTATCTTGTCCAAACAAGGTGTTGTTAAACTTTTGATAGTTTTAATTGACCTACTCAGTGGTATTAATCAACTTCCCAAATAATGAACTTCCTATTTGGGAAATAATATTGTGATAAAATTTTGAGACTGAAAATGACCGATAAGGTTCGAAACACGTGAATAAACACCTGGATAAACAACTTTAACGGAATCTGTGGATTCAACTTTTGAAAAAAAATTGTGCACGTTATACCGAGACACCCTTGTACAGAAATGGCTAAAATCTCGAATGAAAATGACGAAATTCGTGTGCGATAAGGTGAAAGCGTGCTTCATGTTTTACATGAGAAAACATCAGGCGTTAGAGGCCGGAGGCGCGAGGCTCCACATAATCTTTTCCCCCAATTAGGGAAAATGCGGTCTTCCGTAAAATTCGCCGTCGAATCTAATTTAGGGTCTCGCACCCTCCCCGGTCGGTCAATTAAGAGGCGAAATGGGGAGACAAGTTGCTGACTCGATATGAATTTCGCAAAAATTCCGGGGTTCGTTAAGGGCGACGTCGTCGTCGAGACGACCGAAAAAGGGTCGGCGATAATAATGTCTTCCCGACATTGTTTTTGCGCCTCCGGGAATTCCCACGGGACCGGATAATAATAAAGAGTGGAAGAGTGTATGAAGCAGAGAGACGTTACGGCGCTATCTTAATCCGGGACATAAATTTTAATGAGTACGACCCGACTAAAACTTATTACAGCCACCCCTCGGAATTTATCTATTTTTTATAAAACAGACCGACACTAAAAGAAAATAGCATGAATTAAAGATGAAATTACGAGATTCGTTGGTTATTCATGCGATTTTTCGAGATGGAATCGGACGAGGTAATCCCTGGAAGCGCAAAGATAAGACGAAATAAGCGGATGAAAAGACGACGTGCTTTTGGCCCTTCGCGATTATTTACTTAAAAAACACCAACAAATTTCAAACCGGCTACAAGAGTCACGTCCGAAATTCTAAACGAAAACAGAAAAAAAAACTAATTAAATTTCACGAAGAGGGCCCGAAAACTCAGACACTTTAGAATTTGCAGTACTTTGCGTGTGAGAGGAATGAACGTTGCAATTAGTTATCGAGGCGAGAATTAAATGTAATGGAGCTTTTAAAACGTTGGCATAAAAAGCGCCGCCCCGATCCGAAAGTTTGGAAGGGCGTATAATGCTGAAAAAAGTATAGAAGCTTTCAGTTGGAAACTTTGAGCTTTTTATGCGGACACTTGGAAGGGCAATTAGGCGAGCTAATGCCCGGAGTGCCGGAGTCCCGGAGACCTCGAGTTGGCGAGAGCTTAATTATCAATTTCGGACATGTACTTAAAAAACTCAAAGTTACCTTCGCACATCATAATAGTCCAGAACACGGCTTAACAATTTCACGTTGGCGTCATAACAATAAGTCGTTTTATTTGTTAATTCCATACAATCGATCCTACTCCATGTCGAGACCTCGTGATAACGTTAATAAGCAATAATGGAATAAGTATATCGCCTGATAAGGTTTTTTCAAACAGCAGTCGAAAATATTGCAGTATACTGACGAGTCACTCAATGATTATCAACAATTTACTACAAATGTGTGTACTTAAATAATAGAAGTCACTTATAGTTAGACTACGAATGAGTATTCTCGTGTCGGTTCCACTCCAAGGAATTATATAACAATGAAAATCCTATGGATTTTTGCTTTGATTAGTGCCCTCCAATCGGGAATTCAATGTGCGAAAATTTTAGGGATGTTCCCTTTCCCCGGGAAGAGCCACTTTGTGATGTTCGAACGCCTCCTTCTAGAGTTGGCGAAAAGGGGCCACGAAGTTGACATATTCACCTTTTATCCCAGGAAAAATCCACCAGCTAAGTAAATAACTGAGCCAATCAATCAATAAAACATTTAATGAAGTTTTCTTCTAGTTATCGGCAGTTCAGTTTCGAGGGTAGTATGCCATCCCCTGTGAATAGTGTCCCGATTCAGAAATACAACGATCTGAACTTCGTCGAGATGATCCATTTCGTGACCGTCGATATGGGCACGGAAAATTGCGAATTCTTATTCAGTCATCCCGAAGTGATCGATTTGAAAAAATCAAACAAAAAATACGACCTAGTGATTACGGAAATTTTCGGAACCGATTGCGTTTTAGGTTTCTCGCATTTCTTTAAAGCGCCATCGGTGTCGCTGGTGAGCAGTTTTCCGCTTCCTTGGGTCAATGACAGAATCGCCAATCCCGATAATCCCTCGTACATTCCCAACTATGCCATGGATGCCGAAGCGGAAATGGGATTATGGAAACGATTATTAAACACCGTATCTCTCTTAATACATAAAGCACTGTAAAAAGCTCCTATATGGACAATTGATTATTTTCTTACAAAAATGATTTACAGATATGAACACTGGTCGACTAAGAAATCGCAAATTTTAGCGCGACAATTCTTCGGGGACGATTTACCGGATCTCAACGATTTAGCCCTAAATACTAGTCTAGTTCTAGCCAACAGCCATTTCAGTATGAATACTGCTAGGCCGACAGTTCCCAATTTTATAGAAGTTGGAGGGCTGCACATCGAAGAACCCAAAGCTCTACCCAAGGTTTTGTAACGCCTCATTTTTGGAAAATCTTCATTACGTATTAATAATTCCAGGACTTGGAGGATTTCATGAAATTAGATCGTGATACCAAGGGGGTAATTTACCTAACTATGGGTTCGATGATAATGACGGAAACTATTCCACCAGAGAGACTGCAAGGAATGTTCGATGCGTTCGCGCAACTCCCTTATAAGGTCCTGTGGAAAGCGCAAAAGGACAAATTCCCTAAAAATCTAAAATTCCCTGCGAACATCCGCTTCGAAAAGTGGATGCCCCAAATCGATGTTTTATGTACGAGTTCGCACCTAATCAATTTCGAGATTACTTAACGGGTTATCTTCAGGTCACCCGAGTGTGAAAATGTTCGTTTCTCACGGCGGTCTGATGGGCAGTCAGGAGGCGACCTATTGCGGAGTTCCCCGACTAGGAATCCCTTTATTCGCCGACCAAGAGAACAACATTCGCCTGTCGGAATTAAAAGGGATGACCGTGAGGGTGAATTACAACGAAATCTCCAAGGAGACGATTTTGGAAGCGTCGAAAAAGCTCCTCGAGGATCCCAAGTATAAGGTGAATGCCGAAAAGGCGTCGAAATTATTCAGGGATCGCCCATTATCGGCTCTGGATACTGCGATTTATTGGGTGGAATACGTAATCAGGCATCGGGGGGCGCCCGATTTGAGAAGCGCAGGGCGGAAACTCTACTGGTTTCAGTACCATTTACTCGACGTCGCATTTATCTTAATTTCTGCCGTTCTAATTTTAATTTATTCGATTACGAAACTTGTTAAATTTTTCATGAAGTTGGTATTCTGTAAAATCCTGAAAATCAAAGTGGATTAAAGTACTGTTACAGTGAAATTCTTGGTCGATGATTCCGGATTTTGCAAAAATCTGAAGGATTTGCGAATTATGATGATCACCGATACGAATTAAGACGGTCTGGAGAGATAATCGTTTACAAAAGTGTATTATAGTAGAAAACCGGTATATCTCCTTGACCTAATGGTTATGGCAAAGAAAGTGGTGTGGCCAATGAATGACCAGCAGGAAGGCACACGAGAAGAGGAAAGTGCAGTCGTCAACTGAAGTACGTTGCGGTCAGTTTGTGTGTAAGGATAACTATTTTATTATCTGTGTGCGGTAGTAGGTAGCGGGAAAATGGCAAAGTTCCTGCTGAAGACGTTAACCGTGCTAATAATAAGTGCAACGTGTATCAATTCAGGTAAAAATCGAAAACTGCAATTTCGTATACGACGATTTCGACAGCGATCGCGAATGTGGGCAGAAAATTAAAAGAAAAGTGTGGTGAAAGCGAGAAAATTGCGATTTTCGCCGGAATCTCTGAAAAGGCGCAAAACACGAGGAATTCCGTGTGAATGACTTACACAACAGAAACCGCGAGAGTGCCGCACTTTTATTCTATTTTTCTCATTATTTTATTATCATAAGGCGTTGTTTTTCCCGTTAGTTCTCTGTGGAATGTCTAGAGGTGCCAATAAACCATTAATAATTTATTGATGGAAGTACCTTAGGAAAAGTTTCTAGATTGAAATCTGGCAATAATAACTCTTATGTTAATGGTAGAGAATTTCGCATAATAATTCGTCTACCTAAACGATGGGAATATTTGGTGATAATTTCACTTTTAATAATTTCGGAGGCCTTGAAATCCAAGAGACCATTATTTCAACCCGAGTTCGAATCGAGGCTAAAGTAGAAAGTAATGATGGAATATACGTGCACATACGTTCGTATCTTCTCCGATGAGGCGCTTTCGACATTTTTTCGCGGTTTTTCCACATTTTCACACCGCTAAAGCCATTCCGCAAATCCAGCGACAAGGTTGACCACTCTGACAAAACCAGGAAATCCACTCTAAATGCTTCACATATCTCTAATACAACTGGTTTACTAAACATTCCGCTAACATTTTGACATTATCACCACTTTCGAGATCCATTTTCTCATCCCAATGAAAGTAATAACAGAAATTTAAAAGGGTAGATTAGAATTTGTAGATGCACGAGTACATAAGTTTTCTATTAGTGAAAAATCGAATGACCGCATTTTTGCGTGCTCTATCAAAATGCTACCCAACCTTTCTGTGCGCTATAGAAAGCAAACAGAAAGTTTCTTCTTTTTTGTAGTACCACAAATCAATCCTTCAATAACAGAGAGTTAATAATTTTTACAGTACAAAGTCAAAACGAAAATATTAACAATAACAACAACAATAACAGCAACAAGAGGCCGAGCAAAGCGGAAGAGAAGAAGCTCGAAGATTTCGAGTGTCCTCAGGGTGTCGGAAACGGCAATTTCGCCGATCCGGCCACGTGCAGGCGCTTCTACCAGTGCGTCGACGGTTTCCCCTATCTGAATCGATGCCCTTCCGGCCTCTACTGGGACGACGTCAGCAAATTCTGCACCTTCAAGAACGAGGCCAGATGCGGACCGGTCCCCTCAAGTGAATATATTGCCCGCAAACTAATCAAGTCGAAATGATCCATTTCAGGATTTCGAATTTTCAGCACCGGCGCCCATAACCGAACCGCCGGTCGACCTGGCCGTCAAATGCAACCAGGCCGAATGCGAACTGCCCTACTGCTTCTGCTCCAAAGACGGCACCTTAATCCCCGGAGGACTCGACCCAGAAGACGTAATTTCAGACCTATCATAAAAGTCTTTTCATAATGTTGGTTTTGATATTGCAGACGCCGCAAATGATCCTGTTGACTTTCGACGGAGCAGTCAATTTGAATAATTACGATCAGTACCGAAAAGTCTTCAAAAAGGATCGCCAAAATCCGAACGGTTGCGACATCAAAGGGACCTTCTTCATTTCGCACGAGTACAGCAACTACCAGATGATCCAAACATTAGCCACGCAAAGGCACGAACTAGGAACTGAAACTATTTCGTAAGAATTTCCAAAAATGTCTTGATTTTTCAAGAAAAAATGGTTTTATTATAGTCTTCAGATGGGTCTCCAGGACAAAGGTTACGAAGAGTGGGCCGGGGAGATGATAGGAATGCGCGAAATCCTCCGCCACTTCTCCAACATTTCCAAAAGCGAGGTCGTAGGAATGAGGGCGCCTTTCCTGAAACCGGGCCGCAATACCCAGTACAAGGTCCTGGAGGACTTCGGCTACATTTACGACAGTTCCATAGGAGTGCCGCCTCTACCCATCCCGATTTGGCCCTACACTTTGGATTACAAAATCCCGCACGAGTGTAAAGCCGGCTCGTGCCCCACTAAATCGTTCCCAGGCGTTTGGGAGATCCCCCTGAACGCGCATTACGTCGAAGGATACGAGGGCGGACATTGCCCGTATTTAGACCAATGCGTCCTGCACAACCACGACGCCCAAGACGTCTTCGAATGGCTCCAGGAGGATTTCAACAGACATTACGAGCAAAACCGCGCCCCTTACATGATGCCCTTCCACACCAATTGGTTCTCGATCAAAGAGTTAGAGCAAGGGCTGCAGAAATTCTTAGACTGGACTACGACTTTGTAAGTTTTTGGGTTTTTCTATTGTTGAATAATTGGAATATTGTAAAATGGTTTATTATTGCAGGCCGGATGTGTGGTTCGTGACGGCGACGCAAGCCCTGACCTGGATGACGGATCCCAAGACGCTTAAAGAGCTCGCAAATTACGAGGGCTGGGCCTGCAAGAACAAAGACAATCTGCCGCCGAAAGTGTGCTCCACTTCGAATAAATGCGCTCTGAATTTCAAAACGCCCGATTTGAATTACACCGATACGAGGTATTTGGAGACCTGCAACGATTGCCCCAATCAGTATCCCTGGCTGGGCGATTCCGAGGGCTCCGGCATACCCGGCAAAGATAACTACGTTCCTGATAATGTTAGGGAATAACAAAATATGTAGAATTTAGTCTATTATGTAAAGTGCGATTTCAAGAAAAATTACGTAAAACGAGTCAACGCTATGAAATCCCCAAAAAATTGAGGATTTCTGCTGGAGATGAAGATGCGCTTATTATCAATTCACAAAAAAAACAAGCGTCTTGAACAATTTTTATATTATTGTTGTTTTATTTTTGAAAAATAATGAATAAATTATTGTTACGTAACTTGAAATTATTGATTTCTAGCCGAAATTCTAAAATCAGAACTGAATCTAATCATTCTCGGTCCAACTCCCAAGACTTGGACCGATTGGATCGATCGGACCGACAGGACCGGTATGACCGATTGGGTATGGCTCCCCTTAACGTCACGTCTCACCTGTCAAAAAAAAATTAGGTTATGGTCAAAGGAAAAGGAAATGTCAACATTTCACATAATTATCCTTTTAATCACTTTAATTTCATTAATCAAAGGCGATGAGAGTGAATCTGAACGCGCTGAACAACTATGTATCCTTCTAATGCAGATTTGTCATCACTTTCTGTTAAAAATTACTGATTTTTCTTTAATTTCAAATCATAATCAGATAAGAGGTTGTTCAAGATGCAACGTGCCGAACAACTTGAAGCGATTAAAAACTTCAGAAAAATCGACCGATACGAGAAACAGTACTCGATGATAATGCTGATGGCCGAAAGGGTTTTCACTGTGATCCAAGACAGTCGGGCCACGATTGAAGCTTCTCCCTACATCCCAGGAGTGTCGGACTTCCCACTGGACGAACGTATCCGAAATGCCTTATCTAATATCCTAGAAAATGCTGCGCTCTTCTCAGAAATCATCCTGCGATTTCCGGACATATCAATATCGGTTCTCAAAACTAACAATAATTGGGATGTGCTCTTGCAATGGAGCATAGCGTTTTGCAATCAAGTTCGCTACCTTCTAGACAATAGCACAATCAAGGTATTGAGTTTGGTTAGTCAAGAACTCGACCATGTGGAGAGAAATCCGCATTACGTCAATCCATATAGGAAATCTAAAATTAAGGATGAAAATGATGTAGATGAAGCTTTGATTCAGAAGCGCAAGAAGAAAAAGAAAGAAATCAAAAAAGGACCAAGACTTTCTAGTCATTTCGAGCTCTAAAATAAAAATAGAGACTGCTGCTGATGCTATACATAACAAGCTAGTCAAAAAAAGAAAGTGCAGGGTTTTTGAGAACCAATTACTTGACCTCTGACCTGAAATTCATCTATTTTTAATAGGAAGTAGATGCTATAGATGACATACAAGTGCTCAAAATACGAATTTTAAATAGTATTGAAGAAGTCCGTGTTTCGCTGTATTTTATAGAATTATGCCTTTATGCCATTTTGAGAATAAAAATCGAATATTTTCAAAACTTACCATTTCCACCAATTTCTAATGCAGCACCATCTCTGGGAAACCGGTGAACTAAGCACATTTTAGGAAAAGGTTTGCGCCCTTGCTAAACGTCACTTTGACAGTAGAGAAAACATGGCGTCCGTTCCAAAAGTGGCTACAACTCCTTTGGAAGCTCTAAATAACAACCGGAACTTCGAGGAGCCCTTGTTACTGAAGTACTGGGGTCCCGCAGTAGGCGGAGTAGTCGGTTTTGTGACTACAGCGTTCACTCAATGGGCTTTGAAGCGACCTTTGGTGAGCGGTAAGTGATTTAACCTCAAAGTTCGACAGAAAAGTCTTACATAATTTCATCATTTTAGGCCTCCAGAGGTACGTATTGATCACTGCGGGATCTGCAGCTTTAGGTAAATACATTTACGATTATCGGCGAGGATATTTGGCTGAGAGAGACGCAATGTTCAGACATTACATCGAGCTTCACCCAGAAGACTTCCCACCTTTCAGTAAGTCAAGTTGATTTATCCTTATCCACGTGAAAATGATCGTTAATTGTTGCCGTTACAGAAAGGGCTAAATATGGGGACATAATCGAGCCTTGGATCCCAATTCGTTAATACTTAGTTTGTAAATTTCTCTAGTAGGTTCAATAAAAATGGTAATTGTTGAATTGGGTTTTACTTTAAGGATCTAACCAAGACTAAGAATAATGAGAGATGATTTATGCACTTGATTTATTAATAATCGTGGGCGAAAATACAAGTATTTACTCCTAAAATGTATACATTGTAAATATTTTTGAGTTTCTTATTACACCCTAAAAGTGTGTGATGTTGTACATTATTATTTGTTTGTTTATTTAAATCATTTCGAGAAAGCCTACAAAATATAACAATACTTATATAGGTACTTATACAATCATTTCCAAACTTCAAAGTTAGACTTCATATATTAATAATAATAATTCAACATTTTTCTTTCTCAATAATCATTTTCAACAAAAAAACGAAATGGAAGAATAATTCAATAAAGTTTTTCATCGTTATTATGGTTCCTCTCGTTTAGAAAAATACATGTATTCAATAATTAATACCTCTATAAGTCTACGAAATTACGTTTATAATCAATAAATACAATTATTATTAGTCACCCTTTAATTCATCACAGACTACAAGAATTTAATTTTGCTGTGTAGTACTAGTTTATTATTTTATTATGTGTGTATCTATAGTGGTACCTGATTGATAAATCACAACAAACAGAAAGAAGCGAAGCCTGTAAAATATTAATGATCTATAGAAATCAAAAAGAAACAATTTGGCCACAATATTTCTTCTCTTCAATTTAGGTTCCTCATATTGTACCTTTCTCATATTTTATGATTAATAAAATGTATTACCTCATTATGTAATAATACGAAATATACCGAATATAAAAATAAAATCAGCTTTTCAAGCTTCTCCATCGCTAGATTTACCTTATAATCTAAAAGACAGCTAATTACGTTTCTATTGATTCTAATAACAAGATTCCCGATTCAATTAGCCAATAAATTAAATGTTTTCCAGTATGTTATTTAGCAAAGAGATAGAGAAATGTGATTGCACGGTCCTGTTATGTAAATTGGGGTAGAGGTAGCAAAAACAGCAGGAAATAAATGGCAACAAGTTGGCAATCTTGAAAAAAATTTCTTAAATCGAATCTTAAAACTTATAAGAGAGACAAATTCCTACCAAAGTAATAAAAACACAATACATAACGAAATACGCAATAAATATAAATATTTAGATGCACCCCTGGGATGCATTAACAACCAAAAAATCAAGATCCACTCGATAAAGTGCTGATTTTCAATCAACAATATTAAAAACCGAGCGTGGAATGTCATCATTACTAAAAATACTAAAATTAACAAAATAAAAGGAGGGTGATAATTATTATAAATTAATAATTAAGCGTCTCAAGAAGTAGCAGGTGCAATAATCCAATAATTATTACCAATCATCGATCACAGTGTGTACACAAGAAAAACTTAAGAAAAAAGCTCAAAAAAGCGAGATTCCTAAATAATAATAATAAACAAAGTGAGTCCTCGAGTCGTCTCGACTTAATACTTAAATATTTTGATTAATAAAAAGGGATCGACTTAATGCCCTCTACTATATAAAAATTCTCTTTTCAATAAGTAAGTACTCACCCCGGAAATACTAAAGATCATTTTAATCTCGTCGACTCCGTTTCGGTCTCAGACCGCAATCACTGCCGGCATCGCCGCGCCCCTTCTTACCGACCTGCACCTGAGACTGCGCCGTCAAATGTAGAGAGATCGCGTGCGTGTTCAACTTTTCGGCCAACAGGAGATCCTTCAACTCCTTCATCTTCTGACTGTGCAACACGATCGTCGGCCTCTTCGCTTCCCGGGGACTCGACGAGTCGCCATCTTCTTTCAAATCATCGAGAGCCGGTAACGCAGTTTCCTGTACTTTGACAGAATCCTGCACCGAATCCTGTCTTGACGTACTCGGCTTGCCGTTCTCCTTCTCTTTATGACTATTATTGGTCTCGTCTCCACCGATAAAAGGCGACCCGTCCCCCTGCAGCAGATACTCGGGATTGAGGAGTTTCTCCGAACAAGCCGCGGTCAATGCCTCGATACTCGGATGGAAATTATTCGAAGTCGACTGATCGTTTTTCGACGAATCTCCGTTTTCCTTCTCGTAATTGTTGTTGTTGTTATGGTAGCTCCCGTTCGAGTGCTTGATTTTCAAATCGTCCTCGGGCCCGCCGCAGACGATTTCCACCTGAGCCCTCACGTCCGCGTCGAATTTCGAGATCGTATTGACCAGAGGTTTGGCCCAGCCGATGTGCAAAACGGGGGTGGCGCTGCCCTCCTCCCACTGACAGATGCCGTCGTAGAAGCGCAGCAAATTCGCAAAGCATTCCGGCTTTTTCAGAATCGTCGACGCACTGAAACCCGAACTTTCCACCTTCATAATGTGCGGGATCAACTCGTTGGCAATTTCAAGGAACTCCTTGTAAATTTCCTCGTCGTCTCGCGAATAATTGTAAAGCCTGATAACGTCGCTCGCATTAGCCCAACTCTCGAAAGCCTCCTTGTACATTTTATTGCGGTAAAAATAGCCCCCTTGATAAGTGTAAGGGTAGACGTGCTGATTGTTATAATGGGAACGGGACGAAGAAATCGCCTGCTCAAATAGTTTACTGCAAGGCATCCTAATAAACAAATAACCAAATCAAACCTCAGTCACTTGGGGGGTAAATTACGACTTACCGTCCTTCAGAAGGGGCGATTTCTTCCAAGTCTCCTAGGTTACCGATCGCCATTGGGTACCTTTTCAAGTGCCCCAAATCGTGTAAAAGCCAGAGCAGCTCCTGTTGTAGTAGAGCCACTTCGAAAGCGTCATGCGTCGCATTTAGTGAGGGGTTTATGGCGGAAACCAGTGCCGCAACTTCCATGTGTCGGGTGCAAACCACTGGGTGATTGTTGACGTAAAGCCAGGACCTGGTCGAGACTCCTTTACCGATTTCCTGGCCTCGCTTGTCTTCGTTACCTTTACCGTGCCAGGTGACTTCGGCAGTTTCCGTGCCTCTTTCGCCGAAAACTACCCAAGCGTGGTCTTCACTGAGAGCCAAATGTACATCGGTATAGCCGAGAACTTGGCATCCGGCTACAACGGCGAACGCCACCCCGAAGCAGTCCAATTTGTTGCCGGTCAAGTAGCTGTAGAGGCTCTGGAGGTGCGCCCTGTCTTTGTAGTAGCTCCTGGACAGGGAGTTCCACACGACGTCCGAGACTTTCTTGACGAGCTCCCGGGTGGCGTACGATCTCGGGTTGTTGCGGTTCGGCTCGACCGCGCCCTTCATGATCGTGTGGAATTTCGCGTACAGCGTCTCGACGGTGTGCAGCTCGAGCACGGGCAGGCTGGTCGGGCCCAGGGGGGCGCACAGTTGCAGTTCGGCGTTCGACCGGCATGTCAGCGAGTTCTCCACCGCACCAACGATTATCGACAGGAGGGCCAGGTCTGGTTCGCCCGCGTCTTCCAGTTGTGTCTTGAACAGGCGAATCACCGCGTTCACGTTCTTTACGGGGAATAATGCTTTGTCCGTGTCGCGAAAACCCGCCATATTGATGCTTCACATTTTCTTCTTGTCAAAGATTTTACACAAACGTCAAATCTGACGCGGACGCGGCGCCACGTTAGCCAACCACAAAACAAGAAATGACCGAGACAGAAAACAAAAAAATTGTATAAGTCTATCTTTGTTGCCGGCTATATTACGTTGGCAGAAGTGAAAGACACTAGCGCCTATGTTCATTCATAACATTAATTTACCGGCGCCGGCACAGTGCGCCGGGTTCTTGGCGCCGATTTTATTATTATCGTATCTTTTATTATCAAATGCGGCGCAGATTGGGGTAATTTGAAGGTAAGTCCACTTAAAATAAGCTCATGAAGCGTCACAAGTCAAGCGAGATAACGCGAAAATTCCAATGATGAAGATTTGAAATGTCAAAATCAAAAACAGCGATAAAACTTAAATCTAACTTTAATTGATAAAAAGAGGTAAAACAAACCTTTATACATTGAAATTCAATTATAAATACGTAAGAAAATGGATCAATCACATTTTGAAAGTTTCCTTTTAGGTATTGGAGTGATGTCATCTCGGGATGCGCTCAAACAGCCGGATAGTTGGGAGTAGGAGTGTGCACCGTCCCCCAAAAGAGCATCGTCTTGGTCTGCTCGTGTAAAATGAAGAAGAAGAAAGGCACGTCAACCCTGAAAGTGATGCGGCCTCCGTCCCTTGAAAGACTGACCGTGGTGGCAGCTGCAGCTTCCGTTCCTGATTCGGTAATGTCCATGTAAACTTTATGAATGACACTGTCCACGTAGAGGCCGGGGTTCTCGTAATGTTCCGGGTCGCTCTGTCTGTTCAGAAACTGCCGGATGCTGTCGACAGTTTCGAACTCTCCTCTCGACTCGATCCTACGTCCGATCTTGTTCTCGATCCTTTTATAAACCACGGTTTTCGGTTCGGAACCGCCGATGACTTCTTTGCACGTTGTCACGTTGCTTTTCGAGTCGAAAATCGGGGTGCAATTGACTGGAGCTCCATTTCGCGAAAATATCAAAACCGAGTCGTCTCCTTCATCCCCCATTTTTGCCGAAATCGGATTTGAGACGACCTCGCCGACATTCAATTTATTGGTGCTAGTAGCGTTCAGTTTTATGTTCCCTGGTGATAACAGCGCCAAATTGGCTTGAAATGGGTTGAATAGAGTCTGCACACCCATCAATTGCAGAGACTTACTCAAATCTATGGTACTGTCGATTTTCATTTTGGGGAAAAGTACAACAGCATCTGTGTAGTTGACGCTATCGACTAGTCTGGAAATCTCGTCAGCATTCAGACGTTTCTCCAAGTTTTTCAAGCGGATTTTATCGGAATCTGAGGGTACGACCACATACATCGTGGTCTGGTTGCCTTTATAAGGGAAGCCCAAGATTTCGCAATCCAAGATCGTGTCCTTGAAATACGGGAAATATCCGCCATTGGACATCATGTCCATGGTGACGTCGCTGGGTTGGGACCTTCCGTTGGTGTAGAAGGGCCGCCTTCTCGTCGATCCGTCGAAAAAGGGCTTCTCCCATTCCGCTTTGAAATACATGGCGCTGGCCAGGATGACTTTGGTGTTGATCGAGGGCGGGTCTTGGAGGACGGTCTGGATTTTGCCCTTGGTCCTGTCCGAGACCCAAGCGTTGATCACTTGCTGGGACTGCTCTGGGTTGGTCGCGAAGTCCACGTTCAGGACTTCGCTCTTGTAAATGTTCTCGGCGGTCTCTTTGTAGGCCTTCCTGATGGGGTAGTTCTGTTGGACGAAAATGGCGGTGGCGACGTTGATCTGTTTGCCGATGTTCAGCCCTGCGGTCCCTTGGAGCAGTTCCAGCATCCGTCCGAATTGCTCGTGGACCAATTGGGATTTGTTTTCGATGTTGACCCCGGCTGTTAATCCCATGATGTTCACCAACTCGTTGAAGGTTTTTCCGTTTGAGCCCAACAAAACCAAAGCTAATGCACCTGAAATGGTTATTTGATAAAATTCATTGTCCACTGGAAGTATGTATATTTTTAAAATTGTACCCGCTATGCTAACAGGCGCGTAAACTATGTTGTCATATCGGTCTTCTGAAGTGATCGACATGGCTTTGTCCACTGCCAAAGTGAGTTTGGCTATTCCTTTGGCGATAATCCTATTGACGTATTCGTCGTATTCTGATGTTCCTCGGATTTCTGCCAAATTTACCGAGCTGGGAATTCCTGGTGGGATTGGGGCTGCTGCTCCTGCTCCTGGCGTTGATGCTGGTTGTTGGTTACTACTCCCGCCGACATGTTGAGAAAACCCTCCAGTTTGTTCATCCGGGTAGTAAATTACTTGCGATTTTATTATTAAAGGTGATAATATAAAAATCGCTAGCGTATTCCACATCTGGAAAGAATCGTTTTTGTTCATTATCATTGAGTTTACGCGATAATTTGGATTCAAGGATGTGTGGCAAAAATAACGCAATAGCTATTATTATTATTATTATTGTTCTGATGAGTTTTTTCCCATCGCTGTTAGGTACTTGTATTTATTTTATTGGAGCGAATTTGCCAGTCACAATTTTTTCGCAATTTTTCCGCCACGGAGAGAACTGGATATAGAGGCGCCTGAAGGCACTCACCTTCTTCATCTTCGGTATAATTATTCTCGGTGCTCTCCTCTTATCGGAGTTGAATTATTTATTGTTCACTAGAAGAGCAGGGCACAATTGTCGAAAATCACTAACATCTCGTTTTTCGTTCCGTTACGTATTCGGTTTTTTGAAAATTCGATGCTGGACCCGTCCTCGACACTTGCGGCAATGTTCTGATTAGGAGGAGTGGATCCATGTGCAACAAGCCTCTGATGATGACCTTCCGTCCCCACTTCTTTATTTGTTGAAAACCAGATTAGCTCTTCAATGTTCACTGGTGTTATTTTATTACGATCAACTTATGGGAGGGTATTTCCAGCACTGTAACATGATAATTCGAAAACGGCTTCCTGATTTTGACAGGTCCTCTTTCTCTGGGAGGATATAAATTATACGAAATTTTGATAATTGAAGGAAAAACTATTGTGTTTTTTTATCGATGATGACCATAACACAGTTTGAGGTCACATAAAATGTATTTCGATAGATAACGTTACAAATACCGCAAAATACGCAAAATCTTCATGAGTTATTTATTTATTGACCGCGAAGTATCCCCGAATAATTTGAATAATTTTGTATACAGTATCGTTCGAAATTCCCCAGTTCATTAAATTAACAGAATCTTACGTCCATAAATAATTTACAATCTTTCAAATTCAGAGAATATGCAAACATCTATGATAAATAATTTGATTATTTAGACTAGGGAAATCCCGAATTCTTTCACAAAATTTAAATTTGCAACACCTCTGGGTATTACACGCTTTACATTTGAGATAATAATTCAAGGTTGATGTATGAATAATAATTAATTGTTGATCAGTTCCGAATTGAAAACAATTTTTCAAATATCGATCATTCCTTTCAGAAATGTAGACAACCAATTATACACCAACGGTGCTTTGTATTAGCATTGTTGGTTGCCTATCTGATAGTCTCTTGTCAGTCACGTACACATCAGTCGCCTAACCTAGAAACTTGTAGAAAAATGCCAAAATTCGCCCCCATTATTAGTTAAAATGCGTAAAATCGCATTAAAAGTCCTCGGCTCGGTCGCTTACGTCATCCAATACGGTTGCATAGTCCATTGCACATTTGAATTCGTAGGAGACTTCGTTTTGGTATGTTTATCCCAAGAAAACCATTAATATCTTCAATTAATCCGTGTTTTTCTAGTGTTCCGGTCCTTCAATGGAACCGACGATTTATTCGGATGATATCCTAATCACCGAACACATATCGCCTCGCTTTAGTCGTATAAACCGTGGCAATATCGTCATAGCCAAATGCCCCACAAATCCCAAACAACACATTTGTAAACGAGTTAAAGGTCTACCAGGAGATCGAATTAAAACCGGTTTCAATAGTTATCAGATAGTGCCAATGGGTCACGTCTGGTTGGAGGGTGATAATTCGAGTAATTCATCAGATTCAAGATCATATGGTCCGGTTCCTCAAGGACTGATTAGGAGTAGGGCTCTGTGTAGGATTTGGCCTTTGAAAGATATGAAATTCCTAACTAATTAGTGGTGTAGATCTAATTTATAAGCCGTTTTGAAAACGGGTATTACATTTTAATTTACTAGTTGGTTCTATTTATTTATCATTGATAGTTTGTACAGATTTCTTAAGTAGTGGGCAAATTTTTGTTGTTATTGTCGAATTACGAATTTGTTTATAATAGACCTTTCCAGAATTACCTTGAGGTGCGCGCGTCACTTGCGGGATAGGTGCAAAAACGACAGCTGACAGACGACAACGAACAGCTGACGTTGTTGTTTGTAGCATCGCAAGTGAAAAACCCGCACTCTGTAAGCCGCCACTGTACTCCACACGAACGATTAATCGAGAAAAAGCACAAAAACCACCGCAGAACAAACAAACGCCCTTGTTTTGTTTGTTTACTGTCAAACATAATGTCAAACAGTGACAGTTAAGTGACAGTAAGGTGGTGACAGTTTAGTGTCTTGCGGTGCGCCCAACCTCGCGGCACGAAAATCCCCAAGTTGGCGCATCTTTTGCCATATACCGCAGGTGACGCATGAACCTATTTCTGTTTCTCTTGCACCCATGTTGTTTCCATCGTCTTGCTCTCTTGTACGTATTCTGGAAAGGTCTATTATACATGATTTTTGAACAGCGCGAGCGGGTTTTTTTCGTAATTTCTCTCATTACGATTATTTGTATTGGTCGCTCTTTATCCCTACCGAATGTCTGTGGTAGCGCGCAGCACGCGGTCCCTCCCACGTCACTTATCACTTCTATGGGAACCAGTTGTCATCGAACTGTCAAAGTGGTTGCATGTGTCAAATTGTGTTTTTCTAGCAGAATTTTAAAGAAAAATTAGGTTTATTGTCCAGAAGAACGTGAAATTTATGTGAAACCAACGAGAACTGACAAATATAGATCGCTTTTAACACATAAGAATCGAGAGATGTCGACTTGGAGTGATTTATAGGAAATCCCGCATCCAGGACAGGGCTCGATAATTTTGGAAGAATTCCAGTGCAATTTGAGGTTTTAAACTTTTGAAAATGTGCTCTCACACTTGAAAAGTGTACACGTTTTTATATTAGGTGAGCATTTTTTATAAAACGTGATTTTTATTTCGGTCCTGATTAAATCATAATACTTGAGTTTAAGGCGGTTTAAGTACTCGAATTCTCTAGCTGTTATCGCCTTTTAATATTTATAATAACCTACTTAATGTAGCTATTATCAAACACAATAGAGAATAACATTAATTGTAATTTATTGACCGTTTTGTTAAAAAAGGGTTGGTTTTATTTGTAGGTTTGTCTTTGTTGTGATTGCTAAATCTGGTGTACTTTGTTCCAATGAAAAGCTCCTAAATTTAGAAGATACTTGCGAGGTCTCCCGTTTGGTAGAGGACGAAATTAAATTTTTCATTGTTGATGCGTTTAAAGGATCGTCCTTAGATTCCGATTCGAAATGGTTCTGATTGGAAACAATCAACACGAGAAGCTTTTAAATTACATAATTATTTCCTAGAAGAAAGTCAACGTGGGATTATTATTGGGTGGACGATTTAAATGTCTCTTGTAATGGGGCGTAGTAAATTGGGCACTTTCTCCACCAAACCACACGCATTTAAAATTTCAGTCTGAGTTGGTAATCACAGGATATTTATCTACCTGTTGGGAATTTTCTTAGAGATTCATGGAATGAATGAATCTGTCTGAATTAGTCATGTTATGGGGAATTTGGAAAATTCTTCTCAAATGTGTGGTGATGATTTTATCCAATAAGTGAAGGCCATCGACTTTTTCCCAAACGTTGTTTACTAACGGCGCAAAGGACCGTTATAATAACTTTGTAGTGGGTTAAGTGTAATTTCGTTACTATTAGTTCGCATCCATTTCCAATAAGAATGAATGAAAATCTCCAGGTACCTATAAAGTTTAATGGTGATACCCTTGAATTACAATTCTAAACGGTCCGCGTTTGATTTCGCAATGGCATTTTTATTGTTTTCTTTTAAATCTAATCACGATGAAAATTATAATATGCATTGAAATAGACGTTTTTGAACGGTATTACAATTAAGTGGAGTCGTGCGCAATCTAAGACTATAGTTTACTGATGAATGGTGGCGTCATTTTTAACAGTGGTGCCGTGAGCATTTATTGCATTATTGGACTCTCTCGCATCCGGAAATGAGATCCGTTTGATTTTTGAAAATATCAATGATGCACGATAAATGAAAATGTAAGACACATTTGGTGTTAGTCTGTTATGACTGTTGATGAGGGTTAATTATCCGCTAGAATGATTGTACTTAATTAAAGAAAATTGCGAGTATTGTTTGTGACATAATTTACTCTTCTTGATTCAGTAATTAAGTGTCGTATCACTCGTATCTTGATCGATTGGATACAGACTATTTTCCTGATTTACTTTCATTGGCTACTTATGGATTATCAGCGAGAAAATCAGATTGAAATCGCGAATGATTATAAATTGCAGTCTGGTATTTCATTGTGCAATTTTTTGTTATTGTTTGTGGGTCCGAGCTAGGTCATTATTGAAATTGCCAACGATTTTGTGAAACTTTAACACCGAAAAGGTATACGTAATTTTGAGTCTTTTATCGGTCATTCTTAGTGTGAGGAAAACGTTGATTTTCTTTCCTCATTCTAAACCATACAATGTGGCTGAAGATTAGATAATATTGTCGCCTAGAAATCATTCGTAAAAGCTAATGTTTATTATATGCATTGTAGAGATGATGATATGCGCATAATGTTAGGTATGTACTCGTAGTTATTCTGTTTTATCAAAAAAAAAAAATGTTCGATAAAAGGCAACGCAATATTCAGACTGAAGACGCTTGTCATCGTTATGTTGTTTTACGTCGTTCATTTAATTTTTAGGTCGTCTAGTAGATAATTTCGTCAGGTGTGCGTTTTATTCCGTGGACAATACTCAAGTTGTACCTACATGAGATCGAAACTGTGTCAGCTAGATATAATTACCTTGTGAAACTCCGTAAATGATTGAGGGACGTTTAGAAAATCGTCATCCTTAACTTTTCCTTTCTGTAAGAGGTAAAAATTGAATTTGAATGTTATCATGAGGAAACCAGAAGCGGGAGGTGTTTGCTCGCTTTTGTGGTTATTATCATGTCGGTTTATTATTTTTCTAGTTATTATCATGCAGTTGATGAGTTTCGTCTAATACACTCTAAATCATTGTGTTTTCAGTGACTGCTCGATAATCACCGACGATGGGTAAATTCACGGGGAAGAAATGCCGCCTGCTCTCCATGTTGACCATGACGACGGCCTTTTTCTTCGTCGAAATCGTGGTCGGCTACATCACCAATTCCATGGCGCTCGTGGCGGACAGTTTTCACATGTTGAGCGACGTTGCTGCACTTTTAATCGCCTTTTTATCCGTTAAGGTAGGTACACTTCAAGTGCCGGTAATCGTGATAATCTAACGGAACTTTTGCAGATGTCGCCGAAAAAGTGGTCGAAAAACACTTTCGGCTGGGCCAGGGCCGAAGTGCTGGGCGCCCTGATCAACGCAGTCTTCCTGGTGGCGCTGTGCTTTTCGATCACGGTCGAAGCTTGCAAGAGGTTCATCGAAGTCGAGGAGATTCACGATCCGAAATTGCTGATGATAGTCGGCGGCCTGGGCCTGGCCGTCAACTTGATAGGGCTGCTTCTGTTCCACGGTAATAGATCATTTCCATTTCCATAGGCTGCGTTCGGAAAAGCACCTCAGGGTAACTTGGAACGTTCTATCCTTGTCACACATTCATCAGACGCATAAGTGCATCTCTCTCGAGTTACCCAGCGTGTCTCCCGAGATACGTTCCTGAACGGAGCCCTACACTTCCAATGACAGGTCACGTGCTACGCGTATCGAAATCAAAGCCGAGTTATGAATAATTTTCAGAAAACTGAGGAGAAAAATGAAACTGTCAATTTTTTGAATTTTTCGAATTTTTCGAATTTTTGTAAAAGCATAAAGTTACCTGTAGAATATCGAAAGATCAAAAATTTTGTCCTGGAAAGGGCAGATTTATGGCCCGAAAGCGATTCGGAGCACGAGAAAGTTGAAAAACGTTGATAAAACCGAAAATGGCGTTTTCAGAGCACGGCAGCGCGCACGGGCACAGTCACGGTCACGGCCGGCTGTCCCACTCGAGGAACCGCCTCACCCAACTGGCGATCACCGACGACAACGAAAACGACGAGACCTACCCGAGCCCCCCGCCGCCTCCGCCGCCCCCGGCGAACGGCGGCAAGTCCAGTCACGGCCATTCGCACTCGGCCACCCAGATGAACATGCGCGGCGTCTTCCTGCACGTCCTGTCGGACGCCCTCGGCTCGGTCATCGTCATCATTTCGGCGGCGGTCGTCTGGGCGACCGAGGACAACGAGGAGTGGAAGCGCAAGGTGTTTTACATCGATCCGGCGCTCAGTATCGTCCTGGTCTTGTTGATCATGCAGTCGGTCTGGCCGCTTTTGCGCGATTCGGCGCTGATTCTGCTGCAGACCGTGCCGACTCACATACAGGTCGACGCGATCCAGAGGCGGCTGCTGTCGAAAGTCGATGGCGTTTTGGCCGTTCACGAGTTTCACGTCTGGCAGTTGGCCGGCGAGAGGATCATCGCGTCCGCTCACATCAGGTAAGCGTCGTTTCGTGGGGTCAAGGGACCTGCCAGGCGGCCATTTCTAGAGGTTCCGACACGGTATCCAAGATGGCCGCCTTAAGGTCGCCATTTCGGATAGAGACGGTCGATTGACGTTTTACATGGAAGGATGGAGATAGATCAATGTTTCAAGCCTGAACCAACTTAACGATTATTAACAATAAAAATAATAACTGTAACGATTTGAAATCGGTTTTCATGCTTAGACTTAGTGAAATTATGGACTTGTGCGGTAATGAAATCACCAGATCCATTAGGTTAAATTTTCCAAATGAGTGACGTTTCAGCCACCTCCATTGTTATGATAAGTGTTTTTCTCATGATTATTGGTCTTTTTAGGTGCAGGAACCTGTCTGAATATATGAAAATTGCGGAAAAGGTGAAGGAGTTCTTCCACAACGAAGGCATCCACTCGACCACCATCCAGCCCGAGTTCATCGAGTACAGGGAGTACCCGGAGAGTCTCCAGGACGGCGACCAGTCCGACGATTGCGTGTTGGACTGCCCGAAGACGACCGACAGCGAGAATTGCGTCCACAACACGTGTTGCGGACCCTCGAAACAGGTACGAAATCGAGCAGCCTCCGCCTGAAAACGCCCCCTCTTATGACGTTTTTCTCTATAGTTGGAGCGTCGGCTTTTATTCAAGTCTAGTCTATGCTAAAGCACGATTAAATCCTGGTACATGTGGATATTTTGGTTTTGCGTGTGCTTTTTTTCGGTTTGGTTTTTCTTTTGGGAGATTTCGGTGTTTTGTCGTTTTCTGATCGTGGTGTGGTTTTTCTAGGGTGTGCCTACCCCCTCGCCGAACAACACGCCCCACTTGGTCCGGCACAGAGGGAGCGGTTCGAGTTTGGCCTTAAATTCGCAGGATATGAACGAGATGGAAAAGGGAGTCTTATTGGACACAAAAGGGAATTCGTCTCACGATAAAGACTTTGATTCGGTTAGCGGTCATTCGAGGAGTTCGCAATTTTCCCATCACAGTAATAACAGTCACAGGAAAGAGGCGAATTTTTGACAGTAGTTGGGAGAGTGTGATAGTGTCTCATTTTCTTTTTCAAATAGGAATCGCATAATATTTAGTTCGGTTACCAATTCAATTTTCGATTTTTCGAGGACCGTATGGAATTTTCATTTTCTATATTTACTTAAAGACACAAAGAGATTCTAGTCTTAACGAAATAGTTCGTGTCTATAAATAATGTTAATTTCTATCGATTGTTGGAATTTCCTGCGTGTACTTATTTTAGTATTTTGGACGTATGGGTGTGCACATTTTTTAAATTTTAAGTAAAACCCGAGGTAAAACCGTACTAATTTTCATTATTATTGATATTGAAATTACAAATGATGTACCTAGGAAAAGACGCGAAAATCACAGATAAAGAATCAATGTGCAACCTATTATTATGTACATCTCATTACATCATCATTACATGATAGTAATCATATAATTTACCTAAATATAAATAATATTAAAAAATTGAACTAATTAATGATAACAATAATTATAATTATAATAAAAAGAAGGAAGACTATTTAATAGTGAGCTCGACTCTTATTGGACACTTGCGAGGGGGCCAGTTGGCAAAATTATCCAAAATGGCCGCCTCACAAGTCTGTAATTCTCCCCTAATTCAAATCAATTGCCTCAAATCGGAAGACTAGAAGGGCTTTCTATTTACCATTCCCATAGGATTTAGTTCTGTTTAGTTATAGGTTTGGCATCAACCACACTCAAAGCGATTCCCAATTGCGCCCCATAATAAGTAGACATGATCAATACTTGTGCGTAATCGACTCGGAATTTGAATCTTTCCAGACCTATGATCAGGTCGGATAAGACGAAGAGAATCGACCCTAAAGCCGACGCTAATTTACTCCAAGCCCACAATCCCTGAAAAGAAAAACGTTTAGGGGATTTTTTCTTTATAAGGTTGCACCAACCTCGGAAAATTGTAGTCTGGCAAGAGCCCTCCAACACATCGTCACCAAAATGAAGGAGTAGATCGGTACGCCCGGTATTAGGATTCCATGTAGACCGGGCATTAGATAAACTGCGCTTAAAAATGTCAGGAAATATAAGATTGCGCCTAGGGTTGATTTTAACGGTTCAAAACCGTAAGCTCTGGCGTAGTTTATGTGTCCGATTGCGAAGGAAATCATTCCGATTTCGAAATAGTTGGGCCAAATTAAACAGGCGTCTCCTATGCAGCAGAATATTAATCCTATCAAAATCCTCCTCGAGTACTTGTACCTGAAACGTTGTAGGATTCGTTAGTTTTGTGGAGATTTTGAGTAAAAAAATTAGGGTAGTTACTCGTCTCCTAAACTCATTCCGTGTAATATCACGAATAACATCAGACTCAGAATGGGTAGACATTTCAAGACTGTCGCCAGAAATGACGGGGAATCGTGGGGGATGAAGACGACGAAGTAGATTGCGACAGTTTTGAAAAACGGCACCAGTTTAGGACCTACGCTTTTCACCTAAAATAATAAAATCGGTTTTATTTGAAATTGATCGTTTAAGATCGAATTTAATCGAGGGTAATCGAGTGAATTCGCGGTAAATATTAACAAGTTTAGTAGTCGACTAGTAAAAGTAAGTTTCCTTGAAATTAATTTTATAAATATCGTGTTATCAATAGTTTACGATTATTCTGGCGGAAATGGCATGCTGTACTGTAACTACTCCTAGAAGAAAATTACCGCGATTATTCATTCGAATCAAAATTGCTCACACGGCTTTTAATTAGGCGTTTTTAAATTGTAATCTAGAGGAAAAAGCGGAATTATGATTAACCGCGAATGAAAGAATTTTCTTTGTGTTATAAATACAAAGGAATATCACAGAAATGTACCTAATACAAATAAAAATGATCGATATTGCTACATTGTAGCATTAGAATCGGAGTGAAAATGAGAGTAGGACGGGTCTCTCTACTATCGATTAATCTAGCGGTCTATTATTAATGCGACTGTATAATGTATAGAACCAATTCAAAAATAAACTGGGTATAAATTTGTTTTTCAAGAGTTGGTACTTACGACTTGTGCAACTGAATTCATGTCGCTCTCTCGATTTTAATTAGGTTAACGATTCAAGGCGAAGGTCGTCTTTTGATCCGAAGAGCAGTAGCAGTTTTGAATGTCGACCGCCGCTACTATCAGTGGAGGAAGAGTTTGCGATATTTTTATCATTAGTCGAGGGTTAATGATCAGTTGTTGGCACTGCTATTACTCAGCTGCCACACTTCGATAATTTAATGATGATAATGTCGAGAAAGGGCCAATTTTGTTCATTTTTATAGTGGGAATCGGGGGGAAAAGGCCGTGCTTACAGGCCGACAAAATACGTTCTACTAGTTCTCTGCGCTCGTTGCAAACGGACGGGTCATGCTCTGTTCATCATGTAAATATTTTTTCGTGTGGAGATCGGCAACGCACGCATGCCCGGATGCTTGACAATTTTCCGCTTTTCCTGAAAATACTCGATTTTGATTCGTCGATAACACGGAATAGGAAAACTACACGGATCAATCAATCTACATAATATCGTCGTTTTGTGACGATTATTCCTGTTGTTCGTTCATATTTTTTTTTATCGTCTAATCGTAGCTAAAATTATCTCGATTGGTTGGTAATTTTTCAACAATAACAACAATACGAGGGCCCCTTCATGGTGAAGGTCCACTTCGATTGGCAGGGACAAAGTTCTATTGCCCAACTATTAATTTATTTCATATCAATGTGGATAATTAATTTTCATTGTTCTCACGAGGGAATCCAGTTCACCACGCTCAAAAGAATATCTTTGAATTTCGGTTCGTATCTGACTTGTATTTCTTCGATTTCCTCCAGATAATTCTCGGCGACTAGTTTACGGATTTTCGGATGTTCGCAAATGTTCGTCAGTGCTTTCATGGAGAACATTTGTAAACTCGAGTTCAACGGATTTCTGCACAACTCAATCAGACGTATCGGCAGATGTTTTATACGCGTCGCTGAAACTTTTGCTTTCGTTTTGATTGTGCAATTCATTAGCACCGAAACAGCGCTCGTAATCACTTTAATGCTCTGGGAAATTTCACGACTTTGATTAGGTAGATTCAAAAATCATTGTCACACAATTTACCTCGTGATAGAGCAGTTCGTTCAACTTATCCAACAGTTTCATTTCGATGGCTAAAGTCTTCCCTTTGAGTGCCATGGTGAGCCTCATTAGACAATCTAAGCTGTTGGAGACGATTTCGTGATTGTCGTGGTCTAAAAGTCGCACGAAAATCTCGAAAGCTCCCAATTTCAAAGCGACGTTCCGCCCGTCGCAATACAAAAGCGACTTCAACGATTCCAAATGAACCGCGATAATTTCCGGTTCTTCTTCTTCTTTGATTTTATCGAGCAGAAACTGGACGAAACCGAATTCGACCAAAACGTCCGCGGCTGAAATGGATGCGAATTAATTTTCGATTATCGTTTCGTTTCGGGGCGATTCTGACTCATCCAAATTCTTGCGGTCATCTCGATACATTTGGCGATTTTATGCCTGACTGCGGTCTCCGGGTCGTCGAGTCCGGTCTTTAACCCATGCAAAATTTGCCCGTTCTGCACCATGGCGACTCTGGCATCGTAATAACCGGCCAAAACGGTCAAAGCCAGGGCCGTCTGCTCCCGGACCTGTGCGCTTTCGTCTACCAAAAGGTCGGCCAATCTCGCGGGCACGTTCAGTCTTATAGCCTGGTAGGCTTTTTCGGGGTCGTGGACCAGGTCGGTGATGCTGGTGACGGCCTGTATGACGACGAACGGGTCCTTCGAGTGCAGTTCTCGGCGCAATTTAGGCAGGGCCCATCGGTCGAAGGCCTGGGGGCGTCTGGTGATGTCGATGGCGCCCAAGGGGGCGCAGGGTTGTTCCGAGCATAGTCGGTTGAACGGCGGGGTGTAATCGTGGGGGTCTATGCAAGGTTGTTCTCGAGCTACAATTTAAAAACGTCTTATTTTCGGTTTTGGGTTTTTTAGGTGGGAATCGGACCTAAATCCACCGATCTGTTCAAGATTCTTGGGTTGATTGTGGCGCATTTCATCTGCAAGTAGCTGTTTTTGTGGATGGAGAACATTTTTCGTTTTGGTTTTTCACAGATTTTGACTTTTGTAATTGGTGCTCAATGTGGCTGCGTTCATGAATGTCACTTTGGGAAGTCACTTTGAATGAGTGGAAAGGAGATAGCCTATGCAAGACAAAGATGAAATACGTTTATGAACGCATTCGTGAATGTTAAGGTTTTTAGTTCCGTTAGATGGCGCTGCTGCTTCTAAGTCGCTATTATTCGTATTTCATATGCGTTTATATTCTGTGAGGTACACAGTAATCGTTACTCTGGTTTCTCTTCAAAGCGAATAAATCTTTCGCCTTTTACTAAAGATTTCCGTGGAGAGGAACAATTTAAATGAGTCTTTGAACAATTTTTTGTCAGCCTGGCGAAAGCTAGGCGCCTGAACTAATCAAAACATATTTCAATTATCAAATCATCAGCTTGTATGCTTGATTATCATTGTTTCATTACTTTAATGACCCCTCACAGCAATAATTACTTAATGTAATCACTAGTTTAAACAATTGCCAATCAGTATGTTACTAAGTAATGTTATTGATAAATGTGAATTAGTGTTTGGATAGGAATCTGGGAATGACCATTTCAGTTTATGAATTTTCAATTTTATTGAAAACAGTACAAATTGATGTTCCACAATTTTCCCTTAAATGTAGATAAGATCCCGCGCCCACATATCAAATGTAAAACCTTTCACGTAGACCACATGTAAAAATAATTGCTCTGCCAAAAAGGCAAATACTGTGCCAGAGGACCACAAATCAAGTTGGCCAATGGCACATTTTTCCCTACCGAATATAAAATCGCGTTAATCTTATTTTTACTGTATTTATCGTAAAAAGGCGACCTCAACAAATACATGACTAATATCAGAGTCCTTTTTGATAACTGAATTTTCTGTTTGGGCGTCAACGAATTACTTTTCGCGTTTCTGCACGATCCGTATAATTGCAAGCTGTAAACGAATCGTAATTAAGTAATCGAGTTAATCGTGTTATATGAATTATTACCTAACGGCGTCCATTAACAGCGAAACCACCCAAGGTTTCCAAGATTGACGTCCGAAACAAGCCGAAGTCAACAAATGGGTGATCGGTTTAGCAATGTAAATCGTTTCTGCTATAAATTGTCTTCCAGCTAAAGCTTGTTCAATGGTCTGGTCATTATCACAATTGTTGTTATCGTAATTGAGATTTTTCTGTAGAGGTTTCCAGTTCCTCAAAGTTACCGGTGGAGAAGCGTCGATTTTTCTCACAACTTTTCCGCTACTCTTCAACGTGAACGTCGAATTTTCCATTTGTGCTCTTGCCAAATCTGCCACGGATCTACTGCCATTACTAATTCCATTAGTAGATGTGTTGGGGTCGTGTAAATGCACTCTGTCAAGTACCGATAGTGGAGGTGTCTGTATTATCGACTCTTTATGTCGGTAGATCAAAAGTAATCGAGAGACGCATTTGAACACTTGTATTGCAGTGATTATCAACCATTTATAAGTGGAGCCCCAGACTTTTTGAGCAGTGAGCTCGAAAACCACTTCGCAATATTCCACAATGGAGAGCCACAGTTTGAGGGTGTCCCCCGAACTCGGATGTTCTAATTGGCGCACATTTGTGATGATTCTGTCGTTCAATAGGACGAGCAGATTGGAGAGGCTGTAGACTAGTTCGGATAAAACGTGGGAATTGTTGATTTTACCTGGAATTTCGATTTTTAAAGGCGATTTCGATAATCATCTGCTTTGTTTACCTGCTATGAAATACGAAATCCATTTGGCTGTAGTTTCACAATCGCTGGCCAATCGGGGGTTTTGACTGACCCAAATTTTATACGAATTGAATAAATCGGGTAGATTCAATAATAATGAGGACATTTTAACGTTTTATTTTAGCTTACATTGGCTTAAGTGGAACAAACACGCGTCACACAGAAATGACAGGTTTTGCGTTTTGTTAGAGTTGGACCCCTGAAAAGTAGGCAACACATAATACTTTAAAATTCAATTTTGCTTTACTATCATTTTGAAGATTAAAATTAGATAATTTCATATTTGTTGTTCATTTATGTAGTGTTGAATTGCTTACATTGTAGCTATTTTAATTGAATTTGCCTTTTTCAATAATATAATTTTGATGTTAAAATGTTAGGTTAATGGGTTAATGTTATGACGTTTCGAAGTCAGAGCTGGATTAGCCCTTTTGAAATTGAAATGATTCCATAAAATATTGAATTTGCTTTATTCCATTATAAAAATATAACATTTGAACTACCTATTAATAGTAAGAAATACTCGTAAAATTCTCACGGCCAATAATAATAATCTTCCTAATTAAACAAATTAATTTAATAAATAGCAATAATAATTAAATTACGATACAAATTTGTTAATAATACTTAAAATAAAATCAGTTTTCGATAAAAAAAAATATTTACAATATCACATCGGTCATGATTTTGATTCTTAATTAATTAATTAAATAATCAGAAATTACATAATTTATAATTTAATTATAATTATTAATCTAAGAGTCGGCATCAAATGTGAGTGTGTAGTTTTTAGCGACCTGTTCGGGCTGATCCGATTCCGGCCTCAAATCTGAAACCGGAATGTCTTCATCTTCTAAATCGTCGTCTTCGTCGGGTTCTTCAACAGTATAAGGCCCCGTCCATTCACTTTCCGGATCGGAAAACAAATTGGAGGTGTCTTTATCCATCAATTCGTCCAGAGAATAATCCGACATTCCCGTTAAACTTGTCCTGCGATCGCCCAATTCCAAACACAAATCTAAAATAATTTAATTAAATTTTCGTTTCAAAAGGAAACGATTTGAAAACGTACAGTCCGAATTTGGGTCTTGAGCGGTCCAAGTGTTTTCGTCCCAATCGTCGTCAAACTCCAGACTTTTATTGACGTCTCTCTCCTGACTGGTCTGGACGATCGGCGAGTCGCTTTCCGTGACATCGAAAATTTCCGTGACTTTAACTTTATTATTTTCGTCCAAATAATAGTAAGCCATTACGGTTTCGTGATGCGCGGTAACTTGTAAGATATGCTCGAACGTGTCATCGTCTCCCGTGTCGCTTTTGTTGAAGGTGAAACTCGGTTTCCTCTGTAGGAGCTTGGTCGTCGCGAACTTCTTGCCCGGACTTTGGCTAATAGGTAGATCGCTGCGAAAATAATTACAATAGATAATTGCGAACGGACTTTAGACCGCGGTAATAATAGACGTACCTGTCATCTAGATTGAGGGTAAAGTTCAAGTTCATTTTGTTTTTCGTGGAGAGGGCGTCCGCCTGGCAGGATTCTACGTCACCGCCGCCGCCGTACTCCGTGACCGCCAATTGGCAGATGATTTTCGCACTCAACTGCTGCCGTTGCTTGTTCACCCGATTCATGATGTTGCCGCACTGATCCAAGACGTACTTGCTGATCTCCCAAACGCCGTTGCCGACTTGAGGGGCCGTCGACATGAATCTGAAAAATTGCAAAACTTAATTACATTGCCATCGTCAAGCAGGTGACAGTGCAACTGTCATACTTTGACAGTTGTGCTGTCAGTTTGACAGTTAAAAGCGTGGGACACAATCAGCGACATGACGTTACGTGTTAGTAAAGATATGTTAGTCACCTTCCGCCCAAGATTCGGGATGAACACGCGGAGCAATGCGATATTATGTCGGAATCTCCGAGGACCATGTACCGAAATTGTTTGGTTTCGATGTGGTCACCGACCGCGCTGACCAGATCGAAATTTGCGACGCTGCGAGAGACGACAGGGAAGAGGGCGCCCGGACTGGGCACCAGACTCATCTCGACACGGGGAGATCGAAGCCTGATCGATTAGTTTGGGTGTTAGTGGAAGCAGATCAAAATTGGACCAGTTTGCAACAGGTCACTGACTGTTTTCGAGTATTTTAGTGCGCACAATCGACCTTGAATGAGTTTGTGATCAGTCAGAAAGTGGTCAGAGTTGTAAAAACGCGTGTCTCTGCACATGTCATAAAAGTTCTGACATGGTTCTGACCACTTTGATGGTTTGCAAACAGTCAGACACTAATTCGAAGGTTCCTGCCTAAACACAGGACGATCAGTCAGAAACCGGTTAGGAAACAGTCAGTGCATCTGCTAGAACTGCTCCAAGCTTGAGCGCATGCGTCGTACTTTGTGGACCGGTCCAAAACTGTTTGCCCGAGCAAACCTACTGTTGCATAAACGAACCCAATGACTTACTTGGTGATGGTCGCGTAGACGATGTCTGCCGGTAAGGTGTAGGGGAGGCTCAAAACTGACAGGAGTTTCATGCCTCGATGTTTGAAGACCCAATTGAGCAGGCCCTTGTTGGCCGAATCGATGGCCTCCTGGAAGATGCTCAAAACGGTGTCGGGCATATTGGAGACCAGGGCCTCCTGCCTGTGCACCTTGCACTCGTTGCATTGCGGGTCGTACTCGAGGTTCTCCTCGATCGTGTCGGACACGACGAAGGTCGATTGGACCGCGAGACATCGGGTGCAACTGATCAGGTTGTTGCGGTGGAGGAATCGTAATGCGTCATCGAATCCCTGCTTGCACATGTTGGAGAGGACTTCCGGTTTGGGCGGGAACAGGATGCGGACCATCCGGTAGATGTTGTGTTTGGAGAGTTCGATGCTGGTGTTGGCGATGTTGATGTGGAAGAGTTGGGAGCTGTCGTCGCGCGGGCAGATGTCGCTTTCGCCGCAAAAGGGCGAAACTGTGATGGTGTTCTCGTCTAAAGTCGGGAGGTTGTCGCTGTAGCCGCCGTCCATGTACCGGAGTCCTTTGAATTTCGGTGGGATTATCCCGGAAAAGATCGGGATGAAGGCGGAGGCTAACAGGACTTGGATCAGTTCTTCCCTCGAGTCGAAATGCGAAACGATGACGTTTTTGCCGTCGTGCACTCTGGTGAGGGAGACGTGGAGTTTGCCGCTGACTCTGACGTGCGCATCGTCCGGTAGAAATTTCTCTAGTCCTTCGAGGAGAAGGTTGTGGATGTTGAAGGAGGGAGTGAAGGGGCCCAAAGAGCGACTTCTCGCTTCTGTTGCGACTCGGAGGACGTCGCTCGTTAATTCGCCTGGAAAATTTCTCAAATATTGTTATCGAGTCGGCGAAGGCGTTCGATGGAATAATTATTATTGGCGAGATAAGGCTCTTTCACCTAAGGAATTTTTCAACAATGGAGATTCGAGTTTAACAACCTTCAAGTACCCCGTAACGATAATTGTATTTGTTCAAACTCGATTATCGCGCTCTTCTGTTTGTAGTTAGTAGGCGATTTACAGGAAATTGTAATTACCGAAAAACATTTGTGTTTATTCAAACTAATTATCTTTGGACCTAATCATAATTATTTATATTGTTTATGGTCAATATTGCGTTTCATTATACACAAAGTATAAATTTATGTACTTGTTGTTTTGTAAATTCCTCTCGCCGCGATGGCTTATTCGCTCATCTTTCGCCTCTCTATGATAGATAAAATACGAGCCACGTGTTTATTAGACGATCACTAATTTTTAATTTAGCCCTTGTGATTAATCCATTATAGATCATGATCGTCGTCATCAAATGACGGAAGCGCGCTCTGTGTACAACTTCAAACGCGAAAGGTTATCGTTTTATAACAATAATAAAGCTCCCAGTACAGTTCACGTAATGTTACCATTGAAAATCAACAGTTTCTGCAAATGCGTTCCGGCCCTGTACGTGACGTCACGGGCGGTACTCACCTAGAGGCAGGTCGCACAAGAGGGCGCAGGCGGCGATGGCTCCCGCCGAAGCTCCGGATATTTTATGTAACAGCAAATGGGGTGCGTACTTCCGGAAACAGCAGGCCACTCCGACGTGGTAGATCCCCAGGAAGCCGCAACCAGCGAAAGACAGATTCATAATTGTTGATCACTATGGGGATGGTTGTGGAAAAAACACTATCACAATTATTAAATTCCACTTATTAATTTATTGTTAAAAACCGAACTGAATCGTCGCTTGAAAATAATTGTTTATTTCTTAGAGAGCAGCGTAGTAAGCGTAGTACTTGTCGTTCGCTTGTCTAAAGAACTTGTGATAAACACTTGGAAGGACGTCGGTGTAATAATAATTACGATAACGTGACTTTCTCTGGTGGGAGATGTGACGTTTTCTTTATCCTCCGGTTTCGATTGGTCGGGTCGAGTGGTGTGGTGCTTCGTTTATTCAGCAAGGATGGAAGAGGATGGCCGATTGTAACACATTCGTATTGGCAGAAAATTTAAATTTTTTCGCAAAAGCCTCATCGGGTTGTTGGAGGGAAAAAATTGAAAATTGTTGAAGGCCTTTTGTTCTAAAGTCTATAGGATAACAGTTAATCAAATGATAGGTGGACTCTTGTACCTGCCAATCAATTCGGATCTATTGATGTTAATTTAGTTTATGGATACAATAAGACATCGACCTCTTAAAAGCATCCCTATCAGAATGCTGAAATAGTTGGGAAATATTTGGGCCGGCTGCACTCTAGAACCATCTAGAATAAATGCATAGTTGTTTAGATTTTACAGGTTTCTGCATTTTTTCGTAAATGGGGTAGTGGGCCTCACTTTGTGACGTTTCCACGGCTTTAATCTTGTCGATTTTTATCTCAGATAGTGTTTCTCTTGAGATAAGTAGAAATGAATTGCAGTAAAATTCCCTTTTCTTCGTTATCATAATCATTATAGCGAAATTATCGATAATTATTGTTGCAAAAATTATTCAAATTTATCGAATTGTTTTATTTATTTTGAACACATGGAAAAAATTGCGCCCTGACCCAGGGTTTATTCTGGTGACGTCACGACCTCTTCGACCTCTCCTCGTACGAAATGAATGGGTGACATGTATTCGTTTCGCTCGAATAACAAAGAAATCAACAATTAATATTAATAAATATTTAACGATAATGATAAAACGATTGCTTCTAATCGGATTGACGCTCTTATTTCCGCGGTGGTAACTGTCTCTCATTATTTGTACCGACTCTAATGTAAATTTGCTTTTTACTTATTATGTTTGGTAGTCGGTCGTTTATCGGTAAATAATAACATTGTGAATAATCGATAAGGGATTAATTAAATATGATTGATCTAAATTCACTTCCATTATTATTAGTATTAATATTATTATATCGCCGCTTAATCAAACAAAATGTTTACCGAAAGTATGTACCTTCTCACGTTATGAAACAATAATAAATTAAGATATTTCAGAAACGAGAAAATCACGAAGAAATGTGATTTCAGGTTTTAAAAATATATGCGCACTTCAAATTACAAAACGTTAATTGTTGTTTAATTTGTATCGATCGATTATTTCGTGCAAGAGCAGCTGCTTTATTTATTGCACAATCGCGTCATGACGTAAATTTATCTAAAATTTAAAGAAAAACAAAAATAATGACCATTTATACGATAATCGTACGTTTTCTCTCAAATTGAGAGAAAACAATAACTCATTTCATTGTATTACTGTGGGAATCTCAAGGGTTTTTCTCATTCCTAGTTTTTATTTCATATTTTTTAATAAAAGTATATTTTCGTTATTTTCGAATGTTTGAGAGATAGCCAGAAATATTATTAGTAAATAAAATGTTGAATGCGATTACTATTACGGCACGTGTCGTCGATTTGCTTTGAAATTATTAGGTCAAACGTTATTATTGGCAAATCTTTTGTTGTCAAACATATAACTCAGTGCGACTCTTTTTAGGAAGAAAACAACGTTTTTATCTTTTTACGATGGGATGGGGTGACCCTGACTGCGGTTTTATACCAAATTGGCAAAATCCGGTTAATAAATTAGAAACTATACTGATATTGTAATTATAATTACAGAAAAATTTCGAAAATTTGCCATCCACTGGGTGGAATCGTGACTCGAAAAGGATCTAGTAAGACACCCACGCAATCTAAGATCAAAGTTTATCACGAAAAGTCTGAATCTTTGCTCAGATTGGTCGGCCATCTGCGAACCTGACTCATTTGTACATGCGAGATAAAGTTTGACTAATTGGCGGATCATTAAGTAACCGAATTCAAGATCGATTATAATAAAAAAGTGAGGATTTCAGACATAATAAAGGCATCTCGCAGACAAACAGTCTAAAGTTTATTTGGATAAAAACGGTAATCGCCTAAAATTATTCCTATTTTTATTATTACCCGACATCGGCAACATTCCTCGGCCAAATTAGACTAGATAAAAACGCGGCCCTCTCTTCGCCGTAGTACAGCGTGATCCAATCGCTGAAATTCACCATTACAACCCTGTATCCCAAAATTTCCAGGTGCCGTTTTTTCAACTGATAGCGCCCCCTCAGCCGCACCTGGATCTTTGTATAGGCATTATCGGGAATTAGCAGAATAGCCAACCTACAAAAAATCACATTAATAATATTTCAATATTAATAAACCAATCAGATTGTACTTTGAAGGTTCATCGATAATATCGGCAACGAAATCTACTAGATAACCATAAGGAGTCACGAAGTTTTCCACAACTGTCTCTCTATGATTGCTACCGTTGAAAAGATGGTTTAAAGTTTCCTTGACCCTCTGCGGGAATAATTTCTTTGGTTTTTCTATTTTGGGTTTTTTCGTGAGTTCATCCACGTATTTCTGGTGAAACCAAGGTACGTTAGCTTCTGGATAATCCAAACATACGGCTCGATTAAGTTGCATCAAGTTATTCCTAACTCTTTGAGGGTATCGATCTCTTGAATAACAATTCGCCAATTCCGCATCCAATTTATCCATGAATTCCACATTGAAAATCGATTTTATAAAGGAATTCGGCAATTTATTGAAGTAACACAACCCCAAAGCGCAATGGATCAACGACAAACCACCCATCCGTTCTTGATCCCTTCATCACGTCAAAAAGATTGTAGTTTCACTAAATTGTTTTAGGGATTTTATTTACCTGATTATTATGTTGGAAACAGTTTGAAAAAAATTCTCGTTCTTCGGTTGGTACCCTAAATCGTAGCACAAGTACAACAATTTGCCGGTGTTGAAGGCGAGAACTGCGTCTGGATGGTCGGTAATGTAGGCAACTAATTTTTCTATTATGTCCGGTAAGAGAGCGCCGGTACTCATTAAATTGAAAGAAACGTTTTCGATATTCTTCGAAGAGATTTCATTGAAGTTTGACATCATCTGTAGCAAGTTGGTCAATATTCGATCATTGATGACTCTTTTATAAATGCAAGCTTTTAGAAGGGTAGAGTTCTTCCAATCATCTGGACTGGTCATCTCTTTTTCGATTATTTGGTCCAAGATTTTGTTGACTCGGAAAATGAATTTGCGCTTTTTATATTTCGTTGCTCCTGAGCTTTCAAATTCCGAATAATGTTTTAGACTTAATGCTAGTCTTAGAGCGTCTGTATGGATAACTTGCGTCCAATTGTCTTCGATTTTACTCAATAAATACTCTATAAAATCGTAGTTTTCGCTATAGATCAGCGCGAATCCCAAAATTGAGATTAATTTGTGTGGTAAGACGCTGAATAAACCAAATCTTGCCTCTTTTTCCATTATTTCTAATGTTTTTTGCTCGAATTTATGATGTCTGAAATCGCCAACATCGATGTTGAAATTTGCGTAATTTTGGCCTAATTTTATCACATCTAAATCATCCATATTGTCTTTAACAGCTTTTAAAATCTTGTCCCAGTATTTATGACATAAATTCAAGTCGGAAATCTTGATGTAGCAGAGAATGCGGCGCATTCTTTGTAAATTATCCAAGTTGTTGCATTGGTCGACGTATTTTTCTAACGTTTTCTGGAAGTGTCCTCTCATATGGGGCGATGTGAAATAAACCAAGGCTGATAATAATTTGATTTTTTCTGATGGAATCCCATCGATTTCTTGGATGAATTTCGAAGAACATCTTTGTAAATCGTTCAAAATTATCCCAGGCTCTTGGAGTTTATAGAAAATCTATAAAATAATGAATAAAATAATAAAATAAGAATAAAATAATTTTGAATACTTACATCACAAAGTATTACAAGTTCTGAAACATTGAGATTACTCAACCTATCCTTGACCAGGATCAATAATTTCGAGATTAGAGGAGTGTTCTTACCCCGCCATTTGGGATAAATAAGAAACGAGGCAATTTTCAAAACCACTTTTAAATCGGTCGATTTAATTTCGCCACTTTCCACCAAAAACTCGAGTTTATTTTTGTACTTTTCCAAGATTTCGTTTGTGACTAAGTTGTGAAGTTTATTCAGACTAGTGGTAAGATCACTCAAGACTTCAACCGAGTTACAGGAATCTGTAAAAAAGGCAATTAAAATCGATTTCTTTCCTTGATTTGATCATATTTATTACCAATTGTATCAAATATGAAAGGAATTAAATCCTGAGACATGTAATAAGAGTTGTGTGAAATCTCAAAAAAGAGACAATCCAAATAGCGGGCACATGCCCCAATTTCGAAGTTTTCTCTTAACGAATTCCTCAATTTCCAACTCAAATTCTGCAGTAATGAATCAGTTCGAATATTCATCCCTAGCTTACTCAAATACAGGAGTAAGTAGCTCGAATTGAATTGATCTAAATTGTCGATTTCTTCTTTTATTAGTCTTAGAATAGATAGGAAGCTACTGTTTTGGTTCAAGGCATTTAAAAAATCTTCAGTGACTTCCTTCTCATTCTTACTTCCACCACTCGGTGAGGAATAATTGATCTCTCGGTATATTTTCTTCAAATCCCATAACACTAAAATGCTCAACACTAAATGCTCACTCTTGTAACTATCTTTGTTATTGTTGAACACATTTAAAAGTTCTTGTATCGATACACATTCATAGATTCGATTCATCAATAAATCCGGAGAGTTTTTGTACAGATCGCGAGCAGCGAAACCTTGGTCCATTTCGAAGTATCTATCCTCGAAGAGGTCCAGATCTGGCTCCGTTTCGTTATCGGAACGGTTTCCATCATCTTTTATAAATTTTGTAGCTGTATTCGAGATGAATTTAGGGTTAAATCGATGGTGCGACGATAACCTATGATTGAAATCGATTTTTCTAAACACTGGGATATTAAATAACTGTTTTTTCGATTTTATCAATGAAAATATTCGAGTTAATCTCATTTTCACATCGCGAAAACCAAGGAAAACGTGCGGAAAACTAAACCGAATTTTGAGGTTGGGTTTACTTGACATCTTGACATCCACTACAGGTTGCGTTCATAAAAATCCTGTTACGTCAATGTAATCTTTTGTCTTTGTTTTTACATGTATCGCGACATATAGGTTTGTCTTTTTTTAATAAGTTAATTTGTAGAGCAGTCATTTACGAACGTTGTCCTGTCAAAAGCACGTGTTGATGTCGTAAGGTGTCAAACGAAAAGTGCGCGAAATAAGTGGAAAGATGAGAAACGTGGAAATTAAAGCGAAAATTCGTGAATTGGCCTCGCTAATCAAAAAGGCAAAAGCTCTGAGTAAATCTGATGGCGAAATAATCAAACAACACGATACATTCTACAATTCGATCAACGGAAGGTTGAAACTTCGAAAATATGAGGTTAGTTTTTGAAAAAGCCGGTTTTAAGGGCGAATCAGTCTTTGAATTGGTTTCAGAATGGAGACGGTGATCTGATTTATTACGATCGTCCAGATGAGGAAGGTCCTAAGCTCAGTTCCTTTGAAATCGCTCGCATTCAGAGTGAGCAAAATGTTGTCAATCTCAATAAGGTCCTCGAATTGGCCTTGGGGGCTAAAGGGATCGTTAAAAAGACGCGATATCTCTTTATGGTTGATCAGACTAGAGTGCACGTCGATTCCGTTGAGGATTTAGGCGATTTTATGGAATTGGAAGTGAGCTTTAGCTTTAATAATCAGAAATTCTGTAATTAAGATTTTACATTAGTATTTTTAGGTTTGTTTAAGGCCTGAACAAACTGTGGAGGAAGGTCAGAAAATTGCAGAATCTCTAATGAAGGATCTGGGAGTTCAGAAGGAGGATCTTATCTCGGGGGCTTATACTGATTTGCTACTAAGAAAATAGAAGATAAAATATTCATGCTATTATTAATGCCATTTTTGGATTTTTTGTTAGTTCAAGTTTTTTATTTATGCTATTTAAGAGTTCTAATGTTAATTCAACGAATGATGCATAAATTGATAAGAACTGCTAGAGGATTTCCCCAACCTCTATCACTAAAATTCCTATCCATGTGTTACTGAATGTAACGCTTGATCTTTCTATATTTAATTTATTAAAAGAATTTATGGTAGTATTTCCTCTCAGCAGGTGGATTTGTAATCTTCTACGTAACACGTCTGATCTGATATGTTTCTAAATACATTCAAAAATAATAACTCCATTCACAATTAATTGATTATTATAGAGGTAACTAAAAATATTGATAAGTTTATTATCTAGTAAAAATGCTACGCGAACACAGGTAATGATTAAATGGATGGAGTTCTCTGTAATCTGTGGAAAAGCAATATAATTTCCGCAAATCGTATGATGCACAATTTGTAAAGTCTTGCGCACCTGCATCATAATTATTATTACACACGTTTAAATCGTCTCTTAATATAATATTATTATTTTTATGTGTTATATGCATGTAGATAAAGTAATGATAAGCCAAGTTGGTATCATTGGTTTATTACTACATGTATTCATGCATGTATAGTCAGTACAAGTTTGTTTGGGAAAAGCCCAAAGCGCGAATAAAGTTTAGCGGCGCGGTGGTATATTGGTTACTTTATTTATTGCTCCTGTGGTTTGCGAACCAGACGAACTACTGATTTCGGTTCCAAAACTTCTGGTTGATAATATTTTATTGTTCGTCGAGTTCTATTATGTGCTCTCCGTTGGATTATAACGTAAGTCTTTAAATTTATTACAAATTCGATCAAAATTTTGTGTAGCTAATGTAAATAAGAGATTATTATGTTTATAATTTCTAAGAAATTTTCTATCGGTATTTGAAATTGGCATGAGACTAAACGTGTAAGAGGAATAATATAAAACTAGAGTTTCAGAAAAACCATTTAGAAGGTTTAAACCCAAGTTTAAACCAATTTTTAAAAACCTCGGGGTTTAAACGCAAATCAAATGACAATTCGCAGTTCAGGATGCAGTATTTAAAAAAGAAAATGTTTCTAATTCATTAAAATACACTGAAATTTGATGTTTCTGTCGCGGCATATCAATTTTGTTGCCAAAGATGCAAGAAACTATTGAATTTTGTCAACCTCCTTGAATTAACATATTTTTCACTTATTATTTCTCTACAAGTCCTATGTATAACATGATAAAGAGTTTTCAGAAATGAACATAATTCTGATTTTATCTCACTCGCCATATGCAGTTTGCTTCATAAGATCACGTATGTAAAATTTGTTCAGCGAAATTTTTTCCGATGGTATTTTTGGTGGATTCCCAGAAGCAAAGTCTAATCTCGATAGCTTTTAAAATTATTTTTGCAATGAATACAATTTGATAATACATTTTTATTCTTATTAGATAAGTTTGAAATCACGTTTTTTACAGGACGAAGAGGGGATTAATACACTACTGAAAGATGGATTATTAAACGACGATTTCATAATAAATAACGTGTTTCTCGAAGACATTTTTGCCGACGAAATAATAATGCCCTATCTCGACAACATCAGTCCAATGAATAATGACAATATCAGCACCAAACAGATGGACAATTGGAAACCGATAGAAGTCGTGGATTTCATCCTGCATGAAGTACCGGTCGATCCCGAATCGATTGTGAAATTCAATTCGGTCTCTGGATACATCTTTCGCACCTTGAGCGAAGATTTCTGTAAAAGCTTGGTCAACTCTAACGAATTGGGTGAAATTATTTATAGAGTTAAAGAAAATCACATCAGGGAAACCTCTTCATCGTCCGATGGTAATTTATATAGTAGTGAACAACATATGTTTATCGCAAATCTATAATTGAAAAATCCGCTCCTATTACCGATTATATCAATCAATTGGAGTTAATAGCAACTTCCTAGTTTTAGTATATGATCAGAGTATTAGGCTTGCGATTTAGATATCATAATTCTTATCAGTTCATCATAAGCATAAGCAATAAATAACTTTTGCAAAATATTTTTTTACAGAGAACTTCCACCACTTTCATCCAACATCGCCTGGTGTTTTCCCTGTTGAAAATCTCGGTTATCGCGATGATTCCACTCATTTTCAAAATAATAATAACCACAATAGAGGTGAAATAATAAAAAAGGCGGTTAAAAATGCCGAGAAGCAGAAAAATGGACGTCTCAACTTGACTGATAAAATTGGTAGGTGATTCAAATGATACGATCGGATTAATATTTTGACAAAATTGCATTTGCGATCGAGAATCTCCCCTCTTATACAGAAATTAATTCGGATTCTCCGTATTACGTGGTCGGGCATTTCATTATTGCGGTATAATGTAATATAAATAGATAAAAATTGACGCACGATTCAGTACAATAATCCCAAGTCAAATAAAATCCGGAAATAATCCAAGTTCAAGGCTTCGTGAAAAATGATAAAAAGCGCATATGCACATATTTGCAGTCTATGTATTTAGTCGGAACATTTATTGACTGAAAGTCTCGCACTCGCTCGCTGTTTGTTCAATGCGTACCGGTCGTCTCAATAATAATTATCGATGCAGGGAAAAATAAACGGCGCTCCGAAAAGCTGTGGGAATTTCTGCTGCACCTCCTGCAAGACGCCAGCACTTGCCCGCGCCTGATCAAATGGGAGGACTTCGCCGAGGGCACGTTCAAGTTCGTGCAGAGCGACAAAGTGGCGCGACTGTGGGGCAGCCGCAAGAAGAACGAGAACATGACTTACGAGAAATTCAGCAGGGCGATGCGCTACTATTACAAGAGCAAAATCCTGCTGCCGGTGCCGGGCAAACGGCTCGTTTACAAATTCGGACCTCACGCGAAAGGCTGGACCGAAATCGCGCCATCGTGCTCCTGAAATAACGCGCACCAATTTTGAGACTGCCCCCCTTCACGATTATCATGTTTTTAACCGTTTGGAGAAGCGAATTGAATCGAGTTGTAATTTAATATTGAAGAAATATATTAAAAATATGCCATCAAATAACATGTCGTAATATACATATAATATAATAAGTACACTGCTTTATAAAAACGTGTAGGCCTGTAATCTGATTACGCCTCATCATCATCATCATCATCATAGATCATTCCCACCGCGATTTTGGAAATATTATTATTATTGTTAGGTACTTTGAACTCAAACATGTACAAAATAAAAATCCTCGTTTATTATTACTCTTCAGTGCGGCTTACTACTCGTGGGTAAAGCTGGAAAGAAATCAATTGTAATGACGTTTCGAGTCGGTTATCGAATAGTTACCCCGAGAAGGTTCCTAGGGACGTATCCCTGTTTATCGCCCAATTGGGACCACCACCATTCCCGTTCGTTTTCGTCCCCTTTCCGCAAAACCGTCAATTGGTCTCCGGCTCTGAAGGACAACTCGTCGAGCTGTTGCGCCGCGTAATCGAAAACTCCATAGACTATTCCATTGGCTAGAATACCGAGTTTCTCCTGCACACCTGTCATGGAAAGAACGTGATTAGAAGAGAAGGGCTTTCGGGGGCCCTGTTGCAAATGCCATTATAAAATATACGGGGTGTTCTCATAATGGCGCAGATAAGAGAGGAAGCCTATCTGCCTATCTTACAAGCTTTCAGGAAAGTTTTTGCTGATTCTTCTACCATTTATTAATCCAGAGATTTTTATGATTTTAGTGCAGATTATAGGAAGACAGAAAACTAAAATTTGATACTACAGCGCAATGTTTATTTAATCATTTTGGCGTAACTCTGGTAACTGGTTGCTTTACTCCAATTATTGTCTGATGGTCTGTATTGGTTTTCAATGGTTTCTAGAATGACACAGCAAAACTTTCTGTTGGGTTCCAGTGGTATTCCTCAGAGCAAAAACACACATTGAAACCCATGAACAAAATTTCTTATTGATTATTTCTAAATTGGTCTTTTGCAACAGAGGGTGGTTCGTAAATAGTCTCACTGTATAAATATTCGGAGCATCCGTCGAACCCCTCCTCGTCCTCCTCGCACTTTTCCGCCGCGGTCTCGTGGTCGCTCAACGTGGTCGCGAAGATGCAAGCGCCGTGCTCGACCAGAAACTTGACCATCGACACGTTGTTGCAACTGGCGGCGCAGTGCAGCGGCGTCCACCCGTCGCTGTCCTGCGCATTGACATCGCACCCGAACTCCACCAGGTACTTGACGATCTCGAAGTGGCCGGCGCAGATGGCGTTGTGCAGCGCCGTTATGCCCTCGTCATTAGCCGCGCTGGGGTTCGCCACCTGCGTCGTCGTCTTCTTCACCAACTCCAGCTCGCCCTCCAACGAGGCGTCCAGGAGAAGAGCCAGCGGGTCGAAACTCACCCTGCGCGACAAATTCGACTTCCCCGTCTGCTTCAAGTTGCCCTTGCGGAATTTCACCCCTCTGTTGTTGCTAGGGGCCGGAACAATCACAGACGTCTTGTCTTCAGATTTGTCGACTTCATCGCCATCTAGCGGATCTTGGGGGTTAGCGTCCGGGATGGGGTCTGAATCGGGGGTGGGCTGCACCGCCAGCACTGGTTTGTTCGGGGGCTCCTCGTGAGGGGGCTCGCTGGAGGGCAGGGGCGGCGGGATTTGGTCCTGGTCGCTTACTGTCTGTCTAGGGGGCGGTTTGATGGCGGACGGTTTGGGCGGTAAAGCAGGTTTCGACTTGTCCAGTGACAGTTCGGATGTGTTGGGGGTGCTTGATGATTGCGGGGGTGACAGGATCAGCGATTCGTCCTTTTTGCCGTTGGCGGACGTTTGGGGTTCGACCGGTTGGATTTTTATCGAGGAGGTTTGGTAAATGTTGGCCGCGTTGGCCGGGTGATGCACGGATGTCGGCGCCACGCTACTTACAGGTTTCTGTAATCAATCACAACGATAAAAACGGATTAGGCCGGTGGAAACGTTGGGTTCTTGGGGAATTTGTAACGTTTATTACCGTGCGTTTGAAAATTGGAGGAATTGGGCGATGAGTCGGTACTTTATTAAAAAATGCCATTTTGAGTATTGGCTGCGTCAAGTTACGACGTAAGGTTTCGTATTTACGGCCAATTTCTTTCTTTTCGAATACGCAGTGCTCTTATTTTTAGAATTGGCTTGACCGAAATCAGGTGACGTCTTGTGTTGATTCAGAGGGTTGCTATACAAGGTGATTCAATATTATACCGACAACGCGCTTTAGTGCTGATTCCATAGGTCAAAATAAGGCAAAAATTTCACATGAAGGTAGGTCTGCAAAGGCTTTAAGATACAGGGTGTCACGTTTAACATTTTTAGTACATTTTTCTGAGGGATGTGAACCAAATTCGGGAAACACTTTAAGATAAAAAAGAAAACCTATTTCGTAGGCTTTTGAAAAAAGTTTTGTTGATTTTGGTATATTTGTTAGTTCAAAAGATACTGCAATTTTAGTACAGCTGGTCGAGGGATAAAAATGAAATTTCAACGATGACAACCAAAAACCTCAGACAGAAAAGATAACTTGAATCAAAGAGAGTCTTATTGTTCTTATACGTTTTCAGTCCAACATCTACTGTTCCTGACTTATTACCACTTCAAATGGTAGAATTTTTTCAACTAAAATGGAGTTACATTGGAAAGTAGACTAGTAATTAATCGTATGTATGAGAACAAAAAAAACTATCTTGATTTAAGCCTTCAACGAAGCAAGTGGAATGATATTATTGATAATGAAAAATTAAGATTTTGAAGTTAAATCCACAGATTCGTTAAAATAGTTTCGACCCTTGTCCAACTTTCAATGTATCTGCATCTTTCAAGCCTTTTTGTCTGATTTTCACCGAAGGAATCAGCTCTATAAGGCGTTGCCTGTATAATATTGAATCAGGTTGTATTATAGCAACCCACCTGACAACACCAAACAACATGCATGGTGTCTTATTGACTTAAGAAAATTGCTGAAACTTTTATGCCTAAACTTACTTGATAACTGAAAATGTTTGCATTTTCAATTTGCGACGTCGAAGAGGACGGGGTCAGCGGAGTGGCGACGTTTTTACTGACGATCAACAGGGGCGAACTGTGCACGGTCATATGAGCCGCCTGCACATTATTCGTCACATCCGGATGATGGTTATGATGAAGATGCCCGGCAATTCCCCCAGAATCTCCGCCACCCTCGACCACTTTATTGTTATTGTTCAGGATCTTGTTCGGCAGCAGATTAATCGTAAACTTTGTATTGTACGGCAAAGTCTGATACTTCGGATCCAACTTGGAGACGTTAAACTCTTTCAGTATATCGTTATCGTCACTCTTCGGCCCGTAATACTTCATAAGTTTCGCGAAATCCTGATGAGGCTCCTCGTTATTGTTATTGTTGACATTGTTAACGGGCTCTTCGTTCTCTTTCGCGCTGCCATTGTTCTTGTTCTGGTAGACGAGATAGGGCTGCGCCTCCTGCTTATTGACGGGTGGGTTTTGCTGCTGGTTCTTCCTCAAAGGGATGTGGTTGTAGGGCTCGACCGCGGCTATGTTCACTCTGGGCGGCCCCCTGGTTACCGCCGGTTGTTGATGGTTGCCCCGGTTGAAATTCTGGTCGGCGCCGCCGCTGGTCAGCCGGACCAGCTGGTGGTAGGCGGCCTTGTGGGAGGCGGCGCTTATCTGGCTGGCCAGCTGCTGGTTGAGGAGGCGCTTCTTGTGGAGGCGCTCCTGCAGCTCGGAGATGCGCTTGTCGATGGCGCTCATCTCCTCCTGGCGCGCGGTCAGCGCCTCCCGCTGCTGGTTCAGGCGCTGGTTCTGCTGCTCGTTCAGTTTGTTCCGGTACTGTAAAGCGCGACACACGATTAAAAGCTCGTCAAAGCCGGGCGGCAATTAATTTCGCGTTTAAGTTGAGCGGGTGGGGTGGACTCACCAAAAGCTCCCGGCGGAGTTTGTCGAGTTCGAGGGCGGACGCGGGCGGCTGGTCGCGGTCGTTTCGCCCCCGACGCAGCTCCTCCAGTTGCCGGGTCAGCTCCTCCACCTTGGCCACCGCCAACGACAGCTCTTTTTCTTTCTCGTTGAAAAGGGCACGGATGGAATCAAGGTCACTTGCTGGAAACACACAATTATCAAAGCGAATCCCGGAAAGAGCTCCAGAAAGGGTTATTTTACCCTCGATTTCACCAAACCGTCAAGATTTCATTGGTTTGCGAATTGCAATGTGTTAAGACAATTTTGTCGGATTTTTCAGAGATTTCCACACTTGAAGATAGATGACTGGTTTTTCGGTTTATATACAGGCAGATTAGCTTTGTAATTAGTAACTAACTCGGAATTTAGAGTTGTTAGGTTTTGTCATGGTTTTGTAACTAAATAGATTTAAATAAAATGAATAGTTGGCTGTTGGCAAAAATATAAAACTTCAGAAAATTTTAGATTTTGACATGGATTGTCATTTAAATCTTAGCCAAAACGAACTAATTTCTAATAATTTTCAAATATCCTCAATAAAACAAGATGGAACAACACAACGAAAGAAAAGGCACCTCACTGCATTACAGGGAAGTAGAAAATAATGAAAAAATTAGATTACACTGATTACAGGCACTTGTGGCATAGTTTTTCCTTCGATTTTTCCGGATAATCTTGAGAAACAGTTTAGGAGAAATGTTTTAACGGAATTTGAACTTGAAGCAAACAGAAAATATAGAGATGGAGTTATTTCATTGAACAGAGGACTGAATACGTTCGAATAGGTGAAAATTCAAAGTTATTAAAAAATGGCAGAAAAAATAGCTAACCCAACTTTTAAAAGCCCAACTCACAGCAAACTTCAGGGTAAAAAGTCAGTGTTACAGAGCAAAAGTTACTAAAACTTCAAAATCTAGTTACTCACTACAAAGTTACGACTAGTATAGGTATAGTGTTTATAACTTTTTACTGACTCAGGCTAGGAACTTGTAGTTTGGAGTAGGTAATGTTGATTGTGTACTTACTGAGCGAGATATTGTTCTGCTTCTGGTGGTCCACTTGTCCCCTGAGCACTCTCAGTTTGCGCAGTTTGAGTTCCTGGGCGTCGACGCGATCCCTGAGCCTCCTGAGTCGTTCACTCTCCGCCTGGACCCTCTGCTGCCTGGCCTCCTGCTCCTTCAGGTACCTGAGTCGTTGCTCCTTCGCCGCGAGCATTTGGTGCTGCGAATCGATCTGAGTCTGCTGCCTGTAAGCCATGTCGCGCAGTTCGCTCAACGTTAACTGCACACCTTCCGGTAACTGCAACACACCGGAAAAAACGACAAAAATCAACCGATTGATATAAATACGACGAGGAAGAGATCGACTCTGCGACGTATTTATAGCAACATCTGCTCACATCGCTATATTCCTTCAATAATAGATGCAGATAAACGTGTTCTCTCATCTAGCGTTCCATAGGGGCGAACCGGAGGAAATTAACGGAGAAAAAGCGCGTTAATGACTTTATCCCGTATAGGCCGGGGAGGTGGTAAAAGGATTTCGGGGGCGGGCTTAATGATGGAGCGTCAAACTTCTAAAGCACCCACTTTTCCAGATAAACGACCGAGATATTGATGGTGCACCGGCGAAAGCTCGCCCTCCCCGTCCCGGAAAAGTTTAGTTTTTTTTTTCCTTCAGTACACCGAAGGGGAGGTGATTGCGCTTTAAGAAACGCGGGGCGCTTTCGGGCAGTGAAGCAATCTCGGCTCGTAATTAATGTTCGCCTCTCCCTTATATTATATTATTCTCTCTGTTTAAATTCGCAGCGGAGTATTCAAATTAAGCGGACATTCCGCCTCCGTTCCGTCACGGGAATACGCATTCGGATCCCGTTGCGGTCGGATTATAATTGCGGCCGTATCGATTTTCGAAAAGCTCCCGATTATTTCCCCCAGAGACTATGCAATCGTAGGTAGAGTGATAACAATTAAGGCGGATGCAGAAAGGCCGGAAGTCGTGTAATATTCTAATAAGCTCAATAATGGTTCTTCCTTATTTAAAATCTTTTTTAATCTCATATTTATAAACAAACATTCAAGCGATTTAGCATAATAAGGATTCTTATAAGACAGAGAGGAGATTGACTTTACCAGGTCGACCAGGCACATCACATTCGGTTTGATAAAGAGGGAGGCATTTTCCGCGTTGAAGGGGTCCTCGCGAAGGTGGAGTGGTTTTCACAGTGGTAATGCCGGGCGAAACCAGACGAATGTATAAAAGGAAACTGGGGCGACACTCTGGTGACACTCGAGGAGGATTATTATTGTGGAGAGGCGGCGTGTCGAACCGGCGACGACGACGTCGGCGATTCCGTCTCTCCTAGAGCGCATGTCCAAAGTCGGCGCATTTTCCTCGGGAAAAGCCGCGAAAATCGAGCTAGATATGATCCCGCGTCTCGATGAAATCGGTTATTTTGCGGAACGTCGTACGCGACGTTTAGTACGGTGGCGATGATGATGATGATGATCATGATGATGATGCAGACGTCGACCGGGACATGTACTTATTACCACACTTGTAACTGTACTGCTATAAAAGAGCGGACTTTTTCCTCGCTCCATCTCGCAGTGGTAGTACCGTAATGGAAATCGCATTTCCCGGTCTCGCCGGCGAGGGGCTCATTATCGTGTTACTTCTGCCAGACTCGGTGCGAGAGTTTATTAGATCTCGCCGGTCGGTTCGACTTGCAGGAGTCGGGGAATTCGAAACGACAATTGGATTTCGGTTTGCGATTAGCGCATTCGCACGGTTTTAGGTTGTTCACCTTAACCCGCTTGCTAATATTAGGCAAATCTGGCGAAAAGTCAACCAGAATTCACGGCTTTCGGCGACAGACTTTACTACAGTGTATCCATTGGAATCCTTATTAAAAGTTGCGAAATAACCCTCTCGTTATATTATTTAAGGTGGGTTATAAAGAGGATTCGCATCGGAAAGCCTACACGCGCCCTTTTCGCATTTTTCTTTATTTTTATCAAGGATAAAGCGGAAGGCTTAAAGGTGACATATTGCCTTCTCGCGAGATATACGAAAATATGAGCGAAATATGAGGCAATTCCGCCCCAATCTCAAAACCGCTAAATCCCATAGAAAAATTCCCGCATTGAGGGTTTATTTTAGTTCCTCATTATTGCATCCTGCGATAGGGTCGGAAAGTCGCCTTTTCCCCTTATTTTTATTAAGGATAAAGTGAGCGGCTTATAGTGAGATATCGCCCTCGGAAAGGACAATGAAATGATAATACGGGGGGCGAAAGGGAGTATCGAAAAGACGAAATTTCCGGCGCGATTCGTGCTTTATAACAATTACGTTATGAAGCGAGCGACGTAAATTTCAGGTTGTCGAGAAAAATACGCGCAATTTCAGACCTCCACGGGAATTATAATGACACAAACCGCACGGGAAAAAAATTAAACGGTTCATATTTCCAAGGTGTCTGGTGTTATTCAAACCACCTTCATCATCACCCAACCTAATGATAACATTTAGACGGCGCGCATTACAATTTTATGGTATTAAGTCGAAAATTGTGTTTATTCTGACGGTCGTCGCGGATATTAGCGCATTGAAATGTCGAAATCGATAGAAAAGCGCGCACCAGAAATTGCGAATAAGCGACTTGCGGATCGGGTAATTAGTTACAGGACCGACTAAAAACGCAATTAATCTTGTGTACCGACCATAAATAATAAACACGACGTTTCGGTTAATTTAGGTTTCGCACAGTCGAGTCGACTCGAAATATGGGAGAAGACATTCATTACACAAAAATGATGGAGGGATGTGGAGGTGTGGACAAATCCGGCCCTTCGGCCTAATCAAACAGAAAAATTCATTAATATAGCGCGCTCCTGTAATGCCCGCCGAAAGCCCCGGATTTTCCCCGTTTTTTTCGCGCCGCTCTTTTCCGGGGACCGGCGTTTCGGATTGTTTGTTTGTTCGGTTCGTCCTCCCGTGGGGCCTCTGCCGTGCTTTAACATTTCGTGCAAATAATTCGTCTCGGTGATTGAGGTGTTGTCAAGGTCGATAATTGTCGGATAATGTAAAAGTCATCTCGGTTTTTGTGTTGGCGCGCCGTATCGCCGTCCTCATATAAGACGCGAAGATCACCCGCAGCGGTCGTCGGCGGGTTCGCGAAAACTCTTTTCTCGACCGAACATTCCGCAACCCGATGGCCTTGAACTAGACGACGATTCGCACATTATCAAAACCAAAAGTTATTACGGCACGACATCCAACCATTAATTATCGCCGACCGTAAAGTAAAACACTCGGAGCGAAATCGCGACACGATTCCACCACAACATACAGGGTGTCACAGGAACGACCCGCTCTAATAACCCTGAGAAAACGAAAGAATCAAGCCCTAGGAGCAATCTTGAAAATTGCTAAAATTCCCACAAATGTTGACCACCCAAAAATCTTGTACACAAATTACAAAAACTAGAAACATAATATACTATTCCGAACAAACAAGATGTGATTATTGAAAAGATAAGAAAAAGGCATTTCAACCTGAGGTCTTCTTCCTGGGACACCTCTGTTATGGTAGAATCGATAACAGTCAGTCATGTTCCTTTTTTCAAACAACTTCTCTCCACATCCATTCATGAGAATAATAACCGATGATAATGTAAATCGTTTTTCAATCTTCCGCAAATCTATTTCCCTCGTCGTTCCATAAATGAGTCAAATGAAAATTGGCACGTTACATTGTGACATCATCAGATCTCAATGGTAAAGTGTGACCCCGCATAATTTTTGCCATCCCTGCCATCGCATCCTCTCATCTGATAAATATTGTATGTATATAAAGTCTGCGTTATCATCATTACTATGTGTTGAATCGATTTTTAATCAAAAGATTGCCCTCTAATTGCCGTAATAAGTTACACCGGTAAGCTCTGGCGGATTTATGAATGATTTAAAGGATGAATTTCATTACGACGCCCAAAATTCCAACCCTTTACTAAAAACGGCCATAAACAACCCGAACAATCCTCGCGAGGGCAACTCTTCATAGGGCCTATTCGCACCTTCATTACGTGCACCTTATACCTATATAGACCCGAAAAGCTTAGGCGTCGAGAGCTAATATAAGCGATAGAGAAGCGAGCCGAATTTTAAAGACTTTTGAGGGAAATAAATCGCCGAAAAAATACGCGAAACGAGAACAATGGTTTTCGGAGACCGTTTTTTTCCTATTACAATGCCCCCGCAAAAGAGTTGTTGTATTGTTGTTGCGTAAAAGTTTGCGTGGGTGATGTAATTAAAGATTGGAATGAAAATGAGATAATGATTTCGTCTCGCGAGTCGAAAAACCACACGAACGGCTTTGAAATTGCTCGCGATTATCACGAGGTGTCTTTCAAACTCAAACACTCAATTGATATAATAATTATACTTTAGCGATCCAGTTTCGCAACTTTTCGCTCATATAATATACGAAGTCGGGTAATAAAGGGAATGAAATAATTAAAGTCTTACCGTTTCGCCGAAGTGATCCGGTTCCTTCATAACATTTCTCGTTCCCCAAAGCTCATCTGCAACCGAAAAATCGGACAATAAGTGGACGAAATCGCATGAATGAATGAATGGGACGGCGGAGACATCCGAGATTTATCGTTACCGAATTCTCCCACACTATTTCGATCATATCTACCGAGTAAAAAGACAGATTCCCCAATATAATAATCCATCATCATCACACGACTTTTTTCTTCTTTCATAATAAAATAAGAGAGAGTTCAATCCGAGATAAAGCTCAACGATTCGATTCCGCAAATAATAACCGCACCACCGTATGTTAGATAACAGTACCCCGGTGATGATAATAGGAGTTTAATTCGGCGTATCGAATCGCAAAATGCGCTTTTCTCAAGCGTACTGCAGTAAAATTCCGACGAGATTCGCGCCATTTTCGCCATATTGGATTCGCTTTCGCATCCGAAGCGTACCATTTCCTGGTGCCTTTTTAAAAAACGACAGTCTCGAACCACAGGTGCGTCCCCATCACAATATTCAATGCCCAGGTAGAAACTGCACCCACCATAATGCGACCGACAGGAATTCCTGAAAGGAACCAACCCATCGGTCGGGCATTTAAATCTGAAAAGTTCGGTACCGCCGTCTGGGAGTGGGTCATCTCGGATTCGGGCTGACGCGTGTGACGAAAATATTAGCAGATGTCCCACTTTTGCCAGGAATTTCCATTCGAGTTCGGCCGCGACGTGTCGCATACAGTAGGTGTAGTTAATGGGAAAGTGCGTGGTAGTACCCGATTTTCGTTTTACCTAGAGATCCGTGGATCGGCGGTACCACACTACTGCTGGATGAAAGTCGTGTCCGACTTTGGCATCGGTAATTCCGTGCGGGCCACCATCAACACCGAGCCGAACTCGCGCAAACGAACTGCGGTACTTTCGCGATAACACCGGGTACTCCCGGACTTCCAAACGGGAAAACGACCCGGACTTTTTCGCGTTCCTCTCGCCCTCCACCGACTGGAACGATTCGGACGGGTCCGGGCGGTCGTGTGTCGGTTGGAGGTTCGGATGGCCTACGTGGGCATCCGCACTAGCCGCGACCGTACTTTAATTCAAACTGTGGAGGTCGGTTTGCTGGTCGGCTCGCCGAAGCGGTGGAAGTGGTGGAAGAGAGAGAGGCCCGACGGGGGACGAGGACGGCGCCATCTAAAGTCGCTCCGGAGCGAAAGAGACGAACGCGCTCCTTTATCGGGGACTATTTTGAATTTTTTTCGGCTAATTCCCCACTGGAAGCTCGGAAAGCCCGAAAGTGCGGGCGCAGGAGAGGGATGAACGACGGGATCGTCCGAATTCCTTCAGCGCATACCTCAGCTTTAGACTTTACCTGAATTATCTCCCGGAGAGCCCCGAGGATGATTGAGTGGGCAAAAAGGCGATTTTTCGCGTTTTTAAATATGACGTAATGGGTTGGGCGATAAGGGATCGCGGTTGAATTACTTTTGCAACCAAATCCGAGGCGATTTTTTCGCACGGTCTGCTAAATGCGGCGACGAAATTCAATATCGCTTGTGTCTTGTGGCAAGGTATCGCTGTTACATCTACGTTTCAGGCCGCAATATAATTATTGCGCGATGACGAATGGTACTTTTGAGTCTTTTAATCAAACCCCGGGGGAGGTGGTAAATTAATGGACAGGTGTTTAGAATGTCAGTCGAGTGTGAAATTTCGTATTCCCCCTCTGCGTGCGATTGAAAAAAATAACGGTTTCTTTTGGAAATTTTCACGGGGATTTCACGAATATGCAATTTTCTTTAGACGAATCGCCCGAAACGGACTACATTACGAGAAGATTTTAATTAAAATTTCTATCTATCTGAAAAAAACTGGAAAACTCTATTGATGGTAGGCAACCAACTATACAATGAAAAACCGCCTATACAGCCTGTTCTAAAAATGACTGTTTCCGAGGCCACTGTTTATGCAAACTATAGGTCACAAACGCCTGAATACAGGGGGTGACACATTTAACATTTCCAGAACTCTTTTCAGTAGCAGGACAACCGCAAGCGACAAAATGTTTCAAATGAAAAAGAAAAAAAAAATGTACTGGAAATGTTAAATGTAACACGTTTGCGAATCATAGTTTATAGGATCTTTTTCTCTTATATTGACGAGAGGAAGCGTCCCTTCTACCTCGGGTGCGCGATTTTCAGGGCGCCCCGTATAACTTTACTCTAATTAAGTGGAAATATTTAAAAGCCTCAAGTGTTCACATCATTAGAAAGTTGAAAATTATTCCAGGCGTTTAAAAAAGTTCCGAATTTTTCACGAGTTAATAATTTACAAAGAGCGCGATTCGCGAAAATAAAGCACCGCCGCGGCGGGCGAATGATCTGCCCGGATTTATTTTTCAAACATCAGCGGATAAATCACCGGAATCCGTGTGGAATAATCGACATGCATAGGGGAAATACGCTCTCAAAGCGCAAAAATATTTCAATCATTCGTGCGTCGCTGTAAAAAAATCCCCTCGAAAAATCACGCGTTGGAAATTAATTAACTTATCGTCGTGATTAATACCATCATCAATCGCATTATAATTCGATTACATTCTGTTAGAGATGGGTGGAATAATCCTCGCAGGAATTCGGAATTCGTCAATGTATTTTGTGCGGAAGAATGCGGAGAATGGGTAATAAATAAATACGTACACCTTTTTCGTTATCGCGGTGGGTATAATACGTAAGTACGCTGCGCATTATTTCGATAAAAACACGGTTATTCAGTCGAAAATGACGTTCAGGAAACATAAATTTGATTACGGATAAATTTTTTAGACGGAAAAAGCTCTCTACCCCCGAACCCATAACAATAAAGAGATTATTTACGCCATTAACATAGTTACTTCGAGAAGTCGTCCCTTCTGGATTTTTTTGTCGGAAATTATAGATATCGACCGGTTCCTTCAAGAATTCCAATCCTATGCACAAAATTCGTCGAAAAGCAGCTAAAAATGTTTAATTTTATTTTTGTAAGGGTGAAAAGTGTTTTATAGAAAATCGGTGAATGGACCTTTTTTACGCCAATTGATTTTTCAGCACAAAATGCTTGGAGGAAAATTGAAAAGTTGTAATAATAACATAGATCAATAGATTTGGATCCGCTGATCTGGATTTTACTGTACGATCGAAACTTGCGAATCCCGGCGCATCCGCCAAAAGTGTACTCCATCACATTTCGTGCAATAAAATCTAAACGAAATAAAAAACTGAAATGGTTGAAAAAGTCCCTAAAAGTAGATACTTCGAGCTTTAAAAAAATACCCCAGACATTCAAAAACGCACGACTGGAAATAAGCGAATGCGGAGCTTTAAAAAAGCGCAAGTAACAGAAAGAATTTCCCATTTCCGCTCGTCAATCAAATCGGAGAAAAGGGTTACAAAGAATCGGATTATCATTTATTTACCTTCTATAAATTTCGTTTTGGCGGACGTTACCACAATCATGACCGATTTGTACGAGATCTGACACAAAACTGAAATTCAATAGACCGAAACACGAAGAATAATAATATAAATTCGATCCGCTTCAACTTTCGTACCGGAGTAGGTTTGTGTGCGATGTGGCCTAGCTGTCCAATAACAAAACGGGAGGGAATGCCGCCGTGGTACAAAAGCTATAATGCCGGGTCGATATAATGGAGGGAATGTTTTATGGAAATTTAGGGGTCGAAAGCCCTATACAAGTTTGCATGTAGAATTACAGAGAGAGGCCTCTAATAATGCGCGCATTTCGTGACAAATCGAGCAGACGAACCACTGAATATTTCAAGCACTTCATTAAAGTAATTAAGTAAGTGGGGTACCCAACGACAATTATTTAAAAAAAAACTTGTTTTCCGTTCTTGAAAATTTGCGCTCATAATGACTCGCTTTCGGTAATGTAGGAAAGTTTATCGGAAGAGAAGTGATGAATTATCCAAAGTTTTCAAGAAATACACAAGTCGAGAGGTGGATGATTCTATCGATTTCGATTTAACCCTTGCGTGTCGTACACGGGGATAAATGATAAATGATATCGCAGGGTCAGAATTAGAGAGACCTTGATATTATTATTACAAATAAAATCGTTTTAGAACTTTACGAATAATTCCGTAGAATTCACGGGGACCAGGTAATTATCATCATTCCTGAATAATCGCTTTCGAACGATCCCGACTTTTAATAACGCCTATAAATACACCCAACCTTCGAAAGAGCCTCAAAGTGCTAGAAAAAATCATCATGCAGCTATCCACTGTGAGTATCCCAATTTTTTCCAAAGAAATCGTAACTCATTTTTTGAATTGCTTTGAATTTTCACCTATTCAAAAGTATCCAGTCCATATGTCAAAATCTAAAATTTTCTGACGTTTAATATTTTTGCCACCAGCCAACTATTGATTTTATTTCGATTGATTCAGAGAGTTTGACATGTCTTTGGATTAATTCAGTAACAAAACCATGAAAGAACCTTAAATTCCCAGTCAGTTCCTCACTACAAAATTAGTCCGCCTTTACGTGAAGTGTAACGAGATTTCGCCCGAATTAGGTCGCCCTTTTGGCAGCGGTGTCCTTTTGTGCGGTCGCCGCCCACCCCGCCGGCGAGCAAATGGTGTCGGTCACGCAAGACACCCTCGGCAATTACAAGTTGGAATTGAAGGTCCACGGGACGGCGCGGGCCGAGCAGGGCAACGCCGACGGCAGCGTCAGCGGCGGCTACTCCTTCTACGACCCCAACGGCGAGCTGAGGACCGTCCAGTACACGGCGGGGCCGGGCGGATTCCGCGCCACCGGCAGCCACCTCCCCGTCGCGCCCCTGCCGATCGCCGAGACCCCCGAAGTCAGCGCCGCCAGGGCGAAGCACCTCGTCCTCCTCAAAGCCGCCGACAAAAATTGATCCAGTATACTCTCTTATCATGTCCACCGTTAACGTTATTTAAATTAAATAAAATGTAAAAAAATTGCTTATGACGTTTTCACTTCTTCGTAATTTTTCACAGGCACGCGTCTTTGGAGAATTCATAAAAAGTTGACGAAATTTTAGACAATTTTCCGTCTATAAGCGCATATTTCTTTTAATTTTTGGGACGATTCTCAAAAACTTGGCATTTTGAGTGATATGCTGCATGTGAATAAAAGTGGCATTATTGGTGTAGTTTAATCACAGAGTTTAATTTATTTTGAGGTATTTTATTATTGTCCGATTGTTGTAACAATTAAATTATCTCTGAAATGGACGATGCTAATTACCTTCATTTATCAAACACTCGGTATTTGTAAGCCAATTTTAAAACTACCTTTTGCACAAACAATTTTTCAATCGAGTTGGCATGAATTATGTTTCTGTCACTGTCTATCTAATGGGTATAACGTGAGACAGAGAGGTGGTCATAGCTGTGTTGAAAAATGAGTAATGACCGCATTCCAAAAGCTGAAAGTGAATGAAATTTTTATTTAAAATAACAAATAACTTAATTTGGGGGTTATCGATTTAAAAATTGGTACGTATGGGTGTTTTTGGTATGGGGAATAATAATCCCAGCTCAATTTCACTGAGATTCCAAATCTTCTTGACAAGCGAATTTTTCTTATACAAAATTATGCCAAAAATCAATCCGATTTTTGGATGAATTGATCTTTAAAGAGAAAATCGTTCCAAAACGGTCCATCTTGTAGCGATATCAAAAAAGTCATATTCTTTTAGTACAAATCATCAAGCAAAAAAAATCGTACCTAGCCTTTTGGAGTTACTAAAAGCAAAAACTACAGTTTTCGAGGGTTTTCACGATTTTCGCGAAAACGTCCGGTACCATCTATGCCCGGTACCTACGATTTTCTCAATTTTTTCTGTTTCTCATTCCTTGGGACACCTTGTATAATTAGTCATAAGGGTTAGCCATGGGTCAGCCCATAGAAAATCTGCGATTAACAATTAAATTAAAAGCTCTCACACTCGCTCTCACAATATTCATGATATCTGAACGGATTACAAAAGAAGTCAAATTTCCATACATCCTATACAGGCTGTTTGATAAAAACTCCAGAACGCCACAGTTTCTTTGGTTATGATCTGATTTCAAAAACCCATTAACAAAAAATGATTTATTTTTCATGCACTACGAGTAGAGCTTGTTACCCAATTTTTTCCCTCAACTTCTTTTTTTAACATTGGTAAATTTAAATTTTCAAGAATAAAGTACGATTACTTTTAATTTAAAATTGAAGTATGTATTTTTCTCTTTGCTATGGTATGTAGAAAGTGGTCATTTTTTCAATGTTTATCCAAGAAAACGCATAAAAAGTTTCGCCCGACTTGAATTAAATTTAAAAAAATGTCAGTTTCAGGAGTGCTTTGGATTCCACAGCAAACGTGAAAATGACGTTTTTTGTTTAATCCGACCAAATCTGGCGAATCATTTTTTACGTTTTTCTGATGATTATTAAGGAAAATCAACTTTTTTATTGACCGATGGTATAGAAAAAAATATCTACTTCAACTTTGAATTGGAAATAATCGCGTTTTATTATTAAAAAAGTTAAATTTACCAATGTTAAAAAAAGAAGTTAAGGGAAAAAATTTGGTAGCAAAGCCTATTCGTAGAGCATGAAAAATAAATCATTTTTTGTTGATTTGTTTTTGAAATCGGATGACAACCAAAGAAACTGTAGCGTTCTGGAGTTTTTATCAAACAGTCTGTATTTTCGTGAAAAGGATGATTGTAATGAAATCTTGTAGGTTTTTTATTCTCTTCCAGATTACACGGTATAAAATCCTTATTTAGATGAAGGAAAAATAATCGCAGAGTGCCAGTACCGTTTGACTTTACCGAATCAATTCAACAATAACTGTCAGAAATCATTTCCCCGTTATATTTTTACACATTTATACACATGAAATCGGCGAACTAATGAAGTCCCACAAAGCGGCAGCTTTAGCTGCCTGCCTGCTGCTGTGCTATTGTCACCCGGCCACCGCAAACAACAACGGCGAGCAAAGAATCGAGCGGAAGGACGAAGAAAAATGCCCCAACCAGATGAACCCCGGCCAGAAGGCCTCCAACATCGCCCAAAAGGCCGCCCAGGAGGCCAAGGCGGCAGAAGACGCCCAGCAGCAGGCCGGCCAGCAGGCCGCCCACCAGGTCAAGGAGCAGCTGGCCGAGAAGGCGATGGAGGCGTCCAAGGCGGCCGAGGCGGCACTGGCCGGCAAGCAGGAGCTGGCCGAGACGCTGCGCAAGGAGATCCAGGAGGCCGAGATCGTCGTCCAGGAGGAGCAGTCCAGCCTGGCGCAGCTGCAGTCGACCGCGCAGTCGGCCAACAAGGCCGTGCAGGAGGCGCAGGCCGAGATCAAGCTGCTGACCACGGCCCTGCAGCTGGCGCAGGGCAACATGGCCAACGCCAACCAGGCGGCCGAGGGCGTCCAGCAGCAGCTCGGCGAGAAGGAGCAGCTGCTGGACGCCGCCTCGAACCGGCTCGATCAGCTCAAGAAGCAGCTGGCCGTGGCCAAGTCGGAGCTGGGCAGCACCAAGGAGGCGGCCAAGAAGGCGTCCAACGCCGCCAACGAGGCCAAGCAGAACGTCATGCGGAACAGGCGAAAAGTGTTTAAGAAGAACGTGGATATAGGATAATTTTCTCTACTCTGTTTCACCCCTAAATATAAATAAAGTGGAATGAACAAAACACATTTATTTCACGGTATTTTTTTGTGTATACAAATCATGAATAATAATCATCATTATTATTATTGCTAAACATCAAACATACAATATTTCTTACATTTTCTTTAATCATTATTTATTAATAATAAGTACCGATTACCAAAGTACTTCTTTCGAATAGTGTGAGTAATACTCGTAATATTTTATATATGTATTAAAATTATATTTATGTGGTAATAATAATTATTAAGTACTTTCTTATCTGATAAGTACGGTAATTAAATTGCGTTTTATCGTTCTTTTAAAAAAATCTTATTTACAATACAATAAGTTTGATTCAATCTGGACAGATTCTGCGATATACATTAATTAAGTATAATACATTATGCTTGGAGGGAATGGTGTTTTTTTTTGCTCGAGAGATTGACGCAACAATTATTATTTTTATTATTAAAGTTATTATTAGCGAATCACTACCTTTTTACATCAATCTCCAGATTTTTCATTTCTGTTTAATTATTATAATAATAGTGAAAAAGTGCGCCGACAATTCGTTTTAATTTGAGGAAAAATCGGCTCAACAATTGCGGATCATGACGGTGTGCTCGAAAGTGCGCTCAAGCTTTCAAACAAGCGGACACTACGTGCTTTGAAAAATCTCTCTCTTCGAGTGTATCTCGAACATGAAAAAGGATTGACTTTTATATTTTTAAAATTCTCATCTTACAAACTAATTAAGTCAAGTACTAATGACTACTTAATAACTACACTCCGCGGTAACAATAACTTTCAATCAGTTTACTAAATCAAATGAAACAACAATTAACACAAAAAAAAATTGAAAAATAAGTACAAGCCGATTATTGAGAATCTACAAAAGCGACCACTACTTCATCTCCTCATTTTCAGACTAATAATATTATTATTGTAAGTACTGTGGGATAAATTATAACATTGCACAGGATTAATCGAATTGACTCAATCATTCGAAATTACGAAGTATCTCCAACCAATAGGAATTATGATTTAATAACGCTGCTGGAATTCGTGGTGCCACCTATTGAAATCGATGTGAAACACCACGATCGAACCCAAAGCTAGACCGGCTAGCAGAAACCTGTAATCACAGTTAACTACGTTACCGACCCGGAGCAAAACCACTGATCTGTACTCACTTTTGATCGTGCGATAGCGCCAAAGACCTCACGCTGCTGTCGCAAGCCGGAAAAGCGTACAACAATGCCAAGTTGAAAGTCCTCCAGACTTCGACGATACCCTTGTCGCCACCGGTCATCAAATACTCACCGTCTCGACTCAACAACAGGCACTGAAAACACCACGAAAGCGTCAAGACTGTGATCCGCAGTAAGGTTGCCATTTTGGATAGAGACAGTGAATACAGGTTTACATGTGAGTGACAAGATAAATCAGTAGGTTATACTGAAGTTGAAGTATAAAATCCCCTACCGTCTCTATCCTAAATGACAATAACCCTAAAGGTAAAGCAGTTACCTGTAAATTATCGTTGTGTGATTCGTGGCGCAGCCGTTTCCCGTTTATCGTGAACGCAGCGACGTTGCCTTTTTCGTAATTGACCACAATAACGCCCTCTCTCGACATGGCGATGTTCTCCGGCGAAGTAAACGAATGCGGGGGCTCCAAAGACCTCAGCAAGTCACCGAAAGTCGTATGGACCAAAACGGGACCGCCTGAAAGCCATCAATTGCCAGTTACAAAATTCGAAAGTTCGTCATATGATGATTTTACTGTAAGAGCCGGAAACGACCAACCCCAGTTCGGCCGAAATGACGACGCTACTGACGGGCTGCTCGTGCCCGGTCAGGGTGGCCCTTGGGGTGGGCACTTCGCCCTCGCCCACTATCGTCTGAGTGCGGGCGTTCCAGTGCCACAAGAGTACAGTGCAGTCCGCGGATCCGGACGCTATGTAGCAATCCGAGGTTATGTTGCACTCTGAGCGCGATAAACAGGTGACGACGCCGTAATGGCCGAAGATTATCTGGACGATTTTGGCGCTTTCCGTGGAGAAAACGCGAAAACTGTTGTCCCAGAAACCGCAAGCGATCAGGAATTTGCTGTCGACCGTCGTGACGAAGCAGTTCGAGCGGATCCGCAGGTTCTGGCTGAAGTTGTCACCAAGATGGCGGCGCGTCATCTGGTTCTGGTTGTTGTTGTTGTTGGTTTGGGCTGGAAATTCGGAAATTTTACGTCGCGAAATCCCTAAATCCGGCAGGGGATTGTTTCGCTTACACAGAACCGGGTCCATCGATAGGGGTAAGTTAGAGTTTTGGCTTTGGGGCGTTTCGGCGTAGCTGGGCGATTGGGCTACAGCCGCGTATCCGGAATTCCATCGGTTCACGGCGAATTGTTGGTGCATCGTCACGGTGACCACGGAAGGATTCGATAATTGGGGGTAGGTGTTGGCCGAAATGTGGACGATCGGGCTGTTCGACAGGAACTTCATCGTCATGCAGACGTCCTCCGGTATGCTGGAGAACATCATGGGCGACTGAAAGGGAAAAACCTCTTGAGTGCACCCCGTACGACTAAAATCAGCCGAAAGTATAACTGGTTGCCTATACTTTACATCAACATCCTGAAAACACCCGTAAAATACCCGGTATTTCACTTGTGGTTCAACCTCGGGTTTAGAAAATCTTTGGCCGATGGCATAACTTAAAATTTAAGCCGAGCTCAAACCTCAATTCCTTGAGGAATATTCAGAAGTTTCTGTAAATTTCTCAGAATACTAGAAATGTCTAGAGATGTCTAGAACCTCCATTTCTGGAAAGAAAACCGAAACTCACCAGATGCATTGCGGAGCTCCTGGGCGGATGCGGCTCCATTAGCAGTTGCGAGGGCGTCTGCCCGAAATTCCTGATCTGATTCTCGACCGCCTCCTTCATCACCTTATCCCCGATCGACTCCAAATCCACACTGCCCTCGTACGTCAAATAGTAAAAGAGGTTAGTAGCCCTAACCGCCTCCGGCCCCCGCTGCTTGTAACCGAAAATCAGATCGATCCACTGATGCAACTGACACGAAACGAACTCGGACTCCAGCGCCATCCGATTGATCCGGACGAACTCCTCGGGCGAATTCGCCCAGGGGGGCAAATCCACGTCGCCGATCGGCTGCCCGTCCTCGCTCAACCCCAACCGATAACGGTTCGAATTCACGAACATCTCCGGCAGAAAGAAAAACTCCGGGATCAACTCTTTGACGTCGGAAGTGTCGCGCTGGCAGCTCTTCCAGGCGGAGGCGACCGAAGAGAACAGTCGGTTGGGGTAGTCGAATTTGCCCCCTTGCAGCGCGAGGCACATCGTCGTGAAGGGTTCGACCCGGATCATCCAGTTGTAGACGAAGGCGGCGGTGGAATAGTGGGTGCCGTAGTGGAAAGGGGGGATGCTCTCGTGGTGCTCCCACGTGGAGTAGCGCTCCTCGAAGTAGGCCCTCCTGCTCGGGTTGAGGGCGCCGACCGGTTTCGACAGGTCGCGGTAATTGCCCGGTTGACTCAGGTCGAGCTCTTTCGCCTCGTAATTGGTCAAAACCCAGGGGAACACCGGGTACTGGTTCAGGTCGTTGTAGGTGCGCCCTGAACAGTCATCGTTAAAGAGGAATTAACTATACTATTACGTCAATTGATGCCCGAATACACGGTACATACTATAGGTTTTTCAGTTGGGGATAATCTACCCTCCCCGGATTCTATTTTCGAACCGTGCATTTCGAAATAGAAAAGCCGGTATTGCAGGAACCGATGCGCCCCGTGTAATACGTACGAGGACGACGGCGGATGGAGGACGTCAACGCGAATTAGGCGCCACCTCACTCACCCGGCTTAGAGCACCCCTCTCCCCCATGCATCCAGCCGGAGGAGAGAGGATTATCGCGACCCTCTCTCCACCGGTTTTATTTATAGAGGACGAGTGAAAATTTCGGAACAAAGGCGTCAAAAATCGGTTAATTTCGAGTCGACAGAGTGCGCGAATTCCGCTTTCCGGAGATGGATGCGAGTCGCGTCGCGCGGATGAAAGACCACGAAGATGATTTCTCGAGGTCTCAATGCTGGAAGCGGCGTACGCGTATTCGTCGTGCCGAGTTTATAATTAGTGGAGCCGTCTTGGTTCGGACTTGATGTATATGTTTTTAATTTGTAGACGGTCTCCCTCTGGCGAATGCTAATTGCGTAGGTATGGGACGTGATGTGTGTGCGAGGGTTACTCGGTATTTTCAGAACGGAAAAAGACGGCGCTTCCGTTTCGCCGACAAGAAATATCGGCGGCGGCGTCGATGCGATGGCCACGAATTAACCATCTCTATTTATACTCGATATTTATGCGAATCGCAAAAGTTTCAAACATTCGCATTTGTTCACAAAACTATGAGATTGCTAACAAAGTGGTTTAGAAAATCACTACTTACTCAATCACTTTTGAACTAGATCAGAATTCGGTCAATCGATTTCCCAAATCAAAATACATACAAATCGATATATTTTGACTTTCTGATTACGAAAAAGTACTGTTATAGATCAAGAGTTGAAAGAGAAATTTCAAAAAAAGATGTATGCATTTTGAAACGAGTAAAGATATCGATCTAATTTCACCAAAAAAGGCCAAAATACGTCAGTAAAAGTGCTTCAACCTTTATGAATCTCCAATTGAATTTTCAATTAAAATTTGGCCTGCTGATTACGAATCTGTGAGGTCATCCGCATTATAAATCATTGTTTTTACCGTACGACCGAAGTTTATGTATGGCCGGCGCCTTCTCCAATTTTCACCAAAATGCGCACTCCATCACATTTTGCGCTCAAAATCCAAAAGATCCGAGATATCACAACGGATAAAAAACCGTTTGAGCTGGCGCGAAAAAATTACCTGCGATCGTGTTGAGGAACATCAAGTACTCAAAATTCGAAATCTCCCTGCGCTGCCATTTGGTCGTCATGTTCGAGTTCCTCATCAGCTGCCGCGAAGACATCATACTCGCCCTTCGCGTTTGAGGAATCCCGTATTTTATGCCGACGCCGACGCGCGGCAACGCCTTTATCACCTTTTTCACGGTGGCCTGGTCCGGAAAAGCGAACATGATCGAAGCTACAAAAATCCAGTTAGATGGAAAAAGGGTCGACCCGCGAAAAAGACTCACTTCTACTGGCCAGGAAAATCTCGATCGCCGCATTCTGCAGCAGGTACTTCCTGGAGAAGATCGCGCGTACCTCCGAAAAGTACCACTTACCGTGCAGGTGATCGCAGTACTTCAACACCTGAAACAAGAAAAATCGGCGTCAATAATTTTCCCCCGCTCCGGATACGTAAAAGTGATTAGTTCTCGAGTCAAGACATTGTCGTAGAGATAGAGTCTTACGGTTATGGACGTAGTGCGGTCGTAAAATTACAGGTAGGAATAAAAAGCAAGATGGCCGCCGTGTCTTCGCGAGGACTAAATCCGTAGGAGGAGTCGCGAAGCTGATCCCGTTGCGGATAATATCGATTTGTCGCTTTCCCGGGCCGACATTGGGGCGAAACCCGGACTTGCGCCCTCACAAGTTCGCCCTCTCTTTTCGTCGGGAAAATTCGCCCTCCGCGTGGAAATTCCTCGGTCGACGATTTCTCTTTCGCTCGATTCACCTTTTTTTTAGGCCAAGAGTCGTGAATCTTTGTCACTGTCGACCCTCCACCCGCGGACGTAACTTACGCCCAGGTAAAACAATAGGTCTTAAAAAGATCGAGTGTTATCTCGACGTTCCTATCTGGACAGCGTCTCGTAAAGTTCGGGGCTGATGCTTGATACTCTCGCATTTCACCTTTTTTGTCCTCTCTCCCAGAGCTCGGGTGTATCGTCATCAGGTAGATAGGTATCGAGAGTACGAGCCATCACGCCGGGGAATAAAAATGAAGCGATCATCGATCCCTTTTTTGTGGCGACAATTTATTAAGTGAAATGAGTGAGTGCAAAACAAATCGGGCCGCCCCTAAATAACGAGAAAAAACGACAAATGAAGAGGTGTCACGTAACATAAAAGGATCGAGAGTATAACGAAAACACAATAGCGACACCACTTTGCGACCCCCCGATCCATCCCATCACATTTCGGGACTTAATCACATCACCGCGTCTTTTAATCCTCCCCCAGAGGGAAAATAACAAATAACCGAAGGGATGCGATCGGCGACCCAGCCGTACCTATTTTCGGTACACCCATTAGTACCGAATGTACAGTATGTCCACAAATTTGGGGTTACAAAGAATAGAAACTTTTTTATTTTTGGATTTTCAGGAAAAAATATTGTTGGTAAAATCGTCTGCTTCCTCTCAAACCTCTGAAAACCATTTCGATCTCATTTTAACAGTAACAGTTGATACTTTTAAATGGTTTTCATAGGTTTGAGAGCATGCATGCAGACGATTTTCGGATTTTATCTATAAAATCAAAACTAAAAAAGTTTTTTCTTCGAATCCCATCCGTAGACATACTGTACTTCCATATACACAATTCGAAACGAATTATGGGTTTCAGTCACGACGACAAAGTGCTTTTGCACCCTGGATTTTGAGTTAGTGTGGGGAGGCCGACACCTGGATGCACCTTTACCGCATTAGTCGGATAGATAAATCGCACGTGCGCTTTTCCCATCGAAATAAGCATCATATCGACCGTCCGGACTGAAAAGGCGCATTCGGATAAACCGAGGCGCGTTGTATTTTCTGCACGCTAATTGACATTAATGTGGGTTTTGCATATCTCTCGGCGAAAAACGACCAGTCCTCTTCGGGCCTAATTAAACCGAACTCCTGCACGGTAAATTACCGACCGGTACGCCATTATTGCATTGAGATATCACGAGAAGACACCGGAATCTTCCCTGGGTATACGAAAGTCGCAAGTCGCCCGGATAATTAGTGGGAGAGAAAACGGATCGATGTTAATCCCGTTAGGTGGTAATGAATCAGCGACACCCTCCTCTCGATGGATGGGGTAGAGTGTGGAGGCATTCGCCCATGAACGGGTCTGCAGAGAGAGGTCCTCTATAACGAGGTTAGAGCGGTCCTTAATGTGCGCTACTCGACAGTAATTTTGTTTATCTGGTAGCGGGGGCCCCCGGAACCCTCCCCGTTTAATCCAATCTCTGTACCAGACGAAATTGGGGCCCTCTCGGAAAATTAAAAAGTCACGTCGCAGATTAAACCCCGATACTCGCATAAGGCGATTGTTGTTGTCGTTGCGAAGGTATACTCGACATACGATATCCCTTATACAGTATCTGCTCATCTCCGGTTAACGTAATTAAAACGGACAGACAACCGCGGTCCGGTTATTTATTATACCTGTCCGCTCACTTGGGCCCCAACTTCTTCGGCCATTACATTATATTATACATAAACACAAACACGACATTCCGTTCGCCTCGTCGCACATACGCGTAGTTATAGGTCGGTATATAAGCAAGGCCGGTTTTTCGATTCGAAAACGCGAAGAAAAAATCCATTTTGCGTATATTATTGTATCGACTCCTTCATGCCTCATTTATACATAAATGAATGTCTAAACGAAAGACTAAACAAAATTCCGAAACGGTCCCACACGATAAAAAAAATAAGGGGGAACGAGACCTACCATCATCCATAAAAAATAAATTCTCGTTAAAAACACCGATGTCATTTCGGAAAGATGTCAACGGGAGATAACGAGGAATTCATTAAAATGTCCACGATCCTTTTCGTTCGGATTCTTTGTTTCGAGGCGAACTTAACGAAGGTTACCAGAGGAGGTATCCACACCTTTTCCATCATCATCATCGTAATCATCGATTAATTCTAAACCTGTCCTTTATTTTCATAATATTTTCTTGAACGTATAACAAAGCCCATAAATTGTAATAAAATTTTGATTTCGGGTAAATATTCTCTATAAATTACTAGTGAGTCACGACACGACACCAGTCGAACCACCAAACCGGGCGAACATCCATAAAATCGAATCCACCCTCTATGAATTATTTGGGAAGCTTACGGCCGGCGCGCAGCCCTCCCCGATTCGGGGGACAATGACTCGATTAAGGGATGATTTAGAGTTCGCCACTGCGATGTTTACGAATGTTTCGGCCTAAATGCGATAGAGCACGAACCGAATTTTCACCCCTTCAAACTATCGAATCTCCCAAAATACTAATCAATTAACCCGGGTTCCGGCAATAATTCAACACGGAGAGCCCATCACCCTCCCGAACAAAACCACATGCCGATTATGCGAGGCGTGTGTGGCCCGGATAGAGTTATGCAATTTCGAGCGCAATCTTCGAATTCTTCAGCTCCCATATTACGGAGACCTCCAGAGTCTAGACCTCCCCGTGCATTTTCTTACGACGTTCCGCTCGACGGCCGTACGTCAATCAGGGATGAAGGGAATTTTTCAACACATATGGAACGCACGCAGAAACCGGATGCGCACATTTTAAAGCGCCACCGTCCACCTTTTAATAACGCAAGTCTCTGATGATAATTGAAAACACCCCCAGAGAACCAGAAACCCCGGGTGTTTAGGTAAAATATCGTGTTGTGAAAGAGGACAAGGCGCCAACAAGAACCCACGACCACTTCCTAGTCGTTTTCCGTTATATTAGAGGGTAGATTTATGGCTTCCACGTGATATACATCGGATGCGAATGCCCTCAAACCCTCGTCTGCACAATTTCTGGTCGAAAATGAAGCCGTCAGAAAAAAAGTCGGTGTTTTTAGTTTTTACGGCGTGTATTACTTAAAGACTCCCATTACCAATAAGAAAGAGTTCAAAGTGTTAAGTTAAGCGCCACGGATTTAATTTATGGAGCACTCTCTCGAGACTTTCCGGCGATGAAGAGACGACACTCCTTTGACGAAAAAAACGACACTTGTCGGCATCACATGCTCCCTTTCGAGACGAGAAAGAGAGGGGACGCTCTCTTCTTTTAATGAATTATTCTAATATTAGATAAAGAGGCGCTCCATTAACGCGCCTAGTGAGGAGTTAATTAACCGTCGCAAAGGGGCCGTACGGATATAACTTTCGTGAATGGATGACGTATCAATCGGAGATTCCCTTTTCGCCCGCGGAAAAATGCGGGTCCATGTGGCGCTACATGATACCCGGGGATTAGGCCCTTTGTCCGCTTTTGTGCGCCCGGAGAGTCTGCATCAGAAAGGACCGCGCGGCTCGCATCACCCAGTCATTCGGAGACATTGTCCCATTGTGCCGTCCCTGGGTATAGTGTACACTCATTTGTGAAGGTATAAATCGCCATTGTTGCGCTTTTCGTCCTCTTTCGCAATGTTCTTAATCCCGTGCATGAGCCTTCTCGTGTCTTGTGCCCTCTTTTACAACAAAACGATAATAACTGCACTCCATTTGGGAGATAATGGTGTTGGTTATGCTATTGAAATATAAGAAGCGCGACAATGGAATCGGGGAACATGCCCACTAAGTACTAAGTGCCTTGTAGGCTTTTCTGCAGCGCACCCATAACCCCCCTTCCATTATTATATGGGAATGATTTAGGAGACCGACCATTGCGGTGAGCCCACGTATAACATAATATTGTGAGCACTCGAAATGTAACGGACGATTTCAATCGCGAAAGAGGATTGAGTTATCGTCGATCCTCCTGGTCAAAATACGTACTGGTTAAAAATGATTCATTTGGGTTTTAGTGATTTTTGAGGTTTGTGAACAGCAGGTGTTGCAGAAAATCGCCAGTAACTTTTGAATGCGTTGAGATCTCAATCCGAATCACATCGAACACGATTTCTCGGGAAGAAATAGGTAAGATACGGTACCCGGAACAAAAAATCCGGATGTTTCTTCATTGCCAAAACTAAGAATTTTTCTCGGTTAAATTAATCATATTATTTCAAATGAAAGTAGAGACGTCTGTATAATTCCAGCAGGAATCGATTGTCCAGGTCAAAATACGTCAAGAAATGTGCGGGAACTAAGTATTATTTTCTATCTATTTTGCAGTAATTTTTGGGGCTGTTTAGGTCAGGGAATCCGTTTTGAAACTTCTGAACGTGATGAGCTATGGATGTAAATATGGTGGCAATCGATTTCTCAGTTCAAAATATGCATGAAAAGATACCGGAAATATCAAAATTAAAAGATTTATTTACTGTCAGTAAAAAAGCTCGAAATGGCTCAAATCTGGAACTTCCATAAGGTAAAAATTGTAAAAGACTGAAATCTAAGGTGCATATTCATTCGCGTACCGATAGATTTTGACCAGATCATCATCAAGGTGTACGATTATTTAGGTTGGAAATTAACGAAATTTAGGTACTTTAAACAATGGAAATTTGACTATATCTGCGCATTATTCGTCAATTTTCCCAATTTTTGCTTTATGGCAACGGATTTCTACCTCAATTTCCAGAATTATGTAGACCGTATACGGGCTTCCAAAAAGTTGGTCCTTGATTCTGTCACTTTTAATTAAATGTTAAATTATTATTTAAAGGAGTCAGTCGATTCTTTGATTAAAGAAAAGTTTCTGCATTACTTTCTGCAATATCGCAATATTAAAAACTATCAGCATTTTGAAAAAACTAAATCTGAAACATTTTCTCTAGATTCACCGTAAAAGCTCGGCCCATCAATGCTACTGAGTATTACAGAAAATAAGTCCAATACTTTGTGACAAAAGAAGCAATCAACTTATTTTAATTTCATGAATTTAGTAACAAAACCATTACCAAACCCAACAAAACCAAATTACCATGTAGTTTATACGTATTATACCAGTAGCGTACAAAAGAATGGCGTCCTATAAAATGGTCGCGATATACTAAAATATTCCAGGCACCCATTTTCAAACTCGCATTCCCCATGCGATTCCGACCTAACCGTTTGAAAAATGCGACAATCAAGTTTCATTATAACCGAACCGTCATTACGACCGGACTCCACGTAGAGTTCCCTAGAATACGAACTCTAAAGGCGGAGCCGAACGACCAAAGGGGCGTACGACCTCGGGTCGATACCCAAAGGCCCCACCGTCACCCCCATCTCCACCGCCTTTTCCATTGGCCGCGCGTCCCGAACGCGGGCAGCGGCGCGATAAACGCGTCGCTCCCACCGCCCGCCACGCGAAACCGGCTCAGTGCGCTTCCGACGGCATCGCGAGCACCTCGACAGCCCCGCCATGCTGGTGCCGCCGGACATGCTGGCCGCCCAGTCCAAGATGCTCTACCAGATCAACAAATACTACGGCGAACGGGTCCAGACGCGCATGGCCACTATCGCCAAGACCATCCGCGAAGTGTGCAAAGTGGTCCAGGACGTCCTCAAGGAGGTCGAAGTGCAAGAGCCCCGCTTCATCTCCAGCCTGACCGAATGCAACGGCCGCTACGAGGGCCTCGAGGTGATCTCGCCCAACGAGTTCGAAGTGGTCCTCTACCTGAACCAGATGGGCGTCTTCAATTTCGTGGACGACGGCACCCTCCCCGGTTGCGCCGTCCTGAAGCTGAGCGACGGCCGGAAACGCTCCATGTCTCTGTGGGTCGAGTTCATAACCGCTTCCGGTTACCTGTCGGCCAGGAAAATCCGGTCGCGTTTTCAGACATTGGTCGCTCAAGCTTGCGACAAATGCTCCTATCGAGACTCCGTGAAAATGATCGCGGATACGACCGAAGTGAAGCTGCGGATCCGGGAGCGCTTCATAGTGCAGATCACGCCCGCTTTCAAATGCTCCGGGGTTTGGCCCAGGTCGGCGGCGCATTGGCCCATTCCGCACGTCCCCTGGCCTCACCCCAACCTCGTCGCCGAAGTGAAAACCGAAGGATTCGACCTGCTCTCGAAAGAGAGCGTGGCAATTCAAGGGAAGCAATCGGCCATGGAGGGAGACGCCTGGGTCCTGTCTTTTCTCGAAGCGGAAAACCGTCTACTTCAAGGGGGTTGCAGGAGGCGATGTCTGAGCATTTTGAAGACTTTGCGCGATCGACACTTGGATTTGCCCGGGAACCCCGTGAGTAGCTACCACTTGAAGAGTCTTTTGCTGTACGAATGCGAGAAGCATCCCCGTGAAAGCGAATGGGACGAGGCCTGCATCGGTGACAGGATCAACGGGATTTTCCTGCAACTGATCTCGTGTTTGCAGTGCAAAAGGTGCCCGCATTATTTCCTGCCGAATTTGGATCTTTTCAAGGGGAAATCGCCGAGTGCGCTCGAGAATGCCTCGAAGCAAGTGTGGAGGCTGACCAGGGAAATGCTTACGAACACTAGGTGTTTAGAGAAATTGTAAATTATTTTCGCTTTGTAAATGATAGTAATAATGTTGATACGGCCAAAAAATTATGATATTCGCGTATACCCGTCGGTGTGCCATATTACAAATTTAATGTATTTCACCTTCATTATCATAATTTTCACGAAATATTACTTAGTTCGAGGCTTTCTTTTAATTGTAATTACTTTAGGTAGGTTCGTACCTAATTATTGTTAAAATTGTCTAATACCCAACTACCATTTTTTATTCTCCCTTTTGTACCACTGAAAATGATGAAAATGGTATCGAAATGCTTTAATTATAATCGTAACTATTTAAATTTGTACCTTATAATTGACTATTTATATTGAATTTGTACATATTCCTATCTTATGTGTTTTGATAACTGAACGAAAACAATAAGACTGTTAAATTATTTGTTGAGTGATGTATTTTTATGTTCCTTTTTTATATTTAAAAAGCTTTATTTATTAAAATGTGACATTTACAAGAATATCGGATTTTATTCTTCAACCCTTTGTTACAACAAAAGTATTACTTTCAATGAAAATGAGCTGAATTTAAGGCAAGAGGTAATTAGCAAGACACATTTTCAAAAAGATTCTCTTGATTTTCGAAATCATTTCCTCTCGCATTTCCTGCACGGTATTTTTTACGAAAAGTAGAATGAGTATTTCTTGTGAAATATCGAAGTGTTTCTTTGATTTCCGTACTTAAAAAAAAAACTTTTGATATTGGAGATTCCGCAAATTTCCAGAATTTCTTCAAAAACCATCGTAGTATTTCAATCGTTATTTAAATTAAAGGCGGTGATCGAGGAAAATTTTATCCCGGACGTACGGATATTGGTTTTTATCCGGATATCCATGTTATCCAAAATATCCGACTAGGTAGATTATTCGTTATTCCCATATTTATCCCCTTATTTATCCCGGCTTTTCATTCGGAATCTTATCCGGCTGTTTGTCAACTTTTAAGTGTTTTAGTTCAAGATATAGCCGGACATTAATTTCTATAGAAAGAATTATTGTAACAATGCAAATCAACAACATTGAATGCGAAGATCTGTTCAAACTGCGACTGAGATGCAGGCCCTTAGAAATATCCTGATAATTTTGTCCGATTTTCACAATTTCATGAATATCAAGACTTTCCTTAACTTCCTCAAATTCAAACAACCTTTCAACCTGAACAAATACAAGTCCTTGTCAATATTTCCAAAAAGTCGAAACCCTGATGGCGCATTTTCTCAACGATACTTATTGCCGTTCACCTTGCCGGATTCAAATTGCCCATCGATTCCATTAAAAGCGCACCCACTTCCCCAACGGAAAACGCCATCAAAGATGGCGCCTCTTCCCCGATCGATTAGAAATTCTATAATACCGACGCAGATTAGAAACCCCCAACGCACTTCCGGCCCCATCAAACCCGACTCGTTATTCAACCTCGTCCTCTCGTCCGCATCAATTTCCTCGAGCCGCGGCGCGCACGTAAATCGCGACACACGTCATCGGAGCTTCGTCCCGGAGCTTTCGCGTCGATTGGCCGACCGAGGCGGCGGCGCCCTGCCCCTGCACCGTCCCATTCTCGTCCTCCAAAGTAGAAGGGGGCGTAGTCCCCCGAACCGTACGAGCACCTGGATGCGCGAACCAACACCGCGTCTCACCTCTTCAGTGTCTCGCCGAAACTCCGGCGCGATCCATCACGAAATCCGGGACCGAACCGAAAGTGCCGACCGGAAAAAACGCGAACCCCCGAAATTGCCACCATCATACCGGATGTTCCCGGATCGTCCCGCGACGGAAAAATGTTGGTACCCCCCGACATGTTAGCCGCCCAATCCAAAATGGTCTACCAACTCAACAAGTACTACACCGAAAAAGTGCAATCCAGGAAAATGCAGATCAGCAAGACCATCCAGGAGGTGTGCAGAGTGGTCCAGGACGTCCTCAAAGAGGTCGAAGTACAAGAGCCCCGCTTCATCTCCAGCCTGACCGATTACAACGGCCGCTATGACGGACTCGAGGTGATCTCGCCCGTAGAATTCGAAGTGGTCATCTACTTGAACCAGATGGGCGTCCTCAATTTCGTCGACGACGGCACCCTTCCCGGTTGCGCCGTTTTGAAGCTGAGCGACGGCCGGAAACGCTCCATGTCTCTGTGGGTCGAGTTCATAACCGCTTCCGGTTACCTGTCGGCGAGGAAAATGCGATCGCGCTTTCAGACGTTGGTCGCCCAGGCTTGCGACAAATGCTCCTATCGAGACTCCGTGAAAATGATCGCCGATACGACCGAAGTGAAGCTGCGGATCCGGGAGCGCTTCATAGTGCAGATCACGCCCGCCTTCAAATGCGCCGGACTTTGGCCCAGATCGGCGGCGCATTGGCCCTTGCCGCAGATCCCCTGGCCGCACCCCAATCTCGTGGTCGAAGTGAAAACCGAAGGGTTCGATCTGCTCTCGAAAGAGTGCATAGCCCTTCAAGGGAAGCAATCGGCGATGGAGGGAGACGCCTGGGTCCTCTCTTTTCTCGAGGCGGAAAATCGCCTACTTCAAGGGGGTTGCAGGAAGCGATGTCTGAGCATTCTGAAGACTCTACGCGATCGGCACTTAGATTTACCCGGGAATCCCGTAACTAGCTACCACATGAAAACGCTTTTGCTGTACGAATGCGAGAAACATCCCCGAGAAACGGAATGGGACGAGGCCTGCATCGCGGACAGGATCAACGGGATTTTCCTGCAATTGATCTCGTGTTTGCAGTGCAAAAGGTGTCCGCATTATTTCCTGCCGAATTTGGATCTTTTCAAGGGGAAGTCGCCGAGTGCGCTCGAAAATGCCTCGAAGCAAGTGTGGAGGCTGACCAGGGAAATGCTGACGAACACTAGGTGCTTCGAGAAATTATAATGGTGAACATTAGTGGACGATATTATAAACGCTCAATTTCTAACTCGAATTCGAATTGAAACTTAAACTGTGATCTTAAAAAATTAAGTGTGAGAGAGGGTGTTTATTTATGTATTAAGTATAAAGCGGAACAAACTGTAAAATACATGAATGAAATTTGGGTTTTTTTTTAAGTGGAAAATACAGGAAAATCAATGAAATTGAACCAGATCGTTTTATTTCGCATTCGCCGTCGGATTAATGTAATAAAGGATAAATTTCCGGCGCTCGCAGACTTGAGAGAGTGAGTTTGTTCTATTAATTGATCGTAGTCGTAAAGTTGAACCTTTTCCATATAATAAAAATTCTGTTTTATCGCACCGGGACAATTTAGAGTTGTTAATCCATTAAATTTTACCAGATAAAAACACGACTTTTCTCGAGACTTAAAAAAATGTCACGAAATTCTCTGTTTGTGTTTGGTGTATTAAATTTAACGACTTGAGCACCTATACTAACTCCGACCGATGACAAAATCCTCTTAATGAGTCCTTAAATTTTACAGCTCGAATCCCACCGCTCATAATAACCAGGTAAAGAACCGTCAGGGTAGTAAAGAAACTCACGATTTCGGTGGAAATTAAATAGCGGAGCAATTAATAAACCGAGCCTATAAAATTATGGAGATTTCGTCTTAATCCTAAACGGTTGTCCGCTACATTGTCTGAATTTGTATCCAACGGTGCCCCACGGGTGGATCGCCCGCGTATCATTCCCGTTCCATCGACCATAAGCCAGCATTTCGGCCATTAATCAGTCTCGTTATTAAAGCACACGGATACATTATTCGTACGGATAAAGCACGAACTCATACGATATTTTACCGACAAAGACCATCGAAATAACGATAAATGACCCCGGTAAATTCATAACAGATACACGATATCACGTTTTACATTCCTAATAAGTTTAGTGTCATTTCAATTCGCGATATCTCTGAATCTCCAGATGCATTAGAACAACCATCTAAGTCATAACTTTTCATTCGAGGTATTTCGTTGAGAGCTTTCAAATTAGTTCAATTACCTACATCAATAGCTAAGTCTTGTAATATTGAATGAGACACCCTGATATTGTATAAATTGGAGAGCTTTTCAGTTTCTTCCCCATCGATAGGATACAGCATCCATCCGTTCGGGCCGCGCACTATATCAAACGTTTATGGTACCCATAAGTAGAAATAAGACGAAATAAATTTAAGAGAAAAATCCGTATAGTTATATGCGTGCACGAGGATGATGATGCGTTCGGGGCATCATAACTCACTCGGTTGTGGGTATAGCAAGAGAGAGAGTGGTGTGTACCGAGCAAAAGGCGAGCTTTGAGAACGCGCTCCTTATTATTTATATTGGCGGCTCGACAAAGCGTCTCTCTCTGCGCTCGGAAGAGGGAATATAATTTAATGATAGTCGCTCCAACAAACGAGCCGACCGTGTAAAACACGACTTTGAAAATCAATCAGCGATATAAATAAAAACGCCGATACGTTATTTCGGATCAGACTATCGAGACATCATGCAGATGCGCCGAGGGATGCGTTATTATTACGGCGTGCATGCACCGTCGCACCCATGACGTGGGTAATAATGCCGAATCCACCCCGGATTTTTTTTCTGGTGGAATTAATCCGAAAGTCTCCCCCTCACCTCGTGCGCGCCATCGTCGTCATGATCCGGCTCGTATAAAACAAACAAGAGGCAAGAAAAAGCATCTGTCTGTGGACGAAGGCCCCCAGGTACCGACAGGAAGATTAATGCGTGCCATCCTCATTATAGTGTTTAATTTTTAATGGCCGGTATTAAGATACGAGGCGAGTTTTTCGATTCAATTTACCAATAAGAAGAATCCCAATAAGAGATTGATAAATATTTAGCGCGTTTCTTGTACGTGGTACAAACATCAATTAGACTTTATCACGCTATGGTACCTCCGCCGGAGTCGGTGAGACGTTTTAGAGGGGACTTTGATCGACTGCTAATGTCATTCAAAAAGACTCGATCGCTAAATCACCCTTAAAATAGACTACAAGTATATAGCGAGCGGTAAAAAGATAAAAATAAAGAAATTATCTAGACGAAATACACCGAGTCGGGAGAAAGAAGCGAACCGAGTCAAACGAATAATAAAAAATGCGCATAATTGGAATTATTCCCAACGTATTCGAGTATAAATTAATCGAATCGAAATAAAATAAAAAGGTCGATGATCCTCCCATTTATCATCACCAGTTTTGGTTCAGAGTCGACGCCTTTTTCGCTCTCTCGCCTTTTCCCATCGAATAGAAACTCACCAGAAGCCGGATTTACCTTAGTCATAATAATAATGATGAATTATGCATATGGTGGCGTATACCAGTCTCCGGAATACGGTAACAACACATAAATCCGAACTGAAAAACACGTGTTAACACTGAAAAAGCACCAAAAATCCAACCCACTTAGTCATTCAAGTACACACGGCGTTACCGCGATTAATAACAACCCCGAAAAAGAAAAATCCGTCTTTACTTAGTAGCAACATTTCATATAATCAAAAAAAAAACACGCCCGTGGGTAAAATGATTGATGATCTCGAGACTAATGGAAGAAACGGTTGCGTAATAATAAAATGACCCAACGAGAGAGACAAAGAGAGATACGAATGACAGGTAGGATATGTGGAAAGAGCCGAATTTTGAGATTGTACCTTATAATAAACTCTCTACGGGTCTGTTTGTATTATCTCTCGAATTTTTCTCGATAGTCGAGCAGAAAGCCACAGAGGGCACGCTGCACGGGGTCCTCCTCGGTTTTGGCTCGACGGGTGGCAGGCGCCAGACCCTCTTCCACATATTATACACCCATCATCTCTATGAGCCACTTACTGCGATTCCTCGCACAGAAGCCGAAGCGCCCGATCGCCCCGAATCGGAAGTTTCCCGAAAAACGAAAGAGCCAAACCAGAAAGAGGAAGACGCGCCCGCTAAGTGGTAAAATGTGTCGATCGCCCGGCCGGCAGATAACTTCAAAAGAAATCTCGAGAGCCTCTCGATGTACGCACCCTCTTCACCGCAGAGAATCTGGTTCTCGTCTCATTTTCCCTCGTACACTATAAAGACGAAACCGCACAATAAAATACCCGGGGGTGTTTTTAATATTTACGATCTCATTGGCCACTTAAGAAGAGAAGAGGAGAGTATACGCGGCGCTAATCTGTTCCATTAAGGACGTCCTGAGTGCGTTCGCACATAAATTGCTCATCTATTATACATTTACTGGATGTGATGGAGGTACGGGATGATAAAAGAAAAGTCCAAGACTTTTGGCTCGGCATGGCGGACACAGCTGGGGCAATAAAAAGAAAATTCACTTAGGCTAGACGATTATTACACGTTCTCGAATTATGTCTTGGTAGTTTTATACGAGGAGAGACGGGAACAAACAGCTGAGACCATTGCGGCCCACATAACTCGACCGTAATATTACCGTACCACCTACTCCACTGTTACTGAAATTCACCTGCGAGGAATTCAGAGTTCGAAGTCTATTTTCGAGTCATATTTTTACGGGGATGTCCTCCCTATATCTGGGTCCTTTGGGACACTTAAATGGAAACAAATGGGTGTTTTGGCTCCCGCAGGATATTATAAGTGGCGGAGAGTTTTAAAAATGCGACATCATCCGGTCGACGCATCAGGGGAACGTCGTATACACGAAGGAGAAGACGCTCGTAAAAGGCGAAAGGCAATTCCGGAGGATAATTACGACTAGGCACTTTTGACGCCGGTTTAAAAATGCAAGCGAGTACATCGTCGTATTATACGTCACGTCACTTACCGATAAAGTAAATTGATGGACGTAATCGAGTTAAACGATATGACCGCATCGATAATGATAATAATATCGGCGGAAAATGTTGCCATCGTCGAATTGATTTGTCGAAGCTGACGAAGAAGTGGAAGAAGAAGAGCCGGCGTTTATGGGCATACCGTCCCGCGCGATTTTATGGGCTACATCTTCATAACACCTCTTCAAAATGAACAATGTCGGCGCCAATCATCATGAGCGAAAATTTCAATTCGATTTCGCACATTTTTCGCCTCGAGCGTTCAAAGAAGATTCCTGATCGTTTTCTTCCCCAGTCATCTTCTTTCCATGCGGAATGACTAATTGTTCGAAAGCGCAAAACGATACATCATACATCACGTATATGCGAGCGAGTTAAATTATTATGCGAGCACTTTTCTGCTCTGCCTTGTATCGCTTTTGCCCATGATGCAGTGGTGGTTCTGTTGCTTTTGCCCATTCATGATGATGATGATGATGATGGGGGCTGCGATGATGCTCGCTTTAATCTGATTGTATCTCGACCGGAACTTTTTTCCACTTTAAGTGGGCGATGACAGCGCATCATTAATAATTTTACTAATCTCTTATAGGCAAAGTTCACCGGTAGCGCGGACCCGAAATTAACGTTAATCGCTTTTTGAATAGGCAAACCCCCCGCAAGAAATCGGCAAACCATTTTAGTCCCCTACAGAGTTTAATCTAGTAATTTTAAAACATTATAAATGACTGTTTGAAGATTGAACTCTTTCGGACGGATTTTGATACATTTTGATATCTCTACGCATTTGGAATCTACAATGCAAAATAAATCCTTTTTGAAAAAATGGACTAAAGAAAAAGACGCAAATTTTGATCGTACAGTAAGATTCGTGACTTTGGTTCCCAAAAGCCCAAATCAGCAATACTTAATTTAGAAAAATTCTCACCATATCAACTTTTGCTTGGCGAAACTCAAAATTCACAAGAAAAGAAAATTTGTTACTTTCAATAATTACATTAGGTTTCATCAATAAGCTCGACTTGTTTGGAAAATAAAGAAACATACCATTACTCAAACGTCAAAATCCATTGGAAAAGATCAAATTTCGAGTCATATTTCAAACGAAATCCACTTACGGAACTTCGAACGGATTCGGGAAAGGCCCATTTAGTGATATATGCGCAGTAATAGCAGGGCCCATGCAGAGAGGCACCCCCTTTTACAGTAAGTCTGTTGGATTAATCCAAATTTGATTACTTCCTCCGGGAGATTGGGGGAGGAGGGTGTCGGGTTGCGTATTTCCGAAACACGCCACCGTTACGTTTCGTTTCGTTCGGCTTTTTAGGGGAGGGTCGAACGAAACGAACGAGCTTTTTCGATATGCTAGTCGAATTTACGAGTCGACCGTACAAATCATACAGAAAAAAAAACGGAAAACTATAATACACCACCGAAATCGACCATTTTCAAGATTGAGCCTCCTCAAACAACAGAAAACCGACCCCTTTGATAGTCGGTTTTTGTTGGCCAGTAGGTCGCTGATTATTTCGTCCGATCGTAATCGCCTCTCCAAAATAACGTCTCCGGTTACTCCCATTTACAACCTACACAACAGCAAACGTCGAGTGTTTGGCTTTTTCTATACGAATAACACACCACTATCTTTACAAATCGGAGAGGACAAATAATGAAAGGGGGCAAAAATGCAGTACTCGATTCGGCCCCGTAATACCCATTGTGCCGAAAAAGCCCGTATTATGTTTCGAATTTGATCCGCAAAGATACCCAATCTACCATTTGTCATCATCATCGAGATTATATTTTTCTTAATAATCCGAATCGTGAGAGCGCACCTGCCAACACCGACGTTTAGGAGGAAAAAATAAGGGTGGGTACTAATAATAGTTGTTTACGTTTACGAAATCAATTTGTTTGCGCCCTCCCCCTAGTTATCCCCCGAAGGACAAAACGATTTATCTTCCGCGATTTGGGATAATTGCGTCATTTTTATGTCCTTACGTATGCTCCCGAGTCTAGTCTGGTACTCGAATTTTAGGGAGGGAAAAATACGAGTCGTACACTCGAGCTTTTATATCCCGAGGGAAATCATGGGGAAGTATTAGGAGTAGAGAGCCCTCGAAAGTCAAAAGACCAACACAGTCATTAAGTGCGATCGGAGGTAACTATTTATACGTTTGCGTGATAGCTCCGAGTAACTAAAGACCGAAAGCAACATGTAAACTGTACTTTAGATCCGACCCCATACTTTGTAACGTCCCATATCGGAGGAAGATTAATTGGAGAAAATAGAGCGATTACGGGTGATCGATAACGTGAATTTAGTGGGACTTGGTTATTTCACGGGCCGTCGGAGACCGCACTGCATAAAGCGTCGCGACGCCACCCGACCCCCTTAAAACGCGCCCTCCTCGACCGAAAGTCCGAAATCATCTCGCTTCGATGATTCGCGATTAATGCGAGCGACTGGAGACTTATCATCGGGACATGTGGCGGATAATGTAAATGCAAATTGACGCCGTAAAGCCGCGTCGTGACCGGTGATGCGAAAGGAATGGACGTTTTCGTTTATAATACGATTTCGGGGTGGGTCATTATTATAGTTACCGCGTCGGTGCGCCACTGGTTTCGGGCCTCTCCGGAGGCGATCGAACGGTAATAAGAATCACGCGATTGTTGATCATTTTACGAGTTTACTAATGAACCGGGAGTACGATTAGGGACGGCCAGGGGGCGGACGGAACCGCGGGCGGCTCGTTTGCTTTTGATCCGGGGCAGCCCCTAAATCACCCGAAAAAACGCCGAGCTTGAGGCCCCCAATTTTTGATTGAATACTGATGATGTTGAAACTAATAGAACTTGATAAATTTTTTTACTAAGTAATCTCAATTTGGCATTTGTATAGAGTTCCAATGGTTCGCGGGAGTCGAGTAAAGCGGTGGCAAATGGGCCGATGGGCCGGGCGCAATTAATTAGTCCCATTACAAGAACACGAGCATCGAGTTTCAATTGCGGCCGTGCATATAATAATAATAAAGATGGTTTACGAGTGGCGCGTCCTTTCCGAAGCTCTTGACGGCCGTACAATGGTCCCTGGCTGGGCGAACAGGGACCCCCCGATGCGGTCCGGCTCGGAGGTTTGCGATCCACCTCTTCCTCTTCTTCGAGTCTCTCGAAGAAACGGAACCGAATAAGGAGAGCGGCGGCGGGGCCGGAGGCGGCGGATCGGACCACCTCGGCAAGAATTAGCCGTGCGATCGGTCCGTAATGACGTTCCGAACGACCGATACCGGCGATAAATTAGAGCCGAGTACGTCCTTACCGTAATTTTAATATCCAGCTGTTTGACAATTTTCGACTCGAATTAATAAACCGAACCGACCAGTTTCCACAGCAGACATCAACTCGCATCATTTTTCTCCCATTTCGGAGATTATACACGGTGATTTTTTATTGGCGGAGAAATTAAATTCCTCGCGATATGTTCTAGAGGGCCAATGAGACCGTCTAGGAAAGGAAAAGTAATGAAAAATTCTCGAAAAAATCTAACTGATGCTTTCTTCTTTTTGTTATTCGCTACAAATGCTATAAACAAGTATTTTTAAACTGTCCAGCCCTGATTATTGAGACATTCACCCAAAAGGCCCAAAACTAATAACAGCAATGTTTGTGTATTTGGAAAAAAAATGACATCCGCTATAACGTTTAAGTTTTTTTTAAACGTTTCCGAATAATGCATATTGTGCACCTTGGTGGAATCATTTGGATTTCAAATGTGAAAAATAATTTCGAAAATAGTACACTTCACAAGCTGACAGGAAAATGCAATATTTCGAGCCAGTGGGATAACCGACAAGTTCTGTATACTATTTTTCCGAGGACAACACCAAAATTACTTGCGAAAAGTCATAAATACAAAAGAAAGAAAATTGTCAATCGTCAGTTACCACAAAAAAAACATTCAGTGGCAAATTTTCCAAAAATGAAGAAGTTGAGTCTTCAATTTTACCTCTGCATACCGTCGAGTAGGATTTTTTTAAATTATTTCTCCTAGACTCCGTCCGTACCGAAGATCTTGTACGTCATCAAATCGGAAACAGATTCCGATAAAAAAATAAAATCTACGATTCGAGCTTTCTCGAGAGCTTCTCGCATTTCGTTAACATTCTGAAAAACCACAATTTCGTCGCATTTCTCATTCCGCCTGTCCGATATCGAATCACCGTGTATATAAACTCGAGTCGGAGAGAGGAGATGACGAGATCCCAATCTCGGGTGGATTTTTGGCGTACCGAAAGACGACGGACCGAGTCGTATATCACCGGACCGGTGAGCCGGGGACTCTCTCACGAGATTTTTTGATATCTGTAACGGTAAAACAATAAAACACGACGGGGCGAGATGGGTGTGCGTGTTGTCTGAGTCCGGCGGGTGGCAGACGGCGCCAAAGTCCGGCACTGTGTGTCTGCGTCGACTCCGTGGGCAGCCCGGGGATCGCAGGAATCCGACCCCTCTGTGTATATCGAATCTCGCCCGCCGAAAAAAAATTACCAATTTTCCCCGCCATCATGCACGATCCACCGTCAAGACGACGCGACCGAAAAACCGCCCCCGCGGCCAATCATCGTCGTAATCATCGTCATCGCGACCGTCCCAGTCCGGCTCTGCGGGAATCGCCCCCACGAAATTGAAACGAATGGTAATGAGCCCGTAATGAATTCGTATTAAGGCCGGCGCTGAAACGGCGGGCCACCTCATTGAACCGGACGATTCCTCGGCCGGCCTCGACCCCCAATCATACAGGGTGATACATTGGAGAACCCAAAAATGTTCAGCATTTGCCATACTCGAAATATCCATTTCAGATTCGATTAATTACCCGTTTAATGAGCGTTAATCATTGGCAGCCAACGAGACTTTCGTGATTCTTTCAATGCGAATTTGTCAATTTTTAATGTATAAAATCTTAGTAATTTTTTTGACGACTAGGCATTGAACTTATAGTGCAATACGGAGTGATCGAATAAATTCTACATAAAGAGAGGCCATGACTAGCCATGACCATCGTTCTGTCTTTATTCCTCTACCAGTTGTAAAAAGAGACAAAACGATAGTCATAGAAGTTTTCAGTGTTTTGTTGCAGTTTTCTCATTTCCCGAATACCGAACGCAACCTTTACAATTAGAGAAAATCAGAAAAAGGCCCCTGGTGTCGGCATAGGAATCCTGTAACACCCTGTATGAACGGGTATGATTACCGGCGCACGATCGCGGCTCGCGGCATGAAGGATGCAATTCTCTTCCCGTCATCGTTGCGTTCTGAGTAAACATCAACTCGTCAAAACACCGCTAATTAAGGGTATCATTATCATGTTATTCCGGGGCCTGTCAGCCGTGCGTATAGGGGCCCTATGGTGGCCACGGTGGTGGCATTACCGCGGCCGTATCGTATATGGATATGCCATCCCGTATATAATTACCACCTTCAACGCACACGGGTCAAGAAGACGGATTTTTTTCCTGTGTACGCTTTCGAGAATAAAAAACAGATCGAATGGTGTTTTTATTTTTTCGGCTCGCGGGCACCACCCCACACACTCATATACAATCTGGCTAATAGAAAAATCTAAAAATATACCAGGCATGCGAAAGGCGAACGAAAATCCATTCGAGCGGTTACACAAATGTGACTGACGTAATCGCGGCCAGGATCGGACTAATCAAATTTCACGGAGACGGATTTGTTGATATTTTCACAATGCATACAGGGTATACAGGGTGGTCGACGAAAAATGTGATACATATGGAGAACGAGATTCTTCCTTGAAATCCATTCAAATTTGTAAGAGCCGTTTGGCACGGTACTTAATTTAGAACTGAAAGTGCGCGTGCAGATTTCGTACCCAATTTAGTACAATATTATCACAAAATTGACCGGAAGATGGACCGTGGGTCGGCTAATTTATTAATAAATGGGTGAACGTTGCGACTTTGTGCGATAATAATAAATATCGCAAGTAATAAGGTAATCGGGCCGTTTCGTATACGTTCACAAACAATGTCAACCGTAGTTAACTCGGAGAGCCGATATAATAAAGTACCGCGCGGCTCGGTAAAGAAAAAGTCGGCTATTTATCCAAGCGGACCGTTAGAATGATAAAGTCGCCGCGATGGAAAAGTGGAAATGTGACGGGACGGGCGACCTCGCGTCGATTATCACGGGGTACGGGAAAAATGACGACGCGTTCGAGATCGGCGTCCGGAGATTGCGCTCTCGCGGGTATGCGCGTAAAAAAGGTGGCGGCTAATGAAGAAGGTGTCCATTACGACCACATTATTATTTCCATCGGCCGCCGGGAAAAAATGGGCAAATTCTGCGATTGCACCTGACCGGATTCCTGACCGTCCGTTTCGAGAGACAATTAAATCAAAGTGTCCCTTTTTTCGAACCGTGGCGTTAATAATAACCCTCGCATAGTCGCGCCTCTTTGTTTGCCCGCGTCCGTTTCTCCGTTTCGAACGCGAACTGGCCTACCCGTTCTTCAACTTTTCCATAATTTATGTCGCGCGTTCCGTTCCGTCCCTCCGCGCTGCCCAAGACCTTTATACGAACGCGCGCGTAAGCGCTCCGGTTTTTATCTGATGGGAATTTTTAACAATTTTTTTCTTCTTCTATTTGTTATACATTTTATTTTATAAAAGTCCGGAACGGCCGAGGAAAAAACCGAACGATTCGTTTGTCCTCGCCGCTCCAGAGTATAATAATAAACCCAGGCCCGACCGAAGACGACCATTGTTTTACCGAACCAAACAAGAACCGCACGAAATCGCATGCCATCCAAAAGAGAAAAAGCCAAACTTTATATAGATTCCGTAAATATCCACTTGGTTGTGCAATAACATCTCCGAAAAGAAAACCGACCCATTGTCACGAGATTATCCGGCAGAATGAGAAACCCTCTAGACTGGAAAAGAGACCCAGGCTCATCCCTTTTAAGCCACCGTACCGTAAAATAGATGATGGATGCGAACGAGCCATTTCCAGATTTAATTGTAACAATAAGAAGAGGGCTCGAGTAAAGAGAGGCGGTTTCTTTTACGAAATTCATATTGCTTTTATAACATATCTAGCGGGAGAGAAAAGAGCGCGCGGAATGCCCACCGAGAGATTTATGCGACCTCTCTGAATAATAGTCCTATATTATTTTATGCCCTGCTCTCTTATGTAGAGGCGAATCTGCTCGATCCGAACCGTACTACATACGAAGAGAGAGAAAGAACCCGGCGAAGGCCCGAAGGCTAAGGAGGCTTGTTTACATCCGCCGCCGGTCTACTAGATATCCTCTCGAGTGATTAAGGATCGCGCGTATTATGAGCGGATATGCAATAAAACCCTTTTTTGGAAAAAACGTCGGCATTTCGCTCATAGGTACAGCGGGGTACCCGCATTTCACTACTCTGAACTAAAAACCCGTATTTTGCCAATTCCGTCCACATAAATCCGTGTGAATTCGTGACCGTTTTTCCGTTTTCGACACGTCCATCGCAGAAGGAGCGTGTTTCGGGTATTTATCTAGGATTGTGCCGATCGCTCGATGCGGATTTATGCGAGAAATGGTCCGAATCTCGTTATTATCGTGAGGATTGTATACGGCCGATACAGAACCGTATAATAATAATTGATACTGCGGGAAGCCTCTCCCGCGGGCCCACGCAGTCAATCACGGACCCCGCTGCGGGACAACATCCGTGCATCCGAGGATCGCGCCGTGCTTTGTTTCAACAGACGCCGTGGATGATTCACGAACCGCCGTCCGCACGAGAAGAATTCCACAGTTCGAATAATCCAAACGAACATTTTCGGCCCGGATCGAATTTCACCGGGCTCCTAGAGGGCCTCGGTGTTCACTTTCCGAACCGATACGCATTCATTCCGACATTTCGAAGCGTTCGGATTCGAGAAAACGGAATTTACGAGGTTCGTCGCCTGATCGCCTACAAGGGTCTCCAGCCGCAACCTCGCTGAAACCTCTCCCGGATTACGGAATTCGAAAGTTGAGGACACCATTTCGAAGCTCAGAGTCTCCTCTTCCCTCTGGTATTTCCCTGATTTAGATATCTCGACTCTTTCAGATTCTACAAGGGAAAATGTAGCGAGACGCACTTTTGTTGTATAATGCGGTTATAAATTGAAATTCGAGAATATTAAAATAAGGGATGACGAGGAAACGCCATCAGGCCAGTCTGAAGAACATTTCAAAGCGTTCAGACTCGAGAAAACTAAATTTACGAGGTTCGTCGCTTAATCTCTAACAAGGGTCTCCAGCTTTAACCTCGCTAAAAACCCTCCCGGATTACTGAATTTAAAAGTTGAGGACATTATTTCGAAGCTTGAAGTCTCCTCTTTCCTCTGGTGTTTCCCTGATTTAGATACATAGACTCTTTCAGATTCTACAAAGAAAAATGTAGCGAGACGCACTTTTACGGTGGAATGCGATTATAAATTCAAATTCGAGAATATTAAAATAAGGGATGAAGAGAGGAAACGCCATCAGGCGAGCCTGAAAAAGACCCAGCCGTCGTTCAAAAACGGGCCCCGAATTAAACACCCAGAAGACGTCGTACCAATTTATAACAAGACAAGTTAATGACGTTTATACAGTCGATCTGCCTTGATAATTACAGTGTGTGGTTTCGGACACGCACCACTTTTTTTCCTCGTATTTTGACTGATACAGCACCGTGAACTGTTTTGGCAGCTGATGGCCGGCGACCCGCTGCGAGTTCGTCCACTTTGACTACCACAAAGTCGCCGGAATCGGGGAAAGGACCCAAACCGGACGGGTATTTAGGAGGGGCCTGTCGAAAAAAGGACACCGCGGGAGGGCGCCGGGAAAAAAAGCGACCGGCCCGAGCCCCATTGTGTCCTCATCAACGGGGCCGGCTTCCGTTTCGCCCCGCTATTGTGAGCTTTTCCAAATATTTACACTTTTCCTTTCTCGGGCGTCATCGCCGATTATCGGACCGTTTGGATGATGGTACGGTTGGTCAAAAATCAAACAGCCGCAGGCGATGAACGCGCTAAACGATTATCGACATAATTTATAACATAATTATAGGCCGATTGTGACAGGGTGTTGGTTAGTTTGTGCGTGGGACTTCGGTAGTCCCGGCCCGCGGAGAGACCACCTCAGACGGTCCAGCGCGGCTAATGCCAGTGATTATCGAGACGCGCTTTCTTTTCCACTTGTGTTATATGCGATCCGCTGGCCCTTATGGTCGCCACGGTGATGGATGTCGGCCATCCGTTATGCCTTTCCTGTAGGCACAATTAATCGGGACAATAAAATTCGAAAAGTGCCAAATTTCGACCGGTTTTTCGAATTCGAGACTCCCAATCAATTCCCTGTGAGAAAGCGCCTCGTTAAAATACTTTAAACCGTCGAGGAATAAAACTTTGTTCGGACACCCGAAATAACACCACCATTCCAAAACACCTGCCCACGTTAGAAATAAATCACTAATTTTTAATTTAATTAGTGGATTTGAATTTCCTTAATGGGCAGCTCTACCCAATTAATATTAAAAAAGAAAACGGAATAAGAACCTGGGAGTTGGTGAAGATTATTCAAGACGATTATTATTATACAGAGTCTCCGCTAAATATATGATCGCGTTAAAATCCGACGACATAAACAAGTTAACACGACTCGAGTCCGGAATACAAATAATATCGTAATTAATTTCAACGAGCATTAAGTGGTACGTATACGTAAATAAGTCGTCCCCTTTTTTTCTTCCTCCTGTCTCTTTCTCTCAAATTTATTCCACAAACATACACGCATTTGAAACGAGACTTGGAAAAGTCCAAATAATCCGAACAGTTTTTTCAGTATACGAGTATGGGTAAAACGCAGGTGGATAATTGAAATTTGCACGTGCTGAAAGCGAGTTCGCGAGCAAAGAGACGGGACTGCACTCTCCTCTCTCCGGATAATGTAATGCCGCATAATTGCATACTGCATGCATATATCGGCGCTTAATATTCAATTATTCATGACGGGGGAACGAGCAGGCGAACGAGCGCCGTCCATGCAACGAAAATAAAACGAACGAGACCGGAATTATTCCGGACGCATCGAGAAAATGCGTAACCGCAAGAAAACCCACCACACAAAAGTGACACTTTTTAGCAGATTATACCACTTAAGAACGCAATGAGGCATTTTCATGGATTTTTCGAAATAGCTTATCTGATACTATGGTCTTCAATAATTGAGGAGGTATTTTTTATAATTTTTTAGTAGAAATTAATCTTTACATTTATTCCTGATGACGTCAGCTACTACGAGTTTTCTATGATCCAATAGATGGCGCCACGCGTAGTTACAGTTAGGGTGTTGATCCGTGCTGTGTAATCAGCGTTTTTTTTCGTTATTTTAGGAGGCATAATCGCATAATGTTATTGAGAACACCAAAACATTACCGACACGGATGACAGTACACTTACATAAGCTGCATAAGCTCAAAATGTCGGTAATCGGTAATACAGCCACGAGCTATTATTAAATTTTGATGAGCGCCATCTGCAGACGAGCTGTGTCCACGGTTTGTAATTGCTGACGTCACGAAATTTCTTTGTAATTGCAATAACTAATTGAAAGCAATTTTTTTCTACAAAATTCCTGCACAGAACTCATTTCGCATTCATAAAATTGGATTTTTATTCCTCGTGATAATACCTCATTATCATAGTCCATAGTTTCGTTTTAGCCGAGTGCGCCAATTTTTTCGGGCTCTCGGGAGCTTGTCCCGTACCCACATCGGCTCCTTCGCGGTCACAGATCCATTAATCACGTCCCGGATTATTGAAATTTGTTATGCGCATTGCATATTCATCAGCGAAACGATAAATCAATGGGAGAGAGAACCATGGGCGGGTCGCCGGGCCGACAGCCTTATGTAAACACGATAAAACTTATGGCTTTTACTTTTAATAATAAGGTGGGGAGAGAGCGAGCCAGACTACCGGACCCTCGAGAGATCGTTAAAATCTCCAACGATTTTCGTCAAAAATCACCAAAAAAAATCCCAAAAAAAGTAAAAAACTCACCTCAGTGTCGACTTTCTTGAATTCCGGCTCGTCCTCGTCCACCTCGAAATACAATTCGGTCGAAGTTATGGAAACCGTCCCGCCTGCCACGATTCCGGGCGCAATCAGTTTAGCCCTAGTGCTGATATTGACCGGACCTGCCGATAATAATATAATAAAATAATCACCGGGTGAGTAATAGAGGCGTTATCGTCGGACCGACCTGTCAGATCGTTGTCTAGATCCCTGTCATCGGTGAGAAGTTCGTTGTCGTCCATTAGATCGTTGGTTTGGATCTGCTGTTGATTCCTGGTGGCTGCCAAATGGGCGTGGAACTCCTCCCTCGCCTGCGAACGCACACGGCACGCGACGTTACACAAACGCATAAAGCCAAAGGATAAACCGAAAGATCGATCGGATATTCACCTGCAGGATGGCGTCCTCGGGGGCGCCGTGCTCTATCGCCGCCTTCAGGCTGGCCTCCGGGTGCGTCGTCCCCAGGGGGTTGTGGACGAAGCGCTTGCGACGGCGGGCGTCGTCTTCCCAGGCGTCCAGTTTCCAAAATTCCGTCAACCTAAAGACGCGATAATCGTCCAGATTAATATCGCCGAAGCGTCATAATGGAGCTAATGCGCGGTCTAATGCACGCCCTGAGACCGCAAGTGCACTTTACGAGCTCGTAAATCGGATAATAAAGTTATGAATATGATCGTGTTGTGTATAGCCCGGTCTAGTTTATGCCGTAATTAGCTCATTATTATCGGAGAAAATTGAAACATTATTGGCGCGTATATAATCATGCATGTAAAATAAAGAGAGCATTACAACGTTCTACAGAGATGTGACAAATATCGGGGGAAATATTCAAATAGGAAAGAATTTATACAGGGTTTTCATTCAAGTCTGGACACCACGTGACTTATTGAAAGTAGGCGACTAATGGTCACTTGGTGCCCGAGCATTAATGAAAACTCTATGTATTATAAGACACATGAAAATTAATAATAATTTTCCTGAAAATTAATTTGATTCGTTTTATGATCTAGGTATTTCAATTTTTTTCCTGATTTCATCCAATCATGATAATAAAGTTGAAAAATGTCAATCTTCAAGAGTACACGAATAATAAAATGCAAGAAATTATACGAGTGGGGTATGCAACCAATAATACACTCACTTTGCAGCAGCCGGATCCATATATCCCCAAGCGCCGTGCTTATTCGACAGAATATTCCGAATCTTCTCCAATAATCTGCTGGCTATCACGTTATCCCTCCTCCTAGCCGCCGTTATCAGATGATCGCACATCCTCTCCTCCTCTTTGCGCTCCATCAAAGTTTGCGCGCATTGTGTCTGAAAATGAATTAGAAAAATCAATAATTAGTAATTACCAACCAATCAATCATCAATAAAAAACTAAGTTACCTCGAAATCTGCATGCTTCAAGACGTCATCCGCCCTCATCCGGTTCAGAATAAACTCCGCCTCGTTGGCCACCCTGACTATATGATCCTTCATGGCGTGCGACAAAAGCCGCCCCTCGTTGATCAGTTCGATAAAAGCCAACCCCGCGTGTTTTTGCAGAGAATTCTGCCATTCTTGCGAACACAAGAGCATCACCAGTTCCACGACAGAATTGCTGTTCTTGAACGTGGTCAACCCTTTCCCTTCCATGAGCAACTCCTGCCCGTGCGACCCCACCAAAGTTTTCGACAAGAAAGGGGCGAAATCGACCATAATCTCGCGCAACAGCGGACAGACCGATCCGAGCGCCATTTCCAGTTTCTGAGTCAGAGACGCCTCTCTAGACGGTGTCGGTAAGGAAGACATCTGCTCGACCAGGTTGACGGGGAGGTCGTCCGGCCTGACTTGCGTCGCCTGGGGCAACGGCGCTTGGATGATGGCGCTGTTGTCGTCGCTGGGGACGCGAACCACCGAAATTTCCGGTCGGTGCTTTTCGCCTCGATCGGCGGCTATGTTCCCTTCCGAATCGACTAAAACGTTGTTGCGCACGTTGCGCTGGTCCTCCTTCGCCGAGGAATCTCCATCTTCGTTCAGGTTGATGTCGGTCCAGCTGTCGTCGTTCAGGGGCGGCTTGGAGGTGTTGTCTTCGGGGGCGATTTCGCTGTTCGACCCCATGTTGTTCGTCTCCGAAGAGTTGACGGAGTTGATGTCCTCGATCGAGTCGGTGCTCTGTCGGAAAAGCCGATTTCTGTCAAAGCGATCTCCCTCTCTCTCTCTTTTGCGTTTATCAGAGGCAACGTCAATGTTACATGTCGAATTACTATGCGAACAACAGCCTCTAGCACAGTAATGGCCTGTAGGGGTGGACCACACTCACCCGAAACGACACTCACCCGAAACGACACTCACCCGAAACGACTTCTACCCGAAAAGTCTCTCGCCCGAAACGACACTCCCCCGAACGACATTCACCCGAAGCGACGTTCACCCGAAACGACATCCGCCCGAACGCTTGAACGTCAAATATGATTTTCTGTGGTTCTTTAATTTGAGAACCTACGGTATAATATTCATGTATTCTTGGTTGCATAAATTCAATGAAATTTGACATAATCTTAACCCACCGAATACATGGTGTCCCGGAAAGAGCACTCGAGTACTATTGAAAAAAAAAAAAATCCCCATCGTGCTACAAATTAGGGAACATCCCCAAACAAGGGGTGAAATGAGCAAAAAGTTGAAAATTCGAAAATTCGAAAAAATTTTTTTTCTCAGATAAACCAATACCGGACGCATGTATCTACTCCAGATGACACAATGAGAAGCCAATTTGAATTTTTTATCGATATCTCGACTAATAAGAAAGTTTCGCCACTTTGAAGTTTGCGAAAATCGTTAAAATTTTCGTGAAAATTTCATGTCGAAAATTTAAATAGCACGATTCTCGGTCAATTCGAGAGCTTTTTGCACATGTCTATACTGTTTTCGATGGATTTTGCGATTCTCTTTCGATTGCCGGGTCGCCCGAATCGATATCTCGATCGGTTCAAAAGTTAGACCGGTTTTAATTTCACGAGACCGGTGATTTGGTAATTTTTCGGAGACCATAATTCACATGAAAAATTACTTTTTTCCGATGCGCTCTAGGAGCATTTGGTAGATTTTTTGACGCTCTTTCGAATGCGCGGCCGCCCATCCCGATCAGAGCTTCGGTTCGAAAGTTATGGTCGATTGAAAATTTCGAGCAAAATTTGTACCCAAAGTGATGGATTTTCGAAAAAATCGAAAATCACTAAATGTCGTCCAAATCGAAATCCAGACACTTTTCCCGATAGATTTTGAGCTAACTAAGCGATTCCCGGGTCGTGCGACTCGATAGCTCCACTAATAACGAAGTTATGGCCGTATGAAAATTTTACTCTATTTTCAACGGTACGGCAATATTAGACGCATTTTCTCACTTCAGATGACTCAATTAGAACCCAATTTAAATTTGCCGTCGATATCTCAACAAATAAAGAAGTTACAGCACTTTGAAATTTTCAAAAAGTTGAAAATTCGAAAATTCGAACATTTTTTTTTCTCAGATAAACCAATACCGGACGCATGTATCTACTCCAGATGACACAATGAGAAGCCAATTTGAATTTTTTATCGATATCTCGACTAATAAGAAAGTTTCGCCACTTTGAAGTTTGCGAAAATCGTTAAAATTTTCGTAAAAATTTCATGTCAAAAATTTAAAAAGCACGATTCTCGTGAATATGCCCATTTCACCCCTTGTTTGGGGATGTTCCCTTATTTGTAGCACGATGGGGATTTTTTTTTTCAATAGTACTCGAGTATTAAGTGCTTTTTCCGGGACACCATGTATTCGGTGGGTTGAGATTATGTCAAATTTCATTGAAAATATGCAACCAAGAATACATGAATATTATACCGTAGGTTCTCAAATTAAAGAACCACAGAAAATCATATTTGACGTTCAAGCGTTCGGGCGGATGTCGTTTCGAGTGAACGTCGCTTCGAGTGAATGTCGTTCGGGGGAGTGTCGTTTCGGGCGAGAGACTTTTCGGGTAGAAGTCGTTTCGGGTGAGTGTCGCTTCGGGTGAGTGTGGTCCACCCGCCTGTAGCATTGACGTTTGCCTCGGTTTATGTCAAAAGTGGTGGATTATTATCATTAATAAATTTTAAAAATTTCACATGCGATTGTAAAATGCCAATAAAGGGTGCACGAATGTTATAAATATCGTTAGTGTTATTAAATTAGCATTACCTTTTTATTAATACGAGCACTTTCACGACCTCGAGCATGCCTTATCCCGTCCAAAGAATAATCTACAGAGAACCCATGTCCCAGAGAAGGACGCTGCCTGGCGTTTACCTGTCAAAGGCACGCCGTACCGTTTAAAAAGAACTACTCGTCCAACCGATCACCAGGTGGCGCTGTACACCAGTAATCAGCGCCACCTGGTAGCAGTGGTCACGTATTTATGGTTGACCAAGTAGTTCCGTACGATATGGCCGTTCACAGCAGTTATGCAAAAGTTAGTAATATTAATTAAAGTATAATAAATAGAAAGCATTCCAAGTCATCAGTCACACACCAATTCCAATTATTATAGTAATAATGATTATAAATTTTGCAATCACCACACACAAAATGCACCAGGAAGAAAGAAATGCAGAAAAAATGTAAAAGTCGGTAAAGCAGGTACCTTTATAGAGGGCGGGCCTGAATGGAGATCGTTTTCCTGCACCAGAGCGCCGTTGTCTTCCATCACGTAGGCCGTAATGACGTCGTAATCGCTTTCGTCTTGATTTTGGATCGCCCTAGTCCCTAATACAAAAAAAAATCGGAATGAATCAAATTCCTAAAATTAAAACAACACCAAGAATCAACTCATCATGTAAATACGAAGCGATAATAAAAATCTAACTGCATGCCGGGATGATAAACGATAACATAACCGCATGCTCGGATTATTCATTAATAATAATTAACAAATAAACAGTAAATGCAAAAGAGTCGTATTTATCTGCATTTCTAAATAAAATAAAATAGACGGTGCATATTTATCTGGTAGTTAGGGTTTACAGGTTTCTTCGGACATCGACCGCGTCTTTACCTGGATGTCCCGCCACGGAATTCCTGTGGTACCGATGGTCGATTTTGTGATTGTGATGGTGCGAATGGTGGTTATTGTTCAGGTTGTAATGGTGCTGTTTGACGTAGGAATGGCGGTGGTGGTGATGCCGCACCACGTAATTATTGTGATGGGCGGGCGGGACGACAGCGTTCGGATGCGAACCGGGCAAGAACTGGGGATAAACATGGTGGGACCACTGGGGGAAAAGAGGACGGGCCGTTCCTTCTGCGCGCAGGGGAGGGCGAACAAGAAAAACATAATCACTTCATGTTCCATCGATCGAAAACACCGCAATAATTCACAGTGTGTCATATCGTATTCAATCCAGCGTGTGAGAGTGACAATGGCGAATATAATGCGTGATCTACGAAACCCACAAACCGCACAAATCGACTCACCTTGCCCGTCCTGCTGTTGTTGCTGTTGATGCGGTTGCTGATGGTTACTGTTACGGTTGACAGGTACGGGACTCGGTCCTCTAACGGAAACCGGTGGCTCCAAAATGTCGCGGTACTTCGAAACCATCAGTACCGAAATGAAGTAGACTATGGCCAAAGACAGGAACTGTGCCTGTTTGGTTTCCTCCTATAAGGCGGATGTTAGTAAATCATAGTTTTATCGTCTATTGAGAGCTCGTGTGCCTGAATGAAGGTTCTCACCACATCTCTGTAAATCACGGCGCGCAGCCGATTGACGTCCATGTCCTGCAGGAGCTTTTCCGGGTCTTTGACCGGCGTCTGGGACTGCGACAGGTTGTCGGCGATGTTCTGCAAAAGCGAATACGATAGAGCTTTCGGTTTTTTTCGGGAATGGTTTTCGTGTGATTTCGGTACCTTGGGCGACCCCTGTCCCCCTCTTATGAAAGACTGTAAATGTGCCGCCTTGTGCGAGGCGTTATGTGACGTCGGTGCAATCGCGTGGTGCGGACGGCTCCTCTCTTTACACTCCAAACAGTTGCGTACCGCGCAAGTGCAAACCTGACCACAAGAAATATTTACAACGACAAAATCGTGCAGAACACAATAAGCTTTTCTCTGCGGTTCTCAGAACGCAAAGGGAACACTCACGAGTCTCAGGCACTGGCGCAGGATGCCGCCGCTCGACATGTTCTTCTCCAGTTCGAGCTCGCCGAAGTTCAGGGAGCTGGCGAAAATCAGCACGTCCGCCATGTTGACCAGTCGCTGCAGGAAGGAGACCGCGACTTCGATCGGCATGCCCTGGGTCGGCTCGATCACGTCCAATTCACTCTACAAAATTATTCGTTTATCATGATTTTTCCAGATTTTCGTCATAGTCCTGAATTATTCAATTATCTGATCAAATTTGTAATGAAGAACTGAATAGTCTAGCTCGTCATTATAAATTCGAGATATGAGCATATTTTCTTCTTACATTTGGCGACGTTGCCGAGGCGAGGAGCGGCAGCAATCCTCCGCACGCTATTATAAGATTATCGGCCAATTGCGAGATCAGATGTACTGTGTTTACTACGAAAATCGCGTTTTCGCTACTGTTGACGAAATCGAGGACGGATTTTGTCGAATGGCTGCGCCACACTTGGATGTCGGTCTCTAGCGAAAAAAGCACGTCGCTCAATAGTCGCTGATGGATGTAGGACCACTTGAATTCGGGAATCCTGAAAGGCGGCCTAGTGGGACCCGGACTGAACATCGGCCTTGTCGACCCCGACCCGGATTTCGACCTTTTCGCCTCTGAAAATCAAAGAATAAAAGATAGAAATCGTACAAATTTTCACTGCTTTTTTCTAGTATTATTTACCGAAATGATTCGGGTCCACCTGGGTGGAGGTGGACGCACTCCTCGGTCTCTTCTGCGGCGAAATCTGGTGATGGTTGTGGAGGTCGACCTCTTTCGCCGTCTCTTGACCGTCAGAAGGCAGACTCACTCGCCTCTTGACGTCATCGCCCGTACTACTATTACAATTATTATTAATATTGACTGCCGATTGGCCGTTGGCCGCCTCTTTATTGTTATTTTCGGCGACCGGGTCGTAGAGACTCGGATCACAGATTTGGGAAATGGTCGGGATACTTTTTTCGACCGTCACGGCGCCATTTTCCTTTCCGCCATCTTCGTTACCACTGGTAACGACACCTTCTTCACTATCACCTATGGCGCCTAGACTGGGAGCAGTCTCGACTTTATTGGACGGCTCTAGTAATTCTACAGACACAGCACTGGTTTCGACGATCGTCGGCACGGCTTCTACCGCGGGTTTATCGTTCTCGCGATCACCGAGAGAAATGGCGGCGGCGATGGTGTCGCCACCTGCCTTGACGTCGACCACATTATTGTTTTCGACAACGGTGGTAACGGTGGCAACGGTAGCAACAACAGCAACGGGCGACTCGATTTTGACGTCTTCTTCGTCGTTGGGAGTCAAGTAGCGCTCTTCCGGTGACAGATCGCCATCGTGGCCTCGCTCTGGATTGCTGGTATCATCCGGCACGCTGACTTCTACGATCTCCTCATCTCCAACCTGTCAACCGGGGAAAATTATAGGAATTGATGATTTAAACGTCACCCGAATACATGGTTTATGTGGTTAACTTAACAGTAATTTGGAACGTTCAAAAATGACGAAAAAATTTTCATGGAAGCAAATACTCACCACGGGCGACGCGTTTGCCAGGACCGCATCATCCAGAAGCTTCTCGGATTTAGCCAATATCTCCCTGACGATTTCCTCAACCACAGACTCGGCCCTGACGTCATCATCGTCCTCATCGTGAGGCAAAACGCCGTTACACACGGGCGAACTTTCCGTCGTCACCTCGGCCGAATCCTCCACGGTATCGAGCGACTTGATCGGCGAAAACTCCTCTCCGATCTTGACATCGCTGCTGTACAAATCGCTCGTACGGGAATCGAGCGAAGCTCCCTCGCTCCTGTCCTTCGCCACGTACGAAGCCGGACTGCCCTCCGAAAGAGTCGAGTTGCAATCGCAACTGCACGCCGGCTCCTCGGACTTGTCCGTGACCACCTCGATCTCCTGCAGCGAGATCGCCTCCGTCTCCTCCTCGCCGTCGTTGGCCTGCGTCTGCGTGCGCTGCTCCCATCCGGAGATCGTGCTGATCGGGTGCTGTCGGCGCACCATCGGGTCCGTTATGTTGTCCGCCCGGTGCCGCTCGTAGTGCTCGTACATCTGCGCGAACTGCAACTTGAACTCCTCGTACGACACTTTCGAGTGGACGATGGCTAAAGTGTCGACCCAGACGCGCCAACCGCCGTACTCGTACTTGATCGCGTGATGTAAAAGCATCCTGAAGAGCGAGTAGACCATGTCGGATAATTTCTGCTCTTCGGCGTTCTTCGGGTGGATGTAAGCCATCGCGATCAACCATTCCTGCCATACCGACATCTGCAAAACGGTCCTACGATTCTCGCGGTTGTTGTTACAGAGCAACGTCATATCCGACAGAAACATCTTCTTGACTTCCAACAAGTGCTCGGTCTGTTTCGATTGGCGGATCAAAGTGGCTACGACTTTCAAAATCATAGGGTTTTCAAGCCGGAAATGCGATTCTGGTTCAGGATGGCGCGTGTAAAGGATCTGCTGACTTATGTGTTCCGTCATGATCTCATACAACACATTGTAAGTGGGTATGGTTAGTACTTCCTCATTCAAAAGCAAACGTTCTGATAGGAGCGTGTACAGGTTATGGGGACTCATCACGTCGTATTTCCTTTTATGGGTGCTCCGACTCAGGAAAAACCCTAGCAATTTCAGTGCCTGAAGGCGGATCAATTGGCTTTCCGAAGCTAACAGTTTGAAGATAGTTCGAACGCCGTATTTGCAATCGAACGCCGGTACCATCGACGACGGATGCTCAGACATCAAGCCGATCAGCATTTGCAAAACATCGTGAAGGTTCTCGTTCTAAAATCGTAACATTACTACCAAAAGATCAAAACTTAGGTTAAAACAATCACTTCGTGCATCGTCGTCAGGTAATTGAGGATGCTTTGAAGTTCGTCGTCTTTGACTCCGTTCCCGATCATGATCAGCTGCTTGAGGAACAACAAAATGAACTGCCTGACGCTGTGAATCTCCTTGTTGTCAGGCCGAGGACCATCTAAAAACCCCAACACTCTTATAATCGCAACAATTTATAAGGAGATCTTTGATCTACCTAATCCTTTGGGGGTGATGCCGCTTTTCGCTCGAGGATTCACAACCCAATAGTAGTACTTGAGCGTGTGTATCGTCTGCAGAACGGTGGACACCCTCCTCACGTTCGAGTAGATCTGTGTGTCCGACAGGAATTCGGAAGAGAGGTAACTGTAAAGTCTCGCCTGCACCGTGGGATTGGTGTGCACCCACAGGGCCGGATTGAAGAGGACGTGGTCGAGCAGCTGCCAGGTGAGGAACGAGAAGCAAAACAACTAAATCAAAACGGATCAAACCGCCCCCGGTACTTACCCATTGCGGTCACAACACACTAATAAATCGTTAGAGAATTCGGAAATGAATTTCGAAACACATCGAAAGCCCAAATCGATTGGATCAAAGATCATTCATGCATGGATAAGTACTGGTTCGCAACGTTTTTTCAGTTTAAAAGCCGCAATTTTCATCGGAAGCGCATAAAATCGAGCCTATTTGTAATAGGCCGAAAATCCAAAGGACGTAAGTCATGCTAATGATAAAATTTTCAGATACTTGATCAACTCTACTGAATGTGAAGAGCACGGTTGAGTTCATGCAAAATAAGTCAATCACCTTATGGGTTTTCCTAAATCGACGATTTTTCCCTACGAAGGGTATCAAAAACCTGGGACTTACCTGTTTCAGGAGCAGTTCGCTATTGGCACTAAGACACGTGACTAGGTATTTGGTGAGTCCCAGGAACGAGCCCAACACGTCCAAGGTGAGGTGCTCGCGGGAGCACCGCTGCAACATGAAGCTGATCACGAGAAAGCCGCGATTCTGGATCATGTGTTGTTGAACGGTCTGCGAAGTCTCGACGAGTTCGCAGATGAAACCCAACAATTTTGAGCTGAAAAAGACCGAAATCAGAACCGATTCCGCGATGGAAAAGGGCGAAATCACCAAAGGGTCGGGTCCCTTTTGGCATCCGAGGAGCCGCTCGTCTCGTAGGGCAGATCCAGTTGCGAGAAGAGCGGAAAGAGCACCTGGATCCCGCCGATCGAGTTGAGCGTGCTGTGGATGGAATGTGTGATCACCGCTTTCACGTCCTGCGAAACAATTTCTCATAGAAAAACGGCGAAACTTTCGAGTCGGTAATAGAGGTACCTGTAACATGAGAGCGTGCGGCGTGTGGACGAAATAGGATAAGTTGCCTTTGGGCGCCGACTGCAGACACAATTGGCTGTCCGTGGCCACCGGATTGTACATGAAGACTATCGCGTTGGACAATTTGCCATCGTAAAGTACCTAAATCAGAAATTCTCGCATATAAAAAAAGCGGTGAAAACGTAAAATAAAGTAGGTTTATGGACGAGTCGGCGAGTGGAACGATTTAAAGGTGTACCGTGCACATCAAAGGGGATGATGATGATAATAATACGTGAGGTCGGGAGAGTGGAGTTTAAGGGACTGAATTATTAGGATTTACACATTCAAAGGACGTAAATACAAAGAGGGAAAACGCTTTCAAAGGTTAAAAATTATTGCCGACTCTCCGGAATAAAGGATGACATCTCTCTATCAGTTTCGGCTGCCGGATTTAACTAACCGAATGACGTAAACATTTACCATGCGCACATATATAGGGGAAGCTCCGGTGCACGCCACTAATTAAACTCGAAAATTCAATCTAGCAACAACTAAAACCTACCTCCAACTGTACGAGCACACGTACTGCAGGAATTTATTAAAATAATTAATTATAAATGCAAGTCTAAATTCGGTTCAGTAGTCGGATGCAGTAGGCAGATATGCCTCTCTGTATTGTAGGTAATGGGAAAATAAAGTGCAAAAATAAAAATGCTTACGGATCGTGCATCTGTCGCAGTCACAATCATGCTAATGGCCGGCTGGTCAGACTCACTCACCCTTTTATGATTGTCGGGCAAATTTATGTTACATTCGTTATCGAACCTGAACTGGCTCTGAAAATGCATCGATTCGAATAATAATTCACGGTGTAATCACGAGAAAAACGAAGAATTACTTTATATCCGGGTCCCAGCCGGTGCATGGCACAAATTTGGTGGGTGGTCAGGGCCTCGCTGAACAAATAGATCGCGGACATTTGCCCGCAAAACACCCTCTCTTCGTCGAGTTCGGCCGTGGCCCCGATGTAACATTTATCGAAGGGCTGCAGAAATAAATCAATTAGAAAAGCTCCCACTCGAATGCCATGAAAACTCAACATCGTTGGTGGAGACGAACCAAGCCATTTCCGTACTGGAGGCCAATTGTCCGTTCACCAAACATTTAATTTCGCTTTTGGTCCACCGATTATAAATATAAACCACCGCCAGCATATACCACTAGAAAACAGGAACTCGATAAAGTGTTTTACCGGTGAGAAAGGTTACTCGGCGCATACCTTTCGCGGTTGAAACTCGTATTTGACACAGTGCTGGAAGCCCTTGCCTTTAATCTTCATCGACGTCAGTACGAGGCAATTACCGACAAAGTGCGCCGTGTAACCGACGCCTTTGCTCGTTTTGAAACTGCAAATTCAAATCGGAACGCATAAATTAATGTCGCGATTTCAATTGACGGCAATCGTTCGGATGTTATTACCAATAGAGGTACGGTTTCTCCCTTTCGATGTTGACGGAATTGATCGGATCCAAGCGGAACCAAGTGGTGAAGGTGAAGCCGTTTTCGTACGGCCATTTCGCCAGGGGCGGCAACACCACGGCCTGGACGGAGAAAAACAAAATATCAGAGGGGTTTAGACGTTATTCACGAACGGGAGCCCTCTCATCTTTGACCAGATTCCGGTCCCTTTTCGGGGACTTGTGTACAAGGCGATTCGATATTCTACACTGAATGCACCCACAAAGGCTTTAAACATTTAACGTTTTCATCGATTCCTCAGAGTAATTAATATAAAAACCGTGGATAAAGTTAGAAAGAAACGAAGGACGGGAAAAAATTGTCACCAGATCGCTGATAAAGTATCTATTGAGCTTTTGTGGATCTCTCTTACTTATGTTATGAGCTTTTCCCCTTATTTTGATGAGTGTATTCAGTATAATGTCGAATTACCTAGTCTCTCTATGCGTTTCATTCATTTCGACAACTCCAATGATGAAAGTTGCCTCATAGACGCTCGTATCCGTTAAAAAGATCTGATGCGGTTTGCAGTTTACATCGGACCTTGTCGGATCGGGTAAATTTGGTGAAAATTGGTGAAAATCGGAGAAAAAGCGCGTCGCGTCAGGGGCGGTATTGCGTCGGGCACACGACCCATTAAAGAGACTAATGGCACCACCGGCGGGTCACTCACCGATCCCTTCCGCCCCGGAAAACTGAAGAAAACGTCCGGTCCGGTCCTCTGGGGCATCTGTCTGAGCACGTTCAAGAGCTTCGCCGAATGGCGCGGCTGTTAACACAACACAAAACACACCATTTATAACGTGAAACGCGCCCGAATAATAATAAAAACCGAGAACGATCTCGAATCTCACCCATTTCCCGTTGACGGCTTTCATGGCGCCGAACAGCAATTTCAGCTCCTTCACCGTGATGCTGTAACTGGCCAGCACGCCCAACATCTCGATCAGGAGATCTGCGAAACGGCGAAATATCAGCCACACGAGGAAAAAAATTAAGCGCGCTCCTCCTCGTTAATTTAATTAAGCCGCGCGGAGAGTATCGGGGCGCGTTTCGTAATTAAATGCCCGGCGAAAATCTGTTCGGGCGTAATAGGTTAGGCGCCGGAAACACCTGGTTCGTGGTTCACCCTCTCGCGCCACTCCGCCACCGGAGAAAGACCATCCATCAAGCGGATTTCCTCCACCGGGTCCGCCCGTCCGCGTCGGGTTCGCGATACTCTCGTTACGTTTTCGCGAAAATTCCGGTATATTAAAACGTAAATTTACCTGCGACGACGACATCGGCGTTCCGCAACCGCTTCAGGACGTGCTCGATGAGGCCGACGTCTGTGCACGCCTGCAAATTACGGACGCTCTTCCTCAGGATCGCGATGAAGACGCTCCAGATTTCCGCCTGAAACAATCCGAAAATTCAGTGAAACGGAATCCGCTGAAATTGTGCACACCATCATCATCTCTTTTATGTTCAATCGAATCATAATGACCCCCTTTTTGTGCTAGGTTATGCTGCTAAATATTCGAATAAGAAAATATCGCATTTGAGGCATCAATTATCTTGCATTTTAACATAAACGTTGTAGGCACCACGTAGATAATGGGTGGATTATCGACGCGCACATGGGCTCATCATAGGCTCATCTATAAACCACCTCATTATCTACTTGATACCTAAAATACTATTTTGCAACAAATCCCAAAAAAATAAATTGACCATAAATCCACCATAAATCCTCAGAAATCTCAATAAATCCTCGGAAATCCCCTAGAAATCCTCATTAATCCCCAATAAATCCTCATAAATCCTAATAAATCCCAATAAATCCACATAAATTCCCATACATCCTTAGAAATCCTCGAAGGTCTATACCATAAATCCTCTAGTGTTTACCCCCCGGAATCGGCAGAATCCGAAGAAAGAAAGATTGATTTTTGATTGGTCAATTATCGGACGTGACGGACGCACGTGTAATGCATCATCGTGCGTGTGACACCGTCAAAAGGTCGAGTGTCGGGGGCGTCCATTCAAATCGGAGCCACATCGGGTGTATAGTGACGAGCTTAACGCAAACAGATGACACTTATAAATTTGGCCGGTCGTCCGTAATAAATCAACATGATTAATCGGCACAATTTCGTCGATGCAAATCGATTATTACCGCCGCCCGTGCCGGACCCGCCCGGAGCGGGAGAAAATCCGGTCGTCTGGGGGAATCGGCGTCGCGACGTCCCGTCCCGTCGCGAAATTTACGCGAATCCCCAACAGATTTTCCGGCGTTTTCGCCCCCGAATTACCGACGGCACAGCGAACACGAAAAACGGGGGAGAGAACGTCGAAACTTTCCGGGCGAGAATATTTTCCCATATTATTCTTTATGGGCGAGCCGGCGGCGAGATTAAACCGATTAAAACCCGCCGGCTTTTTCGACGTCTCCAGTAAACGCGGGCGAAACGTCTCAATTCTCCACTCGGGGGCGGCGACGGCGGCGGCCACATAATAAAACACGAGTTTACCGAGTGATAATAAAACGTCGAGCCTTGCGCGCGACCGAGGACGTGTCCACGCATAAAAATATCAACCCCTCGTATCGATTGGATAACCGCGAAACAACCCCTACAAAAAAATCCCCGAAATCGAAACGATAAGGAGAAACCGCCAGAATCTAATTAAATCAAATTCGCACCCGAATGGATCCGTCGAATCGCGTATAATTAAAAAAGCTCTCGAAAGTATAATTAGATATTAATTTCGTTTCGGGGGCGGCATAAGAATATTCGGGAAATAAAAGGAAAATCGCGAAGAGAGGGAAACCGGTTCGGGATTAGGAAGTCGTCGCTCGAGGGGCTTAAAGTTCACAGACGACAAGACACACCGAGAGAAGAGACTGAGATTTTTATTTTATTACATTCGAGCCCTGCTCCGACGATCGCACAAAAATCCGATGTACCGCGATCAAACACAAGCATCAATTCGAAATCGCAATTCTACGTTTCCCGTAGGTTTTTTTGCTCTCGACCCCCGTTCCGTCTCAATTTTATTTGAAGCTCGAGGAAACTCATTACGTGTCCTTTAGAGAAAACTTTACAGAGCGACAGAAAACCCCCGGATTTTATGTAAGTACCCGCGACATCAGAAATCTTTCAAACCAGACCAGACAATGAAACCTACTCGTGATGTAGCCATAAAATCGACGATTTTATTACAGAGAATCGCGTAGGTATTACGTCGGCGTACAAATTGAGCAATTAGTTCTGCGAGCGGGAAACCCCTTTAAATTGAAACAATATATCCGAGCGCAATTCTCGATATTAATTAAAGCTCGATATTAGATTAGATCGGATGATACACCTTCAAATTTGATTAGTACGAGCGATAATTTTCCCTTCATTTATAACCGGGCTCACTGGGAAGAGAAACGTGATTCGAGCTTCGCAGACGAAAAGCTCCGGTTGATTAGATGAAGGCGCCACCTTTCCGGGCGACGATAATTAGGACGATGGCGCTCGGGTCGAGTCGAAAAGTCCAAAGCCGCAAAAGTAAATTGGAACAATTAAGTCGCGGCGAAAAACGAAACGTCGTCGCAATAACCCCGGGCGCTTTGTGGACCGACAATTGCGCTCGCGAACAAAATGGGCGGACGGGACGAACGAAGGTGGAGGTGTGCTGCGGTCGGCGCCGTGTAATGCGGGAAAAACCGGAGAGAGGCAAAGAAAACCTTTGGCTGGAGCGCGCCCGATGTAAATTACTGCGTTGGTAATCGAGGAATAAACTCCCGAGTGCTCCCGGTTTTAAATTCGGACGGCAGTTAAGAGCTTTAGGACGATGGCGCATCTGGCGTGCCCCGTTCACTGCAATTCCCCTGAATTTTCTCCAATTAACTAACAAGCGAAACGTCCGCTTTTATACCGGGTGGATTTGCCACAATTTAGTCCACCCCATTATGAAGTAAACCCTCCCGATTAAAATATTTATGAAAATTTGCGATAACTCGAGGGAGTCGAAATATCGATCGGTTTCATTTTGAAATCCATTCTTCACATCATTCATACATCGGGAAATGCGTTCCAGCTATGAAAATTGCGGGTTTAGATTTTTTCATTTTTTTGCCAGTTTATCAGATTGTAAAAAGTAAAGCGATTTGAAAAATGGTCCTTAATATTAGAACACTGGTTGAGATATCGATCGTAATCTCACAGAAATTGATTCCCCATCAGTTTAAAATACTCGTAAAATACGTATTAAGGAACGATAGCCGGAACATTAAGAATTTAGAGATTTATTTCCCAACATTGGAAAAGCTCGTGAATCGTGGGTTTTTATGTAAATTGGTCAATATAATGAAGAGAGTTACAAACAGTTACAAATAAAAAAATTGGGATTTATAAAAAACGCCCCCTGTCATAACTTCTATCGTTGACGTCCGATTCTGGTAAAAATTGTCCGGAACTGGAAAAATTAGACATTGCTTTTCTAGAAGAAAATCCTGCTCATTCATGTCGAAAAAAGTGTACATTACCTAGTGAAAAATTTCAAGTTAACCATGGATTGACATTGAAGTCCATGGTTAAAAAAAAATCCAAATTAGTTCGAGGGTCATAGTTTGTAGTATGAACGTACCAAGCGATTTATTTTATCCACAATACTTAGACCATTTTTTTAAATCCGACGTCAAATGAAGAAGTAACGGGTTGGGGCGGTTTTTTATTATAAATCAATAGATTTCGAACTGCTGAGTGCTGATCACGAAAATGTATTGGGGTGTAAAATCACGTGTTTGAAATTTATTTATCCCGGCGCATTCGCCAATTTCCAACAAAAAATGCAAACCACCACATTTTGTGTAACATCTAAACGAGCCAAGCCACCAAAAAGAGCAAAAAAACACCTGAATAGGGAGCTTTTAAGAAATCCCTCTCTCTACATCTAAAAATCCGATCATTATTTCTAAATCTACATCAGTCGCCAATTTAACCTCACCAGCAAGAGTATTTTGTCCAGCGAATCCCCCTGATTTTCAACAAAGCAATAATAGATCGTTCCGCCTCTGATTATTCCAGAGAAAGGATTGAACATCCGGATGGTCGGATTTATACGCGACTATACCAACATCAGCTAGTACACAGTCCCTCATCAGGAACGACCGACAGTTTTGTGGACCTAGCTTTGGTCTTCGGTGCGAGGAAAAGGGCAGAGAATGGAGGCCCAGCCGACGTCATGCGGACCGGATTCGTCCTCCGTACCGTAAATTAATTAAGTTTGCTTCGGTAAACGACGACACCCGGTTTCCGCCGGATCGCGTCGCCTCATTCGCCGTCTATTGCCCGAGATTACCGGACAAATTTCGGCCTTTCCGGCAATTCCGCGCACGATAAAACGAAAAAATCCGCAACGAACACGCGCCGATTAATCGAATCGGCCGGCCGTAACGACAGAAATCACGAACGACACACGCAAACACAATAATAATGGTCGTGTGACAAATTGACTTTGTGCCCGATGTAGTAACCCGGAAAAATCCGGACAAATCTCCATTACAACACCTGGACCGGATTGCGAACGACACGAATACACAATACGGTTTTTGTCCGATATTGTCCACGGACGGCACAAAGGAGCGAAAATTACGCCGCATCCATCTATGCGGGATGGTACACTGCTGGACATAACAATTGGGCACATATCTAATGTAGGCAACCAAACATACGCCAATTTACGTGCTAGCGTGAACGGACTTTGCCAAAGCCGACTGGATATGTGCTGACACTTAACAAATATGTCAAAATATCGACTTTGAGTTTTTTGGGGGAAAACGATTGAAAAGTGTGTTTTTGCAATTAATGAGAAAAGTTTACTTGCCTAATCTGAAAGGGAAGAGAAACCGAAAGAGGCTTGGAAAATCCCCGTATCTTGAAGACATTCACACAGCATAAGTATCGGTCTGTGATTGAATCCTTCAGATTTTACAGCATTCATTAACATAATCATGATTAAAAAACTCCATTACCCCCGAATCATTTGTAAAGAAATACGATTTTCATCACAAAACGCAGGTGTCAGCAGATATCCAGTCGCCTGTGACAGCCCGTTCACGCAGGCACTAAAATTTCGTGTATGTTTGGTTGCCTACATCCGGAGCAGCTAATTGACTCCCTATTTTTTAGCCCAAGAGTGTACAACAGACTCGCCGTATCTTTACTGGGAGTACGTTAGGGGGTATTATGACGTTTCTGGCGGTCCCTCGGTGGACTCCATCATTGCAAACTCGATCCGACAGTTTCTGCCTTTTTCGAAAGAGAAATGCACATCATAATAACGCGGGTCGCGCTCTGTTTATTATTATTATCATCTGGGAAACCCGATCCGGGCGATATTTCGTTTTGTGCGCTCCGGCAAACTTTTCCCGGAGCGACGGCGAAAAATTGAGTCCGGAGGTCAAAAGTCCGGAGCGCCTCGCATGACAGTGATTTTATGGTCGCCGCTTTCAAAGTGATAATGTACGGTGTTTTTCAAAACTTTTTAATTAACCCCGACGGCCATCGCGAACCGAATCCCTCAAAATCTCCAATTAACGACAGCGCACTCCGCCCACAACAAGTTTTACACTTTGATGGGGGCGCCGCTTCCGATTCGAATCGACCGAGAGGCGATTTTCTCGGCTTTTTCCTTGATAGAACACAAGAGAGCGCACGTGTGTAGTTCTTAATGGAGCTACTTAACCGTTCCCGACTACTTTTCTAACGCAATTTACGGACAACTTTTACCCGGATGACGCACCCCCCCGCCATAACGAATTTCCACCGGTTGCACTCGAGTTTCCTCCGGTTTGAAATTTCAGTCTTTGATGTCGGCCTATTGAAAATTGGCGAATGCGCCCGAATAACGAGTGCATAATTTAACTCGCTCGACGGTCAAAAGCAAATACGTTCGACTGAATATTCATCCGCGATTATAATATCATCACGGGAATGACGGCGATCGTGCTTTAATTGAAAACGCAATCGGCAAAACCGAAAACTATTATAATATTTCGCCGGCACTATACGTGATCCCGTTTATTGGCGTTAGTTTTCACCGTCGCATTTATTACGAGCCCGCCATGAATAGAGGAAAAGTTATTGTTTCCCGATGCCGCTTTTGTCGCTTCTTTCCCGAACTGCGCCATTGTTCCTCTCTTTTATACGGCAGTTAGCGCCGGATTCCGCTTTTTCCTCCTTCTCGTTGTTATGAGGTATAAACTTGAGCCTCTGATGTATTTGTATCGAATCGTTTCGACTTATCGAGAAAAATCGATTATCATTGCAATCTGCCAGAGATGGAACTTTCCGTCCCAATTTGGTGGAGTCCGGAGTAATCATCGTTTCCCGGGGAGGTTTCGCTGCCTCATTCACTCGCGGATCGCGATGATGCACACGCAGGAAATTCCGGTGTTCCGATAATAAATGAAGTCGCGTCGCGGCGCTTTCTGTGTGTGTACATGCGGGTTTTGTTTCGATAAGGGACGCGCCGCGAGTATTTAATCTGGAAATTTCAGGGAATTTGCGTCGAGGCAAACACGACCGAGATTAGTGTTTAGAGTTGCGGACGAAACGCCAGACCGAAAACACTAAAATCGCGCATTTCGGAGGCCCTTTGTGCACGATGTATGCGTGTGTGGTCGGCTCATCCCCCGGTTATTATTCATGTTCCGTTTATTACAGTCGGTTGGGTACAAGTTTCGTTCACTAAATTACCAACAAACAGCCGTGAATAAAACACTTCCGTAAAAATTACGGGATTCCCTCGGATATCGTTGTCGGCGAAATTTCGAATCTGGGTGCCATCATTGGCTCGATTATTGTCACGGTAGACTTTCGGCGCAATTTTCCATTCCGGTGATTTAATTCAAATGAAGCCGTCTGTTCGGAAATCGTCCTCCCCTTTTATTTTAAAAGTCGCAAAGATAAAACTTTCTTTTCTTTCTGTGCGCGACTCTTCTCTCCGACCCATTTATTCATACGACAGACGGTTTTTGCCCCCATTTTCTCCCCATTCGGCGACTATAAATTTTACACATGTAAGAGCTCTAAATTCAGTTTCGGGGGAAAAGGGAGAGAAAGACCCGAATTGTAGTACGACGCTGATTTATTAGTTTTGCATGTTTTTATACCGCGTTCATCCGCTTTTTATCCTCACCTCCCACGGAAAGATATCCACAGAAGAAACACCGGAAACAGAATCGTTAAGAAAAATTGAGGCCTCGATGCTCTTTTCTCCCCTAATACAAAATATTATTATACAGAGCGAGCTTTCTCCCCCCAGTTCCTCAAGAAAAAACCGCACGTTATTACATAACACCCCGAGATGCTATTATCGAGAGCAAACTTGGCGAGGGCAGTCTAAATATTTGTATTGGTTTTCGATTTGTCAAAAATGTCTCTAAATTGGGTGAGAGTATAGAGCACCTCATCTCCTGCAGTCCACAGAGAGGTCGGTCGTTTCCGTTTATTTTACCCTCGTCCTTACTCTACTTATTTCCAACCTGTCTTTTATTTTTTCCGGAGCTTTAAAAAAAAGATACAAAATCCCTCGACGATGGCTTGATGCGATATCGAACCCCGGCGGCTTTTATATCCTCGATGGCGCATATAGAGGACGCGAAATCTCTTCTCGATGGAAGGAGACTAAGCCCGGCCCATATACCCACACGAATTACCAAGAGAAATCGCTTTCACCCCCCCGGACCCACGTGACGCCCGGATTTCGGGCCCCGGACAAATTAGCGACCCGGAAAAATAGAGGACGTGAAACTCGTAGGGCGAAAATTAACTCGCAATTAAAAGCGAGCTTTTCGACCTCGGCGCATCGGACGATCCCTGATAGGGCGCATTTCCTGTAAACACCCGAAACTTCCGGTGCATCCTCGTATAGCTCCGGGGTGCCGATCGAATTTCCTCTCCAATGTGACGACCCTACAATTATACGGGGTGATTTCCGATCGTTCTCGGATCGTCCCATCGATTACGACTCGCGAGGATGGGGGAAAAGATCTCTTTTCTCGATGTTTCGATGAAAAACGTCAATTCGCCGTCCCGTCCCGGCGAATCTCGCCCTCCGGAATATATATGCGAGGGCCGGAAACGTCGTAAAAAGTTAGTGAGGGTTCGGGTGCGCGATATACCTTATAGTATGGGGAGGACTTGTATAAAGCAACAGTCCGACGTTTTAATGCGGGGGAATGCGGCCTTTTCCCTTCGGGAACGACCATAGTAAAAAGCGTCGCACTGTACAGTCCCAGGGACGGCATCCCCTGTATCCGCAACCCGGAACCGGCTCTCTTATACACTGGAACGGCTTCTTAACCTTTTCGCGACCCCTTTAAAACCGTTTTATGGGCCTTTCCCGTTTCTTTTAAAATTCCATCCTCTATACTTATTCTACCGGGCGGCCTCTGGAGGAAAATATCACTTTTCGTGGGGCACCCTGTATATCGTTTGGAGAAGAAGGTCCGGTTTGTTATTTAGTTTAGTTCGGAGGATTTGGCGACTGGGACGTTGTCGCTACAAACGACAATCGGATTGAGAGAGTATCATATCATCCGGGAAAATGAGATACGGAATGAACGTAAGAATGTCCCGACACGATAATGCCCCAAAGGCGTCCGGAAAAGCCCGTCCGGATGGAGGAGAAAGCCAAACAAGCGGGGCGAAACAGACAGACGGCTGGTGATGAGAGATATAAACGAAAGAAATGATCCGTACGTTCGCCGAATGCCGAGCGCGTTTTTAACATTCCGCACACGAGACGCACCTCGAGTAGTACGAGACGCAACCGAAAAACCGCCGGTCCCGAAATTGATTCGACTTCTGTTTTTGGAAAATTTCACGGGATCCGCCCGTAAATCAGACCAACACAATATAAGCGAATCCCGACGGAATTGCCATTTTCATCGTCGGATCGCGATAATAAACAGACTTGATTTAGTGATTGCGATCGTCCGCCGCAATTTCGGAATTTCTCTGGCGAGATCGAGAGCCACGTGAGCGTTATACCGCCGTATCAAAAGCTCCGCTCCCATCATCATCATCATCATCAAGGCGCAAAGTAATTTCAGACTTCTTTGATCTCGAAAGAGCAGTCGCGTTGCGGATAGAGGGAGCGAGAGCAAGTTCAAGTTCTACCCGACTTCAATTCCGTAATTGTAATTACAAACGAACCGAGATTGCCGCATCGTACATTTTTCCCCATTATCGCCGAAAAAACCTCCTCGTTACTGCATCCATCGAGGAGCGGAAGAGGTGCGATAATGGAGGTGAGTGCGTTTCCCTTTCGAAACCGGGAGAGCTTTTGTCGGTGGCGGCGTAATCGGCCCTATCAAGTCGTGTACGCAAAATTGACCCGGCAAACTCGGCCCGCGTGCCAAAGTGCAAAACTGCAGAGTCAATAACGACACTCCGTCCTTTCCGCTCTCGCTGCGTCGCCCCTGAATTCCGCCGGGTGCAGTTTTCGAGTGCTCGAGGGGGAAAATCGGCAAATGATTTCGCCGAAGAAGTTTTGGCGTGCGCCGCCGTTCAAAAGGCGAATTACTCGCGAATCTCGGTGCAAAGTGATGGCGCGGGCTCTGCGGAAGGGGAAAATGTGTTTCGCTTTTGACTGATGGATGATGGAAGGGCGCCGATTATTTAGATTCCTCGCGCGCCGTTATTTCCGCTTTGTCCGCCCGCACGCTCTCTTCGTGCTGTAGTAGCGAAAACACGACGAAATCTCTTTTCGACACTATACAGGGTGTCACAAGGCGAATGGCCTATTGAAATGTCAAAAAATCTGAGTCAGCCGATATGGAATGGGTTTGCGCATGCTTAATGATTCAACTTTGAAACTGGAATACTACTTTAAGGCCACTCAGGCCTCCCAAATCGCGATTCCGATGTCAATGGCGTAGATTACGCAATAACTCACCACAAGTCAGCCCGAAGCCGATCTCTTCTTGGTTTGCGGGGAGAGATCGGCACTAATCGGCAGCAATGTATCAAATGTCAAACAGGGACGGCTCGTTACGTTACGTTATACGACACATGAATCTTTATGCAGAACTCTCGTTAGACCAAACCTATCGGTTTTCAAATTTAACAATGATAATCATTATTTACATTGAGATGATCTTTACAACACTTAAGGGCTGATTTTACAAATTTATTGCGTTTTACTGCAGCTTACCGCATTTTGAGTTCAATTTCCGATTTTGGGGCAAGAATAAATAATGGGGTACTTTTTAATGTTATTTGGACACGCTGGAACTAAATAGGTACACTCTTTTCCAACTTTTGGATGCATTTTCACTTGAACTAATAGTTAAGTTTAAAATATACTGGGTTTTCAGAAATGCTTGAGTACCATGTGACCATGAGGTAGGCAACCCAATATACATATTTTGAGGGAATTTTGGAGAATTTTGTAATCCACTTGCCTTATGACACCCTGTATATACAAATCGAGAGGATCTCATATAAAGAGCGCTCATTTTTATGTATAAAGGAGAAAACTATTTCCGTGTCACCGCGGCGCCACCCCATTTCTTTAAACGTACAAACGCAAGACACAATATCAGGTTTTTCGCTTTTCCCATATCCTTTTCACCTTGGGGCAGTGGTATAAAATGCGTTTTATGAACGTCGCGGAAACTCGATATTTTATACATTATAAAAGATAGAAAAATCAAGTCGGTTTCCCTTTCGACCAAAAGAAACGCCAAGTGTATTTCGATATCTATGTTTATAATCGCACGTCACACATCGTCTCCGGTTTTTCCGGCATCATTATACCGGAGAAAATTGAACAAACCTAAAAAAATTACTTCGAATTTCGGATTTTCCTCACGCGAACCCGCAAGTGTCATGGGAAAAGGAGCCAAACAGTAAATAGCGGTGAATGCGGCATTTCGACCACACCGCCGTATCATCAACACATTCGACCCCAAAAACGTTGAATTGCTCATCGTTAGTGCGGATGATAATTGCCGGGTTAGTGCGAATTTCGCATACATGATAATTATTCGGACCGCGGTCGTTACGTCCGCCCCGATGCGCTACCCCCGCACCACCCCCACCCTCGTCCTCCAGACGACAATGTATTAAAGGGAGGCGGAGGCGGCGGCGCGGCGGCGGCGTCCTCTCCAGTGCACCAGATGTCTCCGTACACCATCTGCATATTCATGACTGTTAATTTAATTCGACAGTACAATAACAAGCTAAACAACGTGCCGTTATGCCCCAATATTGGGACGGAAAATCGAGACGAGACCTTTATAATTGCCGCCCCCGCAGAAAAAAAAACGAATTATCACTTGGAAAAGTCCGGATTCCGGAGGATCGATCCGGCCAGGAAAGAGGATCACTATAACTGGGGCGTTATGTAATCCGGTCGTCCGGAACCCGGACGATTATCGGCGAGTTCCATCGATTGAGGTCGTTATTTTTGATGGGCCCCATCCCCCAATTAGACCCTTTCCTCCCTAATTTTCGGCGAAAAAGACAAAAGCCGAGACATTTGCCGTAATAAAATCCGAATTACGGACGTCATTTATATCGGCGGCGATAAATTCCCGCGCGTGTTGCATAAATCCAGACGGATGACGAGGGGGCTTTTCCGATGCGAATATTCGCGAGGGGATTTATGGGCGTCGTCATCAGGTGCGCCCCCTGCGGGAAGGTGCGAACTTTTCACGCGTTCTTATCGCACCGGCACCGTGATGTGTCCTCAAAGTGCGAAACCGGATGCCGGGACCGGGACGAGAGCGTGTCCTCGCACCTGTTCGGAGGATTTCGACAAATTTCCATGGCGCACCTGAGACGCCTCTCCCGGGGCGTCCCGTCGAACGTCTTTCCGCACATTCTCGCCCGCTCTCTCTGTGTTTGCTCGGTCGAGCTCTGCAAATTTCCCGGCTCCGTTCGCTACATGAAATAATAATAACCGCAAACAATTTCTACTGCTGCAACATAACGAACGGGTATCCCCTTTCGGTGCTTTATGCCGGTGGTTTAACCGCTAGTTCATGAGAGTTTTGTCCGGTTTGAAATAGTGGAATATGGGATATCACTCGGCCCGTAATAACGTGTTCGAATTGCTGAAGTCAGAATAGGACGGTTCAACAGAAATCACTCAAGAAGTTGAGAATACAAAAGTTACAGGGTGTAGAAATTAATTTATTTCAAGTTTCAGGAATACCCCGAATACCTACCATGTGTACAAACGTTTTTTCTGTCTAGTTGTCTTGATTTGTATCTCTGTCACTGTTTATTTAATGGTTATTATATGAGACAGAGAGACGGTCATGGCCAACTCGACAGTAAATCCGTTTGTACACACGATATCTAGTCAAAAAATTGGTACACGGGTGTTTTTAGGAACTTGAACCCTGATTATTATTCCTCATACCAAAAAATCCCCCATAGACCTAATATACCAATTTTGACCTCAATATTCCAAAACTTGAAAATAGCCCTGTCATTTTTTTATCATCAACTTTCGGTACTTACAAGGACATTTCATTTCCATTTTGACCTAAGAAATGAGTGTGAACACGTTATAACGGAACGCCTTGTATAATGATTAAAGCTCGTCAAATTTTCGCATGAAACACATTATCTCTTACTCAAGCGATTTTGTTACACCAATTACAAGTTAATCAATTCATAGTTGATGATTTCGATAATCATCAATCTCAACTCAAACTAGTATCGTTATAGGAAATGAGAACATTGCAGAGAGAACTTTGGTGAAGTAATCTAGGATGCACACATAATCCTCCTTTTCGCCGAATAATGAGAAACTGCACCTCTATGAAATTTCCAAGTTTCCGGTGATAATAATGGGGAGTTGCTTACCTGTAAATTGGGCGGACAGTGGTCCAGTAACTCGAGCATGTGCCTGATATTCTGAGCGTCCTGTATGACAAAGTTGAGCTCCATATCGAACTCGCCGCCGACCAACTGCAACAGAATAATTCCAAACTATTAATAAACCGTAAAGTCGAGTTAATTAAAGAAGTTTCGCTGATTGAAATTTAATTGCGCCACTGTACACCGTCATGACGATGATCGCGAGATATGAGAGAGAGTTTCCGAGGGGCGCCGCGACGCAACAGGCTGGAAAACGTAACCGCCGCCACACAACATGAAAGGGTAATAATATTTTATACGCCAACAGAAATCAAGCCATCATTGACTGCTCCCGACCCCTTCGCGACCTCGTTAGCACCCAATTGAGCTTCAATAACGCAGGTCGCTTATTGTCGATCCGCCGAGGTAAATAATACATCCATCGGCGGAGACTTTCCGACGTCACGGCAAACGTCAAAGTTAGGCAATTATGCAAATTAGATCAAACATCAACCGGGAGAACTCGACAGGGAACTTTAAATTACGCCCCGGGCTTAATAAAGCGTGATGCGCACGCCCCTAATTCACAAATTCCCTTTCTTTTACACCTCCGCCGTCGTCATCATTATGCAACACCAGAGATCCGGAGAATGAGACTGAAAGAAAGGAAAAAATTCCGGCGAGAGAGGCGCCCACGATTATAACAATACGGGGGAAGAAGCAGGGCGAAAAGACGAACGTCACTCCGGACAGAAGTCATCAGTTAAAACGTTAGAGGGATGGAAACGAGAGGCGTCTCTTCTTTGAGGCTACACAGAGGGCGAAATCCGGAGGACAATGCGATGCGACCTCCTTTCCGGGTTCGGCCCTTCCTCCCCCATTAAGACGTATTTGCATGCGACAACATCCCGTCGACGACCGTCTCGGTTGACTAACGTGCCTCGTATAATTAAACGTCTTTAACGAGTTCGCCAAACTTCCATAACACAGTTGTGTTATTAACGTCCTTACGTGTGCGCGTGGCGGACCGAATCTCACGACTCGAAACCAAAAATTCCACTACACGAATTATCGTGCTCGCTGCTTGTTTTCTCGCATAGTACCCAAAATGAAACTCCACGATAATGGAGGAAAGCAATGTCAACGTTGTCGAGGAGGAGCGCAACAGCTTTTCCCGTTTAATAAGAGCAAATTCGACGCAATTTCGGTGAGGTCTCAATAATGCACAAGACGCGACTCATTTTCTCGAAAAATATTACTCGGTTCTTGACGTTGAGTAATTGCCGAAGTTAATAAATAACGAGACGGAACTGTCGCTCCTTCATCAGACCCCCGAAAAAACCTTTCTGGAAATCGAGCCAATCTCAAATTTCATAACAGAAAAAAAGGGCGGAATACGTGAGATACGGTTAATTAAATTGTTAAAATTTCACATCACGTAGCCGCAACGCCTCTGCATAAAGTGTAGTGTTAAAAGTGAGATGATTAAACGGCTCGTATATACCGCGCAATAACCCACCCCTATTATAGGTTCCTCTACTCTATTTAGAGAGAGGGGAAGCGTATACCCCCCGGCGTTAGTTTTCCAGTGGAGAAAAGCGTGGACGATATATCCCGGAAATTCCACACGTGTCGAGATTTACAATTCCGACGCTCCTTACGAACAGATGGGACGTTTATTCACCGGGGAGAGAAAAAAGGCGAGGCCCGGTAACAAATTACCTCCCCGATGAAAAAATTTATAAAGATGAAACGCGACCGCCCTAAATCCGGACGTAATTTTCTAAAAGCTCTACCGACACCCCCGCATTTTGACGAATCACCCCGTACACATGACCGCTGCAAGTCAAACAGCAACTCTCTTTGAACCGGATTGATTTAGGGCCGAAGATTTCGGCCGGGCATCCGGGGAATTTAATCACGACGTGTTATGAAATAAAGTGCCTCCTCTGCCATCATCCCAATATGGCCGCGCTTTAAAGTGAGGTTAGGTTGGATCGATCCGTCCGAGGCAATTTCTGGAGAGGTGACGCCTTTAGATGGAAAATCTCTGAATAAATCCACTTCTGTACATCTAGCCATGAATACGCAAGTTCGAGGGGATCGTCCGGCTCATGAATATCGAGTGGCCGAATCCGAGTTTTGCACAAAACGTACCATTTCGGAACTTTCCGAGATTGGAAACCGGGCACAACAAAATCCACAAAACGAATCGCGGTGTCGGAGCTGCGGCCTCGATGGTCATCATCGACGTGCGATCATCATCATCATCATCGTGCCGACCCAAACTGAATTTACCTAACAGTCGCACGGGTAATTGAATCGGTGAGCGGTCGATTTGGCCGGACTTCCATTATCGCCACGGCCGTGTATAATTCGATGCGATCCGAGGACGTCGTTAATGCGATGTAGTCACACACTCGGTCATATACGGGCCGAAATCCGGCGGGGTCTTTAAAACCTCCCCCAGTAGACGCGGCAGTTTACGACCTGACCGCGGGCTAATCATACGGACCGTGCGATTAATGCTTCCGGGACCCTTCGATAATCGAACCCTCCACACACCACTCTCGCTAAGCTCTACTTAATTCCAAAGTCTCGGGCTCTATGATGTACTAGTTTTGATGGAGCGTAGCGTCGGATGTTACCTAAACAAATTTATAATCGTGCGATTGATGCGAATGCACGGCGAGTGCCGGCGGAAGTGCGTGCCGGAGGGTTGATGACGTTTTCTGCAAAACGGGGGCTCGGGGCACTCTCTTCTCCGAGCGCGATCCGCACCCGAAACTCCTCAATATTTAGAACATAATAAAACCTCTCTCGAGCCTGCGGGATTTCAGTTCTCTCGGCGTTTACGGGGCGGTCGGCAGTCGCGACCTGAATACGTAACACCTCGGAAAAAAGATGGCCTTCTTCGCTCCTATACAGGGTGCTCTATCACAATTTTTTGAGGTTTATGGATTTCACAAGAATTAGCATTTTAATCAGTCAACTCATGGGCGAGTGAGCCTAGTCCCAGCGCTACGGATACAATTTCGGAACACCCTGTATACTCGACAATATCGTTACTAAATTTAGTACTGAACGTGCGCGCCCAGCCTGAAAATGTGGAACCTGAGATTTCATCCCCTTCACTACTAATAGGTATCTTGCTATTGGAATTTTCAAAATTTTACTAAATTATAAGTATGAAATCTGCATAGGTACGCACTTCTAGTAGTAAATTTAGTACCTTCGCCGATTTTCCCATCTGATTTCATTTACTTGCACAGGATGTCTCGCCTGAAAGTTAAATCGCCCTGTATTATTAGCGAAAGGGCGAATAACGAAACACCATCAGCGAAACGTCGAAATTCCGACAGTCTGCCTTCCGTTTGAAATTATCCGGAATTCTGACGAGATGGATAACGTAATTTCCGCCCCGTGCTCATAATACATCTGACCTATTTTACAATAAATCCGATTTAGTGATTCCGGGAGCTCCGGAGGCGATCAATTATGACCCTTCGACGAACGAACCGGGGGCCGGCAAGGAGAGCGCCAAAGGAACGAAGAGAATATACAATCGCCGACCGGCATCTCTCTCGATTCGACACATATCGTCGGAATCTTTTATATCTGAAAAATTTGATCCGATTGCGTTCAATTAGACGGCCGGCACGTTCGAATCCGGACCGGACCGGACGATGGAGCCGGAATAATAAGAAAACCGAATCGAAAACTCGAGTGCCATATGAAAGAAGCGGAGGGCCCTTTCGTACACTGTCTCGAAATTGTAAAACGTAACGGGGGTGCAAAAGGGAAAAAAAAGCAAAGAGCTAATAAAACCACGAATCTCGCAACAGTCGCAATGGAGCTTCCAACGACACCCATACACGAATTAATTATGAGGAAAGGGTTTTTCGTTTTTAATTAAAACACACGTCCCTGGTTTTCCATTTTTTACCCCCTCGAAATAAGTCGCGTTTTCATATTTCAATATCCCACCTCGCCCCGTCTGCGTGCATGTGAAATATTCGCAATGAAATTGTATGTCTCCCTGCGGGCCAAAGCGAAAAGTTGCAGTCGTTTTAAACCGGAATCGCCCGATAGTTCGATAAATCAACCCACAACGCAAAAACAACCCCGCGCGATTATTACAACACTATCACCCCCTGGAAAAATCCGTGTTTTCCCAGACGTCGTGTATTAGGAAAGGACGGTAATTAAATTGTTTGTTCGACAAAACGAATCGATATTTCACATTAATTATTAATGTGTCGCAGACACGACGACACAACGCACCCCCTGCATCCCCCAGTCGATAATTAAATCGAGGCCGACGTGCCCGACTAACGCAATTTCCTAAATATATCGACGATCCGGGGTGAATGACGGACTTTAATTAGGGATCCGGTCTGGCCGAACGAGACGTTAGCATCCGCCGAAATCGGGGGCAATAAAAGCGGAAAAATCCACCCCGGATTTAGACGCCACACGCTAAATTTCCTCCCCCGAAACGGAGACGTCGATCCGGGGTGTGCGCGCCGGCCCGAATAAGGGCGCCACGTATCCTACCCCACCGCGATCTCCCGGAGTTAACTCTATGATTTACGGCCGGATGATAAAAATATATATTGCGCCGTTTCGAATCGGACAAGAGATCTCGTCCCGGAAAAAAAAACGCACACGAAATAAATTAATAAATCCAGGTCGGACCGAATCTTTGACGGGGCAATTCAATAATCACACAGATCGGATCAAAGCGAGGAAATTTGCTCCTCTTCACCTGATGCGACGTCGCGTCCTCTCTCATTTCGCGCCGATAAATTCTAAGTAATCATATTTCGGATCGCTTCACAAAAGAAAAATTCGATCACGGATATATCTCTGAGCCCTTATAAAAGCGGGTATCCATTTCGCCTCTATATACGTTAAAAGGGCAAACTCGATTCGGCCTCATCCGCCGATAAGTACCGACAATTCTCAAGTGGAAAAGGTGTATCGAGAGGACATGTCACACGCAGATGCGGACCCCATCATATAATATGCAAGTCACCTGGGAAGAATTCGAATAAGATGCCGAAAGAGGAGAAGAAGAAGAAGAAGCGAAATGTCAACCGCAGCCCCGCGTTTATCTCGAAAAGCGCACAAATAATCCGCGGATAACGAAATTTTCAGCATTGAAAAATTCGTCCACGGCCGAAAAAGGGCACGGCCGCCCCCGTCTCTAGTGGGTGCACGAAGGACCGGCCGTCGCGATTCGACTTCGTCAATGTCCTTTATCTCCAAGTGTTTGTCTTTAATGTTGTTGCGAGAGGAGACTCTCTCCGGCCCTCTTTATTTATTTACCCGCCTTTGTTTCCGCCGTTCACGAGGACACCCGTTAAAAGAGAGGATACAGACCTTCCCTTTGTGCGACACCGACTGACGACTCTTCTTCTTTTATCCTCCTTTACTTCCCAATCCCCTCTGATGTGTACCCGTACTTATGTACCAGGACTTGAAAGGTATAAGGAGAAAAGACGATGAGAATTCCGCCGATCCACCCAATCACTCTGCATCAAATCTACCAGGTGTTTCAGAAAAAGAATGCCGTATGCAAGGGGTAAACTAAAAATCTTACATACACCTTCGAGGAATTCCGAGGATTTATTGGGATTAATGAGGATTTCTCAAGGATTCACTTTAAAAAAATACTCAGGTGCGCATGTCTGTCATGCGCATTGAAAGATTTTCAGGAAGTATACTGCTGAAAACAATCAGGGGAAATTTTCACATTTCATGTCAATTCATGAGGGCTTCCGGTGGTTTAATGGGATTTCTGAGAATTCATGGTGGATTTATAAGATTAATGAGGGATTTTTGGAATCTATCGCAAAATAGGGATCCATGGTGGATCGAGGATCGATATCCTTGATCATTGCCATTTTTCAAAGGGAAATCATAATGCCGCCCCCGACTTATTCGAATAAGACGCCGGCCGCGGCAATTATCCTCAAATATATGCAAAGAGCTTCGTAAAATATTCAACTTTTTACGGGGCCTCGACCGGAGAGAGAACATTTCGTGCAAGCTTGAGTGGTTTTGCTTGTCTCGCGCGGCGTCTCCCCACTTAGTACCGCCGTACCGAAGAGAGGAGTCGCATCCCCCTCGGAGACCCGCGACCGAAAAAACCGACTTTGTCCACCCCCGGTAGCAAACAACCCTTCAAAAAATTAATCTCATCGAATGATGTCATTAAGGTTTCCCCCTTTTTTTCCGCCACATCACATCGACCGTTTTCGTCCCGCTCGCGCTCCTTTTAAAAACCCGCCGATGGTGATGTAATAAGGCTGTGTGTGATGACGGGGAGGTTGGAGCAGGCCGAGCTTCCGTTTGAAAACTTTTCCGAGGCAATTTCTCTCGGCGAATGAGTGCGGAATTATGTGTAAAAAAACTGCGATCAAAGGGCCGGGACACTTAAATCACGAGCTGCACACAGACATCCAGAAGCTTTTCCATGTAGATTTTGGTCACAAACTAAGCGAACGTCCCAAAAAACCACCCGACATCTCCACTAATAGCCGAAATAAGGCCATTAAAAATGTTTGATCACACACCGAATTTTGTTAAAAATTTACAGGTGCGAATTTTCGGACAATACAAGGGAAGAATTGGATATTAAGAAGTACAGTGAATTTAGTAACCGCGACAGAATTTTCTGGGTCAGTATTTGAACAATGTTCTGCATTGTAAGTTTTACAATTTTAAGACAGTTAAACAGAGGAGATTGTAAGTTTAAATAAAGTTGGAGTCTAATGAGTACTATCTCGAATATTAATTTTTCACAGATGAGTATAATAGGAGTTGGTTTAGAGCCAACTGAACCGGTCTTTTAAGCTATGCTTAACGTTAAGTGATGGACCTGTTCATTTTTTACAACACTTCTACCCTGTGTACAAATAATGCTTTTTCTGTCAATCACATTATTATATGAGACAGGAATTCTTTTGTGCACACGGTATAATGATATTTTCCGACACACACAGTCGAATCGTCAAAATCGTTGCGGATTCCGCCACAGCTGACGCAAGCGTAACCGTAACCGGAGCCGGGGTGGGCTCGTCAAACCCGCATCCGATCATCATCATCGTGCATGTGTACCGGCGGAGGTGGAGAAGGAGAGACTAATCCGGGGACTCCGGGCCGAGGTCTCTCTCTCCCTCCGTGTGCACACATCGTTATCCCGACATCAAATGCAGAGCAGATCGGCGGACGGGCGCGCTCTTCTTGATCATTCGAGGAGGGAAATCGACCGAATTCGACTACCGGGTACCTCAAATTGTTCGACCCGAACCGTGAGGTGAAATTCGTCCAGCATCAGGTGAGTATCGGAAAAGAGAGCACGGCGCCCTAACTTCTTGGAGGAGGATGCGACACGATAAATCACTTTAAACCCCAGACACCCGGTAGAACCACCTTACAGAAAGTGCGCCACTCATCTATAATTGATTATCCGGGTCGCGACGACCGAACACGTTCCGACTCCTGCGAGCGTGCAGCGCACCTTGTAGGACAAGTCGAAAACTTGATAAAATCGACCGTTTATACGGGACTTGTTCGGATAATAATGAACTCCCTCGCGACTTATACATGGTGATTCGATATTGCCCCGATAACCCTCGGGGCTGATTCGTTAAAATAAGAAAGCGAGTCCCGATGCTCAACCGTTCCCCTACATTTCCAGCCAGTAATGAGGACAAAAAACGAGAAAATGTTCAACAGAACAGAACCCGAGTTTTCATCAAGTCAGCGTGACACCCCGAATCAAGCGTTTACCTTCACGAGGCAATTTATTCTTATTTCGGTTGAAGAAATATTGGATCACCTTGTACACACAAAGAAAGACAAACCGATGATGATGGCGATGAAGAGAAAATGGAAAATTAATCCCGATGAAAAACTTAACTCCGACAAAGAAGAAGATGAACGAGCCGGCTATCCCGAATAAAGACAAAGATGATGATGAATTTATTCTCCCGATAAAAAAGAAGCGACACTCTCTCCACTCCGGGGATCCGGATAATACGTGAATATCTATACAACGGGGAGTTTAATCCGAAACCTTATTTATAATTGGAACGGCGCGGATTCGACGGCCAGCAAATTTATCGGTCTAATTAAGCCAATGTTGCGATAATAAAGCCTTTCCCTCCTTTCCGGTTTAAAACAGTCCGGGCGAAAAACCGGGACGATTTCCGTCTTTTTCATCACGGGGACGAATATGCGATCGCGTTAATTATACGTCCGTTTCATCATCGAGCACTGATGTAATTTATGTGTCGAGATGGATTCCGTGCGCACGTGTCGTTACGAATTCCCTTTGAAACGTCGACGCGTATCATCCCCGCCGGAAATGTACCCGAACGGATTAAATCAACACATTTTCAACCGCCCGCCGACGGAAAATGGCGTTCGAAATCACGGATTTTCTCGCGTTTTTAGCCTCATCTCCGGCATCTCCGGCAGCTATATCCTTCATCAAATGCCCGTATAAGAGGGGAGGCGACAATTTCGCCAGCCACCGCAATTAAACCAAAAATCAGCCCCCGGGCGAGGCAATTCCGACCAAGGAGACGAAATTATTTCGCCATGTTTACCCTCCGCCGGATCGAGATGTATACAGGTACGGATATCTGGCCGACTTTGCGGAATTTATTAAAAGCAGGGGGAAAGCGCCACTAAACAATTTCCGAATACCTTTCGAACTAACCGACCGCACACAACTTGCAGTTTTTGAAACGTCGGGCGCCCAGTTTCGGGGTTTCCGAAATTCTCCACCGATTTTAATTTACGACCGAGGGCGGGCGAGAGGGTTCGATAATGGTCGGCATTATTGTGGCGGATGTGCAAAAAGTGGCGGTTTTCGCCTCACAATGGGCATACCCGCACGCACAGTTATACGTGCCACTTTCCGCACATAACACGGACAAAGCGGGCCCAATCGACGTGTACGTACACACACAAGAGACGGTAAAAAATTGCCCATTTCGCTGATGAAATAGGCACAGACCCCCGCGCGAAATGAAAAAAAAAATTCTTTCGAGAAATTTCAATATCGCCCCCCCGTCCGCGTATAAATCTGGAGATTTGTGTGTTTTGGGGGATGCGAAATAGACGAGGCACGAAAAAGTGACAGATTTAAGACGGGTGGCGGTATATAAAAATGTAAATTTCGCCGGTAGTATCTGCGAGTGACGTGTAAAAACTGCATAATAACGTGACGTATACGGACGGCGTGCAGGATGACTAAACGGCGCAACCCTCGAGAGCACATCAGGACGCGTCGACACACAAAAAACTAAATTAAATTGAGAGAAGTGGACGCAAAAATTGCATTTCATCCCCGGGGCGTCCTGGAATTTCTCACCGGAAAAATAATCAATTCCGACCCCCGGAAAACGGACTTTGCCATCCATAACCGTAACGAGAATGCAACAAAATAACTAATTAAAAATTTATCGCGCGATCTGTACCGATACGACGATGATAAGGGTGAACACCGATCAACCCGTAAAATTTTTATACCGGGGGTGATATACGGCACATAACGCACCCAGAGAACAGGAGAGGGAGCGAGAGAGGACGCCCGTCATAAATTAAACTAGGAGCAGTAAAAATGGATGTGTATGGTCCGGCTCGTATAAATGTTTAGGTCCCCGGGAGCATAAAGACGAAATTGAATTTTTTTCCAAAACTTTTCAACCTTATACACCGCCCCATCGAAATTGCCGACCCACACTCGCATAACGGCCGTCGAATGATTAATGGGACAAAGTATAATCCGGAGCTTTTTCCTTATTGCGTCGCGCGTCCGCGCTAAACCAAAACCGAAATGCAAAGGGAGAAGTCAAAGTGACTCTAAAACGGAGAGGCTTTTCGGGTAATTTATGGCGCATGCAATATAAACCGCCGACAAAGTCAACCGCAGACGCACGCCACGTGCATCGTTATTATTATTATTACGTGGGATTATAACGTGAAGGAAAAAACATGCCACAACCAGACGGCTTCATTTAAATCATCCTTCCCGGTTATTATACGCGGATGGGAAAAATTAATAAGACGCTCCGCTAGGGCGTCAGTAATTCGCCGCAATAAAGATTAATTAATTTTATTTTTCCGATACGATATGGTGCTCCCTGCGCCTCGATCTCGAGACTCTCCACTTTCGAGGGCGAAAGCATCATCACCACGCTAGGAGCACCCAGGCCGAGCACGGGCGTCCCGTATTGTTTTTGATGGTTTAATTAAAATTCCCTGAAATTAATTTCAACTAAAACAAAGCTAATTCAAAAGATTCGGGAAAAGGAACTTAACGGTGCGGATTGCATCGGATGAGATTTTAATATTAACTACCTCGTTAAATTCGAGCCAAATCCGAAAGGGACTGACGGAAATAATCTGCGCGACGTCTCTCTGTCTTTTCAGTGCGCCCCGTTATCGTCCGCGGATGGACAAAAAGGGGAAAAAATCGTTCCCGGATAAATATTTCACTGATGACGAGGCCGGGGCTTTTCACTAACGACCGGCGGGACGCCCAGTCATTTCCGGACCTTATGTGCCCCGGATTCGCGAGATAACAACTTTGACTGTCGACTTCTGAAAGGCGGAGGACAAACTTTACCGACGTCGTCATCCGAAGGAAACCGCTGAAGGAATTTTTAAACGCTCCTGATGCCGAGACCCGACCGCGTCAAACGGGCCGCAACAGAGTTAAGTCAAATAAATATTCATAACGCGAAAGACTCGCCCTTATTGTCTAGATCGACATTTTATTCGAGGGTCTCCGAGTTCCGAGTTGACAGAGCGGCGGTCGAAATTCCCGGTCTATGGAAACGCCACGAGGCCGACATGCAATTCCGACATTTGCATCACTTCAAAGGGCCGCAAATTGACAATTAATAGTGAAAAATTGACAAACGGCGCGACTTTATACAATTAGAAGCGCGAAAATGAGGTCGTGTGACCGCGCTGGAGGTGGAAAAAAGCCAATCCGTCACAATCAACCCCTTCAAAAAGTTGAAAATGAGGGTGGCGAGTGCACCCAGTCGATACTGATGGATCGGACTCACGAATGTGCCGATATTTTCGTGTCCGAAAGTCCGAAAAAAACACCCTCTCGATAATGGCGGTCAACTTTATTCCGAAGCTCGAGGAACAAATCAATTTATTTCGAGATTGAGAAAACGTGCCCGCTTACATTCGGGAAAATCCAGACCAGATTTAATAATGTTTTCCCATTCAAATTCACTCGGCTGTGTGTGCATAACGTAAATATTCGATAAACATAATTCCATCAGATTTAAATTCGATATTACAAGAGCAAACTTTGCCATTAGGTTTAAAGGTGGAAAGAGAACGACGCAGTATGGCACCTTTTGTTCGGTTTTAGATTGCAAGCGCCATCGAGAAAGGGTATCTCGCACCCTTTATAATAATTAGAAATTGATGGAAATACAAGTAGGTAAAGTAGATGGTACTTGAGTAGAAAGTTATACGGTGTTATAGGGGTGGGACAATCGCCGACTTTCCAGGAGGCAGCCAAAAGGGGTGAGTGTCTGGGATAAGCCAGCCATCCATCACCCGGGCGAACGTATTGGGGCGATTTTCCTTTCGTCACGACTTTTTTCCTCCACCTCCCACTTCTTTCCCATCTCTACCCTCTTTTCAATGAACCCTATCGGGTTTTGTATAGATCTATCTATCTAAAACTTGGGATATGTAAGTATTATGAGAGAAGCGGCATCCTTTATCATCCCTCGTGCCAAACCGAAAATTGATTAATAATAAATTCATGAATGCGTTTTTAAATTTCAACAATCATCGACGACCCGACGAGTGATAACTCAAACTGTCTGAATGTCTGTCGCTCTTCGAGTTTTATCCGCTCAGATCAGATGAAAAACTGTGTCGATCGCATTACACCCACAATGACAAATGTTTCGGGTATTCAAACCCTTCGCCGATCGTAAATCCCACCACCACCACCAGAAAGGAGCCTATGGTCACACAATTCCAACGGTGATATATTGCACAAAACACTTCCTATAGGTACACGCGAAAAATAAAAAACAGGGAAAAACTCTCAAGCCCTAAAATAATCGGCAGACTCAATTAAATAGCGCAGCGCAGCGACGGTCGGACGAAAACAACCCTTCGAAAAGAAACTTCATCACCACGTGTACTTAATTACGTTGAACAGAGTGTAAGAATCTTAATATCGAGAAAGTTGCCAACGAAACAAAACTTATTATAACCCGCGAAGCGAACTTCATCTCCTTCCTCCCTTTATGCGACGTTTTCGCGGGGGCGAAAAAGACCCGTCTTTGGGAAATTAGTAATGGAGGCGTCGAGGATCCATTCCAGGGTGAAGGGTTAAACACCGTCTCGGATGAAACGTATCGACGAATCACCCTTGACGACAGATGCAAAAAATTCGATTAAAATCGAACTCGCGGAATATTAGCAAAGTTTCGAGTGAGTGAAGTCTCGATCTCGCGATCCGGGGCGCACGAAATGAACAATCCGAGACGAGTCCTCGACTTTTTCCGCCTGTTTATCGCCAGTGCGTATACAGTCGTCGACGTGTACACTCGAGACGATTCAATTCACCGGTGTACGAAAAACCGGGGCGTTTAATTTGAAACTAGAACTGAAAAGTGATGGAGGGAGAGGAGAGGAGACGCGAATTTAATTACGTTTCTAACCAGAAAGCGGCTTCTTCTTCTTCTTCTTCTTCATCTTCTTCTTCGTCTCCTCCTGTATACCCACTTCGGGCTAAACTCACTCCCCACTTACACAATACCCTCTTGCAAATAAACCGAATTACGCGAAATAAGGGAGAGACTCGCCCGGCAGAGTAAGAGACTAATTTTAAACCGAGGAAAAAATCGTACTCCTGACGTACACTCTAGGACAGAAAAATAGGGACACCTCAAGCTACGCCGGATGTAGGCAACCAAACATACGCGAAATTTCAGTGTTGCGTGAACGGGCTTTGTCACCGCCGACAACTCAAAATACCGACTTCTTTGTAAGTTGGTCACGGTTTTAAACTCCATTAACTCTGAAAAACTTTTCAGTCGATTTTTATCAGAAAACTTAAGTTTGACACTTTGACATATGTTTGAGTTGTCAGCACATATCTAATAGGCTTTTCCAAAGGCCGTTTACGAGGGCACTAAAATGTTTGGTGCAGCTAATCCCTATTTTTCTGTCCAAGAGCGTACTCGAACCAAATCGGGTACGGCATATGACGGAAAAATTGTTTTCGAGACGAAATCGTTGTAATCGTTTCCGATTCGAGCCCATTCTGGCGCGAAATCCCACGTTCATCTACACGAGTAAGTATAACGGAGAGAGGTGAAAACGGCAAAATCAATAACCAAAGCATCGGGAAAAATAGGTGCAGAGAGAGACCGTATATTTCAGTCGCATGTGTCACATAGCGGAACGTGACCGGGATTCCGTATTGCGACAACCGACGCCCGAGAGAAGAGGACGAACTTTACTTTTCGGCAACGTACTTTTGATCGAAAAACCGACTCGACCGGAAAAATACAGAGCGACCCGTCAAAAAAACCCCGCGAGTTCTGCCCCCGCGGCTATTACCGATATTCCCCAAAGTACAAAAAAAAGAAGTAAAAGAAGGAAGAAAAAGCTCGTGAAAAAGTGAAATGTGTGTGTTAAGGGAGCGTCGATTAATTCACGGCCCTCGGTAATTGCGCGTCAACCCTCATTCCTCGCCGCTCCTCATTGAGTGCTTTTCGAGGTGAACCGATCTGTCCGATCCGGGTTCGTCATTCGGCTTGTTCGGGCACCTCAAACCAGGACCGGTTCGCAACCTGTCACTAACCGTTTTCGGATATTTTAGTGCGCAGAATCGACCGTGACTGAGTTTGTTATCTGTCAGAAAGTGGTCAGAGTCGCAAAAACACAAAAACACTAGTCCGCGCTGAAATTTTCTGACCACTTTGGAGATTTGCGAACAGTCAGAAGCCACTCCGAGGGTTTTTGCCAGGACACCGGACTTTCTGTCAGAGACTGGTCGGAAACCAGTACGTGACTCACCGAGAACGCCTTGAGGAAGACCAGGCACTGGATGATGCCCTCCATGGTGTCTCCTGTCAGGCAAAACGTCCCAGTCAGGTGTCTGCCCTTGCGGCCGGCCGCCGCCGACGTCGCCAGACTGGCGTGAACGAGCGCCCTCCTAGGCAGCGAACCGCCGACACCACCGCCGCCGCCACCGCCCCCGGTTAAGGCGGCCGGCATCGGTTTGGCGGCGCTCATCAACCGTTCCAGCGAATCCATGATCCAGTCTCAACGCATCACGCACCAACATTCACGCACTTTTCGCACTGGGGTTGATAAATCGACCAGCGAACCGGTGGGAAAGTTCAACTTTCAATCCTGACCAAAACTGACAGTCTTGTAATGATTTTATGTGCAGCGGTGTCTAATTACTCACGTAAAATTGTCTATTGCAAACATAGAAATAATCGAGGAAATAATCTTCAGTTATTGAATCAACTTTATACCAGGGGCCTGTTTCTGGTCTCTACGAATACCTAATTCAACATTTACAATTACAATACATTGTAGAGATCAGAAATACACAATTCAAATATTGTTTATAAACTGGTGGAACTACCCCATCGATACTCGCTCAGAAAAAAAACCGACACAACTTGACTTGAACGATTATGAAACTACCATTTGATAGCGCACCCTCTGCCCGTTTCTGAAAGTGGAAAAAAGCGAAAACGACGGTGAAAGTTCAAAGAAAGTTGTAACGCATCACCCTCCTCTCGCCTCCCCAAACAGCGAGTCCTTTACTTTTTCACCACCACCTTCACCTCTTTATCCTGTACATGAAATAAAAGTGCGAGAAAAGTTAGGACACGGAAATGTCGAATGCGGTGCCCTTCATTAGATTAAAACGCTTTCTGATCAAATCCGGGCCCGTGAAAGAGAGAACGCGCGTCTCCCTCGACTCGCCTAGGTCGTGTTTTTATTTAATTAAAACATTCACCCGGCTACATAAAGACGAAATGCATTAGCGCTAATTGAGCCTCATCCGATCCCGCTCGTCATCCACCGTCACGTTAACAGACGGATTTTTGAGGGAGCCCTCGTTTCATAAAATTGAGCCGTTTCAATTCCGATTTCGGGACAAATTCCGGAAAGCTACGAAAGCCGGCAATGAATTAAGAAAGGATTTATACGAGATTTCCAGGTGTTTCGTGTTTTGTGTACCGGCCTCGGTCGAAATCCATCACCTCGCCGAAAAACAAGGGCTTTATCGTCGAGAGGGCGGATTATTTCGGCGAGGATTACGAACTCGGGAAGGCAATAATTCGAATTCCGTTTTGGGGAATGCGGATGGACGAGACGTTTAATTAATTCGACGGTCCGGGTAAACATCATAACGATCCGCGACCGCATCTCCGGAAATAACTCCGGACCATCGACGGTAAGAAACGAACACGCGGTACAGAAACTCGCTTTTTGCCAAACGTCGTGTTTACGTGCCGAAGGAAACATCAAAACGCAATCTTCTTACCGGATAGATTTCCCGAGGGCCGGTCGTCACCAGAGTGACAGCAGTAATCATATACGACCGAAAAAACGTCTCCCTGCATCCGATTTCCCTCTGTAAATACCAGAAAAAGAAAAAACTACGACGAAAACCGTCATTGCCTTTTACGGAAAACGACCCAAAAACAACTAGCTCGATTTGGCTGAGACTTAGAGGGCCTAAACCCAAGGAATATAACCCTCATTAGAGTTGGACGTTCCAACTTGGCTTGGGCTCGAGGATTGGCTCGACTTGGTACAGGGGGAAAGAGCGAGGATCCCCTAAAAAGGCTTATAGGAAACGGAAATTGGATTCAGAAGCGAAACCTTTATACATTTTCGACTCACTATAACGGCGCGGACCTGCGATATTTGTATTTGCGATGCGTTGCAATAAAAACACAAAATTGCCAATAAAATTTTATTTCACACCTTCATGAAGCGTTTACACTGGACCGTAGCGCCCACCTAATGAATTGAAACAGCTCACTTTTATTTTCCTTCTGCTACTTTTATTAGTGGATGAGGTTTGACGAGAGGGCGCCACCAATTTTACGGCTTTCCTCCGACATTTTCCGCGATTAATAAAATAGAGGAGACGGAACGACCGCGGGAGCGCAAATAAAGACCGAATCGATTTTCCCAAAAACGAAACCATAAAGCAAAAATTATATAATACCCTCAGGTGTGAGTACCTTTATTACCCCACAAAACTTCACCGAGAAAAAGTTCTACCCCACACATCTCGTTCAAGTCAAGTTTTGCGTTTTTTTTTTCAAAAGAGAGGCTTAAAATGCATATTGTTCGACAATTACCACGTTCGATTGGATAACCGACTCTGCTGAGTATTATACAAAGCAAACACAAAAATATTTAGATTCGGGCGCACCAACCGCTACCTTCCCCACATTTCGAATTATGAACGCACTGGAACATCACGATAATGTGCAAATCGTTTCAGAACTTGCTCCACGTTATCCATCCGAAATGTTCCCCATATGTCCCAACTTCTAACCAAGATTTCGCCCTAATCTTGCAAGGGCACCGTATAAACAGCACGTGCCGATTCTTCAATTTCGGGATCGGCAGCGATCGCCTCTTTATTTTGGCGAGGACCGCTGTTGCACTGGTAGAGGAACTCGCACAGTTCGTAACACAGAAAACACACCCCGATCACGAGAAATGTTTCCATTCCTTTTGCGGGAATCGTTCGAAAAAATCAGCCGAAATACTCGAAATTCCTCGACGCGATTTTCGAGGGAAGACGAAATACGACAGGGGATGAGACGAGACGCACCCTCCGTCGACGCCGGGACACTGCCTCCCCGAACCGGTCCAGGCAGAATCCAGTGCTCTCCTTTCGTTGCACGCACGGAAATTCTCGAGCACACACGAAAGGATAATTATGTCGGGCGACTTTTGCAACGCGGAGGCATTTACCGGGTACGCATAATGAGATGTTACGGATTGTAAAGTCCACCCCCACCGATGCCGACACCGTAATATAAACCCACACGCCACCCCCATAAAACACCCCCTGCGTCATTTATGAAACGGCTATATCACGAAAATATTGTTGTTTATCACACCTACAACGAAACACGTATCGGATTCGAACAATGCCATCGATATGTGTCCGGTATTTAGAGATGGACAAACAATGAGGACGAAATCGATACACCCCCCGGTTACGCAAACAGACAGATTCATAAACAGGAATTGATACCGTAAATTAATTGCTAATTTGAAGAAATTAATTTCCGAGGGAGCAAAACATAAATCCCGCTACTTTCGAAATCAAGTCGAGGAGTTCTGTCTTCCGTCGGGTATAATAAATCATTTCGCCTACAACCCAAAACGAATGTCGCACTTAGGACCGAACGGGATGAGACGAGGAGACCGGAGGACCGAGCGAGAGAGGGTGCATCACCGGGAAATTTTAAGAAAATTAAACCCCTCGAAGGGATATCGGGAATCAACAATTATATTCACTGGGCGAGTTAAAATTTCCAACAATGAGTCTTTGATTGCGATCCCGCAAAAGTTCCTTTCGCAAACTTTTTCCCCATGGCTCTTCGGTCGAGAAAATGCGAAACCCTATGAGAGCACGAAAACGAAAACGTCAAAGCCAATGGCGACGATGAAGGAAATTCAGAAAATATAATGTACCGCCCAACTATAGAAAACTGATCGTAAATTATTATCGAACGAGGAAGAGGTCGAGTTCACAAACCGTTTACCCCATTATCATCGTCATTTTGATACTCGAAAGCGCCTTCGTACATTTTGCGAAATATAAAGGACACGACCGAGAGACGGAAGGAGCGCCGCCCCCGCGAATGTTATTAATCATTCAGACCTAATTAATCGAAGTCGAGAGAGAGCAAAGCCAAAGCGCCCGCATTATTATTAACCGACGAGACTTGATATAACACACGGCGAGCAAATTTCAACCAATAGCCGAATTCCGACTTGGACTATTTATTAGAGACACGGTATCCGAGTTCTCTATTAATTTATGGTTAATTGGAATCGATAATCTCGAGGAAATGCGAGGCAATTCGTCCGAATCACATAAGAGAAGAGCGATCGCGACACGTCCCCTATTCGCAAATTCGCTTAATTGAGACGAACGAGCGCGTCTCCCGGTTTACGTCGCCGAAACCGCCGATCGAAAACATTTCTCGATAATTTCCTCCCCGAAATAATCGTGACCGGGGTGCGGAATCGCCGGCCCTTTTAATATTTTAAACGGATCTTCACACGGTACGAGCTTTTACCGGTCTTATGAATTTTCGATACGCTTTTAGCTAATACGATGTCCTCCCATAACTACCATCCCTTCCACGAGGCGAATAAATTTCCCGTCCAACTTAGCGGAATTGCATCCAGACCGAACGAGGCCGACTTGCATTTCTCATATCCCCCGGAATATTATAGGAGCCCGACTCTGTGCCGTTCGGATCGCATTCGTTCGAATGTAATTCATAATTGGTGTGCCTTTCGGTGGAAAATTCGCTCTCGTGAATCGCGAATCGATCCGACTCCCGAAACTCGCCCCGTGTTTTTCCGACGCAGTTGGATTACCTATGCAAAATTTACGGGGTGCTCTCGCTTCCACCCGTTTCATCCCCGCAAACGAAACACGCTCGATAGTATTGAAGCCGCTGTCGTTTAAAAAAATTCTGTACGTTTCGAGCCTACAGGATAATTAATTAGCATGCTGTTTGCACATACGAACACACCCCTGCATAATTAAATGACCGAGCCGGTATGAATAACCGATGAGAAGGAGAGAGAGCGAGCCGGCACGGGGTGAAACCCAAATTGAACTGTTTGTTCTGTGTGTTTGGCTATGCCATTTCGTACCCTCTGCCGATGCTACCTGTGTTCGACAAACCCGACGTGTTTTTCAATCATGTTTTCTTTGCTCATACTACATTTTGTGCATTTTACCTTCGACTTTACCTCCGTTATGGATTCGAATCCAAAGGTTTTCTATTTACGTCTAGATCTCGACATATTATTTACCTCCGCTTTTCCGATATTAGGTATAAAGAGTGGTGACGTCTATTTCTGACATCACGTAACGGCCTGGTTTTAATCATTATTCTCCAAGTTTTTGATTAGGAAGTAAAACTTTCGGTTTATCTTACGATTCGTGATCGAGATATATACCCTCCGCTGGTGAATTTTAGGGTTGAAAGTCGCAAAGTATACACGCGCGCTTTTAAAACGTAAATGATAAAGTCTCCGCTGCCCCCGGATTTAAATCATAAATACATAAAAATAACACAGGAACTCCATTCGTGGGCCTTTTTACATAATTTATGCTGTTTTAATGCGAATGTGCGGAAGAGAAAGATAATATCAACGTTCCCTTTTACGAAAAAACAACCTAATTCCATTCCCGCATCTGAAAATACCCGATACCGGAAACCGAAAACGTTACACAGTGGAACTCTCTTATTTCGCATCCTTTATTGCGACTCGACGTTTCGTCTCTATTTGCATCGAGTAAAGAGAATGAAAGCCCTCGCATAATCAAAGTCCCCCGACCCTCCCACGTTCCATCATCGAATGCCGAACGTGTATATTTACGCGAGACGAAACGCGTCCGCGAACTTTGTATGCGGGAAATGTACGAATCAATCCGAATTTCAATACAAGACTAAATAACTTAAACCGCAATGAATTGCAAATTCTTCCCTTGTCTCCCCGCACATCGCCACCCCACGAAACCGTTTCGTGGCGGAAATCTGCGGTCGGCGAGGCGGCGGAAAACATTGTTTGTACTCCCAACTTCTACCCGGAGAAAGCACATATACAATAAAAAATATACACGGCCCGAATTCAATTAAGTGACGCCTCCGGGCATTTTTCTTTGTAGAATTGGGCGGTTTAAACTCCTCAAAAGGGCGAGAGAGTAGGTGCGCGATGCGGGACGAGCGAACAAGGAGAGTGGAAGTTCTGGCACAGTTAATTAATTTTGCATGTACTTTCCTCTTTATACTTCTGTTTCGATTCGGGACCGACGCGAGAGAGTGCGACCGAAATAATCGTATTACGGATCGAGAAAGGGAATTCTTCCGTTCGCACAAGGGTCGCGCACATTTGTCATCTAGCGCGAACCCGCAGGGATTTATTAATCCGCAGTTCGGCCGCCGAGACGACCGCCGCCCTAAAACCCGACATTAATTATTAGAACACGAACAAAGCTAATTTCGCACGTAAATAGTTCCACTCGACTGTATAAAGACTAGACGTTTGCGAGTTACGACGTCAGAGTTGCACGGGGGTGCGAGCCGCAAACTTTGCCAATTCGGTATTATACCGAGCGTTCCGACCGCGACCGATCACCCCAGTCATTACGGCCTTATCTCCCCGAAATCGCCCGGTATGTAAGTTACCTGCTCGCCTGAAATACCGTTCGCCGGTAAAGGGGTGAAGGTGATAGATCGCATCCCCGCGTGTAGCTTTCTCTCGACGCCTCCTCTTACAAAAGTCGCCCGCGCCTAGTTATAATTGATGACTGAAAGGGAATTTTAGTAATTACGACCCCGTCACCCACCCCCGGAGTAATAATAACCGGAGTACGCGCGCGTGTACACGCCTCGCATTACCATCGGGAAATAATATTACGACGAACCACCGCATCTGCTCTCTTACGCCCGTAACGCCCAATTATCGCAAAATTTCTGAATCATCGCTTGCTGCAGAACAGGGGGATGAGAGGGTCGGAAAATTGGACCGATTTCGAGGTGCGTACACTTCGGGAACCATTTTAAGGGACACCTCGAGTATGTGCGCCGTATGTAGGCAACCAAACATACGCCTGTACTAAAATTCCGCGTATGTTTGGTTGCCTACATTCGGCGCCCCTTAAAATAGTTTCCCCAGTGTACTCGTCACGTCTCCGGCCTGCGAAATAAGTCCCTGCGGTGTCGGTCTTTGATGTGATTATTGCGTTCCGGTTATGGATCGTTCATCCCCGGAACCCCGGAAAACTGCCCCCGACTATCCGGAATCACCTGCCGCCCCCTGGAAGGAAGGCCCTTGTCGTCTCGTCTGATGTATTATAACCACCCCGGGCGTCATTGGGTTATCAGACGTATTCATTCGACCCCCGCTCGCACCCTGCTAGCGCGCATAATCCCGAAAGGTGTGGGGGATGGGTTTTCATTAACGCGTTTTAGAACTAGTTTCGGTTTTTGTCCTCCGTATTTCATCCTCCGGTATACACACACACAACGTATCTTCACACTCCTTTCCGCGTTTCCGGAGTTCCGAGAGGGCCTTTGTTCCTTATCTCCGGGCGCACCGGCTCCCCCGCAAAACGCGCGCACTGTATATACGCGCCTCATAGAAATGTTACGGTTATGAAATTTTTCATCACTCCAGATTTACGCTAAACTTAATGAAGTAGCCGCGCACCGCATTAAGCGGGCCTTACATATTTAACGAGTGTGAAATGAAGTGTGCATCATCCGGCGAATTTGTATTCAGCCTTGCAGCCATTGCCGACTTCCGATTATTATAGGGACAAAAGTTTGCGCATATACGGTTTTTAATCATGCGAACGGGGCCGAAATTATTTCGGTCGCAAATCGATTTATTTGCAGATAACGGGAAGCTTGTGTCGCCGAACCGTGCATTTCGAATTTGTGCCCCCGAACTGGGATCAATCTTTAACCGGTTCTCGTGCGAAATAAAACGTAAACTTTGTCGGGATTTACGTCGCAGACGAGCTGCAGGTTTCAAATGGTCGTCTTATTTTCACCGAAGGACTTCACAAATTGCGCCAGACAAGAATCGCCGTTCAGAAACGAAATCCTATTGTATGAAACACAACATGACATCGTTATGATGAAATAGTTGAAGAAGCCGGTTAATTGAAGGCGTATTTACGACTAGACACGAATTTCCTATTAAAAATGATGAGCCCTTATTGAAAATTCCTCCAACACGAAAGAAAAGCAAACTTACTTCGCTGAGAGTGTCTCTAGCGTTATTTTCCGTTCTCCCCGTCATCTCCATCGTTCTTTCGGAACTTTACTCTCGATATTTCTAGTCGAAAGTGGAGATGCACTAATTGAAAATTAATTAAGCAAAACATATTTTGGGCAAGGGGGATTCTTGGCGCCGACCCCCCGATCAAGTCTCACGGAAAATTCTCTGATGTCTCCCCAGGTAATTACGCAAGTCTGGGTTGGGTGCCATTCTTCGGAGGTGAGAAAGTTTAAATCAAAACTGTTGACATAAAGTTAGACTAACATGATTCACAGTTTACGTAATTGTAATGTGATGAAACTCGAGCCAGAACTGCAGAGTCTCTGGAACGAATCCAGTCGAGTTCGAAATGCAGAATTTCATTCCCCCTATCACTCATTCGAACTTTTTATACTTTGGACTTGCAATTCCATCCAATGCACACTTTCGAGGTCGCATAACAAGAAATTATTGGTTCGAAAACTTTGTTCCGATCCGATTTACTAAACTATCAAAGAATTAAAAAATACTTTAGAGGAAACATCGGTCGATATAGAGAGAGTAAAAATAGGCATATACAAGTTGAGCGAATTCATAATTGACGATTTTGCAAACAGATTCAGTTTGCGAACCATGTTTTTCGTTATTATTAATCCATTTGAGTGGCGCAGAAATCTCGCAATGGATTCAATTTCATTCGAATCGAAAAAAAATTACAAATAAATGGCACGATGTAATTCCTACGTGATTTCATCAAGTGCTTTAATAATACCGGGTTTTCGAAATGGAATAGATTATCGACATCACAAAAACCAATCTACCAGAGTAAAGAATTTTATTCGAATTCGTTAAAACACCAAAAATTTCGACGCGATCAAAACCGTGCAATACACGGCCCGAATTCCCGTGGCGAGTTTAAATTCGGTAACGAACGTAATCCATAATACATATGCATGCATATTATGATGACCCGAATCCGCCTTTCATTTACATTCGAACCGCACTTCGTGATTTCACGACCGTACATACAACATGGCACACACAGATCAGTCGAGTTTCAGGTTAAAGTGACAAAGCGACCGTTTGTGCGATAGCTACTCGACAGTTCGCCGACACCGACATGAGCCCCGCTCGAAATTTCCCCCGTAATCGAATTAAATTCTATAAAACCGAATAACCGATTCGACCGCGACACACGAAACCGCGCTAAAATAAATTCGCACCTCCCTTTCGAAAACGCGCCGGAAAATCGCTAACAACCTGCGCGCAAATTGGAACGAGGGCCGCAATCCTCTTGCATATTGTCATCCCCCAAAGACGCAATTTCCCCGATAACCGCGTTGTAGCGCGCGCGCCGAGCGATTGTCCGTAATGATGATAATAACGTGGAGGCGCCCGGGGGGTGGTCCGGCACACACACTCGCCACCCCCGTGTTGCGGTTTCCATGTCGGGGGATGAAAGGTGGCGAGACGGATGATACGTCACGAGATGTCGCGCCGATTCGCCCGGCGTCCGGGTCGATGACGCGCTTTGCCGGCGAAGAGCTTAACTTTGCGAGTTTTCGCCTCTCCCTTAATTGATTATTTATGTGGCGCGCGGATTTCGCCCCCCGCGCCATGCACCACCCCCGGAACCGAAACCAGACAGAGATAGAGACAGACCGAAAGCCGGGACCGCACGAAATTAACGCCGGAACCGAGTTACATTATGCGCGATCCATGGTGTATGAACCAACCCCCACATGTACACCATACAACCGCTATTTCATTATTATTATTATTATTATTATTATTATTAAGTACCATTCACATAAAGGTTAGTGCAGTTTCAGTGGTAGGGCAGAAAGTTACTCTCTCACTTTTGCATTTATGTAGACCTATGGGTGGATTGCACTAACCTTTATGTGAATGACTCTTTATAAATGAAAAACCCGTAATTCGTTTTATAATCGGAGATTACAGTAAAACGAGAATCATTGATCCCGTTGTAATAATGCTGCGGGTATAAATCGGGAAGGCGGAAAAATTGGAGGAAATTCAATCGGACATGGGAATAATTGGCGGAGAAAACGAACCGCGAGCGCTTTCGCTTTAACCGAATCCCGAAGGAATTAATTCCGCGAGTTTATTATTGTGTCGTCATCGGCCCTCTTCCTTTACCAGCGTACGCGATTCGACATTCGACAAATAGAGAGAAGTGTGATGGCGCGTCTATCCGGCGAAAAGAGCAAACGTCAACGTGCCCCTTCCCAGATAAATCAGCGGCGCGCGGGTGCCCCACACCCCGCGGTATAACTGAAACTAATTGGATTTATACGTCAATTCAGCAGTGGTCCGTGAGGTGGGATGGCGGAAAATCGGTGGGAGAGGACGACCGCGACCGGGACGAGACGGGATAGAAATCGAAGCCCGAAGCTGGAAATGCAACCGACCTCACGAATTCAGATCAAATCTGGGCCCGCTCTCCTGTATGCCACATTAGATACAGTCGAGATGATGGCCCGGGGACACGAAAAGAGAGCAGCGACTTTTCGCAGACGCCTCGGACGCCCCGGGCGCCGAAAATGAAATTCCCGGATAAATTGAACCGAATTTTCCGAACGACGCATTCCGCCCTGATAACAACCGAGAGCTTTCCTCGATCAGATTCGTCCGCATCATGTCTGACTATTACGACCGTCACCTGGAGAGCTCAATTCGAGGGGATGAAGGACGTCGCTCGGTCATTAGGCGAGAGAGACGTCGGCGTCGGGACGCTCCCACCCGCACACACACAATAAAGCCCGACGTCGACGTCGCAGGCGAAATTCATCAAAAACAATCAGCTTTACGACGGTAGAGAGAATAATCCTCGGCCTCAAATTCGTTATTAATGAAAACCCCACTTTGTTATATTATGTATTACGTCGAGGTGTACCTAACCGGCGAAATATAGTCGAGCTCCCGGATTATTATTGATTGAAATCCGGGCGAGTGTCGGTGGCGCCATCCACCAGAAAACCCGGCGAATCCGTGAGTGTAGAAAAGTTCACCCCGGGTTTTCAACCCCCACTGACTGGTCGAACGAACCCTAGATGTCGCCCCGTGACTAAAAGGGCTCTCAGGTTATCGAAAAAGTTCGTAAACTCCATCCGACCTGATGCAGAAAACTCTTTCCGTCCGTAAGATAATCTCATTAAAATTTTATACCGAGTAGGGTCAAGCCCGAAACTTTTTTAATATTGTAAAAACGCGAAAACCCACGTCGAAATTCGGGGATAAATAAGGGGGAGGCTCGATCGTATAACGCACCCTTATCGGCTGGAAATCGCGAGATCGAGAGGATCACACTCGACCTGCCCTTTCTCAAAACACCCCGGAAAAGTGCCCGATGAGCCTCGGAATGAAAACCTCAAGAGGGCACGAGCAGACAGAGACAAAAGCGCGAATTTTATTATTCATCTCATCGCAGATTCGTCCTTTTGAAGTGGCCTCTCCGCATCGACACTGTGTCTATATGCGAATGCGAGTGAACGAGGGGAGGAGAGAAAGGTGCAATTTATGCTAATGATTTCGCCATCACCGTGCGACCGGGTGCGAACCCTTCGGATAGTCGAGGAGAGAGTCGGTGCATCCAGAGGGATGGTGGCGAACGCAAGAACGGAACAAAACTCACAAAGGAAACGTATCGATCTTTTACCGTTCACGGTTCATTTCGCCATAATCACCAAAGCAAACTCTTTTTCATCCCTTAAACCTTAAATGGATGTCGTTTTTATTTAAATATGCAAAACGACGTCATTGTGGCGCAATTTCGCTCCCCTTTTTATTATTATTACGTCTCCGGTTTGCGAGACTTCGAGGACTGGAAAAGCTCCTGAATTTGATTTCTCGCTTCGACCCCTGAAGCACGATAAATTTTCCCCGTGGCCAAAAATACTCGAGCGTCACGATTTACGGCCCGATGGATATAAAAATTTAAAACGAAAGGGAGCCATCCGTTTCCTGCCTGTCCCATTATTATCATTATTATGCGAGTTTCCTCCTAATTATGCCGTTTTTAGGTGCGATCAATACAAAAGGTGGGTGGGTATGGAATTGAAAAATAAAATAAAAAAATCATCACGATAGAAGGGAATAAAGAGGTGCGGACTGAAAATTCCAGGCAGGTTCGTATGAGGATTTTACACCCAAACAAGCCTTACGGCCTAATCATATTTTACGCGATTTTCACGTTTCCCACCATAAATTCCCCCCTTTTAGTAAAAATAAAAACGGAGTATTGCAAATGTACAGGTAACACAATATTGATAAAATATAAATGTTTACCTTATCGACCTCATGCGACTTCATAAAATTATTACTACTTATCATGGAAAATAAAGCGGGTGCACAAGGTCACCGTAATTGCTCATTGATAATTGTTATTATATCGTTTCGAAAACTTACGTACTTATTATCGAATCGAAGCATTGTGCTACAAGGGGTGATTAATTATTGAGGGTCGTTTTAATGATGGCGCTTCGGATTAAATTCCGGAATCGGGGGATTCATCAGGATCTCTCAGGATCAGACGTCGGCTTTGTTATTTCCTCCGGTCGCATCGTGTTTATACCCCCGTGAAATCGATTGGGGAGGTATAATAAAAGGCCACACCTCTCCCTTATACGACTCCGGGTCTTCTCCGGACTCCGGTGCTTGTTGCTGTTGTTGTTGTCGAGCTTTAGTCCCCTATTACACCTCTAATACCGGACCGGCCAAAGACTCTACGACCAATTTCGGACCCATAAAACCCCCGCAATCCCAAAAAAATAATATAAAATCGTAGGAAAAAGGGAAATTGATACTTCATTAGAGCTCGTTTTTAATCCTCTCCACCTGAAAGTGTGATTACTCGATTAGGGGACGTCTCGACGCCATCGAAAAGACGTCGCATTTTATTATGCACCAAGGACTCTGGAAAAACCTTGGAAAGCACCCAGATAAAAGTATTTACTGCAATCTTAAACGAGAGTTTTACGACTCCATCTGCGACGGTGAAGATCGAGAGGTAAACACCGGTCGTTTTATTCCACCACTTGTCTGAATTCGAAACACCCTCCAATCTTTACCGAATCACATTTTCCAATAAGAATCCCGTAAAAACCGGGGCGAAAGTAGACCAAAGACCTCTCCACTTTAATTCGATTTTAGTGCATACGTGGTTCGGTTATTATTGGGTAGGTAGATAACGAGATTAATGTATGGAGAGAGGTAAAGGAAAAGGCTCTTAGGTAACTAATAGCTGAAGTAACCGTATTATGCATCAGGTATGGGTCAATTTGGGCCGACGAATTCACCTTGTTATTGCCGTACAATACGCGATCGATTCGGTGCAATAATTCACTTTCGCCAGCGAGAATTTCGACTCGAATTCATACCCGTTAATGATAATAATCCGATAAGAGTGTACCTACAAAGATATCGCATAATACCGGCTGTGGCAATTAAATTACACGTTGTGGTTTGCGGTGCGACGTCACGCCCACCTTTCCTCCTCGTCGCCCCGATCTCGGCCAGGCCTTCGCCTGATCCGGGGGGCCCGCCAGGTGTTTTTGTTTACATGCGCCGCAGGAAATCGGCTCGGGAAACGGGGGCTCTTACCAGTTGCAGGACGGTATTGACGACCTCCCGATTGGACACCTGTCCGACCTCGATGAGGCCGATGAGGACGGCGAATTTGAGGCTGTCGTTCATCGCCATCCGGACCACCTCTTCGGGATGCTTGATGTCGCTCAGGGGCGGCTTGGTTAGGTCCGCCATGTCTCTCACCCCCCTCGGAGGCACGGCACCGACACTTTTTCCCACGAAAATAAAACGAAATAAAAAAAACACGACGGTGTACGCACGAACGACACAAGCCGGGCGGAAAAGTCACTCAACGGGTGTCTTTGACGTACTCGGGCACATCGAACTCACGCAGGGTCGCTTCCTCTGCCATGTTGAAAAATATGACAGACCGCAACCGGTTGTCTCCCTTCTTATCACTCGATTATAGGGTTTTCTGGCGGGGGAGGGTGGCACTGATAACCTGCACACGAAACGTCATAACTGTCACGCTGTCGAATGTCAAACCATCACAGCTGTTTCTGGTGACAAAACCAAACTCCCTAAATATTATTTTGACAACTGTCAAAAACCCAACCTCACTATTATATCAATAAAAACAGGTGGTTTACTTTAAAATCGCAATAATTCTTATCAAAGTTGGTCAGTTTTATCAGGAGTTGAAGCAAAATGGTCGATTTCAACTCGAGACTGCAGCAATTCGCCGTGGATTTATTCACAATCAACGCAGTTAAATTCGGGGAGTTCAAAACTAAAATCGGCGTGTTAACACCGGTCTATTGCGATTTAAGGGTGATCGTCAGCCACCCTCGTCTCCTAGTAAGTCATAATTAAACCCGCAACCTTACGTAAAATTTTAAAATCTATTTTTAGGAATCTTTATCCGACTTGCTAATTGAAAAAATTGAATCTCTGGGTTTACTTGGGAAGAGTAATGATCACGCTATCGATAATTTATGCGGGGTGCCGTATACGGCCCTGCCTATCGCCACAGCCATGTCTTTGAAAACTAAGGTGCCCATGGTTATGAGACGGAAGGAGGCCAAAGATTACGGAACTAAGAAATTAATCGAAGGAAGTTTCAATGAAGGAGATCGCTGTTTGATCGTGGAAGACGTCGTCACTTCGGGGAGTAGCATTTTAGAAACTGTACAAGATTTAGTTGGCGCTGGACTGGAATGCACCAATGCGATAGTTCTCTTGAATCGAGAGCAAGGGGGTGAAAAAATCTTGGCTGGACACGGGATCAAAATGCACGCTCTTCTAACCTTAACCCAATTCATGGCATTCTTACGAAAAGCCAACTGCATTACCGAAGATGTTGTGAAGAAAGTTGAGAATTATTTGAAAGAAACGCAAGTCGATTCGAATTCTTTGATAAAAAGTCAGGACCGTCTCAAGTTATCTTTTTCCGATCGAGCTGAATATTTGAAAAGTCCCATCGCCACTCGACTTTTCGAAATTATGACCAAGAAGAGGACGAATCTTTGTGTAGCTGCAGATCTGACGAAATCTACAGACATTTTGAATTTGGCTGAACAAGTGGGACCACACATTTGCCTCTTCAAGACCCACATCGATATCGTCAACGACTTTCACCCGAATTTGATCAAGCCTCTCCAACAGATCGCTAAAACCCATAATTTTCTCCTATTTGAAGATCGGAAGTTCTCAGATATAGGAAAAACTGTCCAGATGCAGTTCAGTGAAGGAATTTATAAAATATCTTCATGGGCCGATTTAGTCACAGCTCACTCCGTAACAGGCAAAGGAGTCTTAGACGCTATTGTCCAAAGCGATTCCAAGTCCGAAAAAGGAGTCTTCCTTTTGGCCGAAACCAGTGCGGCCGGAAGTCCTATCGATGCGAATTATGTCAAGTCCACTCTGAAATTAGCGACGGACTATCCCGAATTGATTACAGGAATAGTCTGCCAAAATCCTCTCTTCGTTGATAAGCCGGGTTTTCTGCAGTTGACTCCAGGGGTGCAATTGGACAGCAAGGGAGATCAGTTATCACAACAGTACAACAGTCCTGAGAAAGTTGTTGTGGAAAATGGGGCCGATATAGCTGTCGTAGGGAGAGGAATCACGCAATCGGAAAATCCTGGGAAAACTGCTGAAAAGTACAAAAACATCCTCTGGGCTGCTTATGAGCAGAGAATTAGTCAAGTGCCTTAGGAATATCACGCTTATTTACACAAAAGGCATTCCAATATTTTTGTAAAGCAGGGTAGTTTTTTTTAAATAAATTTAGATCCGCGGGTTTTATCTTTGCTGATTTTATTATTTTTGTCATAGGTAATCTATGGTTTTTGTCTATGGTTGTTGTATCAATCTCTTATTGAGGACCACTGGAAATTCCGCCAAATGAGTTTTCGAACTACCGGGTACTCAACAAAATTTGACAGCTGTTTTGACGTTTAGCTTTTTAACCTATAATTCTGAGGTTTCAAACCAAAATAATAAATAATAGAACTACAATATTATGAAGAATTAAGTTCAATTATGGTTGTCTACGGTGTGTACATAGTGTCTAAATCTGGTGGACTGATTTTCAACCTAGATCATAATGTTCCAAAAATTGAGACCGAAAAGACATTCTCCTATCCTCTGGACATCAAATTGCGCTACGAGAATAAGAAAATCATAGTCGAATTCGGACAAAGAGACGGAATTAATGGTAGGCTGTTCTCCTAGATTTATTCAATTTACTAATGAAGTGTACGATTTTTCAAGTTGGACATGTCTTGTACACAATCAACGGAATTCCCGTGACGAATCGACAACTGGACGATGGCAGAGACGCCTTCGAAGTTCTGGAAAACCGCGAGAACTATCCACTGAGCATAAAATTTGGCAGACCTAAAATGACAACAAATGAGAAGATTTTCCTAGCGAGCATGTTTTACCCACTTTTTGCTATCGCGAGTCAATTAAGCCCCGAACCGAAATCGTCAGGAATCGAGATACTTGAAGCTGACACTTTTAAATTACACTGTTTCCAAACTCTAACTGGTGTTAAGATGATGATCGTAGCCGATAGGAATCAAGTCGGAGTCGAGATTCTTCTGAAGAGGATCTACGAAATTTACGCCGATTATGCGCTGAAAAATCCGTTTTATTCACTGGAAATGCCTATTCGGTGTGAACTCTTCGATCAGAATTTGAAAAGTGTGCTGGAACAGCTAGAAAAGTCCGGAATTGCTAACATTTAAAACCACTTTATAATTATTGTATCATACTAGGAATATTCTATAAATAAAATTAATTATCTAGAAAATAAAACCTCTAAAAAATGTTCGATCATTATTGTTAAACTTTGAGTTGCACACAGTGACTTTATGTCTAGGGAAATGAATTTTAAGATTCAGTGTCTTTATTTGAATCAGTAAACGTTCAAAGGTTTTTTTAACAAAGAAGAGTTATTATAGTGTCGTGACTTCAACGTCCATCTGTTATGGAAAGATTTATTATTTTTCAGAGGATTTAAATAACAAATCGGAAAACCCTCTCTTCATTATTGTCATCGACACTTTAGTTACTAAAAATATAATCAGATAAAATTGGTTGAGTAAAAATGCGCATTTTTCCCCATTTGTTGGATTCTTTGAATAGAGGAAGTAAGTTTAGTTTGTATGACTCCGAATGAGGTGTCGTCAATTCATTGAAAGTTGTTACAGTGAGCGGACATAATAAAATTATGAAGAACCTCGCCAGTGTCAGTAAAGAAGAACAAAAACGGTTCATTTCTTCATTCGATCATGTCTTGAGCGATGTCGATGGTAACTTGAAAATAATTAAAACCTAGTGAAATAATTAATAAATAAAATTGAAGGAGTTTTGTGGCTCCAACTGCACGAAATTCCAGGCGCTGTCGATGGGATTCACGCGTTGCGAAAAATGGGAAAATCATTAAGATTCGTCTCGAACAACTCGATGAAAGACATTAAAAGTTACAGGGAAAGATTAACAGCAGCGTGTCGATCCGATGGTGAAGAGATCGTCATTCCAACATTAGCCATAATCGATTATTTGAAATCCATCAATTTCCAAAAGGAAGCTTTCGTAATCGGAACTCCTTTCTTCCTAGATGACCTGAAAGCCGCTGGTATTAAAATCGCCGAAGACACAGTATAAATAAATACTTAAAAAACCTATTGATTCAAATAAAATTCAAAATATATTAATTTCAGCCTGATCGAATAGAGTGTTCGTTACAAATATTGGCGAAAACCACAGAAGTAGATGACGACAGTAATGTCGGAGCAGTGATAATCGACATGGATATGAATTTGAATTATTTGCGGCTCCAAAAAGCGGTTTCGTATCTGAGAAATCCGAACGTAATTTTCCTGAAAGGCGCTGGGGATTATCAAGTCCCAGTCACACCTCAATATGATTTCATCGGTCCCGGGTATTTCCACAAAGCTATCGAAAATGTTTCCGGAAGATTAGGGCAGTCTCTGGCGAAACCGAGCCCGGAATTCAACGCATTCATGATGAGGCAATATAATATCCGTGATCCGTCTAGAGTGTTATTCATGGGAGATTCGTAATTGGAGCAGTACAATACAAGACATTCCGTAATAATCGTTAACGTTTCCAGAATTACTGAAGATATGGGTTTCGCGACTGTATGTGGCTACAAAAGACTCCTCTTTCTCACAGGAAATACTCGAAAAGAGCAATTATGTAATTGGATTTGGCCCGAGGAATATAAACCAGAGTATTATGTAGACAGTTTGAAGAGCTTTGGAGATATCATAGAAAATCTTCATCTGCAAACGAATAATAAAATTTAAGCCGAATAATTTATACTCGTACTTTTAATCGTAGGAATTTGAGTGCAAATAAGTAATAATAAAACATTTCATTCTTGTATTTATTTTAGCAATTCAAATTAGTTTTCAAAGCCATAGCTAAAATTATACAAATAATAAGCCACTCCTGTAGGTTCAAAGATCATGCATTAAGCAAATTTTCTTCTTTTATACCTATTTAAATAATTACGCGGGCGCTATACACAACAACCAAAGCGCTGTTATTGTTTGTATGTGTTTAGTCCATTTTTGAAGTGGTAACGTGCGCTTTACATGAAGATAACGAGTGAAATTTAACAGATAAGAACGAATAATACATGTGCATCACTCATTCCTATTATCACATCAGAAGTCTGTGGTTTTGGTATTGGTCTTCGCTTATTATTTTATTGTTAGTCTGCGAAAAATAGATGCAAAAGTAACACTCGAATAGGTATACCGTTATACCTGACTTTCAGTATACGTGTCTAGTCCATTACGATTAGTTGAGGTAAGCTGAAACACGATGAAGAATCTAGCGACAGTCAGTAAAGAAGAGCAAAAGAAGTTCATCGATTCATTCGACCATGTCTTAAGCGACGTAGACGGTAATAACTATTTTTCTAATTCATGAATTCAGAGTTGATTTAGTTCAAATCTCTTGAATTATTTTAGGAGTTTTGTGGCTGCAACTGCACAAAATTCCGGGCGCGATTGACGGTGTTCGCGCCTTGAGGAAAGCCGGAAAAACGGTTCGCTTCGTCTCGAACAACTCGATGATCGATCTGAAAACTTACAAATCGAGATTAGCCATCGCCTGCCAAACGGAAGATGAAGACATCGTCATCCCAACTTTGGCCATAATCGATTACCTGAAAGCGAGGAACTTCCAAAAAGAGGCGTTCGTGATCGGGAGCGAGTTATTCAAAGGGGAATTATCTAAAGCCGGAATTAAAATTGCCAAAGATGCAGTTAATCATTATAACTAATTAATTATGGTGGATAATTATAAATTGGGCTAATAATTTCAGCCGGATCGTATCGAACCGACCGTGCCAGACATAGTGAAACATTCGTTACCCGATGGAGACGTGGGGGCCGTAGTTGTGAATATGGATGTGAATGTGAATTACATACGACTTATAAAAGCAGTCAATTATTTGAAAAATCCGGACGTGATTTTCTTGAAAGGCGCCGGAGATTTGCGCGCTCCTATTTCACAAACTTTCACTCTGATCGGTCCTGGATATTTTCATAAAGCCATCGAGGATTTATCAGGACGAGAGGGACATTCCTTGGCGAAACCCAATGCCGAATTCAACGATTGCATAATGGAGGAATTCAAAATCGAGGATAAATTCAGGGTCTTATTCATGGGAGATTCGTAAGAATTATTATTAGAGAAAATTTTTTTAGTAATAAAGTTTTAATTTCTAGGGTACCTGAAGATATGGGTTTTGCTTTTAATTGTGGATACAAGAAACTCCTGTTCTTGACTGGGATTACCAATAATGGACATTTAGAAAATTGGGAATGGTCTGAGGAATTGAAACCGGATTATTACGTTGATTGTTTGAAAACGCTTGGGGATGTCATTGAAAATTGCCTCTAATTAAAATTCAGTTTGGAAATTGTAATGAGATTATGTTGTTTGGGTTGTATAAATTTAAGTACAATAAAAATTTAAGTCACGTTATCTCGCGGTTTTAGTGTAGATCACATGGTTTCATCATTTTTCGCCCACTGTTTCAGCTCGAGAATTGGTGAGTTTGAATAACAATTTGCTTCAATTATTGTTCCCACTCGCTTTTAATTTTCAAAAACTTTGGCTATCAATTTCTTGATTTTGAGGTACCTGTTTGAAATTTTTATTTATATTTTGGCATTAGAAATTTTATAGGTGAAATAATATTTCAATTTCATAAATCAGACCTTGTAAAAACCAATTATTATCCATAATGTTTGGTTGAAAACGCAGAGAGAGTAGCATAAAAAATAGAATTTTGAAAACCATTAATTACTTAAACATTTTCGGACATTTTGGAGGAAAATTTACTTGTGTAGGCGTATTTTTCCTTGCATAAACCTTGACAAAACAATTTTTTGTGTGCATAGCCAATCGCCGATAGAAAACTGAGATAAATCTCTGGAACAAGGTCGAATATAAATTGTAAATGAACTTTTTTTCTCGAGTACTCTTCAATAATTCCAAATAATTAAACAAAATTATTTCGATTGATCCACACCTAAAAAGTTAAAAGTTTGCACACCAAACAATGAGCCGGTTATCTTTACTACAGTCTAGTTAGATAATTCCTTTGAACTCCTTTTACCGAATATTTTTCACAGATAACTACTTATTAAGGTCAAAACTATTTCCAGTCACCACTGGGAAAGGGTGCAGACAAAATGGGATTAGCCGATGCGACCCAAACTGTCCTACTAACCGGTTTAGTAGTGACGACAGTTTCCTTCGTCAGTAATTTCCTCTTCCAGAAATGGAAGCTGCACAAAATCCCATCCAACTGGGTCAAAATCGGCACAGTCCGTAAAATCAACCTGTACCCTCTCCAAAGTGGCCACAAATTGGAACTGAATCGAGCCGAATGCACCGAACTCGGCCTAAAACAGACCAAAGACGACGAAAAAGTCTTCCAATTGAGAGATCGCGGATTAATCGTCTACGGGATTTTCGATAACGGCACCCGAACCGCCCGCATCTACCCCAAAATGACCACAATCGACGTTTCCGTACACGATGAAGAATATCTGGCGATTGATGCGCCAACTATGCGAACTCTTTACGTTAAAATCCCCAACGAAGAGAAAAGCTTCACTGATATCACCTGCTGGAGTGGCGAAACTATTTCCGCGAAAGATTGCGGGGATGAAGCGGCCACTTGGTTTTCGCGTTACATTATAGGAAAGGACTCGGGATTGCGTTTGGCCTACCACGACGTGTCCACCAGGCAGGACAATCTGAACGCCTATAAGCAATTGGTGACCTACTGCAAGAATCTCGGAAACGAACCTAGAGGGTTGTGTTCGGAAGAGATCAGCGTCTCTTTGGTTGGTCAAAAATCCGTAAACGATGTGAATAAAAAAATCGGGAATTCGGCTCTGTCTTCTGAACATTTCCGGGCGAACGTCGTGGTCGATGGGGAGGATTTGCGACCTCACTCTGAAGATAGCTGGGATTGGGTGAAAATCGGCGACGATTTGGTCCTGAGGAATGTGAAAAGGTTACTCAAGACCCCTCCGGACACTTCGAAGGCCGATAAAACCGAAAATGGGATCAATCACGAGAACGGCAATCCTTTGAAAACGCTGGAAAAGTAGGATCTAATTTAAATTCCTAACTTTGATTGATTTTGGATTTTTTTCAGTTATCGTAAAAGTGTGGAAGCTAGCGATACTCCAGTTATGGGCATCTATCTGAAAGTCAAACGCACCGGAATGGTGAATGTCGGAGATTGCGTCTACATCAACAACACATTATAGAAATGTTTTTGGAATAATTCCGCCCTTAAAACAGTTACTTGAATAAATTAGGATTAATTAATTTATTGTAAGTAGAAATGCAATTAATCAATAAAACGCAATCACCTTACTATCACCGGAAACAGAGTTTGATAGAGGCTTTCTGCGCCTTTATTATTTAGACTTTTGTTGGTTGTAACTTTCCAAATAACTTCAGAATAATAGATGGGTAGATAATATATTATTGTCAAAGACTATCTTAAGTAAGTAGTAAGTACCTTATTTTCTGAATAAGTACATGCTATATATCCAATAGAATAAATAGAGTTGCCCAATAAAGATTAGAGTTCACGAACGTTCATTTCATTCAATCGTATACCAGACGCGACTGCAACTTCTCACTTGCAGCACTTGAAAGTGCCAAAATGAGATTCCTAAGTGTAGTTTTTGTAGTACTGAGTATTTCCAAAGATCTCGTCGAATCCACAGGTAAGACCAATTGGCCCACTTTGAATTTTACACCAAAGAAATTATTTTCATAGAGAAATTCGCCACTCTGTCTCACATAAAACCGAAAACTAGCGATAACGATCAAGCTTTGGCGGTGAAAGGTTTAATCCAACGAATTTTACCAAAACAAGCCGATAAATTCGTACCTATCGTGGATTCATCCGATAATAATCAAGAAGACTGGTTTGCAGTAAATACTTGAAAATATTTCGATTATGTTATAACTCATCATCGCCGAGAAAATTTGTAGATTTCCGGTCTTCCCGATGGCAAAATCCAAGTTTCGGGGTCTTCAGGGGTAGGAGCAGCCACCGCTTTCCACTATTACCTGAAGTACCATTGCAACTGCCACATTTCTTGGGAAACCTCCCAACTAAACCTACCGGTAAATCTACCGGAAATCAACGAAACCATCAAATTCAACGACAAATTCCGGTACTACCAAAACGTCTGCACGACCAGTTACAGTTTCGTCTGGTGGGACTGGTCCCAATGGGAGAAACACATCGATTGGATGGCGCTAAACTCGTTTAATCTAGTCCTGGCTTTTAACGGCCAAGAGGCGATTTGGGATCGGGTCTATAAAAAACTTAACCTAACGCAAGAGGAAATCGACGAGCATTTGACAGGTCCCGGGTTTTTGTCCTGGTTGAGGATGGGGAACATCCGAGGATGGGGCGGCCCATTATCGGAAAATTGGCACAAACGCTCGCTATTTCTGCAGAAGAAGATTTTGGAAAGGATGAGGAGTTTTGGAATGATTCCGGTTCTTCCAGCTTTTGCCGGGCACGTTCCTAGAGCTTTCAAGAGGTTGTATCCGGATGCTAATATGGTGGAGATAGCACAATGGAACGATTTCCAAGATAAATACTGCTGCCCTTATTTCCTCGACCCCACTGAAGAGCTTTACAATGTTGTAGGGACTCTATTCCTGCAAGAGGTGAGCTTTTTATTGAACTTATTTCAGTATTATTAAAGCGAATTATTTCAGCAAATTACAGAGTTTGGAACGGATCATGTTTACAATTGCGACAGCTTTAACGAAAACCGGCCGAGTTCCAGCGATCTGACTTATCTTGCGAATGTTGGGCGATCGACTTATCAAGCAATGACCGATGTGGACCCTAAAGCGATTTGGTAAGACAATGTTTTGTGTCGTGCTTGTGAAAATTCAATGTTGTGATGTTTATTAGGGTGTTTCAAAGTTGGTTATTTGTGCATGATTTTTTTTACTGGACTTCCGGCAAAGCTAAATCTTTGCTGACTTCTGTACCAAAAGTGAGTATCGTCTGATTGATAATTTGCAGGATTTTGCAAGGATGGCCCTTTTACTACGACAGTTTCTGGGGGGACACAGAAAGGGTCGAATCATTACTCACTAGCGTTCCTTTAGTATGTACCCAAAAGCGTCTTCTGGAATTGTGATAAGTAATAACGATCTTAATTTGGTAAAATTTTCTAGGGGAAAATGATAGTTTTGGATCTGCAATCCGAGCAGTTCCCGCAATACCAAAGACTGGAACAGTATTTCGGGCAACCTTACATCTGGTGCATGCTGCACGATTTTGGGGGAACTTTGGGAATGTTCGGATCATCCTCGATTATCAACGAAGAGGTGATAAAGGCCCGAAATGCGGAAAACAGCACGATGATCGGGACGGGATTAACGCCCGAAGGCATCAACCAAAATTACGTGATTTACGATCTCATGACCGAATCCTCCTGGAGAAAAGAGCCGACCAATTTGACCGCGTGGTTCGAGAATTACGCCACTCGAAGATACGGTAAAAATGACGGGAATGCGTCGGCCGCTTGGACGATTCTCCAAAAGAGCATTTACAATTTCCACGGAAGTCAGAAAATGAGGGGGCAATACGCCATTAATAAGACGCCGAGTTTGAAAATCGCACCATGGGTATACTCGATCGTAATCTAGTTAATTGGTCTCTTTATTTTTTATCGTTCTGATAGAGTTGGTATCCTTTCGAGTTGCTGATGGATTCTTGGTCTTCGCTCTTAAATGCTTCAGATAATCTCGCGGAAAATGCGGGATATCTTCACGATTTAGTCGATGTGACCCGGCAGGTTTTGCAAGTTCATGGAGACTCTTTGTACAGCCGGTTGCTCGAAGCGTACAAAGCCAAAGATATTGCGACTTTCAGGGAGAAATCCGAGTTATTTTTGAGCATTTTCCCGGATTTGGAGTCGATTCTCGCCACGAACGAGGCGTTTTTGTTGGGCAGGTGGATACAATCGGCGAAAGAATGCGCCCAAAACAATTCTAATGTGAGTCTATTTCCGTTCTATTTATTTAAATTTCTTATACCCGTGTGCACTCTTAATAAAGGACGAAGAGCTGTATGAATACAATGCGAGAAACCAGATAACTTTGTGGGGTCCTCGAGGTGAAATAATGAATTATGCGAGCAAACAGTGGTCAGGTGAGTTTTTATAAAAAAGGACTCGAATAAAAATTCTTTTTGGATATCGCTGGCGTGGCCAGGTGTCGTCTCGACCTTTTTCAGTCCTCGCTGGGTGATTTTCATCGATTATCTGAACGACACGATTACCAATAATCTCCCTTTCAATGATTCCTTCATCAAGGGGAAAATGTTCAAAGACGTGGAAGAGGCTTTCACTTTTGATCGAACCGAATTCCCGATTTCACCCACAGGTGGGTCGCTTACATAGGCTAATTTTAGCCCTGAAAAACAGAGCTTCACTCATAAATTTAGTAGGTCACTGGTGGTGGTGGAGATCCCACTAATCAGCAAATTGAACCCAACCCTGTGATGGGAGCGTCTCTCTGACATTATTAAAATTATTTTTTCAGGAGATTCTGTAGAAATTGCGCGGACAATTCACGAAACGTGGGGGTATCTACCTGAAAAACTCGCCCCTAATGATAGCAGTAAGAAAAAGGGGAAGAAAAATCGAGTCCCTAGAAGGTCCCAAGAGGTCTACAACGATATCCCGACTGTGAATTTAATTTAATAATGGAAAAAGTCGGCTGGCATTTTTGTATAAGTAAGATGAATTTTGCATTGTGGTTGCAATTTATTGCAGAATAAAAAAATAAATGAGTAAGGGACACGTGTGTGGGTTTGCTTTTATTTAAGTTGACTGTTGCGTGACCGATCCGGCATCTCCTAACAAAAAGTTATTTCAGTTCCACCAGTAGTTTATACAAAAGTACAACAAAAAGTTTCCCCACTGGACGATAAGACAGGTTTCTGATAATCGCCAAAACTTTGCGTTTTGAGTCACATCATTTTCATGATAAGTGAATATTCTGGAATTAAACTAGCAGCTCACGTCGAGATTAATAGAGCGACAAAGTTAGGATCCCTTATATGGTGCAAATGTCGCACATTTTCCCGGTCACTTTTTCCGCTGCATTCTCCACCATCATACGAAACGGAGTCGCAAATCGATAAAGACAGAACGCGATTAAAAATGGAAATAAAAATTGAACGATTGAAGGTACAAAAGTGTGTCTATCTCTTTGATTGCATCGTGTCCACGTTTTTCTCTCTTTTTCTCCTACCTGCACACAATGATCACCGCTTTTTGATGCATCTTACCTTCGCTGCTATAAGGTCGAAGAAGGAGAAGGCGCGACTTACCTGGCCGGGCTGGATTTTGTATTATAAACCGATGGTATGGCGTTGGACTGTTGACCGGCGAACCGTGCTTTCCATTATACGAAGATGTGAGAACCTTTTGCACCAAACCACGGCTTTTTGGAAGCAAAATTTGGGCCTAGGAATATTGAAAATCCCTATTATTATTACTGCGTGTGTAAATCGGTGAAATAGGTATCGATTTTTTACAATTATTGAAAATTAGCCAAATTTGAATAAATGTCCCAATTATCGAGGTTCCACTGCAAGAGTGAGATTCTCTATCCCGGCGCATTCACCAATTTTAACCAAAAAGCGACCCTCTCCACATTTTGAGTTGTAAAATCCAAACGAATCGAGATACCAAAACGAATTGAAAAACACCTAATAGAAAACATTTCAAGCTTTCAAAACCCCTCCATGATTGTTGAATCCCTTAGAGGGGTACAGTAAATTCAGATCTTCGAAAATAGTCTTTGCCAACTGAAGTAAATAATGCGACATGTTATGACGGAGGGAACTTTTGTTTGATCCGATTTGAATCGAGATGAGCTATCGAGCCGTTCTCTGTTTACCCCCGAGACGGAGAAACGCACCCCTCACGGTAGGTAGCGAGCGTTTAGGGGTCGCTTTCTTGCTCACTTCTCTTTTCTTCTCTCGCAGAAGAATAAGGGCAGGTGCTGGACGGATGGAAGCGAGTTCAGTAGAGTTCGTTCGGGTTTAGCCATGGAACATGTGGTGCAGATCCCTCGCTTTCTCGCCACATACGACTTCGACGAGTCGGCTTTTATACGCACACTAGTTGCTGGCGTAACTTGAACGAGGATAGTCGACAGCTCGATTTATTCCATTACGAATTTTCACGAAATTACACGTGCAGCGCCCGTAATTTCCACCGACCTTGCTTAGCTTAAGGGTAGTTTTAATCTAGTGTAGTGATTTACAAGTGCATGACCAAAGTTCGGATTATCAGGACCTGAAGGGATTAACTTTGAAGGATTGGTAAGTTTCCCTCCTTTTTATTTCGAAAGACGCAACATTTTCGAATTTTCCTCATATTCGTGTGCTGAATTTTAATTGAATTCGGTGATAATTTCACGGTTCGTATGATAATACCGGTGACCGCTTGAGATGATGTCATGCCTCAAATGGTAACAAGCTTTCAAGGTATTTCGACTAATCCTCTTCGCGAAATTTCAGTACCACAGAAATTTACAAACATTATGCCGCATAATCTCGAAAAAATAAATTTTACGACTATTTAATCGCGAGTAAAACATTCAAGTACACTCGACAAATATGTAGGTGCAAATTTTTCGTAATTGCAGGAAGTTTCCTGTAAATCTAAACCGCTCTCTAAAAGTTGGGGGATAAATTGCGATCGTTTAAACGCCCATTTCGACGGTTTTGTGTACGCGATGTGGATTTAATCGCGTAAATACGATTGCGACTTTGATTTCGTGGGCGAGAATTGATCAATCTATTTCGGTCTTTGGATTTTTATTGACCGCGCGGAAAAAATAATACGAATTCATTGTATTCTCGCTCTTGTGTAAACAATTTTTTCCAGTACTGGTAGTTACTAGACTTACTCACATTATTCATGACCTAAATGTAAACACATTCAATTCGCATTTCTTCGAGTCTTGAGTACCTTTCGAAAGTAAAGTGAATGATGGGCAATTATCGATCTTTTTCGCGATCCGGTTTATTTATAAACGTGTGTGGTTTTATGTACATTTACTCTGACTGTATTTAAAAATAGCAATTGACTAACATCGTGGCATTTGACCCTAAACGCGACACTGTCAACGAATAATAATAGAACTTGTCGCATCTTCAAAGTCGTATCCATTAGATCCGAACCTGAAAGAATCTCAATTTCCACCTTTTTTCTCCATCTCCATATTTTCCATCTAAAGGGGCATTTAGGTCATCATTTAGATATTTTTATCGAGTTATTTAGTTAGTCATTTCTATTTTAAGCTCGATTTTAAGTCGTAATGTTATTACAAAATAAAATTTCTTCGCGTATAAATACGAGTAAATAATTACACACCTTTTTGTAGTATAAGAACGTACACATTACCATTAGGACTATAAATAGTCGCAAAAGGGTGATAAGACACTCGACTATAATAATTTGAAAGTATAATTTTTATCGCTCGGTGGGAATAATCACTAAAACGCATAACAGGTAGGGAGAACTCGCTCGGCTTCATGTTTTCACATTAAAAAATAATAGTTAATCTATTTGGCGTTTATGCCACGCAAGGGCGCACATAATGCCATTGTCAAACAAATTACCAGAAAGGGGACCCTCGCGATAATGACCTTTTAAAAGCTCGACTTTTCCTGTGCTCCACGATATTTCAAATTATTAATAACAGAAACGTTATAATAACGGTGACAAAATTTTCTCACACAGGTATTATTATCACTGATGAGGAAACTGCGTCTTGACGGAAGCCATTAGCGGTTCTTCTAATTAAAATCACTAGAAATTTAAATTGGCCGTTATTAAATAATGGCACGTCGGTTATAGTCTGATTTTTTTACATTCCGCTACACTTGATCTCTAGTTCAATAGCATATCATGAAATCGTCTCCAATTAAGACCAGTTGGAGGTAAAGTCGAGCTTTTTCCCCACTCTCATCCATCATCAGTTATCGATCATTCGGTTTTTGTTTAGTCTTTCTCTGTCCGAGAAAGTGCGCCCTAATTGTATGTGACTGGATAAGGGTGGAGGAATGACAATATCCGTGGAACCCCCACAGATTCGATTAGCAAACAAAGGGAAAATTTTCCTGGGGGACATGTTGTCACGTTTACTCTGCTCGTCTACTAGAGTCTCGAGGACTCGATGGAAAGAAGATCGATCGTTTATTATTATCGTGGTCGGATGAAATATTTATGAAAAATCTCCCTCGTATTTTTATTTATATTCGGATTGAATTATTGCTCCCATCTACCTGGAAAGAGAGTAGGTCAATGTACAAAGGCGTCGATGTGTACGAACATGGACGTCACAGTCGATGATCACCATCGCCACAGGGGAACCCTTTTCATAAATTCTTCATGCATACAAATTTCCATCATACCGACACGACACGTTATTTTTGTACCGATGTAATGTACATAACTGTCGATGGAGGTGATTCAAACAATTACATCACCTCTAGGAAAGGTAAAAACGGAATTCTGAATGAGTAGATGAGCGAAATTCAGTCCACGAAACTCTGGAATTCTGAAACGACCTGCTGGAGCTGAAGAGAAGGCATCATGAAAAAAAACAAGTCATGCTGGTTTTTATTCATGATTTTTTTCTTTTATTGTATCTAACTGAGACTTAATAGCCGCCTAGACCAAAACTAGGATATCTTCTAGAGGTAGAAAATAAAGCTATACAAGTGCATTCTTCAGGCAGAAGGCTGAAAATGGTAGAAACACGGTATCGATTGACCTAATTCATAAAGTTATGGGATTACGACATAAAATTTATATCCATGGGTTATAAAATTATTCCATTCCTAGCGCACAAAGGCGAAAATTATTACCAATTGACTGAAGATAATAAACTTTTTTTCATAACCATCAATGTACCACAAAAATAGGCCAAAAGCGTGCCAAATTCGATTTGTTTGAAAATAAACCGTAAACTTTCAAATAATTATTATTAGTTATTATTCGAAAAGACCCCAGAAATAGTACAAATCGCATAAATATTATTGGTTTATTTATTATCGGAACCTATCTTAAGATTATGATTTCTTTCAAGTCGGAAAAAGCTCCAAAGGATAATTGAGGAAACGTAGCGACACATTATTTAGCGTTTACGAAATTGCAAAACGAGGTCAGTTGTTATTTTAGTTTTATTCTGTTCTGAAATTAGAGAGTGGGATGATATTATGCGTCTCCTCGGCCTGTCCGAATGACATAAAATAATAAGCGCCGCATTCATTCCCATATAATCTCAATACATCCGAGATGCAGATGTATACAGGATCGATTAAACATTCTGCTTCTGGTATAAATAAACAATACCACAATGGTAAGCACTGTTTACAGCACAACACACTTTTTCCTGTCTTTGATTGAGTTCAAATGTTCTAGTGGAGCGGAGGAACCGTTTCCTTGAGATTTTTTAAGAGCTGACCTGACGATAACCTTCCTCCATGTATCATCGACTCTTTAACGACTAGACTCATCCATCATTATACTAATAATAATATAATTATAACAACTGAAACTGAAGAATTAGATTTTCGGGTCCGAAACAGAAACGTTCCCTGGGACTTATTAGAATTCCAGTCTTCTGTGATTAATTGTTTCCGTTTTGAATCCGCACCGTCCTTGGAAATACGCGACTGGAATGATGTAACTATAAAATAATTCGCTTCTAGAGTTCGAAAAAATTCTATGCCATTCTTGAGACTAGAACTTTCATTTCTATTACTAACGCCCATAACGCCTACCTGTAATCGAGTCGTCATACAACTTTACCTTCGATCATAACAATAAAAGTAAAAATCCTACTAACATTTACGAGTATTCGCAATGACATCACGTTATTGTGGTCGTTTCTCATTAATATACTAGCTTGAATTCCCACCAACCTCGATATAAATTAGAAAAGTTTATCGAACTGATAATTCTAGTCATTTGATGACGCGCGGTGAAATTGATATAAAACTAGACAGTAATTCGCGTAAGGATATGAGACATGTCTTATGCAAAAATTATCAGAGATTTCCTCCCACATAATCCAGTCATTGTTATTCGTTGCAGATGACACACAGAGTAGACAACCTCATGGTCCGGAAAAAGAAGAGATGAAATCATAACCACAACTTCAGGATAATATCATTAGACTAGACGAACTAAAGATGTATTATAATAAGAACCTGATCACGCTGAAATGCGTTCTATTTTTATTCTTCGGAGGTAATGGTGATGATGATGACAACATTTCGGGTTATTAACGGATGAAATTTCAGCCGTGGGAGGACTTTTCCCGTTCCTGCTCTACCACATGAACGAGCTGGGCTTTTCCCGAGACGATTCCACGATAATTTCGATAATTTCCCCCTTAATCGCCACCATAGGCCCGCTGATAGTCGCCCCCTTGGCTGATAGACTAGCGGGCGGATTCGGTGGATCCCCTAGAAGTAAAAATGGTAGCTACCTCAGATTCATCACTGCCTTTTGTATGGTCTTCGCCGCCCTATTTTACGGCCTCCTCATGTTGGTCAACCCTATCGTAAGTCATTTCTCGATCTCTTCCAAATGAATTAATAAAATGAAAAATTGAATTTTAGGTGAAAAGTCCCCCGAATGTGACTTTTATGTGCGACAACAGCGGCGGGTTCATCCTCCAGGACAAGTGCAACGACCCGAAACCCTGCTACGACTGGAACGGGGAAGTACGTTATTACTTACGGCATTCTATTTTTAATTACATTAATCATCCTAAACGGCTCGGAGGCGACTATAAATACGATTTCCTCAGATCGGTTCGGTGGAGGTGAAGAATTGCATTTTCACGTGCAACCGCACCACCCTCTACAAGGCCGAAGAAGTAACGGTCTTTCCCGAAGGACAAAACGGCCAGGATAACAGCACCGAAGAGTATCCCTTCGACGAGAACGATGACGTCGTCGAACCGGATTTCGTAAGAGCTCGGTTTCGAGAGGAAGTACTTTAAATTCATTCGAGATGATCTATTTAGGACGGACCCCGTCGAGACTCCATGGACTACGGATTCGAGGAGCTTCCGCACATGTGCTACAAGAATTTAAGCACCGGAAAGAGGTTCTGCGCGGTGTACAGTAAAGACTCGGAGAAGATCAATTTCGAACTGGGCCTGAGACAGACTTACACGAACTTCAGCGTATCTAAACTCAACGGCACCTTGGAGTACGAAGAAGACGTCTGCAGATACCCTTTCGGTACGACTATTACCATCAATCATAAAAGAACTATAAAATAATAAATTTAAATAAAACATTTCCAGCTACCGATTTCCATTGTAGGATTACGTCGAGAACTGTTGAAGATTTGAGAAAGACGTCGCAGGATTGCGAGCCGATAGTTCTATGCGAAATCCATCGCCCTTACGATAATCCCGACATATTAAGCTCGAAGAATCTCTTAAGACGGACCCAATGCGGTTACGGCAATTCCAGTTTCGGATTGTATTTCGCCTTGAGAGCGTTAGGAGATGTCTTCACGGCGGCAGTTGTCGCCCTATTGGCCACTTGCGTCGTGATAGCGACCAGAGAAACCTCGACCGGAAGAGGAGACGTCGGTAAACAATTAGCAGCCGGCGCTTTGGGTTTCGGAATTTTCCCATTAATCGTCGGATGCCTCGCCGGTGGTGGTTTCCGCGAAGCCATCATCACTTTCGCCGTTTTAATCATATTCGCCGTCCTTATTTTATTATTCGACTTGTAAGTCTTCCCTATAATTCCACTTAAATTATTTCCGTCATCAATTTTGGTTGGTTTTCCAGTAACATGCCTCTGGGGCCGCCCGAGTGGTGGTGGCACACCAGATGCGGATTCTTAGCACTGCCCATGTCGTCGGTACGAAAATACGGAATCGAAATTGTGTCGCTAGGGGTTGTACTCTTCACCTTAGGGGTGTTTTGGAGCGCTATCGACGTATTCTTACCGTGGTAAGTAATTTTTCAGACACCTCAAACATTCAGATTCACGCTGGCTTTTTATTCATTTTGATATCTCGATTAGTTCGGTTTTTATAGACGATAATGTAATTGGGTGTAAAAGGTTCGTCGCTTGTTCGCACTATAGGGTCTCCAGCTTTGACCCGGAATAAATATGTCTTTGGATATCGGAATTTAGAGTTTGAGGGCACTTTTATGAAGCCTGAAGTCTCCTCTTTTGAGTGGTTTTTCATCCCTGTGGATGAAGTAACGTATTTAGATTTTACCATGTAAAATATGGTGAGGTGTATTTTTACGGAAATTCGAAATTTTGTCTAGCTGAATATAGTCAGTTTTTGCGGTGAAAACGATGGTTTTAAGCCCTAGTAACCCCACATTTTTGCCATTTTTGTAATCAATAGACCAAACCCTATCAATTTGTGTATTCCGCCCTCCAGTTTGGTACATTTCAAATTTGCCAAATGTTCATGTGAGAAAACTGAGCCGATTGTTGCATGTTTTAGTTTTTTATTCTTCCCTTCTTTTACAAATTGGTTTTTGTGGTTTTTCAGGCGTGTTCACAAGATTACCGACGCCGTCGACGCCCCCGGAACGATCGGCGCCACCCTGGCCGTCGGCTCGATCCCCGCCGCCTTCTTCCTGATCTTCGCCGAGCGTTTCGTCGACTATTGCTGCCATTCCAACGTCCTCATCATCTGCTTCGTCACCTACATCATCCACCACGTCGGCCTGCTGTGCACCCAAGACGGCGGCCTCCTCCTGCTCTTCGAGACCCTCGAGATATTCAGCCTGCACATGATGTTCGTCACTGCCGTCATGTACCTGAGACACTTAGTACCTAAGAAGTTCACCGCCTGCGGCCAGGCGCTGCCGGTGATCGCCCACTTCTGCATAGGCCGCTGCGTCGGCGCCTGGCTGGGCAGCTTCGCCTACACCGAAGACATGGACACGTTCGAACAGGTGCACAAGGCGTTCGCCATCGCCGCCACCGTCATCGCCGTGGTTTACTTCCTCGCCTACCACCTGTGCCTCAAGCCGAAGTACGTGGCGCCCCCGCAACTTCCGCCCTATCCGGCGCCCTCGGTGGTCCAGAGCATGAACGGAAACGGATCTTACACGCCGCTCAGGGTTTATCACACCGAACGCACCAAAAAGGGACATTTCAGATATTAGTAGGATTTTCGTGCACCGACCAATATTTTACGGTTTCTCTCTCTCCGTCTTCGTATACATGTATGCTTCGGTTTTATATTATTTCTGAACGTGTAAATATTTTGTTATAGCTTTATTGACTCTCCGTACTTTGATATTCGCGTGATTTCTTTTTTATTTTGTATTTTTCGATTTATTGAACTCAATTAAACGCTACAAACAAAAGTCGCCCTTCTTATTATACTAGTATGTACTTTCGGAAATATTGCCTTCCTTCGAAAAATGTACTGGAAATATTAAATGTGACACCCTGTATCTACTAAGCGTTTGCGCCCCATAGTTCATAGAAACTTTTTCTCTTATTTTGATGAGATGAATCGGCCCTCTTACGTCAGGGCGTATTTTTTAGGACAGGTTGTATTTTCTATTGCGCTTTAAATAAAACAAATAAATTAAAATTTTATAATAAAGAAATATATTGAGGGATTTTTCGTCTATAACATACAAGAATAAAAGTAGATAATAATACAAAAAAAGAAAACGAGTCACAAAATAAGTTATCAAGTCTTAAAAACTAATGAGATGCTTCACAAATCAGTTTCGATCAGCCCAGCGGCCGATCCCTTGTTACTATTAGAATTACAATTAATAGAATTGTGCCCTTCGCCTTTGACTTTAAAAAATTTCAAAATCGGGCTTTGAACCATCGATTTCCTAGTCGAACTGCCATTAAGACTGAAATCGAGTTTAGGCATTTTATTATCTGGAGCTCCCTCCTCGATAATAGTCGCGCAATCCTCGAAATCCTTCCTCAAACTCCTCTCGGTCCGCATGAGAGTCAACCAATCCCTCTTCTTCTTCTTCAAAGGGGACAGATTCAGATGCGGCGCCACCCCGTCTATGACGAAATTGGGCAAATCCAATAAAGCCGGCGATTCCAACGGCATCTCTTTAAACAACTTTCGAGGACCGCAGAATCTTTTCGAAGTACAACCCTGTTCATAATCATCATCATAATCATTTGATCTCTTTAAAAGATTCTCATTTCTAGCCAATCTCTGCCTTTTTTGAGCCGAATGCGACGAAATCTCCTTTAATCTCCTCTTCATCAAATTCTCCCGATCTTTTGGAGAAACCGATTCGGCTTTTCCACCCCCAATAACCTCCCAATTATCCGGGAGGGTTTCTTCACCCACCCTCCAAATCTTATGGGTCGTATCGTCCGAACAAGTGACTAAAGTCAACCCTTTTTCGCACCAAGCCACACAAGTGACTTCAGCCCCATGCCCTGATAACTTAACCAGAGGTTCCGATTTGTTCACGTTCCAAATGTAGGCGCTTTCGTCACTGGAACCGCTCATCAAATAAAAACCGTCATTACTCAATGACGTTTTTACATAGAAAGTCCCGTTTTGGTGCCCAGAGTACTTCATCAAAGGGACGTGGTTAAAACTACCCAAATCGTATGAATAAATCGTGTTATCCAGACAACTAGCGTACAATTTCAGGGTGTTACGGTCGAGAATCAAACTGCTGAAACCATTTCGAGCCGTATTTCCCGCGTAACAAATCCTGTCTCTCGCTAAAGGGGTTTGCCGATAAAACTTGTAGTTTTTACGTAAATCCCAGATTTTTATGCACCCATCACCCGCCCCGCAAGACACCAAAGTGTTGTCATCTCGGAAGACCAACCCGGTGACAGATTTAGCCCCTCCATTCGAGGTAGAAGGCGATTTCGCCCACCTCTTCTTATGTGGGGTGATTTTGTTGGTACAGTGCGAATTGTTGATAGTCCCATCCGGTTTCCCGATTAGACTCCCGTTGTTTATACGAACATCCCATAAAATTATGTTCCCGTCTCTGCCTCCAGTAGCAAAGACGCTTGGGTCGTCATGGCGAAAGGCGACCGTTTTTACCGACCTGGTGTGCCCGAAAAACGTTCTAACTTCGCGAAAATCGTCAGTTTGGGCATCGAAAAGGCGGGCGGTATGGTCTCCGGAAGCTGTGACGATTTTCATCTCGTTTAGTTGCCAGGCTAGATCGAAGATCGCGTTGTGGTGGGCTCGGATTCCGTATCGGGGGGCTCTGTTGGTGGTGTCGTGCACTGCCAGTTTGCCGTCCTCGTTGGCCACTGCGAGGAGGTGTTCGTTTCCGGGTTGTTGGGAGAATTTGCAGGCGAATATCGGGGTGTCTGCGGTCGCATCGTCGGTCGGGAGGATTTGGGTGTACTGCTCGGTTTTGTGGGAGCGGAATCGTTTGATTACGCTGTCGTAGAATTTCCATTTCGCTACAAAATATCACTAAATTGTTTTAGGGAGATGATAGGGGTTTAAAGCGGGATAACTCACCGATTCCGTACTGTTGATCGTATAAATTCTTGATGGTGCTCATTGTTCTATTACTTGGTGACGTCGAGGCGGTTTTTGGGGCTACGCCCGGGGTATTTTAGCGGGATTTTGCTCTGTTTTCTTGTTGTTGACACTTTGACTTTCTAGAATTTTAGGTTAGGGTTGTTTAGTAACGCGGGAAATTCCGGAAAAGATACTCCATCTTCATTTCTTTCTAACTCATACAGAAAAGTGAAACAGAAGATACAAATAATGTTAACTACAGAAACCTATAATACTGGAAATGTCACTGAAAGTGTATTATTGGTTGCATATGTTCTTGACGAAAATTTTCTTATGAATTGTTTTTCAACCCCTATTTGGATCGCATTCATTCGCGATATAAAGCAATTATATTTTTTATTCGAATCAATTTAATACGATTTTAAGTAGAATAATAACTAAACCTTCCATAGTTATGGGTCTGCAGTTTAGGTCTTGGGATTCCCCCAGGAAATTAACTTTTTGCTATGCTTTATCTCGTTTTTGATATTATAGCTTTATTCAAAACCAATATTTAATAGCCTTTTTTACTGGTGCGAGATAAATATCGGATATGTTTGGCTGATAATAGAATGGCCGTGAAAAGAGGAAACTTATTGCAGCTTGTTATTTTAAACTACACATTCGCCCATGTTTTCAGCACGTTTCCTATATCCAATTACTGGTGGCCCTTTCGTCCAGTTTACCGTCAGTTCTCACCGAGGTTCGTCGTTAACGATGTCCTTTTGTTCCGCAAATTGCACCAATAATAGTCGTATCCCCTAGATTTTCTTCCAGCATACAGAGACACGATAATCTAGATTATTTCCAACACAATACTTAAGAAGGCTAAGCCAAAGCCCGATAATAAGTTATAAATATATTAATAAATTAACAGCAGCAGCAGGTTCTTAAGTCGTGTTATAATTTTTACCACCGTGGACAACATCTGCCCCACTTTTATTATCGGTGGTCTTTCTATTGTTACGGGGATTGAAAACATCCTTCCTGTATAAGTTTTATGGTTGTCGTCATAAATCACAGGAACTTCCTATAGCTGCACTACGGCCAGCATTGCTTTCCATTCAACTACACTCTCGGGCAGTTAAGAACAAAGGATTTCAATGTTCCATCGAATGGAAACCGCAACTTATTTTTCGGTTAAAAAAAAGTTCAAGATGAAGAGGAAATAATATGTTGATCATAATGACAGATGTCGTTAATCCGGCAACAGTTTGGAAGGTGTCGTGTGTTGTCGATGTTTGAGCCTAATTTACGGATTTTGTTGTACGACTCAAGCCAGATCCCAGGTGGTTCATGTCGTCGTAATGAGCGGCTTAAAGCACCCCAACCAAGCGACCCGACCAACTTTACTCACTCCGTTACGTTTCGTTTCGGAGTCATCATATGTGCACTAAACGCCAATAGCAACATCATTAGAGCATCCACGCATCTTTATTATGTTTGCTGTCCTCCTGCCTCATCATCATCCTCATCAGATGATGTTTATCAACTACCTACCCAGAGCAGAAATAGAACTTTCTACTGGTGTTAGGCCAGAAAACTGCATCAGACGGGCACATCAGTTAATAAGATCTCGTCGTATTTCAATTGTGGTTCTCTTTGTGTGATAATCCGGAAAGAGCCCGTTTTGGCTTATGTCTAGTATTGTACGGTGCTCGAGCCCTAATTGAAGTATAGTACAGTATATCTATTAAGGAGGTATTACGACATAATGGACCCGCATCCGACAGATCCAAACACGCACAATCTTCATCGCACACAGACTTTCATACTGTGTTGCCATGTTATTTTGTATTGTGTGAATAATGCAGAGATAAGGGACAGAATGCGACACCCTCACCCATGGTAATAACAGCCAGTTAATTCGTCTATTTTCAAAACACCCTTATTTACACATCGCCCTCATTAAGACCGTCTGAATTAAGAATGATTAGCGGGAACGTTGTGGCTTTTGATCGAAATGATTAAGGCGCTATACAAGGGGATCATAATCCACCCCCAGCCCAGCATCAAAAGATTGCAAAGTACAAAAAGGGTGCTAACAAATTTTGTACCCCGAGGACAGCGGAGATTCCTGAAAGGTGCATGTGGTTTATACCTGATGGTCTCATACAAGAGGCAAACTCGTGCCAAAAGAGCCGATTATGGTCCTCTTGTTCGCTGGCGAAATGTTGTATAAGGCATAGAGACATTTCCTGTTGTAAAAAGGACAGATGTTACTTAAAAGTTACATAATAACACGAGACTTGAGCAAAAAGCTCAAAATCGGTAACCATTCATTCATTCATCTCGTTCGGTGCGACAATCAATCGCATGTGAGAGCTTCTAATAAACGTGTGGGTCAATTATGATGCGGGCTCTGAATTAAACATGAATCTCATGGAAATCTGAATGAATCGAAATGACCCCCATCATCCCCTATAATAACCGTCACTTGAAAATTTCGGTTTTCGGTAGGATTTTCGATTTTCTGTTACGTCTCGCGTATGGGTTGCAGTCTGCGCTGGCCGTTTTGTCACGTTATTTATTTTTATTGTAGTCGCTGGATATCGGTGTGTTTGGTGATGTCTGGGTTAGTCGATCGTGTTTTTCCACTTATTGAATCAATTACGTTGTCCGCTAAGGGTCGGCAACAATTCGCCCCGACGACTACAACTTGTGCAATAACGTACACTGGCGTGTGCAAAACCTCTCTTTTTGCACCCCTCGGGAAAACAAAGAAAAACTCGGTCGTGTGTTTATCAATCCGCCCACGGAAAATCGCTGACGGCTCTCTTTCCTCCACCACCGACCTCGGAATAAAATCCGTCTGATGTAATAAACACGGGACCGAACGAAATAAAAGGCGGTGATTACGATACGATCGAGGGAAAAAAGAGGAGACAATTAAAAAATAACGTCGATGTGACATCGCAATTACGTTGATTAGAGCTCCGTCCGAAATAACACGCGTCGCTTTATTTTTTACGTTCCAACTCCTCCGACTGGGCGAAAAAGGGGAGGAAGAGTGTTTCGGGGGCGGCGGACGGTGACGCCGACGTTGAAGGGTGGTGGGAAAAAATTGGGAGCACGTTGCGAAAACAGAGGACACGCGGCCGAAACAGACACACCGGGATTCATGTTACCCCCATTGTTGGTGGAGACCAAATCTAAATAAATAGCAAATAATTACGGGATGATGCCGGGATTTCTGGGGGGACCCCCGGTGGGCTAAGCCGGCGATATGCGCCCCGGCTCCGAACTTTCGCTCCGTAATGAGACACCCTTTATGTTATTCCACCGACCCTAAAAAAAGCGAAATCGCTAATTGTTTCAACACACACTGGTTCGGTGTCGTTGTTGTGTTTGGATCCGATCCAAAATTTCAGGATTATTTCAGGCGCGCACTGATTATCGCCACTTTCTACCCATCAGTGATTCCGGGGTCGAAATTTACGATTTGTTTTTATTGTCTAGGTAGAAATCTCGTTTCTGGATAATGGCTAAATAGGATTTGGCCACCGTTTTACGACGGTTTTCTCTATTTCTCCTCACCACAGGCCCAATATAACTTTATTGCCGGCATTTTTCTATTAAAATCGAACCAGTCACCTTACACATTTTATTATTATTTATGGGGTACTCCCATTATACAGAAACCTCGCATCTATACCGTGGAACAGTTTTGGGTAACCGCATGCGGTGGTCCCGACTTTTCTGACCTAAATTACGGCTGCAGAAGTGAAACCCTCCGGATCCGATCGATGCATGGCAGGGGTATCAGTGTTTTTGGTCCCTTTTGTGGCGTCCTAATAAACCTGTCAAAAGTTTCGGGATGCGCGCATACATGGGTCGCACTCTTTGAAAAGGGCCGCCGATAGGGGGCGGAGACGCTGGAACTGGGCCGCTCTTTATTTTCGCCAGAGAGACGAGTCACTCTCTCAGACTTGTACATTTCAATAACTTGTTTGTTGTTTGTCGTCTGCATGTTGTCCAGAAATATTTCTGGGGACCTCTCAATCATCCCCGCGTCGAAATGGGCCATGTGACACGGCCATCCATCAGATCTCGACTCATTCGGCACAATCATCCCCACTGTACCGGGTGTCACTCGACTCGAACCAGTCACTTTTTGGTTATTATTTGATCAGCGGGGGCCGTCTTGAGTGAATAAAATGGGTCGTTAATGGATTTCCCGAGAAAACCTCCACTATAAGTCCGGTTTACTTGATTTACGACAATTTTAATGCGTCCGTAAAAAACGCGTTGTTGGTTTACGCCGTGTGATTACCATCACTTTATGGTGGTTTTTATCGATTTTAGATCCCGAAAGGAGTCGTAAACTGTACTATTGTAGAGATGGACGTGGAACTGCTGACGGTTTCGGTATTATTCTCACCTTTACCTTTACTAGACAGAAAATGCGAAAAAGCTCCAAGAGAGACGGTCGTGTTTTGTGCTTTGCGAAGACATTGAGACATCTAAAAATCTCGTTAAAAGCGGCGGCACCGGCTGCCCACAAAGCGTTTATACTTTTCGGCCGGCCATTTATTTCTACTTAGTGACGTTTCGCATTTGCCACGCAGATTACTAGAAAACACGCGGTGTCGCCTTTGTTAATTATCACCTTTTCACCAGGTATGCAATACACGCCGGCGAAATCCAGGCGCATTATTCCATTACCCCATAGAACCGAGTCAAAATCCGGGCTGGCAGTGTACACAATGCCCGAAAATTGCGGCCACAAAGGAGGGCGAAAAGTCGATTTTTCAGCCAACAATGCACATCGACGCCTTGTCATCCTCTTAATCCACTCCCAAATAAGACGAGTTTTCGGAGATTATTTCATTAGATTTTCGACCCGAAAATACTCGGCTCGGTCTTTGTTTGATTTCGCCTTTATATCGTGTGATTATGTTAAAACCGGGCAGTTAGGACGTTTGAATAATACAAAGAGCGCCCGGTATAACACAACGGGCCTCTTTAATGAAGTGTGAACGAGTACTTTTTACGGAATCACCCTCATTTCCGATCGATTAGGCGCCGAGTTTGGGAACCACCGCACCGATATTATTCCTTATTTAGGCCCGCGATCCGGTCCGCCGATCTCGGACAATCTCCCGGTACGATTTTGTTGTTCACAATAATACGCCTAGAGGTTGGAAGTATTTTCATTGTTTCTGCGATTCCGCTCCTAACCAAACAGACCGGCCGAAGCGCACAAAGCACCTCGAATAAGCGCGGATTTATCATTAGGGGACGAAATGGCCATCGAGAGAGAGCCGGAGCCGGGAGTCGGATGTCAATTAGACGTCGAACCGGAGAAGGCGAACGCAAACAGCTGGCCGAGCGCGATATAAGGGCCGAAACGCCGTAAAAAGGGCCGATTCGGCTCGCGACGTCCCTGTGGAGCCAATAACTATAAATATTTCAACACAAATTGAAACCGGATCCGGATCCGATTTCGCCGATAAAATCCTTCCCGGCTCGATCGTCTAGTGTAACAAGAAGGATCGTTATACTCGTTCGAACAAGGGCGGAAAGTGAAATGGGCATAATGGTGGGCTCCAGGTGGCGAGGATAATGCATCTCGCCATCACCGTCATCGCGCGTACAGTGTGTTACCAAAACGTAGCCGACGAATTTACAAAACAAACACGGCAACCCTCCTCCGTGTCGGCAAACAGGGGCTCCCCCTATTCGGGCCCGGCTCCGAAAAGGGCGGCGCCGGCCCTCGTTCAGGCGGGGTTTTCCTCTTTCCAGCACGGACGATTGGTCCGGCCCGATTGGTCCATCACCACCGATATCTCCCACTCGAAAGCACCGACTCCTTCCACACCAAACACTTTCGGTAAAAGCCAGTCTTAAGCGAAACGCCGTCGAGGAAGCAGCGCGTCAAAAGTGTCTGAAAACTGTGATGTAAATATGGTGAAGAGGGAAGAGACCGTTTTGATAGTACCGACGATGGCGCGAACACCCCTCAAGTCCTCGTTCTCCATAAGCTCGATCCTCCCTGAAACGGCCCTGGAAGCGCCCAAGAGCCCCGTCTCCACTCAAGCGTCAGAAGTGTCCGATTTGAGCGACTCGGATTGCGACCTCGATGTCACCGGCGGTACGCCACCACCTTTAGACTGCTCCAAAACCTCCCAGGACTCGATCACCACTTCTTCACCCACATCGGGTACCACCGGCGAACCGGCCGAAAACGAGAAGAAAAGCAAAGAGAAGCCACCTTACAGCTACAACGCTCTAATCATGATGGCCATAAGGAACAGCCCGGAAAAACGACTAACCCTTAACGGCATCTACGAGTACATAATGCGGAACTTCCCTTATTACCGCGAGAACAAGCAAGGGTGGCAGAACTCTATCAGACACAACCTCAGCCTGAACAAGTGCTTCGTGAAAGTGCCCCGCCATTACGACGACCCCGGTAAGGGCAACTACTGGATGTTGGACCCTTCAGCGGAAGACGTCTTCATCGGTGGTACCACTGGTAAATTACGGAGGAGATCGACGGCCGCCTCCCGTTCTCGATTGGCCGCTTTCAAGAGGACGATAGCTTTAGGGGCGCTTTATCCGCCCTTGCAGCCTTTTCCGTCGCCCTACGGTTTTTACCCGGGCCCTTCGGCCACCGCCATGTTGGCCGCCTCGGTCTACCACCAGCGGTTCAACCCTTACCTGCAAGCCACGTCGATGCTCCCGAAACCGACCCCTATTCTGCCCCAACACCAGACGAATTTCAATATGGAGAGGCTTTTGGCGACCACCCCGGAAACTCCGGCTTTTTTCCGGCAGCCGATCGATTTCTACGGGAGTTTCCGGGTGCCGGCGCCGCATCACCACCAGCAGCACCAGCAGATCATGCAGCAGCAGGCGCTTTCGCCTTCGAGCACCTCGAGTTCGCCCGAACCGCGGAGGAGCCCAACGGAGAGTCTCTTCAAACCCGTGACCGTCATCACCAACAGGCCCAGCTGATTGGCGTCGTAATGATGGGGTCGAATCACGCATAAAACCATACTGATCTCATTTTTATTACACGTCCACTCTCTTTGTCCTGCATGATGATGATGCGTTATGTCATAACAGTGAGCACACCGATTCTTGTAAATATTCATGCCTCTTCTTATTTATCTTACTGTATATAAGTGCATATATTATTATTACTATGGAGAATAGCGAATTATGTGATGTACACCTAGTTATTTGTATAGTAGAAGATTAAAAGTATATATTTGTCAAAAAAAGTCATGTTTCTCTTATTGGCGGTGGTTATGATGATGATGGGTGTAATTTGATGGTCGTGTTTGACGACATGCCCGGCTGATGAATGGGCGAGTAAACATTTGAACTCTTTAACACTTTAATAAGATAATCGAGTGTGTTTAGGTCGTTACCAGCTGCCATCGTCAGACCACAACATCCCAGTCCATTCATAAACGCTGCTCCACTCCTCAATCAAAGACTTATGACTATGATGGTTTATATATGAATCACGGATTTTCTAGTTTCTAGCCAGCATCGTTGGGAGGGTTCTTATGCGATTAGTCTCCGGGGTCGTCCTGGAGGAAGTGGGGTCACGCTGTTTATTACAACTCGTGCGCCCGTTCCATTAAAAAAGCTCCTCAAATGCCGTTCAATTTAAAGTCCGGAATTAAGCAATTGGCCTCGACGCGGTTAGTTCATCTTTTAACATCAATCCGACGGTCTCTCGACTTTCATGAATTTTTCCTCCGAGACTCGCACTCGGTTTCGTCCCATAGTACTCATCGTCGTCGTCCAGTTGCATCAGTTGCAAGTGAATTAACGAACATCTGTCTGATTCATTCATGATTATCATCGTCGTTGATCCCGGCACGAGTCGAATTTGACTCGACAGTTGACCCGTCGACTTGTGAGCCACCAAAATGGGCCTTTTCCGGTCATTACGACCAATATCATGCTTTTCTCGCCCGCTGTACGACGTCGAAAGGCGATTTCGCCCGGGTTGGAGGAGTTATCGTGTGGGTCAGATTGGTAACGAATACATCACGCCTCTTGTGTGCTTGTTCGACCCGATTATAATTTACATTTTGTAATCACCATTAACGTCCACACTTATACGTACGGGTACGGTTGTGTGTAACTTGTGTGGTGGATATCGAGGTATTTTATTATTCACAAATAAATAAATCGAATTTATAAAGACACAATCATCGATTGGGCTTGATTTGTGGGACTCGGGTTATAAAAGAACTGAAATTCCAACGTGATTTATCACCTTGTTAAATGTATCTAAACTATGTAAATTGCGTTATCGAAAACAGTTACAACTGATGCGGATATCGTAACGGAACGATCTTTTTTTTTGGAGAATAACGTGAATGGGCCATTGTCTATGCGTAACAAAGTAGCCGAAATTTCCACCAGGCTAGATCAACAATCGGCCCCTTGTGCCCTTGTGTATGTACAATTACCACTGAAAATATCGGATTACATATGGGCCAATAAGCCGGTTGAAAAAGCTACATTTTAACGATTTTCTGCCTACCTGAAAGCTCAAAAAGCGCATCGTTTTGAGCACTTGAGGTCCTTGCGGACGATTGCGTTATCATCGAAAGAACATGCAATAATTTCGAGTTCAAGTGGGCCACCCTGAATCTCGCTATTAGTCGGTGTATGTGGAGAATGCGACTTCGGGGTGGTAAAACTCTGGCGACTCTCTATGGATGTTGTTAGCTGCGAGAGAGCTTCAATGTTTTGACACGGTGGCCATGTGTTCTCTGTAAAATAACGTCCCTTTTGAAGTCGTGCCGAAATCGTGGCGTTTCCTCATAACACACACCACTCGTGGATGTCAGTACTGGAACGACACAAGGAACGACGAAATTCCGACAGACCGGGCCGATGTTATAATCCAAATCGCATTATTTTCGCAAATGTCCCTCAATCCTTTCGCCCCGGCGTATTATCCTTCCGGTTTTGCTTTTGGCGGGTCGTTTCGTTATAACGACCAGGCGGCCCTTTCTCGATAATCTCTCCAATGTGTTTTGTCGGACGGATACAAGAATAGAGGAAACGTCCGGGTAAATATTTATGGGAAACCGAAAAAACCAACAAAGGTGCTAATCAATGGGGCTTTCGGCCGGGCCCGGGCACATACAGACCGCACGTTATTGGCGAAATACGAATCGTTATATTCGAGTTTCGTACGTTTTTTCGATGACGGTAACCGTATATCCCAATGAGAGATAATCGGCCCTGTGTGTGAGGGCTCTCTCGTGTTCTACGGTATAGTTATTATGCCCGTGTGTATCCTATAGGAGGTAACAATGTAGGTGAATACAAAGTATTAAGTTGCTTATTTGCAATTTCACGATCAACTAGATCTGATAAAGGAACGCACAAAAGGGCATGTGAAATGTGATGGGTAACTCTAGGCGAAGGCAGGGACGAAACAAACACGATAAGATACAACATAATAACAAATATGGATTCACAAAAAGAAATTTTATCAAGATTTATCCAAGCTGATTCTTCCAGAAAATGGATCATACCGTCAGAACAAAATATAAAGAGAAATTCGGTTCTGTGGAATTTTAGGCAGGTGGGAGAGCTTTAGCTTTATACTTATTGATACCGATTTTTTAGACCAAATTACAGATATCTGTCGACTTTATAATGAAAATTCTCCAAAAATCACTCATAATATTTGAACACGTTGAGATATTGATTATTCGGTATCTCAAAATACTTAGGAATCGGTGCTTAAAACACCATCAATCAATCATCCAGTAGAATTTTTCAGTAAAAAAGTTTTTTAAATCGTGGATGTTTTGAAAACTAAATAAGACATTCATTTGATTCATGTTGTAATCGTTTTCCGGAATTAAAACGCATTAGAAAATCTAAATCTAGAAACTTTGATTCTCAAATTTCTTCAAAAATTCAGTTAAGGCGAAAATTGTAAGTTGTAAGTCAAACAATAGTCAAATTCTGACTATACTTGATCTACTGTGATTACTTTCATTAATGAACACTCAGTATAAGGAATTTCTATGGGATGATTGATAGATTTTGAACCGCTGATTCCGGAAATCTACCCTAATCGGAATAGAAAATCATAGATTTTACTGTAAGGACGAAAATTCAACCAACGCATATTTGTGCTATTTCTCTCAGATAGAGAACTCCATCTAAGGTTTTCACGTGTATAAGTACTTATACATAGAATCGAATTGAGACCGATATCTCAATTCGATGAAAAATACGTCGATATTGCACATTCTAACTTTGAAGAAAGACTTCCGATCGACATTTTTCGTACGATCTTTCTTATACTTATTCGCCGTATAGATGATGACGCAATTTCCAGCGGTAACCTTCTGGATCGGTCCGCGGATGCGAAATTTACGATTAATATGTAAATCGCCGGTAATACCGGCAGCTCTTCATCGTAAAAGCCCACGGTTTGAATCGAATAAAAAATTATCACTCGATAAAAGCGACAGGCAACGAAATTGTAAAGTGCGGCGAGCGGCCGATTCCGTCAGCGGGACGCTGATGATGGTGCGAGCGTGCCCCAGCGGCGGGTCCGACACGACCCGACGGCCCTTTCGACTATTTATACCCGAAGAACACGGCATCCAACCCCCGCTCACAACCGACCCGAAAAAATTCGGCTCAGGGCGAAAAGGGGGAAACGGATCGCCCGGCATAAAACTTATACGTGTAATAACATTACTTTAATAGCCGAGAGATCAGATAAACAAACGCGACCCATTCAATCTCTTTCTCGGGTCCTTTTTTCCCCGAGTTAAAACGTCTTTAGAAAGCGGCGGGGCCAATCAAAGGCGTTCACGTCAAACGCGCCCGGTTGACGGTGACGAAGACGACGGCATCCGCCGCCAACGGCAAACGACGTCGATACTTTTTATCGATGACGATGGTAAAATCGACGAACGCGACCGCTCTCTCGGTCGCTTACACAACATCTCGCACTGGAAACGGATTATAATACGAACGGGGCAATCATCTTGCACGGACGTGTCCGGAGTCTCAAGTGTTTGTACTCTCAATTGGTGCAGAATTGCGATGTTGACTTCACATTATCATTCCCCACATCCTGTGATGTGTTATGCCTCGGCTCGTTCGTCCCGATAATAAAGGCTGATTAATTTTGAAGTGAGGAACTAACTAGGAATTTAAGCGTTGTCAGGTTTTGCCAGGGTTTTGTTACTAAATTAATCAAAATAACACAGAGAGTTTGACATGTCTCTGAAATAACATGAATAGTTGGCCGTTGGCAAAATTACGGAGACATCAAAAAAATTCTTCATAAAGGGAGGCTATGATAATCGTTCTGTCTCTATCCTTTTAGTAGCTTTCAGATGAGACAGAATGATATACACACTTATGAAGAATTTTTATGATGTCTCTGTATAAAACTTTAGAACATTTTATATTTTGACATGGATTATACAAAAATGACGGGAAAACTAGCTAACCCAACTCACAGCAAACTTCAGGGTACTAAAAAGTCACTGTTACAAAGCAAAAGTCACTAAAACTCGAAAATCTAGTTCCTCACTACAAAGTTACCACTATACTTTGAATAATAAAATGTACACGAACGACCGAGAGGACTAAACACGTGTAGAAGTCCAGTCTTATTGTTAGGTTATATTTTGGCACTCTTCTTTTACGGTTTAGGGAATTTCGTGATGAGGACGAGGTGATCGATCTTTTCTGTCTTTTACGGATGACGATTCCGTTGCCACCACTCGTGTAGTACAGGTGATATATCAAAAACGTCGCTTTTATCTCTCGTTTAAAAACATTTTCGAAATTCTCGAATCTACCCGGTTTTCAAAACTTTCGACCCGCGATAATTACATTCACTCGCACCGGTACGCCCACAAAAACGACCGAATTTGAATACAATAATGCTTGTGTACACAATACATGAGAAAATACAAGAGATCTCGAAAATTGATCGATCGGCTTATTATAAAATTCGAGTCGACGCACACGGGAGAGTCGTGAGAACGGGCAAAAAACGCGATGTTTATCGGCGATTTTCCTATTCACGTATGGCGAAAAACTCTCGTCATGCTGGGCCTTTCTGCGATCGGGAATATCAAGCGGGTAGCTAAAACGCTTGTTGTGATTTCGCCCTGTGTGATATCCGGCGTAATGACTCGGATCGACAATGGCCGGGAGTTTTCGGCACAGCGGGTCATCTCGTGTACCTTGTGAGTATAAAGCCGTGCTTTTTTCCCTTCGAAAAGGACACTCGACCGATAGTCGAATTGCTTTTATCAACAACGTGACTTTTATTGTAGTTATTAGGTGAGTCACGAGAACAAGGCACGTCAACATTTACTTAATGTCTAATTGACCCGCAGGCCAACAGGCCCAAGGCGGCACCTACACACGAATCCCACACCGAACGGAGAAAATAAAAATCCCTGAAGTATCCACCCTGAATGAATTCGATTCTTCCGATACATAATTCGATCTAAAAGCGGGACTCTTATTGTACTGATGATGATAATTACGGTCGTTATTGAGGAGACTGGGTAGTTGGAGCGTTTTTATTAGGTCGTACAAGAATTAAGCCCATCAGTTAATAAATAAATAAGTCCCTGGCGTGTAATTGGGCGTAGGTAGCGCCGGCATATGGGAATGTGTCTATCTGTCAGAGGTCAATATTTGTACACAATGTGACCCACACGTCGTTTCCGTGGGATTCTGGTCGCGTCTTTGCGCCCGTATAAACCATTTAAAACTCCCCCCGCGCGCGTTTATAAATAAACGTTCGATACGGCTCGAGGACGACGAATAAGAAAAGGACGGATTTGTATTATAATGCGGACGGAATGGCGCGGAGGGACGGACGCGGGGGAAAAAGTGAAGAGATGTCGTCCTCACTGTTCGCTTTAATGAGGTGTCGGATTATGAATATTAGTCCGGTCGACGGATTTCAAGCTGTTGTGACGAGAGGAGAGGACACCTGCAGCCCCATACACATCATACCGTCGGCCTACACTATTTATAACTCCACACGATTTTTTGGTTTTTGATAATTCTTTGAAGATTTTGCAGAGTTAAAGGTTGACAGTGGTTCGAAAAAAACGTAATAAAAAAAATACTCTGTCCACTCTAAATTAAACTTTGTCAAATTTTGGTTCAGTCGATAGTGGAACTCTCAACTTTTCAGTCAAGTTCTCACACTTTTCGTCATAATTCTTAGTGAAATACGTAACAATCAAAATATATGAGAAATTAGCTACAAACTCAGAGAAATTCCCTTATCAATTCTCAAGATTTTCATTACTTTAAGGTTTAATGTGTTTCCGCATAAAAACTAGATGAAATCTCATGTTAAATTTGAAGATGTCTCTCACTAATACAACAAATTCTCTAATAAATGAGTTAAAACACTGTGAAACTGTCTCCAATCCAACATACAATTTGTAAAATCACATTTTATCAACTTTAATATTTAGTAAAAAAATCACCAAGTTCAATTTGTTAAAATTTACTGATTGTTTCAAGTGGACTAATAAGTACCGTTGTATATCCTGATTTTCAGTAAAAATTTAAACGGAATTTCGAAAAGTGCAGATTGAAATTCTTGTTGATTATTCAAAATTACAGTTGCCACATGGGTTTCCGAAAAAAAAAAAACGAGGCAGCCAACCTAACGGTGCAAAATGAACTAAAATGGGATATTCCGCACTTTCGAAGATTTCGACGGTTGTGAGGATGTCTTTCGGCAAAGTTTAATCTGTTAAAATTCACTGAATATCACAAGTGGACCTATGTTGCCTCATTTTTCAGTTAACTTTCGAGCGATTTCGCAACGAACTAATAATAATGAATAACAATGAAAGGGCCGACCTCAAAAGTACATCGATATTTTTACAAATTGTTTGGGGCATTATTGTGTCACAACAATAGAAATCCCGCCGAGCCATTGCGACGAATCCCCGACTTTACCCGGTCGCTTTCGACCACGAATCGCCTGGTCCTTTGTGGATTGAGGGGTTAACTACCCTGATGGCAATACACGGAGAGCGTGGTGGTGGTGGCTGGTGGTGCTTGAGCGCAGCTGCCAAATCCTGCTATTTATTAAACATACGTGTTAATCTCGGGCATGTACCACCATAAAACCGTCCGATGCGGTCCCCATGGAAAAGGATCGTGAGGATAATGAGATGAGTGATTTGTAACTATGTGGAGGGCCACGGGATATATAATAACGCCCATTATCGCACGGCTTTTGTGATAATTCCGTCGAGCGGCATCGTGATTTCCGGCGAATAACTCGCAGAATCGACCAAAATCCGTCCGGATTGATCGGATCAGAGATCGAAGTTGTTGCAAATGATTCGGTCAGGTAAAACGTGTTCTCACCGCCGTGACAAAGCTGCGAAACCGCCGCCACGGATCTACGCAATAGAGGGGTGCGACCTTATGTCGACATCGGGGTGCGCGCATGTAAAACATCCCCAAATAAGACATCTCGCCCGATGTGTCGTGTTTTGTGTTCGGGGTGGCTAGGCCTCGAATAAAATATTTCATAAATCATCTTTAGGGACCTTTTGTGGTGGCCTCCACCGTAACGGATAAATTGGTTCACGCCGTAACACCGCGCACCTACCATCAGGGGCCTGTTGCCCAACTTTACTAGGATTAGTATCATTGTAAAGGTCGCGTTCAGACACTACCATATCCGAAATATTAAGTTTAGATTTGATTAATTACCTGTTAATTACAGGTAAGACTTAGTGATTCATCCATATTTTCAATTTTTATAAAATTGCAGTGATATTTTTTGAACGAGTATAGGCGCTGAATTCCATGTTAGTTTTCACGGTTTTCACGGTTGAATTTATTCCTTTTTGAGTCACGTCGGCAGCAAAAACGTCGAATTATCAATCGGTTTCTGGACGCAACCTTTACAATTACTATCTTAGTAAAATTTCAAACACGGCTCAATAATTGACGATTTTTACATTATCGAATCGAGATCGTCCGTAACGAGTCGTGCGTCCCTTTCGAGCGTCGGGCTGAGTGGCTTATTAAATGTTTATTTAAACTCAGACACGTGCCTTTTGTTCCTGGATAGTTTTCGGTCCGATTTGCGAGGATCAAAAACGTGACCGAACAAAGGACTCGACAATAGGAAGCGCCCCATCGTCGAGAGGACTCTCTTTCGACGACGATAATGTTACACTGAACGAAATTTAATTTCGACTGATCCTAGCAGAGGCTACACACTTGTATCAAAAGTCCTCACGATACGGAAACGATAATAATAACGGCGGGATTTTCGTGGAAACCGTTTCGCTTTCCCAAGAGCCGGAGCGGAGCGGAAATGTTCGATTTGCTTACGTGTTTGCGTTTTCAAAGGAATTAAAATATTTATTGACAGTAACCGGGTGTGGTATCTTTGATGGTTTCTTGTTCGGCTAAGTGTTTATAGCGCGCCAAAATAATCCTCGCTTCCCTCAAACGTTTCCCTGTTTGTTTATTTGAAGATAAAAGACTTAATCGGCGTTTTAAAGTAATCAAACACGCCATCCTTCATTTCTGACCGCGCGCGCGAGTATTATTATCGCTCCTCTGATGCGGGCGATATGCGGACCGATTTTTCTAAAAGGATCTCGTCGTCGTCGTCATCTCCGTGGAATATATCGACACGGACAGGTCGGACAGGACGGATATGATAGTGGTGTGCCTTCTGAGATGCGTAAAATACTGCGTTCCGCCACATAATTGACAGCCATAACGGGGCGGCTGATCGTATCTACAAAACGGAGACCGGCGATGCTACCCGTAATTCGTATAAATATTTTAGGTCGTGGCGATATTAATTAATTCGATTTATTTGGAGCGATCAAGCTCCACCGCACCGAATTCCGGACGATATTTACAATCTCTACGACCCAAATTTCCACACAAGAAATGAAATAATAACAGTCTATTCATGTTTCAGCGAAAGCTCATCGAAAAAACGCTCGTATTATTTTACGCCTTCAGGTACGGAACTGAACTTATGGTAATCGAAAAAATTGGTACCTAGGCAGGGAAAATAATCCGGAAGTGTAAAAATTTAAAAATTCAGACTTTTCGAAATTACGCTCGAAATTTAACTGAAATAAGTGGATTTCAGCAGATTGAACTTTCATTGAATATGTATTAAAGTTGACATAAGATTTCAGATTTCACATAGTTTTCAAACCTTATACAGTAATACTTGGAAAGACTGAGAATTGCCAAGATTCTTTTTATAAGCTCATTTCTCATATATTTTATAAGTTTACGTATTAAGTATTAAGAATTAAGTATGTATGATGAAAAGTAGATGGCTAGAAAATTGAAAAACCACTTATTGACTTTATATGATCCAAAATTTGACAAAGCTTATTAAGTTGAGTATTTTAAATATACCTAATTTGGTATTCTGTAATTGTATTTTGTAAGAAAATCGGGTGGACGGGCAAAAATTTCACAAACAAATTGAAAAATATTCTGATTATAAGAAAAAGAATAAAGTTATCGACCTATTTCCTGAAAATATCGATTCTCCAGGTCAAAATACATCAAGAAATGCTTTACAACGGTTAAAAATCTTCAATTAAATTTTCTATGATTTTTGAAACTGGTGATCTCAAAATTGCTTGTATAATTTTCGAACGTGTCAACGAATTGATCTGATTCTTGCGACCTTCGATTTCCCTACTCAAAGTACGTGAAAAAAGTTATCTGAAACATTCAAAAACACCTGACTTATTTACTGAAAGTAAAAAAAATTGCGAATTTTTCTATTCCTAATGAAGTGTATAAAAGATGAAGTACCCGAATCGATAGATTTTGAACCTCTGATTACGTGAATGTACGGTTATTAATGTCTAAAGTTACAGGTTTTAGGTAGCACCAATTTGAAGAAAACATCGCAATTTCCCACATTTTCATCTCCAAAATCTAAACGAATCGAAATAACGAAATGAATGCAACACCATGTGAAAGAGAAGACTTCAAGCGACACGGCGAATATTCTCGCACCGCCGTAAGCGCAACGTAACCGTAAGAAATCCCCCGCTGCAGCTAATTAAGAATTTCGTCTGTGCCATATTTATAACGATGGCGATGACGATGATGATGGTGTACGTTTGAGCCGGCGATTGGGCCCAATAATAACTCCTTTTTGTGTTTAAAATAATAATGAGGACCATCTCATGTCGCGGTTTCGGTCGGCTTGCGCCTTTAATTACAGGTTGGCGCGCCCGATTGTAACCGTCCGTAATGAAGGGGTACGTGTGTATAACACGTACGCCCGTGTTATAACACAGGGACCGCGCGTCGAGCTTCCTGGAGATCTTTGAAGAACATGACTCGGCACAAACGTTGTTGTAAGACAACACAATGCGAACGCCGGCCAAATTGGAGGGCCCCGGCGGAAACGATTCCGCCATCATCACATCATCGCCGCCGTAATCATCACCATCGGCCGTGATTAACGCCAATCACCCACCTCTGTTTCAACACCTTTATTCACACACATCAGAAATCGCGGTAATTGCGAGAGGAACGCGAGGAAAAATTCCGGACCCGGATAATTGCTGTGGGGCGAATCTGCCTTCTCGACAGGATCGCGTCACATCGGCTGACGTCTGGATGAGGCGCCGATTGGCTTTATCGGTGCAGAAGGGCGTCCCTGATGGCGTCGCGGTTTTCGCTGCGAGTCGAGACTCCCTATGCGACACCCGGTCTCCGTCACCAAACAAACAATGGGGTGAAATACAGATTTTCATAAGTAAAATGAGCATCGTGTAGTGATAAAATGTTACCAACATTTTCGTCTAAGAATGTGCTGATTCTGGGACACCCCGTATGCGAGATGCGTAAGCTCGTTGACGTTTCGAGCGTTGTCGGTGCAATATTGAGTCAGGCCGTGCGAGGGAGGGAATTTTTCGAAAAAGGGCCATTAATCAAGCGGCAAAGCGCCAAAATAGAGCCGAAGCTGGGCGGAGCGGTCTTTATTCGAGCGGCGACTACAAAGTCCTCAGGGTCACCATCGCACACGGTAGCCTTTTCGAGAACTTTGATGTCTCCATATAGGACCGTCGCCGATATCCAAACGACACAACAGCACGCAGAAAACCAGAAGAAAGGCCGTGGACTTGAATTAACTTTGTGGACGTTTCGGTTTGCCGCCGACTTTTCCAGGTAAAAAATCCGACCACCCCTCGACTGCTCTCGCTATTATTCCGGACTTTTGTGTCTCATTTTATACGGCCGGGAAAAGTTTTGATCGTCCCGTTCGGCGTAATCTGCTTATGTCACCGGACTCGTCAAAACCTCTTTCTTCGGACCGTCCAGTTGATGGAAATTAGAGGAGCGGGTCTCGCTTTCTGTCGATGATTACGATTAGGCCGGTAGTCTTGGTCGCGTCGTGGAGGTCCTTTAAGCTCCTTATCCGCCCTCTCCTTGTGTACCGAAAGAGCAGCGCTTAGGCCGAGGTCCGTCCGCAGTCTTGTAATCCCTTTTGCGCCCTCGGTGATGATGCCCGCGATCGTAAACATATTTGGGTGGAGGTTTCCAATTTTCGACAACCCGACCGAAGATTATCGTCGAGCTTAAGCCGGTTGACTCCCCAAATAACCCTCCCAGACGACGTGCCCACTTTCCAGAATAGGGTAATACTTATTTTGTAGTGATTTTATTAGAATTAAGTAAATATTCCAATTTGAACTACAAGTAGACTTTAATTTGCATTGAAAATATATATCCTAGTCGTAACTTTGTAGTGAGTAATTAGATTTTGAAGTTTTAGTAACTTTTGCTCTGTAACACCGACTTTTTACCCTGAAGTTTGCTGTGAGTTGAGCTTTTAAAAGTTGGGTTAGCTATTTTTTCTGTCATTTTTGAATAACTTTGAATTTTCACCTATTCGAACGTATTCAGTCCTCTGTTCAATGAAATAACTTCATCTCTATATTTTTCTGTTTGCTTCAAGTTCAAATTCCGTAAAAACATTTCTCCTAAACTGTTTCTCAAGATTATCCGGAAAAATCGAGGGAAAAACTATGCCACAAGTGCCTGTAATCAGTGTAATCTAATTTTTTCATTATTTTCTACTTTCCTGTAATGCAGTGATGTGCCTTTTCTTTCGTTGTGTTGTTCCACCTTGTTTTATTGAGGATATTTGAAAATTATTAGAAATTAGTTCGTTTTGGCAAGGATTTAAATGACAATCCATGTCAAAATCTAATATTTTCTGAAGTTTTATATTTTTGCCAACAGCCAACTATTCATTTTATTTAGATTTATTTAGTTACAAAACCGAGTTAGTTACTCATTACAAAGCTAATCTGCCTGTAGTAAATAAAAGGAAAAATCGGGTATCTCTTTTTGCTTAACTTGAACTACCTCTAGATTGAGAACTGTTGAGGCCTCGAGAAGAATTGTCTTAGAATCTTGTCAGGTATCCATCATCACCGGAACATGCGGTGATTCTGGGACACCCTGTATACGGCAAAGGAAAAAATCGCTTATTTAGGTTTAGGTTGCCCGCTACAATATTTCCTGTTTCCGATGGGGCTCGAGTTTTTCGCCACAAAAGCAACCCATCACCGTTCCCGGCACTCGACTATCGCGCAAAACAAAGCCTCTTTCATTTTCCTTGCATCACAATCCCGGCACAAAGTCGAGTGGATACCGTCTCGAAAACGTGATGAATAAACGGCGTTATCGCGGGCCGTGTCTCGAACAAAAGCCCGATCCCGTCGATTAGCTCCGTTCCTTTTGACGCGCATACAGTTTTCCGAATTATTTCCAGTCGTAAATACATCAGCGTTTCGTCTTTTTCCCTCAAAACTAATCGCGATGGGCGTGAAGATGCCACCGATCGTTCCCATTATAACAGTTTTGTGTCTTTCCGGTATTGATGGCCCGCTTTTGACTCGGTCGCTCGGGACTTATGCCCAGTTCAGCGCGTCCCATTTCAGCGCGCGTCTGAATTCTTCCCATTTCAGCGCGTCTTGACCCAGGTAAACACCAGCAAGTCCCATTTCAGCGCGTCTATTTCAGGTATCCCTTCGTAAAGACCTCCAAGCACATACAATGTGACCTTTACATACCTACCTAACAGTGGTCGCAAGTATTGCGATAATTTTTTAAAATTATTTTTAGTTCGTCTTTTCTGGAAAAGTATCTAGTATCACACAACTAGGGGAGCAGTCGATACAATTTCAACCGATCTCGCGGAATTGTCCACATAGAGAGATGTTTCTGTTAGATCAGGGATGAAGGTGTAATAAGTATCGCGACCGTTGATTAAAAAAGACCAACTTTGCACAGCACATAATACAAAAGCTTGGCATACCTCACCTTTTGAAGTATATAAAAATTGAATATTAGAAGAATGATCTCTCGATTGCTCCATGATCATCAAAAAAGTCAATTGTTCACAGTGTGGCCTCAAAATTTTGCACTTGCACAAATGTCCGAACTTCTACACCAAGGAGGGTTTCGTTTGAACTGTGGCGATCGAAGACTCCATCCACTTTTTGATTTTATTATTATTATTGTTATTATTGTTATTTATATTTGGTTGAAACCGTATACTCACATCTGCCACTTTCTAATTTCGGCATCTTTTGAAGTCCTTTGGATACCTTTTGAACATTTATCTGCTATTATTGCATGACCTTTTTCATTCTTCCAATTTTTTTTTGTCACGTACACCTTTTCCCTACTTTTATTACTTATTCTACTCTCATTTCTAAATTTCATCTTTCTTACCAGATCGTCTCGTACCATAGATAAAATGAGAAGAAATTATATTGATTGGTTGCGAAGGTGTGTGATACTAGATACTTTTTCAGAAAAGTATGACGAACTAGATATAAACTATGATATAAATAATTAATATACCTAGCCTACTTACTTCCTAAAAAATTAATCGCAATACTTGCGACAACTGTTAGGTGGGTATGTACTTGTAAAGGGCACATTGTAGGTGCTTGGAGGTCTTTACGAAAGGTTACCTGAAAGAGACGCGCTGAAATGGGACTTGCTGGCGTCTACCTGGGTCAAGACGCGCTGAAATGGGAAGAATTTGGACGCGCGCTGAAATGGGACGCGCTGAACTGGGAGCACACCTCGCTCGGTGCACCTCGGGGAGAGCTACTTGTCCCATCACCCGGTACAAAAGGTTTGAACGATGGGACCCAGCGGGACCATCACAGCCACCGGGGGGCACCAACCCTCTTGTTCGCCAAAACTAAAAGACACCAACACGAGGCAGAAACCCGCATTCTTGACTTCCTCACGATAATTCACGAGATTCAACGAACTCTCGACGACGATCGACGGATTTAAACGAGTCAGCTGCTCGATCGGGCGGTGATGAAGAAACTCGGAGATTTTCGAATTATAACACGGGCAGATGTTTTGATAGGGCCCGCGTAAAAGTAATTAAGACGTGTATACGGGTCGCCGTTCCGCGGTGAATTAGTGTCGAGGAGAGGCCGCATTCGTCGTTATTTACGCATGCAAACCGTTAATTAGTTTATACCTGAATAAGAGCCGCCGCCGCTTCGTTCGGCTCCTCTCCGGTATACAAACATTTTATTTTTATTTTAATAAATTGATACGCGGCGAATTTGAATATTTAACGCGGCGTGTATGTTAAACAACCAACAAATTACCGACGTTAACGTCCCCGGTTCTTAATAAAGGCCCCAATTTACAACCGACACGTTAATATAGTTATCCTTTTTATCGGTCTCGGGCCGACAAAAACGCCGAAAACGCCATAAATACGCATTAACGGTACCCGGAGATGATTGCCCATTGTCACTTGGGCACTTGAGGAATCAAATTTCTCGGATAATTTCACTCCGCGCGAGATCAAACGGACCGACAAGACGAATATACATAATTACGTAAACAAACATCTCTCTCTCCTCCAGATGAGATTATCTCATCTGCGATCTGTGTACAAAACAGACCCTTTTTTCCCCCCATTCCTAATTGTCTGTCGAATGTCATTACCCCGAAGAATGAGAATGCGTGATGCCGGACGAGGAGATCTTCTCGGAAGTATAGGCGACTTTCGAGGGTTGTAAATAATTCAAAGTGAAATTGCTTTACGGTATAACGTGTTACCAACCGAGAGGCATTGAGACGCTACCGGTCTCCCAGAGAGGCACCACAATATGACCATAAAGTCTGAACGGGATCCGGGCCGGAGGAATTTTACAATCCGGAAAATTTCACATAATGTTTTTACTGGTATTTTGTCAGGTAGACATTGGGACACCATTATCGGCCGTAATGGACGACTTTCGAACAGCGGACGAGATCTCCATTATATGGCGAATTCCACGAGACCGAGCCAGATGCCCAAATCTAATGGTGAGAGGACCTTAAGGCTACGGAACGGAAAATGTTCAGGAAATGCGGGAATCTCATTGGTCGAAGTGGTTCGGCGTGAGCGCCTCGCGTTTTCGATGGATTATTTCGGTGTTTTTCCCGGATTATCGCCCAGATATGAAACAGTGCACACAAAGGAGAGGCTCTCGATGTAATAATGAGCACGTAGGCCGGACCCGATAGGTCTCCGTGCGGTTCACGCCATTGGTTGCGACAAAATACAAACACGGAGAGAGGCGTAGTTTCTGCTTTATATTACCGCATCGCGGACCCACCCTGAGAGAGTAAAAGCACAGCGCGGCCCGAAAGTCCACATTATACACCCGGGAGCGACCGAATCGCACACCGAACCCACCAGAAGAAAAAGTAAGTGGACCTAGAAAAAACCATTATCGACCCACTTACGAAACTTGCGCAATTCCTCAGTCTCGCCCGATCGAGTTGTTCGTTTAATTAAAATTTCGTTCTGTTGTCTGAAAATATGTCAATAATTAAAACGCTTTACGACACTTTAATGCGATCAATAAAAACGATATTAATATTCGCCACTAATCCGGGCAGTTTAATACTTTCCAATTTCGAAATGTCACAATCAATAACGTTTATAATTCATCAATCCATTCTTCGTTATTTATAAAACGTTACCTACGTCATGTCCACATCATTCATACGGGATAGGCATGGGTGCATCGTCCCAAGGATATGAATTATTGAATATTTTGTGGATTATTCGTCGAATTAAGGGTGGACTGGAGGAAATTCGTGAAAAGGGATCGCGGTATTTATTTGTATTTTCCGCTCCCCGTGAGATTCGCCCATCTGGCTTACGGTTATAATAGGTCGCGTACCGCACATTTACGGTTCGGTCTGCGATCATCCCCCATGAATATTTCAGCGGCTGATTGCTGGCCTCTGACCGCAACAACTCGACGTAACAAATACTAAAACACGATCGGGGCGGACTAAATCGACCGGCACCACTATACAACCATCGATAATTCATCGATATAATAAGAAACGACAGCGGGTCCCCCTGTAATGATACCGTCGTCGATATTACAGAGCGCAATTAGAATAATCGGACGATGGAAGAAAAGACGGTTTTATTCCGATTCCGACGGCGATGCCTGAAAGGCTCTGAAAGACCGAAAGAGAGATGATGGTTTCGGTATCGTGTCCGCTTCATATTAACGCGGTGTTAACACGTCTTCTGCATCGCACCCACCTGCTGGGGCCGAAAGCCCCCTGCGGCACGTCGCCCGACCACCAAACTGTTATTCCGGTAAAGACCGAAAGCGACACGCTCGATTAGGCCAATTAAAATAACGCACCACCCATATGGGCACATCTACGAATTATCGCTCCTCTCTCGATTTCGTTATACGACGGGATTATTATTATAAAGCACTGTAACTTTGTAGTGAGGAACTAGATTTTGGAGTTTTAGTGACTTTTGCTTTGTAACAGTGACTTTTTTGCTCTGAAGATTGCTCTGCTGTGAGTTGAGCTTTTAAAAGTTGGGTTAGCTTCTTCTGGCATTTTCTGGAATTTTCACTTATTAAATTGGAAATTATCAAATGAGATAACTTACATCTCTAGATTTTCTGCTGTACCTATTCAAATTTTTTCATTATTTTCTACTTCCCTTCAAGTAAAATCCATGTCGATTGACGGAATCCTTTAATTATGTGAGAGAGACAACATGCTCTGCCTGTAGGGGATTTTCGGTTTATACGGTGCGATCGAGAAAATTTTACATAAAGGGAGGCTGTGAGCTGTGACTATCATTCTGTCTCATTTGAAAACTATTAAAAGGGTATAGAGAGAATGATAGTCACAGCATCCCCTTATGTGAAATTTTCTCGATCGCTCTGTACTTACTTCCAGTATAACCAACTGGTTTCCTTTAGTGACAAAAGTTTTTTCAATCCAAAAGTCATAACACTTTGTAAGAGTATTTGTCAGTTTTGTCACCAAAAAAGTAGTGATGGCTAACCTGACAAAACCCTGGCGAAACCTAACAGCTCTTAAATTCCTAGTTAGTTCCTCACTACAAAGTTAATCCGCCTTTACCTACCGTTCGGTCGGGTCGTCGGGTGATGTAGTGGCGGTTTGTGTTTATGGAATGCGAAATAATAAAAATCGACCGTCGGATTTAATATAATAATAACAAATAAAAACTGTTGGGAACTGCAGCGCAAGTCTAGATTGAAGTGTCAATTTCCAACGGCGATTCATACGAATGTTCGGAATAAAAGCAAATAGTCGCGGATCGAGGATCGCTTGCATTTTTCGATCGAGTCTCGACTTCCACTAACCGCGCACTCAATTATGCGAACGTGTATAACCGACCTCTCTTAAAGAAAAGCGTTTTCGTGAAATTCGGTGCCGTTTTTACCGATCTACCTGCCGATAAAGACGCATCTTTGTATCGCACGGCGCATCACCGGAGAGAAGAGAGCGGATTTATCTTTCGGTGCTCATGATGTCGAACTTTATACTTTATCGTCGATCATATCGAATTCTATTAATCGGGGTCGCCCTCTTTTATCTGATCCGTTTACTTCTCTTGTGTGGCGTTGCCGAGCTATTAGGCTCGTATTGTGATCACTTTTTATGGGGTTTTGTTATTTAAGACCCAAAGAGTGCGCCGCGCGATATAATGCGAACCGTGATTCGACCGATCCTCGGCCACTTTTCGGTCTTTTCCCAACTGTAAAACGCAAGTAAGGCGGAAAATCATTAATCTCAATTAGATCCGAACGAGAGGGGCTTCTGTCCGATTGTTTGCGCCCGCTATTACAATTGACGGGCTTCTTCTCGCTCCCAACACAAAACAACAACACCGACCGAGCCAATTAATTCTAACAAGACATGGAGAGACGGCGTGGGCGTTTAACTGTAGGGCGAAATGTTGGGCCGCCCTGTATCTGGTGAGCCGTATAAGGCCGGGAGAGAAACAGAGCCGAAGAACGTTGACAGCGCGCCGGAGATCTGAAGATAATATATAAAGAGATCAGCGATCGGTTAAAAGCGGCAACTACAGGTTTATTTACGGCAAAAAGAAACGTCGCCGCTTAATGTGGCCGCGTACTTTTATATGCTAAATCATACGCGAGGACTCGAGGAGAGAGAGGATGCGGACGTCGCGGTCGTCGGCGGCCGACTTCATCATCGTGATGGGAGAAGAAGAACTTTGAGGTATTCGGTTTCAAAAAGTTGTTTAGGATTTTCGTCATTTTCTCGGGTTGAATTTCCATAAATTCGATTCGTTCTGCGGGGTCGAGGGCCTTTTCTTTCGACGATGTGGGGACCGAAATGAAGTCGTCGTATGGGCAACGGGTGAGAACCGGAGAGCCCCGGCCGGCCGATAAATTACAATTATCTGCTCGTATGGTGAATGGGCGCTCAAAGAGAGCGAGACAGCCGACCGGCTAAACAACGACTTTATTAGCGGCCGCAAAGGAAACGCCGATGACGCCCAAAGACATCCTGAAAACCGACGAAATCCCTGAAAGTTGATATACTCTTTCCAAGATAAACTGAACATCACGTGACCTAAGTTGCTAAGCAAAATTTAATTGAAAAGCATTGCTAACCATTGACTAATGACAGGTATTTGTCAGGTACTTTGGGGGTCACGTGATGACCAGTTTATCTTGGAAAGAGTATATACCATTTTTATTTAGTTTATTTCGCGCTATTCGTTTGGCAATCCCGATTTTTTTTTTCAGAAACCCATAAGTTTTGATAAAAGGTCTTATTATTTAAGAACTGATCTCTAGATTTATAAGACAAATTCAACTAAAAAACAAGGCTATTTATTATTTATTTATTTTTTTCAATACCTAAGGGTCGAGAGACATCCTGAAAACTGCCAAAATCACCAAAAGTGGATATCCCATTTTTATTTAGTTTATTTTGCGTCGTTAGGTTGGCAACCGTGATTTTGTTTTCAGAAACCCACATGGCAACCCCAATTTTGAATAATCAACAAGAATTTCAACCTGCACCGTTGCTCACACTGCTCACTGGATTTATAAGTAGTGAAAATCCTCATGCAAAATTCATAAGAAGTTTTCTCTGAATTTGTAGCTCATATATTTTACCAACAATTTGTATTTTCTTCGTGATTTTCTACCAGCTAATGGCATTTAATAAAAAAAAATCAGTGTGCCATTTGTGAAATCGGAGCATTAGAAAGGTTGTTATCCTGTATGCTGCCGATGATGGCACTGTGTAAATATGCGCCGTGGATGAGATGGCCCGTTTCGCATTTTGAGATCACATTCGATAATGAAACACAATGTTATACATGTTGGGTTCAGTTGAAGTTTATCGAGATCGCCGCTTTGGATAAAAACGGTTGATGCGAGAGATGTGCAAGAGAAATTAAGGAATGTCTTGATGGATGGCCCTTCTGTTTTAAGTCGGGGGGCCCGCGATGCATTTATATTTGACGACGATAATAATAATAACAGGAGACCGAGTATAGAGAGATGGATGCGTTCCGGTGGTATTCGTGAAGTTATCGACTCGGCCTATCGCAATAAATTACGTAATTATTGCTAGAGCCGGGCGAATTATTGTTGTTACATCGGAGTTATGCATAATGGACGTCGGGTCCGGCGGTGAAAACGGCGGCTTTTTCGGTTGATATTTATGAGATGTTGAAGCGTTCGGCACTGATGAGAGGTGAAAAGGGTCACATTTATATTATCGTGCACGTATACGGTTATACCTATATTATTTCGACGGGAGAGAGAGGATTAAAACGTGAAATCGTTAATAAAAAATTCAACGCGTTATAAGAAGCGCACATCTGGCGGCCTCTTTGACTGTCACTCAATTGTTAAAAGATCCATATAAATAGTTACCTGATCGTCGGCGAGGTGTGGGCACGAGAGAGAGATAAATAGCCCCATGCCCAAATAATAATCTCGTATATGGAGAAAACCGTACCAGGACCGGGCCCGCATCAAGCCTCAATAAAACCCGGGACTGGACAACTCCAAAGGGGCCCTAAGTCAAATCAAACAAAAAACGCATTTTTTTCAGGAAATTTTCATAAAACCATGAAATATGGTATTCAGCAAATTTAACTCCACATTTTTGTCGTTTTCGGAAATTGATTCAGTCGTAACTAGATTTTGAAGTTTTAGTAACTTTTGGTCTGTAACACTGACTTTTTACCCTGAAGTTTGCTGTGAGTTGGGCTTTTAAAAGTTGGGTTAGCTATTTTTTCTGTCATTTTTCAATAACTTTGCATTTTCACCTATTCGAACGTATTCAGTCCTCTGTTCAATGAAATAACTTCATCTCTATATTTTTCTGTTTGCTTCAAGTTCAAATTCCGTTGAAACATTTCTCCTAAACTGTTTCTCAAGATTATCCGGAAAAATCGAGGGAAAAACTATGCCACAAGTGCCTGTAATCAGTGTAATCCAATTTTTTCATTATTTTCTACTTCCCTGTAATGCAGTGATGTGCCTTTTCTTTCGTTGTGTTGTTCCACCTTGTTTTATTGAGGATATTTGAAAATTATTAGAAATTAGTTCGTTTTGGCTCGGATTTAAATGACAATCCATGTCAAAATCTAAAATTTTCTGAAGTTTTATATTTTTGCCAACAGCCAACTATTCATTTTATTTAGATTTATTTAGTTACAAAACCATGACAAAACCCATAGAACAAAACCTAACAACTCTAAATTCCGAGTTAGTTACTCATTACAACGCTAATCTGCCTGTATACTCATTTTCGAAATTGGAAAATTTTGTTGATAACTGTTTTTCCGGGTTACCAAACAACCGAATGTAGAGAAACAGACTTGATTATATTACGTGAAAACCGTGAAAGCGAAACTGTCTAAAGTGCTTGTTCTTCTTCTTAAAGATATTTATGGTGAGGAGAATACGTCTGTAAAACTGTATTTTACGGCCTTGTTGCATAAAGTACCATTTCCCTTGTAAGTCACAGTAAAATGCGAATTTCTCTATGAGTATTGTGCATGTAACACTGAAAATCGCCCTTGATCCAGGCCTGCAGCGGCCTGAAAATTTGTATACAGGGTGGTTCGCGTCCGAGAGCCGGAGACTCTAAGGGCGATCGGACGACGAACCGGCCGGCGCCCGGTATGCGCTGCGGCCGAGGCCGATCGGATGACTCTCGGATTATCAATTCCATCGTCGACTACCTAATGGTCCGTCCGAAATGACGGGCCGGAAAATGGAAAACGGCCGAAACGGCCGGTAAAACAATGAGATTTCTTCTTGATGCGGCAAAGTGTCGGAGGCGGGCGGCCGATGTGATTAAAGGGCCCTTTGTGCGCCACCACCATAATAGCGCGACATTCGGTGTGCGCGGCGCGTCTCTCCTCTCAAAGCGCCTGAAAGGATTAAGCGTTTTTCAAAATACACGGACCGATCGGTGAATGGGAGCGGAACCGCCAACAAAGGCCCGAACGTAAGACGAGACATTAATCATTGGCGTAACCTTAGACGTATTATGGTCCCTTAAATGCACACCGTGTAAATATTTTATATATTGGCCTAATTCATTCACCAACATGGAGACATACAGATCGAAAAAGACGATGCTCTATAGAAGAAGAAGAGAAATCATCCCTAATATAGAAGTTTCCAAAAAAGTTTGCGCTCTGATAATTTCCATCAGGTGGATTTTACGGACGGGGGAATAAGAGGTGGATGTGGAATAAGGTGGGTAAGTGCGATGGCGTTGGTCTACATAATATAATGAAGTCATGATGGCCGCCTTGACGTCTCTCCTCGACATCACAAATAATACGATTAATATAAATGCAAACCGTGAACACGAATCCCCTTCCGGTCCCTTTTCAGCTGTCGACGGTGTTACCGCAGACCTGTAATTTACACCGAAATCCGCCATTGTCGGACGAAAATCGAACGACAATGAAACGTCACCCGTATGTGTTTACACAATCATAATAACGAAGCCCCATCGTTGTTTACACGCCGTACTTTTTTCGCTAATGTAATTAAAACGTCTAAATAATTGGACCTCTCTCGTCCTTCTTCTTCTATGCAGAAAATCGGACCTCTCGAAATCCGAAATGGTAAAAGTAATCCGATTACTTTTTAAATGGACCTTCGTTTCGTTTCAAGTACGATCTTCAAAAACTGTATCATTCCGAGCGGTTGAACTTGATCGAGTGTCCCTTTTATATGGCGGAATAATGCGAGTGGAGGTAACTAAAGTCCGATTCGGTATTCATGCGGAGGTAGTGGAACGTGAAATATCCGAGAGACACTCGAAATTTCGCGTGAAATCTTCAAGGGATTAGTTTTCCCATAAAAGCCCCGGTTGGCTCGAGAGAAATCCCCGTTTCCTTATAAGCGCTAGAGGAAAAGGCATACGATCGTAAATTAGATAAGCCCGTTGGGCGTAAACCGACTCAATCACGCCCAATAACCGGCAAGAAACGCGGATAAAATGCAGAAAACCAGAATAATTTAAATACCGACTCGACTCGATCGACGGTTCCTCTTTTTGTGTGAATTTTTAATAGAGCTTTCCCTTGAGATCTCCGGTGAATGTGGTTCGGCATTATAGACTCCCTACTCCGTACAACACATTATGGCAACAAAACAACGGTCGGTTGTCATGTTATTACCGGTACATTCAAACAAATTAACCCTACAGTTAGCAGTACTTGGATGGAGGAGGCGAGGCGGTCGAGGATCGTGGGAGGATAACAGGTGAACGATTCAATGCTTCTGTTATTGCATTCATTATTCAATGTGATATAACACGAGATTATAAGGTGGACTTCCTTCGAGGCGACCTGATGCTTATTTCCACAGATTCATGCTCATTTTACTAAGAAAATGGAATTTTCTTCAGGAAAAGGAAAACTATCTTCATTTTACAATTATGAAACGAAATCATAAGCCAGAGACCTCTATTACGAAAACCGTGGAATCATCGGTACAGGAAAACGTATTCTAACTGCTTGTTGGGTGAATCGATAAATTGGTAAATACATTTTCTTTTCATGTAAAGTACAGAAGGATTGAGCTTTTAATAAAAGATAGGCAACCAACTATACACATGAGTTTCCCTACCATCTGGGATTTACCGGAAACTATAATTATTTGCTGCTTAATTACACTGAGCTTTTATCTGATTGATTCTACTTATAGAAATATAATTCAGGTTAATATAATTTTGAAATAAAAGCATAGAAATAAAACGATAAATACCTAAACTAATAGAGGAACTTGTTCAATTTTGCGATTAAGTACTTAAGTACTGACTTTTATATTAAGAAAAATGTTGTATTGTAAAATCGTGACCCATTATGTTTTATGCCATGAAACAGTGTCACTAGTGATGACCCTTACAAATTCTCCTTGGCGATGAAGAGCTTCCTGAATATTTAATAGGTAAAATATGAATAATACGACGTTGTATGAGCGATAAGGATACTTATTGTGTTAAAAGAAAAGCTCGCGCTTGCTTGCGCCCACATTATACTCATAAGGTAGAACCAGCTCCATGTAAAACGTATACGTGTTGTAATGTGTATTTTCTGTACCTACCAACTCAAACTACCCATAAATTTGTTTTGATAACTGATAGAAAGTTTTATTATATACATATACGCCGTACTTATATGAATAATATCGATTTTGCACTAATGAATAATTATATTATTCGTAATTATTTCAATGAGATATTATCTAAATTCCCTTAATCATCTACCGGGGTTGAATAATAAATTCCCAGACAAAAAAAGATGTACGAAAGACATTTATTTTATGTGGAAAATAAAAACATGTGTGTGATAAATTATTGAGGAGGTTTAATGATAGATTTCCTATAAATTTTTCCCGCTAATAGCGAACCTTTACCATGTCTAAATATGTGTGTAGTGATGAATAATGATTTACTGGTCATAGGTTGGTAAAAAAGCTTGCATGTTAATAAATATATGTATATGGGGTGGGCACAGATATACATATATGAACGCTTCAATTACCATTTTCAAGGGCAGAATAAAATTATTCCTATGATGGTTTGTAGGTATTTACCTAAAGAGATCGATATGTAAGTATGTATAGACAGTAAATTTGCTTATTCATACATGAGCTTCATCTACTCATAGATGTAAAATAATCAATTCTTAAAACAAGACATCAAAATTATTTTTAAAAACTGCAAAATTGCATAATTGCATAATTGTTACAGGAATTTTTCAGAGAGGTGAGTTTATTTGTAATTCTCCCAATCTGGGAGATTAAGTTTATTATTTAATAAGTAGGTAATAATTTAATAATAAAAATCTTGAATTAGTTTTTTGGAGATTATGATTAATGATGTAAATTGCATTCCCTTTGGGATTATTATTATAATGTAGCTCGGTAGTCTAGATAATGACACGTAATTTTGTGTATCTAGGTATTAAGGGCATGCGCTTACTCTTCAGTCTTCAGCGGCTAATTTTCGGTTTCAGCCATCAGTCTCTATTTCAGATCGCCAGCTTTAAGGTCGCCTCTTTTCACTGCTATAATTCAACTCGATTAAAAAATGCAGAGCGGTGTGAAAAAGAAATTCTGAATGGGTCTCATCGAGTTAATCACTTTAGGTTTGTGTCTCAATGCCACCAATTGTCCTGCAGATAATGAGACTCTAGGTAAACTCCATTATAAAATTAATTGTGCCTAATTGTTCTACTCTGTTAATCGTATAATTCTGTTAAAAGTCGATGAATACATCACACAAAGAAATTTCGTCCTCAAAAGATTAGAGAATGAAATCCAGTTCGAAAATTTCATTGTCACCACTCTAAATGTAAGTTAAGATTTTATGTATATTTTTAATCGAAATTCGTTTTACATTTTCCGATAGAATGAAAACCTTAGCGGCTTAAATAGGATCAATGGCACTTACACGGGCACTGGTGTGGCTTTCGATTTATTAGAAATCCTTAAAGATAAGTTCCACTTTAATTATACCGTAACTAAGCCGAAATACAACATTTGGGGTTCTTCAGAAAATGGAATTTTGACCCTACTAAAAGAGAAAGTAAGTGTACTAAACCATTAAAATGCGTTGGGAATAGCTGAAACTTTCCCAGCGCATCCGCCATTTTTCGCTAAAAGCGCACCTCTATACATTATGCGTTGTAAAATCTAAACGAATCCAGATATCAAAACGAATAAAAAAAACAGACTAAAAGAGGAGACTTCAACCTTTTAAAAAATTGCGACATTAGATTTAGAAAAATTTGGACCTCAAACTTGATAATATTTCAGAAAGCCCACTTATCGGCCGCTTTCCTCCCAGTGGTGACCGAATACAGCAAATACATAACGTATTCGCCCAGTTTGGACACGGGAGAATGGGTCGTTTTGATGAACCGCCCTAAAGAATCAGCGACGGGCTCAGGATTATTGGCCCCTTTCACCCTCCCAGTCTGGATTTTGATCCTACTCTCTTTACTGATAGTAGGCCCGGTTATCTACTTCATAATTTACATTCAGGCCAGATTATTATGCAAAGACGATCACAACACGGTTTTTCCGCTACCTTCCTGCATGTGGTTCGTGTACGGGGCGCTCCTGAAGCAAGGGACCACCCTGAACCCCGCCACCGGTATTATAATCATAATCAACCGAATGAGGTTTTTCAAGGGCTGTTAATTTTTATCGTAGATTCGTCCAGACTTCTTTTTTCCACCTGGTGGCTATTCATAACGATCCTCACCGCTTTTTACACGGCGAACTTGACGGCTTTTTTGACTTTGTCGCGGTTCACCCTGCCGATAAACAGCGCGAAAGACATCGGGGCGAAAAAATCGAAATGGCTAACGACGAAAGGAAACGCTTTAGAAGATACGATTAAGGAAGACGCCATCAACTCCCTCCTAGGTCATCCCCGCTATTTCATGAATCTACCCGACGACGTTATTCTTAACAGATACGTCAAAGATCAAGGGATGATGTTCATAAGGGAGAAGCCGATTATTGAGTACGTGATGTACGAAGATTACAAGAAGAAGACTAGGGCTAACATAGAAGAAGAGAAGAGGTGCACTTTCGTTATAACGAAATTTTCTGTGGTTTCGTTTTCTAGGGCTTTCGCCTACACCAAAGACTTCAAATACAAACCGCTTTTCGATTCCGCGATTCAACATTTAGTCGAATCCGGGATAGTCAAGTATAAATTAAGGGAAGGCCTCCCGGATACCGAAATATGCCCTCACAATTTAGGGAACAAAGAGCGCCAACTCAGAAACGCGGACTTGCTGATGACCTACGAGATAGTCGGGGGTGGTTTTATAATATCCGCAATCATCTTCATAATCGAATTGATTTTGCGCAATAAATACAAGAAGAAATCGCCCAGCGATAAAACGAAGAAGTCGAAGCTTTTGAACAATAATTATTTCAATGGGAACAACGTGAAAGGTAATTGGATGGAGAAAGAGCGCAATTTCGGTTGGGCCGATTTGAAGAGTAACGTGAAACTGTTGAATAATTCGAATTTTATCACACCGCCACCCTCTTATCACACTTTGTTCACACCGGGAGCGAATAATCAGAATATCAAGAAGAAGAACATCAACGGAAGGGAATATTGGGTTTACAATTCCAAAGATGAAGGCGGAAATAGGATGGTGCCTTTGCGCACCCCCTCAGCTTTGCTCTTTCAATTCACGCATTGAGTTCAAGTGTTGTAAGCACTTTTTGTGAAATTAATAAACTTGTTTGAGTAGACTAAAGATGCGCTTTATTAATACTTCATTAAATGAGTTACAAGAAAATTATGAAGAAGATTCGACTTCTCGTTTAAGTTTCGCAATTTTCACCGGAAGGAGTTGAACCATTTCCTTGCAGATCCCAAATTCCATTGGAATCTCCTTCTCGGATTCGAATTTCTTCTCGCAAAAATCCAAAACCTCTTTATAAGCCTTATAACTAGTTTCGGTATTAGCCAATTGAATCTTTTTATCTAAAGTAATAAACCTGGAGCTTAAAGCTGCAGTATAGAAAACGGCTTGCAGGTAAGCTTTTTGAAAATCCTCCGGTATTTTATCAGGGTCAACCTGATCCTTATTATTATCACTTTCATCAATAAAAGACTTGACGAAATCTTGATAATTCTTCAGACTTTTCGTAATCAAATTATTAATTTTAGCCAAAACCGCAGGTTGAGGCCTTTGATCACCACTCTCCCTCAACTTATCCGATTTAATATTGAGTATTTCGGCGTAAATTTGCCCTAATTCGAACCAAACCTCCCTACACAATTTCATATAAAAACGCGAATTTAGGTTGGTAATCACGTTTTCTAGAATATCAACCCGCCTTTTATGTAATTTCGCCTGATTCTCACAACTCTCTTCGAAAAACGCCAAGTTCAAATACAATTGAGACCGGTCCTGCTCGATTTCCACAAAATCCGAAGCCAAATTTTGTAAACTATAGTACAGTTCGGCCCTGTCCAACCAAGATTTTACATTAACGAAGACCTCGCGACTGTCCTGGAAAGTCAGGATCGTATCTGCGGTGATTTGAGCCTCGTAGATGCTCAAATTCGGCATTTCGAATAAAAGATCCTGGAACTTTTCGTCGGAATTTCGAGTTTCCGGTTCATCATTCTCCTCGGATTTTTTTAATAGGCGCTCTTTGCTGTTCGAGAGTAAAAGGAGGCCGTATTTGGCCCAGCACCTGGCCACGTCTGCACTCCTATGCCGAAACTGCTCGATTTTCGCCTCAAAAGTCTCATCTCTTTCAGTAATTTCGTCCAAATCTTTTTTGTATTTATCGAGGATCAAAGAACTGGCGCTTAAATGATTTCTGGCCAATTTGAATTGATTAATCTCCATGAAAAACTGCGAGAGGGTTGCCGCATTTAAAGCCCAATCGATCGGATCGAAATCGCCACTCTGATATTGCCTATCGAGACAGACATGGCAAAATTTTGAGCTTTTTACCGCATCTCCTAAAGCTCCATATACCTGAGCTAGATAATACAAAGTAAAAGTATGCGTCTTTTCGAAATTACTCCTAGCCAATTCCGGATTTTCTACTTCTAATTCTATATCGCTTTTAAATAAATCCCTAATATCGTGAACTGTTACAAGACCGTCACTTTCTTTGAATGATTCATATAAATTCTGTGATTGCTCCAAGTACGTTTTAGATTTTTCGTGATCTCCTCTTTGGAACCACAAAATACCGAATTGGTTCAACATATTCAAAGTTATCAAAACCATTTGAGGTTTGCTTCTAGTGGATTCGATGATTTCCTACATTTTTGTAAATGTTTCTCTCCTTGTGATAACTCATCTGTGTCTATCGAGATCAATCCAAGATATAACTGAACTGCTGCACTCATCCCTGTATAAATCATATGTTTTAATTAAATCTTAAACGTGTTCGGGACTCACCTAACACTTTCAAGTATTCCTTGCTGCCTTCTGCATAGTCTCCCAGAATTTTTTCCAAGTTGGCTTTCATTCCAATCAGAATTACTCTGGCGGAGTATTTAGAACGGTAGGGTTCACTTTCGGGGTCTGATTTACTGTCATCTTCTATTAGTTTTATCACTTTGCAGTATTTTTCTTGTAGGTCTACCCAAGTTTCTTTCGAAATAGTCATTTTCAGCTGAATATTGAAGATCCCTGATGAATTTTACGTTTTTGTTAATCTATGTCGATTTTTCAGTAAAATTTACTTGTTTTGTCTCCTCAAAAATTAGGTTAACTGAAATGTCACAATTGATAACTGTCAACCAGCTGTCAACTGTCAAAATTCTGAAGTATGAAGCGTATGAAGTTAGCGGCAACTTAAAACTTGTGTGAAGGTAGCTCCCCGTACCCACCTCCCTGCGGCAGTTCCCGCCAGCTCCCTGGCGCATTCAATCCCCACCCTCAAGACAGATTCACACCATCGAAATATGTCTGTACTTTATGCCGACGGTGCGGACACTGAATTTGTAGCGTCATGCCCTTCACCACACTATCGCAGACGGACACGAAGAGTGCAGGGAAAAATCCCCATCGTGCTACAAATTAGGGAACATCCTCGAACAAGGGGTGAAATGAGCAAAAAGTGGAAAATTCGAAAATTCGAACATTTTTTTTTCTCAGATAAACCAATACCGGGCGCATGTATCTACTCCAGATGACACAATAAGAAGCCAATTTGAATTTTTTATCGATATCTCGACTAATAAGAAAGTTTTGCCACTTTGAAGTTTGCGAAAATCGTTAAAATTTTCGTGAAAATTTCATGTCGAAAATTTAAATAGCACGATTCTCGGTCAATTCGAGAGGTTTTTGCACATGTCTATACTGTTTTCGATGGATTTTGCGATTCTCTTTCGATTGCCGGGTCGCCCAAATCGATATCTCGATCGGTTCAAAAGTTAGACCGGTTTTAATTTCACGAGACCGATGATTTCGTGATTTTTCGGAGGCCATAATTCACATGAAAAATTACCTTTTTCGGATGCGCTCTAGGAGCATTTGGTAGATTTTTTGACGCTCTTTCGAATGCGCGGCCGCCCTTCCCGAACGGAGCTTCGGTTCGAAAGTTATGGTCGATTGAAAATTTCGAGCAAAATTTGTACCCAAAGTGATGGATTTTCGAAAAAATCGAAAATCCCTAATTGTCGTCCAAATCGAAATCCAGACACTTTTCCCGATAGATTTTGAGCTAACTAAGCGATTCCCGGGTCGTGCGACTCGATAGCTCCACTAATAACGAAGTTACGGCCGTTTGAAAATTTTACTCTATTTTCAACGGTACGGCAATATTAGACGCATTTTCTCACTTCAGATGACTCAATTAGAACCCAATTTAAATTTGCCGTCGATATCTCAACAAATAAAGAAGTTACAGCACTTTGAAATTTTCAAAAAGTTGAAAATTCGAAAATTCGAACATTTTTTTTTTCTCAGATAAACCAATACCGGACCGATGACTCAATTAGAAGCCAAATTGAATTTTTATCGATATCTCGACTAATAAGAAAGTTTCGCCATTTTGAAGTTTGCGAAAATCGTTGAAATTTTCGTAAAAATTTCATGTCAAAAATTTAAAAAGCACGATTCTCGTGAATATGCCCATTTCACCCCTTGTTTGGGGATGTTCCCTAATTTGTAGCACGATGGGGATTTTTTCCTGCACTCTTCGTGTTCGTCTGCGATAGTGTGGTGAAGGGCAAGTCGCTACAAATTCGGGAAGTCCTTCAAAATAAATTAAAACCGCGAAAATGCTCATTTCACCCCTTGTTTGGGGATGTTCCCTAATTTGTAGCATGATGGGGATTTTTCCCTGCACTCTTCGTGTTCGTCTGCGATAGTGTGGTGAAGGGCAAGTCGCTACAAAAAATTCGGGAAGTCCTTCAAAATAAATTAAAACCGTGAAAATGCTCATTTCACCCCTTGTTTGGGGATGTTCCCTAATTTGTAGCACGATGGGGATTTTTTCCTGCACTCTTCGTGTCCGTCTGCGATAGTGTGGTAAAGGGCATGTCGCTACAAATTCAGTGTCCGCACCGTCGGCATAAGGTACAGACATATTTCGATGGTGTGAATCTGTCTTGAGGGTGGGGATTGAATGCGGCAGGGAGCTGGCGGGAGCTGCCGCTGGGAGGTGGGTACGGGGAGCTACCTTCACACAAGTCAACTTCAAGTCAGCTAAAAATTAATAATTAGAGACAGACGTAAAATAGATCTCGCATGAGATGTGAAACATTAATCAATGGATAAATCGACTATTCCATAACTTGTTACTTTTCTGAAATATTTCCTGTGAGTTTATATTGTGTTAACTTGTACAGCCGCTATTTACGAACAAACTTTTTCATGAACTTGCTCTCGACAGTTGGTACGACTGAGGCGGCTTGCAAATCTACGCCAACTTCAGTCTCTTCAGTCCAAAAGTAAGGTTAGGTATTTTGGCAACTCCTCAAAAGTAGATTATTTATTTAAAATGTGTTCAGTATTTGCAATTGATTACAATTGCGTTCCCTAAGTAAGTGTTTAACAATACCCTGAAATTCAAAAGGTCAATATTTTGAAGCTTACGTACTTATTTCCAGATCATAACCTTGTAATTTTTTTTTTCAGTGAGTAAACCACAACAATCTTTTACATAATGACTAAACTGGCTGCATTCGTAATTTTTGCGTCGTTATCAATCGCTAAATTGTGTGAGTCAGCAAAAAATTGTACCAAGTGGGAACTTTCGTTGACTCAAAAGATAGAAAATGAAGGTTTCCACAGAGAACTTCGTTGGCTCCTAGAACGCACCCCCGATCCGCAATGGAACCCTTCCGAATGTAAGCTGGCATTAAAATTCGACGTTACTAAAGAGATGTATCTGAATCCTGACGAAATATGGGAGTTGAATAGGTCAAAGACGTTATCAGTATTCATTGACGGTGAGGTCGATGTAGAAGTCCCAGCACACGTCGCTAAAGAACACACGGCTTACATATTTCTACCCCCCAATTTAGACAAAGTCTCGATTAGCTTACCTTTCCATTTGCGTTACCAAAAAGCTCAAATGTCGGGTGGTTATGGCAAAGTACCTTTGAATAAACCAAGTATTTTAGGAAATTGTCCCGAATTTTGTAGTAAGGTCGATATTAAAGCACCCTGTGATGCTACAGGGGTTGATAAATGTACTTGGAAGAATGTGTCATATCAAGCACATTTTGATCAAGTTGAACTTTATGTCCCAGTTGGGGATTTAGATGATTTTCCTTTAGTTTCAATAGTGACTTTACTTTTAGGGTGTGCTGGTTGTATTTATACCCTTTCGATATTATCAACTACACCTTTATAAAGGCCATGCATGAATTATTGTATAATTATTCATGGTGAAATAAAATTCTAGTCTACCTATGTGATGAATAATTTCCAGTTACTTTTTGAAATTTTATTTGGTCTTTTTTTATCCACATTGAAGAATGTGTCAATTTTACAATATTATAGCAAAAGCACAGTAAAAACAGCATTTTTAGCGCATTCACCCACATTAACCAATCCTACCAACAAAATGATTATTAATCTATGTATTTAATTGAAAAAAAACTAGAGTTTGTGTAAAAGATTTGATTATGATCACGACGACAGTTACGGCATTTTCCAGTGGTTATCATTATTACAGTGAGTTCATTATAAATAACAAATGAAAGGAATGTATTTCAATTAATTATTGCACATGCATCAACATAATTATAATTATAGTTGAGATAATAATTAGGATAATGATAATAATTATTATTAACACGTTTGCCCTTATGAAAACCATGCAATAATAAGCCACCACGATGGAAATGAAAAGCAGCAAAAGTGTTAATAACGAAGCCGAAGAAGAAGTCCTTTGATTACGGTCTACTTTTTCGAGACTCGTTCTGGAACAAAATTAGTTCATTTGAAAATATTTTACTAGAAATTGCAACATTTTTGTTATTAATTCGATTAGTACTTACATCGACAAGTTTCGTATTTATTACAAAATCGGCGAAGAGGACAACACAATTAAAAGTGACTCGTTATAATCCATCAGGCACTTATTTGGAAAAGACTCACAGAGTGCAAATAAAAAAAAATATGGAAAAGTGGTGGCGCTTCGAAAATTAAATCAACAAATAAGCAGAAAAAGCGACAGCTAATTATCAACTCCATTAATTAATTAATCATAATAATTAATCAAAAAAGAGAAAAAAGTGGAGGGGGATTTCACACACAACAAAATTCGCATAAACATATGAATTTATTATAAACAATTGTTAACAAACACTAAATTTTTAAAATAACACATTTTTTAGGCTTTTTCTTTTTTAATCATTATTATTATCATTATTATACAATGAATAATCTACTATGTGCAAAAAATAATACAAAGAGTGAGGAAGGAGCAAGTGTGGCCTAATTTAAGTAAATCGTTCATCGAATATTATTATTTTTGTACAATTAGAAGGAAACTGTAATTTCGCTTAATAATTAATTGACAGATCGTTTCCCATAAAATCCATACGTATATCATCATCATAATCGAGTTTAATTTTTGATAAAATTTTTGAGGTAAAAATATTAAAAAGTGCATTAGTACCTGAGGAAGCACAGTGTGAAACTATTAAATTAAATTTGTAAAAAAAATCACGACCCTTTCTTTCAATTATCACTTCATCGGCCTCATTAACAGTAAGTAATACTACAAAATTAAATTAAATACTTTCATAATTAATAAAAAAAATATAAATGTATCTAATACAACACAGTGTTGTGGTTAGTTATTCATTCTCATTACATTTTAAGCTCTAAATAAATAATCGAAATCGTGCATAATTTATCGCGAAACTTTATCATAACCACTAGGAATGTTCTTATAATTTTTTAATTAAGTAAAATAAATGCGTTAAAGCTTAAAATGTAAGTAAAACGGTGTGTATTTAGGTGTCGGTGATGAAAAAAAAAGTAAATTAAGAGCTTGGTGGCTTGGTGACGGGTGAATTTATGCCCAGGGCGTTAAAGAGTTTCGTTTTCAGTCCGCCCTTTTCCATGTCGGGGGTCCTTGCAGTGCTCGGCTGCCACAAAAACACACACAATGTCAAAGAGAGCTCGGGTGCAAATAAAAATAATCAAAATCATACAAAGAATAAACCTCTAACGTCTACCACAAAAGGCTATAGGTATTTAGTAAGGTCGGTAATGCAGCGCTCCTCAACACCCACCACCTGTCCCATTTTCCTTCCCTAATAAAACCTATTCATTCAAATCTAGTGAGTGTACCAATCAATTGAGAACAGTTGAGAAACGCTCCTACCCTAACTAATAATGTCAAAATTTTCTTGGAGTTGATAAATGCTCAAGGTTGACTTACTACATAGAAACTACGAAAATTAAAATCGTGTACCAACATCGAAAGCGAAAATACCCAGAAGTCAATCGGACAAGACTTACCTCTCGAATCTGGGGCGACTATTCAAAATGACAGCTGTCAAAGTGACATCTGTCATATTTGCTGAATAGTCCCAGGTGACTAGATGCGACTACCGTTTTAATAATGCGGAGATCCACTCACCTCCTCTCCATCGTATGACATTTCCAACGATTCCCGCGATCCACGCCTGGACGTCTTATCTTTGACACTCCCCGATTTACGCCTGTCGACGTCTCCAAGGATATTGGCGACTTTCGAATGTTTCACGATGTCCAGAGCCTGCTAATACAAAACCAACATACAAAAAAGCCCTCTGGATTTTATCGATAATGATGAATTCATTACGAAGCTCTAAGCGCTTTAATTTAGCTTCTACCACAAACAGGATAATTAAGCTCGACTTACTTGTTGCACATGCTGCAGCGATTTAAATGACAGAAAGATTCATGATTTAAACTCGTCTGAGATTGATGATTTAGTATCGTACCTCTTTTCGGCTCCTCAGGGCGCAATCCTCTAGGGTCTCTGCGGCCTCGTATTTGCCTTGACGTCTGTAAAGTGCGCCTAAATTCTTCAAAGTGGTCGTCACGGTGGGCGAATCGACTTTGGCCGCCTTGTGCCAGCCGCCGTATTCGCCGTACGGCGCGTTTTCCCTATTTTTCGCCTTATTCTCCTCCCGTTCCTCGGCCACTTGCCAAATCGGCTTATTATCACCTAACAAACCAGAATCAGATCAGAATTAAACAGAATAAAACGACCAGGCCATGCATTAAATAAAATATATTGATCGATAACATAAATATTATGTACAGGGAATGTTAAAAAAACTCGAGAGAAAAAATTACAGGTTCCTGTAATGTCTGTAATACCGATCATGCTTTTTTGTTAGGCTCACCGTCAATGGTTCCGAATTCGCGCTCGTGCGCCCTATTCAAAATTTGCTTGTAGAGCACCTCCGCCTCCTTATATTTCCCCTGCTTTAAATAGCACGAGGCGAGGTTGTTCATGGTTTTGCTCACGTTCGGATCGTCCGGACCCAACCTCTTCTCGTAGATCTCCAGCGCCCTCTGGTAGTACTTCTCCACTTCCTCGTATTTACCCTAGAAACGGATCGGTTACCATGACGATAATTGACGGATCAATGGAGAACTAACCTGATTTTGACACAACAAAGCCAAGTTGTTCAGTTGCTTGGCGACGTCCGGATGATCCCTCCCTAGTACTTTCTCGCGGATATCCAGGGCCCTTTTGCACAGAGGCTCGGCCTCCTTGTATTTGCCCCGTTTCCCGTACAGCACTGCCAGATTGTTCAAAGTGGCGGCGACCGCCGGGTGGTTTTCGCCCAGAGTCTTCTCGCGGATCGCCAAAGCGTCGTTAAGGAGATTCGCCGCCTCCTTGTATTTGTTCTGATCGCGGTAGACCAGGGCCAGGATGTTCAGCATGGTGGCGACATCTGGGTGGTCGTGACCGGAAGTCTTCTCCAAATCCTCCAGCGCCTGCTTGCATAGCGGCACGGCCACCTCGTAGCGCCCTTGCGACGCGTACTGGATTACCAAGTTGTGCAGGGTGCGCAACCTGGCGGGGATCTCGTAACCGGCGTTCACCTGCTGCGAGAGTTGGAGCTGGTTCTGCGGGGTCGGCGACATGTCTGCGAAGTTAGCAACGAAATAGTCTGACAGTTCATGACTGATGACAGTTATGGCCAAGGAACTCAACACTACTGTCAGTTTCTGGTGTACGTTTAGTTTACAGACCGCGTATTACGAAACGTCAAAGTGACACCTTGACCTCCCTACTGTCAAAACCCGGCTTCACGTGTTTACGTCAAAAACGGCCAAGTTTCACTTCCAGTTGTACAGAGACATCAAGTAAATTCTTCGTGACACTAGGTGATGATAATCATTCTGTCTCATCTGAAAACTGCTAGAAGGATAGAGACAGAACGATTACCGTGGCCTCCTTTGATGAAGAGTTTTGTTGATGTCTCTGTAGTATAGAGTTCCTCGCTTGTGACTTACTGTTCCTGTCTTCGTTGTCGTCGTCGGGGAATAGATCGATGACCGGGTCCGGTTTCTCGCTGCCGCGTCCGTGCTCGGAGGCGGCGTCGTCGTTGTTGACGTCCTGGTCGTACTTGCTGACGGAGCTCATGAACTCCAGATGGCGCTTCTCCTCCTCGAGCTGGGCGACCGTCTGCTCGCTCGACTGCAGCCGCTGCTGGGTCGAGGCGAGCTCGTCCCGCAGCCAGGCGTTCTCCTGGCACAGCCGGCGCACCTGCGTCCGCAGTTTCTGCTTTTCGGCCTCGATCAGCTGCAGGTGGTTCGCCAGCGCCATTATCACCTGGAAACGCATTTTGTGCTGTACCATCTAAACCGATCGACATAGCAAAACGAATCAAGAACCAGCCGAAAGAGACGACTCCAACCTGTAAAAAACCCACTCGATTTTCCGATTTACTGAACTCGAGTGCGACGAATTAACCTCCGAAATAACAACCGCATTGAACAAACAGTCGTAACAATGGAACGTATACAGTTTGATCTTATTTGTCATACAAGTGGAGAGGCAGACACGATCGTTGACCTCTTTTCCTGTAAGAAAGACCGAAAGAACGTTTCATTTGATTTGAGGTCGTCGCTAATCTGAATGTAGATTCATCCGACAGACGAAATTGATGAATCGATCGAAAAACTCAATCAACCATGCAAGCGCACAGAGTCGAAAAGGTCTCTTTGCATCATGAAAACTAGACGCCCGGCGTGCTAGGTCGGAAAGGGGCGAGAGAGGGAACGAAATCCTCGGATACTTTCATTGATCGGGTCGGAATGGAAGGCAGGAAGGAAGGAAAAGGACGGGGGAGCACCCCGATGACTCACGGCGCGGTGCACCACTTCGATCCGACCTCCCCGACTCCATCCTTTTATACGGTTCGCTATAAATTAGCCGAATAATGAAAGCCAAAACCAATCTGGGTAAATACCACCGATTCACCTGTCATTACAATGAGACGCTCGGGATTTTACGAAAAACCCGGCCGATCGATCGCACGATGACAGACAGATATTTTAAGTGACGTTAATTTACATCATTCAAGTTCGAGACCGAAACCCACATGCAGAAACAGGAAAACATAGAGCAGAGATTGAAAGATATTTTTAGAGGCCAGTTCTACCGATGAATTTGTTTACGAGCCATTTTCTATACTCTTGTTGTCTCCGATAGTCTAGATCGGAAAAGTGCAAACCGAGTTCCCCCTTTCTGTCTACAGCTGCAGACATCAGATTGCTTATAATAAGGTAAAATTAGCCCTTAAAGTACAAGGGGGTGGTTCCACCCTTCCGAAAGCGGACTTACTTGGGCCTCCCCCAGGCCGAGTTCGATCATTTCGGCGCTCTGCTGGACGAGTCCGGCCCTTTCGTTGGCCACCGGGTCGGGGGCCTCGTGGAGGCCGTGCAGGAGACCCGCGTGTTCCGATCGGAGCGCCTCCAGTCCCTGCGCCACCGTCCTCACCGCCGACACGATCTCCTCTTGAGTCATAGCGGTCATCTTACCCAGACTTTCTATCTTCTTGCTGGAAACGAAAGAGCAAAGTCCGGTAATCGAATTATTATGGATAACGCGTAAAACAAATATGCGGTGCAGCTTGTAGTTTGTACCCAATCGAGAATTTGTCAACCGGCAGCATCATCGCGATACTCGTTATGATAAATATGAAAATATGGGAGAGTTAAGCAGGCGAATTATCGACCATGTTTAGGAGCTGACTAGTAAACCACACTGTGATGACTAATAAATAAATAAACAGATTCATCGTCCAAAGAGCCATGATTTAATAATCCAAGGCTCCCACGTGATTACATCAGAATTATCGTTTTTTAAGGGCTCGAGCTTGATTCCTGCGGGCCACTATTGAATAATGAAGTATTTTCGAGCCTTCGCAATCCGTTCTATTTTTAGTTTTGAGGCGAAAAACATTTTCGGCGATAGAGTTCAAGGCACTCCTCCAAACGTCCAAACCAAAAGTCAACTGGTCTACGGAAAAGAGTTATAACAAAAGGAGGCACACGCTATTTTCTTGTTTTTTATAGGCCCATAATTCGCCTTTGGACGAAATAGCGTGCAGGTGATCGCCTCTCCGACATCGAAAATAACGTATAAAACGCCACGCGATTAAAAGCTTTTCCTTGAGGTATTTTCGATCGACTATTCAATAAAAGCGACCTCGATTGCCAATTTGCGGGCGAAATTCGTCTGTGCAAGTGCCCTTTTATAATCGAAAACGCCCCTCGTGGTGTCTGGTACGAATTAATCAATTACCGTGGGCCGTAAAACGTATCTGATCGATAATGAAAGGATTTTCGAGTGCCCTTGACCTAAGTCAACCTCAATTATTAGACAATTATAATCGGTAAAATTACCCAAACAAATTTGGGAAAAATACAAACATCATTATTAAGGTGTGAATGGATTCGGGCTTTTTCCACTACTTTCCAACTTCAAGTTTCAAAACACAGTCAAAGTGTAAATAAGGCTTTAGGGGACTTCGTGTCACTTGGGAGCTTGAATCCTATTGGTTGTGACACGAGAGCTTAAGCCATTCGCAAAACAAGCTTTCGAAAATCAGCAAAACTTACATCCTGTACGCGTTGATCGTTTTAGACATTTTCGAAATTCTCCTCAATCGACCCGAAGTAGACCATCACCACCACGCGAGTAATATTTTCAGAAACGTAGTCTAAATAGAAACGAATACATCAATTCCAAAATCGGCACTTTTCTGTTAAATTTATATCACAAACTATATCATCAATCGAACGATCAATAAAATATAACTTTTATAGAGTATTGTCAGCCGGATTACCACACCGAATTTGAGCTTTTATTTTTAATTATCGATAGGTAGGTACTTGGAAATTATATAACCTACTAGAGAGTCTGAAACGAAGGGCAGAAACCAAGAATTATACAGACAGGGAGTTTGACGCTAAAAGAAACGAACGAAAAGGGTGTGGATGACGCGCTGACGTCGCGACGACTGGCGCCGCTCAAAACGACGCTCCTTCACCCCCCACACGCGACGCGGTCCGCAAAACGACGCCGAACGTTGCGTCCCGACGTCGCGCGTCTGCGCGCAACGCACCGATTCGAAATAATACAAAAGCGAACTTTTCGCCAATATCAACTTAGACTTTTTCCGATACTTAAAAACTACACAGAGATAACGAGAGCGCACAATCGCCGCAAAACGAACCAGCAGAGTAGTACCCATCAGTGCGTGTAATCGCTCGCATTTCCCGGTGATTTCCGATAACGCAACCGACACCGATAAAGTCCGCAGTTTATTTTTCCGATTTGATTCCAGTGCGAGCGTGCGTTCCGGTTTATTTACGTTTATTACGAGGCGCCGTCGACTTGCACTCTCACCTGATCATTTCGTCGTGTGACGTCACGTTTTATCCAATCGTCTCCAATTAAACCTCGTTGCGCTCCATACAAAACACCGACCGCATACCGACTCCGAGACGAAGACGAAATGGTCTCCGATAAACAAGATCTCCACTGAACACCGAAAAAAAACCGTACCGACAATGAAGAAAATGATCGTTTTCGTTTCGCTCCAACTCCTACTGATGGTGTTGGGTCTTTTGCTGGTCTGCGGAGGGCCGACGATTTTGGAGCTGATTATCGAAAAGAAGATGTTCACTTTGAACGCGAATGCGTCCATGTTCGCCACCTGGCAAAAGAGCCCCTACAAAGTCACGTTCGACGTATACCTCTTCAACTGGACCAATCGCAAAGAGGTACGTCTGGAGGGTTTCAAGCCGAAATTTGTCGAAACGGGGCCGTACTGTTTCAACAAGGAAGTGGAAAAAGTCAATATCGTCTGGAACGATAACGGCACCGTCACATTCCAAACGAAAAACACTTGGTACTTTGACGAAAAACGCTCCAACGGCAGCTTAGACGATGAAATCACCACCGTCAACCCTCTAGTTTTGGTAAGTTTCCCCGAATCCCTCAATTATTGAATTAACGTAAAACTGTTACAATCATAGTCTACTGCTTTGAAAGTACGCGATTGGAACTACTTCCTGAAGAAGCCGATTTCGGGTGCGATCAATTTCGCAAAAGGGTCCCTGCACGTTACACGAAAAGCCGGCGAATTGCTCTTCGACGGCTACGAGGATCCGTTGATTCCGATTTTGAACAAATTCGCCGACAAAGTCCCGGACCAAATGGGCTTCTACGCAAAGGTAACGCGATTCCCGTACAATTTGCACGATTCAAACGAGTATTTCGTTATCAGAGGAACGGCTCGGGTGACGCGGATGGCGTCTTCAACGTGGGTGCCGTCACCGATCACCCCATAATGTTCGGCAAATTGTACGAATGGAACCACAAACCCGACCTCGAGCATTACGCGCCCCAGTGCAGGAATTTCGATTCGCAAGTGATGTTCCGGCCGTATCCCGGGGATAGACTGAAGATTTTCCTGGCGGATATCTGTCGAGAGGGCTTTCTCGATTACCAAAACGACGCTTCAGTGGAAAATATCATGGGAAGAAAGTACGCCATCGATGACGGCATGCTAGATAACGGTGAGCTATAATGCGCTCAATTATCTTTAATTAAAAGAGAAATTATTTCAGGTACACTTCATAAAGAAAACGCGTGTTACTGCAACGGTGACTGTATGCCTTCGGGCGTTGTCAATGTGACCGCGTGTAAAAACGCCCCGGCTTTCTGGTCCCTGCCGCATTACTACAAAGCCGACCCGATTTATCGCGAGAATATCGACGGAATGAAGCCGGATCCCAATAGACACGAATTTTCTATAATTATAGAACCAGTGAGTTTGAAAATATTAAGCGAGAAATCACCGATTTTAATGAATCTTTGTTTAGACTACGGGAATCCCTCTTCAAATAACGGGAACTTCCCAGGGAAATCTGATGGTTAGAAGCGATTCGGCCATTTCGGTCCTGCAGGACATTCCGGAATTCTTGGCGCCGACTTTTTGGTACGAGCAGAAAGCCAGGATCGGTACGGGTCAGGCCGGGCAACTCCAACTCTTGCTGACATTACCGACGATCACTTTCGCGGTCGGTTTCGTTCTTATCTTCTGCGGCCTGTTCTGGATGATTTTCATGATCTACCAAAGTTTACGTTTGAAAAATACACGTAATAAACGCCCCGTAGATGCTCACATTGAGCAGCAAATCCCCTTGGCTAGGACTGTGAACGATTACTCTAATAACAGTTCATCAGTGAAATGATACTGTGTCTGATATTACTTAAAGTGCCTCGAAAAGTTTTAGTTACCTTTATTATCGTCGCAATATTTATTATTTTAAATATAATTTAAATCGATATTTTGTACAAATTTGTGTGGTTTTTTGTAAATAGAGATTTACCTACTTTCAATCTGCAGTATCATTTACTCAATCATTGACAAATCCAACCTGAATGAACTACCTTTCCCTCAACTTTACCTAACGATTGCAATAATGGATTGTCGACTTCTTTATGTTAACCTTAATTTGTGAGACATCCAGCGTAACGAAATTATTTATAAAATGTGCTATTCATCTCTGCATGATGAGTACACGTACTAATCTAGTCTCAGGGACGTTCGGTAAATTAGGGGGCGGCTGATAAGATACTTTCACCCTGTAAGAATAATGAAGAGAAATTTTCTACTTACGTGTTGCTATCATCCATAACACGGGAAGGAACTGTTCACCTGCTATGGTAATCAGCAGACCATAGCGGAACCTACAATAAAAATCCGCTTCAAAATCCGATACTGTAGACATATCACACAGCTTCAAACCGTACAATAATGTCGAGTTCTTGATCTAATTACACCTTATCTGGATGTCGGTTGACTATAAGATCGTAAATGAGAGGTAATACTTACGTTTATCTCTAGATAGGGCAAGAGAAATCGATTTTTGGAAATATTTTGACACTAGAAAGATACTTTTCTGACAATTATTAATGGCCGCTCTTTTCGAGAAACCATTCGAGTGTCATCGTACTCCGTCGGTTAAAATCTGGGGAGAAAAGACGGTGGCGTCATCTGTTGTGCTTTATCTAAAAATGAGCGTATTCATTTCGAGATTCACTGAAATTCACCTAATTGAAACTTCTACTGGTGATAAAGTAAATAAATAACTCATCCGCAGATAAAACGCTCTTGTGAATTGGTTTGCTTATCACACTTTATCGGTAATTTCAATTTTTTAGTTATTTTTCAATATGGTGTTGGTACTATTGGCTGTCACCATTTACATGCATATGGCCGACTTGCCGAGTGCACCACGTCGTTGCATGTTTAATGTTTCAATTGCAAAAAGTGCCGTAAAACGCGCATTTTAATTAGTTTTTATCGCATCGTCAACGTGACGTATCATTTAGTTGCGCCTTTATTAATTCTCGGTTTTCATTTAGCGGCCCGAAACAGGTCCTAGAGGTAAGTCGATCTCCTCGCATTCCAGATGTATTTTTTTCCACACATTTCTCGCACTCACATTACAAAAATCTAAAAATAAATCATTTATTTTTGCGATTACCGTGCTGAAAGAGTCGTAGGTTGCTTTGATTTCGTTCACCTTATTATAATACAGTTGCAATTACAGATTCCACCGTGGACGGGAATTTGAGAAATCTGCTACATCTTGCAAATCGAACCTTCGAAAACGCAACACTCGACTTTTTTGGTTCTGTGCCCGTTACCGTCCAAAAGGGCGCTACCATTTTATATGACTTTAGTAAGCCACAAAGGTAAGCCCAACCGAAATCGCATTTCAGCACAATCATTTCCTCTACTTACCTAACATGTGCACTCAAGTTCTCAAGTTACCCACCTAACACTTCAGCTGTGATAACAGATTTTTACCTAATAAATTGCAAAAACACTCCACAATATGTTCATCTTTCCATGACGTAATTATTTCCTATCTATGGAAAAGACTGGAAGTTCGTAATGTTAACACGAGTAATTAGCATTGTTATCTGTGGGTATAGCATATGAAAGTCTCCATTCCCCATGAAGTGCAATTTTGTCCCAGTCATACCCTTGAATTTTGCGCTAGGAGTCGTTGCACCCCTTCCGCACGTCACGTGTAAAAACCCGGGAAATTTAAATATCGAAAAAAAAATAATCCAAATAAATTATGATTTTGTTTTGTCCTACGGTCTTTATCTCTGCACCTTTCTTGTCGATAAAGTTTATCGGACGAATAATGAGTCGATTGTTATTACGGCCGGGGGTGTCTGTACAGTTCGGCGGAGGCGTTCGGTTTCAATGCGGGTGGGCTTCAATGCAATCGTGATCGATATTATGTGAATAATTTCACTGCGCGTGTCCTTAAGGATCGATCGGCGCCGCGACGCGCTTACGTGGCGAAATGATATAGAGCGCCGCCGTTCTCTCCGTCTGCTCGTACTATCAAGTAAGAAGCCCACAAAATAACAGCCCTCAAGGAAACGTCCACGAAGGGGCTGACGGCCTCCTCGATGCCCATGCTGTCGCCTTTACACTATGGTGAGAAATCGCTAAATTCAACCCAGAACCCCGTCATTTCTAGGCAGGCGATGCCTCAATTTTTTAGTCAACCGAAAAGTACCCAGTCATATTTGACTTTTTAAATGTGAAGGAAAATTCGATGTAGTGAAGTTCGCGATAAATCCGGTGAAAATGCCACGAAATCCTAACTCATTCGATACAGTAAACCAGTAAACGAATCCTTATGGTTATAATCACCCCAGTACGCTTATGACAAGTTTGATCGATTTTCCCGAGCCCGGCCTGTACGACATTTCGCTGATTTTCAAATGGTGTTGAAGTGATCTGTGGTGTCACTTATGCTGCCATAATAACAAAAAATTCATGATTTTTTTGACGCTTCATCGTCCCGATTTCCATAACCGTGATCCGATTATCTGCTCGTAAGTTCCTTTTGTGTTGATTGTAGGTTGTTAATGTTGTGGTTTCCTTTGCAGAGACATTATTAACCAAAAGCATAGTTGGGAGTTCAGGGCCCGAGCCAGCGAGGTGTATGACTTCGCAGCGACGTGAGCCCACCTGTTATAGGACAACAAAATTTTCATCCAATAGGCATCGGAAACTCCAGCCCTTCAGAGAAACGTGACTGGCGAACCGCAGAAGACCACCGCCATCAGCAACGCTAATCGCCATCACCGCTGCGTCACAATTTCCGCCACCGCCGCCGACATTGCCACCGTCGAGATTGGATCGTCAACATCGCGGGCCGATTTTGAAGGTGACGGGCCGACATGGGGACCCTCAACGTCAACCGCGGCGTCAGCGACGTCTTCTACCGCTACAAGATGCCGCGCCTGATGGCCAAGGTGGAGGGCAAAGGTAACGGCATCAAGACCGTCATCGTCAACATGGCCGAGGTCGCGAAGGCGCTGGGCCGCCCGCCCACCTACCCGACCAAGTACTTCGGATGCGAACTGGGCGCCCAGACCCAGTTCGACTTCAAGAACGAGCGGTTCATCGTCAACGGCTCGCACGACGCCGCCAAGCTGCAGGACCTCCTCGACGGCTTCATCAGAAAGTGAGATTCTTCTTCATTTCAATAATACATTTTTATCAACACATTCACATTCATTTTGGTGTTTGGGAACAGAGTGTATAACATATTTAGCGTCCCCAAGAGTCGGCTTTTTTTTCAATGGCTCCCTGTAGTACTTTATGACACAATAATGACATTAAGGTTGCCATTTCGCACAGAGACGGTCAATTGAGGCATAGAATTGAGGTTTTACATGAGAGTGACAAAGATGGAGATAGATCAATGTTTCCAATCCAGCTCAAAAATTAGCAAATACTTCACTCTCATGTAAAACCTCAATTGACTGTCTCTCTCCGAAATGGCAACCTTAACTAGGATGCTTGGAAAAATCAGCTGATTGTCATCATCAGCCAAATGTCCAAACTACAGTCACTAAATAAATACCGAGATAAATACAGTACCGCAATATGCCGCCATATTGGGAGTAAAATTTGCGCGGGAAAATCTAGACGTCAAAATTACAGGCACGTCAAAATAATTCCAACATACCTCACAAATTCGAGATTCTTCATGAACATTCGGTTGTAATATCAACTGTATCCAATTTTGGTTCCTCACCGCATTTGTATCCCCTTTTTACACTGTTCTTACATTCATAGACGCCACATTTATGCTGCATTCGGATTTTAATGAAGATTTAATTGAGGATGAATTGAGGTTTTAATTCAAAAATCGCGCATCTAATGACGTTTGATCGAATACGTCATTTCTGGGGAAACATTTGGGGAAAAACAAAAAGTAACAAAAAGTCACTAGAATGCCGCCATATTGAGAGTAAAAAATGTACTTCTCTCTCTAACACATTGAACATACCAATTGCGGTACTGTATCTATTTAGTGACTGTAGTCCAAACATTTGGTCAAGGCGACAGTTCATCCACATAGGCTCATTTAAATGTGTCCTTGATTGAAAATTTGACGTTCGAAGAGAACGCCGTTTAGTTATTGAGTCGGTAATGCAGGGTTCTAGTTGTAAGCGAATCCATAGTAACACCGATTATTATTTTCTTGAACAGAACGATTGCCATGGTTTCCGACAACAAAACTCGCGGTTTTCCGCCATCTTTGCTATCTGAAATAAATGATTGTGATTTTCTGCTTGTCCTTGATTGAAAATTTGACGTTCGAAGAGAACGCCGTTTAGTTATTGAGTCGGTAATGCAGGGTTCTAGTTGTAAGCGAATCCATAGTAACACCGATTATTATTTTCTTGAACAGAACGATTGCCATGGTTTCCGACAACAAAACTCGCGGTTTTCCGCCATCTTTGCTATCTGAAATAAATGATTGTGATTTTCTGCTTGTCCTTGATTGAAAATTTGACGTTCGAAGAGAACGCCGTTTAGTTATTGAGTCGGTAATGCAGGGTTCTAGTTGTAAGCGAATCCATAGTAACACCGATTATTATTTTCTTGAACAGAACGATTGCCATGGTTTCCGACAACAAAACTCGCGGTTTTCCGCCATCTTTGCTATCTGATTGATATCTAAATGATTGTGATTTTCTGCTTGCAGATTCGTGCTGTGCCCGGAATGCGACAACCCGGAGACGGACCTGCTGGTGTCGACCAAGCGCAGCACGATATCGCAGGGGTGCAAGGCGTGCGGCTACCACGGCAACCTCGAGTCGAACCACAAACTGCTGACGTTCATCCTGAAGAACCCGCCGAACCTGAACCCGGCCGTGCAGGGCTCCTCCCTGACCGAGGGCAAGAAGCGCTCGAAGCGCAGCAAGCGCACCAAGGGCGAAACGAACGGCGACGGCTCGAACGAGAGCGGCCAACTGGACGGCAGCACGGCCAGCGACGGCGCCAACGCCAAGAACTCGGACGGCGGCGACGACGACGAGACCGACTGGACGGCGGACGTGAGCGAGGAGGCGGTCAGGGCGCGCATGCAGGACCTGACCGAGGGCGCCAAGAACATCACCATCAACGACGACCTCGAGAAGACCGAGAAGGAGCGCATGGACATCTTCTACGCCATGGTGAAGAGCAAGCGGGACGGGGCGCTTTTGGGTAAAGGGCCGACCCAGCAGGAGCTGGTCAACGAGGCCGATCGACTGGAGATCAAGACGAAGGCGCCCCTGGTGCTGGTCGAGCTGCTTTTCGATCAGAACATGCGCACTCAGATCATGGAGTATCGCAATTTGTTCGTTCGTTTCACCCACAACGACAAGAAGGCGCAGCGGTATCTTTTGGGCGGTTTCGAGCAGGTCGTGGGGCTTTATAAGGATACGCTGCTGAAGTTGGTGCCGGTGCTTCTGAAGAGTCTCTACGATACCGACATTCTGAGCGAACAGGCCATCATCGCCTGGGACGAAAAGGTAACGGTCGATTTCAATATGGCGTCGGTTTTGCAATTATTTCAGCAGGATTTTTGACACAACTTTTGATTTTCACATTGTCGAAATTGACACTAGTGGTGTGATTTTACAAGTGTCATGATTTGTACAATTGGAAGTGAAACTTTGTCGTTTTTGACGTTAAAACGTTGAAAGTTTTTGATAAAGACAGAACGATTATCATAACCTCCCTTGAAGAATGAATGATGTCTCTGTAAAACTTGTTGAATTATTCTGATTTTTTGACAGGTGTCAAAGAAGTACGTCTCCAAGGAGGTGAGTCAGGAGATCCACGACAAGGCGTCGGTTTTCGTCAAGTGGTTGAAGGAGGCGGACACGGAGGAGTCCGAAAGTGAGGAGGGATCCGACGACGACGTGCAGATCGAGTACAACGATCGGGCTCAGGTCAATTTGAAGGCGACACCTGCTGCCAAAACCAACAACAAGAAGGCACCCGAAGATCACGAGGAAGGAGTGGAAGACGTCGATATCGATGCAATTTAAGGGAATGTCGATTTTTTTTTCTCAAAAAAGAAACAGGGTGTCGAGTGCCGTTTTTGTCAACCGATTTTTAGTTTTCTGGCGCTTTTCTCTCTCTCCATTTATCCGATAACAATTTAATACAGGATTATAAAATTTGATGTTAGCTTTTTCGTCTCCCTTCTCTTGAAAAATACATAATATAATATAAACATGGGTGTTATAATCAATAGGTTTTTTGAAATGATTCGGAATTTCTCTCGATTCCGCTCTTATTATGGCAGGTGCATTATCATTTTGGTTGATTTTCGGGCCAACACACCTTGAAATAATAGAAATTTATCCGTATCCCTATGATTTATATGAGATGTTATACTTATTCTTACATTATTATTCTTATTCTATAAAATATAGTTAAAATAATAAATAAATAGGTTTCATATTTCTCTAATAAAAAAGGATGAAATAATAATATTCAATATGAAGCAAAACGGATGTATGTGGGGTTTCAATTTTATTATTGTTTAATGTGAATAAAGAATTTAAAGCAAATCAAAAAACGATTGTTGCATTTTCGGTATTCACCAGTAGGACCATGACTTTGATGAAGCAATGTCATGCGTAAAATTTTTAAGTTATTTCCCTCCAATCTTCGTGGTGATCCTTTTTCTCTGGCTGTATTTAACGTATCTGATAGTGTTTTGCATTTTCTACTTGGAGGACAGAACGAAAACGTGCATCTATCTCATCGTGATAAACATTTTCGCGATAATGTTCCTGTGGTCTTACATTAGATCGATTTTCACGGAACACGAAGAAGTCCCATTTAAATACAAAGTGCGATTGGAGGCCAGCGACAACACCATCAAATATTCAGAGCAGCAGATCGCCGAGATATTGAAAAACGCCATCCGCGAGAGAGGATTGCAGATTTTCACGCGGACGGAATACGGAAAAGTCAGATACTGCCGGTTCTGCCACCAAATCAAACCGGACCGCACGCACCATTGCTCTACGTGCCAAAAATGCATCTTGAAGATGGACCACCACTGCCCTTGGATCTACAACTGCGTGGGCTTTCTCAACCAGAAGCAGTTCATCTTGATGCTGATGTACGCGACGATTTTGTGCTTCATTTTCGTCGGAACTGTTGCGGAATTCTTGGGAGATGTCTTCGATTTTGAAGACAAGGAAGACAATAACGACGACAATAATGAAGATAATGATGATCATGTATCGAACTTGACGAAAATCTTTCTTGCTCTGGGATGGTGTGGCTCATTGTTGTTCGGTTCTATGATAGGAATTTTATTTTTCTATAATTTAGCGAACGTTTTTAAAAACGCAACCACTTTGGAAACTTTACGCGAAACGAATTTCGTAGATGAAGGGTACAGTTTTAGTATGGGATGTTGTGATAATTTTTCAGAGGTCTTTGGAAGTAATCCCTGTCTTTGGCTAATACCCGTGCAAACTGCGAGAGGAAACGGACACGAATTTCCAGTCGATTTTCGATTAGAATAACACCATTAGACTTACTTAGACAATTAAGGATCACCGAAAATTCCAATTTCTGTAGACGTCCAAATAAAATACAAGGAGAAAATTCAACAGATATATTTCAATAAATTGCACTCAATGATTCATGTAGGAGACGAGGATTCCTCTGCCGGATCTCCTTCATGTGTGCTACTATTATTACAGTATTTGCTATTACTCCTCTGACTGATAATCCCATGCTTGGATTTGAGATGAGTCTTCAGCGAAACCCTCTGCCTGAACCCTTCGGCGCAAACTTCGCATTTGAAAGGCTTCTCATTGGTGTGCTGCCTCACGTGAGTCCTCCTCGCATAAGAACTACTGAACCCTTTATTGCAATACTGGCAGACATAGGGGCGCAACTTCATGTGAGTCATTTCGACGTGTCTTTTAACATCAACCCCGGTGAAAAAAGCTTTCCCGCAAACTTCGCAAATGTGACTGCGATCACCCCCGTGCGCTTTCCTCAGATGCAACTTGTACTTGTATTTATACCGATACGTTTTGCCGCATTTACATTTATATTGTTCGGCGGTGCTTTTGTGCATGTAGAACATGTGCCCCCGTAAGCTCTCCACGTTTTTGGCCACGGCTCCGCACAGTTCGCATACTTGGGGCTCCGAACTGTGGACCGATAAATGCTTCTTGTAGTTTTGGGTCGAGACCTGTTTGCCGCATATTCGGCAGACTGTGGTGCCTTTATGTCGTGGCGCTCGAGATGTGCTATTCATACAGTGGAGGGTGGCAAGGTGTGCGTTGTAGGCCCTCTTGGATGTGGTAAAGAATTCTTCGCAATGGGTGCATTTTAAATATTTCTTCACTTGGTCTCGGTCGCAGTCTTGATTGAGTTGCTGGCTCTGTCTACGTTTGAATTCGATTCGACGTTTCAATACTTCGTTCAGTTCGGGATTTATTGTTATCTCGTCAGAGTTCACTACGTCTGGGTTCACGGTGATCTCTTCGATCTCGTCCACTTCTGTTTTTTCAAGAAGAGGGCTTTTATTGGCAGGGTTTTCCGGGTTTTCAACGGTTTCCTCTTTAATTTCGATGGTAGGATATTTTTTGTCTCGAAGAATTTTATCCGACTCTATTATACGACAACGGATTTTGTAAACTTCGTAGACGTCCTCGAGGCAGGTAGAGCAACAAATTGATGGCAAATCGTCATTTTCTTCAATCTAGGAATTGAAATACAAAATTTTGAGAAAATAAACAAACAGAATTATGTGATATACCTTGATTGAGGTGAAACTTTCAATAATATCCGTAACGTCTTCGTCGAACAGAGAATAACAGAAATCTGCATCTTTTAAACACAAACGGCATTGATAAGGAAGATTTTCCGAATTTTCCAAGTCCGACATTTCCTCACAAATTTCCATTTTGACAGATATGACAACAGGGCTGCGTTCAAAAACGTATCTCGGGGAACACTCTGGGTCACTCAAGAGAGATACACTCACGAGGTTGATGAATGTGTGACAAGGACAGAACTTCCTCAAATATCCCTGAGGTGACTTTCTGAACGCAGCCAGATGACAACTTGTCATGTCACCTGTCAATTTTCATAAACAACCTTGATGTGGTGTTGTTTTGTTGATAATTTCAAAATCTTCATAAAACCTGGATAAACCCTTATATCGCACATTGTAATCATTCCTGATAGCCTCATTTCATCAAATAATACCATAATAAACAGGTAACTGTTCTGATACTGCAAATAATATGTTCAAGCAAACATAACCTCACTTATGTGAAAATTGAATTTCTTACACAATGAATCACTTTTCTTGCAGGTTTATAGTGTTAAAACGACCAGGATGTCGGTGCCCAACTTAACGAATAACTTAATCCAACCTCAGAACATCGTAATCAACCAAATACAGCATGCAATCATGACAAATGTGAATGCAAATAATGGGATGCCTTTGACGACCTCAATATCACACGTACCTTCGACCGTAGAACAGACACAAGACCATAAAAGCGGGATGGAGACCATGCAAATGGCCGGGGCGAGTCTGGTGGGAGTCCCGCCGATTCAAACCGTTTCAACCCCTCAACAGAAATCTCTAGCGCTGCAAGCAGCCAGTTCTTCTTCGACCTCAGAAGGTGCCCAAGTTCTCACCAAACAGCGCTTGCAAGATTTGGTGCGAGATACGGATTCCACTCTGAATTTGGAAGAGGAAGTTGAGGAAATCGTCTTGAGTTATGTGGACGAATTCGTGGATCGTTGCTTGAATGGGGCTGCTTTGATTGCGAAAAATCGCCGCGTGAATTCGATCGAGGTCAAAGACGTCCAGCAGTTTCTGAACAGGAATTACAATATGTGGACCCCCGGATTCGGCACAGACGAGTTGAGACCATACAAACGCAGTCTCACCACTGACGCCCACAAACAGAGACTGGCCCTCATCCGGAAAACATTGAAAAAGTACTAAAAACTCGGTATGACCCTAGGTTAGTACTGCTAAAAATATTGTTATCAAGTGTATGTAAATATTGAAATTCTGGGACAAGATCACAGATAATTATTGCTATATATTTTAAACGATAATAGATACAAATAATTTTTTTTCAATTTTTAAAATAGTACATAGTATAAATATACAGCCATCGAAGTACCCTTCTTATCAAGACTTTCTCAATAATCCTCTCTTAAAAAAATAACAATCTCATATAACAAAATAATCATCAGCATCACAATGTCTCAATCACCATAATTTTTATTCATTTAAAGAAATAATGGCTATGATAATGGGAATAAAAGACTTGAAAATGAATTTTTGTTGTTGTTCCCAAAAACCGCAGCTTTTTGAGTCGTGTCAAACGAAAATTTGTGCAATTTACCACAAAACTTAGAAAATACGATTATTCATAGAGAAAACTACGTTAAAATCTAAAAACGATTAATATGTCATTATACAACAATTTATTTTTTGGTTGTAGTAGAGATCCTGGTCACGTTCAGGATGTGTTTGCTACCTTTTTTATCATCTAAAAAACTCGATTATTATCGCAACTTTTACAATAATACAAATAATGTGCAGAGATAATATTATCATCGGTACTTATATAAATATTATTATTATTAGTAGTAAAGATAGTATTAAAGTGTGGCAACTAATAGTAATAAAACTGGAAAACTCAGGGATCGAAAGAAAATTACTGTTTACCCAACTTGTGTTTGCACGGATTGGGTTCGGGGAACGCCTCCCTTGGCGGTATAAAACTCAACATCATTATGTGTCTAGGATAAGCCCGGGACGACCTGAAGTTAGTGTCGGTGCCGTGAAGACGATCCAGCACACCCAAAACGCCGAAACAGTTGTTGAACCTGCGAAAACAGATCGCAGCATTACAGGAAACTGTAATTTCCAAGCGCGATTCTTTATCGTACTTCAAGTGGTGGAAGTCGTGGGCCTCGGGCGACGGGAAGAACGGAAGGTGATAGCCGGAGTGCGCGTTCAGGGTCGACAGCAGGGCCAGAGTGAACCAGAGCCAGGCGGTCGCCACGTGCGACCCCATTATGAAGACGCCCAAAAATGGCGGCAGCAGATTCGAGAAGAGGTGCTCGATCGGATGGCAATAGATCGCCGTCACCGCTATGGGCGCCGTCCATTCGTGGTGCTGCTTGTGGATGATCTTGTACAGGTGTCGGTTATGCAGCAACCTGTAATTTTTTCGCACTCGAAACGATCCTCACCGCGACCGACGTTCATGTTACGTTGCAGGCCGAATTACTATGCGAGCAACAGGGTTTTTTTTACATTTTCTGCAATAAGTTAAGCAATAACCGGCAATAGTCGGTTATTGTAGATTCCTGTTTTATCCTTATCGTTAGGCCCGACTTTTGACATATTGCCCTGTTGCCATAGTAATTCTGCCTCGTCTTCACCGTCACCATGGCAATAATCACCTGTGGGAATAGTAGAAAGCTGCTTCTTCGACCAAGATATGAACCGCCAATTCGTACAAGACCCAGTGGAAAGTCGGAAGCTCCCGAAGCGGCGGATATCCGCGCCACTTCATGGCGTAGTACATAAAGATGGCGGTCGGAAAGCCCATGACGATCTGGTTGAACCACACATTCCAGATGACTTTCATCAGCTTCTTGTTGTCGACCGGCTCGTTGGTCCCCGGTTGGATCTTGTACTTCCTAATGATGGCCGGCTTGTTGGTGGTGTCCAGGAGGGTGTAGATGCCGCCGAAGAGCCAGTAGACGCCCATGGTGAGGGTGATGGAGCCGTAGACCCACAGGTGGAAGGGGTCCTCGCCGACCGTATCCAGGAATTTGTCCCACTGGGCCTGCCAGAAGTCGCCCGAGGCGCCCCAGAATCTCTGGCAGTGCCAGGTGATGGAGTTCCTGGCGGCTGCGAAGCATATCAGGGCCGAACTGATGACGATCAAGACGCTGCGCAGGGAAGATAGGATAGACGGGTTGTTCTGTTGGTTGTTGGCGCCATTCGAGGCGAAATTCGGGCCGGATTTGTGGGCGGGAGTCACTTCGGCTCCCGAAGACGAGGATTCGTCCTCGTAATCGCCCAACATCTTCTTCTTCAATTCTGACAACATCAAGAAAACCACTTGTTACCATTCACGAAAGTGTCATTGAAAGTGTCAAGGTTGAAGTACGTTATAGCCTGCTTTATTATAAAGTTATATGCAGTTTCTGAGATTTCTACACTTTCACAAAATAATTTATTTAATTGGAGCGAATACTTAATTGTATTGAAATAATGCGGTGAACTTTTGGTAATTTCTGTGGGATAGAGACCTACTTTTGTTCTTCCAGATGATGCGCTTATTCCGGCGCTTTTTTTGTGCGCTTTTCTGGTACATTTCGACCTCGACTTTATTTCGAGCAACAAACAGACCGCACTAGTGAACAAAAATAAAAAGTCACGATACGCGTATCGGATAATAACGGTGCAGTTGAACTCGAGAGGTTGAACTACAGGTGCCCGTATACGTTTCTACGCTTCAGTTTTATAAATTGGAAAATTTATTTACATCGACTGTGTGTGATAAAGTGCGAAATTTAAGCTCAAATATTGACGTCAATTTTTGTTATGAAAATAACTGGTTTGTTCAATTATTGCCTTATGAAGACTTGAAGAGATTTGTAAATTTTCCACTAATAATGCACAGAACGGAAAGCACACACAGTAGATGGTTATTAGTCACAGTCCACGATACATAATAGTAATATAGGTACTCTCTCTTTCTTTGTGCGTATATTCAGTGTAGCTGAGAGTGTAATGATAAAATTGTTTGCGGTAAATTATTATGGTGATGGTAAAGTAGGAGAGACCAATTTAGTCGCAATTTCAATTAATCACAAATGATAGCGCGCGTTGGCAGATTTTTTAGATTTGAATTTAGATTTCCATTGAATTTTTTCATTCAGTAGGTATGATTATTATAACCTATTCATGTTGTATTTTATCTGAAAAAAAACTTGTTTTATAACATCCTCTATCATTACCTAAACGTGTATGAGTTTCTTGTTTTATAATTGTCGCAAATGTTAAAAAATGATGATATCACGACATTATTTCAAAAGGTTTCTATTCAGTAAACTACAGTTTTTGCAATATTAAGCCATTTTCTATTTATAAATATTAGAATGTATTTGCTCTGCACTCTGATGCATATCAGAAACAAAGGATTATTATCATAAGGCACCTTTAAATGATAATTGTGATAAAAATAAATAATATGTTTTCAAACTGCAGTTTTCTCCGTGATTCTTCAATAACACGAAACAAAAGGCCCCTTTGCCAATGGGATGAGTATGAATGAGGAACATTGTTTATATGATGGATTCTCTTTATAGAATCATGTTATAAGGTAAAATTATAATATGCGCCGCCAAGACTACAAAAATGAACCAAGTGCACACTAAAGCATTCCATTTGCATTTAATTGACTTACATCAAGGTTCCGTTGGCAACAAATTCCGAAAATTATTAAATACGCAAAATTACGTTCTGGGTAATCATTATATCAATACTGCCCTAGTTCAGGCACAAACCTCTTTCGCAATAAAGAGGAATCGAACGCCATCTATCAGGCGAGGAATGCTATCAAGGAAACGACGAAAATCCTATTCCGCCAAAATACCACTTCCTTACCGGTACCGGGAAAAAGATTGATTTGGAAGAAAATTGATTAGGTTCAAATTAGGTGTATATTTTGTTGCATACCTATACGTTTCGAGGGATTCCCCTAAATAATAGATAGCGACATCTATTGTTGGCAAGTCTGTAAAAATTTAAAAAATGTCAAACAAACTGTCAAATGTCAAAAACAAACAGACGCGAAAGCGGGAAAGTTAGCAGGATTGTTTATGTATACAAAAAGACTTTTTCGGCTATTTTATACACCTAATAACTTTGAAATTCCGTTATAAATAGAGGGTAAGGGCATCAAGTTCAAAGATGTTGCATAAAAACAGAAAATTTCATTTTAAGGTTATTTCTGGTTTCGACTTCAAAGAAGTGAACATGAACCATGGGTATCAGAAATAAAGCAAGAAGGACCTCCTCTGCCGTAAAATCGAGAAAAGAAGTTATCACGATAAAAAAGGGTGGTTTAGTATTCGATTTGGGCAAATTCACGGCATGTAAAGTTGGCCTTTTCGAAGCCGCTATTAATAGGACGGTTTTGAGAGTACACATAGAAGGTAAATCGCGTAATAACACGTCGGCCGGTTTTGGTTTAAGCTCATTTTGAATATATTCCAGAGTCTGTACCTGAACCCGGAATTCCCAGTGACGATGCAATAAAAAATCAACAGGTAGTGCATAGGAGAAGAAGACGTCTGAAAAGACGTGTAAATGGAGATACTTCCCCACAAACTCCACTTGAAGAACAGTCTGATAAAGATGAAGACCCGAGAACTCACGAAAAGTCTCTGAAATCTCCAGTAAGTTCACCAAATACACCGATTAATCGAAAGAAGCGGAAAGCTGGAAATGAAGCCAACGAGAGGATGTCCAGTAAACGATACTGTCTAGCGATGCCCCCCAGACGTTACAATACGTCTCAAAGTAGATTATCGTTGAATTTTGAGGTTTTGAAACTGGCCTTACGGACTCTAAAGCTCCCCGAAACCCACTGGAAAATCCGGATATGGCTGCGTGACCAAGCCACCACTCGAATCGTCATAACCAACAACCGCGAGCTCGAACGCAGTGTTACCTTTAATGCCAAGACGAATTATTACAAATTAACTGTCGATAATTGTTTGGTGCATTTATTGGGATCACCAAAAAGTATCGAAACTGTAAAGGAGATCGAAATTCTGTTGGACATTTTACATTGTGTAGATTCAAACGATTGTATGATACAGAAAGCGAACGACAGATGATTTGTGATATTTCATAATTTCTCGTTTATATCTATTCAAGTAAGTTTTCCGTTTTATTTCCCCCTTTATAGTACCTAAGTAACAATTTGAATACAAGTCCACTTTATTTACAGTTATCGGTTACATAATATAATCAAGTGCACTAGGTACATTATTATTCATGATTTGTAACAAAAACTTTTTGATTTTTTAAAAAGTAACAATAAATTTTTAAATAATGATTCTTAATAAAGTTGCAACAAAACTTGTAGATTAATAATAATTAATAATAACAGGTGTCTTTCTAAAATTTCCCCTAAACGAGACAATATTTAGACCCTCTCAGACCCAGTCGATGCCCGTCTTCATGTTAGTGGTATAAAGAATTATTTCCAAATGAAAACACATCCCGTGTTATATAACTTTTCAAACTTATATTTATTAAAAAGATAGAGTACCCACTATAGATTACTTATGTCGATTCCGTTCTGTTTCAAAATATCCCTCAACGTTCGGTTCTCCTGTTCGAGAGTTGAGTTTTTCTGCTTTAAAACTTCCACGGCTTGACTCAGTTGCTTATTCTCTTTTTGGTATAAATCGCACTTTTGTTCCGTTTCCCGCAATTCCAAAATGTAATCACACGCTTTCGCTAAAATCCCACCCTTCGATTGCCCATCATAATGCCCGTTACCCTTCATGTCCGGCGGATTAGCCTCGGGTATAATTTTCGATAATTTCGTTATCCAATTATTGATTTTGTCGCGCCGTCGTCGCTCCACCTCGTTGTGAGTAGCCCTCCTTCGTTCGTCCCTCTATAAATTAACGCAATTAGACTGATTGATTAAACCTGGAGGAATTCGTTACTCTTTTGATATTTGTGACGACATTGTTGGTGCTGTCGATGATGGAGGACCGCGGGGCGATGGCTCTGGTGCCCCCCTGAGCTGCGAAAACTTCATTAGGGCTGCCTATGACGTAAACCTGCCCGTTCAGGTTCCCGGTGAGCACTTGTTGTACATTAGAGTTGCTGAAATTCGACCCAGTCGTGACTATTTGAGGGACCGAGTCCACTCCGTCCTCCACTTGCAGGACCCGATACGTTATCATGCCTGTAATCGGTTCGGTGTTGGAATTTAAACTTTTTGGGGATTTTGTTTACCTTCAGGTGACCTCAGCGCGTACTGTAGTTCGCCGTCCCCAGGAGTTTCCAGGAGGGTTTGGGGGGAAAGGTGGTCGACAACATTCTGCTCCTCATCACTTTCGATGGCGTGTTTCGTGACGGCATCGTCATTGATTATCACCTTGGTCTCGATCGTTTCGACGTCGTCGGCGTCGACGCTGAAACCGACAGAATGCTGAAGCGTTTCTGGTCGCGATAATAGACCACTTATCTATTTAATCCCAAAATGACCTTGTCCCCGTCACTGGCGACGATTACATAATCCGTTTGACGTTTCGGCTCTTTTGAGCGGGTCTTTGTGGAGTTACCTCGTATCTAGGGGATCCAGCATGTCCATGTGGGGCCTACGTGGACGACTTCCACGGGAATTTTTGAATTTTCCTTCAATTTTGGTCACGGGGACAAATTCAGGTCATGTGACGCGACACCAACTTTTGACAAGTGACAGTGCGCATGCGTCAAATTCGTGAAAAATTCCATTAGCGAAGCTTCAAACCAAATCTTCAATAACAAATCTAAAAACAAATAAACAATTATCATTTTGAGAAACATTATTAGCAATTATAAATGTAAATAGCGCAAAAAATTGCCTGTTCGAAGACCAAATATATAACTTACAGGTTTCTGTCTTTTTAATGTTGCCAGCCCTTGAAAATAAAAGTCACTAAAATATTTGACACATAAATTAATTTGGCAGATGACAGGTGTCAGTAATTTGACAGTTTGTAAACAATTTGAATTACATGTGCGATTCGAAGAAAAGTGAAAAATGGAAGAAAATGCCTCAAAAGCAACATCTTTAAATGATCTAAGTAAAGAGGTTAGTAACTCCAATAACCCCAATCATGAGTTTACGTAAATCGCGTACTTTTCAGGAATTAATTTCCAAAATTAAGACCTTAGAAGCCCACAACACCCAATTAAGGAATATAATTGCAAAACGCGATTCTACCAAGAGCGAAAAACGCAATAGGTCTTTCGACTTCACTAGGTAACTTGAATCACCTAGTAAAATATAAAAGTTTTAATAGTTTTCGTCACTGTTTTCGTCTCTTTTAGTTCTAAGTTCCGTCACGTCCTTTTGAAGTTCTTCTACTTGGGTTGGGATTATCAAGGCTATTGCGTGCAAGAGGACACCCCCAACACGATAGAGCATCAACTGTTTTCCTGCTTGAAGACAACTTGCCTTATAAAAGACAGAGCCTCGTCGAATTATCACAGATGTGGTAGGACAGACAAAGGCGTAAGTTCATTTTCTCAAGTGATATCAATCGATTTGAGAAGCAAATCTGACAACCCTGATGACGAATTCGATTACTGTAAGATTTTGAACAGAATTTTACCAAAAGAAATCAAATGCATGGCTTGGTGTCCTGTACCGAGCTCGTTCAGTGCAAGGTTCGATTGCACGAGTCGTACTTATAAATATTTCTTCCCCAGTCTTGGGTTAGATGTGGAGAAAATGAAAACAGCGGCTTGTTATTTATTGGGCGCTCACGATTTTCGCAATTTTTGTAAAATGGATGTCGGGAATGGAGTAGTAGAATTCGTCAGAAATATAAGCGAAATCGATATAATTCCTCTGGATAATGCTATTCACGTGTTTACAATCAAAGGCAAAGCTTTTCTGTGGCACCAAATTAGGTGCATTATGGGGGTGCTTTTACTGGTTGCTCAAAATAAAGAAGAGCCTGAAGTGGTTAAAGAATTATTAGATGTGGAGAGAAATCCGAGACGGCCAGATTACCGTTTAGCTAATGAAATTCCTCTGAATTTGTTCAATTGTGAGTATGATGAGAATGATGTCAAGTGGATTTATGATCAAGGAGCTTTGAAAATCGCTCTGGGAACTTTATGGGAAACGTGGACCATGACACAAATCAAGTAATCTCATTGTTATTTATCATCAAGTTTCTTTTCCTTGATTAGTTATAATTTATTTTTCTAGGGCTTCCATGGTTAAATCTATGGTTAATGATCTGGAGCGAGTTCTCGATGATTGCGACGGCGATCAATTTTGCCCAAGTGAAGTTTTAATTCAAGGGGCTAAGACGAAAAACTATACACCTTTGATGAAGCGACAGTTATGTGGTAGATATTTTATTGCCATTTGGTGAAATGATTGCCTTACAAGTTTATTATTTTGTAGATAGTCTGGATGATAAAATTGAACATTTCCGAAAAAAGCAAAAGTGCAATATTTAAGGTATGCGCGCAATTTGTGGAATAATTTCAGAAATTCATTGTATGTTTAGCTGAATTAATTACATTTGATATATCAAATAACGTTATGAGGTACTAATTTTTCCATCCCGTTTTGGCATTAATAAATTGGGCAAAAATCGAGAACTTGATAAGGATAACTTGATGAGGAAAAATCACGTACAATGCGTTAGAAGAGATGACAGTTGTGTCACCTCACTCAAATAAAGATGGCCGCCTTGCAGTTATGGAAGAAGAAATGTCGAAAAACTGCAACTATAAAAGTTATTTTCCATGTTTGCGATTTGGTATTATGCAGTTAAAAGTCGGTCTGATTTCGATTTAGTGCGATTTTAACTTGACCATTTAGGAAACTCAAATTCGGATTGTTTCTTTTAGCCTCCATGGGAGACATTTGGCTCGACATTGAAAAAGTTAATTAATTATAAAACTATATTTGCGACATTGAGAGATACAAAAATCATATTTAAAACACAATACAAACTAGCATACGATAAGACAATACATTGGGTGTAAATCAATGAGAATGCACAAACATCAACTTTGGTTTTCTCCTACCCACTAAGTACTTAATTAAACAAGCACAATTAATTCATTTTACTTAAAATTATTAATAAAAAATAGATACGAGTTCCAAAATTGAGAATATTTTGTACTTGCACGACTTTAAAATATTTTCGAAAGATGGACAATAAATAAAATTCTCGCAAAGTTTTCACTTTTTCTTACTCTTGCCCAAAGTGAGAGTGTGATGTCCCATTTGCTGAAATTGCGCCTTACGTCTGTTAAACTCCACGACCTCATCCTCGAGTTTCTTCCTCGAATCCTCAATTTTCTTCTTCTCATCCGTATGATCCTTCTTCAACCGATCAAACTTCGCATGCAAATCCTTTTCGGCGTCTTTAAGCTCAGCCTCCTTTTCCTTAACCCTCACCACGAACATCTGCCTCATCTCGTCTTCCTTCTGCTGCAACTCCTGCAAATGGTTCGACCTTTTTGCCTCAAAAGTCTGCTGGAAACTGATCGGTTTATTATCGGCATCCACGTCACTGAAACCCATCTGTTCGAGACGCTTCTTGCGGTACAACTCGTAATGGCGGACGTGGGTCTTCTCCCTCATGTCCTCCATGTTAGTTCGGATCAGCATCTCCCTCAATTTAACGAAATCGCAATGGCTTTCATTTTCCACTTGAACGGTGCCCCACGGATATTGGCGAGCCCGCGTCATTTTATTCCCGACTCTCACGAAATCCGTACTGCCTATTACAGCGAACGGAATATGCGAATTCATCGTGGAATTGACTTCCGAGACCGATTCATCGTCTACCGGAAACTCGTAAATGTGGACGCCGTTGTTCTGCAATTCCGCCACGATTTTCGACTTGAATTTCTGCAATTCCGTCTTGGAAATCGTATCGGCCTTGGCGATTATCGGGATGATGCTCACTTTCTGATCGAGTTTCTTCATGCAGACGAGGTCGATCGATTTCAAGCCGTGCCCTGTAGGGCAGATGAAGTAGAGACAGACGTGGATTCGAGAATCGTGGTAACTCGGTAAAGAGCGCTTGATTTTCAGTTCCTCTTGGAGATAGTTCTCGAATTGGGCGTCGATGTAATCGACTACCGCTTTGAAACTGTCCTCTTTGTTAATCTGATCTCCGTAGCCGACCGTATCCACTATTGTCAATTTCAGGCGCACGTTGCTCTCCTGCAACTCGTAAGTGTGCGCTTTCAGCTTTACGGTGGGTAAAGTATGGGGGCTCGGAGATGACTCGAAATTCGTGTTGAACAGAGAATCCATCAAAGTCGACTTTCCCAACCCGGTCTCGCCTGAAATTTCGGTGTAAAATTTGTGGATTCGTGGGGATTTTTTTGGGGGCTTACCTATGCACATGATGTTGAAGACGAATCCGTTCTGGACGCTCTTCGAGACGAGTTGGTCCGGTAAGGAATCGAAGCCGACATGCCCGGAAAGCGTTAAATTCCTCATTTGAACCTCCATCTGGAAATTATTCGATCGGAATGAGTAATTTGACTCATTTGTGGTCGTTATACGGGATTTTTAAATAGGTGACAACGCCCTTGGAATTTTAAAGAGCGGACCTCCTTATACAGATAACGATTTTAACGGTTTTTTGTCCATTAATTATCGCCGGCTTTACATGAGGTATTACGAAAACATTTTTAGGGCTTATCTCAACTTACCGGAGGAATTTCCACGTCTACTGGGGCCATTGTTAAGTCAGGATTGTTTATTTTCTTTATCGGAGACACGCACAGGGAAAGTAAACACACAAATGAATGAAAATGACAGGTGACAGGACACTCAGGACAGATGACAACACAGAACGACAACATGATAAAAATTTGAAAACTGTCAGAATTGTGTAAACTAAAAGTCCCCAGATTTTCAAAATTTCTTTTAAATCAGGTGAATCCCAGAAAAAAACATTAAAAACTTGATTATAAATAGATGCGAATACAAACATTTTATTAATGATTGAATTAGTAATATAAAAATCAAATATTCTGTAAACAAACTTAAATTCTAACAAACCCAAAAACAAATCTTATAATTTGATATGGATAATTTTTAAATGGGGCGTTCATCCCTCAATATCATAGCTTTTCTGTGCACTCCTCCTCCATATTTATGCAAGGCTCCACTTTTGCTGATCACCCTGTGGCAAGGAATCAAATACGATATGAAATTTTTAGCTACCGCTCTGGCCACAGCTCGAACGGCTTTATGTCGTCCCATTTCGATCGCTAATCCTTCATAGCTGATGGTTTGTCCTCGTTTGATCTTTAATAATGCTTCCCAAACTTCCAGTTCAAAATCAGTACCGATCAAAAATAATTCCAGATCTAAGTCGTTTGGATCATTCTCAAAGAATTTCACTGCTTTTTTCTCTACATAGGCTTGGTCTTCAGTGAGGGTGGCTTTAGGAAAAGCGCGTTCCAGTTTTTCCATTGGTTCTTTGTTGCCATTGTAGAAAATCAGGTAGCATAAGGCATCATTATAGAATCCTAGGCATGACTGGCCATATTTCGTATCTACTGTGCCATATTTCACTTCAAAGTTTTCGATTTTTTTGTATTGTTTAGGACTGGTTTTGGTTATCCTAAACATTTCTGTGCCACAGATCAGGACAGCTTTCAGAATGTGATGTACCGCTGATTACCAGCCTGGAATTCAATTAAATTTGTGTTACTCCTGTACGATTTTAGATGATACGAGCAAATTCAGAATAATTTACCACTTTATTTAACTAATTGGCACCCTGTTGTCTTGTGAAATTTTTGATTGACAATATTGACATTTTCACTTATTTTATTTTGACACTTGACAATTAATTTGTAAACAAACGCTCTAGGGATTTTGATTTCTTAAAGATTGCACAATTTAATTTTAAATAAATAAGATATGAATACTTTATGAACAATATTATCAATTCAATCTTGTCTAGAATATGTGTGTAATCTATTTCTTCGATTGAAAACGTATTGAGAGGAAAATCAATAAAAAAATTCATGGCACACCCCTCAATTTGGTGTCTTAATTTTCTTTAAGTTGTCTTAAAAAAATGACGCATTCAGACGTCAAAAAAATCACTGCGAATATTAATCCGGTTTTCTGTAATCCTGTATTTTAATTAAATGCAGGAGAACAGTACCAAGTTCAAAACAACGTAAATATAAACCAAGAATCTCATTACTGAAGAATCTCAAAATTCGCTGCAATGACAGAGACAGTGTCTGCACCTAATTGCATTCCCAATAACGTTACCGACAGATCGAAGAACATAAATTCAGATGTCCTGCAAGATTTGTGTCTGAACAACGCCGAATTCTTCTCGACGGACAGCTCAGAGAATGGCCAACGACTCTACATCTCATTCCTGGCCATCAAAGACACTGTCGACTCTTTAAAACCGAAAATTGAAAGGATCTCTTCAAGAGCTGCCGCTTTCGATTTCGACGAGAAAACGCCAGGGAACGGATATCGGAGCTTCCTCAGCGTCGTCGAGTCCGCAACCTCTTACGCCATACAGCTCAGCAAAAAGATATGCCTCAAGCGAGACAGCGCCTTTTTTCGGAAAATGAACTGTGCAAAGTAATTATATTACCTAGAAATATTCGAAAACCTTTTATAATTTCCAATCGTTGTAGAGATTTGGAGTCTTGCTCACACTTGCTAGCGAGTTTAGATACTTGTCTTAAACATTTGGAGACTTTATTGTCATGGAGTACTGATGGAAACCTATTTCCACAAAATCACCGCCCGGAAGAGTTCATCTCTCAATATGACGATATTAACCAATATTGCTTCTATGGGAGAAGTCTAGGATTTCAAGTATTACCTCTATTATTATCATGTGGATTAAGTGCTTCTATGGTATGATTTTGTTGGTAGTACTGCGACTCACTGAAGAACGTCCTGCAACTGATCACGATTTCGATGGCGATCTTTTCGGAGATGTACTACAACCAGGGCAGCTTCCTGTCGAAGGCGACCAGCTCGGTAATGGCGACCTCGAAATACTTCAACGATCCGGACCAGAGAGCTCGACGCATCGTCAACATCTCCCAAAATGCAGGCGTCGATTTCTGCAAAGCCTTCTGGTTCCTTTCGGAAAACGAGATCTTGACCAACGTCCCATACGTCGTTTCACCGAGCGTGTCAATCTCGAAAGTCATAAGCCTCCCCCCGGAACCGCTCATTCTGACAGTAAACGGCAAAGAAATCGAAATACCGATACCCAGATCTCATATCGGGACGAAATCCATTCAAGTGCGCCTTATTAGCTACGAGGCCCACGACGGAATGATCGGGCAAGCTTCGAACAAATATAAGATTAAAGCGCAATGTAGAGGGTTACTTTTCCATTGTCACGGGGGCGGATTCGTCGCCCAATCCAGTCTTTCTCACGAATGTTACTTGAGAGAATGGGCTAAACTTTTGAGAGTACCGATTTTAAGTGTCGATTATAGCCTAGCCCCTGAAGCCCCTTTTCCCCGCGCTTTGGAAGAGGTCTTTTACGCCTACTGCTGGGCTCTGAAAAATTCCGAATTGTTGGGTACTACCGGGGAGCGAATTGTAGCAGCAGGTGACTCGGCTGGGGCTAATTTAATTTTGACTATGACCCTGAAATGCCTAGATTTAGGGGTGCCTCTCCCGCATGGTCTTTTCGCGGCTTACGCCCCCACTTTAGTCGATTTCATCCCTTCACCCGCTAGGGTTTTATGCATGATGGATCCCCTAATACCGTTCGGGTTTCTCATGAGATGCCTGAAAGCTTACGCAGGTCCTGCGATTAGTTCGGGTGATTTCGATACGAATCATTCGGATACGGAGAGTTTCGAGGAGATTTCCGAATCGGATTTGCAGGAACTTCAAGCTCACAAATCTCCGGTTTCTGAAACCTCAGATACTTTAACGTACGGCTCTTTGAATTCTATCAACGATGACGATAATAAGAATGAGTGTCTGGATGATAGTCAGAAATACGTTTCGGATTTTCTGGAAAAGTACGTTCTGGATTCGGACACCGAAACGGACGGGACTAGGATCGCGGTGCTCACGCAGGAGAGGGAGAGTGCGACTTCGTCGGCGACTTTGGATAATTCGCTGCAAAATCGCGTTTCGAATTTCGTGACCAGTCTGCGGTGGCGTCTGGGCAACTGGGTGACGTCGAAAACGCAGGTCGGGGTGGATTTCATGTCGTCCCCGAAACTGCCGAGCGCCGCGGAAAGGCACCTGGATCTCGAGAAACCCTGCAGTATTCTGGAGGAGCTCAAATTCGAAGTACCGAAAGATCCGTTCCTGAGTCCGTTTTTGGCGTCTGATGACGATTTGAAACGATTCCCTCCCGTTAAAGTCTTGGTACCTAATTATTTTACTTGATTAATCATCTATTATGATTGATATTGTTTATTTTCCAGACGGTCCATTTGGATCCTTGTTTGGACGATTGCGTGATGTTTGCAAAGCGGCTAAAATCGCTCGAAAAAGATGTCACTTTGGATCTGTTATCCGGATTGCCTCACGGATTCCTGAATTTCTCAATGCTCTCGAAAGAATCTTATGAAGGTTGTAAACTTTGCGTCGAGAGAATCAAGGAGTTATTGAATCTCGATGGTTTGCCTCAACAATAATTGCGACTAGTTGATTAGGTAAAAGTGCTGCAAACTATTACTAAAAATATTTTATAGGCCGATGGTAGACTGTTTTTAGACACAACTTGAATAAATCCGTTTTAATATTCCTGTCCAAAGATGTGACTATCTACAAAAATGTATTAGAATATTTTTTATACAAATGTGAGGGCACTTTATGGGGGATTTGATAACAATTTTTGTGGGGGCTGGTGAGACTATTTGTTTTCTTTTCAAATATTTATTTCTTGTTATTTTATAGTTTGTGAGTATATTATAAAATAGCTTATGAAAGCTTAATTTAAATGTTGTATTGTGTATGGCCTAAAGTGGAACTGTAACATCAATTTTTGCAAGTCAATAGAAAAGTATTAGGAAAAAGTTAACTTGTATCTCATGTAACTACTTATTATGTAATAACTTTATGAAATAATCTCTTCATTATGTTGCAAGTAGACCTAATCATGTGAGTTGTATTTATACAATGTATTTATTGGATTCTTATGATACTGCTGCATTATTATTATAAAATGAAACTTACGAATAAAATAAATGACTTGAATCGATAATAATAACAACTGATTTATTCGCATCAATTCCCCTAAATTACTAACATAACCGTAAGTCTAAATCCACAGTCTTTACACATAGTAAACTCGTAAAGATTCTGTAAAATCTTTGGTAATATTTCTAAGCACCTGCACTTTTCTGCAGCAATTGTGCAAACCGATTCGTTATTAACAGTGATACGTCGATGAATCTATCTACACAATTCGTTAAGCACGTTTCCGATTTACTATCCAATTTATTTCCGGGTTTATCCACGCATTTTTCCCAACAGAAATCGTTAAATTCGTGAATCTGTAAGAATTTTTCGTGAAAATTTCGAGGTTAGGATTTTGATTTTTACGATTTACCTGCGCGTTGAATTGGGCTTTCTGTTTTTCCACCATCAGGAAGTCTTGCAGATCTTTGTCACCTTTATTTCCATCACCCGAAGCAAAAGAATCGCCGAAATCGGTCATTTTTTCAAAACTTTAAAGAACTTTGACCAAACTGACAGGGAAAGTGACAGCAGAATGCAGAAATATCAAAATGAAACTGACACGTGCGAAAATTCAGTTGGCTGCACTGGTCACCAAATTATATGGCGCCCAATTTGAATTATCACCCCAATTCACCCCCAATTTTTAAAAATAATATTCCGAAACTATGTAGAATAAACGATTAAATATTATTATCCACAATAATAGTAAAACAATAAGGAAGTTGGAGATTTCGATTGTGGTTTTGTTTCGGTAGAGGCTTTTCTGCTGCGGTCACACCCTCCAACCAACTCAAGAGGTATCTATAGGAGAATAATGCATTCAAAGCAAAAAATGAGAGCTGCCCATTGTACTTTGAAGATTTTTATCCCAAGGAAAGAGAGTTGCGCGCATGTTGAAGTAGGCACTTCAACATTTTTTCACAAGTTGCAGGAAGTTGTCTCGATTTATTACACTCTGAAAAACCGCGCCTCAGTCTCTTTTGAAATTTCACAAAACCAAAACCAGAAAAGTGAAAACCTGAAAAATGTGGCCTAATAACACAATCCAAAAACACCTATGCGTCATGTTCATCGCGTGCGTTTTCGTCGTCTCTTTCGTCAGTTTGAAAAATAAATTCAAAAATAAAAAAATTACTAAAACACCAAAAATCAAATCCAACGATTATGATAACACCCATTACGATAATAAAAGTTCATCGATGTTGGATAAGGACTACACGTCTGTATTCAATAGAGTAATCGAAAATAACAAGGGTGCCAATACGGAAGTTGTGCACATCTTGGGGTTGTTTGAACTCACCACAAAGTGGGGCAGGAGGGTGCACGGAGAAAGCGAACTTGCCGCCGCACAACTCGCCATCGAACACATCAATAATTTCAATATCTTACCGGAGCACACCCTCAATTTAATCACAAACGACACCAAGGTAAGCAAATAAGAAACGAGTAGGAGTTATCACGATTACGAAACGGATCTAATTGGAAATCGGATACGGCGCTCAAAAAAGGACTCGATTTGTTGCAGTGCGATCCCGGAGCGGGAATAGATACGTTTTTCCACGCGATTTATTCCAAAAGGACCGTCGTAATGCTTTTGGGGAGTAGCTGCTCCAACGTTACGGAAAGTCTAGCCCACGTCGTTCCCTATTGGAATATTTTGCAGGTAAAATTCGGCCTAATATAATGTCTTAAGCGGATAAGGGTAAATACTGAATATGTATGAAGAAAAGCTAAAACATCCCCACATGTGACTACTGTTATTATTTCAAGTTGAGTCAACAATTTGCGACAGAGGCGCTTAATCCTTGATGCGTTAATCCTCGTTATCGGGACAAAATATAGCTTTCATCGTACATCTTACGTAAGACGCGGGGGTGTATAATGTTTGAAGCTTTTATATTGGATCTCTTATCATTATTTGATCCGCGGAAACATCTGCGACGCCTCCACAATGAACGAGAAAAAAAACGTAATTAACTTCTTCTCGCACTTTACGCCCTTCGAGTTCATCCGGAGCGCACCGACAGCGCCCATTGATATGATGACGATATTTCAGATCTCTTTCGGGTCGACGTCGCCCACGCTGAGCGATCGCAAGAAGTTCCCGCTGTTTTTCCGCACCGTGGCCCCTGACTCCTCGTACAATTCGGCCAAAATCGAGTTTGTCAAACATTTCGGATGGAAAGTCGTCGCGACGTTCTGCCAGAGCGAAAACGAGTTCCTGCTGCCGCTGAACCGGCTGATTGCCGAACTCGAAAACGAGAACGTCTCCTGCAGGATAACCAACACGTTCAGCGTCGACAACTACAAGGAGCAACTCAGAGCCCTGCGAAATTCGGACGTTCGCATCATTATCGGCAGCTTTTCCCCGAAACTTTTCGCGAAAATATTCTGCGAGGTACTTGAAACCGTCCAATTTTATCCCCAATCAACGTTTTATTGTTCTCATTCAGGTGTATAAACTGGAAATGTTCGGTGCAGATTACGTTTGGATCGTCCAAAAACGAATTCTCTTATTCGATGGTAAATCGAGCGAGTGCACGATGGCCGAATTGAGGAAATCCGTCGAGGGGATTATTTTATATTCGGATCACAATACGGTTTCAGATGACGATTACCCGTCAATATCCGGACTGGTTCGTCCTCAAGATTATTCATAAAATAACAGGTCTTTCTTTTGAAATTTGCAGAAAGCGGAGGTATTCGAAAATGAGCTAAAATTATCTCGAGAGGAAATCTCGCCGTACGCGGCCCACACTTACGATGCACTCTGGGCCATGGCTTTGACTTTAAGAGCCGTGCAAATTTCCCACAAGGACTTCAGTTTCGACTACAAGAGGAAGGATATCGTCTCGGAGTTTGTGCGCCAAATGAGCGAGCTGAATTTCGTGGGAGTTTCGGTAAAATCAGCCAAAAAATGGGGGCGCCCTGATTGAAAGCCCTCATCGAATCGAGTAATAAATGTCGCCCTGAATTAACGATTAGTGGGCTGATGAGAGCGAAGTAATCGGCTAATTTGCGAAAGTACAAGAAACTTAGTCGAATTGGGTTATTCTGTCGGTGCCACTGAGCACACAGCCGATTTTTATTTAATTTGATGAAGGGCTTCTGGAGTAATTACATAAAACGGACGTCCCAGCGCCACCCACTACACTAAAAAGCGACTTGCAAATTGCAGAATGCCATTCAACTCTTCCCTTTTATCCCCATCATCCTTCGGCGCTCTAGTTTATAGGTATAAATACGTTAAGCCGGTTGTAAATTCGATTATGTTTCAGTTCTGCTCCATTTTATTTATGAATTCGCACGGAATTCAATCACGAATGGACCTCTCTCCTAACAAAGGGCCATCGGTGATTTCAAAATTAATCCCCTATTTGTTTCGTCGTTTTAGAGTCGGTGGGCTAAAAGCTTTACATCGCAATTTCTGCACCGGTCTCGTCCAATTATTTTCGATTAATAAAAATTGCGTTTTTCCAGGGGCCCGTGAAGTTTATCGGAGCAGACCGGATAGGCAGCTCCCTCCTACAGCAGATACAAGGCATACTTAAAAATCCCCGATTCGATAATCCGCAAGTTTAAACCCAATAACGAAACTTTTTCCAGATGGGAAAATGATCGACATCGCCATTTACAACCCTCACCACCAATCCGGGCGACGCCTCGATTTTCGCTGCAAACACTGCAAGAAAATCAAATGGCGAAACGGCCAAACCCCGATAGCGCAAAGGATTCTCAAAGTCATCCCGTTCGAAATGCCCAAATCCATCCTGTATTCCACGATTTCCGTATCGATTTCTGGAATCGCGATCGCCTTTCTCCTCCTCTATTTCAATCTACGATTCAGACGGATGAAAACCGTTAAAATATCGAGCCCTAATCTCAATAACGTGGCAGTAATCGGCTGCATTTTGGTCTACGTTTACGTGATCTTGTTAGGATTTGATACCTACATCTTGAAGAGCGACTCCTACTTCAATGAACTTTGCACCGTAAGCATTTTCGAATATAATAAGGGAGGGATCGATAATTTAATTAAATTCGTTTAATTAAACGAAATTTCGAATTTCGGCATCCAGTTTGTATACCTTTATCAAAAAAGGACCAATTATTATTAATATGATACAAATGTAGGTACTTAATTTCAGGTGAGGGTTTATTTGCTGGCTGCGGGGTTCTCCCTGACTTTCGGCTCGATGTTCGCAAAAACCTACAGGGTGCACCGGATCTTCGCCTCTTATTGCCCCAAAGACCGGGTCAAAGACAAACTCCTCAAGGACAAACACCTGATCATCCTCATCCTAATCCCGCTGATTATCGACGGGTTGATCGTCGTTTTGTGGGTGATGATCGACCCGATGGAACGCCAATTGTACAATTTAACTTTGGAAATTAGTTCGGAAGACCGCGGAGTCGTGTACCAACCGCAAGTGAGTGCAAATATCGACGTTTATTCAAACCAAGGAAAATTTGGAATTTCCAGGTGGAAATTTGCCGTTGCCACAACACCCCTGGCTGGTTCACCGCAGTCTTCGGCTACAAGGGGCTGATTTTGATAATGGGCGTTTTCATGGCTTGGGAGACCCGCCACGTCAAAGTGCCGGCCCTGAACGACTCCCAATACATCGGAATTTGTGTTTATTCCGCGGTTTTCAGCGCGATTATCACGTTTTTGACCAGTCTTATCTCGGAATACGTCATAGTCAGTTACCTGGCTCGAACGACGAGTATTTTGGTTTCGACTTATCTGACGCTTTTCCTGCTTTTCCTGCCGAAACTGAAGGCGGTCTTCAGCCACATCGCCTACGAGGACCCGATCATGCAGAGCATGGGCCTGAAGACCGAGCACAAGACGCGCCGCTTCATCGTCACCGACGACACCAAGGAGCTCACCTATCGCCTGGAAGTGCAAAATCGAGTTTACCGCTGCAAACTCGAGCAGCTCGATTCGGAAATTGCCAAACTCGAACGTCAACTGCTACATTATCACGCGAAAACTTCTGCCACCTCTGGCGGGGTCTTCACCGTTAGTTTCAACAACCGCAGCTCGTGGCCCGGCACCGACGACATTTTCAAACCGCACGCCAATTTCCGCTCGGAGACTAAACTGAATTGTCAGACGAAAATCGGGTTCTTCCCGACCAGGAACAAGAACCGAAAAGACCTGAAAATCAAATCGAATCCGGATATCAGATGCGACCAATTGGTCGTGACTGATCGGACCAAAAGCACGTCGCAATCTTGAGGAATTATTATGAGACAGCAAATTTCTACAAAAGATACCCTAGATATAGAAGTATTATACGCGAAGCATTAGGGTAGTGAAATAATTCCGCATCTCGGAAATTCAGACATGTAGAAAAGGCAAAGGGATGATCAAAAGGAAGGGAATGAGTTAAATCTCATTGCCGTTTCTTACATAGGAGCGGGTATTAAATAAGAGGGATTCGAGCTTCTCGAACGAACCCCCATCCAGAGGGCTGAAATATTATAGACTTTTCATAGATGAAATCATAAAAATTTACGATTATCCAACGCTTGAGTGGCCACTTTACCTTTATAGAGGTATTTTCAGTTGTTTCGACCATTTTTCACAATTGTGACGTCTCTGTATAATACATCAAACCATCAACATCATCATCATCGCACAGGGGTAGAAGAGGGCGTTCAGATAAGCGCATCCAAAGCAAATATGTGCGTACACAAAAGGGAAAAACGATGGGAGCTGCGACATAAATATTAATGTCGGGATCAAATTTTTCTCCGAATAATAATGGTAGCGCACGAAGAATAAACACCGAAATTTCCCCCCCGGGATCAAAGTGCACATATCGGAAAACGCCCCGAAAAACGGAAACGATATTCAAAACGCCTTGCTTTGCCGATTGCGGAAGAGTGGAGGTTCGGGTGTCGTTGTGGTGCCGCTAATTCGATTCCACCCTTGATTTCGGAACGGGAGTTTCGGCGTCATATTGTTGCCGGTATAATTAGCGCACGTCACAATCGAACACGGCAGTTTCACCTCGACAAGTTACATTTGTGTTTTATCTGTCCTCTCTCTGTGCCGCCCGAGAGATGTGCACATCATTACGGGATCAACAATAAGGGAACAGTTTGCAGCCGGTCGCGGGGACGAAACGACGCGGGCACAAACACTTCCCGGGGGCGGCAAATTATCCCTTTACGATGAAGTTGCCACCAGTGGGCACCGATAATTATATCGTCCATCCGCCGAATTGATACCGGCTCCTTTAATCACCACCATCGCGGAAAATCGCAATCGGTAAGTGCGAAATAATTAAAAAGCTCTTTTATTAGAAAAGTTTTCGATTGAAACCGACTTGCTTTTTCTCGATTCCTGAAAGACTTGAATAAGTGTGCATTTCTAAGTTTATTTTAGTTCGAGACGTCCTTCAATTGATGAATTTTGGCTCATAATTAAAAACCTCCACTGCGTGTTATGATCATTCAAACCGCGACATTCCTCCGATTTTTCTCATTTTTTCCAAACGTGAAATGTTTCAAATTTTATACGGAAATTAAAACGTTTTCACCATTTCCTCTCATTCACTTAGTTTCCCACTCACTCACTCACAATTTCATTTAGGGAGTTGTGAGAGAAACACAATTTGTATACCTAACACTCCTCGTGAGCTTTATTTGGATTATAGAATTATCAAATAATTACGCTGATGTGGGTAGCGGGTGAGTTCTCAATTTTTCCATTAATTGTTATTAATTCACAACATCCTTGACGAGGAAGACACGAAATATATCATTAATTACTACAGTTGTCCCATATTAGTAAGCACTCTATCATCTGTGTTGTTCAAGTTTCATCATTAGCTAAAATCTATTCAATTCAAGATCCAAATTTAGCATATTTTTTACCATATACATCTTTTGTTCGGAAATAAGGTATACATAGAGTCAAAAGACGTAAAGCCTTTGAGAAATATTTATAATAAACTCATTATCTTATTAAAAGATAAGCGTCGTATAAGACGACTTTAATATAATTGCATTATTTACTGGGGAATTAGAAAAAGGGGGGTTTCATCATGATTACACGTTTTAACTGAGATTTATGCGGATCTTTCAAAGTTAATAATGAGACAATTAGCGCATGTTATTTATCTCAATTTCTCAATAATGAAGCTAGAAAACGTTGATGGAGGACAGATGACCCGCATTCTTTATCATTTCCAGATTCATTTCCACCCTCCGGTTAAAAGAATATTGATCGAAATGGATTATCACCTACCGTCGCTAGTATAGAATTTTAAAATACCAATTTTAGGGAAGACATTCGCCGAGTTTCTACCTGATAGTGATGGATAACGAAACCGAGGGATGCGACGAAATCTTCGACGACATTTGGATTTATCTGGATCGCTGTCGGGGGGCACAGCAATTGCCACTATCGATGTCCATTCCTCTGACCGTTGCGAACGTGGTGATTTTCGTTACCGGCCTATTGGGAAATGTTGCAGTCTGTGTCGTCATCATAAGACATCGTTCGCTACACACGGCCACCAATTATTATTTATTTAATTTGGCTATCAGCGACTTGACACTGCTCATATTTGGTAAGGCAAGACATTAATCCTTGTTTGCGGTGATACGTGTTTTCATTGTGCATCTGTTTGTTTATTTCACTCATCCCAATTAATTAATCGACAACGTGTCACGACTCATGTTTTATCAAGTAGCTCATAAAGTACTTAAAAACCACCCAATTTCAAAAATTTTAGGTACTTATCAAAGCTCGAAGTCTCCTCTTTCACGTGGTTTTTGATTCGTTTTGGTATCTCGGGGCAATCAGATTTTATAGCGCTAAATATGAACAGGCGCGCTTTTGGTGAAAATTTTGGCGGATGCGCCGGGATAATAATAAAATTTGGCTCTTACAGTAGAACCGGTGATTTTAAACCATGATAACCGTACATTTTAGTAATCAGCAAATCAGAATCTATAGGTTCATCTACTCTAACATTCGGGGAATCGATTTTTTCAATATATTGAGATAAATTCTCTCCATGTTTTCAAAAGCGATTTTCTAGAACCCGAAAATTAGTAAACATGATTTTCATTCATTTCGAAGTACGTTGGAATGTCGATGAGTTCGAATTGAGCCGAGGGTTTTTATTTTTATTAATCCACTCTGCCGAATATATAAAACCCGTTCGCGTTCCTCTATACTTTTATTAAATTCGCCCGAAAACGTAATAATGCTCTCCTCTCGAATGTGAATACGATCGTAAGTACTGGAAAGCACTGACTGTGATAGGTGGCAAACAAAGTTAGGACACACGGACAAAAATATCAGAGACGAACCAAACACACCCGTACAGTTTACACATCAGATAAATTCGGCATCAATTCAACTGGAAACATAAACTGAAAGGATGATAATTAGTAGAAATTTCCGAAATGTTTAATTTTGACTTTCATCAAACATTTTGAATTGAACGGATTTGGGGAAAGGCCAAACCGTGGACTCGGCCATCCCCTAAAACGACTTTACGATCGAGATGCCGCCCAGCCACACGCACTAATCACCCCTTAATTAAACGGCGTAAAGCGCCTTTCCAGCGGAAACGAACTTCAATATACAACTGGGGTGGAAAAAAGTTACTCGCGACTAATGTCACCTCATAAAGCATTCCCCTCGTCCTGTCGTCTTGCGTGTGTAAGTTTCGAGCGAGCATAAATTAAATTCGCCAGATAATTAATACCGAACTTTACCCCGAAACACTTATTACTTATACATCGCATCCCTCGGCGGCACTCAATTTACGTTCCGAAAGAAACTCACCGCTTCCGATTTTATTTCGCAGGTCTCCCTAATGACATCGCCCTATATTGGCACCAGTACCCCTGGACTTTGGGGGAGAGCTTTTGCAAAATCCGAGCCCTCCTTTCCGAAATGTAACGAACCGAAATTCCTCAAACCACCCCTGATAAATAATCATTAAAACTGCCGGATTTCAGGGCCTCTTACGTGTCGGTCCTGACTATCGTGGCTTTTTCCACCGAAAGATATCTGGCCATCTGTTACCCACTCTATTTGCACTCGATGTCCGGGCTGCAAAGGGCCGTCCGCATCATAGCCTGCCTGTGGATTCTGGGCTTCTTCAGCGCGATGCCCTTTTGCCATTTCACCGAGGTCAGCTATCTGCCCTACCCGCCCAACTCCAGCGAACCGCTGATCGTGAGTAACGAGATGGATCTTTTGAGAATTAATTATCGAGATTTTTCCTTGAAGGAATCGGCCTACTGCGGGATGATGGCTCAACCGGAATCGATCCCTTTGGCGGAGATAAGCACGGTCGTGTTTTTCGTCGTCCCTTTGCTCGCGATCGCGGTGCAGTACACGCGAATGGCTCTGGAGATATCGAAAACGACCCGGAGGACTCTGGCCAAAGGGCTGAAGGGATCGGTCCACCGAGACAGCAGAAGGGCCCAGTCCAACCGGAGCGTGATAAGAATGCTGAGTATTTATCACGCTATTAATTATAATTATAACTATTTTGGAGAAAATCGTGACTTTTTTGGAAATAGACCGCAGACTGATTGCCAATTTTCTAAAAACCATAACTTTGAGCGTTTGGTTAGGTCAGGAAAAATTACGCCATTAGTGATAGGTCACCCTGTATAATCAATTATACCGATTTCCTCATTACAGGTGCAGTGGTGATTGCGTTCTTCGTCTGCTGGGCCCCGTTCCACGCCCAGCGACTCCTCGTGATTTACGGGCGAGAAAGCAAAAACTACAAAACCGTCAACACTTGGATGTTCGTGATAACCGGACTCTTGTACTATCTGTCCTCAACATTGAATCCGATTTTATACAACGTGATGTCGGGCAAGATGCGGAACGCGTTCATGGAAGTGCTGTGCAACCGATTCAAGAGCCGGCGACGTCGGGCGGTCAAAAGGAACTCGGGATTCGCCAGGGACACGACGACCTGCTCGCGATCGTACAATCTGCGGGCGCAGAAGTCCCTGCTGGACGACACCGAGGACCGGGTCAGTTTCGTGCACAAAGAGATCATCTCCGTCACCCTGCCCGAGGAGGGGACCACCAGGCTCGTCTACGAGATTCACTGTAAGGCCAACCGCTGTAACGACGAGACCCCCATCTAATTTTGACGGCTCACTTTTACTTACTCACGTTATAAAATATGAGGAGGATCACTCTGTTCTCTGTGATTGTGTTACATTACTAATAAAGTTCGTGTCGCTGTACGAAATTTGCTCTCCCTGATTTTCTTTACAAGTCGCGTACAAGTTTTAGGGGATTGCTTAATCTCATCAAAAATGGATTTTGCTGGCATTCCCGGGTACCTACTGGGACTGGCAGGAAAAAGTGATAACGTATAATCGTACTTTATTCTCGATTTTATACAATGTGTCCAGAAAATTATCGAAATCTCCTCAACCGATAATTTGGCTCCATATGTGAAGGAGATCGGCTAGGAATTTGCAACTTAGAATGGTTATAGGTCGATTGAAGACATATGAAAGATGTAAATTTGATTCAATTTGGTAGAGTAGAAGGGTCATTTTATAGCACCCCCTTTTTCGCCTTCTTCTGGAATTTTTTTCTTGCAGGTAAAGTGATCATCAAAACAAGGGCATTGATTAGTAAAATTTTTGATTGGTAAAGTTTTTGTCGCAAAAATTACGGTTTGGGTAGAAACCAATAAAATGTACCAAGAATTAGTAAAAATTTGAGTAAAAAGTACAGCAAATAGTACAAAAGATGAAAAAAAAAACACTCAACGTACTAAAAAAATTGTAAAAAGTGTAAAAACCGCTAAAAGTTATTAAAAGTATCAAAAAAACTACTAAAACATTATTGAATTACTAAAAAAAAAGACTTTACGATAATATGTACAGGAAAATTCCAAGTGACTTTGCCTTGGGTTTAATCTCGATTCAATAATACGAATTTTCTCCATTTGCCAGCTTGCAAATTCATTTTTTGATTTTCACCACACAAATTTAGGAGTTTTTGTCAATTTCTTCTCAAACCATAGGTTTTACGACAAAAATACATCCAATCGAAAATGTTACCAATTAATGGGACAATCGAATGCCTTTATTTTCGTATTCTATTAATGAGAAAGCTTTTATGATATCTACAGAAAAAAAGTTCCTCAAGAAGTAGAATAAGCTGAATAAGGTGTTGAAAAATAACACTTTCACTTAATAAATCCAGCAAAATTAATCGATCGAAAGAAATTCGACAATTTTCCGGTCACATTGTAGACTAGGCCCGACTTATCAATTACATACTGACGTACTTTTTATGCCGCCTCAAATGCACCGACAGATACGAGGAAGTGGCGAAACTCCTATTACAAATATTACAAGTGTAAGGCCTCTCGCCCGTGTGCTTCCTCATATGAACGTTGAGCGACGAAGACTGCGTAAACTTCTTCGCGCAAACCTCACAAGCGAACGGTTTCTCACCGGTGTGCGTCCTCAGGTGCTTCTCCAAATAAGTCGCCCTGGTGAAGACCCGTTCGCAAGTCGCGCAACTGAACAGATTCTCCCCCGTGTGCGTTCTGGTGTGCTCCTGCAGGTAGGTGACCGTGGTGAACTTCTTGTCGCACGTGATGCACGCGAACTTCTCGCCCGTGTGCTTCGTCATGTGCGACTGCAACTCGGAGGAGTAATTGCAGACGCGCTCGCACACCGTGCACTTGTAGGGCTGCCTGCCCGTGTGCTCCCTCATGTGAACCGTCAATTGCGAAGAGTGCGCGAACTGTTCCGGGCAGACTTTACACGAGAACTTTTCCCCGGTGTGCTTTTTCATGTGAACTGTCAAATGCGAGCTTTGGGTGAAAGTTTTCGAGCAGATATCGCACCGCCAGGGCCGGTCCCCCGTGTGCGTTTTTAAATGCGAGTTCAAAATGTAACCGGACGTGAATTTTTTAGCGCAGTAGATGCAAGAAAACGGTTTCTCGCCCGTATGAGACCGCATGTGCACCTGCAAGTCGCTCGCTTTTATGTAGCGTTTCTCGCAGCAATTACAGGCGTACGGTTTTTCCCCCGTGTGGATTCTCATGTGAACGGTCAGTTCGGCGGTTATGGTGAACCGTTTCAAACAGACCGAGCACTGAAATGGTTTCTCACCGGTGTGCCTCCGGATGTGCTCCCGAAGGTGGGACGAATGGTAGAACTTTTTCTCGCAGTATTTGCACTCGAACGGTTTCTCTCCGGTGTGGGTCCTCATGTGGATCTTGAGGTTGGCGGTTTTCGCGTACTTCTTGCCGCAGACTTCGCAGGTGAATTTGTGGGGGTCCTCGACGATTATCGTGGTCTTGTTGCCCTGTTGGGCCTCCAGTCGCGCCGCGGCCGGTGTCAGAGACGGGTATTGGGGCAACGGGTGGGTTTGTGTCTTGACCGATCTAGTAGGTTTCACGGTTTTCTTTGGTATTTTCTCGTAGCGGGCGAAACCGGTCGTCGCCACCGAATCCGGGGAAGCGCATCGTGAGTTTTTCGTGTGTGTGCCTTCTTCGAGGAATTGTTTCAAGTTTAGGTACTCCAAACCGTCCGGGGCTTTGACGGAATTATGTTCCAATGGACCCGATGTGGTGGTTATCTGATAATCGTCCAGATTCGTGTACGATGTGATCGATTTTTCTTGGATGAAAAAGTGGTTGGTAGTGTTTTCTGTCTGGATGCATAACTGGCGGAAATCGTAAGCCGTTCGGAGCTTGTCTATGCAGTTCAGGCATAGCAGTGTGTTGCCGAATCCGGCCTTGGTCCAAGTCTGGAATTTAGTTCTAATATGAAGATTTTTATCGATAGTTTCGTGTATTAACTCACAATTTCGGCAACGCAAGCACAAAGTTTATCGCTCAGTTTTATATTGTCATTGTCCAAGGAACTGATGGGTGTTAAATTGTTTTCTACTCTTAAACAAACACGACAACAATCTGCCACTTGGAAAATTGCGTTCATTTTGAAAATAAACTATTATTTACACATTGAAAATCACTTGTAAAAGGAAAATGCGGCGTTATAAACAAATCTTTATAAAAATTTGACAGCAGACAGCACAGTGCTTTTTGACAGAAAAAGAAAATGATGTTTCCGAACGACAAAAGTCTGTTCATAAACCGCATCTTTATCATTTTTTTCAAATACTAAATTAAAACAAGTTTAGATATATTTTTATAATAATAAATGATAGTTTGTTCTTATCAATTAATCAATTTAGTAAAACTGATATACTTCACGATTTATTTATTACAGAAAATATTTTTAGGGATTTCAGTTTGGCCACGTTGGCTGGTTGTGGCTTGACTGGGTTTCGTGACTAACTTCTCCTTTGATTAGTCAGGACACGTAAATGCATTACAATTTTTGAGTTTTCCCTTATTTACTTTTGATTTGATGGAATGAAAACCTGGTAAATATCTGAATACGACTTGCACAACATTAGCAAATTCGGTGTTCATCCCCACAACAATAATGGGTAAGCAATTTATGAATTTCGGATGGTTTAGTACAACTTTTGAGGTTATACAAATTTTTCAGGAGTTTTATTTAGTTATTTCAAGAGTCTTTTGGGGGCTCGTGAGATGAGGATACTGATTTTAGGCTTAGACGGTGCCGGTAAAACCACAATACTTTATAGATTGCAAGTGGGCGAAGTTGTAACGACGATACCTACGATCGGTTTTAATGTGGAACAAGTCCAATATAAAAACTTGAAATTTCAAGTATGGGACTTGGGCGGGCAAACTAGCATCAGGCCTTATTGGAGGTGTTATTACAGTAATACAGACGCCATCATTTATGTTGTTGATTCAGCCGATAAAGAACGAATGGGAATTTCAAAAGATGAACTATTTCATATGTTGAGGGTAATTTAGTGCCCAAGTTACAAGTAGCATTTACCTATAATTTATTGCGAATTCTTATAGGAGGAAGAATTGGGGGATGCAATTCTGGTGGTGTTGGCAAACAAACAAGACATTCCTGGCTGCATGTCCCTGAAAGAAGTGCACCAAGCCCTAGGCCTAGATGGTTTGAAGGACAGAACCTTCCAAATATTCAAGACTTCGGCCACCAAAGGTGAAGGATTAGATATGGCGATGGAATGGCTGGCGAATGCTTTAAAAAATAGAAAATAATAATAAATTTATCAAAATCTATTTCTAGTCTTTAAATTTTTTATTTGTTTTGTATCACTGTGCATCATTGCTGTCTTATATGTCGGCAGTTTTAAAGGTTTCTGTATTAATTTAATTGAACCACATCTTCATTTTATCTTATATTAAAATCGTTAATTTGTATATAAATCGTTCAAATACCACCCTCACTTGAAAATTAATTATATTCTATTATTATTATTAGTTTTTAGTTATTTTGTCATATGCCTAATTAAGATTCATAAGTATAACATTTTTATGTTGTTTTCTTGAATGTTTTAATTGTATCATACATTTACATATAATTAAACCCCCTAAATGGTGATGGCTTCGGCTCACTGAAACTCACCCTCTCTGTATCACACATTACTTCTTCACCTGAGAACGCTATATCAGAGGAGATGGATAAGGTCATCTGCGATCTAAGGTAGAAGCAACGTAGGAATAGCAGAATTGTTATCAATTGAGTCATAGGTATTAGTTTAAATTATGGGTTTATGGTGAACTCATAAAACATGATTTGAAATTTAATGTACATTTCTCTGTCTCTCTAATGACCATTAGAGAAACAGTGACAGAGATACAAATCATGGCAACTCGACAGGAAAAGCGTTTGTACACAGGGTGTAGAAGTAGCACTACAGTTCAAGTAAGAAAAAAAGTACTAATAAACAGTGGTACTGATGGTAGTACCAATGACACCATCAGAGAGTAGTACCAAAAAAAGTAGGTGCCTGTACGCTTCGGTCGATGGGAGAGTTTTCTGCTCAGCAGTCAGCTATCGGTAGACCGGTACTCTCAATCTCAATAGTCTATGGTTGTGGAGTGGTACTCATTCGGACTGGTTCACGCTTTCGGTCAGTGGTTTCAGCATAGTGGTTTCGTCGTTTGCGTTGCCGTAGGCCGCTGGTTGCTGTTTGCAGAATTGTCAACAAACTATTTGTTATTTTTAAGATTAATTTGTGTTCTCGTGAAGATCTGGATTGATGTAAGTATTTTATCGATATATCGATATGTTGATGCTACGACCTGCGTATCAAGTACTTAATAATCGGAACAAGAAATTTCGAAGATACAAAGTATTACAATCTTATACAAATTTTATCTCGTGTTTTATGTTTATCATCCATAATCAAAAGTTTATGGTTTATTCGCAATCTCAACGAATATTTACCATGTTCAATGATAATTTATATAAGATATCCGAGAACAATATGTTTCCGGTAAATTTTTGGTACTTACTTATAATTTCAAAACGTGTTTTGGTAATCGGCAATATGTCCTTCAAATTTCTCTATAGTTCATACAAAAATGAGTTTACAAATCGTTACAAATCCAATAGAAGTCATTTTTGTGGATATAACATACCTACCTATGTTTTAAATCCGCATCAAAGCTGTTTTTTAGATTAAAACACTGCCCAAAGCAAAAAGGATCACTGCTGTTTTTAGGGTACAAAATATTGACCTTCCGGGTCCTATAATATATTTATCTATAATAATAACAACAAGAATATAGATGAAAGTAGAGATAAAACTAGATGTATAAAGATAAAGATCAATTCAAATATAATATTATCTTTGCAGCTGATAATAGAATTATAGATTATTAGGGTCAGTCCAGAGACAAAAGAAAGTATCGAAATCGATAAAACGACATCAAAATGGATTATTTACAAGGTATATAAATAATTAATAATTCTTAAAAGTATATAAGCTTTATTATTTTCTCAAAATAAAATAATTATCAATTTTTAGCCTGTTCAAAGAAGTTTATGTTGTACTTGTATAAAAATGGTCATCTGGACAAAAACTTGGCAATTTCGAAAGAAACGGCAAGAAGTATTTTTCTCGATGATTTTAAGAAAAGGTTCAATATAAAATCCAACTTTGGAACAATAATATTCACAAGCCAGGATAAAAAAGTGAATTTATGTTCTATAAAGGGAAGAAACACCGATAATGTTGTTCTGCAATTCACTAAAGCGAAACTTGCAGAACTCGAAAATAAGTCGAGCGAGATCGGTAATTCATCAGAAACTCCATCAAGATCAATATCATTGTCTTTTCAAATTGGAATTTTACAGATTTGCACGTAGAAAATGGGAAAAATCTGAGAAAAAGGCTCATAGTAAGTCAAAATGTCGCTTTTAGAGGTGCAAGGAACAACAGACTTTTAATATCGCCTAAAGAATGCAAACTCTGCAAAGTTAAGTTTAGCAACCAAGCACAATTCCTGTCTCACATTGAAAAAGCTGAACACTTATTCCATGCAGATTTTGTTGAGGCTTGTAAGTATTTCCTTTCTCAACAAGATCAAGTATATTTCGACTTATAATCAATTTCATATTTCAGTAAGAACTTTGCATATCACAAGCAATATCCTCAATTTTATGGTTCCCGGCTTCGGTTCGCTAAAGAATATAATTTTGCGACAAAACATACGCACACCTTTAAAATTGTCGGTCAAAAATGATCGCAATGTCGATTGTGAAATTCGAGAGATCAAGTTCAACACCAAAATACGGCAGGTCGATTTCAGTTTCACGGGACCAATCATTGTTAAGAAGAAAACTTCGATCGTTATCAAGTTTAGTGTAATTCATCAAGAGACTGGGATTTTATATTTTCCTGTATTGTTCATCCTACAATTAGCTGATGAGAAAATTGAAGTTCCTATCGAAATGGTACGTTTATGATCATCAAAATGCCATTTATAGGTTTCCTAATAATGGTACTTTTTTAAGGTTTTCCATGTTCATTCGGAAGACTTGGACGATTTGCAACCTATTGCACCTTATAAGAAGGCTTCAAAGCCGGTAATACAGGAATTTGTTCAAGAAATCGACCGTGGTGTATATCCAGAAACGTATTATCTATCAGAATTTCTACACGATATGTAAAACTTTAAATGATTTTTTTCCAGTCTTCCATCAAGTTTCAAATCAGTTGTGGCTTTGAAGCCCTATCTTTTGACTGCCGATTTCTTCCTTCTTCTTAATGCCGGCTTGAAGAAGTTCAATTCAATGTCTTCTCATCAACTGAAGTTGTTGAACGATTTGAAGTGAGTATTCTAATTTTAAAATATAAACGGGTTCATGAACGGTCGTTTTTTAGAGAGTTATTGGATGTCGATGATAAAAAGCATTGTTTGAATGTGCAGAATTACGGCAAAATGCTGGACAATTTGCTGTTCATCGAGGAACATCAAATGAAGAAAGATATCCGCGATTACGATTGCAAAAATCAGGTTTTCACGCGGCCACCAGGAAGTAAGCTCTTGAAACTGCTCGTTCCCGGCTTGGCCGAACATCGTCCGTCCCTCGTCCGAGGCGACAGCGTTTCCGTCAGGGAAAAACAGGACAGCCCTATAATATACGAAGGGATAGTGCACAAGATTGAGTTGAACAACGTCCTCTTGGGCTTCTCTAATCGCTTCCTAACCGGAGTATTCGTAAAAGATAAAAAATTCTTCGTGTCTTTCAGCTACAACCGCCACACTTTGAAAGTGGAACATCAGGCTGTCGAATACGTGAACAAGCACAAAATCGCTCAGTTCTTCTTCCCTGAGTCTATCACCACTAAACCGTTCATCATGAACATTACTGAGCCGCTAAAGTACCGCAATCCGGACATTTCGAGAAACCCTCAACAGCAGCAAGCAGTCAGAGCGATCTTAGACAAGACCAGTTACCCCCATCCGTATTTGATTTTCGGACCTCCCGGAACAGGCAAAACCGTAACAGTCACGGAAACCGTAGAACAGATTCTGTTTCGCAGCCAGAAGGACAAGATCCTGATTTGCACGCCCTCAAATAGCGCAGCCAACGTGTTGACTCAAAGACTGGGTAAAAGACTACCAACAACCGATTTGTTCAGATACGTGGCTGCCAGTTTTCCCTACGATCTTATCCCAGACGAAATCAGGAAATTCGTGAATTACGCCAAGGGAGATTTCTACTATCCGGGAATGGGGGATGTGGCGAAGTACCGAGTCGTAATAACCACTCTGGTGACAGCCAGTAGGTGCCTTAATGGCGGCCTCCCAACCGGTCATTTCCAGTACGTTTTCATAGATGAGAGCGGCCATGCCACAGAAAGCGAAACCCTCATCCCCATAGCTGGGGTGGTTTCCTCTATCAGTAAAATCAACGCTCAAATCGTTTTGGCAGGCGATCCCCAGCAATTGGGGCCGATTATTCACTCGACCTTGGCCATGGAGTACGGTTTCAGTACCTCCATGTTGGAAAGACTCATGACCAATTGCGTGCCTTACAAAAAAGGTTCGGATGGGAAATACAATCCGAACGCTTTGACGAAATTGGTCATGAACTACCGGAGCCATCCTTTGATCATCAAAGTGCCTAACGATTTGTATTACGATAACGAATTAGAAGCGTGCGGTAATCCGGAGATTATCAATTTAGCTGTGGGGTGGGAAGCGCTTCCGAATCCCAAGATTCCGTTGATTTTTCACAGCGTTTTGGGAGTAGAGGTGCGTGAAGCGACCTCTCCTAGCTTTTTCAATATACAGGAGATTGATGTTGTTCTAAAATATCTAGGGCAATTGATTGGGTCGAAATTTAAAGGAAGACTCATCAAACCGGAAGACATTGGAGTTATTTCGCCTTACAAGAAACAAGTAGAGAAGATCAATAGAGCTTGTGCTAAAAAGAATTATAATGTTGATGTTGGCTCTGTTGAGTACTTCCAAGGACAAGAAAGGTTGATTATCATTATGTCTACCGTCAGGGCGAGACCTGAATTTTTGGCTCATGATCATAAGTTCCACTTAGGGTTTTTGAAAAATCCCAAGAGACTGAATGTGGCTCTCACTCGAGCTAAAGCCTTACTCATAATTATTGGCAACCCGAATGTGCTTCAATATGATAAAGATTGGAGAAGTTTGATTCACTTTTGCCATGTCAATAATGCAATTAAAGGGCAATCTTTCACTCTAGTTGAAGATGATGATATCGATGAAGTTCTTGAAGGTTTTGAAAATCTAACTGTTGATGACGCCAATGAAAACTCTGGGAAACTGGATGGGCCAAATTTCTCCAGGGGCAATTTGTAATACTTTTCTCTTCTATTTTATTATGCATGTTCAAAAAATGTTTTGTCATAATTATTATGTAACCAATTGAAGTTCAAAATTTTTATGGATTAAAATTTGGAAAATTTAGGGACTTCTTTCTTTTTATTACAACTTTATTAATAAGTCAAAAAATGGAAATCACTTTTTGCTCTGCAATATGATACCGTCATATTTCTGTTGGAACCACTTCATAGCATCTTCCTTGGTCAGTCGGTGGGGGTATCCAACTTTGCCTTGCTTCCTTCGTCGGTGGGCAACATTGAAACCGGGACGGCCCAAGACGACGTAAAAATCTAAACCGTAGATTCCGATGCTCGGGTCGTATTTAATACCAAGATCGATGTGTTCCTGAATACCAAAACCGAAGTTTCCGGAAGCTGTTGAAAACGAAAATGTTGATAACAGAAAACAAACAACTTCTGAATACTAACCAGAGAAGTTATCCCTCCTCAATTCGTATTCACGGACTTTTAAACCCCTTTCCAAAATCTCTTCGGCTTTGGCGCCCCTGACGGTACAGTGTACGGCAATTTTTTCATTCCTTCTGATACCGAAGGATCTGACAGTGTATCGGGCTTTTGAAAACACGGGCTGTTGACCTGTCAACTGTTCCAAAACCTACGAAAACAATCGAATTTAGTACTCGAGCTTGAAATCTTATAATGGGGGAATTACTAACCTTGGCGGCCCTGGTCAATCTATCACCGGATTCTCCAACGCAGATGTTCAAACACAACTTGCGAATGTGCAAGTCTCTCATGCAATTTTTGGACTTGTCCTTAATCTCCTTCTTTTCCTTGGGTTTAGGCTTCGCAACGGGCTGAAATGAAACAACTAAGTTAGCAATATATCATTTAAAAACAACAAATTTGGCAAAAACTTCTTAAATTATAACCTATAAATCGCAGGCTCGAATACAAGTTACATTCTTCACCAAAACTGAACAAGAGTACCAAAAATTATAATTCACATGAATAAATCAATGATTGGGACGTTCAATTTTGAGAAGAAATTGATGAAATTTCGAATAAATAAGCCGATGATTGAAGATATTCGAATAATTTTTAGAAAACTCACCGCCATGTCGATTGTTGTCACAGAAAGAGTGTGCCGGTATTACAGAACTCTGTACTACATTTGACAGTTACCTTGATGGCGCTGATGGCGGTAACCAAGGCAACACAACAATCGAAATAAACAAAAACTTATTAGCCAACAAATTGATTAATTAAGAACGTCGATATCGTCGTAAGATAATCAGAATAAACCTTTTGATTACCTGTTATAATTATGACCATCAATACAGAAAGTGCATCGAAAAAAGAACATGTGAAAGCTAGGTAAGTTGGATAATTTTTTGAGCAATGAGTAATGATTTTGAAAATCGTATTTTAGCGAATGCCCTGGTCGCATTAGATAAGAAATATTCTTAATTTCGGCTTTTAAATTGGTCGACAAATGATATTCATTGGGTGTGACGGGCGCAGCCGCATATTAAACGACCGGCGAGAGAGCGATTGTGCTGCCATCTATCAGCTCGCAAAGGGCGTGTGCAGTGGAGTAGTTTGTGGTCGGTTCTCGCTAGAAAAATTGCCAAAACATTCGGAAATTGAGTGAAGTTTCCGTGTTTTCATTGCTGAACAGGCGATTCTGTCCATCAGGTAAGTTTCGTAAAAAATCCCTCAGTGTGTCTCATCGCGATCACATGAAATCGAACGATCTATTCCAAGTGCCCTAAATTGACATAACATTACCGTATACACCTAAAAGGATTATAAAATGGCTGATTTAGGCGTTGCCGGGACGCCGATTTTACTCAAAATACCCATTTCCAGCTCGCGATTATCACCCCAAAGTAGGTAATTCTATCACAAGACTAATTTTTGCGCTAGAATGTGTCAAGGTTACACCTTCAAAATCGCTATTTCATTGAGAGAAGACCCTTTAACAATGCGCTGTAAGGGTTTATTGACCCGCTTCCGTGGCAACAACCCCAAATATATCCGAAACCTAGTGGTACAGAGCCTGAAAAAACAGTCATTTATTGTCAGGCGAGCACGGTGATAATTCACCCAATTAACCTTTGGCGATTTGATTTGAATTTCGAAAACGATTCATTAAGTAGACGTTATCAATTATCATTCCTTATAAAAGTCTTATGTAATCAAAAGTATTTACAGAGTTTTAAGCAAATTACATTATCTCGTGTGCGAAATTTGAATGAGAATTAAATAAATGTGATGTTCTCCAGTTTTGCTATTAATAACAATGATGCGGTCGCCCACTATATTACTTTATGTTATGTTGTATGTTGTTGGTGTATGAGTCATGTATTTATGTGTCCTTAATTTTTTTTCACTGGTCTTTGGGTTATTAGGGCTAGATGTGGTAGTGACGTAATTGGCATTAACATTTAGAATTATGTGCGAATTTATGTTCAAACCAAAATTTATTGCAGTTCCATTATGATTCGATTTAGATAGTTTTTACGACATTGCAATCTAATTCATTTACAGCGAGATAAGGCAAATCACCGTAATCTTCACTTTATTTGTAAGATTTTATTGATTTTCGTCTCGAAATTCAAGACTGGCAAACACCATTTGCGACGACCATGAACTGTTCCAAATATAGGTCGTTTTAATCAAATTATTTTGAGTATTTTTAGACCGATTTTCGGTTTTCAGCGCTTTTTATAAGCACCTGTTTCAGGCCAGACTGCAACAATATCGAAATGACGTAACCCGTAATAATTATCGTGAGGAAATCGCCGGTCGGTGACCGTCCCCCACACCGCCAAGCCAATTCCGTAATAATTGAACCTTTTTGAATAAAATTGTAATGACCTTTAAACGCATGAGGGATATGACGTCACATGCGACAGAAATATGTCACACCTCATGATGCCATGATACCCTAAACTAGATTTAATGGGGTGATGGAAATGCGAGTTAATTAGACTTTGGTTCTGAAAATCGTGCCTAGTTGGTGCATAGCTAACGGTGTTCTACCAATCGGAGAACGGGACGCGATCGGGGCTATTCGGCTAGGTCAGGCAGGCGTCGCGACGCCTGGACGTCGAATCGATCGATATTAACCCCGGACGTTTTCGTTGCGTCTCTCAGCTGTGATTTTCCGTGAAATTTCACTCCACACTTCAATAAATGCGCTAAGTTCCCGGCTCTAAATCAGTGAGTACTTTTTACTTGCCGTAAAATTTAATTCGTAACGAAATGTTGGTAATATAATTCCCGTTTTTGTGGCCAATGCGGATGGTGTATACAGCAAAAATGCGACGAAAGTGTCGCACTAGGACAATAGGTTTTTCAGTAGTTTTGGTAACATAACAACTTTGTATGTACCAAGTTCCAAGGTTGAGACTTGAATTAAGTTGAGAAATTTAACGATAATGTGATTTTTTGAACATTTGTAAGTATTTCGGTTTTTCAGGTGACACCAGTGTTAACTGGTGTGACACTTGTCCGCCATGACGACCGACATCAGCATCGTAAGGTGGGATCCCACCTTACAGCAGGAGATTGTCGACGATTACGAATACGACGGAGGAAACTCTTCCTCGAGACTCTTCGAAAGATCCCGAATCAAAGCTCTAGCCGGTAAGCGAACTCGGAAATCCGAAGCCCACTATCGCGAAATTCAGGAATGCGTGTGGTCATTGGTCAACCACTATTCATTCTTATTTCCCGGGTGTTATCTTTTATTTTATCGAAAGCCAACTTTTCCTCTTGACTTCCTGTTAAGTTCAGTTATTCATTGCACCCGGTACTGTGCGTTTCATTAATAATGCCTACTGAAAACATTGCTACAGGATCTAATAACATCACGTTCGATAGATTCGTGTTAGAATTACGAGGTGATGCTTTTTCGCTTCGGGTTTTTATCTGGTTAGGTAATGCGTGTGGTATTTGCAGATGAACGCGAGAGCGTCCAAAAGAAAACGTTCCAAAAATGGGTCAACTCTCATCTAGTGCGCGTAAACAGCCGCATCACCGATCTATACTGCGACATGCGGGACGGCAAGAACCTCATCAAATTACTGGAGGTGTTGTCAGGCGAACGCCTCCCCAGACCGACCAAAGGCAAGATGCGCATCCACTGCCTGGAGAACGTCGACAAAGCGTTGCAATTTCTGAGGGAGCAGCGAGTGCACCTCGAGAACATGGGATCGCACGACATCGTGGACGGCAATCCGCGATTATCGCTGGGTTTGATCTGGACGATAATCCTGAGATTCCAGATCCAGGACATCACGATCGAGGAGACCGACAATCAGGAGACGAAATCGGCCAAGGACGCGCTGCTTCTCTGGTGCCAGATGAAGACGGCCGGTTACAACAACGTGAACGTGCGCAATTTCACGACCTCCTGGAGGGATGGGCTCGCTTTCAACGCCCTAATCCATAAGCATCGTCCGGACTTGATCCAGTTCGAGAAACTGTCGAAAAGCAATGCGATGTACAATTTGAACAACGCGTTCAACGTCGCCGAAGACAAACTGGGTTTGACCAAATTGCTGGACGCAGAAGACGTTTTCGTCGATCAACCGGACGAAAAGTCGATAATAACGTACGTCGTCACTTATTACCATTACTTCTCGAAAATGAAGCAGGAGACCGTGCAAGGTAAGAGGATAGGGAAGGTCGTCTCGATCGCCATGGACAACGACAGGATGATCCGAGAGTACGAATCGTTAACTTCGGATCTGTTGAAATGGATCGAGAACACGATTTCGCAATTGGGCGATCGGCAATTCAACAACTCTCTTTTGGGTGTACAGCAGCAACTGTCCGGTTTCAATAATTATCGCATCGTCGAGAAACCACCGAAATTCGTCGAGAAAGGCAACCTGGAAATCTTGTTGTTCACCCTACAATCGAAAATGAGGGCGAATAATCAAAAACCTTATTTGCCCAAGGAGGGTAAAATGATTTCCGATATCAATAAAGCGTGGGATCGGCTCGAAAAGGCCGAGCACGAGCGCGAATTAGCTCTGAGGGAGGAACTGATCAGGCAGGAGAAATTGGAGCAGTTGGCGGCGCGATTCAATCGCAAGGCCAGCATGAGGGAGACCTGGTTAAGCGAGAACCAGCGACTCGTCTCTCAGGACAATTTCGGATTCGATCTGGCCGCAGTCGAAGCGGCGGCTAAAAAACACGAAGCTATCGAAACAGATATTTTGGCTTACGAAGAACGCGTCCAGGCTGTTGTCTCGGTTGCCGGTGAATTAGAAGCCGAGAATTACCACGACATGGAGCGGATCAACGCCCGCAAAGACAACGTCCTGAGACTGTGGAACTATCTCTTGGAACTGCTGAGAGCTCGCCGACACCGCCTGGAGTTGTCGCTGCAACTCCAACAGAACTTCCAAGAGATGTTGCACATCCTCGACGCGATGGAAGAGCTTAAAGCCCGGCTCATGACCGAGGATTACGGTAAACACTTGATGGGAGTCGAGGATCTGCTCCAAAAGCACAACCTGTTGGAGGCAGATATCAATATTTTGGGAGATCGCGTTAAGGCTGTTGCCAAGCAGTCGCAACGCTTTTTGGATACAGACGAAAGCGGCGAAGAGGGTGGCGGTTATAAACCGTGCGACCCGCCTGTTGTCGTCGAAAGGGTCCAGCAATTGCAAGACGCTTACGCAGAATTGGTGCGTTTGGCAGTCGAGCGTCGCACCCGTTTGGAGGAGAGCAGGAAACTGTGGCAGTTCTATTGGGATATCGCGGACGAGGATAACTGGATCAAGGAGAAGGAGCAAATCGTTTCTGCTTCCGATATCGGTCATGATTTGACCACTGTCAATCTCCTGTTGAGTAAACACAAAGCTTTGGAGAACGAAATAGCCACTCACGAGCCACAATTCGATCACGTGGTTGGAGTTGGCGAGGAACTCGTACAATCCGATCATTTCGGGGCGGCGAAAGTCAAAGATCGTCTCGATTCGATCCGGTCGTCCTGGAAGCATTTGCTGGATTTGGCCAGTTATCGCAGGAAGAAGCTGGAAGAGGCAGTGGATTATCATCAACTATTCGCAGACGCGGATGACGTAGACATCTGGATGTTGGATACTCTCCGAGTCGTGTCGAGCGAAGATGTGGGACGGGACGAGGGTAACGCGCAGTCGCTCTTGAAGAAGCACAAAGACGTCACGGACGAACTCAAGAACTACGCTTCAGTGATTGAGTCGTTGAATCAACAAGCGGAAGCACTGGGACCGGAAATCCATCAATCGGAAGAGGTGCAAAAACGATTACAGTCGATCGATAGTCGCTACAAAGAGCTGCTAGAGCTCGCAAAGTTGCGCAAACAGCGATTGCTCGACGCTTTGTCGCTGTACAAATTGATCAGCGAAAGCGATGGAGTCGAGCAATGGATCCAGGAGAAGCAGCGTATGTTGCAGACGATGACTCCTGCCTCTTTGAAAGACATAGAAGACGTCGAAATCATGAAGCATCGTTACGGCGGTTTCGAGAAGGAAATGAACGCGAACGCTTCGCGCGTGGCAGTCGTCAATCAACTGGCAAGGCAATTACTGCACGTCGATCATCCGAACGGTGCCGAAATCACCGAGAAGCAGAACAGACTCAACCAGAAATGGAACGAGTTGAGGCAGGAAGCCGAATTGAAGAAGGAAGAATTGATGTCAGCACACGGGGTGCAAACCTTCCATATCGAATGTCGCGAAACCACCACCTGGATCGAGGACAAGGTCCGCATTTTGGAGAGCACCGATCGATTGGAGATGGATCTTACCGGTATCATGACGCTTCAAAGGCGTCTCAGCGGTATGGAACGCGATCTGGCCGCGATCCAAGCCAAATTGAATTCGCTGGAGAAGGAGGCGGCCGCCATTGAGACGGAACACCCGGAGGAGGCGGCGATAATTCGCGAAAGGATCGTCCAGATTCAGATCATCTGGGAGAGGTTGACTCAGATGCTCAAAGAGCGCGATTCGAAATTGGAGGAGGCCGGCGATTTGCATAGATTCCTTCGTGATTTAGATCACTTCCAAGCGTGGCTGACCAAAACTCAAACCGATATCGCATCGGAAGATACGCCCAGCTCCCTGGCAGAAGCGGAGAATCTTCTGAGTCAGCACAACTCCATCCGGGAAGAGATCGATAATTACACCGACGATTACACGAAGATGATGGAGTACGGCGAGAAGATCACGGCGGATCCGTCGACTCAAGACGATCCGCAGTACATGTTCTTGCGGGAGCGATTGAAGGCCCTCAAAGACGGTTGGGCCGAAATTCATCAAATGTGGGAGAACCGGCAAGCGCTGCTGTCGCAATCGCTGAGTCTGCAATTGCTTAATCGCGATGCGAGACAGGCGGAGGTCGTCCTTAATAGACAAGAGCACTTCTTGTCGAAGATCGAGACGCCTCAGAATTTGGAACAGGCAGAAAACCTGTTGAAATCTCACGAAAGCTTCCTCACCTCCATGGAGGCCAACGACGATAAATTCAATGCGGTCGTGCAGTTCACCAATCGTTTGATCGAGGAAGGTCATTACGCGTCGGATAAAATCGCGAAACGCGCCGATAACATCGATCAGCGTCGTCAGGCTATCAAAGAGAAGGCGTTAGCGTTGATGGAGCAGCTCAGGGACCAACTGGAATTGCAGCAATTCTTGAGGGATTGCGATGAATTGGGTGAATGGATCCAGGAAAAACACATCACGGCCCAGGACGAGACGTATCGTTCGGCCAAAACCGTTCATTCGAAATGGACCCGCCACCAGGCTTTCGAGGCGGAAATTTCTGCCAACAAGGAACGTCTGGATAATTTGCAAAAGAGTGGCGAGGCTTTGGCCCGAGAAAAACCCGAATACGCGGAACTCATCCGACCGAAAATCGACGAACTTGTGGATCAGTTCGACGTTTTGACTCACACGACTAAAGAAAAGGGAGAGAAACTGTTTGACGCTAACCGTGAGGTTCTGATACATCAGACTTGCGACGATATCGACAGCTGGATGAATGATCTCGAGAAGCAAATAGAAAGCGAAGATACCGGATCCGACTTGGCCTCTGTCAACATCTTGATGCAGAAGCAACAGGTAATTTCGAATAACACTGAATTCTTGGAGTTTCTTAACTTTTCTTCTTTTTATAGATGATTGAAACTCAGATGGCAGTTAAGGCGCGCCAGGTGGGCGAGCTGGAGAAGCAGACCCGCCACCTCGAGACCACCGTTCCGGACGACAAGATGGACGAGATCAAGGTGAAGAAGTCGCAAGTCGAGCGCCGATTCGAACTGCTGAAAAGGCCGCTGCTTGATCGACAGCACGTGCTCGAGAAGAAGAAGGAGGCGTTGCAGTTCCGCCGCGACGTCGACGACGAGCTCTCCTGGATCAGGGAGAAGATGCCGCAAGCCAACAGCGAAGAGTACGGCAACAGTCTCTTCCAAGTCCACATGCTGGAGAAGAAGAACCAATCGCTGAGGACGGAAATCGAAAACCACGAACCGCGCATCAACACCGTCTGCAACAACGGCCAGAAATTGATCGACGAAGGGCACGAAGACGCAGGCGAATTCTCGCGATCCATAAGCGAGCTGCACAAGGCCTGGCAGGAGTTGAAGGATTCGGTCGACAGGAGGCACGAGAATTTGGTTAGGAACGAAAGGGCGCAACAGTATCTGTTTGACGCCAATGAAGCGGAGAGCTGGATGAGCGAACAGGAGCTTTACATGATGGTGGAAGACCGTGGTAAAGACGAAACCAGCGCTCGAAACTTCATGAAGAAGCACGAAAGCCTCGAAAATGCAGTTGAAGGTTACGCCAATACCATACGAGCTTTAGGCGAAACCGTCCGAGCTTTGACAGCAGAAGGGCATCCATTGGCCGAACAAGTGGCAGTCAAGCAGTCGCAACTTGATAAACTGTACGCGGGTTTGAAGGATTTGGCAGGTGAAAGGAGAGGCAAACTCGATGAAGCCCTGAAACTTTTCCTGCTCCATCGCGATGTTGAAGATTTGGAGCAATGGATCGCTGATCGCGAAGTTGTGGCATCCTCTCATGAGTTAGGCCAAGACTACGATCATGTCACTCTCTTATGGGAACGATTCAAAGAGTTCGCTCGCGATACAGAATCGGTTGGTAGGGAACGCGTTGCTACAGTGACCGATATGGCAGATCGCCTTATAGAATCGGGACATTCGGATTCGGCGACTGTTGCCGAATGGAAGGACTGCCTTAACGAATCCTGGCAGGATCTCCTTGAGCTAATCGAAACGCGTACTCAAATGTTGGCCGCTTCAAAGGAGTTGCATAAATTCTTCCACGATTGCAAAGACGTGCTTGGGCGCATTTTGGAGAAGCAGGTTGCTATGAGCGACGAACTAGGACGCGATGCAGGCTCGGTCAGCACGCTCCTGCGGAAGCACCAGAACTTCCTGCAGGATTTGCAGACGTTGCATGGTAACGTCAGGCAGATCCAGGAGGAATCGATGAAGTTGCAGGCGAGCTACGCGGGTGACAGAGCCAAGGAGATAACCAATCGCGAGCAGGAAGTGGTGGCGGCTTGGTCGGCATTACAGGCAGCTTGCGATCAGAGGCGCGGGAAACTGTCAGATACCGGCGATCTCTTCAAGTTCTTCAACGCGGTTCGCACTCTTATGCAGTGGATGGACGACGTGGTCAGGCAGATGAATACTGGAGAAAAACCAAGAGATGTCAGTGGCGTAGAGCTGCTTATGAACAACCATCAGAGTTTGAAGGCGGAAATCGATGCGAGGGATGATAATTTTACTGCGTGCATTTCGCTGGGGAAGGAGCTTTTGGGGAGGAATCACTACGCCAGTTCCGAGATCAAGGATAAATTGGTCACTTTGAGCAGTCACAGGAATTCTGTGTTGCAGCGGTGGGAAGAGAGATGGGAAAATCTTCAGCTCATTCTGGAAGTTTACCAATTCGCGAGGGATGCCGCAGTGGCGGAAGCTTGGCTCATTGCACAAGAACCTTACCTCATGAGCACGGAATTGGGGCATACGATCGACGATGTTGAGAATTTGATCAAAAAGCACGAGGCTTTCGAAAAATCGGCAGCGGCGCAGGAGGAACGCTTCAGCGCTTTGGAGAGACTAACCACGGTACTTTTTTTATTCTATAATTTCATTTCGTTGGTTGTATTTTGTGTTATCTCCTGTCTTGGTTTTTTATTCATTTTCTGTGGTGATTTTTGTAGTTTGAAAAAGGTGGAGGCGGCCTAATACGCACTAAACTAGAGCATGAGACTGATTTATCATCGAGCACGAACCATAATAATGACCAATTCAATCCTGATCTCATACCTAAATGTCCGACAGTTGCGATTTATCCCGTTCGTAATTTATCTCAGACTTATTTGGCCGAAACGATTTCTGCCCTTGTGCGTAATTCCAACCGATTTTACAGACCCGATCATAAAATTAGATATCGGAAAAAATACTCACTTAGCGGTGTTCAAAAATACGCTATTGTTCATAAGCTGTCTAGACAGAAAACTTTCTTACATGGTAAAATCGTTAATCCCGAAGAGAACACTGGTCTTACGCGTAAAGATATATACAGACGATCGGTGTCTTTATTCGACGGTAATAACGACGAGATGAATCGCGACTTATCTTCAGCTCCCACCTTCATGTCTTTGTCTTCACCTAACTGTCATTACGAGGTGAGTTTTGTCTTTTTTGTGTTTGTTGCTTCTCCTCGCTTTACCTTTATTAGCGCTCTTTTTCTCGTCCTATTTTTCTCCAGATCAATTCCATTAATCTTATTTTGTGTTACCTAGTTCGAATTGAGAGAGATGAAACGAAGACAGGAGGCACAAGAAGCGCAGGAACGGGCGAGAAGGGAAAAGGAAGAAGAAGCGAAGTTGGCAGCACTGGCGGCCAGTCAACCTAAACAATCCGAAGTTGTGGACAGACCGGATTCGGGTGGACCTTCTGCAGAAGAACGGCAACGTAAGTCTTTTCTTGGACTCTCGATCATTGCTTATTGGCGTTTCTTGTATATAAAGTGTCATGTGAAAATGACTGATGGTTAAAATTTTGAATAATAATTGCACACGCAGCCGGGAGCGGCCAAAGAGCTTCTCTTAAAGCTACTTCGCCAGGTGAAGGTAAAGATCTTCAGATATAACATTATTGCTTTGTTGTACATATTCATGAAAGTCCTAAATTTTCTATTAATTATAATTTAAACAACGAATAATTTTATCATAAAACTGCACAAAATACTTGTCTCTTGTCTTTTTCTGTCTTGGGTGTTTGTACTTTACTTTCTCTTTCTAGATAGATTATTGTTAGAGGTAGGTAACAAAAATAATGATTAAGGTGAGATTAACAACTTTGAGCTTTTACATGTAATGAGACAGTTTAACTAATTGGCACTTGGACTGCAACCTTCCTCAGTTTCTTCTTCAAAGAAAGGTCCAAGAGTCTTTGGTTCAATAAGTCAAACTAAAGCGAGTTTTAACTGATTTTAACATTTTTTGAGTGTCTTTAATGCATGTTGCATGTGATTATGTGATTTATTAGTGCATGGACAACCAAAAGTCACGGGATCGGTCTCTAGTCCACCTGGCGGTAGGGGGGTGCAATCAACGCCCCCAAAAGCGTCCCCTCGTACGCAAACACGTAAGTACTCGACATCCGTTGCACCTGTCACTTTTTTTAAGTACAAATTTCCGTTGCTTTTTATTTTATCGCCATTGTCTTACGAGAATTCCGTGTCATTTTTGCGCTTTTCCCCTGCCGATCGCCACTGTAGCATCCTCCTCGAAATCGCCGGAGGGCAAAAGGACGAAGGACCGTTCCAGGAGCAAGTCCCCATTCCGTAGTTTCAGATGGAAGAAGGGATCTTCTAAGACTTCGGGAGCGGTCAGCGACGACGAAGGCCAATCAGGTACAAATCAGGACCAAACTACACTCTTCGTAAAACTCTATTAATCCGAAACCGATGTAGACTTTTAATAAATATTAACATTTTCCCGTTAGTTATAGTCTAGGAGGCACCGATTTATCCAGAGGAGTAATCCTATGTTGTATTTCAGTCTTTCTCCACGCTTTATATCGGTAAGGTGATGGGTACTTTGTGCAGTTTTCCGTCTCTTGTACTATTTCGTCATGCTTTATTTGTACTTCCACCCATAAGAATTATATTGCTAATGGGGTTTTCTGTTTTATAAACGAATAGAAAGAGTCAGTCCAGGGGATGGGGACTCTATGGAGGGCGCGTTGGTGCGAAAGCACGAATGGGAAAATAACGTCAACAAGGCGAGCAATCGTTCATGGGACAAAGTCTACGCGGTTTTGAAAGGTACTCAACTGTCGTTCTACAAAGATGCGAAGTCTGCCAAGACTTCGCCTGAGCAGACGTTCAAAGGCGAACCGGCTTTGAATCTGAACGGAGCGCAAGTTTCCGTGGCGTCCGATTATAAAAAGAAGAAGCACGTCCTCAGATTAAAGTGATTATTTCGAGAGTTGTTTCATACGGTTTTCGTGATTTTTTCGATTTTTTTTTTTAGATTGGAGGGTGGCGCTGAATGGTTATACCAGGCGCACGACGATCAGGAAATGAATTCGTGGATATCTAAAATCGCATCTAATGCCGAGGCAGAGGCGGGTGGGCCCTCCAGGTCGCAGACGTTGCCGGCTTCCGCACAAAAGGAAGACACGAAAAGGCGCAGCTTTTTCACTTTAAAGAAAAAGTAAGATTTTAATATTTGTTAATATTTGGTTTAATTTTAATATTAATTGGTTTTTATTTTCTAATTTCAGCTAATGATTGCTTCATCGTTCTCTTATGGCAGGCTTGTTTTTTTGGACATAGGACACTGGCCAATCAGTCGTCTTCTTTTTTTTACTAAAATAGATTTACCTATTTACAACAATAATAATAACGATAATTAATTATTGTATTTAAAAAATATGAAATAAAACAGAAAATATTGTAGTTTGCACATTTCCTCCCGCTATTTTCAAAAATATGTAAGTTTATTAATATTATTATAAAAATATAATGAGATTAGTGAAATGTGTATTTACCAACCTTGCGAAAAAAATTATAAAGCTTCTTATTGTATCATAAAAGATTTAAAATGTATATTCCCTGGAGAAAATTTCTTAATTATTACAAGTTTTATTTCTGTAAAATTAAATGGTTAAGGTTTTTCCACCGCTTTAAGTTGGTATTTGATTGTATCGTCTGCAAATCGGCGCTTTATTGTGTCTATTACGATTATTATTATAATATTTGTATCGTTGTCTTTATCTCTTCTCTATTATTTTCCTTATTCATGTAATAATGATATTATTATATCACATTATATTATAATCATTCGCATTGAAAAAAATATTTAATATATACTTGAGACTTTCGCTTGTTCGAGAAACAAATTGTATTTTTGAGGATTTGGTTATGTATTGACGTATTTTCAAACAGTATGCAAATGAATATTGTTTTTAGTAAGATTAATCTAATCATTTTCAACCCACCCACTCATCCAAATAATCACCACGAAGTTTAATACTCACATTTTATTTGTATAAAAATATTTACAGAATATAAATCACTTATTACGAACAATAATAATAAAATCGATAACACCCATTTGGAAAAAAATAATAAAATATTAATGAGGATTTTTAGAGAGAAGAAAATGCTAGAGAGAATACTGTCGTATGTAATAATCCCGCCCAACAACTTAGAATTAAATTGAGTTGCCTTTCCTAAAATCATGATAAAATAATAATCACAAATAAATCTCCAAGTTTCACTACTAATAATAATATAATGGACTATCACAATGTGTATGTATTTAGGTTTGTGGTTTTTGGTTGGTTAGTTAATTTATACAAATTATCCACCTTCGTATAACGACAGTTTAACCAACTAATGAAAGTACAATCAGTTAGCTAAACCGTTATAGCAAGTGGCCCTAAAACTTTAAAATTTAGTCGACTTATTGTAATAAATCATCAACCGAGTACGATGCTCTCCTATGTTGTCTAACGTTATAATCGGTGTGGGTATCTAATAAGGGTGCCCTACACTAACGATTCTGTAACAATTTAATTCGAAGCATGAAATACGCCGAAATCCTAAGTACCAGAAACAGCCCGCAGAGGACCAGAACGTCTTTGGTGAAATTCCACATGTCCGACTCCATCTGTAAATGTTCCAGGAACCATTCGGGGTCCTTGAAATGGCAATAGTCCTCGTTGCAGTCCAACTTTTTCCTCTTCAGCCCGTAGATGGCGATCATCACGCCCTCGAACGAGTACTTGACGTAGCTCATGTGCGGCAGCCACCGCAGGTACACCGGAATGTCGCCCAGCTTCGCGAAGAACCCGGAGAAGAGCACCATCGGGATGGTCGAAATCGGACCCAGGAACACCCCCGCCTCGATGTTGAACGCGGCGCCCACCAAAAGGCCGAAACTTTGCGACACGAGCGCCGTCAAAACGGAAATCAACATGAACATGGCGAAGCGCAGCGCCTCGAAAGGCTGCGACGTCAAATAGTACACGCCCATGACGTAGCAAGCCGTCAAGACGATCTGAAAAACATTCATTCAGTTTTTTTTGACATATTCATTACCAAGATGGCCGCCTTGCAAGTAATAGGTTTGTTCGGGCCTGTTCGCTTGTGCGCATGCGTCGTACTTTGTGGACCGATCCACAACTTTTGCCCGAACAAACTTCATGGCTTTGTGGTGACTGTTTGACGTTTGTCATTAAAATATACAAACAACGTTCAGAAATTTTGTCACGGGTTTTCTCTAAATTCACTCTTCTGCTTCTGGATGACTAAGAAAACAAAACTTTTTGAGTATCTTTGTATATTTCAATGACAGACGCTAAACTGTCACTCTCCTAGGAACCGTTATTCCTACAAACCATCTCTTTTACGCCATAGGCTCTGAAAATCGACCTACCTGAAACGGTATATCGGCTATAGTTTTCGCAAAGTAGTAAGCCTTGAGCGAGTACCAATAATTCAAGTGTTCCCTAATAAAAACCGACATTTCCGTGGGGACTACAACAAAATTCCATCATTACTAATAACCACAAAAATTCAATCGAATAATTACAGGTGAGTATCGTCGGCATCATGGCGGTGAACATCGTGAACATCGTGGTGAAGAAGATGCACCCGACGTTGCTCTCTACTTTAGCGGCATCGTTGCCGATACCGTAATAGATGAGCCCCAGCAGCACCCCGATGACGCAATGAGCCGCCAACCTCAACCTCGTCAACATCTTATCCCTGAGTATTATCTTTATGGTCCTCTTCAGCAAAATCCAGAACTGAGTCAGCCCAGAAGTCGGAAAACCGCCTTTATCCTGATTGGGCAGATATTCCGACGAATCCAAAAGCGACGTCGTGCAAGTGGCAGGTGTCAAACCGTTGGGAAGAGGCTGCTCACCACTCGCATTCGCCGTCTTAAGCGGCGCCGTCTCCTTGGCGATATCGTTGGAAATCAATTTACCGACCGAGGTGGAACGCAGCGAATCGCACCTGCCCGCGTTGACAGAGACGACCAATTTCTGCAGATAATCGCCGTGCTCCCCGCTGGCCACCTCCATGACGTAATCGGCCGGGTTGTGGTAACCGGGGCACTCCAACCCCATGCCGGCCAGGAAAGGGATGAGACTTTTCACGTCGCCCCGGTAGATGCACTGCCCTTCCGCCAGCATGTACAGGTAATCGAACATCTCGAAAAGCCTCGCAGAGGGTTGGTGAATGGTACAGATGACAGTGCGCCCCCCTCTCGCGAGCGATTTGAGCAAAGAGATGCACTGGAAGCACGAGGAGCTGTCCAATCCGCTGGTGGGCTCGTCGAAGAACATAACCGGTGGATTGTTGACGAGTTCTAAAGCGATTGACAGGCGCTTTCTCTGCCCCCCTGAGATGCTCGAAGTCGAGGTGTCGATGCAATCTTGGAGTCCCATGGTTTCGATGATCTCGTTGATGACAACGTCTTTCTGCTGGTTCGTTATGCCCTTGCCCAACTTGAGGTGAACGGAGACGTTCATGGCCTCTTTGACGCTCAAGTGGGGCGACAGGCAGTCGTCCTGCATTATGTAGCAGGACGTCTTGCGGAAGCGGCGAAGGCTGCGCTCCTTTCCGTTGATTTGGACAGAGCCGTCTAAATTCGAGGTCCTGGAAGTTATCCGGTTTATTTCATAAAAATCAACGAGTTTTTCATTATATACTGGGTGTCCTAAAAATGGAGGACCCGAGGTATAAGGGCCGATTCCTCTCGGCAATACAGGGTGCCCGAGAATCACGGGATGTTCCGGTAATGGTGGATTCCGTAGCTCATTTGGAGACGAAAACCTTGATACAATTTCGTCGAGGCTCCAATGGTTAGCAAATGATGGCGCTATTGAAATCTAGCAAAAATCTTGCGAAAAATCTGCCAAAGTCATACCTAGATTATTATCCTGCTAAATTAAAACCACTTTTTTGCAGTCAAACTGCATTTCAATTTTTTTTTGATGATTTATTGGTTTTTTCTATTTCTGACACCTCAAAAAAATTTATTAAGGTTTTCGTTTCAGAATGAGCCACCCCCCACCCTGTATAAGTATAATCCGCAAACGCTTGATAATAGATACACGGTGTATGAACTTGATAGATACAGGGTGTCAGGAACTTTTTCTCTTATTTAGATAAGAGGATGATGAGGAACCGGCCCTCTCACGTATTGGGACGCCATTTTTGGGACAGGCTGTATGATAGATTTACTTGTAGCCCGCTAGGATGTTCATGAGGGTGCTCTTGCCGGCCCCCGACGGCCCCATGATGGCGGTCAGCTCGCCCGACTTGAAGGTGCCGTTGATGCATTTCAGTATCGTCTTGTAGCCGCGTTTGCGCCCCTCCGACACCGAATAGGACAAGTCGATGAATTCGATGTCCACCGGTGGCCTTTTGGGTAGATGCGTGAGGGAGATGGTGGGCCTTTTATGCGCGCCCCCTCCGGGACTGTTCTGGCCGTCGTTGGGCACTTTCCGGAGCGCCCCGGAATTGTTCGTTATCGTCACAACTTGGGATGAGGCGCCGTTGCAGAGATTGTTCTGAGATCCGCTGGATACACGTCACAAAAGAAGAAAGGAATCTGTATTAGCGACAATTGGTTCGGCGGTGACCTCATTCGCGCCGCGAGTCAACGGATGAAACAAAGTTCAATCTCACTTTCATCAGTTCAGTGTGGGATGACCTTTTTTTAATTCGTCAATTAAACAGAGGGTTTTTCTCATGTTTGCTTTCGAATAAGATAGTTTGGATTTTTGCATTACTCTTTATGATGTTATCGCCAAATAAGTAGTCTGGAATTGCACGTGATAAGCGACTAAATCTACAAATTACTCAAGCAACTATTTAAACGAAAACGAACAAAAGCATTCATGACTGCGATAACATATAAAAGACTAGTAGGTATAATAGAGTGAATATTATCATGAAGGTCACTATTATTCCTACACATGGTTTTGTCCATTTATTATGGCCTCACGATTATTTTTATGGCAAATCATTGGCAATAATTAAACGAAATAAACTGTTTAATGTAATAAGTGGTTATACCTGAATGTGATGCAAAATAATTACGAACTCTGATGTTTACCTCATTATTTTACAAATAACTAGGCATGCCTAAATTACATATTTTCCACTCTGTTGATTGACGATAATAAAGCCGGTGAATAAATTATATTGATAGTAAAAATGTAAAACCTCAAAACGGATGCGTTGTTTAGAGATTCCAGGTCCCTTGGGGGTGGTGAACACACGCTTTTCGTCGCGTTGTTGTGGTAAGCCACCGCCGATCCTTGTCCGTTTTCTGCGTCCATATTCAAATTGATTTTCACACTTTTCGAATCTCCTCCCGATGAAGCCATAATTATTTATATTTATCGAGGATATTCAACTATATTGGCATGGGCTCATCAGTTCAAGGTGTTCCTCCTAATAAATGAAAAATCAAAGCAAAGTTTAATTTTATGAAGTGGAAATGCGATAGCACAAGTTGCGATTAATCGAAAACGCGATAAAAAAACATAATTATACATTATATTTCATAAAATTATATCTACTATTTTCAACTTGATACGATGAAATTATCGATTTAATAGGAGACAACAGGGAAAATTATTCCATGGAGCGCTCCTTTTTTCTGTTTAGGTATATGAATTAATGTGCCATACAAAAATAGAAAATTAGGAAATTTTCGTTTGCATATTCAATTAGATAATCTACAATTCCGTCTCGTGTATAGAAATCTCGACGTGTAATTTACCAATTGAGGAAAAAGGGCACTCACAATTCTGATGACGGGGTCTTCGAACATACGCACGCACAAAGAATAATTCTAATGTGTTGTACTGACAAAGAATTCGAAAGGAAACACAGTCACCTACTCTAAGCGGTCCGGTCGTGGATTAAACAATGCGATGAGGAGTCGCAACGAAACGTTTCTGTGCCGATGTCAGCTGTTCATCATTGTCCACATCCGCGTACGACTGAACTGGTAATAGTGGCCGCGGGTCGTTGGTCATCGCCCGTCACTGCTTCTTCATTACAACACTTTCGTATTTGCCGTTCGCGGAACGGACAGAGAAATTCGCCCGTCTGAGCTCGGAATGCCTTGTCCTGGCCGAACGAAAATAGCACCTAACGACTTCGGTGCGAACACACCGGGCCGGACGCCGTTAGAGCCGTGCCCTCTGCGCTTTCGCCCGATAAAAGCGACTCTATTGACTCTGGTGCACGCGAACTCTTCCCCTGCTGTGGGTGCAGAGAGCTTTTCCGCGGCATCGATTTTCCCAAAAGGACATGCCGTGGTACCGAATTGGCACAGGGCCCGACCCAAATAAATCATTAAATCATTGACGTTACCTTTACTGAAGAAAAGTCGAATTTCGCCATCCATCACGGTAGAAAAAAACCCTTATTGAAAATATAATTACACAATTTTAGCTGGAAAAAGTACAGAATTTACAAAATTCAAATAAAATTGACACGCTGTCAGTCATTAAAAATTACAGGAAACTGCCTTGTCACTGTCAATATTACAGAAACCTGCTCTGTCACTCAACATTACAGAAAACTGTGCTGTCAAAGTGACATTTACCATAAAGTTAGGTTATGGTACTTGTCAAAATAATCACAAATTATTAAATCAAAATGAATCGGTTCAAATACGTGAGCCCTTTATTAATAGAAAATGAATGTACAATAACGTGCGAGAAGAATGTGAGAATATACGATGGAGATCAAAAAGTTAGTAGATCATTTCAGTTTTGATAATCTAATTCACTGAAAAATTCCTTATAGACTTCTTTCGAAGGTGGTGAGCTGATAATAACAACTCATCGTACATTATGGGGGCGTCCTGGGGCTATTGCCAAAGGTCAGATGTGTCTAGGACTCGATTTAGAATTGGTCGTCCACATTGAAGAGGAATCACCATCAGCTTTCAGTTTTAGTCGCTCAAGGAAACTAGTTTTACACCTAAATGAGCCACCAAATGGTAGATATTTACGAAAATTGTTGACTCTCAATACTGAATGTTACATTTTCAGATGATAGAGATGGTCCTAAACAAACCAGCATTTACAATTTCGTCAAACTATCGTTCAGGGAAGGGTACAGTTCAGATGTCGTGGGGCTTTTGAGTCGAACTATCCAACAGAAACCATGGAGTGAACAAAAAGCTCCTGTCAATAACCCACAGACATCTCCAGTGAGACCTCCGATTAAACTCAGGACTGGGATAGTCGGAATAGAGCGTGGTTTACAAGAGAAACAGAAAGCTGCAGATGAAAGCATAAGTGTAGCTTTCCAAGATTTGAGTAAACTGATGACGATGGCTAAAGATATGGTCCAGTTGACCAGGATGATCTCGACGAAGATCAAAGAAAAGCAAGGAGAAATAACCGAAGACGAGACGGTCCGTTTCAAATCTTATTTATTGAGTCTGGGAATCGACGATCCAGTGACCAGGGACGGTTTCAAGAGCGATAATCAGTATCACAGGAGTTTGGCCCAGCAAATCTGCGATATTTTGTCGTCTCATATCGAGGAGATGGGCGGAATGATGGCGCTGACTGACGTTTTCTGCAGAGTGAACCGCGCCAGAGGCTTGGAGCTCCTCTCACCAGAGGACGTGCTCAACGCCTGCCTGGTCATGGAGTCGCTCGGTCTGCCTTTGAAACTGTACGAATTCAATTCGGGTGTCATGGTTTTGCAATTATCGAACTTGGACGACGAGAGTGTGGCCGAGGCCACGTCGCTTTTATTGAGCGATAAGGGATCGCTCTCGTCTGAAGAATTGGCGCAATCACTCGGAATTTCCATCACTTTGGCGAGGGAGAGGCTCTTGAACGCGGAAAAGTTCGGGAAATCTTGTCGGGACGATTCTATTCAGGGATTGAGGTTTTATCCGAATCTTTTCCTAACGCAAGAATAATGCAATTTTATGTAATTTAATTTTTATAATTTTCTCTGTGTGAAAAATTGAAATAATAAATATGGATGTGTACTTCTTACGATATTGTAGAGCGTCTTAAATTGTCTGCTTTCTCGAGGTTTTGTTCGGTTTTGAAAACATCTGGACTAGTTTGGGTTTGAGGGATGCAAATATTAGGACAAAGTGAAGGTTCGTTGCTTAATCGCCCTTAGAGTCTCCAAGAAATTCCGCTTTAACTTCTTGAAAAATACTATTCCAGAACTCGGATTTTGACTGTGAGGACTTATGCTTATATCCTAAAAGGCCCTTGAAGTTTTCAATTGGTATCTCCTCGAATTTCGGAGATTTTGGACTTTTTCAAAAAACTCAAATTTTCACTAAAATTGCAATAGCTGTTTCCTCGTTCAAAACGGGATCTTTTAGATGAATATTACATTGAATCTTGTATGCAGAAAATCGAAACTAAATTTTAGTTTGGAATTTTTCTCTGTTTCAACTTATTTAGAACAGTTCCATTTTCGTGCAATTTGATCTAACATGGCGTGACTAAATAAAATTCCCAGTATATCACGTTACAATAAGATAACTGCAATAAACGTCTATAAACCACACCTTTTTCAGAGATTACATTACCCAAACCCCGCCTTATTCATATATCGATCCCCCAAAGTCGCCCATCGCCTCTATAAACGGAATTAAATTCGACTTACGGCTTTCTAAAGAGAAGTTTGTTAAACGGGATTAAGTTGTGATGATTTGTCTTGGTTGTCGACGTGTTTACAAATATTTCTCGACAACACGTTTCCATCATCCGGGCGACTTTCGGTCGGCACAAGAGGCCGAGGTAATAGAGCCGAGAAAGGATCCCCGGTACGGCTCGAGGTGAGGACAACCAACCCAGCATGGGTTTCGGGTCGGTTTTATTGCCCGTGCCGGACACAATGAGGCGGCACCCTCCAATAAGCTTAATAGGCAGAAAATGCCTCGGATCCGAACGGCAGACATCACATCCTGTCGCATCTCCTCGAAATATCGGATCGGCACAAATTCACCGAGATCGGGCCATCCATCCCTGAGTGCAAGACAGATTCGAGTTTAAGCGGAAGCGCAATAAAGTTGCGCCCGATCTCTGCATCAGTTCGGCTTCTGTCGAATTTGGGATCAAACTAACTCCAACTGCACCCCCGGGACCGGACCCAACTTTTATAAATTTCCCGCTCGACATTTCCGACCTAAACCTAGAAATAGCGATAATACCGAATGTATACCTATATCGGATATCACGAGACGATTATTATGGCGATGCTAATGAAGGGAAGAGGTGACGCGTTTTGGCTGAATGAAGTCGTAAAACTTTTGAATTTCGAGGGTCCGATCTTCCCTTAGTTTACGTGGAGATGCGGCGCGCCGTCCGAAGAGAGATGTCTGGAATAAAAGTGAGTGAAACCGAAAAACCGGCACATCACACAGAATTATACCTACCTAGAGTCATAAAATCTACACGAATATAATAAGACTCGACTCTATGCGATCTCACGGGTAATTTACGACGCCCGTATAGTGTATGCCGACCGATTTCCAACGCGATGATGCATCGGCCAGAATAAGATGTTCAGGTGGATAAATGAAGAAATAGCGATTTCACACTGTAACTCTTGCGCGTATACGAGTTTCAATAAGATTGTTATGGCCTACGGTGGACATACCTGACCCGAGGAGCTAATTAGCGGGATTTTCATGTCTATCGTACATCGGTTTATGGCGCTTAATTATTTTACAATGGGCTCGGGTTGCGCGTAATGCCGCACTCTTCTTCTTGGGCAACGAATCGGAGAAATTACCTGAAATAGAGAAAACCAGAAACATCGCAACCGAAAAAATTATGATGGATGGCCCAGAAATACCTAAAAAGTTTCGACCAATTACTTATGGTGGATGCGTCGGGGATTTTGTACAATAATAAATAATCACGGCCTAAGTTGAAACTCAACAATAAACACAAATACTCAGTTTATTATATGATGACACTCCATTATACAGACTCCATGTATAAAGGCAGGAGTCCATATAATAATAAATTCAGTGCTCATGCTGATGATGGTAGAATAAAACATTAAATTACCATTACCCGCTGCACATTTTGTACGAAATTCCTTTGGTATACGAAAATTGGTCTAAATGAAACGATTTTCAGATCGTTGACTCACGAATCAGACTGATTACGAGAGGATAAAATTGATGCGCTCGACTTCAAAGGAATCGATAAACGAATTATCTTAATCCTCCACTTACCTTGTCGGTGAAATATTATGAAAATGCCATATCTGTTCTGCGATTAGGTGGGCACAAACGGTTTTTTATTTGTTTATTATCATCATTATTATTATTATAGAAAAAAAGGTCGATTTTCGAAATTTCGAAGCTTTTATTATTCATATTAGTCTGTATACTTATAAGCGAATTCATAATAACTATTATTAGCACCTAATTAATAAATTTTTGTACATATACGTGTAATAATTAAATAAGTAATAATAATTAACGCTACATAAATATAAATAATTGTTAATACTGAAGAGACGAAGAAACAAGCGGAAGGCACAACTTTTGTACAAATTCAAGATATCGCGAAATTATTATAATTCTGAAGAAAAATCACATGATTGAGGGTGCGGAGGGTGCCGATGTGAACTGTGCGGCATTTAAAATATGAGATTGATGATGGGGGTTCAAATGGTTCACGTTCACCGTCAGCTCTTCGCGTTTTTTGACCTGTTTCCGTTCTTTGGCTCGTCGATTTTGGAACCAGATTTTCACCTGCCGCTCGGACAGACCCAGCGAATTGGCCAATTCGGCTTTCCTCCGTATCGTTATGTAGCGACTGTAATAGAACTCCTTCTCCAGCTCGACCCGCTGATGGTCCGTGTAGACCACTCGGTACTTGTCTTTCGTGCGGGTTTTTCCTGCAACAACAAACCAAAAAAGATCCTCAAGAAAAAGCCAACGAAAATTTTTGAGTATAGGAATTTTTTGGCGTCTTTATCGGTGTTCGATCAATTCTAGTGCATTCCTCATATCTGATATCTCTGAGAATTACTCAGATTTCAGTTTTCTAGAAATTAAAAAAAAAACAACAGTCACACCTTGAGTATTTTCTAGTTAGAATCAGCTTTTTGGTAAAACCAGAATGGATCCTGGGCTTTTTTCCATTCTCTTATTATGCGGTGGCCACTCAGACAAAATCGCAATATTTATCAGCTCAAAAGTTATAACGATATTTCTAATGATGTTATCTCCTATAATCGATGTCCTTTTGGAACGGATCAAGCAGATATTTACTCAGATTTTTTAAGTTTGGCAAGTAATACTTGAGCGACTATAATCCCATACGTCTGGAGTTTCGAATACCTACAGAAATTAAACCATTTCGGGTAACATTTTAATTTTTTATTACGAAGTAAGTGGAATGGACGCAATAACGAAACATAAGTATTAAATAACTAAAAATTAAGAACAAAATTCCCTAGGTGTACACGATTCCTAAATCTATAATAAATCTCGTTTCATTATTACCAACTGAAGACACGTTATCAAGTGACTATAAGTAAAATATTCAATCACAAAAATCACTAGTTTTTGTAATCAACAAGTAAAGGTGGAGCCACGAAAATTGCACACAAAAATTGCACTTGGGTAATAATCATAATCAATTAACACACAGATCTTTGACGATAAAGGAAAAGCGAAATCATTGCGCCCTCATCAAGGCGGAATGTTCGACATTGTTCGTCAATAAATTCGACTCGTTTTCGTCATTTTCCAACTTGAAGGAATGTCCCAAACTTAAAGGCACCAAATGAGGATGATGATGATTCAGATTGTGATGGGCACTCCTCATCATGAAATCCTGGTGATGATGGTGATGATGGTGCCCTGCAGAAATCGCGTGCTGCTGCTGGTGATGGAGGAGTTCCGCGTTTGCCGAAGAGTTCGCGATTTGCTGCTGCTGGTTGCTGTAAGCGTTCGAGGCGGCCACCTCCAACTGGTTGTTCTTCTCCTCCATTCGCTTCTTGTGCTGCTTGCGGTCCTTGGCCCGCCGATTCTGGAACCAGATCTTCACCTGGCGCTCGCTCAGCCCCAGAACGGCCGCCAATTCCGACTTCCGGCGTATCGTTATGTACTTATTGTTGAGGGTGTACTCCTTCTCGAGCTCTAGCCGCTGCATGTCGGTGTACACGACCCGATACTTGTCCTTGGTGCGCGTCTTGCCTATAACAACCACAAAAAAAAACACCGGTCACTATGGGCTTTTCACTAGACACAAATGGGTTAAAGTTGCCGATATTGTATGTACTTGGCGCCTGAATCGCATTTTCTGTTAAATGAGGCCTGAAAATACAGGCTTTGTGGATTTTTTACTGCGGTTACCGAAAATCACTAAGAATTGCGGTTTTTCAGTAAATTATACAAAGAAACGAAAATTTCGTTGCGTGATTTACCTATGGCTTTCATGCAATAAGCCACCCAATAAGCTCTTGCACTTGGAGAGTAAGTAATGGTTAAAGAAATTCCTGTTTATAATGGTATACAAAAATCATTCAATTTTGACATAAATCCGTTACAAATTAACAGCCGTTAAGATGCTGAAGGCCTAAGGCATAATCACATTAGATTTCATATCAAAAATTTGTCATAAAGATGGCAGTAATCGAACCTTTTTAGCATAATAAGAGTCTTTAGGTAATTTCTAACAGATTTAATACAGAATCGACCTATTTCAAATACCATGTGTACAAACGCTTTTTCAGTCTAGTTGCCATGATTTGTACAGAGCGATCGAGAAAATTTCACATAAGGAGAGGCTGGATTATCATTCTCTCTCTACCCTTTTAGTACCTTTCAGATAGCCTCCCTTTATGTGGAATTATCTCGATCGCACCGTATCTCTGTCACTGTTTCTCTAATGGTTATTATATGAGACAGAGAGATGGTCATTGCTTACTCGACGAAAATCCGTTTGTACACACGGTATCTAAAATTTGAAAATTCGAACATTTGTTTTCTTAGATAATCCAATACCGGAGGCATGTATCCACTCACGATGACTCAATTAGAAGCCAATTTGAATTCTTTATCGATATCTCGACTAATAAGAAAGTTACGCCACTTTGAAGTTTGCGAAAATCGTTAAAATTTTCGTAAAAATTTCATGTCAAAAATTTAAAAAGCACGATTCTCGGTCAATTCGAAAGCTTTTTGCACATGTCCATACTGTTTTCGATAGATTTTTCGATTCTCTTTCGATTGCCAGGTCGCCCGAATCGATATCTCAATCGGTTCAAAAGTTAGACCGGTTTTAATTTTACGAGACCGATGATTTGGTGATTTTTCGGAGGCCATAATTCACATGAAAAATTATCTTTTTCCTATGCTCTCTAGGAGCATTTGGTAGATTTTTTGACGCTCTTTCGAATGCGCGGCCGCCCATCCCGATCGGAGCTTTGGTTCGAAAGTTATGGTCGATTGAAAATTTCGAGCAAAATTTGTACCCAAAGTGATGGATTTTCGAAAAAATCGAAAATCACTAAATGTCGTCCAAATCGAAATCCAGACACTTTTCCCGATGGATTTTGAGCTAACTAAGCGATTCCCGGGTCGTGCGACTCGATAGCTCCACTAATAACGAAGTTATGGCCGTTTGAAAATTTTACTCTATTTTCAACGGTACGGCAATATTAGACGCATTTTCTCACTTCAGGTGACTCAATTAGAACCCAATTTAAATTTACCGTCGATATCTCAACAAATAAAGAAGTTACAGCACTTTGAAATTTTCAAAAAGTTGAAAATTCGAAAATTCGAACATTTTTTTTTCTCAGATAAACCAATACCGGACGCATGTATCTACTCCAGATGACACAATAAGAAGAATATATTTTAAGCATTATGGAATACCTAATTTATATATCGGTAGGATATTTATGGGGTAAGTAGGGATATTAAGAATTCCCCTGATACTATTTCCAAAATCAGTCTCGTAAATTGTACCGAATGTAAGGTTCTTTGAATGATGAAAATTTTCATATAAAAATCCATTTACGTTGCATGTATAACTTATTGGTGAATATTTTTTTTCCAAGATTCGCATATGAAATGGCCGCCGAAAAGCAGTGGGCGTACAATCTACGCTTATAGGTATGCGGATCACGGGATTTGTGAAAATATTTGGTGGTGATCGCGGGGCGGCGAAGATGAGACGGTTCGGCGTTTATTTATTTCGCGATAACATCTAGAAACGCACCTGACAACCATGCGTGCATTGTGCCGAGATAATAATTCTCTCATAACATAATATAGTTCGGTTCAGTACTGTACTCCAATGTCGAGTTGAGTACATAAAAGTGTGCAGGATGCCGCATCATCATACACACGTCCCTTCTTCCCACCACGCACACACTAATGTTTAACTTCGGATTAACCGTATACGTTTCGAGTTGGGATTTTAACATCCGACTAGACCGCGGACGACTTTATCGTTCGGATAAACTTTTATCAACATCTCTGATAATAACGGATAATACCCACACGGCGCGCATACACTCCGGAATAAAATACACCTATACCTGGAGGGCGAAAAGAAGCGCAACGCGCTCTGATTTATTCAATAAGAGACGTAATAGAGCCACTGGGCTGCCGTAAACACTAAATAGACGATCGGGGTAGTAAGGACCTCGGCCATAAAGCGGGCGAAAGGCCTCTTTATGACGCGCCATCTTCCGCCCGCAATGTTGTAAACGTCACGACGCCTCTTATTCCGTTCGCCGTCGGAAAATCCTCGGCCCGATAAATTAGGACCCTCTTTCGCCCGTCCGACAGGTCTGTCCAAATATTGCAACACCCGACCTCTACTAGACTGCATAAGGAGCCGCTTTTGCAACAAGATAATAATGGGGTTGTTTTCTGTCTTTGGTCGGTTGAGGGGGCGTTGGTCGGTGTTAAATCGTTCATAAAATTAGTCGCGTTTTCCCGGTGCACATAACGGTCGCAGTTTAGTTGGGGGCAGGGGCGGCGGAAGAGGGAAATGGCATCGCGACAGTGTAATAGCCCCGATGGAGCCCTGGGGAGGCATAACCGCAAACGGTGGGGAGTTGCGAATCGACGCTGCGGCAATTATCGGGCGATACAGCCGGCGGCGCCGAAATCCGCTCTTCTCCTCTCTGTGCTGCTGCCGAAACTCGACTTGACGAAAACGCATAAAGTCGTAAAGTCGCCGGGTACCTGCCGGACGTCTCTGTGAATTTGTCGCAAATATTCTTCCCATCGGCCGTCCATCCCGGAGATAATGCGAAGATACGATAATAAAGGAGCGAGGGGTGGAGACGTCGGCCGTCTTCTGGGTACCGTTATTATTGATGCGATTAGTCTGCGAATCGGCAAATTCGTCAAAGCACCAAAGAGATTTTCGAGAAGTAGGTAGTATAACCCGGACCGTCCCCATTTACATACAACAAAAGTCTCGCCGACGACCGGCCCCGGACTCGAATAATCCGCCCGGGCCCAGACTACGGAAATTTGAATAAATTTCACCGATTCTTACATAGTAGGTAAAGGTATAGATGATTCATTTACCTCCCCATCGGGTTGAAACGTGAAGGGTTGTAAAGTGATCGCGTCTTTCGAAGAATTTACGATCTTTTTAGGACGTTAAAAAAGCATAAAAGCAGTTTTCGAAAATTCGGTCGGCAATAAAAAACAAAGTACTACCTTTATATACGGCCATGATGTTTGATGCAGGTAAAATTTTCATTCGAATATAAGGCTCTCTAAATTATAATTTAATGTCCCGGTTTGTGTGTACAGATCCGGCGGTCAGATACGAAATCTCTTCATTGGTCGAGGGCGCATTAAAAAACGACATAAAATTTGTACGATGGCGTGCATAGGTAGGTGGTATAATACGGGAAAAGAGCCGAGATGCACCTGTCAGATTAAAACCGACGCCATTACGAAATCTTTTCATTACGCGTTCCACTTATACGAATTCGGTATTGTTATTAGGTAAATTAGAACGGAAAAAAGTGGTGAATTCGTACCGATTGCGGTCGGATCATTGAAATCGAAGGGCTCCGAAATCGGCGCGCCTTCTAAAACAGAGAAAATAATTCGGTTTTAGTGGATTAATTCGATAAGTGCGCATCTCGTTTTTTTAACGACGCATTTTATGTGCACGGTTTTGAAATTTATTTATACAAAGGCCCCGCTTGTGTGCTTTAATAATTTTCACGTTTTTTCAAAACCTGTTCACCGGCACTTCTTTCGAACCCGACGACTTCTAGTCTTAATATCGAAACAGGTGCCTCATTTCAACCATTATCGACTGTAGAAAATTTTCTATTATATTTGAACGTTTGATAATACCTGCAAATTGTAGGTATGGATTCAGAGTTATGGGTATGTAGGTGTGGCCCGTGGCATTTTCTAAGAATTTCCCTCAATATTAATATAAAAGAAAGTCCTGCCTCCCGCGGTGTTCAAGAAATTTTATAGAAACCGATGAATAGAACGAATGCCAACCCCTTTTAACGAGAAATACCTACTAATGAGTTTTCACGATTCCCTTCCACAATTCGGAAATTCCGGAATTCGAGAGATTATCACCACGTGCGCTTATCCGTCGGCGAGACGCGTCTCCACTCACAAACCCAAAATTTCTTTAGACTAGAGCCGTTTGATATTCTACTGATAACGATATTGAATTTAGTAAGTATACTGAAAAGGCGAGTGCAGATTTCGCACACATCAATTTAGTCAAAATATCATGATGTAAAGGTGTAAACTAGGTATGTAGTAGAAGTTTCATTTTATCGTGCACCAAATCAGGGAGTACACTCTCAGTAATTAATTTAGTGCCGATATTAGTAGTGTCAAATGGGTTTTATGTAATCCTCCATCATCGCGATAATTCGGATCGAAATAAAGATGAGCTTTCGATTGGCCGAAATCCGAATTCGACCAATCATACACTGTTATTTAATGGTATTATCGTTTTAGCTTTGTGGTGCGGAACTAGATCGAATTTTGGTTTTTTAGGCTTTTTTCTGGTTTTGTTACTAAATCAATGTGCCAACATCCAAAAAAATTTTGTATGTTGACATAAATTAGGGCCAATTTTGAGTCGTAAACCGAGAAAAATTAACAGACACATTAGATCCCGCATTAGATTTTATACCAATTGGTGTTTATGTAACAAATACATTATGTAGGGCATTATTGAAGAGTGCATGACGAGGTCCACGTTTATGGTCGATAATTGAGGCGAGTCAATAATGTCCCATATTATGTATGAGTTGCATACTTTTTCTTTAAAAAATACCCAAAAAACATTCATTTCGAATATTTCAAAGTATGCGTTGGCCTGTTTAATTCTATCAGATGAAAAATATCAGATACTTTCAACCTGTAACGTCAAATCAAATTAGAATTGTTTTGATTCCGTAGTTTTGATCTCGTCCAAAAATGACAAACATGATTGTACTTACTTGTACGTATATCATTCATTATTGTACTGGTAATATAAAGCGACAGTTTACAGTGATGACATAAACCATGAATTATCTTCCAGTTGCCCATAAACCATATTTCTAATGCTATTTTGGAATTCTGACAACAAGAGAGAATGCGCAAGGTGGGTACAGCACTGATCTATCAAAAAACGATCTTCAAAAACGTTCTTTTTTCACTTTTCACTGAGAATGACTCAAAAATCCGTGGTGTTTCCCAATTGAAAATAACCGAAAAACCTAACCTACTTTTGAAACTCAAAATTCGCGACAGAACCCATAAAAAAGTCACCGAAAACCGTCCAAATCTAGTTCCGCATCACTATACAAAAATAATCGAGCAATTCGGCCCGATCCCGGAAACCCCGGAAGAAAACTCACCGGGCGTGGGTTGCGTCTGGTGCGCCGGCTTCATCCACCCGTACGGGCTCCTCGGCTGCGGCCTGGACACCTGGTGATGGTGATGGTGGTGCGGCGAAGCGTTCCCCGACCCTGCCCCGGGACTCGACAGGTCGCTCCCGGCGGACACCGTGATCGGCGGCGACGGCATCTGGTCCGCCACGTGCCCCTGGAGCTGCCCCACCTGGTGCACCCCACCGCCGGCCGACGACGCCGGCGAGTGCGTCACGAACTCCCCGAACTCGTTGTGGAAGACGGCGTGCGGGTGATGGGGGTGGTGCGTGGCCCACAGCTGCTGCTCGTCCTGCATGCAGTACGAGGCGGGCGGCGGCGGCGCCGCCCCCATCTGCGCCCCCTGCGGGTGGTAGCCGCCGGCGTACCACGGGTGCACCGCCGACGGCGGCGGGTTGAACTGGCCGTTGGGGTTGGGCGCGCCCTGGTGGTGCGGCCGGTACATCGCGTTCTCCTGCGGGCTATAGTACACCATAACACCACTGCACTTCGGGGTTCCGGACTGTCGATGGGGCGGAAAAGTCGGTTTCTGGGAGGCGAGGTGCGCACGGGGCCACTTTCCGGCCGGCAGTGGAGTGCGGGCGAATAGTGTAAAGTGATGCGGCGGAGTGGGTGCGCTCCGCGTCGACGGAGCTTTTCCGTGGACCAATGGCCTCGTCGGGTTTCCGTGATGGCTGCGTCGGGCCGACGAAGCCAATGACGGCGCCGATGCGGGCGGAAGGACCGGGGGGCCTCTGTGGATGAACGTGCGGCTATTAGGCAATGGGCTCGGTTAATTACACTTTGTCTCGCGGCTCTGGGTATGACTTATCTCTTGTTGTTCACCACGTTGCGATATTGTGCGCCGATCGCGAGGCGGGTCCGCAAATATCAACACCTCGCGGCCGAATTCTTTCGTTTGGATATGGTTATCGAATTTTTTTGAAATATGATGGTGCTGGTTATTTGGCGATTTGCTCACACGAAATATTTGCGTATTCGTATAAAGTTCGCTGTGTGGACTTACCTAATAATCCTAAACTAATATTATAAGCGCCTTGTTGGGCAAAATCTAATATAGGTTCGATTATAAGGCTCCTCATCCGCTTTTTTGGCTTTTTTCCATGAAAGTGAAAAAATTAGAAAAAAGGCTTTAGTGCTTGAAATATTGTAGCTTGATAGAGTTTCAGTAAAAGTTTGAGATCTATCCGATGGTAATTGAAGGCAAAATATCGTAAAAGCCTGTTATAAAGGTGCACAATAGGATAAAGAAGGGTTTTATTGGCAAGCTCATGTTTAGGGCAGATTGAGCTTGTGAGCGAGGCCCCATATTGAGAGAGCCAATAACTCCCTTTATGCACATTTTACATACCGACGTTTTATGTTCAATTACATCATATACGGGCACATTTTTATCTGTATTATACTTGAAAAACTTGAATTGAATCTTGGTAAAATAATGATTACCATGAATAAAGTAGAAGAAAACTACTGTTTCGCCAATTTAGGAATTCTTCTCCTTGTATCCGCTAATAGCTTCTTATATCCAGTAGGTATAGGATAATTGTAACCAAAAACTTTGCACTTATAATCCAGGACATGTCAACACTCGATTAACCGCAATCAATTCAGGGACTGAAATGATACTTTATTCGTAAGGGAAAACAGTAGGTGTCACTTTTCCCCCCAAGGGAAGAAAAGTAGTACCTTTTTCGCTTGCGAGGAAAAAATTTAATGAAAAATCATAAAAATTTGATAGATTCAGTTGATATGCGGTTGTTCTCAAAGTATTCCATTGTAAGCTTAATGGGCAAAATGAATAAATATGTGAATTACTTTCTAAAAATTGCAAAAAACAGCGACTTTACCTCTAGGACTATAAAAGTTACCTTTTCCCCTGGGGTGACTACGTCCTACGTCACCAGATGGTCTCCAGCAACAATATTCACCCCACGGAAAAAAAGTATCACTTTATTCCTTAGATACATAATATACTTCAAACACCAGTTTATATAATTTGCCACTTTATGATTCAGAAACGTTCGACAAAAGGGTGTCATTGCCATAGATATATGATGTAATTGTACATAAAGGTTTGTCATAATATTCCGTCCTTAATTTTCATCGGATCTAGTAGGATTTTTTCAATAAACTGCTTATTTAACAAAACTATTTCCAGTAAAAAATAAAAACCAAGTAAAAGCCAAAAAAGCGGGTGACAATGAGCCTTTAAAAGAGTGTTTTATGGCAAATTGGCAACAATATCATGCAATAATAATTTAAATTGTCAATAGGGTCGAATCTGTATCAAATCTGTTAAAAATAAAAGGCCATTAATATTATGCTAAAGGTTCGACCATTTTTCGGTATGAAATCTAATATATGAGCGTGACTTTAGCATTTGAAGTCAGTCCTTTATTTTTAACAGATTTGATACAGAATCCACTCTATTATGTCCATTCTAACATTTTTGTTTTGTTCAGGTTTTCAAAAACCGAAAACTGCACATGAGTAAGTAGTGTAATGCTGATTCGAATTATCCTGGTACAGTTTAGGCAGTACAAATTTACAAGAGACGGACCATCATTTGAATCGCCTCGTTTCGAACAATGTTAATCCACCTAAAGTTGACTTTGAAACTCCGTCAAAAGTCCACTTTTCGGCTTAAGTACTTATAATTAGAAATGGCAAAAATTCAACTTCTTCCATTCTTATTGGTCGAATTTCTGGTATTTCCGGTTTCGCGGTGGTGTTGTGGTCTCCGAAATGCAAAGCACGCTCCATGACGATGATGTGAATTCTCTCGGGGGGCGCCAGAGAGCTAGTGGCGACTGCATAAATCAAGAAGCGCCGCGACGCTAAGCGAACCTTTGGGACGCATTTCAAACGCCGCTTTCCGATTTGATTCATGAACCTTAGGAGAGACGATGGAACTCTGCGTGATGTGTTTGTGTGCTCCATATACCGCAAATGTTATAAGCTCGATCCATCCCGTAACTGGTTTGAATTTGTCACTATCCTCTCTCTATTATTATCATTATTATGGTTATGATTTATATGGAGAAAGAGGATTGTAAAACGATTTTCCGGTACGGGGACACATCAACGCAGGTCATATTATATTATTATTATCTTTCACTCAGGGGAACTCGAAAGAGAAAATCGTGTATATTATTTTATATTATTTGTTAAGTAGCAGACTAAATAATATAAAAGTTGAGGTAGTAGGTAGGTAGACGATGTTAGATGTGAAGAAAATATTGTGTTGTAAAGTTTTTGGCAGTCGTATCATTAAAATTATACGACCTCCACATTTAAATGTCACGATTATATTGCAGGATTGATGTTAAAAGTATTAAACGGGATAAAAGATACAGCCAGATAAATTTAAGCAAGTGAAATTTGAAACAAGCCGCTACAATTATACTTATCTCAGCAGATTTAATAATGTGTACTTTTAGATGAGACAGGGCAATGTCGTAAATCAAACAATAAACACCTGATAAAAGAGCAGCAATTTTACGGGAAAAAAACTCATTATACCCTCCCACATTTACATTAATGATCTATAATAGAAGAATACGAAAAACTAATCTGAAATAGCTCAAATCTCCATGAGCAAGGTATGAAATATTAGGGGATGAAATCGTAGAATACCATCGGGGGATTTACTGAGTCGTGGCGCCATCTTTTAAATGAATTGAGAACTTTGATACAGAACTCTACTTTACCATGCATGGTTTTCAGCGAATTACAGTTTTCTATTTTGACATTCTTGACATTCGTGACAAGATGGCGAGGGCACGCGTCGTTTGATATTTTTCTATGAATTTTGCGGTTATATTTGTGGAAATATTCAATAAACTCAATTAATTTCCGTGCGTTTTGGTTGTGATCACACTGTCCGAAATGGGGGACAATATTGAGGCTTTGTACGAAAAGTACAACATCCTTTCCGATGCCAGGGAGAAAGTTTCTGAGGTAAGCCCCCACTAGACATATCGCCCCAAGCCCCGATTATTAATTCACTCAATAATGTTGTAGCGTTCGGCGGAATTCCTCGAGTCAATGGAAGGCGTCAACGGCAACGAAAGGGAGAAAATGTTGGCGGCTCAAATAATTTCCAAGTTTCTCAAACACTTCCCCCAATACCAGGAACGCGCCCTCAACGCAATGTTCGACCTCTGCGAAGACGACGAAGCGAAAATCCGCGCTTGTGCCATGCGCTACCTCGTCACTATATGCAAGGACTGCAAAGAGCACGTTGGAAAAATCACCGACATTTTGGCGCAAATGATGCAAATGGAAGAGGAGCGTGACTTCACCACCGCCAGTTGGTGTCTGCTCCAGTTGTACAAAGAAGACGCCCCGAACGTCTTGAAAACCATGTTCTTGCATATTCAAAGCTTGAGCAATTCGAAAAGTCGCGAGAAATGCGTCGATTTGGTGTTCAAAAAGATGCTGAGGAAGACCAGTCTCTCCAAAGACATCGAAGACATCGTAGTGGAAGAAGCAAAAAGAATCCTACAAAACGACCCAAGCTCTGAAGAAATTCAACCGATTTTCGACGTCATAAATGAGACTAAATATGGGAAAACCCCTCTAGGGCAGCAGGAACTTGTAGAAATAATCTCGGAGGCTGTCGATTTCACAAAAGACTTTGAAATAAGCGAGCCGAATAATCTGGAGAGATTGATTGTGTGCACGAACCACGCTTTGCGTTTTTTCTCGCCGAAATGCGAGTCCAACAAATTTCTGAAGTTCTATTGTGACCAGATCCTGCCACAGTGGACTAAAATCGACGAATCCGTTCCAAATTCTGAACTTCTTCGCCTGGAGTTGTTGAAGCAATTGGCCGATTTGAGTTCGCATTGCGGGAAACTGGAGAATCCGTCATTGCACGTCGTCCAGATCTTTGATAAGGTCAAGTTGTACATGCCTCCTCCTCCCGAGGACGCAGATTTGGATAAAATGCCCAATTTCGAGTTTTCTTATGTGGAATGTCTGCTGTACGCTTTTCACAAGTTGGCCAGGCAATGCCCGGACTTTCTGACGCACGATCCGGAAGTCTTGAAGGATTTCCGGGTGCGTTTGACGTATTTCTCCCGAGGAGTCCAGGGTTGCTACAAGGCGGTGAAGACGAACAGCGAGAATAAATCCCTCGACGTGCTTTCGAAAGCTAAAAGCAAAATCGCGCCGATCGCGCTGTCCAACCTGAACAGCCTCATCAAGGATTTGTTCTACCAACCCCCGATGTACAAATGCAACGTTCAACTCTCTTTCAAGACGAAAGTGACTCAAACTAAGGAGAAGAAGGAGGTTTCTAGTGCCGCTTCTACTGCGAGCAGTCCGAATAAGAGACACGTTCCTATCACTTTCGAAAATGGGGGGTCTTCTTCGAGGCCGAAACAGTCCAGGCCTCGTTCTGGGGGCGACAACGTCAAAATCTATACACCTCCGAGTGGGAAATTCAGCAACAATTTCCAGAATTATGGTAAAATTATCTTTTCGTTATTTAATATTTAATCATTGAATTTGGGGTTGTTTCTAGATCGAGGAGGGAGGAGTAATCGCTCCAGAGGAGGCGGGGGCGGTCGAGGGGGTGGCAGAGGAAGAGGGCGCACTTGGAGGAACTAATTATTATTAAAAATTTAGAAATAATTTTCGTTTAAGATTTCAATGGATTTGCTACATTTAGACCATTCACTTACAATAATAATTAATGATACTGTAAATTTCGTGTGCGTTTATTGATAAAAACATAAAAACGATAAAAACCTTAATTACTTTGTGATTGAGAAATTTATTACGATGTTGCAACATTGCACGACTGTCCAAGTGTCCGATCCAACCTCAAAAATTTGTAAAATGTCAAAATGTTGAAGTTATGTGAAACATTTCGAAAAACACGTCCTTTTCGTATAAAATATGCGGCTAGTCTTGAAAATATTCCAAAAAATTGTAGTTCACTAATAGATCAAAATGATTTTAAGTGTAATAACGCATTTATTTCAACCTCAAAAAACGGTTTCGAAGTTGGAAACGATAACAGTGGAAAATTCGACGAAAAAGACCATGACAACTCCAGATTCGCCCATATAGCACTTGCTTCATCCAGTCTGGGCATAGTTTATTGCGACTCGTTCGAGAGAAATCGAGAAAAGCGCTTTTTTAGAGCCATTCAATTTGGAGTGGCACCCGAAATCAAAAAGTATACCGAACTACATTTAAAAAATCCATAGTCTAGTAATCCATCTATTTCTTGCAGCTTCATTAAAGAGAAAATAGATGTGAATGTGCGCCACCCTTTGGGGTGGACTCCCTTGATGGTAGCCGCTGTCAATAGTCAAATCGAGTCAACCCGATTACTTCTAGAAGCCGGAGCCGATCCGAACTTGGCAGACGAATTCATAAGCGTCCATCGCACGGCCAAAGAGAAGAACGTGCATCCGCTGGAAGTGCTGATGGTGAGAGAGGACGAATTCTCCAACAGCTTGTGCAACAAGGCCGCCTTTCGAGGATTCACCGCTTTGCATTATGCGGTACTAGTCGACAATTTCCTGATCGTGCAGTTATTGATCAAAAACGGCGCCAATCCTTTGATGGAGAATGACGCCGGACATCTACCCGTGCATTACGCCAAAGAAGGACCCATGAAAACCTACCTCGAAGAGCAGCAAATACTAGTAAGACACCCTGTTCATGAGGGGTAAACCACTCTGTAAAAATTTGTACTCGTTTTGCGTAATTACCGTAAAATGCCGATTTATTGCCAGCATTGCCGGTATTCCCTGATGTTAAGGATAAAACAGGAATCTAGTTTACCGACTATTGCCGGTATTGCCCAAAATTGCGATCCATTAACTTTTACATAAAGGGAGGCCATGATCATCGTTCTGTCTCTATCCTTTTAGTAGTTTTCAGATGAGACAGAATGATAGTCATAGCCTCCCCTTTTATGAAAAATTCATTATTGCCCAATAGTTTCAGTATTTTCCTCTTCTATTGCCTAACTTTTGTACTCGTATTGCCGTAGCGTGGTTTACCACTCGCGTATTCATTAATAATTAATTTCGGAATAATAATTTTCATTGTCTCATTAGTTTGAAGACTTGAAGAAGCAGAAAGAAATCGAAGAAAGGCGAAGATTCCCCCTCGAGGAACGCCTAAAACGACACATTGTCGGCCAAGAAAGCGCCATAACTTTAGTCGCGTCCACCATAAGACGCAAAGAGAGCGGGTGGTTCGACGACGAGCACCCTTTAGTTTTCCTATTTTTGGGCTCTTCGGGAATCGGCAAAACCGAACTTGCCAAACAATTAGCTGCGTACATTCACAAAGACAAGACCCAAGCTTTCATACGGATGGACATGTCCGAATATCAGGAAAAACACGAAGTGGCCAAACTGATAGGCGCTCCTCCCGGTTACGTAGGCCACGAAGACGGCGGCCAATTGACCAAAAGCCTGAAAAAGTGCCCAAACGCTGTAGTTCTTTTCGACGAAGTCGATAAGGCTCATCCGGATGTTTTGACTGTGCTTTTGCAGCTTTTCGATGAAGGTCGTTTGACTGATGGACAAGGCAAAACCATCGAGTGCAAAAACGCGATTTTCGTGATGACGTCGAATTTAGCTAGTGACGAAATCGCTCAGCACGGCCTGGATTTGCGCAAAGAATCCGAATTGTTACGTCAAAGTAGACTGGAGGAAACGTGCGACAGTCGCATAGAAGTCAGCCGCAAGTTCAAGGATCAAGTGGTGAAGCCGATCCTGAAACGTCATTTCAAACGGGACGAATTCCTGGGGCGCATCAACGAGATAGTCTATTTTCTGCCCTTTTCGCGAGGTGAGCTCTTTGAATTGGTCGCCAGGGAGTTGAAGGTTTGGGCGCAAAGGGCCAAGGATAAGCACAAGATAGAATTGCATTGGGATAGGAGTGTTGAGGTGGCTTTGGCGGACGGTTATGACGTCCATTACGGGGCCAGGTCGATTAAATATGAAGTAGAGCGAAGAGTGGTCAATGAATTGGCGGCGGCACACGAAAATGGGCATCTTTCTAAGGGTTGCACTGTCAATATCACCACGACGACCAACGAAGATTCACTGATTCCGAAAATTAAGCTGAGTGTTAAAGCCGCTGGGGCTAAACACTTTATTGATATTGTACCGCAAAGTAAACTTCCTATTAAAAACGTTCTATTCCTCTGAAAAAATTGGTTTTATTAAGTATTCATTAATTTTTAGAGAGGTGTTTGATGATCAATTTTATTGCAGCAAATTTATCAGTTACATATCTGCTTATAATAAGTCCAGTGGGTATAATTAATACCTATTTACAATAAGAACAATCATCAGTTAGTTATTTTAGGTATTATCCAATAGAAAATCCCATAAGAAAGTAATGGGCCACTTTGTATAGCTCTCAACTCTGATTGTTTCTTAAAATCCAATCGCGAGTCTACCGTTACGTTTTAGCTATTGGATCTCTTAGAAATTCTTATTCAATAATACTTATTATTTATATGTGATATCGTCTGTAGTAGATTAATGGTACAGCATATTTTCATCAAACACGGTAGGTATATGTTATAAGGATTTTTTATACTCAAGTACAAATAAATGGTCGACATTTGAAAAGGAAGCCACACGAAACATTTAATTTTATATCTTTGATGATATTTTTTATAATATTAATAATTAATAATACTCAAGCCTCGGCCGGTCTTTTACAAATTCGGTAATACGACGTTCATATATTTTTTTTTGGTATTTTTTTCGTACAGTAATATAGCGCGCGCGGAGTTTGTAAATACTCCATCATTAATAATTATTAATTAAATATATAGATTAGTAACATTCATCATAAGTACACGTAATAAGGGACCTCATAAGACATTTAAATCCTATATTATAATAATATGTAAATTCATAACATCCCTGATGTAAATTTTAAGCGTTTCCTTCATAATTTTTCTTTTTAAATATAATATTCATGTTGTATAATATAAGTGTGCAATATTTCTTTACAATATTTCTCTATCGTTAAAATTTATTTTATTATAATAATAGAATAAGGAGATAATTAATTATAACAATATCAAATATAAATATCCTTTTTAATTTTATTCTTAAAATATAACTAAATTCTCATCATGTTTATTTATTCATTATTAAAAGTGCGCACCTCTAAGTATAAGTGGAGATTAGACCGTATGTGTATAATACCTCGACCATTATTCTCTCATTATAATAAAAAATTGAGTCGTATATAACAAATCTACAAATCAAATGATTGTCTTATAGTAAAAACCATTTAAAAGGACACGTATGTAATATAATTCATAAGTTCTTTCCTCCTAAATACGAACACTATTTTACCCCCTAATAGAAAAATCAAAACACCAATTAATAATATTAAAAAAAGCAAAAACCAGTAAGAATCCCTCTAGATAAATAGAAAACACAATCAATCACATCAAACATATAATAAACATAATAACCATAATAATTCAGATTGATGATAATAATTAGAACATGTCTTTTGTTTAGATATAAGTACCGGGTGTATTCGTTTTTACTTAACTGTTTGGTTTTTAATTAATTGAGCTTATCTCATAGTGTGCCAACAGGCGATGGCTTTTCTTGGACTTTGCTTCATGTCGAGCCAGTGGTCGCGCTCCGGCCCCGACTCCTTAGGCCCCAAAACGCAGCAACCGATCAACGGATTACTGCCGATCAGATCGTTCGCCTGATCCATCACGCAAATCTCGATAGCCGCATTGGCCAAATGCGAAGCGGACAACCCGAAAGTGAGCGCCTCGTTCCAAACCGGATTGCACCCGCCCTTCCTAACCGCCGTCTTCTTCTTCTTAACCCTCTTACCGTTAACCACCAAATAGACTTTAGCGAAAGGGTCTAAAGTCTCCTTATGCTCTTGCGCCAGGAATAAGTTACGAGCCTTTAGCATAACCACAGTTAACCGTTCTGCAGAAGGTAGGTAACTCAGGGAGACTAGAATCTCCTGGAGATCTTCAGGGGGTTTCTTGTTTTTAGTGATTTCGCCCCAAACTTCCACGCTGGAAGCGACGTCGAACTCGTCCATGCTCATCCGAACTTCCCCGACCACGTCATTCCGCGAGAACCGATCGTAATCGAAGACTTGCAACACGAGGGACTTCGCCTGGAGTTCTTCGTGCGATATCGGGAACTTAAAGTGCTGGTCGAAGAGGGGGTTCGGATCGTTCCGCCTGATGGTGGTCTGGCGCTTGCGCGCGTCCACTTCCGGCGAGAGCGTCAGGCGGACGTAGGGGTCGCTGAAGCCGCCCCTGTCGCTCCCGGCTAAATCGTGCGCTTCTATCAGATGGATGGCGAGGTCGCTTCGGTCGAAGTCGTACTTCAGGCGGAAGTGCAGGCGGCCGAGGCTGGGGCCGCACTTGGGGCTGCCGCCGATGAAGAGCGGCCCGTCCTTGCGCAGGTAGAGGTCGGGCTGGATGGCGCCCAGGGGGCTGGCGGGGGGCGCCGAGGCGCCGCTGGGGTCGTGCTGGCGGTTCTGGGGGATCAGCAGGGGCGACAGGCACCGGCCCAGGCCGACCACCGTGGTGCGCGGGGACGCGGGGACGGGGGAGTTGCAGGAGCCGGCCGACTGCAGGGAGGCGAGGCTCGACTGCGACGGGGACGGGGTGCGGGTCTCGTCGGGGGCGGCGGTGCAGGCGCCCGGGGACGAGCAGCGGATGTCGAGGGAGGCCGCCCTCAGGGGGGACGGCGAGCGGCTCGAGTTGCGCAGGGGGTAGCTCGAGGTGTGGCCGGCCTCCTGGTGGTGGACGGCCGTTTTGCCGTCGGGGCCGAAAGCGCGGATCTGGGGGGAGGATCCTCGGTGGCCCTGGAAGCACACGGGGTTGAAGTTCCCTTTCGCGCGGAACATTTTTGTACACTCGCGGAGTGAATTTGAGGGACATCTCGAGTATGTACAGACATACAGATATACAGATTTTTTCAAGAATAAACTCTGCCCTTTTATTTCTTTGATGTAACAAATATCCAGGTATTGTATTGACCATTAGGATTCAATTGCAGGATTTGAAATGATTTTCCTCCGCTTTTCAATACAAGAGTATCTAGTTTCATTTAAATAATATCCTACATTTTATAAAAAATATGATTTAACTTCGGTGGCCCGGATACGGTTTCACAGAAAAATGTAGGACTGCAACAAAAACTTGAATTTCTGAATAATCGAAAATCTCGAGGACATTCACACAGTATTACTATGTTTTTAGATATATCAACCTTCGAAGCACTCATTATCACTAAAAAATATAGGTACTCTTGTTGATGACATATTTGTAAAATCACAAATTCGAATGAAGAGACCAAATTTTGAGTTTTCGGCAAAAATCCAATCAGCAGTGACAAAGCCCGTTCACGCCAGTATCGAAATTTCGAGTATGTTTGGTTGCCTACCCGCGTCGTCCCTTCAATGCATTCCACAAGTGTACGTACCTGTCGGGAGGCGCTGCTGTCCAGACTGCTTTGTGAGGAGACGCTGGGCGTGCGGCACAGAAGCGGCTGCCCTCCTGGATAAGATTTGGACTGGTGCTGCAGCGGATGGGAATTTTGTTGCTGTTGCGACGTCGAACACAGTTCCAGCGGCATTTTCATCAATTCGGCGGTCAGAGCTTGCGCCGATGCATTCTGGGGCGGCTGGATGACGTGCTGCTCCTTGGCCACGTTGAATTCCTGCCGACCGAAAACGCATCGTGAATAAGCCCTTAGAAATCCCGGCGCCTCCACCGAATTTCGCCGTTTTACAATCGCCCGACCTCGTATAGAGCGATCAAAATGGCCACCCCTCGTATCGCTATAGCAACAAGTCAATTTAAACAACCATTTCCATAGCAATCAACTGAATAAACATATCTAGGAGGTGTATTCAGAAAGTTTCCGTCACGATGATAAATGATTCGATTACGATAGTTTAAAGGGGAGCGAATTGCTGTTTTGAAGAGCGTATCAGGAATTGTACGGGGGAGGGGGAGGAATTATCGATTTCCCACTTGCGTACACACGGATCTCGCCGTTGCGTCCGCGCTCGTAAACAATAATGCCTTGTTACTTTCTACAATAAAATTAAAATAAGGGATGATTGTTTATTGTATTATCGAGCGGTTACTGTGGCGGAAAATTCCGTAAAAAAGTACCTCGATGCTCGTATTGCTACTGTTGCTATTGCTTCCATTATCCGTTTGTTGCTGTTGCTGATGTTGCTGCTGCTGTTGTTGTTGTTGATGTTTGTTGGGGGAGGTGGAGGCGCCCAATGCCCGCTCTTTGGCCGCCCTGGCCCACGACTCGAGTCTCTTATGGGTGACCCAGCAACTCGCGGGGCCCATACCGGACATTTTCGCACGTTTATCTGACCCCGTCTAATTCCGGTAATCGTCATTTTCTATCCGGGGGTAGTCGGCTGGGGTGACGGTCGTGGGGGATGAAAGCGGCGACATGGCGACGACGATAAACGCGCGGGTTCCCTTCTAACTAATAATCGGCATTTTTTTCTTCTATTTTTTATTGTTTCTGGTCGGCTCCGAGAGGGGTGGGATGAGGAGGGAAGCGACGGCGGCGTCGGTTTGCACGTTTGAGCGTCCGCGAACGACGTCCAGACGTATACTGAATCGACGCTCTCCCGGGCTCAACAGGTTGACGGCATAAGTAAAGACCTACGTTAACGCGACTCCAATTTGATTACACATCGCATCACATCTCTATTTCACGGTAAAAGCTAAGACCGACTCGGCATGACCATCACCCAAATCAAAATTCACCAAATCGTGAAAAATTCCAAAAATTACCAAACACTTTCCAGTCGAGGGGAACTCGTTTCAATCAATACAACCGGAAGTTCACGGTTAACCTTTGACATTTCCCCCTAGTGAAGTGTATCCATTTCCTCAATATAATATAACCCGACCCTTCATTATTCTCGGGATAACTATAATCTGAAATAATGACGAAAAGTGAATGCTTAAACGAACTTACTGTGTTAGATCCTATGGCGTAGACCGGTTTGGTCGTTTTTTGGTTCGGTGGGTTAAAAGGGAACGGCATTTTATCCAGAGAGTCCCATTCCTTGATTTTGCGTCTGTGATTGTAATAGCGGTACATCACGATGGTCATCGCGACAAAAAGGGCCGTCCCTGTGCCCGCAGCGGCCCCCAGGACCGCCGAAGCCACCATTTTCGCCCCCGATTAATGAATCGAGTTATCCACCCTCTGGAAAAACCGGAAAATTGGATTAAATCGGCGAGCGCGAAAAGAGGACAGCGAATTGAGATACAATAAGTGGAGAGATAAGGTGTGACGTCAATGCATCTGTACCCTAATTTATTCTAATCACGGAAAAGCTTTTTCAGCACGATTCGCAACATATTGAACGGAAATTTCAGAGATTACGAAAATTTCAGATTTTGAGCGACGTGGAAAAGTTTTCAGGCCGCTAGCCCGGCGCATCCACCGAAATTATCTGACCGCAATTAATGAATTGGTCATTCATATTATTAGCCAATTGATGGGGTTTCTGCGGAATTTGAATCGATAGAAAAATGTGGAAGCCGTGTAATTACTACTCATAATTAACAAATTCCGTCTACTTATCTAATTATACTTCATTAATTAAAAAAGCTACTCCATTAGTTGTTATAGAAATAATAATTGAAATAGTAAATTAAAATTAGGAAATCCGTTTGGTACTCACAAAGTCCTTAAAATTTGCGTATAATCACCCCGAAATTTGCGGCCTTTCCGGCTTGGAAGTCAACCAGCTGTTTGATGTTGCGGGGATGAGGCGAACAAGGGTGATCGCGTTCCTTTTCCACCACTCGTCCGTATTCTACTGGCGGAGTTAGTTCGTTAGTGTATTATCAACCCCCGCATGAAATGGAGCAAAAAAATCGACGCACATCCGAGACAAACACACACAAAGTGAACGAGAGATAGAGAAGAGATGAGAGGAAGCTTCAATGTTGATCCTCCGAGCTTTCCACCCCCTTTATCTGATACACACGCAAATTATCCTGCCCGTGTCGATAAAATAATCTAATTTTATACGCCTATATCATCCACGGCTATATCGCTTTTTTTGGGTGATTGATCGGGATCACACCAACTGAGTAAACATTACTAGCTATTTATAAAAAAATCTCCTGCAAATGATAATGGTCGACTGGAATGGATAATACGGGATCGGGGGTGGTATTGCCCTCTGGCGGTTATTTCAAGGATTATTGGGGGTGGTAATTTGGAGGATGCGCTTTTGAAGACGCGCAAAATTGGGCTCCAGTCGTCCTGGAGCCGTTTTATGTAGACTTTGCGCGAATTTATCAAAAAGTCCGAAAATGATCTGCCAATGGTTCGCACTTGCGAGAAAATGTCTCTGCCTTTTTAACGCTACCTTTCTGGTGAGTGAAAACACAAAAAAGCACTGTATTATCGATAAAAATATTGAATTCTTTGTAGATTTTGAGTTTTGCTTTCGTGAAATTCGGAACGGTTTCACTTTACATTATTTTATTAGTGACTACCACAAAGTCGTTGGAAGATTACCAAATCGGGGTGCCTTCACTTTCGGCGATTTGTACCGGACTCCTTTTACTTTTCATAGTAATTTTCGGATTTTACGTGATTTGCCACCAAATTCCGACAGGGGTGGAAGCTGTAAAAACTATTTCTGGCTTAACACTATGAAGCGTAATAATCATTGATTATTTTCAGTACTGTGTGAGTTTATTGATTTTATCTCTGCTGAAATTCGCGCTTGGTTTCTTCACTTTAATCAGATTCGGATTGAATTCTGAAATGATATCGGAAATATTGAAATCGGACTTGATAAAGAAATTCCAAAATTACCAAAGTGATCCGATCGAACTAGATGATACTCAAGAATTGGTAAATTATTTGAGAATTTGATACAATATAAATGGTTATTATTTTTCAATCATTAAAATAGCTGCACTGTTGTGGACTGAATGGCCCTTCAGATTGGATATTCGAAAATCCATCAAGCATTTCTGGCCGCCAGGAAGAAATTCTGATGATACCAAAAAGCTGTTGTAAGGACTTGGAAAATTGTACCAACTTGAATTCAGTTTACACAGAGGGATGTTTGGAAACTTATCCACAATTTATTTTCGTCACTAATATTGTAATCGGTTGGGCCTTTATTCTTGTGGGTTTGACTGAGTTATTTATTGGAATTTTGGGGGGTGTTTTATCTCGTTTTTATTGGAGAAAGCATGATAAATACGTAGTTTGGATGTAATTTCTGCAATATTAAACTTCCCTAAAAATCGATACTTTTTTCTGGCAATTTTCCAGTCATGTTATTCTAACCCTAAAATGCAACCCTACCCCTAACTGCGTAGTTGGAAATACCCGCCATAAATGATAGTAAACATCATGATGCCAATACGGGATAAAATTAACTTGAACTGTTTCAAAACCGTGTGCCTGCAATTAATCAACTACCTCTTAGGAATATTTTTATTGGTGAGTTGGCAAATTGTAATATAATATTCTAGTTGTGAAATAATAAATGGTTTTCAAGGTTTCATCAATTTCTTTTGTATTCTACTCGACAATATCTATGATTAATTTATCTAGAGCCACCCCAGACAGCTCAATTTTATTCCAGAACTATATTTTAACCCCATCTTTAGCTATGTTAGTTCTAGGAGTCATTTTATTAGGATTGACTTATATGGGAAGTGTATCACTATTATATCAGAAATCTTGCATGTTAGAATGGGTAATAACAGACTTATAATCAAATAATTAATTGAAATATTAATTATACTTCAATTATTTTTCAGAATGCGTTCTTCATGGCGATTTTAGCTGCTCTAAAAATGGGATTCGGTGTATTCAGTTTACTCCATTTTAATTTGAGAAGATTAGCACTTTTTAATAAACTCCATAAAGATCTCATAGCAAATCCGATCTCCTTGGATTATATCCAACATTATGTAAGATCTCGTATTTTCACACGAATAATTTCTAATAAGGGATGTTTTCAGTTGAAATGTTGTGGGGTTGATGTTGATGACAAAAATGGTGAAATAATTTCACTTAGCTGCGTTAATTCCTACAAAAATGGATGTTTAATAACAATTTTTAAATATATTTGCGACACCAACATTTTTATTGGATGGTCACTAATAACTGTTGGAACTGCCGAAGTATGAAAATCGATGATTTAAACAAACTAAACTAATAAATTTCATTTTCAGTTGGCGACAACTCTGTTTTCATTAGCTCTTTCGTGTACAATTTGGAGACCCAGACATGAGATGATTTTCTGGCAGTGATTCTTCCAATGCCAAGGACCTACAATTTAAATTTGGAAAGTGCTTCAAGACCCTTCAGCAATATTTGCACGCTCGGTATTTTACCCATTTGAAGGTTCTTGTCCCAACTAAAATCAGCGCCACCAAGAAATTGGTGGTGATCTTGATGAACTAGTGAGTTTCATCACGACACCGAAAGATGGCGCAACGTTGATTTTTCTGTCTGTTGTTTTTTGACATATTATTTGACAGTTGTCAAAAAAAGCCGACGACATTTTTGATGTAGTTTGTGTATTTTTGCGAGTTTTGCGCGCATTATCGAAATAAATCGCTTCCATTCATGATAAATACAGTGTAATTTATCTGTTTCCACTCAGTGATGATGGAAGATGATCTGAAAAATGCGGAAGAGGTCGAGGAGGAACTAACCTCAACAACGATGGGCAACATCCTCACAGCTTCTTCATCTGCAGAAAACGACACTAAAGATGAAAGTAGCGACCTGACGCCGTCTTCATCTACGGATGCTTCTATTACGACATCAATTTCACACCTAGGTGAGCCTTTAATAAATCGTTTTCGTATTTGGAATTTATTTTCGTATTTCGTTTTAAGCCGCCGAAGACCCGATAAGCAGCACGAGTGAAACCCTCAACACGACAGAAGTGGCAGAAGCCACCACCAGTAAAATGGATACCAATTCGATAGTCTCGGAGAACGATTTGATCGCCATGAACATCACCGACACATCTGAGGAGAAAATCACAGAAAACGTCGACGACATAGTACAGGATTTGGAGAATTTGTTAGGGGAACCGACTACCCTATTTAATTTCAATCCGAAACCGATGAAAATAACTGAGGTGGAACTCGAGACACCTAAACAGGCAGTAATTTCGAGTCCAGACACAGAACAACCACCTGAAGAAGTCCAAGCATCTACTAGTAATGATGAAGTGGAAGAGCTTGATCAAAATCCAACAGTCTCAGTTGATCCACAACCTGAAAATGAGGAGAGTGAAGTTGAGTCTCCTGAAATTAAAAATTTGGATGATGTTACATCGTCCAATAATGAAGTGGTAACTTCTGAAGCACCCGAGATTTCTAATCGAGATCCTGAGCCTGAACCTTTGGAACCAATAGAGGTCGTCCCAGGTCCTGAGATTATAACTGAAGAAAAGGTTGAAGATATTGTGACGCCAGAATTGAAAGTAGAAGAAGTTGAAGTCGCTCCTGGAGAAATTATTAGGATTCCAAGTCCTGAACCAGTAATATTGGTTGAAAACATCCCTCAAATTAAAGACGAAGCTGCTGAAATTGAAAATAATGACGATAAAGCTAAAGAAGAAGAAATGATCCAAGAAGAAGTAACAGAAAAAGAGGAATTGCATGAGGAAAAAGTTGAATCTACTCAGGAGGTTCCTGAAATTGATGAAATTCAATCTCAACCAGCGCCGGAAAAAAGTCCGTTACCTGATAGAGATGAAAAGGATGCCCCTGAGGTACAACCTGAAGAGACACCAATGGAAATTGGAGAGCCTGAAAATACAAGTGAAAATTTGGTGTTAGTCCCAGAAGCTGCTAAAAGCCCGATTCAGGTTGAATTGGCAATTGAGGAGAAAATGGAATCTATAGAAATGGAAATTGCACCTCCAGAAGAAAATCCAGAGTCTCCATCTAAACAGGAAGAACCTGAAAAACCTACAAAAAGTAGATTTGGATTTCCATCAGAAGATGAAACTGCGGATGCAATTTGTAGCATCCAAACAGATGAGAAACCTGCTGAATCTCCGTCTTCTGAGGAAGCAGTACAGTCTGATTCAATTGTAAGAGAACCAGAGGGCATACCAATTGAAGAAATGGATGTAGAAATAGTGCCAAGTGAAGATGCAGAACCAGAAGTTATCCCAATTGAAGAAACGAAACCAGAAGTTGTTCCAGTTGAAGAAACGGAACCAGAAGTTGTCCCAGTTGAAGAAACGGAACCAGAAGTTGTAGAAACTGAAGAAACAGGTCTAGAAGTTCTACCAACTCAAAATACTGAACCAGACGATTCACCAACTGAAGAAACGGAACCAGAAATCTTACCAACCGACGAAGAGAAACCAGAACTGGTACCCACTGAAGAAATGAAAGTGAAAATCGTACCAACTGAAGAAATGAAACCTGAAAACTTCGGAAATGACGAAGTGACGCTAGGAGTCCTACCAATTGCAGATTTGGTACCAGATGTTTCACCAATTGACGAAGAAAAACCGGAAATAGTAGCCATTGAAGAAATTGAACCAGAAGTTCCACTAATTGAAGAAAGGGAACCAGAAATTTTGCCTTTCAAGTTGGTAAATCCTGAAGGAAGTTATTCAGAAATTAAATCAACTGAAGATATGGAACCAGAAAACTTGGCTTTTGGCCCAGAAGTCGTTCCCATGGAAGAAATGCAACCAGAAGTCGTACCAACTGAAGAAATTGTGCCAAAAGTCGTACCAACTGAAGATATTATGCCAGAACTCTTACCAACTGAAGATGTTGAACCAGAAATTGAAGAAGTAGGACCGGAAGTCGAACAAACTGAAAAACTGGGACCAGAAATCGTACCATCTGAAGAAGAAGAACCGGAAGTTGTGCCAATCGAAGAAGAAGAACCGGAAGTTGAGCCAATCGAAGAAGAAGAACCGGAAGTGATGCTAAATGAGGAAGATGAACCTGAAACCGTCCCGAGTGAAGAAGACGAACCAGACGTCATACCAACTGAAGAAGAAGAAGAAGAACCAGAAGTGGTGCCAACTGAAGAAAAAGAGTCGGCCGAAGTCACAAGCAACTTGCAGGAACCTCTCATCATCAACATCGACGATACCGTCGAAAAAGAAAAGTATTACAGTCCCAGGATAACCATAAAACCCATAGTAAAGTCGTCCAGCGACGAAGAGGTGTACCAACCGGACGAAAAGGAAAGCACCAAAGGCTCGCTGAAAATGACGATCACCAAACAGGACAACATCATGCACTCGATTTTGAAAATCTACGACCCGGTCGAGGACTGCGCCACCCAGGAGGCCACTGTGCCCAAACTGATAATAAAACCGTTGCCCGAGCAACTGCACAGCCCTAAATCGGGTCGCAGTTCAAAAGCGTACAGCCCGAACAACCAGAAATCGTCGAGCCCTCGGATCACGATAAAGCCGATAGTCAAGCCGCCAGAAGAGACCCAATGCGTGAGCCCGTTGAAAATCACTTTGAAGAGCCCGAAATTGACGATAAAGCCGATCCTGAAACCGGCAGAAGACAACGAAATGTGCGAAGTCAAGACGCACAGCCCGCGAATCACCATCAAGCCAATAGTCAAACCTTCGTCAGAAGGGGGCGATTCGATCAACGTGACTTCCACCCCTAAAATCACGATAAAGCCGGTGATCAAGCCGCCGGAACCGAACGAGGCCGAATCGGGCGAAGTCGAGGAGACGAAGCAAAGGATCGTGCTGAAGATCAACAAGGGGTCGCTGCACGAATCCAGGAAGCGCGATCGAGGGGGTGAGGATGACGAAAAGACGGAAAAGTTGGCTAAAATCAAGGTGAAGATCTCCAAGCAAGGGCATCCGCATATCGTCCATCAGGAGCCGCAGCCGTCGCACTCGTCTAAGTTGGAGGACATCTTGATGGAGGCGCGCCATCATAGTGATTTGCAAATGGAGGACGTGGCGAGTACGTCATTGCCTTCGCCCATTGTCATTAGCGAGGAGTCGAACCAGGACGAAGTCGAGGACGTTTCTTGCAAGGATCCTCTGGGGGATATACCGTGTTTCACGGTCGAGCCGGTGCCGGAAATCGTGGAGGTGGTGGCGCCGCCCCCGGTGCCCACCCCCAGGAAGAGAGGGCGTCCTCGAAAGGTATTACCCACGAGTTTTTTTTTTTATCCGGTCGGTAATAATTTTTGAACTTTGTGATTGTTTAGGTGCCGCTGGAGGTCAGGGAGGATTTTAAAGATCCTAAAGAGGAGGAACCTAAACCGGTGGTTTACGAGTCGACTAGACCGAAGAGAAGTTGCCGGGGGCAATCGGTGCGAACTACTTTGGGGATCAAACCGAGGAAACCGCGAGGGGGCGGTAGAGGGCGCGGCAGTAAACGAGGAATGGGCAATAGAGGGGCCGCTATTGCCGAGGTATGTTTGAAAACTGAAATTATTTTATTTATATCTTGGGGTTTTGCTTAAAAAATAGTGTAGGATAGTATCAAGGGAGGGAAAAAGGTATTCGAGGTGTTACATACTATTTTTTCACGATCTCCAAAATTGGTAATATAACTAACTATTTTGCCCAAACTTTGAATATTAGGAAGGACCGATCTTTTCACATCTGGTTATCCTTAATAATCGAGTCTAAAAATCACTTTAGTAAAAGTGAAGTCAGTGTTTATTTAGATGTAAAAAAGACTGTTCCTTAGGTCCGGTATTTCCACCTCTGGTTAAACCTTCAACTAGGTAACTGGTACTTTGAATGTGACCTTTTATTATTCATTTAAAACCAGAACTGTTACAATATAAGGTCTCGGGTAGCTAACAGGAGCGTAACCTCGGGTGAAAATACCGGGCCTCTATGGTTTTTGAAAGTCGAAGCAATTTTTATAATTGTCTGTATCTCTATTGTGAATGTCGTCGCGCATTAGAAAGAAAGCCAACTTTATCTAACGAATAGGCAAAGCGCTTAGATCCTAAAAATAGCAGAAGCGGAGGAGCGCTTAGAAATAATGTTCACCTGCTGTGTGCGAGTTTATTTTGAGTCGAATCGAAAATTTACACGTTCAGGTGGTGGTGCATCTTATGTTATTATCGCTCAGTTGGAGAGTGTAATCGTTATCTGCGATCCGATACAGGAGCCGATAGTGCCGAAAACCAGGGGCAGGCCATCGCTGAAAGACGACCTGTCGGCGGTTTTTCGGTGCGAGAAGGCGGACGATGACGGTTTTCCCAAGACGCCACTGATCAACGTCATCGAGCCGCCGCAACCGTCGACCTCGTCCGCCCGCGAAGTCGCCGACATCGTCATGTACGAAGAGGAGACGAGGATGAGCGCGGACACGAGCAGCCGAGCGCAGACGCCGGCAAAACAGGTAACTGCATCCCGCACGCGAAACGTCAAAAATGTTTCTCCAGTGACAGACGGTCAAGTCCCTAGACAAAGGTTGGTCTTGATCGGTTTAGTACTGTCGACATTTTCAGAGGGCGCATCAGTAAGCACGCAGTCGCTTTGCTTTTCTTCTTGTGTATTACAAGTTGCCTATAATATGAGCACATTTTTTCTCGCTTATTGTACTCATGATAAAATAACCAAGGATAAATTATTTAAGGGTTTTGATCCGAAGTCGGAAAATGGGGTAGGAAAGATTGGTCCGGACGAAAAAATAAGGGATCTTTCAAATCTGTAGTGAGGTTTATTTATGGTCTCTCGTTTTCTTTTTAAAGGTCGTCACGACGATAATAGAAATCGACGAATCTCAGAGTTCCGTGCTCAGTTCGGCGACCACGGAAAGCGCAAAGGGTAGAAAAGGTTCCAGGCTGGAAGTGCAAGAACCAGAAGGTGCTGTGATTTCGGCGGACCAATTGGCGGAGTATTACTGGAGCGGAGGAGGGCCCTACATGCTGCAGGAGCAAGTGGCGCAGTTTCTAGGCATAAAATCCTTCAAAAGAAAGTACCCGAATATCACCCGACGTTTCGTTGACATGCAAGAGCGCGATTTTATCCGCGAAAGCGGATTGGTCGGGGAATCCATGTGCGATTTGGGCTTGACAGCTGTCAACAGCGCCGACATTTTGGACATCATGTACTCGGATTTCCAGGACAAGTACGAAGAGTACTGTAAGCACCAGCGCGATAGACAGGCCAAGGATCTGACGAATAAGCAGAAAGCTTTGAGTTTGGCTGCCAGTCAGGAGAAAACGAAACTGGATATCACTCAGCAGGCGGTCCAATCCGCTGCCTCTTGGAACACCAATTTCAATAAAGTAATTATTACGATTTTGGTGATTTTGTGATGGTTTCTTTATGTTTTGGTTTGGTTCCAGACTAGGAGAAGTCAACGTAAGGCTTGTATGGATTTGCAGACTCTCACCATCCATTACCCAAAAGGGAAGATGAAGCAGATCAATAGGCCGAAATTGGGGCATTATCCCGTTGCCCTGGTTCCCGGGCAATATACCGATTACTATAAAGAGTTTAGTCCGACTGAGATTAATAATTTGCCCTTAAATACGCTTTGTTATAATACGGTCACCAAGGTGACTAACGTAGAAATGGATTATTGTGACAGTCAGACTGACGGATCTGGATCTGAATCCGATTCGAGCTCTTCCGATTCGGACAGCTCCTTCTCGGGGTCTTCCGATGGAGAGAATTGTACTTTGTGTAGTAAACCCTCCACCCCGGGGAAACGTTTAGCGGTTTAAGATTTTTTTAAATTTTCGTTAAGATTATTTTGTACTACTTTAATAATTACTAAGAATTAAAAATCATTTAATGCAATCGGTTTGTTTTTTCTAATCGTGTTCAACCCCTATCGGTGAAAAGTCATTGTGGACTTGCGTTGCCGCCATTTGATGACGTATAGTTGATTCTTGATTGGTCCAATAGATGGCGCTCTCTGGAGAAACTGTTTAGAAGTGGGGTAAGTAAAAGTCTGGGGATGATTTTTTTGGTAGAATTTATTGTTAACATGCCACGTATAAGTAGACGATTAAAATTTTTAAACTTTAACTTGCATCTTACCACTAAAACTTCCTTTAATAAATTTCGTTTGGTGATGGAATGCGAGACACGTTTGCTGAAGTTTTTCAATAAGATGCAATTAACCCCAAAAAAATTACAAAAATAATGAAGAGAAGATGTTCATTGTATAATTTAAGGCACTTGGTTTTTTTATTCTATAGAGATTTCAGAAATTATTAAGTATCCGCTGCATTTTGTGTGTGTGTGTGTAGGTGAATTTGAAGTATCATCGAAGTGGGTAATAAATGAACACTTTAAGATTTTTTTTTGTTCAGTCAGTCGCATTTCTTAAGACTTCTTTATTACAGATGGTATTTTAGGTAATCATTTCTCCGCTCCACTTAGTAAACGGCAGCTAAAAATAAAACACGAAAATCGGTAAGAAACTTCTCACACATGAGCTCAAAATACTAAATAAGGCAATGAAATTATTAATATTCACAACTAGCTATATGAAGATTATTAATGAGACAAAAATCACAACAGTAAAATAAAAGAGAGTTACCCACCAAAAAAAAAAAAATGTTCAAAAATACATTGAGGGGGTTTCCTGGTTTCGGTGTGGGTCAAAAATTCAGGGGGGGTTGTTGCTGAATCGATGGAGAATAATGGATGCGGATCAACCGAGAGCATGGGACTTACCGAACGGCCTGATGGGGTGTTTGTCCCACAGGTACGTCCTCTTGACAGGGGAGAGGTACGAATCGCGGAGATAGAACGGGGACTTGCCCCAGGGGTTGTAGGTGGAGAACGGTCTCAGGGCGGGGGAGTCCCACCAGAATGGGTCGTTGAAAATCGAAGAGATCGGGAGGTGCGGGGAGGGATTCAGGAGGTTTCTCCAAATGCTCTTACTTGGGTATCGGCCGGCGCGGCTGAAAATCGGCTGGCCCGCGTAGTTGAACGCCACCTCCGAGGGGCGAGGCGCGTACTGCCCGACCTGAAAACAACCCTCAAATGACGCCACCCCCGAAAATCACACACGCAAAGTTTTCGGTACTTTAATGGGAGTCGGGGAGTGCCTGCCGCTGCCGAAGCTCGGCCACAGGGACGGGTACAGTTTGTCCAATTCGGCGAGACGGTCCAAATGGTCCAGCCAGGAGCGATGGGGGTCGTAACGCTCGGCGGCCGGGCCGGGGCGCTTGCTGTACACCAGGTACAGCGGGTAGCGGCTGAACGGGTAGTTCGTGTGCCAGATGCTGCCGGGGGTGGGCTCGCGCCCCCTGACCCGGTCGATGTGGTCCTGCCAGGCCCTGTCCGCGTCGAACGCTTTCGGCTTCGTGATGTGGTAAACTGCACAACAAGACTCAACAATGACCCACGCGAACCTCTCATTCCCGTCATCATCAGGGGAGGGCTTTATGGAGGAACCCTGTTAACGAGGCTATTAATAATCATGAATAAGCGTGTGCGGTGAAGCTTTTTTCCGGGCGACCTCTCAAAAATCTCACTAGAAAAACGTCGACGTTTAGGGGGGTGGGTGGATCGAAGGAATCGATCAAAAAATAAAAAGACACGTGGATCGCCCTGGCAAACGCTGGAGCGCTACTGAACAGTATTTATGCGGGTGGGTGCGTGTAATTATTGTTAATAACAAGCGATAGAGTTGTTATTCAAATAAGCTTATGTATACGATCGAGTTAGGGATAAACGGGGATTATTGTTATACCCGTACGTCAAAGAGAGCTCAAGCTTTTGCGGGGCGGCACATCTTCCATAAAGTACTTAACAATATAATTTTATTTATCTCTTCATCAGACTATATGCTATGCTGTGTGTGTATACATATTATTTTTTCGAATAATAATTAGTACATTATTATACATAAATTAAGTATAGGTACAACGTCACATAATCTCCCATAATTATTTCATTCTCATCGTGAATGATGAATAAAAATTAGGTATTTAGGTAAATAGTATATAAGATAGAAATTACTGCGATTTATGGCGTTCGGGGATTAGTACAATCATTTCACAATAATTAAAAAATGTTGGCGAAGCTACTAATAAAAATCTCGTATATAGTTTGTTGATATTGTTGAATATTTTTTAAAAAAGTGGCACTTTATTTCGGGGCTCCGTTTTTATTTGGTGGTACGCAGATAGACGTCGGTCCCATATTATTGCTTGTACTTACCGGGCCGGTATCTGTCGAGCGATCCGTAATTGTGGGGGTAGATCGCGCGGGGCGAGTACCCGTAGGTGTCCCTGTGCAGGGGGTCGTATCTGTAGCCGGGGACGTGGATGCGCTCTCCCGCGTGGATGGGGTCGTCGTAGATCGACTTGCCGTACGGCCAGCTGGACGAAGACAACTCGGGCAGTTCGTTGATGGGGCGGAAGATGCCGCGGGGGCGCGCATGGACCGGATCCGTAGCCCTTATGTCATCCGATCCTGACAAACCCATCCGAAAATTAGCCCTTCCACCCTTCACCCAAAGAAAACTGTACCTTTGAGGGATCTGACGAAGGACTGCCAGAACTTGGCTTTTTTGGTCGAGGTCTCGTTCCGCCCGATCATCTCCAAATGGTTCTTGAACATTTTGAAGGTTTCGCTGCTCTATCTACCTCTCTAAAATATTATTTCGAGGAGGGATGAAGCCTCGTCGTTCGTTATCCTGCAAAGTATCGGTCGATTTATTTTTGTGTCTCGCTGTATTATTGTTATTTATGTTATGAAGATGGAAAAGTAGACGATGGCGATCGCGATGCCTATAAAATAGGTGAAGACCTCGACGAGGTGTTGTGTCGATGCCATCTCGCGTACTAATTTGGCTAGAGGCCCAGGGTTTTTCGTTTCGCCTCTCTTATGCCGGCGTCTCGCTTTTTCGTTCGCTGATTCTATTTTGGAAACGCCGCCGCATTCTTGGGTGGTGGCCTCATCTAATCTCGTTTCGCAAAACTTTTCAGTTTGCCAGAGGCGTACGAGCGCACCACCTCTCCCTACAGGTGGTTCTCGTGCGGTCTAATTAGCGCACTTTTTGGCCCCGGTTCAGATTCCCGACCAAAGTCAAACACACCAATAATGCGGATTGTGTAATGCAATTTACATGGCTACGATTTTTTCGAAAAGGCTTGAAATTTTTTAAACCTTCTATACTTTTCTACTGGGGGTAGCATTATGTAACGGAAATAAATCTGGTGGTGTGAAATTCGCCCGAGCACGCGCTTCCTATGTAGGGCATGGCATGCCAAAAGCCGCGGCCCAAAATAGACCTCTAAATTTAGACCCACTCCTGTACATTTCGGCTAATTTTGAATCACACGTAACTGACTAAAGTTCTCTCGAAAAGAAAACACACACAAATTACTAAAACCTACTAAAACCACGATTTCAAACGACTACTAATAAGATAATCTCGAAGATTGTATCTTAGAATAATTTTAGGGGGTTGGTGATATTTCGAAATTGTTAGGTTCGAGGGGTTTACTCACTCAAAGTCTCACTCGATTTTAGTTTTTTTTTTGAGTAACGATTTTTGAAAAATTGCGAAAATTTGTGATGGGGGCTCACTGGTTCTTTACTGACCTAAGTGGTGGTTTAAAATGCGAGTCGAAACTTTCGACTGCTGGTGTTCGGCACTGACTGCAGGCTGGTGGTTTGCGCTCGGCGACGTCGTCCAGCGGAGACGTCCAACGTCACGACGCTACGGGGGCGGTGGCGTCGCCTCTTCTCCCCCCACCTTCTCTCTCCCTCTCGCACGTTTCTTCACTCCATTCAAGGATCAGAGCAACCACAGACTTTTTGGGCAGAAAATCGGCGCTTTTCTAGAAATTGGACACCTTTTTCAGGAAAACCTACACGAAATACAATTTTTACAAGAAAGTCACGAACCAAACTTATTTTTGTAGATGTAAACAAATTCATTCATCAAAATTATTTCGCCTCCCACATTATTATTATTAACATATTTCGATTCGTCTAGATTTTTTTTCGGAATTACAAAAATTGTAAACTAAAAGTTCTAAAAATAACAGTGATCTCAATATAATTACTATTATTATTTATCTTTTAACTCGAACAAAGAAAGATGGGGTTATCTACTAGATAAAGATCGGGGAGATATCAAGGCATTATAAGGCCAACTTTGATTGATGTAAATTAGCGTTTTGGTGCCAAGTTTATGGAGCCAAAAAATTGCGATTTTAGATGATGCGTAACCAAAAACATTATTTTCAATAATAAAAGCCTCGCAGCTTTTTGGACTGTTTTTGGCAGGGTTTTCGTGGATGATTCCCAGAATTCGCACTCCGGATTCGACGTCATCGCCTAATAATACGTCAGTGTTTTGAATTTCTTTCGAGAAATTCGTTATGATTTTCGTTATTTCACTAATATCCTGCACCGGAGCCCCGGCCAAGTTGAAAACGGGGTCACCTCTTTTCGAGCGGCAATAAAACTGATAAAAGTCTATTTTCGAAATAAATTCGCAACCGCTACTGAAAGGGAGGATGCGAACGCTAACACTGAACTAATTGAGAGAAATTTACAGTCGAAGCTTCGGCCGACGCTAATAGAGCAGAACGACCTAGAGCGGAGAGATTGCGACTTTTTCTAGCGCTTATAATGTTTCAACGGGGCTTTATAAGATTTTGTGTTTGTGCTAATTTTAAAAACGTATGTTGTTTGTAGAACCTTCACCGAAATAATTTCGACTAGCAGCAGAGTCGACCAGAGTAATGGAACACTGAACACGTTGCCTATAATAAAACGTTTCAGAAATAGATCCCGAAAAATCAAAACGCAATTTTTACACAATGTCAAGTTCGCTATAACCGACGTATACGAAAAATACGGCGCTAAATTATTTCGGAATATCGAAAGGGGGCCACCCACGCAAATCCGGGACTTATTATTAATCATTTCTGTATAACGCAGTAATAATAATGTCGGCGGAAGTTCCGGTTTTTACGAGTCGCCCCCCTCCCATCCCTTATCAATTTTCAGGAGGTACGGTTAATTGAAAGTGTCCCCGGTCCGAATGCGGAGCGCCCACCAGTCGGCACGTGTCCCGGCACCCCCGCAAACGCATCGCACACGTCGTTCGCATGGCTTCCGCGCCCGGGCCTTCGGCCCTCCGGAGAGGGTGTGCACATACGTCATGTTCGCCGTGTGTCATCACCCCATTCGTATACGCACGACGTGTGCAAACATATTCTTGAGGCTCACGATGTGTAGTCAGTTACACGGGTCGTTAATGTGCTAAAAGTTAAACAAACCGAGAGACACGACGACGCATTGCCACGGCAAACAAATAAGTCACCGCAATTATCACACCCTCGACGGCTCCATTTCTGACCCGTCGATTCTCACGAGTATTGGCTCATTTTTCGCCAAAAGTCTCTACTTTCGAAGGATTCTCGCCTTTTTTGACATCTTGATGCGTTTAGATTTTGGAAAGGTAATTTTGTCAAGGTACACTTTTTGGTGAAAATTGGCGAATGCGCCGGGATACTCGCTTGAATATGGGTCGTACAGTAAAACCTGTGATTTTAGACCAGCACGTCGAAATCTATACATTTGGAAGCTCGAAGATCCCATTTATAAGCTTGTAATTTTATGGACAATTTTCATAGAAATTTTGGTCATTTTAAGCATCCTTTAGGTATAATTAAGCATTGTAAGCAAAGTATAAGTTATATTGATTGAGTTTCTGAACTTTTATTACTCTGAGGTGGAAATCCATTCAGATCCAAATTCCTACATGTTCAAAAGTTACGATCGATTTCCCAGAGCAATTATGAACTACATAACACTTTATCAGACTTAAAAAACACAATTACTTAAATTGGAGATTTTTAATAGTTCAAGCACATTTCCTCACGAATTTTGACTTGAATAAACGGTTTTTATAAAAATTAGATTGGTATCTTCCACGGTATCTTCACTGAATTTTAAATTATCTCAAATTGTTCTGATTTTTTTGTGAAATTTTTTTCGTATCCGTAAATTTAGCATAAAAAACTTTTGCCATTTTCCCTTTCAGAAGACTTCGAATGTTCCAACAAATCATTTCCTATGATTTGAGGAAAACAATCATTATTCCCACTCCCGTCAGATTCATATCGATATCTCATTACGAAATTTCGACCAATTTCGGTCACAAAGCACAAAATAACTGATACGATACTTTGGATACATTTCTGTGCCAAAAAACCGCTCAATGTAATAATTGAATGAACATCCCCGAATTCGGCAGAAAGTTGTGATCGATTTTCTGATTTGCTGAAATCGCAGTGAAACTAATGAAGTTTGAACGATAAAATCCGGACACACTTTGTAATCTAGGAAGACGGGAACTTGTATCGATTGATGCGCGTCTTAAATAGAAATCGGTCGAAAATAAAGAACGAACTGTTTACCATTGTACGAAAAGTTTCCCCATGACGTTGAAGCTCCCGAAACTTCAGCGATTCAGACACGAGACGTATGTGAACTATCGCCCCTCCCGTAAAAGACGCTGTCCACATCCTTTTAGGTTTTCCACTACATCCCTCTCTTTCGTCTATTAAAAGTTCCTTCGTTATATTCTTCATCATATTGTTAAAGGCGCGCATCACGGGTCGATGACGACGATGGCAGAGGGCTTTCCGAGCTTTCGTTACCTTAATTCACCGGAACTCTTAATAATATATTCCTTTATGGTCTGGGGAGTCACCGGATCTCCTTCCTTCCGGAAAGTAACCAATGAGGTGAGCCCGTTCCGCCCGTAGCTATAGCAACGCGACCGGATGTCCTCCCCTAGAATTTAAGGGTAGGAGAGCGGGTCGACGACGGAATCGAGCGAGAAAAAGCGCGCTCGCTCTTATTAAGGCCGTGAGCAGAACTTATGAGCGGCGATAAATTCGCTCCCTTTTATTTATTATATCGAGGTGAAACAAAGAGCGCCCCGATCGGGGGGCGCCGACCCGCCCTGGACGAAAAAGCGCAATTTCGGTCACGTGGCCGACGTGTACTTAGACGAGTCCATTAGCGTCCGGACGCCGCGATATCGATACGATAAAAAAGCGATAATGCACCATCACGTAAGCGCCGGAATATTACCGTAACTTCCGACCCTATGCATAAATGGAGACCGACACGCGAACCCACGACCACCAACCCTAATGCATTCTAATTACCCGATAAAGATTTCTCCTTTCGGAATTACCGCATTCGAGACCAATAAAAACGCCAAAATGTAAAGTATAGTCATAACTTTGTAGTGAGGAACTAGATTTTCAAATTTCAGTGATTTTTGCTTTTGTAACAGCAGAGAGTAGGTATACTACAAAGTTACGACTATTTTAGTTCTTCACTACAAAGTTAACTTATTATTTTCGCGTATCGACTGATTGACAGGTTTCTAGTAACGAGTGATGAGGGCACCCTCTACAGTTTTTGGGTAATAATTTAATATCAGGTGCAGAAATTCTCATAATTATTGTTAAATTTATGAAGTTTCGTGTCGGTGTTTGTTCGATAAAATAATCCTCTCCCTCTCTCGCTGCCGTTTCTTATTATTATTTAGTACGAAATATCGCTAGCGATTCGGGCGAGAGGGCGAGGGAGGGAACGAGGCACGGAACCCATCCAGGACGATTTGTGTGCATCCACAAAACGACTCCGGAAATATAACTAGCTTAGAGTTCCAGGGCCGCGTATGCCAGTTAGTTATATTCCGGACGGAGCAGATCCGGGCGACTTTTCGTCCGCTCCGGCGAATATTTTACCATTATTTACGACCGACGGACGGGAACGGATGAGACGAAATGCACACAAGTTTCCCTTTGTATCATTTTTCCCAATCATCCCTCTCCGGCACTGTCCTCGAGTTATCGGGTCCGGCGATTTTCGTATGTTCAGAGGATCGAGAAAATTTCACTAAATAAAATAATTCCACAATGACACAAGGACAATGGGTATTGTTTCGCGCCTTATCGCATCGAAGAAACCACGAAATCATCAATAATTTACGCTCATCAGACGTAAATTCGGATCGCGATAATGGCTTTTTCCTTGTAATATTTTTAGTTTTGACGATATCAATCAGCAGTCGATTGTTCACAATTTAATCGCATGTTCACGTTTAATAGGTGATCAAAAAATCGAAGGGGAGCGCACGGTTTAACCCCTCGTTGAAACAATGCGAACTAACCAGATGGCCTCACTTATTATTACGATTTTGTATCGCATCTAAAGCTGTGCCACCCCCTAATCGGCGTATTCTAATAGCCGGTAATTGTTGTTGGCCGATCACCCATCACCCTCGAGGATGATCATTACAATTATACACCAGGTGAACCAGGAAAAGACCACTAGAAACGCTGAAAATCTTCGCACCTCGAAATTTCTGTCGATTTTGAGCTTTTTGCTCACAATCAGCATTTTTGCTTCCTAATGCGTTAGGGTAAGGTTATCGATATTTTACCGAACCAGTACCAAATTTTTCTATTTAATGAATTTTGAAAATACAGGAAATAGACATTTTGGAACCTTTACACTACACTATGTCCACATAAATGACAAAATTTCATGTAAAAACATCATTGATTAAAAGGTAAAACTCCAAAGAATGTTATAGGCAATTTCCGAAGTTTTTTCCAGGATTTGTAGGAAATAGCCGCTGAAAAGCACTAGTGGGCACAATATGAGCCAGCTTTACCCTATTTCTATTGATTTTGAGCCTTTTTAGTGACAATTTTTAAAAATCTCGTAGATATTTTCGCATAATTTCAGTCCAACTGAAAGCTGTCGTCTCGCGAGGTTTCCAGTGGTCACCCGGTATAAAAGGGCAGCTGATTTTCTGGAAATTACCACCTGCGCCCCTTTTTAAGGGTGCCCCAATGTTCCAGAGTGTAATCACGATTCCAGGGACGATCCCTAGCCCGAAACGAAAGTCTTCGCCGCCAATTAGACGTCGGAAAGATGATAGCGCGTCTCTTTATCCGGCCGTCGGTCCGAATTTCCGGTTTCCGGTCTGCCCGCCGTCCCAAACAAGACTTTACACTCTCTCTCGCCCCCGTTATGATATTATGATGAACGTCCTCGTGTTCCGCGCGCGTGTGTGCGCCCCGAAAAGCTCAATTAATAAAAGCCCCGGCCGTCATCATCATCATATCGGGGGCTGCATCGATTTTCAATTAGCTTTCCGCACACGTCCGCCCTGTATATCCCACGTAAAAAAGTACACGAATGCGGGCGTTTCCGGTGGCGGCACAAATCTCCAACTGGCTAAACGTCAGCAAATCTGCGTGAAATGCGTGGGGCGGATCCCGGCACGGCTCACGCTCAATTGCCCCCGAAAAGGATCCGCGTCAATACCCGGATACCTGGAGCTTTCAGCGATTAGACTGTGCTCCGAGATTTGGTTTATTCGGTAGGAAAAATCACAGTCTCGGGGCGTTCCGGAGGTGTGAGACCATAAACCATCCCCTGAATAAGGCAATTTGTCTCAAACCCAGTGTATACACACGGGAATCTATTTAGATAATCCTTATACCCTCCTCTGTGTATAACCGGGTACGCCGGTGGTGTGTGCGTTACTTACGATATACAGTGGAATCTGTCGATCAGGATCAATTCCCGGTCTTTTATGCGATTGATACACGCATCGGGAGACCGAAATCCGGCCAATAATAGCGCCCGATCCGAGTATAACAAACTTACCACTATTTTCGCACCGGGGGGATTACAAAACCTCGACATCAATTAAGAACCCATTCCGGGGCGGTTATCGGTTATGGCGGCCCCCAGGTAGAGACGGGTCGATCAATTTTCCGGTAAAAATGTGACGCAAAAGCTGAATACATGTGTCCCGGCATTATTCAGGTGAACTGCCTACTTCCGACCCCCATTACACGCGTTTTCGCTTACGGACGAGACCGAAAAGCGAAAAGCGAAAGGCGGTGGGCACAATGGGCGTTTCGACTTATCAAAGCCGAGCGAAAAATCAATATTTGCGGTCCCGGCCTCGTCCCATTACGGACACCTGCATTTCCTCTTTTTCCCGGGCGAAATCGTCGGATATTTCGCGTTATATTATGTGGACTTATCGAGGTTTCGGGTTGACTTGGCCGCGTCCGCACACTTTATGATAGATGGACACGTCCGCACCATTGACTCGCCGGGGGCCTTATCTGTTTCGGGAGAGATAGGATTGACCGGGACCGTATTACGCCAAAAAGCCCGGCGATAAGCGCTCGCATTATGCGTGCGATGTTATTATTTATTGCGGAGGGACGGCCACTCGGAAGAGACGCATATGCTTCGTCATCGCCGGAAGGACTCACTCTCCGTGCGCATAGAGGTTTTTTCTAAATTAGATTCGACTATAATAATAGGGGAGCGGAGTTCACGTCTGTACGCTAAACAAGCCTATCCCTTGGAAATTTCATTAGGTCGCCGTAATATCAATCACGTCCTTTAACGAGACCTAAAGGATTTGGTTTTAAATTTGACGCTAAGCCAATTCGGGCAGGAGCGTTTATTAAAAGCGTCCCTTAATTCGCACCCTCCTTTTACACGCGCAGGGATTTTTCGGTGAACGGCGTGTATGATGAAAATTGTGTCTAAAGAGGAAACGATTCAGACTGGGTGTATGTGCGGCTCTTTCTTTTTCGTCGTTTATTTTCATTAGTGTTGTCGTGGCAATCCCCGGGCTTCACCCCCTTACACACTATACAGTCTGATCCAATAATATACCAATACCCCTTGCAGGGTAGATTTCTTAGATCAAAAGAAGAAGAAATGAGGAAAAGCTTCTATAAAATGAGGCTCTCAAAAGCTCAAAAGATACAGGGTGTCACATTCAACAGTTTCACTGCATTTTTCAGAGGCATGGCTCTCAAACTCGGGGAAAAATTCCATAAAATAGAAAGCATATCTCATAGGCGTTCATTATACCCCGACCAGTTGCAGTAAAATGGAATAAATGAAGATATAAAAAGTTTTCAGAGCCTCAAATGATAGGTTTTCTTTATAATGTAATACTTATCTGAAACTTTTTTTAGATCATGGTTGTCATGTCTCTCAAAAATGTAATGAAAATGGTTGTATCTATCAAGCCTTTGCGGATCTATCTTTTTTGCCTTATTTTGATCTACCTGGAGCGGTGTGTTATACTTTTGAATCATCCTGTACACACAACGAGTTGTAAACCCTGGACATGGAGCGAAATCCCCGACGAGACGACTAATAACGTGTAACTTCGTCTTCGATCGTATAGTTGACTGGTATAGTACCGAGTTTTCATAAAGAAAAATTCAATTTTGTCTCGGGGGCGGAATTGGGTCGAAATTTCGGCGCAATTTCAGACGTCGGATATAAATTCATGATCCCCGGGACGCGCAATAAAGGGATGTTGTAATGCCTCCGTGCGAACGTTTATTACAACACTAAATAAGTCATTTAATAACGTGGCTTTAGTGCCCTCGATCTCATATCACGGCAAATCGTCCCCTCGCACACGACGCGTGGAGAGTAAACAGGATAATATCGAAAGCGGGGGGAGGCCGGGTCCGTCATTGATGTTAACTAAAGCCGAACGGCACAGAAAAGGATTCCCGGTTGTGACAGTTTCTTTCAGAGGGGTGAGATAATCGCATAGATACAAATTGCCGGTCAATTGGTCCGCCGTATACACACCTGGACGAGAAATCATCGCAGAATTCCGGAATCCGGAGACGCGCCCTCTCTAAAACACAATGCGAGTGTCCACTTAATCACGGACAAACGTTTCGGTCAAAGGCCGTTTTAAAGCGAGCCTTGTTCATTCATGAAATTTCGGCATAAACGGCTGCGGTTTAGCTCCATTCACAAATCAAAACGCCCACCCGCACAATTTCTATTCCACATTGTTACAATACGTTTGCGAGAGTATTTGGAAAATCTTTTTAGTTTTTTCGTGTTGTTCAGTTGGCAGAGCGACGGCCGCCTCCATTAGGGACGATATTATGAAGGGCAGGGGTCCGAAATTCTTATTTATTTTTCCGTTTTCCGTCCCTTAACGGACGGCTAATCCGGCTTAATTTTCGTCCGGACGAACTTTTTTCCGTCCTCCTCTCCGGTTTTTTCCTCCTTTCTTTTCATCTCGAATCCGTTCCATTATGATAGTGAATTGCCCAGTAAAACGGGGCGTGAAATCGGACCGGCGGGAGGCCGACATTATCAATCGGCGACTTTTTTATTGCGACTGCAAACTGCGTCTCCCCGATCCGCTGCAAGAGAGAAGGGTCATACTTCGGACGTTCGGACGAATAAATCAACCCTCCTTTCAGCCGATATCTGTTTAGTTCGTTTTTTACGTAACATTAGGTGCATACATAAACCTAATGGATGTACACTTTAATTCCGTCCCATTATTATAGAATAACGCATACAGAAACGCCATTCGCACTCGTCTCATCAGCGACAATGTGAAGAAATTTGATTAATAATAATCAAAGGGGCTTCTTGAAAAGACCACACACAAAGTGGCAACGACGGTGCACGCTTGATGGTTTCGGTCATTAGGCGCTTTGGAATGATTTTCTAGTCAAGTGAGTCTTTATGGAGGTGTCTTAAGTGATTTAAAATCGAAACGCTACGATGGCGAGGCTTGTAATTTCCATCACGTCGGAGGCGGTTCGATTGCGGCGGAGGGTGATTATGTAGTCACGTTCCGGATTAATCGAGCCAACCACCGGAAAATCCGGGCGAATTTTTCCGTCACTTGAATCCGAGATATTTTCGATAGACGTATTCGTGAGTGAGGGCGATGACGATAATAAATACAAACAGGCAGGTAGCTGATAATCTGAGCAAACAACAATTTCGATAAGAATTATTCTTTCAATAAAATCAAAAACATGATCAACATCATCATCATCACGGTGGCCACTCGTGAATTTTAGGAAAAAATCCGGATACTTATTTATCATTAATCGGGTGAATTTTGAGAGGTGCGCGTGTTATAACTTAAAAATCCACCTATCCGGGGGATTAAATATGAAGAGGATAATAATAATTATTATCTTGAAATGGTGATGGTGGAATATGAAATCTGTAGTACTTACCCGCAGTTATGATGATGGGTTACGCACTTTATTTCACGAGAGGATAAATATCAATAATATAATCGACTCAAGTGTATATTTTATTGCACCTCTTCTCACCGGCCGTATCTTTTTACAAATAAAAACAGTGTAGTAATAATACAATTATGCAATAAAAATATTGCACAGATTCACTACTTGACTTACATACTTATGTAAGTAAGTGTAAGAGTTAGTAACCTCTTTGGAAGTAAATAAAGAGACTGGATAAATTCAAGATTATCATTTTTAATAATTTAATATTTTGTACAGACGGAATGTTATACAATTAATAATAATAATCAAGTGAATAAGATATATTGAAAGTACGTGGGCGCTAAATATTATCATCTCATAGGAAAAATTCTACTGTACAGACACGGAAAATCTATCTATTTACACATATACAAATCCATTTACAATATAAATACATATACAGAGGGGGAAAACTCAAGAACTCTGCTGCAGGGGAAAAGTGTCGGTCACACTTTTCCCCCGCAAAGACTGAACAGTTCGCACGTTTCGTGATTTTGATAATAATTCGAATTTTCTAAAATTTCCTAATAAAAAGTACATCGATTCCGGCAAACATCTCACCACCACACTCGAGGCTGGCCGTACATCAGAGGGTGCGCCCCGTGCGCCCCCATCATCATGGCGCCCCCCGGAATCTGCAAATTCCCGTTTTCGCCCATGGGCTTGTTGGGCCCCCCGCTCAAACAGGGCTTCCCGTCCCGGACCAGGACCGGCACCGCGACCCGCCGCGGCGACGGCAGAGGGTTCGCCTGCTGATCGTGCATTCCCTTCTCGTGCTGCGCCCTTTTGGTCTTATACCTGAACAACGGGAGAAAAAACGCCTTAGCAACTGTACTCGAAATCGGTTATGCAACGCGGTAATCGATTTGGAAAAAGTGGAACAATGGGACACCTTTGCCCCATTTCGCCACGCTATCGGCCTCATCAATCTAACTCGCTATCTTATCTGGCGTCGAACCGAACGGAATAAAAAACGGAATTTCACCCACCTGTGATTTTGGAACCAAATTTTCACCTGGGTCGGCGTCAATCTTATGATGGAAGCTAAATGCTCCCGTTCGGGGGCAGATAGGTATCTCTGCTGCCGGAATCGGCGCTCTAACTCGTAGGTCTGCGCTTTGGAGAAGAGGACGCGGCGTTTTCGCTTCTTGTTGTTGTGCGAATTCGAGCCTCCTCCAGGCTGCTGATTGCTTTCGCCCTGTATCGACGATTCCTTGTCGGAGTTGTTGTCTTCGTCCAAGAGGTCGCCCCCGGTGGAATTGTTGCTTTGATTGGCGACGATTTGGTCGCCGGAAGACGGAGGACCGGAAGGGTCGACGCTGGACCGGTCGGAAATCGCCGGACTCGTGCTGTCCGGACTCAGCTGGGCCTGGTGGTGGTGGTTGTGGTGGTGGTGGCCGTTGTGGTGGTGGTGGTGGCTCAGAGGGATGTTGTGGGGGTGCGACGGGTGGGTGTGGTGGTGCAAACCTGGAAATCGGGCACGCGATTTAATTAAAAGCCGAAGGGTGTCGTGCATCTACGCGAAAACCGGGCCATCATCGACGACGGAAAAGCAGCTGCGGATTTTCGGGGGGCAGATGTTTAAAATATTATTATATGGAGTAGATTCTATGCGGTCGCGATAGAAAAAGGCGTGACTTTGTACGGTGGAGGGACCAACCCTCGCTCTAAATGCTCCTTTGAACGTTACGTAATTGCCCGGATCTGTGACGTATTATAACGAAATCACGGGGGTAATATAGTGCCTTACACGATGTGTCGGGAAAGAACGATATTTCGCGCGAGTGGGTTTCTTTGTAACGGAAGGTGCTGTAACCCAAGAGCCGCGAAATGAAACTTTCCGACGAGTTGTGATTACTATTTTTCCGTCGATCATATCATTTTAACTATTTTAAGACAAATATTTCTTGCAAAAACTCTTCAAAAGTCCCAGAAAATAGAGACAGTTTTTGAGGTAATTTTTTAAAATGTTATCTTCATATTACTTTTATGTTTATTATACACAAAATTTCGGAATATTAGTTGAAGATGTATAAAATTTACATCACGCATCAGAATATTTGTTTTTCGCAATTTTCAGATTAAGTAGCAATTTCCAGTGAAAGCCGGTAACATTGTAAACGTTCCTAAAAAGTGAATTGCACGCGTTTTCAGGATACGGCAATGCCGGGCAATGGTTTGATTATAGCGCCGGTAAAATATCGGCAACCTTATCCTAATGCATTGGGAAGTGAAATAGTACATTACACAGAGGTTGGGAAAGTGCAATATTTCGTGCGAGTTTGATTATTGTAGCGCGAGGTGCCAGCCGAGTGATATAAAACTTTCCCACAAGTTGTATCCACTATTTTGCCACTTTAACACCAATATTACTTGCAAAAACTCAACAGAAAGAAAATTAACAGTTATCATAATTAATTTTGAAGTTTGGAATTGCCAACCTAAATAAAAAAAAAGAGAAAAATCGCCAAATGGCTAAAAATTCTAAATCACACAATATTTAACGATTCGAACCAACTAAACGATTAACATGGATGAATTAACCTCGGAATTAACAATAAAAATGATAACTGTAACAATTTTAAATCGGTTTTCATGCTTAGATTTAGTGAAATCATGGACCACTGTGCCATAATGAAATTACCAAGTTGCATAATGAAATCACCAGATTCATTACGTAATAGTTTGATTATGAATGGACTTTCAGCCCCCCGATTTTTATGAAAAGTGGCACTTTACAGTGTGATGGTCGGAAAAGGTTTTTACTCACTTTCTGCCGGGTTCGTGGTCCAATGTCGGGTAATAGGGCCGTAACTGGCCAACTCGTGTGCCGTGTGAGTGTACAGAGGCGCATCTGCCGGTACCTGATCGATCAAACCGACGTTATTGCTGTTACGGTCCAACTCCAAGATATCGCTAATGGCGAAACCGGCACTCTGCCTCGGGTTCGTTCCCATCATGGGCCCGGTCATTTTCATGCTGTCCAACAACCTGCAAAAAATCGTTTCATCAGGTGATGGTGAAACGTGACTTTTCCGAAAATTGCCAGCTTTAGGAACGCGATTACCGTATTGTCACCTGTGCGAAGAAGGTAGAGAGAGGCAATAAAACGGACCTTTTCAAAGGAGAGGCGAACAAACGGGCGGATATCTTTCAAAAGTCAAAATACCTTGTTTCCGGTGACTCTCTCACGAAATATTTCAAGAGGTACCATGCACCCTCGAACAGAACAGAGAGTCACGAATACGCCAATTGAATAAAATCACGAATCTCATCATGCAATAATTCAACGTTTATGGTATTGGACTAACCCGGGGAGCGCTGATCGTATGGCGGAGGAGCACCAGGCGCCCGGGAGCAGGGCCGGCGCCCAGGGGTGCAGCAGCAGGGGCGGCCAGGCCAGGAAGGCGGCCGCGGTGGCCGCCGACGCCGCCGACGCCGAGGAGGCGGCCGACGGGCACGACGCTGCCGGCGGCATGGCGTCGCTGGCTCTCTCCTTGGACGAGTCCTCCGAGTCCGCCACGTTGACGTCTTCTTCGGCGGCTTAGGGGCTGGATCGCGGCGGCCGCATGTACCGACGCACTGCACCGGCGGAGGATTCAAGTGGACCGGCACGCGAGTAGTCGAGAGCTTCTGGAGAGGCGCACTGAAGAGGCGCCCTTCACTCGATGGGCCTCTCCAGACCTCTCGACCGGGCCACTCACTTTCCGCGCCAATGGGGGTGCAGGGCGCAAGGGTGGAGTTTGCGGCGACCAATGCGTCGAGACGTGCCAGCCCTCCGAAATGTGTGTGTGCGTCGGGGCGACACTCTCGATGCACATACAATCCGGGGACGCCGGAACGTCCTCGAGGTGACCCACTTTTCGACACAATAACGAAATACGGGACTCGTAATTTCGTCGATCAAAATTACAATAATACAAAGTCCCGGATCGGAAATGAGACCTGGAGCCGCGCTCTCTGTGTTATGCGCCTAATATAAAGGAGAGGATAGTAAAAAAGGAGCCGACGACGGAAATGGATGGACACCTGTGTCCATTCAAGACCGGGGCTCAGGTAAAGTTGATCATAAAAGAAAGGGCGAAAACGACAGACACTCTGTCGCCAAAGTGACGAAAAAAAGCCGGACCACCCTTGTCGAAAATGTCGTAGTAGAGTAAAATCTCGGGCCCATTCAATTCATTCATTATTCGACTGGATTCCTTTCGAGGGTTTACTATGGTAAATGAGTGGAGGAAGACGGACTTACGCATATCGGTATTCGTCTTCGATGTGGACGTAATCCGGCGGAATGATGTGCCAGGTAGTGTCACTATTCGTGTTGGCATAAGCGGAACATTCCTCATAACCACTTCCGGCCATTTTACCACCCTCTTATTATATGATTCTTGTTCTACACAAATTATTACTAAAACTAGGCAGGTACTTGACTAAACGTTATATCCGAACTGAATTGGGTTTATTGAGTGCGATCGCTTTTGATAAGTTACATTTCCTTATCATTTATTTATCTTACTCGGTACCTATTTTATATTATAGGTGCCAATATTCTATCTCCATTACTTATCTCTACTTTGATATCGATACAAATTTTTGTGTGTATTAGATATTGAGTACCATTTTTAATAATAAGAGGCCATCATCATCCCTCAAGGATCTAGATAAATACCGATGAATTTACTATTCAAATCTAATCAGGTTTTTTTAGTTGTCTTGCTTCAATTTATTTGAAGCAGGTAAAACGAGGAATTTTATAGAAAAATCGATCCCATCGTTCTATTATGAACACCATATGGTGCTATTGACATTCTTGTGCATATATTTTTATTAGATTATAGCCCAGATATTGTTTAATGTACATGATTTGCCCATTATGAATTAATTAAAAATTAAAGCATTTAATGTGTGGAATTTTATTAAAGCGAAAATCAAGGATTTCATGTTGCTAATCATCGAAAAGAAGTCACTTGCCGATAAAGTAAATTGTTTCGGAGATTAATTGGCAAAGTTTTTCATTTCATAATCAATTGATATTTCATAATCAATTTATATGATTTGTTATTCGCGGGGATTTATTTGAATTTGTGTACTTCATGTAGGCAACACATAATACACACCATTTGAACAAATACAAACTAATTGCGAATAAATTAAGTATAGTTTTAGGCTTAAATACGTAGCTTTTTATTACCTTACACTAAGAAAACAATGTTTTTTGTACTCGCAATTGATCTATGAATCATAAATCGGTCGTAAACAAATAATGAAATAAAATTTTGTGTTCAAGGTAGGCAACTCATTATACATGAATCAACATGTGTGATGTCGTCACATGGACGGTCAAGCAGCCAATCAGCAATCGGCAGTTGGTGGCCATTTCCCATTTTGTTTTTGTTTGTGCTTGTGTGGTGTTTTTCGTATTTTGTCGTAAATTTTTGTAAGTAAGCCCCAAAACCCCCAGAAACTTCGTCAATTATCTCACAGTATCGTATAAATCCAGTTGGTAATCGTTGGGACACACAAATGGCCGAGAAACCTCAGGGGAAAGGTCGGGGGGCCCTCCTCGAAATGATCAAGAAGCATAAGGAGGCTCAAGCGCTACTCCAAATGAGGGCGGAAGCGAGGCCCGGTCCCAGTCCGGAGGAAACCTCACCCCCTAAATGCAGAGGACGGGCCGCGCTTCTTTCTAAAATCAAAGAACTTAAAGAAGCAAAGGCCGGGGGCGACGGAGACGGACCGAGCCCTTCAAAATCTGAAGCGTCTGCTTTACGCGAGAAAGCGACCAGTTCTGGACAAAGTCTCGAAGGTGCGACCAAATCTTTCGAAAAACTAACAATGGAAGAGCGCCCACAACAAGAATCTGCAAAACGTAAGTCTTGGTTGGAATTCATTAATATCAGTAGCGGGTGATTAATTGTTATTTTTTTAATTCAGGGGCACTGGGGACTCCTGTAATTGAGACACCGAAACCTAGAGAAGGCCGATCTATTGATGATTCGCTATCTGAGGTGCCGAAGACTTTTAAAGGTGAAATTATCAGTATAAAACGTTTGGTATTAGTTTTATTAATGATATTGTCCTGTAGGAACTGGAGGGCGTCCTCTGAAATCGACCGCGAATTACATTTATTTACAAGTAGAAAAAGACAGGGGTGTCTACGAATACGAGGTGAAATTCGAACCGGAAGTGGATGCCAAATCCTATCGCCACCGGTTAATCAGCCAACATTTGAGAAGTTTAACCCCCGCTCATGATTACGACGGGGGTTTCTGTCTGTATCTTCCCTCGCAAATAATCGAAGACCGCCAGGAATTCCCTGGAGTTTTGCCAAATTCCGAAGAACCCGTCTTGACCATCTTCATATACAAGCGGAAAAAACGCCTTTCTGAGTGCCTTCATCTCTTCAATATCCTATTCAAAAAGATCATGTACACCCTCCTGTATTCCCGAATAGGCCGAAACTACTTCAGCCCCGACCACAAATACTTGATCCCGCAGCACAAACTGGAAGTTCTCCCTGGTTACGCTGTCACTGTTGACGAAGTTGAAGGAGGTTTAATGCTGTGCCTCGATACTCAGCATCGAGTGATCCGATCTCAGACAGTCTACGAATTATTAACCGAACTGAAAGTCGCCCACTCTCAAAACTTCCGCAGCATGGCGACGCAGAACATAATCGGTTCGGTGGTGCTCACAAGATACAACAACATGTCTTACACCATAGACGACATCGGCTGGAACATGACGCCGAGAGACACCTTTCCAGATCGCACAGGCGCCCCTTCGACTTTCGTTGACTACTATAAAAAGCAACATAACATTACCATTGAAGATCACGGGCAGCCATTGCTTATAACGAAGCAGAAACGCGCGGGAGTCGAGGATAGGATGGTTTGCCTCATTCCGGAAGTTTGCTATCTGACAGGATTGACAGATCAGCTGCGTTCAGACCATAGGGTGATGAAGGACGTTGCCGCTTTCACGAGGATCACCCCGCAACAGAGAATGGCGGCGCTCAAGACTTATTTACAGAGGGTGCGAGAGAGCGAGAGGTCTCAGCAGATTTTGGCAGGGTGGGGACTGTCTTTGGCCAACTCTACAGTGGATTGTCAGGCGCGCGTTTTGCCCCAAGAGAACGTGATGTTCCTCAATAACACCGAGAATTCGGTGGTCGGGGGCGGGGATTGGAACAGGGCCATATCGGAGTATAAGGTGATCGAGCCGATCGATCTGAATCGGTGGATCGTCTTTTTCACCGCCAGAGATTCGAAATTCGCGAGGAATTACGTCGAGTTGTCCATGAGGGCCGGCAGGGGGATGGGGTGCGTCATCGCCGAGCCCAAGGCGGTCACTCTGAAAGATGACAGGAGTGAAACATACATGGCGGCCTGTCGTGACCACATCTCGGATGGGGTTCAGGTGAGATGTCAACGGTTTGTCAAATCAAAATGACTTAATTAATAATTTACTTACTTGAAAAAGTCATGATTTAAATAAGGAATTTATAATTGTCAGAAGTGGGTAGTAATGCCATTGTAGAAAGAACTTCTTCCCAATCATAAACTGATCATTTTTCAATTGGGATACATAACTACCATTGGGGGCGCTGCAGACGCATGGAAAAACACGTACTTTTTTAATTATCACGCCTGTGACATTCCATGTTTATATTCGTAAAAGGTTGGATTTCAAATGAAAAAAGAACTGGGGATTGTTTTAACAGTTTTTGTGCTATTTCTACAATGATAATTATTAGTGATATCGCATATTAAAAAGAGAAGTGAATCGAAATAAGTTTTCAATCTTGTCTATTTCGATTTTTTCCAGAGATGGGAAAAAACCCGGGTGCAATCGTTTTCGCACCATTGTTCCGGGTGCATGGGTTTTATTGCACCTGCACCCATTTTGGGTGCATGGTGCATTCATTGCACCGGGTGCATTTAGGTGCATTCAAAATTGACCTTGGAAAATATTTCATAACTCAAAACTACTAAACAAGATGTTCTTGTCAAAAACTTATAAAGTATTGAATGAAAATCACTCAGGAAAGATGAAAGAGAAACGGGAAAAATTAGAGAACGGTAAATTATTTCATATTTTACTTTTTTTTTATTATTATTTTTATTTTCTTCCGTGCACTTGGGACATTTGGATATGTGATGTTTCAATTTAGACTCATTACCGAAGTAAATTTGGCTATAAAACTTACATTTTGCCCTGTTCCTCTCTTTATACTCTTCTGTTGAAATTAGGAAATTTTCCCAAATTTTGTCTTTCATTCTCGGCATTTTTTGGACTTTTACACGACGAACTCGAGGACGAATTATACTTTATTTTTCGGTTTACACTTTACTTGTTGATACTTGTAAAACGTGGGGAAATTCTGGTTATAATGCGCACGCGTGCCGGGAAATTTTGAAAATTGATTGCACCCGGGGTGCAAACCTATTTTATGAACCCGGGAACAAAGGGTTCAAATCGAATTTTCGTTCCCGGGTGCATACGGCTGTCCCATCTCTGATTTTTTCCCAAAGAAATTTTTCGCACCCTGCTTTCTATGACAGTCTCCCGTTCAGATTTAGACAACTGTCCGTTTTTTTTCAGGCTGTCGTCTTCATCTGCCCCTCGATGAGGGCGGACCGCTACGCGGTCATCAAGAAGATGTGCTGCACCCAATACCCGATCGCGTCCCAGGTGATCCTGAGCAAAACTTTGAGCAACCCGCAGAAAGTCTTGTCGATAGTTCTCAAAATCGCCCTGCAGATCAACTGCAAACTAGGGGGCGCCCTGTGGAAAGTCCCGGTCCCGTTCAAACGCTGGATGATCTGCGGCATAGACGTCTTCCACGGCGGCCTCAAGAAAAATTCCACCTGCGGCTTCGTCGCTTCAACGAACGACGCGCTGACGCAGTGGTTCAGCGAGGTCGTCTTCCAGGAGAAAGAAATCGGAGACTTTTTCAAGATCGCCTTCGGGAAAGCCGTAGGCGCCTACATCAAACGCATGGGGGAGCCGCCATTGCGCATAGTAATTTTCCGCGACGGCGTCGGCGACGGCCAGCTGGAGCACGTGAAACGCTACGAAGTGCTGCAGTTCCAAGATGTGCTGAAAAGTCTGAACATCGAGGCGACCGTGACGTTGGTCGTGGTGCAGAAGCGCATCAACACGAGGATCTTCGAGGTCGATTTTAAAGGGAACTGCGTCAATCCGCCCAGTGGGACCGTGGTGGATTCGGTGGTGACGCGGCGGAATTTCAAGGACTTTTTCCTGATACCTCAGTCGGTAAGGCAGGGGACTGTCAATCCTTCTCATTATATTATAGTTCACGATGATGCGGATTTTAAGCCGGAGCATCTTGAGAGATTAGCTTATAAGTTATGCCATCTGTATTACAATTGGTCGGGAACCATAAGGATCCCCGCTCCATGTCAGTATGCGCATAAATTGGCGGCTCTGATTGGAGAGCATGTTAAGGCCACTCCACACAAGAGTCTGCCTGATAAACTCTATTACCTTTGAAATGTTATATTGAGATTAACATTTTCAAGATATTTTTTAATTTTGTTCGATTAGATTAGTTTTGTTCGAGTTCTATGACGCAATGTGTTTTTTATTCTAATGTTTACGTATTAAAAGAATAAATTGATTATTTTTCAATATTACTGACGTTGTTTCTCTTGACAGGAGTAGTGGACGACGTCACCATTTGGGTAGCGGATGAGAGCGCTGCAAATACAAACAACATGTTTACTCTTTTCAGTCTTATCCGACACGTTGCGTAATGTAATAGTACATTGTGTACCAAATGCGGAAAGTTATACTTTTTAGGCTCGACCACGAAAATTGCAGTCGAGAGAGAGCCTGAAAGAACTTTCCGCTTGAAGTACACATACTATTTTTCCTACAAGCTTCTACTATTCCATAACTGTCATATTTCTATACCTTTGATTCCCGAATCGTTTCTTGCAAACTGGGCATACGTTCAATTCGGTGACTAGAACGTGTTGGCTTTGCAAATGCAGCCTCAGTTCCTGACATTGCAAATGTTCTGCGTAAAGTAGACCCTTTAATAACTGCACCCTCCTCCTTTCTTTGACGGCCTTTTGCAGTGCCACCAACAGAAATTTATGAATCCGGTTAACGGATACGTTATCCGGTAATATTTCCAAAATCTCCAGCGGATCCGTTTTGAAGGCGTGCTTTTTGATCAAATCCAGAGCCAGCTCGAGATCCGGTTGCGCAGTCTTCGGCGATAAAGTCACTCCCTGTAAATTGAGAGGTGCGGAATTCGGGTCGAGGACCAGTTTAATCAGAGATGCGTAAACTCCCGTCTTGCCGTCCCTCTCGTAAACTTGTTCGCAATAATCGACGGCTTTCGGAACGTCTCCTAAAGCCCTGACGTAAATCGCTAACGCCTGCTCGTGTTTACCCAGTTTCCCCAGAATTATCGCCCTTTCCTCCAGCAAATTGTCGCTGGGGAAATGGCCCAAAACCGTATCTGCTGTATAATGCGGACTGGTTTTCAACAACTCCAGCAGTTTCTTGCGCGTGTGCTCCGAATTATCGCTCGTGATTTTCTCGCGGTACTGGTGAATCAAAGCGTTATGAAACAAGGGATTTGTGTCTTCCCAAATGTGGACCACGTGCTCCAAATACGGAATAACTGCAGATGAATGGGATCTGAGCAGGAAATCGAGCACTCGAGGCCTGGGAAGCGCCTCAACTTCCGCCAAATCCTCGGTAAAAATTTTTAAACCATCTTCAGGTGAAGTGGTGAGAACCCAATCGCTGAATTCTAGCACGAGTCCCATATTATCGCTCCCTAAATGCTGCAAATACGTGATAGTCCTCTCGATTCCAGCCTCGTTTTGTAGGAGTTCTAGGGCTCGACGGTGCTGCCCTTTCGTCTGATATAAAATTATCAACTCGTTGTGTTTCCCCATTTTCTTCAAAATCTTTTCAGTCTCCCCCAGATGACAGTGATTCAAGCGCAGGAGAGGCGCCACTAGTGCATCGTTGGTCTGCAGGTAACATTTCAAAAGAGTAGTATCTATGATTTGCAGTAACTGCTGAGTCGATTTGCTGAAAACCATTTTCGCGTTCAGATTACCGCGCGCGTTGACGTTGACCTGTTGCTGGAAAATCGCCGAAAATTTATCAAAGCCGGTAAAGTAGAAAACTGTACTCACTTGTGATTCCGATTGCAGTCTGTGCCTCATCTCTGTCAGATAATCAATTAGGGCTAACAGGCCTGTCTCTAATTCCTTTTCCGTTAGGTCTTTAACCGGTTCAGGGTAATTTTCGCCACTTGTCGGGTTGTTACTAGGCTGATTTGGTAATAAATCTGGGAATAGGCGGATCACGTCATAGGGATCTGTACCCAGTTTTAGGAATTCTTTCATGCTTTCATGGAATTGTTTATTGGCGAATAGGTCGTAAGCCAGTAGCGTTTGGATCTGATGGATTTTCTCATTTTTATCGTCTTCATCTTCATGAGAAATACTCTAAAAAATTTAAACGATAATTCCTTCCTTATTCAAAAATTGAATTCTTACTGTTAGTTTCAAAGCTAATTGGAATTGTTTAGAGTCGAGCAGAACTTTTCTCTGTTTAGCCACATCCACAGCGCAAACGCACCAAACTTGGCTCACAGAAGCCGCATAAAGTAAGCCCTGTTTGCAAGAGACAATAAGCCGAACTTTCGCCAAGTCTTGTAGATTTTGCACGATTCCACAGGGTTCCAAAGTCTGGACTTCGACAGATTCAGAAAGTACGCCCAAAGCATAGGGTTCGTCCCAGGCTAAAGTCGAAGGAGTTTCGGACCATTTCAAAGCTTTAGTTTTTTCAGTTTGACCAGAGACATTCACTAAAACCGTCTGATTCTCACGGCAGAGGGCGAAAATCGTATCGGACACTTTCGCAATGCACGGTTCGCCCGGTTTTGCCGTACTGCTTGTCGGAAACAGTTCGATCTGTTTACCTTCGAGTGGTATTAAACTGTATTCGGTACGATATCCGACACAGATCGCATTTTGGCACCACCGGATCGATCTGGGGACTTCTGATAAGTTAAAATCGTCCATCAATGGTAAGAATTCGTTATTTTTCAGATAGTAGATCTGTAATTTTCGTTTAACAACAACCGCTAAACGAACCAGAGTGCTGGCTTCTCCAGTCAGAGAAGTATGCTTTTCAGTATTGATGGTGAACAAGGTTGCGCCTTTCGTTCTTTGGACTTGATGTAATGTCGTGAAATTCATCGCGTTGATATCGTGTAACTGTATCAAGTTATCCGTGAGACTTACAAGAAGATGGTACTCGGGTATGACTTCTAACTGTTGTACAGGTTTCTTACTGAATGATTTGTTGTACCTTAGGAGTTCAACTTCGCATTTGTCATCAGCTTTCACGAGGCGATACATGAATAAGTGCCCTTGTCGGGTACCCACCAATAAAGTATCATCTAAAATGAAATGATTTATAGGGTTTTTTTTAACCATGGCTGTGAGTTTACCGTAAGCTGCTATGTCCTCAACTTGAAAATTTAGCTTAGCTAAGGAAAACACTTGATAAGCTTCGTGCATTTTCACTTATTTGTTATTATTTTGATTTTTTAGGTGTAACAAGGTCTGACATAACCTTAAATATTTGACAAGTATGACAGCTGATCAGCTGAAGGAGAGGAGGTACTCGAATTCTTCGACCTGTGTAATTTCGACCAATCGACGTTGACGATATTTGCGATTAGCCTATCAGAGGCTAGTTACCCACGATTGGTCCCGTCTCGAAATAGGTTTTTCGTTGTACCAACGTAAAGAAAATTAAGTCACCAAGTCTTTCCGAAAGTCACCGACAAAGATGGTAAGCGTAGTCGTGTTAAAATCTCCAATTTTCTGCAAATTTCTTGGCCATCCGCCGTTAAAAATACTTCCAATTTATTTTAATTCGTTTATTAAACATTACGGCTCAAAGCTTTCCGAAGATTTTTGTGAAAATTGAGTTATTTTTGGTTTTTACTACATGCTTATGTTGACATACATTTTTTGTATTTTCCTTCTAGTCGACGCATAAAAAGAAGACTAGGAAGCTTAGGGGGCACGTGAGCCATGGTCATGGACGTATCGGTAAGTTCCCCATCGCCCAATATAAATTTTTGGAAAATTTTGTAAATAACATAACCACACTTTTGTAACTCATGTTTTTTCTGGCTTGTTACAGGCAAACATCGTAAGCATCCTGGAGGTCGTGGTAACGCCGGTGGTATGCACCATCACCGTATCAATTTCGACAAGTACCATCCTGGATACTTCGGTAAATTGGGTATGAGGAATTACCATTTACGAAAAAATACGAAATGGGCCCCCGCTATCAACCTAGACAAATTGTGGACACTAGTTAGTGACCAAACGAGGCTTAAATACAAGGACAACGCAGAAGGCAAAGCCCCAGTCATTGATATTGTCAAAGCGGTAAGAATCTCAAAATTTTGGTAGTTTTAATGATAATTTCGCATTTTTAATGATGAGTGATATGAACGGGCGGTCAGAATTTTCTGTTGAATGTTCATTTTCTGATTATTCATTGAAATTCTGCAATCTTATCAAGTTTTCGCCGTTTCTCTTATGTAATTTTTCTTCCAGGGCTACTACAAACTTCTGGGCAAAGGACGCATCCCAAAACAGCCTGTTATCGTTAAAGCCAAGTTCTTCTCTAAATCCGCAGAAGAGAAAATTAAAGCCGTTGGAGGAGCTTGCATTTTATCCGCATAAGTTGTAAGGAAAAATAAATTTACATAAAATAACTAGAAACCATATTTATTAATGGAAAGAACTAGACTGTATCCAACTAGTTACTTTCTCGTGGGTTGGTACCTCAGGTACCAAACCGATTTCTGATCCTTCTTCATCCTCATCAATCCATTGTTCCAAAAAATTTGCAGCTACATCTTTTACATTTCCTTTAGTATGGTCCAATTTATATTTACTCAGAAATTTATCAGTTTTTGAGGTGGGGATAGTCAGTTTCTCATATGAAGTTTTCGTTAGTGTAAAACGCACATCACTGGCATTAACTAAATTTGTAATGTGCAAGTAATCTTTTTGTTTTGGCAGTATTCCGATCCATTCATATAATTTTTGAACTGGATCTTCATGTGAAGGATTTAATGATGAATTCTGTTTGAAAATATCACCAACAAAGTTGGCACTGTACAAAGAATCTCCTAGAATTTTGATACCTACAGTAGACAAATTAAATCTAGGTAATAATGAATCACTTTTGAGTAAAATATCTCTTTCCAGTTCACATTTCTGATGAGTCTCATTAATTCTAGGGACCTTTAATGGTAAACTGTTGGCTTCACTACCACAAAATATAATTTTATCGCCAGTTTGATTGGCTAAACATACAAAATTTGGTCCTGATTCTAAAAAACAAGGAGAATTTTTCATCATATGTGAGCAGAATTCCTGATTATTTATAAAACGTATATCAGTCCTCAATAGGTGATGTCTAGTACAAACATATACCACATCCCCAACAATTTTAAAACTACAAAAGTCATCACAATCTATTAAAGTGGGTTTAAATAACTTATAATCTGATGAACGTAAATCTAGAAGATTAAGTGACGTTTTGCTCAGAACTCCCAATAAGTTTGTATCAATGAAAGCACTTTTCAGACTAGACTGTATATCGAATTCCCCTAAATCTAATTCCTTATTACTTTTGATATCAAATAAATGCAACTTTAAATCCGAAGTCACTACAGACACTTGGTAATGATCAATATCAGCACACAGAACTGAATTTTGAAAATTTCTGCGCCAGACAGTTGGCACTGAAGATTTTAAATCCTTGAGCTTTATAACATGCACCATATTTTTTAAACGTATCGCTAATAAAACAACTGACTCAGAATTAATAGCAGTTGAGGAGATTCCCAAAATAGGACTTTCAAATGACCGTTTTAAAGATAACTTGAAAACCTTTGTAGGATTTGATGGGATTGTGACTCCTGTAATTGTAAAGAAATATAGAAGATATATAAATAATGTTAATATTTACTTACGCAAGTTATTTTTAATATCTGGACGTATCAAGCAGTTTTCTTCGTTCAGAGTAAAACTCTCCAGAAGTCCGGAGGCATAGAATGGATTATAATCACATACATACGGAATTTTCACCATGCTGGAATCCTGACAAAATTCCAACATATTTCTGGTGATGGCTATGTGAGTGTCTTGAAAGTTCTGATTGACAATGTTCGAATAATAGTTGCCGATATTGAAATCATGTGAAAGTGTTGATAACTTTTCTTCGTATTTACATACATCTTCTTGATATTTGAGAACTTTATCGGTAGTGCATCCTCTTAACGGTTTATGGATCGGATACGGATCTCCCATAGAGATGTTATTAATTTCTCTAAAGTCTTGAGTAAAATCTTCACTGGAGGGACAGTCGAAAAAGCCCTGAAATCTTAATTCAAGTATCTGATACAAATATTGAAAAACTTACTAACCTCACTGAAATTCAAATCTAAGTAATGTGTACATAATCTTGTATTTGTATTCATTTTGCTTCGATTATAAATATTTCGCCCCTTTCAAATCAAAAACATAACCTTATAATTTACGTGTCAAATGTCAAAATACTCAAAACCTAAGAACAAGAAATCCCCTAGCTTAGTGCAGGTTCAAACCAAGCTTGCCGCGCTATCTAACGACGGAAAGTTGGACTACATAGGAAGATTTAGTTTGCGCCCAAGATATATTTTGAAATTTTTTATGGATTTTTTGAAAATTTACCAATTCAATGTTTCTACATCATGTTATCATTCTTTCATCGATTAATCCATGGACGCTGGATTTTCTCCTTTGAGGATTGAATCGGGGGTAGTTCCACCATCAAGGGTTTCAGTACAAAAGGTGGGTCGATTGCTGTTAAATTTATGAGAAAATCGATGTCGGCATCCCTTGCGCGTTAAAGGAAGCGTACAACCCTCTCAACACTAACCCTCTGGCGGTACACACCCCCTACTCTGCCCGGCTATACGTGTGCACGTAACTAACTATAGAGGATGTAACGCTATGTCGTTGACTCCGTTGCTTCCAGCTACCGAATAGCGAAGCGAAATGAACATGAAAGAGAAACGAGCGATCAGTCGGTGAGTGGAGAGTGTGAAGAAGAGGCTGCGTAACACCGCATCCCGTTAGACACAAAGTATCGAGTTCTGAAACTATCATGAAAAAATAACGATGGGAGAAGAAAAAGTTGCGATAATATCGAAAACGAAAAAGCACCATAAACAGTACAAATAATTTACGTCCTAGAATAAAATGATGGAAGAGGAAAGCTCGACCAAAATCGTTCCACCCCGGAATAAGACCAAAAAAATACGGAAAAGTCAATAAATCAATAAAAGGATTTTTATAATTTATCTATTAGAGGAAAAAACGGATAATATGGCAGACGATAGCTCTCCAGATTTGAGCCTCAAATTGCGGAGGGGCTCTAGCGATTCGCGAGATTCCTTTTATTTGGATTTAGATAAAGGAATCGACTCAGACATCGAGGAAATGGCCACGACTTCGGCCGCCGATCTTGGCGGGGACACCACCGCCGACACCACTGCCACCCCCACCGCATTAGGCCAAGGGAGAACCGGAGAGGGCGAAAGGTAAAATACAAGGCAGAAAAATCGTACTTATATTATTTCCAATAAAACCGCAAGAGCGCTTTATTATAGTCTTCATAATTTTATTACTCGCATCGTGTAAAAGTACACCCCTTAGGTGTGTGCATAATGCATGCTGAAGTTCACTGACTCAAGCTCGCGTAATACAATTTTACACTCGACCACTTTATAGCCAGAAAATAAAACGCAAAAATCAATTCCGCTACTCGGTATAATAATTATAATAAACGCGGAGACGCGTCAGGGATAAAGCGCACCTCTATAAAACGAAGAAGTAGAAAATCAGGAAGTAGAGTAGCTAAAAATTTTGCACACGTGTTGAAGAGGTGCTTTTAATAACGCATGGGAAATAACAATAAATTCGCTGTCGCTTAACCATTTGATTTAGCTCAATGGAATAATCGGCGAGCATTAAAGTCACCCTCCCCGTTTTCACTTTCATTTCAGTCGCACGAGTTATCCCGATAAAAAGCTCTTTGTTTTCATGAAATCATGTGCAGCAGTTGGCCGACGATCCCGCCGCAGAACATCAGCGGCGGCAGCAGGAGCAGCGCCCTGGGGGGCGGCGACCCTCTGCTGCCGTCGCCCGCCTCCCAATCCGCCGCCATCGTCTCCCCCGAAAGCTTGAGCCACCAGTCCAGCCCCACGAAATCCGGCAAACAGGCCCACGTACAGATCGCACCTCAACCCCCCAAGTATGATACCAACCTAAAATTAGACACCCCGACTGGGGGAATTTAACGACTGTGTTTTGGGGCAACCGCACGTTTTTAGGGCGATAACACCCGGGCCTTTGGCGATGACACCTTATGGGTACCACCACCAGCAGCAGTTTCCGGTGATGAGGCGCCTTTCTCGAGCAGAAAAGCAGATCGAATGGCGGCAATTAGGATGGTATACTAAAAAAAAACTTGTATAAGTAGAGAAAATTTAAAAAATTTGGGTTTTTTAGCGACGCATTAGCCACGACTTTATCGGCCCTCTACGGGAAATTGTTGGTGGTGATGGGTACGGCTTTCCCAATGGCCGAAGTGATTTCCACCTACATACCACCCAGTTTTTACGAGGCTTATTACCTTTACTTGTACATAGGGAGCATGTTTTTCTTGCTGTACATGTACATAGTTCTTCTCAGGGATAAGAGGAAACAGAAACGCGAATCGCAACATCAGTCCGGTAAAAGTACGCACGCCACTGGATTACAAATACGGGGCGTTCTAAAAGTTTCTTACCTTCGTATACAGGGTCGTCAAAAGGTAGCACCAGTAGCAGCATTTCCGACGAAGAGTCCGACAACGACAACGACACCACCAACAGCACCAGGAGTTCGTACAGCAAAAACCGCCCCAGGAGATTATCGTTGGCCTCTTTGCCGAAACAGAACCATTATGGGAGCTTTTACCTGCGCATGGGCGCCGTGGCTTTCGGCATAGGCAGCATGATCTACTCTGGTCTAGAGTTCGGTCAGTATTTCGAGGTAGAGCAGAACACCAAATGCCACAACGTCCTCTTGGCCTTAACACCCGCCACTAGGATGGCCTTCATTTTCATTCAGATGTACTTCATTTTCTTGAACAACGAGCAGATTCGCGTTTACAAGCACAAAATCGCCGCGAGATTCGGGCTTATGCACATGATCGGCACTAACCTTTCGGTCTGGTTGAACGTCCTAGTCCAGGAGACCAAACACGAAATTTTGACTTTCTACAACCCCGAGAACAACTCTTTAAGGATTTCTCACAGGATTCCTTTCAAAACCAACATCTTAGGGTTGCCGGATGTCAAAGCAGACCATCCTGCTGATGCTCATGGCCACCATATCGTGGCTAGAGGTCTAAAAGGACCTCACCATTTATACGAATGCCGCAGGACTAACATAATCGGGTCTTTAGTTCAAGACGCCTCCCCTTTCTTATTTCCTTGCACTATCGAGTACAGTTTAATATGCGCCGCAATTTTATACGTCATGTGGAGGAGCATTTCGAAATTGCCGCCAATTGGCGCTTTGCGCAACCGATCTGAACTTCCCTCGTACAAACGCAGCCCCCACCACTATTCTGTTGATTGCGCCAGGGCTCATAAAGGGCTTTTCGTGGGGATTTTGCTATTGGTTTTGACCATAATCTCCTTAATACTGTTCTTCGTTTTGATTTCGCGCTCAGAATTCGTCGGTTTGGCCGTAATCGAGGTGAATATCTGCGAGTTGACGCTCTACGGTTTGACTACATTCGCGTCGATCATAGGGATGTGGCAGGTGCGCCAACTTAAATACGACGGAACTAAAAATCTCCAATTGGATAATATTCTGCTGATCGGGGCGCAAACTGGGATGTTTCTGTACAGTACTTTCACTATTATCGGGGGGCAGTTTACGATTCAGAAGAATACGGTTCTGGTTTTGGTCACGGCTTTGGCGTCGCTTTTGCAGACCACCTGTCAGACTATTTTCATCTTGGACGCGTCGCGACGCTCGTGCGTCACGCCCGAGCAGATCCGGCGGAAGCCTGGCAGGGAGATAGTGACCTTTTTGCTGGTCACCAATTTGGCGATGTGGGCGATCAACACGTTGGAAAAGTCGCGGGCGGAATCACATCCGATCCAGTTGCACTTTTACGGGCTTTGGGCCTGGACGATTATCACGCACGTGTCGATGCCTCTGGCGATTTTCTACCGGTTTCATTCCACGGTCTGTCTGTGCGAAATTTGGAAACGCGCCTACAAAATCAAGCCGACTTACATGTAGAGAACCACACCTGGGCGTATTTTTCTGAAGAGGGCGACCAATGACGGCTCCGCTTTACGAAATTTGGCCAATCACGGGCCTGAGTTTTGGCATTTCCCTTTCCACTTATGATTTACTCGCGCACCAACCACCAGACAAATAAAATTGAAAGAGGATTGATGATGATGATAAAAGACTGATTGGTGATTTTTCGATTATATCCATTATTATAATAAGACTGTCTTAATATAATATCGTATGAGTTCGTATCTATTAGGAGAGTTTGAATTACCTAGTAACTTTTAAGTTGAAAGACTTCAGGTATCGTATATGCTTCTAAATCCTGGCGAGTACAGATTTCAAGGATTTTTTTGCACCTGATCCCTAAATCAAAGCGAAACATTCTAACATTTCACTGTAGGATAATTATGTACTATCGATTTATTGTAATAATAACGTGTACCCTACTATCATAATTGTAGTAACGCTTAATTAATCGTAGTAATAATAGCGTAATTAACGTAATTAAATTAGGGGGTTAATAAGGAAAATATCAGACGACATAATCACTCTTATCACATATTTTTATAAAAGGGATGTATTTTGTAAACATTTTCTAGGATTATACATATTTTCTCAAGAACTCTCGACCAATAATAAAAATAGCTAGAAATTGTTCACGACAGGGTTAAAATAATTGAAACGATAGTACCAAAGCAGTTTAGTGTTCAAAATCCCCAAGTATTTTCACGCTAGCAATTTTATATCCACTTACAGTTTTTATAGCAATTTTTACAAAGTCTTCCTCTCAACACATATGCATATGTCATCACTATTTATTACCTATCGTAGTACAAATTACCCAAATTGAATGTGCTCACGTATTTATATCGCTTTTATCATTAATAATTGCTCACTACTATTTTATAACGGTGCCAATAGTTTTTTCCTTCTCTTTAAGTTTTCGTGCCATATATTTTAGAATTAATGTTATAAGATTTTTGAATTGTGCAAATTCTTTGTTGAATAATTACAATTTTATTGTATATAATTATAATAGTTGCTGTTTTACTGTTTCATTATTATTTTAATCTTTTAATTTATTCTAAATCATTTAAGAAAAAACGTACCTATAATAACAATACCTAATAAACCTAAACTACTATTATTGTAAGCAAGTTATTGATAAAAATAAAATTATCATAATCCAAAGCTCAAACGTTGTTCGTTTTTTTCCAGTATAAAAAACTACATAGAACATGACATTTTTCCAACTGAAAGTATTTCCTACGGAAGTCCTACGTGACTAGACTTAAAAATAAGTAGAAGTAAAAGTGGAAGAATTTTTATCGCAGACTTATTAAATCTGTCTTCGGCCGATTATTCCGAGACCGACCTTTATGATAAGGCTGTACTCTATTTCGAGATTACTTAATAGAAATGTAAATTGGGTAAAAGCACCCCTGCACCAAAAACTTCTCTATAGACCAGACTTCCAGTGATCGAGCCAGAGAGACGAGGGCCCGAGCTAAATTCGGAGACATCTCTCAAACGTTTTACGTCTGAAGAAAGTGGGGGAGAGTGAGAAGAGAACCCCTAAGGGCCTAAACGTGGGGTCACGTGGCACAAAACATAGTAGTAAAGAGAAGGGGAAGTGAACCGAACTGAACTGAAAACGCATTCTGCTGTTGCTGTAGTTTAGTAGTAGAGTCAAACTCACTTCACGACAACGTTACAAAACTTTGACCACATTAACGAGTGCATTTAAATTTCTTGAGACTGACGTCTTTTATAACATTTATCGAAATTGTCTAAGTAGTGCCGTACATACAAATTTTCGAAATTTTATAATCTTACGAAACCCATGGTTTTTATAACAATTTTTTACTAAATACTAAAATACTGAATAAAGATTATGGTGACAAGTTTTCGAAAACTCTAATAAAATGGCAAGGTAAGTGATTTTAAAATATTTATGCGTTTTCAGCGAGTTAATAGAAACGTAGAAATTTGTGAGGGTCGTGTGATGCGAATTTAGGCATCCCCTAAAAACGAAGTGTACGCATTATAGCGGAACTTGAGAGGGGGTTTGTTTTGTATCTGACTTTTTGCGTAAGGGTAGTAGAGAGATTCGATCGACGTCGAGCGTCGTTTATAGTGACGTTGTGGTGGTGGCGTCCCGATGCCTCCGATCCTTTGTTCGCGTATAAGGGAAACAGGTGTTTGGTGGGGGAAAATGCCATCATAGGCCCTGTGTGTACAGGAGAGGTCACCCCTCGTGTGTAATAAATGCATTTCCGCCCCACGGAATACACTAAATAATGCAATTCACGATATCCTCCAGAAAAATTACCTCCAAATCGCGTTCAAACCACTTGCGCTCGAACCGTGATGCCGCTCTTTTTTATCGAAAAAATCTTACAGTTAAGTAACGCTCATTCCATTCCATTCCATCAGCGGGATTTTTTTCACGGTTATAATTGGATTTTCGTGTATTTACCCTATCGAGATTAAAGCGTGGCGCCCTTTTTTACTGGGGGAGATTGATGGCGGGTAAATAAACAAGACCTACATGTATCATTTGTGGAGTTGTTACGCTCGCTTGCGGTTGTAACAAATAAGTCACTAAAAAGTTACTAAAAAGGTACTAAAATCGAAATTGCCACTCTCAAATCTATATTTAAACAGGAAATTGAGTCTGTTTCGTGTTGGACTTCATAAACACGGGTCGTAAAAGTCGAAACCTTTCGATAAATCGGTATGACCCTATCCGCATACCCTCTCGGGATTTTTTCAGGAAAAATCAATAAAAATCGCGTGACTTTTCGCAAACAACTACAATACATTATTAACCCCGTTTTGAAATGAATCGAAAAAGCTCTACAATCAGCCGTACCAATTAAAAAAATATAAAACTATCTTTAGGTGCCTATTTAGTGAGTTTCTTTCTTTGCGAATAAGGAAACGGGGTTGAAAGTTGGTAGACTGCACGACGCCCTTAAAGTCGCAGCAGACGCAAGAGGGTGGCGCCGCCGCGACGTCTTCACGGCGGACGCCCGAACTAAAATCGTAACACACATTCGATTCAGAATCCAGTTCAGTTATAGCGGCGGCTGACGATTTCAGATGTTGGTGCATCCATCCTCCGCCGAAATGCATTTCTTCAGCTCCCTAACGCCCTCCTGCTACCGCCGTTGCGTCACCGACCGCTTATAGTAAAAAACGTAAAAAACCGTCACCATGAATGAGACAAGCGAGGACGATGTTAGACACCAGAAAGCCATCAAATGTAAAGTCAAAATTGTAAGTCGATTATTTTCCCCCCGAGTGACGACGACGATAACAAATGCGCGACGTTGAGGAGCTTTCCTGCGTGCACTACCAACGTGACGGAGTAAAAGTTATTAGGGGTGGTTCGGTACCAACTTGATCGGTCGAGCGGTTTTCTGGTCCCTTTGACGATGATGATGATGATTTAACACGGATTACGGGGAGAGGGTCGGATAGGCCGCCTGTATGAAATTAACCGAAATGTGTCTCTCCGGTAAACCGGCGACAAAAGAGCAAAAGCAAAAGCGGAATCCGGGACAAATGCGCTGCGCATATCGTGGCCCGTTGGCATACTACACACAAGAGAACCGGCGGAGGCCTGAAATGCTCATCGGCCGGCCGCGAGTCCGTCGACCTAATCGCCAGTAGACTAGTTGTAAGCACGCACTTTTTTATTTATTTATTTTATCCTCTTACATCCACGTGGTTATTATCGCTTAAGACAAGTACCATCATCGACTGCAACAAATGGACAAACCGAACACTCTGTTAATCGCATTGTGAAGTGACATTAATCTCGTAATTAAAAATACTATCCAGAGTTGACCCGTTTATCATTTATAACTACAATTAATAAAAAGCACCACCCTCTAATAAAAAGCACTGAAATTTCGAAAGCATCTCCGGATATACTAGATCTAGGTAAGTCTATGTTTTAACCAACTTGAACCTTTCTGAAAAAAGGGCATTTTTTAATAATTTTCCACCTCGATAACCTCTAGGGGTTAGTTTCTGATCAATAATGATGATGAGGCGTGACCTACTTAGAATTTTAATATAGACAAAAAGTCGGGTCTGCAATCTGGTGTTAATTTCGAAACGTACGTGTTAATATAAAACCCCTAAAAGCAACAATTTTTGGCCCGGTGCCAAAACGCGAAATCGCTGAAATTATCACCGACATTTGGTACAGCATTGTTTATTTATTCGGCACTCGGATGGATTATTAATAGCGTAATTAAATTGAAAGTTACGTATTATTGTGGCAAACCCTTCCATCACCACAATCTGATTATTACACGGATCGATTATTTAACTTCTTGTCATTGATGGCTATTTACGGACGATTAGGAAACCCTCCTCGTGTATACGTAATGTGGATAACGCAGGATTCTGTATTTGGTAATCATTTCCTATTTCCGGGAGCGACTCGATGATAAACGGCACCTGCTCAATTACCAACGCTTTCTTCTCTCTCCAAATTAGTTGCCAGGGAAAAGTCCTCAACTGCGCTTTCGTTTGACATATCTTCGCGCTTTTCTTCAGGGAACTCTGTATGTTTTCCAGTACAAAGTCACCAACATGCAGCGGTGCCCCTACATCCACGAGATGAAAGAGCGCCTTCTAGGGGAACAAATTCCTATGGAACCCATTATCGAGAAGCAAATCCCCACACCGCCGCCTTTCACAATGGACCAACAACAGCATCATCAACCACATGTAGCGACCATCGTAAAGGTACCAACTTTCCAGAAATTAATTGGCGAAATAATCGATTTTCGAAAATTAGTTGAATCCGGACGGATACGGATCTCACACCTCCCCCACACACCATCGGGCCGATCGGACGCCCCTGATGCCCAAACAGCCCGAGGACGATTTCCGATACGTCGAGACGACGATCTACCCCAAAAACGCCAAGTAAGCGACGTCACGTTTTTATAAATCATCCGATCTAAAATAAAACGACCTTTTCGTAATAATACGGTCCGGTTCACCCTCATTATCGGCGGAGCGCTCTCGTGTATAAGTAAGTGCCTGCGAGTATAAATAATCTGCCTGGCTGTTGGCAGAAGTGGCTGCTACGCCCTCATATCAACCCCGAAGAGTGGGTGAAGCAGAGTGGGGGATGGGGTTGTATTTGATCAATAAACGGTCCACGCAGCCTCCACATCCGAACCGATCAACCCCATATCCCCAAAACCAAAAACCCAACGAAACGCACCTAATCTAGACCATGACTAACGAATTATCGGTGATTTCCGGTAGTTATTGGTAATTTTTGGGATGATTTGGGTACTTTTTGGGTACTTTTTTGAGTGATTTCGGGCGCTGCGCGCCTCTAGGGGATGGGTTCGTTTCTTTTGTTGGTACTATATGGGGTGGATGGTGTTTTTTTATTGTTTTGGGTGAGGTCACGGAGGTTACTGGGTCGAAATCCCGGGCCAGCTCTCCGGCTTCGGGCCAATGGGGACGGTCCTGCGGGACACGTGACTGTTCCTGCAGCATCCCTTCCTTTTATCGGGACGCTTTGAAAGCTTTCTAGTTCACGGCATCGTCGAGGCGTCTATATGCGCCGCCGAGCTTTTACCGTTTTTACCGCTCCGCTATTTCGATGGTGCTAATAAGTGAATAACGCGGTAAACGCAAGAAACGACCGACAAACCATGTGAATTAACCCGAAATTGCGCCCTCGACTCTTAAAAACCGACCCCGATTCGAAATTTCAGTCGGACGAGGGGCGAACCAGTTCTTCCGGCCTAAAAACATCGATTTTAAAACAGAGTATTTATTATAATGTCGTAATTGTAATTGTTGAATGGTAGTGCGAAAATGTGATTGATTTAGAGTACCCAACGAAATTTCGCCCAGAATTTTAGTAATCTAGAGATATAATCATGGTGGGCGGTGGTGAACTCAAAGTTGCCACCGTTGAGGTGGAGTCCGTCGACAACATGGCGACACTTCCCGTTTCGAGGGCGCACGCCGGAAACGATGCCGAAAAAAATAGCGCCGCCATCAAAGAAATGGAACTCAAAAAAGTACAACCCAAACCAGACAAAAGGTACCAAATTGAGAAAAAATCCTGTACTTTATAATAGAAAATCGATTGCGTTTCGGTGATTTCCCCGTCCGCGACAGTCCTACCAACCACTACCGCGTCTAAATCCCCCCAGATTTTATTATTATCCGGTTTGAATGAAATGTTTTTCCGCAAACTCGACCAAAACCCGATGCGGCATTGGGCGAATTATTTATAGAAAATCAGTTCAGTGGTGTTTAGTCAGCGTGCTTAATAGGACTGTGGGAACGGCACAATGTACTGCTTACTACAATTCATTTCCGATGAACCTCGGTTAGTACTTTTTGATCTCTTTCGGTGGTAATAATACGAGCGATTACCATGGTCACCTTAACGACTCCCTCGTTTCTTATCGCCCATCTCGACAATATAATCATAGAGCGAAAGCACAGTAGTCTATTTAGAAAATGTGAACGACTGCAGAAACATTCGCACTTGAATCAACATCGAAATAAACGCCCTCAAGGACTCTGAAAGACTATATCCGAGAATAAAAGTTACCTCACGTGTGAAGAATTTCGTAATTTCTCTGTTTCAGGACATCCCTGTTCATAATCATGAGTTTCGTCTACGCCAAACTGTTGATAGTCGTCTGCATAGCCTACGTCATATCCGACGTGGTGACCCACAACATCCCCCTGTATTATTACGAAGGTTTCTTCACCTACTTGTACGGCATGAGCATACTGTTCTTGCTGTACGTGTTCTGCTTCCTGCTGCAAGAGAGCACGTGCTGCTCGGGAAGCGAACCGGTTCCCAAAGTCGAAAAAGTGAACAATAAAAAACCGCCCAAAGAGAAAGCCAAAGAAAAGGAGAAAGAGAAGAAGAAGGAAGAGGAGAAAAAGAAAAAGGAAGAGAAGGAGCGACAGAAAAAGGAGAAAAAGGACAAAGAAAAGGAGAAACAGGACAAGGAGAAGGACAAGAAAAAGGACAAGAAACAAGAAAAGGTGACCTAATTTCCTCCTCATACAATTATCATTTATTATAACCACACGATCGAGAACCACCCTTGAAGACGAGCTTGAGAACACGCTTCAAGCTTGGTGCACAATTAACAATAACGAAGGGGTTTTATTAACATCGTGTTGCGTTGATTAATTCTTATAACTTATTATTGTGTTGTGTGTTTATTTCCGTTAATTTTATGAGTTATTGTTTTGAGTTATTTTGGCGTTGTTGAGCATGTTGTGCGTGTAGAGGGAGAGGTTTCCACGTAAGATGCGCGATCTGGTCCAGCAGAAGGCGGCATCCCCAACTCACCAGGTGAGCGAAGGTTGGTGCCCTTACCACCCCCTCTCAAAGAAAGGCGCTTTTCATCGATACTAACGAAATGAACCCCCCAAATAACAACAAAACAAACAAAAAATTAATAAAAAGCATGCTTTCATAATCATCATCAACCCCACGCGATCCCCCGTAGCGATTCAGGGACCGGAAATAGGAGGTTGCTTTTCAAAGAATTCAAACAATAATACAAAAGCGTCGTATTTCCGGTCCGGCTTTCGGCGAGTTTCCCACACGCACAAACATGTCATCCACACCGTAATGATCGCATTTATCTTGTCGTTCTTCGAGTTTTTTTTGTTGTTTGTTAATTTGGTTGTGTATTTGGGGGTAGAGCACCTACCGGCGCAACTCCGAGGGGGTGGTTGACGCTGGTTTGGCAGCGGTGCCGGTGCCGGTGGCCGAATTCAGTGCACAATCTGACGCCCCTGTTGTCTCGCAGGAACAGACCACACCCGCGCCACCCCCAGCACCGCAACAACCGACGCCGCCCCCCGCACCGATCGCCACCACCGCCACCAACAGCAGCGGGGTGGACGTCGAAGCCGGAACCGTCTCCAAAGTGAAAAGGAAGAGAAAGACCACCCAAAACGACCACAGCCACGGCAGCTTCTTCCTCAGAATCGGAGCCATAGGTAAATTACAGGAAACTGTAATCGCAACTACTGAACTACACCGATTTACAGCGTTCGGATTGGGCACCATGATTTACAACGGTCTGGAATTCGGCTCCTTCTTCGAAATACCCTTCACCTCCCCCTGCTACATGATCCTAAGAGGCGTCAATCCGGTCCTGCAAATGGTCTTCACTTTCATGCAAATGTACTTCATCTTCATGAATTCCAGAGTAAGATTATTATTATTATAAACGACGTAAAGAATAATTCATGGATTCCTCCTCCAGTTGAATATCCACAGATTTAAGGTGATTGCACGTTTCGGGCTCATGCACGTGGTGGCGACCAATATCTGCGTCTGGATCCGGACGATCGTCTTGGAATACCTCAAAGAGATCACGCTCTACCACAAAAGGTTGTTCAACGACACCAACGTCAACATAACGGCAAGATTCGCAGGTAATTGACACTTCCACTCGTTTAAATCGCTACAGTTATGCCCAAAACACGACACACGAGTGCACCTGGGTCATTTCGCACTCGAAAATTAGCTAGCAGAGCAATGCGCGATCTGAAATATTGCAGAGAGCGTGCGCGCGCACAGTCTGCGCAACGCGAAAACGGTCCTCGGCAGTCACCTGTCGATCCCGGACGCCATTAGGACCACGGCCGTTCCGTCGACCGTCGCTTCCACCTTTAGGAACTTCGCGAGGACCACGGTCGGCACGACCACCTCGACGATCCGAAACGCGATCACTACTTTACCGACCACCACCAGCACTAGACGTAAGCGCTTTATAAAGGCGGCTTAACTTTGAAGTGAGGAACTAGGAATTCAACAGTTGGCAGGTTTTGTCAGGGTTTTGGTACTGAATCAGAAACTTGTCAGTCTCTGTACTGGATTAATCCACAGAGAATCAATCAAAATAAAATGAATCGTTGGCTGTTGGCAAAAATATTAGGTAAACCTCAGAAAATTTTAGATTGAAGCAGATTGAAGCAGAAGAAGTTATTCAAAAATGACAGAAAAAATAGTTAGCCCAACTTTTAAGAGGTCAACTCACAGCCAATTTCAGGGTAAAAAGTCACTGTTACAAAGCAAAAGTCCCTAAAACTTCAAAATCTAGTTCCTCACTACAAAGTTGAGACTACTTATCACCTCTTTCACGCATCATAACTGTAGTATCAAGTAATCTACTTGATAATTGACTAACACTGGGTAAAAATGAAGGTATGTTCACCACTCCCGCAAAATCGGTGCCGACGACCATGTGGCGAATGTTCAATAACCACCACGCGCCCACAACTCCTTCGACCACCACCACGACCGCGAGGGCCTGGAGGGCTTTCACCACGACTTTGGCGAGCACCACTTCGACTTCGACATCCACGGTTGCACCTCATAAGAGCTTCTTCGATTTCAGAAACTTCAACGGCTTCGATACTAACAATGACGTAGTTAACGGTACTAACTCTAATCGCCATTTTGAAGACGGGCGTTTAATACATAGATTTGGTGCTTTCCAGTGGCCGAAGAAGCCGGTAACGCGATAAACGGATCCGAATTTATCGGCGACATCGTCCCTCAAGCGCTGAGAGGCATAAACGCGACCGCCAGTACCGTGATCGACACTTACAACGGTACTCAACCGAGTTGCGGACGCGTCAACATCATGGGCACCATCGTCCAAGATTCCGCTCCTTATTTGTACCCCTTCATAATCGAGTACTCACTGATAGGAGCGGCGGTCATCTACGTCATGTGGAAACATATCGGCAGAAATCCCAGGTGACTTCTTCCCTGTAATCTTTTAGGGGTTTTCGAATGATTCGGTTGGTATTATTTGACAGGTTCGTGACTCAGGAAGACTTGGAGCACCGTTTGGAGGTCATGCTGTCTAGGCGTGCCGTTGCTATGGCGCATGCGCAACAAGGGCGAGTCGATTGCGTGGGAGCTTCCAAAGGGCTCTTCTTCGGATTGCTCCTATTGGTCGGTTCACTGATTTGCCTGATCCTGTTCTTCGTTTTGGTCCATCACCCCGATTTCGGTCTTTTGGCCATTTATCTGGCCGACGTGTCGCATTGCGGTTTGATGGTCTTGAGCATAATCGCGATAATTGTCGGATTCATTAGGTGAGTACCACAAATGCGCACCGCTTTTCGTCATCTAATTTATTCGCTTTATTATTTTCACTCATCTACTAAACTACATCAATCATCACTGCCACACTCGCACGCTCTTTATGCAAACAAAAAACATAAGAATGAGAGTCAAAAAACCGAAACGCAATCTTTCCAGGGTACAATCGTTGAAGTTTAAGGCGGAAGAACAGAGCGATCTGAACGATATCCTCCTGCGCGTGTCCGCGTTCGGATTGTTCGCGTACGCCGTGTTCAGCGTGATCGCTGGACACCTGAACGCCTTCACTAAAGAGCCCAACCGTTTAGTGATGATCACTGGCGCCCTCTCTATCCTACAGGTAACTGCCTTATCGACAATCTGGTGACTTTTCCTACTAGCAGCGTTTTTGTTCTTCTTCAAGGTGGTACTGCAACTGCTGTTTATCGCGGATGTTTCGAGGCGCCGGGTGCATTTGCCCGAACATGACAGATCGAAGCCGGGCCGGCAAGTGGTGACGTTTTTGCTGATTTGCAACGTCACCATGTGGATCATTTACACGTTCGAAATGCAAAAGGTCGAGGCGAATCCGGTGCAATTGGAGTTTTACGGTTTCCTGGCTTGGGCGGTCGTGCAACGTCTGACGTTGCCCCTGTGCATTTTCCACCGTTTCCATTCGGCCGTCACATTGGCGGAAATCTGGAAGACCAGCTACAAGGCGCGACTGGAATAAGCCATTCCGCTTACAGAAATCTGCATTACCTATAATTATACGAACACACCACTCAATTCTCTCGTCATTAAGTCTGATGGTTTTTGCTCACACATACGACACACTCAACACGTCACTTATTGTTGATTTCGATGAGTTTTCGGCTTTTTCATTCGACATATCCTTTATATGAGAAATCCCCCAACATGGAGTAACGCACATGATTAATAATATTCGTAATAACTAGAAAATACGGTAGAATTTTGCTACTTTGACATACTACGAATACTAAGTAGAAACCAGAAAGATGTTTAAAATAGTATCAGTGTCTCAAATCATTCGTATAGTGTTTGAATATTACTCATTTAAAATAGTGTGCGTTAAGATAAAGTCGATTCGATTCTTGGTTGTCGAATTGTCTCCAAGAATCGACTCGATCTTTGATATTGTCAAGTTTTTATATTAAAAAAGTGAGCGCTACTGAATAAGATTGAATCCGTAGATTTTTAGGTATTTCAATGTTGGTAAGTTAAAAAAATAATATGTGTGTACAGCCAAAAGAATCAAATTACTAAAAATTGGTGTGCAATCGTCGACTTGTCGATAATACAGAATGCTACTGTTATGGAAGATTTTCATTTACACTTTTATACACTGAATATGAAACACAGTTTTCTCTGTCGACCGTCGTAATATAAATGTACTGCTTGTAATTTTTGTGGACCACCTACTTTAAAATGAGAAACCAAAAGTACTTCAAAATATTACACGAAAGACTTTATTATTATTGTTAGTTTTTTCGTTCGTTGAATTGTAATAATAATACAAAATGACCAAAAAATTGGTACAACTTTAAAGAACTAAAAATTTGTGACGCGGGATTTTACAATTTCAGAAAACTAATCGTTGAAATGTGATTCCATTTATAAAATTTATGTAAGGATATCACTCTCACATTTGTCTCTTTATCTCATAACAAGTACTTATTATACATAACCCATTTAATTATTAATTACATAATTAATAACTGTCTTGTGAAATCTGTGTTATATTATTAATAATTAATAATGATGATAAATAAATGATAATTACATAAAATGAATAAAAAAAATCACCGGAAGAATGAAGAATATTATAAGTATTATACATACATAATTACATATAATGTTAGAGAAGTTAGAATAAAATAATATTGATGAAAAAAAGTATATTAGCGCGCCATTTTAATCTAGGGTACATTTTACTCTCAAAATTATACAACATAAATGTACTCTAGGTAGATGACTAATAATAATTTATGTATATATTTTGAAATCCATATAATATTATCGTATTTATTTCTCATCATCATAAAATAAATCAGATTCAAGTAAAAGAAAAATGTGTGTAATAGGTAGAGATTGAAATTTGCGCTCAAATTGTCCAAGTAAATTTAAAACTACTTAATTACTCATGTAAAAGTAGTAGATGGGCTTGAATCGTACTCAAAACACTGCCGTTTCTCTAAATGTTCAACGTTTTAACCAATTTTTCATAATTTTAGTAACCATTGAAAAAAACCTAAATTTAGAGAATTTAGGGATTGTGAATACGTTATTGTTTACTCTTTGTAAAAGTTACTCGTATTTTAACCACCGAAAAACCCTAGATTTTAATTGGGAGCGGAAGATCGCTACCAATTCCAGAAAAGTTTAGGGACTGGATTATTCCTTATTGTAAAAGTTGCTTGTACTTTATTATTGTAGAAAAACAACAACCAGTCATTTTATTATTACAAATTTACATTGTTTATTTATTTAGATTAATAAAAATACGAAAATTGACAGCAGTTTTTAAAATGTCATAAAATCCCCTCTGAAACCAAAAAAATGTCGAAATTTCGTAGCTTGATTATGAACAATGGACTCAAAATCCCAGTTATCGGTTTAGGTACATCCAGAGTAAGTCTCGAAATCGACCAAAAATTACGATAATAATTAATCCAAAAACCCCAAAAGTCCAAAGTTGGAGAAGTAGAAGACGCGATAAGACATGCCCTGGATGCCGGATACAGGCACATAGATTGCGCCTGGGTTTACGGCAACGAGGAAGCAATCGGAGACACCCTTCAAGAAATCTTCAAAAAGGGCAAAATCAAAAGACAAGAAGTCTTTATAACATCCAAAGTAAGCATAACAAAAAACGGAAATGAAACAAAAACCCAAAATCAATCATTCTTGTAGTTGTGGAACAATGCCCACGACAAGAAAAGAGTAGTCCCGGCTTTAGAAGAAACGTTGGACAATCTACAACTAGATTACGTCGATTTATACCTAATGCACTTTCCTTTAGCATTCAAAGTAAAAATGATTACCTACAGGGCGTCCCAATCCAGTTGTCATGGGATACCCTGAATGTCCACTGACCTAAATATAACCATAACTTTTATAGAGCCACGTGAAACACTACACGAGAGAGCCCACAGACCTCGATAACAAGATCGATTACTTGGACACGTGGAAAGGCATGGAGGAGTGCCACAAGCTCAAACTCACGAAAAGCTTAGGCGTCGCCAACTTCAATTCGGTCCAATTGGAGCGCTTATTGGGCGAATGCTGCATAAAACCGGTCGTGAATCAGATCGAAGTGAACCCCAACATGAGCCAGGTCAAATTGCGACGATTCTGTGCCGAAAAACAAATCGTGGTAGTCGGATTTTCGCCTTTAGGCCGAGCCGACGCCCCCAAATCCTACAAAGAGTACCCCCCGAAACCGTCCATCTTGGATTGTCACGTGGGGGTTTTGGCAAAGAAATACAAAAAGACACCCGCGCAAATCGTCCTGAATTATCTGGTAATTTTCATCCGTCAAGTTTAGTAACTTTTCGTAACGAGTCGGTATTGCAGGTTTCTTTAGGGATTTGCGTGATTCCCAAGTCGACTAGACGCGCGAGGTTACAGCAAAACATCGACATTTTCGATTTCACCCTCGAAAAAGAAGACTTGGAGTACATGGAAAGTTTGAATAAGAATAGGCGAGTCGTCGAGATGGATTACTGGAAGAGTGCCAAGTACTACCCGTTCAGTGAACCATATTAAAACTGTTATTATTTTGGCTTATAATGTTACACTTTTTTTGTAATTTCAACTAAATAAATACTTCAAAAATCAATAATATGAAATAATATAAATAATAAAACACTCACGTTAAGTCGATCCGTTCGTACAGAAACTTTGGAGCTTTTTTCGTAATTCGAAAGCCAATTGCGCCCTCGGTACTTCAAGCTCGTTTCGAGTGGTGACCTCGCGTAACTTGACGACCCCTTTCTGCAGTTCCGACTCCCCCAAGATGACGGCGAACGGAATTGCGTACTCTTCGCAGTGTTGCAATTGCGCCAGAATTTTCGGACTGTTTTTGTAAGAGTGCTCAACTTTGAATCCCTCGTCCCATAATTCCCGGCACAATTTCATCCTCTCTTCAACCAGATTCTTCTGTGCCGTCGCCACGTAAACCTGCGTTTCAGTGGTCCGCATTTTCGTCTTCGCCGCCTCCAAAACGGCGAAAATCCGCTCGACTCCGATCGAGACGCCGACGCAAGGAACTTGCTTGTGTTTCGGGTCGAACATGCCGACCAAATTATCGTACCTGCCGCCCCCCGCCACTGAACCGACCGAAATCTCGTCATCCCCTTTATTTTTCGGGGCGGCGGGATCCCCCAAAAGCACCGCTTCATAGATTATCCCGGTGTAGTAATCGAGACCACGTGCTAGGCTCAAATCGAACGAGACTTTATCGGACGTTCCGTAGATTTCGCAATATTTCAGGATGAGTTTCATCGCTTCCAGACCCTGCGCCGCTGATTTGCTCTTCATCAAAGTTTCGTCTTTCAGCAGACTTTCGACGAGCTCGTTTTTACCGTTCAGGCGGACGTATTCGCCTATGCGATCGGCGATTTCGCCTGAGAGACCCTTTTCTTCGACCATTTCGCGCTTGACCTCCTCCCAGGGAGACTGCAAATATTTCAAATCGAATAATAAACCGAATAAATTACCAAAAATAAAGGCAGATTAACTTTGTATGTAGTGCGGAACTGACTAGGAATTTAAGGGTTGTTAGGTTTTGTTACTAAGGGCCAACTGCACCGCTTTCACTTAAAAGTTAAAGCGGAGCTTAAGCCTTGACTACGATTGTTAACAACAATTGTTGCTAAGGTTTAAGTTCCACTTAAATTTTAAGTGAAAGCGGTGCAGTTGGCCCTTAATGAATCAAAATAAAATGAATAAGTTGGTCGTTAGCAAAAATATAGAAATTGAGAAAATTTTATATTTCGAGATGTCACTTAAATTTTTGCCAAAACAAACTAATTTATCATAATAGACAATTTTATTTGGAAGTTATTTCATTGAACAAAGAACTTGTTACTTTTGCTTTTGAATAAGTGAAAATTCAAAGTTATTCAAAAATGGCAGAAAAAGTAAAGTAAACCCAAAAGCCCAACTCACAGCAAACTTCGGATTGAAAAGTCAGTGTTACAAAGCAAAAGCCGAACTTCAAAATCTAGTTCCTCACTACAAAGTTATGGCTACTTTCAACTTTCAAGTAATCCATACCTTATCTAATTTATCGACAGCTGAACAAATACTTCTGAATTTATCCTCTGGTACTCCACAGGCCTCGAACATGCCGTCGAGTAGAAGCCTGTGGTTGATTTTAATGACAAAGTGGTCCAAATTTAACGTGTCCAAAATTTCGTAGACGATTTTGACGCATTCCGCATCCGGAATCATCAAATCGTAAGCGCCGGCAATGTCGAAATCGCACTGGTAGAACTCCCTGTATCGTCCCCTGGCGATCGAGGGATTATCCCGTCGATAAACTTTGGCTATGTGGTACCGCTTGATGTTGGTGATCTTGTTCATCGCCAAGTATCTGGCGAAGGGTACGGTCAAATCGTAACGCAACGACAATATCTCGCCACCTTGGTCTTTCAGGTCGTAAATCAACTTGGAATCTTCGCCGTATTTTCCAGTTAATACTTCCTGCAGGGAGAAATGCGAATGAGATCACCTCGTTCACCCCAACCTTGGTGTCGAAATGACAGATTAACTGTAATTTCCCCACCAAGGTGACGTTCGTATAGGTAAATTCATATTGAAAACTGGTTTATTACGAAAGGGACACACCTCCAGCTTCTCGAGATTTATTACACATCGGAGGTGTGTACGATCAAGGTCGATTATTATGCTAATACTTTCACTTACTTTGAGCTCGAAAATCGGCGTGTCTATGGTTTCGGCCCCGTGCTTTTTGAATACTGATATGATTTTGTTGAGGACGGATAGCCGAAGGGCCATCTGTTCCGGGCTGTAGTCCCTAGTGCCCTTTGGGGTTTTGAGGACGTACTTTTGGGGGGGTGCAGCGGGCCCGGCTTCATTTTCGCTGAGTTTCGTCTTGAGAGCCAACAATTTACCCACTTCCTCGGAGATCTGTAAAGCAGAGATAAAGTTTATCATGACTTTATCATATTTTGTGTATATTGCAAAACTTTTAAAACGAATTGATTGGAAAATGGCACCGAGGTCAAGAAATAGCAAATAAGAATAGTCAGCACCTAAATTTACATAATTTATGATTTCTACGTCAAAGTCCGGCGCAATTTAAAGATAATGGTGGAAAAAAGAAGCATTTTTCGGATTACTGTTGCCCACTGACCTGTGGTATTCCATTGAAAGTAGCAGAAGAAGTGGATAGAAATCTGCCGAATCCCACAGGCCGTGACAAACGTGCAAGCGACCGTAACATCCTTTCTCAAACAATTACCTGCCGATCCAAAGGAGATTCCGTTAAAAATTTATCAAATTCATTCCTGCAATAATCCAAGACTCGAGGAAAATCCTCTATTTCTTGAGGCGTATAGCTGAGCATGTGACGAAGCCACCGTTTCAAATAAACGTGTTTGTTATCTAGGCCCTTGATATCATTTTGAAACGTTTTAAATAAATCTCGATCTAAAATTGTGGGGCTATATCCGAAGCAATAACTTCTGGACGAAAAATACTCGTTCAAGGATTCTAGACGCTGGTCGTGGTTGAATTGGAGGGTTGTCACCCCATTTCGACCCTACCAACAAAAAGAATTGGCAAAAAGTTATAAAACCTTTCTCTCAGATCAAAGTTGGAGGTCTTTGAAAGTACTCCAACTAACCTCAATTAATCTAGCGATTGTGTTACAGTTGCATACTATATGATTATCGAATTACGTGCAGCCTATAAAAAAATGCACCCAACGGAATGATGCAACCACTCACTTTTTCCTTGCTTTCTTTCGCCGCTTTGTACTTCCTCACCAAATCACCCTGTTGTTTGATTTGTTGTTCCAGTAATTCTTTGTTGGACATTGCACAACAATTAAACTCACTTTATTCACTGAAACTAAAGCAAAACGTGATCACTGAAAGCTTTTTTTACAGACTACACGCAAACATGTGCTCCACTTGCTTTAACAACTGTCAAAGTGACAGCCAGGGTGACGGCTACTTGTCAAATCTAGGGACTTTTGGATTTTCTTGGCAGCAGCACTAAAGGCGCTAAATTTAAATTTATGACAACAAGCAACAAAAATCGACACACATCCTAGTCAAAGTTCGCTGTATAGCAGTAATTTTTCATGTTCATGCAAGTATTAGATAATCAAAGATGCAAACCAGTTCATCTCAGCATGCAGGTAATTATTTTTCTTATTCTATTTATTCAGTAAACACTTTGATCAGTGGTTTTGACGTTTATTTCATTCATTTTGCCAACTTGGCAAGATAAAAGTCACCATTAGTTGAAAAAAAACATGGCTTCCGAAAGTGACAGCTCACAACTTTCCGAAAATTTTTCAAAATTATCTGCTAAATCAGAAGAAGTAGAAGACCTCACGCCGAACAACACATCCAACGACTCCCTAGAATACGGACTGCCATTGAAGGAAGTGTACAGGCTCGCTTTCAGTTTTTATAGAGGTGCGTAAATATACAAATCATGAAGGCTACCACAGGTTACCTGTTCCTGTATCACAAAAGACTAACCGCATAATAAATTAATTCCAGAAAAGGAAGGCAAGGCCGTACATTTCAGCTATGAAGACAAACTCCAACTCGTCGCGTTCTCCCAACAAGTTTTGCACGGCCCGTTATCGGAAGCCATTCACAAACTTCCACCGCTGGGAACTCTAGACGTTGTCGGCAAAGACCGGCGATTAGCCTGGCAAAAATTAGTAAACTTGAGCGCAGACCAAGCCCGCGCCGGATTCGTGGAGCTTCTCAGCCGTAGGTGCCATCTATTCTCCGCTTACGTCGAAGCGCACAGACGAGAAAAGAAAGAACAGGAACGGAAAGCGAACGAGGAGGAAAAGCGACGATTGGTCGAAGAAGAAAACCAGATGCGTGAAGAACAAGAGCACAAACTCTTACAAGAACGGCAGAATAAAGAAGAGGCGATCAAAAGACAAATCCAGCAGGCCCTAAACGAGCAGACTTATGAACAGTTTCGGAAATACGCCGAAACCCAGTTTCCGGGCGATCCGGAGAAACAGGGGGCGCTTATTAAACAACTGCAAGAGCAGCACTACATCCAGTACATGCAACAGCTGCAGGCGGCTCAAAGGGGTGAACAGATTAAAATTAAAGACGTCGGAAGTGATAACCAAAAGACTGAAGATTGGGGGAGTGAATCAAATGAGGAGACCACGGATTTGAGTCACGAAAGCAGCTTAGTACCTGCGAGCATGTGGACTAGAGCAGACATACAAGAATTCAAACAGGCGGTTAGTCAAGCCGAAGGGGATGGGGTGGTAAGGGTGGGACACGGAGAGACTGTAACAGTTAGAGTGCCGACTCATCCGGATGGATCTAGGCTCTTTTGGGAGTTCGCTACTGATTATTACGACATAGGTTTTGGGGTTTATTTCGAATTTGGCACCCCGACAAGTGACCAAGTTTCAGTACACGTGTCTGAAAGTGACGAGGAGGATGTGGAAGACATAGATGAGGATATTTACGATGATGAGACGATCCAAACGGGGGATTTAGAGGCCGGTTCTGTTTCAGTCAATGGTGTGGTTAAACCTTTACTCACGGAAATCGTGCCGGTTTATCGGAGGGATTGTCAGAATGAGGTCTACGCTGGCTCCCATCAGTATCCCGGTCAGGGGGTTTACTTGCTTAAATTTGATAATTCTTATTCGTTGTGGAGGTCTAAAACTTTGTATTATAGGGTCTACTACACGCAATAAGTTAATCTTATTGTAATATTACGCTGTTTTTGTTCTCGTGCTTTATTGCTTTTAAACCACACATTCTGACTTATTTTCTTCGAGACTTTGAAAGTTTAACTCGCACTTCTTATCATTATTATTGGTGAGACTTGTAATGTTCAGTGATTTTGTAAGATATAAAATCTGTGGTACTACATTAAGATTGTGCAATTTTTATGTTAAGTAGAAAATAAAGTCTGTATATTGTATTAAAACTTTATTTATTGAAAAATACAAATTCAACTTATACTTAATTTAATCCAAAGGCACATTTGTGGATAATCTTAACTCGTAAAAACTACAATTAGTTACAACTGGTACTCTCAATTTATAATAATGATATAATTAATAAAAAAGAACTAATCTAGTTTCGGCTGTCTTGCCGGTAAAGCCCTCAACTTCTTCGCGATGTAATCCCCCAAATGTGAGGAGTTTTTCGTGGGGCTCATTAAAAGCCTCCTCCGCAATTTCGGGTTAACATCCGGCTTCCTTTTGGCTGGTCTTTCCGGTGTGTTGTATGGAACTTCTCCATTTGCATTAGTATTTTGAGCCTCAATCATTCTTTTATCCTCAACTGGTGACCAAGTTATGGGTCTTCTTCTGGGCCCTCGCATGATGATTATCATTTCATCCGGGTTATTCGTAATCAAATGCCTTCCGGGAGTCTCCGGGGACGGGGTGATCGTTTCATTAAAAGACACTTCGGTTAAAGCGAGTCTGAGGGACCTCCGGGGCTCGTTCCTGTTTTCATCAGCCATATTCTGTGGAGACGCCACCTGAATAAAGGGCGGAAATACCGTTACATAAAACCGTTGGGTGTTGTGCGGGCATCAATGAGAAATAGGGGTCGTGGGGTGCATTTTCCTATGCGACTTACCGTTGTTTATTCCGGAGGATTTGGGGGAAGTTTGAGGCACTTTCGATGAGCTGAGCTAGAGGTTTTGACCCCGATTTTGTGGCATTTCCCTGGGCGCGAAACGTTTCCCTCTATTTTTCGGTACGCACCACTACGGAGTCGCTCATTTCCACAACGAATCGTCCCCCACTACCGTCGATTTAGGCACCCATTGGACGCATTTTTGTGAGCAATGCCCCCTACAGCTGATCCAACAGGTGTTTATATTTACGGTCCCTTTAAATAATACTTTGCATAATATTAAAAAAATCTGTGGCCAACAATCTCTACAGGAAATGACTCAAAAAAATTAAGTAATACTTTAATTTATTCAGATATTCTTTCTCATACATTATCATCAGCTTTAAAACAAAATAACTTAATATTAATTAAAATCACAATTAAATCAACGGAGTGTACAGATCTTAGATAATTCTGAAAGATTGAGCATAACGTGCGGTGAGCTTATAAATCTAAAATCTCTTCTTCGTCGCCTCCGATCGCTTTCCAAAACGCGGTGACCATTTGTTCGGCGCACTGTTTTCTCTGGCTCGGATTGAGAGACTGTATGCTGCTCTTCATGGTGCTCAATTGCGAGAAAAGCTCGGTGAAATCGTCGATTCCTTCGGTAGTTAGGATCTCGTCACATAAATTCTCCACGTTGTTGACCCTGTCGTCCTTCATGACTAAATTAGACCAAGTGTGCGCCTGTAGAGCCTCGATAACGCGCTCCACGCCGACTTTTTCCTCGATTATGTCTTTATCGTCGGCGTCTTCGCTATCATTAGCGGGATCTTTGGTCGGGTAGAGTTCGATCAACTCGAAGCCGCGCTGCAGACACCATTCGGTGGCTCGAGTTTTCGTGATTTTCGTCTCGTCCGTGCAGTAGTTGGCGACGAGGAGTTTGATTTCGGGTTCGCATTCTTCGTCTAGTGGATACCACTTGGATAAATCCTCCAGGCCGGATTCCTTGTTGCTGTCCATGTGAATTATTAAAGCTTCTGCGTTTTGATTAAACTCGGGAGTGCGTTCGAAGTGCTCGCTTATACCGATCACGTCTACTTCCGCCCTATAATATTTCGTTTCGATAGTCCATGGGTGAACTATCTTCTTCGGGTTTGAGGCATCTTCTTTAATGTTTTTCGATTTTGTCAAAAGCTTCATTAATGACTTCGGTTTGGTGTTGCTGCTACTCACAATCACTACAGTCGGTTTTTCGCTCATTTTTCACGAGTTTTACCACGTATTTTGTACTTATCAAAAAGTAATCAGCCGATATTGACAGCGCATAGCACTTTGACGTTTTGATTTTTGAAGGATCACGTACTACTTAAAAGTGCAGCTTGGCAGAACTTGTGTGAAGGTAGCTCCCCGTACCCACCTCCCAGCCAAATATCTTATACTTCTATATCGCGGCTGGGTATATCCTTCCCACAAGAGGCGGTTGGACAACGGCTAAAGGATAGCTCTATTTTACTCCTTACAAACTTGCATAAGTCTCTCTCTGCATAAAATTCCTTTTACTGCGCAAGCGTTAGTTTGTAAACATGGATTGGCAGAGACATCTTTGGCATTGGTTTATTTTCGTCTGTCGACTGTCATCTGTCTGTTTGTCGTAATTCCGTTGCTCCGATTGATCTACGTTGGCGCTTGCGCCGTATCGCCGATTTTATGCAGAGATGCACTTATGCGAGTTTTGTACAGGAGTAGATATTGCTATCCTTTAGCTGTGGCTCTCTCAAAATCTTACCAGCCGCGATATAGAAGTATAAGATATTTGCTCCCAGCGGCAGCTCCCGCCAGCTCCCTGGCGCATTAAATCCCCACCCTCAAGACAGATTCACACCATCGAAATATGTCTGTACTTTATGCCGACGGTGCGGACACTGAATTTGTAGCGACATGCCCTTCACCACACTATCGCAGACGGACACGAAGAGTGCAGGGAAAAATCCCCATCGTGCTACAAATTAGGGAACATCCTCAAACAAGGGGTGAAATGAGCAAAAAGTGGAAAATTCGAAAATTCGAACATTTTTTTTTTCTCAGATAAACCAATACCGGGCGCATGTATCTACTCCAGATGACACAATAAGAAGCCAATTTGAATTTTTTATCGATATCTCGACTAATAAGAAAGTTTTGCCACTTTGAAGTTTGCGAAAATCGTTAAAATTTTCGTGAAAATTTCATGTCGAAAATTTAAATAGCACGATTCTCGGTCAATTCGAGAGGTTTTTGCACATGTCTATACTGTTTTCGATGGATTTTGCGATTCTCTTTCGATTGCCGGGTCGCCCAAATCGATATCTCGATCGGTTCAAAAGTTAGACCGGTTTTAATTTCACGAGACCGATGATTTCGTGATTTTTCGGAGGCCATAATTCACATGAAAAATTACCTTTTTCGGATGCGCTCTAGGAGCATTTGGTAGATTTTTTGACGCTCTTTCGAATGCGCGGCCGCCCTTCCCGAACGGAGCTTCGGTTCGAAAGTTATGGTCGATTGAAAATTTCGAGCAAAATTTGTACCCAAAGTGATGGATTTTCGAAAAAATCGAAAATCCCTAATTGTCGTCCAAATCGAAATCCAGACACTTTTCCCGATAGATTTTGAGCTAACTAAGCGATTCCCGGGTCGTGCGACTCGATAGCTCCACTAATAACGAAGTTATGGCCGTTTGAAAATTTTACTCTATTTTCAACGGTACGGCAATATTAGACGCATTTTCTCACTTCAGATGACTCAATTAGAACCCAATTTAAATTTGCCGTCGATATCTCAACAAATAAAGAAGTTACAGCACTTTGAAATTTTCAAAAAGTTGAAAATTCGAAAATTCGAACATTTTTTTTTCTCAGATAAATCAATACCGGACCGATGACTCAATTAGAAGCCAAATTGAATATTTATCGATATCTCGACTAATAAGAAAGTTTCGCCATTTTGAAGTTTGCGAAAATCGTTGAAATTTTCGTAAAAATTTCATGTCAAAAATTTAAAAAGCACGATTCTCGTGAATATGCCCATTTCACCCCTTGTTTGGGGATGTTCCCTAATTTGTAGCACGATGGGGATTTTTCCCTGCACTCTTCGTGTTCGTCTGCGATAGTGTGGTGAAGGGCAAGTCGCTACAAATTCGGGAAGTCCTTCAAAATAAATTAAAACCGTGAAAATGCTCATTTCACCCCTTGTTTGGGGATGTTCCCTAATTTGTAGCACGATGGGGATTTTTTCCTGCACTCTTCGTATCCGTCTGCGATAGTGTGGTGAAGGGCATGTCGCTACAAATTCAGTGTCCGCACCGTCGGCATAAGGTACAGACATATTTCGATGGTGTGAATCTGTCTTGAGGGTGGCGATTGAATGCGGCAGGGAGCTGGCGGGAGCTGCCGCTGGGAGGTGGGTACGGGGAGCTACCTTCACACAAGTCTTGGCAGATCACACACTGTAGTTAGTCAAACTGTCAACTGTCAGTTCTAACCTCAAATTGTACACGTGTTTTTGACGTTTGTTTATTTCTTTCCAAAATTTCGCAAAAATGGAAGAAGTAGAAACGGAAAGCCGTGTAAATTTCATAACGTGTGCAAAGTGGGTTAAAAAGGGTGTCGCCAAACAGGATCCCGATAAAGTGAGTTTTTTTTTTAAGTTTAGAAACGAGGTTACAGAAAAATTGTAGGTGCAACTTTCAAAAGAGGAACTTATTCAAGTGATTAAGGACACACAAGAGAAATTAAGGTAAACTGATTAATAATTCCTTAATAAACCATGTATATGAATTGTAAATTGAAGAATATCCAGAGACGATGCGGAAAATAATGAATCCGAAAGACAACAACCGTCCAGTGAAGGCCAGGATGAGTTTAACTTCAATAATTATGACGAAGACGGTAAAATACACAGCAAAAAGCCAATGTAATAAATAAGAACTAGTCATATTCTAGATCAAAGTGACGCAAATGCGCTTGGAATTGGTGGTCTAGCTGAACTTCCTAACGAAGCAGAGGATAATTTCTCTGAATCAGACGACTCTGATAAAGAAGATGAAGTTATTAAACCCACGGACAATCTAATATTAGTAGGACATGTAGAAGGAGATGCTAGCTCATTAGAAGTCTACAGTAATTTCTAAACCCCTATCTCTAATCGAGCCTTATTTAACATTTTGCTCTTCAGTTTATAATGAAGAGGAAGAATCTCTTTACGTCCATCACGATCTTCTTTTACCAGCATTCCCATTATGTTTCGAGTGGTTGGATTTCGAACCGAACGCCCCTAAAGGAAATTACTGCGCAGTCGGCTCAATGACCCCAATCATCCAAATCTGGGATTTGGACATCATAAATTGTATCGAGCCGGCATTCTCCTTAGGGCAAAACGCGAATATCAAAAAGAGACGACCTCAAATCGGTCACAAAGATGCTGTGTTAACTTTGGCTTGGAATAAAAATTACGAACACATTATAGCGAGCGGTTCCGTCGATAAAACCATCATTTTATGGGATCTGGAAAGTAAACAACCGAGCAGTACCGTGAAAGCGTTCAAGGATAAAGTGCAGTGCATGCAATGGCACCGATTAGAGGCGCAAACTTTACTAGCAGGAGGCGCAGACAAATCGGCGAAAATCTTCGATTGCAGGACACCCGATCCACATCAGACTTGGCAATTAGATGGGGAAGCCGAGCAGGTCGCTTGGAACCCCCTGCAGCCCTTCACATTTTACGCGGGAACTAGTGTAGGAAGTTTGCAGTTCTTTGATTGTCGCAAAGGGTTGCTATGGTCGGTCGAGGCACACTCGAAAGAAGTAACTGGGCTTTCAGTGAGTGGACAATGCCCAGGATTGGTCGTTACTTCTTCGCCGGATGGGTCTGTGAAAACGTGGGATTGTGACGAGGCTAAGGCCAATTTGGTCGTTGAGAAGGACTTCAATTTGGGAGAGATCCAGTGTTTGGATTTGTCGCCTGATTCGCCTTTCGTTATAGCAGCAGGCGGTGATAAAAAATCCAATAATTTCACGGTTTACGACTTGAGGAATATCGATACAGGTAGATTAATTCTTTCCCAGATTATTAAAATCGTATTAATTCTGATTTATTCCAGTGAAACATACGTTTGAGTCACGACAATTGGTCGAATTAATTTCAGAAAGTACCAGTAATGAAGCTAGTGGGAGCACTAATTAAATTAGAAACTTTTTCGAATAATTAAAAAGACATCAGTTTGTACTAAAAACGTGAAATAAAAGCGATGAAAGTTGAATTATTTCTGCATTTTCAATAATGACACCCTCGAGGAAGAAGTGTGAGTAATGCTGTAGTCTCTTTTTTGAAGTGTTGGAATGCCGCCATTACATCTGTCGAATAATGGCGGCATTGCAAGTTTCAACAATTTTTCAAAAATTGGAAATTTTAAGGTAAAATAATCTCGATTAGGATGAAACGGCACGCGTTTTATTTTTGTGAGGAGACGAGTCTTCATGGTTTTCGTTTCATCACCCATCCGAAATCTTCTCGATTCAAATCGATTTTTTGGGGTGCAGTTTGCTTAATCAGTATGTGTCTCTGCTCGGTTTTGATTTATATGCAAATCCAGAGCTACAGCGAAAATAGAATTACGACTAACATCGCCACTACAGCTTTTCCAATTTCTGAAGTCCCATTTCCGGCAGTGACGATTTGTAACTACAACGTTGTCTACAAAGAAAATCTGGACCACTTTCAAGAGATGTACCCATAAATCAACGTTTGAAAAATTTTTGGCCACTAAATTTCAGTTTTTAGGTTCGAAAGAGAACGCATTGACTCCACCATATCCTACAGTTTTTTGTCGAATTTATCCTATTTAATCCTAAATGAGAAAATAAAAACCCGTAATTTTCCCGTAGGTGACTACAGCGAAATCATCGGTATTTTAAGCAAAAACGGCTACAATACCGATAAGCTAATGGCTAAAGTACTCCGAAATTCCATAAGTTACGATTTTTATTTTATTATCTAGCATTTTCCAGTTAGCCCAACCTTGCGATAAGTTACTCAGAAGTTGTTCATGGAAAACGGAAGAAGTTGAATGTGGGCGAATTTTCAAACTTAGCAAAACTTCTGGGGGATATTGTTGCTCATTTAATTACAGAGGACTTGCAGATTTACAACCGTATATACGAATTATATTATCAATCAACTGAAAATTGCTACTTTATTTTATTTCAGCAAAGGTGAGACAATTTTCGGGGCCGGGGTGGGGCCACTTTTCGGCCTAGAGGTCCACCTGAACCCGGAAATTAATCAATACTTTTCCCAAATTCGCGATAACCAAGGAGTCGATGTCTTGATTCACGAATCCATTGATTATCCTGATTTGTCCCTCTACAGTACTGCAGTAAGTCCTTCGAAAAAAGTCTCGCTAGCCATAAAACCCGAAGTCATAGAGAGCGATAGCGACCTGAAATCGGTGGCACAATTCAAAAGAGGGTGCGCTTTTTCCGACGAATTCGATAATATGAATTGGGCTTTAGGTTACACTTATTCCAACTGCATAATTGAATGTAGGACGAGAGCTATCATAGATTTATGTGGGTGTATTCCTTTTTACTACCCAATGAAAGGTAATCGTTCTCCCATTTCTACTATCTAAAATAACCAGTTTTAATTTTATTATTGATTAATTTAGGTCGCGCTCGATACTGCACTCTTTTGGATATGGAATGCCTAAACAAGAAAATCTCTCAAGATTACGAGGATCAATACCAAACGGTTCCGGAATTAATCTTCACAGATCAATCTACTACTATCCGGAATTTATTAGGGGATGCGTCTTATTGCAAGTGCCTCCCTCAGTGCAACGAAGTCTCATATGGTTACCAGAACGATGAAGAACCTTTGATCAGCGATTCGTAAGATGCCAATAAAATTAAAAAATTATATTTGTAAATCGAGTGGGTTTTATAGAGAAAGTGATGAAAATTCTAGTGTGTTGAATGTGTATTTCAGCCACGTAACTTGCTTTAAAATTAGAAGGAGCGAATTCCTAACGTGGCAATTAATTCTAGGTGAAACATATTTTCGACTAATTGAGTTTCCGACGACCTAATAATAAGATTTAATGATTTTCAGCTTCTATTGGTGGCCTGATTGGCTTGTGTTTAGGCGGTTCAATTTTAAGTGTAATTGAGTTTTTCTACCATATAATTGAAACGATATTCAAGAATTACGGCTCAAAACAAACCGTCAAGAAGGCTAAAACTGAGGAAAACGAATCATACAGCCCCAAATTGTACCTTACCGACTTTGAAAAACCCACTAGAGTGAAATTTTTCAAAGCATCCATCAATAGCAGAGTCTTCTATGATAACTGAACACCGATGTAGTTTTATTCATAATTAATTGTAATTGCAGGCACTGAAAACTTCCGATTTTAAGGTCTTCAATCAAGTGATTTTTTTTAGGTTATGTCAAATGTGACAGATCTGTCAAAGTTTTCAACAGATTTAAAAAGTTGAAAACATGAATGAAAATTGGAGTAATTATCAATTTAATCAATGCAGGAATGCATGAGAATAACCTAATGACTTAGTGATAACGATATTATCAATTTATTTAATTGAATAATAAATCGTTGCATTTTTTGAGGTTTTCTTTCACGAGACGCTCACAGGTCCCATGGTGTAATGGTTAGCACTCTGGACTTTGAATCCAGCGATCCGAGTTCAAATCTCGGTGGGACCTCGAAGCCCTTTTTTCGCTTTTTTCGCGTTATTATCACCCGAACTCGTCCCGATTAGTTCTTAATGGCTGTCGTTAACTATTTAACAGCTTTCGGCGTTGGTACCGGTAGTTTGTGTCATACTTGTCACGCCAGTCATTAAAATTTCCGTGAGCTTTCTATATTTTTTAAATTCCAAGTGTATTTAAATTTTCGCGAGTTTGATAAAATTGTGTGAGGTCACGACGTTGTTTGTTTTCCGTCCGGACCTTTTGAAAGCGATTGTCACCTCATCAAATCCGCATCGCCGTACAGTGCGGTACCCGAAGAGTGGTACCCTGCGGGCACTTGCGGGCAACACGAAATAATAAGGAAGGAGCGAGGCGGGTTCGTTCAGAGTGTCCAGATATGGGTTCTCCGCGTTGCAGAGACGGTGTACCGATATTATAAGCCAGGTTGGTCGGTTTGGAGGCCTGCGCCGAAAGCCAGACAACCAACTGCCAGACTGCAGTCGGGCTCGGGCTAGTGGGGTTAAGTGCGTGTGAGGTCGTGTGCTTTTGCACGGCTGAATTACATTCTATCGAACGAACGCAAATAAAACGAAACAATTTGGCGTAGAACCGGAGATTTCCACCGTCCAAGTAAGCCAGCATGATCCACACCGACGGCTACAACAACGTCGGCGATAATTTCTCAGACGGCTACATGGAGCAAGAGGAAGAATGGGAGCGCGAGGGTCTCCTGGACCCCGCATGGGAGAAACAGCAGAAAAAGGTGAGACCCGACCCCGTTCCTACCTTACCCGCAGAAAAATACGCCCCAGAATCCGTAACTTTATCTCACCATCTCGGCCGACTATTTTTGGACCTCTCGGTACCTACCGAACCGAAACTCCTTCGATAATACACCAGTGACATAACAACGACCGTAACTAACCCCCGAGAAGAGCCCTCCCCTGCTAGAAATAATCGGCGGTCAATTCCGATAAAATGATAGGAATTCGTGTGGGACACCCGGTCCGGTATTGTATCAGTTGATGATGATGATGATAATGGTCCAGCAGCTGCGCAGATTTCGACGCCGCCGGTTAGACCGACGCCTTTCCCGTGCGGGTGGGAGCGAGAGGGAGCGTCGAGGCGTCGGATTTCCTGACGTCGTGACGTGACCAAAAATGGTTTCGTGCATAACACTGACGAGGGCTCGAAACTTGTAAACACGACCTCGATACGACAAATCCACCCCCGAGAAGAGACTCGGCTTTTTGAGGGCTAGAAATGTGGAAAAATCGCGTTTTTCTAGAAATTTTTCGGGTTCCGCAGGTGAGGGCGATATCCTTCGGTTCCTTCGATGACGGAGGCGACGCCTTCGGCGTCGGCGTCGCTCCTAGCTGGCGCTATTATTATAGACGGTCCGCCCACGTGCTCTTCACCGAGAAAGTCTAAATTCGTTCCAATTACGCTCGATTTTATTATCGCGCCTCTGGATTGCTTATTACAGTCTGGGGGGAGACCGAAAAAAGGGGACCAAAACACGTGTTTATATTTCGTGAGATGATGGGGCTATAAAAATCGTGGGGGAGTCTTGTACTTATCGTCATCTGGTCGGATTTTCTTCGCCGGGGTTGATGACGATTGAGGAATGTTTACGAAATTGTGGTCTTTTATGAGTCAAGTGTTACCCCATTGTGGGGGGTTTTGGCCCACCACTCGCGGCCGTCAGATTATTTTTGGATTTTGTTGATGAAAGAGATCGCGATTTCGAAACGCCGTGCGAGGTATTCACGCCGAAGTCTTCGCGAAATAGGTCGCGCAACACGAGAATCAGAAAAACCGAAAATTCTTTTATGATAACTTTCGATAAAATATAAACTATCGTCACTTTCGTTTGTAATTAACCAGTTGGGTACATTAGTTCCGGTGTTTTCGTCAGGCATTTTGCAAGATTTTACGTCCAACTGCGTCCACTTCCTCGCAGTATCTTATCTGTAATTTCCCTCGTTTCGTCAGACTTTCTCATCTATTTCGCAAAATTTGTTTTAACAAATCAGAAACGACACTCCTCATATCATACTTGGCTCATCTGATTGCGTGTGATAAGATTGTGGCGAATTTCTGAGAGTTTCTTGTAGAATTTTATTTAGAGCTTGCCCTACTTTTTCTCGGGAATGTCAATGCGAGCGCCCGAGGGGTCGCTCACTGGTTACAATACTTGTACAAATGTCTGTACAATACCTGACAATACGTGACGATACATGACAATACTTGAAAATATTGCAGAAATTCACGATCCAGGAATAGCTCACGATACATAACGGTACCTTACGATACCTTACAATACCTTACAATACCATATACAATACTCACAATACTTGTACAAAATTTGGCCAGTGAGCGACCCCTCGCGAGCGCCCATTCAAAACCCGGTCCAGAAATATACCTACAAATAATCCAACAGGTGCTCCGAATACTTCATTTCGAAAAAGACCGAGGGAAAAATCTGTCGGGTGACACAAGCGGAAAGTATGAAATGTTTTATATTTATAAGCCGTACGGGGTCGAAAATAGACCAAAACTAGTGTCGATTTATCGTAATGTACCGGCCAGGAATAGAACGAAACTATTTTGGCTGTTGGATATGTCTTACTAGTCGTAACATCTGTGTTTTTTTCAAACTCTATACTAGAACCAGAGAGAAAATCACCGTGTTATGTAGGAGTATGTCGCTGTTAAATACTCTACAAACACACCGACGTGTAAAAAATATGAGAAAATTCTCAACAACAAAAGTTCTCAGGCCTCGAGCGTTCTCCACCACAGCTTCAATAAAATGTATCAGAATTACATAACCCAACCTTGGCCTGTGGTTGTTGCAGAAAGCAACAACTAGAAGGAATTAGAAAGTACGATTTTGTCCCTAGTTCTATTTAATTTTCTTGCCGGTTTCAGTCTGGAAAAAATGAATTAGAACAACCTCGTCCGGTATAAGAATCCAATGAAATAGTTCGATTGCTATTTTGATATTTACATTCGATTCAATGTCATGCATCACCGCAATCCCACCTATTGTTAATAATAATACTTTTGTTGTATGTGCAGCGATGTCGTCCTTGTGACGAAAGTAGCTCGTTCATATCTAACACATCACAGTTATAATCCGCATTTTTCCACACGCTTCTTCAACACAATTCTCTTTGGTCGTTGGTATAGGCATTATAAACCGTAATTAGTTGCGTTATTGTGAGCGTTGGGATTCTAGCAGGAAATTATGTGTGTGCATTTTTATATCCATTTCTGACGATATGGACTCGGTTCTGATTTGGCGCAGTTAATTGAAAGGAAAGCGTCGGATTTTTCCTGCCTTTCCAAAATCTAACTGTATCACTGTAAATGTATCATCTTTCGAAGAACAGATGGGATAAAAATGAGGCTACATCCGTGTCTAGTTTTCATTAATTTGTCGTTACGAATCGAGGGAAAAATTTAGAAGGGAAGAAGCTTTGGTTTGTCGGCGTTATAAGACTTCGCTTCGCGCGAAAAGAAGACCTTTGTGTGGTAATTAAGCGATCATTGTACTTACCTGGTCGGTGCATAGGTCTCTTCTTTATCTCTCGTAATGCACAAGCAGTGGAATATCGGCAAGGATTCTCCGTTATTTTTTAATGGAATTCACGAGAATTCGTCATTTTGAGTCGGTAATAAAATTTTATTTCCGTCTCTGGCAGTTTCGATTAATATCGAAAAAAGGGTCACTGGGGTTTATCTAGAAAGTTTCTCATGAACCACTTGGTGTTCTTTATTGAATAAATAATCCAAGTGCGTCTTTAACATTCGCACGGAAGAAAGGTATCGTAATATGATGTGCGTGAATATAATCCAAGACCTTTCGTGATAGCACGATCGAATTCATACTTTTACAAAACAAACGGATACAGTTTCCTTGCATTTACTGCGTCTTACACATTTTATACAAGACACTGACCTATTATTAAAAAATGAAAACATTATGTGGTGATTTTTGATGAGTCATTCAATCGGATATCAAAACGCTAGAAGAATGAAAATATTTTATCAGTGGTTTGTTACAATTCCGGTATAATCGTCAATGCTAGGTAGGTCCAGTAGCATGACTAATCGTTCAGAGGCAAGACTTTCTTTGAAATTAACTAAATATGGGAAATGTTTATGATGTGAGTAAAGTGTTGTTGACCCAATAGGTAGGTGGGGGTGACGGTAATTATTTGGGTAAACCCGAGGAGAAATGTCTCAAATATTGACCGCATGCGTTAATACATGGCGTTATTCACCAGATTATTTGATTTCCGTTGTGAAAATGTGTGTCATCACCTGTCTTTTACAATTTGAGGAGATAACACGAGTTTAAAACGCGTTATACCACTGTCAGCTGTTGGATGAAGATGATGCCCATTAGACTTTGTAATTACTGCCGTAGATTTTTAAACATGACATAGAAATAATTCTTGAGAGGCTGTAGAGGAACTTCCGCAGACTTAACCTTTTCGCATGATTCTTCTTTTTAATTTCGTGCTTCCCAGGCTCCGATTAATCTTTTCCCCGAGAGAATAGAAAGAATTGAATTACATACTTCGATTTAGTCTAATTCGACCTCGTTTATAAAACGCGTCACAACCATTAAATTAATTCGTAAAAAAGAAGAATGCAGTTGATAAGGTGAACGAGTGCAATTAGTTCGGTTGCTCATTGGTTGATGGTGGTCAATTAGAAATTACACTTTCGTTTCTTTGGTCAGGGTGAATCACATCACTAATTGATTCATTTTATTCGTGTCGCGAATACAATTCGCTGGCGCTCCGCCTTTTATTTGTTCGGAATGTTTGAAAAGTTTTCGCATATACGCCTCGAACGTATACCAACAATAACAGAATTGCGTTAAACCCGACCTTGGCTATTGAAAATTAGCATAAAAACCGGCGGTTTTCGCCGTTTTTAAGGGCAAACCGCGTTATTGTTATTATTACATTTTAAATGTTGGACGGATTCCAATTAGCGTGTCACCGTCACATTATCGCCCGTAAATAGAAATCGATCGATAATGAATTTTTACAGTAACGATAATAATAATTACAACTGGTTGTTATACGGTTTGTGGATCGGCAAATACCGGCAGATGGTTGTGTCACAAATGAACGAGTCGCCGTTACTTCCCCGACCTAAAGTGGGCCATTATTCGTATAGGGGTTGCGAATTTCAATTCCGACCAACAACGACCAATTTTGTGTATAATACGGATCCGGTCCGACATTTCGGTTTATAAATGCGTGTAGTTTCGTATGTAGCCATCGGAGACTTTTCGGAATGCTAATGGATGCATCGCCCACGGACCTCCGGATTAACATTTCTATCTGAACCTGCCCCAGATTCTCTCTTCTCTCTTGAGAGGAATCTGAAGGTTTTATGTGATGTCCACTGCAGTAGAAACACTCGGTCCAACTCTTTTCGTATGGTGACAGTCCCAGGCGCACTCCATTGTCGTTTTCCGACTCGGAGATCCGAGTTGGAAACATTTCTGTTTCTCGAGTTTATTCGATTCGCTCGAAAGTTTCGCGTTGGTGGATGCGCCGGAAACGTCAATTCTGGTCCGCACCGTTCTCCTGCACAAAGCGAAGAATGTTTGCAATCTGTTGGCCAAAAGTCGTTGATATCTTTATTACGTTACTGTTATGCGAATAAGTGAGGTCCTGGGTGGATATTATTACGCGTCCATCGGCTATAAAAGCGTGGTACCTAGCATGACGGACCTTGCTTTAAAGTTTATATATAATTTGGCGCATTGCCCGTTTTGCATAATTTCTCTCTGACTCAGCCCGGCGGCCAATAAACCGATTTCCATATTAAAATAAAATCAAAACCTCGCGCGAAACTTTCAAAACTAAAAATTACTAATAATTTCTATACAAGAAAGAATCTTCTAAGCGAGAAGATTACTTTTTCACCTCGATTCTCTCTCGTAATGAATTATTAATTCGTTGAATTAATAAAGGAACAAATTAGCCGCTCGTTCATCATCGAGATGATATAGGCAGTTACAATCTGTGAAATGTACGTTAACGGATTCATTTTCTGCTACTAGATTTATCAAGTACCACAATCTACGAAATGTGAATTAATCTCATGGGAACATTAATATTTATATGATTTTTTTTAAGACTCGGACGTTTAGTAATGGTTCAATTAATTACTAAATGTGGGCATGTTTTCAGTTATTTTCGTTCTGTTTACATTTACTGGAGGATTCAAAGCGAACCATTTAGGGACAGCTACGACTTTTATCATTGTTTATGAATTATGATTATTGTTTTTATTAATGCAGTGATGAATTTGTTTAAAAATACAAATGATTCTTTTGTTAGGTTTATTTAGTTAACTCGAGGGATTATGGGAGATTCTAATCTTTGTTTATGATAGAGAGTAATCCCCTGCGTTACGTAAAGTAGACAAAATAGGATTTTTATTGAGTGGGTATTTTTAAGTCGAGTACGTATACAACCAGTTATACTTGAAATTCCCTTTCCCAAACTCCGGGTATGATTTATATGAAGCGGATCTTATTTTCCCCGTACGTAAAATAAAATGTATCTCATATATTTTTAAATTAGCTTGGTTTTATTACGTTATTGGATTGCCTTTGGATCGGTTGCCAAGTGGTAAAGCAGGATCCAATAAATCATGAATTACTCCAGTGGAGATAATTTTATTGCGTGTTGAAATGTTATATTCCCGTGGGTTTTGTCGACTGGAAACGAGTTTGAAATGTGTTCTTTTTCACACGTTTCAGACATTCACGGCATGGTGCAACAGCCACCTGCGCAAGGCCGGCACCGGCATCGACAACATCGAGGAGGACTTCCGTAACGGCCTCAAGCTCATGCTCCTCCTGGAAGTGATTTCGGGGGAGACCCTGCCCAAGCCCGACCGTGGCAAGATGCGTTTCCACAAGATCGCAAACGTCAACAAAGCCCTGGACTACATCGCCAGCAAGGGCGTCAAACTTGTCTCAATCGGCGCCGAAGGTACTACTTTATTACTCTAAAAAAAGGGGGAGAACGGTCGTTTTTAATCACGTTTTTAATGCAGAAATCGTCGACGGCAACTTGAAGATGACCCTCGGCATGATCTGGACGATCATCTTGCGCTTCGCCATCCAGGACATCTCCGTGGAAGAGATGACCGCCAAAGAGGGCCTGCTGTTGTGGTGCCAGAGGAAGACGGCGCCGTACAAGAACGTCAACGTCCAAAACTTCCATTTGTCGTTCAAAGACGGTCTGGCCTTCTGCGCCCTCATCCATCGCCATCGACCAGATCTCATCGACTACAGCAAACTGTCCAAAGACAATCCACTGGAGAACTTGAACACTGCCTTTGATGTCGCTGAGAAGTACCTCGACATTCCCCGGATGTTGGACCCCGACGGTAAGACTCCCCATCCCCAAATCGCAACTTTCTCTCGGGAATCTCATCCATTTTGATTTGTCTTTCAACGATCTTCTGTTATCATGACCATCGAACTTGCAGATTTAATCAACACGCCTAAACCCGACGAGCGTGCCATCATGACCTACGTGTCATGTTATTATCACGCTTTCCAGGGGGCCCAACAGGTATCGATTGTACGAAAGTGTCAGAAATTAACCGACGATTAACAGAGACGTGACTTATATTTTTTTTGCCTTTTTTTCCTGTTATTGTTCTTGCGACTGATACAGTTTTCCCAGATTTTTGTGCTTTTTCCATAACAACAATCATAATTTCGCCTGATTTTTTTGAAGGATTTGTCGTAATAATGTCGTTCACACACGTTTGTTTGCATGCAGATTTACAGAACACCGCTATGCCGGACGAACGGGCGGTCATGACGTACGTGTCGTCCTACTACCATTGCTTCTCAGGCGCGCAAAAGGTGATTTACCACTTTTTAACTTTACTCACAGAATTGTTTCGCTAAAGCTTTCTTTCTCTATTGATGAAATCGACGGGTAAAACGCTCATCTAAAATGTCGCGATCTTGTTTATCCGCTATAGGCCGAAACTGCTGCCAACAGGATCTGCAAGGTCCTGAAAGTCAACCAGGAGAACGAGCGTCTCATGGAAGAGTACGAACGTTTGGCCAGCGACGTAAGCTCCCTTAACTCCTAAATTTGGTTCTTTTTTCCGAGCTTTTCGTTTATTATTGTAGTTGCTGGAATGGATCCGGCGCACTATGCCGTGGTTGGGCTCTCGCCAGACCGACAACTCTCTGGCCGGCGTGCAGAAGAAACTGGAGGAGTACCGCACGTACCGTCGCAAGCACAAACCGCCTCGGGTCGAGCAGAAGGCCAAGCTCGAGACCAACTTCAACACGCTCCAGACGAAGTTGCGCCTGTCGAACCGGCCGGCCTACATGCCGACCGAGGGCAAGATGGTGTCGGACATCGCGAACGCGTGGAAGGGCCTCGAGACGTCCGAGAAGGCGTTCGAGGAGTGGCTGCTGAGCGAGATGATGCGCCTGGAACGGCTCGAGCATCTCGCGCAAAAGTTCAAACACAAGGCGGACGCGCACGAGGAGTGGACCCGCGGCAAGGAGGAGATGCTGCAGAGCCAGGACTTCCGGAACTGCCGCCTCAACGAGCTCAAGGCCCTCAAGAAGAAGCACGAGGCGTTCGAGTCGGATCTGGCCGCCCACCAGGATCGCGTCGAGCAGATCGCGGCCATCGCACAAGAACTCAAGTAAGCCCAAAAGAAAAAATCGTACAGGAAAAAGTCTTATTATGTTGGATTCTTGCAGTACTTTGGAGTACCACGACAGCGTGAGTGTGAACGCGAGATGTCAGCGCATCTGCGACCAATGGGACAGACTCGGAGCGCTCACTCAACGTCGCAGGCAGGCCCTGGACGACGCCGAAAGGATCTTGGAGAAGATCGACATCCTCCACTTGGAGTTCGCCAAGAGGGCGGCGCCCTTCAACAATTGGTTGGACGGTACTCGGGAGGATCTCGTCGACATTTTCATCGTTCACACGGTTGAGGAGATCCAAGGACTCATCGACGCTCACGCCCATTTCAAGGTCAGTCACTAGGTTCCCTGTTGCAAGTGACCAAGAGAAACCAATAAAAACATTTTTTGGATTTACCATATTAGAACCCAATGGAAATAAACGTTGCGTTCTGATAGTGGTGATGATAGATATGACATGTTCAACAGAAGATGATCATAGTCATACAAATGGTAGTACCACCTATTGTCTTCCACGCTCAATAATGTTTTCCTATTGGATTCTAATGGCTATAAACCATTCGGAAAATTTTACATTTGGTATTTAGAAAATTTCACTGAACCAGATTAGTACCTTTAGAAACCAACCCAACCCAGTGAAACTTTGTAATGATTTGAATATATTTTCTAATGATCGATTGCAACAGGGTTCTCATGATTATCGATTATCCTAATCGATGTGTTTTCGTCTAGGCGACTTTGGGTGAAGCCGATAAGGAGTACCAAAGCATCGTCGGTCTCGTGCGAGAAGTCGAATCGATCGTCAAGCAACACCAAGTGCCCGGAGGTCTTCAGAATCCTTACACCACACTCACCGCTCACGTAAGAACATTTCGTTAAAACCATCGATCGTCTTTCATCCATTCTCATCGTTTAGAGTTGCTCCTTTAGTCTTATTCTCGAGTTATATAATCTCTCTGTTATAATTTTGCTTCCCGACTAAAAAGGAGGGTGACCTAGAGGTAAAAAGTCGGTTTTTACTCACTCAATGACCCGTGACGGTTGCATAAACGCGTACTTTTCTCGACAGGATCTTACGAGGAAGTGGGGCGAAGTCAGGCAGTTGGTTCCTCAAAGAGACGCGACCCTCCAAGCCGAACTTAGGAAACAACAAAGTAAAACCCATATCTTTCATAATCGAACGAAATCGGTAATCTGAGTGATTTCTTCTAGATAATGAGATGCTCAGACGTCAATTCGCGGAGAAGGCCAACGCGGTCGGTCCTTGGATCGAGCGCCAACTGGATGCGGTCATCGCGATCGGGATGGGTCTGCACGGTACTCTCGAAGACCAACTGCACCGTCTCAAGGAGTACGAGCAGGGCGTCTACGCGTACAAGCCGCACATCGAGGAGCTGGAGAAGATCCACCAGGCCGTGCAGGAGAGCATGATCTTCGAAAATCGGTACACGCAGTACACGATGGAGACGCTCCGAGTGGGCTGGGAGCAGCTGCTCACCTCGATCAACCGCAACATCAACGAGGTGGAGAACCAGATTTTGACGCGCGACTCCAAGGGAATCACGCAGGCGCAGCTGAACGAGTTCCGCTCGTCGTTCAACCACTTCGACAAGAACCGTACCGGCCGATTGACGCCCGAGGAGTTCAAATCGTGTCTCGTTTCGCTGGGGTACTCGATCGGTAAGGACAGGCAGGGCGACATCGATTTCCACAGGATTTTGGCGGTCGTCGACCCGAACAGCACCGGCTACGTCCACTTTGACGCCTTCCTGGACTTCATGACCAGGGAGAGTACCGACACCGACACCGCCGAGCAGGTCATCGACAGTTTCCGCATCTTGGCCGCCGATAAGGTAGGTTTCTGCTATTTCGGGAGGGCCGGTTTGATTTGGTGATTTTTTTAGCCGTACATCCTGCCCGACGAACTGAGGAGGGAACTGCCTCCAGACCAGGCGGAGTACTGCATTCAGCGTATGCCTCCTTTCAAGGGCCCCGGAGCGATTCCCGGAGCCCTGGATTACATGTCGTTCTCGACGGCTCTCTACGGCGAATCCGATCTTTAAAAACGCGGTGCCTCGACCACTTTCAGCTCCACGACGACGTAAATAAAACGAGGTGATATTATCGTACATGAAACATGAAAATTGAAAAGCCATAGGGTTGTCAAAAAAATATCATATCTCATCCGCCTTTTTTGCACCCTCAACAAATAATTCACTATACCCCTAAGTATAAAATAACGAATATTACGTAATGATGAATAAAAAATCAAAAAATAACGATTGTAACAAATATTTATTTTTCTGCTAAAGACATATCTCCTTATAATCGGTCTGTGTCTCTGGAATTTATCGCAGCTTATTTGGCTGAACGACGGACTTTACCATGAATGTTATTATCGTGAGGTCCGATAAAAATCGAAACAATTTTATTTTCGTTCAATTATTTATTTGAGTTTATTTAGGCATAATGATGATGATGGAGTGGTATGTTACACTTTTTTTTTCGATTTTACGTACTTTTTTTGCAAGTGCTCAGATATTTATTTATTTACACCTTATTTCTCTCTCTTACAATATAAGTAATAAGCTTGTACAGTTATTGAAATAAATGCTCTTTGTTATTTTTCAAACATAAAATAATTCAAGGAGCTTTTATTTTCTTGTTTTTTTTGGTTGGAGTATTTTATTGAAATATTATTATGATATACGATGTAATAATAATAAAAAACAACTATTTTTTGCCCAAAGTACTACACTATTAACGTATACTTATTCGAAATAATAAAGTTTATTTAATTTTATGCGATTTATTTCTATTCAATTTTCAGATAGTTGTAGATTCTATATCGTGACGGTTTTTTTAGTCGCGGCGAGGTATATTGTAGCGCTCTATATGTTCAAAACTTTATATTTCGTAAGTTACAGCTATGTGAATATATGTAATTTTAAAAACTGGACCGAGTTTCATTCCAAACTTTATAACCGAGAACTTCCCTTTATCTTTTATAGTTTCCACTAAACTTGAACTTAACACTTTAGACTATTATATCGGAAATGCGACCACAAACTCTCCATACTATAATCGTAATAATAATCGTTTCCCAATCCCATTCCCGAGCAAACCGAATTGATAGAATAGTTTACACTTTATAGGAGCCATAAAAAAGTTTTGATCTAAATCGGTGAGTTGTTTGGGTAATAAATTTTTCTAAATTAATTAAGATTCCGAGTCTTCGGGAATTCTTTACAAACTGGTCCGGATAGGCGTTCGATCTTCTAACACTAAAGGCCTATGAATAACGAACCTTTCATCGTAAATTATCAAAGTTTGTTCTAAACGTGTGAAATTTGAGACCGACAACGTGATGGCCATATATTACACAAAGATGCGCATCTTATGTTTCACACACTTTTATAGTTACTTCTCGAAGGTGGCGGAGGTGGATTGCGTCCAATATCTAACACCACATCCAGCCGGGGGTTCAGAATAAAAATCCACCGACTAGAGATTTACAAGCCGGTGGCTACCAGAAACGTTGTAATCGCGTCCTGACTCCGATTCATAAAAATCCCCACCGAGAGAGAGTCTTTATGCTCACTTAACCTGTAGTTCTTGTACGGTTGGTAGTCGGAGAGAAAAAAACGACAAGTATCTAAGCATTTAATTAGGCTGTCAAAATACGAGACTCCCCGGTGAGATATAGGCGATAAATAGCGGAAAAGGAGCCCCCCGTACGGTGAAAATAATTACGACGATTTGTAATGAAACTAACGTGCGTTTTCAATTACCCGCCATTAATTTTCATTATCGAATACGATTTAGGATTACCTATAAGAATATTATTATCCACCAATACGTACATTAGCTATTAATACCGGAGATAGATCGAGATCAGGCCTAACCCAATTAAACTGAATAGGATTCCTCGAGTTCTGTTCCCCGTGGAATGAATTGATATTTCTTTATCGTCGTCGACGATTATAAGTCCGGAATGGAAATAAGAAGATTCCGACTAGAATTCTAGTTTACCAGGGGGATGATGAATGCGTCTTATTAAGTGCCTCGACTCCCACAGTTCCGGCTAAAAATAAAACGGTCCTTCATCATCGGTAATTTATTTATACAACAGAGATGACTTACATCGTATGCGCGGTCACGATTTCGTATTTTCTTTAGATTTTCGAGTGGCGAGCCGCGCACTCTGCCCGACGACTCTCGATAAACCCGGCCGGAAAATATCCGAGTTGATTCAGTGTCGCCGCTGAAAAATTGAGAGGATTTTTTATTAGCGGCGCAGGTATCACCCGGCCGTAACCGTAACATAAAGCCCGTAAACTTTTATGCGGATTTAAACGCGCGACTGGGGGGCGATAACGCGGCGTTAGTCCGGGCTTTTCCGGGTCGCGGCGGCCCCATTCCGGTTTATTTTCCGGGCCGGGTCCGAATTCGCACGTATAACGTTATTATCAGAGGTGGACCTGGAGAGAGGTGGTCGTATTTAATTCGATGTGTGCGCTAAAAACACAATAAGACGGGGCCGTGTTTACCCTTTATAGTGCGCGCACACACAGCACCGGGACCCGTGTCCCGGACTCTAATAAGGCCTATTTAAATACACTTCCGCGCCATGTTTGTCCTGTAAATACGGCCCAGGCGCGCCGTTTTCATTTACTAATTTCTAGAGACCACACCGGCTCCCCCGGAATTCCGTTAATTGCTTTTAGAGTTTGGATTGTCTGAACTGAACGCAGTTTAGCCCGGCCCGGGCTCGTACATACTATTAACCCCGCAAAACTCTCTTTCGGCCTCTCAGTTTTCGCATTCGGAAAATGTGATAATATTTGAATAAATTGTTTGGCGCAATTAGTTAGGGGGAGACGGTCGTAAATCACGGGCTCGGGCGCAAAAAGTGCTTTTTATTGGATTGTTAACTCCTCGCTCATTAAAATAAGTAAAGGGAGTCGCCCGTTATGGTTTAAACCCGTTTTATAGCCCCATGTGTGCGCCCATATGCATCTCGCATCGTGTAGCGATTTTTTATTCTATTAGAGTCGTCGACGCATGAGAGAAAATGATCCCGCCAAGTATTTTTCATAAGAGAAGAGTCCTGATGAAAAATATGACGGAATTTCGGTTAATTCCCTGAAAAACTCATCCGTATTCGGCGGTCGTTTCTCTCACCGTCTTGTTCATCATTATTGTGGTCATGTATTATTATCTCCGATGGTAATAAAAAAAAGCCGTAGCGCCGATTATTTCCAGGGGAGAGAAATCGTGCGGTCAATTAAAATTTGAATTTACAACTGGAGGCGAAAGTGAGAAACTTTGTCGCGTTTGATGGTTTTTAATTAATATCTTCTGGCGATGGTGGCGTGGAGATGGGCGAACAACGGCACCATTAAAATTGAACGGCTCGGAATGAACATGTCGCCTTATCTCTCGAAAGACTGTTTCTTCTTCTTCTCCGGTTTTGGAGGCAAAAGGTCTCGCGAGCGTTTTGCGTCGTTAAATCCTCACACAGAGTGTCCCACTGCGAGTACGGACAACAATATCAAATGATACATTTCTGATAGACGTACACCAAGAAAGCTTTCGCCCTCTGCCGTGGGACACCCGGTCTGCCCGAATAATTAATTAATCTCGCACGAATGACCATCACTCACTAAATTCACGACAACGTTGTTTTATCGCGCCTCTTAATCTCTGGATGGAGGATTGTTTATGCTTAGAGACTGATACGGCTCAACGGAACCGAACAACCACCGAAAAGTCCCGGATTAATCCAACGCGATATTGTTGTCGTCGAGTTTTCTATTTTCGCCGTCATTAATCACGCATTCGAAAAAAGTCAACAGACTGGGGAATTATTACAAAAATACACTCGTGTAATTTACCGCTCTAATTTAGCCCGAAGTATTTCATTACGGCGCTGAACCGAAAAGGATGTAGGTTTTTTGCGTTCGGGCATAATATCGCCGTTAAAAATACAATCCTGCCGTCTTCTCAATAAACCCCACATAATTAGCCAGTGAAAAAGCGACTTTAAAATTCGCATGTTCTCCCCCTAAAGCCTCCCCGAAGACTAATAAACACTTTCGGAAAGTTATACGGGGGCGCTTTCCAGATGGAGGGCCCTGGAGAATGGCGCTTTTTACGATTTTTTCCGAGTGAGAGTGTGTGAATCTCTGTTTATAATCACATGTCTTCCGATTAATTGGGTACTAAATGAAACAGATACAGAGCGTGTAGATACCGTTAACGGTTATGGCGATGAAACGCCGTAAAACACAATTGGAAGTTATTTAAAGTTACTGCATTATAAATAAACACACGGTTTTATATTTCCAAAACAAGCGATTAAACGCCCCGTTTTTATTTCGACCGGATTTCCCTTTCGTTTTAATTTTAAAAGTTGTTTAAGATATTCGATTCTATACGCAACTGGCGGCGATAAATTTGGAAAGGCCTTAATCGTCGCACTCGTATAGGTGGACTAATTACGAAGCAATTCATGTTGCTACATACTTTTCTTCCACGGAATGGGTTTCGGGGATGCGGTGACATAAAACGACAATTATTTATTCATGGAAGCGATAGGTAAAAACGCCCTCGCATAATTTATCCATCATTCTTGTTGCTCGTCTGCTCTCCCCCTCAGCTCATAATGCCTACATTTCTTTTTTTATTTATTTTTTGATGTTTCCCATCGCGGCATTTATTCGTTTTCATTAAAAACGCAATAAAAATGTAAATATTCCATCAAGAAAAATGATCAAAAGAACAATCATCTAGCGAGAAGATTCTCTAATTGGAGTTGAACTTGTACGACTTACAAGCGCGGGGCGCATTTTCATGCATTGTTCGTTATGTCGATTTTATCGGCCAATATAACTCACGACGCTTAATTTCCCATACCGTATAGTCGTAATAGCGTAGCCATTAAACCATGGCGAACTGCTATAATACGGCCCGAGCTTTTATACACTTCAAGAAGATGCCACGTTTAATTTATCAGTTTCAGCGTACAAAATCGAAAGTATATGGCACCTCTCTATACCTAGGAATTTTCTACGAGCGCGAGAGCGAAAAAAATCCAATTTATAAGTAAAAATCGCACGTGAATGCACAATAACCCCGCTCCCAGGTGGAGGTATAAGGTAGGTACTTACTGAAAACAATCGTTTAGTATCGCTAACTGGGCAAAAGCGACTTGAGTTTGCATAGTAAATGCTTATTAGTTTCCCGTCTTAACGTACATACCTTGAGTACGTACAATCCTTTGTTAAAATGAAATTTAAGACTTCTTTGTGCCAGTTTAAGGTTTATTTAGTCCTGCGCCGCCTTATTACAGAAAACTACGTGAATACCTACCACCTAAAGTAACTACTATACAGCCGCGCCGGGTAGGTCTCTCTGACGGATTTTTTAAACCAATTTTCCTCTTAAGTCGTCGCATTTAGTATAAGGGAAAAAAGTCCGAACACAGGCAGATAGGAGTATGTGCAATGTATCGTGAAATTAGAACCGGCAAGAATAACCTACATAATCCCTTTCTTAAATTTTTTCAAGCGCATTATAAAGGTAACCTTCTCTCGATATTATATACCTAGCCTATACACGGGAGAAAAGGAGGTGCAGTCGCCCACGTGGAGTGCCGGAATCTTCAGGTTTGGGTCGTTTCCACTGAAAATCCGGTCGACTGCGATTTTGATATCAAACAACGCGTAAAGAGCACGAACGAGACAATTTGGGGATTTAGGCTCGAGAATACGGGATCAATTTGCATTTTTCTTCCACCTTTTGATCCGCCCAGCTACTCAATACCCTGATGGCGAAATCGCGAAATTCTTTATCGAGCCGAAGCAGACATTCACGCACACAAGACACGAGAGGAAAGCAAACATCACCGCGAGTCTCGATGTCTTGTAATAATATTTATTCCTAATGAAAAGTGCGATTCGAATTCGCCCCACTCGAGGATCGCGTCGAGGGTTTTTGAGTTTATTTCGGTGTCTTTGAACTCATAAGTGCACGTACTCAATGTAACTTGTGTATTCCAACGGGTGCACCATTGTTAAGTACTTAATGCATCCATTGTGGAAATAAAACACCCATATGTGCGCATATAGGTAGAGGTTATATAAAGGAGAGCGCACGGCATAATGGGGGTTCGCCAAAGATTTCATCGAAAATAGCGTTTGAGAACGCCGACTGCATTATTAAAATGCATTTATTTATTGTTACTGCCGGTGCACATGCGAGGAAAATGCGCCGAAAAGTTCGGTTTCCATCATGGGCCTCGAGTGTGTCTCGAGTTTTAAAATAAACTTCTCATCGCAGCCGTTCGAGGAGGGGGTGCCGTGTCAAGACTTTTATTACGTTGAAAAACTAAGATATTAAGGCGACGGCTTTATAATCTTGAAAATAATTAAAATACTTGATGCCGGGGATATTTTTTAATGGTCGTTTAAATTTTTTCCGCCGTGTGTGCATGCTCTCGTAATAATTTCGGGACAACCCCCACAGTCACGGACGCCGTAAAGCGGAAAAGGGTAGAAATGTCGCATATAAAAACGGATTGTGATATATTTTATTACATTTGGAAACGGGGAACTGCGGAGAGAGGAGAGCGCATATTGGGGTAGGTATATGGAATACGTGCCCCATAATGCCGAACAGAAATCAATTTGTCGCGTACCTAGAGGTAATGCAATTTTAAATCGAATTCCGTTCCCCCGATAATAAAATCGTGCGATATTTTCCCCAGACGGGATTTAAGCGTCGCCGGCGACTGTGCTAATGATCCCGAGGAACCCTAGCATTAGTAAAATTTGTCATTTCCTTTTTACCGCTAATGATTTGGTCCAGGTAGAGCCCCCTGAAAGGCACCTACTTACGTTATACGGTCGGTATAGGAAGGAATTTGTTTTGTATAGGGGTTTAGGCCCTGGAAATAAATCAGCACTATAACGACGGGCGCTTTAATCTGCTTAATTCTGAAATATATCCGAACTTATCGTCAGGTAATCCCCGATATTTAGTACGTACTGGTTCCCCTGGATCTCGAATGACACCACATCCGAAAAGGACGGTTTATTACTTTCTAAATATCCCCAATTTAATATTATCGGTTCGAGACCCCACATAACCGGTAGCTCGATCCACTTGGTTAGGGTAAAGGCGACAAAAGTTTTTTTACTAGAGGTATAAAAATTGCCATTATTGTCGTTTGTCATCTGGGTTTTTGTGTGCCCAAGGTTTTAGAACGGGCCGGCTTATTATTATTATTAGAGGGTCGGATTCTCTCTTTTTCCTATGGGCACAAAGTACAGGATGTTTGAAAACTTTCAGGTTGAGGTCCAGGTAATGGAACTGGTCGAGTTTTGTGTATACTCACCTGCGTCATTCCGCCTCTCGTATATGCGTTTAGAAAGAAAATCCGACCCTTTGCGGATCTAGCACGTTATTAATAATATTTCCCCCGAAGAAAAAATTGTACGGGTTATGACGATACCGGCCATAAACTAGTGGAAAAGCTCGAGTTGACAGGGCAATTTCTCACCGACTTCTTAAAATCTTATTCGTGGAGGCGCCCCGAGATTTAATACCTTCAATTTGAAACTTAGACGTTGCGAGAGTGTAGCGACGTCGAGATAAGCGCGCTTTCGAGGCGCTCCTGGAGGTGTTTTCGTAATGTTTCATATTTTTTTCTGTACACCTTTCGAGAACCTTTTACCGCGAGAAGCGGAAATTCGCCCGGAGGTGGGCTCTCCGATTATGGCGGAAGAGACGTACACGTGTTTCCTAATCTGTAACAACTTGTACCTATCAGGATTAAGTGTAGTTACTTCGGAGAGAGAGGTTCAGGTGGGCGCTTATCTCAATTTATTGCCAATAACAATCCGTGCCTAGACCTTACAGGAACAAACGCTTATACATGAATGTCTTCAGATCGGCCGGTTTTTTCGACATTATACGAAAAGATAGCGCGCTGTATTTGGATAATAAAGGTCGGCCGAGCGTGTAAAACACCACGAGGAGATTTGCATTGAATTTGTATCGCCGATTCGCCGGTGCACTTTTATCCCTAGAAGAATCGAGTGAGGCACTAATGTCTTTATATTCAGTTCGCCTCCGCACTCTCTTATGAATTCCCTTCGGTTCCAGGATACCGGCGATTGTGTTGTGCCCGTAACAAATGAGATGTTCCCGCCTACGCTCGAACATAATCACGAATTTATCGATTAAGGTCTAATTAATTCGCCGGGACCTTAATTAGACTAGCGGCTTTTCGAGCGTTTATCTTGTCATTAGTTCGGCGCAGAGATCCGACCCAATAGCACCCGCCCACCGACGGTTAATAATAATCAGACCGAAACATATTATTCACAATCGAATACCAACCAAGAGTCGAGACAAAAAAACCGAACTTCTCCTCTAACTGTGCGCTTTTTACGGGCGCTATCGTAATCTATCACGTAGTCGGTGTTAATAAATCACGGATTTTCTGGTCGGCACAATCAGATTTCCTTATCGAATGGAATAAGTGTGACGCGTTTTATCATTATTATAAAGTTAGGTAGGTAGGTATATAAAAGAGAGGCTGTGACCGAGCTAGATCTAATCTCGGATAAAGAAGAAAACGTGTTGAACCGATAATTGGAGATTGTAATGTTGTCCGACAATGGCGCATTCCGGACCCGGCTCTCTTTTAAGCCCGGTCGCCGCGAGGACCCGAAAGAAAAGTGCAAAATATTGCGGGGTGGTCTCTTCTATTTCTATTTGTCTACCATAACTCGCTTTTCGAGCGCACAAGCCGATCGATGCCCAACAAAAACCGATTATTTTCTAAGAAGCTCTGTGAAATTGCCGATGTCGGCTGCCGGGTTTTTGCCGGCTCGGAATAAAACAAAGCGCGACAGTGTGTTTCGAAAAGGGGGACCTCCCACACGCACATGATGGACGACGAGTGCACTAAATGGGGCGCAAATTCAATAAAGAGGCCCCGCTTGCATTTTTCGACCGCCCGGTATCATTGCACGAACAAAACAAAGCTCCAAAACGGCACAAATCCCGGATAAGCCCTTTCCGGTTATCGTTACGGAGAGCGCGGAGAAAAATTGGTCGCCCGGATTTTTCCGGGCGATTTTCGGCGGTTTGCCTATGCGGCTCACGGCGCGCGGAGGGTTCGAATCCGTGTCCGCGTTTGATTTATGAATGGGCCCACCTTCCCGAGCCATGAGCAAAGGAGAACGCGTTTTCCGTGATAAATGCGGGCCCGTATCGGGCGCATATCGGCCACGGGAACCGTTCAACGTCTCGGTAATTACACGATAGGTTAGCTGATTGAACGTACCCGCCAGCCGGAGCTCGCGCGGTCCTCTCGCTCCGGACGATCGAAAAACGTGAACGTTTCGCTATCTTTTCCACTCTCCGGGATGAAATTTATGGCCGATGGCGGGAATAAGCGACGTAACCGAATTCCACGCCGCGTGTATACCGACCGACGTCGTTTTTATGCGAAAATTCGCGTGCGATATATTATGCGTCCCCTCCGCCGCATAATGCACGCGATCCGAGCCCGCCGGACGTATCGTATGATGTTACGTCTCGGCTCGTCCGAAACCCGGAAATCCACGTTCGAGTCGGATGCATTTAGCGAATTGAAAACTGGTGCGTCTGCGATACGGAATAATGGCACTCGTATGCAAAAACAACTATCGATCCGCCATAACAACTACCTACCTACTTTCAGGAACAAATTCTAAAATCGCCTTTCTCCAATGCGAGTAAAATATCTGCAGATTTTAAGTGAAATGGGCAACGTGTACGGAGACATTTAAATTCTTCATAAAGGGAGACACTCGTCCTGTCTCTATATCCTAGTCATTTTTAGATGAGAACGTATGATATCCATATCATAGTCTCCCCTTATGAAGAATTTAAATGTCTCTGTAGTATATCGTCCCCTAAAACGCCCTAAAAAATTAGATAAATCTTGGCTGGAAGAACACGCGCCTTTGAATTCTATCAATTACTAATACGTCATAGTGACGTAGTAAGGAATGTCGATTTGGCAACGCTGCGGCGTGGTCGATTGACAGATGTCAGAATCTTTTGTTGATTTGTTGAACGTGGAAGATTTCTCAAGTATTTTTGTATTGTCTTGGGTGTTTCACCAGAATTTCAGAGCTTCATGAAACTGGGAATACCATAATGTTATGTTGAGAGAATTTATTGATCACATCAGGGAAAGTTGTCAGCGACAGATGACATTTTGAACAGTGTTGCCATATGTATTTCTAGTTGCATATGATTGGCCGAAAAACATTGCGGTAAATTTAAAGTAAACGCTGATTTTTTTCTATGGTAATTGAGAAGTCTGAAGTTTTTCAATTTGAATACACCCTCTGGTGAATGAAAAAAATTAGTCGCCGAAAACGCGTGTTCAGGGACGTCTTAAGGCTACTTGAGGCCCTGGGGCCTGTATACAGAATAATGAAATAATAAATCATCAGTCCAATATGGAATACTTTCTATAGTAAAATCACTCCCAGTATTATGCCCCATTTTCCCCGAGACAACCTGTGTGCGGTATACTTACAGTGAAACTCCTTTATCTCTAATCTTTACCTTGATTTTTATTTATAGATCACCGGCTTGTGTGCATAACAAACTTCGAGACAGTTTGTTTGATTAGGCTCTCCTTTATACCTCACAGTTCCAACCGCCGAGTTGTGTTTACTTTTCGATTTAGGAACGAGACGGAACTGCCAGCAAGGAGCGTCCGGATTTACCTAAGAACCATCTGTCTCTCCATCCAGGACCTCATAATAGGTACAGTGGATTCTGGCCATCCCGAGCGGTACAATACGAACCTGTGCCTGGATATTCTAGACCTTATAATGACGTGAGTAGATTATTGCATGTCGGATTTCGAGGCACAACATCCTGTGAATATGAGGATACCATCGAAGGGCCGTCTTTGTACTTTGTATATAAAGTAACGCCCTAAAACTCGGTCGGTTGATTGGAACCCGATTTTTTCCCGCTATTGTGTATCGGTTCTAACAAATGTCGAATGCACAGGAAATTCCACCCCCTCAGGCAACAGGCAACGTGTTTCTTTCATGTTTCGGTTCGGGTATTATAAAGTGTCCATCTGACGTTATCGGAATGAACGCGATCAAACCCTCTTTTAATGAACCTCTCGCTTTGGGTCGTTTAGTCGGGATTAAAATATTTAATAATTCGGTCCCGGGGTGCCATCAGTGCGAGGTAAACTCCGAAACTGGGCCGTGAATATAAAATATTCATCTGGAAAAAGGGGTTATGGCGCATAAGGCATCAGTTTGCTAAATGCGGCAGTGCTCATTACGAATTATTATAGGGTCGTTCGGACGAAATTGGAAGAGAATGTATCGATATTAAAATTTAAATTAAAAATCGTAAACGAGAGGAACGCACCCTCGCAAAAATTCTACTTTATGAATGCGCGCCGAGCGAAATTATTAACTTTGGCCATCGGGTTTTAAGATCGGAATAAAACTCGTAGTAAAAAGACGACCTATTTTACACGTTGTATACGAGAGTACAAAATTATGTACACGCAATAAATCGAGTTTCTGACGCAAATCGGCGAATTTTACGCCCCCCGGCACGTGTGTACATGGAATGCGCGACGCGTTGGGGTTGTGAATTTCCCGGCCTGCCATCCAATTTGCCGAATTTAGCCCCTATCTTTTTCCCCATCATTATCCCCGACAGAAAACGGTAACGATTATACCTTTTATGCGAATATTCCGCAAAAGACGTGCGTTCTATACGCACATCGAGCAGGAGAAACGTCTCTTGTTGACGGAATTTTTATGCAAAGTGCCCGACATAAAACCGAGCCGAGTGCGCCTCATGAAATCTCAATACAACCCAGAGACCCATTAAGTATACGCGATAATAATAGAGAACGAGGGCGATTTTCTGGCGATATGTGCGTGGCATTCTTGCGCGTTTTCGGTTTTGAATCGACACCTCGGTACAAAGGACAGTTTCATTGTCTGGCCTATTTGTCAGGCGGGACAGGAGTCCGAATGGGGATAAAGGAAGCGGATGAATGGAAATAGGGAGCGCTCTCTTCTCTCCCAGGTGACTGGAATATACACGACTGCGATAATACATTCCGACCTCCGTCAAACGGTTTATCTACGCCATTTAGACGTAATTTACCGCAAATTCGGGGTGGACGTGACGATCACGTCCGCCGATCCAACCGACTTTTCGTACTTTTGAACGGATTCCGGTCCTTTTGCGACGAAATCGAGAGGAATGAGTGACGTTGAATGGCCCAGCAGGTAACTCGCGAGTAGTAAATATCTTCTTTTGAGTCGTCGCTCCGCATCCGGTCAAATTGTTCGCCCGGATTCGGTTCGTTAGAATATCGCACACAGGTGTGTAGTCACGGTTTCGTTTCAGGACCTCGACGAGTTCTCCGTAATTAATATAATTTATGGACGTCTGTCAATTCCGGATGGGTTGAATTAGCAATTACAATGGCAATTTAAAAGGCCATACGTCTCGCGGATCGGCCAGGTAGGATGAAAATCACATTTGTCTGATTGTGATTTATACAGTGCATTATCGGGCCGGACCACGTCCTCCAGCCTTGAGACGGCCAGAGGGTTAGATCGCGGGGAAACGTTCACTTTCGGTAAAAAATCCGGCCGAGACACGCATGACACGGCGTTTAATCCATTTTAATTAAAAACAGGTTTTCGGTATTTTGTATTTTGTGCGTAATTTCCCTAACTCAACAATTAAAATGCGCACGCCTTATTCGTCCAATTAGCGCCTCGTTAAGTTTCAATTAAGACTGGGAATGAAAGAGAGGATCGCAAAAATTTCACACCGGATCATTAATTATTAAAACCTACTCGCCGTCGAGAGGTAGGTGGGTCGCGGTTGAGGTGAAGACTGAAACTTTTCGATGGGAAATTGTTATTCGATCCGACGCCTCCACCTCCCCGGAAAGTTTAATTTTCGCCGGTGCCCGAACTCATTAACGTCCCATAACTGCGAGCGGAAAGTGGCGTTTTCTCACCATCGATCTTATTATTATCGAGACCATCGACGGAGAGAGAACGCGTCCTAACACCTTCATCAATGTTTCACGCCGCAACACTGGATTCAAATCGGAAGCGTAAAATTGGTTTTCGACTTGGTGGCCCCCGGTTCAATCAGCGCGGACCTCCCCAAAGACCGACCTAAAGACCTCAAACTCGATGGAACCTCTTATTCACAATTCAATAAAAGTCATGTTTTCCATACGTGATTTGTCGAAATTGAACCGGGCACATGTGGAAAGTCGGAAAAAAATGTTCGAGTCTCCACATGTCGTCGGTGTGTTCCGAGGCGAGGGTATCAATCGTCTCGGGGCGAAACCGCCACACGCACACCCGCAGACATTCCTCCATACCATCCCGAGCCTCGGCTATTAATATTATATGACCGAACGAACCGAGAGAGTCTTGGAATAAGACTTTTGAATTTCAAGCGATCGAATCCGCCTATAATGCAAGGAGAGAGGCGGATTATTTTCGGGTTGCATTTGCATGTATATGGGAAAAGGTAACCGCGCGCCCTTGCCGAAAGGAATTTTTTATTAACACTTTTGCATTATTAACGCGAAATTGAATGCGACCTCTCTTCCCGTTTCCGGTCGAGAAATTCCGGGCCGGGGAAGAGGCGCGCGGCCCCGGTGCGTTTCCCGGATAAAAACTGACGGAAACCGTAAACATCTCGCGGACTCCATTAAGTTTTCCGCGGAAAATGCTCCCCGGGACGGGATTATAATGAAAACTGCTAGGAATTTGTCTTGTCTCGGTGTGAATTATGCAAATGCGGGCCGCCAACGTGGAAACGCGCGTCTTAAATTGCATTTCCACGGCCATAAATAAAAGCACTCCCTTCGAGTAAGCAACCGACGCTTTTCTCTCCCCCCCGTAACGTAACGGACCCTCGAGAAATCCATAAATTCGACCCTCCATCACTATTACACTATTCGAGTAATTTTCTCAGGTAATTTACCAGAAGAGCGGACAGCGGCGGAGAGCGAAAAAACGACGAAAAAATTGCGGCTAATGCAGTTATAAACGTTGTGTTGTGTAAAGGTACACGGCCATGTGTCGGCCCGGTCGATAAATATTAAAGAACGAATCGGGGGCCCCCATGCCATAAGTGCATGGCAATTATGTCGTCTACCTGCTCAAAGTTTTGCGATTAAAAAGCGAACCGTACGCCATACGCCAAGTGAAAAAATCTCTGGGTTAAGTCGGGCATTGCGGAGACGATCGCCACCGCCATAACGTGACACACAGAACGAAAATAAATAAGTTTCGCGGTCGATCGAGCCGCGTGAATCCGCCGTAAAAATCCCGTCTCGCATCATCAGAACAAACACCGAACGGACGAGTGATTTACGGTAATCCGGCGAGTCTTTGATGTGAAAATGCGCCAAATTTTGGTGCAGCACGATGGGATTGGGAATAATCAACACGCAATCACGACAATACCGACGGCGGTGTTGCATTATTATGAATCACCCGGGATATGGGAAATAATGGAATTTTATTTCCGGGGAAAGGTAAATAATAAAGGAATTGTTTCGCTCGGAAATAATAACAGTTTTCCTTTTCGTTGCGCCGGCTAACATCGTTGGCGTGGTTGTACCGCAATCATCCGTAAAGTCTCCCCGGAGACTTCCATCATGATGCCACAAATTTATACACAGATTGCGCACGAACCCCACGTAACCTAACATAATATCGAATAACCGATATTTTTTCGGACGATATTCCGGTCGGCCCTCGAGCTTTTCCCTTAATTACGATAATTGCGGCGGCGCAATAATAAAAAAGCCCCCCGAAAAAATTGGAAACAATTAGCCCGCCCGGATCGACAACAATACGAACCTCGTGTGGCTTTATAGTTATAACTGCCCACCGCAATAAGGGGCCAATTTCGTCCTTTTTTCCGAGACGACGTTATATAAGCGTGGCGGCGAGGCCGTAAAGTGCTAATAGACCCGCTCCACCCCCATATACCTGAACCGGATTACCGAAAGAAATATTGTTTCATTTATATTGCTCCCCTGTTCTGTTCGCCGCCCTCTTTACTCCCTTTTTACACCGTTTCGGGGCCCCCGAAAAGCTCAAGAATTCTAAAACGGGTTCGGTTTTTCATCCGGGACTTTATGCAAATTACCGCGCATTAATGATAATGTGAATTCGTCTCATCTCTGGGACCCAGAATTCGTAAAATCATTAACTTTATGGAACCCTCTCTCGATTCGATTAGTTTTTTAGCCGGCGGTGATAGATCCACGACCCTTTTTCTTCAGCGCTCACAATTAGACGACGTGGAGATTTATTGGGAGCGCACCTTTAAAATTTTGATTAGGCGCTTTTTTTACGGGCAGGTGCTTGAATTATTGGCCTTTTATCCCCCCATCTGCCATCAATCCATCGGTGTAATAGAGAGAGAGCGAGACCCTGGCAATTTCAGGGTAATTTGTATAGTTACGTATCATCTGGATATGAAACGGTAACAAAGAATGTTTTAAAACAAATAATGGAGACGTAATGTGGACTGATTGGTCGCAAAGTGAGCAAAATGAGGTTCCGTTCTGTTGCGAAATAATTGGTGCAATTTCTCAACTGCCACGAATTGCAGCGTATTTAGCATAAATTTCGGGTGATGCATAAGCAGATTAATTCTGGGAAGGTTTTCGAAATTTTCTAAAATTATTTCGTACTCGTACACAAAAACGTGAATAATTCAGACGGTTATGCAAAAAGCGACCGTCCCATATGATTAAAGGTATACATGGTGATTATGCTATTTTGTATGATCAAAAAACGATATTTTATGGACGGTGCGTCTAGACGATCGTGTAATTAAACGATTACCTTAATACGGGGCATTAAAAATTATTAGAATAAGTAGCATAATATACATACTGTGCGCAACATGTTTCGAATTTTGGAATTTTAAATGCGACGCCGCGAGCGTGTAGGGTTATTTCTTGAAAATTTTAAATTAATATTTATACGAGAGAGCGGACGTGAAAACTTTATGTATACGCACTAGGTAATAATAATGGTAAGTAAGAAGAAGAAGAAGAAGCGGAAGAGCCGCCATCACCCTTCATTAACGAAATTATATCGCCTCAGTGGCGGCGAAAAACCACATCGTGTCGCAATTAGGGGGCGGAAAAGTAGTTTTGCCCCCGTATTTTTACATTAAGAACCATGACAAAGTCGTAATAAGTATAGACAAAGAAACTGGCTCGCCGTGTGGTATCGAGCCGTCTCTGTAATTACCGGGGAGGTACACCATAAAGTGAGGTAGGCAGGTACACATAAAGGTATATAAAGCGACCTTTTCTGGTGGTTTTATTCCATCATCGCGGTGAAAAAGCCCAAAGTTCCAACATCACCGGAGCATCAAGATGACCGGAATAAAAACAAAGACTCGGAGGCGCTATTAGCATAGTCACCGAACTATATAATTGCGATTTACGGACCGACTGCCGCATCTTATTGTTTTTGAGTGAGTTTAATCGAGTTTTTCGTACAAGTTGAACCGATGCGAGAAGTCCGATGTGTAACACGAACGCGACGACACTTTGCCGTTTGATTAGGTGTGCTCTCTGCTGATGCCTTATTAAAAACTTGAGCTTAAAACACTTTCTTGCACGAGCGAACTTGAGTCGAGTCGGAATTAATTTGTTTTGAAAGTATTTTAATGCTCGAGCATAAATTTCAAGTTGAATTTTAAAGTTTTCCCTAAGTCATTCGAAAGCAATTTTATAACGTAACTTTTCATGAGGGCCCCAGTATGTCGCAGACTGTAATTCCAGTTTAAAAATATATTTTTAAAAGAAAACTCGAACTCGTCATGTTCCCATTACTGTATATTATTCGCATCAATTCGCCAACGATGCGACAATGACGAAAAATTCAATTCCTGAACCGATGGCGCTTTCAAACAACGACCAAAGGAGAAATTCGTTCCGGAGGGCGGATGATGCGCGGTTTGGTTCCGGTTCCGGCACCAAAAATCGCCAGTTAATAAATTGTTTTCCCAATGGATTCGCCTAAAACGCAGTAGAGGGAGAGAGTCGAGTGATAGATTATTAATTTCGAACTCTACCCTCCCCGTAATCATCGTCATCATCAACAACGCAAACGGGCTTTAGGCAGAGCCGAGCCGCCTCCCTCCCTTATTTACCTGGAGGATAAGAGAGCAGCAGGGGCGACCCGCCGGAAGCGACCTCCATGTTCCGGTGAGAGCGGTTCGTAATACCCATAATTACCCTTTAATATGTACGGATCACGCTGCGCGCTCCGGAAGTTACCCGCGGAAAGCCCTCTAAATAATCTATCACCGGAAGATTTTTCGACCCGGCCCTTCAATTCCGATCCGATGCAGAAATGAGTTCATTCCCCGTCTCTTTGTCGATGCGCCGAGAGGATGTCATAAATTCAACTCGAATTAAGTCGTTATCATTACACGGATCGGTCTACGGGAAAGTCTTTTACGAATCAACGCCGGTAATTAATATCGAATTTCTTCTCCTTTTTCGTTAAAAGTCACATAGTTAAATTGCGATTACCGTTGAGTTTCTGACGTTGTGCGTAACGACTTGAAACCGCTTTCTTTATTAAACAATAAATTTCTCATGGATGGGACAAACTCGCGTCTCTCCATACTGCAGAGGTCATTAGGGTCCACTTGCAGTACTCGTCGGCGTGATCCAGTAGCCGTAAATTACGAATAAGCTTGACGTTTAAGATGTTCATCACCGTCATCATCATCATCACCACCATGAGAAACTACAAAGTGCAGTGTGATCTCTGATTGTCCCAAAATGATTTTTTCGCCGTCTCGTCTCTCGGTGGGTGGCAGCGCTGTTTTTGCGCCGATGTTTTGTACACAAGGGGTAAAAAGTTTCGCTCGGAATAAAGAATAGTCTTCCCGGCATAAAGAGGTAATTAGCAGTCTCGGTTCCTGTCAAGTAGCTTTACTCTTTCTTTCAGGACAAGGCGTGCGTTTTTTTTTGCCATTTTGAAAGAAACAAAAGATAAGGATCGCGCCTCGAAAAACTCCCTTTTCACATGACGTCGAGATTTTCAACAAGAGAAACGGCGAGAGGCACGACCGCGTAAAAACCCTCCCGATTGCTCGGTTTCTTACATGCCCGCGGATTATAATGCGACAAATGTTAACCGCGCCGTACACGCACGCATAGTATGTGCGCTTAATTCACTTTGCGAAAAAACGGATCCAGTCTCCCCGGTCTGCCCGGAGACAATAAACGCGGAACGCCTCCGCATTCGCTCCCAGACGCGACCGAAATTCGCCCGATTTCGTCCAAAGCTCGGCCAGTTCAAAGACCGAACCGTCGCTTAAACGGAGAGAAGTCGCGCATTTTTCGCCCATCCGACTCGGGTGATAACGCCATCGAGATGGAGATAATAATAACGGACTTTCTCGGCAGGTACGGCACATGGGAGCAGACGCGACCCCGGGGACCACCGGATGTCCCGTTCAACTACGAGCTTCTGTTGGCACCTTCGTCCGAGCCGCTCCATTTTATGGAACGTGTCGTAAAAAACGAAAATGATAACAAAGTGGGAGAGTCGTGCTCAATAACGCAAATAAAGGGTTTTACAGAGGGCTGCAGACCAACTTCACTATTCAAGATCACTATATTCAGTAATTGTAAAGGTTGCGTTCAGACACTACTGTATCCGAAATATTAAGTTCAGATTTGCAGGTTATTATGCCCGAAATACTACTTTTGTGGCTCTTTCAATAAGAAATTATTGGTGATTCACCCTCCAATTTTTATAAAATTTCAGTACTATTTTAAGTATTTTTGAGTGAGTAGTGTTAGTTTTTGAACTGTTACTGCTACCAGATTATTGAAATTTAATAGGCTACTACGATTAAATTTATCCCATTTTGAGACACGTTGACAGCAAAAACTTCGAATTATCAACAGGTTTCTGGACGCAACCTTTACGATTATTGATCTTGGTGATCTTAGTAAAGTTCTGTGGTAAAGTTGGACAACAAGCCGCAGAAAGGTAAAAGTCGTGTGCTGCGAGCTAAACGGGCGGTTAATTGTCCGATTTTCATAACGTTACGGTGATCGCGGGCTAGGCGTGATTTGCGGAATGCTCCGGTAACGCCGTGTTTGTGCAGGTGTGCCCTTCGAAGTTTCAACAAATTCGAACGTCGAGAAATTTCTCGGGGTGATTCGGTCGCGGACTTGTTTCGCGCCGGCGGTGTCCGCATGCGTGCCGTAATTTAGCGTTATTGCGCTTATAAACTCGGCGACTTTACCGGTCGTGAAGAAAACGGTCTTTGTTGCGCCTCGCCGTTACGTGTGCCGTGGGACATAGGAAACGTCGAGGAGCCAGGCGCATTTAGCGGCGCCGTAATAACCATTCGATAAACTGTCCAATGCGCGTTCGTCTAAAATATCGCTTACACGATAAACACTTCGGGAGTGTGCTCAAGGTGCGTGTAAGAATTTTCGTTTAGCACCGACGCGCTAACCGACCCGCCTCGTTATCGTTACGATTATTGCGCGTTTTCCCGGATTTTCCGGCGGCTATTACGGCGGGTCCGGCGGTGCCGGAGTTCAGTCTTCCGCGTGGTGCGTTGAACCCGTCATAGATGGCGGCTACGGCACAAAAACTAGTTTTACGCCGACGACAAGTCTCCTGCGAAGCGATGCGTGCAGTCATACTTAGCCGGATTTTCCAACTTTACATCGAGCGGGGGGGCTTAAGGGGGATTCAAGACGCGGAGGTATCGTTTTCAAACTGGTGCCGAGCTTAGATTTGTAACATTCTTCGGATTCGAGCCCGTCCCATGCCTTATCCGTCGCCCGCCGTTCGAAACGTGTCACCGAAAATCGGTTTTTTCCGGGTCCTAATAGGGCCCGATTTGCCCGGGCGATCCGGTCCGATACCTAATTAAAAGCGGATCAAAGAGATTCCGAATTTACGCCCGCTTAAACAACGCGTCGTTTAATTTCCGAGGAAATTGAATAGTTGGAGATTTATCGCATCCCGACGATTACCTACATCCACGACACTATGATTTTGATTTATGTCGGTAATTTTTTCGTGAGTCTCAGCCGGGCCATAAATTCGGGGCTGGGTGGAGGTACTACAGATATAACCGGCGAAATAATTAATTTTCAGACGCCAGAGGTGATGACCCGGGCTCGGGTAGGCTACCGACCCCAACAAACGAATTCATTAAAAGCGCGAATGTGCCCCGGATTTCGTTTTTTTTTCGCCCTCCGTCTAATTAATCAATTAATTAATCGATTCAGATTTATGTAGTCAATTAAAACTAATTAGAATCGTATCGCCTGGTAGGTATAACGTTTGAAATTCTTTCATAATTAGCGAGTCGATCGTTTCTTAAAAGAGTCGCGCCGAAATCCATCAGCGGTCGTCATTTTCGCCCGGGCCTCTCTTTCAATTAATTAAACCTCGGGAAATTTATCGTCCCGTTAATAGATTTTACAGTTAAATTAAATTGTGGGTGGTATTACGTACGTGTAGGGCGATCGAGTGAAAAATTCATAAACAACAATTCAAGACGTTTAATTATTCCGGTAATGATGATCCGTTGTGGGTGTTTCCACCTCTATAAAACACGGAGTGGTGCTCGCTTGAATTATGCAAATCCGTACGCCACTTTGGCCACAAATTAGCAGTTTTGACGTTTTAATTGTTATATTTTAATGTGATCTCGGTATGGCGTGACGGGCGCACCGTCTTCCCGGCCGAATTAATGCATTTAACTGGACCGTTTTACATTTATACGTGATCGGCTCTCGCGGGGCAAATAATTCGACGCTGGCAGCCGCATCGAGCATGATGAAAGACGTCGAACGCGGTGTGCGACCGCGATGAAGACGAAAGGCGCGGATCCAGAAATTCCCAAATAAAAAACCGCACGTATTTCTGCGACTTGTAACTTTCGGCCGATAATTTGTTAATTCGCCGTGGGTATGCGACTCCCATGCGTTCACATGCACCGGGTCGCATATACAGGGTGGATCCGACTGAAAATACGTAATTCGGCTGGGGATTTTCAGGGGCTCGCGATTCGGTCGAAAATGTCGCGAGCCACTCTGTATGGAGTACGAGGAGTCCGTATGGGACGGTAAAGAGAAGAGCGCCTCCGACATAACTGTATACACCCGACTAATGGCCAAGATATGCAAATTAAACGTACATAATTATGCAAGCCGTCAATATACGCGATCCTAACCGATAAACACGTTCGACTGGTCACAATTCCACAAATAATTTGTCACTAACTCTGCGCGCTTATCGGATAACAGCCGAACCGACGTCCGCCTACCGAAATCGCCGAAAGTATTAAATCCGCAATAATAATCGAGATAAAAATTCTATTTTGAGCGTTCGATATACCGCAATTCTCCCGGAAACTCAGACTTCTTAATCGGCCTCGGTTCGGTTGCACATAAAAATTAATTACCGCAACAATGTAAGTAACTATAACCATAAGTACATAATTTGAAAGGCGCGCACGAAATTGTGCAAGTAATATCGGCTTAATTAATTAAATGCCTATACATATATCTCGAACGGGGTATTAGAGTTCCCATTATGTACCTGTCGCCTTTATAAGAATCCATAACTCAAGGTGACCGCGTTATATGCATACACACGTATATTATAAAATAAGTGAGATTGAAATGTATCGGTTATCGAGACACGGTATTCGCATTATTACGAAAAAGAAATAAAGCGGCGGAGAAATCTGAAAACACGCGAGTTCTTTTATTATGCCGAATTCATCACCCACTTCTTTTATGTGTTCTCCGGAGATTCTGGTAGCCGCACACATCACGGCCGAGAGAGGTAGCTCGTCGACTCCGTGTCCACTTTGCATTTTGATAAGATACGCACGTCCATAAAAATGGGCGCCCATTTTACAGGCCAGACATCCACCGTAATAATAATATAAAAGGACACGACCGTATTACGGATGCACCACACGGAATTAGTTTGTTTATGCACCACTTTAATCCGAAATGAAATAGTATGAAGAAACTATTACGAATTCTACTGGCGACCGTCACCGACCAGACAGGGAATTTTAATTAAAATATTCTCATAGGTAGGTTATAAAGTTGACTCGAATCAGAAAATTCGAACGCGTCATCGTATTATTACGTTAATTAATAATTAATATAGAGCGATGCACGATCGAGTGTACGTACGGGAAGCTTAATGCTCTTCTTGTAAACAAATATTGGATTACGCTCTCGTAAAGGTACCTAAGTAATACGAATTTGGCTGGTAGGTATTTGGATTGTCAATTATAATACACGAGAGCTCACTTTACTCCTTGTACGGGAAATAAGGGCGTCCTCAATTTGTTGTTATTATTATAATAATCCTGAAAGCTCCGGGACTTTGAAAGCTTCATCATGGTGATTCCGGTCCCAAACGAGGTAAATATAAAAGCTCTCTCCGGTGATGCAGGCATAATGGTGGTGATCTCCGAGGGGCGAGAAGTGGTTGTTTGGCTTCGTGGTCGAATCCCTCGCAATGTGGGCAATGGCCGCCGCCGACCATGATGCCCTGCCGTTCTCGGGCCCTTCGGGGGTGGCCGTCGTGCCCTTCGACCCCTCCGCCGGATTCTTGGGGCAGGCACGGGACCGACGGCGAACAGGAGGACAACACGGCCGAAGAGACGAGCGAACGGCGCGCACAGGCCGCGGCTCTTCCCTCTCCCGCTGAAAGCGCAGCGCCGGATTTTCAGCGCGCTCCGAGTTTCAGTTCAGTTCAGTTCAGGCATCGGGGCGGAGATGGTCGCATGAAAACCAGTCGCGCCGGGTTCTCTCCCCCTTTTTAATCACACCCGAGGAATTCGTGCCCCGTTTGTGTTTTTTTATTATATTTTCGAGTGGTTTTTAATTCGCGAACGTCGTGTTATTGAGTGAATGTGCCCGATTCGGTGCGACGGATTATTTTTTCCGCGAGTGGAGTGCCTGTTTATTCCGAATTTGGTTATTTGAGAAACGGACGGAAATGGCGCTATTTTGGCGATCCTTCGTCTCCCTAGCCACGATCACGTCGGGCATGGCGATTTTTATTGGCGGGGAGCAGGATGTAGGAAGTCCCCTAAGGGTAGCACAATGCAGGGCTACTTGTCTTGAAAGGGTAAGCCATATTTGTATCTCGCCCCTTCGAACGCCGGTAATTAGTAGGCGGGTAGCGGGGAAAAAAGGGCCGAATTCGAGACAAAAGGTTCGAATTTTCGTGTGTAATAAAGTGCACCTGCCGTACGGACGATATGATTCAGCAACATTGATAGGCGCAGTCACGAACTGCACAAAGATCCCGAGACGACTCTTCTCCTCCAGTCTCCGTGGGCGATCGGAGATAAAGAGTCGGAGGAAAAAGTCCGGACTGATAGCGGGGCCGGCGCGAAACGCGCAAAGGTTGCGCTCCGGGTGTCGAAGGGTTAAGACACGACTTTTTCGGCCCGAAATCGGCGAGCGAGCCGGATAATAATGCGGCGTGCAATAATTTTTGCATCATTTGCATCACAATGCGCGTGCCATGCAACAATCACATAAATTATACGTAGCGAGCGCGATTACGTCCCGGTTGAAATGCGATATATTTCCAGATTTCTGCTCCGAAATGCTCGATTATCGTCACCATCACCGAGTCGGTGCATTTTCCACGTGAAATTGACCCCGTGCGCCTACAATCATAATCGACATGATAAATTGCTCATTCGGACGAATACGTTATGGACGCGTCTCGATCTTATCTCCTGTAGAGTCGAGCGTGCGTAAAGGCCCCTTTATGGTACGGTATAGATAATGTGTGTGTGCGATGGAAAGTTATTAATTTTTTCACTACGCCCGGCGATCTCTTCTATTAGGTATGGAGGAATCTCGGAGCGTATTTTGGATGTGAGTTTTTCTCGCGGGTAATATAAAATTGGTTACAGTTTTTGTTGTGTAGTTCCGTCGAAATTGACTTAATCGGTGGGTTCCTAATCGGTTCGCCTCGAGCAAATTGAGCCGACAGCAATTTGGACGGACAGACGCGGTCCATCAGGTAAAAGTTTCCAGTAACGTTCATTAGAGAGTCGCTCGGACCTCTAACAACAACAACCTGCACCGGCGTATATAAGGTCGGAGGATTCTTCTACCTTGCGCCTTACCTGCGTTATAATAGTTTGGAAATTTCTGCAGTGTGCGAGGTTTAGGTGCATAAAACGGCGTCAAAAACAAAATATTTCCATTAGTTTGGTCGGTAATACGGCGAGTGCGTGCCGGCAAAGTACGTTTGATTGATCTTTGTATTCCGTGCACAACACGGCACAGAGAAATGCATATACGCATAAGAAGGGGGAAACTCGAGGGGATTTAAATTTGAATATATATTGACGATGACTAGACCGTTTTCCATTAGTGGTTGAATGCGTCGGCTTGTTGGTGTATATTTAAAATATTTCGTCCACGCCTCTGTCCTCTACATTGGTTATGCCCCTCTGACTTGCTCTTTCCAGAGACCGATAATTGTTTTTGTTGTGTTCGGACGTTATGCCGTTTTAGGACATGACTAGCCATTTACTTCCTTTCTCGCTTCACATAGGTAGACCTCTGGATGATATTACGGATCGGCGCATACCTACAATTTTAAATTCTCCCAAAACGACCAGGAAACGTTAGGCAAACACGCGATATATTCCTGAACCTGTCAAATTAGCACCCGATTGATTCATAAAAGGGTCCGGATATTTTTTAAAATCAATCGTCCGCGGATTTAATTGAGACAAATCTATGATATTACTCTCTCAACGGCACCCGAACGTGTCAGATTCGCAAAATTGATCGGCAGAAATTCGAGATAATCGGCGCGGATCAAAAAACCGGCAATTTTATAGACCTTAACCCGTCAATTAAATTACCATATTTCTATCAGTGCGAATTTTCGCAATATAATCACAACCTCTAGCTCTCGTTTATACGGCTCGTGAGGGCAAAAAGAGGAGCCAAGTGCATCTCGTTCAGGTAGACGCGGCCAAAACCCAAGATCAGGGTCACCCAGATTAGAAAACAAAAAGAGTGCGTCTCTCCTTCATCATCATCATCATCATCAACAACATAGAGAGTGAAGATTTTATCTGCTCGACTCCGTGATTGAAATACTACCATGTGCTCGGTGCTCTCGGGCTTTCGTCCGTATACGAAGAGGTCCGATGCGAATTTCCATCAGGCGAAATCGGGCCAAAAGCAGGGTGCATCATTATTGAGACATCCCGTTGACTAATCTGCACGGTCCCATCTCGAGACCTCGAAAGAATTCGAATCAGATTTTGTTTGCGGAGAGGTTACGTTAATTAGCCAAAGTCTCGAGGCCCGAAACCGAACCGGCAGACCAATCGGCCGATCGTCAAAAATTTGTATTAATTACTCATCGGCATGGGCACCGAAGAGACGTACACTTTTTATTTATTGATTGACAGCTAATTTCTGTATGGAAATGAAGCCGTTTGATGACGACATAATAATATGCGTGTGCAGTCTCCGAATTCCACACGGAATTTCTGTATAATATTAATTCGTAAAAGGGCCGCGGCCGTATCGATTCGGCCGTTACGACACTGGATACGGGATGTTTGACCCCCAGTTAAATGTGCCTAATTCAACGAGATTAGCATAGTCTAATGGGGGATGCTCCGGGTCTTACGGGAATTGGATTGTGCCCCGGCTTACCCAATATAACCGAACCGCCGTGCCATCGGGCATGGTGATATGCGAAAATGTTTTGTTGTGCGTTTTCTTTCGGTAGTAGAAGTCTGAGGACCTGTCTTCTCGTCGTAAAATAAACAAGCGTCTTTTTAAAGGCGCGCTCCGTACTTTTATTAATAATTTCCAGCGGTGTATAATACACGAATCCGGGGTAGCCGAGTTGGAATTCAATATCTTAATAATAATCCAGAGTCTTCTCTCTCTTACTCTCCCTGTGTCATTCTGTTGGTATAATCTCAACGAATTTATTGAGTTTTGAAATTTAAATAACTGGTCGGATTTTTATTATTATACTTGGGTAGTTGGAAAATACTGATTTAATACAGCTGTAAACCAGAATTACTGCAAAAAGGCCACATAAGATATGGTCATTTTATGAAAATGTCTATCGAGTGGTATGAAATTATTATTACCTAGAGGTAGCTCGCTCTCATTAAAAATTGATATACGTTTTAGTTAAGGTTGATGTGGCTCGGTAACTAGAAAAAAACTGATATGACCATTTCATTAATTAAACATTTGTCTTAGAATTATAATTTAAAATCAACCAGACAAGTATGAACTTTTACTTTTTTTCTACTTCTACTCACTTATTTATTTATACTTCTCTTGCGAAGGATAAAAATCGAGCAAACTAGTTACCGGTTGAACTCATAGATGTATAACTAACTACCTGGTCGAGGCGAAGTGAAAACCATGTTAGGTTCTGTATTTATTAACAATATCTAGAAGCGCATGTGATGAGAGAGTCGGCTCGAAAGGTTTCAATTCGTATGCTAATCGACCGACTTCCACAACAGAAATATAACTAAAAGTAGGAGAGCTTTTACGTTACATTTATTTATCGAGCTTGCAGACTCGAACGCGATGTTTATCTCACCATTCCTTCATCTCGATTTTTACAAAAATAATAAATAAATGGAGAGAGGGCGCGCGCTGAAATCCGTTTCTAGAAAGGAGCCGCCTCCATCATCATCATCATCAAGAGGGGAATTCACAATGAATCCGAAATTAATTTACTAGAAGACTTGAACAATTTAAGTGCTGCCAACTTGCCATGTATTTACACAACACAAGCGAAAATAATCTCATGAAGTAAACTACGTTTGCGATTTAAACAGAAATCCTTTCCGTGAGTCTTCAGCAGTCTCTCGTTCAAATTCGGGTGTGTATAGGCCAGTCTACCTTTGCTAAAATTCAATTCGAAATGAGTGTGTGTGCACGTGGAGACGGAGAAGAGAGAGAGGAAACGGATTGTAAAATATTATCTTTGTACGCTCGCTTTTGGATCTTGCTTCGCTTTATTAACTTTGACTGAAGCGGACTGCAATTACAGTTTTATACGTGTCACACAATATGCGCGTATCTGTTCGTTTCCGCTCCCACTTTATTATTTTTCGCAAATAACGATGAATTATCATATCGAAGTAAAGCGAGAGTTATGCGCGAGCAAAAGAGGCGACTAAAGACGCTCACTTGAGGCGTACGAAATTATGCGGTTGCAACGTGAAATTTGCATGCGGAATTCGCGACGTACCTAAAACGTGTATAGGCCCTAAAACGTGTATTACGCCCGTGTGATTATACGAATTTCCGAGTGATGGCGTAAACGGCACGGAATTAATGAACACGAATGCGAGCGAGTAAGACAGATTCGCGGCGATTTTTTCTTCGCATTGCACTCGGTTGCGTCGATGCAGGTCGAGTTTTCTTGCGGTCTCGAGACCTCAAGTTCAAGCTACGGGTTCAAACTGATGATGATGATGATGATGATGGGGAAGACGTTATATTTCGTCCTCTACCGTCATCGTCATCACCGGGCGTCCTGAATAATTATCTCAATTAAGCGAAACTTTACCGCAAACAACTCGTCACGTCTGCGACTCTCGCGCACAAACCCCCCCAGTCTCCTTCGTAAAGTTAGCCGGATTAAGGAGACTCGCAGGAACTAATTTTCGGAAAAAAATCCGAGGCCGTAAAGTATTAACGCAACGATAATGCATACGTTTATGGTGGAGGCCACGTATACGGTAAGTACGGTAGTTATAATTTCCATGGAAATTATTAAGGAACAGTATAAATTTATGTAGTTGCGACGTTTACGGTCGGCTGTAAACAATACGTACATTGTGGAACGAGTACTGTTTTAGTATGGGCGTGTTACGATTTTTAACGCCGTTTTTTATTTTACCCTCGAAAATATTCGGAAATTACGATGACGATTGAATTTTTAACGGAACGTGCGTGGCCTACCTGAACATGGATAAATCGCATTTACTATTATACCGGGTGTTCAATTCTAAAGTGGCGGTTGTCGTGGGACACTCTGTATGGTATAGTGAATATACGAGGAAGAAATAAATTGATGTTGAAGGACTGCAGATAAGGATCGGGTGCATTCAGTAGGAGAGCATTGTCGTGAGAGATTGGGCCGACAAGTCCGAATGGGATGCCACCGCGGATTCTTTATTGAAAACGTCTCGACGACAATGATTTAGGACTACAACTCGTCCAACATCACAAAAATTTGTTGCCCGTTTCGAGCCGATCGCAGCGTCGAGCTTTTTCTATTAGCGCGCACCGGGCCGCTTATAATCATAATAATAACACAATTCGCCTTGAGATAATACGACCGTATAAAAACTAAATTGCTAAATTACTAAGCAACATTTTCCCGGAGCCTCGTCCCGATGCGGCGGTATAATTCGATTACGTCCGAGTCTAATTACCGCCTAATTGGGCCGCGGCGATTTCGGTGATTTTCGCGAATTTCGTCGCGATCGTTACCGGCCGAAATCATGGGCCGACCACCCGCTTAGGCCGCCGAATTGCGCACTAACTGCGCCGGACCATCAGCCGAATACCGGCGAATTCCCGGACCATGTGTGGTCCGTCGCACGCACCGGCCTCATTAACCTCTTCTTGTCCTTCGCACCGTGTCCACCGGGAACCCCATCAATCGCACACAGACCCTTGTTGTTCTTCTCGTTCTTCTTCTTCTTCTTCTTGTACGCCAGGACCTTCGACTTGGTCCGTGACTTTCAGGAGGCGTATCGCACTCGCGCAAAATCCCACGAGTCATCCTCGACGATCCTCCAATCCAATATCGAAAAACTGGACCGGCCCCATTATTACCGGCACTAATCCGACACCTACGTAGCAGATCCGAAGAAATTTCCAAACTCCCATTGTGAAAACGCGCCCATATACCTGCGTTCCCTTTATAGCACGTATCGGATTAAAGCCACCCTTATCTTCCATAGTAGGGGGAGATTATACGTCGAGTTTCTCGGGACACTCCGGTGGAGGCTTTCCAATCCGACCTAAGGAGATTTGCCCGGAATCAATTTATAAAACGAGATCGCGCCACTTTCCCGAGTGCGATCTTGATCGCCAGAAACGCGACCATCACAGTTTAGTTTTATGAAAAAATCCGAGTCGAAAAGGCGTCCATCATATTCAGTGCGGCGCGTGTTTTCTCGTTATTGTGATCACGAGAATGGAGCGTATGACGTGCGCGCTCGAGTTGTGGAGGTTCCGAGCGATGGTGATGGCAGATAGCGCCCGCTTAAGAAGAGTGCCGTCCTTCGCCCATGATGGGCACAAAAAGGTCCAAGGAGAGACGGCGGCTGACGGGCGGCCTCTGCATTGTACCGCGCCCGACCCGAATCATTTAAACCAACAGAGAGCCGAATACATCATAAATCTAATTAACCCCGCGAACAAAATAACCTGTCAGATCGCCGTATACATAATGAATAATACTCATCACCGCGAGGTACCGGGCATGGGCCAAGAGAAACACCTGGGCTTAAACTTAAAACAAACCGTTTTCCTCGCACGAATCAATCAAACTTACTTTTATTGGTTTAAGCGGGATGGGATCTTGGCGGGGCGCCTTTTGGGTTTTCGGTTAAGTAAGCGGAATAGGCCACCCCTTGAGGGGTTTGTTAATAAACATCCAGTGCCATCGGTATTAATATTCTTGTGTCCGATTTACATTGAATGCCGTACGTCTTCTGGGAAGGGCATACACGGGCGGGCGAAAATTCGCGAAACATAAATCCGGCGAGGTCGCGACTCTAAATAAACTGTATTTTATTGGGGGTCTTCATGAATATGAATCCGGGCGAGCGCCGGGCCGACACGCCGATTGAAATTTTATTTGGCCGGCCGAAATAACACGCGGAGCGGCTCGCAACAGGGCCTTTGTCCTCTGAAACAATGGCGCCGAAAAATCACCAAAATTCCCACCGGTTTTCGCCCCTTTACCGGAGTTTCCCGCTCCGGGCGCCTCGCGTACTCGGCACCGGAGCAATTGCACTTGACCTACGTGTTGTCTCATCATTAGCGGTTCACTGCGAGCATTAAGAAATGAGCGAAATTAACCTCCTGCCCCGCACACGAGTAGCGGCCGACCATTATCTCCGCTCAATATTCGTTCGCGTTCATCGGCACACGTATGGGCTTATCGTGTCGTTAACTCTAACGATCTCCTTTTCCGAGTCATTTGCGCCGAGTCTTTGTCGCGGGTCGGCTAAATACTCATCGCGCGGGCATTACGGGCCTCGCTCTCCTAATGCGTTTTATGTGTCGCGCTTATGCACATATTCGCCCCGAAAGGACCCGTACCTGTCGCCACCGTCCCCGGACTAATTTACGGTCCGGATCTGTCTCCGATTATAAAAGCGCTGCCTACTCCGGGTTTGTGACGTGTTCGATTTCGGCCGCCTTCCCTTAACGTTAACGTCCGTGAGATAGTCCCGACTTTTTTATTATACCACACGCGACTAATGAACGAGCTGTCGGTTCTTTATCTGACTGGGTGCAGATAGCGGCCTTATCGTCGCGTCTCGAGTCTCTCTTTCTCCTCGCATCGAGATGGGTTTTCGTTATAAGAACGCCAACTGGTAGGAGCGACGTTGACGCCAGTTTAATTTTCTGGTGTCGCGGAAGGGACGGAATCGCGACTCTTTATTGGTTTACTGCGTCGTCCGGAAAAAGGAACTTTCGGGCGCCTTGAAGTCGTCACCATAATCCGGCGGCTGTAAAATATGGAATAATAGTCTCGTGGATGTGTGTATTAATTGTCACGGTGGATCAATTTTGGTTGTGTATGAAAGTTTGATATTTCATACCCGAAGTTATAAGGCATAAACGTTGTGTTTTTGTCGTGTGGTTGTTTCTTTTTTATGGAAATCGCATTATTCCGCGTCTCGAGATCCATTACGATGGCGTGTTTGTTTTTTCCGAGCGAAATCTGCATCGAGTTGAACTCGCCGAGGCCGGACCGTTACACCATCGCAGAAGGAGAAGGAGAAAGAGAAGAGCGGAGAGCTTGGAGACTTTTTGCCCGTCTGTGTGTTGGCGATTCGACAATGCCCTCGATGTGTTGCGTTGTTTGTTCGCCCGGGAGTCGGACGTACATATAAATCGTGACCTCGCCGCTTCTTCCTCGACTTTCTTCGATCCCGCCCGATGAAGAAAAAAACCGTCCCTTCGAAAGCTCTCGCCCTATTAGTTGAATTTCGGTCGTGCGCCCTTTAACTCCTCTCGGCGTCATAATGTTTGCGTGCGCGCCCGGAGAGGCGAAGAGCGAAGCCGCAAACAAACGGATCCGTCGGCGAGTCGAACAAAGCGCTCTCTCGAATTCTCGTTAGTCAAGTCTTAAGTTAAACAATTGTGACGTCCCAGGTATATACGTTATACACCCGTTGATTGGATTTATATTGCTCCATCCGATTTAATGCGTCACTCGCCTCTCTCGCGGTGTACCCGGAGCCGTTCGGCGCTTAATTTGCACGTTAAGAATGTCGCCGGCACAATCGCTGCCGTAATTACCGGCGATACTCCTCTTTGCGTGATGCCTTCAATAAAATAATTACTCCCGGTGAACCCGACTTCGCTACACTCTACAACGCGATTCAGTCTCGCGGAAATTTATACTGTATTTCTTATTCAGACGTTTCCAACCCTCTTTTCTATGAGTCTAGTCGTTTATCGAGTTTAGCCCGAAAATATCATCAATCAGGCGAAATTCGGCGGTTGTTTGTTTGTCGGTGCATTCACCGGGGGGCCTGGGGTAGAATGCGAATGCAGATCTCCCTTTGAGGGCGTCTTTGTGCGGGGGTAACTGACCGTGCCAACGTAATTCGGTTTAACGTAGTGACTCACCCCCTCCTTAGTCCGTACCTTGTACCTCACGTAATAGGTAACGATTTTGGCCCCGCTCCAGTTCAATAACGATAATATTTCGGACCATGTGGGACCGGTTTAAGGGCGGCAGTAAACAATCTCTGCATCGCAAACGATCGAGACTCGGTACATGGATACGGTGGCGTCGCGACGCTTTCCGCCCCCGATATGGCGGTGGTGGAGTGTTTGCATTCGGGGGGCGCGACGCCGGAAACGGGGGGCGGCGTAGCCATGGATACGCGATCTTTCGGACAGGTTCTTTATATTCCGGGTGCATCGCGATATGGGGCCCTCTCGCGTGTAGGTAGAGGGGGGCGAAAAAGAGTTGTCCTCTCTTTAGTTTTTATTTTTGTGTAAACGGGAAGAATGGCACATTGATCTCGCGCCGACGAAACCGGCGAACATGTGTTCGTGCCTTTGTGTGACCTGAAATATGGCGCGCGCGTCGGTATAATTCCCATTAAATGTTAATGATACAAAGGAATGTCACACAATTTAATGTAAACACGAGCGGTACCAAAGTTTGTGTTGAAATTCGACAGCAAAAGTACCACTCCGGATGGCTTTATGTGTGCGGCGTGTCGCCACCGGACTCGGCCTTAATCTAAATTCCTTTAAATGAGAGAGAATCGCATTGTCTCTCCCGCTGAATAATGCCCGTCGGGTTCTGCGCGGATATAAATACTCGTTTTATAATGTAGGTGCTTGGCGAAAAATCCATCAATTTAATTAATGGAGGTTGCTCTGATGCTGATGGTACGGAACGGTAATGTTTCGGAAACATCAGAGGCGTGCGAATCGTAAACATTTATACAACAAAATCTCGCTTATACACAATTCCGTTTAATGTCCGCCTATTCAAAGGCGAAATGATGCGCCTTTATCCCAACAATTGCACCGAAAACCCATTGTGCTAAACGAGTCCACTCTCATCCCCACAGAAATCCACACTAGCGAGAGAGGACCCGGAGAATGTAACAGATACCGATATAAATATTTTAGGCCGCGGCCTCTAATAAAAACCGAACAAATTCCGGGCTTTTTTCGGTATACGGACGACGCCGAACAACCGTCTCCCGTTCTCTCTCCTCTTTTTGTGTCGGCATAAAAATCTAAATATTATTTCGATATCACTGGTTGAGTGGATGTTCCGGGCGGTCCGGCCCGGATTTATAAAGGCCAGTCAGCGTTCTACCCTCTAGTAATAAATCCTCCAACTCCTAGAATCGACTCTCTCACTCGCATCCATATTAATCCATACAGAGTGACCCGCTGACACGGGAAATTAGATTTCAACATTTTTTCAAGTACTTTCTAGCTGAAAATGATAACAGTTTCGCCAGCAAGGCTCCTTCAAACCAAAAGCTCTCATTTCGACAAAGATATGACAGATTTGGGTTGTGAATTTTGCAGAGGGAAAATGGTGTTTGACACCCTGTATGAGGGTCGGCGGTGTCCTGGAAAGCAATCCGAACAGAATATTAAATAAAGTCTGGAGCGGATTTCAAACGTGCGAGTTGACCTCCGACATCGCGCCCAGATATGAGTCCCGGTCCCGTTCATGCGGAGAGATGTACGAATATAAAGTAAACTCATTACCGATTCAAATATTATGCAGCCTGTTTGTTTAATGTAGCGCACTAACGCTCTCGTACTAGTTTTAACTATTTATATACGGCAGGGAGACACATAAGAGAGTTCGGGTTAAATAACTGGAGTTTCGAGCGACATCCAGCTTAGCGGTCGGAGTTTCGTTTTCCGTTCGGCCGCATATTTATTTTGCCGAAATTACCGCGCGCACACCACGCGGGGGCTCGATATCAAAACCCCACATATAGATATACGGCGATGTGTACAAAGGGCTTTATACATCAAAGGGCGCAAATTATTTAACGAATTTAGCGCGGATATATGTATGCATTAGCACGTTATAACGTACATGTCCGCACCAAATGCGGGTTAACTATGGGAAATCATCAAAGGGCCAACGCGACAGATGCGAATTATCCTTTGTGTCCCACAGCGCGGCCAGATTCTGCAGCCTCGAGCCGCATATCCTACGCCATCCACCCTCTTGGCTCGTGTTTACGTATTATCGAGCCGTCCTGTATTATCCGCAATATTTGGGGTACATTATACCAGATTTCCCACACACGCCGCTCGCCCCCTCCAAGGGGTTGGAAAAAGTGGCGTGTTCGCGTGGATCATAACCAGATATCGGAGTTTAATAAAACATCTTTACAACACGCATCCGGTCAGATGGCGGAATGGACGGTACGTATAGTTTGCCGGGTCGGCCCCATTAAAAACGCATTTGATGACGGAATTTCTCGTCCCGCATTTAGCGTCCATATTTCTCGATACACATGCATAATGGCCGTCGGGATAGTTTGGGCGTGTAAAACGTCGCCCTAATGAATTCCGCGACCAGCTGTGAAGCATTTTTATACATGACGCGTTTCGCCGCATAAATTTCGCGCGCCCCGACCCGTTGCAATATGTAACATACCCACACGATCCTCCGTCCTTATTATAAATAGTTCAGACGAATGTCCCTCCTCGGACCTTCTTTCTCGTCCTTTTCATTCTTTCGAATAAGACGAGGCATGCCGACTGCGACTCGTGAGGATCCATCACGGGCGCATAATCGCCGAAATCGTCGCCCTTTCGCCAGAGGGAAAAATGGCGATTTCGCGTCGCCGAGTCGGGCTATTCAAATGAGGAAATAAATTATTCAATTACGCGTCCCCGCGATGTATCAGCGCATTCCGGCCGCTTTATACTGCAGCACAATCATCCGTTTATAAACAATGACCTCCCATCGGCCCGTGCATGGATGAAGACTGCCGTTCCCATCCGGACGGATTTTGCGCCGTTTTATTTATAAGTCGAAATCTTGGCTCTCGAGGCGCCTTTGATTTATTATCGGCACACCGTCATCGCTTCTTTTCGAAATTTTTAGGATTGACGCAGTTTGGTGGACAGATGGGAGTCGGAAACGTGATCCAGATTTTTCCGGCGACATCGCCGTGTAATTATCATGCGCCGCCGAGGCGAAAAACAATTAAAACCTCTTCTCACGACAACAATGACATGACGCCACGGTATCTCCGCCCGCGATGACGATAATGACGGTCCCGATCGCGTCTTGAGGAAAGGATCGTGACTTTTGGACCGGGGACGGGAAATTGGGGCGCCAACCGGCCGTAAAAGCGCCGTTTACGACGTACACACAACCCCCCAATTTTTTTACGCCCGAATTTTATACTTTCGACGGGGAACGAGCCGGGTATGAAAAATCGGGTTACATCAATCTGCCTGTATTGTCGACGGAGATAAGAGACGACATGAAACGTTCAACCACGTACTTTTCGAGAAAAGGGCCTCCATCATAATACCCTTTGATACCACACGTTTGATGACCCGAAAAATCTCACCGCATTGAAGTCGAACGGTGTGCGAAGGATTATCTCTCGGGTTTTATCTTGTTTTACTTAGTGGAAAGGGTCATCGCCTATACCGCGCTCTAAATAAACACTAAATCGTATCTTATCATCGTTGACATAATTCTTGCGTTTGTGGTATTTCGTTATATTTTAATGCTAGCTAAGGCAATGTTTATGACGGGTTATGATTATGACAAACAAACCTACTTAAGGATAATTTGTACGGCCTTTATGTATGGGGGAGCCTGTTGCATAAATGCGCGTCGTCTGATGGACATTTTAATGCCGGAGGCTGGAACTCAAGACTACAAAATTATCTCTTGGAATTGCTGAATAATGCGTCAACTCGATATAATTTACGCTGATGGAGATTTATGATCCCTCCATACCTATAGGTATATTTAGGTGCATAAGTGATACGGAAGAGGGTCGTGTTATAATCACCGGGATCAAGAAGCTTTTGCCAAAAGTGATTTCCGTCTAGATTCCAGATATCATTCGATACGATAGGTATTTTATTTACGTAAGACATAAGAGAACGAGTTGTTTCGGTGGATGGTGTGATGTTTAAAGCGAATCGTGGTCTTTAGTCGAAATTCCGGTAAAGTGAAATGCGTTTCGGCTTTTTATCGGGAGGGAAACACGCATGATGGAGATTTTTCGGATACCTTCAGGTGGAACTATTCGGGTTTGAATACGTGGAGGTCGGTGTTTGTTCGGTATTATACGTTCCGTGTTAGGCAAGCAAAACAATCCTCCGGTTCCGTACCAAAGCTCGATGTAAGCTGGCTTAGCGCAGAGGCGGACGACGCCGAGATTCCGAATTCTGGCTGTAATCACGATTTCTCTTCCATTTAGATCGGTATCTGGATAATCCCGGCCGCCATCCGATCACACACAACACGCGTCTAATTACACGGCAAAACGCAATAAAATATTCACAATTACGTGTATTTCGAGACGGCTTGATTCCGGAGCGGATGGGGTCGCGGAGACAAAGCCAATTTAAGTTTCAGTACGGCGCTCAACACAACGGAACCCAATTTTAGTTTTCATACGTGGTCTTTTGAAATTCTGCGGAGAGTGCCGGCCCGGAGGCGGGCATTGTGTCGGTGGCAGCGGATTTTACGAAACCCGGCTTATTGAAATGCAAATTTTAATAAAGTTTTTAATCTCGACGTCTATTTACACTCGAATACCGGACTAATATCGCTTTCTTTTGCAGTTCTCGAACGACGGACCGAACGGCGAATCGATGTGCTTACAAGGACCCGACTGTTTTATGGTGAGTTTTTGTACATTTTCGGATTAACCCTTCGGGGGACGAGAACCTAATTTTCGCCTCCGTTGAGCCCGGTAATGATTTTTCTCCCCGCTCGACGCTTCTGTACACATTTATACATAAAACTGTGCGCCGAATAATCGATTTTTGCGAAATTGCAATCGTTGAGAATTTCAGAAGACCGGTATTATTATCGAGTGTGTGTGTGGCGATACTTACGTATGGGGTATCGATTCGATCTTTCGCAGTAGCGCCGGGGAACCGCTTAAGTAACACTGTAATTGTGCCTGCACCTTATAATTTCATTTGCTGGAGGATAAGTCCATTTAACACCATCTGTTTTCGATAAAACGCTATCGGCTTTTCTCGGATATTTCATTATTGCCCCGGTCGGAGGCGCCATTGTCTACCCCGCTCCACAACAAACCGACACTCATTTAGTCTTATTTTGCGCCAAACTTGTTCGAGCAGTGACAAATTGCACTCAAATCCCAGAAACTTGATCAAGTTACACGAGACCAACTTCCATCCGATAAGTAAATGGGCCCCCGTAATTCGACTTTATTACGATGACGGAACGGCGGAATCGGCGCTTTTTTATGCGTGTGCGCCGGATGGAAAGTCTTTGTCCGAATTTCAACCGGGTTTGAAATATGACTTTCATATAAAAAGGTGTATTTCCGGTGCACGGACTATTAGTGTCACATGCAGTACCGGGGCGGGGATTTGTATCGAAATCGCGCTCTCTTCACCCCACGATATACGAAGCGGCGAATTATCAATTTTAACGATCCGGATTTTCGGTATACGGCCCTTGAAACCGCGAATTGATTGTGTTTGATCTCGTTTTCCGAGGGACGGTCCATGGCGGCGATTAATTGCACCGCGGAGGGTCACGAGCCCCATTACGGCCCTGTTATCATCATCGGTGGCCGCCTCGCGGAATTGAAATTCCCTCGTACACGCGGATTATTACTGTGTACGTCCCTGGAAACCGCGGATCGAATTCGTGCTCATGATTTCGCCGGCTCACTTAATGGCATTTTTAGGTCACGTAGGCATAACCCACCCCGGCCCATCAGACTCGGGCCGACATCGCACCGCCGGTGTGCACCTGATTTATCACTCAATTTCAACAACGCAAAACGAAATAATGCGCGAGAGAGACGGAAACGGAGCGAATCGGGGCATCAGATGCGCCCGTATAAACTCGACGAGACGATAAATTCCGGTTCGGGATTTTTTTATGTATAAAAGCTGTCGAAAAAGTTTCGATATAAAAATATCTAACAAGACACATTGCCCCGTATCGAAAATACGCACGTATTGCGTCGTAAATCACCCCCCGTAACGATTTTTACGATACGGTGTTTGTCGTATTTGAAACAATGGTCAATTTGGAGCGTAATTTTCGAATGCGTCCTGCTTTGACCGCTCGTAAATATGACAAATTTTTAGTGGAGTCACGTATAAACGACTCCAATAACGCGAAGCGACATATTTATGGACACCACCCTTACAACGTCCTTTTTCCTATACACACAGCAAATGGTAGTATATTCTCGAAAAACGTCAAGATTCCCCGTAGTAAAAATCAAGCTGAGCATTCGGAAATATTAGAAAAGTGGAGATTTATTGTGCATTTTGTGTGATTTTTATTGCGGATTTAACTGCTATCCGTTACTTTGTGCCGCCGGGGCCTCTTTTTATTCTTCTGGTCGGTATAATAATGCGAGATGTTTGCAAATTCCTGGCGAAAAAGAGCGGCGGTGTGGCGAATTCGACCTCCATAAATCGCCGAACCCTCGTAAAAGTCGTGGCCACCGTCTCCCATAAATCCGAGAAACGCAAGGGTTAAAGGAGAGGCCCGGAACGGACGGTAATGATTGACAGCGAACGATGTGCATCTCCGGGGCCATAAATAAATCTGGGAGTTTCGGTGACAAATGCGCATAATAGAAACGTCTAAATACCCTCTCGTGACGGAACGGGCCTTATTGAGAATTGGAGAGCCGATCTCCGATTTCGACCGGTCCGGGCCGACTCGCATGATGGAGCCGATAGCACTCCGAAAAGGTCCGGAGAAGAGGGCCGCCGGTTTATTATGAGATCAGATAAGTCCGGCTCTGCGAGAGTCGCTGTTCCCGACGGCTCCTATACAGTTCCGATTTTCCCCTCGATTTGGCCCGGCGAAAATCGCTCTCTTATTTCCGAAAAAAATAACGATAATGATAATAGGAGGTGATGCATCGAAACGAAACCGAGCCGAGACTGAATTATTTTTTCATTACTGATGCGCCCGGTTAAATCGAGTCAAGGTATCGGGTTCAACAAATTACAGTGACCGTGATCGTGTTGTGGTCATTACCTAATGCCGATATCTCACGAGTCTCGGCTCGGCCCTCTCGCTCGTTCTCGTTCGATTTAAGCGAACCCGAGGATCGTGCAGAGGCGCTCGCGATTCCTCCGAGGGGCATGAGCTGCGCCACCCACCGCATCATATCGCCGATAAATCCGCATTTTCGATACTCCTTCTCAAAATCGCAGAGCCCGTCCGATTTTATTCGTCAGGTAAAGGATATGGGAACTTTTGTGATTGTGTGTATTTAAACGGCGGCGCGATGTTTATGATGACCTTTGGGTTCAATCGCCGAGACAATGCCCGCATTGTTCGGCGATAACGAGATCTCTTAATACACGACCGTAATACAGTCAGTATCGCCGTATATCCTCGAGGAAAAGCGTTTTTCATCAAGTCTAGTTTTCGTGAACGAGGGGGCCGAAATGATTCATGGTTGAGGGAGGCACGCATCCATCTGTATAATGAAATAAATGCATTTCCTATATCTCGTCTAGCGGATCCCTCCCAGTAAAAGTTAAGTCGCTTTGTCTCCCGCTTTTCGCTCTATGGCTTATGGGGTGCATGGGGGACGTTCGGTAAAAGGGAATTTAATCTGTGTGGAAATCCGCGCCGCATCTTTTATTAGGTGGCATACCGTCTGGTCTATGGTCTGGATCTATCCTAGGCTCGTGAACGCATGTGTCGATCGTAATGATGAAGTCTGCTCCCCTTTTATAACGACACGTTTCGAATCGAGCCGGGGCAGGATAATTTATCACCAGGATATCCCCATATCCTCGCGTGATAACGCCTCGGCGATACCGGTCGCATGTGCGCCGACGGGACAGTGCGATATTGTGGTCGTTTTTGCCCCGACCAAAGGGCGATATGCCCGGTTCATGCATTAAGGGGGTTGCCACCCCGACTTGGAAGCTAATATCAGAAATCGGAAAGTACCGAACATGACTCCGGGTTATCCGAGACGCCTCCCCATAAACTTAAATTGAAAAATATAAATCGTTGCTTCCACACTCCCCCGGGGAAGGAGGGGGCGGAAAAACTTTGAAAAAATAATAAATCGACGGTTTCTCGCCGTTCCTATTGTTGTTACGTCGGGAGAGGCGAATTTGCGATCTCGTCTTCCCCCCGAGGCGAAACCGGAGGAAGAATAACGATAAAAACAAACGCGGCGACAAATCTGACACTTTTTTTTTATTTGATAAATAGATTTCGCTCAGGTGTGAGCCCCCTTAAGCCCTCGAATGTGGGAGCTTCCCGGGGGTGTTTATTATAATCGTTATCGAGGGCGCTTTAATTGGGCTCGTTCGCGACGGAATTCTGCCAATTAACGACTCTTAAAATTTGATCCGCTCGCCGGGGGTTTTACACGATTTTCTTGCGGGAACCGAACGTAATAATTAATTAGACGTGGTGAAATTCGGATGCACCGTCGCTGACGCGACCGCATAAATCTGTCTTCTCGATGGCGCATTCGTCCGATGAGAGCCATTATTCCCGTTTCACAGTTTCATTTCGAACGTGCGGAAAGAGCACTAATCGGTTTTTTTCCTCGCGTAATTTAAAACTCTCCCACATATCGCCCCGTGCGCCTATTTGTCACGTCTGAAATTATTTTTCGCTTTCATTAAATTCGGCTTTGAAATCCATCACGATAAGTTTTTCCTATCGCCCCAGTATAGTGTGTGCGAACTTTCCGACAATTAAGTTCCAGAGACGAGTTTCGTCATTTTCTGGTCCGGTTGGTTCCGACAATGGCGAAATAACCTTTTTAAAAGAGTTTTTACGTCGGCGAAGGATGGGGAGGTCGCGTTGTCGGCTTAAAAGCCACAATTTCAACCGAATTACACTCCGAGCGCACTTCGGGACGTCTCTGAAACAATTTTCTTCGGGTCCGGGTCTGCGGTCGAAATTGAATGTAAAATGGCCCGGTGTTCTCATCAAATTTCAATATTTCAACGTGGGATACGGGCCCGCATGCATAAATAATGATCCGGGCCGAAGGTACGTCGAAAACGTTCTCTCGGTGTATACGAGAACCGATCGGAAAAGTCGCAATTATGACGGGGGAGAATTGCAAACTAGTGCATAAACGCCAATTATGGCCGGTCGGTCGAATTTTAAAAACAGAACTGGAACGCAGCCGAGTTCCGTCCGCCCGACGTCAGCCATTTTCCGATGAATTGAACAATTTGCACCCGTCGCTGGGAGATACAAAGGGCCCCACCACCGCCGCCACCATAGTCGGGCCCCGTATTCGCATCGACGTGTTCGATTTTGGCCGACACGGAACGGGCATTTATTTTGGTGCAATTTGTCCAGAAATGCCCACAATTACCTCTCGCACACCTGGCCCGTCGGCAATTTTCCGGTCGACCGACTCCCGTTGCCCGAAATCCGTCCGCGCATACACACAGTGACGAGTTATTTGTGCCAAACATGCCTGAAAGGCTCCCAGGTGTCGCAAGGACAATGGCCCCTCGCTCCTCTCAAGAAAAAACATCAATAGAGCGAGGTGTCAAAGTCCCTTTTCCTAATCCCCCACTTTGTAAGACCGCGTCCAAAGGCCGTAAAGAGATCGAGACCCGAAATCGAATCTTTGACGCATCATTCAACCGTCGGGAATTTTTCTGCCGCCGCGTACATGCATAAAGCGCCGAGCCAATTAGTATTAGAGAAGAAGAAACTCTGAAAAGGTCAGGTCTCAATCGTGAGTAATTCAAGGGGAAACGGAGAGAGAGAGCTTAATTAATGCCGGAGACACACTCACGTTACAAAATTGCATAGGTACGGAACGTGAGCGCGCAATTGAAGACAATTTCGCCCGATTTATTCAAGATGACGACGAAATCATATCAGGTGAGGACTCTTTTCGAAGGAGGGTTATTTTCGTGTACGGGAGGAGTAGCCGAAGAATATGAGCCGAAAGTTGAATGATTAATTCCTGCGCCGGACTCACGACCTCTTCATGTGTGAAAGATTGATTGTCGTATCGGTATTAAAGAAACAATAACTCACGTAATCGATCGCTCCTTCTCATAGCGAGAAGGCGATGGGGAGCGAGAGGGCACTAGAGGACGGGTCTCTCGGCATCCACTCTCTGGCATATACAAAGGCATGTGGGCATAATTCATTTCAATTACGCTTTTTAACCCGACTTAAATCTCCGACTCGAAACAATGTGGGTATTATTAGATGAGCGTAGCGTAATTCAATTAAAACCAGTCTCTTTATTATCGGAATTGGAAATAATGGTTATCTCGCTTAACGCAGTGACCCCCTATATTACGAGACGCCCACCCAACCACCGATAATATTTCAATATTATTCAGATTATCACGCGGAATTCCTCCCGAGTCGAGCCGAGACGACTCGTACCAGCAGAGCAGAGAGGCCGCACCCTTGTGTACCTTGCGACTCGAGAGCGTCTTAAGAGCATTGTAATCCCCGTGCCCGTAATACGTAATGGTTTAATTTTAAATACAATGTGTCCGATCGGATCTGGCCGCGGATACCCGCAGCGAAATCCGTCCACGCTACCGTGTTTAATGGCGAGTTAAATCATGGGAGTCTCGCAGCGACTTCCCTATCGCGATGCCGGAATCCGGCCTAGGCGACAATACAATATGTAATAATCGTAATCATACACATTAGAATACGCATAATCTCGCGTCGTGCCCCGGCGCGGTTCAAATTATAGACCAGAGACCATCAGGTCGCTCTCGCCCTCATTATTCCATCGCGGCCCCCGTTTCGTCCACTCGAAAAAGGAACGCCGTTTGCACCTCTTCGGCGGGACGATAACGGCAGATTGTCGTGGGTGGCGGAATTATCGGCGCTTTATTCGGCAATAAAGGTTCGCCTTCGACTCGAGAATTCCTCAAAGAAAAGATCATTGTTGTCTGCCGGGCCGATATTTGCATTTTTCTCCGATGGCTTGTTTAGATAACTCACTCGTGTGTATACCTAGACCATTTAGGTAAATAAATGAATCGAGATCCGTATTATACATCACGCCATCATCATCATCATCATCATCATCGTCGTAGTCATCGTGTGGATGGATAAAAAGAGGACGAGGTGAGGCGCCCATTGTTGGAGATGACACTTAGTAATTGAGTTTTACCACCAAACGACTTTTTAAAATTGTCTGATACGTCGTCGACGACGTAGAGTTGAAAACAACGCGGGATCGACTCTTACGGCGCAACTTTATACTTTATCATCTTATTTAATAGTTAACCGTGAAAATCGTGACGTGGTGATTCTATTTCACTACGCCGGGGCATAACAATGCGATCCGATGCACCCAGTTGACAGACCTCCTTTATCTCGTTACCATCAAAACCCACCACCATCGCCCGGTATGGGACGACGCTTCGGTCTTTGTTATCGTCATTTAGGGAGTGATTATTTTCGCCGTCTTTCCGCGTTTTTTCTGTAGTACGGGAGGCCTGGATGCGCGCTCTCCTCTCCTATGCGTATTATGATGGGTGCAATAATTCAAAGTGCTCTCCGCACCGAGAGAGCTAGGGTAATCCGGACAAGCCTATCATTACCGACGTTATAAAATAACTAAACACTACCTGTCGGTAATAATTCCGCGGCCGGTAATTCTACTTTTATTTAATTTACGAACGTCTCGCACCGCCACTTTCGTTTTACATACGGTTATACGGCCACGTCGAAAGCCGAAATTCTTCCAGACGGCACGAAAAGTGCGTCATAACGGCAATTAATGCTAAAGATGGTGCAGGCGGATAGCCTAATTGTTTTAATCACTAAACATGTGTTCACTGGGTTTTTTTCTTGTTACAGTGTTGGGAGAACTGCGAGTTGCTTCAATCTAATTTCCAAGTTTGGGGCGCCATGTGTGAAGAAAAGGAAATATGCGTAAGTACTGAACGAATATAAGAACGAGCGCGGAATAAACGGAACCGTCGGAGTTTATGATAATATGCGATGCGTCCGTATTATAAACTGCCCAAACATAAACGGAGACATAATGGCCGCATTGTGCCGCTCGAAATATAATGGAGCATTCACTGGAGAGAGAGACCAGACAGGACAGACCCCCTCGTGTAATGAGGAATTGTCATGCAACAACGCAAGTGTTTTGAAATATTGATTAATCCCCCGGACTTTTCAGAGAGTGCATTATAATAGTTCCGTATCGCGTAAAATCCTCCTTCGTTTATATTACATAAAGTCAACCCAGGAGAGTCCTACTTATCCCCGGTGAAGAGCACCGGGAGAGAACGGGAAACGGGCCGGAATATAATGAAACTTTAATTACAACAGAACAGAGACATAAATATCTGTTATTTATTAGGAACGAACCGACGACTCTTATTGCGCCCTCTCTATTTAGAGTTTACGGAAACCAGGAGGTGAATTTAAATACACCCTTCCAGTATAAATAGAGTTGAATAAAGGTCGGGACGAGGGTTAGAAGATGATGATGAAGGAGGAGGAGGAGAAGAGACGTACTCCATATCAAATTAAATCTATTAATCTTTTCTTTGAGATGCAGAGACCCGGTTCGCGTTATCTAGAAACAATGACGATTGAGTATGCAAATGTAGTTAGAGAGACTCCGTAGTCACAACCACCTCTACCCACCTACCTATCCGGTGTGCTCGTTGATGTATACAATAATATAAGATGCATTTACTACGAGACGAAGAGAGAGAGATAGAGGCCTCCGACACAAAGGCGAACTTCTGAGCCATTACTCGAGCATAATCTAAACCGGTGCTTGTTATTCTCCTCTGGAAGAAGAATAAGAAGAAGACGAAGACATTTCGCACCCGACTAATATCATAATCTTGGCGCGCCATTTTATTGCATGCCGTCGCGATTATCTCGCATTGTTACGATATTATTTCCCTCGCGTTTTTCCCCATCGCCCAGGTATTATAGAATATTATTAGGTGAGCGTGTTTTGGTAGCTTTTATTCGCGAGTTTGAAAAACTTACGCCACGAGCGATAGCGAGTGGCGTAATTCAAACGAGCGAATAAAAGCCAAAACACGCGAGCTTAATACTATGCTTTATCCACTCCAAAACAGTTAAAACGGCTCTCGAAAATTCGCTCAACTTTCAAATTTCATTCAAAACAGCTGTGACGGACAGAATGTAGTGTTGTCAGATCGGCGCAGATTTGTGAGCTGCGAACAGTGCGAAGGGAACTGTTATAAGTGTCATACCTTCATTCATAGCTCTTTCTGGATATTTCAGGTATCTGGTATCTCCGGAGCCGTTCCTATAAGCTCGTCTCCATTTTCACTATCACTTATATCATTCATATGCATATTTTCAATTAAACGATCAAGTAATTTTCGACACTCCACCACTCATTCAAACAAATGGTCGCCATTTTTTAATGTCAATTTCGCGATTGTTGCGCTGTTGCCAATTGTACCTGAAAATCGCTCTATTTTGATTGGCCACAGCCAATGCAATAATGATCCCATTAATCGCTGGAAATGTCACTTTATTTCATCGAACTGTGATCTATATCAATAACGCCACCCATTATTACCAAAAATTTCTAATAATAATAGTATGATTATTATCTAGGAGTGGATAAAAGTTTTAATAGGGGCGAATCGAGCTAATTAAGAACCGTTACTCTCCGGAGAAAGAGGACATTGGAAACGCGCGGTTTCGCTGCATCCTCCCGAGCTTTAATCAAGCCGAGTGTGTTTGCCGGTTTTATCGGGCGGCATTCGGGGGGATTCGATCGAGTCGCAATCTTTTCCATAAGTGACGGCTCTGCGGGAATAAATCGGAATGGAGGGATGGAGAGAGTCGTACGTCTGCGGGCCGCAGATAAATCGAGGCTCAATTAAACCGAGCCGCGATCCGAACACGCCTGAAAAAACCCGACGTCACATAATGGAGAGAGAGTGAAGCGGAGGCGATCGATGACTGGCGGATGTACAAATTTTAATTTCGGAGACAAGTTCACTCGAGCGCCGCAATATCATCTCGCTCGACGGGCGAAAAGTTCGATCTATTATCTTCGTCTCTGTGATTTTTTTTCCTTTCGGTCCGCGTGTTTGTCTTGAACGACCGCAGCAGAGATAGCGTCCGACGTTGCGTAAAACGAACGTGCTTTCGTTATGTGAAAATCCGAGGCGAGCGGCCATTAATAGTCCGGGACGAGGGGCTGACCACCCCCAAAAATCTTGCACGACAATAACTACAAAATTACTAACATTACAAAAAATTACTGAAAATCATATAAGCTCGTACTTGAAGTAAGAGCAAATACTCTTTTTTAATTATACCACTCAATGAAAAATGTCGCCAGCTCCCGGACTATAGCGTTTTCGATCTTGTTCCAGTTCCCCGGGTGCCAGGAAGCGTGCAGATTCCACGCAGAGGCCTCGACCCAAGTCCACCAGACCCAGCCGGTGATCCACACGAAAGGCGAAGGCGTCATCCAAGTCTCGGGGGCTTTAGCCCGATGGCCCAGGCCATCCTCCGTCGACTCGACCACCCCCTTAGTCTACGTCGTCATGATCAAATCGCAAGGCGGAGTGTGGCGCCAAATCATCCAAACCTTGGACCTGACGACTCGAGTCCCCCTCAACACCGAAAACAAGAAAGGCGCCATGCTCCGAGTCCTCGCAGTCGACCCTCAAGGCCTAGTCACCATCTACAGTCCGGACGAGGCGAGCGTCCGCGATTCCAACAAGAACAAGCGGAAGAAGACGATCAATACGGAAATCAAAGCCACGACCAGCAAGAGCACCACGACCGATTCCGACGCCCCTTGGGTTTTAAGGGAGGTCTCGCTGATCCATCAGAAAGTCCTGGTCATCGGCGAGATCGCCTGGGAGCCGAAAGCCAATCGAGGGGTCTACCTGGTGACGTGGGAGGTGGACGGCGGCGGCCTTAAAGGCAACCTCTTTACCGACTCGACGTGCGTCACGCTGTCCCTGTGGCCCGACACGATCTATCACATCCAGGTGGAGCTGGTGGACGCCCGAGCTCCGGGCGCCCCCAATCTCAAGTCGGAGATGATGGACTTGGATACTGGGCGAGCCCAGAAGGTGTCGACCGAAAGTCAGGAGGACCTCAACGCCATCGACGACGTCCCGGAAGAGGTCGACTTTAACTCGCCGCTGCTTTCGGTGCTGGTCAGTGCGGTTCGTGGGGATGACGGGAGCCACGAGTGGCAGGATTCCGAGTTGATTTTGGGCAGTTGTGCGGCGTTAGGGCTGTTCGCGTTCCTCTTGGTGGTCGTCTTCTGGAGGTGTCGGAGGAGGCACGGGCTCGCGCTCGACAACATCCTCGGCTCTTCGGCCATCAGGAGCCACAAGCTGGTCGAGGACTTTGCCGGATACACAGGTAGGCCGCAATTAGCTTGTAATGACTTGAGGCACGCATGGGGTGATCCACGCGACTTGATAGATTACGGTGCCCTTTTTCGATGACTCCTTCGCGGATCTCGGATATGAAGTTGTGAGAGGAGACTCTGTTTGATTTAGGGCTGTTGACCGTGAGCAATCGGCCCAAATTACTTGTCATGTCAGGCGATCGATCAATGGCACAGGACTAATTGAAGTGTTATTATGTTTACCGACTTGTTTCGACTTCATTATGCTCTCGAGTGGCCGTTCTACATTTTTTTTTTCTTCTTCCGCTTGTTCCAGGCTTCCAACCAATAATATCTGTGATGTCGGCCTCGAACGAGACCAAGTATTTCGACGATTGCAGCGAAACGCCACCGGAAGTCTCGTTTCAGGGGGCCGCCGCCGTCGGCGGAGCTAACCGAAATTTTCTTAGCGAAATCGACAAGACTGCCCGGCACGAGGTCCAAGTGTGACGTCACAGTTGTGACGCAATCAAAACGGCTCGCGCCGAACGGGATGATGATCAAGAAAAAAGTTCCTAAGTTTTGTGACCGATTTTATTAAATTAATACGGAAAGTCCGTCGACGTGGTGATTTTTAAACAAGAAAGTGGAAGTGACTTGTATAAATTATTAACGCGAGTGATGCCGCCGCCGCTGCTGGATTTTTGTTAAAAACGACGAAATTGATCATGAATTAAATGTATATGTGTATAAAAACTAGTCTAAAAATCGAACGTTTCATTACGCTAATAATGCCCAAGTGCGAGTTCTAAGTTTGCTTTTATATAACGTGATGGTATATATTTCAGACTTTACGGATTTTACGTTTGGCGACTATTTCGATTCGAGGAAACAATTTTGATTTTATTATTGTTTACACGTATTACCCTACTACTACTACTACTGCTATACTACATACGACTAGGTAATAAAAATTGGAGCAATTCTGAATGATTATTATCGTAGAACGGGAGTAAAACGTTGACTGTGTTATTTTTATTAAGAGTAATAACTTATTTTTCTGTATCGATTTCTCCCAGACGACTTTTGTAAATAATATCAAGTTCATCCCGATTTTTAGAGAATTTCTTACGTCCAAAAAGCATGAGTAAAGATTGAAGAAACCGCGAGGGACAAACACTTAAAATAACTGTAAAAACATTGCTGATAATCTTATTGGAAACTCGATAACGTATTTGTCAATATTTGGACAGTAGCTGAGTAGTTATTGTTACTGGTTAGTTAGCTTCATACATCAAATGTGCTCTTTGTCTCGTATTTTACGAGCGGGCCTCGACGTGCTCGAGATTTTTCTACACCCATCTCATCCTCATCATCATCATCATCGTCATCTTCTCTCGCTTTAATTGATCCACTATTTCATGGCCATAAAATTATAATTTCATGAATAACTTAAGCTCGAGCCCAACGACGTCCGCGTCCTAACCGATTATTAAATTAATTTCGTTGTAAATACTTTATTGTATTATAATTATCTATTATATATCATATAAGTTATTTTTCTATTAAAAAATAAACATGGTCTTAGTCAGTTCCATGGCTAAATGTACATATAATTATTATAATTATTATCAGTGGAGAACGTCTCGTGTTTTATTCAGGAAAACCACCCACCCACACCCTTTTACATTATTATTCTCACGGAAATTTTAATAAAACCGAATCGATCTTAATAAGCTGTCAAAAGCTGGGAGCGCGCTTTTACGAAATACCGAAAATTTTCATCGAGGAGACGTGACGTTATCCGCGAGGGAAATCTTGTCGATGAAAGTTGCGAACAGGGACTTAAGCGGCTGAAAAATTGAAAATTTGTACCATCATCACCTCAAAGTCTTATAACTTTATCCGACTACTTGCAAACTATTGAAAAGTGCAATGTCTGGACGAATTTCCACTTGCATTTCTAGTCCATATCCGTTACACGAGTCGTAGCAGTAAGTAGCTACGAGAGAACGATGGAAGCGAACGATCCGTTGGAAATTATTAGCCCGGAATTTAAGACGACACGTGTCCCATTCCATCCCATATACAATAAACGCCCCGAGCGCGCGCCGTGTAGGAAACTGCCTTCATAAAATCCGTTCTCAACATAAACAAACTTTTATTACAACTTTTAAGGCGTTTAACTCTCTCTTAATTGTTTGTTTACCTTTAGCCCGGGCGATGAGAGTGATATACACAAACGAGATGAATCCCTCGAATCATTATCGCTCTCGGATATTATGTACGGTGCGAAAAAGCCGCATTTCGGGGGGCGCATTCTGATTTAGCGGTCCTGAGGGGGCAGTTGACGGATGACGTCATGACCGGTCCCGGGATTCGGATTCATCTCCCGGGATTATCTCGCGGCGCCAGATGCGAGGAGGAGGCACCCCCTCGTCAATCCACTCGGTAACTCGATACAAGTCCATACGTGAGGAAACTGGAAAGAAGGGAGAATCTTCACTTTCCGACTGGAATAACTCGAGTTGTGTTCGGTTTTAAGCCGGGTCGTCCATCACCTGGCCTCTTGAGTGGTACCTACTACTTCAATAAGTTATGTAGTTATACGAGGAGGAAAGAGAGGCGGCGATTACCATACGCCGGTCGTATAAATAATTCATGATGTCATAATAAAATAAAATTGATTTACAAATAAATTAGTCCTGAAATGTTGTTGTCGAATCGACCAATCTGGCGCTCGAATCTAAATGGGGTGAAAAGAACAAATAACGCGGGAGTCATGAATCGGTGGGTTTTTGATATATTTTCGTTGTAATAACGAGACGCGGTCGCATTATTAATACGGTCGAAACGCTCTGGGGAAAAAATGCGATCGAAATAACTGATAGCATCAAAGAGAAGGAGCTTTTAAGAGCTGCTGTTCTTCGACGGCGAGACGGGACGATGAAGACATCATTCCTTGTCAGTTGTCAAAGAGAGACGTCTGGGTACTTATCCGACCTTCCAAATAAGCAATCGGGGAACGTTTCTCCGCCGCGCCACCTCCGAGTCATTTAGATCCAATCTTTGCTTATTACCCGAGTAAAATATTGTCCGTTGCGGAAATGACGCCCGTGCACGGAACCGACTCGACATCATTATTTAAGCGGCAGTGTGGGAGTCCTACGCGATGGATATGCTCCGGTACTTATGGAAATTGTGACTTCTTCAAAGTATATCGATAGTACTCGGTAGTGTAGTAGGTCATCGACGATTAAACATCTCGGCTACTCGGTTAGGTAATATTTATGGCCGCATGCGGAGATCGCGAGAACGCCACTAATTATAAATATTAAACGATAATGGGTAGCCAAAGAATGCGGTGGAAAATGGCTTAATTACAGACGACTCTCTCATTATACATAAATTAGAAAGACCGAGTGGGATGCATGCGTGCCTATTTACACTGGAATCGAATTTATCAAAATTAAGCCGGGTCGTATACGAAAGAGGTGGCTCGGCTCTTTGTCAATCTGCGAGCTTTAGATTAGTTTATATAAAGACAGCTTTTAATGAAGGTCGGGTATCGATAATAGGCCATCGGTGTAAAACGCGTACAAGATTAATGGCTCGCTCATATAAGTGACTTCGCCATTATAAAATTAATTGACGGTATAAATTACTGGCGACGTAAAAACCTATCCGCGATAATAAACGGAAATATTTTACCCTTTATATTTTAGTAAGTGGTAGGTTTGAAGGTATGTTAAAAGACGACTTCTGTTTGTTGGCGAGTGCAGAAGTAACAATGAGGTATGATAAAAAATGCGAGGGTTATCGCCCCAATCACCTGCGTGTACGTTCGGATCCTTGTTTGCTCTCTTAATTGCTTTGTGTATTTATTGCTCTGGCAGCTCGATATTTTTCACCGGTCCTCGGGAATAATTTATTATTCGCTTTAAAAATTGATATTGCCTTGCCCGGACAGTGAAATATCGCGCGATGCAACCTCCATCAGACAACGGCTAATAGATTGAGCGGACATCATCATTTCGAGACTTCCCGTTTTGGTATCGGTGATGGGCACCGCCGAGACCTCGAGAAGATTGCCCGCTGGTAAAAGACAATCGACTTTGATGGTCCTTTCTCTAGGTACTAAGTGAATTAATTGGCGGCTAGCGTATAAAATTCGATGGTCGCCACCGATAACGATACCATTTTTTCCGCCGTCTTCAGGTAATAATTTGCCGGTAATTGATTCGGCTAATTAAAGGCATTAGGTTGAGGAGTTGTAATGGGTAATCTTTGGGGAGCATCGTCATCGTCGTCTTCGTGGTCATGTGGGCAAAAACGAAGGAAGGATCGATGACGAAGTGGTTCGTTTATCGGCATTGTCAATCTCGGTACCAATTAAATTTATGACAAGTTTGAAACATTGTGTAATAATACTTTTACATCTAGTAATTGATTGAAAGAGACGCCGCGCGCTCTTCGTATGGCACATACCCGGAATACGTTTTGAGTTATGAATTTTCGAAATCGATACGAAATACTACTGCTCCTTAATGCCAATAAGAAATTTCATTAATTCCTTTGAATAAATAATCTCGTTCATTATAAATTTAAATCAGGATTAAAAACAAATGGAATTCTTTGTGTGCGCTGTCCATCTATAAGTGAATGTGTGTGTGAATGCGATGAACTGTCGTTTTTTTTCTGTCTCGACTCTTTGAAAAATGTTTTACATTAGAATTCACTTAAAATTCTAGCTTAATCACTTTTTAATTCGGTTCTTTGTCATCTTTTCCCTTGACTTTAATATCGGACACTTCCTGAGTTTTACCCGTTCATCGACATTTCTAGGCTAATCCGTTTCGATTCCAACGACCATAGAAAAAATCCTAATTAGTTTCCAACGGAAATCGTTCCAATAATAATTCTCTCGTCTGTGGGATATTCGAGGGACGTGTTGTGACATCCACGTCCCTTCCATCTGGCCCGGCCCTCCCTCGAATCTGCGACCACATACAGGGTGTCACAGGGGAAGAGGGATTTTTGAAAAGGGCACCAATTCCTACCCAAACTCAGTGGCTTTAAATTGGATCAAGTCAAAAACCGGTCTCGGAATTACCTCTGAAACTTGACTCTTCAAGGGATCATGTAGACTTTTCGTTGGTGCCGGATTTTTCCTAAACCGCCCTGTATTTAACGTTAGGGCGGAAGAGAGGCACACATGTGCGATGCGGTGACCGTTGTGAATTTCGCCGATAGCGAGGCGGAAATGAACCCACCGTCGTCATCAACAGGGGCGTACCGGGGCGGTTCGCTAATGACCGGGGGGTGGAAGACACAATAACCTAATTAGGCCGAATTAATAACACTCGCCTCGTTATTACGCACGGAATTCTTCGTGAAAAATGTTCGTATGGAGTTGGAGCACAGAAGCTCCGGGCATGCACCATCGGTCGCAGAGCAAGATTGGAGTCGCAGATAAAACCCTCAGGGTAAGCCGCGGCGGACACTGACGGCACACAGGCCACATCCGATTCAACCGGCTCGAAATTCATCCGGATTATTTGAATAGTGCTATAATTCAGCTTCCTTCGAATGGAAATAATGGCCGGGGCACCGTCGCCGCGCGCTCGTTTTATTTCGATCGGACGGACGGAGCCTTCCTATTAGAGAAACACTTTTGTCCGCACCGAGTTTTCGACGAAAGGGCCGTTTCATATTAATTAGCTTAGCGGTCATCCGTGGACTCATTAGCGCTCGAGCTGGGCTATTTTACGGCCCGGTTCACCCTTTGTGCACGCGGAATGCATAAATTGCGAATTTCTATTAGAAACGGGATACCTACAAACAATTCGAAATATGAACAATTGCGCTTTTAAATAAGTGCAGAATTGGAAGTGCGCCCGCTCAACCGAGCCAATGAAGCGAGCGCTCCTCTATTATACCGGGAGAGGAAAAGGAGAACTTCTCTCGCCGGCTTTTTATATTGCTTATCATCCGTTCGGGTTGCCTTCTCCTTTTTCCCCATTTCATTTAATACAAAAGCCATAAATTGCGAAACAAAGATGGTATATGCAATTTGTACGGTTTAGTTCAGACGCAATATATCTTATTGCCGGGTCTTTCGTATATAGAGGTATCTCCTCTCCGATATTAGAGTCTGCATGGCTTTCCTCTATCTTTATAATATCACACGAGGAATAAGTCTCGTGTACGGACTTGCTCCATTATGTAAAACCAACATGACGTGCGAAAACACAACTGCACGACAGATGTTTGAGGAATAACCGGCGCACAATTGGCGGCGGGCGCACCGCCGAAAGAGACCCGGAGGGCCGGTCGGATATTTTCGAAATAAATTACAATTTCGGTATCCGCTTACATTACTCCGGTTCATATCCATTTCAATATTTGCTCGCATATACGTTACGACCTTTTTATTTTTGCTTTAACTACCCCTTACTCGAGCCCGGATGAACTTTATACACACACAAACCGCCCGACTTGGGAATAAAAACCCTCACTCGTGCTCCATACCTCTGATATGAAATTCTCAGATTCGTAAAATTTTACGATTTCAATACCTTGATAATAACGCGGAGAGAGGACGAGACTGCGCCTCAAGGTGGGGACTGGGGGTGAATTAAGACGACATAAAAAAAGCGCCGCCTCCGAACCTAATATAATCCAAACAAGCGGGCCGGGAGGGCGCTAACTTCGTAAATGAAATATAACTCTGGGCCGGGAGACTGGGGGGCGGCGTAATGAGGTTCATGAGCGAGGAGGGCGCGAAATACACCAGATACGAGTTAATTGAGAGAATCGCGAAGCCCGAGCCTGACACAATTAGGCGTTCTTTTGATGACGCCCTTTCGATCCCCGGAGTTTTCGAGAAAAATCCGGGTTCTTCCGGATGCATAATGGCCGGGCGAAGTGTGTGCGCGCTCGGCGAGCCCGCGGCCAAGAAAGCAATTACGAAACCCGTTCGGATGGCGTTTAAGCGACGCGGCGCGGGACCCTCTGGATGAGCAAATACATCAGAAAGGATCAAAAGATGTTGCGAGCACAAAGGGCCGGCGCCTCATTCAAACGCGAAACCCGATTTGGGTTATCTGCGCCGACCGTTCCCCCCGTTTTCGGACGCGGTGCCGGGGAAATCTCCCGATGCATGAATACTCGTATAAATTGCGGGGAAGAAAGTTTCCACCCCCCTGAGCGGGGATTCGGTTAATTGGCCTTTGTTGTTTCGGGACCTGTCGCCTCCAATAAGACGACCGATCGTTCAAACCGTATCTCGGGACCCACTGCACGACTAGGATGTAATTAGGTGTCCGAATCGGAAAACGGCTTTTATCTTATTAAACGAGGACATGATGTGATCTCCATAATTAACGGTTCTCTCATTTTTTTTCCCGATTAGAAAATCTCTGAAATATTCGTCGAAACGGATTCGTTATAGTAATGATAAAATTCCTCGAGGGCGTTTTGGAACTTCGTTCGCCAAATAAATTGGAATCGATGAATAACATTAATTAAAAACGAACCATCAACATTATATTTCAAATTCGAGTTGATAGATACAAATTGAGATTTTTTTATAGCAACAAAATGACGTAATAATCAAACATGAGCGATACGGGAGGTGCTTATTTTAAATATTGACGAGTGCTCTTTATTAATTCAATTTCCCCTGATGAAAAATCCTGATGCTTTCGGTTGGCTGGTCCATAATCAGGAATTATGTCACGTGGGGCAAAAAGTCCGCCTGATTGATATTTATGTTATTTCGCCCCACTAACTAAAAGCGAGAGAAGAGGCGGCGAACTCGGCTAACATAAATAAGAGTATAGAGCTGAATGCAGAGCCAGCAGTATTTTCCCCCCTGTGAAATGCATCGGGAAAAAGTCGGAAGACGGATAAGGGAGGGATGTGGGAGCCAAAGGTCATCTCCGCAGGAAATTCGAAAGGAATAAGGAAGGGACTTTTCGGCGTGTAAGGTCAACCGGATGTCGAGATCGTCACACATGTCGTCGGTGGCGCAGAAAGCCCTCTCTCATCCCCTTCGCGATTAAAACGCCATCAACATTTCGGGGGTGGCGCGCGACCCCGAGCTGTTTACGCATTCAGTTTGAGACGTCTCGGTTCAGGTAGGGCAGACAGGTACTTTAATGATGATGTCTCACATAAATTATAATCAAGTGATGGAGATGCGACGCTTTGAATCAGAAAGTGCTGACTGAAACACAGGGTCCTTACTTCTTATATGATATACTCGCGCCCGGTACTTAGGCGGCGAAACTTAAAGATACCTACAAACTTGGCAGTGGAACCTCTCAAAGTATTAAACAAATTTAAATAGTTAGCTAAGTTGTACCTAACACATATTAGTGTCTCGTGCACATGATACACCTCCTACCTGGGTGGATGGATACATCGAGCCACCCAGGTGAGGCCAGAAAGGGATGGTTTACACCACTCCGACGAGTAAAGCTCATCTCATCACTCTGCGCCGTTGAAGTTTATACCTAAATGGAATTAAGCCTTCTGGCACTATTTCGAGGAGCGTTTATCCCCCACTATAATTAAATATTTTATAAAAGTTGTCGTTAATAACGACCGACTCGGATTTTATTATTATAAACACATTAAATTGTAATTTAAATTTTGTTGAGATCTTCTCGCGCGGATATAATGGATGTACCTAAGTAGTTTAAAATTGTTTAGGTTAGATTTCAGAAATTACATTCGATGTTAATATCACGGATGTTAAGCATACCTAGACTCCCATAATGCAACTTTAAATTGTACGTTGTTTGTTAGATAACTACCAGAGTATAATTTCGTACGGATTCTACTAAAACAACTTAAATTTTTTACGACCAACAGATAGAACGAGAAATTCCTTGCCAGAGTGTGAAATTTTGCGCAAAATTCTATAAAAATCCATTATTTCAAGAAATTCCGCCATCCACTCGAATGTCCCGATGACGAGATAAGTTCCGAATTAGTATTCAAACACAACAGACCTAATCGTTAACGAAATTCATTTGGAATTCTTGTCGTTTCTTATATCTACTCCAGAGCACACCTCTCTCTACCTGCATGAATTTTAACATTTCGGATGGCATTAGCATTACCAGTTTTATTTATTTTTATCCTTCGTCTTTGTTCCTCCAGCTTAAAAACGTACGGAATAATAGAGAGGGGGCGAAACCGAGAGTTAAGCTCTATTTTAGATTATCCGACGAGATGCATCCGAGTTGAAGATGTGCCCGGAATAATAATAATAAAAAAAACTCTTGTGGATTATTTTATAAAACAAAAAGTTTCTTTTGTGCTCCATGCAAAATAAAAAGGTACTGGCGTCTTTGGGTTGAACGCTTCTCATTCCTCGGGCTTTTATTATTAGCTGTTTTGGCCGTGTTTTTGAGGGAAATTCGGAACGCATCTGCGTTATTGAAAGCGCCGGATCCGGGTAGTTTGATTCCGAATATGAGAGGGACTCTTTCGCACACAGATGTCTCCCCATATCGCGAACGATATTATAAAATCCTATTTTGCGTTAAAGTTTACGGCGGGAATCACAGAATACGGGAGCCGTATTCTCAAAGTCGGGCTTCGGCCATTTCGTCCCGGTCTTTTGCATAAGAATGGCCCCCCATTCGAATACATCGACGTTTTAAACATTCCAAGTTCGAATCTCCTTTACACCGAAACGCATATTATTTGAATATCGAACGAGGAGGAGTGTAGGTGAAAGGACGTGACGTTCCTGTGGGAAATAAGGAGTTTCCGCCCGTTCGGATTTTCCATCAAAATCGAAAAATCCGAACTTTCTCGATATCGGGACTCCCCCGATTAATTAATCCACGTAGGAGGTTGTCGGCTAATAATAATCGGAACCGCTCGGTCGGCGATTTGAATTCGAATCATCTTATTACAAAGATTCCAGCTAGTCAAACAAACATTAATGTGAGTGGAAAATGATTATTTACAAAGCAGCGGGGTCTCCATCTCGCTCCTTTCTCTCCGGGTCTCTTCGTATTATATAGTTAGCGGATAGAGAGTAGACATCAAACTCTACCGTTTCGGTTTTTTCATTCCGTTTTTTTTTCTTCTCCTTATTATAAGTAGCGGTGGCGTGGCGGGGGTGGATCGAGAGAACTCGTTCGCCTCGTGCATTCAGAACCCTGAATAATTATTATTCAAATATCATAAACGGACCTTACGACGCGAGGCGTATTATAAGAGGTATGTGCATCGATGGGACGATCTCTCCTCATAATACGTGACAGACCATTAATGTATAGCTGAAAGAATTCCGAAATTACGCGCTCACTAAACGCGACAAGGTCTGTTTACCTCCAGGAGGACCCAAACCGACCTCGACACGACCAGAAAGGTTTCAATTACGTGACGGAAATTTTCGAACGTTATATTCGGTGCAGAATAACGCTCAATTTGGACCACTTTAAAACGCCGTGTTTTCCCGCATCGCGCCCGAAATGATTGACAGATAAATGGGAGGAATCTGCCGACTCGCAGGAACTCTTTTCGAGTTTTTTTTCCCTTTCGAAAAATAACGAGACGCTCTTCATTTCTTAATATCCCGACAATCGCCAATTGTGACGGATTTATTTTATTAAAAACTTGACGTGACACTCCGTAAGTACGCAAACAAGTTTTTATCTCGAGGGGTTTTTTATTTTCGGGTGGACCCTTTTATTCACCCCATTTGTAATTGTTCCCCTTTATGGTGGACGCATTAATTTCGACCGGTGATGGTTAATTCAGGTTCCGGCGACTTGAAAAGGCCAGCGGGGAATCTCTCTCTCCCCTTTTGTGTGTCGGGTTCGTTCTATTAGCGAAAAGCCGACCGAAATCGCGATTTTTTACGGCCCGAATGACGATGACTGTGTCGTCACACTGTGCCATCATCCACGACCGTTTCGGAAAGTCGCAGGAATGGCGCATTATCACGATCGATGGAACGGGCTCTGAATGTTTATTTGTTGACAAATTATCATAATGCGGGTCTCCGACCTAATTTTTAATCTCACCATTTTCAGTAAAATTGAGAGCTTTTTCGACAGATCAAAATTTACGGGTGTTTTAATGTTACGAGTGCGATTTTTCGGACAAGTCAGTTAGGGTCGATCATAGATAATCTTTGGGGTCGATGATAAATGCACGCATAAGGGTCATTTGTATAAATGCAGATGTGCACGGTACCCCCCAAAACGTGGGGTGAACCCCATATATAAATAAATACCTATAATGTATTATTCTCTGCATCTTGTCCATAATAATGAGCGTATGAATTAAATACGGACTGGTGGTCGTTTCGACTTGGGGTTATCGAACGATACCAGTTATTACATCGGGGCGAAATTTATTTTTCTTGAGTGTTCTGTTTTACCCCATAATATCGATCGGTGTACAAAAGCGCCAGGTCGTATGACTTTTATCATCACAATGTGGGCAACGTGTGGATCCTGACATTATTTTAAACCATTGCAATTTATCGACACATGGTGAACATCTGTCGCGATACGTTACTTTAGCAGTAGAAACGCAATTTTGCTACTGGTTACTGCGGGCACTTATTATTATGATCCTAGAGAGAAAAATGTAAATTCTCGCCAGAGATCCTTCCTGTTTGTAATAAAGTGTGAGGTTGCTCAAGGCTGAGGTTATTTCTGGGAAGGGGCTCCTAATTTAATACCTGATGCCGGTGAATTCCTTGTCTTCTTCGGCGACATTTACTAATAGATTTACAAATAACTTGACGCCTCCGGGATTGATATTAATCGTCGTTGCGGTCTCAGTTCTTGGAGGATCATCCATACCTAGGCGACTGGGAAGGGAAGAGCGAAAACCGCAATTCTCTCCGAAATACCGAATTACAAAGCAATTACGTATTCACATCCCTCCGAAGCCGGAGGTTGCTAAAATTAAATACAAAAACTTTACGTGCAGGTATAATAAAAAGCCCGGTAAGTAATTATGTAATTATTTAGTGTCCTTTTATCTTTAGCACTTTCAAACAGCCGGTTTTACTATTATGGTTATGTTATGTTAAAATTTAAAGGTGTATACATAATATACATGGCGGGTTGTGGATGGAGGTCATTTACCATCATCATTATTTTCACGATTTTGTTCTCGGCGCGGAAGAAGTCTAATTTGCATCGCGTTCGCACAATGACTTTTTACAATCTTGTTATCCTTCGAGCGCCGCTTTTTCCGCCGAAATTTATTGTTGTTCGTATCTGACGCTATTGGACTCGACCGGTGTACAGTGGGACGTAAGAAAAATTGGGCAGCCGGGAGAAAAGTTGGCACTCAATTAATTAAAGCTTCAATCAGGACGATGATCGTCGGTTTACGATTATAATAAATCGTCGTTTTGATTATGGTAAACAATCGAGGCGTTTTTAGCCCACGCCACACTCTCGCAGGCACCCGAAGGCACCTCTTCTAATAATATCGAATTGTTTTTACCGACACGATTTCCCCGACCACCCGTGAGCGCCCCGACGACGGTTATAAACGTTGCAGACAATAAACAATTTGTTTTAAAAACACTCGTTCGCTATATTGTTATACGAGAGCTAAAAGACGGAGGTGTAATATTGTGATTTATGCACCGGCCGCAGAAATACACAACACTATGTTCGTACCTACTCATGTAGAATTTACACTGTGCTGACGGACAATATGCTTCATAAATTCAAGTCCACCGGACGCCGACACATCGATTTAGTACATTTTCCCCATTGAAATTATCATTATTTTGCTACCGCTATTACCATGTATGTAAAAGCTAAATGTGCGAATTAGCAAATCCAATAATTGAAAGTTTTCAAAGGTTTCCGCTGACATTAGGTCACCTAGTTAATCCTCGTAGTCGGTAGTCTCCTGGGTTTTATTTAAAAAACGAGTTTTTAGGTGAATCCGTTTAAAAGTGTAATGCAACTCGATATCTGTTTTACTTCGCGATATTTATAGAGTTTTCAGCCGGAAAATAAATATCCGACCGATCCGTCCAGGTACTTACCGGTAGAGAATTTTTAAAATTATATGCGGACAACTTTGCCACGACCAGGACCTTTTTAGCTGAAAGTTTCCGGAATCCTCGGGGAATAAATCAACATACGACCCGGACATAAATGATGGCCTTTCATTTCATTCCGGACTTTTTGTCTTCACCCTGTACACCGATAAAGACCGGATTTTTGCCATGCACATATAAATTCCACTCGAATTCTTTCACGTGATTACTTTCATGTATACGGAGGGAGAGAGAGAAAGGGAGTGGTTGCGTTTCATATACGAATATAATTGTGAAAATATCATACGAGAACTGCGCCAATTTAATTAAGGACCTTTTATGCGAAATACCTTTGCTAATTGCGGTCGAAATTTCAGACTCTCGTATACCCGTTTTTATTTGCATGTGCGCGAATGTGCGCAGGAGAAAGAGAACCGAAACTGGTGTTATTAATATTCCTCTAGCTAGTTATGTAAAATATTAACTCGAACTCTTATATTGCATTCGCTCTGAAACTGAAACAATATGCCGGAGCGTATGTATACGGCTCGTTTAAAATGCATGCCTCTGCATACATCCAACCGCCTTAGTAATTATTTTTTCCTTTTTCGTCGGTTCAATATCCGAATTATTTCGATTTTAATCTGCGATGATTCATAATCATTAGCGTATTATATAAATATTTAATTGTTGATTGGAGTCCAGATTCCGATTCCATTTTATGGCGAGTTATAAAGCATGATTGTCTTATGATTATTCATAACTCTGTGTTGATATAATGATGGCGTAGGCAGGAAAGGCTGGAAACGGGTAAATGGTAAATAACGCGTCTGGAAACTCGTACGTACACGTGAGGTCGTTAAGATCCCGGAGTTTTATACCTACCTATTCACAAACGGGAGAAATATTAGCACCAAGTGGTTTTTAATTGATGCGGACTGATGCCGTTAAAATCAACTCCTTCCGACCAATTACCGCTTGTAAAGCACCCCAACTGAAACCTCCTCTACCACATTCTTTCGCATTTTCTGTAGTATATGCACAACAAATTAGTACTAAGTACCTCCCGATGCTAATGACGCGACGTTTAAGAGGATTGATATACGAGGAATATAAAACGAGCCCCTATATGTGAGGTCTCCTTAACGAACCGGGTGGACTTTGCGTCCGAACTAATAAATGCCCACTCATTTTAACGGTGGGCGCAATTAATTCGCCCCTTTTGTTCTAAGATTTTATAGGCGATATTCCTTTTACGGTCTTTACGGGGATTTTACGGCAAGAAATTGGAATATTTTGAACGGGTTTTAAGTAGTTCGAACGCGAGTTTTATCGATTTCGAGATTTCGGCAATAAGAGGCGAGGCGTTATTTCGGAGACTCCGCCAGCCTCGAAAGCGTTTAACGCCACTAAACATTTTACAACCGCCACTTTTACAATGTTCCCAGTGAGTATTATATACAGGACCGACTTGGCTGAAAATTTCATAAAAATCCTACGTACAAAATGCGGCGCGGGGAGTGCCGAGAATAAACCGCATCTTGATTTTCCCTCAAGTTTCCGTTATAAATTTACAAACGACTTATGCAAATTACCCCAGGAAATTCGCCGTCTCCCTTAGATACGTATCAAATAACATATAATACATATACCACGGGCGAAAGAAATAGGACAAACACGTGAATAAATCAGATCGAACGCACGAGAGGGGTAATTTAGGGACAAACTCAAAAACGAATCGAAAAAGTGAGACAAAACTGCGCTCGAAACTTCTGGACTTTGTTCGGATTTATTACCGGCCTTATCTCGCTCTCTCTTCAATAATGCATATCGAAATATGTCCGTGAACAGTTTAAATGTTTCCATTCCGAATGGCTATATTTATAGGCGGGAGAGGCGTATAAATCATGATTTGAACCTTTTCGGCATCGCTTTCCTCTCTAAATACTGTCGGACGGGCCGCCTCTAGCCCAAATTAAGAAACGCCAAGGATTTAATTACCTCCGGTAACTTAAACGATTGCCCCGCGTTCGATTTTTTCCGGCCAAGTCCCAGACGACAATATTACGTACCGACTGAGGTGCGGTCGAACTCGATGTCGCACATGGTCGTGTGTCCTGCAAGCTCATTCGCTTAAAAACTTACAAACATTACACAAGAATGGGGAATGGGGGTTGGGGGAAATGCTTTTTTCAGTAAATTTTTGAGAATTTTCAGTTTTCATCACCTCTCAACTGAAGAATTCTTCCGATTTTGGAGCTGCGAAAATATCCAGAACCGGAGGTGATGCACATTAACCCTTACTTTCTTAATAATCCACGTAATTAGTGCGTTCGATCGGCGCATTTGCGGTGCACTTATGCGCAAACACGAACGACCCACTTTTGTCGAATTATCCTTTTTTAATAATTTAGCATCAGATCGGCGATAATGCAGGAAGGGCCATCTGTCGTCCGTAGGGCGTATTATGTGCCCCGCCGATATTATGTATAAGTAAATGGGAGCGAAAGGGGCCCCGGGGGTCACGTCCGCCTTAAAATGATCCGGGCCGACTCCGCAATCAATCCGGCATTAATTATTCATTACGGTCCGCAATATAACGATGAGTGTGTCCCACTCGCGAGAATCGCGAAAGACCCCAATTACTCAAAACAATGCAATTGTGACCTTTTATTCCGATTCGTTTTCGTCCTTCGGTCGATTATAATCGCATTTCGGGCCGACGATGACACATTAATAGACAATACGAGGATGATGATGATGATTATGATGAGTCCGGAGGTGCAGTCGTTACATGGGTTTTATATTAAGAGCCATTGTGATATTTTCATCGAGGTGTTTTCGTTTAGTCACGTCTCGATCTCTGTCGGACGCGTTATTTCGCCGACATCTCGCACGGGGAACGAGAGACTCGCACACGCCGAAGAAACGATTTATCGGAGTAACTCCCTTAATTCATTCGTGTTTTCGTCGGTGGGATTTGCATACAAAAAAGGTCCTCTCCACCCTCGGCCCACTTTTCGAACGGGGCGTGGGTGCGGATATAAGAAAATTACACGTGTAGAAATCCGAGACAAAAGACCCACCGGTGTGACATTTACATAAAATTTCTTCGGGAATTTCTCGTCGGGGGAAATAATAATGGCCGGTTAATTAATTTGTCGGGTATAAATCAGCGGGATCGACTGGAAAATAATTAAAATAGTCCATTTCTGTGTACGGACGCGCTCTCCGTAATAAATTACGGTTTTTTAATTATGTAAATAGAATTCCGAAATATTTTGTATCAAATGTCATTTAAACATAATAAAAATTATTTATGGTCTTGCCCACGGTACCTTAGTGAAAGAGGACCGGTTACGTTTCATCCCAGAATCGTAATAGCCTCTAATATATTACTATATTAATTGATTTTTTCAATTTGAACACCTCTTCCCGCGACCCGTATTCCGTATTTCGCCCGAATCCTTGATTTTTTCGCTACAGTGAGGGTCTTTATAAATAAACATGAGCTTTCGCTACTTATGGCATGGCGAGCCAAACGGAGAAAAACTTTCGCCGGAAATGGCCGAAAAGTTGCAATTTATTTCAATTACTTAGGCCTCCACCGTATATATCACTTAAACGGTTTTGTTGCCTCTGTTCTGATAAACCGAATGAATAACCAAGACTTATCCTGTGGTGGCATCGCACATACGCGAGCGTCGATATTATTAATTTAAGTAGGTGCGTTTCAGGAATATAGTTGCCAAGTGGCGTATATAATTTCGCGGTCTGGGAGAAAGAAAACCTGTAATTGCGCCGATAAAGCGATACTTTTATGTGTTGCATGCACCTCGAAGGCGTCAAAAACGCAGGCGAATTCACCCTCGGGGGGCGCGTTCGAGAGATTACGATCGCCCCTCGCTCGTAATACCGCTTTTCCTGTTTTAAACAGATCGCGTAATAAGAATCGAAACGCACCTCATTATTATTCGAAGGAAAGCTGGACGCGATGATGATACGTGGGCGCCTTTGTTGGCGGAATCCAACCGAACGAAATATGAAGCTCGCGATAATCTGCACACCTCTTTGGCCATTTTTCGAAATAAAAATCCGCAACTAATTGCCAGCCAAGAGTTTGGGAAATATTTCAAACACTCCAAGAGCAAAGGCGTTTATTAGAATACTGGGAGGATCATAAATACGGCTTACGCGGGAATAACGGTGATGGAGAAAGGAGGACCTGGGACAATTTAGAATTTTCGGCGTGAATCAGCACTTGGTATAATTGTGATTTATTCTATTCATACTAAAACGTGAATAATGGACTAATACGGATTTATCGCCGAGTGTTGTGTATGCAAATCTCATAATAAGATTATCGTTTACGGTCGTCTCCCATCATAAGCCCGCAAACGCAAAGGCTCAGGCATCAGCCCGATGTTTATGGTGTACGCGGTGCGATATGAAATTAGAGGACGATGCTGAGGCAGCTGGGGTGAACTTTTCGGCCTATTATCGAATTTCGGTCTCATCGCGTATCCCCCGCGAGCACAAAGGGGACGAAGGTGGAGGAATATAAGGGACGGGCGAGGACGCGACTCGAATACGCCCGACGGAAAATAGTCGGGACCTTTTCGGATTAATTGCATCCTTTCGCTTCCTCCGTGATGACGCCTTTTACCGTACTTCCTCCTCTGCGAGATACACTCTTTGTGATAGTAATTTGTCGCTGTCTGGTCTAGTTCCAGGTCCCATCTCTGTAACTGACTCTGCATTAGAACCCACCCCTCTAATTACACAACTTTCTATACACGGGGAGAGGACGAGGAAATGAAGAATTAAAGCCGGGGGCTCGATTTGCGACAGATGTTGGCATAAAGTGCGCATCGTTCTTGAATAAATCCGCCCTACGCATAAAATTAAATCCCATTAGAAAAGATAAATTCGCCCCTATCTTCTTTACTCCGGAGAGATCGCTATTATTTGGAGAAATCGATACGTTTTTTTTCTGTCTGTGGGAAAAATTTAGAGCCCTTGTTGAGATTATAGATAAAGGCGACATTTATTGGGACCGCCGCTACAAAATATCTAATACCTCATTCGTTAGAAATTCTTTGTCGGACGGCTCGTTATTTAACCGAACAAGAGTGTTAAAGAGTTATTTTGATTGAGTGATCAAATCGACGCATTTTATTATATTAAATTCGTACACGGGTACGACTCGACGATAAATTAACCATAAAGGAAATTCCGACCTTTAACTTTTTACGCTTATAATAACATGTTAATAAATTTATATAAGAGAGAAACCTCTCGAACTGGCGGATTATTATAATAACCGAACCGAACGGATAGAAGAAGGCGAAGAAGGAGGAAGGGATTAACGAAAGTGGCCGGAATGTTTGTTCGGTCGGTTTAATGAAGCCCTCGACGGAACGAGATGGTTCGTGCGTCACTTAGAAGGGGCGGACGTATGAGGGAACCGTCAAGATCCCAATCGCTTTGTTCGGCATTCACCAAGTGTTGTAATAAACATAAATGAAACGATGGCAGGGTACGATAGACATGGCCCAGTGCCGCCCGGTGAAGTTGCCATTGTAACAATACCCGATTATTAGGTACGCCACTGCGGGCGACTAATCTCGTTTTAATTGATATTACGACGATTCCGGAATCGATCGATCGCATATGAGGTCGGTTTTCGCGAGGGTGGGTGATGCCCTAATTAGCCGGAGGGCGGCGGCTCGCTCTTGTAGCATGTCTGCGATCGCCAGAAAGTGCAATAAATCCGGCCCACACTTATTGTTGTTGGAAGTTTCGACCTCGGCATATGTGCCATGACTTGTGTGCGTTCGCGGGCTTGATTGCGATTTATGCCTCGCTCCTCCACTTCCAGAACCAGATGCGCACCGATCGAATATGATTTTTACCATTTTAGCCGTAGACTACACAGAAAGGCGCTTAAGTATGTCGATTCTTTTCCGCGCATCGATCGGGCATAATACGAGCACTCGACTTGGCATTGTTCCCATTTCAATAACAGTATCGCGGCACGGAATAACAATAAGTAATAAAAGGAATTGCGGCGAGATTATTTCACCGGCTTCTGGTCACTGAATAACAAACAAACGTTCGTGATTTCCGCAATGCACCGGCCCTCGTCGCTCTCGTTCTTTTGCCCTCGAGTACGGTTAGTTATGCGCCGAACTTGATGTAGCGAGCTGCGAAATTTTATACTTCCCTCAATAATAATCGTCGAGCTCGGCGTACGGTCTGAGCCCCCGTTTTGTTCGTCTCTTTATGGCAAAAGCACGCGAGATAAAAGCAAAATCGTCGGATACACGAAACGGGTAAAACACGGCGTTTCGCGCGCCTTTGATCGCAACACCGAAACCTCATCCTCTTATTATTATTATTGGAGGTCTGATGGAAAACTTGACTCGGCTCCGGTTAGTGGAGACTCCGGAAGAGGCGCAGAGTGTCGTTGCACCCGCCGCTTTATTGCCTCCACTGTACGTTGCGGCCGTACAGATCGAAAAATGTGGAGAAGCTCTTTGTGGTGATTAGTTCGAGACATTTCACAGGCTCATTACTGTCCGTGAATCGGCCTGAACAGACTAAACACAATAATCAAAAGAGATTCCACGAATGATGGAAAGAGGAAATTATACGAAAGGAAATTTTCCCATACCGTGTTTTCGTCGTTATGCCGCCGCTAATGGCGTATACGAAGAAAACTCACCCCAGCGTAAAAATGCGTGACTGGTGCGTGCGGACCGCGGGGCAACCCTCTTGTGAAGCTCGACTCACTTAAATTCATTGTCGCATTATTTATCTCTGATAAAAGCACAAAGCTTCGCATTGTCCCATAACTTTGATACGCGTAATGACCCCATAAACAACCTAAATGCATTGCACTCACTGGTGGTGGCGAGAAACTGCGGGGGTTGCATCCCCCAATTTCTCCAGAGGGTGGACGGGAGCCACAAATCCGCCGACTCCACAGAGAGAGATTCCCTGGAAATAACCCGAAATAACTACAAAACCGGTCTAGTAATTTTTAGTTTTAGTTTCGGGAGGTCCGGAAACGCGTATAGGAAATTATCGTCATCCGTTAAAGTGGCCAGTTAATTTTTTATTTATTTACCCGACGAAACGAACGAGGGTGGACCTCTTCCGCCATTAGGAATTTATAACGTGGAAATTAGCCGTAATCAATGGCCATGCATGTAGGTTAGGTACACCATTAATAAAAATTGTGTCGGCGCAATTACCGATTGAATGACGGTGCGAATTTTCGAAACCGGAGAGCCATCATCATCAAGAAGTCACGAAAAAAAGCGTGAGCGTTATTATTATTGAAGGAGACAGGTGCAGAAATTCGAACCGTTACTTTATGAATCTCGCGTGAAAATCTATAATTATTATGGCACGGATCTCGTTCTCGTATTCGAATTGCTGTTTTCCCGATCGTCGAAAACTCGGGGCCCTTTCCGAGCCGAAGTTTAAACATTCTTCGAGTGTAGAGATTTTGCGAGCCCCGGTCCCGCGTTTGTTAGTTGTGCGTGATTTAGCTTTGAAGCTGCGAATTTCATAAATTCCGAAGAGCTTATCAGAAACTTGGTAAAATTCTCATTGTGTCTGCCTTGCGGATATTCTTCCGGGGGGGCCTGTATACACGCACAAAGTAAGACCGGAACTTTGAGGAAACTTTGAATTTTGTTTACGTTCGCTCGTGATGACGGCACAAAAGAAATTCGTCTCGGACTCGGATCCCGATTCATAATTGAAATTTAATAAACTACGATATTCTCGTCTCGCGAACTAATATCACGAGGCAACTTAATTACGAGTCGCCGGTTTATTAGACAAAGTGCAATGATCAGTCTTCGGGACGGTCGTCGCATAATAATGTCGATCCGCAACCAATTACGGTTCGACAGCCCACGGATGACTTCTTCGGCGACGTAATTTACCTGTCAATTCCTTGTTATGAGCGCGATTTCGCTTTTTGAAACGCCGGATTATCGCCTCTCCATTCCGATTCCGTCCCGGCAGATAGGGCACAGAGAACCATAGAATTTATCGGGAACGTGACGCGAATGAGGAACGGCCCATTTCGATGACGCGTTCCCCGGTGCAACCCGAACCTTATTAGTAGTCGACGCGAAATATGGACGCTCCGCATTATTTATGCTAATTATTTCGCGTTGTTTGCGTCGACAAACACGCCGCCGGTCATTTGCATCTCATCCCCGTGTCGAGAGTGCGAATCTCGAACCGAAAACCGCCACCGAAACCGCTCTCTCCTCCATCCGGGCCCCGGTGATACGTGGACGCAATGCGGAATCAACAATTCCATAAATTTCACGAGCCGCCCATAAAAATCGGATTAAGTCCGCGTTTAACGTCGACTTTATATTAAAGCGTAATCGTATTATGACCCGAAAGGTGTGTTAAATTCAATTTATAAATTCCTACAATAATAATAGTGATAATAATAAATAAATAGCTATACGTGCCGAGTATTATTAAGCGATAATCCGGACGTATACAACGTACGAAATATCGATGTTTGCTCAACCGCCCTGAAATCGGCCTGAAAATAAGACGAGTATTAATCTCTCCCTGATGCGCTTTTAATGGTAATACACAAGAGATAAATTGCACCTCTCTGTAAATTTAAATGACGAAAATTCGTGGTTTCGGCCCTACGGTGGAAGGGTTCCGAAACGGTTCCATGAATACACAAATAGGTGGTTGTAAATCATTATTGGCTAAACGCAATGTTCTTGGTTAGTTAGACCGGGCGAGCAGCTGTCGGATCGCACAGAGCCATTCGATTGTAATTAATTTCGACTGTCCGGCGAGAGACCTGATGAACAGACGTTATTATTAATCCACTTTCGAGCGAGCGAGAGAGGATCGCCGTCGTCGGTGCTCCACATAATAACTCCACCCGATAGGTACATAAAAGATACCCCATCATCGCGTCTCGAGCACCGGCCATTATTGAATTATTCTCTTAAATTACCTGCAAATGATCGCCGCCACTTAAATCCGTAAATCTCCTTTGAGATCGCCGCTCCGGAACCGGCAGGACGGGCCGTAATATCTCCGCGGATCGTTATTACCGCACGAGGGGGGAAAGTATTTCGATTATTGTCGAGACCGTTTCTATTGATTTATCGGGCTTTTTCGAAATGGGAGCGACGTGTTCCCGTGTTATACACGCCATTATTTTAAAATCACCTGACGTTTCAGGACTTGATGGCGGTCAATGAGCTTAATGCGCTCGATCGTTCACTCCACACTTGGACGTTATCACCATCGATCAGATTACGACTTTTAAAATGAGCTCGGCACACGACCGTAAAACTAAACAAGTGCGTCCGCAATGAAATTGAAATCTAGGTGTTTCGCGAAATCTTCACCATCGAGATGCCCATTTAAACGGGCGAAAGAGCGTTTGATGGTCGAGATTTACAGCGGCGATATGCGTGAAAACCACTTAAATCGCCCCACCAGTAGTGGAAATAATTCCAGGAATCTTTTCCTTATCGCAATATAAAGGTGAGGCAGGTGGATGATGCAACGTCAATAATTGCCAGAGATTGCGGTCGCATTTCGCTCCAGTGCGACGTCTCATTGAAAATAAATTAGTTTCGTGTTATTAGGTGGCGGAGCGCTTCTTCTGCGCGTCCGCGGGAAAAACGAGATGATTGAGAGCGATGCCGCGCGGGATTAGAATCGAACTTCCCATACGGATAATGGAAAAAGACCGGATTGTTTTACAAAAGCCATAAAACCTCTCTCTTGATTGTGATAAAATTACAATGATGGCGCGAGTCGAGTCGCTCGACAAAGAGCCCTAGAATTACCCATTCGTTTAGGAGGAGGAAGAGGCGGTCGTCTTGTTTTTGTCTTTGACGAGGTCGCCTAACTCGCTCGGTAGCAAAAATGCCACCGCTCTTCACGATTTTCCATATAGCGGAACGTGAAAATAATCAAGTTACGAATACGCGAGAGCCTCTCCATCACCGCCATTATTATTATAATGCGGGCCTCAATCAATCGGGCCGCCATTAGCAGCGCAAATAATACCGGCTACATTGATTTGTAATTGCCCTATAATATTTTAATTACCGGGATGCCTTTGAAGCGTTTAGTTAATGTTTGCGGAACGTAATGAAGTTATCCGCGATAATTATGGTCACGGGCCCGGACTCCGGTACCGCGATAATCCGGCTTTTTGAGAATCCGGGCCCGGAATTTCGGACGAAATGTCGGGGGCGCGGCTCCCGAGTTGCGAGTGTTTATTATCGGCCGGGGAGCCGATGGGCCATTACGTTCAATCACTGGAACGTCCGTGTTCCGGACCAGGGCGGCTCGAATAATAATCAATCCACGGTCGGACGGGCGCCACTGTACACGAGTCCGGCCCTGATACGTTGCGTCGGGTAGTAATGAGGCGTATTATTAAACGCAAATCGATTCGGGATCGGGCAAGTCGCGGTTTTTATTCCGGGGGCAGACCGGGGGCGCGAACGACGATGTCATTCCGTAAAACAAATTTCAATTAGTTCCGACGGTTTTTATGCGGCGCGCACGGAAAGCGGACGCGATTTATACGTGCAAGTCACGTATACCTCAAGTCATTTTGTCAGGGAAAGTGACCTAATCAAGAAAAATAATAGGGTTGTCACACACACAGAGGGCTAACCGTGAGTAATGCCCGACATTCGTCATCCGGATCGGCCTATGCAAATGCCGTTTGCGTCTGGTTTCGGTTATAGCCCACAGTCTCCTTATGTTTATCGCGAATCCGCTTTTTATTAGTTTTTGCTTTTCGTATTTCTCGTCATAATTATGCCTAACGATTTATCTGCGTATTTAAATGTGCCCGGGATACTTTGAATTTCCAGTCACGCGAGTTGCGACTGCAATCAAATTTAATTTTATTACTCAAAGTCCCCGGGGTAGAGCGTTAGGATAAAAAAGTGTAATTGGACTATTTAAAACCGAAACTGTATAGGTGGAACATTTTTTTCGGGTCGTTTAATTGGAGACGAAGTATGGGGCCTTCAGGTGGCGTAATTCAGAGTCTCGAGACTTGCGGCTAATTAAACGAAAACACTTCCGACGGGAAATTCTCCCATGGAAACCACTCGATTTGTCCGCGTCCCTCGATAATCCCCACACGATCCTCTCTAGCCGAAAACGAATGAAATTTTAATTGCGACCGATCTATAAAAATACGAAAAATAAAATCCGAAAACGTGATTTCGGGATTATTATCGCCTTCAGGTCGAGTCGCGCCGCATGATCAAACCTACGGTAGGACAAATTATATAGACGTATTCGCTTTTTAATAGTCACCTATAAAATCGAGCCGTTTCTCTCTGTATAATTTAATTTTTGGGGACATTATCCTCGGAAGCGAGAGGGTAATAAATTCAGATATTTATTTAGGAGCACCTGCTCAACTCCGACCAACCTATACCTAGATACCACCATATAAACTGAGGTGAGCGAGGTTAAAATTAGAGCACTTTCTTGTAGTATTTATGTGAAATTTCCCAAGCTTAACATAAATTAACTCCGACTCGACTGTGCCCAACTAACGAACTAAAATATAAAGTAGGAGGAGTGAGAGACTGGATGGAGGAGGGTTCGGTGTGGGAACGGAAATCGCTTCTGGAAGTTGTACGGTTTTTGGGGTCTGTGCATTTCCTAATGCAAAGTTGCGTGATGCGCGTATATCGGCCGCACGGAACATGGAAACGTACTCAAACTACTTGCAAAATTACATTTGTTCGGTAAATTGATTAAGTTGTTGCTGCCGAACGACGTTAGTGCCGCCTCTAATCGCGGCCCCCGATTCTATTCCGCTAATAATAAACGCGACCGGGAATAAGTACGTCTCCAGTTTCCCGGAGTGGGTGCGAAACGCTTTTCGAGACCGGAAAATTTTACGACGACCGAAATTGCGCAATTATCTCTTTACCTTTTTCGCCGGGACGATCCGTCGACGAGATATCCCATATCTCATTGGTGAAATTGGAAGGAACGAGCCCGTAATGGAATCGAAAAGGGGTCATCATACCCGATAAGTATAGAAATTGGTTCCTTTTATCATAGAGACCAATAACGATTTCGATTTTTTGTCATTACTGTAATGAACGTCTATCGAGTATCGAGCATTTCGGTTTCTGCGTAACTTATATACCTAAAAGAGACAATCATGGTGATTACCGGTAAATGAATTACGGCGTTAGGTCCTACTCCTGATGGGCATTGTGTGGGTACAGTAACTCATTCGAAATCGGTAATTGAGGTACCTGTCGCTTCTTCTTCCTTGATGGAAGTGAAACTGCCGTACGTCACGCAAACACGCATTCCGGACACAGTCGGAGAGAGAATCTCCAGCTCATAGAGCGGAGAGGTGGCCCAATCTCCATATTATAACCGACTCTGTATTATGGAGAGGTAGATGGGCAGGTAGGTAGATGTATTTCCGATGATTTCGTCCGAGACAAATTGCGAAAGAAAATAATTACAAATCTCGCCAAAGCCCCGCAGTACTCGCACTATTCATATTCCGACCGGTATAAATAGCGACCTGTTCGTCGTAGGTAGGTATGTAGCTCTCTCCGACATTATACCTACACTTTGCAATTAGTCGTTCCAGTTTCATAATAAACTACTACACGAGTCGGGAACCGGGGACATAAATATTTCACCATGGGATTTGACGGATAGGACAAAGCAATCAAGTCTCGTGTGGATATCGGCAACTTCTTGTGATAAACGAATGCGTTAGAAATATCACCAACTCTGCCCGTGTGGATTAAGTCTAATTATAAGAGCGTCGCGTGAGTTCGGGCGATATCAAACTTTCTAAGCACCGATGATGGTATAGTAAAGTATGTAGGTAGGTGGGACATTAGTAAATATTACATCATGAGAGAGGACAGATCCAGTCCTTTTAAATTTTAAACAATCACCATCACCGATGCGACATTAAGAAAGAGAGAAACGGAGAATAATGATGAATGATATTTATTCCCGAGTTTAATTGGGCTTTAATGGAAGGAGCGCATTCGAATGTAATTTTATTGTCCGGGTATACCGGCCGCGTTTAGAAAAAGGGCAAAGCTCGGTCCGTAATGATCCGTTTATCGGTATCTATCATTGCTCCCGATAATTATTAGTGACAAAGCGGTCCCGTACATAATTGGGACGCCGCTCCGCTCTGTTATTATTATCATCGAATAGGTTAGGCCACCTCAGTTTTATCTATTCATGGGAGCCGACGACGACGAAAACTACTTAATTGAGGGTGGATGCCGTCGATTTTTCCACGTCCGGTTTTCGGGGCGAGTCGCGCACCTGTTCTCGGTGGCGGGTTTAATGAGATCTTGGCTCTTATTCTCTCGCGGCCCGAAAGAAGCAGAAGTATGTCGGTTATGTCCCGGGTGCGCGAAAAAAGCCACTTTCGAAACAATAAGAGGCGACGTGCTAAACATTCATATGCGATTTGGTTTCGGCCCCGGCACCTAATTAAAAACACCGGCCGCGTTAAGAGCGCACTTTTTGCCGGGCCGAAGGTGCAATTTAAACGGAACCGGACTTTTCGGTCCATTTTTATCATGCAATTAGGCCTCCTCTGCACCTTTCGACTTTATTTTATTTCGTTATTACCGAGTCGAGATTGTGAGATCTCCTGACGTATCTCTTCATTAGGTGAGTATGGAGAGCGCACTTCGTATACTAAACCACTAGACTATTATAGTGCAGCTGGATTATCTACTTAGCATCAATCTCATTAAGAATGTATCAGTAATTAGCCTGGCATTTGGAATCGTCGTATGAGAATCCGATTTTTTCGAACCAAGGAGGAATGCGAATGACGAAAATATTCGAGATCGGTATGCGTAGATTGGAACAAAGGTAAGATCGACCTCACTTATCCCATATTATTACGTAATGTGAGTAATCGTAACTGAATAGGAAAAACGGGGACTACATCAGGTGCGGTTTGTTTATTGTGGAAGAATGAGCGGATTTCCTAACCGTTTACAAGTGGGCACTTCAGTTCAGTCATCAGAAACTCTTGATATCATTTTATGACTGCCGCATGAAATTTTTAGAGAATCAACCACCGTTACCTACGTTTTATAATTGCGGAAGTCGCACACAACCTCTCGTGTTTTTTAATTGAATCGCCACAATAAATAAATAACGCATTTTAACCGTCCGTAAGAGCTTAATGGGACTCGGAACGTGTTAATTGCCCGCTATCGAGATTTGTGAGAGGAGTATTTCATAATCACAGATAAGGGAAATATCATCATATCGGGTAAATAAAAACGGCGTAATTAACACAATAAACGCACCTAAAATGACGATCCGGAACGAGATGGGGTCGTAAAATGAAGGCTCCGGTCTGATGGGAGCGCAATCGCATTTAGTAGTGCACCTTATGACCGCTAATGGCGAACCAGATTAAAGACTCATTATTGAAGATTAGCCAGGAAATGCCGATACACATATTGTGGTTAGGATATTACGTTCCACGGGACGTACGTAACATAGTTCGCGTTCTCATTACCATAAAATACGGCAATCTATTGGGTTTGCGCACCGGGAAAACACGGTTATAAGCACGGACACTGGTGCTAAAATGCCGCGTTTATATCGATCGCCAGATTAAGATTAAACCAAACACACCCGGCATACGTAACACACATGTAGGTGCTCGCACGGCCCCCATCCCCTAAATTGACTCGATGGAGACGTACTTGGAATTATTGGGAGTCTTCAAAGGGCCCTAACTCGGTCGGATTCGTCCTTTTTCGTCATTTATTTATCTGGAGGTACTTTGAGGGAATTGCGGGGCCGATGTTTGAGGTCCCGCGCTTTCGGCACGGCAATTTGTTCCGTAAATTTAATTTGCAATTGCTCGTGCACAAACATATCGTCATCGTCGTGATGGCGGCATTTTTTGCGCATTGTTCGCCTCTTCTTCGTCGTCCTTTATTAAGGATCGATCGCGCCGCGCTTACATCGATTCCCAAACTTGTTTCTTAATTATTTAACATGTGTTTCGGCGATAATAGTAAATTTCCTCCCGCGGCCCGGCTGATTCATATTCCGCATAACAAACAGCGCGGACGAAAAACGGGGCGATAAATACTCGGCTAAATGAAGTGTAGGCATTTACATTTTCATAAAAATACAAAGAGACGCTGCCATACCTGGCACCTATCCGAATATTTAAAGTATCCCATACTCGTAATTTAGGAAGATTATGAGCGCGTACCGGCTATAAAATAAAACGAAAAAACCGAATTCAGACAACGATTTCGTCCGCCACACACTGCGCTTTTAAACGTATTAGGTTACACCGCACGCGTTCCTTTCCGAAATTTCTCTGAATTTCCCGTGATCGATACGCCTTTTTCATAACGACCACACACAAAGTCTTAGACACGGCGAAATGTCGCGAGAATCATGTTTTAATTAGCGAATTTGCATCAATCGCAGCTAATCAAGTTTCGTGTTGTTCCTGAAAAGGAGAGAGAGTGGCTGCCGCTGGAAAAGTGAAAAACTCCACGCCGATTCTCTATTCAATTACGCAAATGGGGTGTTGCTTTTGTCGCCTTGCTTTTTTATTGTCATCACCCCGAAGCCCTTTGGAAGCAGCCTTTGCGCCATTAGCGCATTCGCCCCCCGAAAACGCCCCCGTCATCGCGATTTGAATAACTTTCGGATTGTTTCAACGGTTCTATCCCTTATGCGGATACGTAGATTTCGTATGCGCCCGGTAAAAAACCGTAATTGAATTATTTAATTACTGCGGAGAGCAAGAGGCGAGGCTTTCATCCGAAGCACAAGGCACGATACAAATTCGGGGCCCTCTGTGTGCCGCGTTCTCTCTCTGCGGACCTAATGAAGCTATAAATTTTAATCACGGAGTCTGATGGGGCCTGAAAATATTCCTCCTATGATTGCATCTACCTTGCCTTCCCATCGGGCCATCTAACGTATTATAGGCCGGACTCGAAGACCCCGCGATCATAATAAAATTAAAACATTACTTTTATATTAGTGGGCACCTAATACGGACAGGGGGGTTATATAACTTGAAACTTGATGTAGGTAGGTACGATAATAAAAAGCAGGGGGTGTTTTTATGTGGGGTTATTAAATGATTCATTGTTGAATTTAAGCCCGAAAAACCGACAGGTTCGGTGGTGCTTCATCATCCATAACCGAGCAACCACCATCACCGAAACGACGTATTTTATTTCGGGACACGGAGGAAAACTCGAATATCTATTAGAACAGAAGAGTAAAAAAAAACAGGGAAGTATCGATTCCCCCATTCAAGCCAGAGAGGGCGGGCAAAAAGCTGGAAAAGAGAAAATTAATTTAACTTGTTGGTTTTATTCTAAAGCCGTTTCACATCCAGGCTTATTTGCAGCCGGAATAACATAAATTAAACGTGCGCGCATATTCAGAAATAAAATGATATTTGTAAGATGTGAATATGCACTCATTACAGTGTTGTTTATGTATCCTGTTGCAATGTTTCGTGTCATTTTCGGGTAGTTACGAGTGTTTCACGGTTTCGCGAATGCAGTGCCGCGTATCCTGTCTTGTCTCGCATTTCCATCGATTATTCCGCGACAAAGCACGCATTCACTTCTGGCTTTTTCGCGTCCAATAACGCGACCCAGTTCGGCGGAGATGCACTGTGGCTAATCCGTTCCGAAATTGGGTCGGGCAGGATAATGGGAGCACTTATACCCTGGAACGACGGGATGAATGCCAGACGGTTTCGGGGATGTTCATGCCGATAAACCACACCAGATACACACCGATATTTACGGCCGCTTTCCGAGCAGGAAAAGAGATCTCCGACACGCCCTCCCACTAATTTAGACATAAACCAACTTTTTCCCGCTAATAACACGGTTAAAGTTCGCGTGTTGAAAACCACCCCTTTTATCAGATTTTCCGAAAGTATAACGTAAAAGAACACAATCTAAACAACTATCGGATAGTATTAAGTGGCGCCTTTTCTAAATTACTCTCACGCCTGCCTGCATTTCCTTTGTACTTATAATAAATAATCATAAATATGCGACGCGGTCTCTATAGTGTGTGCATGGTAGGATTACGTGCAAATTTCTTCATTGCCGTTAAAAAGGACTCGGGAATTAATAATTAGGGGGTTTTTCTCCTTTTTTCGGAGCGGTTTATCAGATTTCGGTTCGGCAACTACAAAGCTCGAGGGGTAAAGGCTACCGTGCTCGCTGAAGGGTCAAACCCCTTTTAAATCGGATCCTTTGTAGATCTCTTATTACTTTTTGTCGGCGAATTTCATAAGAGATTTCTGCACAATAAGTACGTGGAGGTACCTATACGGAATTTATAACGACCGCCACTTTACCTCTACCTCTCCGCCCTAAATCCGGTACTTTTTACTTTGTGATAGAAGTGAAATTTCATACTCATCCCGTGCACTCTCCAAAGAAATTTTCGTATCAGAGGATTATTTTTCCGAGTGGAAACGGGCGCGGCGGCGTCTCATTTCACACGATTTCCTGTTTTACATACAAATACGTTTAACAACGATTTTAATATGCATAAGATAATCTAAGATCAAATGGAATTTATTAAGGGAAATTATATAGTGCTGCGCTACTAAATAAATGAATAATTTAGCGCACAATGCCAAAGATACACTTCTATACTGCGAGCAGATAGTGGTATACGTAGATTTTTTTCAAATTAACTCAATTTACCGCAACCGACCATCATTACTGACCCTTTTTCCTATAGAAAAAAACGCAGCTGATGGGATTTCGAAACTTTAATAAACTCGACAGATTGTTTCAGAAATTCCCAACAGAACGAACCTTGCATCCGGTCAAATCATCAACATCATCCCATCCGCATGAAAGTTCGCATCTACGACGATAAGCAATTAAAACTCCAAGTTTGTTATAGACTCGCCATAGTCATAATCTTTCACATAATTCTATGTGGTGTATTATGGGTATTTGTTAGCACAACACCGCTGAGAATATGATTTATGTGTGATGGGCAATTAGTTAAGCAAAACAAAATTTTCCAAGTCGTAAATTTCTAATGAACTGCGCGCGGTAATTTTCAGCTTATTAAAACCTATCCCTCTTTTTCGTATATACCCACTTCGCTCATGTGCATCATATTTAGTAGGTTTTTTTTATGGGGAATTACATAAAAGTATTGTTTATGATCGAAAGACTTTCAGTTTTATAAGTGCCCAAAAACTCTGGAAATAAATTATTACAGGCGTCACCATTTAGGTTGTAAATTATGTGAAAAACGTTAAAACTGGAGGTAACGTTTGAAATTTTGATGTCGGGTCGTGATGATTATACGGCTTTACAATTTCGACAGGCACAACATCCGCTCATAAACTTATACACATACTGTAAGCAACTTGCCTTTATTAGACCCATAAATCCGTTATTGGTTGTAAATATTATTCGGCCGAATTTCTATAATCATAGTGATAGTGTTATTATTATTCAAGAGAGGGAAAAATCCAGATGAAGAATTGGCGTCAATTAGTGAAAGAGCGGAGATGGCCGGATGGAAAAACGAAAGAAAAATAGGACACGCCGAGATCCTCACTCGGAAGGATTGGTGAGAATTTGGAGAGCTCACTCGAGACGAAACCTCCACTCGCCTCTGGGACGAGGATAAAAAATCGAAAAAAACCGAAATAATTATTCAGCAACGTCCCGATTTCTACGCCATAAAGGCCTCTCGTGACATAAATATCCTCGCGCCCGGAAAACAAAGAGAATAATCGGCAGAATCGCCGTCCAAATCGAATTAAAAGAAGCCCTGTGTAGTATGATCCGGGAGGTGTTTGATGGAGCATTTGGGCGATGGAATCGGATTATCAAACATCAACCTCGGTTTCCTGGTGGAACCCGACACCGCGTGACGGTGCCGAAGACCCTCGTCGTGAAGAGGCGACCATGTTCAATCCGACGGCCCAATGGCGTCACCAGGATGTCGCCCGTCACTCGATATGCACGCGTACGTGGAACGCCATCGACGACCCTCCCCGGTTACCGCAGGGGGATCGCGCATTGTGCCCCGTGCACGTACCGCCATCAGTCAATAGTACTCATTACGGGAATCCGGCGGGGCCCCCCGGACGGAGGGGCTCCATTGGCCGGGCCCCGCATCCTGTCTGGGGGCAGCCAACCACGCGCCCCGGCCTCCCATTGTTTTTTCCCCGCGTTTCCAGCGGTAATTAACCGGAAGTGGCAGGGCGGACCGGGCAGGCCGTGCATTACACCGGGTACTCTCCACAAAACCAGTACACATCACATAAAGTCAGAGGGGTTCTGGGTGGAGTCGCGCATCAGAGGGATAAAACTCTTCGTCTGCTGTTGCCGGTGGTGGCAATTTGCGAAAGTGCCCATTCTTTTCTTCTCCGACTGTGTGTAGCGGGTTATTTGCATAACTCTGATGATATAAATGAGATTTACTCAGATTAGATTGGATAAGTAATTCCAGTGCCCGGTAGCGAGTTCGGAATGTAAAGGATTTAAAGCGGACATAATAACCTATGGCTAGATACAGCCTGAATCAAAATTGTTCGGCTTGAGGACTGATTTCTCACGTGAAAATGGTGAGAAAAGTTCATATAAAGAGAGGTCCGCAAGAAGGGGTCTGCTGGTAACTAATTTATTTTCGATCTTTGGTCCTTGTCCGTAGGTCCTCGGCATATGAAAATGACTATTATTTTGTGGCGTAACGTAATTTGTCAGTTTCTTTTGATTTTTCAGCATCAGCGTGCTTTTTCAATATCAAAAATGTAGGGGTCCATGGGTCACCAGTAGGTCCAATGTGTAGTTCTCCAATCGTTTTCCACATACATATACCAAGCCTGAAAGTTCGAAACCATAAAATAAGCGAGTTGAAAGCGAAAATTAATTGGGCCATGCACCAGCAGACTTCGAGACCCAATAACTCCCTTACTGACCACTTGCAGATCCCCCTTTATGGGAACTTTTCTCACTATTTCGACGTTGGGTAAACGATTTCAAATCAGGCTGTATAATGCGGTTGACATGTTCCACATACAGGCCAACAAGTTATCGGAGAGTTAGCATGTGAAACGTGTTCTAAATAGCGGGGGCAAAAAGCCCGAGAGAAGACATGCCATCAGGTTCTTACATGACAAATACACCCAACATGCGGAGAGAACGAGCGCGCCCTGACAACCCGAGATTATTCCGTTCCTCGGTCCGGACCTTGACATTTATCATCGACAATGTATCGGCGATATTGTTTATGAATAATTGAGATCGCACAAACGGCCGAGCCTCGATCCCCTCGAGATAGAGCGAGATACAAAAAAAAAAGTCGCATGTTTTATAATCGTCCGTGTGTGTAATAAATGTTATGTGGATACGGTTTTACGAACGCACCGCACCGGCTCCATATAATTTAATTAAATTCAATAATTTCGAGTTAATTCAAGGACCCCGTGTGTATAGGAATTAATTCAATGCCATTATAAAGCTCCGCGCTTTCATTAAAGTTAATTTGATGTAAAGTACTGTTTCAATTTAAATTACATGCGATTTCGTAAAAGATCGTAAAGCGGTTAATTATTTCCATAATTTTTTCATTATAGGTATTCGTACTTCGAAAGGAGCAGCCAGCGCTCGAGGAGGTCGAAATAATTAGTATAAAGGGCATAAACTAAAGCCCCGTAATCAACAAAGCAACTTCCCTCGCCTTTTGAACTCCAGTTTTAAAAGGATTTAAGTTTTGTGTAATATTTTAAAGAACATCACCCTAGAGGCTCTAATTAATTCAAAGACCGAGATAATTTCAGATTTATTCTATCAATTAATCAATGGTAAAGTAATGATAGTAAAACACTCTATTAATCATTCAAAATCTCTCGAGACTTTCCTAAACTACAGTAGTCAGTTTGTTTGGAGTCACCATTCTTGAATTACTCCGTAAAACTGTTATTGTCTTATCGGTAGAAATTTGAATTAATCACTAAAGCGATTATGGATCAATAATTTAAGCACCAGTCTATACCATAAATAATGTAAGTTGAGTTAAGCCAGTCAATAATAATAATCATAAACAAGATAGTTATTATTTAGTAATTTATTATCATGCACGTTAGTACTGGCCATTTTTAATACGTTAACGATCATGAAAAATTCATAGACTCTATGAAATTAACATAAATCTCGGCTTGAAATAGAGGAAATTTCTTGAAATCACGTCGATAAATACACAATCTGAACATTCGGTCTCGCTCAAATCTCGTTTACTTTTAGGGCCCGGTGAATAATGGAAAATAAAATTATATTTATAGTCCTGGCCGATAGGGACGGTGGAAAAATAACAAACTCTCGATTCTGCGAGGGAACGAAACAATAGCGAATTAAATTGGAAATTGCACATTATTGCGTATGTGCCGTACCCGGTTCATCCACAATAGACGTGGCGGCCTATTTTTCCCTCCAATAAATTTAAACATGGTGCATATGTAGTACACATGCATGCACATGCATGATAAAAACTGTGCTGCTTTTATTTAATTTCTTTCATTATTGGAAATTGATTTGTACAGTAGTGGTCTAACGAGTTCTCACCAGTATAATCATATTATTCCAGTTCCCGTTTTATTCAATGAATCGGTGCCGCGCAGTTATAACTCCATAATAATAATTAAAATATTGCGAAATCCGAACGGATTTGCATATTGTGTTCATGTACCACTCTAATTATACAATTATAAATAACAACCGTTACCATTAATACATATCAATAAGACGCAGACCTACCTTACCTATCTATCTCGATAGAATACACCTATAATTTCATCGATATGTATGTCCTGGATTAACAGCGTGCAGAGAGGTGACCTTTTATATAGTATTTTTCGTAATATCGTTACCGTATAACGGCGAACAAGTGCATTGCAATTACGCAAATGCAACGACAAATGATCTGGAGCAACTTTCGCCGTAATTGCTAGCCGCATATTGTATGACAGCTTAATACAATGAGCGTTAATAAGTACCTGGCGTTCAATAAGCTGTCGGCCTTAGGTGGAATCGCGAAATGAAAGTCATCTGCGAGCGGAAACGTATCTAGATTTTTCATCCTCGTTACCAGGACTTGGATTAGGTTTCTAGCACAGTTTGCAACTTATCCGGACTCGGAAATGGTGTGGTTTTCAAACTAGTAATTTGTGTTTACAATTCTGATGTCCACCTAAAACAGTTGTCGGTTTGGTGGATTTAAATGGCTTCCATTTCGGAGCATGGCAAATACCTGTTTGAACGTCCATTAATACTCTGGCCTAAGCCTCTAAATGTCACATTCATAGTCCTTGATCGAGGATAAAGATGTATATGGTTAGAAGGAAGAGGCGATGGAATTATTCATTGATGTTATTGTCTCGTGGAGGGCTTTTAATTAAAGTGGGTTTCGGATGATTATTACCTGGTAGTCTTAAACAAATAATCGTTGGATTAGAATCATTATTACACCTTTACATGCTAGAGACTAATATCCGCCGATGGAATAAGTGGATTTTTCAGTCTCGATTCCGTCATCGTACAAATCGCAATGATCATGTTCGCTCCCAGAGAACCTTTAAAAAGTAATTCATTTCATTTATCGATAATTGCTCATACTTATAATAATTTTTGGAAATCTGCAGATTATGCTCGTATGTTTTATTTAACGACCATTCACATATTTGATAATAAAATTAGCCAGGCTCTTCTGTTTCAAACTTTTCTTTATTATATGACTTTGAATGTGATTCAGACAATTCACATGCTCTACACTTTCGATTCTAATATTTTATTAGAATATGGTCCGTTCTACCTGTGCTCATATTTGGTGAATTTTAGTTTCTTGTAAATGTAAATCTTACTTTTATGAATTTTTAGGGCTTAATGGGTATTGGTATTATTCTAACCCAACGCAATGCATTGATGGAGTTATTGAGTGACATATTTAGCAAGGGTTGGTCACTGGATAACGCTTCGGAAAAGAAATTCAATAACGAATGTCGACGCTCAGTTATTATAAAGATCATGAATGATATTTTTACTGTTTCAGCAAGCGCATGTTTTTGCCATTTCCTAATCGAGCAGAAAACGATATTTTACGGAATTCATATGTTACAACAGTATCCATCGAAAGCCAGTTTGATCTTATCTTGGGTTTATTATATCAACTTGCCAATTTTGGGCCTTATGATGACTTCACCCTCTTTCATCGTAAAATACGTAGTCGATCATATGAAGTACCAAGTAAGACAACTGAATCGTTGTATATGCAGGATCAACGAAGATTTCGAACTTATCAGTGGCGAAACTTTAATTTCAAACAATGATTTTCACAGAGAAATCAAGAGAAGGTTGAAAATCATAATTGAGCATCACAGATTTGTTAAAAAGTATTGGAAAGAATTTTCAAACGGCACCCGATTAACTTCATTTATATTTTTAGAATGGAGAAAGATTTGAACAAAATCCTCTACACGTCAATGCTGACATCTTTAATTGCGAGTGTTGCGTTCTTCATAAGTACTATTTTCATGATACTTTTGGTGAAATTATTAAATCTGTCTAATGTACGAATCATGAAAATGATTTATTCTTTCAGGGGGGTTATGATGGTGGGAACTACAATTTTTACGGCATTGGTTTCCTATTAACCTGTGGTATTATCACATATTGCACTTTCTTGAATTGTTTACAAAATTTAATGATGGAAGTTTGTTGATGAGTATTCACATTCAACATCACATTCTAAGTTTCAATAATTTTAGTCTGAAAAATCTTTACAATTGGCTTTCGAAGTGGACTGGACTTCATGGAATCCGGAAAATAAGCGAATTTTTCTTATCATTTTGATGCATTTACAAAAAACCTTGTCTATTAAAATTGCCAACTGCATCGAATGTAATTATGAACTATCCGTAAAGGTATTGAGGCTATCAACATACTACAGTTTTCATCCAAAATGCTCATTTTCAGTTCTTTAAATTCATATTTTCTACAACTACAATATTGAAGCAATGCTTGGAAATTAAAATGCAAAAATCTAACGATCTAAATTAAAAGACACCAGTATATATCCACCTACCTATATAGTTCAGCTTGCAACTGATAAATAAATCAATTATGATCACATTAATCAAACTTCTATCCTCAGCATAATTCAAACCACCTTTATATTATTCGCTGATGGATTTTATTTTCTTTGTAGGATTTTTCTTGTATAGAATAAAAACTAACTCGAGAGACGATGGACGATTTATTTAAACCTAAAAATGCTCTGAAAGGTGAGTCCAACGCTCTTAATAAAGAAAATATTATTCATATACGATTTTCTAGATGAAAAATTCTTGCGATTTATTTATGTAGCTGTTATTCATAGTCCGGCTCTTAAACTTTGGTATGCAATATTAGTCTTCAGTTTTATTTTCCAAATAATAATCAACGTCGTACAAATCTTGGAAATGAGTAAAAATTTGGATAGCATGATTTTGATTGAATATGGACCTTTCCTGCTTCTATCGAATTTGGTAAACAAGAAACCAAATGAGCAACTTGATAAAACTAAATAATTTTCAGGGATTGATGAATATAGCAGTGATTATGATGAAATGGGATTTTTTCCTGAATTTGATAAAAACCATTTTTACTAAGGGATGGGCAATAGATGACCGATCGAAACCCAGATTCATAAGGGATTCAGTTAATTGTTTTCTATGCAGAGCATCAATGGAAGTTGTCGTAATAACAGCACTCATCTACTTTAATCCTTTTTGTTTAAACCACCCACCATTTACTACTTATTTTTATGGAATATACGTATTGCGTAGAAATCCTTCAATTTTAACAAAAATTCTCAGCATCGTATGTTTCATGGTTGTAGTCATAATCTGTGAGCAAATGATGACAATACCATTCAGTTTTCAATACATAGCGCACCATATGAGATATCAATTAGTTCAAGCAAATTATCGTTTCAGTCAAATTTCTACAGATTATGACAAATTTGATGATTACTCGTTAATTCGAGATCGATCTTACCAACGAAAAATCAAGAGACGCTTACGTCTGTTGATAAGACATTTCGAATTTGTTAAAAGGTAAGGAATCGAAGCAACCATTGAAAGTGAGCCTGTAACCCCAATTTTAGAATTGAAATCGGTTTGAATGACATGTTGTACACCGTTGTCGGAGTAGTCCTAGGAGCTCTGGTTTTATTCTTCGTAACAGTGATTTTGATGATACTTTCGGTATGGTAATCCAATGTATAACGCGATTGATTCTCGAGTACAACTAGAAATTATTACAGAACACTGATTACAGCCAATTGTATATTGGAATTGGGTTACTTTGCATCGCTGGGTTTTTCCCCGCTTTCATTTTCGTATACTGCGTTCAAAATTTAAGATCTGAGGTTGCAAAAATGTTTTAACTGGGTGATTACATATGGTTAATGAATGTGTTTTTCAATTCAAGTCCGAAAAAACATTCCGGACCGCTTGCGATACTCGTTGGACCTCGTGGGACCCTTCGAATAGAAAGACGCTCATATTTTTATTGATGAATTTGCGAGAGCCGCTGTCCATCAGAATCTATGGAAGGGTCGAATGTAATTACGAACTTTACACTCAGGTATATGCAATAAGTTCGACTTTGGGTGGAAATTTGTGCTAATCAGTGGTTTTCAGCTGGCGAAATTCACATTTTCTGTTGCTACCGTTATTCACAAGTTTACGAGTGTGGAACCATAGAAATCCTATGGAAAATCTATTCTTCTAATCACTCGACCTAATTCTTTCACCTGTTTCAATATTAGATCCACGCGAATAAAATGACTAATTTGCACTCTGCTCGGCCGAATTTTGATGATACGTCCCATTAATTATTTTTTCCCAATGATACGTCGAGAGGAGTACTGTAACAAATTTTCGTGTTCCATCTTAATTAGGTCCGGACACGGCGGATTAAAATTTCAGTAGCAGATTGAATGAAAGTCGGAGGGAAAAAAAACGTAACACTAATGAATGTCAGACCGTAATCAGTTACATTGTGAAGAAGAAGATTGATAATTCATTGTTTCGGACCGCCGTTTTTATTAATGCGCTTTTCTTTTCAAGTGACGCGACCCGAGAGCGACTCCATACCACGACCATCATCATTATGAGGATATTAATTTCATTGTTTTTATTTATTTACAATGTGTGTCGTCATATTCACATGGGGCAGGAATAAAAAGGCGGAGCACCATTATTAGGTGGGTACCGCTACAGGTTAGCTTGGCCATTCTAAAACGTGATTCGGCCGGCTACTTAATACGGAGATAAAATCTTTCATATGGGCTCTTCCTACTTACAATTAAAACGACCGTAAACTTTGCCCATATTTTATGGGCATTTACTAACGATCGCTTTATTGCCGACTAGTTTTCGAAGGAATCTGACGTTTTATTAGTAGGTACTTGATCTAATAACTTGATTTGCGACTAAACAGTGGATTAATCGGCGGAATTACTCCGATGATTGAACCGGGATTCACTTATTCGAGGGGTTTGCGTGATGAAAAATGCGCGAAATGAAAATCCGACTCCGCTGATGCACGGTGAGAAGGAGCAGAGAAACGAGATTAGATCGTTTGATTGATAGGTGGAACGAACTCGGGGTGCGAGGGGTGCAGAGTCAAGTCGAAATGAATGAAGCCCCGATGGTGGAATGAAAAATCGAGTCATGGTCACCCCCGTAGAATAATCCCGAGAAAATCGATCTCGTTCCTCTCCTCCGCCTCCATCCGGCCAATCGCCTTTCATTTATGCAGACATGGGTGCGTTGGTGGTTTACGTGACATCATATCGTCACGAATTACCGTCAAAGATGTTATTTATAATCGCACGACGAGTTCGAATTTCGGATCGTTTTCGGGTGGGCGGCATACACGCCGATCGATCCGGGAAAAGCCTAGGCTTTCAGGTATGAAATTTTCGCCTGTCGTATGGCATCCACATCACAAAACGCCCCCCTTTTAATAAGGACGAATATTAGGCAATCAGTTCGGTGAACTGTCTAAACAAATAATTCCAGCCCCGTTTTACGCAATTTTCGAAACCTTCATCACCGGGTGCTCTCTCGCTAATGACTGGCGCCTATTTCTCCCAACAAAAGAACGAATGGTAATTGCGTGGTCCCTACCACGAAATGAAGGCAACACTTTCGAGGCCCCCCCTAAGCGAGGCGAACAAAGGTCCCCTATATCCTCGTGATGGTCACCAACGAAATTTAAGGTGCGATGTTTCGAAAAAACAAACAGGGAGTTATAATTTACACCTTCGCCTCCTTCCTGGGTGGAGAGGAAACCAGCAGGGGCGCATTCTCTCGTCGTGTTCGTTTTTATTATCGGGCCCGAGAGCAGTGCAGTAGGTAGCCAGCCGGGCACAAAAACGAATCGTTTTTCGTCTTCGACTCCGGTTAATTAATTTGATGGGCGCGTAACGTACGCCGCTGGTAGTCTCTTTTTTCCCTTTTCCGTCGAAGAGGAGAGGATCTCTCTCGGTCGTCGGGAGCTCGAGAGTTGCGCCAACTAAAATAATAAATTCTTCAACCCAACTTCGAGCTGTCCCTACGATGCTTTATCTAAAAAGATAGGACCGATACGTCGAAGAATTATGCAGTCGGAGTGGCCTTGGTCACGTCCGACTCCGTTTATTTATTGCTTTTATCCAGCTGAATCTGATTTATTTCGCTCAAATTGTAAAATAAAGGCCGCCATCACCGACCTCGAACCGTAGTATTCCAGTAGTAGGTATAATACGTGCACGAGGTAGGCAGGGTGGGTATAACAAAGTCCGAATATTCCTTTTCCGATAACGCCGCATAAATCATAATCCATCATTTTACGGCAGGGTGGAAAAAACCGTAACGTTGAAATTTTGTGCAAACTTCATGTCTACCTAAGTACCTTTTCTAGTGTCGAGAGTGTGGGAAGTATACCAATAGTTGTTCGTGGGTTTTATCGTCAGAATTATAATCGATCGAGATGAAAAAGGCTAGCCGGGTCGTAATAAACTCTAATATAATTAAGCGGGTTCATCACATCACGCTCGCAGAGATACAATTTTCCACGAGCCTCTTAAAGTCATCCTAATTGCCTTATTTACCTTTCTAAATAAATTAAAACGATGATTGATGTTCTTAAATTACAAATTACTCCGTCTTGTTATCGTTTCAAATAATCATCCCGGAATCGGTCATTAACGACCGAACTGATGGGAGGGTGGGATGAGCAAAAGACAAATTAATACGATAATTTAAAATGTAAATGAATCTATTACCGGTGCGATAATAAAGAAGCGACTGTACGATTTTAATTACGGGAAGCTGTTGGGAGATTTCAGTTTCGGTCGTGTTTCCGGATGCGTGCAAACTCATAAATCGGCTAATTCCGGACCGAAATGCAGGTGGGTCCGTGTCCCGAAACCGTAAATCACAAGTTTAAGTCTGCTAGATTATTGCCGGACCAAGTTCGAAACGCATGACGTAGGATGCACCTATCGCAATCCGGATGGTCGTTTGCTGATGTATCGCCCGTACCGAACCCCGGAATAAATAATAATCGAAAAAGCAATAAATAATTAATCCGGGGATGGGCGAAATGACCGAGAGAGAGATTGTGGGAAATGCGCATCCCAGTTATACAAAAACGTCCGAGTTTTTATTTAAGCCATAAATCCGAAAGCGAATAAAATAAATTTTCGTTTTAAATAAATTTATGCAAACGAAGTCTTAAAAAGAATAAGGTACCGACCAAACACAAGGTACAAGACCATAAATTAAATCATGCGCGTTTTATTTACACAAACCGCATGAAGCCTCAAAAAAAGTCTCAAAAAATCAACCGAAACTCTTTCAATTAAATTCCCCCTGGAAACTAACGAGATTATGGGTCCTCGTACTTTTCGATAATAATAATTCAAAGGAACTACCGTCAAAGGCGAATATATACGAAAATAAATAATAATAATATTAAAGTAACGTCGAGGAGCTCCCGCATTTTAATAAGCTCGACTTTCGGCTTTATTAATGCCGCCCTTTAACATCAATTAAGTTCAACTTTAAATTGGTTTATTGATACTAATCATCGGAAATGCTCGACTTGCCCCCTCGGTGTGCAGCTCGGTCTCGTTCGTGTCGGATCTGAACGCTTTTGGCACCTGTTCAAATAATATTCTTCTACTTCAGTTGTTAGGTAGTTAGTAAATTGTTTTGCAATTAGAAGCAATTCCATCAAAAACTGTTCAGACACGCCGCAACCACCTGCCCGATGCCGCATAGAAAATAAACGCAATCACCTGTTCGCCTTATTATTTCCGAGAGTAATGATAACCCAACAAAGAAACAAGAAGATTACCATTCAAATTGCTGAAATAAACTGGAGCTAATAGATTTACGTCTCACTCGTCTGTTTTGTGTAGGATACGGTCGGTTAATTAGTTACTTTGTATGCAAATTGAAGGATAAACCGACTTTTATTAGCCCATAATATGAGATTTTTGCCAATAACGAGGTGACAACACTTTAAGTATTAAATACGGGCATAAAAAATAATAATCCTCAACTAAAATAAAAAAACGAAATCATAATCTTTCGTAAGAACCTATGAGAAGAAGTTGAGTGACGTGGGCCCAGATCGAAAGCGAAAACGTACCCAATTACCATTTTTAATCCCCCGTAATAAGGAAGAGAGGAGAAAGGTTGACGTCCCATTTGGCCGTTCTATCCCATAGTTTCGAGGTAATCTGAAGAGCCATCTCGGAATTATCTTGATCGCCCACTAATTCTTTTAGTGCTTTATCAAAAAACGTAATTAAAATCGTTCGGACAAACAGTCCGCTCTAACCTTAAAGTTCGAGTGTTTCCTTTTTTTCGAAACAGATCAAGTGCCAGATGGATTAGAGTTTAACGGTCCGTTCGCTTTTAGAATTAATTAATAATGCATCGGTTCGAGGTGATGGTTCGAAAACAGTTAGGATTTTAAGTCACGCTCTGTTTATTGCCTCCACCTTTTTTAACCTCCGTCATTTATCCCAATAAGTATCGCGAGTACCGCGAGAGAGAAAGAGTGGGTCGAAAAAAAGAATGATGCATTGTTCTAGTCACCAGATGAGATCATTTATCCGCCGACAAAAAGCGCCGAGCTACACGTACGTATAAGTAAAACCGTTCGCCTTGTACCTACATACATTTCGATCTCTTTTTAAGGATCTAATCATTTTATTTAATGACAATGATTCATTCCCGAACGTCTAAATAGTAACGGCTCCCGTTCCACCAGAATCCAGCGCATTCTCCTCCGAGGCTATTCGACCATATTAAGTCGCCGCTGGATGGTTCTATTTATCATCGAAATAATGTGCAAGCACCAGGAGGATTCCCCATATAATCAGCTTTTACTTTACCAAAGTCGAAATTGTGATAAAGTGGGCACCGCCTGAAACTCCCAACCCACCGCGTTAAAAATTCATATTTATTAGCGAAAGAGCCGTTTCGATATATTATTTACCTTGAGGATTTAAAATCACGGTAATTGCCGGTGGGGTGACCCAATCGGTTTTTTTCGTTATCTTTTCGCAAGCTCGCATGAAAAATCGCATATAAAACGATCGTGTGTAATGTGTATAATGTAGCGTTCTAGATCGCGACCTACCTGCAAATTTATTTTTATTACGGGTTTTGGTTTAACAGTTTTATTTATAACTCAATTGTTGCGGGCCATTTGACCATAATAAAGCCACGCAACATGAAATTAGTACCCTTCTCTTTTGCCGGTGCAGCACATACGCGAGATTATCAATTATTAGCTTTCGGATGGTACCGATTTCGAGGCCTTTTATTCGTTCGAACTCGCGCGAAAGGAATAAAAGCGCAAAGGATGCGCCCGTCTCTCGGAGCGAAAGAACGGACGGACGAAACGGTACACTAACGGCGCAAATTGCATTTCACTTGCCGCTTTTTATTAGCCGGCTCGCAACATCTTGCCCGGTGCACGTACGACTCGCCCGGAATTGTCTCGCCGTGTGTTTTGTGTGTGCGCCAAAACTAAACAGATATAAATCCGGAAAGTGCCATTCACGACGGTCGCAGGTCATTCCGATAAACACGATCTAAAAGATGCCCGTTTCGCCGTTTCAATGAACCCTTCGAAAATAAACGAAACGACAGCAGGGAAAAAAGAACCAATTGGCACGATTCACTAGGTACGTTCGTACATACATTCATTCGGACGACGACGAGAATAAACGGGTAGCTCCGGTGAAAGAACATTGCATACATGCCTGGAATTATGCAGACGTTCTTGTACCTTTTAAACTTGAGGATCGTTTTATTGTGTCGAAATGAAATCGAAAGAGACAAAAACGGACAAAACGCAATAACTCCTATAGGGGTTGTGTGTAGCGGACATTCCTCGAGAGCCATCGGCCGACTTTAAGTGGCCTGTACCTATAACGTTCCGCGTATACCCAGATAAGGTTTGATTCATTCCGTTCTTTCGAAATCCGGAAGGTACGAGCCGATTCGCTCCCGTTTCTGGGTGTCGCCTGACAAACTGCACCGGGAAATTCGTGGCACTCACGGTACACTTCCAACCATGTGTTGGTATTTATTTATCGGCGTACTAGGGGAACTTGTAGCAAAAGCGGCAGCGGTATTATATCCTCCCACACTCGACTAACCGTATTCGTATTAATTATATACGCGGAGGGCGCACGTGCATTTAATCTATATGCGGATGTGGAGAAAAATTGACCTATGAATTTGACAGCGCCGTGCTCCTATAAATAATTCCGGGGGTGTACAAGAGAACGGCGAGTAAGAACACTGGTAACAGCTAGTTAGTTAAGGGATGATGTAATTTGGCATAATCTGATTGCCGCAGGCTGATTTGATTATGATAATCGAGATTCCGGGGGCTCGTGTCGGGGGAAAAGGGGATGCAGTCTTGAAATTTATATCTAATCGAGTTATACCTATTTACAGAAGGAAAAACGAAGCCCCTTCACTACATGAATCCACCACTAGTAGCTTATTCTCACTTGAGACTGAGAAATATGGATTTATTATCTCTGTCTCTGTTTCTTTAATGGTTATAATATGAGAAAGAAAGATGATCATTAGATACTATTTCTACAAAAAAAAAATGCACACGCAGTACTTTCGTTATTTTCGTGCATATTTCCATCAGCATATTTTAGTATGTATACTTTGTCGTGCATATTGCATGCATCTTTTCTCAATTTTTTTGGTGCATATTTTCCAGTCTCTACTTATTACCTACTAGAGACTAGAGAGACCCCGGAAAAAATGCGCAAAGACAGTTCCCACATATTCACATGGTCAGCGACCCGTCCTCTGAATAATTTACCGGAGACAATGACAAATCCCACGAAATTGCGTGCCCGGATTAGTAATAATTTTCACGCGTTACTCCGGAATGTAATTCCTCGGCGGCGTGTCGAATTAGCCGTAAAATCGATTGTGGAAAAACTGGTTTGCTTCTGTGCGTGATATTTTCGGGAGGAAATAACGCGTTCTGTCCTCTCTCTCGATAGGAGCGGATCCGCGTGTAGGTATAAGTTGAGCAAAGCAAACATAGCGGCGGTCACGTCATCCTGCCAGGTAGCAACTTCGGTAATTAACTGGCATTGTTCAGATAAGCGGTCTGCCAGATGCGAGGGCAGATAGCGGCCGCCGGAGGCGACCCGGACCATCTCAAGACGGCCATCTCACCCACCCACCGCCGCATTATCGCCACCAGACATTATCCGGCCACGGCGGATGGCGGCCAGGTAATAATAAGTGGAGGAAAGTTCCGAATCGAGTCGAGTGCGAAACCCGCTGGGAAATTAATAATTCGGATCAGCCCCTAATCCCGTCCTTTAGGTGTGGGACGGACGGGCGGGTGGGTGTGCACCGTAAAAACGGATGAAATACGGTTATTCTCATATATTTTTCTTTAACGTTCGCACCCGTGATGCCCGAATATAAGCAAAAAGTCGCTGTGTCTGTCTTTTCCGAGTCGGCCGATTCGCCAATCCCCGGAGCGAGCAGAAGATCTCGACTTTTTACAACCCCCGCTTTTTTTATGGACACCTTTGACATTTGCACTTTGCGCGTTTTAGTGCTGACTGGGGTCGCACGTGGCCACTCAACTCTCCTGTAAACTGGAAGCGCGTCTCGAAAACGTAAAACAAACTCATTAAATTTCACCAGACATTGAACCGACCGATTTTCGACATTTTCCGCACATTTTCGGAGAGCGGTTGGAACCGGAACGGCCGCTCGGATATTACGCTCGCATAACGGGGGAAAAAAGTCGCAAGGAGACGCGAATAAATCACCGCAATTTTTCACGAAATTATTTATGGCTTCACACCGCATTACTCGAAACAGAAATTTGCCGCGCGCCGTGCCGTGGAAGCTCCCTCTGCGAGTTGAGACGTAAAAACCGCGCTGAAAAGGAGATTTTTTTCAGGCCGGTCTTCTTCGACGACTCGGCGAAAGAGACGAGGAGTGCATGAGGCAGCTCTCTCGCCCTGACAGTCGTCTAATAGATTTTAGTCTCACTTAATAACGTGCGACTGCTCGACGGCAGCGTCAACCATTAGTCACAATTGACACCGGAAAAATAATGCTACAAAGGCCCAAATGAAATATATCGACGGCGATCCGGGCCGACACCCCACTACGTCACCGGGCGGACCCCACACACGATCCTCTTTATCCTCCCCTCAAAAAACTCGCCCCGAAACAATAATTGATAACATCAATCCACTCTCTCTGCCATAGACCATCGCCATCACAGAGATACTTTATTCTCTCCGATAAGGCCCGCCTTTAATGAGGGTTAGAAACGTTCATTAAGCGTACAAAGGGAGCTTTTTCTCGATAAAAGCCCCGCAATTAAGATGTTTGAAATTGTGAGATGGCAGATGTATAACCGCAACCGTATCGAGTAATTATCGAGTCGGATTATTAAAATCTACAAATCGCAACAAATAACCCCTCTCTTATTATTATGGACAGGGGCGGGTGAGTTGTGAAAGTAATCAAAGTTGGTAAATTGCTCATTGTTGGGTTTAGAACGAAACTCTTGAAAAGTTTAATCGATGAGCTCAAAAGGTACAAGGCTTAAACGCTAAAGAACAATTTATATTCCTCGTCTCGTGTAAAAGCCTCCCCTGTACACCGCTTTACATCGGAAATTAGTCGTAAGGGATGAAAAATTCGGTTTTGTTTAGTACTCGCGCACAGTGCGAGGGAGAAGGAGACGATTTTACGGCTCACCTGGCAATGAGGCACCTAAACAACTATAAATTTCGAAAATCCCCCTTATACATCACCGGGCCTCAACTTTGAAGTGACCTTATCGAGCGAACGTTGATTCGATGCGCCATCTGAGCCTACGCCTAATCGAATCGAAACTATTTGCCCGATATTAAATGAACGTTGAAATAAGATCCGCGCCGGAAATAAAAGGGGACGGAAAGCGGCGAATAACGAACGTAATCGAAATAAAACTAAACAACGAAAATAAATCACGGATCGGGAATCCGGATATATGGCGGAGGAAAAGAGGATCGACCCAGAAGCCGCCCTAAAACCGGGCGCCCCATTATTATTATCATAAAGAGATCAAGATGTTTCATTTTCAGGGGGGCTGATTCAGGGTGCGGCTGTCTCCTTCAGCCGGTGCCGAGAGAGTGATCCCCAGTTAAGTAGTTCCCAAAGACACGCTTTGAATTGGGTGATGGCGAACTAATTGTTTAAACTTCCCGAATGCTAACACCGTCATCATCATCATCATCATCGCCAGAGATCGCGGTTGAAGCACAGTTCGAACTTGACAACGACCACAAGCGACGTAAATCTTCGCACAAAACGCGATTTTTTCACCGACATGTTTCAATTAACTGAGTGCTTTTACAGAGCGAGGAGAATGTGCGGTTTTAATAAAACGCGTTAGGTCGATTCCGATTGCGACGGGGTTAGTGTTTTCTCATGTTTATAACGAAATGCGGTCGATAATTTAAAGATTACGTTTTGCTCGGTCCATTAGCATTAATCAATAATTAATACGAGTTGCGTGCTTTGGAAGCTCCCGCCAATAAACTACCGGTTTCATTACGTCCCGTAAGGTTCAGAAGGTACGTTTCTCGGCCGATTTGCGCACTGATATGTAGGTGTTATGATCATTAGAACGACCACCTACCGTCCAACTCGGACGTTTTTAATGTTAACGAGGTAAAGGCTTATTCGCGCGCCGCAGGGCCGGACTCTGGCTCGAAACTCACACCTATTTGTCTAAAATTCCCGAGCCCGTTGCGCGTTTTCTTGTCTGCGGTGCGATGAATTACGGCACGCGGGCCCGGATTTAATGAGAGTCGCAAAGTGACCGCATGCGGTGTTACCATTTTTCCGACTCCGGGTTCGCAGCCGCGATTTATTCCCGGAGGCCGTGCTTTCCAGTTTACTTTGTTGTCGCGCCCCCAAAGTGCACCACTTCAGAAGAGCCGATCCAACTTTGACCGCTTTTTTATCGCGAAACCCTCCGCGATGCAGGAAGTTTTTCCGGGCGATTTCACTCCGGCCGGACTCGCGCGAATACGCTTCCGCGCCGTTATTGTCGTCTCGAATTTATCATCATCGCACATTTAATATCGATAAATTCGAATTGGGCACGCTTTTAATTAAAAAGTTCCAATTAAATCGATCTACCTACGTATTATTATGTTAGGCATACGCTGTATATTACGGCGAAGGAAATCGATTAAAACGCTCTTATTCACCGGGGTTATTTTAATTATTTATTTGCCACGGCACCGTTTTTGTTATTCCGTTAATAAACAATTCGCCGTTTTAGATCCACGCGGAATGCGGATTAATCGAATTCGACGGGCCCACAATCGCTATCCGGTTATCTCGTGTTGTTTCAGTTTCAGTTTCAGCCCAGTTAATACCCCCACACCGTCAATTAATTCCTTCCCTTCACTATAGAACAACAAAACCGGGCCAAACAAAAAGACATTTAGAAAATTTCAGTCAGGCTGATAATTCGGCGATACGCTAACGTTCTGTTCCTCTCGTTGAATATTCAGATCGCGGGAACATCTGCAGTGACAATTCTGATTGGTTATTCCGTTTCAAACCGAGAACCAAGTTGGATTATTCTCTCGCCATTATTTGTCTGTTCCTGTAGATTATGGTGATGCTGTGGGGCTTTCGTGTGTGTCGGCACACGTGCCATCCGACGTCAATTTAAAATTCAAATCGTTTTCGGGTAGAAAAATCGGAATGCACTTTCGCTCGACTAATATCGTCATTGCGTAAGCGCCTAGAAGCGGTGATAATAATATGAGGCAAAGGCCCATTCATGAGGCCTTCACTTTTACTTTGTACCGAGTTACTTTACGATCATCGTCCGTACACACAACCGCAATTGTAAATTCTGCAAATGAATGTTCTCGGAACATCGTATCTAACCCACGATATGTGCGAACACACCGGATAAATAATCATTTCTATGCGGTCTCATGCAGGTGTGCAATTCGCACGCAACCATGTCGAATTAACTTTCAGCCGGGAAACACATCAAAAATGCCACCGGTGATTAATCATCGATTTTCGCCAGGTTCGGAGTCGGCATTATCCCGGCTCTTTTTAGGTTTTGCATCTCTGGCAGATCCGGATTTATCGAATGCGCCGGATTTCCGAAGCAACACCGCAATAACCGAGAAGGGCCATGCTAATAATCCTAAAAGTCATGCAATAAAACAATTAAGCCATTCGGGATTTTATACAGTAATAAAACTTATGGCGCTCATTAACCGAAATTATGTCGTGTTTTATCACACACTGCACTCGTAAAAATGTAACGAAAATCTGACGGCCATATAGCGACCAGTAAATAATTTTATCGCCCGGTTTGAACAAATTACCGGGTCAAAAGTTTTGCGCTGCAGAAACAGGAAAAAAAGTCGCTCGATGTTTCGAGACGTAGAGAAGATCCCGAAAGGTTTGCAGCCTACGGACCGCGCGAACACAACCGTATTTCGCCATTTCCAGTGCGACCACTAAAAGCCAATAAACACCGTTACAAAGTTGAAAGAGGAAAAAATAAAAAGAGGCTTTATTTCTCTCCGGGCTCCCGAATTCGAGGGTGGATTTACCACTTGCAGATGGCGCTCTTTTTTTACGGGACCCGATGGGTCCTTTATGTTATTGTGTCGAGATCGAAATGGCGTTTCCTCTCTTTTGAAGTCGTCCCATCAACTTCGGGGCGGCTGTATATCTGGCGAACTTCGGTGGAGGCGTTTTATGTAGCAGTAAATCCAGTAAACTGCTGGTCTGCGCACAGTTTGTTTACACGAATGCTGAAGCACTGGACCATATGTAACATAGTGTGGCTAGTTCCCACTTACGGCCACAATGGCATGTCCAAAATATAAGACACTTAAATGAGATTTATAAGGGCCACTCCTTTGTATTACAAAACTTAAATGCACTTTATGCCGTTTTATATGGCGAATTTACCACGGATGTTATAAATTATTTCGTTTTATATCGGTCGCGGTAAACATATTTTCCTCCTCTTGGCCTTTGAACGGTGCGAGTTTTTCGATACTTTATCTTGAGGAGAGGAAAAAAAGCGAGGGGAAACGGACAGGACCTCATCAAGTGGGGAGCATAAAATATTCAAGTTTCGTAATTAAGCTACAATGCTCGCTATTGCTACAAGAGAAACTTCCAATCTACTTCGGGGCCCGGTCCCCTAACGGACTAAATTAAATTCTGTTATACTTTTTTAATAATGCCCGTTTTATCTCTCTCCGCCGAATGATATCCGAAACTTTAAACGTCCCGGAAGCGCCTCCAGTAAATCTGGGATGAATCTTCCAGAACAATTGCAATTTATTCCCGTTACAACTCGCATTAATTATAATTGCATTCCCTTCAAAGACCCAAAAGCCAGGAGTAGTGAGTTCTTAGTCCCCTCGAGAATAATAGAATTAATTTAAATTTCGACGCTTAAACACGACGCCGACGACGACGAGAGGCGCTCTCTCTATTTCCACGACGACTCCGGAACGCTAGAGGTCGAAGTTTATTCAGGGGAAATGAACGAATCGCTTTGGGATCAAAGGAATATTGCCAACCCCTTCAAAAGTTCCTCAAAGTCCATCCGCTGAACCCGGCGGGAAAAAAGAGAAATAACCGTACTATGAATTAATTCCAAAGATAATAATATTAATAATGCCCGTTGTGCATTTGGGGAACGCAATTAAAAACCCCTCCTCATTCCGGAGTTCAATTAATCGCGAGTAGATAACAAGGTGTACTAGCTACAAAACCTCCCAAAATATCTCTTGAGGGGGGACGTGAGCACTTATTAATTGTTAAGGGGTGGTAGTAACTCCTTCCTCAACAAGTAATTAAACTCCATTGTTTAATTAGAAGCGAACTCCCCCGCGCAGAAAGACTTCATTTCGAGCATAATCTCTCATCCGAATACGTTTGTATTTTTTAACCCGAATTTCGCTCCGAAACGAAACTCGTATATAAACATGGCTAATTACAGAAACCAAAGAAGGAAAAACGAAAATATTTACTTTATATTACAACCCACTTTAGCTTTTCCAAACCGATTCGGATGGTGATACATAAAAAAATCCATGGACGCAGAGAGCGACGGGGGAAATTAATTTACACTTTGTTTTTCGCTCACATTAACTGGATGTTGATGAGTATAACCTTTGTGCGATAAAACATTCAAAAAGTCGAAAAGGGGATGTTGTGACGTCGCCTATATCCCCAAAACCACCCCATCCCGGAACGTTTTATCGGCTCGCTGGTCTGAAAGTCAATTTCGGTTTGATGTGATGTGAATAAAATTGAACACCCCCTCTCTCGCGACTTGTCCTATCATCCCCTATAACTACACTCTGTGGGCCCTCGAGACGGACCCCTCCGCAACGACCCCCCGAAATTACGCAAAATACTCAATTTTCGCCCTCCAGTTCTCGGGTTATTATAAAGTTGTGCTCACTCTGATCAATCGGATTCAAAGGCGAATAAGAATCGATTAGACCGGGAATTAAACGCTTCTTTACTCTGCAGGACTCGCTCTCCGGGAAAAGGGGATCGCATGTGGGGATTTGGCGCGAAGAGGATCGGCGAGACACGATCTGTTTACGACACGGCTCGATCCTGGGGGATCCCGACTTTGAATTACACGTCCCGTTGTGTGCGCTTTGTTCCGTGCCGAAATCGCCTTACACTTGCGCCACCCCATCTCCGTATGAAAGAACCAATCAGTCGCGGGACCCGATCGAACCCCTTTTAGCCCCCACACAGTGCGAAACAAATAACCCTGTATGCGCCACGACATAAAACAAAGGACCGAATCCTCCATTTTTAGAGCCGTTCGTCCTCCGGAAAAGCGCCGGATTTCTGAGGACCGTAATTATTACCGTTTTCAACCTTTCTTCATACTGGCGCGTTTCGTATTTATTACGAAAGCTCTCTGATGAGATTTCGGTTAAATCTCGATGCGAGGTGTTTCCGATGCTGTCGGCAGGAGACCGGATGGTTTCCCCCCCGCAAACGCGAAACCCTTTTAGGAATTTCCCGTGTTCGAGCCGCCCGGCGCGGATTACGTTTCGACATAAATCAAAAGCGGGTTGATGAATCGCACCAAATGGTTCCTATGATTAAAGTAATAAAGGAAACGGACAGAGCCACCACGCATTCATACGGGAGCGGCTAGAAAAAAACCAAGAGGATAAATCTGGTAAAAAATGCCATCTATAATTCATAAAGGATGAGCGAGAGGACGACGACGGATCAGTAGATTGCCGGGATACACCGCGGAAAAAAGGACTTGGGCGCGTCTTAAAAGTTTGCCGGATTAAACCGACTCTCTCTCGTGTTTCTCCTTCTGCGATTCATCCCGAATATCTTTTACCGCCGGTATGGCGTATCGATTTATTAAAGCGGGATTTGGAATCGCGTTTACCGGGATCACCCTGTAGAGGCGGTAAAGGGGCGGAAGGCGCTCGATTTGGCCGGAGCGAGTTCAATAATTCCGGGGATCCTTTGCGGCCGCCTCCTCCTGCGAATAAGACTGATCAAAGCCGGCGGTCGGAAGGAGTTCAATCGTTATTGCGACCGCCTCGTCATCCGATATTTCCGGTTCGAGACCAGACGGACTCCCTCAATTGTATAGGAAACGGGTAAAGAGGCTCGTATTTCGGTGGAAAAAATCGTCTCATTCCCGACCCTCGAGCGGCCGGACTTGATTCGCGTCTTATGAAATCGGAGCTTTTTGCGCGAGATGCGCGCGCGGTGATTGATGTCGTCGGCGCATTTTTTCCGGTTTTATTGTCGATTCCGCTCGCGTATACACTGAATTTAGGTCCGGTCCGATTAACGTACGGCCATCGTCAGAAAACGAGATTTTTATGTGAACATTGCTCTCTCTCCACGTGATAACGCGGATCCTCACGACGACGATGATGATGATGATGATGATGACGGACCGGAATCCGCGACTTTTTCACGGCGCAACCCCGAAAAAGTGGCAGACCGATGCCGAATGTAACGGGGGAATTGCTTACACGGTCGAAGACCCCCTTTTTCTACTTTGGCGGAGCTGCGGCGTTTTAGATATAAGTAGTGTGTATTTAATTTTCGGTGAAATATCGCCGGCGATAATTATTCGTGTAAATGGCGCATTCGGAATTAGGTTCGGTCCCGGGGCGACAATACGGCGAGATAATGACAATGCCACCCGGCCCTCGGTGCGACTATAACAAAACGAAACGGTGGGGCTTTTAGTCGTTTGCCTCTGTTATTTCCCTCCAGACGGCCGCAGTATCGCCGCTATCAGAAAGCTGCAGGCTTATGCCGTTGATAACGGAGCTTAAATGTGCTTTTTCGAGCATTGTCCGCAATTTTTGTCGACAGACCGCCCGGTACAAAACCCGACCGGGTTAAAATATTAACTCCTCTCGCTCTCTCTGGACTCGGGCCACGTTTTCATCTTCCGCAATTAAATTAGCATCTCGAAATAAATTCACCCAGGTGCAGGTGCGTCCTTTCGTTCAAATTTAGACGATTATCGCGGGTCATAAACGGATGTGGTTCGCGTAAACGTCCGTCGAGATATGAGCTTTGGCTTTATCAATTCGAAAAAAGCGTCGCGGCATCACAATGTGTCGCTTTATCCTCAATACCGTGCGCTTTGTACTCGAGACACGTCCGGGGTGAATACTCGCTTGTCGAGTGAGACGAAGTATGCCCGTTAATTATATCGAATTACCACTAGCTCGTTAATTGTGTTAATTAAATTGTCTTTTTTGGACGCGCCGAGGAAAGCGTCCGACTTGAACGACACAATCGTCCGGGAAAATATCTGTTTTAGGAAAAATCGAATAAGGGCATCGAACCGGTCGATTTCGTCATAAAATTGCGAAAGGAAAGAGCGAGGTAATTGCGCTTATCGTGCGTTCGCTACCATCATCGACAATCACACTAATTAGGAAAGGCCGAGTGGTAATCGCTCTCTCAAGCCCACAGACCTCGATGACGACGATTTCTTCTTCTAAATCACGACATTTACTGGTTACTTACGTCTACAATGAGAAAGAGAGAAACGGGTTTGAAAATGCCGTCGTATAATAATCATCGTCAAGTCGGCGCAAATAACAACATGAGGGCGCCCAGCTTTTTCTCCTTTTTTCCGTAAGTATTCAATTAATTTTTAAAACTGTGGCAGGGCACCGGCCTTCGATATTCCGAGAGTCACGAAGATGACTCGGAAAATAAGTGCCCGTGCAGGAAGCGCAGACGAAAAGCAGTAAGTAATGAAATTTGATAAAAATGGAAGATGCGCCGCGTGGGAATAAAAAATACGTATATTCTAATCCGGTTTGAATAAATCTGAATTCGGAAAGTGAAATCCGACTTTTCCGGAAAAAATATTAGGCGCAGTTAAGTGGATTCGTTCCGGTCGGGATTTTAATTAAACGCATTCATTGTTCGAGACCGCGATTGGCAATTCGTATAGAGAGAACGTGTGTAATTCATGGCGGAGAGGTGGCCGCGTTTCTCCATTTTGTGATGTTATTCGGTATTCCCATGCGATTCGTCTGTATACCGAAACCTAACCTCCATCTATACCGTTTTAATTAAAACATCAAGGTTCGAGACGTCGGTACACTCGGTCCAGGTACAACCGACTACACACTACACACGTGAAATAATTAATTGAAGTTTAATGCGTCTCACTTTGGAATATTTAAAATGCGACTGACCTGGCCGAAGTGAAATAAGTAGGAGGAAACCGCCATTAATTAACCGAATTGTAGATAGGTAACCGGGTGGAAGCGGTGCATTTTAAATCAACCCAATTTGGTTCTAAACTACCATCACAAATTTAGTTTAATTTTTCAATTAAGCGCTCTAAAACCGACTGCGCGCATATCAAATGACCCGAACCGCGCACCCACAAATTAACTCTTTTTTTCTTGTTCCCCTTGGTCCTGCGACCGTCTAATTCACATATATTATAATGCAAAGTCGGGGTTTGATCCAATTAATTCGGGGCGGTTGTTCGTGACATCGGTAATGAAGAGAGCCGCGTTCAAGGCGAAAGGGGACACGTTATAACTGCGACGGTAGTTGGATGTGCCGACGGCCCTTTAAACAATACATTCGGTCGTTGCCGCCAGGGTGCGTAATGGAGCCGTATCGCACCCTTATTAGACCGGTAATGGTGGTCTTTACGGCCGTTATGACGTCGCCCGTTTCGGGGGCGAAATGCGTCTCGCCCTGTGTCCTTCGCAGCCGGGGATCCGCAAATTAGCGTGCCCGCCGCCGCTGGAGGAGTCGGAGGATCCCGAACCGTCGTGTTTCACGGTATTGTTGCCGAATTATTACGGCAGTTCTGCTTTGATGATATTTGCCTGCAGGCACTTCTGCATGCGCCTTATATCACTCGCGCCGTTTGTGTTTGCTCGCTCCTTTAATACGCCAACGCAATTGAACCCAATTTAAATTTGCCGCCGATATCTCAACAAATAAAGAAGTTACAGCACTTTGAAATTTTCAAAAAGTTCAAAATTTGAAAATTCGAACATTTATTTTCTTAGATAAACCGATACCGGACGCATGTATCTACTCTTGATGACTCAATTAAAAGCCAATTTGAATTTTCCATCGATATCTCGACTAATAAGAAAGTTACGCCACTTTGAAGTTTGCGAAAATCGTTGAAATTTTCGTAAAAATTTCATGTCGAAAATTTAAAAAGCACGATTTTCGGTCAATTTGCAAGCTTCTTGGCCATGTCTATACAGTTTTCGATAGATTTTTCGATTCTCTTTCGATTGCCGGGTTGCCCGAATCGATATCTCGATTGGTTCAAAAATTAGACCGGTTTTAATTTTACGAGACCAATGTTTTGGTGATTTTTCGGAGGCCATAATGCACATGAAAGAGTACCTTTTTTCGATGCGCTCTAAGGGCATTTCGTAGATTTTTTGACGCTCTTTCGAATGCGCGGCCGCCCATCCCGATCGGAGCTTCGGTTCGAAAGTTATGGTCGATTGAAAATTTCGAGCAAAATTTGTACCCAAAGTGATGGATTTTCGAAAAAATCGAAAATCACTAAATGTCGTCCAAATCGAAATCCAGACACTTTTCCCGATAGATTTTGAGCTAACTAAGCGATTCCCGGGTCGTGCGACTCGATAGCTCCACTAATAACGAAGCTATGGCCGTTTGAAAATTTTACTCTATTTTCAACGGTACGGCAATATTAGACGCATTTTCTCACTTCACATGACTCAATTAGAACCCAATTTAAATTTGCCGTCGATATCTCAACAAATAAAGAAGTTACAGCACTTTGAAATTTTCAAAAAGTTGAAAATTCGAAAATTCGAACATTTTTTTTTCTCAGATAAACCAATACCGGACGCATGTATCTACTCCAGATGACACAATAAGAAGCCAATTTGAATTTTTTATCGACAAATAAGAAAGTTACGCCACTTTGAAATTTACGAAAATCGTTGAAATTTTCGTGAAAATTTGATGTCCGAAATTTAAAAAGCACAATTTTCGGTCAGTTGGAAAACTTGTCTAGGGGTTTTTGAATAGATTCTTTGATTCTCTTCAGATTGCCGGGTCGCCCGAATCGATATCTTGATCGGTTCAAAAGTTAGGCAGGTTTTAGACAATCGATGTCTCACATCGATGTTGAACCTTAAGTATCGATGTTCTAAAAAAAGTCGATGTTTCCTGCCTATCCCTACGTCGGGTGTGAAGGCTCTAATTGTAGGTGTCCCGTCTGGAAATAAACTCGGAAACACGAATTGTGTGGTCCTGGGCGCTCTTATTAGAACAGATGTCGCCGACTGGTCACTGTCGCCGCGCAAATGCGCCGTTCGGATAGTGGAATTCATAACAGCCGGCGTGCGAGATAATCCGAAAGTTTTATACGTGTTTTGCGAGGCTAATTGATTGTAATTTCGGTGAATTATCGTGTCGCGGGGGTGGTTCGCCCGAAAATGGGCGGAATAATTCAGAGATGTGCCGGGTTAGCGATACGTAAATCACGCGAAACAGTTTGCGGGGAGAAGTAAGCAAAAGTCGATAAAGTCGCCCACCGCGAGTCTGGTTATTAACGCGCACAGGGGAAATCGAATTTATTTTCGGAAAATGTACGTGTGCATGTGGGTATTAGCTAATATTTGCCATGAGGCAAACACTCGAGATTACCCACGGCCCATCGGAGCAACTCAAACACTCTTATAAAGTCCTCTGGAATTATCTCTTGATGCCTCACTTTTAGACTTTTAGAGATGAGAGAGCGGTCGTTTTAGAACTTATCGGCCGCGTAATTAGTTGCGGCGTTTTTCAAAGTTGCTACCGGCACCGAGTGGCCATGAAGGATCGGAGTAATAAAGCCGTAAATAGTGGGTACGGGTCTCGGCTCGATTTATTTTCGGAATAAGGCACCAAATCCGGACCTGTTTTATCCGCGTATAAGGTGCCCCCCCGTATGAGTATTAAATCCGGCGTGTTCAAATAGTATTAAACGATAAAAGTAATACCCACCTCGAGCTCGAAACCGGATTTTCCATGGATATGCCCTCGGAACCGGGGGATTTGTTCCGGTAACGGCACGAAATGGAAACAACATCAACACGAGCCACCCCCGGGAAGTCGAGGAAGTTCGCGCCACCGGAATTGCAAAAGTCCACAAAATGCGAATTAATTTATCGCAAAATATCGGCGGCGGTGGTTCGGTCGAGCGACCCTTTGTGAAGAAACCGTACAGAGAGCGCGCATCAGACCTTAAATTTAATTTCTTTGCTAGTGACGTTATTATAAATTATAACTTACTCGCTTTAGTTGAGGTTCGAGTCGCTGTATATAAGAAGTTGTCTGGTTCAAAGTACCATCTTATTGTCCATTAAAACACGGGGTTTGTTTTTCGATTCGCCAAGACCACATTCCATTAACATTAAATTCTTACCGAGGTTATAAATTTGTTGCTTGGCTGCATTTAGTTTGCGCGGAAAGTACGTTTAAGCAAAAAGGCGCGCGTTGGATGGGAAAAAAACCTCCGCAAAAGCAAACGTTATATGCCTACACACACACCATACCTTGGTTGGATGGAACAAATCACCCCGAGTCGTACTTATGTGAGTGGTAACGAAAGAGAGGCCTTTTCTCCCATCTGCAGTAAAATCTAAATGCGGTTCTCTCTAGGTAATTGACACGATTTAATTTTATGTGATGCCATGAGGTTTTTCAAAGGTGCGCAACTCCCGTACCGCATATACGTACGGGTACCTACCTAATATAATAAAATAAAATAACCCGGTCGTTTGTCTGGCTGTAATTTGAACGAAATTTCCTTTGCATTCGCAATTTCACAACAGCGACTAATTTACCTTTTCCACCGTTCGTTCCGTTGGCGCATGTTTCGCAACAAAAATGGAACTACAAACACAAACGTACCGGGAAATTGTCTCTCTAATATGGTCTGCTTGCTACATTCCCCAACAACTCCCTAATACTCGTATAAGTTTCGGTATTAAAGTTTTCGTTTCGGCTCGAAACCGGTGCCAAATAATTACGATACGACTATAAATTTCTTAGGCGAGTCGACGAAAGTGTGTGCGAAGTCGAGAACGAGGTGGCTACTCCCGGGAGATCGAACTTTGGCCCCGAAAGCACGTTCGCTCGTCTATTACGTACATCCGAGGGATGATCCCCTTTTTTCGCACGTCCCCCCCGATTCCCGCCACTTTCCGACTCTACGCGAAATTAAGCAAACTGAAAACAATTTTTGTTCCGAAGAAAAATCGAATTAGCCATACCGACTCCACCGAAACTATCCCTCCTCTGCAAGTTTGTACAATTTAATTCCCAACTTCTCTCCAGTAAGTACTTATTTACTCGGAATTAAATTAAGCGAGCGCTAACTTCGTCCCTGATACCGCACTCCGGTACCCGGAGAGAGGATCCGTGAATTTTTCAAGATCCGGGTTTCCGGTGGTCCGCATGATGTGCGCGTCAAGCCGGAGGAGTTTTATAGTGACGTTTATACGTCGGCCCTGTTTTACGGTCTCGAATTCCGCGCCCACCACAGACGCCGGGCTATTTCCAGCGGGATCTCGAGAGCGGCATGCCGAAATAATTAAAATCCGTCTATCGGTGCGCACCAGAGTCGCCCCGTCACAAGACGCGGCCCTCCGACGATTTAATGGAGCTAATTGCGAACGTCCCGCGCACCGTCCGATTTGCCCTACGAGATTTCGACGACGGATTTCCGTCTCCCGATAAAGTACTAAAATTCCAATTTTAACCGAAGTGGCGGTTCGGGTTCGGGGCCACCATTGGCCCCATCCCAAAACAAACACTCCTAATGAGTAAACACGTCCCTGTTTATCTCCGAACCGGCGAATGTCACCCGCTTAATCATTCCATGGGAGCCGTCTCTCCGCCCGAGGATAATTAATAAATGTGACGCCGACTCCTCCGCGTCGTCAATCAACAATTATAGGCGAAAATCGTCACGAATTTCAGGAAAGCGAGGTCGAGGATTCCCCACTTACGCCGTATAAAAAGTCGGACATAATTCGATATGCATATTAGGCCACGCCTGAAGACAGAAGTCCCTACCTTTCTTCATCCACCATTTCAATCACCGATTATTTTTAGAGCGGCCTCTCCCGGTTTCAGTCCAGGTGATTAAACCGTGATTAGGTGTGTAAGTACTCGAGTAATTTGCGTTTTAACGGCTCGGTCCCTCCGGAGTGCGCAATTGCGGCTCTTTCGGTATTATAAAGCCGGAGGGTGTTAAACGGATAGGTTCACCCCCGCCGAGACCCCGGTAATCGTATATGCGTTATGTGCCTGTCATTGTCAGGGACGGTGTCGACCAGATGCCGGGCGAGAGCGCAAAACGCAAACCGAGTTTACAACGTATCGCGGAGGTGGAAACTCCGGCGGATAAATTAGCCGTAATTACAATCGAATTCAAGTTTAGATTAGATTTGCGCCGTCCGGACGTAACGACTGTTTTATCGCTCCGGAATTATTTAAATACGTGTTAATAACGTTCGGTTTTTGTCCCCGGTTCTTCAGGCCCGAAGGCCCGATCCCTCCGAAGTCATTTACATGTTGATGGGGGCCTTTGTCTCTAATAACTCGCGTGTTCCGGGAAGTGCGGCCCCGTTTTTACCGCCGTCATCGCAATATCCTTAGAAAAACGACCAACCTATACTCGGCGAGCCGGATTGATTAGTTATACGTGATAGTTGTTTATTAATAACGATTTTTTGTTTAATTAAATCCGGTCCCGGATTAATGGATTTTCTCCGATCGCGTTATATACGAAGGTGCGTTCTTAATTAGGGTTAAAAATTCGCCAATTTCCCCCCCGAAATGGGCTCGCGGTTATCTTGACGGGCCCATCCTGACAGTTGAGAGATCGCGGGAGGATGTTCGCAGGCGAACATACGTGTATCCTGCGAGCGAGGGCCCCATCAGCCCGTTTGAGTAATGTTAGTTTAGAAACAGCGCTTAATTACTCGTTCGAAGGCGGCCCACCCACACCCGCACGCCAACTTCACCGCAACTTTGACCCATTTCCCTCATAAAACCGCCCCGAACTCTCCATCGGCCATGTCCGTCGAAATTCACTCCGACTAAACATCGACATGTCTGATTGATTTTAATTGCGATTAATTTTTGTCGCGTACCAGTAACAAAATTATCGTATTATCGCACGGGCCCGGTGGATGAATCGGATTGTCTATGCGGTCGTGTTATCTTTTAATGACGGGTCCGGATGTGATGTGACACGAGCGAAACCGAGTGCCGCATTGTAATTTTAACGCGGTTTCCCTCTCTGATAATGCGGAGCGCGGATGTATAAATCCCACCCCACTTTACCGCACGGAAAAGGTGTTACCACTTATCCCGCTCGCGATTTTCCGCTCGGGGAAAAGCCGCACTGACAGCCACTTTTTCAGTTATCTGTCCAATTGCCCTTTTGTGTTTACCGCCGGATTTTTTTCGCATTTCCACCTTGGCAATCGCAATAAACGTGAATGGATGAAACTGTCCGATCGACATGCACGGGAGGTAAAACGCATCAATTTTTCATCGAAATGATGGGACGGGGCGGGCGGCGGCGGTATCATCCCCCTGTATATGGTAATTGCCTCGAATGAGAGTTATGAATGGTAATTAACGTTTTAGCGGGAATCTGGTCGGACTAATTGAAAACGGTTATCGGCTTGAACTATACAGAGTGTCCCAATCGTCATGTTACGTTTTGTCATCTAACGGGCCAAAGTACTGAGCTGGCATCATGGCAATACTTATGACCAAAATCGGCCTCTAGATGAGCGGATTGTTTCTGTAATTTCATTTTTAAATTCATGTTTTCCGGATTTTACCATTGATCTATAAATCCAAAATCCTACATCTTTCGAGTGCTACTGGTTACGGACTACTACAGATTTTCCAGTTTTAAAAGTAAATGCGATGAATTATTAGTCTCATCTGACTGGAGGCTGACGTTTTACGCCGCGGCGGTTTATTTGCGTCTCTTCTTGCATGATGTCGTTTCGGTCACGCTGAAATCTCAAAACGTTAACATCAGCGGTAGCAAAGTCGCACGGTCAATTAACCGTACCAGAGTGAATCGAGCCAGCTGTCGCAATTTCTGGAAATATTCTCTCTCTATTAAGCACACAAGAGTCGACTTGGTTTATTACCAGGTGAAGAGAGTACCTGGCGATATGATGCTCGTGTTTGCCATTATATGGGCGGATATGGAAATCGGCGCACGTGTTGTGGATGCAGCCGGCGCCTCATGCACGCGCGGAGGAAGAAGGCGTCGGGAACGTCGGGACGTCGCAAAGTGGAGTAGGCAGGAGCAGGACGAGGAAACGGTTCGGGAGGAGCCGTGTGCCGTATGAATAATGAGCCGGCTCCGCCAGAGGTAGAACGGAGAATTAAGTGGGTGGAAGACAAATTCGACCCGGACAAGTGGATGAAAGATGCACGTCTGCACTCTCGGCCCGTACGCGAGAAGACGAGAACGAGGTGGAGGAGGAGGCACACTCCACGATTTAATTACGGGTCGAGCGACAAAAAATTAATCCCCGAATTCTCCAACTCGCTCTCTTCGTACGAACCGAAATAAGAAGAGTCGGAATAAGAGCCTCGCCCGGTTTTGTTTCGGTTTTAATCCCGGATTTATGGCTCGCCATGCGCAAGAATATGACACATGCACGTTGTTTTTGTCATCACGCTAAGTTTAGCAAGTAAACGGGGATGACGGAGGTTTCGGAAGAGGGGGATAGGGGGGGCGTCGGGACGCCGCAGCTCCGTCGGATCCCGGGCGGGATGGATGGGACGCCCACCGTCGCGGCGGCCACACGCATAGATCATCTCTGGCTGTCTGCAAAGCTGCATTTGTTATTGTCAAAACTTACTACTTATGTACGCGACGTTCCACCTTCACCTCGGCTCCCTCAGACAGCTCTTTCCTGTTTCGGGGATGTTCTTGTTACTGTTATCGCATCGTACGTGTATTAATGGTCCCGACTAAAAGAGAAACTTCGGCCCTATAAATACCCCGCTTTAATTTAAACCGGCACGGACCGAACGGATACAACCAGAAATTGATGACACCGTAAATTTTTGCTATTGCATATACCTTTTCGTCCCAAGATATTTCTTATAAAACGTGACAAATCATAGAGGGCCACTCAAATTGACTACCATTTTGGTTTCAATAAATTCCACTAGATGTCGTTCTTCTTTTTGACACTGCAATTTTGTTACCATGTTCCTTCTACTCGACAGACTGCGTTCACTTCATAACCCTCTATTATGGGTTTCAATAAACTCTCTTGTGTCCACTATAACCGATGTTTTACTACTTTAAAATTTTTACGAAATAGGTTTGCGACTAAGATGTCAATTTCGCCTCATTCTAACAGAGGCCACTAGTACTCTCCAAGTGAAGATTCCTGCAATACCACGTAATTTATGTGCACGTTGGCTAACTAGATCTAGTCAAACAATTATAAAAGTAATAGTGTATTATGTAATTCGTGCATAAAGAAGACTTTTACGGGTAGACTTGCTCATAATAAGCCACTTTACGAACCTTCGCCAAAAATGGTGTCATTATGATGTAATAGTACATAAATCAAATTCCGCTTCGGTATTGGAGAAGGGTGGGGTTCGGATTCGGGGTGCACCGACTCCACAACAAACTCAACTGCAGACATAACCAACTTTCCCAACTTCCGCTAACTAACCGCGTCCCGTGTCATTTGCGGAAACATCGGAACAATTTAATTACAGTTTCTTTCATTGGCGGCTTTTCCGGGGCGCTCTAAATTGTTGCGTTCGGAACTTGTTCTTCAAAGTGTGGAAAAGGCGAGGGAACGAACCGCACTGGCGTTCTATTACCGGCAAAGGGATTCTTTCGGGGGTTCGAGGTATCCCCGGTGTAAAAGCGGATCGGTTTCAGTGAAACAATTACAAAATTCCGTCACCTGTTATTATCCGATTAAGGCGGGCCCGCCTGTATGAATAATACTCGAGCGGGGATTTGATTTACATATAAATGGGGAAAATCGTGGAAATGATGACAAACTTTAGGTATTTTGTATCTTTTGTGATATAATCCTCCGCACCTGGCGGTGGGAAATGATAATAGTCATCAAATCGGGATACGATATAACTTTAAAGAGAAAACCCGGAAAAGTAAATCCTTTTATGTAGTATTCGTACCGTCACCGGATAATCTGATTTTTCTATATTGGTTTCTCGAGGGTGGAGAGCTGATGGCGCGGGAAGGATAACGCGGAGAGACAAATTGAAAATGACAGTAAGCTTTTTATTTCTTTCCGTCGATTTTTTCGAGACGACCGATTGAAAAATAATTTTCAATAAAAACGTCAAGAGCAAACGGGCGATCTCGAAAATATTTCTCCTCCAATTCTATATAAACTCAATCTCGCCGTCGTCGATGCGCCGTGATGTACAACCCCGCCAACATAAAAACGCACACAGATGGTGAGCAGGAGACTTCCGATATTAAAAACAATATATTACCAGAGGAAAGAGGACATCGCCCGACTCGAAAACGTAGAGAAACGTACGATTATTATTTTGTATGTGGGCCGACTGTATAAGAGGATTAATTTGTCGGGACCGTTGGGAAAGACGCAAAAATAATACCTAATCCGATTAAAAGCGAGGCGCACAAAGGAGAACCGGATCCTCTCTTTACGTTTCGGCGCTCGTGTATTCCCAACTCTTTGTAAACACCAGAAATTGTGATTATGCGATGTGTATATGCGGCATCTGAAAGTCACACGGTTTTAATCCAATCAGAATATTATAAACGGGAATACGGTGTTGGGTCCGCTAATTAGTACAGTGGAGATCGGTTAGAATAGCGCATAGGATGCGTCCGAAAATCGGTAGAATTTATTCGGACTTGGTCGTTCTTGATTTACCTGTTTGTTTTATGCTAATTCCGGTTCGCATTTTAAAACATGCGACTCTCTCTCGAGTCCGGCCGAAACGGTCCGTCGATAATTCGGTCTCGGCAGGTCGGCTCTAAATTATCGTCGCTTCATCGGGCGGTTTTTGTCGCAGCGTCTGGTATTTTTAATTATAATCTTATTTATAACGGTCGTAATTTAGTCGCAATTGAGTCCGGGGAGGACGGCTCCGATGGGTGGCGGTCGAAAATTTAATTTCAAATCCGACGATATCCAATTAAACCTAAATTATAGTAATAAAACTGTTGCATGTACCCGGCAATCTCCTCTCGTTCTCCTCCGCTGTATATTTAATCCGAGCCATCGGGAGTGATAAAAGTTATCGGCCAGTGGTATATGCGTGTGCATTCTGCGGGATTACTTATTACTCGCTCATTTCGGACCGAACCCGGGACGCGTTATGGCCGCGATTTATCGGCCGGCTCATTTTCGGGCTTTTTCATCGACGATTGTGACGATTCTCGCGTGAAATTTTCGAGGCACGAATGTGACACCACTTCGTATTCCATTTGCGTAATGCGTAGTCGATTTACGTGCGCGCTTTGTGCTTTTTCCCTCCCGAACCGTTAGAGGACTTTGATAAGCGTCACGAGTTGTTTTATGGCGTCGCGCTGTGTACGTGTCCTTAAAGTTTTCGATTTTTTTCCGAAAATATTTTGAATTACGGCTCTCGTACACAGAGGACGCTTCGCGAATGTGCAACGTTCGGGAAATTTATGGTCCTGACGTGAAGGCCGCGTGCACATTTTCCTCTTTCGCCGGTCGAGCCATACCGGTGATTGACTGAAATATTATTCTTGTCTTAGACCGCGGGGATGATAAACGGGCGCCGATATCGCATACTCTTTTTTCCTCCTCTTTGCCTCGCTTTCCTCTGATATATTACCCGATACTTTTATAGGGTTAATGTAATTGCGAGTCGATACATCACAGAGGTCACGAAAAAACAACATTTGTTACGTAAAATCCAATAACTCGTCCGGATTTCGATGTGTATTATTAATTGCAGCGGAGGCCCGATTTTTCAAATCGTCTTCGAGATCGACGAGACCCGGAACCAATCCGGATTTTTCCGCACACATATTCACCTTTTGTTTCCGCTCGCAAGTTTTTCTTTGTTTGGCATCGGGAGGCGCAATTCCGAATGCGACTCTCTCTGAATGGTTCGCTGATTTAAAAGTCCCGAACAAGCTGATCATCCCCTTTCATATTTAAATCAGAGTGTTTTCGGTTTTTTCAGCGACGAATAAAAAAGCGAGGGGAACTCTACTCCACGAGGCCAATCATGACGATGTCCCCAATTCGTTGATGATGATGATGACGGAAATAATGATGATGGCCGAAACTCGAGTCTTGAGGCGCCCGGAATTAGTGTAAATCTGCGTCGTCTGGGGATTTCTCGGATTAAAATGCTCAGTAATTAGTGGTGGCTGTATAAAGGCTTCGGATTTTGCGTTTGAAGCCCAGTCCATAGTTTAATGAACAGAGAGGAGAGAAAGAGAGGCTGGTGGGAGCTGAAGTGGAATCGGACTACAAAGGAACAATTAACAAAGAAGTAATATCTGCTAAAGGAACCGCAACGTCTGAAACTTTCACAATGTCCGTGTTTTTATGTTTCAACTTTAATATAGAGCCCCCGTTTCGTCCCCAGCCTTTTTTCTCTCATTTTTACGACCCGAGTAATTGAAGTTTTCCGGGTTCCAAGTTTGGTGCAGAGCTGACATGCACACACTCGCCTCGGCCAAAAAGGTGGGTCGTACATACATAAAGCCGTTCCGTTTCGAGTTGTAAATACCGGGGACCGGTCCATATTTCCGATTTAAAATTTCATCCCCGATTCCCGAAAGCTCCGGAAAAATAAAACGTCCGAATCGGAATCAATTTTCCTCCACCGGCGGTCCCGGTTTAGATACAGTCGGGCGGTCGCAATCGCCAATGGAAACGGGGACGCATATAAATATGGGGCGGCTTTCTCCCGGAATTTGATAAGCCCATATCCGACCTGGACCGACCCTGGATGGCGGGCGTATGTACGCGGGAGGCAATTCCCACGCGCAATTACCGGGCGATGGTAAAATATTAATTCCGTTGCAAAATTGAGGCCGGAAATTGCAAATTTAGCGGCTATTCTAGTGGTAAACTCGGTTTTTAAAATTAAAATGGAATGTGCATCCGAACGTGTCTAAACCCCACATGTGCGTACATGCACCGCATCCGATGAGTTTCATGTTAAATTGGCATGCATCGTCGGTTATTTAATGCCGAAAATTCTGCGAGGATTTCGCTCGACCATTTCGACGCGAGAGGGCGCTCTCCCGTTTCTCCTCCACCTACGATTCCGGGAGAGCTTTATCCGCAATAATTTGCGGCACCGGAACCGAAACGGGCTTTCGCCGCCTCGGTGCCCAGTTATTGGCCCGTTTGTTGTTTATAAATTCCGCAGACCGAAAACGTTCCGTGTATGTTTTCCCAATTGAATATTCAGAAAGCGAACCGTAATATGTTCGACTCCTACAATACACCCGGAGTCGACGCTCGCCCATTCGTATTCCAGGTGCGGGCGAGTCCGGAGCCGCTCCGGGTTTACGCGGGGTCACCGAAATATGGCCGAGCCCGAATAAGAACGAAAGCGGACACTTTGGGTGTACGATTTTATTGACCATAATAATATCGGGAAGGTGCTAACAATAATTATTGTCCGCCCACCGATGCACCGTACAACAGGATTTCGAGATCGGTTTCTCCGATTATGAGGACGCCCGACGACCGAGTGCAATATGATCGTTTTAAAAGAGCCCAATTTAAAAAATCGGAAACGCGAGAAGGTTGGCGCGCCAACTTCTTCGTATTATCATAATGAAGAAGGCGAAGAAGAAGCCGAGGCGATTTTAATTATCGCGTTTTAACGACCAACTTGACAAATTTGTCGTCGCTTTTATACCGGGCGCGCTACAACACCCGGGTTTGGTGTAAAGGAAAAATTTCGTGTAATAAAGCGCGATACATCATTCGAAAAAGTAATACATCAAATAACATGACTAAAGGCAGGCATTTTCTAATTTATTCCCTGCATAATGAGTTCTAATACTGTATGATCTGCGTGGGGTCCGATCCGTCTTCGCCCAGAGTTGCCTCATCGTAATTGGCGCCTTTAGCTAAAAGCACCTCTTCTTCCACTTCTTCATATTTATAATGCACGGACAGTTTTGAAATCGAATACGGTTCTTTACGGTTTCACCTTGACGTATTGATTACTATTAATATAATAAACGATAAAGCCACACGGCCGTTATAAATTATTTCATTAACATTCGAGGCACCGGATTAATTTAAGAACAACACGATACAGAATCAACTTTTCATCATTGTGACTCATGTTTTTAGGGCACATTCGCCAATAATAGTCGAATCGAAAATAGCCGTGGTGGGTGGAAACGAAACGAAACGAGGTGCGAGATTCTTTGACGTTTACGAAATTATCGGCGGGCATTTCTCGAGTCGCATTAAAATTCATTGGCTTATTCCGCTCTTTTACTTATATCTCACATTGTATGGGCAGCGACAAATTTGAATTTCGCTTGAGACTCGCATACGTATGTGCATAACTTAATCCGGCCGGTTACGCGAGACAAATCCGTGACCACCATGCACATCATGTACTTCTAATAGGCGCACAGAGAGATAAAGCCCTAATTTATTTAGCAAAACTTGTACACTCAATTAGCCCGAGAATGAACCATAAACGGATAGGAAAAACCCCGTGCGTCTAGGCTCCCGGTGTATGAATTATGCAAGAAAGTCCGGACTTTTTTCCGGGCTTAAACCGACTCCCTTCTCCGGCGTGCTTTCAGTGCACACAGAAATGCGAGCCGGATAAAGAATCGTCGCTGCCGTTTGTTGGTGCAACCCCCCGCTGACGTATAAAGATGTCAAACCCAGAACCCAGAGGCGGCCACTAACGTTGCTACTTATTTACTAGCGCACTTTTCGAATTGCACCGGGAAATTTTACCGCGGGCCTCGATTTCCGAGCCCAGGGCCGGTTCGAGGGCCGGTGCCACTCGGGCGGGTCTCGGGTACATCACAGGGACCGGGAGCGGGCCGGTTTTCATCATCGCCGTCATCAACGACGGCGCTATGCAGAATCGAGTAACGACTCCCGTTTCAATGGGGCGCCCGGATGAGCGTTAATTTATATGCGGACCGGACGAGAGAGAGACTCGAGCCCCTTGTAGCTACAATCACGTTAATGTTGGCCCCGAATCAGCCGGCTACTTTGTCACGAAATTGGGCCAATTAGCTTTCGGGACGACGCTCATATTATACAATGAGCTGCGGGATTTGACGGATTCCTGGGGATCCTTTCCGCGATAACGCAATTTCCGATTCGAAGATGTATCGTCCATACCGTAAAATGGCGAGCGAATTTGCATCTCCATCGACTGAACGCTGTACAACAGGCTGACTCACTCTCGGACAGACTCTTCAATCGTAAAATTTTCGGGCACAATTTTCTCGAAAACTACAGGATATCGAGATCCGGCACTTTCCGATCCCTCGAAAATTACAAAAATACGGAAAATTTCCAAAGATTTTTCATCGGCGTAAAGACTTTTTCACTCGAGATAAAATGTAATCATGAAATGTATCAAGAAAACGAAATAAATTAATTCTCCACTTTTCGAGTGTTACTGGATAAGAAGAAGTACTATAGTAGGTTTCTTGTATATGTTATAATAGCGAGTGAATAAATTATTAGAGCCGCCAGCTACGAAGAGATCGGTTGGTAATTTTCAATATTTAGAAACAATTTGCATGGGGATAACGTGACTAAGTAATTGCCGGCAGTTTCGCTGTACAGTCGCTCGATGATGGGAATAAAACGAATCGGATTCTTCCGAGTGTTGTATGTGAGGTGTGTAATAATGGGCCATTAGGAATTAGATCGGCACGCAACGTTGGTTTTTAATAAAAACCGGAATTAAAATCTCGCACCTGTTTATGAAGTGAGCGACGAGCGACGTCCTTAATTGCACTCGGAAAAGGTTCACAAACTCGAATCGAATTTTTAAAACCGTCATCGCATCGACGTTCCTGCCACTTTTTGCGATCGCGATGACGGCCTCATTTTGAAATTCACATTAACATAGACGTTACCGTATTTCATCATTTTTTTCCCGCCGTTTCGGCCGTCTCTTTCTTTGCCAGGCCGAGCCTGCACCGGCTCACCATATCAAGATATTATGACAATCGAATGCTAAGCGAGGCGCGACATTGCATTATTTATAAGACGTTTCTTATCGGTTTTATCCTAAATTGTAAAAATGCCCTCATCACATGTCCCGGCGATCGTGTCGCCGATTACTGTGCCGCGCGGTGATGAATTAATAGTTTTGTTCGCTTTGTCCGGATCGGTATCGCGGTAATTAATAAAAACAAAGCGCGAGACGTAATTAAGTTAGCAAGAAATTCAGCCTCCGCCATTAATCATATCGTAATTCCTTCTTATGCATTCGTGCACTTCTTCAATATAATAAATCCACGGCGGACACCGCCGATTGCCGGCGAATAATGTGAACGCAAGAACGCCACCTTCGAGTTTTGATTAATCGCCCGGCTATTTGTATTAGGATCTAAAATAAATTTTCGCGGGATAAAGGGATTACGTTTTCCCGAGGTCGCTTTCGCGAGTGCGGTCGCGTAACGAGAGGGGCGGGTCAAACATTGTGGCAGGAAAAAACTTTTCGTCTCGTCTGCTTTTATACGAGAGAGGAGCGTGATTGCCTTTGTCCCGCGTAATTCCCAAGCCGTGTGCTTATTTTTCAGCGTCATTTGTCCATTTAATGCGTTTAAAAGTTCGCCTACCCGCCTTTTATTATTGCATCCTCTCTCTACGCCGGAGAGAGCCGATGCCGTTTTTATCCCGACTTTTTCACCGTGCGACCGAAACTCTCCAGCCATAAACATGGCCGAGGACAATATGTGATAAATTCGGTTTTATACCATTCCGCGACATTATACCTATTGCACACACTATAACGTATAGAGCCCCCGGTAGATTTGCGCACGCAACATCGAAACGACATCTACAGGGTGTCACAGGAAAACTGCCACAATTTTAAGATAACAATTTCTGTTATGAAATTGGAATACCTGAGCACTCGAATCTCAATATATCTTCCTTCGATCATAATGCGGATAGGTAGGATTCGTGGGACACTCTGTATAAGCGAGTGGGTAATTTTCGCACCGGTGGCGCTGTATAAGGGGGCGAAAATGCGCGCGGATGCGGTAAAATACTAAGTTGGCATAAACGCGACCCCTTTATCTGCATTTTCCGTGTATTTTATATACGAAATATTATGATACGGAAAGCGTCGTAAATTTCGGCAGTGAATTTGTATTCAGGGATATGATAACCGCACGCCCGGGCCTGCCAACAATAAGTCGCGGGTTTTACGGCTTTTGAGACCCTCGCTTTCAATACGGGCCGTATAAAACGTCGAAAAAGTGCGTCAGCGTATATAATAATTGTTGTCGGGGCCTGGAAGTAACTGGGGCACGCCGGAGATAATCGTGTCGCCTTGATGATGATGATGATGATGATGATGGTGGGTGGTGTGGATCCTTTTTTCGTCGTCGGGGCGAAAGAATCGAGATTGCGAGATACGATTCAAGACTCTCGACCGCGTTCTATAATGCACCCAAGAAATTACCATCATATACAAACTTTCCCGAGCCGGGGATTTTTGTAATATTCATAATAGTTTCTCATTTTCCTCGCAGCCATTCACCCCGCTACAATGTACTTACAACCAGGACCTCTATCTGCACACTATACGTATACTCTCGCAGACTCGTAGGTATAATGATGACGCACAAAAGAGTCCCGAAAGAAGAAGGAACGAGGGCTTTCAAATTAACTTGCGGCCCTGGAGGCAATAAAATTAATTAAAGTTTGAGAAATACTGCGCGAATTTCCCGAGATATTGGATTCGCCACATTCGTGATGATGTGTAAAGGTGGGTGCAGTTGATGTTGAATAGTCGGTGATTGTGAATGGGACGAATATAAAGAGTCGGTGATTGAATGTGGTGGCAAAAAATCATCTCGGTTTGATCACATCTCTATATGCCGTACGGGAATATGTGCCAAACCCATTATCCGAGCCGGCGAAAAAAATATTCGAAATTATATTCGCCCTCGACGCGATTTCTCATTATCTCCACCCGTAATAATAAGTCATAACAAGTGCACACGCCGGTAATAAGGCAATTGTACGGGGAAGAGTGCAAGTACTTATTAAATGTTTTCAAAAATGTGGATAAGATCTCCCGAAAGTGGACGCGTTTTATTACCATTAATCCTCGTCGTTATCTCGCCGACAATAAATCCTAAATTGAGAATATGAGCGAGAGATAGTGCGAGAAATATATCAACGCAATATAACAATAATTATAAGCTTCCGATGCATTGCGAACCCATAAATTACCGCTCGACCTCCTCTATAAACATAGGTACTCTCACTTATACGAGAGGGGATATTCCTCCGGCCATCATCAAAGAAATAAGTCCTTTAATGCGACCTTTTTAACTTAATTAAATTAGGTATACCGTGCTCATTGTCGGCCATAAATAGAGGGCGAAAGAATGACAGCTCGTCCGGTTCGTTAATATTCCTTTATACGGACCGGAGCGAACACGAATTTTCGAAACGAGGGCCCTAAATCATTTTTTCAACACTCGCGATTTATCGTCAACAACCGGGCGACCTCTCGCAATGGTCGTGAATAATTCCGCTATCGGTAACGATAATGGGCGGGTGAGAAGTCGCGCCTCTTTGTCGGCGGAAGAATTTTCCGGGGTCGTCGGCTAGTATCAAGATTAATGAGGTTATAAAGGCTCCGGCGGTGCTGTCGCTATCGACGGAGCCTTCGCCATCAACGACGACGAAGAACAAAAGTTGAATATGATGAATTTCACGAGAGCGCTCGGAAGGCGGCGGCGTCGCGACGCTCCACATACAAAGTGTCCCCGCGACTCGAGCGCGACATAAAAGCAGAGAGAGGCATGCTTGGCTTATTTAATGATAATTTTAGTTTTGTGTGTGTACACGCTCGGAATACTCGCATCACCTGTTGCGAAAATCCCACCTTTGATGATGATGACGAGAGAGGCGCATCGTCACAAGTCGGCTTAATTTCAAGTTTAGAAGAAATTTGCATATATACGTTAAGTTAAGTTATTATTCAACAATGCGTTACGGATTACTGTCACGGCCGGCTCTCTCGGTATAAATGTGGCTTAAAGTATTTTCGAGAGATTGAATTTTAATGTGGGCCGTTTAAGCCGATTTTTCCTTATTTATTTTTTCCTATTTATTAAAACGCCGTATTGATATTTATACGGTAACCGCATGACGAATCCGTGAACGGTAACACCGGAATTTAAATACAAAAGACGCGGCGATATGACGAGATGATTTATTCAAATCCCTCGCGCCTCTCTATGATATCCGAAAATTAATTAGAATTTTTTCGACGCGCCGTTTCAACTACACGAAATAATAATCGGACAAGGCGGAATTAATCACGGGTGAAAAATTCGTGAGTAAAGGGATTTCCGCCGGAATTAATGGCCGACAATTATTTCAACCCATCAAAAATTTTCTACAGAGTGTCCCAACGTAACTGAAACGAATGACGTTTAGAAGTGAAATTATGCGGGGGACGTTTAGTCACACCGCGGCGTACCAACCCCCTGCAGGGTCCACCACCGGGATATACGAAGTAGCAAAAGCAACATTAGTCATATACGACCCGAAAGAAAGCAATTGATTGATAAGCCAGATTTCCAGCCGGGAAACGACTCGAGCGTCACAAAAATCACCAAACCTAAGCTGTAGAACCTCAACGATAATCCATCATATTATAAACGCGGTACGAATTCTCCGTCGTCGATAATAGGAAATAACCACCTGAATTTTAGAAAATCGCCGATAATTGGGAGAGTGCCTTGGGCGGTTACAGCATGAGTGGATAAGGCACGCAACTATTCTCGAAAGTAACCGAAAAGGGCCCTAGCGGCATATACGGGATGGTACGATAATAACGGGCGCGTTACCGTTTCCATCCCCGCCGATGTTATTACGGCTAACAGCGTCCCACATGATTAAGGGTGCGAACCGTACAATTACAGACGACCGACATCACACAGGCGCGTAAGGGTTTACGCGATCATCCCTTCGGGCTACCTCCGCCCGTAATTACAGGGGCAGACAGTTTAAGTAGTCCGCGCATAATGCGCCACGTACACGCGCTTTTTAAACCGCGAAATCGGTCCCATTACGGAATATTCCGAACAGGGAAAAATCGACGCCAAATACCGCATTAATTCGCGTTTTAATTGGGCGCCGCGCGCGGACCACCGCTTTTGAAGTGCCAATTACGTAATTACACGTCACGTATCGGATTGGAATGGACACTTCCATTAAGGGCGCGCCCTGTATACTTATCTGGTAGCGTTGTTTCACGTTGCGCGTTATGTGGTACGGCACACGTAAGCCGGAAAACGCCATTAGCTCAAACGCAAAGATTAATTATAATCTGATTGATCTCTCTCGCTCCTCTCCCGTTGTCTGAAAACAAACATCCGTAATTCGATTAAAACTCCGATTCGGGAATTTTGTGATCAAACAAACTTCTCTCGGCTGCAGATTGCGCGGAAGTAAATTTCAGCTTGTTATACGTTTTTTTCAGATTAGTCTCACCCCAGGAAATCACCTCCTACATCCTTTTTTTTTCAACTACACTGTGTTTGCAGAATAACGGATAAACACTGAACAACACAAACGTCATTGGCGAGTTTGACGCACACGCTTAGTGGAAAAAACCTAAAAACACTTAATCCCCCAAAATATGTATGTTGGGTTGCCTACCTCATGGTCACGTGGTACCCAAGCATTTATGAAAACCCAGTACAATACAACATTCTAGTAGTTTGCTATTTACCGATTTCCCTGAATTATGCCAAAACATGTCGAAATAGGCATGCTTATTACCATAAATTAATTAGAGGTCGAGAAATTGTTATTTTCGCTGTGTTTATTTGAAAAATAAAGCCGCCGGTGGTGTTTCTTTAAAATTCCCGTCTCATTGTTCTCGAGTTTGGTTTCGTACTAAAAAAAGTTTGATTCAATTATTCCTACCTACAAACGGTAAGTAATCCTAATAACACAAACGGTTTTTTTCCTCTTCACAGAATACAATTTGAATGCGGTTTCTGTTGTCAGGTTTCTTATTATTATCATGTTTCAGCTTTGAAATTTTCAGCACAGGTTGTAATTATTTCATTAAAAACATAACTGTTGTTGTTGTTGTTGTGAAAAGAAACGCACTCGCTTGTTAATAATATAATCCTCTCTGTGCCACAGAAGAAAAACCTAAAACCACGACCCGAACTTGTGTATATGCGTGGCATTATCAAGGGATTTGAGGGGTGTTATAACTGAAAAAAAAAGTCGGGATTGGCCGCGACCGCGTTTAGGAAACTTTCCGGACAATTTTCGTTTCTAAAGGCTATCGCTTTAATGAAATCCAATTAAGGCCCGGACCGAGTCCGACGTCCATTGTAACTAACTAGTGATATTGATTCGTTTGAGATTCTCGCCCCCGTATATGGCAACCCTCCGCGACAATCCCCGAGGGTACCAGACACGCACGCACGCAGCATCCCCAATTCTCGCCACCCCCCTAATAATATCACACCCGGAACAGACGACCCACACCCCAAATACACGACTTCCGCCCCACCGAAATCGAGAATAAAATAATTTAATCACAGGTGAACAGGTGGCGCGCGCGCGCCTTCACTTTTAAACCGCCGCAATTTAATTAAACCGACCCTCGTCGGCCTCGTAGATTTTCCGTGGGGGTGAAGGGTGCGCGACGATATCTGATGAGCTTTAGGGGTCGATGGGGATTATTTCGACCCGCGTACATTGGCCGTGCGTTACGACTGTTAACGTCGGCCGGGCTTTTATTAATCTTGGTCGTCGACACGGCTCACCCCTTTCGCGTTATCTGGCGGGGATCCGGTTGCGGAACCGAAATGTTGTTGAATCGGCCCGAGTGACACTCGATTACGCATTGTTCTCCCGATTTCGGGGGCGAAATGGAGTGGCGCTCGTACGTCCCGGGGAGGGATAAAGAAGCGACGGGGCCACCCCATAAACAATGCGCCTCTCTCCTCTCTAATCGGGGGGCGCGATTTCCTCCGGGTGATGAACGGGACGGTGCTGGGTGGATCTAATTGGCCGCTGTTCCGAGTGTAAGTACGCTGTTCGAATTTTCGATCGATATTTTATTTATATGGGTCCACTTGAAATAATCAGCGAATTTTTAACAGATTGAATGTTTGTAATTTTTTTCACTAAATATTGAATTTAATGAAATTGAAATTGAAATTAAAATTTCAGTAGTGTGTTTTCACATCACGCAGTTTTTGGATGGTCATATCATTACGAAAAATGAGAAAGTTGATGATTTCTAAGAAAAGTGATAATGAGGGTTGATTATTTCGTACAGAAAGAATGTACAATTCAAATGATATACCTGGATACCCTTTATGGGAAAGCCAAGTCGTTAGCAAATTTTACCATACTGGCGGAAGGGATTAGGAAAATAGCTATAGAGACCCCCTATCGAGAAATTCCATATTAATTTGTGTTGAGAGTTTCATGGAGAAATCGGTAAATTATATGAAATATGCACGAGAGGTGCACAAAATAGATATTTTAGGTTTTTACGTATATTCCACTAAGAATAATGAGGAAAAGTGGAAAATTGACATAATACTTGAGAATTCAACTACATAGTGACTTTGTGAATCAAAATTTTGCAAAGTTCAATTCAGTCGAGCTGGCAGAGTATTCCTGATAATTTGTATTCCCTAATTGCATTTTCTGAAAAAATTACTGGCAGTTTCAGACTGTATACACGCAGACGTCTCAGGGCCGTAATGACGGATACGGCCCGAGGCCGAGGCGAGTTTAATAACGTCGACGTTATTGAATTCATAAACTAGCCCAAAGCAAATAGCGCGCGATCTCGCCACAGCAAAAACCCGGCCGAAATAAGAAAAATCTCCCGCATCGAACTCCCCGATCGCGCATTTGGAAAGCGTCCACTCTTCCAATTAGGCAAGTGCATTTTTGCGCCGGGGCGATAATTTTTAATCACGTTGACATTAATTAGCGCGCCGCAATAAATAAAACCGTCGGCGAACAATTTGCAAATCATTTCCAATTCACGTTGCTTTTGTTTTGACAGTGAATTAATTTAAGTCCTGTTCGCTGCGCCGCCGTCTCTCTCGCCCGGTGGATGTTAAAAGTCGTACCGTGTGTATACGGCGCACACGGTTTATAAGTTGGATTTCAGCGACGCTTAATTTATTCATTCTCATCTCGAGTATTTGTTTCTCCGCCGTTCATTATTAGAAGATCATAAATTAATTCCGGAGATTAATTTATTAACGGAGAGTGGGTTTTGCGCCCGGAGCGACGCGCCCGGACGAGACTCTCATTGTAGTTTTGCCGCGACCCCTTTGACCCCTTCAACGTGTATCCACACTACACATAATGCGATGTCTGTGCATTTGATCCACTACCAGTCGATGTTGTTCCGTTTCCAAGGCGGAAAAAGCGCGGATACGCGGGCGGAAAGCAAATTTGCGAATCAATACACATGTTTTCGCCTTAATTGGACCCTTTCAACCCTACAAACGACGCGACTAATTACAGGGACCTTCCTCTCCCGGTAGAATTTTAATAAGATCGCGTTCGAAATCGATGCGTCGCGCGGATTCGAAAGAACGAAAATCAATTCGGTGACCTGGATATGTGGAGATTTATAAAGTTTCGCGAGGATCGTTTGCTTTTGTTGGATCTCCCGGACTTTTCGGTCATGAATAATTTGCATTTCGGGGCTTCCGGGCGATATGAAAAGCAAATTTCAATCCGTGGTGGAGATTCAAAGTTTTAATTCGTGCAATTTATCCATTTCTCGATTAAAAAGTATTATTTAACTAGACTCCGCGGGGAGGGAAAGATCAAAGTGCGGGGAGTTCGAGTTTTCTCGGGTCCGGGGCACGAGATTAAAATTTTTAATTGTCATTCATTGCGGAACCGCAATCAGTCGGCGAAAATTTATTCGTACTGGCGAAATTACAAGTTATAATTCATCGGCTTTCCGTTTCTTATTATTCATTCACGAGACGCCGAAATCCGGGCCCGAATAAAAATCGACGGCTTTTTCCCTTTTCACCTCGAGCGCAGCGCCGACCCGTCCATATGTCCCCCGAATCGAAAGATCCCGGCGAGATAAATCAATATCTAATCAAAACTGTATTTGTAGCTTTAAATCAATGTTTATTCAACTAGATGGGTTTGATTGACTGCTTTGGAAGTTCATTACCATGTATAAATATTGGATGGTCGTATTTTGGAATATCGTATTCGCCCCCCGCTCCGAAACCGCACAAACATCCGGCCCCAATTTGCATTATTGTTATAATATTACCGGGCGAAACGGGCCGAAATGGAAACCGAAAGCGGGTTTTTTCGGTGGATTTAATTAAAACCGATCATGTCGATAATATGCAAATCGAAACGCGTACAACTGTATTGTTCACGTGTTGAATCAGATCTCGGCCCCGTTCTTTATTTCGGACACGGGCATTTAAATTAACCAAATTTATACCAATTAAGTTAACAAGACATCCGTTAGGTGTACAGTACTCCACCTTTTATTTATATCGCCGGCATCGGCATCGGCACACGTATATAAATTCACTTATTTTATTACTTAACACCTCACACACAAGTCCAATTAAATAGAGGGAAAACAGTATCGGGTATCCCAATAAAACTCGAATTTACATTTGTAATTCGATATGTGTGTTCTTATACAAATCGGACCTCGAGAGATAAAGGAATCTGTCACGTATTTTGCCATAAAACCGGACGATTTTAGGTGTGTAAGGTACATCGAGACCCGTATAGCAGAACAAAACGAACCGTGTTTCATTCGACTTTTATAATAATGTGTGAAAGAACCGCATCAGGTCTCGTTTACAAGGAGAATAATAAAAAAGGACGACTTTAAACTTTAAACCGTCGTTTAGGTGGCGTGTAATAATCGTCCCCGGCTATAATTGCAGAAACGATTAGATCCGTTTTTTTATAAAATTCCATCTGGTACTTTATCCTTGTTCGCCACAATACCAGAAGCAATTTAATCATTTCACAGTACACTTAGTGAGGGCGAGTGTGAGGAATTCATCGATCTCTCCCGAAATTTCTAGGTGCCAATTACTCCTATTATAGACCCTCGAGTCGGCTTTAATGTGCCGCAATCATCTTAATGGTGATATTTTTTTAATTGAAATAAGTGTTGACCACGGTAATGGGTCTGGGAAATAAAAGGACCTAATAATAATGATACTTTTTAAAGTCGCGCTTCTTTGTCTCGGCGAGCCGGAAATGGAAGGTCGAAAGGGGAAAAAAGAACAAAAATCATGAAAGATTTCGATCAGAATTTTAGTTGGGCGTAATAAGTCGGTAATAGGTTTTTGTAGCGGAGCGGAGCCGCGCCACCCCGAACTTGTCCGAAAAAGCAATAATGATGTGGAGAGTTTTCGCCTTGGCGGCTGTTCCACTTCGTTACCCTCATCCCCGCATTCACCGAGGGTATTGTTATTATTAATATCGGGGCCTAAAGCCGAGAGGGTGCGTCGTCTCGTCGGCGGGACTCCTTTAAGGTCACGCCACCCTCCTCGAGGGGCTGAAACAAATCGAAAACGCAATCAACAACTTCTCGACTGAAAAATAATTTTATAGACTCACGACGATTTGGCGAAAACTTCTGCATTATTGATCGGCGTCTCCGGACCGAGCCGGAATTTAAATTTTTCGATTGGCGCGATCCTCATATTCATCGGGGAGGACGAAAACCACTTTAGCTCGCATAAAATTAATTCGGCGTCGGAATCAAATGGGAATTCGTCCCGAGTTTTAAATAATGAATCGGCGCGGTTCGCCCTGCGGCCTTATGTTCCGCTGCGACCCCGATAATCTACCTAATGCACATTTTCTGCGATGACTTTGCGATATTTCCCCGCGCTTATTGTGGAAGCCGAAAATGCGGAATCTGTGAGGCGTGTTAGGAACGGAATAAATTCCCAGGGACCGTTCGCGTTCCACAAAGGCTCCGCCTCTGGGAACCGGACTGCACTGGCCGATTATTCGTTTTGTTTTAATTTTTAATTCGGAATTTTATTAGAGTGCCGCCGGCCAATCGAGCATCTGCGCCTACATAATATTTGAATAATTCCTTCCAGTTGGTGGATTTTCGACTATAAAACCACGGAATAATAGTGAACACCGCCATCATCGCCCGGATTATCTCTATGAAATCGGAGGTAGTGATGACGATTTTCGCGAATGTTCCGCAGCAAGGTACGAATCGCGTTTATCTGCCCACTCATGTTCGGAATCGTAAAAAACGAAGAAGGAAAAACAATAAAATACTCGCTCTTTTCACGCGATGCTGATTACAAGCGAACCGACAACCACGAGGATAAATGGGACGATGTCGAACCTCGTTCCCTGAGTAATTATCCGTTAATGAGACGATATGGCAACCGACCGACCGCAATTCGGAAAATTCGAACCGAATCCAAACCGTAAAATTATCAAAAAAATTGTACGCCATTAGCAAGTTTCCGTGTGCGTATCCGCATAATATCGTACGCACGCATAGGTACGGTACGCCCAAGTATACGAATAATATTCCGTTTATATTACCGTACTAAAACTGATATAAAGAGAAGAGGGATATTGCGTTACGTTATACCGTGGCCCTGTTAGGTATATACGTCGTTTATATTGCGCATTAAAGTTATAACTACTCTCACCCGGGTTTTACTATCGACCATCATCTACATTTTCGTTATTAAAAAGAGAGCCCGCTTGTGTGTGGGAATAGTGAATCTTGTAAAAGTGTACACTTCCGTTTTCCCATGCGGATGTGAAAGCTAATTCGAGTTAATTTTAACGATTCCCGGCCGAAAATCCGGGTTTATGATCGCCATATAATTACTAGTGTGGCACATGCACTCTCGTTCCCTACTTTCTAATTAAAAGTCCCGGAAGATTCCGGGATGATGATGGCGCCGGTGGCGGCACGAATCCCACAGAATTTTGATTAATTAAAACGAATGAGACTAGGTATCGGTGCTTTTTTTCGTCCGCTCGTACCTAGTTTAACTTTGCAGTAATTAAACTTGAAGCGGAAAATCTATTACCCCCTGTAATTATTATGCCAGCGTCCCCCGGAATCTAATTTATACTAAATATATAGGTATATATATCGGGAATTGGATTATAAAATTGCTCGAGTTTAGTTTAAATCGTTCATCAAAATCACGCTCCATGAAATTACAGCCGCCGGTGTCCTTTTCCATCCCCTTAATATTAATATTATCACAACTAAAATTCATCATCGTCATGGTATAATTATAAATGCGAAAATGCACGGTAAAAAATCTCGTTATGCGAGAGGCGAGACCGCGCTTTCACCCTAATATTCAAGTCTTGTTTAAATGTTCCCGCAAATGTACCGCGAATATCGTTTGTATTTTGATTTCTCTTGGGAAATTATGGCGTTGAATGTGCCCTCTACTCCTCCATATCCCGTAGTCTGTTTAGCGAAAGGACTACATTCCAGACACGAATATTCATCATCTAAAGGTCTCAAAAAACGGCAACGGTATCAAAGGCACACGAAAGCGCCCCCTCGAACGATCGGACCGAAATCGAGTATGTACCGTGTGTAATCAATTTCTTCCCAGTGAGTACGCACCTCGTTTTAATTAATCTAACGGTCACTTTGTCGAGATTCACATCGTCCATCACTTTTAATAACGGCTTCCTGAATCCTGATGAATATTAGTCGTCGAAGATGAGGTAGTCGCTCGCCACCCATCGAGTCGATCAATTTCGTGAAAAATAACAAAACAGGACGAAAAGTCGATTCGTATTCAGATGAGACGCGCGTAATACCCAAAGTGGTGTGTCCTGTGTGTATTGCAATTTCTAATTTGAAATGCAAACAGCTTTTAAAATAAATTAACGACCCTCTCGCTCTCGCTCGCTCCCGCGAGATCTCCGGCCCGTAATTTAGGGACATCATGTCCATTATGAGCCTCGGCGGTTAAGTCGTCAGTTTCCACGTGTATATGATCGGATTTTTAAACAGCAAAAGCGGCGACCGCTCACTTACTCCATCGTGTATGCATGAATAGTGATATCCTGGAAAAGGCGAAATTCCTCTCGATCAAAGAGGGGATTAAAACGCCATCGGAACCGCGTGTGCACGTACCGAAAGCGTATAATTAATTATTTCATACGGTGATTATGAGGAGGCTGCCTGGCGGCTTTAAAGCATCACGTGTAAGACGAGATCCAAACGAAACGGTTGCGTTTCTGTAATGTTGATTTTAGCCGATTCCGTAATTAATGGCAGTCGGCCGGGCATCGCTCAAAATGCGAATTTATTATGCGAGTCCTTTTTTCGTTTCTGCATATAAGATACGGTTTCGTCGGGTTCAGTATAGAAGAAAAAGACGAGATGATGGAGTGCGGAGGAGGAGAAAGAATGAAGAGGCCCCCGTTGATTTTTCAATATAACTTATGTTTTATACGCGATATATGGCAAAAAGGTTCGGAACGGAAACCATCGATAATAACTCAAAGAAATTCATGTTTACTACACAATTGCATGTAAGTGGGCACTTAAACTCGATAATAAATAGCGCGGACCTCTCAACACGTTATGATGCAGAAAACCTCTTCTTCTCCTCCACCTCCTTCGCCTAATAAACAATAATGACGTTATAAAAATCGAATAGAAAAATCGCGAATATTTACATAACTCTGATGTTAGACGAAAGTGTAATGAATAAATGGAGACGCGGTTATAACATATGGTCGCGTTTCTCGAGCCGCCTGTTGCGACCGCAGCAACGATTATTCCAGAGGAGAAAAGAAACGAAAAAAATCACATTCGAGCGGATCCTTTTCATTATCGTTTCTGCACACACAAGAGATCGCATTATAAATAAAGAACGCATGTATATACGTTTTTAATTATAATTTACACATCTTAAACGTCGGAAAACGAGCCGAACACGAAAAATGAAACGTTAATTGTCGGGTTCGTGTTTCGTGATTGATTAATTACACGGGCGCGGGCGACAGCCGAGAAATTCTATTAACCGAAAGAAATGCGCCGTTCACGGACGACCTCTCGTCATCCGATCTGACCTCAGTCGAAATTTCGGCCCGTCTTCGCCGACCAGAGAAAAATCTATTTAATTGAGCCGCGGGATTAGGCGAAACAATAAAACCGGGCCCTGAAAATCTCTGCAAACACTAATCCCTTTTCGCCCCTTTTCCGAGGGCGAGCTGAAGAGTTGCGAGAGAAGAGGAAGGGTCCTGGGTGGCAATAACGTGCCGAAATAACGTATACGGAGGGCTCGATGCGTTTTATTTGACGTGCCGGTGCCTGTCACTCCTCTCGGTTCGATAAATAAGTGAAATTTACCCGACACGCTCCCTAATAAATATCTGTCGGTAGTGTAAACACTGCCGTCAATGTGTTTGTATAATATAAGGGCGCAAAGTTCGATACCGCCGGTTCCGGGCAACGAAATTATGCTGATTTATCGTTATTCCCTTTTCGCACCTTTCGCAGTGGCGCGCGTCACTCGCCCAGCTTTTTCATCAGGTGCATGCACTTTTTTTCATTATCGAAGGGTATGCACCCGGATACCTGCACGTTTCACAATATACGGCAACTCCCCCGGTTAATATCTGTAATTGAACACGGTCGAAAAGCGTCCCAATCAAGGGAAAATTGGTCCGTGAATCCGGAAATGGGAGTTTTCTCGAATTACACCGAAAGCTTTCAAATTCTGGACGATAATTAATCTAACTTAATCGAAAATTTTAATCACGCACCTCTACCGCCCTCCCCAGTTTCGAACTGATTTCCAATTTATGTAAAACGAACGGAATGTTATTGCCTCCACCATCAACTCTAATTCAATTTCGGAACCCCTTCAACTCCTCTCTCTTCTTCGTCCTCATATAAGAGTAAGTAAATAATCAAGACGAGGTGAGACTTTCTTAATTGAAAAAGTTTGCCGCGGAATCTCATAAACCCATTCCAATCCAACTTTTAGTCCCATCAGTCTCGAGGAAACGAGACGAACCGCATACGTGTCTGTCATACACGACTTTAATTTAACCATTCGAAAACAAGAAGCGTAAGTCGAGACCGCATTATTATTTTCCGGATAGTTCCCCTCGACAAAAAGAGGTGCCGCCCTTAATCAAAACGATTTCTCGTCGAGTGTCTCCCGATAACAACGCGTTCGGGTGGGCTTTCGGCGCAATAAAATAAATTTCCGCCCTCTTCTAAAAGCAATAAATACATGAGAATTTACTCGCGAGACGTGATTTTAAAGAAATCGCGAACTTTTCGGTCGAAAAGTTGTGTCGGCGAGGAGAAAGGAGGACCGGGACTCGAACCCCTCCGGTGTTCGGGAGGCTGCGCTCGCAATTAAAAATTAAAGAAGATGGGGGAGAAGTGTGCAAAAGCGCCTTAAAAATTGCGGAATCTCGAGAAATCCGACTTTATCTGATCTCCGGCCCCGCTGCGCCAAACGCGACACACATTCCTCTGGCACGGCTTTATATAAATATAAATAATACCGGCCCTCGTAAATTACTTCCTGTATGATCTCGAGAATTAACAACGCGTTCCTCGAACCGCGAAACGATTTGATGAGTCCGGATCGAATTTTTCGCATGTGGTGATTTCGAATTCGAGGATAACGGCAGCGACAGGATAACAACGGTTTGTAGCGATAAAAGCGAATTTACGACGGGATCACCGGGATTAGTGACATGCAGCGCAATCCAGGACACGGATTTAATGGAAACTGGCTGATCCCGATCCCGGTAAACTAATTATTTCCTGCGCATCAACCAACGGGAGGAGGCCGGAATAATTCCGACTGCACCGAGTCCGACGCACACACAGTGCGATAGTTTCTTGCAGATTTAGCAGCTCGGTAGTCCTGAATTATATTTATAATTGCGAATAACCCGCAGCTTCCCGGCAATTTATCCTTCTCTGCTGAGAAACAGCGCGGGCACATGGAGAGCTTTAATAAATTCGCAGTTATATATCGGCCCGTAAACTTGTTGTGATATGCCCAGGGTGATGAACGGTTTTACGCTCCCTCTAATGAACATAAATCCGCGAGGTCCTCCATAAATAGACGAATTTCAATCGTCCTTATATGAACGCGTAAAGATACGATCTCGATGTTCCAGTCTCTCGAGAGAGTGGAGGGGAAAAAAGCGCACAAGTCTTGCTATATTTTCGCATAAAAATGGAAATAGCGTTAGAGAGTCTAATTTTATTCATAGGAAAGGGGGACCGAAAGTCGATTACCTCGCGTATGAGGGGCGCGGGGGCCAATTCGAGGCAATAAAACTCCCCCGCTGATTGACTCCTCGCGCGTACGACGGGGAAGAACGGAGGGTTGCGCACTTATACAAAGGGAAAAATTCTTGAAAGTGCCGAAAAAGACCCACTGATTAATGTGTGCAAAGTGCCAAAAGAGGGGACAGGAGTTCGCGATTTCGCCAAATAAATCCAACCCCCGCAGCGATTACGTTCGATGTGTATTATGACCGCACAATCAAAATTCAATAAATTTCTAGATAGACCTGAAGAGATAACGTTCGAGAATGTGACAGTTACAAGTCTTCTTATGATATTAAAAGCGGACCGTATTAAATCAAGATTGGGTCCTCTCTCTTATTCTCCACCAGGCCGTTATTAACGCGAGTAATTAACTTAAACTGCTTTTTAAACGCCCAAGTCATAAATATGTATCGGTGGGTTATAACAGTAGAAGACCAAAAAGAATCCGACGAGTATATGGAGTACCTAATCTAATTTCGTCACATGGGTGATAAAATATAAGGGGGCTCCCAATTATGTGATTCGGAAGGGCCTAATCGTAGATCATGGGTATTGGTTTTATGGTAGGGCGGTTAGGTGGTTATGTTGGAAATTTTTCCCGAGATAATCGTCTATCTCGACCTGTCAAAAAGTCGGGCGCGTTGCAATTAATAAAGTAAATAAATGCATTCCTTAATGGTGTTTTTATCGGCGAGACTCGGGGTCTTCATATTCAATAATGTAGGTCTCCCACTTAACATCTGTGTTAGTAGAGGGTTTAGTAGCCCAGTGCATATCGCATTGTGCCACGGCTCCATTAATCATTGAAAATAAAACCGACTTTAATAATAGAACAAAATAAAGAAGAAAAAGCGGACACCATCACCGGGATCCGGGACGCACGTAACGTAACTGCCAACGGTGGCTAATGAACGTCGGTGCAGTCCGCTAAATATCTCTATATGATGAGTTTTCCCTCATTAAAAGCGAGTATTAATCACCGACGTGTCCGATTTTTGTACCCCGGATGGAAAGCACCCTTTGTGGTCGGTCGCATAAAAATCGAGGAAATTTCCTTCCTCTTCCTCTCTCCAATACATCGGATAAACGCGTTGTGTATCGAAGCCGTTCATTAAATCCATCCCGCATGCGGACTACAAATTACGTTTGATCCAGGTCCATTTATCGTCGTACGAACGGCAAGTTAGACGGTGTAATTTGCGATTTTTCCATACGGCAAACACGCAATTAAAATATCTTCGGCGCGGTAATAAGTTCAAACCTACTACCAATCAGCAAACTTGTAAGTCTGCTCTGTCTGACGGCGGAGAAGTGGCGCATAAATCAGTCCCGCAGCGAATTTATTAATTGCCGTTTTCAATAAATTTCACAGTATCGATTGGAAGCAATAAGACTCTCTCCCGACTCGACCAATAATAATTCTTTTGTGAAGTGTTCACGAAATGATAAATGAAAAATAAAGTCTCAACAGGTGTCCCCGCCATATTTAAAACGGCGATCACGTAATTCTGGACGTTATTAATAATGATTCCGTGTATGGAGGTAACGTCGGCATATTTGTCTTGTCGCCGCATTTACGCTTTGTCCGCCGCTGAATCCGCAGAGTCGTATTATTTATTATTTGTACGAATAAGTCCGCGGAATGCCGATTTAGGGCCATTTTCCCGCATGAAGAATTTGCATCCAGGTGTCACCGTTTATAGTATAGTAGCGGAGCGAAAGAGGCGGCGGAGAGAGAGACGAGGACCGGAGAAAAGAGGATTTACATTTTGAACTTTTCAAAGCTCCTACTGCTCCACCGATGCTTCTGTCCCTTCTATATACCCACACCTACAGCGCATAGAAAGCTTTAGAAAGTTTATCGCACGATCTGCATTCCGTCTCCTTAAAAGATGGCGAAAGATTGCGAGGGAAATAATTACAAGTTCGCACCATTAGGATTTACGCCCGCCGCCATCATAATAACCCACCATCTACCTGGAGACTGAGAGAACATTCAGCCTCGTTGTGATAATTGTATTTATGGATTACGATAATGGAGCGTAATAATTTTTTATTAGACGCGGGTAGCCCGTTTTCGCGCTTCGCGAGGTCGGTATTAACGGTAACTGTTATTATCGTACGGCGGGGGCGCAATAGAAGAGAAATGTCGAAATTTGTCCCGAAACGCGCCATCTGCGTGTGAGTGACACGTGTCCGTGGCGCGTACGAGATACGAATTTCAACCCTCGATGATTCGACCATTCCATTTCGAATTCCGGTTCCGAAAGTCATTTACATGAAAAATATTTCCGATATCAATGACGGATAAAATACCCGTCCGTATGGGACGAGGAGCGTCTTGTGACGGGCATGGGAATTTCGACAATAATGCATGAGGCGAGGGTGTAAAATGTTTATGTATCCTTTAAATCGAAACACGTGTGAATGGGAGACGACGAGAGATGTGTAAACGACCCCTCGCTCTCTGAATATTAACGTCGTCACTAAAAGACGAGTGAAACGTCCAAGACTCGAGTATATACAGGGTGGGTTTCCCTTATGTTGCAGTGGGTCCGTATAAGGACGAAAATAATTGAAAAATTCGTGATTTATTTAACAACCGGGCGTGTTCCGTACAAAAAGGCGCAGTCCTACTGCGTTAAAGTAGCGATAAGTTTCAGTGGTACGGGTCCGGTTGTAATAGAATAGTGGGCTCCACGCGGCGATATTTGGCATAAAACGTTACGATTCCGTACTAAACAACTCCGGTGGACATTTTAACGAGTACCAGATGCACATGCGTAAGCCTCATTACCCTGAAATTTATTTTTACATTCGTACGGTCACACTTTATGTGTATATCGAGGGGGATATTATCATCGGGCGGGACTTTACCGACACGACGGCTAACTGCCACATTGCCCGGGCGAAATAAAAGGCGAATTTGCTCGCGGAGACAATCCAATATGTCTGGGCGTAAATCGCGTCGATAAATAAGAAGGAAACCTCCTACGCCCTCGGATTTTCGACTTTCCGCCACGCAAATCCGAACAATGTCGCGTTTTTAACACCCCCCGTATACGAGGCGAGAGAGAGGTGCGTCAAACGCTAAATTCCTCACGATTTTTCCGACTCTTTTAATCGATTCACAATATTATTGCGCGCAGAGTGACGGGTCAATGAAGCCGTGTGTATCCTGCTGTCAGTACAAGTATCATGACGATCCGGTAAGGTATAAGGCAAGAGCACAATTAACAATCAAGGCGAAGGCAAAAAGTCGTCTTGAGCTTAATTGAAAATTGACGTCCGAGTCCGCGTATAGCATGTAGGCAGAGTGTATGAAGAGAGAAGTCGTGTTATTCTTCTTAATCACGACCGGGTCGAGTTGTTTGCTTTGGCTGCGGACTTTTTCGAAAAGACTTCAAATCGATACAACGATTATTTCGACCTTGACTTGACGTTACTTTATATAAAACGGAATCAAATTTTTGCAGACTCGTCTCTCATCTCCGTGCGAATAATTTACGGCAGCGTAAACGATGAACGCATTCGGGCCCTAGGGCGATAATTCCGTATGCAACCGTCACTGGAAACGTTTTCGAACGCAGACTTCGCGTCCTTGCTTGCCGTCGTTTCGCATTTCGTCCTTTGCCGCACGTTAATGGAGTACGGAAAATTCAATTACGGCCGCCGTTTATGTACGTGCCGTAGGTATTTAGCGATACTCGGGCGGCATCAATGTTTGCTTTTAATTATTTATATCCCGCGTTCCACAACAAATAAAGATTTATTCGCCCGGGGCGGACTCGCTCCTCGCCGTATTTATTCTAACAGTCATCTCATCAAGTTATGTATTTTCGCCGATTCCCCGGCCCCGGAAAGAGAAGAAACGAGACGCGCGTGTGCTCCGGTTCGCCGGAAAGTGATGCGATCAACTATTAAAACGATTAATTAACTTTCCGGCGCGCCGATTGTTGTATATTTCATCTCCGCCACCGCCATCAGCGTATAAACCGAGCCCGGATGAATAAAAGGGGTTAATAAAGCCGAAATGCATCGATAAAGTACGAAATTCAATTTGTGCGAGGGCAATAATTCGCGAAATGCATCCCGCGTCATCTTAATTATAGGCGCGGATATAAACACGCCTCGTAAATTTCATCTCGGATTTTAAATCGTCGAAATTACGACCGTAAATCTTCTCCTCGTGGTCTAGGTCGAACCGCCAACACTACGGCATTTCCATAATTTCAGAAAGGGGAAAATACAATGAAAACCTGTCGGAGTGATAATTCGATCTCTCTGTTTTAATCACGGAAAAAGTTAAAAACCGTGAAATTGGAAGAGGGATAATACTGTAAAAATATGGTAATTAATCGTCTTTATAACCGGGATGGGATGTGCATCGAATACCTACTAGTCCAATTAAGCCCCAAACTTTTCACAAAAGTCAGGTACCTGTTTTACCGATATTGGAAGGTATAACATTCCTTGGTGCGGTCATCCCGGTACCACCCTTCATTACGGTCATTAACTAACGAGAAAGTCGGTCCTTTTGTCCGCGAACGGATTAACTCGAGTTTCTCGAAATGTCCATTGTGCACCGATCCCATATACCCACCGCTGAGATAAAAGTATTACAGAGAAAGTCTGAAAAGGGGATGATGAAATATCCGCGCGATTTTGTTTTCGCCCCAGGAAGGACAATATTTTCGGAGAACGTTCCTTTGATGGCTCGAGTTATTAGTAGGCGCCTTCCGGCCGGTCGTTTACGAAAGTTTTGACTTTCGGCGATTAATTACTTCCCCGCCCTTGCGGAAACGAGGAAAACCCAACCGTATTTTCGATTTTAATAAGGCGAATCCGTCACATGCACCTTCGCATCAGAATGGAGAGACGCGATATAAGGAAGAATCAATATCACACTTGGTCGAGTCTGTCGCTAGGAATTCGGGCCAAGTTTAAAATCCAACGGGAAAAGAAAAACGAAGAGCCCGGATAGGAGCCGGGGTGTTTTACATATTTCCATATAAACGAAACGGCCGAATGTTTCCGACAAATAATATCGTAACATTTTATTCGGGGAGAAAAGCTCTCGATACTCCAGAGATTAAAGTTTTGCACGAGGAAAATTGGCACCATCAACAGCACGATCCGCACATATCTATACAGCGCCGGATAATATCGAGAGGAAATGCGCGAAAAACCCCCAGAGATTAAACGGGGGGGATTCGAGTTCGAATCCGTGATGATGCAACCGAGTTCACTATTGAATTTTTATGGAAAATCCGAAATTAAAACCGCTCCGATGTTTTATTATTACGAAACCGAGTATATCGGAAAGCACATAAATACAAGGCGCATGCATAAGTAAGTCCTGAAACAATTCAGGGAGAAAACCCGAATCGCCTTTTAAGCGATCCGGACGATCGGCGCGGCTTAATTGAACTCTCGCTACCTCGTTCCGTGCGAGGGGATGATCGCGGCCGAAATGAAAGAAAACAATTTGCGCGAGGGTGCGAAATAACCCGCACCGTAAACGCATGTATACGGGGGACGAAAGTTTTCCCATAAAAGACATCGGCACGTGCCTATCGTCGACAGGGCGCTTTACTATTACCGCACTACGTGGGAAAATTAATTTCGTATGGTGGCGAGCTCATGTCACTAGCAATTTAGGGATTAGCACCACATACATCACCTGGAACTGCACAGCACTGACATAATCTAAACTAATAAATTACTGAGGCCCGGTACACAACACGACGTCCACCCATATTCTCACCACTGTGTGTGGATTCGCGGTAATCGGACTTGATTAACGTAATCATAACCAATTTATAATTATCAAAATTATTCTGTATAGAGAATAAGAGAGGGGCAAACATGTGTGGAAATTTATGGGGATGAATCAGGATTTATTGGGATCTATGAAGATTTCTAAGAACTTTTGAGGATTTCTAGGGGATGTACATAGATTGAGAGTCTATAATCGTTCAAATTTCATAAATCGAGATTTATGGTGTACACAATTATTTCGGCCAGGTGAGAATCAGCATTATTCGGTAGAAAAATGGGAAAGTTGAAATGGAGAATGGAGGCGGGTCAACCCATCGGTACTGCCAACCCTTCGGTAATCGTTTTCGGGTATTTAAGACGGACCACAATTTGCAAATTTATTATTCAGTCTCGAGTCGTCAGAGAGTGAAAATGTCTTGGCAACAATCCCTCCGCAATTCCGCCCCTTCGGCCCGTCCGAAATTGGCCCCCAGAAGAAGTTTCATCCCGTCCGCCAACAGCTCGTTCGCCTCCGTAAAAAGCCGATCGACTTCCAATTCACCAACGGACGTCCGAAAACCGTGGAATTTCGGCGGAACTTCCAGCACCAGCTCCAGCTCGAGTTCCAAGAGCGCATCCACCACATCCGGCAGCCTCCGACATCTGGACCATCATTGTACGAAGAGGTGCAGCGCTTGCAATCCGCCTGTTGTCCTGCAACCGATCGAGAAAAAGCTCAAGACGGCCGTTCCTAGTGTGGCGTCGAAAGAGACGTTTTCCTCCCTGCAGAAGAGGAAAAGTCCGGTCCGTTACGACCGATACGAAATCGAGGAGCCGACGACGAAACGGCCCTGCTACGATCTGGATTGGGCCTTCGACTTTGCGCTTTTATCCCTACACGATTACGTCCCGAAACGGTCGAAAAGTTGCGATTCCCACACGGATTCCGCCGACAGTCTGGAAGGATTTATCGAGGACAGCTACATCACCCCTTTCTACACCAAAGGGCGAGTCGTGGACACCTCCAGCTGGACCTATGAGGACGAAGAACTAGAGACCTTAGTTTGAATCGAGCTTTCTGTTTGTTGTTTATTTCTTGTACAATTTGTATGATACTAATTTTTAAGAATTTTTAATACACGCATTTTTCATAAAAGCAAATATTTTCATTTCGGGGGGTCTGATGAAGCTTATGAGAAAGAGGGAGCTATCGTAATTTAAATTGGAGTACGCATGAGGGCTTTGTGTCTGTTTTCGAATAAACTATTGGAGTTGAGGGGGTCCCGATAAAAATTTACAAAGGAAATCGAGCGAAAATCAGGACAAATTGGACGGAATTCCACGTCGCAGGACAAAAGGGCGCGTGTGTTGTTGTTATTCAAGTCTTGCTAATCCGACAGCTTTAGAAAACACCCTTATTCCGTCGAACGCCAGCTTTGCATTTTATTTTTATGCGAGGGAAAGAAGGGCCGGTCGTGGAAAAAATGGATGGCGGAGGGCGTGCGATAATCTTCATTTCGGCACGCTGAGGCGATTATGTACAGCGTCGTCCAAGAAATTGCCCCCATTCCACTATCGGGATTAACAATTTTCCCACACATCGCGCAAAGTCGATGCGTCTTTAATCCCCCGACTTTTAAACTCTCCAACCGAACATCATCATCAGTCTTCGGTCTTTTTGTTTTAATTTCGTCCGGTAAACTTTACGCTAAAAGTATATACAGAGTCCACTTCGACCGTTTGCGCACTTATTATAAGAAATTTATGGTGGGCAAATAGCGAACCCTATTCCACGTTATCCATTACAGATAGGGATCATAAATTAGTACACAGACACGAGCCAATATTTATTCACACAAAGCTGTAATTTTGAGAACAATCCCCGGCAACGCGCAATGATAAACGAGCTTGATTAATTGGGAATAATTACAATTTATTGAGCAGTTTCGTTCCGCAAATATCGGGACGAGATATATCGCGTAATTATTTGGTCAGCGCTTTGACGAGAGCGGGAATTTCCCGATTTATTGCGCCCTTATGCAGACAGATACCTAATAGTTACATTATCAAACACTTGCGCTAAGCGGCTTATTGTAGCAACCCTCCCGTTTTTTCCCGGCCGATCCTATTATTTATCATGTACTTTGGCAAAGCCGGCGGAATTAAATTTCGCGAAAAGTTTGATTCGAACGGTATCGTCATCAAACCGAAAGTAAATTATTCTTTACGCCTTTCCAGCGGGAAAAGGAATTGGGGGAACGGACGTGTGCGAAGTTGCGTCGATATCACGTATCGACACGAGGGGCGTTTTAGAAGTTTTCGCCGGTTCCAAACTTCGTTTCGGCCGAAACGGCTCTTTCCAGGGATTAACTTTCCTTTCTCCGGTATTGTAGTTAAATTGCAAACTAATAGCTTCTCTTGTTCGTCGGTTCCCCGAAAATCAAGAGAAAGTCTTTCGATTCGCCGAAGAATTCCGTCGCACATTCGGGCTGATTTGCATGAGCTAATGGCTTTTCGCTATTTCGATATCGCACTACATTTAGGCGACATATCAGTTTCCACTATTCGGGGAACGGTCTTGATGGCGAAACCCACACTTCGTAATTATGCTAATTGAACGCGCAACAACTCTAATTAGTGCCGCGTTGGAAACGAAAATAACTATACACAATGCGACTGGGAAATTACTCCTTGCCGTCACAGAGTGTAGCGCAGCCCCTATTGTGCGTTTCATTTTAGCCTCCCAGTCTCTAGGTAAAGTATAGAGGAATAAAAATAGATATGGCCGGCGACGACGGTCCAAAAAGACGGAAAAAACGTCTATATGAGAGAGGGCAACTTTTCCAATAGGAACGCTTCATTAAGCTTGCACAAAGTCAAAAGTAGACCCACTAGAAGGCGACACTTTTCGCAGTAAAAACCGCATACACCGCGCGAATCCGTACGAGATGCGGGCGTCCATAAAAGGAAAGTTTCGAAACTAATAAAAACAATCCGAAATGGAATAAATCCGGAGTTCGGAATCACCGAGAGAGGGACGACGGTGTGCATAAGGACCGGTAATGGCCCCATCAAACCAATGGTGCACAAAATTACAACGTCACAATAATAGAATCCGCCGAAACGTTATTAGGCGGGTTAGGGGGATGCGATTTTATGTAATTGACTATTTATTTTCTCTATTATTATAATCAAACGGAGTGACGTGATTTCGCGTAGACGTTATTCGGGGAAAATTTTATTCCCTTGTCGTTTTATTAGAGCGCGGAAGGCGCCATCAACAACGCAATTAAGCCCGGATTTGCGTTGAAATCTCCACGAGATGAAGCGGAAAACACATTCAGACGTTGAAATAAAAAGCGATTAGACGCAATTATGCAACCGGAGAACCGCCAGCCGATTTCGTCTGGAATTTTCAACTTTAATACGGTTTTAATTGGACATTGCCGCATAGTATTCCTCTTGATCCCTCCTCCCTCCTTTACCTACTGCTACTCTACGATATTAAATATCCGGTGCCTATAGTAGTCGATCGATACATTTTGCGCTATTGTTCAAAATGGGCGAATTTATCAGGAAGCGATCCCAATCGGTCGTAGACGAAATCCTGAAAATGCGTTCCAGGGGTGTCACGAAAACCAAACGCGAGTTCTTCCACAAATCCAGTCCTCTAACCCCGAAAAACCTACGCGAGTGCCTCATACAAAAACGGAAGAGTTTGGGAGCCATCCGGGATTTTCAAGACCATTTTTTCCACATTAATTTGGATTTCGCCATAATGGCGATTAATGAGACGAAATTGGACCACGTCGAGGAATCGGCCGGCAGATTGGAATTTCCGTTGAAGATTGCGACTTTTCTCGAAACGGATTTCTCGAGATTATGTCAAGAGCTCGAAGGTTTCTGTAAATTCGAAAACGCGAGACGTCCGTATCGATCGCGCCATTCGATTTGCAATAATAATAACTCAATGAAATCGAATAATTTCAACGATATCGAAGATAGCATCGATGCGGCTTTATTCGAAATTAATGAGGTGAAAGGTGAACTCGAGGACATTTGCAATAACATCGGCTCGATCTCGGCTAGAGTGAATAATTGTAACGATATGAAGAAATACTATTGCCTGTCATTCGATTAATTTATTTCTTTTCTGTGTACTACCAATAAATTCGGAATTCTCTTCAATTTTATTTATTTCGTTATTATCCCCGTGGGAGATGTAGATGTTTGTTTACACGAAACTTTTAAATTATCTTTCGAGGTTTTCTCTCACTTTTTATTAGCGCAGAGATGAGCGATAACTTTTATCAAGCCCAACAACGCTGAACCGTCAACTTTGTGGCCGATATTCTTGTGTGGTGTGTTTTAAAATATGGCTATTTTGTATAATAAAAAATACGAAGTGAAGTTGGAAGAGGCCAAATTCATGAAGAAATATGCGAACACCCCTCATCAAAAAATCGAATTCAAGAACTTTACTGAAGTAAGCGAAGACCAATTTCTAAAATTTCTAGAAAGCAAAATGGCAATTACTACCAGAAAACCAGTGACAGTTAAACAGAACCCAGTAAAAAGGACGCAAAGATTCATATCTAGACTACCGATTTCGATAACCAGGATGAAAAGGAGTTACGAAATTACCGAAAAACCAAAGACAATAAAGACGCCGACCAAACCAAAGAAAAGTACGATTTTCAGTTCCAGCACTACCAGCGGCCTGAGAACGAACAGATATTGCAAGACTTGTACGGGGAAATCGGAAATTTGCGAGGAGACCCCTAAAAGACGCTGGACCAATTTCAACTTTCGAAGAAACAAAACTCCTTCGAAACTGGAAGACGCAATAAAATCCCAGAAGGATAACCTCAATAATAACAAAAAGCTGTTACCGACGAGGAAGGCCGATAGCGAAATTCTCGTACTGATCGATTCGGCCGTAACATCTTTGAACGAGATCCAAGACAAAATATCGAAATTACATTCGGTATTGTAACGAATTTGTACATTTTGCATGAAACTTATTACGTATAATTAAAGATTTTATCCGACCAGTGTAAACGTGATTTATTTCGAGCATCATATCGCAGACCCGATCAAACAAAATCCACGTTATATGTGCATACTTCAAGTCAAATAAAGTCCAATGAGGCGTTCACCCCCCCGGTAATTCCCCGGGAGAAGAGATGGCACATACGAAATTCGACCAGACCGCCGTTATGTGTGCGTTACTGCTAATACAAAGTGGAGGGCGTCACGCCAAATTAGCGCAAGTAAATTCCGCTCCACAGAGAGAGAGGCCGAAACTCGAATTTCCCTCTGTTTGCCCCGGTAATTGTCGAGTCTAACGGTTATACGCACATACTCGAACGATAAACCTCTCGAAATTATTTATCCGGCGAGTGTAGGTGAGCACTCGCGTACGGGAAAATAAGTAGACGTGTAGGCAGGGCCCTGTGTTCGCGTTCTTTAACGACGCCGTCCATTCTGCGCGGATCAGATTGATATTCGCCTCACGACCGCACCGTAAGACAGTCTGCGCTCACCTCTCTCGTTCGGGACAATGAGGTATTTGCGTCTAAACTGCGGACGGTAATGCAAAGGCCAGACTCTGCGGCCCTCGGGGGGGCAATTCTCCCGAAGCCCTCCCTGGCTCGAAGACCCGTTTACACGAGCCGATTTATAACGAGGGGCTTTACGTTCGAAAAAATTAATTCGGAATGACGGAATCGCGAAAGGAGAGTCGAGAGAGTGGAAATGGTGAAAGCGTTTTATCGGCGAGAGGGGTCTCTAAATTATGTAGAGAGCTTATGTCCCGTGTGCAGCGGCCGTAAACACACCGGAGGATTTTTACTTTGCCTGATTTGGCCCGAAGAGGCAGACAAAGTTGTTGCTTAATGATTGTATATTGCTGCGGGTCTTGATTTAAATTGACTGGTAAATTATCTAACATGTCGGTTTGTTTACGATGCTCTCGCATGGGCGATGCATAACTCTCGTATGCGCGGTTCGATTTAATTGCTCCGGCGAAAACGGGCTGCACCCCCCAAAATGGCACATTACACAACGTGGGGAGAAAGTGTCATATTCCACTCGAGTGGAATTTTTGTACCGTGCTATAATCCACGAGCCGCGAAATGAAAATTTCCGACAAGTTGTGTATACTATTTTTTTGGCGTTCAAATCACTCCAACACACAATCTTGCAAAAATTCATAAATACAAAAGAAAGAAAATAGACTTCTGATGTCATAATTAATTTTGTAGTTTGGAATTGCCAACCTAAGTTTTCACAAAAAAGAAAAATCCCCAAACTGCTAAAAATGCTCTGTAACAATTTTAAATCGCTTTTCAGTGAAATTATGCATGGACCTGTGCGATAATGAAATTACCAAGTTGCATAATGAAATCACTAGATTCATTATGTAACAGTTTGAAATTGAATGGCACTGTATAATGTGGGCGTCGGAAAATGAATAATAAGGATCAATAAAGGGGCGAATTGTTATGCTTTTGCGGAGACACACGATGCGAAAACCCGCGAGGATAAAGAAGAGTTATTTGTCAAGAGGAGTCCCCTCATATTCCATCATCCTGACTTCTTCTCGTTCCTCCGGTAGCATAAGAGATTCAGATATGCAACGCGCGGCGATGCCCGAGAAGTATCAGAATGGAATATCAAAGAGACACAAAACGCGACTTTGTAATTTATCGAGAACGTACAACCTACAGTTTAACATAAGTAAGTAGAGAGGAAGAATGAAGAAGTAACAACCGTACAAAGGAACCGGAAAATCGCAGTTATTTCGTAATAATTTCGCCGAGGAAATTATACCGAATATATAAGGCGAACCCGTGGAGTCGTTTCGTCTCCGAGATCGTTCGCTGATTAATCCGCCCGAAGGAAAATTCTCCGCCAAATAAAAAAAAAAGTACGCAATCTAACTATTGAACTTTAAACCGGAGAAATCAGCGATGGAAGGACTTTTCCGTCGATTTTTCACATGACTCGTAACTCACGTCTGGTGAATCGAAAAGTCGGAAGTTTCCCCGCTTTTACCGCATTTATCTTAATCTCGGCCCGGACCGTAAAAGAAAAACCCACCAATCTTTTTAATTAGACTAATATTATGACGTCGTGTATACAGAGTGGCCTAAAGACCATTTAAAATACTAATGCGCACTCGGGTAACACGAGAGTGGAGATAAATTAGAACGGCTGTTCGGCGGCATACGGCACGTAATTCCGCTGTATGAAATGACAGCTCAATTCGAAATGTAAAAACGACCCAACACGGTTTTTATTTTAGGCGCGAAGTATCCTCCAAGGACTAGACTTTCGAGAACCGTACACATTTTTAATTCGCTTTCGACATCAACAAAATTACAGAGTCGTGTCGCTGATAATGGGTCCCTTTTGGGTCGCTTAAATAAAGAAAGAAATATGAAAACAGCCAAACCTTGAGTCGGGCTTTAATTCACGGTTTTATTAATAATAACGTGATAACCCACCCAAAACCGATGTGGTTTTTTTGGTAATTATCGAGGGCGTTTCGCGTGCCCTTTCGCGTGCGCCCTCGTTACTTTATACCCCCCATTTCGTATGGCAATATAACCGGGCGTGTTATCAAAACGGCGATAATGATTGTTATTATCGCCGGATGAGTCACGGAACGTTAAAAAGGCGCTTTCCTCCCTCCCGAATCCGGGCAATTCAGAAACTCCAGTTACCGTCAGAGATCTCGTTCGGTAATTGCAACTTCAATTGAACTGGATAATGGTATCGCCTCTATCGGAGTCTGTAATCGGAGGGTTCACTGTACCGTCATCATCTCGAGTGCATCCACCAATTTTAACCCCTCGGAGCTCCCATCTCCTTAAATTTCTCGAAACGAAAGATCGATGATTTAATAAAGTTTGAGGCGATTTTTCGGTTAATCACGAGGCTCTTTCGAAAATTGTGAGATAACGTCGAAATAACCGGGCGAGATGGGAATTTTAAACATCCCAGTGGGGAAATGAATATTCAAAAAGGGGCTCTTATCGCGGTCCGTCACGGCGCTTTGCCAGACAGAAATTCAAATTTCTCGTGACAAACGCAGGAAACGATTAGATAAATGTTTGTCTTGCTTTCGAGATGATTTATTTATGCGGTGGATCCCTCCCGAAAAAACTTACTTTTCCCGGCCACCATATTTTCAAACTTTTCGGTATAATTGGGGGGTGACGATTCGCTGTACCCTAGCCTGTTTTTCGGGGGTGTAAACATGCAAAGTTCCCGTAGGTATTTCGCCTCTCTCGACCTGATGTATCTATGCAAATCCGAGTTCGGGTGCGATATCGGTTTGCATAATACCGTCCGGGTCCGTTCTTAGCAACTCCGACAACTTTGATCTCGCTGTTTGCATTAGAGGGGCGACGAAAATCGCACTCCGAACTACGAGGGTGCAAAACATTCATTTACCGTACGGGGTTTTATAAAGCGCGTGTCCGGGTCGGTCGATCACGAAATGACGAAATCGAAATCCAATTATTTGTTTGCGTTTTGATTAATTACACGGTCCGCGATTAACAATTTTAATTCGACGCAAATTCAATCGCGTGTCACTGACAGACGTACATGGGCATAGAGGAATAGTCGAGGAGTAAATAATTGCATTTTCCATGTATAAAACGACCCGCATCGTCATCTTCATCGGGGAAGACTGAAAATAGACTTGTTTATTGTATACCACGAATTTAATCCGAGACGATCGGAATAAGGCAAAACGGGTTTCGGACGGATTATCGAGCTAGAAAAAACCTCGCAAGAAAGTCCGGAATTTTCCCAATTTCCCTGTATAAGACCGGACTCGCCCATAATCCTCGCAATTTAAGTCGTGTACTTCTCGCGCGCATCGGACGGAGGTACATGCACCGTTTGTTAATGAAGGTGGATGCAATTAAAGGCTGACCACCGTGCACTTTATAGTCCATCCCGGTGTATAATAGACGCCCGTGTTTGCCTCAAACACGCAACCCAAACCAATCACAACGCCGGCTAATTACCCCGTCCCATGCCGGATCTAATCGAATTAATTAGTACGTCTCTCGAATATCCTCAAGATGTGCCGATTTTCGAATTTCCTACGAGAAATTAAGACGTCATTGCGTATCGAGAGAGAAAACGCCATTAATATTTCGTCTCGCACGGTGAATAATCACCGGAGACGATCGCCGTATTAATATCGCTCGTTAATTCAAGCGGCAGCCCATTATTCCTCACCGGGGACTCCCGATTCAATTTCGACCGAAATAAATAAACCAACAAAACTTTCTATCAATGAGACGAGTTTTTACTAAAAGACGCTCATAAAGGGACATACGCCACTCAAGTATTCTTCCGTCGCAATTCTTCGTCGATTCCCGGCCTCGATTCTGATCCAGGCGCGTATTTAAGCACAAAGTACTTGAGGATGTTCAGCATAAACATCCAGGACATCACGTAGATAGTCATGGCCAAAAACCGGAACTCCCAGTCGTTTTTCGGCTCTAGGACGATCACGAAGAGGAAGTAGCTGCCCAGGAGGATGCGCACGGTGAAGAAGATCACCATAAAAGTCAGCTCTACCAAGCTGAACAAGGGCGAAGGGTAGAATCCTTCACTTCGTAAAAACCAGCGGATCTGGAGGATCGGATTGGTGAGTTCCATGCTTCCCAAAGAGCAAGTGGTTTGCGCCCCCGAGGTCCCCTTGAAGAGCATCCGGTTTAGGGCGATCACGCTGTACACGTGGTGGGCGATCATTAATTTGGATTCGCGCTGATGGATCAGGCACCAGGCCAAATCGTGCATGAAATATCCGAGGCTGAAGGCGATGAGGAAGCTCTGGGTGCCGGTGGTGCGCCAATCCGGGTGCCGGAAAGGCGAATCCGGGGCGAAGCACTGATTGATTCCGACCAACGCCGATAGGAATCCGTGCAAGAAGCTCGTGATCCTGCAGGAATACTCCGGGCTTCTTTCCGGGAGGGCGGCCCTAGCCAACTGGTAGATGAAGGCCCATATTACCACGCACGCGATTATACCCGGCCAAGAGTCCCATTTCCATTCGTAATAAATTAGTGATCGATGTTCATTTTCGAGGGATATCGGTGGTATTATTAAAGACTGGGGATTTAGTGGGGCGGTTTCTTCCATCACTCATTTTCGTCGCTCGTACATTTTGTGACAGTTAGGGGAAATACTAGTGTCATTGAAGCCGAATGCGGTTGTCGACGAAAATCCCGCTCGCGTCGAAGAAAAAAAAGGAGAACACTTTGAAAATTTCGAGGTCTTTCATAATCGAGGACAATCCGATGGCGGACGATCCGGATTTTTACGAATTGACTAAAACCCTCCAGGCTTATAACGTGGCGAAAATGACGAAAACTCAAGAGGCCAAGAAACGTAAGGCTTTCGTCACGTTTTACGGAGTCTGGGTCAACCTGTGCGACATCCTGGGCCTCATCGACATTTTACCCTGTGGAACTATGCACTCGATCAAGCCCTACATCACTTACAACAACAGTTATGAGTAAAATACGATTTTATTTATAAAGTTTCAATTCAATAATAAAAAATACTTTATAAAAATAGACTAGTTTGTGTTTTCGAGACACCTTTGACCCGGTTTCAGGACTTGCCTCACATTTACATTAATCCTAGACTGTTTTACATAATCCTCGAACGGTTTAAACTTGATCCTGTCTTTTAAAATATCCAAATACGTTCCGAAATCTCCACTATTGCTGCTACTGTCATTATCCCAGAAATCCAAGTCAGATTGGGGGATGATTTTAGGAACACCGTGATAGCAAAGCCTCGATTCTTTGCTCATAACGACAATGTCGCCGCTTCTTAAAAACATAGCGGAAGCATCATCTTCCCTACTTTTCCCCCCTAATAAAAATACAGCAGTTTGTCCTAAACTAAACGATAATAAAGGTGCCTCTAAATTCTCTTCCGAATGATCTGTGTGCCCTGATAAGGTCGAATCCATGTGATAATAATTAACGATCGCCGCTTCGGCCTTATAATCCGGAAATCCCAACGAGTTTAATATGATTCGAGATAATTCGGCTAAATCTCGGGGGAATTCGTTTCGATTATCTTCACTGTACACCTTCGTGTCCCAATTGTGATGATATCCTAACGTGACCCATCTCATTTTTTCCAACAGGTTCTCGTTTTGGTTGTTTTGGCAATAATCCCACCAATTTTTATCACTCGGGATCAACTTAAATGGGTCTAAATTGGATTTATTTGGTCTTTTTGAATAATCTTTTAAACATCTCAATATCCAATATCGTTGTCCTATGGTAGTGAAAGGATTTCTAATGAATATTAAGCCTGAAAAGGGGCATTCAATAAAGGATTTCTAGTTTTTTCAGTGAACTGTACCTGGGTGATTTACAAGTTTGTATATCTCCCATGAATCACTGGATTTGAGGCCCAAAACGTCTTCACAATCATTAGGTGACTTTATTTCTACTTTGTGTATCTGAAAATATTGAAAAACCGTCAAGATATTAAATTATAATAAGAATTATTTTAACCTTTTGAAGAATATTTTTCGTATCAGAAAAATCTAAAACTGAACAGAAATCAGCTGGAGGATTTTTAGATTTGTAGTACTTGAACTTTTCTTTGAACATTTTCTTCAGATATTGCTTTGAAAAACACTTTTCTGCTGTATTTTGTGGAAAATCTCTTGTCAGGAAAGTTAGGTTAAATTTGTAATTGCCAACAAATTTTGTTACAGATTTCAGGAATTTTTAATAAAATTGTTTGCCCCTAGAGGCCACTTCAATAGCTCGAAAATTTCTACAGATTTCTCTACTTGTGTGAAGGTAGCTCCCCGTACCCACCTCCCAGCGGCAGTCCCGCCAACTCCTTGGCGCATTCAATCCCCACCCTCAAGACAGATTCACACCATCGAAATAAGTCTGTACCTTATGCCGACGGTGCGGACACTGAATTTGCAGAGACATGCCCTTCACCACACTATCGCAGACAAATATCTTATAGTTTAGAAATAAAATGGGGTTTGCTACGAACACAATAAAATAGAGTCCTAACTTTAAAACCGTGAATATGCCCATTTCACGCCTTGTTTGGGGATGTTCCTTTATTTGTAGCACGACGTGGATTTTTCCCTGTACTCTTCGTGTCCGTCTGCAATAGTGTGGTGAAGGGCATGTCACTACATATTCGTAAAGTCCTTCAAAATAAATTAAAACCGTGAATATGCCCATTTCACCCCTTGTTTGGGAAAGTTCCCTAATTTGTAGCACGATGGGGATTTTTCCCTGCACTCTTCGTGTCCGTCTGCGATAGTGTGGTGAAGGGCATGTCGCTACAAATTCAGTGTCCGCACCGTCGGCATAAGGTACAGACATATTTCGATGGTGTGAATCAGTCTTGAGGGTGGGGATTGAATGCGCCAGGGAGCTGGCGGAACTGCCGCTGGGAGGTGGGTACGGGGAGCTACCTTCACACAAGTGAAGTTACAGCACTTTGAAATTTTCAAAAAGTTGAAAATTCGAAAATTCGAAAATTTTTTTTTCTCAGATAAACCAATACCGGACGCATGTATCTACTCCAGATGACACAATAAGAAGCCAATTTGAATTTTTTATCGATATCTCGACTAATAAGAAAGTTTTGCCACTTTGAAGTTTGCGAAAATCGTTAAAATTTTCGTAAAAATTTCATGTCAAAAATTTAAAAAGCACGATTCTCGGTCAATTCGAGAGCTTTTTGCACATGTCTGTACTGTTTTCGATGGATTTTGCGATTCTCTTTCGATTGCCGGGTCGCCCGAATCGATATCTCGATCGGTTCAAAAGTTAGACCGGTTTCAATTTTACGAGACCGATGATTTGGTGATTTTTCGGAGACCATAATTCACATGAAAAATTACCTTTTTCCGATGCGCTCTAGGAGCATTTGGTAGATTTTTTGACGCTCTTTCGAATGCGCGGCCGCCCATCCCGATCGGAGCTTCGGTTCGAAAGTTATGGTCGATTGAAAATTTCGAGCAAAATTTGTACCCAAAGTGATGGATTTTCGAAAAAATCGAAAATCACTAAATGTCGTCCAAATCAAAATCCAGACATTCTTCCCGATAGATTTTGAGCTAACTAAGCGATTCCCGGGTCGTGCGACTCGATAGCTCCACTAATAACGAAGTTATGGCCGTTTGAAAATTTTACTCTATTTTCAACGGTACGGCAATATTAGACACATTTTCTCACTTCAGATGACTCAATTAGAACCCAATTTAAATTTGCCGTCGATATCTCAACAAATAAGAAAGTTACAGCACTTTGAAATTTTCAAAAAGTTGAAAATTCGAAAATTCGAACATTTTTTTTTCTCAGATAAACCAATACCGGACGCATGTATCTACTCCAGATGACACAATAAGAAGCCAATTTGAATTTTTTATCGATATCTCGACTAATAAGAAAGTTTTGCCACTTTGAAGTTTGCGAAAATCGTTAATATTTTCGTGAAAATTTCATGTCGAAAATTTAAATGGCACGATTCTCGGTCAATTCGAGAGCTTTTTGCACATGTCTATACTGTTTTCGATGGATTTTGCGATTCTCTTTCGATTGCCGGGTCGCCCGAATCGATGGCTCGATCGGTTCAAAAGTTAGACCGGTTTCAATTTTACGAGACCGATGATTTGGTGATTTTTCGGAGACCATAATTCACATGAAAAATTACCTTTTTCCGATGCGCTCTAGGAGCATTTCGTAGATTCTTTGACGCTCTTTCGAATGCGCGGCCGCCCATCCCGATCGGAGCTTCGGTTCGAAAGTTATGGTCGATTGAAAATTTCGAGCAAAATTTGTACCCAAAGTGATGGATTTTCGAAAAAATCGAAAATCACTAAATGTCGTCCAAATCAAAATCCAGACATTCTTCCCGATAGATTTTGAGCTAACTAAGCGATTCCCGGGTCGTGCGACTCGATAGCTCCACTAATAACGAAGTTATGGCCGTTTGAAAATTTTACTCTATTTTCAACGGTACGGCAATATTAGACACATTTTCTCACTTCAGATGACTCAATTAGAACCCAATTTAAATTTGCCGTCGATATCTCAACAAATAAGAAAGTTACAGCACTTTGAAATTTTCAAAAAGTTGAAAATTCGAAAATTCGAACATTTTTTTTTCTCAGATAAACCAATACCGGACGCATGTATCTACTCCAGATGACACAATAAGAAGCCAATTTGAATTTTTTATCGATATCTCGACTAATAAGAAAGTTTTGCCACTTTGAAGTTTGCGAAAATCGTTAATATTTTCGTGAAAATTTCATGTCGAAAATTTAAATGGCACGATTCTCGGTCAATTCGAGAGCTTTTTGCACATGTCTATACTGTTTTCGATGGATTTTGCGATTCTCTTTCGATTGCCGGGTCGCCCGAATCGATGGCTCGATCGGTTCAAAAGTTAGACCGGTTTCAATTTTACGAGACCGATGATTTGGTGATTTTTCGGAGACCATAATTCACATGAAAAATTACCTTTTTCCGATGCGCTCTAGGAGCATTTCGTAGATTCTTTGACGCTCTTTCGAATGCGCGGCCGCCCATCCCGATCGGAGCTTCGGTTCGAAAGTTATGGTCGATAGAAAATTTCGAGCAAAATTTGTACCCAAAGTGATGGATTTTCGAAAAAATCGAAAATCACTAAATGTCGTCCAAATCAAAATCCAGACATTCTTCCCGATAGATTTTGAGCTAACTAAGCGATTCCCGGGTCGTGCGACTCGATAGCTCCACTAATAACGAAGTTATGGCCGTTTGAAAATTTTACTCTATTTTCAACGGTACGGCAATATTAGACGCATTTTCTCACTTCAGATGACTCAATTAGAACCCAATTTAAGTTTGCCGTCGATATCTCAACAAATAAAGAAGTTACAGCACTTTGAAATTTTCAAAAAGTTGAAAATTCGAAAATTCGAACATTTTTTTTCTCAGATAAATCAATACCGGACGCATGTATCTACTCCAGATGACTCAATGAGAAGCCAATTTGTATTTTTTATCGATATCTCGACTAATAAGAAAGTTTCGCCACTTTGAAGTATGCGAAAATCGTTGAAATTTTCGTAAAAATATCATGTCAAAAATTTAAAAAACACGATTCTCGTGAATATGCCCATTTCACGCCTTGTTTGGGGATGTTCCCTTATTTGTAGCACGATGGGGATTTTTTCCTGCACTCTTCGTGTCCGTCTGCGATAGTGTGGTGAAGGGCAAGTCGCTACAAATTCGGGAAGTCCTTCAAAATAAATTAAAACCGTGAAAATGCTCATTTCACGCCTTGTTTGGGGATGTTCCCTTATTTGTAGCACGATGGGGATTTTTCCCTGTACTTTTCGTGTTCGTCTGTGAGAGTGTGGTGAAGGGCAAGTCGCTACAAATTCGGGAAGTCCTTCAAAATAAATTAAAACCGTGAAAATGCTCATTTCACGCCTTGTTTGGGGATGTTCCCTTATTTGTAGCACGATGGGGATTTTTCCCTGCACTCTTCGTGTCCGTCTGCGATAGTGTGGTGAAGGGCATGTCGCTACAAATTCAGTGTCCGCACCGTCGGCATAAGGTACAGACATATTTCGATGGTGTGAATCTGTCTTGAGGGTGGGGATTGAATGCGCCAGGGACTGGCGGGAGCTGCCGTTGGGAGGTGGGTACGGGGAGCTACCTTCACACAAGTGATTTCTCTTTTATTGTTGGTAATACAGAAATTTAGCAATCTTAGTTTGAGACTTCATTACTAGAAAGCGCTGTCAAAAGTTATGGTAAATGCATTACAGATTTCTATAGTTTTTGGCCAAGCTTTTGATCTCTAGAGGTCACTGAACACATTAAAAAAGATTTCTGTTTTGTTGTTATTAATACAGAACTCTACAATTTCAGTTTAAAAGTTTAGCTATAGAGGGCGCTGTCGGCAACCACATGACATCTGTCAAAAAATCTTAAGTTGTTCTTGTGTCAGCTGACTTTTAACTCGTGAGATTGATGAAAATAGTGTGAAAAATGTCTTCAAGGGATAGGCTAGCGATTTTCCCCTCAAGAGGGTGAGTGCCCATTTATATTCTCTTACGAATATTTAAGTAATTTTGTCGAAAAATCGAATGACTGAGGATTTTTCACTCATTTTATGAGAAATGGGAGTGACCCCTTTTATGTGCTTTCAGGGCCCAAATGTTGATGAAAGCCAGGCTGAAGGGCGCCCAGAAGGGCCACAGTTTACTCAAGAAGAAGGCCGACGCTTTACAGATGAGATTCCGCATGATTCTTGGTAAAATCATCGAGGTCAGTATATTAATCAATAAATTTCACCCGAAATACTAAAACGAGATTCTCCAATAGACGAAAACCCTTATGGGCGAAGTGATGAAAGAGGCCGCCTTCTCCCTGGCCGAGGCCAAGTTCACCACGGGCGATTTCAACCAAGTCGTCCTGCAGAACGTCACAAAGGCGCAAATCAAGATTCGCACCAAGAAAGACAACGTGGCTGGTGTCACTTTGCCGGTCTTCGAGTGCTACCAGGACGGCACGGACACCTACGAGCTTGCCGGATTGGCCAGGGGAGGGCAACAACTGACCAAACTCAAGAAAAATTATCAAAGCGCCGTGAAACTTTTGGTCGAATTGGCTTCACTCCAAACGTCTTTCGTCACTCTGGATGAAGTCATCAAAATCACGAATCGCAGAGTCAACGCAATCGAACACGGTATTATATTTTATTCTAGCTTATTTGAATGATTTCTAATTTTTATCTATGACCGCCATCCACCATGTAAAGTACTCAATTTTGTACAACTGACAATCACACAGTTGGGGAATTTCTTGGCACCAGATATATGGTTGGCACCAATTTGTTTTGTAACCATAGTAACCGTGATTTTGCCATCGCCGCCATGATCAACCTTTTCGAATAATATTTTTTAATCCAAAATTTTAGGGTTGTAGATAAAGTAGAGTACATTCCTCGAGTGGGAAAGCATTTACCAAATCAATTAATTTGCTACTTACCACTCTAGTAATGTAAACTATTATTGTGTGTTTTCAGTCATTATTCCAAGGATTGAGCGCACTTTGGCCTACATCATTTCCGAGCTGGATGAACTAGAGCGTGAGGAATTCTACCGTCTGAAGAAAATTCAAGACAAGAAACGCATAGCCCGCGTCAAAGCCGACGCACTCAAGGCGGCGAATCCTCGCGTCGATGACGACCGGGCCCCCGGTAACATCCTAGAGGAAGGCGACGAAGATATCCTCTTTTAAATTGATAATTACACCCATGTAAAATATATAATTCTGTACAGATTTATTAAGCTTTACAACATCATTATTACAAAAATGATATTAATTTCCGATTATGTAGGAGGTCGCCACATTCTAATAATAACCATTATTAGAACGTAAACGCGGTAATGTTTTAGCGATTTTATTAGGGGGCATCAGATTATGATGAGGTTCGTTTTTAGTGCAATAAGTTAAGTCGTAAAGTACCACACGATTCCAATGTTGAAGTTCTCAAGTTTATAAGTGTAAAAAAAAGTATTTCAATAAAGATGTATTATCATGGAAAATAAACGGTTAATTGATCGAGCCGCGTTTTCTCTGATTGGACCCGACGCGATTATTCCTTAAAGCTCGTATACGGTTTGGTCCGAGTTTGCCGGCATCCAATTAGATCTAATCCGGGCCTGGAGAGCGATTCCCGGGCGTTGCTAGAAGCAACAGGATCCAAGAGAGGATCGCTGCGAAAATCACGTTTGGTGAATTTAGTGCGAAGCGGAAGCTCGAGGAAAGTGCACGCGAAAAGCTCCACCGCCAAAGGTCAGTCAGAAATACACACGACACGAGCGCCGAATATCCCCAAAAACACTAAATTAATCGCATTTCCCAATATTAAACATCTGGAAAAAATCGTCCTTATTTCAGTGATTGATTATTATTAAATGGTGGGATTTTTAATTACAGCACAGGATGGATTTCGGCCCGATTCCCGCGTCCAAATTCGACGAAGTCATCCACCACCTGCGCTACAATTTCCCCGATGAGCCCTTAAACGCCTCCGTCGGTCTGTGCGTCCACGGAAAACCGTGCGAACTTTTAGAGCACCACGATTTATTGACTTTACAGGACGGCCTTTCGGTCATGGCACTAGATAAAGCATCGGGCGAGGTAATACAAAATAACAATTCGTCTTCAGAGAGCTCGCTCATTGGAATTCCAATAAAAGAGCGCTTTTATATTTATTATAAACAGAAAGCGCTTTATTTCTCCTCATTTCGTATTGTATAGTAAATGAGGGGAATAATCGCCGCCGCGTTCGCATTTTTCAGATAGCTGGGGTGGCTCTCAACGGAATTTCGCGTAAAGGGGACGTCGAGAAAGCGCTGGAAGAAATGGAATCCATCGACAATATCAAGTACCAACGAATTTTCGGCCTATTGAACAACGTGAACAAGACGGTGGACCTGTTCGGTAAATACGGGGTCGATAAGATTTTCGAAATTCGGATCCTCTCGGTCGACTCGAGATTTCGCGGCAAAGGGCTGGCCAAGGAATTGTTCGCCAGGAGCGAGCTCATAGCCGAAGAGTACGGTTTCAAGGCAATATAATAACATAATCTCGTTGAATTAGTTACCAAGTTTTAATTGCAGCTGATGAAAACTGACGCCACTAGTCTCTTCACGCAACGGGTGGCGGAAAGTCAAGGATTTATCGTCGCGAAAAGCGTCAAGTACGGGGATTACAAGGACGAGAACGGGTGTAAAATTTACGACACCAAATCGCCGCACGACTACTACAAAGTTATGATAAAGCAGATCAACATCACACAGGACGGCTGAAAAACTGAAAATTTGGTAAAAAAACTTCTTTTTTCAGTTGAAGAAAAATAACAAAACGATTGGGAAAATGTTAATGCTGCCACTGCCATGCAGAATTACACATTTTTATACTAACAAGTGCTGGTCACTTATCTAAATTATTGAATTGTTGTTAAATGTTTACGATTTAGGGGAATAAAAACTAAGAAGGCAATCATTAGAGTCGTATCATGAAGACGAAATAGAGGGCTCTAATAAAACCTTATAACGATATTTTTTAAAACCAACGACCAATTTACTGCTCTGTGACTTGCATCAATCATAAAATAAAGTTGATTAAAAACCACTTAAAAGACTGTCTCATTTAATTCCGCCTCATCCTAATAGAGGAAATGAGTGCGTAAATTGATAACGCCCAATTACCCTGCAGCATCGGAGAATCCTGCTTGAAAATATAGGTCGAAGATCATTTCGTAAAAGAGGAATCGACCGTTACCCTTGGTTACCGTCAAGGATCGAATAAAGAGAAGATATTCATCATTATCATCGAGCCGAATTTTCAAAACGAGATCCAAAATATTCATACCCTCACATTGTGCGATGAATGTCTCGTCTCATCAGTTCGGTTCTGTTCTATTTCTATTAAGGGTGAGAGAAAATCCAATAAAGTGCATATCAAACGTTCCTTCCATCCCCCCGGCGCGCACCCCAATAAATGACCGGGAGTAAAGGAATTCGAGAGATTCCTTCATCACCCATCGTCATCGTCGTCTTCGATATTGATTAATTATGGATAAATGAGAATATAGTCGTCGCAGATGGTTCTGGCAGAATGTATAGAAAAGATGGGTTCTGCTTTTAATTGGAAAAACGAGAAATTACACAAAAGACCATTATGACTCTTACACGCACGCTTTTAATTGCAATTAAAAATACGGCGCTCTAAAATTGCGTCGCACATTTGAAATAATAGATTTTTTCATTACGAGCCTGCACAGAAATCGTAACTATTACGAAATTATCTCGGAAATTATTAATAGAACTAGCTTCTTTCAACAAAAACGTCGATATTCCAATTGCATAAGAATATAATGCATAACTTTATGCAGTTTGGAGCATTTTGGAGCAAAACAGTAGACCACACTTTTTTCATACTCTATAGTGCCAAGACAGTTTCAATTCGATTAAAAATGAGTCAACGGTAGATGAGACCGATTGGTTTTTAGTTTTTCGTAAGAAAATCTTTAAAAATAAATCTGATGATATTTGAATTTGGCGCCGGTATTCGACCTTGAGTCGAACAGCTGATCGATTAATCTGTCACCTGTCAAATTTGTTTTCCACAACAATGGACGTCCTAATCACAACAACATTATAAATTCTCTGAATTTGCACACAATAAGCAAAGTGATTGTGTATAAAAATTACGTTCGACGTTTCTAAACACTGTGACTTCGGTAATGCGCTAATCGAGATACGTGTATGATGCTTCTAATCACGTCAGCTACGTCTCTACTTTCTCTCCATCTACTGTTGATTCAGAGCTTGAGAGGATGCGAAGCCCTATCGTTGACCGATAGCACCACCACCGAAGACGATAACTTTCAAATGTTCTGTCCTCCATTCCCGCCTGTCGAACATGGAATGGTCAAAATCGACGATTACGGAGCAAAGCAAATGGCAGAGATCACCTGCAACGAGGGCTACGATATGTCCGGCCCCTCCATGGTCCCCTGCGTGGCAGGAAAGTGGCAGTACGAGATGCAAACCGAATGCAGCAAACGCTGCTACGCTCCGCTGTATGTCAAGGACGGTTCGACTCAAATCGAGGGCGAAAAAGACGAACACGGGATGTACCATGTGGGCGCTCTCGCTAAATATTCGTGTCTGGACGGTTTCTATCTGTCACCGACCGAAAGCAAATACAGAGTTTGCGAGAAAGGAATATGGACGGGACCGTACGCTTCCTGTCTTCCCTGGGTCAAGATCACGGGATGCCCGCCCCCCAAGAAGATAACCAACGGATATTTCGTGCACGAGAAAACCGGCCTCGTGGACGGAAACGACGTCGGCCAGAGACTCTACTATAATTGCAAGCCCGGATATTCTCTGTCCGGGACTACCGTTCAGCAGTGTCTGGAGGATGGGACTTGGTCACCGAAAATACCACCCACTTGCGCCCCCACAGGAAGACCACAACTAGGAGGTAATTTAGGCTAATTATTATTAACAAAAATTGATCTATGGATATTATTTTGAAAATTTTGAAGTATTTGAATTTTGCGCCAAGTTCAGTCAGGTTTAATGAAAATGACATTTGACATTTTCGCAGGGTGGTAAACTTGAGGAATTTTGACAGTCGCTTGAAAATTACGATTTTCGTAATTTCCTGTCGTGATTGAATGACCTGAGGGTCGATTTGATTTAATTTGATTAGATGTTGCGCAAGTTTTGCTAATTTTATCGGTTGCGGTGAATTCCGGTCGAGTTTCCGTTGCGTTATCTGGGGTTTTTAGATAGGAGTGGTTGGCGGTATTGGGCGTAGCCTTCCGGCGCACGCTGTCAGATGTCGCCAATTTTGTTGCCAAACATTTTATTGATTCGCCGGCCCGATTCATTTCATCGACCCGTCCTTTTCTGTCTAAATCCATCCGAGGGCCAGCTGAGACGACGTCGTTTCCGAGTCGCGCAAAAAGTGTCGAAAGAAAGTGCGTAATCAGTGCCCACAGTGCTCGAAATGGCGGGTCAAACCATAAACGATCGTCTGCTCGCCGCCAAACACAGCCTGGCCGGCCAGGGCTTGGCCAAATCGGTGTGCAAAGCCACCACCGAGGAGCTCCTGGGCCCCAAGAAGAAACATCTAGACTATCTGGTACACTGCACAAACGAACCGAACGTGTCCATCCCCCAAATGGCGAATCTGCTCATCGAGAGGTCGCAGAGCACTAGCTGGGTCGTCGTGTACAAAGCGCTGATTACCACGCACCACATCATGTGCTACGGAAACGAGCGGTTCACCCAGTATCTCGCATCCAGTAGCGTCTCGTTCCAATTGTCGAATTTCGTCGATAAGACGGGCGTGCAGAGCGCCGTGGGAGCCCGGACGGGCTACGACATGTCCCCCTTCATCCGGCGCTACGCCCGCTACCTGAACGAGAAGGCGCTATCGTACAGGGCCGTCGCTTTCGATTTCTGCAAGGTGAAACGCGGCAAGGAGGAGGGCACCCTCCGCACGATGAACTCGGAAAACCTGCTCAAGACTTTGCCGATACTCCAGAACCAGCTCGACGCGCTCCTCGAGTTCGACTGCACCGCCAACGATCTCACCAACGGCGTCATCAACATGTGCTTCATGCTGCTGTTCCGCGATCTCATCCGACTTTTCGCCTGCTACAACGACGGCATCATCAATCTGCTCGAAAAGTACTTCGAGATGAACAAGAAACAATGCAGGGAGGCCCTGGATCTCTACAAAAAGTTCCTGATTCGCATGGATCGAGTCGGCGAGTTCCTCAAAGTCGCTGAGAATATTGGGATTGATAAGGGCGACATCCCGGATCTTACTAGGGCCCCGAACAGTCTCCTGGATGCTCTCGAGCAGCATCTCGCTTCGCTCGAAGGCAACACCCCGACCGCCGCTAGCAACCAGAAGAGTCTCAAATCCGGGGTTTCGGCTTTGGCGAATACGAGCAACGCTTTCGGATCTGCAGTAGATGATTCGTTCCAGCAGGCCGCTTTGGCCGAAGAAGAGGCCGTTTTGAATCAGTACAGGGCCAATGTCGGCTCGCCTACTGCGGCAAGCACTAACCCCTTTTTAAGCGAAGAGCCGACTGTCAAAGCCGAACCGATTTTGGATTTGTTCGGGGGAGACGCCGGGGGAGCCGTACCGACGACCCAACCCACGACCGCTCTGGACGATTTACTCTCGTTAGGTAAGGCTCGGCGTTATCGCAGGTAAAACACAATCGGCAATTAATTTTCCAATTTTCCGACGCCCACATCGTGAAGTTCCACTTTTGATATAACACTCGAGCTGGCTGAAAAGTCACTCATTTCGAAACTGTCAAGTAGTGGATTTGGTGATTTCGTTATCGCCCCTAATTTTACTAAAACTAAGCATGAAACCGATTTCGACTTGTTACAGTTATTATTTTTATTGTTAATTCATTCATGTTAATCGTTTAGTTGGTTTAAATCGTTAAAATTGTGTGATTTACAGTTTTTAGCAATTTAGGGATCTTTCTTTTTATGAAAATTTAGGTTGGCAATTCCAAACTTCGCTGATTATGACAGTTGTCAATTTTCTTTTTTTCCTAAAGGCGGATTCATTTTGTAGTGAGAAACTAACTAGGAATTCAAGAGTTGTTAGGTTTTGGCAAGTTTTTGCTTTTATCATGATTTTGTTACAAAATTAATCAAAATATAAAAATATTTATTTTGACATGGATTGACACTTGAATCCGAGCTTAAATCCTTGTCAATTCAAACTAATTTCGACTAATTTCTAATAATTTTCAAATACCCTTCATAAAACAAGGTGAAACAACACAATAAAAGAAAAGACATATCAAGTAGAAAATAATATTGGTGTTGAAAAGTGATATGGACGTCGGAAAAATAGTATAATCCCACTCGCTCGAAATATTGCACTTTTCCGACACGTTGCATAATGCCCCATTTTATCGCCCTCAATTCGCAGGTAATCCGTTCGCCGATGCTTTTTCGAACAATTCCACCACAAACGCCCAACCGAACGCCAACGGAAACCTATTCGGGGCTCCCGGAGCTCCCGGGGCCCCCGCGGCCAATTCGTGGGCCAACGGCTTCCCTCCAGCCGCCCCTGCGTATCAAGCACCCCCTCCGACTCAACCCAACTTTGGCTCGAACCTGTTCAACACGAACGAGCCTTCGGTTTTCGACCCGATGGCCGGACTGGAGGGGCCCAAGCAACCCCAGATGGTCGTCGCGGCGCCTACGACGGCGCCTCCGCCCCAGCGCCCCCAGCAGCCCTCGAAAATCCTGACTGGAGATTTAGAGAGCAGCCTGACAAGTTTGGTGGAGAATCTAACAATGGATTCGGGTGGTCGCTCGAACCAGTGGAACTCGCCCAAGGGGCAGCCTAAAGGGGCGAGCGGGGGCGGCGCTCTGGGGGGTGGAACTGGGGTGGGTTGGCAACCGCAGGCGATGGCGGCGACCACGGCGGCCTCTTATAGACCGATGATGCAACAGGGGGGGATGATGCCGGCGCAGGTGATGCAATTTCAGCCCCAGCAGGCGCCCCCGCTGATCCAGGGCAGTCCCAAGATGAGCCAACCGACGCAACCTCAACCGCCAGCCAAACAGGAAGTCAGTTTCGACCCCTTCGGCGATCTGTAGTAATTTTAAGCGGGGCTTTAGTGCAATTTTATTTATTTGTATATAACGATAACAATAACAATACTCTATTTACCGATGTTTCTCAAAACTCATAAAATCACACACTATCTCTCTCTTTCTCTATTGTATTACGCGTACCGTACAAGTTTCTTTATTGATTATCATTATTATTAGGTTGGTATTATTGTAAATACACACTCGCACGCTTTATTCTATCGGTTTACAGATACCTAATTTATCGGGACGCTTACGAGGCGGCCATTTTTTTAAAGATGGTCGCCTCGCTAGTGTCTTCCTTATTACGGCTTTATCGAATGAGGTTAGATGTCTCATATGGCTTTGTTCGTATTGGCGAGAATAAAAGTGCAATGTATCTAGTAATCACTCGGATTATTATTGTTAATAATAATTTGTGGCTAAATCAAAGAGGCTACCTAATTTTTAAGTAATAAGAAAAGATGTAGAGAGGCGCACTTATACTCGATTAAAATGATTTACATTCCCTCGGAAACGAGATCTATGATGATAATATAATTATTTTTCTACTTATTAGAGCTAGTCCATGGGTCTGTGTATATTTTCTTTTTATTTCTCCTCAATATTTTTTAGTGATATTTGTTCCTGTATTTATGATTTATCGATATTTTATGAATGTATATATAAAAGTTATCATGGCTCTATTATTATTATTATTAATTATACACGAGAAGAAGAGTAAGCTATCATAAGATAAGTGTTATGGAGTTATTGACTAAAAAAAAGACTTATTGTGATTAGGTTGCATTAGTGAGAATTCTTCCATTGAAACTTCAATTCATTTCGTCACAATTTGAAAAATATTGTTATACCTAATAATGATGAAAGGAGTGGAGGAGACGAAACCAAATTAATTGAACAAATGATTAAATATCAGTAGCCGTTTAATACATGAATAGGTTTAGTTCGATTTATATTTTAGCCACCCCTCAGTAATGTTGTAATCAATTGTGACAATATAAAGATGAGATTAAGCTGTTGGTTGAATAAAATTATGCTTATGTGTTCGAAATGGCGTTTCGTTATTGGATAAATTCAATATTTCCCGACTGCGACTTTACGGCCTCGGCGTGTACTGCAGTATAAGTGTCCCTCGTGGGTAATGGGCATTCCTGTGTGCGTTGTAAATTATTCCTTGTTAGCGCGTTCCTACGTCTCATGCAAATGATTTACTTCATGTCTGATAATTATAGGTCGAAAGGTTCAATTTTAATTGATTTCGGTTTATTAGTTAGTTGCAGATTTACCGACCGGCGAACCTCCTATTATTATTATGTGAAGAACAGATAATAATAATGATAGTTGGTCGAGAATCTTTTCATGTAGTTTTTTTTTTCGTTCCTCTTTGATACTTTTACTATGGTGTACGAAATTTCAAGTTTCTTCTCCTATTGATGTCATTCTTTACACAAAGAATTATAGTATCATTTGTTCGGTTCAATAGCGCCGGGTAATACAAAAGAGCCGAGATGATCACCATTCTTTTTCACACAATGAATTGATTATGTGAGGTCATCGAGACCGTTTTCTTTCTCAAAGTTTTTGTCCTGATATCGGCGATTATTATGATGGCGTTGATGGCTATCTGCGGTGGGAAATGCGATTAGACAATGCCCCCCTCTCCTATCTCGAGATCCGCCGTTTGATTATAATCCAAATATTCCGTTAATTAACAAGAATAAGCGCCGAAAAACCGATCTTCTCACCGTCAAACTCCCACGTCACCGATCCATACGGCAATCAATAGAGGATAAAGACACGAACCTTAATTAAGTTAGACACTGCGTAATTACCGCTCATTAGAGCAAACATGTCAACGGTGTAGAAATCGGACGTGTGTGTAGCCTCATCCCGGCCGATCTTGATGAAGGATTGTCATTATCATTTTGTTCATTTGCGTGAGGCCCAATCAAGTCGGCATTGTTCCGAAGGAATATCGTTTAAAAATCCTCGAGAGATTTGAGTGACAACTAACGCGTTTTCGTTAATTATTTCCCTTTGAAATTTTATACAGACGATCGCGGATCGGGGGTTTTATACGATTTCGCCGTCTACATGTTACGATACCGTACACGTCCGCCCCCGCTGGTCGGCCTCTCATCTCTCCAACTTCACTCGGACTTACTTTACACAAGCGCCGGCGATCCCTTTGATATTACACCGGCTCTCCTCACATGTATGATACATTTACGACGTGGGAGGGCCCGAAATATTCATTATTAATAATAATACGACGTGCTCCGAGTCTTATACATCTCGGTGTGCGCTTGTACGCGCATACTTTACCGGGGTTTAACGTGAATTACGGCCGAAACAAAACGGGAAGTTTCGGAGACCCCGTGCGCGAGGGCGATCAAGCGACGAACCCGAAATTTTCAACATCTCTTATTTTGCAGATTACCCCTGTCCGGCCTCGCCAAACATCCCCCACAGTTACGCCACTGTCGTGCAGGGCTTCCAGACCGAAAAGTTAGCAGTTCCCGGCACCGTGGTGCAAGTCCACTGCATAAGCAAGTACAAAAACACTAGAGCGCCCTGTCAGGCCGAAAAGTTGAGATGCGTCGGCGGAAAATGGATCGGACCCACCCCGATTTGCGGTAAATTCGATCGATTAATCGATAATCATTAGGGGTTGAATTTCCGGTCCAGTTCCAGCACGCGAATGCGACCCACCACCGGAAATCCCCTTCGCAGTCACCTACAATTTAAACCCAACTAACTACGATGGAGGATCGGTTATAAAATACCCGATAAGTTCGAAAATTTCTTATCGCTGTTTATCCGGGTACTCTCTGCAAGGAAATGAAGTGTTGTCCTGTTCGACCGGGGGTTGTTGGTTGCCCAATGATCCACCCTCTTGTTTCAGAGCGCCGAGTAGCTACAACAGTAAGAGATCGATTCGGATTTGGCGATTATTCACGATTTAATTTCCAGATTATCTGGTGGAGGTTAACAGTTTGAATGCCGTGTTGATTTCCGCCGCCACTGGTGCGGGGGTTTTGGCCCTTCTCTTGGTGGTTTGTTTGGTGACGGTTTGCAAAAGAAGGAAACTGTTAACTAGGGCGGTTCCGATAGCGCCGCCTATCCAGAGGACCGATTTGGGCGATCACGCCACTCTGTTGCACCATCCGGATCGATTAGCTTTGATCGCTTTCGCCGACGGTCTTCAATACGATCAGGTAAATAAAATTTAATTAATTAAAATCTCGCATTTGTCGGTAATTACGTCGGAATTTGTCCTGAATTATTATTGATATTATTATTATCGAATCGCGCAGACGAGGTTTCACCTGTCGCTCTGCGCGCCCGGGCTCTATAATAGTCGTTATGAAAGTAGCGATAACAATTCAATGTGTATACTATATGTTTTAATATTATATTAAATCTGATTAGAATTGTGTGGCCGTGGTACAGAAAACGATCGCCATATAGGGAAGACGTTTGCCTAGTTTGCTCTGCCGTAATTATTATTGATAGCCGCTAATGTGACTTAGGATCGAGAATTATTATTGTTGTTGCCACTTTCGATATTTACGGATTGCGCAAATTATTATAATCGGCGATATTATCACGAGAAAGGGGCCGGCGCCAAAAATTTCACCTCTTTTTTTTGTCCCCGCTCATTTCTGCACCGAATTACCGATATTGCGCAAATCTTCGACGTAATCTACTTATTGGAAAAATCGCGGAGGACCCCGACATATTGATGTCAGTCAAATAACAGTAAAATCGTCCTTTCTTCTTGTTTATTAACTGGGGACAGCATTTCGCGAACCAGGCCCATTGTTTCGACTCGCCGAAAAGGTAGCTTTATTATATCATTTCATTTCGGAATCGAGTTTCTTCTTATTTTCGTCACCCATCACCTAGATCGATTCCGCAATAATAATACCAATATTTATAAAGAATGGGTCGATAATGTGCCGAGAGATGCCGTTACAACGCTTCTGCTTTATTCCTCTTCTTCTGTCTTACGCAATCGAACGAAAAGAAACGAGTCGGTGTCGTTACGTTCGATCGAACTAATTGCGATTTATTGTCGCCGGGATTTATTTTAATTGAATTTAAGTCATTCGCTGTTATTGTTGCCTTTAATTACCTAATTACCTCGTCGGATTTATTTATACACAATCCTCGGCGGGCCTTGAGCCGAATCGCCCCCGAAAATGAAGTTTTCTGTAATTCCAGTCGCCCCTGCCCACCTACGACGAGGCGACCCGGGACCGGGGCGCCGGTCCGGGGCTGCAGCGCCTGCAGCGCCCCCACTGGCCCAATTTAGGGGGGCGCGCGATCCGGGGACGAAGCGGACCGAATCCGGAAGGGGTGCACGTGACGAGACACGGATCTTTGTGAGTATATGTCGGGCGTAAATCCGCGCAAATCGAGCGTGAGGTGAGTTAAGGAGGCGTTCGGCGGAATTCCACGCTTGAATATTCAAGGAAACTCGGGTCTAAATGGCCCATTAGTACGGATCTATCGGCGAGAGTTCGGTGTATCAACGCGAGTCTCTCGCCGGATTGTTTATCGGCGGGACCGGCCGAGTTATGATATTGTGAATTAGCACGCAGACCGTGTTTTGCCTTAATTAATACGGCGATTACCGACGACCACACGATAAACACACGCAGGCACCCGGCGTATCATCGCGGGCCGAAAAATCGGCCGAGGGGAAAAGAAATCGAGAGAGCATCATTAGCCCGCCTGAAAAAAAAAATCAAAGCCGATCGCGGATTAAGTTATTTAGCGCACGCGATTTTTCCTCTCTCGAAATTATATCGACCGACGCCGGGCCGAGTTACGTATTAAAAGCGTTGGCCTCGTTGTCGGGTAATTTCGCTGTTCGAGTACAATTACACGGCGCGGTCGCGATTTAAATTTTTTTTTGCGGGCGATTTTGTATCGCCGGATTTTTGCGGCGAGTCGGCCGGGAATTTTAACAAGAGCACGGCCCTCGCGGGCACCGCGCTGTAATATTGACAGGCCTTAGCACCGGGGACCGTTTAACGACCATTAGTCATTTTACCCATGTAATCATTGCCGCGTATAGTGCAAGCGAAACGATCTCTCAATTATTGTAAATGATACGGCCGTTCGGTAGAGAACGCTCTCTCTCCTCGATGATGATGATCGCGATAATCGGCCGGGGAGCGTGTGAAAAGTGCGGCCGAATCCAACAGTCGCCTCTTATTCGGTACTAGAAACTTGTAGCACCTATACTTTGTACCCAGGAGCACTCGAAAGGTGCCGAATTAATTTATTTGTAGTGGTCCAATCCTGAAAACAAGCATTGAATGCCCGATGTTGGAAAAGGTTCAAAGGACAAATACAATCCGCTCATAGGCTTGTTTTCTATGACTGAGAGATTTATTTTGCCCAAATTCTACGATTTCTATTGGATATGAATTAGCGTTATCATTTCTGATTGGTTGTGAAGATTACTCTCAAATGTTTCGGCCAATGTCAAAGGCATAAATGAACAAGTCTATTTTGGAATTTAATATTCTAGTTTGTTTACTGCGGTTGCTAAGATATAATACTGATCAGCTGATCCCGCTTTTCCATTTTATGAATGTCTTTACGCGTACCCTCCATCCCGAGTGAAACAGACATTACGTCACGGAAAAATCACTGCAAATTGTATTTTTCGTAATTTTTGAGTGATCCAAATGGCTCTATTCCAGTCTTGCCGTGCAAAATTTTGATCTTCAACAGATAAATTCACGTCATTTTGTCCGGTTCGAAATATCCTTCCGTGCGAAATTTTGTAGTTAGAAGAGTCGGTCCGCGAGTGAGTCAGCCTGTACAGCGTTTATTATTTCAGAAGAAAAAGAATAGAATTTACTTGCGCAATCGGATGGCAATGATACGACCCTCATTATAAAGTTACACTTCATAAATTTTTGCACCCGTAAACGGGGACGCTTTTATGGCGGATAATTAGTTGATTGCCACTGTAAAACACCCATGACGACGGTCCTCTAGCTATTCACGTCCGACTTGCAGCGCCTCGCACACGCCCAGCACCAGATCGGCCGGAGATTCCATGGGCTCGACCGACACGGTCGCCGTTTCCGAGGGCTCGACGAACGTCACTTTGGACACGGCCTCGTCCCATAGCGGATCGCAGCCGGCCTCCTGTCGCGGCCACTGCGGCAGTTTGGCCTCTTTCGACACCAGTTCGGTGGTCAACACCGAGGGGGTGCCCCTGCTCGAGGAGAGCGAACTCGAGGAGATCCTCCAGGGGGACGACAACGTCTCCATCATGAATAATCCATCGATTTCCGATAACGCTTCGTTCAAATTGTCCATCAATTCGGCGGATAATATGGCTTAGATCGCATTACTATAGTAGTACAGGCTGATTCGAAAGTATGGCGCTTCCGCTGCATAGCTGTTTCTTTAGGTCGAAATAAAGCAAAAGCTTCCTATACAGGGTGTCACATTTCATATTTCCACTACATTTTTCAGAGCATAACTAACAACCATAATCGAGAATAAGTTTGAGATAATAATGAAATAAACTATCACATGAGCTTCTAGGTGAGGTTTTTTCGATTCTTGTATCTTCACTCATTCCGAAGATATTGCGATTTTAGTGCAGAATAAGTTGAAATTTGAAGATTTTGGTTGACATTCCTCTGAAAAATGTAGTGACAATGTTGAATGTGACACCCTATATCTATTAAGTCTTTGCGGATTCCTCTTTATAGAAACTTTCCTTCTTATTTTGGCCCTGAAACGGTATAGTGCTATACTTTCGGATCAGCCTGTATACATGGATATTTTACCAAAGCTTTTAAACGTATTTTTACTTGATCGGTGTTACCTCTTTCTCATTATACTTGCGTACTATCATAGTTATTTGCAAAAAAAGACGATTATGCCGAGGAGAGTTATTTTCGTATTAAGATGTAAATAAATCTAAGTATAAGTATGACCAAAGTTACGATACGCGATAAGTACATTTTAGGTAGGTGTAGTTATCTGTATTTGAATATACGATTAAGGCCTAGGATTGTTCATTCGTGGATTAGGCCCTCGAAATAGTTACAAAATGTGTACGTGATGTGATATTATTTTAGAATGTTCAAATTTAAATAAATAAATGATTACCTCTACATGAAAATGTTGTCAATTTATTTACCGTGATGAGTCCCGCCGAACAGAATGATAATTACGACATACGGTAGGTGTCGGACAGCGTAATGAATTTAATTAATAATACAAAACACGCGTATTAAGTAAGAAGAAATTGCGTCGTCCTTGGATGCGCACCAAGTTCGAGGTGTACGTATGTCCTAGGTCGATTTATCACACTTGTCGAGATTGTCGATTTACGAATCGAAAAGAGTCCCTCGAGCTTCTTTATCATTATTATAATAACTGAAAGTGGCCGCGGAAACGAACGAGAGGAATTCTTACGAGCGCGTGGATCTCGTCGAGGGCTCCGGGGTCAAATCATTGTGTGCATCGCCCCAGAGGTCGTCTTCCTGATTGCCCGTCCGCAAATTAATTCCGCAAAGTCTTTATTATCACCCGACCTACCCATCGTGTATCCCACCAACATATTAGAGATCATTTTAGGCGAGGCTCCGGTTTTTTTCGCACTTACTCAATTTCCTGTAGAGTGTGTGATGACTCGAAACGAAATTTCCCAAAGTGTAATCGCCCAATAATTAAAAAGTCGTTAATTATGAAATTCCGTCGGATTTATCATTTGTCACGGGTCTTATCGACGATCCGATCGTTCCTCATATTTATTATGCATATCGACGCTCGGCCTTATCGGCCGGCGGATTTATCTCGTGATCAACGTCAATCAAAACCGCTCAATTAGGATCATCTCTGGACCGGGCCGGGAAGAATCATTATTTTAGAGGAAATTTGAATAAATCATGCTTTATCGAGTGCACGGGGATTTCATCTCGATCTCGAGTAACTAAGCCAAGTCGCGGGTACGTGATAAAATGAAGATGTCGTCGCGATTTAATTAATAAGTCAATGTTCCGATAATTGACGTGGCGAAACGAGATTGTTGCATTTCATATGGGTTCTAATTAGCCGTTGAGGCTACAGGAATGGCGTCCCATAAAAATACGCGATTTGTTACAAATATTTCCCCCCGACCGTACCGATTTTTATCGATAAATTATGAACGGATAATCTATCCTCTATCAACAAACCTAATTAATGTCCGTTATTAATTCATCCACGTTCTAATTAAAGCGACCATTTCGACCGAGCCGACTTTTGCCATCGGTTATGTTGTGCGTAATGCCATTTCCAATTAAAAGTCCGCCACGAGGTATTAATAATAAAATACCGGGATAATATATTTCGGGTGGGCCATAATGATGTCGATATCTCGGCCCGATCATCACGAGACAATTTCCGGCCTAAACTGCTCTCGTTATTGAGTCGGCGAGAGACTTAAATTTCATAAAAAAAGATCTAAAACGCCTAGGATCAAGTGTCTTGAATAATGAAGAGATCTTTGTTCGACCCGAACCTAATTGTGCATAACGACCGTGTAATTTATCGCTAATAATGTTCCGAAAACTTGTAATTTCTTAATTGTTTAGTGTTTACGGAGGTAACAATGCGTTAATGATAAATTACACCGTCTTCTCCAGACACCAGACACGATTAGGTTATACATCGATAAAGCGCGACGATATTACTCTGTGAGAACTGTTTATTTTTTGAAATCATAAAAAACTCATGATCACTGATTACCTACTCATGAAAACACGTGCCCCGCTGAATAATTTCGACTAGATCGAGCGGACGAAATTTTATTAACATTGGGATGTCCACACAAAGAGAACCGACCGATCGTTTAAAATATCACAAATTTATTCATTACTAAATTACATATTAAAAAAATGTGAAAAAATGTTTGGATTCATTTGTAACCCCTCGAGTTGTAATATTGTTGGTGATTCGGGTTCATTTGCTTGGATTTGTTGTCTTGTTCGGATTTGCTAGACGATTTGTAGGAATTCGAGCCATCTACAGGAGGTTAAGATTACAACATTTTAGCAAAAACACGAATTTAGACTTACTTCCAGATTTGCTGTTGTAATATGCAGGATTATTAGGATTTTTTTGGTTTGCCCGGTTGTCTTTTGAAGCTTTATCCATGGTTGCTCACTTTATTTCTAGCTTAAACAACGTGAATAGATTTCTTATTCACTCGTCTAGTTATGATCGACTTTTCAGACCGACATCTCACTTTATTTACAGAAAATGTGTATAAAGGGGAATCCCTCAAAATGTTCATTTTCGTTGAGATGTAGCAAATTGGAGCTGATGTGAAGTAAATCCACTGGAAAATTAAGTAAAATCAACTACTAGAAAATTTTAATTATTTTTTCCATTCCATTTTCGAGCACAACTAGAAAATATGAGTATTTGCAAATTAGGGGATTCCCCCTTCTACAGATTCTTAATACGTATTTATAATCATGTTTATTCGTGAGGCGATAATTCCAAGGTTGGCGACTACCAACCGAACCACGCAAAGTTCCTAGTTGGTCGAAAATTCACTTTATTTAATTTATCCTTTTATGCTTATCTTCATCAGTATGATTATAAGTGATTTCACAAGATTTGATCAATGTTGTCACTTTGCGATATTTCTAAACCGTTGTATACTTATAAGAAGGATCCTATTCCCCTATTTTTAACTTGAATATTCTGGAACAAATTTACAACCATAGGGGATTCCCCGATCTACCGAATTCTTGCGTCGCAGTTGGAGACTAGTATATAAAGGCGTTCACGAATTCACTCCGCAGCATTCTGCGTGCACCTCTTATAACTTCTTCATCATCCAGAGAAAATCGAAGATAAATCCAAAATGGACAAAGCTGGAAACGATAACCGTTCGAACCAGTTGAACCCGAACCACTCCACTTACCAGGGAGGTGAGTAAAATCTCCGAAACATACATACCGATCCATATCTAATCAATAAATTGTTGAATAGGTCAGGATAAAGGTTACACAAGCCAGAAATGTTACACTGATAACAGGTCCAATCAACTCAACCCAAATAATCCCTCTTACTCTTCGTCTCGAGGAAAAAAGTAACTTCTGAGATCTGAGGTGAGTATCGACCACTTTTACACGGCATTTAGTTCGTTAGTGAGAAATTGCTATCTGCATTTTATTATCTATGCGTTGCAATAGATTAGACACGCATCAATATGTAGATTATTTCAATAACCTTGGCATTGTATGCGAGAATTTAATTATTGACTAAAAACTTTTTGTAGGAGTTCAACCAGACCCTCCAGCGCGTGGAATATGATTAAATAAGCAGTGTTTTTTTTTCAATTTGTAATAAGTACTCGAATAAAATTAATTCCTTTGCAATGAATTTTTGGAAGAGGGATACGAATCGTCGTTACCGGGATTCATGATTTGTCTAGTTACGCATAAAGCCGTTTATTATGGGAGAGGAAGAGAAAGAAATCGACGGTTTTTATTATTTTCTAATCTGGAATTTATCGATTTTCGAGATCGTAAAATATGAGAAATGGAAATTGCGCGACTCGGTCCGTAAATAATCAGTTTACGTGCTCCGATAACGTCACCGCTTTGGCTCCGGGCTTCCGGGGAACTGACGATTTCCCGAAGAGGAAACCGAAGAAAACGGGAGCCGAAACGGCCCGATCGCCTCGTCTCACGGTTTGTCATCGGTCCGAGGAGAAGAAGCGACATAAACTAGGAGAACCATATGAGGAGGCAAACGGGCCGATCTGGTACCCGGTCATCAGGTGTGATCCGCCCGGTTCCGCGTACATGTCGCATACCGCAAACTCTTCATTTTACAATAGGCCGGCGAAAACCTCATTCCTTCGTCTCTTTCGAATCGTACCTACACACACGTTCTCGGAATATTAAAATCATTTCAGTTTCCCATCACGGGAGGCAATGTGTAAGCAAACAGCTCCAAGAGCCAGAGACTTATGCACACGACTGAATTTATAACGCTGCACCGGCTACTCGTATTTCACTTTTAGTGTCGACAAGTAATTACCCGAATCATTATTATAATGAAAATAATTTAGTGTAATAGAATGCAAATGGACCACGCACCGGGGAAATTACCAACGAACCAGTTCGTACCCCTTTACATCGACCGCTCTCTGAAGATAATCTCTTTTGTGCGTGAAAATAAAATCGAACGGCTCAATAGGACGAAAAGAAGCGCCCGACTAATGAACCGACGAAAAGTGAAATTCTTCACTCGAAATTTATAACGAAAATTTATCGCCGATAATAACGGAAACTGGTTTATATAATATAATCTTGCGATAGGTGTAATGTATGTAAGTAGTCTTGAAACCACTGAAAGCCTCATTTAAATGAAATCCACGGTTAATGGTTTCGAGATGATTTTATAAGCTCCGACCTCTCCGACTCTGTAATAATAATAACATAATGATAGTTGGTAGTGAGAGATTTTTTACGGAAGAGCAAAGAGAGTGGGTTGACCGGACATAAACACGGTGTAATTACCGCAGTCATGAACATTCAATTACTTATTTTATACCGGTAAAGTGCGGCCGAGGAGGAATAACGAACGCCCCAAAGGGCCATCAGTAAATGACCACGGCAATTACCATTGTCATTCGCATCGTACGCCGAGAAATATCTTTTCGCCCGGATCTGACAGAGATTTTGATGAATCGGGACGTAAATGAAACGCCGTTCCGTTTCGCGAGTGCTTTACGCGTACCGCAGATTAGCATCGCGCATTTCTTTCTTTCTTTCGTCCGAAGTAATTAAAAATCGAATCTGTTTACGTTCGGCCCGTCGCGTACGCGGTTTCTTTACTGTCACAATCGCCAGCAGGAGCGATCATTTGCGAAATTTTATTTCGTCTTATGGCAGTAGAAGTAATAACGTACAAGTAGAGTAATAAAATAAGGTCACATCGTATTTTAACGCGATCGCATCTCCCGATACGAGTTTCAAAAAGCAGTAAAAAAATGTCCAGGTGGATTATTATAACACTTCACTCCACAACTCTATGGTATACAGAGAAGAGAACGGGAGATAAGATTTTGATACAAGGGACCCATAATTTCACCCAATTACACGATATTCCCCCGGTTTATCATCCACCATCTTTACGAGCCTCGCGCTGAGTACTTTCGGGTACTTAACACGAATTTTAATCGTCCAGAATCCGAATTTCACCTCGATAAGGCGCTCCGAATTAACGAGAGAAAAACTGGATAAATAAATAAAATCGATACCGCATATTATTATATGCGCGGGGCGTAATTATAATTGGAGTCACTTCCTGCCACTAACAAATCGATTTTAATTAAAATTGATCGAACTGTTAAAACTCCGTAGTTGATTAAATTAATTCTAAATTAATTATTGGGATTCGAGTGCGCATATGCCCGTTATTAATTAATTTTTTCTTCCGCATATCGTCCGGACTCTCTCTCTCGACAAGAAAACTGTCAATTTGTTTATTGAGGGGAACGTCCCGATCACGAGATTATTTCGATTCGATTTGGAATTAGAATTTAAAAGTGTCTGCGTCCATGATGAATCGTCGATTGAAATTTTACGATTGAGTCGAATCATGTCAAAAGTGACGATTTAATTTAAAATATCACAAATATATCGCGCCCGAGATCTAAATGGACCATTTGTCGCGGATGTTTTGACCGCCTCGTATAACGACGCCCAATAAATCATAAACATCAGATCGTATCTAACATCCCCCGGACTTTTTTTTCTACTTTTCGTATGTCCTCTCGATACTCTCAAAGTTTAAGGGCAGCTTTTTCCACGACGGCGCATTCTTCGAGCGGTCAGGCCGCTCTTTAATGTTATGTGTGAGCAAGAAGTGTCTTTTCTCTACCTTTAGGACGCTGACCACGTACTGGAAGGTCGGTCCGGACGATTCTTTCTTTTATTTCGATTTGTTCCGATAGAAGCCGCGTTGTACCCCGGATTAATTAATCGAAACCTCTTTATAGCGAGCCGAAAATCGTTGTACTTTTAAATTAGGCAAGAAAATGAAGATCGGACCGTGCGTTTCCGGATTCATCATCGCCTTGAGAGAACCCGGAGCAATAAAAGAACAAAAACCCTGATGCGGTTTTCACGGTACATTAGGCCGGCATCGGGTCCGCGCTTCTCGCGGCAGCAAATTTCGATTTAAATTATAAAATGCGATCCTATAAATCAGTCTGTGCGGTGATGGTGCGTTTCGGTAGTGTTGCGCCCGGAGCCGCTCGACTCCGACTACGGGGCCCCAAATATAAGAAACGTCATCGGGACGGCGGCATTCTCCGCGTTCGTGATCGGAGTCCCAAAACGCCGGTCCCCGGTACTCCGATTCCTTTTTTTGACGGACGCGCCGTGAGAAAATGCAAACATTTACATTAAATGGGCGCCCGGATACTCGCAGACTCTCAGATTTCACCGACGCGACCTCTCCGACGGAATTTCGTCGCGATTTCGGAAAACCGACGCGTGCCCAAAAACCGCACATTAACAATAATCACGGGATTTTTTTCCGCTTCGAGTTATTTATTATCATTCTTACGAGGAGTAGCAGCCTATTGATTAAAATCGACTTTAAAAGGCACGTCAAAGATTCATGATTTGTTGAATAAAATATCGTCTGATGCGTATCGATGATCCGGTGCGCCGAGTAAAAAGTTCCGATAGAGATCTGGTTATTGTCGAAATCGCGAGCTTTTTCAGGGCTTCATCAATCTTATTTTATGTGCTTTGGTCGGCGATATCGCTCAGGCGAGTCGTAGATCGTTTTCGAGAAACTATCTCGGGAGAGAAATTTCACACGATATCGTGCAATTTGTCGCACATACTGAGCGTCAAAGAATGTATCGTGCAGGGATTTTTTCGCAAAGTCGATCTTGCAGGTATCTAACTGACCATTTTCGTCATCGATCGATGATGGAAAAAATCTATAACGTTTATTCCGATCGGGTTGCCGAGAAGCCTCCACACATCTCAATTATTTATCCGTTTATCGGGTTCGTTATCGTCCCCTCTTATTATCGCAAAGACGATACGTTTTATTTAGCTGCCGGCCGCGCCGGAATATAAAAATAAGTAGCCGGATTGATGCTGCACGCATTCAACATTAAACATTATTAATTGCGTCCCGAAATGAATGAAACTGGTGAGCGCGGCTCGCTCTCTTTGTGAGAATTTAAATTACTGTTAATTGACTGTATAAAGAGGTGGAGAGGAGGCCCGAACGCTCGGACGGGAAAAAGTAAATGGTCGTGGTGTTTCTTTGATTAAGAAGGAGCTCAATAAGAAAGCTGTTTGAGTGCAATTTCAAATCACCTCCTTATCGATATAATTAAACTTTATCTAAAAATGTTCAATCTTTGGGAGGATTAAAACGATCCCTCTGACAGATCCAGTTGCGGACGATGATGATGGTCATCAGTTAGTGGTATCTTATCATTTTATTTAAAACGGGAGATATCCTCAAACGAGCCACCTTTATCTAACCTTTGCACGCAATATAATATTATCGTCATTTTATTCGGTATCTGAGAGGAAAGAAATGGGGACTAAATGTGAGTAATTCCTGCAATTTTTATTAAATCCGAAGAGACTCTCTTGAGTATTGGCCTCAAGAATGTTGCTCTATTTGCATACAATGCGCCCTTAAACAACACTTTTCTATGGAGTTTTTACGAATCGGAGACCGCTTTCGGAGCAGCAATTGCGCAAGTGAATCGAGTAGACGAATAAAAATTCTCGTTTACCCCATCCGACAGTCACCCTCCTTGAGCCTTTCGAAAAACTATAATTAAAACGTGTTTTACACGTCCGAATGGTCCACTTTTTGAATGCATTATAAAATCGATTTTCTCGAGTGATATTATCATACCGGTGAAAGAAATAAGTAGGATGATGATGATGATGATCGGTGTGTGGTCAGATGTACACCGGCTAATATCGGCAACGTAGTTATCGACATTCCGCCAATAGCTCGGCAGGCTTTTCTTGCATTCTTTTTTGTCCGGTATTTGCGGTTAATGGTAATCGATTCGGTTAATTCGGATTATTCGTTTTATTAGGTTCGTGCATTACCGGGGATAAAGAGAAACCGATCAATGGATTCACGACTTGGGGGGTTGCGAACACACAGGACACACCACATACCTCTCAGAAAAAAAACGCACCATTTTAGGGGCGAACGACTTCATTTCGCTCCAGAAAATTACCGACACCGCCCGAATTCGGATTATGCATATTTCATCCGCTCGCGAGCCTCGGATTGCAGAAATACCCCGCGCATTCTCGACCCAAATCCTGAAAATTTCTCGACTTCCTAGCGATCCACCGATGGTTTACTATAACAATAAAACGAAACGGATAGTGCGTTAGATCTAATCGCGAGAAATGACGAAGAGGAGTTCGCTCTCTCCTCAAGAGAGATCGAGTCAAAGCCTCCCGACTCGAGGTGTCCTGCTGAGAGCGGCTTCTCAGCCTACCAAAGAGCACACGGCTACTTCAGCTACTACCATAAATACACGCTTGTCACCTCCTCTCCCCAAGAAACATAGAGAAGACGGGGGTCATAGGTGCTAATAGGTTACGCCCGCACGTAACGACAGGTGTCGCCACCTGAAAAAACCCAAATCGACGAAAAAAACATTATTGTGACAAGTCGTGTTAGGGTATTTATCAACCGGAGCTTTTTCAAGGAGCTTTCTGTAAATTTAATTACGGCGACCGCCTCGAGGTGCTGACCGCCTTTGAAATACGCCACTCGATAAATTACTGATAAATTATACTTTAAATACTCGAAGTTGTATGGTAATTTCGCAAGGACAATCACCATCAAGTATTTCCACTGCGTATTTTTAATTGAGTTTCGGGGACTCTCGGCCGTTACGCCCGATACGTATCAATCGGGCGGTGCGGACTATAGAGACGAATATTATTTGATTGTCAGTTTGTGCTATGGCCCCTTTTGATTTCCCATGACAGGTCCGATTACGCGTATACGAAGAATAAAAGATCGACCGGTGATTGCTACCGAGGAATGTGTGAACTCACCGTACACACATATGCGAGATGTGATTATTTTCGAGGGAGATAAAAATTCGGTAGTCTCGAAATCGTTTTTTCCTCACGTATTTATTATATGGTTACCGCACGAGAAAAAGCGAATTTGATCATTAGTATGCGCGCTCATGCCACTAATACCGGGATTGAATTTATATATCGCGAGAGCTTTGTCGGCTCGTCCTCAATAATTTTTTTTTTATTTTCAGTCTCGAAATGTCGCAGTCGTAAACTTGAAATTAAAAGACACTTGCACTTTTTTACGCAACATTTTCCACACACCGAAACTCGTCTACAGTCCGAAAAGTGTACGAGACTCTCGCAAATCGCCATAAAAATTCTGTAACACATACGGCACACATTGAAAGCGTGGGTGACTCATATGTTTGTACAATCAGTGGCCTTTCAACATAAATACAAATCAAGGGAAAGTCGCGTGTGTAATGCTGCGAGTTATTACCGAAGTATATCAATCAATTGTCCCAGTTTTCTTGCTTCTTTTTATTTCGTTTTATTTTCGGCGATTTCTTGAAATCAAATCCGAAACGAAATCGCGCCGTAACAAAAACGATTTATTAGCGCAAAGGTGCATATAAACAATGTAACTCGCGCCTAATTGACTCATTATCCGTTACCCGTATAAGGCGACCTCTCCGTTCGACTACGTGCACTTATAATTGTAAATTATGCAAATTACTCACTTCTAATTTCGTCTCGCATCTAATTCACTCCGCGACCATCAATATTGCCATTCGCCAAATCGATCGAGTGATAATGCGACGACGGAAAAAATTAATTAAAATTTGAGGGGCGATATTAAAACCGTCATGTCTTTCGAGATCCGATAAAAACGCTCTTAATAAAGCGTAATAATAACACACACGCGAGGCGTCCCCAATTAATTAACAGACGGACTCTTATTATTAATCTCGCGCTGTTGGCTCTGTTATCCTGAACGTTCAGGACTATTAATGCGGGCCCACAATTAAACCGGCGCCTTATCAACGGGAAAAGACAAGTCGAGATCACTTTTTTATCGCGAAACGAATTTATCTTCCGTATACGACTCGTGTATAATGTTAATGTAATAAGTCTTATTATGACTGAGTGTGTGTTATACGTATCGTCCCGTTCTCTCATTAAAAACGCATTACCGCAACCGGTAATTTGTTAGTTGTAATAATTTCAAGAGGCCTCACGCCCCCTTCTTCTAAACGGTACTTTAGTCACAAATTGAGGACTCAATTAGGCGGACCCTCCTCACGAGAGATCGGTGCAATTTTTACGGGTGACGGGCCGAAAATTCTGGAAGTCCGCTCGGATTTATGGGGCGAGTGTCGCGAAATGTGCAGAAAACGGCCGCGATTCGATATGCGGAAACGAGTTTCGATTCGTAACGAGGACCGTGTCGTCTCTCTTGGCGGCATCAGAAGTGATTTCCGCCGTTTCAGCGATGGCACTTTTGTCGCCGGACCGCACAACGAGAATCCGGGACCACCTACAACAGTCGTAACGCGAGCGGGGCATTATGGTAATGCTGATTGAGAAGCAGGACGCGTGCGACCGGAGAGCCACCCGAGAAAGCGCGTCCGCTCGGCCTCGGGAAGACCCAGCGGGACGCAAAAGTGTCGTATTCCCCATAAAATGGACTCGGAAACGGAATGCGAATATGCGTGTGCACTAATTATACAGGCTGATTCAAAAGTTAACATTAGGCAACTTCCTATGAAGGTAGGTCCGCAAAGGTTTGATAGATATCCAGGAACATAGTTCAAGATAATAAAGAAAGCTCATCATATGAGCTTCTAGAAATAGGCCTCTGTAGATTCCAGAGATATTGCGGTTTTAGTGCAACTTTTCGGGGTAGAATGAGTTTAAATTTATTTCGGCAATAATTTGGGCGAAAACCCGCAATGGTCGGTAAATTAGATTCCTGCTTTCAGTAGATAGTACATACTGGCAATAAATCGGCATTTTCCCGCAATAACTCGATAAGAGTGGCTTACTTACCTCTCGATTTTGACCTACCCTGAAGAGGTACACTTTTGACTCAGCCGGTATATTATGAATATGAGCGGCCACCCGTAATTTCAGCACTTCCTAGTAGACGCATTCGTACCGTAGAGATGTGTTTGCGGTGCGAATGCGCTCGGTCCCTTTCGTAACGCGAGATCGCCGTGGGTACACGCATCATCTCTACTTCTTCTTCTTCTGCTCCTTCTGGCTGTCGGTGTTTCGCCGCACCTCCTGGATTCCTCCACTATGCCTCGCTTGATTTATAATGTGCATTATATTATTGCTCCGGCATTTCTGTCGTCTCTCTGCGAGAGAGTCCGGTCGATTTCATGTATTCAAATGCCGCCGTTCGAAAATTTTCCGGTCGGCGCATGATTAATGCGGACTTTGTGCGTACTTACGCGCCGGAGAGAGAGAGGACGGCCGCTTTTTTCCCTCCGGGACCGGCGCCGGTTTTTCGACACAACTTTTACGTTAAACGGCCCCTGCACCGTGCTCCGCAGTCACATCAAGAGAGACTTAAGAGTGAGTTTCGGGCAGGGCGAGATGCCCGGCCAGATAACGAGTTTTATTATCGTTGTTATTATTGTTATTGTTCGCTGCTTCTGCATTGTCGTCTCTCGACGATAAAATAGGCCGTCTATTGTTGGGCACCACTGTCACTCTCTCATTCCGCATGAAAAACGAGAGAGTAAAGAGAGGACCTCACCTCGATTCACCTACGTTATTACCGCACATACGTTTTATTTAGTTTTTTTGAAAGCAGCACGAAATTCACTCTAAAAACATCAGGTGACTAATTAATCAATTGCAGTCGCAAGTATTATGTACACCTCCCGATGCATTTTCTTCGAGTGTAAGATGCATCGCCTGCATTAATTATCGCAGGCCAGGGCGGAATATTATCGCGCTTACACCGATAAAACGCGCGTGATAAATTGTTTTAATTAAATTTCATTAATAATCTGATGTAAAACGTAAATATTTATTCTCTTAACTGATTCTTACGCGTATCTATCTCGCGATGTTTTATTAAAATTTTAATCGCTTATACCATCATCTCGATCTCCGCCAGATGCGCGATGCCCGGTCCGTATATGAACCTGAAAATTTCTTCGTCGGTTGCATTTTTCAAAGTCCTCCGATTAAAAAGTCGCCTATTAAGCGATCGCTCCGGTGTTCGCATTGACAAGTCGACCCGTTTGTAAGCCAGTAAAGCCTGTGGAAATGGCTTTTGTCGTTCAATAACCTCCGATGGCTCGTAATATATACCCGATAAAATGCGTAAATAAAACACATCTCGTCCTGGAAATGGGACGCAAATATCACAATTCCGCCGGGTTTAATTCTATAAAGGTGTCTATAATTTGTAGCTGTTGGCATTTATCGCTAAAGTTAAATAAAATATACAACGGATCCCTCTCAGCGTGAACGAGACATAATCACCGCAACTTCTTCATCTACAACTTTTAATACACGAGTTAGAGGAATCATTTCACGTCGGGTGAGTATATTAACAGTCGAAAAACACGCGAGAAATTTAAATATTTTTGACGAAATCAAGGCAATTAGTGAAGCGTATCTGAAAATCCGCCCAATAACAACAATAAAATGAGAAAATCGACGATATTGTATTGTGTGTTGAAAATAGTGGGAGTGGAGGAGGAGTGTGTAGGTTTCCACGTCGAATGCATTAGTTTGCATGCGGCATAGTTAGTAAACCACGTCAATGGCGAAATTATTTATAAGCGTCAAAGCGATCTCGTGTAAATCCTTAATTGTGGCCAGTTCTCGAGATAATCTCTTATAAAGCCATCAATTTCGTAACGTATCGGATATACGGAATTGGGTAAATCGAAACTAATACCGAATCTAACGGCCCGTAAATCACGATTAGTATTGAGAGGAATGCGATAAAATGTCGTACAAACTAAATATTCCTCCGGTGTGTCGTCCCATTGTCTAATAGCGGCGCATTCTCGGGACGAATTCGGACTCCCCAGGTTGACACCGTACCCGCGGAGCTTTTCCACATTATTAGAGCCGTTCCTTTTGTTACACCACCAAACAATGATACGCCGTATAAATATCACGTCGTAGGTGAGATTTTATTAATTCGTATAAATTTCAGTTTGTCACTTACACGAGTTTATGACTAATGTTTGATCGTGTCTCGAGCGTGTGCATTTTATAATAATAACACTCATACCGTCCGTATAGGAGAAGACACACACAAAGACGACGAGGAATTTTTGTGAGACTTGGAGGCGATGCCTTCAACGTAAATTGCCTGGATGCATGTACGCGCGCTTAATTTAGATAAGGGACGTGTGAAACTCCATTAAAAATTGACCATTATCGGGAACGTTTCTCGCTTGACGACATAATCACGCCATGATAAATTCAAGATGTACACCGCCAAGCGAAATTACCAACATTTACACACCACAATAAACAAGATCCGGCGATAAGAGACCTTCGACGTGCATAATAACACCGTTTTTGCATTATAATATTACACGAAATAATAAGCGTGCGTATACTATAAAATCGGACGCGAGAGCTTATGATATTATGATGGCATTTCGGTGAAAGTATTCCATCGGCCATAAATCGAAATGCTCCTTGTTTACACTTGTTAACTTCTTTATAAGGCGCTATAATTATTTTTTTATTGTGCTTGTGAGCCGTTTCGAAATTGCGAAAATGCGCCCGAAAATTGGAAGAGATCTCGGCGCGGTGCGCGCTTAAATAATTTCGAATTATAACGTTCGCCGTTATTTATTGGAATTATGAAAGTGAAACTTGCTCAACTATAAATTGCCGGGACACTTTTAAAAACTCGCCAAACGCATGTACGTAATGTACACAAGCCGATAAATAAAGTCCGGTGTGTGTGTGCGCGCAAAAGCTTTAGCGTATAAATCGTTAGCCGGATAATGATTGGAAATATTGTATGGCATTTTAGCGCTAATAATGAGAAAATAAATTTCCAATAACGTATTGCAGTCACCCGGACTATTTGTCATTTCAAATATTTATCTCCGGGCGCAAAAAAATTCGAACGCGTCGAGATTGGAAAAATAACCAGTTTTTGAAATGGTTATCACCCGAGCACGTAGGTGGCTCTAATCGACAGGCTAATAATGATGATGGATTCAAATTAATAACAATAATGAGGAATTCACGATATTATTTCTCCGAGGCGGATTTGCATATTAATACTTGTGCAATATTTTAATGATACGGCAGGCGCTCAAGTGCTTTTAAACTAAATAAAACGAAACAATAGGAAACAATGCGATCGGCTCATTAATAATGCGAAAGGTTCGATTAAATAATCTCCGGTTTAGACATGGGCTTGGCGGTGCGGACGACAGGTGTCGCCTCCAGTATTTATCGATACGTTTTCACCGACACACTTACGATAAATTTTCAATAATTTATCATAACTAATAATTGTATTCAAAACACGTACCGCCTCATACCACTTTAAATAAAACCGTTCCGAGAGCCAATCTCACAAAATTCCTCCCTTTTTTTTCGTGCGAGTTTCGTTCGTGATCCTCACAGGATCCTCCTGAAATTTTCAAGCTCTCTCGTCGATGGCGCGTACCTACACATGTTTCTCCGCCGTAATTAAGATCGGTACAAGATTATGGCAAGAACACGGCTACTTCGGCCATTAATACTTGACACATTTTTCAGAGCAATTAATTCAATAATTCTGGTTCCCCGACCCAAACCGACCCATCAAGATTGCCGGATTTAATTTTTCTTAACGTGTTTATTATTAATAAAAATAATAAAATTTCAAACATTTCCGATACATAATATCTCTAAAATAAAATAAGGTAACAATAATAATTATAATACGCACAACATAATCATCAGTAGATAGACTTACGTTCTATGAGGCAAGACGTTTTTTCAGTTCAAGTTATTACGATGAAATAATAATATACTTAGGTATTATGTACAAATTTATTTTAACTTATGAATTAAAAGCGCAAGGTTTCAAGTAATTTACGTCAATAAAAAGTCCGCGAAATCGCCGGGTTCGGGCAGGTCGTGGTCGGTGAAAAGTCCGGGCAAACAGGGGTCGCTGAAATCGACCGGAGACAGGGACGGTTCCGGAAAATCCGGGGAAGTCAACAAAGACGAATGATCGGAAAGCGGCAGGGACTCGCCGTCCGACTCCAAGAGCAGACAGTCCAGATCGCTGTAATCCGAAAGGGTGTCAGACAGGGGTCCCGGTTCCGGTCCGTTCAGGGCCGCACTCAAACTCGCGATATACTTCATCGCCAGTCTCAACGTGGTAATTTTAGTCAATTTTTCATTCGTCGCCGGCACTTGGGTCGTTTGCATGTGAGGAATCACGCGTCGCAACGTTTCGAAAGCTTGATTTATCTCCCTCATGCGATTTCTCTCCCTCGCGTTCGCCGTTTTGCGTCTGTACTTGCTCAAAGGTGCCGGTTTCTGTTTCTGCTTGTTATTCACCTTGCTGCTTTTCGTCTTGGCCCCGGAAGATTTCGTCCTCGAATCACCATCACCGAAACCGTCGCCAGAATCCCCGATTTCCGTCACCCTCCGAATCGAACGAGGCCGCAACGAGTACTTGTCTTCTTTCAAAATCACGTTCGCGGAAACCGAGGGAAAATCGTCGGATTTGTTGTGGTTGTTGTTCGGATCGGTGAAGGCCTCCTGGAACGGATTCGAGAGCCGTTCGAATTGCAGTAGCGAATCCATGCTAGAAAACTGTACTAATTCGCACTCGGTTTTTCACTGGGAGAACTCGATTATCGCGTGTGGGTCCGTTTCTTCCGACGACTCTCTTTGGCGCAGACTTGGTTCATGTCGGGTTCGTGTCTTGACCGCCCGTTTTCGCGTCGACTTCGTATTTACGTTCCGGGTGGCTCTTTCGCTCGGCTCTCTCTCGACTGTCGGACCTCGACTCGGTCACTGGTTCTGTCCGGAGTCTGCGGCCCGATCTAAGTACCGGCGGCACACTCGCGACGACTTCCCCACCTGAAGGGACCCGAACGTGTGCATAATACACGCGGAGGAGACGCGGATCGCCCGCATTATACGATACACACACGATGGATGCGTCAGGGCCAAAGGGAGATGATGAATCGCCGGATCGTTGTGCGAAGGAGGAATAAACGACGATAGAGATCTCGCAACGTCAATGATTAAGAGGTCGGATCATTGTGAAACGATCGCGCGACGTATCATTAGCACTTGGCGACCTGAAACGCGAAAATCTCCACACTATAATTTGCCACAATCTGTAATAACTTTATATTAGAGAGAATTGTCAGGTTACAAGGCGCTAAACGGGCCTTCCGGTTGCGTTCTCGATATACCGAAAGAATGATGAAATTGAAATGGGCCATTGAAGAAATTTCCGCGTACAATAACTCCTTCGATAATTTACGCCCGTTCGAGGATCTTATCTCGAGTTTTTATTTCGTGCCCGGTAATTAATTGCACGGACGCATGCGCTTAACTCATCCTTTTGTGGCGCGGTGATTTTAGCAAAGTGTGTGGGCGCCACGTATATCCCGTGTGATATATGAACACTTAATTTACGAATGGCCTCACGATATTTATGTGGAAATTCAATTCCGAATTGACTAGGTAAATAAGGAAGTACGTGCGGATAATGTTATGTGTACGGTAAATCCGCTAAAGATTACTAATTATCGCGTGGGCGATCGTGCTTTCCGAGCTTTGTTACACAAAAGCACTAAATACATCTCCGGATATTGCGCGCTTGTCATCAGCGTATCATGGCACGGAAATTTATGAAAAATTAGCGAACCGCTCGAGACGATTTATCTCGGATAGAAAGCTCGACATTTCGTCATAATTTGAATAACTAAACGAAAATTCGAGTGTTGTTCTTACGAAATTGTACAAGCCCGGTCGCGATTTGCATAGGGGCATTTCTCATTACAAGTGCGTATGACGTGTACGTGAAATCGGCGTGGCCACGTTGGAAATTAAACCTATAAATTTCGTCGAAATGCAAATTATTTATCGTCCCGCTAGTGATAAGTTCAAGGGGTCATAAAATATCCGAAAATTAAATTGCGCGTATGGGAAGTAAAAATAAATAACGGGCCCCTTTCTGTGTCCGTGTGGCGGCGCGGCGGCGCGATAATAATTTTTTAATGTGCACCGTAATGAAAATAAATGACGGGTTGTCAAAGGACGTCATCCGTGGGCCCCGTGGTGGATTTTTCGTTTTGCTTTTATTCCGTTTTAATTACAGAGAGAGCGACCCATCGAGGCTCGTGCGTTCGGGTGGAGATAACCCATATAGCGCCGCGGGCCCATCAGACACACAATCACCCGAGACCTTATTAAATATTCAGATATCGAGATAAAAAACGATCGTCTCAATATTGCTCTTTCGGCGTTTTCACGGTGCGAAATCGCGTGCACAATGGCGTAACGAAATCGCCCGAGAAATACCAACAACTGGGCGTTTGTTGTGGAAATAAAACGAAAAACGTTTCGTTTATTTCGACCGTCCTTGTCAAAACAATTTTCGCTTTCGGTTAGCCAAGTCGCGGAGAACGTTGTAATTATAAAATTACCTGAATTAATATGATGAATGAGACCACCGAGGAGCGTTAATAGAATTTCAGGAATCACGTCTCAGGATGTGACACATAAAACATAATAAGGTATTAATTAAAATAGCGCTGAAGATGGATCGTGGCCTGTCAGATAATCACGTCGATTTCATCGATAATAATCTACCATAATATTATATTAGATTAGGTCCGTACGGAAATCTAATTATATTATACGAATCTGATGATGAAACAAATTTTTAAACGAATTGAAATGACAATTCAATTCCAGATCGCCTACGGCCACCACCCACGACCACCCCCAACCCGATCCTAAATAATAAATAGACGAAAACGAAAAAACTAATAATAAATCACGCGAATGTGGGTTGATTCAATGGTCGGAAAAGAAAGCCGAGTACCTAAGTATAGTTAGTTATTGCGGAGGGATGTTGACAACGCTGCTGGAGCTTGAAGGTCTGTTGAAAGTCCCGAGCGGATAACAATGCGCTCGCATGCATGTGCACTTGTGCCGTTTCGTTTTATTAATGCCATTCGGAATGCTAGTTTCGTATCATAGAGATAATGGAAAGCGACTGGAAGCCGTCGATCCGGCGCCATCAAACTTCACGAATCGAAAAAGCCCCTTCTCCATCGTCGGCCGTCATAATCGGAGAGAGAATGGGTCGCAAATTCACTTTCCCGTCTTTATTATGCACGCATTGGTCGCAATCGGCGCATAGTCGCTCGCACCATTGGAGGACCTACTTACACAATTACCCGACGAGTCTAGGTACGAGTTTATTGGCGCACCGACCGAGGCGGGCACTCGAAGAGCTGTGACGAAATTTTCGACATTTTCGTGTTTATTCCTCATGAATAATGGCACCGTATCGACACAACCCCGCTGCGACTTGACCCCGGACAACGAAAACCGATAAATCTTTCAACATCGCCGCGTTCCGTTCGGATATGGCCGGTGCTCTCGGATAATCAAATCAAAAGTTATTGAACTGTCACTAGCCGATGGGAAAACGAATAATTCACCGGTACGCCGCCAATTATTTAAGCTGACGGACGGTTTTCTGCGCGCCCCGCGATAATAATGAATTTATCACAAAAGACGAGAAGCGAAATCGAGGCGAAGATATAAAATCATCCTCGCCATTGTGATATCCAACGGAATCCTCGATGCGGTCGGCTATTATGCGGGGGCTTGAGAGTAATTAAACGCCAATTACTAATAGCGTTTAGTCGGTATGCGCGGCGCAATCAATCTTTTATGAAACAATTTAAACGAATAATTACCGAGTTAAAACGTAAACGTGCATTTTATACACGCCGCGGCGCAATCAATGTCTTAATACCTGTAATTATTCTCGCATTAACGCTAAACGGTTCGCGAATGCCATACATCATATTCGGTTTTCTTTAATTGCACGGGAAATGCTTTCGCGCAAACAAAGCCGAGATTTTGTCGAAATCGGTGGAGGCGCCGGGTCGAATTTTTCGTCCTCGTGGATAATTTCGCGATTTCGAAATGGAAATCCCGTGAGTAATAATTCCGCGCCACCGCTTTCAGTAATATGGGTAATGAATAATTAACGTCGACCGAGATTATCGCTTTTCGGATTTTTTCCCCGGCCGCTGCATATACGAGTATGATTCAATTAGCATTGGCGCAACGCCTCCAGGCCGTACGGTGTCGGCACACTCTCCTCTTTTATTTTTGTTTAATTGATAATTATTGGGTGATTTCGTCTAATTGGCCTACAGGGTGGCCTCGCCGCTTCTCTTTATTCTTATTTCCCGATGGCGGTACCGAGCGTCGTGGATGCGTTATCGCCCATTATTATTACCGGGCGACCGTAATTTCGGTCCGGCATTACCGGAGTGGCGAAATTCGCGAAATTGCCGCAACATTTCGATTTCACGGCACGTCGGAAGACTGGAAACGATCGCTTGTCCAGGGACCACCACCGAAAAATCGAGTATCACAAGACGAAACGGTTTCCAGCAGCAGGGGTGGGCATTACGTGAAATACAAGCTGCGTTAATTGAATTTATATTATGGGCGTCCGTTACCGACATGCATGGTGCCCTCGGACTCGATCTTTACTCGTATAATACGCGCGGTGTGGACGTGACGCAATGCCGCATCCTTTCGCCTTTTTTATTTTAATTACCCGATGCAGACTCGCATTCGATGCAACCGAGTCGCAGGAAAACGAATTTCGAGACATCGCGGACCGAAATCCACCCACAATTATGTCGGAGAGAAATGGTCCGCCCATAATAACCTCTCTGGAAAAAATCGGCCGTCGTTGGCAATTAGCCTTTGCGAAGCATTAATTAAAATCATGCAAGAGTGTGGTCCCACTTTCCAGGTCGAGTTTTTGCGACCTCTCCCATAAGCGCGCTCATTCGATAACACTAGAAGGGATAATATTTCAATTAATAACGCGCACTGGTGATTTTATTATGCGGGGAAAGAGTACGGTCGATTCATGGATGTGATTTATCTCCGGTCTTTTATGTTTGTATAAATTTTTTTTCACGATACAAAACCGACCGGGAGATAAAAGAATTTCTTTGTGGATGAGCGCGAGAAGCCCGCTGAGTCGAATACATGGACGCGACACACATGACGATTTGTTTGAATTTACAATTTAATTATCTTTTTGTCGAGTGTTATTACTCAAAGGCGGCGGATGCATAATCGCGCCATTTGTCACATCCTCGCCCGTATTTAAAACCGCCCGTTTTTGGCTATCCGCACGTTCGCCCGTTTAGGGCATCTCATCGGCTGGAGTTTTTTCCCGTTTCCGAACCGCAGGAAAAAGACGACGGGGAAAAACGACATTCCGTACGTAAACAGAAAATTTATTAAAGAAAAAGGCATAAATAATACATCAGAGGCCTCACGCGTCGCTTACTCTAACTATTCACCAGATATAAAAGGGGTATTCGAGAGGAAAAAAAAATGATATGTGACATTATTTGTACTGCAACAATGCCGTCATTATACATGCACACGCCGAATGTATGCCGCTCACGTTCCCTAGTTAGCTTCCACATCCTTATGAATACTTGCCGATGTTGATGTTAACAATAGGCCAGAAGCGCCATTTACCATGTGCTCACTTTTTGCCCGGAATCGGATCCGGCCAGCGGACACAAAAATCCGACAATCCCACAACGGAAAAACCTGCCCGGATTTCAGGACCGCTGTTCGCATGAAACTTTCATGGGGTTTCGGTCAAAAACGGATGTATATAACGGCCATAACGAGGGCTTATGGTCGGCTCGCTAATGAACATGTCAATGTATTTTATTCGTGCGACCGATGAAAACCGTGGTGAATCAACCGAACGACCCGAACGTCGTTTTTATTATTGTCATCATAGCGAACCGGTAACGAGAATCGCCCCATCGACTCGATAAATTCCGGATTAATGTATCTTAGCGGATTAGCCGTCGTTATTAAGGTCCGACGAAAATTTCAGGTGCACATCTCTCTAGGGAAGGACGAGCTCGTTTTATGCAGATCCGTCTCTTTGTGTCGTTGCGACGGCACCGTCGGTCAAAGGTCAGTTGGGCGCGACACGCACGCATCCTCGTACGTGATCCTTTTGAAGTCCGCGGCGGTTCGGTCGATGGCGATGACGAGACTTCTGCGATTTCAGGAAGAGACGTGCCTAATCGCGCCACTCCTAGTCTTGAGACGATTTTCGTGGACCCGGAGCGAATCCGATCACTAAATCATCCCGGAGAGACCGAAACTCCGGTAATAGTAATTGAAGATGCCATAATTACAAGCGTGCTGTCCCGTAAAACTCCACGTGAGGCAATCCCCCGAGTGCGCGCCTTCCTCATCCGTTATTATATAGACCGATGATTTATAGATTATTAGATCTCAATGTTGAAAATTGATTCTAATTGTGACCGATTAAATATAATGAGATGATGCCTCCTCTTCCTTCTCTCCTCTGTCTGTTATGCTATAAGTGAGTATGACTCGATAACGGAAAAATTCAATTTCAACTCGAGCACCGTCTAATTTATGGCCCGTTGAATATGCAACGGAGATGACTCGGTCGTTATTATCAAAGAAAATATTATTTTTTCTCAAACACCTTCGAATTTATTTTAATTACTATAATAAATTTCCAATTAGATCAAGAGACGCCATTTCTGCCAGCATTCCTCGATAAATAGTGTGAATCTGGTTTAAAACACCTCAATTAAACTCGGAGCTTTCACAAAAAAAAAAATGATTTATTATAGATACTCGGTTATGTATAGGTACTTATAAGATAATAGCATTCGGAGATTTTGCGATCTGGTATAACTAGATAGGATAACGTAACATCATAAGGTGAGATTTATTTGAGAAATCTAATTGATCGCCTTATTTAGTCTGTATCTATAATACTCCATATCGAATATGATCCTTTTATACGCCGTAATCTCCGAGGATAATTGGGAAATCTCACTAAACTCGAATAGAAAGTTTTATGAATACAATTATTATACTTGAAAGATGTACGATCGAGATGAATTCGAGGCGGTTTTTTTGAAGAAACTGGTGGATGCGCCGGGGGGTTAGACCCGTTCCGGATCGCTATCTCGAATAATTGTGAAGATACTACTTAGTGCCCCAATAATATTAATTAATTTGGATCAAGCCTAAAAGCCTTCATAAATCATAGCGAAGAGACCGAATTTACAATAGGCGAGTTTCGAATGTGTCCGAACTGGAATAGGTATGTAAATATATCGCTCTAATTAGGTTTTTAGAAAGTGCCATTAAGGCCGTAAAAACGTATATATCAATTTTAACAATCAAATTAGCCGGACATTTAAAATTTAAATCGTCCGATAAAATCCCCGAGCGTGACTGGCGCTTATAAATTGTCAAGGGGGCGACTGATATCTCTCGCGGGGTTGCGGCCTCGGCCGAGTGGGAATTTCGATCGTTTTATGGACCGGCTTCTGGTAAAGCCGCGTGTCGTACGACGCGAGATGACGTAAACGGATAAAAACTCATTACGGCCGCCGTAATTAATTAGATGAATTGAAATATTATCAGATCTGAATAATTCCGAACGGTGCCGGCGATAACGCGCCCCGATTCAGTCGTCGTAATTGCGCGTTTTTAATTGCCCTCTGAATATTCGATCGTACAAATTTCCACCGGTTATCTGTTCCTCTGATGTTCGCGGGAGGGACGCGCCATCGCCGTCACCTCCGTAATTCAGGACGATAATTGAAAAAGGCCTAATGTGAGAATCGTAACGATCGCCCCATACATCACATCACCCCGGATCGCGGGGCCGACTCTAATGGCCCTTGCTGATCGATGGCCGGGACGCACTTCACACACCGACCCCGTAATTGTGTCTTTAATCACGAGCGCACGGGGCCCCCGGGCGCCCCAGTGCCCCTCACTTTTACCGACATAAATCCTTGTAAATACACGCAAATCGCGCGGATTTATATCTCGCCACCATTATTCCGTCGATAAGTGCGCGCTTTTTTCCTAGCGGTACTTCGACCTGCCCCCATCACTTCACTTTACGTCAATTCGCTCAGACCCGGACTCACAACCAGGGGAACCAAGAAAATCGCTCAAAGACTCGAAAAATCATCTTCTCCTAGCTGGAATATTTTGTGAGGCGTTTTTCCGATGCGACTGATCAAGACTTAACGCCGAGGTCCGTTCGTTTTGAGGCGGAACAGTATCAGATGGCGGTGCCAGCCATTCAACAATCATTAAGGTCCGCCGATCCACCTGAATCCGCGATCCACCTGTCGGATTACATCAGAAAAGTCCTCGAACTTGTGCGTTTCCACTATTTTGTGTGGCACCTTTCACCGTCTGATGTACAACATGGATGTGTGTACATGGAAATCGTGAGTCCATTTGGATTCCTCGCATTTTTCAAACTCTCGCAGGCATTACGCGCTTCCTCTCTTCTTTATTGTGTCCTCCAACCCGACCCAAACCAAACGGAAAATCTCACCCGCTGTTTAATATCCTAGCGACTACCGTAAAATCTAGTTTTTTTTCTTCGAAAACTTGAATCAGATTTGCATAATCAAACTGCGTCCACGTGCTCTAACTATAATCTAACGAAATTATTATATCAAAACCACAAAATGAACGGAAGCAGTTCACTATCGACCTGTTCGATTTAATCTAGCCCGAGTTACTTTATGTAGGAAAAATCGGATTCGTGGCGTTTTATAAGCAGATGAGGCATAAATTCTCGCAATCTCCGATAAACGCACAAGTGACAATAATTTAGCGAAACCGGTGATAAATCATCCGGACAAAAGGGCGGGCGTAATTTACATCGTAAAATACATCGCGCCCCGACAACACACAAGACGAAGATTAAAAACGAACGTACAATGTTTGCGAGTGTGTATATGCTTTCATTAAATGCGTCCGAGTTTCGAGCCCACTCACTTATGTTATAATGCCTAACTGGAGACTCTTCCTTTTGTACCGAGTTAGGCCATCGCCGGGTTAGAGGTCCGTAAAATATATCGCCTCGTGTCAACTTTATGGGTTCGCTAATTTATCTTCCGAGAGCGACAAAGGCCAAAGTCTCTGACAAGTACACTCTAAAGAGGAGGGGAAAAAATCGGGAACAAATTTTATCCGGTGCTACCACATATCAAATTCATCTTTGACGTTTAAAGATGTTTAATGGAGTTTCAAAATGTTCGATGCAGGATGCTCTCATGTCTCGAGAAGTCTCGAGTAACAGGCGGAAAAAAACTAATGGCCAAAACTAATGCGTGATCAACACGTTATTCGAGTAATTCGCCTCCCTGTCTTAATTTCAGAAATTCGTAGTTAATTCTAAAACACACTTTGGTATTTTTTTCCTAGAGATTGCTGCTGGAATTTCCGATAAGTGTGAGATTTATTCGCTCGGTGACACTTTAAGTCTTCTTAGTTTCGTTTCGTATATAGTCGAAGGAAAGGAGTAGAAGAAGAAGAGAGGACAGGCTGAAAGCGGCCGGTCATCAGCGTCATAAACGATGTTTTATAATTACAATAAATATGAATGGAAACCGCAATTACTTTAAATGTTCGGCTTAAATCATCCGGTCATTGTAAAGCGATAGCGGTAGTGCTTCTTTTCATCGAGACATATAAGTAAGAAGTCTCCGGCATGAATCAAATCAATATCAGATATTAATAAATTTCGCCATAATCGACCGTAATTCAGACTTGAACTTGAACAGAATTATTTCTAAAAAGCCACGTCGACTCGTACATACGCCGGGTTTACAAGTTGTCCGGCGCGCGATGATGACCTCAAAGTGGTGCCGGTAAAGTTCTCATTATGTGGAAAAAAGTCGGAATCGGTTCATTAGTAATCTGCCCTTCGCCTCGGCCACCAATTCGTATTCAGTTTGTGTAGACCGTTCGCTTCGTTATCATCCGTTTTAATGCCCGGTAATTGCGCCTTCGGATTTTGAAGTATTCGCCGCGTCTGAAAATTTCACAAACGCCTCGACAAATCGACCGTTTTTTAGTGCCCATTAACAAAAACCTAACTATTTCCGACAATTGAGCCGACCTCTCAGACACACAGAGACGGCTTCATCTTACGCAATTTGTCTAGGTAACCAATTCTGCCTCGACTGCAAATCAACAGTTTTACATCTAATTACGAGAAACCATCGTTTCTTTTCATTAAAGAATCGAACGAATACCGAGTGGGTTTTATAATATTTCGCGTCATTAGCCTGGCGCCGAGTATGAAATTCTTGATTTCAGATTTATTACGACCGGGTGAAACGTTAACAACGTGACTAAAAAACGACCTGGAAAATCCGGAAAAAAATCAAAGATTTTCAATTCCATTCGAGAATGATCCGGGCATCCGGGTGTTGATTGATCCGGAAAAGTCGGCGATTCGGGTCGCTCCTACAAACATGAAGATTCAAATCCGAATAACATTCACTTGTCAATCATCTCGCGCTGATATCTTCTTCGTCCGTCTCGATGAATCACGTGCAACTGGACGTGAAATCATATAAATATATCGCTTCGGTATTTCGTTCTCGACATTTCACCATTTGATTTACAACCGTGCAGATTTTGAGGTTACAACGGCACCTCTCCCCTCTTATTCTTATCAAAAGCGAGAAAAAGAGTCGACAAAAATCGAAAAAGAATCCTCTTCCAGTCCCGTTTGAATTTACGACACGGTTTTTTCGGCTCTCTCGGTCATAATTTTCAGTCGCTTTCAGAAATGGTAAATGGAATGAGGCGCGCTCCTATCTCCGGACACGGGTGTGAACACGGCTCTTATCTCGTGATTGAATTGAGATTTGCCCGGTCTCTTATCTTAATGATGCTTGTTGCGATAAGATGGACGAGATTACCGAGAGCGGGGGAAATTTAATGGTCCGTCCTTGCTTGTATTGTCTCGACTGCTAATTTGTTCACGTCAGGAGATTTATATTGCTCGCATAATCGATAATTTATCACCGGGATGCGCGGCCGGGCCGTTTGAGATATTGGCCATTTCGGGAACCGACTCTCAAAAAATAATTAGTCGAGCGGTTACAAATTGCGGCATCCGTACACCCGGCCGACCCATTGACAAATGACTTATGATATTATCAACGGTCGTTAAAATATATCGGCGAATACCCCGAATTTCTGCCGCATACCCGAAATCAAAAAGTGGAAGCAATAATCTTAAATTCCCGAAAATTCTCGATCCACTTACTATCGAAAAGCGAGATTCCCGCGATTCTTTACGAAATGATTAATCGGTAGCGGCCCGAGCCCGTCCGTTGATTTATTTTTAATCGGTAGGCCGTTAAGTCGAGTTAAGTGAAGTAATTTATAATCGATGGGATATTGTGAACTCATCATCATTACAAGACTTTTTTATGCGTTTCATCAGACCCGAAACGTGATTATTCATACGACTTGAGGTCTCCGCGGGTTTAATGGTAATCGCACGTCGACCGTTTCGACACAAACATCCTCAGAAAACAATAACAACGAAGAAGAAAAAGAACGCGTTATTAGGGTCGAATTTAAGCTCCTTACGAGACGAGAGAGCCCACCCTAAGTCGAAATTTGCGCAACCATCATCATCGATAATCCTTTGGATTTCAGCAACCTTTTCTTTTCTTCTCCACATTTAGACTTTATCGGTGGATCTTTAAAGTAATGATGATGTTTTATTCGAGTGTTTTGTGTGTGTGTTAGACGGCGGCGTTCTCTCGTTAATTGTGACTCATCTGACCTTATGAACCGCCGGCGCCGGCTTCATATACAGTACACACACTCCGAGATAACCGTACATAGTATTAGCCGTTTTTTTTTCATTCTAATCGAATCTCTATAAACTATAATTGCGACATTATCTATCTGTGTAACACATTCGAAAAGAGCATAAAGAGATTTCGACGATAGGTCGGGTCGATGACGGGCTATCATCTCGGATCTCTTATCGTAACCCGATTCCGGGACGAGCCATTTCTGTCGCTTTTATTATCATTAATTCGTATGGTTCTCCCGAACGGATATTACTCACAATAGATTAGATTATTCAATTATTCGATTTAGCATAAATTAACGATTTACATATTCCCGGTTTATGCATATTAATTCCTTCACGCTGTTACCAGTGAAATACCGCAACATTAAAATTTAGAAAATAAAAATTCAGATGTTCGTATCAATACGTTAACGATTTTATCGAGATAAAGTGGTTGAAATGTCGTATTTTATGGGTCGACGTATTATATTGTTCTTGTAATAATAAGGATATTATGCAAAGTACCCGAAAATAAGGATTTGTTTTTATTTCTCCGGCAGCGCTATACGAGTCGGGACTCGGGACTTCCAACATACAATAAATAAAGACGTATATCCGAAAAACCTACATAAGCGGAGGTACGTATTGTATACGCCGGTATCATAAAAATTCCTGCGGTGACTATACGGTTTTTAAAAGTTGTCGGGTCGTATTATTAAACAAAAGCCGAGGCAATAATCGTTAAAAAAGAAGGTGGTGGCGTTGTATCGATGTGATCGTATGTCAGTCTCGTGTTCCGTGTTGGAGACTCGGCAGGAGACCCTCTCTCGGCGGCGCAGAGCAGGAGAGGAACCCGCAGGAAAACCGTTTCGAAACGAGAAAAAGATCTGGGCGAAACCGGCCGCGAAAACGCCCATAAAACATCCTCAACGCGGGGATCCCCCGGACCGCGCTCCCGACCCGGACTGACGCTAATGGACGATATTAAAAAATTATAAACACGACCGAAATAAACAACTCGAAAAACACCGAAAATCCGACCCAAAATTATTCACTAGTTTCCCATTACGAGTAGGTGGTATGCGGTTGCGGCATGACGTATCGTTTTGATTACGATCGATTTCCAGACCCGATATGTGATTGATTTTTAAATCTGGAGTGGCTACGAGTAATTTCTTTCGCAGCATGAATACCTAGACTCCAATCTCCTTTATAGAAGTTGAAACTCATTGTGATTTGTATACCGGCAATAATGAATTTGTTATAGACGATGCCCTCCGAGTCTCCGGGCGGCGGCACACATAAAATACGAATCGATGATATTCGACCCGTGTACAGATTGTGACTTACCTCCATAACTTTCGAGATTTAATTTTAAAATTAATAAAGTTTTAGATAACGCGCGGTTATGGGGTCAGAGGTCCGACCGGCCCCGGGCACTTCACGGTCCGGTATCGTTCCAGGAAATCTCGACGCAGGGTTATGTCGCTCTTGCACTTATCCTTTTTGTATATCTAAACGTTTCAGCCTCGAGATGGGATTATTTTTTTTCCATTAATAATATCTTTTAGTCAATATTACCCCCGAGCCTCGGAGTTTCCCCACACCAAATAACAGCCTTTAAACCCACCAGAGTGTCTATTATTTCTTAATAATAATAGTGAGCTGTTTACTCTCTTACCCACACGAATGATAATTATCATCTTTTCAAGTGATTTATCGCAATTACCGTGCGACATCCGAACCCACAATTATTTTTAATAAATCGAGAGAATCGGGGCGAATTATGTGAATCCGACCGAGATACGCTCTTCCGTACGGAGTGTATTATTTCGAGATTTATGACAAAGTAAGTGGTATCGAGTTACATATTATTAGGCCCATCCTTCAGTATTTGTTTAGGAATAAATTTGAATAACTTTAAAGCTCGCATTCTTTATTATATACGCTCCTCCAATACGCTTTATTGTTGAATAAATCTAGTCAATGACATAACACCGTAATTTATCGTCGACTAACAACACTAAATCGTTTTTATTATGCATGCATTTATGAGAGCGTACTGCGCGCCGTGTCGCGTGTCAAAACTTTCGATATTTTGACTGCACGCACCGGAAAATAATTTCCCATGAACTCGCCCGGAGAGAGAATACGGTGAGCGTGTCTCTTTGCATATCTCCGGTCTAATCGTCGTTATAACATAAAACCAACCACCGGCGAGAGAGCCAGTTATCCGTGACAATTATTATTAAAGGGCGAGCTTTCGAATGGCATTATGCGCAAGCCCGATGTCGTAAACGCACTCATATCGACGGCGTTGTACTACAGGACGCATTAGTGCGCTCGCACTCACGTGCAGATTTCTCCTGTCCGCAACACGCGCACACGCTTGAAATAATATTTATCAGCTAACAGGACGCCGGTTTGATTTATCAACATCGCACCGAGCTTTCCGACTATTCGCGCCTTCGTTACGAGTATCGGCCCGAGCTTTTCTCGCGGAACGGCGAAAAAAACCCACTGGCATTGACTAATGGCTTCCTATCGCTTTACACCGATTGCCCCCGATGTTGAACCGACTTGACCCGTGAATTATGATGGATCGCAAACGACCTGGGTCATGGGACCATCTTCGGGCTCTTTCGCTATTATTAGGGGTGTCGATGACATTAGCACTCGGTCTTCCGAAAGGTTCGTGTCTTGTTCGGGCATCGATGGCGTATACGACAATTTCTCGGTTATTGCGGAAATTCACACATAAATTAAGCGTTTCCTCTGTCGCGCAAATGCGAATTTCAGACGAGGAGAAAATGCGTCGATCACTTTACGGTTCGCCGAGATCGGAGTAGAGAGAGAATACCGGTGACATAATAGAATGTTCCACATATAACCATCGGGCTTTATCAAAACACCATCCATAATGCAAGAGACCCTCGGGACGATTTCGCATTCCCACGGCACACTTGAGGGGAATCGTTCGCCAGCATAAAATTTTTATCGACAATCTCATTAATTAAATATCGGAATAAATCCAGTAGAGATCGCGACTTTTTCCCCGCTTTCGGTTAGAAAACCATCAATATTCGTTCTTTATTTGTCGTATAGTGAGCGGGTCAAGGTACTGAACATCGATGTGTGTAGTGTATATGTGATAAAATAATAAAAAAAGCTCTTTCGGACCGATGAAGTTTTAATAAATACCGCACGTGATGATGCGTTCATATTGAATTAGTCTCGCTCGAAATTGGGTTTCCTTTTTATTCTTTCACGGTATCTTCGGGATGAAAAAAATGCGTTCGGAAACAATGTTAAAGCAAATAATGGAGCGTGAACATTATCGGATGATTTCCATTCCCACACATCGACACATGTAGCATGTAACGAAAAGACGCGAGGGGAAATCTTTTGAGCGCTTTCTATTTTACACATAAATAATTAAATTTGCACCTCGCATACCGAAAGCGGTCTAAATTGAGTGTAGTCGAAAAAAGGAAGCGCCGAAAGCGGTAGACACTCTAGTAGGTAAACTTCTTGCCCTATAAGGACATCCCTGCTGCGTAACACGCCGTTACCTCTGCGATAGTGTCAGCGACAACTCCTCCGGGCTAAATTTCCTCATAACCTTGCCAAACCGCCGACACAACTCGCTTGAGCAATAATAATAACTCGCGAAATTTATAAAAATTATTACATTCAGCCGTTTTCCCATTAGGGACCGTCCTTAATTAGACCGTTAATTAACGCGTTGTGGTACGATATTCCACACGGTTCGATTACTTGTCTTGTAATAAATGGTGCCGCCGCCTTCCTTTTTAAATGCAAATTCAATCTCGACAATAGTTTTAATTTCTGATATTATAATACGAAATGAATTATTATTACTTGACTTACGCAAGTTTCCTGTTTTAACCTACACGAAAAATTCTTATCCCACTTGTACCTTATAATACACATTTTCGTTTCGTGCAAATTACATTAATTAATTCATCGATGTAGGTGTCGATATGTAGCTCAATGTTAGCAATAATCGTCTTCATGTCGATTATTGGGTACGCGAGTGCGCATCTCATGTGGGACGTTAATTTCACACGTGATTAATATAATTACTTTCGATCTCGTTTCGTTACGTAAACAAATTTGGGTTGAATTTCAAAAGGCGACTTTCGAGGCGGATCTTTTGCCCATACTCGGCTGAAAATTTTCGTGCGAGGGGCTTCTTGAGGTCGTCGGCGTAATTTGTAAATAGAGGTGCGATCAGATAATTCGAAATTCGTCCTGGTACATTAAGGTTTAATTAGGAATCTCATTAGCCAGTTCGCGAATGCCTACCTAGTTCGTGGCTCCAGAGAGGATGAGAGGACGTGTTTGTCGATTTTTACAAATTAGCGCGTGTATTTTTAATTGGAACTTGTTATTCGTAATTAAAAGCGGTCCGTATGTACAGAGGTACCTACTTAAGTCGATGCGATCTCGACCGATATAATGTAACGCCGCCGTGGCGAATATAATTTAGAGAAAAATTTAACAATTTAAAAACTGTCACTCGCGTTATCGTTATTACAAAATGTGTTTTCGTATGTAAATTTCGGATTATAACCGAGACAATTTAATTATGAAAATTAGTTTGTTTGAGGAATTTATTTATCGCGTATTATTTTACTCTTTTTCTCGCCGCATCTCGTGAAATTTAATTAAGTTCGGGACCGTTAAAGTCGACGTAAATTCACGAAAGTGCTAACACAGACCTTTGTTTTTTAATAGGAAATTTTCGAGCTTATCACCATTAGCGGAGAAATTTCGAAATCGAATAACCCGGTGTCAATTTGAACGCGTAAATTAATTTCGTTTCTGATATTTTACGAGCGACGACCGCATCTCATGAAATTATTTTTTATTAGGTTCGATCTCGTACAATATCATAATAACGGGCGCATAGTTATAGACCGAGCCGAGAGAAGAACCACCCATAAATATACAAGATCAAAGTGAGATTAATCTTCGAGCCTCCACAATGTTTCTTCTACCAATTAGGGATTGAAAATATTGTTCTCACGGCACAAAGTTGACTCCAATTTCTCCAACAACTTAACCGCTTCTTGTATATTTCGCCAAGAGCAAAATAATGATAATGGCCGGGGTACCGGTGATTGATTGATTCCTAGATCATCGGATAAAACTCGAACAGAAGTCGGTGAACCTTTATCGCGGCGCTTTTTTTACGCGAGTATTTCCCTATCAAAATTTTTATTAAATTATTATCATTAACCTGTGTAAATGTTGATAAAGATAATGACTTCAATTTACCGCCTCGAAAGTGGACCCACCAGTTCTCTCTCTAATCTGACTAGAAAAATCTCGAAATAATTCGCCTGAGGTAGTAGAGCTCCCGGCGTACCCATTAATTAAGACGTGTAATAATCAGCTTTAGCACCGAACAGAATGTTATTAACTATCTAAAGAAATGCCATTCGTATATCTGTAAATGTCAAATAAAGATGATTTAAAACGCACAAATTTATTTATCTTTCGGTACCAAGCACGTCGAGTATTCGGCAAAAATGATGTATGAACAATTGTGGATAATTTATCGTCGAGGGCACGTTCGAGATTTTGTTACTTTGGCGCCTTTCGGAAACTTAATTCCAGATCTCTATCGGGAAAAGTATGTGGCATGAAAAGACTTATTTATCGGACCCGCACCAAAAATTCTTCTGGAAATCGTATGAGTAGGTACCCAACTTGGTAGTTGAAAATAATCGAAATTATGATCTGAAAGGTATCGGAGTTTGTCATTGGCCTAAATGATCAGTGAATTGTGCACAAACAATGGCCGTGATGCGTGCCTAACCCAATGAACCCGCACTTGGGGCAATTTTTCTGCAATCGCGCAGAAATCACTCTTTATAACAGTACGAGTCGCACCGGAGGTGACGGCCAAAGGTTAAACTCGTGCACTGTCCACTGATCCAATTACGGCCGTTTAAGGCGACTTAATGCGGGTGGTTCGACATCAATTAAACGGCCCATTATATCCGCGATATGCCGCGCTATCCGTACACGAAAATATCGGACGGGAGAGGAGACGCGCTCGTTTTATTGTCGACATAACTCATTCCGTCGAGAGTTTTGGCGTGTGGCTTCTCTCGGGTAAAATTTTTTGAGTCGCCCCCCTGCCGCGGCCACCATCTGCCCATATTATAAATCGTATTTTGTTTTATTAGGAGACCTGCTGAATTTTCCCCGTTGACGATTATTCATCGCGCGTCTCGTCAAAATGTCGCACATGACTCATCGATAATCATTTACATAATTCGGTTCTATCGTTATTAGATGAATAACCGACTCGATTTGGTATTACGATACAAATTGCCGGTTTTCGTGACTCCTGACCTCGGCCAAATACGAGACGGGATTTGCATAATATCCGACTCGGATGGTAGGTATAATAAAATGCCGCTTAATCATATCCGTTTATAAAGCTCCGGAGCTTTTCGCGTTTTCTCTCCCCGATTCGAGTCCACTTTACGGTCGCGGCTATTCGAAAGTCGCAACGTTTTAATATTATGTAAATATTCAGTGTCTCTATCAATTGAACTTTATTGTAAAGTAGCGGGAATTTATGGTGGATATGGCGTATCCTCGTACCGATTTAAATTCCCATAAATTCTCGACTCGTATATGACTACGTGTGTGCACATAGCCCGTACCGTAATACATGCAGTCACCTTGTCACAAATACTGATGTCTTTGTTTGCATTATCTAACCAACACCGCCGTCATTATCACGTCCGACGATTATCACGGCGAAACCCATTCGAATTAACCTTAATCGGGGGAGATTTCGTTATTCATTTATGCGGACGATGAGGCGTTATGAACGCTGAATCCGTTTCGGCTCGTCCTGGCGGTAAGTGAACCATTAGTATGCGACTGCCCCGACTTTGTTACCACTAACGACACGTCGGACAAGCGATAGGAGTCGCAATTAAGCACCTCTGTACAAGGACGAGTGCGTTTAGTGGACCTCACACAATGGCCCGAGAAAAAGGGACCTTAGGGATCGAGTTCGGTGCTTTCCCGTTCGAAAGACGCGACGGGTGGCCCTTTTACGTCATTTCCCAGCACGAATCACTTTCACGAAGCAACAGGCATAAAAAAAGACGCGAAATTATTAATGGGCGAGCGTGGAAAATGTTCGATCATCCGTCAGGGGTGCGGATGGCGACTTTTAATCGACGACATAAATCGACCGGAATCGGACACGTCTTTCGCTATCATACCCATTATTATCGCCGGATCGTATGAATATTTATGACCCCGAGGGAGGTCCGCGTTTCTTTCCCTATATCTCGAGGAAAAAAGACCGTTCGATCGTTAATCGGTGAAATTTCATCAAAATTGGCACCCCCCATCGATAAATAATCTGTTTTCGGGTCGCTTCCAGATTGTGGATGGTCGCCGGTAGGCCGGTAGCGACGAGTATCTTTCAATTAGCCGGGGCCGCGATTATTATCGCCCCGAAATCCGGCGATTATGTAAATCGGATCAATGTTTCGAGTATTATAAGAGAGTCGATTGTGGCGATAGCGGGACAAACCGATATTTCATGAAGAGTTGTTAATTGACACGTGCACCTTAAAAGAATCGTTATGACGATCGGAGATCTTTCAGGTCCGATACCATTAGGAGTTTATCATTAGCGAGCGAGAATAACTCGTGTGTTCGGAATGAATTAATTTCACGTCTAGATAAGTTCGCAACAGTCCCGCATTATCGTCATCATTATTATTGTATCGGGGCACTTTTGTAATGGGACGGAGAGAGAGGGCGAATTTCGAAAAATAATTTATGATAATAAATCGCGGTTGGTTGGGGAAGGATCGATTGAATAAATTACGAGTTTTCGATTTAGAGAGACTCGTGGCGCCATGGAAAACTATTCGACATGCCACATTATCAGACGTTTTGCGCTACAAGTGTAGGTGATCAGGAAAAAATATCAACCGGTCCGCCCACCGCAAGTCTTTACGAGTTTTATAAATAATTTCCCCACATTTTCTGCGCTATTCGAGCTAACCTTATTTAGTCCCACAATATTCGAGTTATTAGGTTAGAAAAATTTTAATTTTTATCATTAGAAATCTCAAGAATTTTCGAAAAATTCTCAAGATTTGTTATCGATCCTCCGAGTTTGAAGAGATCGTTATAAAAACGTCAGGACAAAACGAAACGGAACTCTTTATGTATTAGATAAAATTAAATGGTGTTTTCAACGTTTCGAATTAAATGAAGCATTATCAATTTATCTGAAAATCTGGGGAATTTCTACTCGATCTATAAGGAAAATAACGAAATTAATGTCGATTTATCGCGTCAAATTTCACCAGACCATCACACAATCGTGTGAAAATTTCGATCTCTCTGATAATTAAAACGAATTCTTTGAAAATAAATTTTAAAGATTATTAGATATCTTCGAAACGGCCCGAAGAATTCCTCCGGGCCACAATCGAGGTATGCAATCTCGGGAGTTTATATTTACACTATCCAATTACTATCTTGATTTCTAATTTGTAATCATCATTATGATCAGAATCTGAGCATTATCCGGACCGAACGGCAGCCGGCACATAGCATAGAAGCGACACAATCTCAACCGAGATGATGAGGTGTCAAACACTCGAGACTGATGATAATTTTTTCCACCGGCTCTCTTGTTGTTGCTGGAGTCGGTGGCAAAGCGAGCGGCCGCAGAGTCCGGTGACTTTATTAAATTCTTCGACCTTATTGGCCGGCCCATAAATATCTTAACTATTCCAGATATCGAAATGAATGATCTGACATTATCATGATAAACACAGAGTCGGCACCGGTTAACAAAAGGACAGAAGAAGTGGAGAGTCGAGGCTCGGCTACCTTAAAGCTATTACGTCGATCTCTATAAGGTATAAATATTCCATTAGATTTCCAGCGACGTAATTTCGCTCAAAAGTGACCACGAAACGCCGAGATATTCGCACATTCAACAGCGGCAACGCGAATTTCCCTATCGCGACCATTTCTGGTCATTTCTGGTAGAAGAGCGAGGTAAGTGCGCACTTTTAGGCCGCACAAATAGTGGCTGCCTATGGCGTTTCGTCTATAAAATTAATTACGCCTTAAATATGGCTACTTAACATGCTACTTCTGTTCCGATCGGCGATAAATATTTTTGCAAGCGATACACCGACATGCAACCGCTATCGGGTTACTCGCTGTATTAAGCCTTAACTTAACGGTCGTTTTCAGGCGTAAATTTCACAATCACAAACCGATATCCCGACCCGACTGTATCACGTGTAAGTGGATGTATTAAAGCCGGTAACGGTGAAAATGGCCAGGAATCAGCCCCAAGGACCTCCCATAAATAAGCCCGAGAGTTCGAGCCGAAAAAATTCCGATCAAATTAACCTTACACGGAAAGACAGAGAGCACGGAGCCCACCTGAATCTAATTAGAACTAAATCACTCTCCGCATATACAGTAGCGTCCACGAAAAGGAACCGCCTGAAAAAACCGCTTCACCCATTATCCTTATGGAGGTAAGTGACGTCCACGCGGTTTTTCAGGCGTGGTTTCGGGCCATTCTACACCCAAAACTTATCTCCTAATTTACAATGCGTTGTAGATCGGCCCTGTTTCAAACTCGGACACGATAAATCTCCAAACTAACGACTTGGTCGGATCAAAGCTCGCTTGAACCGATCTGAAATGGGCGTCAATTGGTCTCGTTTGAAGAGATTTTTATCGCGACAATGGCAATTAACGCCGATTTCGATTCCGAATATACGGGTTTTAGTCAGAGTGGCGCGTCTGATTATTTCAAAGTGAATATAAGCATGAATATTTTCGATTTGGACTTTTGGTTTGTGAAGTGCCTCTCCCGAAACGTAATTTATGGTCCGGGTCTCGTCCGCATGCATGACGTGGTGTTTGTTCGTTTCGTTCGTTTTTTTGGGTAATTTACGTTTATCCGTGGTTGTTGTTGATATGATTTACGATTTATAAAGTGTAAGCGCGCTTCCAATAAATAAAAATTTCAATTTCAAATGGTCTTTCTTTTCTTTCGTTCGTGGTAAACTTTTTTCGATCGTACGCATACGCGGCTATGTTGGGTCATTTCAACTCTTTTTATTCAGGCAACGGACGTTCCAGTCCATCAAGTGAAGTGAACATTACCGGATTCGCGCAGTCACCAGTCTCTCTTTCCTCTACGATCTGTGATGCTGGAGTTGGCTCGGGATCGCCTTGATGAATTGACGTCGATTTTGTTCTTTTACGGAAATCATTTCCCGACGGAGATGAGAGGATGTGACGTCGATTATAGGCATCGTTAAAACAGTAAACTCCACTATTACTTATTTTGTCTTTTAAGGGAATCGGTCGTTGCATCTAAAAACCCTCTTTTAGGGCACTTATTGTCAAGTGTTCAAGGTGCTGCCGAGGAATTCGCATCGATAACTACGCGGATCAGGTAGCATGCATGCAGCATCAGCGAAACCGAACAAAGAGTGATGTGACGTTCGTAACGACACACGAATAAAAAGACCTAAAAGACTAATTGTAATTATACCAAAAACCGTCGACGGCGCTCTTATAACGAGAAAAATCTCCGACCGAGGCATTCTAATTGGGGTGTCGTCATAATTGATATCCCGCATTTGTGAAGAAAACGCAATTAAACCGAAAACCACCTCCGGTACTATTATTATTACGAGAGCGCCAAAGACTCTGATTGAAACGTCATTAACTCTAATTAGACGCGCGATAATTTATGAACCCATTAATTTGAACAGTGACATTTCTACTTTAATATCAATCGTAATTAATGGTGATTTTATGCGCTCGTATTTATAATACGGAACCATCCCTGATGCCATTATGCCCATGCCGTAATGATGATGATGAAATTGGGCACTTTTGGACCGCGAGCACGAACTAAATTGGAGTTTTTCCCGTTTCGATATTTGTGGGGGGCAGGCACCAGAATTTCGATATTGATACTTAATAGCGTCCGTCTCTGTGAAAAAATACCGAAGCGAAAACCGCAAACCGCAGTAATATTATGGGCTCGCTTCAATTTTGATAAGATCACGTTTGCATGTAATTACATTAACACCTTGCTCGTGAGGTCGACGGGGTTACATTCGATATGTGTATTATTACAATCTCGCAATCTCTCCTCTCTCGATATGTGTATCAACATTTTATGTGCACCGTGACCCCGACGCCATCATATCATCATCGTTTTTCCCATCAGAACTTCGAGCAGTTTTCTCAGATTACAATCGGAAGCGTAATTATCAAAAACTACGAGACGGATTTAGTGGTTTATTGTTCACAACTCATCCAATTTTCCCGTCAACTTAATTAAATTTCCATGTAGCTGGCCGTGTATATGAAATGTAATAAAGGTGAAAATTTTAATTGTTGGTCCTCTTATACCGTATAACGCTAACAACGACCACAAAAGCTCACCTGTTTAAAAGAACCCAAAAACAATAACGTTTCTTGTCTATAGGGACTTAATTGCCGGTTATAAATCTCTACAATAATAAAACTTTTAAATTACCGTGCGACCAATAAATTACGGTAACTGACACGCAAACCAATTGGAATTGTCCCTAACTTTTTGCCCTTTTGCTCTCATAACCGGAGACCCATCCCTGAGTCTAGTATAAAACGCAAACACAATTGCTTTTTTTCTCGTCGGCCGCATTCAAATGAGTAATAGAGCAATCGAGACGGATCGTGGTCCATATTTCATGGTGTTTACAGGGGCCGCCATAATCAGCGCGTATTGTTGCCGGTAAAGAACAAAGGTGAAGTTGTAACACGTACGGATTTTTTCTTTCTAAGTTGAGCCGAGAGAGGTAAGTGGTTTACCGTGTTCCACCGGTTGCACGAAGATACGTATGTAGGTACACCCGGTATGTATTCGTGGTACGTGTTATCCGTTCCTCTCCTACCACATGGATTAGTATTCCGGATTTTTCCGGACGGAAATCGTCTTTAAGAGAGAAATTTCACGTAGCACTGTAATAATGATCGAACCGCGTAGGCGTGCCACACAAAACTCCGGGGAAAACGTTCGTGTGTTTAGTGTCCTCACGATAGGACGACATGATTTGACCATTTAGACGGCCATAAATTCCGCAGTTTAAGGTCCTCACGATGACTTTATTACACCGGCGAACAATCGTCGGGATTCTTCGGACCCGTACGACTCTATCGCGTTTCGACCGTCAATTACCGGATTTCCGGGGTTTTCCGCCGACTCCGGGGAGCTTCGGGAGGTGGCGCCGCTGTCGGCGAAAGCTCGAAGCTCGGCTCCGGTCAACGGGAACCGGTGGCAGTACGCGTGCCATAGGCACCCAGCGATGACAGCTCGGATAGAGTACGGTACGCTTGACCGCATCACCGTAATCTCGTCTAAACCATCGCATTTTTTCCGGAGAAATGAAACCGAACGCCCGTAATTACCGAAATAAATCCGCACTCCATCTTGGAAACGGTTTTACTCTTTCCGAGAAGTTTTTAATTGAAATCGTGGAGATTAGAAGACCCGGCGCTTATAAAGCGGGTCCGTTACCCTCGCGCAAGACGAAAGCGTCTTCGCTACCGGATTATTAGATCAGATTATGTGAGATGTTATCGGTACTTTCAGGAATTCGGTTTTCTCGAACCTCGAACGCTTTCGATGATGGGACGGGCGAAATTGGTCTCTCGCACTTTTATCGGCCGAAATTGGCGGGTCCGGGTGTCGGTCGCGCCGACCAATTATCACGTAATTGAGTAAAGTACCCGGAGACGAAAAAGTATAATGAGCCTAAATACTGGATGATTGATTTTACTAACTGTATCCACCATACGACTCACTATGCGGTGTAATTTTTATTCTATTTTGTAATTAGGCAGGTTCCTTATTTGGCTCCTAGTTTTACTAATAGAAATGAAAACCCCCCTATTATTAACCCAAATTCGTGCCGCCTTTCTAAAAGAATAATCAGATTCATTAACACGCGCCCGAGCGATCTCGAAAAACCATCATCACATCACGAGGATGAGAGGTATGGTTAGATAGCCATCACGGTCAAAATTGGAACTTTCATCGCTTTTAATTAATCGATGGTGGCCGAGGTGTTACGTGATTTATCACGTAAAATAATCACAGGAATAACCACACACACCTATAAAAAGTCATTTAAACGCGCGACAAAGATCTCCACCGCGAGACTTTAAGCAAACACAATTAAAATTCGCAAAATCAACATCACAAACCGAAGACAAAAATCGGGAATTATTGTCTTAAGGTGGCGCCACTTTATTTTACAATGTTTACTTTAAAAACCCGAAGCCGCGACTGACGATAATAACGAACTTCGATTTTTCCCTGGTCAAGGTGGACAATTACCCAGTCGAAGTCCCGTAAATCAAATCCAATTAGTCTTTAAAGTTAATCATCAATAAAAGAATTTTATAGCGCGTTTCCAATTAATTCAAAAGTGTCGGAAACGCCGAAAAATTAATTATTGTTAACTACCTTACCGCGAGTTAACCATATCTAATAACGATCTGATGAGATTTATAATGGTGGATTGACCTTTTAAACTTTTCGTGTGATGTAGCCTCGAGGCTTAAGGGTTGAAACGGCTCCGGTTCATTAAAGTCTCCTCGTAACGAGCTGCAGGAGAAAAGAGCCGGCTTTTCCTTTTGAAATGGCTAATGAATGCATTTCGGGCGTCAAAATATGCACGAGAAATATGTCGGAATCATAAAGGAAGTTCGCAGTTGAATAAATCACACGTCTCGACTTCGACTCGGCCGTGTATACGAGATAATTTCGTACATTATTACACGACGATTTTCGTCGGAGATGGCGGAGAGAGATGTAAATTAAACGGGGGGACATAAGTGATAGTAAAATGCAAGCTAAACAATTGGAATGGCCCCGCTGATAGCGAAGTGAAGGTTTTATTTATGGTTAAGATGCCGTAACGTTTTCTCGAGAGCCGATCCAGATAGTAAAGGATTGATAAATTAAACGTTGCTATAACACAAATTTAATGGAGGTGAGTGGGTGACACACGGACTCTCTCGGCTCTCCAGTGGTCCCTCCACCTTTATATTATTATGTGCGCCGGTGATATCAACGCAAAGTTTTCTTCGCCGGCACTAAAACACGATTACACATCAGTTTTTACCGTGAACCACACCTGCACCACCGACTATATTACGATGATGGTCTTGAAATTTAATAATTCCGACTCGAGATGACAGTGAAATTAGTGGCGGCATTTATAATATCATCATCAAAATCCAGATAAAATCAATAATATTATTATTACATGTAAAACGATACGAAAGAATTTCAACATTAATATAGTTTATGGATTATTTACGCTATTTATCCACGGAAAATCTGAATTTTGTTTACGGCGTCGTAAACATTTTCCTCCTTCAGTCTTCACCGAGATAACATCCGAATGAATTACACTGCATCATAATAAAGTATCGCCCCGAAAATCTTCCAGTCTAATTTGCATAAATAAAAACGCCGCGTTCTCCTCGCACCCGGAAAGCGTTTTATTTTGACGTTATCGACCGGAGACCGGAGCGAGAGTCCGGGCGAGAGTCCGGACCGCGTGCCGGGCTCACAATAACGATAATGATACGCGTTAATGTGTTCTATTTGTGTTCGGAATTACACGGTCTCGCAGTCGGCTCATTATTTCAAATAATACGTATGTAAATGTTCCTTTTGTTGGGTGCGAGACTCGAAAACCGCGCCGCACAATCAATCATCCGCCTAACTAACCATAAAGAGTCATTGCTGAAAAGCTCTCGCATTGTTAATACCAATCAAAATGTTTCTTTCAGTTTAATTGCCTCGACAATGGGCCATCTCGGTAATTAAGATGCACTTTTCTAACGCGTACGCGATAATTGAGCGGTTGATGGATCGAGATTCGCCAAAGAAAAAGAAGAGAAAGTCCCTCGCTATTATTAATTAAGCAATTAACGATATAAATAACGACCGGGCATAAAAGCGCGCATTAAGAAATAATAATAAGGAGATGAGTGGTTCAACTTTGGTTTCATTTCCATCCGCGATCGACCTCCCGAAGAGAATTAACTATTTTTTAATGGACTTTATAGATTCGTATCTGTCACCTTTAGAAGCGATTTAGGACTCACGCAGGTTTCGGCCTCGAACCGTTTAATGAAAATTTTAATTTATCGACAATTCGAACCGCGAGCATTTCGAGAACTCGAAAATTGGCGCATTTCGGTCGCCTGATCTAAATCGAAAGTTCCTCATCATAAATTTCGTTTTTTACAAGACAGTTTTGACATTTTTATGATTCTGTAGCATATCGTTAGCTAGGAATTTACACCGAGGCAATTACAACCACATAATCACTTTCTTGATATTACTGAATATTCAGTAGCCATAGTGGAAAAGCGTGTTTCGGGAGCCCAAAAACCAGGACCGAATCTGCACTCGCCAATCCGCATATAGAGATTTACATCGACTTAATGGGTGGTTACGAAGTAAACGGATCATAATAAAAGCCCGAGGCTCGTCTTCTAATGCTAGGAAGCAGTTGATTAACCACCTCATTACTCTCGGTCGCTTCTCGGACTCTAACTAATAATACTCGAATCGTCTTCTGCGAGTCAAACGGTTTTTTCGAAAGGACGTGTCGATGTTTGATTGACGCGTTCACCCGATAATAAGTCATTTGATTTATGCGTTCGCCGCAGAGATCGTCAACCGTGCAGCAGCACATACAAAGCAGCGATTTTGTTTACACATCACTCTTTTCCGCTATGATGACGACGATGATGGAACAAGCCAAAGAAATTCCCTCTCGCCGCACTCACTCGGTCATCGAGTTTATAAAAGCCGTACGTAATTACGATTTACTCCGGCAATACCATTAACAAGTCGGTTTTCATTGCCGCAGTAAATCCTCTTTGCAATTTTTCAGCCGTATGCCTGAAAACCAACACCGATACGATTTATGTATCTAATGTTGCGACAGGGCATTGTTCACGGCTCCCTATTAATCTTTTGCATTTTATGCGCGTAGGTGCATATAGAGAGAGAACGGTGGGTTACACTTTCAATAAACATTTACTAACGTGTCCGACTACTGACCGGTAGTTTATACGAACCGAGAATAATCCGCGCTCTCTCGGTGCGAAATAATACTCCGGGCCGGAATCGACATGGCGGGGGCGGTTTTCTCAAGAAATCGCGTTAATTTGTCCGACCCGAAGGTACTTATATGCAGATAAGCCCACGCCGCCGCCCGACCCATAATTTCGACGGTTTTACTGTCCCCGAAATCCGGGAGCTTTTTTCACGAGCAGTCAAATTTGCGGCACATCGAGCTTTCGTTGGTTCCGTATCGAGCGGCTCTCTTATCGGACGGTTCATATAAACGACCTGTCAACGAACTCCTGGTCCGTTTATCATCCGTACCTTCTTATAATTGCCGTGTGAACATGTCGATGCTACTTTACATTTACCGTAGCTGATAAATTAATCGCATTTATTGTTGATCGAAAGCCACTGTATATACGCACCTATACTTTATGCCGCATAAACTTAATGGCGGATTAATGTCTCGTCCACCCTATAAAATAAAACCGAATCGCCTGCCATGCTCGAATAAATTACCGTCTAAGGAATAAGTTTGTCGTTATTAAAAAAAGCCCGGTAATTGTTTCAGGTTTAGCGGCTATCCGCACAATTTCCTCTCTTAACCATATAGTGTGATGTGATGTGATTTAAGCACGTGTCGCTCCGGTAAAAATAACGACCATAGTTATTGTATTGCATGGGATGGGATATGGGATGGGAAACGTGCGCCCATAAGTCAATTGGTGCGAAACCCCTCCAGGTGATAACGAATAAGCGTTTTTACATAATTAAAATTGGAGAAAATTGAATTGGAAATGTGTGAAACATAAATAACGCGTCGATTTATTACGGCCGCACATTAGATTTATAATGCCGCGATGCCGAAGAGCCAAAAAAATCGTCCGGTGCTATTTCACGATTCCGTTTAATAAATTATTGATCGCTATTTAATAAGCGGTGCAGTGGCAACAATGAAACTTGATTGCAATTATGAGCTATTTATCATATAAATGCATTAAAAGCCGGAGCGTGGAAATGCAATTATTATGTAATTTATTGCGTTGTAAAAACGGCAAACGCGATAACAATTAGTCAGGCGGAGGGATCGCGCTATTAAACAATTATTTAATAATTAATGTGCAGTTTATGTGCGTAATGCTAGATGCCGACTCTCCACCAGACCACTTCTCTTCTCGATCCTCTCTCTTTTCTCCATCTAAGTACGTACCTTTAAAAGATGAGAAAGACTGAAGTGTACTGACGGATTAGACAGCTGCACGACAGCACCCCGTCGCAACCGAGAACTTTAATCACCCACTCAATTAATCAAATCTCTTATTATTTCCCTATTACGTATACTTTACTACTTCACATCGACATAATATTCCGCACTCGAAAGATCCGTATACGCAAAACAACAATACCTCGTTATAACCGATCCGATGATGATGATGATGATGATGATGGTGCGCACCCAATTTTATTTTTCATCATTGTGCGGCCTTTTAAACGTAATAAAAATTCTAAATAGACGTTCGATGATTTATCGGGATGAAAGTCTCTATGATAGTTGGTCCATTTTTACACCGACAATGTGCCTAATAAGCTTACCTAAGTATAATTTAATTATTAGCTCGAAGCGACTTATTACCTCCACCACGTGAGATTATCAGACATTCCGGATTGGTTTCGCGCATTCCTCCGTCTAATAGGCGAATTTTCGAATCAACTTTTCGACAGGTGATACGAAACACATTCTTGAATAATTAAAAATCACATCCGGAGACTGTAAATTCGCCCGACGGTCGTTTTTTCTACGGGACTCCCCAGATTATCAATGTCGTGGGAATTGCAGGTGGATTTTTGTCACCTCGCCTGCACTCTGATCCCGACGACCGGACAATTTCGCTAATTTCAATAGAGAGACCGCCTGTCACGTCTGAAAAGCGTCGTGTTTTGATATCGCAATAAAATTATTACGCACGATCCGCGTTCACGTGACTGCACCACCAATTTCCCTCTAAAAGCGATTTGAATATTATCGTCGCCCGTGATCGGCCGAACGCACGAAATAGAAGAGGACGAATAAAGTTGATCCGGTTGATTTGTGATGGCGATCTTTCGATAATTGATCGACACATTTTACGACCCTTATTGATGATGTAGATTTTCCACACGTAACGATCTCACACTATAATACCCAGGTGAAGTGGCCTGGGTTGATGATGGGTGTTGGGTCGGTAGCACCGGAGAGAGGTCGTAAAAAGAGCGAATCCTGTATGGGCGATTCGATTGTATCGGGAGATAAGCAATTATTAAAAGCGTAAACACGTGCCTCTTAGATTTAATTGAACCAATTAAACGGAGCTTTAAAGCTCTGGGAGGAAGAACTCGAATCGATAAAATACACTTTTATCCATCAACTCTCGCACGAGATAGGGATCGCACGGGAATGCCATTTGAGAAATAATAAACGGAATTTTAAATGGTACCGTACCCAGAACGCACACGCATACGTATCTGGAACAGAACAGAACAGGTGAGGCGAGAGAAATGTTAAAGCTGCCTTGAGAAGGCCATATATCGGTAGATTCCTCTCTCGCCTATAACATTTATAACTCGCACTGTAACGTAAATCAACCGGATTTTTTTCACCCGCGTGATGATCATATCAAAATTTTCGTTTACAGTATCGATTTCAAAAGACGATGATGTTCGCTGTTGGCTAATGAGAAGCGATGATGCCTAAAGTCACGAAAAAATCGATTCGACGGCTCGCTCGGCTTGTGCAAGTTTGTCGCCTAGTCGACGTATATGGAAACTGGGCCATCAATGTTATTATCCGCTCTCTGAACTCCGGAGCTCCGCAAAATAAAAAATAAGTATCTAGCAAAAGTACTTTTACTATTAAAATAATTAACTGTCCGGTTGCGTAAGCGGATTGAATCGTCCGAGGTTTTCCAGGCATCCACCGGAGAATTCCGGGACGCGATTCATTCGAATTCCACCAATATCGGACGATTCGGATGCGGCAGGCCGTTGAAATGGATAAGGTCGTCGTTTGTAAGAGGCTCGGTAATCAACGTCGCATGTAAATCGAACATTGTCACGTTATCGTTTAAAACTCTAAAACAACGCGGCGAATGCAAATTACCGCGAATAAATTTTTGCAATTCCCATTCCTCTCCTCTCTCGACTCTCATACTATGTCGATGTGCGTGCTTTTAGGGCGTTAGTCGACACGCGAACCATTCAATTTCAACTTAATAGCTCTGATTAAGTTACACTCTTTTTTTCCTCTCTCGTATATATTGTCATTCGCGAGAATATACGGTCGACATCTTTTTCGTCACCTCCGATCCTCAATCAGCACCGAACGCCGAAATAAATCACCGTGAATATAATAAGGAGTCACCTTTTTCCGGGACCCGGCAATAACTAACTCAACGGTTGAGTAATTTCCTATCCTCACCCACATGTGAGCACGTGTGTAATAACAAACAAATTATGTTTTGAGGTACTCATTCCGAACGCCCATCCTGAGAACTAGAGAGAAACGCCCACGCAGAAGCGAAAGAATAGGAAAAATAGTAATAAGTCATCATCATCTCGATCCAGGCCTCTATTGGTAAAATAAAGCGACCTGGATGGGCGTCGTCACTCCACATAATAATTGCCGATTCACACATCCTTGAGACGTCACGAGATGACGTCATGCGTTCGGTGTCAACACGCAAAGTGCAGTGGACTAAATAAGGCGCTAAGGTTAAGGACTACCTCTCTAGAATAAGTAGCGTAGGTAAACGAAATTGTTTACAGGCGAAAGTCATTGTGTGGGACGATTATCGCTTAGATATATAACTTAGTACGTCAAATGTCCACTTCCTACACTAGTTGCGAAATATCCTATCACGGTTATTATCTGATTTTTATACCATGTTGATATTTTTTATGCCTTTTTTGATACCCGCGTGGGCTTTAAGTACCCCACCGACATTTTTCCCCGTTTCGACTCGCATTATACTGACACGAATGAGGAAATTCGTCAGACATGGTCTTTATACTTATTATTCAAATAGGTACCGGGAATTTTCCACCAAATTACTAATCGCGTACCCACATGTTGGCGCCTACACGATAAAATTTCGATTTCTTTCGAGAAATTTATCGCAGTCATAATAAAATGGCAAAGCCGTAAGAAATGGTATACGTGCATCGTGGGTCATTTCAGGGAATTCGACAATCTCGCCTGAAAATTCGTGGGGGATAAGCCGAATTTATTTACGACGTGCGATTGTATCATCCACGCAACTTCCTCCGACAAACACTTTTTTCTGCACTCTTTACAATGAAAATGACGATAAAATATGACAGAATATCTCTTCTTCCAGAAAGAGGCTTGTAAATAAATTGCGAGAATGAACACCGCCCACGTCCGGAAATTATTATGAACCGCGTATAGCCTTGCCAGAGTTGTAACTTACTATCGCGAGAGCTACCTGTCCCTCCCCGGATTTTCTATGAGTTAATGGGTGGCGTCTAGATCGGCGCTCGCCTTATTTGGAGATTTATCCATTGATAAAATAAACTCGATGACCTTAAGCACACACACCGCAGGAATTATTGTATTAAAACTTTACGATCATTTTTATAGTTATACCTGCTACTTATAATGGTTACGTCATTTATGTACAAATCGACTTACGCGATTATGGTGATGGCGGTAACGAGCTTACTTGTCCTGTAATGAAGATACCTCGTGATTTTTTCCACAAACCCATGTGAAACCGTCATCGAGCCACCATAAATAAAAGATGAGGGCATTAGCTCGGCGAGCTGCAAAGTCCATATAAAGAAAACGCCCCATAATTGGAATATGAAATAATAAATATGAAAATTAAAATTGTTTGTGATATTTATGTTATTGCCTGTATGGCGCTCTCTCGCGGGTACGGTAGCAGCGACGTACTTCGCATACGACATGTGTATCAGATATTTACTGCGCGTATGCAAATTAAACACTCTACACTATAACATAATGGCAAACATAACTAGACTGCGACTGAATTTGCGACCGCGATAATTCACAATTAGTCAGGAGAAGTTAAGAGAAACGACGGTATGGCCGTCCCAATTAGCTCGAACCGCAGTAACAAAGGTCCGGCGACTGAAAATATGGGCGAATTCACTTAGTCGCCCTCCATATTTATACGATTATCCTTATTTAAAGGCCGTAGATTGGACAGGGCATAAAACGTAATTAAAGGCGGTGTCGTGTAAATCAGGGAGCCCGACGAATATTCCCGAACCCGATTCGGTAATTAAATCCGACTCGAGACCGGGATACGTTCGCGTTGTTGTCTTCGAATTCCGGTCTCTCGATGATGTTGATGATGGCTGCGCCGCGGTGAAAGAGCGAAAGGCCTCGTTTCGAATTCACGCTTGATTATGAAACATGACTCGGTCGTCCTACGTGCGTTTTTCATTCATTCATGAAATTATTCTAATTTAAAGGAACGCGCGATAGGCGGAGGCACGCGATCGATCCTCATCAATGAATTTCGTAACGCCGATAGTTTCCTCTCCTCTCTCGCCTGCATTATATCGTCCGGTGCTTTGACATTTTCCAACGTCGCCTGGCTGACGTAATGGTAACCCGTCGAATGCGACCGCGGCCCACACTCGAAAACTCGATATTCATTATAATGCCACTTCGTGACAAACTAGAAAGGTTCCGCCTTGACGGGAACACCCACCAGACGTAATCCACCGCCTAGATAAGGGCGAAAAAATCACACAATAAACTAAACCGGGTAATATTCAAAAGTATCGAAATCGCTATTGGGAATTATACGTTTCGCCTGGTTTATTAAACGCAAACCGTTGGTGGCAGAATGGTGGGCCGCGTCATTGGCACGGGCCGCTCCTCTGCGTGTAGGTCGGCACTTCCTGTGCTTAGGCCGTGACGTCACCACCTGCGGATAATGCGAAAATCTCGAGACCTTCGATCGTCTCGATAATCCGATTTTAGCGGATTCGAGGGTTCGTCGCCTGGACGGGCATCGGTATCTCCCGCGTTTTCAGCGTCTCCTTTCAGGAATTTTCGGCCAATCGGCGTTTCCGGCGATCGAGATTGCGGTGCGTGGGCGGACGACGTCGGCGTTTTCCCCTTTTCGGTGCCTACGCGCACGCGCGACGTCCCCCATTAACCACAATGCCATTCATAATTAGCCTCACCAACCTGCCGGCGGCCTGTCACATCCGTCATTGCTTTTACCCGAAACTTTATGTTCTTTTAAGTAGGCGCAGTTTATAAGAGACCTCTCCCGGGGCTCGCGGCTCATTAAGGCCCCGGGAATTTTAAGCCCATTGTGTCCTCGACTTGAATACGCCTTTAATGATTTCCGAAAGATTCCGAACTCGATGGTGACAACGGCCCCGTAAGGATGATTTATCTCACCGAGATGTGTACAAAGTGTACCACCGTCACCGTACGAAATTTTTATTTATGGGACTTGGAGACCTCCGGGTTCACGAAATTTCCGTGCCGGGCGATGAATCACGAAAATCGACGGTGATGGGTAAAAGTGCAAATATTTAATTAGGTTGTCTCACCGAGCGGCGACCTTCGAAGTGGCTGGAAATGTCAAGCGTGTTGCCGTTACGATAAATTAGAAGAAAAAGAAACTCGACTCGATCTGTTAATGTTAATATTGGGTAAATAAAATGAAGCCGCTAAAATAACGCTCGAGGTTAAAACAGGCGCCGGCGACGTCTTGCGGAATCGGTCGGATAGCGCAACACCGTGTAGCAGAGCTCATAGACTCATCAAATGCGGGGCCCACGCAAAGCTTTCACAATCACTTGAATAGGAAAACAACTTCTGAACTGTGATTTCCTACTTTATAGCCTCTCTCGGATTCATTCATGCCATGGCGAAGACGAAGAGACCGTTGCGAAACGCCACTCGATCGAAATGTATTAGAGCCGTGCGACAGGTTCGAGACGAAATTTATTCGTTTATATGATCCGATAGGTTTCCAATACCCATTATGAGGATTTTAATTAACCGTGGGTTACAGTCCGTCTCTGGAATCAGTGACGAGTATAAATCAAACACTCTGCCGTTCGGAATATTCTCACGTTTCGAGACCGAAAATCCGTGGTTTCCACCTCACCTAGTGTCGATTGTATTTGTGTTAATCGCCCGGACCGTGGGCGGACCGTTTGCATCTTAGATGACCCAAGCCTCCACTATAAACGGCGACATTAAGACATAAAAACAATTCTTTGAACAAGATAAAGGGTGTGATTCATATATAATTTATTACTGTAGCAGGTGAACTTGTGCCGTGGTGGTCCCATACGTTACACTATCCCCTCGCTTTGACTTTTATTTTACACACGGTCGCATTGGACCCACAACAAAACGCTTCAGTTTCTTGTCGGGACACACCTAGCCATTGTATTTTTAATACCTGCATTTTGTTGTATTTTGTTTTCCCAAAGTCTCACCCCTCGTTATGATGAACCGTCCCGATCCTACACCACGATTTTTCGAATCAAGTGAGACCTAATAATTTATCCTACACCCATAATCGAGTTTGTGAAATTTAGGAAACCCCGCTGTTAGTTCTTTTTTAATTGTGTTAACTGCCGGACTTTTCGTGATTAAGCGTGAGCGGCATGACATTACGCCTACGCCTACACTAAAACTGTAAATTTCGTTGAAAAAAAAATCCTGAATCCTGAAATAATAACGATAATCGCAATTTCGATCTCGCGACCGCGTATACGATACTTATGGACGGTTGACGTTAATAAATATTTCTAGAGCAAATTATGATAGCGCGAGTCCTGTTCGCTTTCACAGTGGAACTGAACTGAAACTGGAAGCTCGTCGTAAATTTCCGACCGGCATCAATTTCGCAGCCCGTTGGTTCCGCTATCGTTTCGCGATCCTCGGCGTAGATCGCCAACAGTGTCACATAATTTCGTGAATAGAACACCGTAAACAAAACCGAGTGAAACAGGTCTGTCGAAGGAACGCATTAGAAATTATGACGGCATAAATCCTAATCAGCATATACTTATACTATAGGAGTACCTAGACCGGAGGAGAGTATTGTACAGTTGTAGATAGGTATTACTTATGTGTAATACGTTTATGTTAAGTCGGGTGCTTGTTTATTCGCGTCGATCCTTCGACGGATAAGCGGACATTGTTCGAGGCATTAATTGCTTTCGTTATGACGTCACGTGTTATCTGGATCGCGCGCCGATACTGTATTAATAATTGGTCACGAATTGCGCGCAAAGTGTGAAGTGAAGCGTTGAACTCTCCGAGAGAGCTAAACGATGAATATTAGCGAAATCGCCGGGCTGCTACTCGCCTCTTATATACAAGAGGTTCGAATTTTCTCTCCCCGAAGGTGTGTTATCCATCGAGACTCGAACACAATCTGACCTTGGTCGGGGCTCTCTATCCGTTTAATATACAAGTTTACGGTCGGGCCTGAAGTTTCAGAACTTGTGATTTTAATATAGATTAGATCAGACTTCATACTTTAGTGATTGATGTTAGCTAATTGATCTCGGGATGCCGACGCATTTCGTTCCTTTTGCCCCGCGACGGTTCGAGTCCCCCCTTTTCGACTTTATTTACATATCCGTCCACATAACGTGATGCGAGTACATGATGGTAATTACATAACACGTAAAAGCCAGTCGAGTATCCCTCTAGGTGACGATTACGCCTCACGATTTCATTGATTGCTTTCCATAAAAAAACCGACCATGCATCTTCGATAATAATAATCTTGAATGGATCAGAATCGGCTTATACTTCTAGAGATCGCCTCATTCACTTTTTCCTCATTATTATTATTATTATTATTACTAATAATATTACGTCACGCTGTAATTCAATTCGTATAGATGTCGGAACAGTTTTCAAGAAGTCGTTTTTACCATCATCATCCTATAAAGTCGCTTTCTTTACGGTGAACGCGTTTAAGAGGACAAATTTATTAATGAGAGAGTCTCTGCGAGAGAGAAAATGAAGAAAAAACCAAAGACCAGATCAAATAATAAGTGGGGGGGATTAATAACAGAGTTATTCAGGAAACCATAAATTCTCGTGATGATCGCGTCTCTGTAACGTGGCGCTGTACATACAAACACAGAGGAGTAAAAAATAATCTACTCTGAAAACCTATTTAATTGGCAGACACTTAATTTGCCTTATTATGATGAACTAAGACCGTAAGTTGTCTCTGCGGGTATTAAAATTGCGACCGGTAGCCGCGCAACATTTAATAAGTCTGTCAACAGAACCCTCACTAAGTACCTTCCCATGGCGCGGTATTATTATTTAAATAAATCGATCCAAAACGAAACTAACGACTTATAACGGCGCCCCTGTTTGTCCCGAATGAATTATTAGGCGCCGCAAAAGTAATTTACCCATTATATGAGCCGGGTACTGGAAAAAGCATTTTTGCAACGCGACTTTCCAATCCGATATTATTATTAATATGTAATTCTTAATACGTGGTCCTTGACACGGTGAATTTAATAAATTAACCATGTATTTCGGCTCATATATGGAGTGAAATTTTATTTCAAAAGATCCCATGTACATACATACATAAATAAAAATACCCGTACCGACTCGCCACATACATAACACACTTGTAAATACTTATCATTTCCACCTCATTACCAATCTGAAGTATAGCGCTAATTATAGAGAGTAATTATTATTATTAGAGATGACTGTCTAAATGATTTTTTTTCACACTCTTATTCTGGTATTGTCTGGTGAGACAATGAGACTTTTGAGGGTGATACGAGAGGTTCGCCAATTTCGTACGGATTTTTCCACCGCTTTCAGATGATGGATAAGACCCGGTGCTCAATTACCGACAAGAACCCGTGAATTATCTCGACATTATAAAAAGATGATTCGGCGTGTAAACAAGCAGCACGGCGTTTTGTTACAGATAGTTAGCCAGGAAGTCACGCGTGACGCTCTACTATATTATCCACGGAGACCGGCAGCTACCTTAAAGCGAGCAGAGCAGCTGGTGTTGGCTTTCAGCTCGAGCCCTGAAACATCAGATTTCAGGACCGGCTTTCAGACGAGAATTCAGAAATTGGCGAGGGGTGTAGGTAGTCCCGGTTACGGTAAACGGTGATCATTTATGCGCATTCGGATTGAGGAATTTAAAAATTTTAACAATCGCAGAGAAAGATAATCAAGTGACACTTTATCTCGAGTAGGCCATAACACAATGGCATTAGATGCTTACACAAAATGGGCGGATTTCTGATCAAATTAATTACAAATGCGAGTGTTCACACTCTCGGTCGTGTGTGGTACTGGCTGTTATGTGAGAGTCCCAAATTAAAACAGCCCCACACAATGCGACTTCACCAACAATAATAAATAAGTATTATCCTTATAAAGCCTTGGTTTTTTTCAGTCAACTAAATGAAAGTCTTACAATAACACAAAAGGTGAGTCACGTTGCCCGAATTGAGTAGCGCGGTGAGATTTTCGACGACATTTGACCCCACAATTAGTGCCATTTTAAAACGCAAAATTACCCAAGTGGGTGTGCTTTCGACCTCCGTAAACTCTATAAGGCACACGGCGGCTCTTACGCCACTTTTCCGTCTATCGACTCGAGTTGCGAAAAGAATTCCAATCGGAAACGATAATTTCTCAGCGAGAAGAGGAAAGATCCTTTTGTTCATCATCATCCTCCGCGGTCGTTAAGTCGAGTTAAAGTCGTACTCGCAAGACAATCTTTTCTCTGGTAGCTTTCTACACTGGCGCCGGCTCGCTTTATTATCATTATAGTCGAGGTATTACGTAAAATTGTTAAAAACCGAACGAATCGTGAGCCATATAGCAAGTTTAAAGCGCTAAAGTATCGGAGACAAATTTATTTATTGTCGGGGAGAATGTCCACCGTAACTCCTACGGGCAATAAATTTCGAAAAAGGGTCGAGTCTCATGCAAATCTCACATGATAATCAACCCGTAGCAGTAAACCCATTGTCGCTCTCTAACCTTTGACTTAGGACCGAGTGGAATAACCAGCGGGAAACTATGGATGACGTCTGGTATAAATCAAATCCCGATAAAAGACTACAAGCCGCTACTTATTATCTCATTATCAGTCGGAATGGTAATTATACAAAGGAAACGGTCCTCCCTGAATAAATTCTCCATAATTTTTTTCATTTTATTTTTATATTTATTTAAGAGATTGTAAAATACCTGTTAAGTTATTATGGAAATGCCATCGCATCACAGATGACGTTTTAAAATTGATTGCCGATGATGAGGATGATGACTTCGGTTATGGAAGTGGCGTTTAAACTCTCCTAGACGAAGGCGCATCGTCCGACTCAACTTATAGAGAGATAAATCGAATTTTCTCTCAAAGCACACAATTGATTTAAATTAAAAAAGGAAAAAAAAAACGTATTGATGATGAAGAAGCTCCCGCTTTAACAATGGGAAAATAAGATGAGATTGAATATCAAACGGGACGCTATCCGGGTGTGCGTGATGTTAATCAAGACAAATTATCGCGGATTAGGCCAAACGTCAGGCTCGTCAATCACTGTCACGGATTTCTTCCAATTTCACAATAATTTTATTACACGCTTCACTTATTGCACTCGAGTTGTAAAAATACATTTATTTATTTTATTACGAGGCTACCTACTTATTACATATAGGTAGGTACTCAAAAGTTACGCGAAACATCACGATGATGAGATTATCGAGTGCGCTTAATTACAACATGTTCATTAATTCCGATAATTAATAACCCATTATTAATTTATTAAAGAAAAATAAGTAGGTTTTTTACATGATGTGTTAAGTACCGGTACAGTCGATTAAAAAAATTGTTAACGTGTATTTATCCGGATAATACTCTTCGAGGAGTAACTAGTTGCTTAGGTAATGGTTAATCGTATCACGTTCTATAATAGGCAATACTAATTTGTCAGAGTAAACCGAATATTATTAACTCGTTAATAATGATCGTATTGGCTATTATATTCCACGGGAGAGAATCGATTTTTTTTATTGGGTATCCTTTCGATGATAATGCTGGATATTTTAATTAGTTATTATCGGATGGCTACTGCGCACGTCGAGCATTAACAGTTTGTAATTTATTTGTAATTAATAGAGAGGGCAGGGCCCCGAGACTTTGCGGGAATGTAATGAGCCCAGTGGTGTAATGTTATACTGTTACCTCTCCGGAATCTTAATGGTATCTGTCGACAGATGAACTTTAATATTGTAACAAATTACCCACACCGACGATACCCATATAACTTTAATAAAACCAACCGAACGTATCACAATTTCATCGCTTTCGTGTGAACTGTGATAATGGCGATATCGGAATGGGCGGAAGATGGCGCTTTTCGAAAAAGGACACCAGGAATGCACCGGTGGGTCGCGGCATTATTAAATAGTTAATTCGCGACGACCTTCCTGCCCACTCCGGAATAATGAGGCGGACGAACGGGCGAAAAAATCTCAATAATTGTACACAACAATAAATCTCGAATTGATAAAATACTAACACGTATACAATTAAGTTCCTTGTAAAGCTGCCCGTACGTACACATATAAATGATAGCCGACCCGGACAGCGATATAATATGTCCCTTCCTACATCCGAACTGTCATATACTTGACTCGATAAATGTTATCAATTTTTATATGGAAAAATCGTCGAGAATAATGGGAAAAAGGTGTCCAATTTAATCCGCCTTTCGTTTTATTACCCCTCCGAAATCGAGTGGGTAGGTGGTGGAGGCCGGGTCCACTTTTTTACAGCGAGTAAACATAATCAACAACCGAATTTAACGATAAAAGATCGACAAGTGACAGGGCGAGATTTAAGATTAACTCGACTTATTATATCGAGTGTTTAAGCGATGCGAAAATCCGCAAAACACAAAGCGGATCGTAATCTGCTTAGAATAATATTTAGTCAGTCGCGTCCGTAAATCCGCCAGCTTTCAGTCAAACGACTCTATTTACGCGCATTTATCAACACTCGCGTACAACATCGGCCCGGCTCTTCTTTTTCTCGGTTATAAACACCGGCGCAAAGTGGATTAGCGTAAATATTTCCTAAATCAGAATTAAAAACGCGCATAAATCACTTACTGTACGGTCCGCCAGTTGCGGGATTATTGCCATCCGTTTTATTAAAGCCTTTCTGATGCCTTAATACAATGTACGACCCGAGTACGCGACCTCTCACCGGAGAGCTTTATGTCGCGACTTCGAATTCATAAACTTCCTACCTTGGAGGGCTCCAGCGATGCCGTCTTCTTCTTACACGGACCTACCTTGATACCCTGATTTCTTGGTAACTGCAGAAGACGGAAATCCAGGAAAATTCTCAGCTTTTCTCCCTTGTCCGCGCAGTCCTCGGGCCCTTTGGTCATCCGTGGGGGGCAGCATCCGCATCTAGGCACTCACTGAATTGTTTAAAAGTCCGCGAAATTTGCACAATTATCACTCGCGACTCGCGACTCGAACTGGCGAAAATTCCAGAGAAAAGTCTTCTTTCTTCGCGATAACGTTCGAATGCACTTTTTGGCGACCTCGGCCGGGTCGCCCGGGTAATAAAGCACAAAAACTTATCACAGTGTAAAGGGAAGACTGAAATTGCGTCGCTTTAAATTGTAATCCACGCACTCGAGATTTTAGATTATTATGGACAAAAAAGCGACAAAATTTAAATTTTTGAGAAACTAAATGGCTCAAACCGTGACTAAAAATCGGGGGGCTTATTAAATTACCGTTTTAGAATGATTTTCACTTGAAATAATGAGTAATTGATATATTAATTGACGAATTTAGGGCACTAAATTATTAAAAGCACGCACTCCCGGTAGTCGGATTTTATCACTGGCGAAGTAAATACGACGCTCGATTAGCGTATTTCTTGTGATAAAGTGGCGCGTCGTTATGGTGATGGATCGCAAAAAATTAGCGGACTGCAGTTTAACTGATAAGGGAAAGCGCAAAAAAAGGATCGGTATAAACGTGAAGCACAGGCCCGGATTGAAAACAAATTTCGGGCCCGGGTCTCCCTTTGCTAATTTTACCCTCATTGGGTGATGTTATTGGCATTTTCGCTTGCGATGATGTTCTTCGTATAAAAGTTGTCGTGTGAGTTGGGATGACGTCCTTGTTCTATAAATATTGCAACCTACACGTGAAAAAATATTACCTGCACGCCTTTGCGCGCCTGCGACTGTAATATTCATGGACACCTGTGCCCGATTAGATTACCGCATGTAGATTACTTCTTCGATTTGAGCGTATCTTGGTCGTATATATTGCAGATTTTTGCTATTTTCTATCCAGCATTCCTAAACTAGGCGCAGCCTATGCTATATTGCTGGAACAGTTATTGGTTAGAGATCATAAGTTCACATCGTATCGTACACTTTACTCGGCGAATATTTCACCTATTTAATTATATTCTCTGGTATAAATCCGCGTTTCTCAAATATTTCCGCGGCGAGCAATTATTATCCAGTTTTTGCAGTTCAACGACTCGTTCGGGCTGGGTTAGGTTAGGTTCCTGATTGCATGAAAGTAAATCGATGGTGACAATATCGCGAGCCGTGATGACAACGACTGGGAAAAGTGAAGACGATTGGAATTTCTCGACACAAAAACGTCACATAGGAAGTCGTTTCGTATAAGACGGCCGCAAATGTAGCGAATATTTTTCATCGATAACTCTCCCGAGATGATGGGTGGGAAGGTCGGCCTATGGGTACATGGCATTTAATAATTAACACGTTCTATTAACAACTCGTCCGCATTTATTTACTTCTTTTAATTGCGACCAAAGAAACGGAATTGATTTCTGTCTAATAAAACGCGAAATATTGCTGATAAATTCCGCTTCAATTGCCGATATTTATTTTCTTTTTGTCCCATCATTCCGACAATCCTCTTTTATAACGTCGCGGCCTTATTTCGAACGGTACCGCATACTGCAAAAAGCGATAGGAGATTTACTCAAATCGCTAAAATCACCATTCCGCCATCGATCGAAGAGTGGGCTAAAGAGCCTTGTGACACAGTCCTCAAGCGAGGAAGCTTCAGCGAACCGGATCAAACGTTTTAATTGCAGTTTAACTCGCGGTTACATAATGATTTCAATTAATCAGCCTGTAGGCTCATGAGCACAACACGCACTCGGATAATCTCTCGCATGAAATTCACAATAACTTCACCGCCATAATTAATAATCCCCGATTTAATGAGATCCTAACACAAATTTATTACAACTTTACTCGTCTACAAGGGCGCGTGGTGTCTTAATTGTAATTATGTTGTTATTACCGTTTCGGTAATTAGTGAACGAGTCGGCGGCGTCGAATTTATGGTCGCTCTTTTCGACCGCATTAACTCGCCGGTGGATTATAATAATGAGAGTCCGGGAGAGTAGGCATCCTATTAAAGACCCCGGAGGGCGAAATATCATTTTTCAGTCTCGATCGTAACTTAATCCCTCGGAAATTAGTCTGTTCGCCTTCTCGCCGGGCCCGGTAGGTTGGCAGTAGGCTAAGTGAGGTAAAGTGGGTGCTGAAATACGGGCCGGGTTCGTTGCCTGCGCTCGCGATATAACGAGAGAGTCTCCGCCGCTAAATAGGCTACCAGATAAAAGAATACACGGCGCAGACCACAACCGCACCACGGCTCTCGCAGTCTGATTCATGACCGTGTTCCTGAGCGGCCGCTGCCACCATTAAAGCCCATGCAAAACGAACAGGCGCCAATTATACACCACCTTATAAATCTCGCCCCGCTTCGTCTTCACCTCAAACTCACTTACCTACTTACTCCGAGACTCGCACAAATATAATTCGAATTGAGTTATAAGCAACCGCGCTTTACTCGGATATCGGCTCCGGCCCATTCATGAACGACAAATAAATAAAGCCGGCGATATTATTGCCTTTACGTCATGGCATTGGAGCGTTTCGAGTTGTTGGCGTTGTTGTTATGATGGAGGTTATGGGAACGTGTACGTGTACGGGTGATGGTGCCTTTAGGTGTTAACACGGGCGTCCGGCCGACCTCTGCCCTTCAATGTCTTCGTTATGGCCGCGTAGGTGACCATTAAAATATGCCGCATGAACTGCATTTGAATAGAAAGTGCACTAACCCGTGCCTTTTTCCGGCCTCGGGTCTGGAAACGCTATACTTTATTACCCTGGAGATAAAAATCCGGCGAATATCTTCATAAACTCCGGTGATGCGTGGGCGGCAGAGATTAATTAATCTCGTCTTCAATTAACATGACGATGATGATGACTGTGGGTTGCCCACGGATTTTTCAGTGAAAAATAGGGCCGGTCTCAGGAGATTTTATCGCGGGGCATGTCCGCGTATACCCGATCTGATTTCAATAACAAATTCGGACCGTGTCGGTCTGTTTAAATTGCCATTTGATCTGGTAGATCTCTCTTATTGTGTTCGTGTATACGTTTCGCCGGTGCTCTGTTGTCGTTGTTGAGGTAAAAGGAACGAGTGAAAAAACGTCTATCATTCGGAACGGCATGGGCGTTAACACCATCGGACGGGCGATACCATCGGCCTCCGCCACTTACCAACACCAAGAGATTGGGCCGAAATTTCTCGATTTCCAGACACTTTCCGGGCGTCAGGATAATGGAAAAGACGACATTCATCATCGTCCGAAGAAAGCGTCCACCCACCAATAAACGTCTTCATAGTTTTTTGCCACCGGCCGGGCCGGCGGCGGGCGAGCCGAACTTTCACGTTTAATTGCGGCCCTCCCACTTTTTAAGCCGTCCCGGAGTTATTCGTGCCGGCGATTTTTCGGGCAGATGTAGATCCGTCCCCGGTAAAAATTCCCCCGTTCGTAAAAAGGCCGGCGCGCTTTTGTCCGTCGGGGGGCATGAATAAAGCCCGCATTGAATTCAAATGCGATCGCGCCGAGTGCGCGCACAAGAAGTGGAGGAGGAAGGCGAAGAGGTGCGTTTTATGGCACCCTGGCGGCGAAAATCAAAAAGAAGGTCTCGATTTAAAATATAGCGAGAGTGGATCCACGCACACCGGGGTCCGTCCGATTTGTATGTTTAATGCATATCGGTAAATGATACTTTGTATCCGAGCTTGTGCAGTAACTAGTTTTATGGGGTGTATAATATACGGCGTATTGTGTTACGTATGTCCCGATCGTGATACATGGCAGTAGTTACCTCGGCCAATTGGTTGCTTGCTGTATTGGTATTGGTATCGATCGCCACATGTAATATTTATTAGAGCAACATGGAATTTTATTATATGCTTTTGCACTTTTAACGGCCACGGTCCAGACCCTGATGAAAAAACAATGCCGTCCTCTCTCCGCAACCGGAGGAGGAAGAACACGAGACTAACGACGTGCTACAATTTTATACACACCCCGGCCCATCAACACACAATATAATATAAAAGCTCGTCTTCTTTATATTTTCTCGCAAAGACGAGTCTTATTGACAGCACGATGACGATCTGCGCTTTTCCGCATGAATCTATTAGCCGTTATTAAGAGCGCTTTAATCTCGTCATCTTTCCCGCATTTTAACGTGACCTCCGGGGCAGCCGAGTTCTTTTCGTCGACTCCGGCCTAATGATAATGAAGGAATCGTGCATAAATCCCGACTAATTCGTATCGTCCATTGTCGTGATCTGGAGGCGAACGAACGGACGAACAGTGGAGGCATTATTTAGACGAGAGGGCTGAATTTTTCTCTAGACTATTTTTAAATTGCTAGCCGCGGGTCCCTCGTGGCCGTTTTTTTAAGTGGAGTAGCTGCTACACACTTCAATTATTACATCGTTCAAGGTATCGGACAGAGAGACCGGCCGCCACGGTATAATGTGATTTTGATTAATCGAGAACGGGCACGCACCGTAATTACTATCTCTCGACGATTTTTGTTAATTGATAAGCTCTCGTAAGTAGACTTTCATAACGCAATTAAGCTGTTTACTTTTACTGGAATTATTGGGAGATTGTGTGCGCGGAGAGAGGGCTTGGTTTGATGGACGGAAGAAAAGCGTCACAATTTAGTTTTTAGACAATGGTTGGGATGAAACCGGGTACGTGTTCATTGATATGCAACTATGTCAGCCACGCTATTATAAACGCACGCATTAGTAAACCGAATAATTTATAAAAATCGTACTATACACAATGTTAAACTTCTGAATGACAAACACTTGCCTTTTATTCTCTCTCTATTGTTTTATCATTGCGGGTAGGTGTGTCGCTTCATTTTCCTCGGCTCTCGGCGCAGAACGAGACGCGTAGGCCGATATTGATAGCCAAACAATATGTTTAATTTGTTAAATAAACTCGGGGCGACGGACGTAAAGGCCCCGAGCCGACTCGGTGTGTGAGAAGCCACCTCTCATTACGGCGCACTCATCTCGATAAATAAACCGGCTACTTGCAGCACGGCATAACTATAACTTAAAACTCGCATTATTACCGATAAGTTTGTTATATACAGCGCTCTCGGCATGGGAGAGTTTCCGTGTTCTTCGCGAATTTGAAAGTCAATTAATTTTCTTAGACTGTGCCAATGCGGTCGGCCGCGGATGTGGCGGACGCCCCATCCTAAGAGTTAGAGGTGCAAACTTCAACACGATGTTTACATTAACAAACATTGCATTAGTTAAGATACGGTATTGGCAATGTAAATCACGAAATTAGCAAATGCCCACGCCCGGTCATTTTCATATTGAACCGTACCTCTCCCGATCGCTCGAACGCGATAATTCGGAATACCTTTCTTGCGCCTGTCCCCCGGATGCAGTCTCAATCCGCGTATTTTTCTCAAATAGACCGCGATAATAATTGCTATTGACAGACCTCTTATGAATTTTAATGCGGTTTCTGTCTGCCCGGACGTTAAAAATAGTCCCCAAGGTCTCGTGCAATTATCGCATGCTCTTATTGCACTTATTACCCGTAATTGGGTTCTCTACCTACAGCGTTGATACGCCTCGCAGTTAGGCGGGCATAGGCACAACATAATCGTAATAACTTCATTCGTCGCCGATAAGACTGGAACTGGACTGCGGGCTAGTTAATCATAAATAATTTATCGGAAGAAAGAATCTCGTTTGACAGATTTCTCTAATTAAATTTGGGCCGCGTCCCGTATTATCATCGTTATATTATTTATAATGGCACGAGGTTCTGCCGATTGCCACACATTTCGTTACGTTGTATCGTAATTGCGTTACGGTGGTGTTGTGTCGTCAAAAGGTGCCGCGAACCCGCCCACTCCTTTATGGGGTAGGGCCCTCCCCGTGGAAAAATCTTTAATTATAATCACGTGCGCGCATCACAAAGGACCCGCATTAATCATCGCTTTATTCATTATTATTACCATTTCGGCGGTTGCGCAAGTGATCTCGATTTCGAATCCGAGTCGTGATCCAAAGACGAAAAGCGACACACATATCACGTCCCGTTCGCGATGGTCACTCGGTCTCAAAGAGAGAGCAATGAATTCATTCGGCCGTGTCTATTTAGACGTCAATCTCTAATCGACACGAGCCATAAGTCTGCACTCGCCTTTTTTACCGGCCCGAGATGGATACTACAAACTTCACCTTGTGCCACTATTGTACCCTGTCCGGTTTTATTTATTGTTGTTCTCAGAAAGTAAACAATACACGCGAATCGGCATCATGAGACCCCGCTTCTCCTATGCTTTGCCTCTTTCGCCGTATTTTACAAGTCGCCGGGCGAAAAAAGTCTTTTAGCTTGATCATGTGAAACCGTGATTCATCACTCTGTTTGCTCGTCTGCGAAATTAACAATGGCCTATGAGAGACGCATCGTATCTACAGTATGGTAAACAGTAATTTACACCTCGGGTTCGTGGGTGTAAGTTATTACAAGACGAGTCTCTTCGGCGCTTACGTTATTGAAAGGAAACCTCGTCGCCGTCATCATCATCGCCATCATCGTTATAAGAGAGGCCGGGGTGAGATCCGATCTGCTACTTACGCCACCGTACGGTGGAACGGACGAATGTCGATTAAAAATCGCGCCCTCTCACGCTTATCGGCGATCATTTATGTCGAGCTAAATGCGAACGGTGATTTGTTGAGTGGCAGCCGATTGTACCGGGTGACGTCCGCGGTGGGCCGGTGAAAAAACGCCGATATTTACATCGAATCGCCGCCGCCATATTAGCGCCGAACTTTTCCTCGAAGTGAAGTCGGCGCATCCGATGGGTCAGGCGGGTAACCCTCGATCGCGTCATCGCGTCTCGCCGATTTTACCGCCGCTTATCAATCATAAAGCGATAGTTTTATTAGGCGGCAGAGGAGTTAACGGCGCCTCGACATTGTTGATTAGTATTTATGGTAGCCGTTAATGGCGCAGACCCATACTGCGCCGTGTGAGAGATACCCCCGTTAACCGCAGATAACGCCGGCCGTCCGGCGGACGTTTCTCCTACAGGAGTTTAAGTGTATTCTATCATTAGGAAGCCGGTTTTAATGCACGCCTAAAAGATAACAGTTATAAGAGAGTGAAGGTGTGCGCTAACTTATTAACCGAGATAATTGCGTACCTACACCGAGTCAGATTCGGTACTCCTCTTATACGTTATTTCATATAGCGAAGAAGTATACAAGAAAAATCTAATTACAACTGAGAGAAACGTGACCTCGTGTATGCGCGATCATTGTAGCGATTAAACCGTACGTAATGTTCGCTATTAGATCTTAAAACTAACGAGATGACATCCTCAGATTAAGGCGAGCTTTACGGCTCTCGGGGGATTTAATTATAAAGAGTGCGCGCACAATAATATAATTAGAACGCAAATTGTCTCACTCGCGGAGTTTCGTTAGCGCGAATTAATTATTTAATGGCTCAATTCCTTTCGCTTTCACGCGGCGTTTAACTGGTCGGTTACCGGCGGTGGATTTAAAATTTTCATCTCGTGGAAAAAACGAACTAAAGTAAGGGAATAATTAATAAAGCTTGTAAGTACTTGGAGGACTTTGTTAATGAGCGAGTCTTGAGATGAGACGTACATTCCACGGCGCCTCATTATCGCTATGCAATCTCTCTCTAGAGTTTTTGTCACAGAACTTCTTATATAACGACCTGCCACAAATCACGGAGTACAAGACGGAGAGGAGGACGGTTTCGTTTTTCGATTTTCGCCAAGACTGATTATAAGCCCATCGGGTTCTTTTGAGAGGACAATGTGAAATTTAATAACCTTGTGTTCGAAATAATCCCCGGCCCCCTACGAAATGAGGAAGCCTTATGTATGGTGCCGTATAACAACATGTCATAAGCGATCCCGCTGCGATGGTTATTTCTTCGGTGTTAAAACTGTCAGTGGAAGACTTTAGTGTTGTTGTGAAAGATTGAAATTGTCCAACGAATTAATTGCCGTGTCTTTGGCGAGGAACATCCTCAACTCGACTATATGCGTGCGCTTTTTATTTTCACTTTTCCAAAGCGAGACAAAGACGGAAAAAGAGGCGACACGAATACGTTGGTCGAGTCCCTTAAATCCGCGGGGAAACTTGCAGGATTCCGCGCATTCTTCCTAGCTGCCAACTGACATTCTCGTTAATATCAGTACACAAGTTTGAAATTAAAATAAGTCATCTTATATTTATGGGTTTTTTGTCTTCGAAATGGCATCCGAGAGCGTCCATTGCACGGGCTAGTTAGATCTACTTTTACTTACGGCTTTATTAATATGCCGGGCACAGAGCGCTCGTCCCGAGTATTCGCTAATAATTTCTCTCGTATCGAGACGCTGATGCGGCCAAATTGTTCAATCGATATATTCTCTCGGGCAGGTCCGTCATACCGAGAAATTTCCTACAATTCTACACATATTTCTTCTTAATTTTCTGGGACGAGAAGAAATCGAAGGTTTCCAAGATGCGATGGGTGGTTTTGTCCAGCGCTGTTGATTTTTCTCGGTTTGGTAAATTTACTGATGAATTCCTGATAGTCATCATCCATCCCAATATCAACAGCGGCGATCAGTCTCTAGTGGCTCCTGCTTCTGTAGTAGCAGAGTAGTAGCCGTAGTACGCAGTAGTGGAAAACGTACAGTTTTGTGCGCCACGGCATCTAGGTAAACCTTTGCTTTTCCCACGGTCATCGAGACCGAACCAAACAATACGCGCTCGCAACTTACTATTGATCATAGCTGTCCATTATTCTGCGCTTCTCAACAGGTGGAACGGCGCCGCCTCCGGCATCACCGCTCCAGCGCCATTGTCTCGGGCGACGGGAATTACGGCGATATGCAAATGCCGTCCCGAGGAGACGACCGGCGGCGCGCAAGTTTCGCGGGATCGGGACGCGATTTTTGCGCGGATTCCTGGCGATTTTTACGACCGCTGATCGACCCGGCATTCCGTAATAGTTCGCATAAAGAAATGTCCGAGGAAAAAGTGGCACGCGGCCGGCATCTCGATCGTCCCCTCGTCATCTCTCTCCCGTACGGCCCGACGCGCACGATGACATCTACTTACTGCGATTGCAGAAAATAAATCATCGAATTCGAAAGCTCCTCCGCGATTTTCGGGCGGACCTGAAACAATTTCCAATTCCGATCCCGGCAGGTGGTCCCGGCAATAATTCGATTATTAATCAAGATTGCTTACCGTACCGCGCATCGGGGGACGAGTGGTAGCCGAAAAAACTCGCCACAATCATAATACATCACAACACTTTAAAACTCTGAAATCGTATTGAATTATCATCGACGCTTAATTGTTCCAACGAAAAGACGTTCGCATTGTGGTACCTAAGTCGCATAATTAATTTGCACACAGGAGGACATAAATCTCGCCGGGGAACAAAAGGGTCTCCGCAGTAATGAGATGTATGTACAACATATACCGAGTAGCCCATTATACTCGGGACTATATCGGATTATGTATTTTCAGGACGATTCTCTCGGCCGTATAGCTCTTCACGTCCAAGACGTAGATGGCCTTCGACGGTTCGACTGGTCAGATGATGTCGATGTGATGGGCAAAAACAATCGGAAATTTACTGTATTTATGCGTCTTAAGCGGCTCTCACACAAAGACGTAAGACCCAATTAAACCGATTTTTTCCACCGGCCGGCGTAATAACGAAATCTATGCACACGGGTCCGCTTTCTCACGGTTCGCTATTTATTTTTCGATAATCGGGATAAAGTCCGGCCGAGCGGACGGAGAGGACTGTACGCTCGAAGGATAATAAGTTAGACGCGTGTGTGTATAAATTTCCGCGAACAAAGTGCAATGTGCAACCGCGCGATAAAATGAACGCCTCTAAAGAAAACTCCGGGTAACTGTGAACTGAAACAAAATGCAGGAATAAATCTTATTACACGCAGAACATTCCGCCGAGTCGCGACCTCTGAGTAATAATTACTCGGCGGACTCCCCGACTCGGACACGCCAGGTCATCGAGGTCCGAACCTCCCAGCGCGATTTTTCCGGAAAATTTTCATTCCAATAACGACAACGCGAAACGCAATTACCGGGCCGGCGCGCATGCACACATCGAGCCTAACTGGATGTTCTCTCTCCGGGTAATTAATTGATAACAAGTCTGATAACAATGCGGATCTCGTTAACATCATCAGGTGTTGAGCGGAGAGTCGTCCGAACGGAATATCGTCCTCTTAACCGCTAATTAACTACATTGAGTAATTAACACTGCCTATGCATAAACACCGCGTTCTTTAAACAGACACGGCGAATGCGTGTGTGCGCCGCCACAACTAAGAAGCTAAAAGAGAGAAGCTGATGAGTAATTGATTTCCATTTGTTGGCGCACTTCATCTATCAACACTGATAACATCTCATCACAGAGTCGCTTAAGACTCGGGAAAAAATGATACCGTGCCTTCCTTAAAAACACAATTTCAACCTACATCCTCCTCACAGCATCACGTTTTGTGTTGTCCGGCATTCTCAATTGCCCAATCTCTTACCGTACAAATCGCAATCAATCACTAAAGCAAATAATATTTTACCAACCAAAGTCAATTTCGTTCTGATATCAGATAATGTTCCTATTACCTTACAAATGAGTTATTTTCCCATCAGACATAAATTTACTGAAGAAATGACCCGGTTTAGTAGACCTACATGCTGGTCGACTTTAACAAATTATCTTAAGTGCGTTAGTGGCGAAAAAAGTTAGCTCCGGTCTTGCGTATGTAGGTAATAACTCATTTTTGAAAAAACCCACTGGTTCAAGACCGGGAAATTGTTCAAATCCCACTTGGGCGAGGTATATTATTTTCGTGGTGGTCGTAGGTGGAATACGGCGCAAAGTTTGGAAACTTTTAATTTTATTGCGTCGGGGCCAAGTCGTGACTGAACTCTGCGCGTATTGCCCAATATGACGAACCGATTTGAATAAAAATCGTCGTAATAATCGTAATAAAGTCCCCCCTGGAATCGTTTCGCTCGATGGGCGCGCACCACTCAGTTTACTTCGCGCTCAAGTTATAAGTCTCCGGTTCTCGAAAACAATTTCTGTAACCGTAATGCGAACTGTGTTTTTCTCATCGGACGTGACGGTATTTACATTTTCCAATTTGTCGCGGTCTCCGGGTTTATTCGCAATCGCCACCATCGCAGAGCCGCCGGGAAAGTATCCATATTAAACGTCTAGAAAGTAATTGATATCGCCCGAAACAGCACGGAAAATGCAGACGTTTGCCTATTCGGTCGCCGGTACGTAACCGTCTTTGGCTGAACCGCGAGCGACCATAAGTAACCGTCGAGATCCTCCTTATATTCCCGGTGCGTGATGTAAGTCGTCGGAGCGAATTCCACATCTATCAGAATTCGATCGCGTTCTGTCCCGACAATAATTCTCGGATGTACTTGAGTAGGACAATTCGAATTAATCGAAATAACGCATCCAGATATTATAGGGTCCGTTAATTAAATAAGGAGCTTATCGAGAGGTGACGTTGATCTCCGACCGAAAAAATCGTCGGTAACCTAATACGTAATCTGTGAAAATCTTTTCGGATTAGAGTAAGTGGAAGTGCGCGACACCCGCTGACAAATGTATCGATTTTTTCTAAACCGGACAAAGGCGCCTCCCGATCCGGGCGAAATCCGTATAAATAAGAGCGATCCGATGAAAAGGACGAGAGAAATTACAATTTCTTCCCGGGTAGTGAGCGTCCGTATAATCTCGCTCTAATCTCTTAAGCGGATTAAGATATATTACAGCATCGAGAGAGAGCCGAGCCCGCGGAACGCGTTATTATCGTTAGAGTGGAAAAAAATGTGACATGCGTTTTGTTAAGAGCATTTCGAATTGATTAGACGACCGTGAAGCCCCAAAACCGCTCCGAATTTACCGTGAAAAAAACCAATTTCGAAAATCGAGAGGTGACTGTCCCGGATTTGCATATTATTCTAATCCGCGAGTATCACTAAGGCGTTTCGCGGGGAGCTTTCGAATCCGGTGCCCGGATTTTCGACCCCGTCCGGTCACTCGCGGCTACCTGAGGAATTTTCGAATTAACCTAAATCAAATATTTGATTGGGAGGTTGTTATAATATCCGTGCGCCTCATCATCTCGCTCCCACTCTGCGGGCCCCTTTTTAAAAACTGGATGATAAGGCCCGTCTTCGGCCATCCATCAACCCAGGGACTTATTAGCACGGAATGTACGTGTGATAATTATACGGCTCAGCGAACCGGCGGCGGCTGAAAAATGAGATCCCGACTCTTCGACTTTTAACCGGTAGAGAGGTACCGTTGACCCAAACTCGCTCGTATGATGCGTCTTATTATTACGTTATAGGACTACCGAAAAAATCCGAATGGCTTTATATGCGCCTCGTCCTAATCCGGTAATTGGGCCGGGCTCAAAGTGAAAAGCGTTAGCACCCTAGTGCGACGACACTTTTTTCTCTCGTCGGGTTTCGGCTTGGATTTATTTGAAAGGGGCCCTCGTAAACTGGAGCCAACAACACCATACATGCGGCAATTACAAGAGCGAGGCCGTGTTCTTCGGCCGTTTATTATTAAAAGCCTCCACTTTATATTTAGTAGCATTCTACAATAAAGCAGATCGGTGTATTACCGGATACCCGAGGCACCGTCGTAATTCAGTGGTAATATGATCGTATATAATCTAGCGCATTTAATTGGTACACCAAGAATACACATGTAGGCGGCCCCGGACTCTTTCGTATTATTATAATAAGAGTAACGACATTAAGGAGAGCACGTGTCTTTTGAACGTAATCGCAATAATTGTGATTACAATAAACCGATTATTAACAATGGGATCGCTCGACGGTGTGGTATCAAAGAAGTGCACGGTGGACGCGGCGCATGCACATCTCTCGCAATATACCCCCTGGTAGTGGGACCGAAATTAAAAAAGAGATCAGTAACAATACAATGGGTCACGACGCATTCATATATGCAATTGTGCATTCTGCATTCGCGACTTAAATGCAACGACGCATATACAGGTAGGTAGAGGGACTTTTAATGAGAGCGATTTGGGCACACGGGTCTTTGTCAGTCTTTTTGCGATTCCCACGGCCGAAATCGAATTAATTGGATTATTTCGAGATTTTTCAGCGATTTTTCTACCCGCCTCGAGTACCGTTCGGTTACCTCTATTTGTATTACGTAGGATAAGCCGGAGCGGAACGGTGCTCCGTATATAAGTTGTAGGAGTCTAATCGGTAACATAATCTCCCACATGAGTCACTACTTTTCCACTCTCGAATCCAATATTGCTCTTGACACGTGTTGTTGTCAAAATAACTCCAGTCCGGTCCGCGATCGTCATGCAGACATCAATTCTCGGTCATGTACTCGACTTTAATTTATTTTCCGAGGACCGTTTTGATCGTATGCCTTTTTGTGTTATTGCTGATTGGCGAGATAGCTAAATGTGAAATAATACGTTCCGATGTACGCATGTAACTCACGTCGGTATCGAGCCGATCGATGCGGATAACCGAAATACGAAGAGATGAACGCAACGTCGGACAGGGGGAAAATTATTAGTAGGAGAGCGAATAATAGCGAGCGCCCGGTATGGGGGCCTCGTGATGCGCCCGGTGGTCGTCTCGAACGTACAACATTGTGTTTTCGACGATTACGTAATAATAAGCCCCACGTGAACGTTCCGGGACGTATAAAATTGAGTCTCGCTGCCACTCGCGGTGATATATGGATTAATAAAATCGACCTCAACTCGCCTTCGTATAAGAATATGCGTGTGGTCTTTATACGTTTTCATGAGAATAAATAAGTTTAATCGAATCGAAATATATAAATAAAACTATGAATACGGAATGAGCCTGGATCCGCGGAACAATTGGAAGTCCGCCCGAGCGGAAATGCACGCGCAACAACTAGTGCGGAAAATTGAGCCGACCAAATCTCTTTAGCCTTCGAATTTTCATTATCAATTCACGGTTTCTTATTTTTTTTCACCTATACAGTTTGGCACCATCATCATCATCATCATTATAATCATCGCGGCGAGGTGAGGGACTATGACTGGGCTGGAGATGAGTTCGGCGTGCATAATTGCAGTTTAAATTCACGCGTCCCCGAAATTTGCATCATCATAATTCATCTTCAACTGTATCGCCGAAATTGCACGCGGGCATGCGTACGATACATTCATCATCCCGGAATACACGTGCGTTTAATAATAAAGGACGAGAAAACCGCTTATTGACTCCTCTTTCGAAAACCGGCGACGTGATTAAAGAAAAAACCAATTTTCACCACCCGTAAATAAATCGGGCGGCGAGATCATTTAAATGCGCGTAATTATCGGCCACCTGTGGACAATTTTCGGTGCTGACGGTGAACTTGGCCCCGGATAACGAGGCGAGACTCGCTCCGGAATCCCGGACTCGGCCGGATTTCGTTCCCTCGCGTGGAATTCGATACGTAGAAGAGCAATTTCGCCTCTCTTCATTAATGATATCTGGGATTATTGTTATTATACGAAAGTCGGTCGAGGGGCGATTGAACGCGCCCGAAAAGTAATTAAACTCGTTGATTGTCGTCTTTTCAAGACTTACAATGTTGATTTAGTCCGCAACACAATGCGATCCGACTTATAATAATAAATACATTTCTTTTATAGTCTCCCGGAGGTCCTTTATTCTTATTATACCACCACATATCATTTTAAAATATTCCATCCAAATCGGACAGGACAGTCGTATCTTTAATAACTTAATCCGTACTCGCCAATAAACTAAAAAAAATAATGAAATAAAAACTATTCGTATTATCGATACGATCGGGAACCTTCTTCATTTACCTAACAATGGAGACTTAAAGACTTTAAAGTGTGTGGTTTTGACGGGTTGCGTGTCAGAACGCGTTGTAAATTAGAATAAATAAAAGACTTGGACGTAAAGCCGATTTTTTTTCCGTAACTCGAATGCGTTTAGTGGAGATCTTCCTAAATGAGAATGGATCGGTGGGTGTGCATAATATGTCAGGTGAAGGTGTGTGGAGTTCCTTCCCACCCACAAAATGTTACGGGCGTCTAAATTATTTATATGTTGTGTGTGATTTTAGAAACCGTTCGTAAATTTATTACTACGTGGCATTTTTTCCAATAAAACACACATTATCACTTGGAACCACCCACTGTAAAAATATTAGGAATTGTGATATGTCTGTTTTAGGTATATCATCATTTTGCGAAAATAATGTGAGAATCCGATCGTGGGTTCCAACTGCCACCAGCTATGCGGTCACTTATATACTAAGTAGAAATTGATGATGGTAAGTAATAATTTAAATCGCTCCGGCAATGGTAAAAAGACAGGAAAGCACGACTGATTGAAAGTTAGTACTTCTTTCATCGGCCATCACAAACGAACCAACTCTGCGTGCAGTCATTCCGCATTTTTATTCGGTGTCTTTGAATCAAAAGGAACGTAAATTAGGAGAGGACTTAACTTTCTGTACATAATTCGCATTATATAAAACCCTGAAAGAATGAAACAAGTTCAAGTTCGCAGGCCTGTTACTACATGCGCTAATTCATATTAAATAATGCATCAACTGGTTTTCTGATTTATTAGACAAACGTATGCATACTAAATAGCGCCGGAGTGTAAAGTTATAAATATTTATTAATTAATAAGAATAACGTGGAATACAAGCGACGGAGCGAGAGTTCTCCACGGTCTCGGAGGATATGAGGAAGAAAACCGAAAAAATAAACGGCGAAATAATCAATCATGCACCGGATTATATTCGAGGTGCACGTAGCAGTAAAAGACACCCAATGACAGATCGGGTGAAACATGGAGAACATGCAACTTGTGTTTTATCATCATCGATAATTTATATCGCAAGTTCGTATGGCGCATTGATTCTCTCTGTTTATGATCAACACGTTAACTGTGCTTGCTGCGAAATCCGAGGGGATAATAATTCACATCGCCACCACCTTCCACATATTCTCTCCGCATATACGATACGCTTATTTCGTCTTATTGTATTTATTATATTATAATCGTAGGTAGGCAGTGATGCATTGAGCGGATTTATTTTGTCGATAGGTTGGTATGCATGTGGTAGCCGGTGGCTCCTGCAGCACGGTACGTTTTTTCCTCAAGAATTTTAATAAACGTAGGTTCCCGAACCGGAATAAATAATTAGTCCGTGCATGGCCGGAAGAAATCCGGGTTGATTTATAACGGACACGAGATCCCCCGACGATATTAATATTATCTCGAGCGACACCTTCAATTAAATTGAAATTATTGTGATGAGGCGAAATCCGGATTCGGTTTCGCCCGTAATTCACGATCGAAGGAGCGTCCGCCTAATGAGGAGCGCCCTCGTCTCCTCGTGGTGGATTGTGAAATTAATTAATCTTTGTTTACACGACGATGCGATCCATCTTGGTCTTGAGGTATAGGAGGAAAAAACCCGTGAGATAACCGGTAGCGAAGCACAATCTAAAACCATCATCGACTCGGCCATCATTAGTGAGTGTGTCTTTGCTTATTTCATATCGGGGCCACTTTATCGCGACGTCTTATCGAAAAGGAAAAAAGGCCTCCCCCTTTCTTTCGGTTCTCGGCTCATTGTGTTCGGGATATTAAAACATGACGAACCGATTTTAATTCCATCTCTCTGTGATACGGCCCAGGGACTCGATACTTTTATCATAATCATCATCATCGCCGGAGAGGTGTATAAAGAAGAAAAATAAGTTTTAATCGAATCGTGCGCTAATTAATGTCCTAATTAATATGGGCGCAATTTACTGCGATATGCGTGTGCGGCGGTGGTGGTGGAAAAAAGTCCTTTTAAATTGGTGGCGGCCAATTAGGCTCAAAAGGTAGAGAGAGGAGTCACGCGCGCAAAAACGCCTATGAATGAGTGAAACATTAACAAGTTGACATTTAAATTGCGTTTTAATTCGCGCAATTTATACGAGACAAAAAGCACGGAGCCGAGTTCAAAGCCCATTTAGCCGAGATCGAATTAAAATTGCTCTCTCTGGCTGGATGCGCGACACGACAACATCCGGCAACGTCGTCTGATGCGTACAGGGTCGGGGGGCAATTATTACCGAGTCCCGTCCTGGAATTCGCATTTTTAACCAGTCGATGTAAAGTAAATAAACGGCCGATTATAAAACCCCAATTTTATCGTCGCCGGTCGTACCGTACGGCGGAGACGGTAGCGCATAAAACTGGCAAAGTAATGTAACGTAACGTATAACTTTGAGGCCAACAATACACCACTCGGATCGAGATAATTTTCAGTTTCAGTCATAATCTTCCCGTTCTTCGCACCGGTTTTAGGAAAGCCCGTTCGATACGTGGGGACAAAACCCGAGAAACTCCAAGAGGTAATATCGAAATATAAGTGCCATCAAACTGTCGTAAATTACAATTTATCGCCAGCCACTTTCCTATACACGATGCGTAATTTCAGAATTGTGGATTCTTATTAAAGCACCGTGCGGGATGTAGGAAAAGTCGGCCGATTTCTAATCCACTTTTCACGAATCACGAGAAAAGTGACGATTAGTTCAAATTACAGATAAACGCGAGTATTTAGTCATTGTCGGAGAAAATCGCGCCTCCAGGGCAGTATTTAATAATAATTACGAGCGGAAACGCTGAAGGATCGCGAGTGATTAATGCAACATTTGTTAATGATTTCAGGATATTAGACGTGTAATTAGTCCCGTAATTACTTTCGTTTACACAGGCATCCCATCTCGTCGGATTTACGTAAGATTCTGTACGCAATATGCGGTTTACAAGTAGGACTCAAACTATAACACAAAAGAGGCCAAGGCGATGTATGAGCCGTGTATACAGCAGGATACAGTTGCGAGAACCCCACATTTCATCGTGTCAAAAATTCGCTATACTGGCGAATTCGCGTTTTCAACGCATAATTCCGTATCGTTTTTAATCCGAATTTATGTCGCCCCGAACATAATTTAATACGTACCGCATGTATGTACTCCACGTAATGTAGATGAAATCGCGGCCGTTATAATTAATTTCGAAATTTACGCCGGGTACCGGAATCAACAAGTCTTCACGTGCACGGATGCGCGCACGCGGCCCAAAAAAGACCGACCGAAATGGAGGCAGGCAAGAAATAATTGAGTTTTGCCCGAAACGACCGGTCCTCTCATTAGTATAATGAGCGAGCGAGCGAGAAATTGTGCGGGGTGTTATAATTGTCGGCTGGGAATTTTTCCGGGGCGCAATTTTATTGTCAGAGCCTTTTGTGCGTGCATAAAGCGCGCACATAAATCCTGACTCGCGATCGTTTAATAATGCACTTTCACGGACCCGATTCGTCAATTGCGAGGGGCGGTGCGGGATTATCGTGCATCAGCGCTTTTTACTCTTCTTCACCTCGGCCCCGAGCACCTCTTAATGTAACAGATCGATTGGAACCGCCAAACGGAAGCCACTTCTAATCGCAAGTCATAGACGACTCTCACGGGTTTAGGGCCCCCCTATTTCATATGAGTAGGTAAGAGAAAATGCCTTCGAAAGCTCAAGAGGTTCCAAATTTAAGGTGGGTTGGACAGACTTGTACAAAGTCCGATCTGCGATTCTAAGAGTGCCATTAAGGACGAAATACTGCGTAACTAAGACGTGTAATGGAATACTAGAGCACACCCACCTGGGGTGATAATGGGCGACAACTACTCGGTGTTGTATTGTAATGAGGAACGTATGGGTTTTGGTAAATGTCGTTCGGTGGTAGGATTTTCGAGAAAAACGGGGGAATTTATTCAAAGTGGGGCCCGTACATAAATCGTGGAAAATTTATCGTACTTGTTAGTTATTTTAAAAGAGGTCTCGTTTTCGTCTTATTCGCCGTCGGTCGGGAGAATTCCGAAACGATGGCCGGAATGCTTATCGTGCGCGATATCGCATTGGAAAAAATGTGTTTTCGCTAATCGAAACATTCGTAGTCGCACTTGTCGGTGTGAAAAGGCAAAAACCGCCCATAGGAAATTCACCTTGGCGACTTCTTACCGCGAATTCTCGAGCAGCCCGAGACCCTAGGGTCATTATACGATACGGCGCCCTTTTGCGCCCGTCACCGGGTGCGCACAAATATCCAATAGCCGAATTTATGGGCCTTTCGGGGCTATTCAATGTAAAACAAGATAAATGCTAAATTTTCGAACGGGCATCGACGACGTTTCGGCTCCTTTATCCTTTAAAGCTCCAAGTGATGTACAACCTAGACCAGTTTTTGCGCTAAATCATACGAAAAACCTTAATAAACAAATCGAGATCTTCGACCCCCCATCAATGCGTTTAACCGCGATAAATATGTAGATGAAATCAGTGGGAATCCGCCGAAGTGCGGTCGCTTATGGAGCGTGTGCAAAGTGAGAAATTATTATTAGACTCGTGATTTACGAGCGCCCATTTATAAATAATTCTTTCTAGGATAAAAACGTCGGGGCTCTCTGGAAAGGAACGAATTAACTCGTACGAGAGATCTGAAGGAACGTCGGGCGAAATAGTCCGGGGCGGTGCGAATCGGCCTCCGGGCCCCGGCCGGTTCGCCGGAGTGCGGTAACAAACGGCTCCGGTCAATAATGGAACAATGTGAACACAAGAGGATCGCTACACAAACCTATATTTCCAAGTCTCTTTAGGTATTGTGTGTTTATTCGAAAAGATAACTCGAGGATACTGCGCGTGTTAACTGAAGAAGCAAATTAACTTTCGGTATTGTCCTGTCTTCCACCAAGTGACTAATGTTCTCCGCCGTTACAGAACAGGTGTCGACGACGGCTCTCGCCTCCGGGACACGACTGCCGCAACTCAGATTTGTTAACTGTCCATCTCCCTATGCCGGATTTTCGACCCAGTAAAAAACGGGACTTATCGAAAATCTAAATCGAGGGGATCCGCCCACGAGATAAGGAGGATAAAGTGAGGTAATCAATATCGCGGGATACCACCCGGACTCATCGCCTCATAAATATTGATAGCGACGAAAATGAAATTGTAATCGATATGGATCTCTCGTCTCGGCGAGTGTATTTCCCGGATTTCGGTCAATATAGTGCCCGAATGAGACGTCCGTTTTTGGGTGGGCCCGGTCTTATTAATCGCAGTTGAGCGTAATCGCCTGTTCGATTACGTCAAACTTAAGCGCACCGATTAATTACGGCGCGGCCTAAACGGTCCCGCGATGGATTCACGCATTATTTACGCATTTTTCATCCGGTCGCTCTCTGATTAATCCGGCAGATGCGTAAATTCGTGAGTGCGCGACGCCTCCAGTCACACAAACTAAAAATAATTTCTATTTCCAGTGTCGAAAAGGGTCAAAGAACACATTACCCCGTGCACGGATCGTCTCTACTCGGAATCCTCACGTTATGTTATGTTTTGATTTAGTCGCGAGCTAATTGGGAAATTTCGAATTAAAATCGGTACGTTTGTATCAATTAAAAGCCGACTAGGATGAAGAACACAATTTCACCTCCCGAAACTGATCAATTCCGTGGTAAGCAGGCGCCTTTTTCTATGTGGGGAGTCTAATAAAAGTCAAAACCCTACGTTTATACGTATCCTCGTATAAAATTACAAATTTCTTTGATTACTGGAAACGAACTTGAGCTATTAATAATCCTATTAATGATATTCGCTGTTTATGGCAGTTTTATTGTAATGCGATGCCTCGTATATTCCCGTTTTAATTGCGGGATATGCGCTTTGGAGAAAAAAGCACCGCGCCACCGATAAATCCGCCCGGTTTGTCCACGAATTAAGTGATAGGCCTAACGAGGCTCCGGATTTACCTCCGATTTATTATTTTGTTATTAAGGCAGCCCTCCCGGTGGGCGTCATGAGAAAATTTGAATTAATTGAGACACTTTCCGATAACAATCAGAAAAGTTTTAGTAAGGCACACTTTGAACGTTATTAATAGTTCGGACATGCCAACAGAACTAAACGAGACGATTTTTTATCCTGTGGCTTTGGGCTGTCCGAATACGAGTCTTGACAAATTTCCCCACGAAAAAGTCCCTCGAGATTATTAATAAGCTCGATTAATTTCTCGAGTGGCCACAATGGTATTAAAGCTTGTGTCAGTTCGATTAAAATCGAAATGATCACGGAAAGCTCTTATAAAGTTGTGTAATACTCGGATATTATGTTACTTTAATCGTTTCTCACTTTGTATGTGGTCGCCAAAAAATGTCCGTTAACGAATATCGGTTTCAGGATGATTTTATACGGGTGGATGGAGTCGGATCATTTTCATAAGTACTTAATTGAGAGTTACTGCGGTGTAATTAATCACGTTAACTAATTACTGTCGTGAAAATCAATCAACTGGATCGAGAGCGGATCTCTCGGTGTGTATGGTAGCCCTGTCGAAAACAAACGGAGAGCATCGTCGAGAGGAAAAGAATAAGTGAAAAAATTACATTTCACGAATTTGGGTGGTCCGACTTCAACTGGGGATCAAACAAAACCGCGGCTAGTTATCGAGCAGATCTTAGAATATCAAAACAAATCAAAAGTTAGTTAACGAAGAGTAAACGGCGGAAAAAACGGGCGCCGAATTTCGAGAGCGAAAATCCCCCACATAAGAGGAAAATTGTGGGAAACTACTCGAGGCTCGGTTCGGTTGAGGTGCTTATGATGGTGATTATTTGAAGCCCCCTCTAGAGTCTTGCGGTCGGTATCAATAACCTCAAATTACTTTGTGTTTACGGAGATAAATCCCACAATCATCGACCGTCCACTCAATACCGCAAAACCGAACGCGGGCTAGGCATTTCGACACGATTTTTATTTATTTTCTTTGAATAAAAGCGAAGGAGCCCACGCCGATGCACCGTTCAGGTAAACAAAACCACCGGGAAATAAATTATTGATGAGCTTTGGCGTTTTAATTTTAATATGAGAAAAATTTCCTATGAGAACCCGGGCTCTCGTAATGGCTCAAATGTTTGTTTTATTTATTTAACAGATAGTAAATAGTCTCTACCTATATGAGCACTTCATTAACACCTTGTTCTAAATTTTCAAGTGTTATTAGAATATGTTGACTTTTTCACAAGTTCTATTACAACCGTTTAAAACCCAAAGTTCCCACGCTTTTAACCGCTCAACCCAACAACAACAACAACAAGAAACAACAACGAGAAACAACATGAGGAACGAGGACGAGTAGTGGAAGTGGTAGCGTGCTCTCTTTTAGAATTGCAAATCCGATCGACATTTCAACTTTATAATATCGAGAGCTTATATAGAAATTAGAGTTGTAAGTACACGACCGGCTACAAATAACGTTCCGAGTCGGAAGTGTACAGTGTGCGACATCTCTTCTGCGGGATCTGCCGTTCGGTTCGTGATTCGGTATGCAAACGTACAAATCACGTTTATGATGATTTCATTTTACATGTTCATGTCGGCCGAGCTGTAACAATAACTTGTAGCAGCCACAAGTTTACTATTACGATTCGGTCTTAACCTTAAACCCGACAGGGAATTTATGTTAATACGGCCCAACCGAAAGAGATAAGGATATCGCAGAAGTTGCACACGTCCCATATAATATAGAAGGAGCCGGATCCTACGGCTTCATAATATAAAACCGACCCGATCGGCTGCGGTTCGATGAAAAATTTCGCACATGACTACCGGAAAAGACCTCTCTCATTCGTCTCACCTCACGAATAGAGTTCAGGAGGTTAAATACGCTGCGAAATAGAATGACCATCTTCTGGTGCAATTTTCTTATCTTTTCGCGGGATCGGGACGAGTTTCTCCGCAGTTTTCGTAGGTTTTGCAAGTGAGGATTTCGGTCGATTCCTCTCTCGCTATAACGAAACCAGTCGGGTTGGAAATGATAACGAGGTCGTGAGTTTCGCCGATTAATTCGGTTCGGTATAAAAATGCCCCCGGTACCATTAAAGGGGTTATAAAAACCATCACACGGAATAAGTTTTATTGCGCCCATCGCTCGCTCTCGCGGATAATCTCTCCGAGTCGTCGTAACCTGAAATATTTAACATCGTCTAAATACCATTAAGCGCGACAATATATTTAAAAAGCACATAAACGTGGCAATAACAATTTCGATTTGCATTCGTCCACCGAGCGAACGGACACATAAATACCTCCTCGGATCGATAAAGTTATTAATAATCGCATAAATAATCGAAAAGTGCGCGCAACGAAAGGAAAAATAAAAGGGCGAAAGAGCGCTCCGGTCCGTTTAGCATTTTTGGCGAATAACACCGTCGTTTTGTTGGCTTGTTGACAGGGTGTCCGACACTAAAATAAAATATAATTACGCCGAGCCGGGACGTCCCACCGGGCCGAAATGTTCTCCTCTCTACCCTTTATTAATAATGTATTAAATTGTGCGCGAATTTTAGACCCAGAAAATTGACCAAACTCCACCGAGCCATCATTATAAGCGGGACGTGATAAGTATGACGATTAAAAAATAAACGCGTCTCTTCTTGCGCTATAGCGATGATAGGATTGTTTTTATATCGTAATTTCTTTGTTCGGAGGTGAAGGCAGCATATTAATGTGTAATTAAGTCGTCACGAAACTCAATAATCGCACTCACTAGACGCACGATTAATTAAATTATCGGTTGTTTTAGAATTTCTCCAACTTTCGACACGTCATGATAACACAAATTTTTGTTTGGAGGTTGTTTGCTGACTGTGCCGTTTTTCTCTTCAATTGTAATAATAATTGTTTCTATTATATGCGTGACACTTCTTGAAAGGGCAACGATCGAGGTTATTAATCATAGTCAGGATTTGTGTGGATTTTCGCTGATTGAAACGTCTAGAGACTCGAGGTGGGGCTTTCGCGTATGAAATAACGCACGAAATTGATCCAAATCGCGTGTCTGCTTTTTGAAGTTTAATGAGCTCGGGTTTTTGCCCTAGTCAAAAATGAATTATGATTATCTGATAATTTTGGGGGAAAGTCGTCCGTTTAAGAAATAAAAGGACCTCATCGCCTCGGCTCGTTGTTTTGTGCGAGTGGATGTCCAATTAAAAATTAAGAGCGCGTTTTACGTCGAGAGTGCGTGTGTGGAAATCCAGTCCCGTACTTTTGTACGTACAATTTCATATACAGAGAGCCGACCATTTCTCACGAGACAAATAACGTAACCAAAATAAAAACTTGTAAGGACAATTTCACTTGCACATTTCGAAATTCCTCAACTGTCAATTTGTTTATAAATTATTTATAAAGTCGCCACAAAAACGTCTATATGTATAAACACTATCATATAATAAATATATCATTAATCATCGACGAACTTGACGTTCGATGTAGAGAGTTATAACCGCCTTGTAATTCTATGGGACTTCTTTGCGCAGAGGTATCAGTTCGATTATGGGGACGTCGCGGGCATAAAGATGGCTATCTCGGAGATTTTTATCACTAATGTATCGCATATGGTTTTTGAGCCGTTTTTCCGGTTCGCCTGCATTACCATCATCATCATCGGCGCAGTTTTTATCCCAGAACTGAAATCGACGTTTCGGTTCTTCTTCTCGGGAACCGTCCGAGAGGTAAGTACAAGAGAGAGTGAAATATAAGAGCGGCCACCAATTAAAGTAGACACGGAACACGGAGCGGCTAGGATGAGTTATTGCCGTTCATCATGAGCAACCTTATCGGTGTTATCTGAGAGCAATTAGTGGCAACGATGCACGAGGCCGATACAAGACACGAACTGTCAGGATCGCGCCACCCGACATGTCCCACTCCGGGTAATATCCCTTCAAAAATTATTTTTGCGATCGGTTGCGTCTTTGATGGGTTACTCGTTGGATTTGAGGTTGTGCTCCCGATGCAAATTATTGGGCCCTTTTGGGTAAGTATTAGCATATTTTGGCGGCCGTCGAGTCGTAAGCAGCGCCGCTATTCCGTTATCGTCTCAATCTCGAGTCAAATCGTGAGACGTCGATGGTCTCTTTAACGAAGAGGAATCTTTTAATCGGGGAGATCCGGGGCGCGCACACACACCGCAGTCCCGCAAAAATAATAAGCCTTTGGTGCAGTTTACGGCAACCGACAAACAGATCTTGATAATATCGAAGAACAATAGGGCATTTTGTTCGCCGGATTTCTTTCGGCCTTTCTTCGAGAGAGAAATACGAGAGAGAGCCGCCTCTAACTCGTACTCCCGGGGCCGGGGAAGTACCCCCGAATTTCGTTCCGTGATTTCCGCACGAACCGGCATTATTGAAACCGCATAGCGAACTAATAAGAAAGCAGCGAGTCCGCTTAATTAGAGGAACGACGACCATTTCTCGGACCGCGCGGAAAAATGCGCGCAACATCTGCAAGGTCTAAGGTCGACTCCGTGAACTTATAAGCATTTTTAGTGGTTTTTCAACGATAGATAAATGACACGCCTTCCGGGTTCGTTCTCTCTCTGTGCACGTGCAATTATTAGAAAACGTCACTTTGTGCAAGTCCGTGAATGAATATCCCGCGTCGATATCGCACGACTTCCTCCATCGCATGCTCCGCACCGACCCGGGCGCATTTCTCCGGGGTCTCCGCGATTCCCCCGTCCATTATCGAGACGCGTCCGGAACTAATGGTCTGGATTCGAATCCGGGGCGCTCCGGGCCGCCGCCATTTAGACACGCGATTCATTACGTCGGATCGCGACTCTCGGATGCAAATGCGAGCGTAATGACGGGGTAATTTACGGACTCTTAGCTCTCGAGAGGTGTAACGTTAAGTCAGGTGTTTATTAGGAGGTGTCGGTGGAACGCACGTCTCTTGCGTTTCTCTGCGGGTGCCCCATCTTCTCCTCTCGCCTATGCGCTCAACTCGCGCCCGCTCTTGTATATGGGCATGGCGCGTGTGCACCCATGACCCGCGGATGCGGTGCCACGGGTGACCTACCGGCCCGTCTTTTATTTCATCATTAAAGGCCGAAGACCGGAAATCGGCTTTTGCTTTGGCGATATTGAGCGGTTAAAGTAAATGTTTACGTTACGCCGGGAAGGTACGCGTGTTATGAAAGCACTCGGTCTTTCGAATCGATATCGATAAATTTCTAATGCCCACCTAACGATCATCATTGTTGTCGTTATTATTCGCACAATGGAAGGCGACATTTCGAATGGCACTTGCGGTACGAAATAAATGTCTCCGCGTTTAACGGATTAATACTTTTACGTCGGAATAAATAATGTCGACTTGTAGCTCATTAATATTTGTGCGGATCGGAATCCAGGTCATTGCAATGTATTTACGTATGTTGTGTGGAGAGAGAACGGAAATTTTTTCGACTTTTCAACCGTATTGGAATTTCTCATTTTGTATATCAACAAAATCATAATAATCTCCGTCCCGCGACTGGCAGACGTCAGACCGATCGTATTATGATCGCGTCTTGATTTTACTGCGTTTCTTCAATAATAATAACCTTTCATGTCTTATGGCCGTTGTGTCGGTAATCCATTAGTTGATTGCGCACTTACCCAGGCGACTGTTGTTAATTTTTACGGTTTTAAGCGAGGCGTATGTTTACATCGTTAGATTAATATACATTTATACGTTTTCATCGGTCTTTCAAATAAAGCGCTTAATAAACGAGCCGGGTTCTCCTTTTAAATCCAAATAAATACGTACTTATAAGACTCGGGAGAGAGAACGAGCCGCCCGTAATAAATTTCAAACTGTAAATAAACATGCAAACTCGCCATACGATAATTACCCAATTCGGACTAGTTGTGTGTGTATACGAATGCGCAAAAAAGAATCAATTTAACGTTGCTGCCTCGGCTCTCGCCGGTTGAATTGAATTTAAATTGATCCGAACCTGATCATAATTTGAGGGCCATTGTCGACTGCCGAGTGAAGAGAATTTCGAGTATTCCGTGATATTTTCGACTGTGGCGATCAATCATCGGCCAATTTGTGCTATTGAGACAGTCCATCAGACGCTCATTCATGTCTTCGGCATTGATTCATTAAAAAATAAAAGTAGAGTAGCCCGTTACGTCAGCGCCAACACTCCCACCTCTTCCACACTCTCCAACATGAATAAATTGGTTGAAAAATGTTTGGTTTTCGCATGAATGCGGATGGTATCGGGTGCCGTGGGACACCCTGTATAGCGGAGATGATTAATACCGGAATGGATTTATCGAGAGACCTCTATCTGAATCGTGCCGAGCTTTTAAAAGCCGTTTATTGTTCGTAGACCAACTATAAATAATTTAGTAGATGGCGGAAGCGGTTCGGCCCATTATCGCGATAGTTGATCATGTAAAGTCGGATCTGGAACGAAATCAATTGTCCAAAGCATAACATTTATACCACCTTAAGGAGGCATAAATCTCGGCGAACCAGCAGCCGGCCGAGTTAATTGGCCGATCTTGTACTTACTTAGAGATGAGGTGCCCTCCTATATGGTCCAGATCGCGGGAAGAAGAAGAAGACCGCGCGCGCTTATCGCGAGTTCGTGACCAAACCGTCATCTTATTACCCGCAATTATTATTAATAACAATAAGAGCGCGGAAAATGATCGTTTGAGGAGTTGTGCAAGAGCCGCGACGGCGTCCTGGATGTGAATCCGCGCCCACGATAGGCGTGCAAGAGATCCCAATCTTATCCGCGCGGAGGCGCCTGTTGGTAAATTCAGTTCTTTATTTTAATTAGAATCGCCGGGTACACGGTAGCCGCGCACCCGACTCCATCCCCCCGGCATCAATATGCGCTGAATTAATCGGCGATTTCTATTCATTCGCGCAACGCTTTCAGCGTTTCAGCGTCGCCCCTCGCGGGGCCCTTAATTAAAACATTAAACGGGCGGAGAGAGGCGCTAATGCGTCGTGACCGTTCGGACGCCGACAAGCGGCCGATTTGTATGACATTAGTGTTACGGCGATAAGTCGATAAGTATTTCGGCGGATCGGCCGCGCCGTAAAATAAATTGGAATTTTTAGACCAAGAACATCGCCACTTATCCGGAGCTCCTCACGGGATTACTTGTTAATCACGTCGTTTTAGTGGTCGTTATCGAGCCGAAGGAGCCGATAGAATCCGTGATCGAGTTCCATTGCGCAAAGTCGGTAGCTTGATTTACTGTACAACGAGCCGTTTTTCACGGGAAATATGCCGGGGGAGACCCCGATAGGCGGGTAAGCCACGAACCCGTTCCTTCAGTTACCCACCTAGTAGTTCATGGAACTTTTCCGTCCGTAATCCCCCCATTTATATATGCATTCCATATCATTAAGGTTTACAAATTGCGTATACGTATGTTTTGTGAGCCGCGTATCGCCGATTGTTTGGCGTTTTTACGGTGCCCGCTCTATGGCGAGTCCCGCTCTGCGTTATACGGCCGTATACTACATATGAAGGGTTCTTTTTGTCGGCCACGGCGCATAATAAATGTGCGCGGCGGTCCGCCGTATTGTTATTTAGTTGTAATAACAATGGAAACGAAACCCGCTTCTTTCTAATGAGAAGGCACGACCACAAAGAAGACGTCAGTAAAACGGCCTTTTTGACGCCCGGCTCATTGTTCGACGGCGTCCAGGACAGGGCCCAGCGCTACCCGGAATCATGAATATTCAGGAAATTTCCACTCCCGAGAAGGGGGACCATTAATAATTTCACGTTAGCTCACGTGGGTGACGTGTACGATGCCTAAACCAGTCCGGGATCTCCGAAAGGCGCCACGAAAAAGCGCCGAATTCGCCGGATTAGGCCCACGCGGGACTTTCACTCATAGTGCGGCGTTTCCGTTCGATTTATCGTCACAAAATAAAAATTACTAGTTGCGACGGCCGCTTCACCTGTAGGCGGCTTTCGGAGTCGGCCAATCGAACACTCTCGTCAAGTCGGTATACCAATCGCTTCGGATATTTCGCCCACTACTTAGAGGCCGGTGCGGGCCGAGACGAGAGCGTCCCGTCATCGTCATCGCCGATAATTAACGTGCGGACTTTCGTGTTTTCCGCGGGGCTCCCGAAGCGAGCGCCGCAAATTAATTGCGACGGACGTGCAGAGAGGTTAATCCACGCGGGACGTTCGATTCGGAATTAGGCGCAGTTTGACGTGTGCAGGGCGACACCTGCTGCGGCTCGAAATTTGAATTCCGCCTCATTTGCATACGGCCGACGCGAGAGAACACGGCGACTTTTCGCCAGACAATACTCGCCCTCCGGTTCCTACGTTAATTCGACGCATAATCATTAGAACGTTATAAATAATGAATAAAAGGTGGTGCCTGGTAGTAGTACACTGTCCTGCTGTCCTTCCAAGGACGGAGATACACAATATGTATGCAGATTGTATTTATTTATGTATGCCTCTATCGCGGTTTTAAATATTTATAGGCGTTATCGTTTGACATCATTTACAATCAGGAGAGAGATCTATAAGTAATTGATTTTTGTCATTGTGAGGCTCGATGATGCAGAGGAAAAAAGAGAGTTGCGCAATTTGCGGCCTATTCATTTCAATAGCCGATTGTGGCGTTGCCGAAATCAAAGAGGAAAGTATCATTATCGCAATTTCGCATGTCACAAATTTCTTATTTATTGGGTTAGTTACGGGGGAAAAAACCTATTGATTTTCGCGGCAGTACGCCTTCGTTTCTTCGATGGTCACAAATCATCTATGACAAGACGAGAGAGAAGAAACCGTGTCATTACCACACGGTTTGTCTTTATAAAGAAAAATCTAATTGAATCTTGTACTTGTGTGTGTGTGCTAAGAAGATTTAGATTGGCATCTCGTTTCACCTTGGACCGGTATTTCGCACCTCTAACATAGAATTAGGACAATCACCCTTTTAAAGCCCATGGGTCATTCTCAGGCGAATTGTTGATTTATATCTCCTTGACTCGATTACCCTCTCGTAGGTACGACACGAATTTATTATTTATTTATTTATAGCGCGCAACTGATTGAAATCAAAACCGAAATTAATAAGTTATCGAGATCGGCGATATTTCATGCGGATTTATCATTCACGTCTTATTTGTGCTCAAGCATCGCATGATGCGAGTAGGTGGACGGAGGGCATAAAAAGCTTAATCGTCCTTGATCTATGATTTTCTTCTAGATTTCCGCTGTAGATGGTAAGGCACTTAGTATACATACAAGAATCAAATTAAGAAACATGATCCTTGCATAATTTTCGTAACTGCATCATGCTATTCATTTTGCCTACTGGCTCGAGGATATGCAAGACGATAACTGTTAAGTTGTTGAACATTGCTCGAATCTTGTACAATTTAATAGAAACGCCCCGTAATTTAATCCTTAAAAGTACACCGTGCCGCGAATTTCACACGACTACTTATATCGGCAGATTCGGAACTTTTTCGTTTTATAATTAAAAAGTTTTCGGATTTAAAAAAGTGTGTCAGTTGTGTGTGTGTTTCTGGTGCGACTCGTGAATATAAATTAAAAGTCTTACCTGTTTTTCCCCTCGAGATCGCGCCGATTTGTCGCATACACACGGCTCGGTGGAAATTCGATTTCTCTCTCTCAATTCGCGCTTTTTATTTCCTCGGTGTGGCAACACACGTACAAACATCGAACTAATAAATAAAACGACAGTTATGCAGAAATATAATATATTTATATCTGTTAAAGATTTCGATATATTACATAAAAGCGACTTCTACTTATAAATAAATATGAGCATGACTGGCTTTTAAGAGTAAATGTCATGCTGCAATATTGCAACTGCAGTCGTATAATATTCGATACACTTATAAAATAACTCTATGTACATGTCCTTTTTGAAGGCGCGAATTTATACATCAAATGCCACCATCACGCTTTTAACGCATCTCTATTAAACATAGTTATCGATTAATACCTAAATACACAGACTTTTTAGGAATGGACGGATTTTCGTTAATTCTTTAGATAAAGAGGCGGGTTAGCTGAACCCGGCCAAGAAGGGATCGAACGGGTGTAGATGGTCCCCCAGATCGGGCGAGAGAGGTTCGAAATCGACGGGCGTGAGGGAGTCGTCCGCGAAATCGACCGAGAAATCGCCCGGGGTCAAAGAGTGGTCGGAGAAATCACTTTGTAGAGGAAGAGATTCACCGTCGGACTCCAAGAGGAAACAGTCCAGCTCGCTGCAGTCGGAGAGCAGGTCCTGGGCGGGGTCGTTGTTGGTCAGCACCGCACTCAGGGCCGAGATGTACTTCATGGCGAGCCTCAACGTGGTGATCTTGGTCAGCTTCTCGTTGGTCTGGTGCGTGGTCACGCCGACCTGCGGCACGGCCTTCCGGAGCGCCTCGAACGCCTGGTTGATCTCGCGCATCCGGCTCCGCTCGCGCGCGTTCGCCGTCTTGCGCCGGTACTTGCTGAGCGGCGCCGGCTTCTGCTTGGGCTTCGGCTGGCGCGTCTTGGGCGCCGCGACGACCTCTTCGTCTTCCGGGAGGATCCGCGCTTTATTCCGGACGGAGCGCGGCCGTAACGAGTACTTGTCGCCCCTCGACGACTTGTCCGAGTCGCTGTTGTTGTTGGAGTCGGTGGTGGCGTAGGGCGAAGGGTCGAGCAGGCCTAGGCGCTCGCTGAGGGCCGACTCGTACTGCAGCATCTTCGGGCGATGGCACTTTTCTTCGGTTCGCTTTTCACGCGCGCCACTGGATGGAAGTCGGGTCTGGCATGGGTTTCCGGGGGACGGACACTTGTTCGGGTTAATTTACGACGGACGATATGTGGGGAGCGCGCAGGACGCTTCGCTCTCGGGACGACTTTTGTGGATGATGCTGACCTGTGGACCGCGAGGCGGACACTGAGAGCGTGGTCGTGTGCAGGTAAACTCTAGTCGAGACTTATCTCCCACTAAAAACCTCGCCTTCGTTATAATACCTACTACTCCCGCACTCGACCTTCTCGTGCCCGGACCGGGACGGCGGGAAGGGCCCGGACTGAATCCGGACCTGGCTTATATCATTTTTATATGCGAATCGAATTTGATATCAAATTTAGGTTGGTGCGGTATAAACGATCTAATAATCCATGAAATTAATGAGAATCCGTTGAAATTGAGAAAAAAAGAAAAACCATCAGTCATTTTTATTGAAATAGTCTAACTTTCAGCATCAAACATTTTCTAAAACTTCTAATATTACATTTCAGGGAGTGATCCAAGACTGATCTAGCAGTTTATCAAGTCTTGCAAATTCGCCTTTTTGATATAGGCAACTCAACTTAGAGGCATACAGTATAATTGGTTGCCTACATTACATTTGCTTAACAATCTTTTTCGGTGATTCCCAGAGTGTAAATAAAACTTAGTGGAATAATGCGATTTAATTTTATTCAGAAATTATGCACACTACTTTACTATAATTAAAATATTAGAAAATATACAAATATATTAGGCACTTGAGCAATGATATCATTTAGGAACTACTAACTTAAAACTTAAATAAATATTACGGTTATCTTACATTTCATTTTCATTTGTGAGCGATGTGGCTTAATACAAAGAGCTAGTTTTCTCCACCACGTGAATATAAAAGTCCGGGGTTTCGATGTCCTCCAAATTCTTGAAATCTCCGTAAATTTTATACGAAGAATTATCTCCGAAGGCTTCGTGTAGGATATTTTTAAAGACCTCTAATCGGTGAGGATAGTACGATAATCTGAATTCACTGAAAAGTACAATTTTGAAATTAATATCATTGTTTGCGTTTAACACATGTGGAGGTGTTATTTTACCTGATGCAATCTTCATTAATTTCGTCACTTTTTCCAAACGATGATGAAGTATCAATCAGATAATCTAAGGTGACTAAAGCAGGTTTACCACTCACGTATAAGACTGAAGTCTTGATGTCGGTCATGTGCTTGCTCTGAAAATTATTATTACTTCATTAATAAGTAAAATTAAAATATTTGATCAATAATTACGTTGTAATAAGGTAAGCGCACCTATTATCGACACCTTTAGTACTGTTTGTTTTTTGACCATGAAAAAAAAATACCTACAATATCATAAACTCTTTCAAATTTCCGTAATATGAAGCTCAGTGGATTACCTTTGTGATCTGCTATTTGGATTTGAACCTCATAACATACCTTTTTTCCAAAAAAATTTAAATGTGAGAGATACTGAAAGTGCTATTTATCGACACCTCACATAACACCTAACACCAATTAACGACATATTGTGGAGCGTATCATCGACAGACAGAATTAATTACTTTAGAATAATACTTTTAATATGAAATCATAATAACAGAATGATGAAAATACCCCATTCATTCGGAATTTTATCCACGATATGTTTAGGTAGTCGCTTATAACTGTAGACGACCATCGGTGGAGGAAGTGCTCCTGAAGCACTACACATGAAGAGAGTCGTTAAGCATTCCTTTTCGTCATTGCTGATGAAAGTATAAACTGCCTTTTCGCCTTTTTTGACTAAAACTTTATCCTCCTTTGGGCTAAGGAAGAAAGCAGTTTCATCACAATTGTAAATGCGTGTTGGATCTTGTGTTATGTGTAAATTCCCCGTTTTGACAAGGTATTCTTCGATTTCTTTGAACCAATTACGGATCTTCTGTTCAGTAACATTTGCCCGAGAAGATGTCAGATTTTGAGACACTCTAAGTGACAATTCTGGATGTCTTTTCATAAAAGATTTATACCATCGCTTGCCTGGTCTTCCATCTGTGAATGGGTTAGGACGTTTCAATGATTTCATAAGCATTTGGACGCTGTCAAATAGATGAGATGTGGTAACAGGAAAACCTTGAGCTGATACATGAAATATCCATTTTACCAGTAGCGTTTCTTCATGTTTCGTCAGAACTGTATCTAGTCCAATCTTTCTCTCGATGGGTACTTTCCCTTGAAGTTTTCCAATGAGTGTTGTTCGCGGAACACCATATATTTGACTAGCTTTTGCTTTTGCCATACCATTTTTCACGGCTTCAAGAGCTTTTTGCATGTCTTCTTCGGTGTATTAAAGTCTTTTGTGGGTGCTCATTTCGATGAATTCAAGAAAGAGCCTGTAAATAAACGAACACCCTAATTAACGACATGTACCTGTACCTTTGACCGACACTAATGTTTCTTGATCAGCAGAATAAAAACAAAGTGGAAATTTATGTGTCGATAATTAGTACACATGTCTTTTGAATCATTTTGCATTAGAATCTTCGAAACCGATGATTTATAGTAGTAAATAATTAATGAAAAATCGAATTCTTTCTGATTTATCTTGGAACCATTTATCGACATCCCTGTCGATAGTTGGGTAAAAGTCAATTATCTAATGCACCATTTATCGACACCTTTAAAATACCTTAAAATATGTGTTATACGTACTATTTTCCACAAAAACAATTATTATGAAGCTTATTATTGTTTTGGAAATCATTAATAAATTCATACTGATCTATAAAATGATTATAACACAAATAAAAAGTTACCTCTGTTCTTAGCGTACTCACGAACGATGCGACCCCTTCGAGACTTTGAGAGCGACTGATATCTGATTCTATTTTTCTGTGACTGCCCTAAACCACTTAATTTCGAACAAACGTGATCAGTTGGCAGTAACAGTTCAATCTTTCTAGCAATAATGCATAAACTCGCTTAGCAGCATCAGACTTCTTAATTTTCGAGTATTTGTATGCAAAGTGTCGATTATTAGGGTACTGTCTATAATAGGTGCATTTACCTTAGATACATTTTGAAGATGTCTGACCGCTATTGATGATGTCATCGTAATTTCTGTGATCTATCAGTAATAATCCACCAGGTTTTACGCATTTCTCAAAGTTACGAAGAGCTTGCCTTCAAGAAATAAATAAAAAACAAATAATTACATACTTGACCCGTGTGATAAAGTGTTAATAATTATCTATAGATAGGGCTGCGACCTTACCAATAATAAAAAAGTGATTATATTTTATAAATCAATAAAATGTACCTTTGCTCCCTTTGGTCACCAAATGAGTCCAACATGTGAGCGAAGGAGTTTCCTAGGCAGAGGACCGCGTCGAAACCATTACCAACAATTTGATCGATATCGTCGTATAAAGTCAACCAGTTCGCTTCTTCAATTGCTATTTGGATTAATATAATTAATCTACTGTGATTTATACTTTTTTTGAATTTTCTTACTCCATTTATCGAAAGCTGTTTCTTTGCGACGATTCCAACGAGCTTTTAGGGCGTATTTCAGCATTTTGTCAGACGCGTCGACTGAAACCACCTCAAAGCCTTCTTCGAGGAGCATAATCGAGTCAATTCTGTTTAGTAAATAATTTTTTGTGATGTTTCGATTTAATTTAGAGAGTGAAATGGTCTTACCCAGTGCCGCAGGCCACATCTAAAATACGCTTGCACCCTTTTTTCTTCAGGAGACCGACGAGGAAATTTTTGTATTTTTGGGTCCTCGAGTTTTTGTCGCCGATGAAAATTTCCCAAACTTTAGCGGCCTTACCATCTGCGTACTGATCTTTCACCCCCTCAACGGCCGTTCCTAACGAACGTGTGTGGATAACGCTATCAGCCATTTGGAATATTACTATTTTGAAATTTTCAGGGAGATTGAATTAAAAAATTGTAAAAAAGGGATCACTTTTATTTTCAGGCACGTAGGTTATACAGTCACTAACAAGTTAATGATGACTTTCTCGGATTCAACGCTGGGTTTTTATACAAATTTGTTGCTATAGGACATTTCATGATGGTGGGGATCAAAACATGATAATTTTTGGATATTTTACATTGCATCACCTTATCTCAATAAATTGTATGTAAGTACACTAATGGATGTTTAAAAAATATTCTGCGGATTGTTAAACAATTTCTGTTATTATTGTAGAGACTATTGCAAAATAATAATATATGTTATCCGCTGTAATTTGCCCATCTTGAATTATTTCATTTTATGGAATAAACATCAGCAGGATTCAGGATGCACAATACATTGTATTTAAAATTATAATTTGAATTAAGCAGGTTTTTTAATCTAAAAATTGGCGAAATATTTTATTTTTGGTAGATTCCTCTAAATAATACAATTCGCAAAGTCATTCTGTGTCATTGAAGATCCGTTTTACGTTCGGATTTACGATTAATTTCGATAACAAAATAGATATACACAAATAATTTAATAGATTATGCAGAGTCATGCGTGATCCAAACATAGTGATGTAATTTTCCAGTAAGGACTAATGTCTAGATCTCTTTAAGAAGAAGCGATGGCTGATGTAATTTTATCTTTTATTGTTTTATAAAAATATTTACAAAAAATGCCGTTTCTTTCCTAATTTTAATTCTACAGAGTATAGAAGTTAATCATCCAAGACATCATCCAGCCACTGTTCCAAATCTTGATCCTGGGAACTATTTTGAATAGGGTTCTTCTCCTTGTTTTGCTTTTCTGTTAGTTGCAAAAGAGGAATTTCCTTTTGAAGACTCTCAATTTCCGTTTTTGTCCCTAGCTTTTGCGTTATTTGCTCCATGTTCGAATTTGTGGTGTCAATGAGATCAAAAATTGATTTGCTTTCTGTAGTAATTTTGTTTTTCAAGTGATCCATATATTTGACTTCATTTTCTTTAGCTGAACTTGCCATAAATTTCATTTGGGTTTCCTATCATAGAAACATATTACTAATTAGTACTGTTCCATCATTATCATTCACTAATTTGTGTATCTTACTGTGAAATGGTCCTCTCCTATACCACTCCTAACATAAAAGGGTATAGTCGATATGCTTTGTTCCAATAAATTCAAATCTAAATTAAACAGATCTGAAGTTTTTAAATTCTCCCGGTGCGAATAATCGTCCCCAATTCCAATATCTCTTTTAGACTTGAAAGCAAAATGACTTCCACTGGTAATTGGAGCATTTGCCAAAAGTGAGAAGTCTGTGCTCACGTTTATCAAATTAACATCATCTTCTTCTTGTTCGTATCGATCCCAATTTGAATCCAAAACAATATGTTTTTTCTGCTTACTTAGGGCAGCTACTTGAGTAATGTCAGAACGATGCCTCCCGTATTTCTTTTTGTTTTTTAGATGTTTCAAGCCCCTGATGAAACAAAAAGAAAAATTTCAAAGTAGGTAAATATAATGAGATGGAATTACGGAACCTTGACTTGTGATTATCGCTGGAACCTTCATCTTTGTTTTGACTCATTTTAAACGGTGTGATTTATTTATTTTAATAAAAATCCAAAACACCTTTCTACCCTTATTTTCTAGGTTAGCTAACTGTCAGTGTCAGGTGTCAGATTAATTCGAGGACGTAATTTGTCGGGTGGACCACACTCACATTTGACGCCATCACGATTTTGATCTGTCAAATAAAATTTAGTACGTAATCTCTAGTTTTGCTGTTCGGAATTTTTACCTTTTACAAATCGTTACGTTTATTCGATCAAAAAGGTTTCGTTTGCGGCATTTTTCAGATGATTTTGCACTCGCTTTGATGCTGGTGAGTTCAATCACATTTTGGCGAAAAAGCCGACGCTCATTATTGTTCATTTTTTCAGTCTGCAAGAAAAACTGATACCACTTTGAGTAAGGCGTTATCGTGGCTACTGCGGCACGCTGCCACTAAAGAAGGGCTGCATATTTCCCCGGATGGCTACATATCGGTGCAGGAAATTCTGAACCATCCAAAATTGAGAGGTTATACCCTAGCTGATGTTCGAAGGATTGTTGAAACTAACGATAAGCAACGATTCGCTTTAAGGGAGACATCATCGGGACTTTTGGAGATTAAGGCAAACCAAGGGCATACCCTCAAGGTAGAAAAACTGTTAAAACTTTTGAATTTTACCTACATACATTTTCTTTCAAAGAACGTTGATGACTTACAATTGAAGCCAATTACTGACTCTTCGGAAGCTGCTTGCGTTATTCACGGCACATATTTTCGATGTTTGGACTCGATCAAACGAAATGGTTTGAGTCGTATGAGTAGGAATCATATCCATTTCGCTAGCGAATTGCCCACCAGTGATCAAGTTATAAGTGGAGCTCGAAGTAACGCCCAAGTTTTCATTTATGTGAATCTTGACAAAGCCCTGAAGGATGGTTTGAAGTTTTTCAGATCTGAAAACGGGGTGATTCTTACCCCTGGCAATAGCGAAGGTTATTTGTCTCCCAAGTACTTTATGAAAATTTGTAAAGCTGATGGTACTCTTCTCCTTTGAATTTATAAAAATATAAATCATGGCGCAAAAGAAGGTACCTATCAAGATAAGGGCCTCGGGATTTCCGTTTAATATCAAGTTTGAACTAGTGAAAGAATTTTGTGAGAAATTTGGAGAACTGGAAAACATTATTTATGAACCTAACAATAATTGTTTCCGTTTTGCGTTTGTCGACCCAAAAGTTACAGAGTCTTTCATTAATGAGGTACATTTTTATAATGGACGACATCTCCGAGTCACTTGGCTTCCGAAACGTCCCCAAGATTCCGCAACTTCGCAAATACCTGGTAGCTTTAATCTACAAACTATCATTCCAAGATTTCTAATATTTTCTTGTAGAAATTCCCGAGGTAACGAGTGAAGATATCCTGACGGGCATAAAAAACATCCCGAATTTCGATACTCAAGTGAAGACTTTGCAAGAAAAACTTCAACAACACAACGCGAAACTCCAAGTGTTGCGCAAAATAATCCTGGAAGACTTGGCCTCCGCATTGGTGCCGAGCTTTCGGAACTGCGCAGTCTTTCACTTCGGCTCGTCCATAACGAAATTGGACTATTACGGAAGTGATTTGGACGTGTACGTTTCGAACGTGAGAAATCCAGTGGACCCGGAAATGGCGAGTTTGAAGCGCATTAAAAATCTGATCTACCGTTCACGCAAATTCTGCGACATCCTGATCATTTCGCACGCGCGAGTCCCCATAATCAAATGCATCCACACCACTACTCACATGTGTGTCGATCTGAACATCCAGAATATGTTGGGTGTTTATAACAGCCAACTGATTCAGTACTACCTGAGTCTCGACCCGAAATTGCAACCGCTTATGCTGTTCATAAAATACTGGTGCGACGTTGTAGGGCTAAAAAAAGTCAACTTCTTCTCTAGCTACTCTCTATGCATGATGTTCATATTTTACCTGCAGCAGGAGCCTTATAATTTACCCTCGGTTCACGAGCTGCAAGTCGGAAAAGCGCCGAATTTTTGTGAAGGCTGGAATTGCGCTTTCGACGAAAGCAAAGAATTGACCATCAGCCCGGCTTTGAAAGACGGTAAACTGAAAGATATTTTCGAAGGGTTTTTGTCGTTCTACAGTAATTTCGATTACTTCTCTTTGGCGATTTGCCCGTTTCTCGGACGACCCTTGAAGAAAATCGACTTTTTACCACCCGAGAATCTCCCGAAAGAGTTGGACATTTATGCGAGAAACGTCGAGGGCGTCTTCGATGTCAAAAGGACCCTATGCATTCAGGATCCGATCCAGTTGTCTCGTAACGTGACTGCTGTGATCGCCCCCCCGACCGTCTGCAAACTGGTGGGGACTTTCCAACTGACCCTCGAAAAGTTGAAAAGGTCCTCGGATAATTTCGTTCACCGGATCTTGTCGGATTACAGTCAGCCGCCGGTGCCGACCTTGTCCGAGCTGGATTTGGGAGAACTGGGACCGAACGAAACCCGCAAAAGTTGGGAAAAAAGCTTCAGCGAGCACTTCAAGAAATTTTTAATGGAAATAATGTTGTGTACAGTCGAAGACGCCAAACAGGCCAAGAAGAAGCCCGCGAGTGATTTCAAGTACCATTGCGCTGGCAATTACGATTTTCTGGTAGGGAGGACGCAAATTTTGAAAAATGTCAAAGGGAATCTTCCGCCGGATGCGACCGAATACGATTTAGAAGTCGCGGCATCTGCTTATATCGGGAAATATGTTAAGAATCAACCGATGATGTTACGATTCGGTACGACTTTGACGTTCCCGAAAGCGGAGACTAAGAAGGCGAAAGTGGCCATTTTTCTGATGAAGAAATGTAAAACGATCTCTAATGTGATTCAATTTTGTAGAATCAAGATCCCCGCTTTGTTTTTATCGTCTCAAAATGCGAAGTTGCTTGACTCTGATACAATTTCTAAAGCTGTAGACGCTTCTTGCCCTAAAGTCGAAAAAGTTTCCTCATCCAGTGTGGTATCAAGTGATGTCAAAATTCCGGAGGTCACAAACAGCGTTAAAGTGGAAGTTCCCAAAGAAAACGTTGAACAGGGAGTCCCTACAAACAAAAATAATCAACCCGAGAAAGTTCCACCCAGCAAAGGTAAATTTTCTCTAATATTTTCAAAATTTCCCCAATTATTATTTCCCAATTTAATGAATAGAGGGCGTGATCGTCAGTTGGCTGTTAAATTTAGGACGTGATTTGCCGCTAAAGCGATCGCGTTCTCCGCTTAATTTATTGAAAGATGGCGTACTTCTGCGTGTTTGTGTTCAAAAAGTGAATTTTCCAGGTGATTCCCCGGCAAAAGAGGAAAAACCGACTATGGTCTGTGATGACACTACGAAAAATACAAAAACTGAGCCACCGCAACCACAAACGAACGAAAATCTCAACAATAACATCCAAAATGACGACTTGCCAACAAAAGTACTTCAAAAAACCGACGAGCCTTCACCTGATGAAGAAAAGAAGGAGAAAAACCCGGAACTTCCAGAAGAAAATACCGAACCTGCCATCGAAATCGAAGACGACGCTAAAGGAGAAGACGAAGAGGAGGAAGACATACCGGACGACTTCTTCGACGATTTCGCCAACGAGGACTTCATGGAGGGTCTGGACATAGTGGACGCGTGGGACGACGACCCGGGAAAACCGCGCGAACCGGCCGATAAAGACGATCCCGCTCTCGTCCTCGACATCAGCTGTTCCCCTGTCGAATCTCTGTTCGATTCCGCCAAATCTCCCGAGAAGAAGACGACGAATAAAATGAGACCGCCCAGCCCGAGAAGAACCAGAGACAACAAGCGCAAACGGTCGAAATCGCCAATCAGGTGGCGCAAAAGTTCGACACCGCGAGATTTGCGATTCAAAGTCGCCGAAAACCGTAGTTTCAATTCTACGCCTACTCGGCGAGACCCGGAAAAGACAAAACGCGATATAGGGCGGGATAAAGTCAAGTGCGCCAAAGATAAAGAGCAGAAAATCGTTTCCGATAAACTGAAATTGGTCGAAACCGGTCTAGTTCCACCCGGTATGGAATTGGAAGTAGATTTACCCAAGATCAGTCAACCGAAGGTCATGAAAAGGTCTACCGAAAGGATCCGGGAGAGGAGGTCGCCTTTGATTTCTCCCGAACGCGAACGGAAAATCAGGAGACGAAGCGGCAGTCGCGATATCAAGCGGTCCAATCACGGGATGCTTTACACCACCGTATCCTCGAGGAGTCCGCCGGTTTACAGGCCGCGTCCTAGGGAAAAAGAGTTCGTTCGAGTCCGCAGACGAAGCTCCAGCATGAACTCGAACGATTCGTCCGATAGAGATAGGGATTGGGGGCGCGATAAACACAGCTCGCGTAAGAGGAGTCGCTCAAAAGAGGCGCAGTTGCGTAAGAAGATACGCAAATACAAGGAGAAGGAGGCCTCAAAAAAGAAGAGTTTTCTGGAAGAGATAGCCGAGAAGTTGAACGAAGTCAGGCCGGTTCAGGTTTCGGTGCCTCGTCCCGCGCCCCAGTACGCCCAAATTCGCCCCGGTTTCCCCAATCCCGTGCCCGCCCCTGTCCCGGCGCCCTCTTACTACCCTGCGAATCCTGCAGTAAGAATGGTGCAACCCCCTCCTCAATACGACCAGCAGTACTTCATCGGTGGCGATGCCTACTCGATGATGCAAAAAAATACGATGGCCGCTTTCGCGACCGGCATGATGCCGCAAGGTGCTTGCCTGATTGGTCATCCTCAGACGCAATATGCCATGCCTCCTCCTTCCGTGGTCCAGACCCCTCAACAATACACCTTGCCTCTCATTCAGATGAATATTCCCGATAAAGTGCAACCGCCCGTCCCCTCGCCCAATAAACCTGCAGCTACTTCTACGACGGTCAAAGAAGCCAAGTTGAATTCGGCCGACGTAGATAAAGTAATGATTTTTATTGAGGTCCGGTCGGTGGTTCGTATTTTCAATAATGTGTTGACGTTTTTCTAGCTCTTCGCCGATAAGAAGATTTCGCTTTCAGATTTTCTGACCATTACTGCCAAGCCCGAAGGTGCGGTTCGTTTTCTTCTCGATTTCGTTCATTTATTCATTTTGTGCGACGTGCTCATCTTGGAATCGCATCATACAGTCACACAGATACGGCCTTTAAACTTTAACTTTTGAAAACAAACATGGACATTTTGTGTGCAAAAAAACATACAGAGAGAAAGAGTTACATGTGTGAGGGATCGACTCGTTGCGTCAAAGTCTTTGACTTCAAAGATGCAAATGCAACGAGACTGTCAAAGCCAAACACGAACTCTGAACATCAAATGGTATGGATATAAGCGCTTTTACGATGAGCACTTGCCTTATTATTCCACGAACTTGATAATATTCATATTTAAATCGGCTTCCCTCTACCGTTCTTAACGTATAATACCTATTTTGTTTTGTCAGTTCATTCATCAACGCCAGAACATCTACAGAAGAAGATCAAGGGTAAGTTAAATCATTGGTTAAAATCGACACATCTAAGTCGATAATGATAATTGCTGATTAGTCTTAAGTTCGGAGTTTTCTTGTGCGCACTGTACGTAACTCGGGGTTTTTCTTTATGGTGATTGCAGTGATATCGCGCTGTCAAGACGCCATCAAAGTATTAAGCGATGATCGACGTATTACCGGAAGACTACACGTGAAATCGGTTCAGGACGAGGCCGCAGCTAAACTAGACACTAAATATCAGTCGCCTTTACGCCGGATACCGATCGTTAGATTTCAGTTCACCACACCGACGAAAACTTCGGAAGAAGTGGATACTTTCGGTGTCGCACTCGATAAAGTCTTGCACAAACTCGGCATTCTCAAAAGTGAAGAAGTGATCAATTTAGATCCGCCCGTTAAATCCGCCGGTAATGTCAAATCCTCGTTTGCCGACGACAGTGCTCTAGCGTTGACGTTGAAAGCGTCGTTGTTGTCCGCGCCCAACTTGAAGTCGCCGGTGAGAGCGATCGTTTTGAAATCGCCTCCACCTTGCGAGGAGTGCAAACTGCGCAAATTGAAGATATCCACAGAAGTCAGTACCCAGTGCGAAGACACGACCAAGGAAATGATTTCAATCTCGACCCAAGTGACCGAAGAGGACTTGAAACCGAAGACCGGCTCGATAGCGCAGATGACACCGGCACAACTTTTGGGCAAGAGTAAAGAAAGTGAAACGAAAGTCGAGAAGGTTAATGTTCCTGAGAAGAAACCGTCACTTCTTCCGAATCCTGTTCAAGAGAAACCGCAACAGAAACACCCGATTCCGGCCAAAGCTGCAGCGGCGAATAAACCGAATCCGAAGAAAGCTGAGAAACCGTCAGGAAGAGGCAGGGGTGGACGCTTCGACCCGTATAATACTAATAGGAATCCTTATCCAGGGTTTGGGAGAGGTGGTAGACCAGTCCCTCAAGTTCCACATTATTCTGATACTAACAGGTGGAACGAAAACTCTAATTATGTGGACTTCAACGATGTGTACTATGATGAGTTTGGTCGATATGAACCTCGCCCTCGATATTGATGTGTGTTAGCTAATAATATTTTTGTACTTGACTCTTTGTTGCTTAGACTTAAGTCTAGTTTTAATTTTTTTTTTTCAAGTTTTACTTAGGTGTTAGTTGTTAAGATTCTATTAGTAAACGGTAAATAATACTGGATTTGTTAAAAAGTGTACACGCTTATTCATAAAGTTTTGCTTGAGTTATTTCTTTTTGTTCGGAATTTGTCATAGTTTATTTCTAATATAAAGTGTAGAGTCACATGGCTGAGTTTTATTCCGGGCAGGTGCTTGCAGGACTTTCGTAACGTTTTCATTAACTTTGCGAGCTTTTCAGTTGGTGTGAAGTTATTCCTTCCTTTTTTTTTGCAAAAGTTGATATTGAACTTTCGCAAAGGAGCGTTATGGAAAGAAGGTAGGGCTTTGGTGGAGAGACTGGTTGGGGTAGGCAATGACATAACGGTGTCTGTCTAAGACGACCGAACGCAGTCGCTCTCTTCTCTTCTTGCTTTCGCCTCTCGCATTTGAGTATTGATCCTCAACGAGCTTGTCTGGCGTACAAGGAGACCAGACAGCCTTCGTGATCTCCTCTCCTCGGAGACAAGTTCGAATTATTATTATCAAACGCTTCAGCTCGCCTGACGTCCTGTTATGTAACGCCAGCCAAATGCGACCGACATCTAACACCGAATCGCCCGCTTATCGTCACGATAATAACTCCTCTGCGGGTCATGATTGAACAAATATTTATACAATTATTATTCACGAAAAGCTACATTTCTATGAATTGGGTTTTCATTAGCACTTATCGCCGGACGATTTGCTTCGACTCTGTGAGGGGTTGATAATAATATTATCTACATTGTTGCACATTTTTATTACCCTTTTGAATTTATACATACACAAAACCCAAACTGATTAGAATTTATGTTCGCAAAATGAAAGCTTTGAAATTCAAATTTCGCATGTGTTATTTTATTATCATTCACGAAAAAGGTAAGTAAGTGCAACGTCTAGTCTCAAGGAATGGTTTGAAATACTTTCAAAATAAAAAATTTTTTACTATAAAAACTCTCCTTGTTTTATTGCTAGTTATTTAGAGCCTATAAATACTTAGTAAGATCCAGTACGTGAGAATATTCAAAGTATACAGAGCACTTCTGGGGCATAACTACAAGAAATGAATAAAATATTAAAGAGTGGTAAGTATTATGAGAAAAATTTGATAAAGACAAGTAATTATCACGATTTTACACGTGTACCTAGGAATTAATTCAAAGGTCTGAACGTTCGATAATCAATAATTAGCGTTTAATTAGTAATTGGTCTGCGATAAAAATGTCGCCTACGCCGCTGGTTTGGCGTGAAAATGACAGCGCCCTCTGTGAACGGTGCGAAGAGACTCGCTCGTGCGAATCCGGCGGCGTTCGGTCCTGTCGGCCGTGCCGATGTCAGTGTCAGTGCCTGCGCCCCTGCGCCCAATAACAACAGAGCAGTTGCCATGTTGCTTGCAGTGTAGGGTGTGCGAACCGATTTTCCGCGAGTTATCCGCAAGCCCAGCGTCCGCACGACCCGCACCGCCCGAGGAAAAGTGTCGGCAGTGCCCGTGCAGTTGGTGCGCAGTCCGTCGTCGGCGGCATCTGGAGCGGGCGCGACCGAGGAGGGCCCCAGAACCGCACGTGTCCCCGTCGTCCCGCAGCCCGGAAAGGCCGCGCGAGCGAGAGAGCGCGCGCCCGCGACGAAACGCGCAAAAGGTGAACGCTCGGGGGGCCGCGGTCGAGTGCCGGGGGCGGCGTGTCGGGCACGCACATTTGTTGTTATTTTGGCGTGTGCTTTTGACCCGGAGCGGCGGAGGAGGCGCGTTCGAGGCGCGCGGCAGAGTCCATTCGGGCGAGACGGCGAGGGGTGTGCGCGTGGCGTCGCCGTGGTGCTCGGGCGCGCTCCCGCGGCCTCCTGCGGCCCCGCTCGGGGGACGATGATGGCGTCGGTGCGGGCGGCGGCGGCGGCCGGGGGCGGCTAGTGCGGAGCGGCGTCTCCCTCGCGACGGCGGCGCCCGTCGCTCCGTCTCTGTTTGGCTCGGGGCGGAAGTGGCGGTGTCTGCCGAGGCACCAGCATCTGTGCGTCGGTTGGCCTTGGGAGCGAGGTTAGTGGCCCCGAACACGCGGGATTGTTTACCCGGTGACAGCGTGGCTCCGGGCCCCCGGTGAGGACGGACGCCCGGCGACTGCCACGACGACGACCCGACGACGCGCTCCGGCCGGACCGGCCACGGCGACCGCCAGGACCAAGACCGCGACATGTGCGTCCCTGGTCGCTGCTGACCCGGACGCGGAAGGCACCGACAAGGCGCCCAGGGATTTGCGAAGGGGCTCCGTGCATGATCTCCCGGAGCCCATGGCGTGGCGAATGCACGACCACCTCGTGCTCATGGACAAGAACAAACCCAAAAGTAAGCATCCACCAACCCCCGAAACTCGGCCAAAAACAGATTATGCAGAACGGCATGTACAGTGAAACCTCTCCCGTGCAATCGTCAACCCCGATTTTATTGGCGGCAAAAACGTCTGCACCGTAGGGATTGGTTGTCACTCTCTTATTTCACTTATTTCGAACTTCAACGAAATCCTCTAAAGAGAGCTTCCACTGTACACTGCTGTTACTTACTACATATTAGCTTCAATTTGTGTCTCGCTGGGACTTTTGGACCGAATTCTAAGTTGCGGCCGAAACTATGGCGCAAATCTAAAACCATTGCGATTGCGACATGTGGGACTGCTTCGGTCGCAGCTCAAACAACAAAAATCTGAAATCTGCCATTTATTTGTTAATTTTCGATTAACTTGCTCCAACCCTTTAACTGATTAATTGAGGGTGTCTATCTAGTAATTTGAGCTGTTGGACCGAAATCTAAGTTGCCTCGGTTGCGCCCGAATCTATGGCGCAAATCAAAAACCACTGTGATTGCGACCTGTGGCACTGCTCTGGTCAAAGACTAAACAACAAAAATCTGAAATTTGCTTTTAATTTGTCAATTTTCGATGAACCTGCGCCAACCCTTCATCTAATCAATTAAAGGTGTCCCTCTACCAATTTGAGTCGTTGCACCAATATCTAAGTTACGCCAGAAACCGTGGCGCAAATCCAAATCCACTGCTATTGCGACCTGTGGCAAAAAAACAAAAATCTGAAATCTGCCATTGAATTCTTATGTTACATCCGAGGTTACATCTCTTAATCTAATTAATTGAGGGGCCTCTCTGTCAAATTTAGGACGTAGAATCGAAATCTAAGTTGCGCCCAAAACGGTGGCGCAAATCAGACATCATTGCGATTGCGACCTGTGGCACTGCTCCGGTCGCAGCCTAAACAAAGGTCTAAAATTTGCTGTTAATTCGTCAATTTTCTATGAACTTGCGCCAACCCTTGATCTGATAAATTGAGGGTGTCCCTCTGCCAATTGGAGTCGGTGCATCCTTCGGATGCGACCATGAATTGATAACCTAGAAAGATAACGAGCAGCTATTAGGGACACGTCGCGTTCTTGCCGCTTATTGTCGTCGGTGCATGCGTTCCAATAAAAGCGTGGGTCCGAAGTACGAAACGGAATCATCATCGCCATTTCAAGTTTCAACGTACATTAGAGAAAGTGAAAATTGAACGTAGACCGTTATTAAATCGAGGCGGGAAAAATCGCTGCACTGCGTATTTCATCGAGAGACTGATGGATGTTGCAACAATAACGGCAAAGCGACTTTAATATCTAAACTCGTACGCGAAATTAATTACATTATAAGCTCGACATATTCACTGGGTGTGTAGACACTAATAAGCTTTATCTTATCCCCGAGAAAACTGGGTGCTGGAATTAATTCACGTATATCGCTACAATAATATCTAACTGTGTCAGCCATCGGGACACATGTGAGTGTCGCGAGCGAGACATGTCGATGTTAATTAAATTTCAAACAGTGTCCTAGCGTCGCTTTCGTCATTTATTTAATTGAAATTTCGAGCGTCGAAGCCCCCGAAGGTGGAAAAGACGCCGGTAAACAACGCGAGGCGTGCACCGAACCGCTTTTGCATCTCCGGGAAATCCTTGAAACCGGATTCATTGGTTTCATTCAAGGCTTCGATGCGGCATCGGCTACGAATTCGGCGACCCGGGTGTCGTGTCGTCTGTGGAAGCCGCGCTTTGATCGCCCTCGAAGAATAATAAGATCTTCCGGCGAACGGACCGTTCGAACTTCCAATTAAAAATTAATGATGCGACGAGCGGAGCCGAAATCTTGTTTTTCAATTTTTCCGCGTTATCGGAACCGAATGCAGCCCGATGCATCCGATCTGAAGGGTCCCCTCGATCGGGCGGTCCATTATTAATTCGTTTCCGTCGTCTCGGTGCCGGGTTACATCACCTCGCATCTTAAAATAGGGTGTACGAGGACCGAGGACGGGAAAACGCGACTTTTCGGCCGGCCGACAGCCGCCGTCCTCCACCTTGCCGTCTCGCGTTATACCTCTCGGTGGATAATATAAAGAGCCGTGCCGGGATATAATAATAATGCGGAGAGCATGCCGGCTATAAATACCTGGCGCTTTGTCTGGTCGGCTCGTCCGGGAGGGGGCACAGAACATCAGACGAACCGATGGAAATAGACAGTAGCGACCGCATTGCTAGGAAGTCATCTAACCAAAACCCGAGCCAGATATTCCCTCTCGCCTCTTATTTCACAGCTAATTGGATCACAATCGACTCGAAAATTCATCACGTATTTAGCGAGATACTTTACTCGTCGGATAAGATACCCGAGATACCTTCGCCCGAGCCGGTGAATTATCGAAAGTTTTATTCGGAAGCTCTCGGCGCTGTTTAGATATTCGTCGATAAAAACAATGTTATTGTTTTCCGCCATTAACAAGGCTGCGTTAGAGACTTACCTACTTAGTACGAAAACATCTCGTCATAGTCTTACGGGTTTTGTTATAAATATGGATAACCGAGACTGTTTCTGCAACGGACTTCCTGCACATAAAAGTTTCGCTAATACGATATTAGGAGCTGGAAATTTTGAGAGTGAATTCGCCCGTGAATTTGTTTTGGCTTACATATTTTACGTAATTATGACCTAAAGCCATTAAACCATCCTCGCTTTTATAGCCGAGGGGTTTTATTTTTCGTAAATTATATTTTTATTGTTATAGTACCTCCTCGGCCGCACCGTGCTTTTAATTTGTCGCTTTATGATGCGCAAAAAGGGCTTACATTTTAATAGGGCCCTCTGAAAAATATCCTAGTGATGATAGTGACGGTCAACGATTGTACTTTTTATTTAAATTAATGCAAGAAATAATACGCGTGCCAGAAGTTCGCCGTGGTCTGCTCCTTTATATTTTGATGGCCTCGTGCGCTTTGTTTATGGGACGTCGTATAACTCTGAATATTTCTCTCATTTCCGTTTTCAATTACGACTTTATTGCACCTTTCTTCTTATTATGAAATGTTTTCTTTCGAGGTACTCAATTAATTCACGAGTGGGGACGTGGGGCTGAAATTTGCCCAGAATTTCGCCGCTGTTTATTCAGGTAATTTCGGGTCATCTTATAATAATAATAGGTCTGGTGAAATTTCTCTAATTCGGACTTTCGAGGGTGAAAATGTAAAATCGCCCACTTAACACGCGGGGGAGCTTGATGCGATGGCGGTCGTAACCTTTACGCACGGATCGAGCTTTAGAAATTAATTAAAGTGAACCGAGATTTTCGTTACAATAATAAATCGCGTGAAATTCGTCAAAACGAACGGATGAAAAATAAAACGACGCCGCATCTAATAAAAGTCCTGGGGATACACAACGGAGGCAAAAGTAAAAGTTACAGATCTTGATGTAGGTGCTGAGTCAGTCTTATGTCACACACAAACGGTTGCAACATGCCGTATCAGAGATATACCCGAACGTGATGCAATCGCGCGAATCCAGCTGCTCTCTATCCGTACCACACGATGCAGCATCCGAAATGACGCGACGCAAATCCCATGGAAAATTATTGAAAAAAAAAATCGTCGCGTTTCTGTTTTTCCCGATGCGATGGTCGGTTCAGGACCGCACGCTATAATTACAATATGCAGGCTAAAAATAGGCTTCGGCGAAGTAATAAACGTTGCATGATTATTTTTATAGTGGCGTTTTCATGAACGAAGGAGAGCGCCGTGCGTTTTCGTCGTACCCATGCGAATGCACCTACGTGTAAGTACGTGGGTACAGGTAAAATGGCGAAACGCCGGGGAAACCCCCGAACGATTCGCGTTCTCGATAAATCGCGACCGATATTTCGCCTTTCCGGTTTCCGGTCCGGGCGAAAACATTTCATTATCATCCCCCCCGTGTTCGGGTTTGACGGAACGTCTCTCGATTGACCGTTCAGACACTTTGAGAGGTAATGAGTCGCGCGGAGGCAGTTCCGCCCCCGACCGAACCGTACCCACCTGGCGGGGGTGGCTTCTCGCCGCCGCCACCGCCGCCCCCCCCTATCGCGCGCCGCTTTCGTTCCGGCCGGACTCCCCGGCCGCGGACAAGGGGTTCGGAGATGCGAAGGGGCGAAGTGTGTGTGGAGTCATATTGATCTGCGCGGCGCATTCTAAAATCCCACCTCAGCCCCGGTGTGCCTCTGTGTGTTCGAATTTCTGAAGTGCCACATCGCGAAAAAAACGCGACTTTGGCGCCCCCCTCGCACGCGCGCGAAAAACCCGAAAGGCCCTTTTCCGCGCGAGATCAGGGGATTTCCGTTTCATCCCCTTTATCGCGAGCGCTCTCTCGATGCCCCCGTGTACGCAAAGGTGACGGGGGTCAACATCGCCGGCGACCGAGAGGTCTCGGGTTACCCCCAGACCTAAAATGCACAACGGTGCACTCGAGCCTTGAATTTCACAAACACTCGAGGAAAAGAGAGTCGGGTGGAAGGTGGTGGGCGGTTTTTTTTTTCTCCTCCCTCTTTCGCTCCTTCCGGTTCTTCGCGGGGGGCGCGCGACTCGTCCACAGATTTGAATCTCGAGGGTTTGCTCTCTTTCGGAATTTTTCGCGTGATCTCCGGTCGTTTCCCTTATCTCGGTATATCGTCCCGAAACTATAATGGGGAGAGAAAAGAACGGGGCCGTCACATGCGGTTAATTGCGCTCTTTAATTTAGCGAGTGGGACCTCTCTCGTTTCGCCATCCGTCTTGATGATGTGTGCGTCGGTTCCGTAATCTCCTTTGCGGGCGGCCCCGTATTGTTTGTGATTTAGTCGGGGGCCTTTTTTCGATTAGTCCGCGCGTTGCCCCCGCGAAGACGAATTTTCATCCGTTTCGATTGTCTTCTCCGTCGGCGTCATCGTCGGAGCGATAAGTCGCTAAGGCGATTTGTGCGTTTTAATGCCGCCACCCTCCACTCGAGGGGTTAGCCGTTATAAAACTAATTTCCGTAATATATGATTATTATTATAACCGAGGGGGAGACTCGGAGATGGAGGAGGACCGAAAGTCATCACAATAACCGTGATCGTTTCTACAGTTCCACGCGCGAAACTTCCTAGTATTCGTCTTAGACTAATTGCGTTTTCTGGGGTGTTTTATGGATATTGGGGTAAGAGGTGCGTATTATTAACCCGGTGCGGTCTCGTGGATTATTCGCGATTACGATTTTTATTATTGACGTAGAAAGTGACGATGGAGGGAAAAGGTGGGTGGGCGGCGGTGGCGGCGTATCAAATATCTGAAAAGCTTGAACTCTTGTGTGTCTGGAGGCAATCCCGCCCCCGTCAAGTGCATGACGGTTTTCTCTGTGAAGCGTGTAATTATTTGGCGAGCCATTAATTTTACCTAAACCGGGAGAGATCAAAGTAAAGTGCATCTAATGTCAAGTTATAGCAAGGGGGCGAGGCGTTTTCGGTCAAACCTACCTGGATGCTGACGGTGACGCCGATGATGGAAATTCGCCCTTTGATTCACTCGGCTTGATTAAAATTTTACAGTTTTAAAACGTCTCGTCCTTGACACACTGCTCGCGATGGAGACGCCTTCGCCTTCGGTGAGCGACTCGTGCTTCTTAGCAATTATTGTGGAATTCTTTTTTAAATCGAAATTTCATTCGCTAAGTGTCTCCTAATAACTCATTGCACTATCGCTTTGTAAAGACATCACAACAGTCATTCTATAAGGGAGATTTATCGTCGGTTCGTTTCAGTTCAAGTGCCTAATATCGTAACGGATTTTTAGCGGTTCCTTCGGATCCTTGACACGGATTTCTGAAATTTGCAACTTACAACCCGACGTCGTATATAAAATTCGCATCTCTGGAGATAATCGCGCGTCCGTTCGGATTTATCGTCGGATCGTTATCGTATTTCTTTGGCGCGTCACAACAATTCAACTATCCGGTGCGAATATTTCCGACATCGATTCGCATCATAAGGTCGGTTCGTGCGAAATGCAACGCAGTTCTACCTCCGGTAAACACGGACGTAAATAAGAGAGAAAGTTGCGAAAATCCCCTCCGATTTTTATTCGGCTCGCGCTCATTATAGCCGTAATAATGGGTGCACCTGTGTGCACATCCTTGTAATGGGCACGAGGCGCCTTCGGAGGGAGCGCACGTGAAAACACAATGTCGTTATCAATCGACTTATCAAGGTCGGTTTTATTACAGGTATAAGGTGGATACGTCGGTCCCGGTCGGTGTGCGAATGGTGTTTGTAAACAAACGCCAGGTTTAATAAAATTCATGTGCGGCGCAGTTTGTTGCCTCGCGCGCTCTTTATTCGCGGTCGATATTTTCCCGAATGCAGGTCGGTCGGCGGCGGCGGCGGTGGCGGCGGGGAGACGTAAGCGACAAGGTCTCTCGTAATTTTTTTTCGGCCGCCATTATAATAATCCGAGTTCCGGCTTCCTGTCGGGATTTCCCCCGACAATTTCCCCCGCGCGGACCATAATTATCCGTATTCGCGATGTACATTTTTCTCGATATCGCGTTATTTGCGCTCCCGGTGCTCGGGTGCCGTCTCTGATATGGATGTCTCATCAAAACGGCGCGCCGGCGACGTTAAATTTATTGATAAACATTACGGCGAGGCGTGTTCCGTGCGCAATTTCATCATCGTGCACACACTCCATTTCCAAACCGAATAACCGAAACGATAAAGTATCTAGGTGTAATATGCGCGGTTCGCATTAATTCGTCCGGGTCGGAAATGAGTCTATTGCGATTATTTTTTAAGCGTTCCGGCGGAGTTGTTTAATCTCAGGACATTGACCAAATTCGGAGACAAAAGCGATGATTGTTGCGTATGGCGCATGGAACCAGTGAGTCGGTTCACCTGCTGCCGTCGACATCTGTAGAACGAGAGATAAAGGCCTTGAACTCGCCACTCTTTTATTACCTAGATAAATATACAAAGGAGGACTAAGTAGATAATTTTCATTTTATTTCGATCCAAACATTTTTATCGAATAACTTTTAGTAAACAACAATAATCTGCGATGAAAAATGCAAGTAATTCAGGATAAGGAAGTCGCCAGAACAATGCGTCCACTATTATAGTAAACGGAAGATATAAATCCTCATGCCCGGAGTCGTGACTCTTGTGTTAATGATTTTATGAACACATGAATGAGTCGCCCATCACCATAACGTCTGGAGGAAAATATGAACTCGGCGCGTATTATTATTCGCGTGAATAATGCGAATGTGACCGGATTGGAAAGTGTGATGGCGAAAAATCGACGGGGGATTATCGTGGGCGTTGTGCATATTTTTCGACCACGTTTCTGGTCGGAAATTGCGGAATTCGATCGTGTCGTGCGTAGGTTTTTCCCGCCATCGCCGTCGGTTATTAGGTGGAGAGAGCCCGACGTCGCCTTATGGCCCTTAAAAGGACGTGCCGGCATTCGTCTCATTCCGAAACCCACACGACGCTCTCGATTTCGTTGCACACACATGTCGGGCTTTGCCGACTTTCGGGCCGATTGGCGATTTCGCAACGGCACCATTAGCATTTCACGGGGGCGGATATACAGGGTCTCTCATGGCGAAAATGAAGAAATCACAATAAAAAGCTCCCTCGAAAATAAAGTTCTCCATCCATTTTTGAAATTATCCTGGTAATGAGGCGGCTCCCGGTTTTCCTCGGAGAATTTCATCCGAGATGCGACTTATCCGGAGACAAAAGTGCATTCTGGTGTCGATGGAGGGCTCGGGAGGTCGAGATCGTCCCTCTCCGCCTCGGCGACGGCTCTGGCAACATTCAATTTCCGCGTTTTCCAGCGGACACCTCCAATTTATTCGATTCGAATTCCGATAGAGGCGCCCCGGCGTCGTCGGCGTCGCCTCTCGTCATTGGAAATTTCATTATTAAAAGTTCACGCTCTAATTAGACGGGAAGACGCCGAGACGGGTCGTCCTTTTTCATCGCGTTCCGTACATTATCCGTCCCGGCGATATATAAGAGATTTCGCTCCGTGAAAAGGAGATAAAGCGGATGGCCGCATTGTCCGTAAGTGACCGACACTTACATTCTCGACGTTCCTTTGCGGTTCTTCACCTCGCTCCTCGCCATCGCCGCCGCCGTCATCATCATCATCATCATCGCGGTCGTCGATGAGAGTCGGAAGATTATCGGGGTCTCCCCGTCTCGTCTCGGGTCTCGAGTCTCGGGACTTGTTGAATTCGGAAAGGTGATGCGGATGGCGCTCCTCTCTCGACGTGAATTCGAACGGGACGCCGGCGGGTTTATTTCGGGCGGAATTAGAAGCGCCGGGCTCGTTTCGATTTTATCCCCGGCCGTTTGCGCGGTTGTGTAACGGGGCATCGTGTGTGCATCGGGTCTTCGTCCCTTTTATAACGTCAATTTTCGACGCAATTAGCAGGTTGTCGTCTCGAGTGTACGGGGAACTGAAAAATTCAATCAGGACGTCGTCTAGGAGCGTCGCTCCCGTCCTCGACGGCTCTCCGTCGGGATGGCGTCGCCCTTTTCCACTCGTTCCCTCTCCTTTTTCGCTCCTCGCATCAACTAAGATATAAATTAGATTCCTTATTGCGGTTAAGTTTTGTGTCTTTTCCGGCCGCACACTCGCGATCCGATAGATGGGCCGAAATCTAATTTTCGACCGGCGTTCGATATCCATCCTACCTTGTAACTATTTATATAACGTCTTGGAGATTCTTTTATCCCGGCACAGTCACTCGCATAGTTTTGTGTAACCGTAAGCGCAGGCGAGAGGTTATTTAACTCCGATAATTGGCAAGTAAACAATAATTTTAATAGCAACTTTACGGGCCTAGCAACAGGACCGCAACCTCGTTTAAAAAAGCCGGAACGAAATAATAAAATTATCCGCATGTTACCCCCGAACCGAAAAGTTTAATATTGCAAGGCTGCGACTTTTGCACTCGACCGAATAGTTGAGGAAAATTCTGTCCCGACTCTCTGGTGTCTTGGTTTTATTTATAGTGGTGCTATTATTAAAAAGTCTTGAATATTATTACCGTCCCGTCCTTCCTCGCGTTTTCATTATTCATCATAGTTGACGCTCGAAGATTATAGTTATTATGGGAGCGACGATTACGACGATGATGACGATGACGGATATCCACGAGGATTTTTCTGGTGTGCGCCCACAACGTTTTGCGTTATTGTGCAATTATTTGTGCAAGGACATGTGTCACAAAAGTTGGTGCGCCGGGAAATCTGTCGAGAGAGAGGCTGACGCAGTTTCGGTGGTGGAAAGCGGAAGCGACGGCGTTTTCCCCTGCTCTCTCTCCGGTGCACTCTCCACATCGCGGAATATAACGATCGATTTTATACGCTTTCCGTCCTCGCCTCTCTTTCTATCTTTCGGCATCGGACGGAGAGTGTGCGGTTTGTTGCAGCCGCCGGTTTGTTTGGGTAGGTCAAAAACTATTTCAGATGAATACAGGCTGTTTGATAAAAACTCCAGAACGCCACAGTTTCTTTGGTTGTCATCCGATTTCAAAAACCCATTAACAAAAAATGATTTATTTTTCATGCTCTACGAATAGGCCTTGCCTCCAAATTTTTTCCCTCAACTTCTTTTTTCAACATTGGTAAATGTAACTTTTTTGATAATAAAACGCAATTATTTCCAATTCAAAGTTGAAGTAGATATTTTTTTCTATACCATCGGTCAATAAATAAGTAGATTTTCCTTAATAATCATCAGAAAAACGTAAAAAATGATTCGCCAGATTTGGTCGGATTAAACAAAAAACGTCAATTTCACGTTTGCTGTGGAATCCAAAGCACTCCTGAAACTGACATTTCTTAAAATTTAATTCAAATCGGGCGAATCTTTTTATGCGTTTTCTTGGATAAACATTGAAAAAATGACCACTTTCTACATACCATAGTAAAGAGAAAAATACATACTTCAATTTTAAATTAGAAGTAATCGTACTTTATTCTTAAAAATATAAATTTACCAATGTTAAAAAAAGAAGTTGAGGGAAAAAATTTGGTAACAAGCTCTATTCTTAGTGCATGAAACATAAATAATTTTTTGTTAATGGGTTTTTGAAATCAGATCATAATCAAAGAAACTGTGGCGTTCTGGAGTTTTTATCAAACAGCCTGTATGTGTGCTATATCCACACAAACAAACGCATAATGGACGTGTGCGGAACGGAGCTAAAACCGTATTCTCCCGCCGCCGTTTTGCGGCTAATTCCATAGACGGATCGTACGGAAAATTTCATTTTTTTTTTTAGGGAAAACCCTATCTTCAAGTATTTATTAATCTTGGTCATGATTTCTGAATTTTATCAGTTATTATCACACCTGGCGATGCCCTTTGGACTTTTGATAATTCGAGTGGTCATTCAAGTCACGGAATTTTTGTGTGTCTGCGTGATGGTCCAACTCTACCTATAGGGCCGGTCGGTTTATTTCGGGGTGAATATGGAAACGTCAAGATTGATTTTCCCGTATCGGCGTCCTCATTTGCCTGCTAAATTTGAAACAGAAATGGATATTTGCATTTGCGCCACTGACACTTTTGAATTTTTAATCTATCGTTCAAAAATTCATCTGCGTCACGGTCCACTTCCAGTATTTTTCCACCTCGCGTTTTAATCGTCCGGGAAGGTGTAGATCGGCTAACGCATGGTCTATTAGGCCGGTAATGTTTCGAGATGGAAACGTTTTTTTTTTGCGGAAGAACGAGTTTGCGTTTGGCCATTCTCTTCGCGATCGCGGGCAGAAACGATAAAGTGGGAATTTGTCGAAAAGGCGGATTTGATGTCGCAAAAGGGTAGAGTTGAGAGTGGCGCCTCGTATCTTTAAAATTTTCGGGGTTATGGGACGAGAGGGCGTGCACTGGCTGTCGTTGATAATGACGACTTTCTATATAAATTCCGGAGAAAAGTCCGTTCTTTCTCTCGAATATTGGCCGATGTCCTAACGCCACAACTTTTCTGACATATTAACGATTATCTTCCGTTTTCAATAAACTTTACAACTGCAATAAAGTCGAGTCCTGTCGCGCGTTCTGTACGAGGTTTACTCTTTTTTTCCCGGCGAACGTGATGCGTCGCAAATTTCCGCCCGAAAGTGTAAATAGCCTCGCGTTTTTCAGGTCTTAATTTCGTGATTTATCGGATATTTCGAACGTACGCCCGTTTGATTTAGGTATTATATGCGAGCTTTTTTCACAGAGGGAATGTAAAAAATTGTTTTGTTTCGTGACGGGTGTAATTTGTTCCCTCAAGGGTGTGAAGTACATTAGGTGGGTTTGATCGCGTTATAAATTAATATTATCACATTAATTACTCCGTGTAATTAATCGCGTCAGAAATAAAATAAACACGGCGCACGATATTTCCCCTTCGACCTACATATACTTTATAGAATTTTCAACGTTTTTTAAGTTGACGGAAAGGTCTTCACTTCTGTTTGACTTTATTGGATATAACTGTGTTCCTTTATTGACATAAAGTCAGAGTAATTTCTGTTCATCAGTTTTGGGGGTGGAAAAGGAACATCCATCACACTTTATTTGGTGGGACAGCGATTCTTAGCGTCTGCACTAATAAAAGTCGAATAAAATCTCTTCCTTCTCATTTTTTTTCCTCCATGCCTCTTATAGTACAGTACAGACTACACGGATTTGACAAGATCGTTACAAACTTTTTTTCATCGTTCGTTTTCGTTCTCCCAAATGGAATAAAAAGAGTGCAATCCGAACTCTTTTTCTTCAACAGCAGTAGCAGCAGGAATCTGTACAGGTGGTTAGATTGCATCGTACTTGACAGCTGTCCGAAACACTGCCGAGGTATAAAACTAAAAGCATTTCCGGATCGGACTTATTCTTGGTGTTTCGAACGCTCTCCTTCTTTTTGCTTTTTTCGTTCATCTTTTACTTCTCCATCTCCGATTTACTTTTAACTTTCGTCGTAATGACGGTTATTACCGAGGCGAGTTAACAAAGATTTCAACTACTTGGGGAGGTAGCATCGTTTCGCGTCTCGCTCGCATCGCCGATATAAAATAATTATTCCGAGGGAAAATAAGTACTAATTAAGTACAATTTGTTGATGCAGATTTTTCCCGGAACTTTCCAGACGGAATAAAGAGGTACACTAGACACGAATACGGACCTTATGTAAGCTCATCATAATGATAAAGCCCCGTTGTGTACACGCTATATGGGTCTATGTAGGTCGGGGTGTATGTACGTCTACCAGAATAGAGAAACCATCCAATCGGTCGGTATAGAGGCGCAGTCAAGCGACAATTCTATTACCGGACTTACACCGCGTCAATCCGGTCGAGATTGAGGGGCTCGCGCGGGCACAATCTCGGGGAGAAATCACCTGTCGGTCCGTTTCCGCCGGTCATCGTCGGCGGGATTCCGGAATATTCCGGGGGTTAATTGGGACGGAACGGTTTTTTTTTCTCCGGGCTCGTTTCGGGGTCGCCACTTGCGACCTCTTGACGGTCCAGACGGCGTGAGAATAGGAGAGGATGCCGCCGCTGCTGGCCAGACGTGTGCCTCTCTCCGCTCGCTTCCTTCTTCGCATCCGGATCGATACGGGGCCCTCCCACCTGCTTTTCTCTCATCACAGCTGGACGTGTTGCACTCCTTTCGTTCGTCTTCCGTCATAGATCGCGGCGGAATCGACGATTTTGTGCCGGTTCGGTATAGAGCGGGCGAAATTATCTGGCACAATGTTGCGATGCAATATCGTTAATTCAGTTAAATGCAGTTTCTCTGGTTTGCCATTTGTATCCGTCACTAATCGGATTAACGCGATTAAATTTGAACCCTGTTGCGCTATTATTATGTTACACGGAACGTACTTTCCAGTCCCTATTCGACCGAACTAAAATGATCAAATTTTTATCCGTCGCCATTATGGTGATGGTCTGGTTGTCGCCCTCACTTATTCACGAAGGATTCTCAACAGCTGTCTCGGTAATTTTTTGGGACTCTAATATCTCCGGTAATTGGTGAAGTAATAATTTAGGGGGTTTTCTGATTTTTCGGTGGTATAAGACGAATACAGCGTGAGATCGCGTTTTTCATCGATCGATCCTAATGACGTTCGGGGTTCGGGCGTTGTATGCGAAGAGGAAAACCGTGGCCCCCATGAAAACGTCTCGCGTTATATTTATGCGTCTGGGGCGGGCGCGATGCAACTTTTCTTCATTTCCCCATACAAATGAGCGGGCCGCGTGTAACTCTTTCCACTTGGTGTACACTTGATATCTGCGCCGGGCAAACTTTGTTCGGAACACTCATCGGAGTGACGATAATTTATTTTCGAGGATTTATAAGTACGTATAACGAGGTAAAAGTCTGGACTGGATGCGATAAACCTGGCCGCATTTTCCGGTCGTCCTCTCTCTCTGCGGCACGGCGTTTTAAATCAAACGCGGGACGCCGGCGATAAATCTGCGGGCCATGTTCACTTCAGCAACAGTTCGCCCCGAAATTAAAGCAAGAAGCGCAACACTTGGGAACTTTGATTTACACGCAAAAACATAAGCGGAGACGCCACACCGTATAACACCGGGTCGGCCGCAGGAAAGCCAACGAACCGGCCCGGCCGATCGCGAATAATTATCGCCGTATAACGAAATCGAGTGTCTGCGCTTTTTTCGCTCCTTCTCGTGTTGTTATTATCATCATCCGCGCAGATAATTATTGTACGCAGTTCGCTAACCCGTCTGGCCACCTTTCGCGATGTTTGAACGTACTCCTCCGCTTGTTTCGGTCGGTATTTTCATTTGGCACGGGAGAGAGAGAGGCCCCCCGATTTCTTATACCCCGGCCGTTTCGTTTGACGTCATCGGGCGATAAATAATTCATATTTTTTTAATGGCATCTCGAAAGTAAATCCGCTTCGGCGCTAATGAACGGTAAATGCGCGAACGATAGTCGGCTTTCGGTGAGTCGACGACCTTTTTCGATTTTTCGCCGACTTATATTTCGGATTTTCCTTGCAGTGCCCGTATCCAGTGGCAGCGGGGACACGCTGAGACAGCGCCATGTGCCTCTGTACGGGCGCCTGGTGGCCGAGGACCAGCTGGGCATCGCCCACCTCTCCAACCCTCCGGCGGACATCCAGGCGATGCAGGCGCGGATACCGCACACCTTCCGGGACTCGGCGGCGGCGCCCCTGCGGAAGCTCAGCGTGGACCTCATCAAGACCTACAAGCACATAAACGAGGTATTTACGGACTGTTTTTTTTTTCGGGGGGAAATCGCGGTGGAAAACGCGGTGATGGAGGTCGCAGCTCCCTCGGCGGTTGTTGCCATGCGGTATCTGCGTCGCGACCTTGCTCCGTGCATTTCTACGTATAATATTATAATACGAGAGCCGTAATAGGGAAAACGTACAAGCGCGCATACCCACCGGAAAGACGACGGGAAGAGACGAAATCGAAATCTGATGACTCGCACGTCGGTTTCGCGTTGCACGGGTGAACGGCCCGATCGGGGGGAAAACTGTTGCCGTCACGTTCATTATTCGGGGGGAAAACCGTTCCGATTTCCCGTTTACGCGTCGTCTCGAAAAGTTCCCGTTTTCGCGCTCCGTTTCGCCGGCGGCACGCTCTGAAAATCGCGCCCGATTTCTAACGTTTTTCGACCTGTCGTTTTGTTGATAAACGGTGGGGTTTGTTTGTTATCGTGGATGGAGGGAGAGGGCGGCGGGGGGAGGAGAAGTATGAAAGTTAATTTCTCGGGTGAGCGATGACCGAGATATGTCACTGCAGAGCGGCGAATTTCCGCTGCAATTCGCGTTGCACTTATTTAGGGGTGATGGCGTATACAGCGTTTCGCGAAGTTGCGCGCCTAATCGCGCCGTATAAATCGTCCTTTTCAATTAAGGAAAGTTTTCGGGGACGCACACATAAGAGGACGCATTTCTCACAAATTCGAGCAAAACTGCACTTACGCTTGATGCTTTTTTCCCACCCCGCTTCGCTCTTATTCCCGGGCGCGTCTCTTGTTTCTGATGGTGAAACTGCGCGAGATATATCGCCCGATATTAGTAATATATCGAGACTTTGTCTGTGTACCGGCGTCGCCAGAGTTATTATCTCTTTAAGTATGCCGGGCACGCACCCTTGATGGCAGTAAAAGTTATGGGTAAGTGACAGGGGGAGGGCGACAGTCAACACATCGGGGGAGCGAGACCTCCCTCGCATCCACCAATTTTATATTTTTTTTTTCGTTGTTGTTTTACTCGGCCCCCGTAAAACGGACGGGTGTCGTCGTAGGTACCTTTCGACTGTGCCGTTTGTTAATTGGGCGGTCATTTCTCCCGCGTTTAGTTGATGGGGTTTAATTAATTGGGACGGTCCGTTCGTCGCTGATGTGTGTCGTAATTGTTATTTTAATTGCACACAAACTGCAGAGCATAACAAAGGCATTAACCTTAAGGTGTAACAGACCCCTGACCGCTCGCCGACGCGTCCGTTCTTTCGTTTATATGATTATACGCTCCCGCGATACTGTGGGAACGTAACGAAGTCCGTTTTTTCGTCTTCCTTGTACAGCGTACATGAAAACTGCTGTCGAAATGAACGAGAAATGCTCATATCGGACTTGTCGTGGTTTCGTTATTTCATATCGGGCGAATGGTACGCCACTGGTTACCTGGGTTTGTATGAATGAGCTTTTCTTGGAGTATCCCACCCCTCGAAATTCTCGCCGGCAATTTCCATATACGCCGTATTATTGTTATTTCGGTTGCTTTTAAATAGAATTAATTTAGAAATGCAAATCACTTTAATTTACCCAACACACAATTTTAATCACGTCATCCTGGGGGAAATTAAATTGGAAAAAGTCGTTTTCGCGCGACGGAAAACAAAATGATTCATCATAAATGCGGACCTCTTTATTTTCGTCCATTTTCGTCCCATGGCAACTCGGTATCGATCACCCCGTGAAAATTATTCCGGCGAAATTATATACCGAGGATTATAAATTTTTGTGTTTCGTCAGGTGTACTACGCGAAAAAGAAGCGGAGGGCGGCCCAGCCCCAGGAAGACACCTCTCACAAGAAAGAGAGAAAGCTTTACAATGACGGTTACGACGACGATAATCACGACTACATTGTGAAGAACGGTGAAAAGTTCCTCGACCGATACGAAATCGACTCGCTGATAGGCAAGGGTTCGTTCGGACAGGTCGTCAAGGCTTACGATCACGTGGAGCAGTGTCACGTGGCCATCAAAATTATCAAGAACAAGAAGCCGTTCCTCAATCAGGCCCAGATCGAGGTGAAACTGCTCGAGATGATGAACCGGGCCGACGCCGAGAACAAGTATTACATAGGTAAATTTTTGAAGGATTTCGTGGATTTGCTAATAATGTCGGTAAAATTTCTAGTTAAATTAAAAAGGCACTTTATGTGGCGGAATCACCTGTGTCTGGTGTTCGAGCTGCTCTCGTACAATCTGTACGATCTGTTGAGGAACACGAACTTTCGCGGCGTCTCGCTGAATCTCACGCGAAAGTTCGCCCAGCAACTGTGCACGGCCCTATTGTTCCTCTCGACGCCCGAACTGAACATCATCCATTGCGATCTGAAACCGGAGAACATCCTGTTGTGCAATCCGAAGAGGTCGGCGATCAAGATCGTCGATTTCGGGAGCTCCTGCCAACTGGGCCAGAGGGTGAGCCACCGTCGCCATCACCATTCGTCCGATGGATTTTTGATCGTTGATTTCCGTTCGCAGATATACCAGTACATCCAGTCGAGGTTCTACAGGTCGCCCGAGGTGCTGCTAGGCATTCCATACGATTTAGCGATAGACATGTGGTCTTTGGGCTGCATCCTGGTCGAGATGCACACCGGCGAGCCGCTCTTCAGCGGCGCCAACGAGGTCGACCAGATCAACAAGATCGTCGAGGTGCTGGGCATGCCGCCCAAGAGTCTCCTCGACCAGGCCAACAAGACCAAGAAGTTCTTCGAGAAATTGCCAGGAGACGGACGGTACGATCGAAATCCTTCTTTAAGAAAGCCATTGTCAGTGTCAATGTTGAGTGTACATGTCAAGTGGGGTCTCAAGCCAAGCCTCATTATCGATCGCTGAAATCGAGCGCAGAGCACTGCAGACCTACATATGCAACCACGTGGATGAATATTAGGTTGCGTATGTAGGCCTGCAGTTTTGGTCGATTATTGAATAGGAAGAAGGCGATTACGATTTTGTTGGACTTTCAGGTACGTCCTGAAGAAGTCGAAAGAGGGGAAGAAGTACAAGATGCCCGGTTCGCGGCGTCTGCACGACATCCTCGGGGTGGACACGGGCGGCCCCGGCGGCAGGAGGCTGGGCGAGCCGGGCCACTCGACCGCCGACTACCTGAAATTCAAGGACCTGATCCTGCGCATGCTGGACTACGATCCGAAGTCGCGGATAACGTCGTACTACGCGCTCCAGCACAACTTCTTCAAGCGGACCACCGATGAGAGCACGAGCACGCCGAACAGCAACAGCTCCAGTCCGGCGGTCGCCTCCCTCGACATGTCCCTCAATAACAGTTCCAGTAGTCAGCACGGTGAGTTTTCGGCCCTCGCTTCGATTTTCTCGAATTATATGCGCTTTAGCGAGTTTCGTCTTTGATACTGATTTTGTTGTGTTGTGTGCAGACTTTGCGGGAAATCAGCGATGACTAACATAGTGATACGGTGCCGAACCGTAACTGCTCTTACTAACACAGGTACTCATTCACCTATTGCTAATTTTATTTCAATATCCCGTTTTGAGTTTTGACAGTGCGACTTTGGCTAATCGAACGTACGGTTGTGCCGTTTCTGGCATTTTCCTACTTTCAGTTAGCCGAACCGTCCCTGATTTGGCTTTTTAATTTTATACGTATACGTACTCTCGGTACTAGTCCTTATCTATTAGATATTGTTTATAATCTGGTTGTGGTTTAAGAAACTTCTTGGTATTTGAGCGAAAGCTTGGGTGCGGGTCCGGTCAGATCGTTGTAAGAAATGTGTATTCATAGCAGATTCGCATTCTTCTAGATTATTCAAAGGAGTTCAAGCTTGTTCTAATAACTTATCTGCTAGACCATGGGTAACTTGACAGAAAATCCCTCCCGAAAAGTTCATATTCTTGATTCAGAAAAGTTTTCTTGATTTTTTTTTTTATTTCTAAAAGCCCCCATAAAATCTAGATATTTCCAACAAATGCTTGTAAGTGATGAATTTATGTTCGTCAACGTATCGGTGTTTCTGTTGCTGGAAATTTCACGTTTGGGGTCGGATTCCAGGGTTAAATATGGTGGGGCGCACTCGGGAGCTATCGAGTCACGGGTACAACAACAGCAGCGGCACGACATCGCAGTCCGGCTACGGGACGATGGAGTGCGACCCGTCGCCGTCGTCGAGACACCACCGCGGCACCAACAACAGCCGCTGGTACCACCACCCGTCCTCGGGCCAGACGATAGCGGGGTACGGCCCCTCGTCGATACCCCCCTCGTACTCGTCGTATCCGAGCGCCGCGACCGAGGGCGTCGCCGCCCCCCACGGCAAGCACGGCGCCGGCGGCGGCGGCGTCGCGACGTCCAACGGCCCCCAGCAGCCGCAGCAGCAGAAACAGAACGACAAGGAGGACGGCAGTCCGATGGTCGGCGTCTGCGTGCAGCACAGCTCGGTCGCGATACACTGAGGATCATCGGATTATCATGTCGTCGTGTTCATTATCACAATACTTGCGATTTTTCCGTTTTATATCGTGGACTTTAATGACAGGACTCCACGGAATTGTATAGTGAATTGTGACTGTTTCATTATTATAATTTTTTTTTTCGTTAAGCAAATACGTACAGTGTTAAGGACGAAATCTGAAGACTCTATATGATGTGAGCAACAGACTCTGGGCGCGTGAGTTGCCGTCAAACGAGACGGTTCGCTCTGTTGTGACGTTTTTCATTCATCAGATTTACTGCCTAGGTACTACTACTACATACTACTACTACTAAATCGAATGTTTAAGAGGATGAAAAAAGCAAAACAAGAGATTTTTAATAGGACATAAGGTTTAAAGCAAGATAAAGTAATTTATGCCTAGTATTAAATATTAATTAATAATAATTATAGTGAAGTAACCACATATGTATACATGTTTCCTATGATTTACCGTTAACTGTGTATCATGATTGGCTCTGGTCCGTCTGCAGCTGAAATTAATATTGTTATCGAATAGATTCAGTCTTTTCCCAAGTGCATTTTTTCATTTTTGGGCCAAAAAGGAATTTGTCAGTATTGCATCATCATCAACCCTCCCTCCAATGTATAAATTGTTCTCGGAAGCGATACCGGTTTTTTTTTCATTTCTACTCACATAAACAGGTGACAGGTGTAATAATAGTTATATATTTTCCCACCAGAGCCATACCAAATCCACTACCGCAGAGTACAGTGGGTAAATGTGTTCAAATATGATAGCAGTTTGTACATGAGAGCTCGAAAGTTGACCTTTCAGTTGATACTTACTCGTAAAGAAAAAAATACAACGTTTTTATAAACTCTCTATCTCTCTGTAATAACTTGAGTGTGATGAAAATAATAATGTTTACAGCGACTTTTACTCTACTTAAAAATGGATAAAACAAAAATCTTGGAAATATGTTTCATTCAGTGAAAATAACTGAGAAAGGTGACTTTTGACTTGTTTTGTAAATACCTAACTTAAATAATCAGTAGTACTGTATTTAATAAACGATACACTTATTTATTTTAATTTTTCGTCATGTGCAGTCGTCATATTACATTTTCACTCTTTGATTTGATGAAGCAAAAAGGCAATGATTCTGCAAAATAAAACCAGTAGTAGCAGCAGCGAAGAAAAATATGAAGAAATGATAGTGTAAATTATAAGCGTTCATGAAAATTCCTAATTTCTTTGTTATCTAAAATAAATTTACGAACGAGTACCTACCGCTTTTCATTTTTTTTTACTCTTTCAAATTACTTACTGTTGCATGAGATAATTACAAAAGACAACGAGGGGCTGATGCAAAGTGCGAAAAGTTATCAAGACATTGTTTTCGTTATGATTTCGTTCATTGTAATCGGTGCTCTTGGCATCAACCATGAGAGGGCCCTAATAAAAATGACACGTTATGTCTTTTCGTATAATAAGATTGGGTGAATAATGTTTTGTTGTGTCCTTTACGATTGCAAAACTTTTGTAGCTAGACAAATTTGTTTAAATAAAATTCTTATTTATAATAAAACGAGACAAGTGTTTTCTTTTATCTACATCACTACATTAAAGATTACTTTCTTCGATAAAAAACAATTTCTTTATTTTTGAAAAACATTTATAATACTTATATAATGATGGATGATTCCATTGTAAAATATCAGAAATGGACAAAGAAAGCTACCTGTACAAACAAAATAATCAATTTAATCGTAATCATAAGAAGATGGAGAAGAAGAGAGGGGGACGTCTGGAAAAGACCAAAATAAAATTTTCTTGGCGAAATTTGACTCGATCTTCAGAGTTAGTAGTCGAGTTGACAATGATAAAATATGAACAGCTTTGATATTATAACACAATTATCCAGCGAGTTATGAGAGACAGTCTGTAGACGACAACATATATCGACATTAAATTAGTACATTTTGTGTTTCTTACTTTGAATTTATCCGATAATAACAACAGCACACAAAATATACTACACTGGCAGGCGGAGTAAAAATATATATTTTTATTTGTATATCATCTTAATAATAGTTGGTAACAAAATAATAAATTTTAGTAAAGTTTGGTTGGTTGGTAGTAAGTATGTTGTAATAATTATGTAGTTTTAGTGATGTGGTGAGAAGACTGCAAGGTACATAGCGGATAAGGTTCTTTGCTTTACTATTATATTATTATTATTAGTTTTATTATAATGAACATAGATCAGTCACAATGATATTCCTTATATAATTATTAAGTAAAGCAACACAACATATACAATATCGTCAATGATTTCTTTTTTCTTTTTTTTTTTTGTTTGTTTCGCCTATCTAAGATAAATTCGTTCTTTTAATTTAAAATTATTAAAAAGGTAATAACTGGACTATATATTTACAAAGTTTTCTTTTTTGATACCTCTTTTTATTTCAATCGAAAAAGGTGTCTACGCTCTTTGTTCCCGTTAAGAATGCGGCGAACGAGACGTAGTAAATAATGGCTCGTCGATCATATTCCGGCTCTATTATTTAAAGCTCTAAGATTTAATACCGTTTTTTGTTCCTATGCTGTTTGTTCTCTTCTTTTTGTTAGTTTTTAAATTTAATTTTATATAATTTAGTAATTAATTACTAATTTATGCAAATATTTACATACTCGTTAATCGTAATATCGACCGGGTCGGTGCAAATTAGACGAGCCAGTTGATCAGTCATTTCAAAAGTTTCATCGATTATAAAAAATGTCTCGGTCGGGTAGTTTGCACCACCAATTCCAAAAAAATTCTCTCCCATCATCATCATCATCACATACATGTAGGTAGTAGGTAACATATCGTAAATAAATAATATACATTTTTTTGGCATCTTTGAAGTACATACACAAATAGACTTTGGTATTGGTATAAAATGTCGTCCTCACATTATAATAATCGTAACGATCGTAATCGATCGCGATTTCATATGTATAATGCAAGAAGCTTAATTCTTGGTACATCACACATAGTTAATTGAATATAGTTTCACTTATTTCGAGTCTCTTCGTTCTTATATTATAGACAATTGAAGCGCGCTACGCGCGCGTTAATTTAAAATTATTGTTGCTGTCCAGTTTTTCACATGTGAATCACCCGCGTTTATAATATCTTGAGTTCGACATTTGACGTGTCTGTTTCCGAACTTCCCTATTTTCACGTTCACCGATTAACTATCACGCCATATTAATTTTACAGGCGAAAATTAAAAGACATATTTAAAGGTTATGTTGTAATTTAAACAAATACAGAGTGTCCCCCAATTCCACCAACAAACTTGAACCGAATTCAGATCGTCACAAAATATGACGATTTGACCTATTCCGCTTACCTAGGTAAATGTTTAATAATAATGTTTTTTTATGTTACGGCTTCGATGATGAACTTCTTCAATAAAAACCGTATATTTACTACTTCAACTTTGAAGCCGTCGACCTCTTCACACCGACAACATTCACCTAAGTGAAATAGGTCAAATCCTCAGTCAAATCGTCATATTTTCTTACGGTTAAAGTTCGTCGGTGGAATTGTGGGACACACTGTACAGACACTCAAAAACAAAGTAATTATATGACTGAAAAACCAAGTATTCATTTTTATTAATTAGTTCTCGATTTAATTTCAATGAGAGCAATATTTTCCCAGGGAAAATAATTTCGGAATAACAAAATGGACTGAACCCTAACCTAAAAATATAATTTTTATTTCTAACTGACGGGATTAGAAGTAGAAGGAAACGCGCCCGCATCATCATCGAAAATCGAAATCAGCCAAAACATTTATGCAACCAAAAAAACATTCACTACGGTCGACGGCGCTCAATCTCATCAGGCGGGGCTTGAGAGACCGACCATGCGCACTTGCAAAATCTCACCTTACTCTTACATTACATCTTTCATGACTTTTTTAAAGAAGGATTATGTATCATCGTTAGCGATGACATCTTGAATAATTAGAAAGATTCAGTTGGTATTAAATTTTTGGTCACTAGCATAACTCGCTCCACGAGAACCACCAGCGATCCTGGCAAAGCCTCATCTTCGACAGAGCCTCCCGTTTTCTCCTCTTCTTCTTCGAGGCGTCCGCCTGCTTCTTCGTGAACTTAACATTATAAGGATCCTCCGCCAATTCCGGATACAGCACGACATCGTGCACGTAATCCCCCTCGTAATTGCTGACGTACCCGGATTTCGTCAACTCTTCAGTTTCACCGGAAGTCCACTCTACACTTCCGGAAAACCCGTTCTTCAGCGCCTCCTTCTCTTTATGCCACGCTTTTCTAACAGCCGACAATTTCGCGTGGTGCAACAACCTCTGCTGCTCCTTTTCCACTGTCGTCCCGTACCTCAGATTGACCACTGCGTTGGTTCCGTGGATTTTAACATCGGAATAATTGTTACCGCTGCCGTTCTCCCGGGCGATTTCGTGAAAGGTCGTGTTCACCTGCCCCTGCAGCCGCTTGAGCTGCCCTCTATCGTCGTTGGCCTTCCAGGTCTCCTCCTTGACGAAATAGAAGGCGTCCTGCTGGGCGCTGTGCACGACGAAGGTGAAGGGCAGCAGGAAGGACCGGTTGAAGACCGAGGTGTAGACGTCGCGGTAGATGGCGTTCGCGGCGGGGACGCTCGAGACGACCGCCTGCCCTTGCGACGATTTCGAGACGAGGATCCCTTTGCCGAAGGGCGGGTCCGAGGCGGCGCCGATCTTTTTAGGGACGAGGTCCATGACGTCGGTCTTGAGGGCGGACTTGGATGGCGCCGAGAGGTCTTTGGCCGTGGTCATGCGTCTGGTGTTCAGGTGGGCGAGGAAGCCGGACTGGATGTCGGTGGAGGAGGCGTGCAGGGTCAGCTGGCTGCTGATTATCGAATTGGACGGATTCCAGAAGGTCGCCGGTTGGGTGAGGAGCGGAGGCATGCGGCCGCCCGGAAGACCGTCGGGGAACAGCTGGGGAGCGAGGCTTTTCAAGTTGAAGCCGATCTTCTCCAGCCAATCCAGGTGATCTGTTAGCGACATGAGACGTTTTCATTGGGATTTCGGGCTAGCGATGGTTTTTTTTATTACAATTCCCTTGAACCGATAAGTTGACTTGCATAATGTGATGGAGAACCGCGATGGCATTTTGTCGGATTTCTTAAAGATGGGCGAGATATTTCTAGGAAGTTGGAGTGGTAGAATAATCCTCCCAATAGGTTTGAATCAAATTTACAGCTTTCATGTGTCTTCAATAGACCACTCCAAATTTCTAGCTCGACCCAGTTAAAATTGACAACCGAAAAACCGTGAAACCAGTGTCATCTTCAAGTGATGGCAAAATATTCCTGCCGTCTTTGAGAAATCTGACAAAATGCCTGCGTCAATCTCCATCATCATAAAGTATGATGCAAATTTATCGATCAAGAGGAACTCGCTGATTATCTGGACACATTGTATACCTGATGGTCGGTTCCGGTCTACTCCCATGTTGATGGGGTCGTTCCCGTTGAATCGATACAGGTGCAGTTGGGTGGGCGTCGCGACGCGCTCTAGCACGTCCTCCCACAACGGCGACATCCATTGCCCGATCAGCGGGTCGTAAACTTTACCGTTCGGCATGTGCACCAGCGAGGTCACCTGACAAATTACCATTCATTTAGCGTCGTGTCTCTTTAGGCGACAGCTTTCGCGGATTTTACCTGGTCCAGGAGTCCGCCGCAAAAGTCGACCGGCAGATAGAGATAAGGGTTGGAGTCGTAGACGATGTGGCCGTAAGGAGACCGCATGATCTCCCTGATGCCCTCGCCGTACTGGTTGAAGATCATGACCGGCGTGCCGCATTGATCGGTGGCCACGTAATACTTGTGCCTGTACACTTGCGCGTAAATTAAATGGCCCCTGTCGTCGTAAACAAGCGACATTAATTTCCCGTCCCTGGGCGAATAAATTTGGCTGACCTCCCTCGGCCGGTACTCGTTGTTGTAGAAGAACTGAGTTACGTTCCCGAAGTTGTCCTTGCGCGCCGACAATCTAACAGAGATTCCGCCGTTACGTTCGCCGATCGGAAATTACGCGATAATACGAACCTGTCCGAGTGGTCGTAAAAGTAACGGACGTCGAATCGGCCCCGTTTCGTCGCCCTCACCAGCAACCCTTTGGCGTTGTAATGGAATTTCTCCTCGCGCGCGTTCTGGATGACCAGGCCCCTGCTGTCGTATTTGTACTGACCCTCGCCGAATTTTATTATTCTATCCATCGGATTATATTCCATCGGTATCGTGTTACCCCTAAAACGCGAACGTAATTCGACACCCCTTTGATAATAATACGAAGGGATTCCCACTAACCTGTAGGTGAGCGAGAGCATATTTCCGTTGTCGTCGTACCTGAAACCCCAAGGCTCTTGCGCCTCGACCCCTAAAAGCTGCCCATCACAATCCCAAGTGTAATTTTTTATGTTCGTATAAGTATTAACTCCAACGTTCCTCGTATAAGTCCGCGTTTGAGAAATCCTCCTATCGAAATCCCTCGTTTATTTCAATCCTAAATGACAGGTCTAGACTTACCCATGCATATCGTGGCTGAATTCCATCCGGAACACCTCCATCTTGTGTATGGTTAAGGCGACTTGCGTCTCCAAAAACCTGGAATTGTCGCTCCTAGAAAACAGCGCCGTCCCGTCATACACCTGCGTCTCGTTATTCTTCGGTTTATTAATCCTGAACGAGCCGATGGTTTCCAGCGCTCCGGTTTTGACGTTGTACGCGAGATTATGCGGCGGCAAGTTCTGCCCGCCGATCCGCCCTTGCGCCGCAATCAGTCGGTAATTATTGTCGTAGTCGTACGTGAATTTCGCGTTGCTCAATCCAGTTTTGGCACCGAAATCCACACGCTCCTCCATGAGGAGACCGCCGATGAACTGGTAGTCCCAGCGGTACTCCATGTCGGCCTCCGTGTGGGAAATTTGGCTCGGGAGGCCCGAAGTTTCGGAGTAGTGATAAAGAGTCTTACCGTCGCCGTGGACGACCTCTCGCAATCTCCCATTCGTGTTATGACGGTACACCACCCGAGCGCCCTCGCCTGGGAAAACCGTCTGCAGGAGGCGCCCGGAATGGGAAAAGTGCTGCAAGTACGCCCTGGTACTACCCGGAGGAGTGTAAGTGACCCTCAAGAAACCCAAAGAGGGTTGAAGGCTGAACGAGTGCCTCGTACCACTCGGTAGGGTGACATGTCTTAAACCACCGTCTTCGTCGTAAGATAGAGCGAAACTTCTCTGGCTGGCTAACGTGATTTTCGCTAGCATGTTCCAATCGTTGTAGGTGAACATTTGGGTACCATCTAAGGAGCTGGTCACTTCTGAGAGTAATCCGTGCCTGTCGTAACTGTATTTCAGTTCGGAAATGCCCCATTTCCACGCGTCGATCCGGTTGAACGTGTCGTACGATATGTTCAGCGTGTCGGCCCCATTATGCGGTATGTACGCTAATGGCAGCCCGGCCGGGTCGTACGTTATCGTCAGCAGCGGCAGTTTATCGTGATCGTAAAACATCTCTTTGCTGGTGAACTGGTCGAACTCTATACCCAGAATTTTCGTTCCATTGACGTACACTTCGCGGTTGAGGGTCTGCTGAGGGTTGCGCACGTCGCCCACTAAACTGAAGGAAGTGGACATGAAGTTGCCGATGTCCTCGCCGAAGGCGGTCGTCTGCTCGGACCAGACGGGCAGCATTTCCGCTTCGACCGGAAGGGACACCTCGAGGAGCGGATGGCGGGCGACGGCGGTGATCTCCATGCGGCCGCCCCACGCCGAGTTGACGGAGACGGTCGAGTTGGTCAGGGTGACCGCCTCGGTCACCTCGGAATCGTCGATCATTATCACTTTTTTGTTGGCCTTGCCGGTGACGGTGAGTTGGGTCGGCGGCCTGCTCACGGTCACTTCCAGCCCCTCGTTCGGGGCGATTTTCGAAGTCAATTCTAAACTTTCGCCGCTCGACAGGATCACCCCGGTCGCGCGCCCGATCCAGTCGTAACGGTAGATGAACGTCTCGCCTCCCTGCAATTTTCAATTTCAACACACCACTCACTCAGGCAATGAGGGATTTTCACGAGGAATAAAATTTATAAAATTCTCGATAAAATTTTATGGATGACAGGTACGTATGGCGCAATTGAAATGAGTTCTGTGCAAGACTTTTTTTGTAAAACATTGTACTCGTATTGCCGAGAGTGGTTTATCCCTCGATAAAAAAATTCAAAAAATACCTTCTTAATCATTGAATATACCATAGTATTAGATGAAAATTCCTCATTGCTGCAAACTTGGGAAAGATGACTTACCCCAGATCTGCTCGTTAGCAGGCCGGTGTTGGTGTCGTAGTCGAGTTCGATTTCCGACCGCCCCTTCTCCGACAACTTGACGAGATAGCCGACCCCCGATATTTTCAGTTCGGATTTGTGATCCTGAGTGTTCTCGATCGAGCTGACCGCGTTACTGTAATCCCTCAGGAATTGAATTTTGTTCCCCGAGCTATCGGTGACCGTCGACAGTTTACCGAAGCTCGTGTTCTTCGAATAGAGGAACGAGTACCGCGTCTTATCCGAGGCCAGGTCTTTGGTGGCCACGTGCTGCCCGTATCGATTGAACACGTAGACCTCCCCGGCGGGCGGGTAAGGGATGCGGAACTCCCCGTTCTCGTCGTGCGTCGGCAGGTAGTGCTGCAGCGCCAAAATATGGAGGGACCCCTGGTCGGCCACATGCAGGACCCCACCGGGCGAAACCGTGAGCGCGGAAATCGCTTGAAAACGCGCATTGGAAGACAGCAAAGTCTCCGCGTTACTCGTCGTCTCCTCCGTGTTGCCGCAAATACAAGCAGGAGGCGGCTCCTGGTTCGCGTTACCGATCCGAGGACTCGCAGTAGTCGCGTTGTTGTTACCGCAATCGCAATTACCGCGTTGCCTATCTTGGATTTTACCGGCAAAGTGGGTGATTTTACCGGACGAATCGATCAGCCGGACGTAATTGACTTTGCGAGTGTCCGATTCGCCGACGTAGAGGTCGCCGTCGGGCGAAAAGGCCAAGGCGAGGACCGTCCCCAAAATGTCCTCCTGTTGCGATTTCGTCATCGTGGCGTTGTCCTCTCTATGGCAGTGCAGTGGCGTCCCTGCCACTACCTTGATCTTCATGTCTGCCGTCAATTTAAGGACCAGTCGGTCGTCCACGAAGTGCAGCGACCCGTCTAGAGGACTCAGAGCCAAACCGGTCGGCCACTGCAGTTGCGCCTGCGAATAATCATCGTCACAAAGAGTCGGCCGCGATTTCTCCATTTTAAAGCGGCCCGATTCAGACACAAATTGCATCCTACATAATGCACACGGCGAGATTCACTCTCTCGGACTCTATTCAAACATTCAAACGCACAGGAGAGCGTCCACGATTTCTGGAATATCCGTAAGAACCTCTCTTAAACTAGAAACGAGCCGACTCTACCGGTTTTTTACATCCGGGCCTTTTCGGAAATTGCGAGGGTTTTACGTATATAGGGAAATCGCGGTTTTATGGGGGTAGGTACCTGGGAGGCGGCGAGGGCTCCGTGGCACGGGATGGGGCTCCAGTGGTTGTGGTGGCCGTGATTCCCAATCAGCGTGTGAATTATTCCCTTGGGGTCGACCGCCCTAACGTTGGTCCCATCAGCGATGTACATTGTTTTGTCAGCGGCTATCGCCAGTCCTTTGGGATGGGCCAGGCGCGCGTACTTTGCCGGCCCTTCGTCGCCGCACTGGCTGTCGTCCCCGGGAATGCACCTCTCGCCGTTCCCGACGACCTGCACGAAAATTGGGGACGTGAAACACGCTCGATCCGCCCGATCCGATCGTAATTACCGGTTCGCTGTTGATGCTCGGGTCCTGGACCGGTTCCAACGACAGAACTTTCATGATTTGGTGCTTTTCCGGGTCCGAGACGTATAGATGGCCGTCCGCCGGCGATATCGTTAGGTAATATTGGTAGGCTACTTGGGTGGCCCTGTCGGCGATAAAAATGCGGATTAGGTCCCAGTTCCGGCGCAAACTCGCATAATCGGATTCATTATTCAGATACTTGGCGAAAGTTCTTCGGCGCTTTAACGCGAACGAGTGAAATATAATGGTTTTCCGCGGATCCCACGACCCAGTTCGCCAACTTGAATAATCCACAAATCGACGATTATCGAATCTCCCGAAACTCGAACTCACCTCAATTGTAGGACCGTGTAGACGTTGCCTTCGGGCGTTATCCTCCTGACCAAATTGAAATCGCCGACGTAGATGCTGCCGTCTGGACCACTAGCCAAAGAACCGGGAGTCAACAATTTCGCGTCTTTCGCCGGTCCTCCGCATTGCCCAGGACAATCCAAATTACGCTGCAACCCGGTACCCATAACCACGTTGACAGTACGAGGATACTGCTTGAAATGCAACGTCGAACCGTCTCCTTTCTGCAAGATCCCTTCGTGGAAATTGTAGTGGTGGTGAATATCCAACCCCCAACCCCCAATATCGGAAATGTCAACGTCGAATCCTTTCAAATCGGCAGTCTGCGTCTCCCAAACCGAATCGGGACAACTGGAATGTTGGTACCCGATCGATACCTTGGCTTGGGCTATCCCGTACACCTTCTGCTTGTAGACGTTGCGCTTGTTCCAGGCGAAGGTGTGCATGAGATCCGGGTCGGCCTCGTACGTTTTGACGTGCAGCGAGCCCTCCACTTCGACCCGGACGTGGACGTGCGTAAGGGTCGGCGGAATCGAAGGGCCTGTCAATCGCATGTAGATCGTGCTCAGGTATCCAGTCGCTTGGGAGCTTTGGTACATGAGGTGCAAATCCGAGCCGGGGATCGGGATCGACTCTTGGACGATCTGGGTCTCGGCGAAAATCAGGCTGCGCCCCGGAAGCCCCCCGACTGCTTCGGGCATCCAAGTGCCCGTTATCAAAGGGCGGAGTTGCTCGGGGTCGTGGTCCTCGCAGCTGGCCGGTAAAGCTCCGGTGGTCGCGAAGAGCGAGCGGGACACTCCCGGGAAGTTGATGGCCGGATTTCGGCTCAAGAAACTGAGAAAATCGGAGTACTTTACGCTCTGCGAGTGCGAGCAAATAACAGAGTTCGGTCAAGTTAAATTGGTCTGACCGTGGCGATGATGAGGAATCTCGCGCAAACTTCTTCAATTTAAATTTTAACGCCGGGATTGGCCCGAGCCAAAGTGGACGGATAGAAAGACGCTACTATAATCACACGGCTAGATAAGGAAAGTTGGCAAATTATCGTTTCAATTTCGGACCTGAATTTGTTTAGCCCGGATTCGGGTCTCTCTCTCCCTTTGAAGAGGCTTTCCCTTCGTTATAATAAAACTCGCCCGAATGTAGGAGAGAGAGGAGGCGAGAGAGCCCGGGTTTGATGAAAACCTCCTCCGGGACCGGATCTCTTTGTTTCCTCATACCGGGACCTTCTTTCGTAACTGAGGTGGATTCTTTTTTGAGACCGTTATTTTCAAGACCCGATCCGGATAATGTAAAAGTACCTGGCGTGCATGGTGGAGACGTCGGTGTCGTCGCTGAGTTGCATGTGGACCGGGGGCAGGACGACGATCTGGTTCCAGGGCACGAAGACGGTCCTGGTGAGCGGCTTGAAGGGCGACCTCTGGAACTGCAATGTGACTGCGCCGCCCCCGTTCACGAGCACGTCGAACCTGGTGCGGGAATTCGAGCCGGCGATCATTAAAAATGCAAGACGTGGGACGCGGGCGCAATTAAATTATTAGAGAAATTGGATTTCCCGGAGCGAGCGAGCGGCGCTCTTCGGCTTACTTAGTTAAAACCGGAAAGATACCGAACTAATTAATGTCGCACTATTTCCCGGCGTCGGCCCTTTCTCTATCTCGAACTCTTTATTTTATTATGTGTTTAATTGCCTCCGAGGTTTCCATGAATTTTAAGATTGCCTTCGGGCGATCCATTACCACCAGCAACAACTTTACTTTTCTCCAGAGTTATTATCATCAACACCAGAGAGTAAGAGACCGAGGGCGCCTAGAGTGTGTAGGAGAAAATCGAATCGCGATTATCCCGGCGATATATTACTCAATATCGGAGGGCTCTTTTATTTCCACATTGCGAGCGAATTTATACCGAAAGGCACCGAAATATTAATCAAGGAAGCTCACACAATGGACGTTGGCGTAAGAGGATTACGTAGAAATCTCACGACGAGGCAAGTAATGGACGTATTAAAATTTTAAAGAAGGTAGGAAAAGACACGGAAAGAAGGACGACGGAGAAAGTGGAAGCGATATTTCTCGTCGGCTGCGTGTCGTTTCGAGTTAGGCAAATATGGGACGGCGCCTCGACTGAAATCGAAATGCGCATTTATTAATAATGAATCAAAAAGATGCTCAGTAATTCGGTATCTTGTAGGAGTTAGGTGCCCGGCGGACGCTCGCTCATCCTTCCCTTGATGGATCAAGATAAATAAATAAATAAGGGAACAAACATCCCGCTATAGGTTTGAGGTAAACAGCCGGATTTTAGTACGAAACGGGCCACATCAAAGTAATGAATTCTAGCGAAAGCACACACAAACTTCCTTCTCTCTTGGGCTAATAATGCGACAAACTAATCCAGGGGACGACGCGCTTTGTGCCGCCGCGCTTCATAATTATTTAATCATTCATTATATACGAAACCGAGTAATTAAATTAAATGTCTACCGATGCATAATTTACGAGAATTTAAGAGATTTCGAAAAAGGTACTCACCATCCTCCCTGGCGAGTGAGGGTGAATCCGAACCTGGACTCCCTATCGACCGAGACCCTTATCCCGACAATCCCCAGTCCTTGAGGTGTAACAACTTGACCTCTCATTACTGCTACACGGCTGTTGACAAATTTCGGTAAGCACACAACGTTACAGTCGATTTTATATTTCGGGGGTTGCCCAACATTTTCAGGGGACCGTCCCATTCTCACCGATAAGGGCGAGGGAATCGCCGTTGCGTTTTGAGAATGAGAGGTCGTTCGCAACCCCCCAATTTCGATAAATAAATTAAACGAGCTCGCCAATAATTACAAAGCTCCCGTAATTGTCACGGCTCGATAAATAAGAAATTTTCCAGTCTTTTGTATCGATCGGTCGATCGTTCCTGCGTTATTAGCGTTTTCTCTCTCGGCAAAATCGAGAACAATTATAATATCGCACAAAACCGGGAACAATGGAAACGTAACCAGGTGTGTTCTGGACGCGGAACAATCGATCGACCAGACATACTTCATGCACCGTTTCCAGCATTGATCATAAAGCCGTAAATATAAGCTGTATTTTGGTGTAATAATGATTTTACTGCACAATAAAACCGACAGAACAGGTGAGTTTGATGGCGGGTTGTACGAATTGCACGTGACTCGTTCCCGGTCCATCGACGTATATTTTATTTATCTCTGTACGCGGTTTATCGTGTTTTATTCGGGCACTTTTCATTATTACAACAATGTTAATGTCCAGTGTGTGTGCAGGCATTGTACCACCACTACGGAATAATCATGAAAATAATTCAATAACATCGAGGTTTCCATAACATCCAAAGTTTTTAATGGGTCTTCAATTTCGGGCCGACTTCCAGCCAAAAACGCCTGGATTATCCGCAAAATCGCCACAACTCGTCGATCGACAGGACATAAAACGCGAAAAAACTTTCATCAACCCGGCGACTTTTACTAGTTAATTCAAGCGCATCATCGGCTTTCCGTCGACGTGATTGAGTGTGTTATGGTGGTCGATCCAAAATGCAACGATGCAATAGAGGGCACTTGGTGTAATATTTTCAATATTTTTTTTTTCAATTCTTTTTGAGAGGGGCAGGTGTAAAGGAGATCGGGTTGCACAAAGGTCGCGGGTAACTGACAATTACACGAAGACAAAGGAGGGATTTTTCGGCCGAGCCGTCAAATAATCCGTACAGTATCATAACCATAATGAAAAATAAATGATAATAATAATAATCTGATTGTAAAAATAATCACCAGAGAACAAAAATCGTGTGCAATGTTGTTTCGTTCGGTATCGAGCTTTATATCATTCAATTGAAAAGCTCTGAAACGCCGTCATCGTCATCCTATGTAAAATCGATGAGTGATGCGAATGTTGTTGTTGTTGTTGTTATTGTTGTTGATGTTGGTTTTCGCATGAATATTTGCAATTTATAAAACGCCGATTATATTAAAACTACTCTTTCTCTGTGTATGTATCGAGCTTTTTTCCGTATATTTTCAAAAAGGGGTATTAATTAGTAGAGGCATGATTTTGTTGATTCATGGTATGATTATGAGTTTGGACAAGTCACAAATGCCTTTATAGCGAGACAGACAAAGAGCTTGAAACATTCAATGCAACTGAAATTAGGGAAAATCCGGACCTCTCACCCCGACCGCATCCCCGCGCACTATTTTTCATTAATTTATTAGGCAACAAGTTTGTTTTTACAAAGGGGTGAGAGCTCGAGTTTGTAATAAAGCGTATGAATAATAAATAAAAATGTATTATAGAGTATAGAGATAACGGACAAAGGGGTATAGAGTTTTGTATTTTTTTAATGGGGTTTGGAAAGACGCAACATGGGGGCGCAGGCTATACAGGCAGCACACGGACAGACGAACAGACAGACAGACAGAACATGGGGAGATGCTGCCACTTACCGCGGTGTAAAGGAATTCCAGAACTCGCTACAAGTGAAGGTTGCAGCAGCGACATAGGGGACACAGAAGACAGGACAATTACTAACCACACGGCAATACTCGTAAGCGAGGGGCGTCGCGACGGTCATCTCATCTATCGCAAAGAAAGAGAGAGAGAGGGGGCGAGAGAAAGGAAGAGAGACTGGGGGGTGGTGGCAGAGAAACCGTCGCGACGCCCCGGGTAAAATGTTCGACAACTTTCGCACCGCACTCACTCTTCAATTTTTCCTTCCAATATAATAATCGAAATAAAAATGTTAAAGGAAATAAAATCGTGACGACACACGGACGAACACACAGTCAGAACAAACTCTTAGCTACAGACAATGACAGACACAAGTTAGCAAGGTCTACTAGCAAACAAACAGACATGTATTAATAATAATAATAATATTTAAAAATAAATGAGAAAACGGACGGACGCAATCATGAGTTGAGGTCTATCAACCTATTGAAAATCGAAAGCGGTTTTAGTTTTTGGTGATAATCAGTGAAACAACATTGGCTCATTAATTGCTCAACTTGTGTCCGCCACAGTCGTGATACGTACCTAGGGCTAAAAATGGTTCGGTCATTATAATTATATAAGTATGTCATATAATATTATTGATTGATTGAAAAAAGAAAACATCTAATAGTTCGTTTGGATTCGTATTTACCAAATTTCTTAAAGTAGACAGATACTGGGTTAGTCGAGAGTTCGGAAAATTGACGAATAACCCCGTATTCAGAAATTATCGAAAAAAAATAATAAAATTCTCGGCGGTGTATAAATAGCGCAATCTGAGCGACAGACTCGGGCTTTTATAATAAATCGGAGGCGGGTAGACGCACACAAGGGTTTCAAGACAAGACAAGACACAATGAGTTCCCGGCAACGCCCGGATCCGTCACGTTCCGGGAGACGCGGCCCCCCGAAGAACCGTGACGCGGAGGCGTTCCGGGAGGATTTCGTGGGGTCGGTTTCGGTCGTATACGGGACTGGGGGTGGGTACAGGACGGAGGGGCTCCGCTCGTTATCGTCGCAGGCGGCGGCGGCTTTGGCTTGGGGGTGGGTGTGCGGTGCCCGAGCAAAGCGGCCATCATCAGACAGAGAGCCGACCTCCGCTCATTCAAAATTGATTCAATGACGATGACAATAATAAAACGTGCATTCAGCTGAATTTCCTCGTGAGAGCCGCGCATTACAACAACACGATAATTGGGCTGATGATGCGTGACTACGCCCCCTCCTTTGTGCGAGGGGGCCCTCTCGTTATCAAGCTCTATTTATAAACTGCGGGTTCGGTTTTGGTGAGCGTTCTCGTCACTTACCTCTCTGTGTACTCGTCCATGTGCGCGTAAGACTGCACCGAGTTCTCCTCGATCAAGAACTTGACGCGCTGGTAGAAAGACGCCGTCACCGAAGGGGGCTGCTTGCGCAAGAGCACCTCGACGGGGTCGTTGCTCGAGAGGCACATGATGTGGTCCGCGCAACTGGCGTGCGAGCAGCACTCGCTGTCCGAGCAATCCGTCATTCCGTCTAAAAAGAATTTCGGATTAATCGAATCGATGGGGGTCGATTTAGTTACCGTGGTCGTTGTCGGCGTCGTCGTTGCAGCTCATCTCCAGGGGGATGCTGCAGTCGGAGCCGGCCCAGCCCTGGATGCAGACGCATTTGTACGAGCCCTCCTCGAGGGTGCACTGGCCGTGACCGGAACAGCCGTTCTCGCAACCGGCTAAACAAGAGTGCTCGCTTAATTACGGATCCGGAGCTTTCATCGCAGAAATTAACGACACTCGAACCGTTATCGGAGGGGGCTTTCACCCCCGTCCGAATACAAAAAAGGCATCGCGGAACAAAATTAAAATGTGTGCACCTACATATACTGGTAACCACACAAAGGGATGATTAATCGATCATCACGTCCGGATTGATTGGTAAACGTGTCGAAATTGAAAGCTGCTTACACAAATTTGATAACTTTCACAAGGAAACACACTTATAAACTGTTGAGTTCCCTAACCGAAAGGGAGTTGATTACCTTTTTCTCCACTGTCAAAACTTCTAAATTTATCAATCTTTGGGAAACTCGTAAATCAATATGTTCGGGGCGAATTCCCTCAATACCCAAAACACAACAGAGGACCGAAAGGTCGCCAACCCCGATCTTTTGTGATGACGACTGCCACGGAGTATCAACTCGCCCGAAAACTTTACCGAATAAATTCCGCAGGGCCCATTTGATAATAATTCGAACCCCATTCCGACGATAATAATGATTATACCGAGGTGTCGTTCCCGTATCCGTACGATCGTAAAAGCTCGGGACGATTCCGGTGATGTCACGGAAACTTTGGGTCGAGATACGTATACACAAAACATACGGATTGAACGTAATTTACGACTATTTAGGGGTCGCGGAGACAAGTTTATATACTCACGGAGGGTGCAGTGGCGTCCGTTCCATCCCTGCGAACACACGCAGGTCCCGTTCCTGCATTGGCCGTGCTCCTGGCATCTGGGGTCGCAGGGGAGCTGCTCGCATCTCGACCCGGTCCAACCCGGATCGCATCTGCATTTACCTGAGTCGCAGCGACCGTGAGGACCGCACTCCAAGTTGCATAGAGCTGGGGGAAAATATCGGTACACCCTCTAGTTCCACCAAGTCCAATAAGTCAAATAAGATGAAACAGGTTGAGGATTCGAGGAGAAAAGTTCAATATCGGGGATAACTTTTTCCACCGGGATCTTTTCGCGATTGTGCAATTAGAACGGGGACAAAGCGATCGAGCAGACTCCGGGAGGATTTCGCACCCCATTAATCACTATTAAGGAGCGCCCCCCACACGACAGCTACATTACTACAGATATCACATATAAACACGTCCGTTCTCCTCAACCGCTTCATAAGCCGGAATCCCGGATCATGTAATTACTCCATCGCGAGTGAACCAAAGACACGATAATGCTTCTCGATCGGGATCGCTCGGATTTATTTCCGACGAGGCAAAGGACAACGTCCGGATGATGAGGGCGCCACCCCGATCCCGACGTCACGGACAATTACCCGGGTTTATTAGGAGGTGCTTACCCTGGGCGCAGTCGGGGCCGGTCCAGTGCCGGTTGCAGATGCACTTGGCCGCCTCGAGGTCGTACACCCCGTGGTCGGAGCACGTGGGCAGGCACTTGTGCACTTGCTCGTCGATGACGTCGCACCGGGGGCCCTTCCAGCCGGCCTTGCAGTAGCACTGGCCGTGGACGCAGGCCCCGTGCTCCGAGCAGGTCGGGTCTTCGCAGTCCGACTCGATGCAAGTCTCGCCCTTCCAGCCGGCCCTGCAGTGGCAGGAGCCCCGGACGCATTGCCCGTGACCCGAGCAGTCGGCGACACGGCAATCGCTTTCGGGGATGTCGCATTCGGGGCCTTTCCAGCCCTCTTCGCAGTGGCACAAGCCGCCACCGTATTGGCCGTGGCCGGAACACAAGACTGGGCAGACGCCTGGAAGGACAGAAAGCGATATGAATGGCAAAGTCGAGGGGTCAACCAGTTGGCAATTTTGGTGTACACATTTTTTTCTGGCAAATTGTGTCAATTTTAGGCAATTTTCTGGCAATTGTGGCAATTTTGCCAATTGGCATACATAATTTTTGGCCAGCGATTGTCCCCTCAATCAAAGCTAATACTCACTCTTGGAACAGTCGATTCCTTGGAAACCATCAATGCAGTCGCACTTTCCCAAATAGCAGGAGCCCCGACCCGAACAATCATTCGGACAGGTCGTGCTGACCCCCTCGGCTTCGGCGATAATCAGCGAAACGCTGTGCGGCTGCAACTCGTCGTTGTAAACCGAAAGGAACCAACGTCCCGTATCCAAGTACTGAAGCAAGCTAACGTTGACCATCATCGGCTCCAGCATATCCACGTCCCTTTTGGCAATCACGTGCTCCTCGTCGGACGCCAACCCCAAATCCAAAGTGGGATGGGGCAGATCGGTCGACGTGTAAAAGTCACCCGGATACTGGATTTTGATACTGTGCGGCACGTAGAAAGGTCCTTTCGGTTCGGAATCGGCCAGAATCTTCCGGGTTCCCTCGTAAGAACTCGAGATGCTATCCAGGACGTCGCTGCGTTGGGCGTTCCGATTATAGCCGAATTTGGTTTGCGGCTCGTCTTGGTCTTCGGCCGATTCGGAGGCGCTCCTTTTTCGCCTCAATCGGTGGTCCAGTCGGCCGCCTTTTATGAACTCCACGAAATCGTATTGCGTCACGCTGGGGGCGACGTTTCTCCGGCCGAACACCGCGAAGTTGGCGCCCCAGGGCAGCGTGAAATTGAACCGGATGAACGCTGGCTGTTTGTTCCGGAACTCGGAGTTCCAGAACTGGTAGGGCGGTATCGTGGCCGTGTGCAGGGTGTTGAGTTCGCGCTGCTCCAGCAGCGGCAGCGGCGGCCATTGCGTCTGCGGCTGGCTGCGCTGCTGCGGCGGCTGCAGCGAGCTGTGCTGCGTCGTGGCGCTCGAGTGCTCCGCCGTGCTCGTCGGCAGCGACTCTGCAAGCCGCAAGCTACGATCGACAACTCCCGCATTCGAATTTAGCGTACCTTCGGTCGGCATCTGCGTCGAGACGGAGCCTTGGGTCATCTGGTCGTGGGTGACGTCCTTGACGTCCTGGACCAGGATGCAGTTCGACGAGTCCATGTTGGGCTTCATCGAGCTCACCGCTGCAATAAGAGAGCGGAATGACACCACCGTCGCCATAGGGTGGCGAGAGGTCGGGACCCTCACTTTAATAATATCGATCGGCCGCGTTATGCGAATAAGGGACGCAGGGCGCACACGGCTTCCCCCTTTTTAATGTAAAGCGGAAGCATCGACATAAACCGGGCGCTTGTTAACGTCGGACAAAAGCTAAATGTTGCGTTAAATTGGATTTTCGGGACGCAATAATCAACAACGAAAAATTCCAACGACCGATGTAGAAGTTCCCATCGATAAGTACGAGGAACTACAGGATTGTTCCAGGTTTATACAGGGTGTCTTAAAAACGGCGCACCCAAGGTATAAGGGACGTATAAGAGAAAAAGTTCCTGTAAACCATCTGTAAACTATGGTCTGCAAACGGTTAAATAATACCAGATTATAACAATTCTCAACGAAATTCGTTTATGTGATCAGTGAGTCCTACTCTAAGACCCCAGATAGTTAGTTTCGCTATCCCCGCCGCTGAGGACGACCTCATTGGCCCTTATACCTCGGGTGCGCCATTTTTAGGACAGGCTGTATTTAAGCTTAATTTGGCCCATGATATCCTATCGTCAATCACGAACTGGTTAGTTTCAATACACCCACTGCCACCCACCCACCCACGCACTGGATTGTGCCAATATTTGCGAGATAAGACCCACAATGTAGCTATTTATTAATGATTATGTTTAGGGCCGATCTTTTCACCGCTGGTTAAGTTTAACCGGCGGTTAAATACCTTGTTTATTATTGTTGCAACAATGAAAATCAACAAATTTAACTGCCGGATAAACTTAACTGGGAGATGAAAAGATCGGCCCTTAGACATGTACGGCTATTCAGGCGTGCCAATACTCGGCCCGATTTATAATATGGCAAGTCAAGATCCGGAATGTAACAGTTATTAGAGACAAGACGCTCCCCCTCTCGGGCCGCAATAAAACTTTATTACACCGAAAAGGGTGATATAGTGAATTACTCATACGAATCGATAAATAAAATAAAGGCGGAATCAATTGGGCAATTCTTTCCGGCATTTCCGCCCGCTTTCTTCCTCCATTTAATTTGGTTAATGCACCCGAATCAGTGGTGGGGTCGAGTCGCGGCCGTCTGGTTAGTACGATTTAAATAAATCAAGTAACGAGACTAATGAGTGAATACAATCAGCTTAAGTACCCTTAAGAAACGAGACCCGCCGCGGTTTATGCAGACGCTGGAAGAAACAATATACATAAAAGCGGCCGCAGACGGCCTTAATTCTCGTTTTTGTCGACCGGGATCGAGTTAAATCGGATTGTTTAGTGCGAAATCAGCGTCTGGGTTAAAATACCTGCGAAGTACGCCAGCATCGCCGTCAGGGCGACGGCGAGCAGGATGAGGCCGATGCTGAGACATTTCCAGGAGCACCTGTGCTGGCATCTTTTATCGATGTGGAACCTGGACGGGGAATACGGTGAATAATGCGGAGGATGCGCCGACTGGGCCGGTCTCAGGGGGAACACCGGCATGACCAGGGGCGGCTGTTGCGACGTCGAGCCCCCCTGCAACGAGTTGCTGCTGGCCGGAATCTGCTGAGATAGCTGCGTCTGTTGCAGCCCCGGGGCCAGCCTGAAAACAAAACGGAATTTAATTTTTCGAATTTCACCCTCCACCACCCGGAACCAAACGGCACCACTCGAGGCCGTTATGATAAAATCTTATCCCCGGGTTTTAATTTCGTATACCTGGGAAGGGAGGGAGAGGGCGACATCCTTCAATTACCGGAATCAAAGCGAGATTTTTTGCCCTCAAAGGGAAATTCAATTAAACGAGCGCGTCTTCAGTTTATTTGTGGCGGTGAAATAAAATAAATAAAAACAAGGGACGCGGAAGACGAGGAAGACGACTCGAGGTGGTTGTACGTGAGCAAGATGCAATTCTAAACAAATCTAATTAAACTTGGTCGAATAATTTCGAACAAAAGGCAGCGATGAAAGTAAATGGGAGCCGAAATGATTTCACGGTGGTTGGGTGCGCCGTCTGTGCCCCGCCAAACGACACACCGGATTTATTGCATTACACATTATCAATCACAGATTTTCGCTGATCATACCGCACCATGAAATTGTCCTTTTGCACCCTCCTATGTGGCGCGCCCTCGTCCCGGAAAAAATCCGATTTAATAACGTGACATTCGCGTTTTCTGGAGGGACGAACATGGCACGCTGCACCGTATCATCTCCCGGAGGAATTTCCATCGGTCGGGCATCAGTTTCTCGATTGCATAATGCGGGGCCGAAAACTCTCGGCAAATTCCCCAGTCGCATCGGAAAATAAACCGAACCGCCCGGAGGTACGGTGATGGAATGGACGCAATCTCTTTTTATATCAATTTTAATTCCGTCCCGCGGGCGGATTTTGGCAAAATAACAAACCTCTTAATTTCCAAACGTTGTTACCCCGACTACGAATTGTGTATAGGCCCGAAATTCAGGGGAAATACGGGAAAATCGTTTGCGGATTTGATTGAGGGTGCGCCTCCCTTATCCCGACCCCGGTCTATTACTTTTCGAGTGTATCAGGAATTTTTCTGTATTCCTAGAGGATACGTGCATACGGTGCGTGGACTAGGCAAAGGCGAGGATGATTCACTCATGACAGCTCGTGTGAGGTAAATTCGGAAGAGTATTTGATGCGATGCAAATCGGATTTCCAACCTGGAGAGACGAGCAGACGGGAATAAGAAAATAAAAAGTCGAAATGCTACTCGCGTCGCGATGCGAGAGACTTAAAACGCCCCGTTGTGTGTCGTATAATGTCGAGCCGGCTCTCTTATTTCGCGCGATCCGATTCGCCCGAAACCGGATTACAAAAATGTAATTAATCAAACGAGCACTCGTCGATTCCAATCAATTCCTCTCTTATTCACGGTTGGTGCCCCACGTCAATCGCCCGTTTTCATCATGATGATGATGATGATGAAAGCTCCTTACAAATAAAACCGATCGCATCACGGATTGAAAACGGTCAAAGCACTCTCACCGACCGATTCTATTCGCCGTTTATGATGTTTCGATCAAAACAACATAATTACCGATACCAATTAGAGATAATGATCAATTGAAAACATTGGCGAGCCCCGAGGATTTGGTTGCTCTTTTACAAAATGACAATATTAATCGCTTGAGTCATCCGGTTGCGTATGGATGAAACGCGCCTTATGACGATGGTTATAATATCGAATGCAATTATACGCACGAACGGCTTTGTGCGCGCGGTCCGCACTAGATGCACCATAACGAATAACTAAAACCATTGAAACAAATTGCTTTTATTCAGCTGTCAAATTTGCATCATAATAACGATCGGACGCGTCCCATTAAAATGCATCGAGCCTCCAGAGTTGATTATTCGTTTATTATGTAATTCTCTATTTGGACGATATCCGAACCGTTAATCTGGTCGAATTTTATCGGCGAGCTTTCTCGCAGATTGTAGTGTGCTAGTGGGGCTTTAAAAAATCAGGAAAAAGCTCTCGTGTTGATTTTACGGCCGCCATAAAGCCAACAAAAGCCTCACTTTTTATTAGCCGAATCAATTAAGTCATAAATCCAATTGAAAGGTCATTGCGACAGAGTCCAATAAAGTCCAATTTGTTTGATATACGCACACACACGAAGCGTTTTATCTTCGAAAGGAATCGAGCTTTCGAGTGCCTCGTACCCCACTAAAAAAAGGTAGTCGTAGTAATGGTAGTAAAAGACTTTAATTTTGAGCTCCAACGGAAAAAGTAAAAAAGGACGATAAGATTACACCGGCTCCATCGCATTTGCATACTTTTCCCCTTTTCCGGAAAAAAAGGTGTGTTTGTCGCACGTGCCACGCAAAAAGTTGCACTCAATCTTGCGTTTTAAAAAGGACGAATTAGTTGTAAGACGGCATCTCGAATCTGCCTACTTTGTACGCTCTCTCTTCCGAGAGAAAAGTGATGGCGGTGGTCTTTTCTTCCTGGCGGAGGCGGCGCGCTCCAAGGACGTAATGAATGCTATCGAATTTACATTTATATAGCTTATTCGAAATTTAAACTTAATCTATAAGACATTACACGGCAATTTTATTACCGCGTTAAATGACTTGAAAAGCGCGATGTGTAGTCGTATAAAGCTCGGGCGGGCGGGAACTTATCGGAAGGCGAGCTTGGAGCTAAAAAGTGAGCGCATTATTTAGTGGCACCCGAAACAGGCGACGCGGCACGATAAAAAGGCCCAAAACGTCGACTTTTATCGCATTTCACAGGTAAAAGGACACTGTATTTCCCGAGTCTATCGCTTACGGAGGAATCTCCAGAAATTTGAAATAGCAACGGTAAAGTAAACAGGGTTTATTTCGGGGCCACCATCACTCCCCACCGAGGCTCATGTATAAAACAACACGTGAGTCGTAAAGTGCCGAAACGGCCCGGAATTGATTAAAATCGGTCGACTTTTAATTTTTATTGCCCGACGATATGTGGGGAGCCTAGACACGTTTTTTAAACGGTACAGAAATAGGCGCATTTTGAGATAGTGCGAACGAACCCAGACACCGTGGAAAGGAGGGGCGCGATTTGTCGGGACAGCGAAAAGCCCCTTTAATTATTTTACCTATCGCGGAATTGCAAATTTGCGAAACAATTTAGACGGGCGCATGTTGCCGTTTCTCCCTTAATTAATGAAGTAGAAGTTTGTTAGAGTTTTTGTTCTGGCGATATAAAAGGGAAGTTCATTATTTTTAATTACGCAGGTAATTTTTCGGTTTGGCTCCCGTGAAACACCCCCACCCCCGAAATCCCCATTCACAATACCGGGAGATGAAACGGGGAAAAAGTCGAATCGGCTCCGGAATTGGACGAATATAAGACTTGGGGTCGATTTAATTAAATTCACCCCCAAATTGTTAGTCTATTAATGCCCCGTCGAAACGAGAATTGGAAAGGAATGGTGGTGATCGAATCTCATCGATGTTTTCCTCCCCGAGAGAAGCCGACTGAAAACTGTTTAAATTGCAAAACGCGATCGGAGTCGCGCTAAAAATGCACCTAATAGTATCTTGTTTTTTCCCCGGCATGAATAGAAATTGAGGCATTAAACCCGGATTATTGTTACTTACTGCATACCCGGATCGGGGCGGAAACCCTCTCCTCCGTAACTTGTTATTATAGGCAAGGTAAGGAAATTAATTACGGGGATGATTACGATATCCAGTAATTACGATATTATACCAAAGGGTGGCTTTTTCCTATGCGAATTTGAATGAAATTTGCATTGGACTTGAAATAATTATACCTAGATTCGTGCGAGAAGGGCTCCGCGTATATGTTGCGTACCCTCCTGGGCAGGGGTGGCGGCCTCGGTTCGTAACTATCCATTTTCGGGTTTTTGGCACTATCACATCGTCATAATCGCGAAATTGGGGGCGATTCCGGATTTTTCAAGTTCCGGGGGCGGGCGCTTAGACGGAGAACGTGTTCTTGACACTGTCCGCGTACGATAGGATCGGCCGCATACCGGCGGGGTCACGGAACGCACTCTGACCGCGGCGGGCTCTCTTCACCGTTCAACAGTTTGGGACGAAGTGGGGTTGCCCGCAGTTCGGGGCGAACTCGATAGCGGCGCGACGCAGGCGTACCAACCGCCGACCCTTATTACGACCCTCCACCCTCAATCCTTGTCTATCTGTCGCCGCCACCTCAGTCGTATACCTGCATATTCCCGATCCGAAGCCGCCCGCCTTATCAGGAACGGCCACCGAACATGCGAATTCAAACGTACGGAATAATGCCCCTTTCCAGATACGGCGCCATATTTCATGGCGTTTTCGCCCTCCTCGCGAATCGCGAGATTGATATCGTCCGGAAATGGATGTGTTTCGTACCGAATGATGTTTTACATACAAATTGATAAAACGCATCAATCACCGGCCCCATCAGTGAATACACTCGAAAAGCCGACGATTATACGCGCACTTACACCCGGATCCTTCCGCCGGAGTGGCCTCCTCAATATGCCCCGATGATCAATCCGCGAATACGCCGGACGATGCACTTTATTTTTCCAGAGGAGCACAATTAAACCGAATCTGCATAAATATTCCGCTTGCTTAGCCTTCGCGATTTCAATAACAAAGGCGCCAGATATCGCTCCCCTTAGATTAATCAACCCTCCCCGCCACCTGATTTAATAATTTCCGAAATTTCTCAGACGGCGGAAAGTTCTTTTTCGTCTTTATCGATGGAGACATCGGCTCGGGACTTTGTCCCCGAGTCTCGGCCATCACGGTGATTGATGACTCGTCATATCTCTTCGCGTATTGATTTTTACCGCACAGACTCGTCCCGATATAAATGTGGCGGGTACAAAACCGCGATCCCGGATTACGCCCTCACACACAGTGTCAAATCAATAACGAGGCGACAAGCGGGGAAATAAAATTCGGGGCTGCCGCAGAGACACGTGTACGACACCTTTCGAGAAAAAGACACCCCACGTCTCTTCCTCTTCCCGATAAGCCGAGTCGAGAAGAACCAGACGACTTTCTAGTTTTCGGCCGTTTGGTATAAATTCTTGCGGTGATTACCGGTCCTCTATAGGGTCGCGGGTTATTTATTTTCGGTTAATTAGTCCGCCCCGGCGTTATTTCCCCCGAAAGTGTATTAGAGCAGGGGGAGCGCCCCGTCACGGTGTGCTCGCCGTGTCTGAGGGATCGGCAAGGTGGATTTGGTACCGGCGTAAAGCTTGAGTGGCAGATTTTACCGCTAAGCCCGTCGGCGAAGAGCTCTTATTCCCCGGGGGGTATCGGCCCGGCGTTTTTAGACGTTTTCGGCCGAAATCCGGTGTCGTTTTAACGGTCGAAACGTCCTCATAACGGAATAAGTGAACGAAGTAACTTCCGGTTTTTTCCCGGGCGTAAACACGCGCCTCCAGGATCGGAATCATCTGCTCCTAATCCGGAGAGCCGTGACGGGACGTCCTCGACTCAACTCGGGCGCCGGGGGCGACCCGGGAGAGCATCTGGCCCTTCGAAAGCGAACTCTCGGATTTTCGGCGCCCTTTTCCGCCCTTTTCTGGTGCGAGATCGGGTCGCATACGTTTAGCGTCTGAATCTGTGTATCGCGGGCGATGTAGTCGGCGCGCTCTTGTGCCGATATCTCGGAGATCTCACTCTGCTCCGTATCTCAAATTACATCAATTTCGGATCAATATCGCTTGGAGCGACCCAGCGGTTTCGAGGGGGGCAGAGTGCCGTCGTCGGCGCCTTTGTAACGAACAGCGCCGCTGTCACGACGCCGTGGAAAATACGGCCGTTCGCGCGCGCCCCGCTCCCGAGTCCCGGCGTTATTGCGTTACTCCCGGAGTTTTTTTTTCAAGTGGCGAATCGAATTTTTCCTCCGTGGAAAAACTAAATTTTTATACGCGACAATATCCAGGTTATTTCGCGAGAGAGCCCCCGTCCCTCCACGTTATCTTCATCGTCGAGGATTGCGGCTCTTCGATTTTTCGAATCCGCGTTTCGTTCATTAAAAAGGTGCGCCTCTCTCTGGTCGTCCGGTCCGCGTAACAGATTTTAATCACCCCTTAGCTTAACCTCTCCCCCGTCGCCTCCGGTGATGTATTACGAGGTTAAAAAATCCGGACGCTTTTAAATTCCAAAGTCGTGTTATTCCGACGGGCTCGGGCACGTATTTGTACATTTATAGTCGCATGAATATTGCATGCCCTGTGTTTGATCTTGCTCCAAATGGACCATTAAGAAAATCAAACCGATTTCGTATTATTTCCATGCGAATTTTTATGTATTATACGGACGACTCGATACTCGTAGAATCGCGAATCCGAATCGAAATGTGTGTACTCACCAACAGCTAAAAATTCATTATTACGATCGGCGATTCCACCGAATATACCGGACCCGAATAAAAGCAAGTTTGACCCAATCATTTATTAGCAAGTCCGTTTTACTTATAAATAGGGAAATTTATTGCTTTTTGGTCGTGAATGCATTTTTAATAAGTAATAAGCTCATCCTTCGAGTTTTCCTGGGTAACTAAATACTTGAAAAGATAATGAGACCACGAGTACGCGGCGGGATATTTCTTGAATAAATCCGCAACACATCAGTGCAGTTTGCGTAGTCTTCAGTAAATGCAAATTTCCATTCTCGGTTGCTTATTATCCAGTCTTGTAAGCTTCCAAGGTACTACAATAGCACTCTGTATTTACTTTCCGGCGTATACGAGAGACGAACGGGAGAACGGGGCGGCTTTAAAGCTCGTTACGTAGACAATTTTCAATAACTTTACGCCGTATTTACTAAAGTCGACCTAAAAATTACCGACCGACCCAATCAATTCCCATGGTAATTCCGAGGGCGCGCAAGATCGCGGCGCGAAACAGAGGGCCGCGTGTGGATTTATGCTAAAACTGCGTTTCAATTAGATCAAACGCGTAATGAAATTTTATAGCGCTCGCCCTCCCTGCACCGTGGATACACACACCTACCCCCTAGTACATTCTTTGTGCATTACTGCACTATATGTCGTTGCGTCGACTTGAGCTAACATATAGGGTGGCGAAATTGGTAAATTCGTAACGCTAACACCATTAGAGGCGCCGAGTGGGCCGAGAGAGGGACCCGGCAAATTGCAATAGGCCGCCGGATAAACCGACTCCGCAGTGCGTATCCCAGATTGACTCATGTGCAAGGGGTTGGGAGATGGGGGTGCGTTTTATTAAAGAGCCGCGCCGACATGATCCTACACGCGAAAACAGGACCGGCGGAGGACTTGATCAATCATTCATCAGCATTAAAATTAAAACATGACGCGCGGCCGGAAAAGCGAGAGGAAGAGGAAGACGGCCGGGGGTGGGATGGCGGAGAGGAGCGAGAGAACGCCGGCCGCCGGAGGTGGATGAGGCAGTATCTGCGGAAGGCAGCTCAAGTGATGAAACATGGCTATAAGTGAGATATATTGTAATGGAGGAAGTCCGTCATTACTCAACACTCGCCTCGAGTCGCGCGTCATTTATAAATCTCCGGCTCAGACACGAATTTTCTTGTACACACCGAGAGAGCGAAGGGCCGAAGATGATTAGGCCCGAAAACCCGAATTTCGCATTGTTACCCGCATAAATAAATGCAAGAGTCGCGATCGATTTCCGAGCGGGCTTGGAAAGATCTGAGGGAAGTTAATCAGGGGGCGGACGGGGTGCGCTCGCTCCGGATTATTCCGGGGGTTCATTTCGCAATATACAAGTTCCCTTTGGCGCGGATATGGGCAGGTACGCGCGGTGCTCATGCATGAACATGATGAGCCCCTCTTGCGATCACCATTAACATTTTTTAATACGGTTTAGTTATTGCGACAAGTTATTATTATTCGAACCGGCTCGCAGGGAGCGGGGTGAATTTTTTAATAACTTTTCCTCCGCTCTGACGGAATCAAAGTCTTTATTCACCGCGTCGTACAACACGAGAAGGAATAACACCAGTCAGTCGGAAAGAGTCAGCGGGGTGCCGGGTCGATATTCAATCACAAAACAAATTAGTTTCCTGTTAAATAAAGACTAGATTCTTGCACAAAGTGCTCGGTGCGGATGACAGCGTCGCGACCGGGAGGGAATGTTGCCTATTTGTTGTAATTAGCGTTTTCAAAGCGGCGATTCTAGGAGCTTTTCCCGATTCCGAGCTTTCTCTCCTCCTCTCTCGGAATTGTGGCGCTGTTTCCTCTGCACTACAGGGAAGAGGATACAGTAGACAAGAAAGCGAGCGCCCATTAATCCAACTTACAAGATAAATTTGGCAGGATGAGATCTTTATTAGATACGAGCGACGTATCAGCAGATTCATCATAATGTATGGATGAAGAGCTAAACTCTGGCGGAATATTGAAATAGACGCATGACTGAACGATTTTATTGTGAGCGCAATAATTCCCGTCTTGATGTAGAGAGAGGTACACCTTTATACACGACGGGGATAATGCGAATTGGCAAAAAGTAATCGCCTCGGGAAAAATGCATTATCTCGAAAAGTAATAGGATCCTCGAAAATACACACACAATATAATATACGTGCAGACGCGATACGTATTCGCGATAGTGAAATGGACTGTAAACCATGCCGCATCCCCTACTGATATTAGATAATGTTGAATAAAAGGGGGATAATGCCTCTCAATAGAGTCTCCGGTTCAGTCTATGGAGGAAAAAATCCGACCTTGAATACGGAACCCGGATTAGAGGGACTTGTTACATTATGCGAGGACGTATTGTGTCATTTGCGGAGGGTGGGGCCTTCGAAAGTACGCACGAAAACCCCCAAGCACCAAAGAGAGGGCCGCACTATTGTAAACCGGCTACCACGCCGAATAAACACAAATTACGAGAGGAATAAAATAGTTGGACCGTTTTGGCTTGATGCGAGCTTTAGTTTATTGCAAAAGCGGAATGCAATTAAAATTTGTATTTTTTCTCCCGTTTGAATCGAAATTTATGCAGAACAGACCCTCGGCTTATCCCCGCAACCCTCCGACTGCTCGCGATATCGAACGGAACGGGCATACACACAACATTAATTATTATACAAAACGTGTATGTTGTTATAACCGTACACAACACACAGTTTGAAAACCGAAGCCGCGGGACTAATCGCCCTCGACAGGAGGAAAAAACGTAAAGTAGCCCCATTGACTGCAGCTTAAATTACGGCCGGAGAGTTAATAAAGAAGAATGGCGCTGGGTGAGGCGACCCTTTCGTAACTATAAACTGGGGGTGATTTATAACATATAAGGGTTGAAAACTTTTATTTGTATTGTGGATATTATGATTAAACCGGCACGTACCGCGATGCTTTCGGGCTTTCGGAAAGCCGGGGCAATATGTGGGAGCGATATTGCTCGAGTGTGACGCTTTGATCCGAAAATTTTTGTGCCCGCATTATTGTTACGATTATTATATCATGGCGAGGGCGAAATTGTTGGAAACTCGGTCGCGTGATTTAAACTCGCCCCATCCGCGGCGCAACTCTTGCGCCGTTCTTCGGCCCTCTCCGTTCTCATTATGCCGCATCAAGTTTGAAAACATTGCAATTTGTTCAGGCACGGTGAGTTTAGAATAACAGTATCGTATCCTCGGCATTCCGAAATGTTCCGCGCTCCTCCCGCATCCCCCATATACGCGCGGAATAAAATAACAAACGGGAAATATTCAAATTTACATTTGACGGGCCGAAGAATGCCCGTCTCCACATTTTATTTCGATCCGTTTTAAAGGGAATATCGGGCGAAATTCAATTACCGTTATTCCTTTATGAAATAGGACGCGACTTTTATCCGGAACGAATACCTAATGGCCGTTCAAGGGAGAAAGAGTCGCATTTTTTCCGGTGATTTACGTATAAATAACGTGTTTCGGTCGGTCGTGACGCGGCTGAAATTCCTAATCCGTACTTGAATTAATTGATAAAATATTTGCGCGAAACATGCCAAGGCGCATATTAACATATGTACATGCAACAATAATGAACGACAATGTATCAAGTCTTATAAGCGCGCGGGCTTAGGCAAATGCGACAGGGCGAGCCAGGCACACGGAGACGCCAAAGATAACACGGCCAGACTAAAGCCCCTGTATAATTCATAGAAAAGTCGATATTTTCCACGTTTTTGAGAAATAATGATAAGCCCGTGAATAGACTGCGATTTATAAAACATTCATCTGCTTAGATCTGTTGCATGTCGCTCATATAGGAACGAGGGTAGTATTTTCGCCGGTAGGTACCGGCTCTAATAATGAGAGAGAAACATCATCTTGCGAGCGGAACTTTAAAAATAATACGAGCCGGCAGTAAAATAAACCGTGCGGCGATTATAAAGATAACGTTCATTGCTGCACAGTTTCTACAACTTTTGCGCGCCGCGCTCTCTATAACATTAAATTCCCGGTCGTGATGGACAATTGGGTCGTAAAATCCGAGCTGCATCAAAGTTGAAAACTGCAATCAGAAACAATGCAGCTGACGAAAGCCATCTTCCTCTCTCTTTGCCTCCCACCGCCACCATGGGGGTACTACCGCACATAATAAAACGAGCACGTAGAGGGCGGCCTTTTGTCCGCTGCCTCCGAGGTGAACTCGACGTACAAAAATATGGAATCCGTTTGAGGACGTCGACGATGCGCCCCCTCAAGAGCCGTACGCGTATCTTGACAACTCCTTGTGCGGCGGCCTCCGACAATGGGAGCGCGATTAACGTCGAGGACTCTAAAACAAAGCGACCGCCCCCGATAACGCCGCCATCTGCACGGGACAGCCCCGACGCCGAGCGCCGAGACGCGGGCGTAAGCCGCTTTGGACTGCACACAGAGGGATCCCTTCAAGGGCAAAGGTGGATTGTCGCACACCAGATAAAGTCCATTACAGAGATACCGGCCGCCATTATTCCCCGACCGGGGACGTTCTGCATATTCATCCGAATTTCCACCGTCAGATCCAAAGCGAGAATCAATTACCTCAAGACTGCACCAGGTGTCCCATCGCGATCCCCCCGATCTCCAGGATGCCGTCTGATGGAGGAAACGGGGCACCCGGTCTAGGTGGAAGTGCATTTTTCGATTCAATTTGGTATACGCGAACGTTACGTCCGCATAATAATGTCGGTTGCAGGTAGGGAGTAAAATGAATTTATTTCCCGGCCGATTGCGTTTTTGCCCGAGTCCCGTCATGTAACGGGGGCGCCGGAATGCACCCGTGTGCCAAATTGGACTCGCGTTTTTCACCCCCTGAAAGGACAATCGACGCGATAACCATAGGACGAATTAAAATACGTCGCTCGGGGAAAAAGGGTCGTCTTCGGACGTGCCTCGTCGGATGATGGCGGCCCGTTATACGCCGCCCACCGCCCGCTGCCATCATTAGCATTCATTGTTAAATACAATATTTGCGTTACGCGCCTTCGCTTCAGGAATCAAGCTAATATTTGCGATTAATTTCGCTAAAAGCCAGGAATATTTCGAATTTAATTCGACCGAATGAAACTCACACCGGAATAATGCGACTGGACGGGCACGTTATTCCCATCCCCCGGTTCGTAATTAATCGCGGAAGCGTCTTCGTCTAATAGTAAACACTTTTACTGCGGGTTTTATCGCCGAGACCGAAATTACCTACGGGCTGACGCACAGATGTTGCGTCCCCTGTAAAAATTATTTTAATTTTGTTGATTTTCGAGATATTTCCAAGAGGGTGTGTGCATGTAGCGGGTGATTTAGTGGCGGTTTCGGCGATAATGCGAACGCTGTTGCTTTTTATTTAGAGATGCGAGTATGCACACAAATCTCCTCCGGCTTGTCCGTATGTCACTGGGGGTTGATGGCTCTGGCTGGTGTTTTCGCAGTTCGGTAACTCAATATCGTCAGCAAACAAACAAGCCTTCTAAACACATGTTGTTGGATGTGTGGAAGGAACCGCATGTAATTGTATAGCGGAGGAAACCCCTGCTCCTATTACTCGGATACTATGAGGGCCCTAGAACTGGTCGTAGCGGAGAAACGCCGTAAAAAGTGTTCGGGTACGGCTCTTCGGTATTGTACGAGTTTCGGATTCGGATTAGCTTTCGGTGGAGTGAAAAAAAACGAGTTCGGATTAAAATTTGGAAAGTTTGCAGTCGTGGCGGTGGCCATAAACGGTTCCGTCTGGCTCTCTGGCCGAAATGAAGGTGGGATGTGAATGCGAACTGGATCAAGATCGGCCGGGAAACGAACGATATCTGCACTGAAAACTGCAACTCTGATTAAACCCGGAGCGCCGGAATAACGAAAGCCCGGATTATTTAGATACGTTCGAGCGGCGGGAACGTTTTGAGTCGTCATTAATTATCCAGACCCTTTTTTCGCGGATAAAAAAATAACAATCCCTCGAGGATTAAGATAGATTGTATCAACTCTAGAATTGATCTGTTAAAAAAGAAACTACCCGGAGTAGATACCTCTCCCCGATGGTAACTTTTAAATAAATGAAAATTGTTGGGAAAGATTCCTGCGGTTATAAATCGCGTAAAATCGTCTCTCCTGGAGACGGCTATTCTAACAGACAGCCCTCTAAATAATCCGACTGCGGGAGAGTAGTCATCGTTTATATAAAAGCCTCTGATTTCCGCTTTTAATGGGCAATAATTTAAGCGCTGCACAACGGTTAATCTTGAAGAAACCGTTTGACTGCACACATATCTTCCAAGGGGTAAAACACGGATTGTCTCGTAAAACGTTAGAATCTTTACCCGAATTTCTACCGAATTAGGGATAGGCACCTCCATAAAACCGACCCGGATTATTTGGCATAAGTCCGGCTCATGGACCGGATTTCGGCCAAGACCACTGTTATCATTATTATATCCAAAGTGGAAACAATCCCTGCAGCAGTTTACCCCCCTTGCGGATTTGTGGGGGAAAAAACGAAACGCATTTTATAAAATTGTTATATTTGTGTAAGTCGCTGTGGCAAAATGGATGTGTCTAGTCGCATTGTGGAAGGCAGCTGAGAACGCGTCGTGCCGACCGGGAATTGAATTCGGCGCGATAACGCACCCCGTGCGCTTCTCCGGAATAAACATGCGAGAGAGGGATGACACATGGCTCCACGAATAAATACTTAAACGCGGATCGTCCCCACTTGCATAAAATCAAACTGCGAGCTTTTATAGAAAATGCGCCCTTTTTATACACGAGGCAACTCTACGTTACATTGTTTGCGGTTTCTTCGCGAAAAGGTCAAGCTTTACAGCGGAGAGAAAGAGAGGGCCGAGCCGCCCCGCCCGTCCCCTCCTAAACGCTTTTTTAAGACGCTTAAAGCGCCATTACCGTATTTTTGAGCTTTCCGTGCGGTTGATGGCCGTTCCCGACGTGCACATGCACACTTTTAAAAGGTACGTATCGTCCCGAACGCACGGTTGATATTTATTAAAGTTTTACGGGCGGAGCTTTCGCGCCGTCAAATATTAACGCTTTTACGATCCATCTATTTAATCCGCGTCGCGACCGACCGTAAATCCGGCCCGATATTGAGCCGGAGGCAATCCGGTAGATCATACACGGAGCAATCAACTGTTTTATACTTCATTATTATCGCTCCCTTGTCGGCGTCCGGACTCGGCCCCGCCGTACGATATGGAAGTCGATTCCGGCGGGGAGAGCAACAAGCGGCCCCCCTTTCGATTCCAATCACGACACGTGTGCGCGTCCCCCCGGAGCCGGGAGCGACATGGGGACATTAATTAGAATTTCGCCGAGTGTGCGCCATCGCGGACACCGAAATTATCGACCGAGTCCGAGATAGAGGCCACCTGGTTTCGATCAAAGAAATCCGGTTGATTCGCCCGGAACCGGAGGAGGCTCCGGTTAATTAATACGCGGCAGACCTGCGGTAACTGACTACACACGTGTAAATAACTTTCAATGGTTTCGAGGTTAGGTGTAGCGGAGGCGCGGGCTTCGTTATGATTAATTCGGAGTTTCCCGTCCGCAATTAATAGTAATTTCTGCGCGGTTCTGAAAAGGGTCGATTCCGGCCCTAGACCGTACAAGGGCCGGAGGACCGTGATAACGATGACATTTTTCTAAATGACGGTACACGAGAACCACCCCGGATATTTCAGTGCGGTAGTCCCGCCGCCATCCCCGATCGATATCATTACGGCGGATACCCAGGAGCACGCGACCCGACTTTTTTATTTTTATTATTTATTTCGCGATTTGCCCCTAAATATTTATAACGTTTCTATAACCCGGGGATGTGTCGTCCATTGTGCGGCCCGGGCCCGGATGATAAATGACCGCCAATATCGAGGCGAAAACCGCAACAACCGAACTTTTTCCCGTATACACGAGACCCGACTTAACCCCGGATTACGTTGTCATCGTCCTCGAGATATCCAAGCGATAATGGCAGCCGTTGACAGAGTAATTAGCCCGAACAATAATTATTAATTATTTAAATCGAGATTACTTAATTAATTCAATCCCCACCTGATTGTAGCACGCCCCTGGTGTATTTTTGCGCGGTTTCCGCATTCTCCAGACTTGATTAAGAGGGTTACTTAAGAGAGAGGGCACGTCACGAACGGATGGCATTCTTATTATATATCCGACGCACAGACATAAAAGCCCGAGTGAATAATATAATTAAGACGTACAAAAGTCAACTCTGCGGGGTTAATAGATAAAAAAGAGCGATAGGGAGATAAGTAATAGAATTATAAGGACATCCTGTGCTTAGGACGTCACTCGCAGCGTGCCGGATAAAAGCTAACCCGTGTCACGGGGTCCCGATAACGGGGCCCGGATTCGATAAGGCCCGCACGTCCCCCCTCGACCCCGTCCCTGCATCGCGTTACGTATACTCGGGGTGGGTGCATTAGAAGTTCATTATTTGATATCGGCGATGCACGTAAGTCGACCGCGCCGGCCCGGCTCCGGGTCCGCGCGGCGCAATCCGGTTAGCTCTAATTTCCGGCTCTTTGCAGCCTAATGGCGCCGTCACCTCCTCCGGCTCAAAGCCACTGTTTCCGATACCGGCCAACTTCGGAATCGCATTACCGATGCCCCCCGCGCACTTTTTCGAAAGTAACTCGGGATTTTCGCAATTAAGCGCGACAACGAGATCAAAGGGCGGAATTGCGACGAAAATTCAATCGCGGAACTTTTATTTCGCCTTTTTCCACCCGGATCGATCCCGCGTTTAGGGGATGATGTAACCGGGGCCCTAATCGCGCCATTAAAACTGTGTACGGTTAATCAAATATTCATGCGGCGGCAGAGTCGTAGCCGATAGTGGGCGCCATCAATAATCATTACAAGAACACGATAGGGTGGATGTCGGCGTAATTCACGTGTGAGGTTAGGTATTTTTAATGCGATTTTAACATTGAAATGGACTTTGTGCGTGAGTAGCGGCAGTAACCGTGAGAGCCACCCGGTGCACCGCCACCAGACCAGACAATCCCACCGGCCGCGCCGCCCCCCGGCCCACCCCGCATAAACAAATCCCGAGCATTCCGGCCGCACTCGGGGGGCCTCGAAAACGGGAGAAAAAGCGCCCTCGCTGGGGCAGAGACGTGGGGGCTGCACGACACGCGCCGATAGCATCGGCTCGGCTGCGAATGCACCGCGACGCCGCCGATATCGACAGTCCGAATCGGTCGACATAATGCCGACCTGTTCACACCTAAGCCACCCCCTTAAAACGAGACTTTCCGGATTCCCAATTTGGAATTGCCAGTGATTTTCTCACAAAATGCAATCAAAGAATTCAAATTATTAGAACTCAACTGAATTAAATTTGAGTTAATGTTGGTTAATAAATTTGCCACTTTTCGTCACAACTCTTAGTGGAACACGTAAACACCTGAATTAGATGAGGAAAAAGCTAAAAATTCAGATAAATCCACTTATACGGAGTCATCATTTCAATTTTTCATGGAGGGAGGCTATGACAATCGTTCTGTCTCATCTAAAAACTACTAGAAGGATAGAGACAGTACGATTGTCATCGCCTCCCATTATAAAGAATTTAAATGATGTCTCTGTACACTCTGAGGATTTTTATTACTTTAAGGTTTTATGTGTTTTCCGTATAAGTAAAGACTAGACGAAATCTCATGTAATATTCGTAGATGTCTTTCAGTATTCAGTAATATATGAAATTCTCCAATAATTGAGTTAAAATACTGTGAAAATGTCTTATAATGTGCAGTTTGGAAAAATAAGTCATTTTATCAGCTGTAATATTTGTTGAAAACATCGCAAAGGTCAATTTGTTAAAATTCACTGATTATTTCAATTGGACCTATAATGTATCATGACCATCTCTCTGTCTCACGTTATACCCATTAGATAGACAGTGACAGAGAGCCATATGTAATTCAAGGCAAATTTCACAGAGTATAGGTTCCAAGATTTATTTATCAATGATTAACAATGTTTTTTATTCAAATTTTGGTTGGCAACATAGGTCACGTGTTATGAGAAATATCTCGGGATGGCTATAAATAAATTGCCTTATTTTTCAGTTAAATTCCTAGTGAAACCTGGAATAGTGTGAGGCGGGAAATTTGAGGGATCCGCCGTCTCGTGTGATTATTCAAAATCTCGCCCGTTTGAAAGGAGATATGCGTTAAATTATCCTGCACGGAATCATCGACTTTTTGTCTAGGGCAAAAAGCGTTCCCGTATTCCATTAGTTGATAGTCTGCGTAATTAGAGAGCGCATGGCCTGTACTTTGGGCGCAGATAACTACAAGAGGCGGCTGTTAACAAGGGCGGGCGGTCTATCCACAATACAGATGCTTCCCGTTCCACTTCTTCTTCCTACATACACCGACTAACTCTCGAACTCGACTTAATTTAAATCCGGATGACGTGTACTTGGTCCTGAACCGGGCAACCAGACCACCCCCTCTATGCGGAGGGAGTCAAACGACTAATGGGTGCATTTTTAAACCTAAACTAATTTGAATACCTATCTGGGATTTTTTAATAGCGACTCGTCTCGTGTCTGGCGGCAGTTCTCCAAATTAATTAGTCCGATTAAAATCTACCGACACGTTCGAAAAACTCCACCGTGTGTAAAATAAACCGAGGAAACGCCAGAATAAATTTCGTTCTATGTTTAGACCAGGTTTATCACATTCGTCGAATTGAGGAATTCACGATGGCCTGTATAATTTATAGAGGGGGAGTCGATTGTCGCAATAAGGGACGTCGTCTGTAATTTCGCCTTGCCGTTTATTACAGGGCGTAAAATAACAGATTTGTTTATCCCGTCGAATTAAACACGAGATCCTGTAACTTTGACGGAGTTTCCAATATCCCGGCCGTAATTACTTCACTTTTGATCACGGATATGCGGGAGGGTGTGTTTCGGATGCACAAATCTCGCCTCGTCTGCATCATTCGCACACGCCGAACCCCGTCCGTACGATATACAGGGTGCTCCAAAATGACAGCATGCCCCGGTAATGATAGATTCCCGTTAATATCAAAACATAACAGGACAATAATGACGACTTTGGAAGTGATATTTGTCAGTGAGTTGATGACTATCGATATTTCTACACGGTTTTTATCTTATAGAATGTAGTCAGGAATCCATCATTCCCGGAGCACCGGGTCAATTCCGGGTCACCCTGTGTAATGAAATAGTGGGGTAATCCGTAATCGAACAAGTTAATTACCGGCGGCGGTGATCATCGAGGAGTGACGACGACGCCGCCGGCATCACGCATGGCGGCGGAGACAATGACGGCGGCGTTGATGAGCCGCATTGTCGCACCCGCCGGACCGTTCATACGTGTCACCCCCGCTCACTCGTATATCGATCACGGAGAAAACGCCGCCTCCGGAATTAAAACCCGTTCCGCAACCCCGAAAATCCGCCGCGTCTTTCGCGCGCGGATTAATCGCGACGTAACCGGATCGGGGGCGGCGCGTCATCCCGCCGCCCGATCGCGAAGCACGTTTTGAGGGAAAATCGCTACCCCGAATGTCGCACCGAGCGACCTCCGCCGGTGATCTACGCCCCCCCGGGGGCGGAAAATCGACACGCCGAACGCGAAATCGCCCCGTTAATAATTCGGGCGTCGATTCATTAAGGCGATGCAGTTTCGGGCGAAATCTCGATGGGGGAGGCGGAGATTCGCGTAAAAATGTACCCGCACGCCGAAACGTGCAGAGGACGAGTTGCCAGGTAACGGTGCACGAGGGACGTCGCGGCGTCGCCATAGCGACGACGCCTCTTTAATACCGGCGTCGCTCCAGTCAAATTCGAACCGAATTAGGGGGGTCATCGCGTGATCCGATCCGAATTGCGCGGTATCCGTCGCGCTTTCATTCGATCAAATCACCTCAATCCTCTTGAAAAAAGCTATCTCTAAGTATACGGGGTGTCCCGAAAAAGAAACGCGTCATAACGCTGTACAGGTCGTCCGGTGGGAAGATGGCGGAAATCCAATTAATTCCGGCGTCGTCATCGTCAAAGGGAGGGCGCGGAAAGAAGATGATTGCTCGGTTGATTTTGCGGATCCGGGGGTCGGTATAGTAGCGGGCCACCTGTACCCACCGATGGAACGCATCCCTCGGCGGAACGTATACGGGCGATTTACATAACGATGTTATTGTACTTTGTTCCTTGCGACGGGATCGGTGTGTATGTGCGGCGTTTCCGCAATTGCCCAACAAAGCGGGGCCCGATTCCCGTATACGTGATTCCGATATTGATTGGGGAAAATTCGTGCCGTTCCCTATCACCCGAAATAACCAAATCGCGAACGAATCACTCCGTAGTTTATCTAATTTTCAATCAATTAATCAAATTAACGCAGCGCACTCACGATAATAATCGTAACAGGTGACGATAAATCGGTCGAAATGCGACGAACCTTTTTACATGGACGCGCCGGATTTATGCATGCGCTCCGTTTAAACTGTAATAGTTTTATTAATGCGTGTAGCATTACTATTATTATACTATGAAATAATAGGAAGCATTATTTATGAGGTTTTCGTACATACTACATGTGTGTGTGTAAATATAAATACGCTGTCGACAGTTTTTCACCCCTGGAAAAATTATTCTCGTGATGAATGCGTGCGTTAGTAATCAATTTAACTTATGAAAAATTACCGAAAATTGCGATAAAACTGTTATGCATCGAAACATGTAATTTGGGGGTCGTAAAATACGAAAGGCGCGCGCGGGGTGAATAAATTTATGGGGACACACACCCCTGGAAAAAACCGGGTTTCTCTAACTTCCTACATGAAAAGAGCAAAACGCCACCCGAGGAAATCTCGAAGGGTGTCTCGTATATTTTCCCACCCCCCGAGGAAAAAATTATATTCGGATTTTTTACTAGTTTCGCCTTGGTTCTCTTATCTCCCCGACATATTTTTCCTCGAGTTTACGGCGGAGCTAGAGGGGATTTGTTTGGTGTATTAAGTGCGAGAGAAACGGCCTTTTTAATTTTCAATCAAGTCGAGGTATAAGGCACCTCCTTCCGCGGCACCTGCCCCTCGCTTAATTCCTGTAATCATGGAATCGCGTGACCATTGCGCTTCGACGGTAATTCCACCCTGGACTTGGCAAGGGGTACGAAATAAAGCGTCAAGATCGATGGCCGATTACAATTATAAATGCTGAAACCGGTCATAATCAGCCGCTTTTAATTGATCGCCCTCCCGCCACCCGGAACGAATCAACGGTGTGAAAGCTCGAGTCGTTTTTATCGAATTCCCATTGTGCGATACACACGCGCCACCCTTAATTAACGCATTCAAAATAGATCGTTATTATCTACAGCGTTGACAGGTTAATAAAGTGGATACAAAAATCTTTGTGGTAAGAGGCCATTAATATCAGTCGGTGTTAACAGGCTTCTGGGCTTGTTTTCTGATGAAGTCTCGGGTCAAAGGTGAGGTGGCTAACTATACGTCAACCTCGTGACTAGGCACGTGGATTCTGCCGCTTTCTTTCTTACGTGCCGGCGTAATAACGCGCCAGCCAGTGAAATGGAAGAGAACGTAAAAGGAAATTGATAACGCATTAACATAATCCCATCGACTTTTATCAACAAATGATTAGGCGAGATTTATATTCCCGAACCGTTCCGTAATTTTCGACGTCGCTTTTTTGAGCGATGCGGCCGAAACGACTTTCGTATAGTGCGCTCGCCACTAAATCCTCGTGATTTAGTTGACAGTCTCGAGTTTCGTCCTAATGGCACTAAGTGGTGTTTCTTCTATTACGGCGCTACAATTAAAAGTTTCTAGTCGTTACATTTATCAAAATAAAAAAACTTTTCGTCCTACATCTGTTCCCAATTAGATCGCGCTGCGAGGTAGATTTTCGGTCCCGTTTGGAAAATAATCGTAAAAAGTGCCGGTTTGCCTTTGCCACCGCGCCACCGTATTTGCGTTTCAATTCGAACCGGGGGCAAACAATACGAGCCGTAAATAAACACATGCCATTATAAAACATTAATAACGCGTCCGGAGTAATGATGATTAATCATTTACGCCCGTAAAGTGAGTGAATATTCATGAGAATTCGGTACGGGTAAGCGGGGCGCAGAGCCCGGCCATATCTCCGGAACCCGGAGCGAAACCGCCAGCTGGACGTTTTGAAACAATGGGATTTTCCCTATAGTTCGACCCCGTGTGCACCGCCCTCCTTTTGAGGTGACGGTTCGAGAAGAATGTCGTAAATTCGGCCGACCTCCCCGGCCGCCTGACAAACGGAAAACGTTCCCTTTATTTCCCTTATCAATTTGACGGGAGGGGGCTCACCCCCTTCCGGAAGCGCCCGGGGCGAAAGGAATCCGATTTAATTTGTATCATTTTTACGGCCCGGACTTCACCCCTCGAACTCTCTCCCATTCTTACTATCGTAGAGTTTAGACCCGGAGAGTGCAGGGGCGTACGTGGCTCCGGAAGCGACTTAATAATTCGGGCCCGCTCTCGTCGTCGGCGGTAATTAATTCTCTTGGAGAGCGGAGGGAACTTGTAAATAGAGGTTTTGCATTATGAACGAGGTCTGTGTCAGAAGGGGGGCGGTCGGATAAAACTTGAGGACTTACCTGTGCTGGGCGGCATTAGCAGCGGCGGACATGGGAGACCTGGCGGGGTACCCGGACGCCCTGGGGCTGCCGCTGAGCACGTACTCTGGAACAACACACGCTTTATCAACAATGCGCCTCATCACGGACTCCCATAAACTAAAGTCAAACACGGGCCGGATTAATAACCCGCCCGGAATCGTACGAACGCGAAACCGACCAAATCTCGGCCAATTTTCAAAGTGTTGAGACCGAATTCACCCTTAAATGTTATGTTTCTATCGAAAAAAGGCCGCGCGCCATTTTAATTCCGGGGGAGCGCCCAATAATGATAACGATTTCCGCTCCTCTTTCGCCCTCGTCTTCCTTCAGCCCTTCAGAAAAGAAAGACGTTTAACTTTTCGAACGTTAGGTACGCCACCCTCATCGCATCGATAATTTATTAACGCTCGACGGATTCCGTCCCACGTTTTCCTCGTTACGCAGATCCGGATTTTGGTCCGGATTCTTATTAATGACGCTTTTATGGGCCCGGATCCGTCAAACACTTCCGGCGGTCGGCGCTTTGAGCGAATACCTGGCAGAGAACTTTCGTAAATGGTTGCGTACAGGTAAAGGACGCAGTCACAAAGCAAACAGTTTCAGGGGCGCCACTTACAACGACAGCACGAAATTACTATACAATGCGAATTTCCCTTTGATCGCATCAAACGCTTCCCTTTTTCCGCGTCTAGTTGGCATCGCCATCATCAGACGAGAGGAAAACTAAAAGCTTTCACGGAATCACCTGAAGTTGTCGTCGCTCGATAAACGCGACCGAAAATATCATAAAGAGGGTTCGGTGTATACGCCATCAATCACAATTTATCATGCGGAATCGTCGGTTATTAAATCGGGCTCGGATGTATAAGGGAAGATGTTAATGCGCGATATAGAGTGGAGAGAAAGGGAAAACACCCCTTTTCCTGCAAACAATCACGTCACACATTCTGGTCGTGACACAGTTGAGGTCTTGATTAGCGCTACCTCCTGCCGGAGCCGCACCAAAGCCCTAAACGACTTCATACAATCATCAGCCCTGCCTTGCCTGGATGCAGTCTTATTCTACTCGCAAACAATAAACACGCGCTCTCTCGCCTCCGAAATAATTAATTTCTTCGACTGAAACGCCCAGAGGGGTCGAATGAAAAAAAAACTCAATTTCGTTTCAGACGTCTCAACAAGGTATTTAGGATTATTTCTGTATCTGATTTGAATTTCGGGGGACTTTGGGCCGCTCGGGGTGCCAGACTCCCCCATCACCGTAATATTTACGAGCGACTGGATATCTCCCGGAGCTTATTTTCGAAGAGAGGAGAGGGACTTAAATCACAGTCTCTCCGGCAACGGATTCAAACGGCAATTAGCAATTAGCTCACTTCTACGTGCAATCGGAGATCAACACCCACCCCTCATAAATGACGAACCGCCCCCCCATCCGACAACGTTATTCGAGGGAAAGGGAGAGTCGCGACCCTCCGGATTATACTTTCGGGCGTTACGTAGGTTCCGGAGGATTTTCATAATGAAATTCTTTAAATCGGTGGGTGCGACGACATCGATTTTTATTAGTGTCGACGACTACGGCGATGGAGTTAGAAGGGGCGTCCGATTGCTAATTCGATATTTGCGCACTCATAAAACGCACTGCACTATCGTTTTGATAAATCGCTCCCTTGATTGAGGGAGGGTTTGTCAAGTCGACACCGTCCCGATTTATCGACGCAATTTTTATCATTCGCACACACATGCCGGCGTACTTTTACTTGATTAAATTCGAGTCTCTTCGGGGGAATCGAATTAGTTGACGATTTCGAATTTCGCGAAAATCCACTTATTATTATCTTTATCATCGTATAGATCATGTGGGGGAAAATGAAGAAGGGATTGCAGTTATAAAAGTTGATGGGAGGAAATAAAGACGGCACGTGATCGATATATAAATAAAGAGAGTGGAAAAGAGAGGAAGAGATTTAGTCGTCGGTGGTGCCGCCACCGGTAGTGGGTGGTGGAAGCGGTAAAAGCTCACCGATCCTGTCGATATAGTCCACCATGGTGCACAAGGGGAGGAAGATCGCGGCAGAACAACAACGAAATTCACGCACACGAGAGGTCGTCTTTTCCGGGCGTTTTACACGATAATTCGGTTCGATCCGGGCATTTTCCGGGCAAGATGCGGCTCACATTTGGCGGGAGGACACGCACTGACGGCGAAAGGGACGCCCCCGACGCCGCTCCAATTGCACCATCACCGCGGGAGTTTCTAAATATCGATTGCCCCAGTTGTACGGGGGTGAAGCGCCCTCGTTCAGTCGTCACGTAAACTTATCCGCCGCCCCCCGAATCACCTTCCCGCCATCAGCCTCCGCGTGTGTGTGCACCGAGGCCGGATAAAAATAATTACCCGGATCGATTATTTCCGGGCATACCGAGGTCTATCGCGTCTCATTACGGTTCCGGCGTTTTCGGCCCCGCTGATTGTTAAATCAATACGGGAACGCATCCCCCGCCATCCCGGGGAATGCACCGATTATTGTTATCATTATTTTACGTGGCGATGATACGGAAACACGTTAGGCCCATTAACGCGTGCATAATTGAAGCGCGCATATCCCGGATTCCTCCGTAGGCAAAATTCGCGTATGTATCGAAGATTGGAGGACAATTAAGCCGGTTGCATGCGGAGTGCATAAAATCCGATAGAAAGTGCTCGACGATGCACACAATGATCCGGGAGCGAGGGGTTTTCCGTAAAAAGGTCGCTCGAACGCGAAATGATGCATAATGGACGAGGTTATGAAGTGCTCACCGGAACCTCCGGTATACGGTACCCGGAACCGGGGGGTGCACGAGGGGGTCGGTCAGGTGAGATGTTAAAGCGCGTTTCCATGGCGATTCCTCCGGGTCGCTGAAGTGTATGAGCCATCGGACCCCCGAAGAACGCCAACGCACTTAACCGGAGATTATCGCCCCCTCTCTTAAAACCGATACAGGTGGGGATTCTCGCCCGATTTTAATAGGAAAAAATTTGATTTCCTTATTTGCGATGCGAATGGTATTTCGTGAGGATATTGAAATTCCGGTGTCGGATTTAATATTCGAGCAATCGGCGCCTAAATAATTTACGGGACGCTTTATAAAATCGCGCGTCCCGTGCGGACCGTGTAATGAAATTCCCGTTTGTGCGCATTGTAAAAGTTGCGTTCCACCGTTACAACAATTATTAATCGGGCGATGTGTACCGTCCGATCATCAATACGCCATGTTTATTTATTAATCCGGCAAACGAATGCGTTTCCACGTAATTGCGCCCACCGCATATGTCCAAAATATACGGACGCAAAAAGTCTCCCTCGCCCCCGATTCGCGAAACAGCACACAAACCCCGGTCGACATGTGCGCAAACACAAATAAAGTGAGTGCGAATTTTCTACGTAAAATCGGATTTGGGATATTTGGGATCGCCTCAGTAAATAATTCTCTATACGGGGTGTGATTTTTGGAGATGGATAGGTGGAAGTTTCATGTGCCGTTTGCCGGGGTGCGCCCTGTATGTGACGCATTAACTTGGGTATTTACAGTCCCATAATACGATTATTATTATTTGTGTTTGCAGGCATGGCAAACTGGAGACCGATTAATTAGCCTGCGAATCGGATATACAGTCGCGTCACCACCCCGACCGACCTCCTCCCCCGAGTCCGCCTTCGTTTCATTGTATTATGTATCCGCACGTTTATATTATGCGAATATGGAGAGAGTAGTGTAAATACAATTAGATTAAGCGTCAGCCGTTTTGGCACGACGCATTTATTGTTATTGTTATTGCGCCAAGTCGGAGTTTGAATGCGTATAATTTGTCGGGGTGGTTCCAGTGTTTGGGGTTCGAGAGGGGCCGAAGATGTACAGATTGCATAATGCAGACATTGGAAATTTGCCATACCGTTAACCTTAACGGTATTATTATCACCCTACCGGGGACAATAATAAGGACGATGTTGTAATATTTCACGAGTTTAATCATAATCTTTCAAATTTCGAATTTCGCCTCGAAATACATATTAATTCTCGAGAATAAAATGTCGTAGGTTACAGATATTGCGGGTACGCCTATTCGATGAATAAATTTCCGATCGTATTACCTTTTAATGTGATGTTCGGTCTGCTCGGTCGGTCGCTCGATTCGGGAAAGATTGTCACGAATTCATGAAGGTAAAAATTATCGGTCGTAAATCCCAATCGCGCTGTTTGATTTTAATCCGACTGTTAGACACGAGTAATGTTTATTTACGGTATTGTTGAAAGTTTTCTAATCACGCCAGGACTCGCCCGGGCCGCCGGTTCACGGTATATTTGCTTGAAAAGTTTCACCGTGGCAATAATGTTTTATCAAAACGAGGGGGGCATGCCAGATACTGGAAAAAAGCGAAGTGAATTATCCGATTTGGACGTTATTGTCAATATTTCTTTTCGCGGATGGAGTTTCGTTAATAAATCACGAACACAAACACGCGGAATTTGTATGGAGAAATCCGGGCGACCGGTCCCCCCAGACAAAAGGACTAGACAAATAATGCGAGAGTCGGTATACGCGGAATGGAGATAATGCGGGGAATATCTCAAGGGCGGTTCCATTTTTATGCGATTTTGCGACAGATGCTGCAATCGGTGTGTGTAGCCAACCGAGCGTGATCCCCATCGGTGCATGAGAGACGCGTGGATGCGACTGTGAATGCAACCCGCATCGTTATAATAACATAAAGGGCCGCTTATTCCGTTTTCCGAACTCGCCCCTTATTACGGGAACCACCTTGCAACGAATCATTATTGAGCACCTACCCAATTTAAAAATAAAATCCGGGATCGTTAGTGAAATCCGGCGCGCTGCGCCTTCATTAAAAATCCTCCCTAATCGATAAGGCAGCGCTAATGTTAAACGGCCATCAAATAGCCGGGGGGTTGGAAACAGCCCCGAAATGAGCTACTAAAGTCATGAATATTCACGGCCACGTCCTGCGCTAGTGGACTGAGAACACATTAAACGTCCCACCCGGCAAATTCGCGCCGACTTTCCGTATAGAAACGCGCGAAAGAACCTCAAAACCACACACATGTTCCCGTCATTTCGATATGACAGTCCATCAGATTTCTAGAGGTCTCTTTTATTATTTTCCTTCGCGGTTATTACGTATGCACCCCATCATTGCAGAATAACACTGACCGGAGGGGCGGAATTTAATTGAATCCGTTAGTTAGGTACAAATAACAAAACGTCGAATATTTAGGGTAATAACTCTGAGGGCCGGCCGGTTCCGGGGGCTGGAAATAATAACGTGGGGTGGCCGTGTAACGACTGACCACTTTTCGAATTCAGCGCTCGTACATTAAAATGATTTCAATATAAGGCCCGACCGGTACGGTCGCAAAACGTGCGTTTTAATATTCATATCTCGTCGGGGCGGACGAAAATCGAGAAACAGAGACGGAGTCAGGGCGGAGAAAAAGGCCAAATAAAAAGGGGACCGATCGAGGCGCCCTTTCCGGGGCGCGCGCTTATTGCGAATTCCTGTTGTCACGCGTGTTGTTTTAACCGGAGCGACCATGACAAACGCGTAATTGTACGACTGTCACGTCGGCCCGGAAGATTAGTATTGGCTGTTGGCGGTGACGGCGGCGGCGAGGAGAAAAACGCCGCCATCGGCGCATTCTCGAAAACAAACCGCCCGGATAAAACGGGACCGAAAATGGCCGCGACGGCAACATATTTAGATGATGTCGTAAAAAATAATCCGATTTTCTGACCATTAGGATCCTCTTATCTTGCGAGCCGGGGTGCGCCGGTAATCTCGCTTTTTACGCGACCAATTCTCGTCCGTGCATATGTTGAAATAAACCGGGGAATTACGAAACCCTCGCCGAAACATAGGGATTGTAGTGAAACGCCCATCATCGCGCTAAACCGGGTCGAATTTCACCCCGGACTGGGTTTTTCCAGCATCAAAGGTACGATTTCAATTATGAAAACGTTAATTGGGGGACGGCGGGGGTCGAAAAATCGACAAATTCGGGATGACTCACTACGGCGAAAACAACACAAGTGTTGCTCATTGCCGGGCGCACGGTGATGATGATGGCACAATCGATCTTGTCTGTCAGACTCGTCGATTTCGGACCCGAAAACAAATTACGTTTATGAAACGTACTGTCATCTGCACAATACGCGTTATTATACCGTGCGGCGCCTTTGTGCTTTTGACACAGTTTTCATTTTCGAGAGGGGGTGGCTTTTCCCCGACACATCTCATCAGAAATCACCAGAAGGGGCGTACAGACTCGTAGGTATTTCGCCCCCCCTTTATATACTGCATTATAAGCGAGTCGGCTATACCTAAAGGGAGCTTTATCCCTTGTATTGCTCCGCGTTCGTAAAGCTCGGATATCGTAACTGGTTTATCGGAGACTTAGCGGCGATGGTTTTCGTCTGTTCTCCGCCAAAGACAATATTTCGTGAAGAAACAATCGACACCTGCAGGAAAATTCGGTACAAAAAGCCGGCTGTCGACCTATAAAGCGATCGATTATCGGCCGGAAATGTAAAAGGGCCGAAATCCCGAGGGGAAGTCGCCACGCGATATAATAAGACGCAGCCGAGAGGAAACGTAGGGCGTGTTTACATACGGGACGGAGACGTGTTAATCAGGATCTTACTAAAGCCACACAGCTCGCCGTAATCACTCATAATTAAATATTGACTGTCTGCCCGGATCGATCGTGATGAGAAAAAGGGGCGCAATCTTGTCGCACATGTCCGGGGGGTGGGCGCCCTGGCCGGGGGCCGTATTCCCTAATTGTGCCGCCGCCGTCCGACGGCACATGAAATATGAAGTCGCGCGGATCGCGATCGGATCCCACCCCTTGTTCGACGCATCCGGTCCGGGGGTGAGACAATGTAGTCGGCGGGGGCGACACGGCCGACATTGCGCCCCCGCATCGCGGCTCGTTTTGTGCGCCGATACAGTGAAACAGACATCACGAAGGTATTCGCATGATTAATGAAACGTGGACGAGTCGACGCGTTCGGGGATGCGCGATTAATAATGAATCGGAAAGTAATTTGGCGGCGGGCTGATTAAAGCGGGGCCGGACTTTGGCGGAGAAGTAGCCAAGACCCTCGGGGACTTTTGAGTTATCCGCCGCTAAATGGAAGCGAGTGTCATTACGCGAACCGGCATGTCAAAGGCAGAGACGTTACGCTGCCCATTTGTATGCCCATAATAACACGTGAAAAATCCGAGGCCGTCAGGCATCAGTCCTTTCACGTTATTCTAATCAAAAGACAGTTATGAGAGAAATTTAATAAATTTTTGTGCAAGACGTCAGCCCCATCATCCAGTGCGCTGCAATTAGTTCTTTTCGCGAGACAGACGCTACATTACGTCTCTATTAAATCCCGACTTTTTCCCCTGTCTGCCGTATTAAATGAAATTTCTTGCACCCGTTTTTACGTGCAGAAATATTTCGATCATCACAAAAATTCGTATTATTATAGCCGGGCCGATGATGGAGATTGTTTCGTCGACGCTTTTGTTCACTTGCGCGCGATTTATTATGAATGGAAATGAACAATGGCTCGGACCTGCACCATCATGGAGGACATCGAGTTCGCCGATATAATTATTTAACTTGTCAACAAACTTGATAAGTCTTCCCTCCGTCTATACAACACACATTTGCCTGTTGCAAATCCGTCTCTATTTATATAGAGAGTATGTACTACAGTTTCCCCTTTCGGTAGAGGATGTTTGATGCGCGCTCAAGATTGTTTGTTCAAGTCAAACGAAACTTTTGCGCCTGATATCCACTCAAACCGGGGTGCCCCGTCGTTTCTCTGTTTTTATATACACCCCATCAAACGGTTTATCACGTACACTGATGCGCGCACTCTCAAAGTGTCAAAACAATTATTATTAGAAAATCCTCCCTGCCGGCTCTATCATCGAAACGAAACGAAACGAAAAAAGTAATGCGGAGGGAGGGTAATAAAAATTAAAGAGAGTGCGGGGTCGTATAACGCACCCCGCTACTTCTTCGAGGGTCTTTTTTCCTCGCGCCTTGTCGAAATGGCGCATTCAATTTCGGGTGAGGTTTTGCAGTTCTCGACTTCGCACCTACTTCATCATGCGCCATAAAAAACGAATTGGCCTTTCCCTCAGAATCGGGGGACAGCCTATACGGGGAAGAGCGCGCCTTATGAAATTATCCAAAATCGCTTAAATTTCGCCAAATTTAACAGATCAAAAATCGAAACTTTTGGATTAATCAAATGTAGTATTTCTGATGAGGATGGGGGGTGCATATGTGCAATAATGGAGAGAGGTGAGAGCACGGTTTCGGGTTGTACGGAGGGATGCGCGTTACGGTGGCGTCGCGACGCAGGAGAGAGAAGATAACGGCAACAGACAAGGACGAACGCGTCCTCTGGGTCAATATTTCGGGGGTGCGCTAGTTGACCGATCCACCGTCTAACGTCGCCACCGGTCGACCACCAGAGACGAACCATTAAGTTAATTGCGCATGCACACGTCCCCGCTTCTTTATTTTATTACCATTAATCTGTTTAAAATTGCACATCTGCGACATTGCTCCTGTCATTTACCTAAATTACTCGCAATTTAACTTTATATCTGGACGCGCTCCACTCCACCTACTCGCTCGTCTCGTCTCGTCTGGTGACGGGGGAGAATCAGGAATTAACCCCCGCGACGAATTTCCTACGTTAATGTCGACTATTTATCATGCGGCGTTATTGAATATGAATAATGGCTACGAATGTCATTTTTCCAAGGGGAGGGGAAGAATAATGGCCATTACCGAACCCGCAACTAGGTGGGTACTTTCTCCTTTCGTATTTTTCTTCGCCCCGCGATTATCGGAAAATGATTAAACACTTCGGCCCGTGGCGAATCCGGGGGAGAGACAATGACCCCGCCGAAATTTCCCCCGATCGAGCGAAACTTCCGAAAACGAAATTATCTTCTCCGGGAGTGGTGAGGTAAAAATGAAATTCTTATCGCCTACAAGTTCCGTTATTGAGAACGTCGTTTGCATACAATCGATGAGTGACGACGTGTGCTTCGAGGATTACCGCCACCCACCGCACCCTGCATACACACGCCGCGCTGGAAAAACTGACGAGGGTGTGAAACTTCTACAAAGTGGTTTACTCTAGGAGCGCGATACATCATATCGCATTTGCACATTACCTCACTCGTTCCTCTCCCGACTATTAAGAGGAGAACCGGGAAAATGCGGCACGGAACCATTCGCAAGGTCACAATCGAGAAAGGGCAACGGGTGAACCACCCCCGGTCCAAAAGTGAGGTGCGCACGTGTTTCCCCCTACGCATGGCCATTATAAAACTATAAAAACACCGGCCCCCTTAGGTCAAGATGTGGAGTAACTTCTGGGGGTGGGTTGTTAGGAATTTATGGACTTTATTACGGATTTAACACCACCCCCATCAACTACCGCACTCTGTAATTACCTCGGCAGTTGTCTTGAATTAATTACCGGACTATTAATAATTTACGTACCGTACTCACGAGATACTCACTACGCAAACAACGACTAATTTAAAGTACATCACGTGAATTACACCCCGTAAGCGATAATCGGATTTTCAATTCCATCTAATAAATTAATTCCGCAATTCCTGAAAAGACGAAAAAGGATTGAATAATTTTAAACGTTAATTGTCGCCAGTTCTTCCGAATCGGCGTCTCGATAATTGCACGACAATGAGGACGAAACGAGAGCGCATTGTTCGAAATAATCGCGGAAATGATAGAATTTGACGACGTTAACAAATGGACGTAAAACATAGATTCGGTTATAAATCAAATTGGGAATTAGGATCGGTCGTAAAATTTTTAAGGGTATCGGATACACAATAATTTTATAGTCGACAGTGAAGCGTTAAAATTTCATACTTTATGAGGGCAACGTCCATCGCGAAAATCCATACGATAGGTTCACAAAACATTTTAAGCCTCTCTTGAATATATTTCAAAAACTTTGTAACCGTTCTAAGATCGTGAGTGCATTGTCGAAATTGGTCCATTTCCAGATCGACGGGTGATTAACGGCCCATCTTGCGGCCGCTTAAAGTAATTTTCCAGCGGATTACGAGTGTTGCGGGTACTCACTGGTCGTGCCGGCGGCGCTTGCAGTAATGACGGGAAGAGAGGCGACGCCGAGCGCCCTTTTGCAATAACGATCGGGGCCGGGAGTCGAGGAGTTAATCGCGGCCATGGGCGTTTTCGGGACGCATTCCGATACTAATGCCGGCGGAGCGGGCCAGATTTCGTCCCCCAATCACTGCTAATGCACCACTAAGTGGCAATAAAGTTTACAAGCGTCGCGCAGGATCGCGCCGACATTAGTATTCATCGGACGTATTAACCGAGAGCGAGAACCGACCCTTTTATCATCGCTCGTCGAGACTAATCATCGAAAGTAATGAAAGTATCATAGGAGATGATTCGCCGTTTCCTGCTTACCTCCTTGCGCTAGAAACTGCGACTCCTGCTGCTGGTTGCCGGCCGAGGACGATTCGCCGACCGGAAGGGCGTAATCGGTCCGGCGACGCAGGGTCGCCGAATGCAAAGACGGACCCCTTGGAGGGACCTCGGGGGGCGCCGGCTCCGGGGGCGACTCCTCGTTCACATCTACCGGAAAAATAACGGCCACCGTCAGGAACAAGCAAACTGATGAATTTTCATGAAACGACAGGCTCCATGCAAATCGGAGCGCACTAATCGCATGCAGATTTATACGAAATTATTACAAATTAAATAGATCGTTGCAAACGGACCACTCTGCCCGAGTACTCCCGTTATTTATCGTCCTCTTCGATGAAGTATGTTACGCCTTGAATTTTTAACCGAATCTGCCGCTTAATGACCGATGTTTATGTCGGGGAATTAAATATTAACGAGTTTTATTGTGGGCCGAAAGTCCCGTAATTAAACCGGACTAATACTGTTTACAGTGACAACTGGAACTGGAGGACCGTCGGCCGTGTCGAGGGGATTTCAGTTTCAGCCGGACGGCGGATATCGGATTTGCGATCTAATTATAAAGTTCCCTACCCGCGAACTTCCGTGCACATCCTCTAGCTTTGAGGCGCTAATGGCATGCAGCACCGAATATCGCGGAAAAATCCAGATTTCGAAAGCTCTACCGAATTCCACCGATGATGACGATAATTAATTGCGTTGATTTCGGTGCGCCCGGTGACGGAACCGCATACGCACCGAATCAAACGCTACAGTTTACATTAAATTATGTACCCATCTATCTAATTCACACATACGCGACCCCATAAATATCGCGCCGGGCTCTATTGATCCCCCATATTCGACCTCGCGTCCGTGCAGTTCGGTTTGATGCAACATTGAGTGCAATCGGTCGCCCGCCTTTGATTTATCGCAAATCCCGCGCTAATTACCCGGATCGGGGGGCGGGCGACACCTGGGGAGCGGCGCCGCGCGAGATGACGGTAAAAATCCGGCGCTCTCCTCTCCGGAGGAACGCCGGATAATTGCCTAATCGGGTTAAGCGATGCCGGATACGTGTAGTGGCACCACCTATCCGACTCTAAGCTGATTATAAGTCGTCACTCATTACCTTAACTTCGTTCCGGGGCCTAATCGCGTTACGTGTGTACGGAGTCGCGCACAACTCCGCCGCAAGAGTGTCGGACGGAGTTTGGACGGATTAGATCGCCGGTTTCGCCTTTCATTAGCGCAGACGGGGCGCGACCGACACTTTGATCGCGGATGCGGCAAAAATTAACCGCGAAAAGGCGCACGGTTTTCGGATCCCGAGGCGCCCTAATTATTCGGCGAATGTAAATTTTCATTTCCGGCGCGACGGCGGCCATTACCGTTATTAAGACAGAGTCTCTGTTGCGGGTCGTGGTAGGTGATCTCGGTGTTTCCGGTTTGGTTGATCCGGGCGTCGTTGCAGCTGTTGCAGGAAGTTGCGCTACTCGAAGAAGTCATCCCCCCGGTCCTGTGGCGCCCCCTTCCGGTCCGCCCCAGGGTGCTGTTCGAGAGCGTCTTCTTGTTGCTGGCATAGATAACTTCGCCTGCACCAAACATAACGGCCAAGATGATTGCGCACATTTATACAGACAAGAAGCGAATCTTTACAACAATTATTATTATTACCAATTTTACAGGGTGTCTCAGATTCACCGCATCATTCGGTGATGATAGATTCACAAATTTTATCGAGGCCCCCACGATTCTCAATCTGAAGGCAGTTGGAATTTACCAAAAAGAGGTACAGTATAACTTTTGAATTTCTTCATCATTTGCTGTTGATTATGTGTATAAGTATTCGCATTCTCTCAAAATTTGACTTATCGCTGAATTTTGGTAATAAAATACCGAAATGACCCAAAAAGTAAAAAACATGTAGAAATATCAAATATCGACAGACAATTAACTGACAAATCGTCGCCTTGTCTCCATAACTCCACTTTTAGGACTAAATTTGAAGTTGATGCCACATGCGGATATTCTGGGACACCCTGTATTGTTATTAAAGAAAAATGTACCGTTGTTCCCTCTGAGTCTGTCCTGAGGTGTGGCGTAGTGGATGCGCCTGCTGTTGGTGTTTTCCAGGGGGAAAGGCGACGCTTGGCGGTGCAGGGGGATGGGGGACCTGGGCGAGACCAGGGTCGGGGGCGGCGTGGGGAAGGGTGTCGTCGGGTTATCAGTTGTCACGGCGTCCTCCGTATCGTCCGACCTATACGAACGGTCCATACCTGCGAAAACAAAACCGCCTTTGCAGACTCTCTCTCGGCAAACAAAGAGGAATTCAATAAAACGGACACCCCGTCTCCGGTGGACACGCGCCGCTCTCTATTTATAATTGCATTTTTACCAGAGGGTGGCGCCGCCCCCGGCCCGCCGCGAAAGCACCCCATTACAGTCGTAATCCAGGCACGGGCACTTAACGTCAAGAGTAATTATTTTTTACGCACTACATCTCGGTCTTTTTCGCGCCGACTAAAGCCGCGTGTTTATTTTAGAGATTTCGCCGACATTTTGCGCATTATTTCCGCCTCTCACCCCCTGATGTTTCATCAGTTTGTAGATGTTTTTAAGTTGGTACTCGGCATCCGAGTAACTAATAATCCACCGCCTGCCGCGTCACACACTCTGCCTCCCCCGAAATTGGTCGGATCAGTCGGATGATTAGATTTTAGAGAGCATCAGCTAACTAAAATCGGACCGAACTTCACGTATTAGTCGGTAAAATGGAAGGGAAATGTGACGGCGCGAAGGTGAAGGAGCAAACGGGAAGAGGCGAACACAATTTCTCGGTGGGGGCATTGAGGCATCATCCCCTATGAAATTACCTGATTAAATTTTCATATTCAATCTTGAGTTGTTTGCCCCTGGGAGGCAGACGCATAGCCCACCGCCCATCCGGCCTTCGGTACACGAATTTCTCGCCCTACCTATAATTGTACCAGTCGTACAGAAAATTTGAATAGGAAAAAGCGACTTTCGTAATGAATTTTTCAGTAATTAACTTTGGATGGCTTCGATATCGGTGTTGTTTATGGGGTCGCGTTATTCCAGGGTGCGGGAAAACCAATTTCATGTAGGGAACGGCTTGTTGCGGAACAAACTCTCAGGAAAACAGTTTCGATATGAGATTACATTTTAGGAAGTGGAATGGAAGTCATTCATATATGATTAGAAAAGACGTGATTTATTTTTCAAGGTACTCTGGAGAGATCCGCTGAATCTGACGCCCGAGGTGAGTCGAAGTTTGCGACTTGGGAAAATGCTTTTCCGTAACAAGGTAACGTCGTCGGAGGGGGCAGATTCTATTAAATTACATTTTTTATAAATGATACGTTAAATAAAACGGGAAATACATAAGACGGGTAATTTAATTCCTTGTCGGTTTTGGGACGTCGCTCCTTTTGTTTCGCGCAGACCGCAACGAGTTCGCCCTTATTATTACTCCGGAGCGAACGAATCTGCAACACGCAACTCCGTAAATGCACCCGAGGACTCGACGCTATCCGCCATGAGGAAGAAAGCGTTTCAACCCAAATTGGAAATTCTTTTTGCCAACTTTAATCCAATTAAACCGCCAAATTGGAAAATTACATTACCAAGCTTTTTATGGAATTATCAAGCTCCATTCCACACCATCATCATCGCAGCCAGCCAGAGAGAATACCCCATGTAACATCGACGCCGGTGATAATCTCGAGCCGGGTCGCCTCCGAAAGAAAAACACGAAACCCTTATTCTTTCGGAATGGGTTCCGGTATTATATAACCGAGTACTTTCAGGATAGGTAAACACAATTAATTCTTAATGGGGTGCGGCGCCGCTAGGTGGTGTGTTTGTGTTGGACTCGGAATAAGGCGCCCCGATGGCTGCGACTTTGATTGATAGGCGCTCCCCGTAATAAAACCAATCAGCCCCTCAAAAAGCCCCCCGCCGATCGACCCGAACCGCCCGCCTTTAATCACCGAGTGCGGTCTTAATGCGACTTTAACTTACACCCGAATCGTAATTATCTAAGTACACCGGACGATTATTGTTGTCGCCATCAACGAGTAGAGGGGCGAATCTCCGAGAAAACCCCTAATCGATAATGACCCGGCGCATCCGCCAATTTTCACTCGACTCGCCATTTCTACAATATCCGTAATTTCGGCCCGGGATAGGGGCGAGCACTAATGACTTTTATGAGGGACATTTGCACAAACCGTAGACGTTTTAACAATAATCGTTGGTTTAATTACGCGGTCGACATTCCTGATGTCGGAGAATGCCGGATATTTCCGATTAGGTGCATGGAGGCCATTCCTCTTCGTCCCACCGTCCGGATCGAACCGGACCGCAACTATCTCCCGGGACGTTTCGTGATGTTTACGGATTAATTTCGAGTATTTTTTTTCAATTCCAGCGGAGAGGAAATTAAGGGACGCCCGTGACATATCTGCGGAGAGAGGGCCGGGCTCTCTGACGGAGGGAAAGTCGATTTCCGAATCAAGATGAAAGGATGTGATTCCGGGGAAACAAAACAACTGTAATAACATCCAGCATCGGTTTCCCGGGGGAGCACTTGGATCGGACTTGCGGTTTCCTCGAACACAAATCGCGGACGTGACGCGGCGGGCACGTGGACCACGACCGTCCGACGGGTGTCGACTCGGAAAACCGATCCATCAGGGCCGGCGCGCCGGGCACTTTCATTGCTGGCCCCCCGAAGTAACGAAACGGAACCGCGCCGACAAAGGGAGACCGCGATGCCGCGAAACCCGGAAGATTTTAACTGCGATGGTGCCGCCGTTCCGGAAATTGAATACCAGCAGAATTAACGCGGTCGACGATCCACCGCGGAACTTTAACGTCCGCGCGGGGCGGTTTTATCGCGTACGGCGAATTGCTGAACAAATCGAGTCTCGCGAAAGCATCTCTCAAAATCCATTCAAGTACCTAGTACCGGCCTGAAACTTGATAATGACAGTGACTATGACTCACTGGTAATGACTAGAAACATATACAGAGACATCAAAAAAATCCTTCATAAAGGGAGGCTATGATAATCATTCTGTTTCATCTGAAAACTACTAAAAGGGTAGCTCGTCCATGATCCTTTGACCGCTTTTTAAATCGAGTTATCTATGACCATCTCTCTGTCTCATATTATAACCATTAGATAGACAGTGACAGAGACATAATTTATGGCAACTAGATTAAAAAATCCTCTGTATAGAGGTTAGCCTAATTGAATAATAACTAATAACTATACTCTAAAAAGTTGCCTTGACAAGTGCCGTTGGTGAATAGTGCGCACGATCGACCCCTATCGTCTTTCCTCTCCCTCGTTAGGCGAAAGAGGTGAACGGGAATCAAATGTACGTCGATCAGACAGGCGGTGAAGTTTCTTATATATTTTATTCCGGCTCGGTACGTTTCCAATTACCAAAGTGTTCCCTGATGGTCGGGAACCTACGACCCACCGTCCGTCTGTTTCATAACCGGACGCTCCATTGCCTCCCCCATCGCCAGAAACAATACATCACCCCGATCGTTCACCTCATTTCGGAGACGAAATCTGTTGCTTTTCCATTCCAGTTATTCCGGATCGGTCATGATAACGAAAACACGAAACACGAACCCGGCCAGCCAGCGGACGGTCTTTTCGTTTTCGGCTCTAATGTATTGAAAGCGTATAAAGCGACAAGGCCGCCGGAGTGCAACAGGGATGTGTAGTCTAGTCACCATGACGACCTTACGGTGTAGTATAGTGGCCGTTTCGGGTCAAAGAGCTGAAAAAAGGCCGTCTGTTCGACCGGAATCGGCCATCCCTCTTTTCTCTCCGCTGCACCTATAAAATCATCCGCCCTCCCACACAGAAAGGTATCTCTGATTGATGGACGAAGCGGGGACTCCACCTGACCCCGAGATACTTAATTAAAAGTGTCTTTGAGAAATCGCAGGAATTCCCAATAAAGGGACCGTCTCGGCTTCCAACGTTTATCGATATCGGCAATTAAGCGATAGTGCAAGAGGAGCGAGAAACCGATTATAGTACACAAATGCACTCTAATTGAGGTCCGCGCCCGCGATCGATACGGAAAACGGAACTTTGCTTTCACGAAAGATAAATAAATACAAGGCACTTTGCGTTTTTATCGGCCGTGTAATGCGACGCGTACGGCGCCCCCGAAGGTGCGATATCACGCGCGGATCAATTTTTCGGACCGTTCGGGGTGGCGAAAAGCGCCCTCCGAGGGGCGGTAACTCGTAATATTCGAAACAGCCGGTTTTCCCGTAGTGAAATTCCATAAAGTCCACGCTTAACCGTTCTTTACGGCGCGGCAAGAGGCCCCCTCATCCGATGCGAACGAAATTACATCAGCGCCGTAATATTTATATTTTATCTGCGGCGTAACCTCGACTAATTCCGCCGCCCCGCACGATCCAATAACAGTAAACGTTTAACGAGAGCGCTACAATTATTATACGAGCGGACTTTCTCAATATCGCCAAGGAAGGGAAAGAAATCGGTACAGGTCGGCCCTTTCTAGGATGCGGGGAGATAGCGAAGAGCTGGCAGCTCCTTGATGATCCGCAGTCGGCACACAATGACGTTGATTTATATTCACGAAGTTACTTTTGTGTCGAGAATGGATAGGCGGATATATCCGGGGCGCGCGCACCCGGGCGCCCCCCCGAGGCGGTTTCTTTATCCCGAAAGCGCACCCCATAGACATCGACACGGAAAAAGATTACTCATCGCATAACCGGGGCCCAGTAGTCGGCGCACGTCCGCCTCTAATATCATTTTGATATTATTACCATATCAGCATGTTACTCGGAATATAGATTATCGAATTATTCTTAGCCGCGATCGGCGAATTGAATCCTCAACCCGAAAACTAAATAATAACACCGGACGAAACGCGGGGGCCTAACAAATACCCCTCATCTATCGCCTGTCACGTGTGGCTGCACCTAATTGGCATAATTAATAACGATAACGACGTATCAGGTGCGTCGTTATAACGAGCGAATAATAATTCGATAAATTTTCTCCCTTCGGTGTATACCGAGAGGCCATGCATGCAGATATCCGCGATATCTTGGAACAATACAGTAATAAAGGTCGGCTCTTGGGCCGGGGCAATTTCCATTCATGCCGAACCTCCGGAGACCTGGGGAAAATTAAATGTCTGAACGCAATAAAATCCGAAACGGGAGAGGGTGCACCCGCCGTACGTAGTCAAAGGTGGAACACCTGGGGCGCACCCTCTCGGGGTAAACAATTCATAAAGGCAACGCCGGATGAAAAAAAACGCGCTCGGATCTCGAAATTTTATAATAATACACTCAAGCAGCTCTCTATCTTCATTATTACCGCAAAGTCGTGATTTAATTATCCTTTAGGTGGCTTCACTCCATGTAAAGCCCGCGTACCCGAAAGGATTCCTTTAATAAATCCCGTAAACGCAACTTGTACGGATTCATTATAATACCGGCGTAAGATCGATCTCGTCGTCGAATAAATTGGTAAAGTTTTCATTAGGGTGAAAAAATCGGCCGATGATGAGCAGGTGTAATTCGCCATGAAGAGGCGCATTAATTCTGAACATCAGTTAGCGGACTCGGGTCCGCCTTAAAATCGTTTATTACACGGTGACAACACGTCATACCTACTACTATTACTGCAATGATAATAATGGAAAGTCTGCTTGTCCATCTAATGCTCGGGTTGATGAATTACGGTTAAGCTCGCATACGGAATAATTTAAGCCCCGAGACCCAGACGGCTTAATTCCCATCCAAGGATTCTCGTTCTTCGCTCGACTCATGTTTGCGCCTTTTCTGCTCTCTCCGAAAACTTTCGAGCAATTACCGTGGCGGTTATCACGTCTCGATTTCGCGAAATGCGAAAACCGCACACGTCTCTCCCGATGCTCGATCGTGAGTGTGTGTATGTTGTTATGGAAGCTCCGGCGCTCGCTAAAACTTGAGCTTTTACGCGTGGAGTGAACTCGGATATGGACGGAATCTCGGTAAACTTGTTAAATCTAATCCGGCTCGTGTGTGACGCACTCTGAATAGAAAATATGTATAAGGTTCGAGCTGGATGCGCGCGCGAGAAAACCCCAGACGGCGCTAATGCACGCGAATAAAACTCAGCCGGGCGGACAAATAACGCGCAATAATAATGATAACGCGGAGAGAGAGGAGTTCAAGTTGAGCTTATTAACGCGCGGGCGAAATAATTCCAAGCACTCATATTACCGGCGGAGCTTTAAAGCTCTCCCGGCATAACCGAGCGACTCGGCACACACTATTACCCGGGTTTAATGCACGCCGGGAGCTTATGCGCGCACTTTCGGGCACCTAATCAAGACTTTTGATGCCGCTAATAACGAATCGTCCGAAACGTCAAAGATCGGGCTGCATACTGGGCGCGTTCGGACAATGCGAGGGCAGATTTCGGCCGGCTAATTAGAAGCGTCGACCGTCCGGCATGCGGCCTAATGAGAGCCGGGCGCGCTTTGCGCCGTCGGTAATGCATTCGGTACGCAATTACGCGAAGGGACGAAACATTAGCCGAGAGTGACGGGTCGTGTAAAGCGTCCGCCGGATTCACACGTGGAATCAATTATTGCAGGAAGCGTAATTGGCATGCCGGCGACGTCCAGATATGACGGCATATGCAAATGGGCCGACCTGCCCGGCTCCCCGGTGCACATCGACGAGACCGGCAACTTTGAATTCGACGCGACGCGACCGAGGGAGCCCAATTTGGTTCGGTTGTTGTGTCTAATGACGCCACTTGTTGCCCCGGCGCTCCTCCCTTGATTGGCTCTTTGCAGCGACTCGCGCGGCACAACGAAAACCGATTTTTCGACCCTCGACCCCCCCGAACTCGCTCCGGGCCCAATTATCGCCGCAATCCGGGCGAGGAATTTCGATAGTCTAATTTTCTTCCGTACCCTTTTTTGAGAGGCACCGAGAGTATGTGCGCCGAATGTAGGCAACCAAACATACGCGGAATTTGAGTACTGGTGTAAACGGGCTTTGCACAGTTGCCTCTAATGCCTCTAGATGCCCCTAGGTCCCTCCAGATATGTGCCGACAACTCAATTTTGTAACAAAATCTCTTCATTTGAATTTAGAGTCCAAAATGAGTTATTTTACAGCACTAAAATTTTGCGTACATTTGGTTGCCTACATTCGACGCAAAATACCTTATCTCTCGAAATAATTCCTCTAGTGTACTTACACGAGTATTCCTGCTGGGCTTGGGCGAGGAGCGAGGCGAAGACGTGGCTGTCGACCGGCCTGATGGCGGGAATCTCCTCTTCGCTGGAGCTGTAGCCTCGTTCCTGTCGCCATTCGAGGCTCCTCTGGCGTCGCATGCCCGCCGCGTTCTTGACGCCGCGGCGCCCCAGCGTCCCACTGTTGCCGTCCATCACCACCGACCCATCTGGAACAAACACGAAACGTTGAAACCGAGTGCAGACGGAAAGATACCGGGTGATTGATGCCACGCCACTCATCGACCCTCGAAATTACCAGATGAAACGCGAGTCCGGGGTGAAAGATCGTAACGGAATACCTGGAGTAGAAAATCGCACTTTTCGATATAATGAACCGTCAAGACTCGAGGGAACAATAATTCGGGCAGGAACGGGCGTCAAATGCACGCTCTCGTTGTTAATTATTAAAAGTTTATAGCCGAGCCGTAGCGAGTTTGGGAAACATCGCTCAATAACTGTCGACTTCTGACCCAACATTATCTGACGCCTATAATATACTTAATTATAACAAAATATGATGATAACTGGATGAAAAAGGCGGTAATCCCTGTTTAAAATTCCGGGGCTTTTGGCGGTAATAGCGTTGCGCCGGTTTGTTTATTAACCATAATAAAACGTGACACTTCTGACTCTGTCGCGAACCGACTCTTTTAACCTCATCTTTAATAGGCATTGATTCGAACTTTTGCGGATTAAGGCCGCGCCGTGTAAACGGCGAGTAATTAATTTTCGTCCGCGTAGGCCCGGCCAGTGTTTCGTGATGGGGAAGGCGTTATCGTTAAAGAGCAGTTAAACCGTCTCTTCCTCTAATCTCCCGTTCGCGTCACTCAATGTAGTTCGTTGTGCTCGTCGCATCGGGCGGGCGAGGAAAAAGCGCCGCTATGAGCGGAGGAAATAAAGTCGATTCCTTTTCCGGTCACAAACTTTTATTTATTAAATTTAGCGAGCGCATAAACTAATGCCGAACCCTCGCCAGAAACGCCCGCCCGCCCACCGGAGAAACTTGGCAGTCAGTGGAAGTAATTCGAGATGACTACCACTACCGGTAGGTAATTTATTTCCCCATCACCTATTTTTACGCATTCACAAACTCTATTCCTATCTCTATCCGTCTGCCCGTATACATCCAACCTAGGTTTGAGTAGGTATATGGAGAAAAGTTTTATTCCGGAAATTTGCAGCTTCCCTTGCTCGCTTGCGGGGCTTCTTTCCAATTATTGCCTTCCTCTTTCTTTTCCACCCTCTCTGTGCCGTAAGTGAGTAAAAGGGACGATGCAAATCGCGACCTTTTCACCGACGCGAATACGTTCAAGTGCAATTTGGGGTCATCCAACCCTTTGATGGGGGAGAGCCCAAACGAGCCGCGGCCTGTTTGTTTTCCCATGTGTTTATTTAACCGCGCCGCAACTTCTCTGACGGGGAAAGAGGAAATCGGCGTTCTAATGGCACGGCGAGTGATCGATAATTGCATATCTCTTGACGAATCCCACGGATCGGACAAATATCACGTCTCCTGGGGTACGTGATTGCGATAGTTTTTCCGTCGCGTTCGTTTATCGGAGATTTTTCACCCAATATTCGCGAATTTTAACGGTATTATCTCCGCGCGGGGGCATACATTTTCATGAGATATGAATGTTTAATGGTGCTCGAAAATTTAATTCCGAACTCGTAAATACCGACCGTGTTATTTAATAATCAAAATAGCATTGCTATATATGTAGTAATTGGGGGATAATAAAGAGAGAGGAAGCGGCGCAATGTTCCACTTTATTAAATTATAGGGTTTTATTGCAACTTTAATAACGTAATATGCCTCAACGCTGAAATATAAATAAGTCACTTTTGCGTTACCACAACTATACCTACTGGTAATAATGAGCGCGGTGCGCGGCTTTTTACACATTAAAATTTCAGAAAATAAAATTCAACTACAATTCATAGAGAAGATATGGCGGAGAGGGCGGTATAATTGTAGAAAAATGGACGGTATAGCTCTTCATTAATGCAACGCAATACAGACCGGTAATTTCGAAACGGTGATGGCGGAAACGCCGTAATTGATACAAACAAGCCAGAAACGGGGTCGATACGATATTATAAGTGCAGCTTACGAAACTGAAAACGCGAATGTTTCGCTCTGTTACAATTCCAGCGGAAAAGCTCCTCCGGTGTGGGTGTGTTCTTTTTTTCCGGATCGGTTTCCCGGAGCTCTTTCGCGGACACCGACATCCGGAGGAGAGAATGTTGCGCCTGCATGTGCGGCACTTAATCCGACCAATACGTGTACATAATATAGCGTATCCGTATAAAAATTTATTACATTTAAGCTAAATATAACGTCGCTGCGGCCGTAAAGCTCGCACTGACATCTTTATTATATCACGGCGTATCGCCATCATGGCGTGGATGTACAATAAACAGGGACCGCTCGAATCGCCTTGCGCCCAATGGCGTTTCCGATAGTTTTATGTGCATTAGGCCCGCTCTCGCATTTTATTAGGAAAACGCACAGTTGAAAATTGCAATTTCGTATATCGACGAGTACTTATCGTTATTGAAATATCGGGGGTTTGTTTGTTTCGGGGCGATAAAAGGCGTGTCGAGTTTACGACGTTTCCAATTATTGCGCTTCAATAAAACGATATTCAGTCGAGTTTTCGTTTTCGCTCCCCATATTTGGGGCGTTAATTTCGCGCGGGGTCGCAACCCCGGCGAAAACAAGTTATAAAACCGTCAAGTTGTTATCGGCACGCCCGGCGACGGTGGCGGCGTCGTAGTTTGTTCTGGCGGTATGTCGGAAATACCGAAGACGAAAGTCTTACAAAGCGTTTGCGGATTGCCGGGTGGCGGTGCCGCTTGCGAGCGCCGGGGTTCCCGAGGTACCGGAGCAAACTTTGTGCGTTGTGTACGAGCCGGAGAAATTGGAATTCCGCAGCATCCTTTGAAAGCGGGCGCGAGGGTGTGCACTGTGTATGCCCCGCACCCAGAAACGGAACCCTAAGATATTCTCACAGTGAGTGAGTATAAAGTGCGGGGCGAGCGGGGGGCGGAATTTGCGAGCATCTGGGGGCGAGTCGCCACCAAAGACATTGCCGCACTGATAAACACCGCCTCTCTAATAGTTTCGGGCGCCCCCGCCGGCCAAAGTGCCACCCTTCGTCCCTCCATAACGACATCCGAATTTTTGCAGCCATTTAGGCGGCGAAATTGCCTCGATCGCGAATGATTCATCAACTTTTCAGGAGCCGACTGAAAGCATCACGGCCACTCGTGTGATATTTCTGAATCTATTGTATGGGGCGTATCTAACTTTAATAATTGGAATTTCGGACTTCATTTCCAGAGGGGGTATTGTATATTGTATAATCGAAATTTCCACCAACACCGACGCGGACACAATTTCATTTCGTTTCATTTCATTCGACTAAGTGAGGCGGAATTCCCCGGCAGCGTATGCGACATTTTTCAACAAAGTGAAAGCTCCATCGCCCGGAAATCGTCCCACATTAAGTTAAAAATTAACCCGCACCCTCCGGAAAAAAAATCAATCCATTAAAACCTCTCCCAGTTTTTTATTCGTAGATAAGTACAAGAGATTGTATGAGGTAGACGATTAGCCCATGCAAGTGGATGAATAATGACGTCTTCTGTGTGACGTCGTTAGTCACAATTTCGCGGTCATTTATTCGGTAGACGTCAGCCCACCGGAGGAAGTTATGTTAATTCGAAAAAGAACGTTTCCTCGTCGCATACTTCCTACCGGTATTTAATAACATTGCTTTTATATTTATGAAACGGTCGCACGGTCTCATAAAAGGAGGATAGGCGAACGGAATCCATTTATGCGCCTCCGCCAGGGAAGTGTGACAAAATATAAAATATTTATGGGCTTGTTTAGCGGTGCCACATTTTGTTCTAGCATTTGTAGAGCGCCCCCCGAGCGCAGGAACGTTCGAGGTTAATTGCATGAAAAAATTAAGTAGAAGGGAAAAAAAGCGACCGAAATGAGAATGTAATTAACGACCTGTGAAATATTCAAGAGTCGCCCCGGAGCGAACCTCTCTACACCTATAATGCCCCGAGTACGGTGGTGAATTTTTTCTCCGGCACCTCGACGAGGGTCGCTTTTTTCCTAGCGATGTCGCCCTTTTTAACAATTCAGTCGTAATACGAAACGACCGAGTTAAAGGGGTTAATGTAGTGAAAAGGCGAGTGGGCAAACAACTCTCTCATAAGTTATTAAGAGGCGACTTCTTTCCCGTAACAGGTAAACCGAAACGTATAAGGTAGACACTTTCGTTCGGTTTTTTCGTCCGAAAAAGTTCGAATCTGGCAATTTCAGTCGGGGGGTATATGCAAATACAGCCGGCATTAAATCTGAATTATTCATTCTAATCTAAACGAACGTTTAAGTTTTACCACTCTCGCCAGCCAAAATACACACACCTGGCGAAGTTTCGAGGAGGAAACTTGAGGAGAGCGACTCGTTCGTCACCGTCCCCTTTCTCTCCCAATAAGACAATATAAAGGAGAACCGGTTGGGGGGCGGGGGAGGGAAGCGAGCGAACGAGAGGGAGCGGAAATTTTTCCCTGCCAGAATTTAGTGGAAGGCCCGAAGCTAATCAAAACACGAGACTAATTATCGTAATTAAAGTCGTGATTAGTCGAAACAAAACAATTACTTAATGAGACTAAAGCGTGTTTGCGCCTCAACCCACCGCAGGCCCTCTTTCTTCTTGGGCCGAGAAGACGGCTGAAGAAAAACGCTTTATAAAAGCGGCCCCCGTCACGAGAGGAACAACTTTCGCGTTATGTGCGGATTCATCCACACGAATGTTTGCGTTATGTGCGGGAGGGAAAGCTAATAGTTGATGACGGCGGGAGCCCAAACAACGGGCGCTTGTTAGGGAAAGTTCCCCGTCTCCCCGTTAATAATCGCAATAGTATTATAAATATGTATGCACCTGATTCTGAATATCGCGCATAATGAGTTCCGCAAACTCCCGAGGTTTATAAATGCGAAACGTTTAAAATGTCTCACGCCGCCCCCGCTGCATCACGTTTCGAGTGCTGAACTCGCCGAACTCGGCCGGGGGAGTTCCTGATGGGAGTTGCGGGAGTCGCTCGCTCTGATTCCCCGCAATTTGTTACTTTTAAACCCCGTTCACTACCCGGCTTTCACAATTCGTTTAAGTAGCTTCCGCCGAATTAATTCTACTTGTTTAGGGATGTATCGGGAGAGAGAGGACGTACGGTGCATGCGGCCCGGATCCCGGAATAAAAACACGCAACTCTGCCTCTCTCTAGCAGCGGCGCATTGTTCCCGGATTATTTTTTTACACCAGCATGAGCTTATTATAATGGCGCCCGCGTCTTTAAAACCTCGAATGCGAAAAACCGCGGACCGCCTCTCTATTAATTGCAAAGAGAGTGGATGATGGGAAATGGGAGAGACGATGATTAGAGTGGCGACCTCGCAATCTCGAGGGTGATCTTCGAGATTTCGCAAATGGAAAGTTTAGCCGCGGTCACTCGGATAAAGGAGTCGGACAAGAGCCGGGCGCTTCCTCGGGATCACGCCCTTTGTCTCAAAACCGCCCCCGAAAATATAAATTCCGACCCTCGTCGTCCCCACAAAATCAGGGTGTAAAAAGGCGGACGATCGACAACTGCAAATTAGAATCCGTCTCCGTAAATTATTCAGGAGCATTGAAAGTTTGCGCGAGTGCCGACTTAATGGAAGGAAAGCACCGTCGCCGCAGTTCTCACACGAATGACTTTTTCCGCCCGTTCCGTCTCATGCATTTTTAATCATGTGATCACATGCGAATATACACCCGCCGACCCGGAAAATTCAAATTAAATACACAAAAATAACAGTGCCGAGGGCGCGCTTGCAGGACGGGTTCGCGTCCGGGATACTCCGGGGGCGGACAAGTGGGAAAGTTCATAGTTCAAAAGCGCGTCGTTAGGCGTCTCTGGCTTTTTCCGATATCGGTGGCGGCGTCGAGAGTTTAGATGTCGCCACCGGTTCGACGTCGTCGCGACGCCCGTTCGATAATAACGCGCTGACGTCGGCCCGTTTTATTGCACTGCACTTTATGCTTTTATTGCCCGTCCCGAAAAAAAAACCGACACCCCGTGTACGTTTCGGGATATTCGACATCAACGGGGGGAAACTGCGTGAATGATGAACGTTTTATGCGTGAATTTGCGAAATCGAATTTCCTGCGACCGCGGCGACATGCATCATGCGACGTGATGCGCATTTTTGAACGGATTTTAACGGCGGCGATAATTGACCCGAAAAGGAAATAAGCGGAGTTCCCGAAATGCACTTTTCGACGGCGATTTCATGTGGAAGATACCGATTGAACGTAAAAATGACGCAGTTAATTAAGCTATAGCGATAAGTTCATTAGCCATAAATGTCAGCGTCACGGGTGTTCATCAAAATTGACCTCGTTTTTAATAATAACAACAAAACGTTGTAGCGTTGCATATAAAACGAAATTTCGAACCGAAATGCCCACATCGATTCGATAAATATGAGATGAGCGCAAATTGGACGCCATTGAAATGGCTGATGCACAAACTAAATAAATTCGACAAAAGAATTTTCGGATTCATGAAATAATCATCGATCGGCGACTGAAACTGACAATTCCGCGATAATGTCGGCTTTCTCCGGGAAGTCGTCCGCTGTTGAAACGTAATATTTCGGGAGTAATTTTGGCAATTAGACGAAATCCGAGCCCTGCCGAATCTCCACCGGAGTCTGGGAAACTTTTCGACGGTATCTCTCGAGTCTGGTGGTAGGAGTGAATTAAAATTAATATTTTATGGCAGCCTAAATCATGTAGGAGCATCAGGAGAACGTCGAATGCCATCCCGCGAATGCCGCCCTCAGTTTTTATTTGTCTGGACGTCCAACTTTCCCGTTTTATTTCTCCCCATATCCATCTCGACCGTATGCCGGACCGCATCGCATCGAAAAATAAATAAAAAATGTGGAAAAAGAGTAAAGAGGGTTGAAAATTAGTGAGTTCGTTGGGAGAGGTGACGTCTGTTTTTGATTTATTAACGGAGTCGAGCGGACGTGGCCTTTTCTCCTCTTTTATCCCTGATTAACAGTATTTGATTACCGCGTCTAAATTGCCTCCTAAGTATTTGCATTATTAAGTTATTAATTCGGTGGTTTAATTCCGGGCGCCTCGCCTCCCCTATGAGGCACCGGGGGGCTTTTTCCCCCGGATTCGTTCCGTGATTGGATACACCTCCGCCGCCCCCTTGCCGCGAATTCATAAGGCCTATACACGACATCGCGTCGCGGTGTATATGGTCGTAATTAATGCCTGGCTCCACGATAAACATTAGTTAAATTTGCTTAAGCTTCAGGAGCAATTACTAAGAACTATTATGCTCAACAAAACACACAGAGAGCACTTCCTGTAATTCTATTAAGATTAGTTTCGGAGCGCGATGTTCCCGGAATATGAATGTTATCTACAGAGTCCGACAGTATTATAACCGTACCCTGTACAGGTGCAGGGGGGTTGTTGTAATTATTGCGAGGAGGGGCCAAAAACACCACCATCGAAATTGGATCGGTTCGGCTCCATCCACAAATAGTAATTAATACGAGCGCCGTGTAATTTCGAATGATTTGGCTTCCTCTAGGCCCGGCAATCATCAATCCATTAATTAAATTGTCTCTCGCAAAGATGGTAAATCTTTCTGATTCGATTCTCGAGTGGAAGTTTCCTTTTGCGCACCGTCGAGGGGCCGGATTACTTCCGGGACATTTGCCCATTGTTATCGAGCAGCAAAGTAAATAATTAGGGAAAACGGGATAAGTCGGATTGTGTGGCGCCGGTTTATATCTATTTTCGCTCCGATTGGAGGAACGCGACTGTAGTGTGGAGAGAAAACGAAAACGTTTGTTATGCAACGGCCGTTAACATGCAAAATATAGACGGAAACACGATTTTCCAATTCCGACCGAAAGAAACCGAGTAAATTAGCATCGAGAACGTCGAAGGGAGGCGAAAAAAAAAGGAGGACGAGGAAGGAACGTTTAAAATTCGTTAACGCCCTACTAACCGACGGAGCGGGCGAGGGAAAAAACGAGTGGCCGTAATAAAATTCGGGAGTTTCCGGTAAATTGGAGACAGCATTGGCCCCAATATACGCACACCGCATTAACCATCGAGAGAGACTGCCGCTGACAGGGAGAACACTCGACAGACGGGTCCATTGTGCGTTTTTGCGCTTTCTGCGAGAAACCCCATCGGGACATTATTAATTCGATACGTATTAACGTCAATCCACCGAGAAAATCGCATCTTCCCCAGTTGATTTCTATTATTACCGCGAAAAGCCTCCACCCTTTACGACATAAAGGGGGGAAAGTGGAACCATAATATCATACGCGATAATGTATGTCAGTCAGAACGTTCGGCGAAGAGGAAAGCCCACAATTAACTGACATTTCAATTTGTCTGATAACATCTACAACGTATATTAAACCCAAAAACTAGAAAGTTTCAGAGTGAGCGAGCGTAAACCCGGAAGCGGTTCAAATATTTAACCCCGGGACTAAGGGAAGACACTAATAATTAAACTGGTGCGCAAACACGTTTAAAAAGTGGAAAACGTTTTGTGTCGGCCGTAATCCGTTCAAAATGAAAACCGATCGCAATTATTAATCGGAGTGATTTTCGCATTTGTATAAAATTATAATTCAAAGCGGGATTATGAATTAATTGAAACATCCCGACACTGCACGACCGCAGAGAGGGGGCGCGTTTTATAATGCCTCTCTTTGCTCGCAGTTCGTTAGGGGGCGGCGGGATTGAGAGAGGCGCCGTGTGTGCACACATCGCACGACATGTTTGCCGAAAGTACGGATATTTTTACCTGTACGTATACGTCGCGGGCATATTTACATTATTAAAATTTTCCTCGCGACTTCGTCACGTTTACGAGTTACAACAAAAAGTGGGCGATACATTATGCATAGCTCATCCGTGAACTAGTTACTCAGAAAGGAAGGGGCGGCGGGGGCGGTCCCGTCTTTCTCTCTCCGCGAAAAGCCCCCGGAACCCGGAACCTTATTAGGTCGAGTCGGCGATAAAACGCAACCCTTATTCGACCCCCTCTGGCACACACAAACTCGCATAAAATAAATAGATTAAAGTTTCTCGAGGGCAATTTCCCGGCCACCTCTTTCCCCAACTTTTCAGAAAAATATTAATAGGCGGCGCCCCTGCACAAGACCCAAAAGGTGCCCCACATCCGAAGAACGAAAATAATCGAGTGTTTACATTGTCTGTTTAAACTGTTTTGTGTTTTAAAATTGTAAAACCAACCAGGAGAATCGGTTGCTGTTACTGAATTGATTTTACCTCTTCGTGTATTATTATGGAGGCGAGTAGATGCAAATATGGAAAACTGATCGGATATCGAAGTTTGTGCCGTTGATAATTGGCACTTATCCCACCGTCTCGCGACTTTTCGACTGAATAATAAATTTGTCGTTATCCGTCAAAGGGAAGAACCTGGGAATACTGAACAAACGACTAATTATGCCGAGGTATAAGCCGGGACGGGACGGGGACGTGTATGTAATTAAAATCGCTCACCGAACCGAACGCCCCCAAAAATTGGGCCCGCGAGAGCACATCATCAACCAGCCCGCCCCTTATATTACGCTCCGGGATAAATTGGGTAAAGACAATCGAGTGACGTAGGTAATTGCCCCCGATATTTTCACCCTCATCTGCCGAAATTAAACCCGCGTGTATATTTTACGCGGAATGTGACAAACTCGAGCGGGGCCGAATTATTTTATCGAACTTTCGTAATTGGCACCCTTTTGCTCACCTCTTTCGGCCCGGCCCGAGTGCGGCGCGCACTGATTGATAGCTTTCGGAAATACGGGCGTGTAGCCGTGTCGAAACGGAAACGGACCTAAATGTGATGTATATCCAAGGAATTGTTAATTCCGAGGGGAGTCGCCCAAATGCCACCGACGAATAGATGATTTTCCACCCCGACTCGAGTACAATTATTGTTTTATAGTGGAATTTTTATTCGGGGATCTAGCAGAGATCGAGAATTTCCGTTTAATTGTCCTTCGGTGGCTTCGGCCGAGGCGGGAGCGGCCGTTAAAGGATAACGCCGACCGACTCCATTAAAATCGTAAGTAATTACGTCTAGAGGAAATTATCTAAAATTATCCATGACAATATAGTTAACTAAATGACTTTGTCGACCATAAAACACTACAATTTGCCATTTAAATGTTATAGACGGCAGTAAAATCATCCAATCAAAACACGGGTTTAATCCGGGCTCTTCTCTCTCTCTGCATATACTAAAGTGCCCCAGGACTCGATGCATAGGGTGCCTCACGGTAACAGGAACTGAAAACTATCGAAAATTATCGGTAAAAGGGTTCGGTTGTCGCGGGACGACCTGTAGATTGCATTTTGCAGATAATCCCGAATAGACACGAACGAAATAATTAAAATGGAACTCGATCGTCGGGAATTAATAACACGATATTATAGTTTATCGACCGGGGAACCTCGCATCGGGTTATTTTGTAATAAACTTGTAGGAGACAACGGGCGGAGCTCTCTTCATAAATAAGCCGAGCGAGTCACTAATTACGATGTTGAGTTCGCCTCGGGGACATAAACATTTAAGGCCATTGATTCGCCTTAAACATATTTCACCCTCTCCTCGACCCTTCCCTCTCTCCCGCTGCGCCATCCCCTTTTCGTATATATTAGACGCGGATTTCGGCATAAATTCGAGGCGAATCCCGATCCGGACTGAAATAACTGCTTAATTAGTTTCAGAGATTATTTTTTAATTCGGTCGCTGGCGGAATGGGGCGGATGTTGTTATTTCCGCTTTAATCATTCAAATCCGCCTTTTCTTCGGCGAGGAGCGAATCGGTCCAAACTCGGGGTGGTTTAATCGGGAGTCTGGAGAATATCGGTGTTATCTGGACGCATTCCGGTGGATCCGGTTGACGCCTCGCGTAATCCCTGCAATCGACTCCGGTCCATCCGATTGTGCCGGAGCCGAGCCAGACGCCCTCCTGCGAGTATTCAGGTAATCGAAATCCATCAATCCGGTCGACTGTAATCAAGTATCGGACAATTCGCCCGGGTGGAAGGAGCAGGGCGAAGACGTGCCGGAAAGACTTATTATGACGCCCGGAATCGGGAAGAAAGATAAGCGAATTTTAATTAAACCGGTGGAGTAGTTTACAAATTGGGGGGTTGAAGTCGGCGAGCGGTAAATATTTGCTCGTGCGTCGCCGCCGCCGAGGGTGAAATAACGAACGCAAACATATTATTTACATAAAAATGTTAATTAGATAAACAATTACTCGCAGCGTGGGGGGAGGGGAGATAACGGAATGCGAAAATCGGGGCCCGGATGGAGTGGATCCATCCTTAATTCTACTCTACTTTACTTCTTCCTCAAATTGTTTTCTTTAAACACTTCTCTAACTTCTTATTGCATCGTTCATTCAGAGCGAACGTCGCCGTCTCTCCCGCTCGAATCAACCGGATTTCTCTTTTCAACTAATTCCCGACGTCCTCCCTTTCTCTCGCTCATTTATATTGAAATTTTAATTTGTTTTCCCGTTTTATCCCGCGCTGCGGTAGTGTTTCCTTCTATACCATCAGTTTGTTACATTTTAATTAATTATACGAGACTCTTTAAAAAATAACTTTTTATTATTCCGCCATAAATACGCTGAATCTCTGAACAAAAATGTCGCAAAATAATACCGAACTTCACGAGAGCGAATATGAATACAATTATACATTTTTTTTTTCCTTTTCGAATTATTTCAAACTCGCGCAAAACTTTAAATGAACGAAAGTTATCCCCATACTTACCCTCCAACAATATAAAGGAGAGCGCACCTATTCTACATTAAAAATTCCGCCCTGATTACTTCCAGCTTCCACGGCATACAAAACAAACACTTCATTATTATTACCCCCCGTTTTATCAACGAGAAACTATTTCTGAATAACTATCCACCAGTATTAAATTATCACTAGAATTTTTCAATCCGAATATTGTCAAAAATTCATAAAGGTGAAGATTCCAGACGAAATTCGTTCAAATTGCGTGACGTCTGGGACGTCTGCTTATGCGTGAAGGTACACACGTATAATGTGAATTATTATGGGCGTTTCGGGGGCGCACGTACTAACCCACATACGCTTTCTCTTCTGCTGGGAGAATTGAATTAAAATGATAGTAATAAATTCTGATGGATTCGGGCGTACGAGTTAAAAATGGGTGGCTGTCGGGGCCGCCGCGCCGAGATGAAAATTTGTTTTGAACAAAGCCATAAGTCACAATTCGCGGCGGCTTTAACGCGAAAATGTACCGGAGAAGGCCTCTCGCTTTCTTCAAAGCCACGCGAAACAGATGGGATTCCGAGCCTCGAATTTAACGCATCGCTCCGGGAAATTTATGAAACCGCATATGCATCATCCGCACGTTAGATTTCACAAAAACACAGCAACGAAAATATTATTAATCCCGCACTCGGAAAATGCGTTATTTTTCGAGTGGTTCCGATGGTAAAAGATGGACTTGAGCGTATCCGATCTAGTTCGGAAAGTTATTAGCAGTTACTTAAGGTGAAGAGTCGTCCCTAATGATTCGCCTTTAATTAACCAGCAAACAACAAGAATGGACGGAACGAAAGGGAGCGGAGAATAACTCGCCCGGATATTAAATTTCGAATCTGTTCTCTGATGGCGGTTATAACGACCCTCCTCTTTAGTCGGAAATATTTTAAACAATATCGGGCACAAAACCGACCCGAGCTCTGGAGCTCCCGAATCGAATATTAATTAGAAATCCTCATCATCATAAGTTGAACAGAAATGCGGGTATTAAACCCCTTTTAAATCCAGTGGCCTAATCGGATTCTCCATATTTTCGACCGGAATCTTTCAGCGAGAGAGAATAACGCGTTCAATTAAACGAAATGCGCGAAATCCTTTTAATCGAGAATTAAATGAGAGGAGCAACCACTACTCTCCGCAATTACAGAGGGTTGTGAATTCGCAAAACCCCGTATTTCAGTATATTAGAGGCGAAAATGGATTAACTTTGATTCGTCCGACTATAATAATACTATTAGTAACTGCACATTTAAAATTGAAAACGGGACGATTTAAGGGAATTGCGTTTTTATCGGATGTAATAGTTTCAGGTCGACGTTAAAACGCCACGTTATACACGGTTCCGGTTTCAAACGGGTCCGGTTCGAATATAAATTAGATTAATTCGTCGAGATTAAGCGAAATTGTATCAGTCTAGACAACAACATTGTTATAGGCGTACGCGCCATTGATTCGTAATTTGAACTACCCACCTAAATTTTTCCCTCCTTTAAAGGATAAAAGTAGCGGGCTTCGGGTTTATCAAGTGGAAAATCCGTTACCCGACGCCCACATCTAACGCTCGGGTATACAGAGGGTGAAATAAAAAAAATCCGTCGAGACTGTTGTAATAATAATGAGAAAACTGTTAATCCCCCGATCCAGTCTGTGGGCCGGACAAATTCGGACTTTTCCAGTGCGGCAGACAAACGGACCGCGCTATATGCAGATGATGTAATAACTGGAACATTGTACTTTTATTCTAATGCGTTCCGCCGTAAAATAACAGAATTTTAATATGAAAGAGTCGCAGTGTGCATACACACGGAGAAAACCGTATTTACCCACATTATGGTAATTACCGGAAGAAAATAACCCCATCATGCAACGTTTCTCCTAGAAATGGGAGCAGCAGTACTCCGGGATTTCAAATACGCGCAATTACCGTAAAGTACGCAAGTTAACATAAGTTGGTAAAATTTTTACTACCTCTCATACACATCCACGTGTGCATACTACTCATAGAGGGAGAATGCGCGTAATAAAATATTTTTAAAACATGAGCCATAAAACTGGTGCATTTTGAAATTCAACGAGACATAACTCGCCGCATTTTATACGGACAATCTTAATTTTCTATTAAGATTTATCACAGCGCTCGCCTGGGAAACGCCAAGAAAAATTCTACCGTATAAGAGAGAGAGGACAGCTAGGTCTTATCCTATCTTTGAAGTGATTACGAAAAAAGTACCTCGTCCTGTGTGATTGATCGTAGTTATAGAAATTGATTACAAGTACACCCGGAAAAAGTTGCGGTTTTCTTTTTGGAACCGGCGACTATTTATAAGATCGTGCGGTTTTAAGACCTGAGGGACCTCTCGCAAAACCCTAATATCCCTAAGTGAATTCAAACATAAAGTCTCCCCGCCATCCATTGTATTATACGAGAAGCGTAAAGTTTTCGGGGAAAAGTGCACAATTTCCGAATTGATCTCGACCTATTTAATTCCGGCGCAGATTATAATTGCAGACTCGTGACTTTTCGACTTGTCAAACGCCGGAGCGCCGGATTTCAATAAAGGCGAATCCGGGACGCCCGGAGAGAGAGAGCTACGTGCATTTATAACAATGGCGATCAGTGGCAGCGATGATGCTGATAAATGAAGATTTCGTTTCGGCCGCTATTTCGCTATCGGTTACTCGATGGAGCCGGCTCGTTAACAGTCGAAAAAGTCGTGTTTTTGAGTGATTATCGCACGTAGTGCCGTAATGAGCGATCTCTGGGGGGTCGTGGGAAGTATTCCCGCGTCGGCGGATCGTGCGAGGGCGTCGCGACGCAAGCGGAGCCGCCCCAGACGGCAACGAGAGCAAAACTACAAATTGAGTGTCGCATGTCGCTTGTTAGGGAATGTCATTTATTGCTATCAATTACCGGCATTGTTAGTGCCAGATTGCTCCGTGTTAGCAATAAAGATACCCCCGGTAACGAGTAAGAGAACACCTCCGTCTCCCCTGTATAAATAACGCGGATTCGACTCGGCACGCTCTCACATATTTTCCCCCGCATTTTCCGGCCGCGGCTAATAATCATCGAGACTCGAAAGAGGAACGACTGATGAGGAAACGCACGGTAATTTTAAACAAACACTCGGGCGGCGACGTCTGGAAATTCCCGATTCAGCCCACGATCACCTCCTCTCTCTCTCGATGTTATTCCGAGTGTGTTGGGTAAATAAAAACACAATTAGGCTAATCAAAGAGTCAACACTGGGGATGAATCAAAAGAATCCTTTTTGCTTTTCGGCCCACTGGGGAGATTCGCGCGTTTAAACCGCACCGTTATCGATTCGGTCGTCGGTGCCACCGCTGACACATTAACATAGACATCGCTTATTTCCGTCAGAGCTTCGAAGGGTCGAAGAAGCCGCAGGGAGGAAAGACCGTATACCGGATTCGGCGGGAAAAGGGTTGCCTTTTTCCGACAGGCCCGCGTCCGTGTAATACGGGGGCGAAGACGGACGGTGCTTCCGCCCTCGCAGCGACAAACAACCGGGGCGAAAATAAAGCGCGAAATAAAGCACCAGAGGACCGTGAACACAGAAAACGCCTTTATTTTTGTTTGTTGTCTTTGCGCTTTTGTTCCCGCCGCTTAATTATCCCTCCTCGGAGATAACGATTTTTATAGTGGGGGCCGGGGCTCGAATCGCGAGACAAAAAGATGGATTATTATCATCCCGCGTCCGCATTTTCGCCCGCTTTATCCCCCCGGAAAAAGCGCCGTCCTCGGGCTGATGTTCGCTTGTCGCCGCATAATGCGAGAGGGTTCGGGAAATATCGGCAGGTGATTTTTCGGCTTTTTGAGCCGCCGACACGCGGGGATAATCCCGAACAGGATGCAGCCAGTCTCTGCTCCCATTTAGATATGCGTGACGTGCGTGTAGGTAATCTCGTGTTGTGACACTTCCATTTGTTAAACTTTTTAGTACATCCCCCTCTCTCTCCCATCAGCGTTTCGGTGTATTTTCGGCCCCGAAAAAAAAACAGAACGGGCATACGTAATTACGTAATTGCGTGCCTTCACATGACGCGTACGGCTTTTTAAAAAATCCCCCGTTTTAATATTTAACGACGATACGGCGAGACTGACACAAAAATCGGATTTAATCACCCCCATCGCATTTCCCAAACGAGACGAAAATTCCGATTATAAAACAAAATAGGTCAAAACGGAATGAAGGTGCATTTTCGCATCAGGTGGCATTATCGATGAAGGCATAAATTGCGGTCGTATAGTGGGACGCTTTTGGCACACACGATGTCGATATTTTATCCTCGCTCCTTGTATAGGCGGCAGCCTGGGTCGAATTACCGGTAATTACAATCCTGAAATCTGACATGACCCAGAAGTGACAGTCGATAAAGTCCGGGACATATGCACCGGAATCCGGAGTTTCAAGAGACCATCTCTCATTCGGCATTCTCTCCGCGCTCGTATTTAGGAGAGCGACAATAATAAAACGCGATGAGTTTCGCCATCATTCGGAATAAGTTATCAACCGTTCCGGATTTAATTAGTGCGCTCGGGGGGGAAGTGAGTGGAAACTCGACTAATTTCCCCGGTTTTTCTTACGAATTCTCGGTCGGAGGTTGTGTCGAGTCAGGCCAAGCTGTTACCTTAAAACCGCACGACCCCCCCGACCGAAAACCGAAACTTTACCTCGTAAACAGACCGCGATAAGTAACCGAGAGAGAGTACAATCGAAGAAAGCGTTCGTAATCTCGCTGTTTCGAAAAGTTGAAATGGGCCGTTATTTAATATCGCGGCACTATGCGTTGTGGAACCGTGTCGCCACGTAAATTACCGATCCGTGACATCGGGTTTAATACGGCCCGATAGCATCACGCAATTGCCGCAATTTGCACGAATACCTCGATGCAAACTTTATAAAATCGACAGGCCCGGACCCAGGAATCGATCATTAACCAGCAATTCGATGGGCGCAAATGACCGAATCACGAATTATTATTAGGTGTTCATCGATTGACACAAAATACAAGCTAATTCAAAAGTATAGCGCCACCGCTTCAGGGTTGATTCTTTTATTAGTCAAAATAATTAGTTGTGAATTAGAAATTAGTGGGAAATTAGTAGGAATTAGTGTTGAATTAGTTGGAATTAGAAGGAATTAGTGAGAAATCAGAGGGGAATTACTTGGTAGACATTAGTATGAAATTTCACAACTTCAGGAATTAGTGTACCTACAAGATATTTTTCAGCGAAATGCCCCTCGCTTTTGAATCAGCCTGTATGTGTAAATTTGCACCATTTCACTTAGGTATAATATCGAATTCGCAAACATTCTAATCGAGCTAATGTTATCATCAGCCCGGGTTCAGGTGCACGAGTGAATGCAGCTAACGGCCTGAAAATTTGCGGCTATTACGAAATGAAACTACCCACCCACGGTTATAAGTGCGGGCTGGGGCCCATCATCAGGTAGGGATTAAGCGGTCTAGTTTGAAGAGTTGTTTGTAAATCGCTTTTGGGGCGGGTTCGCGTGATGCGAGTGTGCATCGCCTAAAAGCGGGTTCTCGTTATGGTTTCGGGCGGTTTCGGGGGCACTGCCGTCGGTGGCGAGGTTAAGTAGAGCGTGAACGCGATTGCCGGCTTCGGCGGCGCCGATATCGGGTCCGCACACCGGGTCGACACCGGGGGTCGTCTCCACCGCAAAAGCGCCCCGCGCTGAGAGCAATGCTATGTATCTGTCTCGGAGGTAATGGAGATAGTCGCACTAACGCGCCACTCGGGTATATGGCTCGTGATTTCGATACGGTTATTACGTACGATGATGTATCCATAAAATAAGATACCTCCGACCCCCATTGTGAGACGTCTTCGACCGCGGAAAACTCCCCCTTGCTCGCGTATACGGCAGATACGACGAGGGTTTTGTCCGCCCCGCGAAATATTGCATGCGATCATCATAAAGTCGCTTATTGTGACCGTGAAGGAGTGCGGGCGCTTTTTCACCCCCGGAACGAATCCGCGATTTATTTCCAACCGAAATTTCAGAGATTTCCTAATTCCCGTCCACCTATGTACTGTCATGTCCAGGAGTTTTCCTCAGTAGAACAGCTCGCTCCTTGTCGAATGCCCCCACCCCAACTCAAGATAAAATCTCACGCATAATCTAAAAGTGAAAAACAATTGAAATTCGGGAGTAAACAACCGTTTCCAAGATAGTTGCTATGTAATTGGCAACGCTGGATAGCAGAGTGACAATTTTATTTAGCAGTTACGTGGCAGTTACTTATCCTCCTTTTTAACGGTTTCCTACTTGAGATTAATCTCGCCAATTTTTTTGCTTATTTCCCTAAAATCTATCCCAAAATCAGGCATCAATCAGACATTTTAAAGATGAAAAGCAGTAAAGAAGTGGAAGGTGTATAAATCGAGGATACAATCTTACTAATATAAGTGGTTATTTTATTTCGATTTAGTTCAAAGTTTATACGCATACCTTAAAAAATATACAAATGAATCGGAAAGTAGCTGAAAAACTGTTGAATTTAATTTTTTTCTGAAAAACTGAAAATATTTTTGACTTTTCACTGTTGCCGGTTTTACGTAGCAACTGTCGTTTAACCCCCAAACTTTCATTCTTTTAGACTTTTAGGTTATGCATGCACCCTCCCTACGTTGCCGAGTTGGCGCAGTTAGTGGTGGGAGGCGTCCGACAAGGAGCGATCAGTTCCACTGGGGAAAACTCCTAGACATGATAGTACCTGAAAGTGGCCGTGAGATAATCTGGGCCTTTTCCGCCCCGTAACGCGCTTTATTATTCTTCCAGGCCGCCTGGAAAACCTAAAACAACACGAGAGTTTGCCTGAAAAGAACATTTCCGAAGTGAATCAACACTTCACCGGCGCCTTGTATATACATATGTGCGGACGCAAGACACGGTCCTTTAAAAAGCGCCCGCGTTTCAGCAAAAAGCTCTTCCCCGTTATAATCGTTATAATGGTGGAAAGTGATGCGAAGTAAATCGGACATCTCCGAGTGGAATTACTGGGTGTGGAGGGTGAGTCGTCCATTCGTCTTACTTTCGGTGAAATAACGCCGAGTCAACATCTAAATAAACGTCAGAGGCATTGTTCTGAAGGGGGCCAACGGCTAGAACGGGTCTTCCGCGCAGAGTACCAACTGTCGCCGCAAAGTCTCTAAACTTTTCAAACGGGAGAGTTGATTTGTTTCTAGTTTATATCGTACGGAAGTTTCGACGTCGCCGAGGCCGGCTGTCGTCGCGGTCTCTCCTTTTGCAGGCTAAACTGCATCGACCAACTGCACGCGGGCAATAAAGAATGCAAATGCTATCGGTTTGTACTTTGTGTGCGCATGAAAGTCGTAAAGAGTCGGGCGTTTTTTCCTAATGAACTGGGGGCGACAAATCTTTCGGCGAGACCTTTATACGTAATTTACGTCTTAAAATAGCGATTTGTCGCCGACTTTTATATAAACATGTTCGGGAATAAGCCGCCATATATCAGGCGGAGGGACACGTCCCGTTTCGGCAGGAGGGAGAAGAAGAGGCGCTTCTTGCTCGGATTTCGCCCGAAGTTTCCGGTGTGTACTCAGACCGACGCGACCGCTATAAATCTACCACTTTCTCGTGTGTCGGTATAAGTTTCGGCTTTTGGCTGCGGCTAGCGATTCCTGCACCTACCCTTCGACGTGGCACCGTGATCCGCCCTGCCCCGGCTCGAGCCCTTTTCTCTCGCCGCCGCCCCCGAGGCGTTTTTCGAAGCTTTTTGCCAAACTTATATAGACTTTAACAAAGAAATCTCGAAGCGCTTTGTTTGCTCGCCAAACTGCACCTGTAGAATTCAGATTCCGGATGCCCCCGGTGATTTTTAAACAAATGAAGTATTAAAGAAAGTTTTTATTCCCACCCCTTGCCTCCACCCCAGCCGTTCTCCACCTAACAAAGTATTTAGAGACGAAAAAACGAGGCACAAAGAAAAGCCGAACCCTCTCTCCCTCAATAAAAAAACTTTAACACGTTCGCTGCCCCCGACGCGCTAGTGCGTCCAGGTTTGGGTTTAGCGTAAGGCCACCGACGCACTAGCGCGTCCAATATTTGAGGTACTTTTAGACTAACGATTTTTCTATAAATTTTCTGATCATTACCACGTTCGACATCACTGTATAGTGGGCAATTCATCTCAGGTGCTAAATGGTGCCAAAATTCTGGACGCACTAGCGCGTCGTGGGGCCCAGACTTGAGCCAATATTTTCAAACTTCCGGGCCAGAAGACGCACTAGCGCGTCCACTATGCATAAATGATATAGCGTGCACTGGCACATACAGTGTGTCCCCAAATCACAATGTGATCAAAATAGCACCTCTCGAAGATGTTTCAAGGAAAGTCTCGCTCACTGGGTGGGCAGGGCATCCGGTGATTCTGAGACACCCGGTATAATTTCAGAACTTTCATCATCAATTAATTTTTGGAGTTTTTACGTTTTCGTCACATTATAAACAGAAAATGCATGTAGAAATCATACAGTATGCCCACGGCTGGGTTTACCAAAAGAGTTTTTTTTGTATTTCTGATTTTTCAGAGAAAATCATTCTTGATGAAAATGGCTTGCTTGCTTGGACATTTTATTTTTGTTTTATCATCAACGGTTATTTTTGAATAATTTTATTCCGAAGTAATTCTATCCAGTCAAAAAAAATTAGAACACAACTGATGATAAAATGGAAATGAAATGTTTATTATAGGTTTGAGAGCAAGCAGGTCATTTTCATCAAGAATGATTTTCACTGAGAAATCTAAAAAAATCTTTTTTTGGTAAACCCAGCAGTGGACACACTGTATAATTTCTACACACATTTTCTGTTTATAATGTAACGGAAATATTATACTATAAAAACTCCAAAAATTAATTGAAGATGAAAATTCTGAAACCCTATACCTATGTGCCAGTGTATGCCATAAGTCTTTATTTATAATGGACGCGCTAGTGAGTCTTCTGGCCTGGGAGTTCGAAAATTTTGGTTTAAGTCTGAGGCCAACGACGCGCTGGTGCGTCCAGAATTTTGGCTCCTGATATGAATCGCCCAAAAATACAGGGGCACCGAACGTGTTAAAAGACGTTTATACTAAACTTCGTATAGCTAAATTTGTCCATACGTGAAGGGTTCGATTAATTTCAGGTCCGCTCCCCTTTGTGCGAAAATACGCACCATCGCTCTCTCTCTTTTAAAGAGATCATCACTTTACGCCTCGCAGAAACACCAACCCGAACTCGGTGCGTTTTTTCTTTTCCCTTCCATAAAATAATTAATTTCGTGTGGGGGGACTCATCAATCATTGTTTATCATTTTTGAGTGATGCTCGAGGGCCTAAAACCCTAACAGATGAAGCTTTATTATATGAACGGTTCAATTTGAGTAAATAATGAAGACATAATCAATCACCCGAGTTTTATTCCTAAACAACCAAAATAATATTCTAGTAGTAGTAATAACGATAATAACCGTGAACCAGTAACAAAGATTAAGATGCGTAAGTTGGGCGACTTCCGGATCGGAAAGCAATATCGGAACTTTTCGAGCGCCGAAAAGTTTCGGGGGTTTTCGGGGAAATTAATTCGGAATATCGCCGCAAACAAGCCGGCGCCCCCACACGGGGGATGATCTGCCCGTTTAGTCACCGTGGGTACGACCCCATCACCATCATGCGCGAGTTTGTGATAAATCAAACACCGCACACTGCCATGACCGCGAACCGGGTCAGCTCGGATATATTTGCATATAAAACACAATTTGAGGAGCGATATCGTCGGCGCTTTTGTGTCGACCGCTCCTCTTTTTCCGTATAGATTTTGCGTCAGGTCCGCGATTTGAATTTCGTCCTACGATATGGTGAAAAAATTACGTTTAAATTGTTCCGGGGGTGGAGGATTGGCCGGGCCGAAATAAGATTCACCTCGGCAACCGCCTTCCTCCCTTTTAATTATTCATAATTGCAGGACTCCCTCCGAGTGGTAGGTTGAAAAGATACGGCTACTATACCGGGTGTCCCATTCTGGACCGCGATTCCCCGGTGACAGGTGGTGACGCAAATCCGGGCACACAGAGATTGCTAAATTATGTGTGATTACCGAATGCGCGCGTTCTAATTACGGGCAGAGACGACTGTAAACAAGAGCCCAAGACAAACTTCAACTCAGTTAATGCCTTATAACTAGTCGTAGTCGTAGTGGCGGTAGTTCAGGGTGAACAAAAGGGCTCGACTATAGTAAATGCCGGCGGAGGGCATTGTGCAAGTACAATAGTGCGGAGCGAGTACGGGGTGCGAGTGCCTCCCGGGCGCCGCGTGATTTAGGGCCGGAGCGGAATTTCTTCCGACGTTTTTCGATCCGAACAAAGAAGTTACATAAATGATAAGTTAATTTATCAGCGGATCGGCACACACTCGGTTATACGGTGCGATGCGATCGCGGAGGGCGCGCCCTTATATGACGACGACGGAACTCAATCTCGGAAGATTGAAATTTTAAATCAATTTGAGTGGGTTTTCGAGTCTTCGCCCTAGCGATCTCGTAAGTTACGGCTCGATATCTCGGCTAATAACGGAGATAAGGTCATTGAGAGTTTTCCAAAAGAATTCGTGATACCTCTACTACCATTCAACTATTAAACCCGGAAAAATGCACAAAATGTAATACGAATTATTGGAAGTGCACTGTCAACTTAACTGAATTCAATTAATTAAGTCAATACCTAGTTGAATTCTCAACTTTTCAGTCAACTTCTCACTTTTCGTCAGGATCCTTAGTGCCTTACGTAAACACCTAAAATATATGAAAAATATGCTACAAATTTAAAGAAATCTCATTTTCATTACTCAAAGGGTGTCACCATAAAACTAGACGAAATCTCATATTAAATTTGTAGATGTCTCTCATCAATATATCAAATTCTCTATAATAGACTGAAACTGTCTCATAAATTTAGAGAGCAGATCAAAAAAAGTAAGTCATTTCATCAACTCTAATATTTAGTGAGGAAAAAAACACAAACCCACTGATTCACAAATTCAGAGATTTTTCGCCCTTCGGAAACCGGAAAGACGGGAGCTACTCTGATTGCCGTAAATTAAAAGGGATCTGTGTATACCGGAGTCATCCGGAGTGTTGAGAGAGCGCGGCCACGATGGACTGTATTATTTAGTTTTGAAGTGTTTTCCGCTTTGGAAACCTGGCCGCAGTAAATTTTAAATACCAACGAGTTCTGCTAACCACTTTAAAGATAAAAATGTTACTGCCAGAGTTTATGGATGAAGTTATATCATTCCATATCTCGTCATTTAACAGCCGGAATATTAATATTAAGCTGGCGCGATAAATTAAATTTTCCGCACGTTTTGCCTCCCGGAATAATCACCGAACCCGCGCTCCGGTGGAGTCTGTTCGCGTTTGTATCTCTCCGGCTGCACTATACACGCGGAGATGTTTTTTCGCCGGGAAATTCGTCGAAATGTTTGCGGATCGTAAACACGACCGATCGTTCCGGTATTAATTCAATCCACGGTTCATTTCCCGGCACCCATAATAAAAAGCACGGCCGTTGTCAAACCGTCGCCGTTACAATAGTGCACTAGATCAAGCTGATGGACTCATCAATTCCGGGACTTGGTCGGATAATTCACGGGGGCTTGAGCGCGGAAAAACGACGATTCCGCATAACGAAAAGTTCCCGATATCGTCATCATCATCATCATCAAATCGGCTACATCGCCGCGCTCTGTTTACCATCATTATTCATCATACGGATGCGCATATTCCCATCGACTGAGTTATTACAGAGACCGCGATGCGTCCGCACGAATTACTAATTTCCTGCGCTCTCTCGTCTCGCCTCCTCTATAAATAAAGACGTTTTCGAAATTTTATACTGCGGTTTTAAAATTCCGTTCCGTGAACGCATCCGAGGGAAAAAGCCGCCGCCGTTTTCGTGCTCGTTCATAAATTATACCGGGTGAGCATTTTAGAGAGCGGGCTTTTTATTAAAGCGCCACCATTAACACTAAATTAAACAGCGATTTGCATTTTATGAATAAGTACGGCGTTCCGCTCCGGTCCGGACCGTCACAGCGACCGAAACGACGAGAGGAGATTTGAAAGATGGAATCGGAAGAATGCACGAAACATCCTCAAAGTAAATGATAATTGGAAGCGAGTCTTTATTTATGGTCGAGTCGTGAAAAAATGGCGAAAACGTCACAACCAACTTATCAATAAAAGCGGAAAGAAACGGGCGCTCTGACGGTCCGACTCATAAATCGTAATTTACGAAACACGGGAAAAAACCGACCGAGAAAAATAAGAGAACGAGGTCGCGATAATATTTTATTGAAATTGCAACGATATTGCGTAATTATCAGAGAGGCGATTGCGATCAAAGTGTAACAAGGCACGAACTACCGCGTTTTAATAGAAACGTCGTTATCATCGACGATCGAAATTTCTTGAACAAACCAGTTTCGTGTTAATTGGTCCAACCCCAATAACTACGTTAGGCGCACGAAATGTACGACGGAACCACTTGTTGTTTACGAATCCGAAATATTTCGAAAAAATTCCGGGCGTCCCGAGGGTGGTACGACTGTTTGAAGCCGACGTGTACGTACGTGCTCATCCGGCTCCAATTTTCCGTGGAGGCGCGATAATTGGCGACTGTTATCTTCATTTACGCCCCTCCGCGTACACGTATCCCTGCGCCAAAAACAACCTTATATTCGGGGGGGTTTACTCCTCCACCCCTCGCATCCAGGATTCCCTCCCCCGGCGCGCCATTACCCGGGCGAAACTCGGCGCAAAAGTGACATTTGAATACGAAAGACGAACGCCAATACTGTTAAAGTGACAACGGTGGCGCGGTGTTATCTCCGAGTCTCCGCATATTGGCTGTCACAACCGTTAATATCTTACGCGCCTTTTTTCCCCTTTCTGGGGGCGGTTTCTCTGCGACGGCACTGGAACACCACTTTATTTCGGCGGCGGTGTTGTCGACGTAACAGACGGCTTGACAAGTTTAAAACACGTAATGGTAATGGGTTCGGGCGGGTGCAACTCGAGCAATAACAATAAAAACTAACCCGAGAGAGAGAGAGCGGGCGCGTTTCAATATTTATTTTTACAGGCGCCTTGCCTGGCGATATTAATTTTTCAGCGACCCGGAAAAGACGCGGTAAAACGTCGGTTTTACAGGGGACGCCGCGCGAAACGTACCGCTCGTAGGGCCGAATCGCCATCGCGCTTAATTAAAATCATCGTGCATGCACTCACCCCGGCCACTTTTCCGTCGGTCGTTTTATCCACGGGATGGTCCTCTGCCTGGCTCCTAGAAAAAGAAAAATGAAAATCACCGGATCGATTCGGGGAAAAAAGGGGCGCTTTTCCGCGTTGACAGTTGTCGGGCGAAATCCGGTTTGTTTACCGGACACGTACGTAACGTTTCAAATCCGCATTTCGTTTCGTTAGCGCCTAATTGCCGGGCATAATTCATCGGCGAGAGCGCTTCGGTGCGGAGAAAATGCGCCGGGCAGTAATCAAAAAGCCCTTTGTTACTCCTCTATACAGGGCAGTGCACGCGCACTTCTTTGTTCCTCGGACATAATTTACCTGTCAGAGATGCCGTTGTTTCGTCGCCGATTATTGCGGAAAAATGCGACCTGAATAAGGTTGGATCGGGGAGAAGGCAATGCGCAAAGTGGTTTCGGATATGCGTTACGGAAGCGTCCGATCGTTACGACACTTCTCAAAATTTCAAAATTCGAAAATTTGTTTTCGTAGATAAACCAATACCGGACGCATTTTTCTACTCCTGATGACTCAATTAGAAGCCAATTTGAATTTTTCATCGATATCTCGACTAATAAGGAAGTTACGCCACTTTGAAGTTTGCGAAAATCGTTGAAATTTTCGTAGAAATTTTATGTCGCAAATTTAAAAAACACGATTCTCGGTCAATTCGAAAGCTTTTTGCACATGTCCATACTGTTTTCGATCGATTTTTCGATTCTCTTTCGATTGCCGGGTCGCCCGAATCGATATCTCGATCGGTTCAAAAGTTAGACCGGTTTTAATTTTACGAGACCGATGATTTGGTGATTTTTCGGAGGCCATAATTCACATGAAAAATTACCTTTTTCCGATGCGCTCTAGGAGCATTTCGTAGATTTTTCGCCGCTCTTTCGAATTCGCGGCCGCCCATCCCGATCGGAGCTTCGGTTCGAAAGTTATGGTCGATTGAAAATTTCGAGCAAAATTTGTACCCAAAGTGATGGATTTTCGAAAAAATCGAAAATCACTAAATGTGGTCCAAATCGAAATCCAGACACTTTTCCCGATAGATTTTGAGCTAACTAAGCGATTCCCGGGTCGTGCGACTCGATAGCTCCACTAATAACGAAGTTATGGCCGTTTGAAAATTTTACTCTATTTTCAACGGTACGGCAATATTAGACGCATTTTCTCACTTCAGATGACTCAATTAGAACCCAATTTAAATTTGCCGTCGATATCTCAACAAATAAAAAAGTTACAGCACTTTGAAATTTTCAAAAAGTTGAAAATTCGAAAATTCGAACATTTTTTTTTTCTCAGATGAACCAATACCGGACGCATGTATCTACTCCCGATGACTCAATTAGATGCCAATTTGAATTTTTTATCGATATCTCGACTAATAAGAAAGTTTCGCCACTTTGAAGTTTGCGAAAATCGTTGAAATTTTCGTAAAAATTTCATGTCAAAAATTTAAAAAGCACGATTCTCGGTCAATTCGAAAGCTTTTTTGCACATGTCCATACTGTTTTCGATAGATTTTTCGATCCTCTTTCGATTGCCGGGTCGCGCGAATCGATATCTCGATCGGTTCAAAAGTTAGACCGGTTTCAATTTCACGAGACCGATGATTTGGTGATTTTTCGGAGGCCATAATTCACATGAAAAATTACCTTTTTCCGATGCGCTCTAGGAGCATTTGAGCTAACTAAGCGATTCCCGGGTCGTGCGACTCGATAGCTCCACTAATAACGAAGTTATGGCCGTCTGAATTTTTTTTTCTATTTTCAACGGTACGGCAATATTAGACGCATTTTCTCACTTCAGATGACTCAATTAGAACCCAATTTAAATTTGCCATCGATATCTCAACAAATAAAGAAGTTACAGCACTTTGAAATTTTCAAAAAGTTGAAAATTCGAAAATTCGAACTTTTTTCTTCTTAGATAAACCAATACCCGACGCGTTTTTCTACTCCTGATGACTCAATTAGAAGCCATTTTAAATTTTTCATCGATATCTCGACTAATATGAAAGTTTCTTATTTGTAGGGGGCCGCATCCTGTCCATTATCTCGCTCCATTCATGTAATTCTCGTCTTTCTGTTTTCGGATGTATCCGAGAAAATGCAAAGACCGGACGCGGACGATACCGAGCCGAATAAGTCGAAAATTATGGACCGGATAACGGCGCCCTCCGAAAGTTCGCTACCCGCCGAACTTTACTCAAACACTTATAAAAATGCAAAAATTCTATCACACAAAAGTGCCAAACATAAATTGGAATTAACGAGTCGCGAGCAATAACATCCCGAACTTTTAGCGCTCCATCATCACGGGTATGAGGCAAGAACGGAAAGCAATTTTCAAAACATCCCCTTATATACCTGCGCTGCTACCGTTGGTGCGCTATAACTCGACTCGGCTCGACTTTGAATATTTCAGTCCATTTAACGCGACCCTGTAGGGGAGAAGCCGCCTTACTTTGTACGGGTGTGAAGTCGGTCGCCGTAAAAAGCGCTGTAAACATGCCGATCTTAATTCGCGGCCGAATTTCGGGTGGAAATTCGAAAGCGCCGCAATAAAACCGCGCATCCGACGTTATTGTGCAAGTACGTTCGAGCGGCATCGGGAAAGCGCAACCGGATTGCATCTCCCAAAGCGGGTCGTTAAATTTTAATCGATTTCGAGCTTAATTAGCGTGCATGCTTCATGCCGTCAGCTTTATCGCGTCGGTTTACGGATGAACGTATCCGAATGCATCCGGATCTTTTCCCCCGTACCTGCGAACGCTAATTCGATCTGACCCAGGTAGTTGGGCACACATCGCATGCACTCTGCATAAAGTGGCGCAAAGGACCGGCAAAAATCCACCGGATGTTGCGGACAAAGACAAGAGAACGCGCGGTTCGTAAAGTGCAATTACTTATTTTGATGCACGGTGCAGTTGCGACGTAACTACAACAATAATGAGACTGGGGAAACGTTCTTTTATCGCGTGTAATAACGTTTCCGCGAGTGATTCCGCGCGCCTAGTGCTCGAAAAATGCATAAGCTCACCGCCAATTCCACCCGTGCGCCGGTTTTATTAAAGTTATAAACAACAGATAATGGAATTATCGACTTTAGTAAAAAGCTCCCGCTAAACCGGGCGGACGCATGCAATCTTTCCGGAAAAATAGGACAGACCGACCTCAATCACCCGTAATTCCACCTTTAAAAGCTCTAGTGGGTGTTTTAACGAACCGGACATTGACGCAAAAGACAACAATGTAATTACAAGACTCGTGTGTTTGCTCACGAGAGGACTCCACCCAGAAAACTTCGGCCACGAAGCTTTTACCGGCATTATGCCACTCGTCTTTCCACCCTCCAGATTAATAAATAATACCGTCGCATTTCCTACCTCCAATTCGACCGCTAAGTATAACATACACGTGGCTCGAAATGATTACAACAATTCGCATGATTATTATCGCCGTTATTTGTTATGATTTCGAGCCTTAAATCACCGAATAATAATAATAATAATCGCGACAGGGGTGTAATTTAAACGTCCCATAAAGCCCAATAAGTAGGGCGTAGGCTTTTATTAGAGGAGACGAGATTTAACCCTTTAACCCCAGTTGTTTATTATAGTTGTAGCCGCGGTGGGGTGGTGAAATATGTGGCTTATCGCTCTAGATAAGGACCGGGGTGCAATTTCGGAAGATGCGAGCTCCTATTTAGTTTCTTTTCGGCCGGATTATAAAGTATTTACATGGGGACGTGTTGACTGCCACTCTCTTTTTCGTGATGAATAATCGAAACGTTTACTTTCTGTAGCGGGGCGTCCGGAGTTGAATGAAATTAATAACGATTTAGTTTCGAAACCCGCTAGAGAGGGCTTTTCTCTCCCTTGTTTATCTCGGCGAATTCGGAATGTTGCCAGGAGAGAACCCGGTGTAATGAAGCGGCACTCTACCAACAAAATGTAATTGTCTCTGGAAAAAATCTAGTCGGACGGAATTAATTCCACGGAAAAAATCTTGCGAGTTTTCGAGTTTCATCGGGAGTCGAGAGAGTGAATAAAAATAATGCAAAAGAGTCGAGTTTTATTTTTAAACAACACAACTTTTCAACTCGCGTATACAGGCTGTTTGATAAAAGCTCCAGAACGCATTTTTTGTTGATGGGTTTTTGAAATCGGATCACAACCAAAGAAACTGTGGCGTTCTGGAGTTTTTATCAAACAGCCTGTATATCGGTAACATTTCAACTTTGATTTATCTCATCATAAATTTTCGTACTAGCAACTGCATCACGGAAATAAAATTATTACAACCAAAAAAACGAGAGGAGCGAACGTGTTAACAACTATACAACGAAATAAAACTAAAATTAATCCGTAATAGCGTAGTTTTGACCCCGATCCCGCGGATTATATTCAAACGGCCTACAGGCCGCACCAAAGCTGCGGTTTTCTCCACAGGATGAAATTTATGAGTGCGTTTATACAACTTTTTTATAATTGACATATTGAAACATTGCGCGATTGGACAATTTCGAAAAATTGACCATTCACGATACATATCGTGATGTAGTGTGTAATATAATTGACCCTTTTTCTACTCAATCCATAATTCTCATATTCACTATAATAAATCAGATAGTAAAATTCCTACAATTTATCGCTCCTTGGGTAAATTATTCACGGTGTTTAGTCAAAAGCTCCCACTAAAACATTTGTTTTTTCCGTACCGATTGTGAACTTTGACACAGTTCGGAGTAGTGAATCGATTGCTATAATAAAGTTTCCCGAGTTGTATTTCCAACTGTATTCGTCCCTGGGAAGCGATTAAAAAAATTAAAAGGGCTAAAAGTTGGACGTAGACGTAAGTTATGTGCATACGACCCCAATATCAAAGTACAAAAGCCGTTGTGATAAATTCAAAATTTTATAAATATTAAAAAGATCTAGAGCGGCAATCGCACCGAGTGATTGTAAACAACTCGGACTTTATGTGCCATCAGTTAAAAGTGTTTTCCTGCGCCTTATAACCTACAGAGTCACAAAGAATATAAGCAACGCAAATACGACTTTCTTTCCGAGTTTGATCAAAAGGGTAGATACCCGCTGATTTTTATTCGCCTCCTGTAAAGGTGCACCACAGTTTTAAACGCGCATACGTCTTTATGTGTCGCTGAAAGTCGTCTCTCTAATGAGGCTGGAGAGGTCTAAATATACACATCGTCGCCTCTGTCTCTTCGTACTTTTGAGGACATAAAGGCACGCGGATTCCGCACCGTCCTCCTGCCGCAATTACTGTCAACACATGACAGGCGGTCGCCTCTTTCGTTTCAGCGCCGATGTTTGCGCCCATTAAAAGCTGAATTACCACGGCCACTTTTGCGCCAAATTCCCTGAAATCGACACCCTTTCAGTGACCTTTTTTCGAGGGCGCAAACGAAAAAAGCGCGAGCGCGAAATTCATCGTTCGATTTCGACGACCCTTGAGAACCGACGCTACTAATTAAAAATAAATACTCGAGACCCTCTCGACGATTCCATTTTTTATTCCGACTTTTCCCCGATAGGACGTGGGCGATCCTCCGGGGGATTTCCGGTCGGTACATTTTTCTTCGCCCTTATGTAATCTCGGGGGCTGGCGGTAACAATAATTGCTTCTGTTTTGGGGAATGATGCGGGCGATCGCTTTCACCACCATCACGGCTCAATTTTTTCCGCAGAGGGTGTAAAAACACCAGCCACACGTGCGCCCTCGCCTCCCGTTCGTCGGTGTAGTTTTATTTGATCCCCTTTTATTAATGATATTTGATTAAACGTCAGCCGCACTTGCAAGATATTAATTCGCCCGCAGCACCGGGGGGAAAAATCGGAAAACAAGCCCGGAAAAATGTTTCGAGTGCGCCCGGGTCGCTAAAAAATAATATTCCGGTGGCACAAAAACTATACGGTTAATAAATAGCGCGACACTCAACAATTTCAGCACTGTCGGCCACAATTCACCCTTATTTGTGCGCTTTCATTATTGTTTATGTATTTGCGACGGAACGACATAAAGGGGGCGAACCGTCAAACCGAAACCCGTATTTTTAATTATCTCACGTCACGCCCGATCACACTCTGCACTCGTATTACGCTAAACGACCCCGTAAAATGTGTCGTGTATGATCAAATAATAAAAACGTCAGGTCAAAGAGGGATGATTTCATTAAAACGAGTATTTTTCGAGACGCTCCCTCTCTGTCTCTCTTCGCACGAGTCGACTCCTGAAAAATATTTGCTCGAGCTTCCCGAGCGTTAATTTTTCATGAAATTATAATCCTCCCCGCGCGCCGCGACGCCCGTCGTCTACGTCGATGCGGCAAACACCTGAATTATTTCTCATGTAAAATTTAAATAAGGGCCGCCCCCGCCAAGGCGATAATAATGAGATGAAAACATTTCGAAACTGTGGAAATTCACCGTCGGTCGTGTCCATCACGATTTCAACACTGCAATGACGATAATAACCCAGCGCGAGTATTAACGCTCCGGTAGTTTCGGGGCGACTGTGATGGAGGTTAAACGATTATAATTAGAAGAATAACGTCCGAGGCGGCAACATCTGTCGCATTTTCATTCATTATTATACCGGCGGCTGGTATAACTACACGACTGTGCGTTAATTCCAGTACAAGTCGACACGACCGAGTGTCATCTATTTCCAGCTCCCGGTTCCTCTTCTGGCTCTCATCCGCCGGCCGAGCCGGGAATTATCAAGTGTCGGCAGGATCAAGAAACTTTATATTATACACGAGATTTCGCACGATAGCTCCTCGATTTTCAAACTATCAGAAAATACCGCAGTCGAGGGTAGTCGGCTCCTCTCGCCGGGTGAGCATATTTTCGCCGGGTAATGCGTGTGTAATCCGTTCAAGAATCCGGCCGCTTTCTCGATATCGAATTTCTCTCCCCGACACAAATTGAAAACGTAACTGGTTTAGTGAAGTATATAAAAGCTTGAGGTAACATCTTATCTGGGGCATTTACCCCATCTTTCCATCTCATTTCGTTTCCGCTGCACCTTCTGACCCGGTTTCGACCTCCCCTGACCTCACCCCTTCCCGCCGGAAGCCGGGCGGCCATGATCCCATCACACCACCCCTCCATCGAAGAAGGGGCGAAGGGAATTCCGCGTTTATGTAGCAGAACGCGATTTTTTCCGAGTTATTTGTACAAGCGCCATCACCTGGAGTCGCGCCCGGAGAGTGGAAGGACGCCGGGATGTGTGTGCAGCTACCCGGCAAGAGGGCCCTTTGTGTTCGTCCGTTACTTTCTTAATAAAACCCTCAGTGTTGTCACTCGGAAATGGCACAATCACTATCGGTCGCGCGAGGGGTTCCGATTGAAAGCGTATTCTTTTTCAAAGGCTCCATTATACCGCAAACGGCCTCGCGCTTTCACGTCCCCGCCGCGCCCGGATCTCACCGGAGCCGGATCCCGTCCCGAGATACATCGCACGACCCGGAGTTAATTGCCTATACCGCGCCGATCCCGAAACGCGAAACCGAACCCATCTTTTAATTACCGTGAAAGCTCTCGCGGTCCGGGGGCCTCGATAACTCGAATCCGGGGCGAATTTCAGGTATTGTTACTCGGTCGCTTTACGGCGTATTATAAGTATTCGGGGGGGGCCTTTATGCATGTATATGAGTTCGCGGGAAGAGTGAAGGTATTACCGGGGCCCGTGAAGTTTAGAGAGCTTCGCTGTCAGGTTTTATTTGTGTTTTTATTTCTTGCGGAGTGGGTCCGCGCGCCATTTTGTCTCGCGGGAGTCCCTCTTCCTACGGCGATGCTCGAGGGTGGATATTCACTTCCGTATAAGTCGTAAACAACGGACGAGCACACGTCGGAGGATATGCGAGACCTACATGACCCACATTTTCGCCGGATTTCTCTAATCCGATAACGCCGATCATCTCACATCTATTATCGTAAACCGAAATACGAATTATGCACAATTTGCAGTGAAAACCCGCCCGGTTTATGCCCGAGGTTAATTATCGTTGTTGTGCGAGAGACGCCATCGGAAAATAATAAAACGTCTCGATTACAGCGAGGGGGTCGATTCTCGATCAAAGCAGGTGACCTCATCAGCGGATTGCTCGAACCGTCTTTACGGCCCAACATCGTCGAGATTACAATCATCGCCATCATACTAGTCGCCCTTTAGAAAGCCCATCTTGTATTATTATTATACGAGGTAGGGCTATATAATGACGGCGATAATAATTTCAGGAGTTTCAGGATTTGTGGTCGCATTACCCGCGCCATGTAAATTCGCCGGAAATGTGAGAGGTGGGTACATAAATCGACCCGACTGCGAAAGCGGGCCACATACATAACGCATGCCGAGGAAAAACTATGCATGCATTAGGTATCATACACCGAGGGGCAGGTTCGGACTTTGCGGTCGACCCGATCAAATATTCAGCCCCGCGTTTTCGGGTCGGCTGCATTTTTATTATTTCGCCGGCGAAATTCGCGCAATTAAAGCGTCGGCCGCCGATCGTTTGTCCGAAAGTTGCAAATCATCCCCGGCCGGGGGCCATTATCGCTATATGAAAGTGTCAGCCACATATCAGGGTTTCCGAGACAGTGATTAACGACGCCTGGGCACTGGCGACGAAGGAAAACGTCTTTCCTATGCGATTATTTGTCGCCCCCGAAATAATGCCGACGTCGGTTTTATTTGCATCGGCCGATCCCGGGGGTTCCGTGCGAGACGCCACTGGATCCCCGCCGGTTTATTAGAGGTTATTGAATATAAAACAGCGGGGCGTTTATGTGTAATCAGCGTCATGCGATAAACCTTTCTATTACAATTACTCCGGTATTTCCCAGGCCCGGTAGGTGCCGACAAGTCCCCTTCGAAATCACGATTCACGCGGGTTAGAAAATCGACCCCCCAGACATTTCGAGCGATGATGATACCTGGGGGCCTTTAAAAATTCCACGATATTTATCCCGCAAAGCAAAGCAAAGCAAATCCCCCCAGAATCGAGCCCGGCAGTCACAGGGGAACGATTCTAAACAATCTCGCACACGAAAGCTCACTCCCCCGTTCTGATTGAAATCTAATTGAAACATTTATTATTGGAAAAAACCCGAACGCGCCAGTGAATTATTAATAAACGAAATTCGAGCGATTCCCGACGTCGGATTTTCAGCGCGCGAGGTTTTGCTTTAATTAGATGCGAAAAAGTGCAAACGCTTCCTGTCGTCGGAGGTCATTGGCACCACGTGTCGCCCTCTCTTTAATGAATAGAACTCCGGAGAGTACATAAATCCAACACCTGACCTAAAACGAGGCACACGACGGGACACGTGAGCGTATACGCAACACGTGCGCTAAATAATCACATTCATCCCCCCGATGGAAAACGAGACTTGACATATCTCGTTACGCAACGGGCGAACAATGATAACTTTCGAATGAATAAATGATTACGTATAATGTTCCCATTACCGAACCGGCGGACTTTCTCCCCCTCTCGGGAAGGACGGATCGAAAATTCGCACTTTGGCGATCCCTTATTGTGTGCGGACAAAATCGCTTCAGTATAACAAACTAGTAGAAAAGCGCCGGGCGATAATGACGACGCTAACGCAATTACTCTAATGGATTAGTATAGGGCGCCTTCGGAAGCGCACTATAAATTCGCGCGCTCCCTTATTGGCGCGAGCGAGAGGGAGGAAAAAAACGCGGGCAGAGAAAAACGAAAAAGAAAAGATGATTGCATCCCAGACTCAATCACATCTTAATTAATTGACGGATGTTGCCGTTGGTTACTGTAACTGATCTGTTGACGTTTCCACGAGCACCGCCGGTGGAATCGAAATGTGGAGGGCGAGGGAGGGCCGAAATTACGAAACGATTTTTATCGTTAATCCGGCCCCCGAGCGCCCTACATCATCATCAAATTATTAGCGCAGCCTTCGGAAATTCCGAAATTGAGATAACAACCGGTTTATCGCAGAGACCGTTCCCGATATAGCGATATATCGTCGACAATATGAAACTTCTTCCGGGGTCCATCGAGAAATAAGGACACACACATAACGTCAAATCATATGAGTTCACCGAGGCGCGTAATCAATATCTCCGACTTATCGGGGGGCTTTACATCATTGCAGGAACGGTCGCAATACGTCCGCCATCGAGACAATCGATTCCGGATCGCGTAAGCCGGAATCCTCGCGAATAATCCCGATTTCGCCATCACGGCCGCCCTTTATGACGTGAATGCAGCGCTAGGTATGAGGCGGAGAAAGGGTGCGTCTTTTTAGATGATAAATCGTGTCGCGGTATATTCACACTGGATATAATTAATTCCGAATTCGGACCGGCGTCATGAACACCGGCTTTCCCCACTGCGCCCGAGGAAGTCCGGGGTTTTCATCACGTTCCGGGGCATTTTGACCCGTCCGGAGGGCCCGCAAGGTCCGCTCGATGGACAATACGCGCGATTATTGCGCGATCGAACATCGCCGCTGTTATTTATCCAGTTTTCGATCGTTGCACTTTTGCGTTTTATGCGTCAGTTTGTTCGTAATGCGACGTAATTAATAACTATCTCGCTATCTCCGGTCGGACTGATGGTAATTTATCGCCGCGAAAATGGCCCATCGGGTAATGGGAATACCTTTTATCTCTCGTGTCGGCAAGAGGCTCTTTATAGTTTACTGCGAGCTGTATCTACTCGGCGTCCTCAGAAAAACAGGCCAAGAGCCATAGAAAAACGTTTAAAAAAATTACATATGGTAAGAAAATGCTTATTTTTCTATTTGCGTATCGTAGAGCAAAAATCCCTAAATCGACCATATTGCTCAAAATTGGGAAAAATAGTATAAAGCATATGCACTCATGCCGAAAGACATTTCAGCTCTATCGTGTTCTATCTTCATGAGAATAGAACAAGACAATTCCCAGGGGATGATTTATTTGGATCGTAATAGGCCATTGGTGGATTAAACTGATTAAACTTATTCAGATTTATTCAAAAACTTGGGCATCGGCTTACAAAGAATATTTGCGCGTTTCAAAATTACTCACAAAACTTCCCTTTTTCGACTCTTGCGGGATCATTTTCTTCGTTAATAGACGTCATATTGCTAGCGGGGCGCTGTTCCTGTAACGCCCTGTATAGAGGTGGTGGGTTTGTGGGAGATGGGAGCGTGGCGTGCTCGTGCAGGATATCGGAAGGCACGAGGGGGGCGTCTGACAGGTCGGGCAACCGGAGCATCCATCACTGTTGCAGATTCACAGCTAATTTGCTACACAATGTTTGCGACATGCAAAATTAACCGACTATTGTCTGTCGTCGCGGCGCCGTCCCGGAGCCCCCCGGACCCGGATATCAGTTTTTCGCGAGCGGGACGCAATACCGGACGCGCCCGGAATTCGCGATCGCGCCATTTGTCTCGGCCCGGATTATTATCGGGAAAAATCGAAAGGGCCGCCGCCTTGTGACCGACACGAGGATCCGTCGTCGCCATTTGTTACGGCCTCTCGTCGGCGTCGCGGTGCCAGCCGCAGATGCGGCGGTCAGCATCGCAAATCGCGCCCGATCCCGAAAGCCGCATCCATTTCCGGCACACAATCACTTCAACGTCAGCGATTCGCCCCCGCGCGCAATAATCGTAATAATTCCGGCGGGTATTTCTGGGCGCATCCTGGATGCAGCTGCCCGCCTATAAATAACCCGCCCTCCGCATCAAAATATCTGTCGAAATCGATTTAAAATTTCAATGTCGGCCATCGGGGGCGAAGGAGAAGAACGGAAAGTGCTTATGCAAACGGGCGTCATCATCGAAGTGGACGATTCGAAATTAGTGAAACTTGTTGAATGGCTCTCGAGTTTGTGAGTAGGAGAGATTCGTCGTTAGTCATGTCCGTCCTAGATCTGGCACGGCGATAACCCCTCGAGCCTGGAAAACCGGGAGAGGGAGCTTTTTCCCCGACTGAAACTCGCATTCGCCGAAAGCTGTATATACACGTGCGCCCATCACGCAAAGAAGTTTTTAAAGAGAGCGGTGCCTAATTGTGCGTTCGCCGATAAATTATAAAGATCTGGAACGGAGCCAGGGAGTGTTTTAGGATGTGGTGAGAAGGCGCGTATGCACACACACCGCACTCATTGTACAAATTTATTTATATAACCCCCCTTTCTATAATTAGTGGTGGAGATATTTTGTGTACAATTAAACATGTTTGATTTCAAACAGCTAATTGCCGTAAATCGGGGGGCAAGTCGAGCCTGACGCACGCATTTCTCCAGAGATTCTTATTTTTAGTCCCGAGAAAGTGAGCGTGTGTACACCCCGACATTGTAAACACGAGTTTAAGCGGTTTCGGGTCCCGTATTTCACCGTTGTTCCAGGTATTACTGTCTAAACCCGTAATTAAAATTGATGGAGCATCCAGTTTAATATCCCCCTTCAATTACCTATTGACATTTACCATGAAATACACATTATTTGTGCCAGTGTTGTGACATTTTAGAACGCCACTGAATATTGATGGAGCCGTTCGAACACAAAAACTACCGAATGAACCGACCCCCGGATACGACCGTCGACATATTATTATCGATAATAGAGGCTCGACGCCATTGTGGCGGCTCTAATTGTTATTATCGGAGAAACTAATTAAAGGGGTGCACGTGTGTAGACACACATCGCATAAACGCGCATAAAAGCTCCACCTGCGAGTGCGGAGGAAGTAATAATGCGCCGAAATCGATGGCTCTATCGGGAAAGCTTCCTGCGACAATTTCCCTATACCTTTAACGAACGTCTATCACTATTAACACTGCACGAACGCTAATTAGTTCGGCGACGTTCACCGTCACCCTGCCTCAGATCGATTTCCAACTTCTAATCCGATCTATTTATAAAAAGGCGAGATTCCCGATAATGAGACTTTCCAAAAGCTCGTTAATTAAACTCACTAGTGAATTAATGATTGAGTTTAATTTGGAAAACGAGTGCGTGGTTGGTAATTTTTTCGGGCTTGGAGGGGTTTCAATTTGGGTGTCTGACTAAATCTGGCGGTTTACCTGGGGAGAACGCAGACTCTCGGTCGCTTAAGTTTCCGGGCGCGCATTGTCGGTTAATTCTGCGGCTTCATTGCTATGCATAGCTCCTCGGGACCGTCTCTCGTCTCGATATCGCCCCGTTCCTCGCAATTATTGCAAAATAAGCCCGCGATATAAATCCGAGGAGCCGTGCCTTCGTAACACGAGTGCGCCGATAATCTCCGACCGTTTATAAAGTTTCCAGACTCAAACATGACGTGATATACCAAACTTCCCAAAGATTCCCGCCGTCAGATTTAAATGGGCGGATTTCGCGTATACGGAGGCGGGCGAATTTTTAATGAGACTCAAACGGCCGCATCGCACACAATCGTCGCAGAGATCTGAACGCTCCCCCGGTAATTAGTCAGAAATGGGTCACCTTAAGAATCCTTATACGCGTTTTGTGCGCTCGGAAATGCAGAGCTTTCGAACTCGGATTAAACTAATGGTTGAGCTGGTGGCGTTGGGGTTGCGGGAGGGAATCGCGCATATGCACCCCGCGCTTTCCGGATATCTTAATTAGGAATGCATTGTCGAGATATCCGCAATTTCTGCATGAGCTCTGCGGCACAGATAGCAATAACCGGCGGCATAGTTGAACCGGGCGAAATTTTCTATTCGAGCCGGGGCGAGCGGGCACAACTGATCCCGGCTACCATTGTCGCGGCAATAATTTATATTTCATATTGCTCGACGCGAAAACGTGTCCGTGAAAAATGAGCCGGAGAGAGCGTGTCGCGACGACTTATTCAGATAAAGGACGACGGCGGAAAACGGCGTTCGATTATGATAAAATCTTTTTCGCCAACACCTGCCACCGTGAATCCAATTTTCGTACAATAATTAGAGTCGCAGACGAGGAATTTTCGGGTTTAAGTGGACCTAACGGTTATCCGGTACGATATTTCAGCGAAACGGAGAAAAGCACCTGCGTTCCGTTATGGTGGGGGCGGCGGTATAAAGGGGTGAGTTCTCGTTAAACACCACTTCCGGCCGTAATTAGGGCGGGAGTGAGCGAGGGCCTCACGAAAAGAGCCGGTTTTATTCCGGAAAGAAAATGAAACGCTGTTTTGTCGGTTGTGTAGCGAGTGCGGGGTGTAGGTGGAGGTCATAAGGCATGGTCGCCTTCATTAAATGGATCCTTAAATTTTACGTCTTGCACCATAAAGCTTATTAAATTTTTCGCCCCCGACATGGGGGAGGAAACGGCGCATCGCCGGGATACGGTAATTAATCCGGGAGAGGCGGGAGTGGAAATGCGGATTCGGTGATTAAAAAATATCGTTTTTAAAGGCCCGCAGCCCCGTTCCTTCTGATACACCGAGTCCGGTGCGAAATTTGAATCTATAGTCGCGGAACGTATTCGTTTTGCGCCGCCGACTAAAGGGGGCGGCTAAAGTGTACGTTATGGCCTCATCCCGACCGTGAAACTGGCCGGATGGCTCCCGGTGTCCTTATATAAGGTAACATTGTAGGTTATCGGGGGACAATAACGCAAAATTGTCCAAAGGATCAGGGCCGATATGCCGCGTCGAGGAGGTAATAAAAATAAAAACGTATATGAGAGACGCCTCGATTCGATACATTTACGGCGCCCCCTTTTTACGGGATTAGCCCGCACCCACTACCGAATTTAATAATATTCCGTTCCCCTTTAAATTAGGAGTTTCGGGATAAAAACCGAGAGAATGGGGACGCTCAATGGGCGTGATTATTTAGCAAATAATTAAAACGATAAATCTCGATGGCGCTGGCATCGGGGCATTCCGGCCTTTTTCCCATCATCAGTCCCGGGCATTCTTCAATTCTGTTTCGTCGTCCTCTCTCCTTTCGCGGGGTTATTTATTCCGATCTGAATAATTTAACGCATATGCGTTGGAAAAAATCATTGTCACGTTTTCCATTTTCGCAAAACTGGTAAACAGAAATATCCGGAGCACTTACCATTCAACCGGAGCGCCTCCCTGTAATGGCTTTCGCATTCGCATCCCCCGTATACTTATTATTATTACGATTACGGACTCTTATTTACTTTATATATCCAGCGCGAACAAGAAAATCTTTTCGATTTCACTTTCAGATACACGGGAATCGTAATAACAAACATTCGAATCGTATTGTCGCAGCTCATGATAACTCTTTTTCTTTTATAATGAGGTTTTTTAGCGGGGGAGACGTCGCGCACTTTTTTTTATTTTCGCTTTTATACATCCGGAGCGGACTTAATATCGCGCTCGTTAAAAAAGGAATCCTCTCGGTTTTTTTCCGGGGGGAAGGAGGAGACACGTTAATCTCCGAGGCGAAGACATCCAAAACATCAAACAGATTTTATTGCGTTTGTTTAGGGGCACAAACCGTCTCCGAGCAGGTACTTGCGAGGCTTATACAGAGAGCGAAACACAATCAGTGGGCCATCAGGCATAAAGAAAAGCGTCCCCTACGATTTCATAAAAAGACGACCTTTTTCCATCCGAAAAGCACCGACCACACTGGACGACTATGTATCATACCGAGTACTTTCACAGGGGGGTAAAACTAGTGATTTATTCCGGGGGGTGGCGGTAGTTGGTTACGGTGTGTGGCGGCGCATAAAAGCGGTTGTTCTAGCTAAAAGGCGACTTGAGATTAATGTCGCTATAATTGTCAGCACTTTTCCGCTTCAAATAAAAACCGGCTTTTATACATTGCTCACTTTGTATTTCATCCTGTGTTAGGGCGGTCGGGGGTGTGGGTCGAAATTTCTGTTTGTGCGCGTGAATTTCCGCCTCGTTTACTCCCAACGGCCCTAAATCTAGACCGCCGCGGCGTGCACAATATTTTCAGCGGTTTTCAGATCTCGCGAATGTGGAACACCTGCGTAAATGCGAAAATCGATCGGCACTAGGAATTTTCAGGAAATTTCAGAAAGTCGGTCAAAAAATGACTTGCCGTATATTTGTGCAACCACCCCGCCTACAGCTTATAACAACTCGTGCAGGAGTTACGTTCTCACGCGAGTTTGCGCACATGTGTGCGGATATATTGCGAAAACCTTGCCCGCGGATTCATAAATACGATACCGTCGCATTTCCATTTGAATTTGAAAGCTACGTGTATTTCAGTCGCGACATTTCTGTATCTACTATGTTAGATAAGGGTTGCTTGCTTGCCGTATAAGAGACTACCCGTGTCAACAGTAAATCTTGGCCCTCTGAATGCGACATGCAATGGCGTGTACGCGCCAATGCACCGGCCACCCCCTCGCCGAAGCGCACCTGATCCGAGCCACCCCCGAAGAGAAATTCGCCTCCTAGTATTTTGAGTCGAGATGCGCCCGCTTTTCGGAAAAATCGAATTTCGCATGCGGCGGAGAAAAATGAGGAAATAATTCCCCGGCAATTGTGAAATAATACCCTGCATTCGCTATGTAAATACGAGTTCGGAAGATTTCGGATTTTTTACGTGCCTAGATTGAAATCTGGAGCGTGTCGGCTTTGTGTGTGGTGCCAATTAAATTACTCACGGTGGCCCGTCGTTAACGACAAGACATGTGTAATTTACGCGACGCTAATTATAATAACACCCTTTCTGCGTATATCGTTATTATCACCGATATAAAGTATTATGAAGGAAAAGCGCCCTTTCTCGGTCAGTTTACAAATGGCCGGCCATCATATCCACCCATCATTCTAATGAAACCGCTCGCACGGGAGAATGTCTTGTGATAAATTTTCGAATGTAAGTAGATGGTTTTTCTTTTACCCCCGACCGGACAAATTAGGATCGTGTTTATATCGGCGAAAAATGCGGTAGATCGTATTGATTCGGCCGTGTTTTACATATATACGAGTAGAGGCCTATTTTTATTACGTGATTACTGGCCATTACTGATAAAGCTCGAAGAAAACAATGAAGCTTTCCCATTGTTCGCTTTCGTTTCGCCGTTTCGTGTATTTCAAGCCAACCGACCGAGCCATAACCACCCCCGCGGCAATCTCAATTGTTATCCAAATGTGCAACAATGGAATACCCACTTTTTAAGCTGATGGACGAGTCGCCCACAAACAGAAAACCGTAAATATAATGAACCGTCGATACGGCGAGAGAGAAAAACCGCACTTTCGTTTTAGGCGCGAGGTGAGGTGTGAGCAGCGGTGGCGCAAATTCGTTTTCCTTACGAAATATGGCAACAGACAACACAATAACAAGATAAAGAAGCCTGAAGAGACTGACAAGACTGGGCTGGGGAACGAGAGCTTATCTATCGAGGCGCAGGTCGGAAAAACTTTTGAATAAAACAATTCCGAGCCTATACAACGTAAAAATAAAATGCGTCGCTTTACACACGACCGACCACCAATGGCCTCTCCCTTATTAATTGCATCGTCTCCTCTTTCCGGTTTTATGTGCCGAATAATAATAGAGTCGCGCGTAAAAAATTACGGTTCTTCCATAAAGGCGGCCCGAAAGTGTGCGGCGATATCGTATTTGGCCGTAAACACCACAATTTGTTAATTTTATAACGCCCAGTTTACGGCCGCCCCGCGCGGGCACTAAAAGTTTAAGACACGTCAACGAACCGAACGGCGGATATTTAGGGGACCTTCGACACCTCCGCCGCCCTCCGGGTTATTGCCCATAACGGAAGTGGCGCGAATCGAATTCGAGACGCGGACCCGTTTAATTGCTTTATCTGCCGCACGGTTCAGTCGGGCGGTTCGGCCCGGACAAAACAGCCCCGGATCGAGTCCGGGCGATGCAAATGCGGAACCGCCCGACCGGATGAAGCCGCACGCACGACAGATAAGAGGACCGCGCGAAAACTTTTTCCAAAACCCATTTCCGGCGAGGAAACCGAATTGTCCTTTTCGGAAATTCCTGACGCGGGAGCCGAAGCTCGGTGATAAAAGCGTCCGACCTTCTCCTTTTACGGCCGATAATTCGGGATAACGGCGACGGGTCTAAGAAGCCGCGTGAAAAATTAATCGCCAATTTCCCCCCACGACCGGGTACACCCGCATCATATTATCATTTCCGGGGCAGTCCCAATTAAAATTTCAGGAGCGCATCGACATTTACGCCGATCGGGTTCATCGGGGAAGTTCCGTCATCGGGTTATTATTACTCGGAGATAGAGGTCGCCGGAAAAAGTTTAAAGATTGATTAATGTCAGTCGGCGAAGGAAGAAATAATGAGTTTTGTGTACCGGTGGGAGAACGGTCACAAACGAGACCGGGGGCGACTCTCTGGCGGCGCGACACTGATGGAATTTTAATTGTTCGGTTTTTCCCCCGGGCATGTGTCAGGTGATGGGACGTTTGACGTCGCATCCAGAACGAAAGAGAGGCGTCCCGAATTATTCCCGATTCCGACGGGGACGAGATTTAATTTGACGCATTTTCGCGAGGAAAAAACGGCCGAGGATGAGAAAGAGGCGACCCCGCCGAAAGCTAACGATGTTATCTGCATTGTCTTGTAAATAATTAAAGCCCCACTGTACACTCTTCTTAATTAATTTCTTGTCCGACGTTGATTTTATGAATAGCGCTTTCTCCTTTACGTTTTAAAAACCCATCACCGACCGAGCCCGAGTGCACTGATAAAAGCCCGCGCTTTACCCTGAACACCTTGTAACAGCCACAATTACGCTCGGTTTTTCTGAATGGCCGCATAAATACACCCGAATTTCATTATTACTGCATTAAAGCTGACCGAGAAGTGATTAATTCCGGCATCCCTGGTGTAGTAGGTACGGGATAGTGGGGCCGAGCTGCCCAGATTAACAAGTAAACCCAGCGGTTTAGGTATTATCATGCAAAAATAATTATTAAACAGAACACTATCCATTAACCTCGGGCTTTTATGGCGAATTTACACCGCCTCTCCGGGACTGAATGATGACGACTCTTACTGCTACTACATGCATAGATAAAGCAGTTAAATTAATCGTTCCAACTACAATTTCACGACCGGTCGAGCGATATAAGCTCATCAAACGGCCGTTTTTTTCTAAGCGGGTTCATTCACGGCAATAATGTGTAAACACGTTCCGTTGTTGTTCAATCGCGGCCCTCTCTCAAGCCGAGTGTGAGGCAAAAGCTCTCAGATGAGATTATCCAAGTTTATTCCGAGTTTAAAACAAACTCAGATTGCGAATTTATGGCGGAGACGCGAAGATTATAATCGATGTTTCGGGGTGGGCTGGGGTGTATGTGAGTACAAAGTGTGAAATCCACACTTAAAAACTTTATAATGCCACCGAGGAGCGGGGAAAAATTGGTTTTTACAGTTATAGAGGGTGGCGAATAATTCGTGAAAAATTGGCGCTTTTTGTTCAGAAATCCGTGTATTATATGGCCCCGATTCGTATTTAAATAAAATGCAAAACGATTTCACTTCACAAAGATTAGGAAAATTAGTTCCTGCGCCAGGATTCCATTATGCACAACACCCGCAGTAGATTAAAAAGTTCCCCTTTGTTTTTCTTCAAGATTGGACGAAAAAAATAAAACCGTGGAGAAACCCCGAGCACTTCTAACGAACCAATTAAGTTGGTGGGTGCTCGAAATGTTTATACTCGCGTATAATAGTAAGGGGTGATGCGAACGAAATTGGGGTGGATAGATAAGGTGGAAACGGGCTCTAGTCAAGGGGGTGTGCGCCGGGGAATGTCGATACTGGCAGGGGGCGAAACAATAATGCCCGCCGAGTGTGGATTAGAGCCCGAGTATAGCGCTGACCTAGTGCCAAAGACCGAACTTTCAAGGGGCTCACCCGAAATCCCCGATATTTATCTATTATTACTACACCTACCACTCGACTAGGTATACGCACAAAGTCACCCCTCGAGCCGTTCAGATAAAATTTCACAATCGAAGAGATAAAAGCTCTCGCGATTTTGGATTGCGTTTAAGAAATTGAGGGCTCCATGAGCCGGTGGAACGTGATGCAGACGAGAGAGGCGCAAATTGCTCGTGAGTACCCATCATCATCAGAGGGGCCTTTCCGCCGGAATAATACAAAGCTCATCCAGCCACGATATCGCCTCCCGTCTAAAACGCAGTCTGACTGCGAGCTAAAGGTGAGCTCATCCAGAGAACGCGATATACGTTTAAGTTGTATCATTAACAACGTTCTAATTACCGGCTCTGTTGAGGATTCGCGTTTTGGCCCGAGCGTCTGGCGAATTTAATAAACAACTCAAACCGAAACTGTCTGCGAGCGAGATCCCCCCCGTAACGGGGAATCCGAAATATTATCAGCACGCGCTAATTCGGTAGGAGTAATGATGAAGAATCGCATATGAGCGTCGGCATATTTCACGGGCGGGATGGGCTGATAAAATTAGCCACTTCCTTTCATCTGAAATCTTATAATAAATGCAAATGTCGAGATCAAAGCGCAATAACCTCGCCACTCCGCATTCTAATTCGGGTGGAGGAATTTCGATCGAACTCTGTTCAATTATGGACGAAATTATTTGCACGGGAACCGTTCCCCGATCCATTAAATAATTCTCGATGACGCGCCAATAATAAACAACGGGACACCGGAAACCGCCGGAAATAGACCCATCACCAGAATTTCATAGTGATTACAAATAAAAATCGTTCTTATTGCGGGTTCCATCGATTCGGTAATTGCGAGTTGATTATCGTGCGCGATATTAAAAGAGGATACATCGGGTCCGGCCGTTCGCTTTTATTATATCGCAATTTTCGGCCCCGGCGGCGATAAAGCGACGATTACACGTACCGAACTTTAATATTTTTCTCGACCGCATAAATAATCCTCGCCCGTAAAGTCTCGTAATAAATTGCGGTCCGATATTAATCATCATCACCTATGCATTTTCGCCGCCCCGCTTCTGAATATTAATAAACCGTGAAACGGCGAGATTGTCACCGATGACGGTAAAAACTTAATTGCGAATGCGGAAATCGTACGACTATTACTATCAACCGCGTTATTCCGCATTAGTGCCGGTAATAATTAATGGGTCGGATGTAGAACAGGAGCTTTCGTGTCATATAATAGGTAATAGGTATGTCAACCTACATATTCTACAATGTAATTGGTGGCGTAAACACCGCTTCCCGTGTAGCTGGCAAAATTCGAGCTGATGGGATATGGGCACGTGTTGATTATGCGCGCATACATTTCCTCTGCCTCCCTACGCCATTCCGGCCCATGTCATGTTAATTCACCAGGCGAATCGCGAAAGAATCGGCTCGATTACCGAATCGAATCATAAATAATGAATCCCTAAATGCAACTGACAACTCTTGAATTTGAAAGCTTGTAAACATCCACCGGAATACATTGTAATCGATTCATGATAATTGGCCATTTCGCAAATCCGTCCGAAAGAAGTCAATCGTTTTGAACTCCCTCCCTGCTTACAATAATTTAGCAGTTTTTTTTACCGATCCGGTGGGAATTATTTTTGAGCGTTAATTATAAAGTTACGTGCCGTCATTTAATCCCCGGATTGTGGATGCGAAGGAGACCCCCGAAAATTCTTAATCCCTCTCTCTCTCAGTTTTGCGAAATGGATTATCGTCGTTATTTACTTCGACTCAATCATATAATCTCGTAATGAATTAAAATTCGAGACAGGGAGTTGCCGGCGGCTACCAACTTCCAAACTTTTCAATTAATTAATCGCACAGAGGGAGAACGCCGGAATGCATCGAACTGTAAGTAGTGACACGGCGCGATTTTAATAATAGAGAGTCGACCCGGTGATGATAACGCATAAATAAAACCGTCGGTGCTTCTCGCATTATCAATCGGAAAACTCAAAGGGTTTTTTTTCCGCAGCCGTCGGCCCTTTGGCTCGTGCGGAAAGTTCGGTTCGAGTTACTCGCATGCGGCATTGTTCCCGTCCGAACTGTATAACTGGGAGAGAGGAATAGTGGCAGATGAGAAGTGGGGGCCTTCTCCCCGATTCTCCCGGTGCCCCCGGTACATAATGTAGGTGGAAAGGTTGGGGGCGGTTTAATGGGAGCGTCACGGCCTCGCGAATATTCGCCGCCACTGTTTGTTCAAAATGACAGGCCTTATTGATGGCGGTTCATTATGTGTATCGCGCAAAGTTTCCCTGAAGGTGACACCGACTAATTGTGTTTATGTGGAAAACTTGACCATAAATAAAATATTTTTTCTATTTGTTACACGCGAAACGGCGGCGGTGAAGAGGCGGCGGATCGATCATCCCGCCCCCGAGTCTTCATTTATCTGGGGGCGGCTGAAATACGAGATTTCGGTCCTTTAATAACCGGCAGGAAAGATTCCTGCTGGGAGTTGTCGAACGGTTGCCTTGAGCGGATTAATTGGCAGGTCTGGATGGCCGAAGGTATTTCCACCGTCTTATTATTTCCTCATAATTTCCGGCTTTGTTTTTCTTCAGACCCTCGCTCGTGATTCGCGATATCGACCCACCCTCGCTTATATTCTACGACGTTTTACCCGATCCCTCAATTAATAAAACGCGCGCTTGTCGCGAAATTTATCAGGTGAGGGTAATTTTTGTCGTGCGCCTTATTCGCGCAATGATTACGATGTAATATGTGCCTTAATATAATAACAAAGCGCCAACAAAAGGGGACCATGAATCAAGCCTAACAATGTGCTCCGCGCTTCGGCCGGGGAAATTTTAGATTTTTGTCGGGCGTTTTGTTTCGCGCCGACTTTTATGAGCTTTATATTATACAATCTACTCGAAAAGAATTCCGAACCAGTCAAAATGTCCTGATTTATGTCCAGAAAGTGCGAAATTTATTATTGGAAGAGAGGAAAGGCGCGGATACGTAACGAAAATCTCGCACGGAACTCACGCCACCGCCATCATCATCATCATCATGGGGGGAATCGGATTTAATTAACCTAGAGCTTTCTAATTTCGATTCGTTTAATTACCCACGCTCTAATTTAGAATGGCCCGGTATTGAGGTCGAGTTTGGACGAACGAAATCGAAAAGGGAATAATAGAAAATGCGGCAAACCGTGGAGAAAAAAACCCGGAGAATTCCGTGACACGGTCGCCCTCTCTAAACGAAATCCTCCCTAAATGAGCCACTTCCACATCGATTACGCGGGATTTCCTCTAAAATATCGGCATGATATTCAGGAAGCAACACACGAATTCACAAAGAGAACGGAGAAATGGAAGGAAAATCCGTACTAGGAAAAGGCGACTTTTTCTCTTTTTTTAATAGGGTGGAGGGCTATAATACGCAGCCGTATAACCTTTCGGGTTTTACGGGCGCCCCCACCAAATTTAAATGATACATAAAATTTGAAGAAAGTTGGCATTTTGAATCCTGATAAGGACATAAAGCCACCCGAGCCCCTCGATGTTGAACCAGCAGTAACTTCGATTTTTACTATACACGACGTATATGCATTGCCCAGGCATACAATAAAATATTTAGTCCGGAAACTACCCTCGGGGAGTTTGACGCGTAAAAAAAATCTGGATTTTACGGCGGGACGCCACATCAATATTTATTGCAAATTACTAGGCCAAGGGAAAACTCATTAGCCGAGTTGCATGTTCTCGGGGGAAAAAACTATTTCGGTGTATGTAAGGCGGATTGCGGTTACACAAAGTAACACGGGCGAGTTGCAAGTTTGCCTAGGTGGTGGATGTGTGCGCCCGGGTGAGTGTTACAGTAATTGAATTAAATCGGGTAAATAGCGGGAAGTTGTCGTGACAAGAAGTGTCCTCGTTTATTTTCCCGAGTCGTGTTTTCGCGTTAAAACGCATCGTCGAGATCGCGCCTTGTGTCTCTAAATCTCTCATCGGATTACCCCCCAGCCGCCCCCCGTTATTACCATAATAAACTAAATCAGCAATTTGAATATAATTTCGGATGTGCGTTATACCCACCCGATTCCGTATGCATGAATCCGGGAATGCTCGATCATATTAGCCGTGAAGTCGTAAACTGCAAATATTAAATTCCGGCACAAACTCCGGGACGATGCAATCGCTTCGCGGTTTTCCCACCCCCCGGACCGGCGTCGTGTACACCCGTTCAGTTTATCAACAACACGACACGACAGCGGGAGCGATTTCGGCGCAAAAATCTCCTCGTTAATTCCCACTCACGGTGGCGCAATTAAATCGAGTGCGGGTTTAGCGTATGTACGACCCGAAAGCGTTATCGTGTAAGCCTTCTTCGTGGTGCTCGTGCGCGAATCAGACGAACCGACCCTCGAAAATATGGAAAACCCGGAATCGATCAATTAAATTTGTATTAATCATCGGTAATTGGAACGGAATCAGTCACTCGTTTTCGAAATCGTTATCGGTCAATCAATCACGGATTTTTCAACGCAATGGCAGCGACACATCCTTCATAATTCACAATTTCCGCCCCGGTTCATTATCACATTCGCATCTACACTCTTGACCGTGCCTTACAATGAACCGTGCGCATGATTTATAATGCGAAATGTTTTTCGAGTTAATTCCCCGACTCCTTCGTGTGTCTCGCAGATAACGAATGAGGTCCGATATAATTATTATTAAACAGGGACTTAATGCGTCGATGTAAAGGTCGTCCGGGGCGATCGTTACAATTCCCAGTAGGGTGCAGGGTTTATTAGAGGATGCGAATATGGGTCAGAACGAAGGGTTAAAGGTCCGTTCATCAGGAATTATCTAATAATCAACGGGGCGAGAACACGTGATGAAGGACGCACCGCTTCGTCACACACATAATCATAAAGAAAGAAAAACGAGCTTTCCGCCCGAGGAAAAAACCGGACTTTCTCCTCATGCCTACTACTAGTGGATGTAGTAGGGAAAGCTCGACTGAAACAAAAGCTCACTGCAGATTATTATGGTCGTATGTGAAGGCGTAACCGAAACTTAATCCTATCGTAAATCTATCTTAATCCCCCCAACGAACTCATAATTTAGCCCGGCTATTGATCCGCGTAAACTCCGGAAAGCCATATCTACTTAAACTGGCGTGTTTAACGAAATTATTCGATTTAATTTATTTTCTTCCCGCTAATACAATACAATTCTAGGGCAAATGCGCGGTGATAAAATCGGGAGATTTACGTTTCAGTTTAGCAACAGGCGGACGGATGGCTAAAAGCTCCCTACATTCGCCCGGAGAAAAAGCCTGAAATTTTCGACTTCATGCACTCACTCACTCACTTACTTACTAGATAAACACTGGCGGATAAGCAAAATGGGTAAATTATTTATTCGGTTGCGTTCCGGGATTGGGCGTCAAAGTTCCGTGCCGGTTGCTTTAATCCCGGAAGAGTCCGGGGGACGTTATCGTGGCGTACTGGCAACATCAATATCAAACGGTTTATGGCCCCCATAAATCAGCCCCGGTATCAATACGACATTAGGCCGCGTATTAGGACATGCAAATGGGGAGGCCCCGACTCGGTATCGTGGTCGTAAATTCGAATTAGTCGCGGGTACGACTCTTGTAAATAGGGCAACGATAATAACGAAAACAACTCACCTCGTGATACCGGAGAAAGTGCAAAGACGAGCGGTCCCGGTCCTGTCCTCTCCTGCGACAGAAATTGGGAAAAAAACGTATTGATTAAAACGGCGCAGAAATGACTGAGGCGAATTTCGGGGGTGTTTTTAAAGGGTTGCGTTCGGGTTAATTCGAAAGTTTACTACTGTTTGCGTATAATGGTGAGCAGCTTCGCAAAATCCTCATCAAAATGTGCAACGGACCATTAAATGAAAAGCCAATTTAATTAAACAAAACATGTAATTAACAGGAACGGGGCTTTATATTCGTGGAGTGGGTAAAGCTTTTTCGATTATATTTGTACACGTATTACAGTCGGATAGTTACAAACCCACTACACCACTGGACATGATTAAATAAGGGCCTGCACATAAAACCTCCTATATTACAGTGCCATGGGCCACGCGGTCGGGGGAATTAGCGCGGGATCCTAGTATGAAAAGCCCTGTTTTCCATTATAAGAAATGTGCATTTCACCACGTCGACAATTATTTTAATCGTCTAGTGGCGCTGGGATAACTTATAGGGGGTGGAATGAGTGGCGGTTTCATTCACCTATGCGTTTTAGTTCCACCCTTAATCGATTTAAACACCACTAATTTCATTAAAATTACCATTAATCTCCCGAATGACACAGAAAAAGTGAGCCTGGGGTGACACGTACATAATTGCGATCGTCCCAAAGGACAACAAACCCACCCTACCCACTTCCCTTTAATAGTTGAATCATTATTGTTATTACTGTGGCATTTTTGTCCACGTGTGATAATGTGGAGAATTACCGTTTCGAATCTGGATAAGGGTTTCGTTGTTTAGACTTTGAACTGGCACTTACAATAAATCCTTTCCGAAATCACGATGATATGCCTTTCCGGCTCGCTCACTCGCGCCGTTATAATAAGAAAGGTGCGATATTTAAATGCATGTATGTAAATTGCAAAAGCGATATCCGCATGCAAATTTATGCAAATCGGGATAAACTAAATAAAATTGCATATATGGAAATTCAATCTCATTTCGGAATTCATTTTAATTAGAGAGTTCGCAGGAAAACACGATAAAGCTTAACTAGGTGTAATTCGAGCTTAATGGATAATAAATCTCTAATGCTCCGACCGGATGATTATCCACCTAACCGTTTTATTATCGTCATTTTTATTACCCGAGAGATAATCGAGGCCGTTACCCCTCCATCGAAAAAACGGATTCGCCCAAACGATAATAACAATTCATTATACGCTTATTTATTATTAATACGATATTAACGGGAAAAAGGTTGATAGGTTCGATCTAATTTCGGGGGTCGAAGGGGTGTCGAAAATTCCGGGCTTTTCGGCTCTTACCTAGCTTTCGGGGCTGCGAAATCGAAAATTTCGGTTTCGTGCACGGTTCGAGCGGTTCGCGGTTGCCCAATGACGCCAAAAAATGTCCGCATTCACATGCCAACGCGCACGTTTCAGCCCAAATCGAATTTCGACGTCCCGACACCTGCGAAGTCGGCGGCGAACTGAGCGAGGCGAGAGCGACGCCGACGACGTCGACGTCGAGAGCGCCGCGACGCCCCGCGCGCAATTTTTCCCCGGTCAAATTTATTAATACGCGAAAACAACCCCACATCACATCACCACTTACCCTCCGAGGGATCCACGTGTGCGCCCTCATTTCAATATCAAAGAGTCGCGTCTTCTTATTCGCGAACGCGATTACAAGGCGACAACTCAAAGGTCGGCGGAATTCGGGCTCACCTAGTGCGTTCCTCCCATCCATGGCGGAGAGGGTCGAAGTCGTTACCCGACACACTCTCCGTGAGGTCACCTAAATTCACAGAAACACCCCCAACTCGGTACGGCATGACCCCTCTATTTCACTATTCCACTGACATATTGCGAAATTTACGCACCGAAATGGACAATTTCCAGGACCCCTTCGAGAGATGGATATTATAAGGGCCCGAATCGCACACGAGCTTAATAATAAAATACACGGCTTTACACGCGATCCGATTAATACTGAAAGAACGACCGGCGAAAAAACTTATCAGATCCGGGCAAAAAACTACCGCGTTTCGTATTAGTGACGAATTTGTATATACTCGCATTACGTATACACACGTCCCTCTCTTTTACAAACGACCTGGCTTATCTTATCCGGATTTCCATCTACTTACATACACATCGCCTTATTTTCATGAAGAAAAATACGCCCACCCCTCGTATTTTGAGGGCGAACGTTCTAGCCTCCTCCACTCCGTATACGAGTCTGGTGGGATGGTGTTCTTCAACCCCCCCGACATAAAAGGAAATATTGCACAAAGGAAAGAGATTTAAAATCGAAATAAATAAGTTATTTCTACGTTACATCCGCGTATAAAAGAAATCGAGACGGATTCGTACGGCTGCATGCGTCGTGTGCACGAAATCGTCATCATCAGCGGCGCTTTGAAAAATTATTCGTGACGCCTTGAGCCGCCGCTAATTAGAAAAATGTTGACGTGTCGGGGGAGGATTTCGCAACAAAACGTCGAATGAAAAATTAAGCTGCCGTTGATTAGACTTCGAAAAACGCCAAATCCGATAAAACTTTTTTGCCGTCATGGGGGGCGCGAACAAAGCGTCCGCGTTGTCACCGCCATCATCACGGTCCGATTTTTTTCCTCTTTCGGCGGTGTTGTTGGCGTTGTTGTTGTTGCAGCCGCGCCGCTCTGGGGGATTTCGCTTTAGTTATGCCGGCTCTACCTCAGTAATAATCGCACATAGTTGTCGCAACCTGTGTGCGAGGGTTGATGAAACAAGCGTCTACATAGGCGCTATGTGCATGTAGGTCGGACACAAAGCGTTCATTAAACATTTAAATTAGGCAGTTATTTATGGATATAACCGCGTCGCAATGAAGCAAAGTGACCGGTTTTAAATTGCGCCCACCATTGTTTACCCTAAACAGCCCACACGAGAGGACTGGGACTGTTTCGACTGCACTGAATAATTTTTCGTGAATCGACCGGGTTTTTGTTGTTTTGATGGTGGACTGAAAGTTGGGGAGATAAACTTCGAACGCGTGCGTTTGTTCCATTATAGAAACTCGAAATTTAATTTTTAGACTTTCTTTTAAGTGATACACCGGCTGAATATCAAAGAGCTTTGGGTCGACGAAATGCACGTATAGTTATAGAAGTGGCAGAGAGGGCGTCTACTACTTCTACTACTACAATGTAATGGTGATTCTCTTTTCGTGCAAATTCATATTGCATTCAAAGAACGTAATAATAAAAATGCATAAAGTCGCATTTTCGATGATGATGATATCAAATAGTAGTAAACCCGGCGCATATTAAAATTCAATGTCAACGCACTCTCACCTCTCCCCTTTTCTTTATTTTATTATTTCTCTTATAACTTGAGTGCAAGAACGAGAAGATCCGACAAAGGTCGTACTTTTGCCACAGGAGAGAGGGAATTTCAATTGATGCAATCTCGACGGATTTCGAATATTTTATTACGAATTCCCCATATTCAATCATCTCACAATCACCGACAGACATCGATATTTGATCCCAAACCGGCCCCGACCCCACGAGAACAATTTACCGAATTGTTTTTCCACCTAACACCCCTTTTTCCCCAGACTCGGAAAAAACCATATAACCCTTAGGTATTATTCCGACCAAAAGGGTGGATTTAATATGCGAAAAACACCTAATCCTCCCCGTATAATATAAGCCTCCGCCGTATATACGGCGTGTGTGTATTATAAACGGATTTAGTTCATTAGTGCACCTTTGATGATTGATAAGCCGCATTCGGGTTGTAATCTGCAGCCCTTTTACATCATCCCTGTTACTCCCGCCATCTGTCTATATCAATCTAAGTTGATACCGTACGATACAATAAATGATGGTTCAAATCCACGGGAATTAATTCGATCCCGGTACATTTAATGACGTAAAAACGACGTCGATATCGAATTCCGTCCCGGCCATCACAAAGAAAATGTTGCAAAGTAATTTGAACGTCAAGTATTTTACTGCTCGCGAACGTTCTTATGGTCTCGTCCTCTCTAAATTCTAAAACTAATCCGGATATATTATTGGGAAAGTTTAGAGATTAATAACTTCGGACCGGCGCGTATACACGCGCTCTCGAACCGTACGGCATTATACAAGTGAGTAGAGATCAATCTTATCGCTATAGATGACGCGTATATATTAAGCGGGGGATTTTGCAGGATTCCTCCCCCAACAACAAGCGCTCGGAAACTACCTCCCCTTTAACCGAGCGAGCGACCGACTTATAACAGTGATGAAGTTTCCAAGTTGTACCACCTCCGGTATCTTAATTGGTTCTATTATTCGCAACGTATGTGAACGGATAATGAGGAACCCGAAAACCGATCGAAGGATCCGGGCAACTCCGAGTAAACAGACTCCGGGAACGAATCGGAGGTGAACCGTACTTATTAGCACCTGCTCCTCTATCATTTTATTAGTAGTGCACGGAACGAAAACGGACGTAATAGAAAACACTCGTACTCGCACGATACTGGGTTTTATAATGCGGTTTTGTTAGCCGGAGCATCGGAAATTCCCGATTGTAAAGTTGGGCGCGCTTTTATTGGGATTAAACTCCGCCACCGCCACTTTCGACCGGCTATTTACTTAGAGCCCTTTCGCGTCTGCAGTCGTGGCTTGTAGATCCCGCTAATAATTCGTCGGTTACGTTTGAAATCCATTTAATCAAGCGGCCGGAGCGATATTGCACTTGCGAGTCTTTGGTGATGTACACGCCGGCAAATATTGGTATTGAGCCGTGGAAAACTCGACGCCGGCTCCTTTCCAGCCGCTCCAGCCGGGAAATTAATATCCGACTGCATCTAACCGGGTCTGCATTATTGCCGATCGTGGGAAAATATCGTTTTCGCGATTCCGGAAGGGTCCGGGTCCGGGTTTCCGCACCGGAAGCGGCGGTCACGATCGGGTCCCTTTGTGCCCGAATAAGGGCATCGCGGAGAGGTGTGCACGGTGCGTGCTCCTCCAGATTATCCACGGACATATGAGGGTCGAGTTTGTTATCCCGAGCGGCACGCCGCCTCCCCAGAGATCCAAGATTGCCAAAGTTGGGAAGCCTCCGCACGCCCTCCGATATATACGACCTAAAACATCAAACTTTTCCGCAGTGCACCCATAACCGGCCGCCCCGGCCGACTTTTAATCCGGCAGACGGAATATTATCGTTATTTCGCCCGATCCGGCGCGATTTAATAAGCGGTCCGGGGCTGGGCGGAGAGAGGACTCGAGATTTTCCCCGAGGAGGGAGCATAAACATGTGTAGCCCCGAGTCCGGAGTTGTGCGAACACATCCCGGGATGAAATTGAAATCCCGGACTTTTTAATTAATTTACTGGCTCACTCCAACTAATAAAACTTGCCTACTGGAAACTGCAAACGTAATGCATAAATCATAGGGGAGACAGTTGTGCCGCTACACCCGGTAAAAATCCTTGTCGAAGTCTGAAAATCTCGTGCTAAACTTCGGATGACTCCGGGTAAAACTGAGGGAAACTCTGGGCGACTCCGGGTGACTGCGGATACAACTCCAGGCGACTTCGGGAGAATCCGGGAAACTCCAAGCGACTCTGGGAAACTTCGAGCGACTCCGGGCGGCTCCAGGAGGATCCAGGTAAAACTTCGGCAGGCTTCGGGTGAAACTCCGGGAGACTCTCAAAACTGCAGGTGATTTCCGATCCGGATCGGCCGCACGCATACGCGCTCCCGCAACCGCGGGCCCCTCATTAAACGGGCGCGCATAATTCACACGTTTATGCGCGCGTATCGGGTCCGGCCTGGACCGGCAGCTGTGATATTCGCGAAATTCCAATTACTTAGGCGAAGGGGGCGGCGTGATGGATGCCGGGCCGCGGCGGCGACCCGTCCGCGCGCGGCGACGGGGGCGGCGGCGTCCCCCGAGGGCCGTTCGGCCGCAGGGCACGTGGGCCCCGGACGTCTTATTTTAGTGCACACTAACTCGCGCCCGGCCGAATTCGAACTCGATATTATTGACCCGAGTCCGCTCTGCTGACCTTAAACTTTTTCCCCGATTCGTATTTACTCTGCCCGGACCGGTCTCGCCGCCCAATTTTCTCCTGGAAATCCCGAAAAGCCGTCATCGACATTATCGTTGGCGCGGCTTAAAAGCGGCGGCGATAACGAAAAGTGCATCGCGTTATGAGGGAGCGCGGGCCAAAAGTAATTACGTATCGCGGGTAATCCCTTTGTAATTGTCGTTCGACTCGGCTCTTTTCGGGTGCGCTGGCCGGATGCCCGCTGTGCAAGATGTCGCGTTTCCGCTTTATGTATGCCGGCCGAAATCGAGACCGGGGCACCGTCATCATCGCGGGAACCGGCCGGTAATGCGTGGCGCTCGTGAATTGATGAAGCTCTCCCGTTTTAGCGTGGTCAGGAAACGAGGAGCTTCCGCCCGCTTTCCCATAATAACGGTAATATAACGATACGTTACCGTCACGCCGTGGGTAATAACGCGATTTCGGCTCCGGTCGAGGAATCGTGCGCTCGGTAATTCGAAAGTCGCGATTCCTCATTTTCGAGATGCAATTAGTCGTTTCATGGTCACGTACCCGACGATCGAGCGCAGGGTGCGGGTGAGATTTGCTCAGACACGTCTCGTTCCGTTTCGTTTCGTTTCTGTAGAAAAATGCAGGGCATTACTCAGCGATGCAAATTCGTATTAAAATTTCCGTTAGAAGGCGCGTGGAGCGAGTGAGGGAATAATAAATTAATTTTGAAATTTCTAATTTATCACATGGAAACGGCACCGGCGCCTACCTTAACGTCTGCCCTGTGGAGAGATCCGCGAGAACACGCTGTGGATTTCCCTTCGCTGCGATAAATAACGTTTTTTATTCAAATTTCTTCGAGTCGCAAGGCGATCTCGGGGAGGAAAAATCCTTTCGCTCGGGGCTCGTGTTATTCGGGGGGGACGACCCTCTCTCTAATGTACTTTGGCGTTACTCAGAAGTAGTCAAAACTTAAAATGTCATTACGGCAAATCCCTTCCTCATATCGGCTTAGCATGGTCGGCACGAACGCGCGCGTGGCCTTTTCCCATCCCTCGTTTTCGATCGCCGCCCCCGAACCGCCACCGCCCGGCCGCCCCCAGACGTAACCGGAATTTCAGCAACCGCAGCAAAATATTTGTGTTTCCAACACATAACAAATTTAATCGCTTGTCCGCACTTTGCTCCCTGAAATTTTAATAAATCCCACCAGTTTCAGATAATATCGTAATTGAACTTTCGAATTATCGATTGAGCCACCCTCAATCGCCTATGAGTTTCAAACGAATTGTAAAATCGGAGGTTCTCGACGTTTCCGGCGGATTTGGTTTTAATTATTTACGAGGAGACACATGAGGCCGCCATCATTCATGGAATGTTCGGTTCAGTCCAGGTGAGCGCTGGCATTAAACCGACACCGTTTCCTCCCCGGACCGAAAGTTGGGTGCTTAAATCGGCGTCTTTTGGGAAATAAATCCGGCAATAATTTGTGTCTTAGCGCACGCGGGTCGAGTGTATGAGCCACGTATGAATACGAAATTAAGACTTAAGCAAGAATTTATGGGGTAAACAGAGAGCAAAGTTACGCGAAACGGTTACTTTATGGCATTACCCCGAACAAATATTTGGACAGCTCGCGCGGGCTCACATTCATCGAGACGGATAATGGAGTCGCGGAATGGCCGTTATAATGAGTAACGATTCGGCAAAGACAATCCGAAGAGGGAATAATTGGGGGCGGTCCGCAATCGCCGGGGCCGTGATAAATAAGTGATGGCGAGTCCCGGATCCGATGCCGGAATATTCCGGGTGTTAGCGAGGGCACACGCCCTGAATTCCGGACGACTTGTTAATGTGTCTTGCTCTAAATTTCCGCCAACCCGCAAAGTTAATTAGCCACGTCGTCAGTATATTACACATTACCCCGTTCCGGGGTTTCTTTGTGGCGATTAAACGGTGTCGTTTGTATCCAAATGTACCATTTTTGCTACCTCAAAGAAGGAAATGACAGTTATCGCAACATCTAAAACGTTGTGCTTCTAAAAGCTAGTCAGGCTTTGCATACTAATACTGGAAAATCCCCAAATTTGCATAAAAATTTACATATTCGTTTCATTTCCAAAAAAAAAGAAAAGAGAGAGCGAAAGACTTTCCCGTGTAATAATGTTCATCAAGCGACGGGCTTTTATTCGCCCCTTTCTCATCATTCAACAAAAGGGAACGGCGAGAAAAAAAAACGAAAGAAAATTCATCTTTCGGAATTTATTCAACATGTAAAATGTCTTTTACATAAGCTTCTTCCACTAGATAGAGCGGTATATTATAATATTTAGATTCAACAACAATTCTAATATTGCTTCGCAAAATCAATAAAATTGATACACTCAAAAGTATTAAACGATAATATAAACAATGTCTATATTTACAAAGTATACAAGATGGGCTTCTACTATGTAGGCACAGAATTTATTATTATTCATAACGATTCTCTTTATTTACGTCTAGGTAAACCACCTTAAATTACCAAAATACTTATTGCCTATCGTCCTTCATTACACAACCAACTATTATAGATAATATTTAACCTAAAACTAGATATAATAGTAGATATCTTTACACATCATCAGTATATTAGGGAACTTTGTGGTGTGACTATCAATCAATCATCGATAATAAATAATAAGTGTAGATGATAGGTAACGATAATAACTAAAAATGATATGATCGTATAAAGGTAACGAAAGGTACCTCACACCCAAGGAAGACAGGAAGGTAGAATGCAGGCCTCATCTCCATAGATAAAGGGCAGAGAATACCTTCCATGTCGTCACTTCGGGCGCGGGGGCGGCTGGGGCGAAGACGGCTGCCGGGGCAGGGAGCTCCGGCTCGGGATCGGGGGCGGCCGGTTGGGCAGCTGGGCCGGCACGGCCCTGGTGCCCGGCGGCGGCGTCGGGGGCGGCACCCCGGGCGGCAGGGCCGGCGGCGGGTAGGTCGGGGGCCCGAAAGTCGGCGTCACCGACCCCGGAGGCTCCGGGCTCGCCGGGGGCGGCAGCCCTTGGGACGGCGCCCGCAGCTCCTCCGTCCCCTGGGGGCGCAGGTGGATCCTCGGCGCCGCCGCCGCCTTCGTCACCTGCGACGACTTCTTCTCCGTGCCCGCCGCCACGTAGGAAAAGACGCAAAGGACCGAGTAGCAGATCTGGTCCGCCTGAAAATCCGGTGGTTTCAGCCTTCGAATCGCGCGAATGTGATGGAAAAACCGGCGGAAATAATATCAGGGCCTTACGTGAACGGAATAACTAAATCATGCATCGGTGGATGAGGAAAGTCTCTTAGTCATGCAAATCGAGGTGACCCGGAGAAATAATAACAACATCTCGCTAGCCTATAACACAGTAAAGGTGAAATAAAAACGGAGGGTGCAAGATCGGGTCGAAATAAAAATCGCGATTAAATTTTTTAATATCCGAGGGGATCATTACCATGGGTGATTTGTATTTTCGCTGAATAACTTGTCGGGTCTTGGGATCTGCAACAGAAACGTTTTATCTGAGAAATGCGGGGGAGGACGCGAAGACGGAGAGGACGCGTTGCGTACAAATCGCGTCCTTATAAGATTTAATAAAAGCATGATGTCGGAATGGCATTCTTAATTATATTTCCGAGAATGTTATCTGCATATTAAATATTTGCATGATATGATACGATACGGTTTCGCTCTTTTTCCATATACGCGTGAGGACAAAATCGATCTTTACTCACAGAACGTATTAAATTCCGGACATATCGTACATATCTCGAGATTGTGTTTTCGGAATACTTACTGAATTCTTCGATGACGAAGATGCCACCCTTTTGCGTGAAGCACTTCCTTATGTGATCTATCCGCACGAAAAACTGCAAAAGATTCGATTTAATTGAGATTACGTTTCAATTAATTCGTGATTTTTATACAGAAGTCTTAAGAATTATTTGTCTTATGATACAAAGCGACGAAGCAAAATAGAAGGCATGCGGCAACCGCGCGTGTCATGCGTGAAGCTCTAGGTAACTTCAGAGATGGTTTGCTCAATGTATGATGGGCCTATAAGTTGTTTTTTTTTGTAAAATATTTTTGTATAATGGTGTGATATGTGTTTGTGTGTCTGTTGTGCAGAGATAAGGTGTGAGTTGCCATGCGGTCCCCGCCAGAAGCAGCACTCTAACACTACAAATTAGAATTTCAAAAATATAATCAAAAATAAAATATGCGAACATCCTCCATCAGCAGCATTCCTAAGTAAAATAGTCATTATCGAAACTCGTGTCGAAAGTGAAATTTCTCATCGTTATCATATTATTATTGCAAGGGAGAAGGGTAATTTTAATAATCAAAAAATTAAAAAGTGTATCAATTTTGAGGATTGGAGAGCTTCGGTGAGGGGATGCATCAGAGTAGAGCAAATCAACTACAGGTAAAAGCGCTAACTAAACAAAGACTATTTTAACTAATCTAACGACCAAATTAGACCAGATTTATTGTTATATACCTCAAAGTCCTGCCAAGCAGCCAGCGACCGACGTGGACAGATCAACGGAAATAGAAAACCAACAGAACACAACATTAGTGACGAGTTTCGTAACCGACAAGGACCATCTCAAAAGTTCCTAAGCCTCTCCCTCCGATACAAATCGGAAATTAAATTTAAAATAAAAAAATAGACGGGAGCATCTCGCAAACTCGCCAAAATGCTACGGCGACATCGAGAAAGCCCCCTCAACTTGCCAAACATGACCACTCATCGACATCGATATATAGAGAAAAAATAGAAAAAGTCAAAGATTATAGTAGATAGAGATTAGGAGAAATTGAAAGTAAGATAAAGAGAGCATCCAACATTCAAAAAAATAAAAATTTAAACGTTCAGCTAATCTCAAAAACAATATGTTTGGTTATAAACTGCACATCGAGCTGCATGCATTCATTAAATATATGTAATAAGATAGGTACACTTAAAAAGTTGAGAGTTTTTTTGGAAATTAATTAAATTAGGAAAATTACTACCTGAGTAAGAGCCGCATCCGAAAGAGACGTGCGGTATTACCGACGACGCGCCTGCCGTTTTTACTCGTCACAAAACAAATCAAACCTAGACTGTTGCCTAATAATGAAAGAAATAAATGAAACATTAATGAAGACGAACTAAAATGCAGAACAAAGATGGCACCGAGCGAGTGGCAGAGCAAGTAGGAAAGTTTGAGTGGTCCTTGCAGACAAATGCACATATCACAGCGCACCCAACAACACGGAACAAATATTGAGAAAAAAATCTATAATAATAAGAAAAAAGACCAAAATGAGTCTCTAGCCCTATAGTTGTCAATTCATTTTGATCTCGTAGCTATATTACACTATAATAATGAAAATTTCGTTCGTAATCGATTTAAGATCCTGCGAAAAGTAGAGTCTCATCACCTTGCTGTTGGCGAAGAGCAATCCCACCCCCTCCATGCAAACCTGTAACAACCCCCCCTCGCCCGTGCTCATGTCTTGGATCGGGAATTCGCCCCCCAATTCCGGAGCGGTCCCGGCGACGCCGCCCCTCTCCATCGCTTCTTTAATACAGTAATAAAGTTGTTTACACTGGAACAGAAATTCAATTCCGGTTTCGTTTCATTTGCGGAAAACGGTTTTTCGAGGTGGAGTCGCAATTCCCGTCATATACCCACCTTCTTCGTGTAATATTTGTGGAGCTGGGTCTGCTGGCCGTTTCGCCTCCAAAGACAAAGCACTTTGTTTTTAGGGCTGTATGTCATGTTCACCAATCGTTCGAACCACCATCTCTCGACTATCACACCGGATACTGAACGTAATACGAGGCCGTCGTCACGAACCTCCATAAACCTCAATTCGCCTCCGCCGTCGACTCCTTGATGGACAGTAAAACTTTGACGATGCAAGAGGCGCGAACCCAGCGGCTTCAAATCGATATCGTTGCCGTGCTGAAACAGACGCATTATCCACCCGTGAGAATGAATTCGAAAGTTTATTTCCCCGGCGACTGGGTGACGTACCAGGTTATTGATTTGATCTAAAAGCAAGTTGACTTCCTGACTGTAGACCAATCCGATGTGGCTTTTCCCTAGAAGTCGGCGAATTTTACGCTTCACCTCGGATTTATTGCAGTTGAGCATGACCAAAATCGCGGTCAGATTGTACAACATGGTCGCCAGCAATTTGTCTTCCTCGTGCTCCAACCTCTTCCTTTCGGTATCGCTCAGGGATTTGTATCTCTCCATCATTTCTCTAGGGCCCTGTGGTAGAATCAAATTTCAGACGATTTCAGCAAGAGTTTTCCTGATGATATTACTTGATCCATTCCGATCATATCGCGTTCTTGAGATACGGCGTCCAAGAAGGCATCCTCCCAAAATTGCATCTGGTCCCATAGTGTGGAACGGTCTTTGCCTGTCAGACCCTCGAAAAGGTACGTCCTTACGGCATCGGGTGAAGGAGAGGCGGCTGTGTTAACCATGTGGCCCCCGTGATAGCGAAATCCTGTACTCAACGAAGATTTGCTAGACCAGACACTTGCGTTCCTCTGTTTGGGTAATTTGGGAAACTGCAACAAAATTCCCCGATTGCAATCAAAAGTTTTCAAAATATTGACTTACTGGTAAAACATTAATTTCAGTTGGTAAGCGTTTACCTGCAAAGTTTCGACTTCCGTGTCGGACACTGTGGACCGGAAGGAAGCCTGGGCTCCGCCTCGGTTCAACCCGCAAGCCGGCCCTGTCGTGATCGAGCCCCCAGAAGGAGAAACCGTACCTCCAGAACCCGGCATTGTGCCCTCAGCCTGCCACATACAACACGAAAATCAAGCATATTCGTACATTCCTCTCCGGAATATGCCTGATTGAAGGATTAATTCATAATTCGAACACGAATAAGTAAACACCGAAAAACGGAAAAATAACGAAATGAAAGGATGAGTCATTATGAATTGGATCCTTATCGAAAGGCATGCATCGACCATCCACAAAATGGGGGAACTTACGTCGGAATCGAACGAAGTCAGTTTACTCAGCAGCATATTCTTCTTCTGCGTTATCATGTCTTTGAACATGTCTGCGGTCGATTGTTGCGCTTCCGCTTCCGAGTCCTCACCTTGAATCAACCGGACTTCCGGAGTATCTAAACGAAAACGATCATAAACACTTTCGTCATCATATAAAGGTGAAATTACCAGCTTGAGAAGATTTCCGGCTATCCCAGTCCAGTTGAATCGAAGACCTGGGACTTTGCGGCGATCTGGGACTCGAGCTTTGAGTCAAATCGGTCGAGTAATCGATCAGTTCTTTAGTCCAGAAATGAGTGTGCGCTATTTCGTGCAACTGAAAAGCAGAAGCCATCCCCCCTAATCCGTAATTGCTGTAAGTCACTTCTAATCCATGAACGACCGCTTGCACCACCTTGAGCATGCCTTTCCAAACCGGTTTTGGTACGCACTATCGGTAAAAAATCACATAATAAACGAATGATAGACTTTGAAAGACCTAAAAAGCTTACGACATCGTCTATGTGATCGTCTGGGGCAATCTTCTTGTCCAAAGTCTTGTTGAGTTTGCTCAGAACGAGGTTCCTGTAAGATTCGTCTTCCATGAGCTTCTTCAGACGGTTGAGTTTGAGCCAGCCGACTCCTTCTCCTTCCAGAACCTGATTGACCACGTCCTTGAGGAAGGCCTGGTTCTCGCTGTTGGTGGCGGATCGATCGACGGATTGCTTCCGCTGGATGTCGTCCTGCCTTCGCGGCGCGTGCTTGATGAGGGTGCTTTTTTCAACGAGGCCCCTCGGCCCTCTCGGGAAAGGGCCGAACATGCCGCTTTTCGCATCTTTCGGTTTTTCCTGCGCGGGTCGAACGTTTTCCGGCGACCTGCCTTGCTCCTTTTTGCTGCCGAACAAATCGGAGAACATGCTGGTGGTGCTGGCCGCGATGCCGTTCAAGTCCGAACTGATGTTGGAGAAAAAATCGCGACTGGCGCCGCTGATTACGCTCGATGTGGCCACTAACGACGTCGAGCTGCTCGTCGATTCCCGCCGGGAATCAGCAGACGACTTTGAAAACGAATCTCCCTGCGGAAGGAAAAAACGTAAAAATGATACCCGCTGAGGGGCGAGAATTGATGTTACCCTTAGGAGCCCTTTTTTCGTCGCCGCTTCTTTGGCGCTTTTCGTCAGATCGCCCAACGTCGATTTCCCGACGTACGTCAAATCCTCCAAAGTGTTTTTGCTAACAGCCGTGGCGGTTTTGCTGGCTTCTAGAGCGGATTTGCTCGCCTCTTGCATGCTTTTCGACGCCTCCTCTGCGGCCTTTTTCGCGTGGGTCGTCAATTTATCGAACGGGGCGAAAATGTGACTCTCCTCTGCTTCCGATAACTTCTCTTTAGCCTGGATCTTGAATTTATCCATCTGGGCCAATAAGCCGTCCTGACTGCTTTGCCTGGTAGTTTCGCGTACCAAATCTTTGGCTTGAGCTGCGAATTGTTCGAAAAGCGAACCTTGACTGCTTTGACGCTGGAAACTTGATCCACTACCAGCAGAATTCGGAGGGACGGGACTTCCGTTTCCGGACGACCCAAAACTTGAAGTCCTCGCCAAGACGTTACCGACACTCGGTTGCTTCTGAAGAGTCCCTACTGGAGGAACCGGAGTAATGGACCGTCCTTGCCTAGTTTTCCGGGGAGTCGTGGGACGTTCAACCCCGGATTCGCTGGTCGTACTTCCCGGTGAATCCGGTTTTATCGTGTTCGAGCTCATGATAGTCTTAGGAGTCGTGGTGGAATTCGAGTCGGATTCGTTCTCGAAACTCTCGGTCTCTTCGCGATCCTCTTTATTAACTTGTAGAGCCTCCTCGATCTTTTGCCTATTACCGAATTCCAATTCCGAATCGCGATTGAAAGAGGGCGAACTCAGATCCGATTCGCTGCTGCTTGAAGACTGAGGCGATTCGCCTCTTTTCACCGGAATTTCGCCATCCGGATATTGCAGTTGCGATGGCGGTTTGTAAACCGTGTCGACATCCACGTTGGATGATAACGACATGTTTTGAGCGGACGCTTTTCGCTGTTCTTGGTACGAGGAGCAGCCGGGAGACAGATCGGAGGAGACCATCTCTGATACGAAATCGCTCAAAGACGAATAACTGGAACTCGTGCTTTCCGCTCCTTCCGAATCGGAACCGCTTTCATCAGTCGGCTGATTTTCCTGATTCTGCAAGCTTCTCAGTGCGCCATTCAGGGAGCTGCCGTCGTCCCAAACGCTGAATTTTATCGGTTCGAGTTGGTGCAGAAACCATTTGGGTTTGTCTCCGACCAGGGCCGGATCGAGAATGCCCGTTTGCACTCTTTGGAATGCCACGTTCGTCGGAGTCAAAGACCATTCGGCCAGGAATTCGACCGCTTGAGTTCGTGCGAATCTGTTCAGGAATTGGCTGGATCTCGGTCTGGATCTCAAAAAGCTGTTAATTTGAAATGCGACTACCGGTCGTGGGTACAATCGAAGCGTTCTGGTGTGTTCGGAAAAGTTCGCTAGGAGATTTTGCGAGTTGAAGAATCGCACCATCGCGATCCTCGTTGCCACATCGACGGTATCCACGTCGTTTCCGTATATGAAAGGGTTGAAACCGGCAGGGGGAGTGGGCGATAACGAGGTGCGCTGTTGATGAGGAGGATTAGGAGCGACGTACAGTTTTTGCATAGTGGCAGCGCCCGGAAAATTCGGCGAGTGAGTCGGGCTTGGCTCAGGTGATTTCGATTTAGAAATACTGCAAAAAGCATCTTGTCATTATCAAAAACTACCGACATCTAAAAAATGGATACCTCAAGGTGTTCGGTGTTGGTGTTGGAATACTTTCTCTACGTGAAGGCTGCAACTGTGTCGTTGAGGCACTCGGAGTAGACAGATTTCCCAATGCCTGAAACCCTCAAGGATATACCGAAACTGTCTACCTCACAAACTGAAAACTGCTACAAAATCGTCTACAACTATATGAGTAACCCAAATTCCATGGTCTTTGGGTGAAAAGGTTCTCATGCTTTTTTCTTAGTTTATATTATAACTACTCGAATATTTCTGCATGCATGTTGAAAAAGTGCAATTAAGAATAATATTTACTCCAGTGCCAACTTGATCCATAAGTTGCATAGCCTGAAGTGAATAGAAAGAATGAGCAAACATTTTTCAAAAGGTAAAAAACATCGAATCGTTCGTGATGATAAGTAGAAATAGTAAATTGGATGTGTCGGAAATTTTCGAAAATCAAATCGAAAATCCCCACTCACCTGTTTCAGATGATTCTTGAGTATGGTACCCTCCGGTTCTGGAAGCGGAGGAATATCGTACGCTGGCGATAATTTACTAGAATCTAAATCGACCAAGCAGACATCATCGGGAAGTCTAAATCAAATTCAATTAAATAAAACGTGAACAAATCAAATTTTCGAAAATCGTACCTGAAATTCTTTTTATACATGAGAAAACTGGCGGGAAGTCCTATTACGTATGGAGTAGGAGCCAGCAACAACTAGAAATATAACCAAAACTCAAAGGTTTCCCCTACTTGTAACCTGTTTCAAGGACCAACCTGTTCGGCACAGCTCATACAAGTTGGGAGCAATGGTATAACGGGGAACATGTATTCTAAGGGATAAATCATCGTAACGAACGCCATCACAGACATACAAAGAGCATTGTAATCTCGAGATTGGAAAACCACTTTATTCTCCAACAGAATTATCGTCATAACTTTCAGACAGGTTTCCACACCTGCAATCAGATCAAACGATCAATCGAAACATCAAATGATTAACGCGAATCGTTACCCAACAACTCTAAAGGCAAATGAAGAGGGAAATCAGCCATACTGAATCTGGTGTGACTGGGAAGGGCGAAAACCAGAGGCTCGTAAACGCTGGGAGACAACACTTCGACTTCAACCCTGAAACCAAACCCGTCATCCACGAACCTTGAGAAAATTACGAAATTATTACTTCGTCTTTCCGGGGATTGGTACTGGAGCGGAAAGGAGCCTCAAAATCCAAGTCTCGATTTCTTTGACATCGTGAAGGACGATCGAGGAGGCTCCTTCGCCCGCTTGGCCTGTCAAAACGCTCCAAACGCTATCCCTGGGTACTTGTTTAGAGCCTCCAACCCTCCTGGGATTCGAGGATTCATTGCACGCATCTATCAGTTTTTTCAAAATGAACAGACACTCCCTGAACATTGTGAAGAAGGGATGATGCGAGAGCAGACATAACGAAGTCAACGAGTGATTGCGTATTCTCTGAAAAAATTCAATTTAGTACCTTCAACATCATGAAGAGATCCATGATTCGGTTATACCTGCCGCCTCCTGCTCGCTCTGGGGGACGGCGAGTGACTGCCCCCGCTTTCGGAATCGTTGGAGGGGGCGGTCACCCCCAATCTGGGGGGCGGAATCACGTTCGGCCCGGCACTTTCGGAATCCCTCCGGCTGGGGCAATCCTTTTCGGAATCGCTGGGGCCCACGTTACTGCTCCTGTAATCACTGAGAAGGTTGTTAAAACGGATTCTGCGACTTTCCAGTCGAATTACCTGGAAAAAGCGCTGTCGGAACTTTTTTCCATGCTTTTGCGCCAAGAGTCCCGACGCAGGTTCGTGCTGGCCCTTCGCCCCACTGCGGCCGCTCCCCCCGAAACCCTCTCGACGGGCCTGTAGAAGTTGACGCAGATTCCGAATCGGGTCTTTCCGGAATCCTTGTCGGTCAGGGTGAAGACGAACGAGGACGCCTCCCTCAAGCCGGTGCGTCTGGGGCCGACCGAGGAGCAGCCCTCCGGTTGGCAGAAGTAGACCATGTCGAGGGGCATCGGGAAGTCCTTGTGGTCCTGGATCGGGTAGCGCCGCAAAAGCTCGGGCGCCTGGATCGGCGGACTCGAGCTTTTGCCGGACGCCGATTTGCTCGGCTTGGCCCCCACGATAGTCAGGTAGTCTATCAGCCGGGGGCACAGGAACTGCCGTTCGCCGTCCGAGGACATCGCGCCCTTTAGTGCGTCACCTCATCGCAGACGTCTCGGAGCGGCACGTCCGCATCTCCTTTTTTTGCTGGGAAAAGGGACGTTATTTCCGTCATTTTGCGTCATGCGGGTGCAATTAGGGGGAGGGAAAATTGGCGTCTGCATTGCTGGGAAAGAGGGCGGACTAATTGCGCCCCGTCAGGTTGTTGCTTCCATCGCTCCCACGCGCCCTGACCTAAATGCTAAACCCACGTCCTGATAATCTCGGGAGAGATTGCTTTTTTAACCCCTTTTAACGTGAATTGAATTTTACGACTCCTACCTCTCTCCGCGGACCGGCCGTGACGCTAGAAGTTAATGCAGCAGGGCTGAAGTAATCCGTTCTTATCTAGAAATCCTATCGTGAATTGTGCTTTTGGGAAACATCTATTACGATTTTCACTCGAATTGTTGCACAGGCGACACACGCTTGAACGACTGTACGAGTATGCTAGAGCGATAATCTATCAGGAAATGTGGGCATTATCGCAACGACAAACGTATATGGTAATGGAGTGTCCATAATTCACGTGCTTCGTTAACTCCAAGTTCCAATCGTTATTCAGATACATTCGAAAATTTTGCAAACGAAATCAGTCAACAAGTGGTCAATAAAGCCGTAAGGTTACGCAATCCACATTATAGGAGATTGTCGCTTTATTTTAGAGACCATCAGCCGTGAGTATAAGAGCGATAAATGGGCCCAAGGCACGGAGAAGATTTGATGGAATCAATTAAAAAATCAATAACCGGCAATTGCCGTTGATAATGAAGTTATGAAGCTTTTAGTGGTACGACGGCGTCATCACGTCGCACCTCCACATAAAGCTCTGGGTTTCATCATCATGATAGTATTGATCCGTCTAAAACTGAATTTACCAACAGTATAGTGTAATAATCTCACGCGAAAATAAATGGGTACACGTTTCGGCGCAGGCTTACCCAGTCGATAACTTAAACGGGATTATATTTACGGCATTTTTTTAAATTTGTAGGTGCGTAAACGAAAGCGCAATTTGAAACGTAAAAGTAGCACGGACCTCCGACAAGCCGATCAATAACCAGGAAGTCGCAAAATGAGGGTGGCGCTGCTATGATGAAATTCGCGGATTTTATCTAAAACCTCCCATAAAAAGAACGAAAATAACTCATGCAATCCTCGTAATAAAAAGTCAATATTTCAGTAATTAAAAACCTTTTATTTTCAGGAAAACTCAAATTCTCAATTCGATTTCAGATTTTTAAAAGGCGTGTTTTTGCTTGAGTCTCAAGTGAGCTTTCGACACTTAACTCACCAGATTAGGGGACAACGTTGGAGCTTTGGACCATTTTTGGGTGAGTTCAGGTGCGGCTGTACGCGCGTTCTGGGTTTCACTGGAGAATAAAATGATCCGGGCGGTTGCCCCCGGATCATGCGCCTGGAAAAGCTGCGTCCTAGAGCAAAAACACGAAAGCTCTGACGGAAATTCGTGACGTCAGCGGTTGATTTCCACCAACCAAACCTCATATCATCCAACGAAATTATTCACATCCACAAAGCTTTCGATTATCCTCTCTGATCCCGAAAATGGGTAGACGCCCAAAATAGAAATTTATTAAGAAGCTCAATATTTGATGAATGTGACCGAAAATTACAAGGTTTAGTGCCTCTTTTATTAACCATATTAATTTTACGAGGCTTCAACAAAATTGCTTCCGATATTAAACTTGGAACCGAAAGTGCTTACGTAAGCATGCAATGCCATTGTCTGCGTAATCTTTCAAACAACACCTATTTTAAAAATGAATCAGGGTGAAGGAAAATTGTTACATGTCTCTTAAAAATAAGATAAGAGAGAACAATAAAGCACGTTCAAATGGCTGAACCTGGTCTTTTGTCTAGCTGTAAATTAGCGGGACATCGAGTAAATACCTCCCCGAATATAAATTCGTTTGATGAATTCATTAGATTTAGTAATTAACAAACTCTCGAAAAATAATGGCGAATATAGAATCCATAACATCTGAGATTTTATCGTCGAAAGATTGTGAGGCGGTCTTGAAGAAAAGTGTGGGTTCTTCGTCGAAATTGATCACGTTCCAAGTCGGGAAATTATCCGATAAAGTTGTGGGGTTTCTCGGCGATCATTTCCGTTTAATTATAAAATATCAACGGGATGACGGACAGCAGCTTACCGCCTCGTATTTCCTCAAAACTTTACCAAAATTCAACGATTATCATCTCAAATACGTTGAACAAATGGGTGTCTTCAAGAAAGAGTGTCTCGTGTATGAAAATCTTTTGTCAGACTTTTCGAAATTCACGAAAATCCCGTTCGCGCCGACATGTTATTACATCAGTAAATCGTACGATTGTATAATCCTAGAAGACATGACCACAAAAGGATTTAAAAATTTCCACAAAGAAGACTATCTAACATTGGAACAAATCATTTTGGTTATTAAGACGATCGCTAGATTTCACGCCTCTACCATAATTTACGAGGAGAAAAAAGGCGAGAATTATCGGCTTTCGAGTAATTTTACTGAAGAATTAAAGGAGGGTACGTTTTCGTACGTAGAAGGGCATCCGAGACAAAAGTGGTGCGTATGCGTAACAAAATGTTTATCGGATTGTATCAAACTGGTGCCCGGAGTGAAAAACCCGCAAGATGTTTGCGAAAAGTTACACAAATTCGTCTTCGGGGAAATACCGAAACTTTTGAAGCCTTCGAAACGATTCAGGAATGTGTTAAATCACGATGATTTATGGTGCAACAACATGATGTTCAATGAAAATGATTGCGTTCTGGTCGACTTCCAGCTCGTCAGGTACACGCCACCGGCTTTCGATTTCCTTGCGGCACTCCGTATAAATTTAGAAGAAAATTGCGTAAAGGAGAACTTCTCGAAATTAATCAACGTCTACTACGACACGTTCAAGAAAGAATTGGAGAGGCACCATTTGATTCCCGAGGAACTATTATCTAAAGATGAATTTATAGAAAGCCTGAAGTCTTATGAATTGGTAACTTTGACTGAAGCTTGCATGTACGGCACTAATGTGTATATTTCTAACGAATTATCCGATATCATTGTTAGTGATCAGGAACATTTCAATGAATTTTTCTTCATCGATAGAAGTAAGTACATTGTGAAAGAGTATCAGGAAAACTCTCGATTTAGAAATAGACTTCTGAACGTTCTTGAGCCGCTCATTGAAAAATTAGAGAAAATGTAAGCAATATTATGTTAATATTCTTACATAGCAAGTGTATAGAATTCTTATTTGAACATAAAATATTATCGCCTCGTTTTATTTACATTTATTTCATATTTGTCCAACGAAGTATGTATTTATATGACGTAATGATTGCAAAAGTTTTAGTGAGGGTTTTTTTTGTACGGACGGTGATGATACGCCACTGATACCGATGTGCCATAAATTACAGTTTCCTACTTTACCCGTAACTTTAAAAATTATAAGTTGCAATAAAATGAAGTTATTTTCAATAAACAATTATATTCAACAGCCATCCTACATTACAATACCAAACCATAAAAAATAATAAGTAAATAATATACAAATGAATATCCCGGAATATCAGTTTTATATAGGCTCCAACGCCTAAGCTTTAAGAAATCAAACTAAAAGCCTTAAAAATAATCTGCTGGAAATTCCAAATATAGTTACACGACTAAATTCTCGCTGCTGTTATCGACATTTCATACAATTCCAATCATATTTTAGAGGTTGAGGTACTCGATTAGTCTGACAAGTTAAAGCTTATTTACGAGTCATGCCTCAATAATGGCAATGGCTTCCGACCTCTCCTCTTCCAGTTCTTTACCAGTAGTATCGAGCATTTTCCTCGCGAAATCATCAATGGGCAACCCTTGAACGATCTCCCATTTCCCCCCCTTGATCGTAACCGGGAACGAGAAGACGACATCTTTCGGGGTGCCATAGCTACCATCGCTGACCACCCCCATGGAAACGAACCCTCCAGCGGTCGTCCCAGCGAACCAATCCTTCATGTGATCCCCAGCCGCCTTGGCTGCAGACATCGCCGAAGACATTTTCCTCGCGTTTATGACAGCGGCGCCCCGTTTTTGAACAGTCTCCACGAAAACGCTCCTAAGCCAGTTGTCGTCCTTGATCTGGGCTTTAGCAGAGGCCCCATTAACCACGGCGTGGTTGGCATCCGGGAACTGAGTAGACGAGTGGTTCCCCCAGATTATCAAGTTACTGACTGAGCCAACCGGCACCCCTAATTTTGCAGCGATCTGGGCTTGGGCCCTGTTCTGGTCCAGGCGCGTCATGGCGGTGAAATTCTCCTTCGGGATCGAGGGCGCGTACCTGGAGCAGATCAGGGCGTTCGTGTTGGCAGGGTTGCCAACCACCAGCACTTTGACGTCCTTCTTGGCGTGCCTGTCAAGGGCCTCGCCTTGGACTTTAAAGATTTTGACGTTTGCGGAAAGGAGGTCTTTGCGCTCCATCCCCTGTTTGCGGGGCATGGCGCCTACGAGGAAGGCGGCAGAGACGTCCTTGAAGGCCTCGGCGGGGTCGGCGGTCGGGACGACGCCCCGCAGGAGGGGCAGGGCGCAGTCGGCCAGTTCCATGACGACGCCTTCCAGCACCCCCATCATCGGGGGGATGTCGAGGAGGTGGAGGATCAGGGGCTGGTTCGGGCCGAAGACGTCGCCCTTCGCTATGAGGTAGAGCAGGGAGTAGGCGATCTGGCCGGCAGCTCCGGTTACCACGACGCGAATTGGCTCAGACTGCAATAACATCAGGGGAATTATTGTTACGTAATGATTAGGCAGAAAGCCGGCTTGTTATTGCACTTTCATTGTGATTATCTTAATTCTTGATTAATTACTCACCATTGTTCTTCGATTTTGTGATGGAGTTCGGAGGAGAAGTGCCCGTTCTGATCTTAAAGTCGTTCAAGGTGCCTGCGGCTCTGCTGACTTATCACTCTAGTTTCAGAATGAATGATAAACGTGACTTCCTTTGACCTCTCCGCTTTCTGGCTCCTGATGTGTATGAAAACATGGGGTGACGTTGGTAGACGTCAAAGATTTCTCATTGGCTTAAAATTTCCGCGGATTTTGAACCGGTCAATTAATTTACTTGATCGAGTGATAATGGATAAGATTTCGAATTTAAAAAGTCAACAATTAAAGGCAATCAAGAAATTATAGAATTTTTTTTACGAATCATTGAATTTCCAACGAATCCCACTGAAAATGTGATAATGCATTTGGATTGGGAGTCACTGCCAAGATAATTTTACTTTTTCTAATGTTAGAAATGTTTTCGTTTTCGTAAACAACTTTAATCATAAACAAATAACTACTCTAGTCGCCAAAATAAAATATTTTCTAGAAATCGATAATCTCCAATAATGAATTGAATTGTAAGAAAAATACTATTACAGTGAATAAATAAACATCATAATAGAATATGCAGACGTCTTCTATCAACAAGAAACTTTATTATTGATTTTCGCTATTATTATTAATTATTTATTAATAGACCGCCCCCATTTTTTCTGTACCCGACCTAGACGCTACGCCACTGACCTAAAATGTTTGCAATACAGTGCCCTACTTTATCTGCAGGAGGGCGCTTCAGTCGGCGGCCACGTAAGATTGACAGGCGATGACAACTTGAAATCGGCCCCTCTAGAAGTTATCATAGAAAATGTGCAAATTCACCAGTTTTTGAGTTCATTTGGTTCGATGAGACTTGGGTGAGTTAATTTCCGACCCGTCCCCAAAATTTCGAACCGATCACGGCCCTACTACCGCGTTTTTTAAGGGCGTGAAGTTCCGAGAAAATTCGTCAGCTCAAAGGTTGAATCACTTGCTAATAATCATTCTCAATTAAAACCAATAATTCCTACTGTAATCTGCGCCCGAGACGCAGGTACATAAAATCCACATACTCTGTCGTATCGAGTTTCACCTTGACACACCGTTTCTTTATTCATTCAAGGGACATATCGATAATTTACGGACCCATTAGAGTAATGACACGTCTGATGTTTATTTCGCCAGTTTAGCCACCAATAATCGGTCTCGTTTTCCAGGTGAAAATGTCGCAACAGCCTCCGGTAATGACGCCCAACGGCGTGCCCCCTCAGATGAGGCAGCCGCCCCAATTCAACGGCGTCCACTCGGCGCACTCCTCGAGAGATCCGTCGCCGTCCGCGGCGCGTCTGGGCCACCCCAACATCCCCCAGTCGCAGTTACCACCCTCGGGCCGGCCGCCGATCCCCCAATCGCAGCTGCCTCCGTCTCGCCCCCCGAACCACCCCCAATCAGTCACCCAGAAGATGGGCCAGTTGAACGTAAACGCGTTCAAGACGTCCACGCCTAACCAATCCATGAACTATAACAACCGTGCGTCGATGTCCCCGATCGCCCCCACGAACGGGGCGCCGCCTCCCCCGAATAACCAAGTGCCTGGGGGCGGACGGCCCCTCAACCAAAATCACGTGATTCCGCCGAGGCATCCGGAGGGCGGGCCGCTGCCGCCATATTCGAACCGAAACGTGCCACCCAGTCAAGGCGCGCCATCTACCCCTAGACTTCAAACCAGTGCGTCCCAACCGAGGCTCCTTCAAAATCCGGGGCAACCGCCAAACCAACCGCAGAATTTCGGTTCGGTACCGAACTTAACCGGGCCCCCACAACCCCTAGCGCAGCCGAAAGCCAATCTGCACGCCAAGAGGTATCCGCAAGGGCCTCCCGTTGCGCCGGCTCTGAACGGGCAGAATTATCAACAGCCCCAATCGGGTTTTAGTCAGCAACAGCCCCAATCCGGTTTCAGTCAGCAACAGTCGAATCAGTTTAATCAACAGAATTTCGGGAGGGGGGTCGTGCCTCAATCACCACAGCAACCGTATCAACAGCAGCAATTATATCAACAGCAACAACAGTCGAAGCAGTTGCATCAACAGCAACAACAGCAGCAATTTCCGGGGGTTGTCAATTCGGGTTTCAGCCGCTTATGGGGGCAGGAGCACGTGGATCTGCTGCAGAATCCGAACGTGCTGCCCGAGGATAAAGTGGAGGCGCCTCGGGTCAACCTCGGCCAAGAGGTGCTCGACCAAGCCAACTGCAGCCCCGAAGTATTCCGTTGCACTATGACGAAAATACCCGAGAGCAACTCGCTTTTGCAGAAATCTCGCCTGCCCTTAGGCGTGCTGATCCACCCTTTTAAAGACCTGACGCATTTGCCTGTCATACAGTGCAACGTTATCGTGCGGTGCCGCGCCTGCCGCACCTACATCAACCCGTTCGTGTTCTTCGTCGACTCGAAACGGTGGAAGTGCAACCTGTGCTACAGGATCAACGAGCTGCCCGAAGAGTTCCAGTTCGATCCCGTGAGCAAAACGTACGGCGATCCGTCCCGCAGGCCCGAGATAAGGGCGAGCACTATCGAGTACATCGCCCCCGCGGAGTACATGCTGAGGCCCCCGCAACCGGCGGTCTACCTCCTCTTGTTTGACGTTTCTAGACTGGCGGTAGAGAGCGGTTATCTCCAAAGCGTCTGCCAGGTGCTCCTAGAAGAAGTCAAGAATCTACCAGGGGATGCTAGGACTCAGCTAGGGGTGATCGCGTACGATTCGGCGCTCCATTTCTATTCGCTAGGCGAGGGGTTGAGTCAACCCCACGAGATGACCGTGCTCGACATAGACGACGTATTCTTGCCTTGTCCGGATAACCTGTTGGTCAATCTGAAGGACCGGATGGATTTGATCGAGGATCTGCTCAACCAATTGCCGACTCGCTACAACGACACTTACGATAATAATTCGGCGTTAGGGGCTGCTTTACAGGCGGCGCATAAAATGATGTCCGCGACCGGGGGGCGAGTTACGGTTTTCCAAGCGGCTTTACCCAATGTGGGACCGGGGGCTTTGGTTTCGCGTGAAGACCCGAACCAAAGGGCGGCGAACGAGGTGCCGCATTTGAATCCGGCGAACGATTTCTACAAGAGGTTGGCGCTGGAATGCAGCGGGCAGCAGATCGCAGTCGATCTGTTTGCGGTCAATTCCCAATACGTCGATATCGCGACCATTTCCGGGATAAGTCGGTTCAGTGGCGGGTGCATCCACCATTTTCCGCTGTTCAAAGCGTCAAGGTACGCTCAAAACGAGCGTTTCGAACGCAGTTTTCGGCGATATTTAACACGTAAAATCGGCTTCGAGGCCGTAATGCGAATACGCTGCACCAGAGGGCTGTCGATTCACACGTTTCACGGCAATTTCTTCGTCAGATCGACGGATCTCTTGTCGTTGCCCAACATCAATCCGGATGCGGGCTTCGGGATGCAAGTCTCGATCGACGAAAATCTATCAGACGTTCAATCGATCTGTTTCCAAGCCGCACTGCTCTACACTTCTAGTAAAGGCGAAAGGAGGATCAGGGTGCATACGTTATGTCTCCCGACTTGCGCTACTTTGAACGACGTGATCAACAGTGCGGATCAGCAGTGCATAGTGGGGTTGTTGGCCAAAATGGCGGTCGACAGGTCGATGGCGTCTAGTCTGGCCGACGCTAGAGAGGCCTTTTTAAACGCGGCTATCGATATCCTGTCAGCTTATAAATTGGCGCTGAATTTGGGGTCGGGAATGAGCGGATTGGTTGCTCCCCAATGCTTGAAACTGCTCCCTCTGTACATTTCTGCACTTCTTAAACACCTGTCATTTCGAACGGGTTCTTCGATTCGATTGGACGATCGGGTAAAGGCGATGCTGGATATGAAGACGAAACCGCTCGGGCATCTGATTCAATCGGTTTACCCGGATTTGTACCCGGTGCATAATTTGGACGAGCAAAAGGTGGTGCTGAATCAGGAGGAAGAGCCGGTGCCGCAGCCCCCCCATCTGCAGTTGACCGCGAGATGCCTGGACGCCTCCGGGGCGTTTTTGCTGGACTGCGGTGAACACATGACGCTTCTGGTTTGTCCGGGTGTGAGCGGGGCTTTCTTGAACGACGTTTTGGGGGTGGACGGGTACGCGAGCATAGGGGACGATTTCTACGAGTTGCCGGTGCTCGATAATCTGCACAACCAAAGACTGCACCGGTTCGTTTCGTTTTTGAACGAGGACAAGCCGCAGCCGGCCACGTTGCACGTGATCCGCGATAACAGCCCTCACAGGGTCGAGTTTTTCGAGCGGCTCATCGAGGATCGGGTGGAGAACGCGCTTTCCTATCACGAGTTTTTGCAACATTTGAAAGCGCAGATCAAGTAATGATTTTTACGAAAAGGGTGTCATGATGGCGGTTATTACGTTTTTATCCACTACAGTTACATTATTACTACTATTGTTTAATTTAAGTATGGTTTTACTGTTATGATATTTATATTGTGATAATAATCTGTAATCAGCAATATTTCTTGTAAATTTTGCCATCAAATTTGTTTGATGACGATTGTTTTGTGGTCCGCGTTTTGACAACTATCGGTTGGACTTTTACTACTGTAGTTTTGTCCCCTTTTCATTGTATAAATTTAAATTCTATGGTTTACAGAGGAATTTGCATTTTTCGTCCTATCAGTTGGTATTTATGAAATTGTCTGTTTATAACAATAAGTTGCAAAAATAAAATCTGTATATATTCTCGAATTGAAACTTTCCCTTCGCCTACCAAACTACCACCCAAAAAAAACTACTCATTCTATTAGTAGCAACTTTTTATTTATATTATATAACAGTAGTATAAATATACACCTTTACTTTAACATCGAAAAATTATGCAAGTAGTTGTATAGGTGATGATTACCGGTATAAAATTAAAAATTAATAACCTACTAACACATACATCTAAAAAAGGAGACAAATATGAAATAATTAATAAATATTACCATAAAATAAACGAATAAATGGTGGGATGATAATACCGTGGAATACAGAATAAAATCACATGTGTTTTTCTTTTTATCTAAAAATGGGTAATTTTTTTAAGTGGATAATCATACACATTAGTAGTCATTAGTTAGGTCGACGCTATTACTATCTAATTTGATAAGAAACGCATCAAGTTTTGCTTGCCAATACTCGGGACCTTTAATGCCGTCTCCATCTATGGGTAAAGAGAGTTCTTCTATAATGAAAATTGAGAGAGAAAAAAATGAGAATAACTCAAAAACTAAAACTCAACCCAAACATCCGCACGAGTAATTTTATGAGAGAACACAAAATAATCAACAAAAAAAGCCACAGTTAGTAATCGTCGTCAGCTAACCGACCTGTAGATGGCGCGCGCGCTTTTCGCGACTCCTCGATTTCGCGCAGGCCGTTCTGGATGTAATCCTGGAAGAATTTCGACGATTTCTTCAGGAACGGCTCGATGTCGGCCTCCGGATGTTGCTCCATGAAATCGTACAGTAAAGTCAGACCCTCTTTTGTCTCATCTTTGCTACCGATTTTCTGGAAAATGTCGGTCAAAATGTTGTGGTTGGCGCGCGACAGCGAGCGCCTCTGACTATCCGCTTTGACCGGCATCTGCTTCACCTCTTCAATCTTCAAAGTCTGCAACGACAAATCACGAAATTACAGTTTCCTGTAACTCAAACACCAGATTAACTCACTTTCAGAAGCTTAAGAATGTAGGATTCGACTTCCGATTCGCCAGTGTTAGGAATCTTCCCCAAGTGCAACATGATTGAGCCCCCTTTCAGCTTACAACTGCAATGCATTATCGTTTTGATGGTCCTCAGTGCGGTGTCCAAAGGCTTGTTCTTCCACCAGGACGAGGGGAACTCTTTCAAAAAGTTGTGAATGTCCAACAAAACGTCATCGAAATCTATGGCGTCGGCTCGCCAAGTGGGCATCATCTTCAGAATGCGCCAAATGCACTTCATCACCAGATCGGTGTGGCGAGCGGAATACTCCTCTTTTAGGCACTCGTGCATAAGCCGGATCAGGGCGCAGATGATCCGCGTGTGATCCGACTTTTCCATGATTTTCGTCACGTGCAAATTGATGATCCGGATGTAAGCGTCGCCGTTCGCGCATCGTTCGAACTTGTTCTCCACTAGGATGTTGATCAATTCGCGAAGGACGTTCTCGAGTTCGCGGACGGACACCCTACTACCCAGATATTTGTTGAGGTAAAACTGTAAACGTCAAAAAAAATCAAAATTGTCAGTTCCTCACTCCAAAATCAATCCGCCTTTACTCACCGCATCGATGACCATCAGCAGATTCCTGTACTGTTTCGCGACCCTCGAATCGGCCACGGGGTCCTGATGCCGAAAGTACCTGAGCTGGGCGGTGACGGACGCGAAGAACTCGTCCTGGTAATCGACCATGGCACTGGTGAGGCCGTTTTTGTTCGCCTGCAGAAAGTTCGCCACCTCCGTCAAACCCTGGGCGGCCCGATCCCGATCGCCCGACCCCATATCTAGAATGTTCTTGCCCAAAACGGGGTCCTTGTTTTTCGGGGCGGTCGGTTTCTGGACCCGCAAAAACGTCATGTTGATGTCGATCGGCTTCGGCGGCGACAGGGGCATCATGGCGATCTTCTTGTCCTCCTCCGACAAGGTCGGAATGCGGATCTCCTCGTTCAAAAAGTCCAAGTTGATCTCTTTCAGCTCGATGGTCGGGATCTCGGGGAAAGTGTCCAGTTCGCGCAGCAGGTCCGGGTCGAGGCGGAAAGGGCCCAGCACCTCGTTCACTTCCTGGATAGCCTGAGGGGGCATTCTGGAATAATCGAGGAAATGTCAATATGGCGACTATGCGAATGCGGAGCGGCTTACATCATGGGTGGCAGATCCTGCTCCTCTTCTTCGTCTTCGACGTCGTTATCACCGTTTCCGTTAGCGTCTTCGATTTGAGGGATGTTATTATTCGGCGGCACCATTTGCGAAGTGGATTCTTGCCTAGGAGGCTTCGCCAACATCTTCTTACTGGCCCGCTTGATACGCTCCTCCAGGAGTGACATATCCTTGTCAGAAATCTATGAAAAAATACCATAGTAGTCAGTAATGGCAGTTTAGTAGGGCGTCATATGTTCACCGTTCAAGAAATGTACACTACTTTATCTACGGCTCTAAAAACCGAGCTAAAAACACACTTTTTCAACTTTCAAATTATAATCATGGCGGCGTAAATTAACAAATTTTATCACGGTTACCATGGTAACAAAACAAATTATTGCCAACCATATATCTGTTGACAAGAAATTCCCTAACTGTGCGATCGGCTTACTTCACACCACAGTGCATGTAATATGACATTCACTGCGATTGTCAGTTGTACAAAATTGACAATTCTACATGGCGGTCATAGATAAAACTACATTAGATAGAAATTAGACGGAATTACTCACATGTCCGACCATTTTATAGACTTTCTCGCCGACGATATTGTAGGCGTGTGTGACGCAATTAAGTGCGGCGTTTCTGACGGAATTATCCCTGTCAGAAATCTGTTTCGCCACTTCTTTTAAACAGGCGCCAGCAGAAGGAGAGCAGATAACGATGCCGAAATCGTAAATGAACGCGGCCATCACCTCGAGACATTCGGCCCTCTGGCGCGCGTTTTTAGACTTCAAACCGTCCATGACGTAAGTGAACAGCCTGCTGATCGGGTACACCTCGCTTATTTGATTCAGGAGGCTGCGCACGCCGTTACGCACCGAATCTTTCGGATCGCCCATCTGAAGAAAACCGACGAATTAAAACCATAATCCAACGAAGAGCCGAAAATGCTTACTTTCAGGACTAAATAAGGGAGAAACGAAGACGCCTCGCTTTCCAGCATGTGATATTTCGTGGCCAAAAGTATGGCGAACACCGAATTCAGATACTCCAAACCTTTGAGGAGGACGGAAGGGTTGGTGTCGAAGAAGCGCAACGTCATCCACTTCAATATCAAATCGAGATTAGCCATGAGGGCCGGACTGTTGGTGGGCAAATCTTCCGTGAGCATCTCGATCGCTTTTATGTGGTACCTGAAATGTCAGGTCGCCAAGCAATAAGTATCAAAATTACTGAAAATTAAATAAAAATCACCTGAAATCCGAATGGAACATATTAGAGATCAGCGTTCTGTTCACATTGGCTGCTCCCATTTGATCTTTCAGCAACTCCACAAACTCCTCCCTCGGAGTAGTAAAGTTCCATCTGAGCACCTTCAATTTCGACTCGTCAATGGTACGCTGATGCTTCATGTTATTGATAACCAAAAGCGGCGACAGATCGACATCGTCGTCCTTCTTCCTACCCCCACCGCCACCTCCAGTAGACGGCGTGGCTTTCGTCGAACCGGCCGACCCCTTAGATTTGACCGCGGTTTTCGACGAGGCGACCGCTTTAGTCCCCCTCACCGCCTTCTCCTCCTTATCCGACCCCGCTTTAGCCGTCTTAGTCGGGAGCGGCTTCATCGGTAATAGCGGTCGCGTCTTTTCCAGCGCCGCCACCACCACGCTTTTCGACCCGGGCTTCAGTTTCTCCGTCTGCTTGAGCATGTTCTCATAACCGACGTGGATCATTATCCCCAAGATCGCCTCCTGCGCGTTCTTCCTCACGTCCGCATTTCTGTCTTCTAAATTTGAGTAGAGATGGGGCACGCAGATCGTTAGCTCCTCTCTGGGGATCGATTTTACCCCAATTTTCGGCAATTTATCGGCGAGCCACTGCCACAATTCTATGCGTAGAACGGGCGATCCTGACTTTAACGCGTCCCCGATCATTTCGTTCTCGAAAAACTCCTTATAACCGCATTGGTCTGAATAGGCGTTGATCGCGTCCACTGCAGCCGCCCTCATCCAGCTCTTATTATCTCCTAGATTTTGCAGGAAACACGGGAAGAAGACTTTGACGTATTGCTTACAAGGAGGGCCCATCGCCTTAGCGATCGCCTCGCAGATATTAAGGGCGGTTTGGGCGATTTTCGTATTGCTATCGCCTAAACGATGCACTAGAGCTTGTGGCAAGTCGCCTAAATTCGGGCGGATGAATTTGGCCTCTTGCAAAATCGCGGTGACTTTTCCGAGGGCTTCGTTGCGCACCTTCCAGTTTTTGTCGTCGATTTCTGCTATCAAAGCCTCGGTGATTTGGCCGCTTATGTCCACGCGCACTACCGAATCTTGAGAATTTACAGGCGGGCCTACGCCTTCTTCCGTTTCCTCCTCGTCCGGCCCTGAGGCGTAATCGGTTATCGGCGAAATCGGCGCCTTTTTCTTGGGCGCTTTCGAGGGCCTCGCCGTGTTAGGGGCGGATTTCGCCGCGGGAGCGCCCGACGGTTTCACCGCTTTATTAGTCGTCTTAGCCGGAGCCGTGGTGGGTCTTTCCTTCTTGACAGCAGTTTTCACAGTGATTACGGCCTTATCGCAGCACTCCTTGATCTTGGCCATTTTCAGAGCGTCCTTTTCCAGGTCGACCAGAAAAGGCGCCACCGTTTTCTCCCCCATCAGTTTCATCAAAGTCCCGATAGTTTCGGCGGACGCATCCCGCACACCCGGATCTGGCTCGTTTATGTTTTTCAAAAGCGGGACGATCAGACTTTTCAGCGTTTTCTTGTTGATGGCGGTCGGTACGGTCTTGGTGAAGGCCCTCGACAGAAACTGCGCAGTTTCCGACTTTACCGACGGATTCTTGTTACCCAAAACCTCGATCACGTCCTCCAAAATCGCTTCGATCGTAGTCTGGAAAAAACCTGTCAATTCTCAAGAGAAAAAGAAAAATCGCGTGACTCACCGTTAAATAGACCGCATCTATGGCGTCCCTTATAGCCAATAGGACGTTCTGCTTCTTCTCCTTGAATTTCTCCAGTAAAGGTGAGACACAGCAACCTGCGTATGTTTGGAAGCGTTTCTTTAAACCGGTGGCTAAAAGGGCGATGCACCTTCCGGCCAAAGCGACCACGACAACGTTGGAGTCTTTCTGGACGATTTTCCGGAGGGCCCGGACGAGATCGCCGTAATCGCCGTTTTCCAATTTGGGCGTTTTCAGCAAGTTCTCGAGAATGTCAAGCGCCTCTTTACGTTCCTGCCACTTTTTCAGCTCGATTTTCTCGTAGAAATCCTTGGGCAGTTTAGACAGCACGTCGACGGGGCTGGCCAAATCGTAGGCGTCGATCGTTTCCGGCGAATCCGCATCGTCCTCGCCTTCATCGGAAGCGCCTAATTTACAACGAATTAAAGACACACGCCTTGGTGATGAATCTAGAGGGAGAGTCTTGCGATAAATCACTCACCTCCTTCGGCGACCTCATTTTCCGCACTCTGGGTCCTTTGTTTGTGTTGCTGGGAGCGGATGTAGCGATTAGGGATCGATTTGTGACCCTCCAATTTCGCGAACTCTGTCTCGAGTTCCGTCAACTGGACCGGCTGGAGATTGGCAAGTTGGGATCTGGAAAATTCGCTTTTTTTAGCAGACAAACCAATGTTACCATTGTATAATTACTTGAGAGCAGCTCCGATCCATTTATACATTTCTATGACCATGAGACGGGCCTCATCTCTGACAGTTTTATCTCTATCGGCGAATAGCGGCGTGATCTTCTTAACTAGAGGCTTAACGTTGATGATTTTCGAGCCGAACTCTTTTAAGGCTGTGGTGCAGGCGTTTATGCAAGCGGCCACGATTTTCGGGTTCTTCTGGTCCATGCCTTTGACCAGTTCCTCCTCCACCGCCTCGTACTTCTCGATTTCGATGTACATCAAGGTGATCTGCAGCGCCATTTCGCGCGTTTTCGTCTTGGGGGCGGCGATGGCTTTCAGCACGACCCCGGACATGACTTCCGAGACCGTTTTGCCGGCGTGGGCGTAGTTCTCGATGTAGGCCAGGGTGGCTTCCAGGCCCTTCTCCTGGCATGTGGCGTTGCTGTCTATCACGAATTTCTTGACCAGGCCCAAGTATTTGCCGAATTCCGGGGACTTGTCGTTGTCGATTTGTCGGTAGAGTTTGGCCAGCTCCTCGTAAGCGCCCAGTCTCGCTTTCCACAGTTTGTGGACGCACCGTTCATCCACCGGTAGTTTCTTGTATTCTTCATCCTCCATCTTGAGGTACGAAAGACCTGATTAATTTACGTTTTTTACAGATATGGAGCATGAATCATGACCCAATAAGGACTACACTACTGGAGTAATTATCTCACATAAAAAAGCATTTCAACAACTCACTTGAATGATCCTTTGGTAGTTTTCAAGTGATTATCTCCAATGGACCTTTTGCCTCTTGAAAAATCTGCAGGGAATTCAAAAAAATAAATAAAAAGTCAACAGATTACAGTTGTTTCGTCCTATCAAAATGTCGGATTTAAAAATTTCACAAATCCTTCACCACCTGGCTGTTGGCCACTAGATTTACCTGATTTTTGTTATCACAAAGCACACAAAGTAACGGTTTCTCTAGAATATTGAAACACACTCACATTATTACAGAGAACATCTAATTAATCGCGGTTTATCCACTTATTTGCAACGGAACACAGCAACTGACAGCAACGAAATTGATTTCAACACTGACCAATCACAACACACGAGACCTAGCGCCCAGCAGCCATTACTACAATTTGATTGGTCGTTTTGAAACAGATGAGCTCATAAGAACTAAAAGCGGGAAATTCAAATTCATCTTCATTATTACATTAATTTCTCGATCAGTTTATTAAATTCAAATTAAAGACATACATTATGGATTACAAAATCATTCTTGTCTATCTGCGTGTAATTGAGTGGCTCCCAACCTGGAAGGATCCTGACTCGGATAATGCATGGTGGTTTTAGCCGGAGCTACAACTGCAGCCTCACTCGTAACAGTGCTGTTCCCACTCGGTCCAGCAGCAGAGACGTACGCCGGAATCTGCGGCGCGTTGAAGAAGAACGGAGGCATCTGAGGTGGCCCGAACATCGGGGGCACAATCAGCGAAGGCGGCGGCGGCATATTCGGCAGAGGAATGTGTCCCGGTTCCAAATTGAAGAAATTATTGCTCAATTCAGGCAGAGCCCCCGGCAATCCGGGCACCGGCTCGTAACCGTCCAACGTCGGATTAATCGAAGGCCCGGCCCTGCCCTGAGAACGCCCCCACTTGATGGTCAACCGTCTCCCACCCAAAATTAGCTTGTTGAAAGTTTTTTCAGCTGCAGTTTCGGCCGCGATTCTCGTTGTGTATTGAACGAAAGCGCATTGCTGTTTCGGAACTAAACTGACCGAACGGATCTCTCCATATTGGTAAAAGTGGTCTCTGATGTCTTGCTCGGTGAGGCTTCCCAAATTTCCAATATACAAAGTGGTTATGGTTTTGTCATCAGGTGGAGGCAATGCAGGCATGGCGGCTGCCCTTTTCAATAATTTGTCGGCCACTGGATCATTGACGCCGTAATAACGATCTCTGATATTTTGATCGGCCAGTGGATCCTCCGGATCTGTGGGCTTTTCATGACGATATGGGCATTCTTCACCTCTGCGACACTCCCCTTTAACCCAAAATGAGCAAACATGCGGGCGATTCCTTTTATAATATGGTGCAGTGCGAGCTAAACGCATCAACAAGTCATTGGGTTCATTCAGTTTACTGTTTATTCCGCCAGCATCAGATCTTTGGAGCTAGAATAAAATCCATCAGTTGTAACCTGATTTTTATAAGAAGTTTTCAAAGATACCTCTCGTTCCATGTTCTGAATGTAGTATTCTTTATTGACGTCACTTTTCGGAAGATCGTCTTTGAGCTTGAGAGCAGCATCACGTACTTGAATTGGTAAACCATATTCCAAATCCAAGAGACAAGTCTGGCAGACGTTCTTCATTTTGCTACAAGTCTGACACACTTCGGTCTTTTTGAAACGCATACGAGCGCCGGGACACCATCTGAACACTGTGAAAGGTCGGGCGCAGATTTTACATTCTTTCCCATATTTTTCCTTTGTCTGTAAAAGGTGAAATAAATTAATAAAGTGATTGGCAATAATGTTGTGGTTGTTACCATGCGAATGTACGGATTATCTCCTAAACAGGTTTGGCATAAAATTGGAAAATCCTAAACAATAAAGTGAGGTTATAATTTATGTTTCGATTTGTAAGCGACTTTTCTTACAGCATCCTCCCAATTTTGACGATTGTAGGTATTGGTAGTCTTCGATGTGGCCATTGTGCCTCTCTATAACTAATTTTAGTTGAATTATAGCTTATTTAAACGTAAAAAACGAATTTTCTCAAATGCGGGGGTCGCGTCACTGACGTTTCATGAAATGTCAACTGTCAAAATCTGTCAGCTGCCAAATTATTGAAAAAAGCGCCAAATTTAAAATTTTCGGCGGCAAAATAAATACCTAATTGATTTTAATTAAATTGGTTTCTTACCATTTCTTGGGTCAAAATAATTATGAATTTATTTAATTAGTGATGATGAGAACAGAGGGTTAGTAATCACATTATTGTTACAATGTGCGTGACTCACGCAGCATTAGAAAAAGAACGAAGAATTTACGCGTTCGTTATTGACCAAATCGACCCAATCCATACGACCAACACCGGACATGTGTAGTAAACCGGTGGGGGAGTGGTGCGGTCGTAGCAAAGCAAAGGCACGCGAAGAAACGCGACCGCGAAAGTAAAACAACAAAAATACCGCGCCACACCACAGGTGTGTTTCAAGTCGTAGCGTCCACAAGAAAGTCCAGTGCGAACCAAAAAAGTGTCCAAAACGACCACCAAGTGAGTCTCAATCATACACTTTACATGAATCGTCCATTGGTCTTTTAATACAGGTGAATAGGTGAATAAAGCCAATAAGAGATCCGTTACGATTTCAACAACAAATCTGTATAAGGTTCTTATTACTAATTATAAATTTTATCATCATCGCATGACTTTGCGATGAAAATAGCACGAACGGCCATAAAAGCACCCGACGCACGTTTTTATTGTAAACAATTATTTGAAATTACCGTTTCGAAAAAGCGCAATTTACCTCAGTATTTCCATGCCAAGGACTTTAAACGTCCGCATCTCTCGTATACTGCAAGTGGAACAAAGTGAAAGTGCTGGAGGTGCTGAACCACTACTTGAATAATAATTTCCTTTTATTTTATTACGACAGAATTCGTATAAATTCCGGAATTTTTTTCAGCTTTAGCGCCTTGAGATGGCATTCGGCAGACGAATGGACGGATGCGGCAAGTTTATGAAATACAGCCTCTTCGTCGTCAACGTGCTCATCTTGGTAATATTAATAAAGCCTCAGAAATTATCGAAATTCCTCTACTACGTGATGAACTTATTTTCAGATTGGAGCCATAGTCGTATCGTCTTTAGGCCTGTGGACCGTAATCGATCGCGCCTATCCCCATGAACTTTTAGGCACGAATTTATACGCCGGATCCGCTTACGTTTTGGTCATAACCGGCCTTTTGCTGTGCCTCATTTCCTGTTTCGGCTGTTTCGGTGCCATTAAAGAAGTGAGATGTATGCTTCTAACGGTTCGTATTACACGCATATTTCTGGACATCCAGATTAAAAAAAATTGTTCTTTCTTTAGTACTTTTTGGCGTTACTGGTGATATTCGTCACTATGTTGGTCGGCGGCATTTTGGGCTACGTCTTTCGCGAAAAAGTCGACACGACCATCAGGAACGGCATGATCGGCTCCATGAAATTCTACGGAAGCAGCTATCAGTACCGCCATGTCACCTACGCCTGGAACGAGACCCAGGCCCGATTACAATGCTGCGGCATAGACGGTTATCGGGACTGGCAGGACAAACTGCCCCAGTCTTGCTGCAAACCCATACTTAATCGACCGCAGGATTGCAGGAACTACGTCGAACAAACCGAATTCACCATCTACACGAGGGGTTGCCTGGAAGTGGTCAAGGAGTTCGCCAAAGATCACGCCGCCATCATCGGAACCGCCGCCATAGTCGTCGCCTTCATCATGCTTTTAGGGATGATTTTCGCTTTGGCGTTGTTCAGAATGTTGAAGTGAACAATCATCAGATTAATTTTGTGCCTTAATTATTTATAAAAATTTAAGAAATAAAATCATATACATATTATAATTATTTTTGACATTGTAGTGATTGATTGTGAAAGATGCGCTCTCTGAAGAAAACGCCAATCGACAAGAAAATTCCAGTGATCAAACTCAGAAATTTCGAAAACGGCTCTTTAGACTCGGACTCCTTAACTTTAATCTTATCACCATGGCATCGGCTGAGAAAACCCCCAGTTTTAAGGGGGGCTCAAACCGGAAGGACCGTGCACGGATCGGGATTTTGCCTATGCTTCGCTTCTATCGTCCTTTTAGTAATTAATTACCCGATAAAAAAATCGCCCGAGTATCAAAAATTCGACATTTTCAGTCTCTAGGAGTCGCCCTCTCCTGCATTTCGATTTGGTCGATAATATTCAGGAAACCGTACTCTTACCTGTTGGAATGCTCGATAGAGTTGGCCTACTTCGCATTTCCTGCCGCCTTCCTCTGCTTCCCGTGCTTCTGGATAGCCGCGGCCGTTCACAACGACGAAAAATCCCACAGATTTCTTCCACTCGTCTGCATAATACATAAGAACGTTTTTTTGAAATTGAATAATTTCTAACTTGTAGATGATAACACTTCTGGTTTTCTCTATCATGCTGACAACCGCCGGAGTTTATTTCGGTTTCACCCATCAACTGCGCAAAGTTCTACTCTCGAAAAATTCACCTGGAAAATACGAAACGTTGCAAAAGGACGCAAACACCACGATGCGCCATTCGATGGCCCTCTACAAGACCCAAGATAATTACAAAAACGCTTGGGATCGAGTACAAAAAAAGATGAACTGCTGTGGAGTTGAGAATTACACAGATTGGTTAGATGAAATCAGCGAAATACCGAAATCTTGCGATACCCATAATATTTCCGGTTGTTTACGACCGACTATTTACGCTCTGTCTTGGCAAACGACTTTTTTCAGCGGTTTCTTCAATTGCGTGACCCTCACTTTACAGGTTTCGATTTTAATAACCGTGACTTTTGTCTACATCATGGATAAAAATGGACGAAATCATTAGAAAGAAATATGTAATGAGAATTATATTTACAATATATTTTTTTTTTTATAAAATGTGCAACGTCGTCAATGCTTTTAGTTCGACTTGTCTTTGAAGCAGCAGAATACATAAAAATTAACAATTAAAAAATTAAATAAAAACGAAATATTTTTCGAGAAAAAATGGAAAATAATGTATAAGCAGTCTTCAATAATTCAGCAGAGTAGTCCAATAAGAAAATGCACACATCGAGGTCTTGAGTAGACCAGTGTGTTTTGTCTTTTCAAAGCACAGAAACGCCGCTTTTGTAAACATATCGAGATTACTATATCAGAAAATGGTATACAAGTTTAATTATTAATGTCGAATGATAACCATATATCTTTTGTAAATCCAAACAACCACAACTCAATAGAGAAGAATATTCGATAACACAAAAGCGTAACAAAACAGTCATATCACAGATTAATTAAACATGGCAACACAGTTGTTAGTGGTTGTTGAAAGAACACCCTCAAAAAGGGTTGGACCTAAGTTCCTCATCTCGATGGTCCGTGTGAAACACAACCGTGGCTATGCTAATGGAACACAGGCACACGATAATCGTGCCCAAAAGAATGTAAACGGACGTTATCAACCAAAAGGCGAACAAATACAAGTTTTTGTTGCAGTATTTACCCATGTGAGAGTCGTAATTTGGTTCATACTCTTTGTAGACCCAAACGGAGCCTGCCGAATTCAAACCCAGACAAAAAAAAAGTATCATGAATAGATCGCGTGTAATTATAATGGCTCACCTATTATGAACCATCCCAGCATGAAGCAGTTCAGTAAGGTTTGTGTTGGTGACTGTCTCAAGTTCTCTTCTTGTCTTTCCTCTTCTGTTTGACGAACCCGAGCCGATAAATGCAGCAGCTGCTTCAAAATGCCGAAAATTCCCCCAACCAACAGGTACACTGGAATGTATTCACCTTGGGGACAATCGTGCAGGTAAACGGAACCCATCACGATCATACAAATTGGAATGACTATCGTTACCCCCAAAATTACGGTACAACCTACTGCAAATATTAAAAAAATCACCAAAATTGACTTTTTATATGTTTACAATTACTCGTGAAGTACTTACAAGTTCCTAATATAATTATAATGACGTTTTTGAGGAAATCTATTATTCCTTTGCTGGATTTTTGCGCCTCTCGCACTCGCCCGAAAAGAGAATCGTATGAAGGTGGTGGCGCTAAAATTGCAATGTTCATTTGATGGGGTGATAACAATAACAGTAAATGGGTTAATTACCGTTGGGATTTATGGCTTCTTCATAGCTAGGGGGTGCGGAAATTTCGTGCGAGTTAGAGGGTAAGTTTGCGCCTCTCGCGTGATACATCGGGGGTGTGCTGTTATTCATTTGGCCCATTCCACCAGTCATATTGACGGTAATTAAGTATTTTGTAGAAATATTATTAACATCACAAAAACGTACACAACTATTTTTCACTACTTCAATCCACTTTCAAAAATAAGCCATCACCTGATATTGACAGATTAAAAATTCACGACGCCATTTTGAATTTAGGGATTTTTGTATTTGTCAAGTTTGTCACTCTGTTGATTGTCAACTGTCAATTTTCAGGGGGGCTATTTAAATTGGCGGGAAAAATATTTTTAAATTTTTTGAAAAATTCAAAATTTCAGACATGGTGTTTATTTTACTTGGGATTAATAGAGGATTCATTGTCTATAATAATGTGTTTTTCTTATGTTAAGTTACGGCGATTTTTATGGTTTGTGTATTTTATTTGCGGGGGAATATAAAAAGCACCTGGCTCGCCGCCCAAACAATGTGATATCACATCAAACTACAAAGGAAGCCACCGAGCGCCGTATCTAAAAATACTACAAAGCGTTAGGTGATCCGGAAATAAAGTCCCAACAGTCACAGACGTAGCCGATATGAAACTGGACGCGGAACTAATGTTCGAATGCCTTATTTACCTAAACAGTTATTACTTTCCCGTGTTTTCCATCACTCAATCCATCATGTGGCTGGCCAAGGACCAGAGTAGTTTGAAGGCGACGCCAGCGTCCGGACGGGACGCCGGCGTCTTGAGCGTCGCCCTGCTCTGCGAATTACTCAAAATACTTCTTTACACCAGATACAAAGAAGAAAAACGAGGTGACTTTCATTCATTGTTTTTATCATACACGTGTTCATTATTTGAACTTTTTTCCAGATTTGATAACTGGTATAGCTGTCCTCTTCACATTAGGCACAATCACCGCTTCAATGTACACTTTTTTCATCCAGGACCCCGTAATTAAACTCGAATACATTTTATATTCACTGATGGTCTTGCTGGCGCTCACTGAAGTCGTATTTGGATCTCTAGCTTTCCTACACTGCTGCCAAAATCTTCCTTACTAATAATAATTATTCACCTTTGGACTCTATGAAAGGGATGCCTCGAATGATAAGGGGACCAATAAAAATGTTATCTCGTAATTAAACTTCTAAATAGTTTTATTAAACGCAATTTATAAAATTACAACAAACGAAAGGTGAGTGTTTTTAGTTCAATAACTTAAATGGAATGAAGCTACAATAAATCCAGAACTACAGAAATTTCCACCTCTCCATGAACATTTCGTGCGCCTTACCGAGAACACACTCGGTAATTCAAAAATAATATTGAGGTAATATTAAAACAATCGAAATAATTGAATAATAATAATACAAAAATTTACCTATAATTCGCGGCGAACAGACCTCTCAAAATTGAAGCAGATTTTATAAACACACTTTAAAACCTAATTTTGCCATTCCATATTTTCCTGATTCTGCTGGGGCTGTTGTTGAGGCTGCTCTTGCTGATCTTGAGGTTTCTCTTCAGATTTCTGATCTTTGGGTGGCGAAGGCGCTTTCGGGGGTTGCTTATTCAAAATGGGCGAGACTACCCCCTCAAACTGACTTTTCTCTTGACGGATCTGCGCCACGGTGATCGGGGGAGGTAAATGCTTCGGGGCCGACACCAACTTCGACCTGGCCTGCTCCAACCATTGAAAAGACTGCGAAATGCTCTGGTCGACTTTTTTGACGTCCTCGTCCGTCAAATGCGCGAACTTCGCGTCGTTATTCTTGATCTGCTCCAGCGCTTTCATCCCTAGTTGCAGCGACTTGGCGAAATCCTCCAGCACCAAGGGCCGCAACTCGCACTCCACTTTCCTCGTCTGAATCGGCTCACCTTTTCCCTTCAATTCTAACAGCTTATCTTGGTACACTTGCCGGTTGCATTCTTCGCCCTCCTCGTAAAGCCAACTCTCCATATCGTCCAGTTGCTGAACCATGACAGATCGATCGCTATCGAGCACGAATTGGGACAAATCTCCGTCCACAGACAATTTGTTACGTAATTCGTAAACGTATTCCTCGAGGGCGTTTCGAGCATCCGCGCGTTCCTTTTCCTGCCGATCCGCGGCGATCATTTTGAACTCCTGCTCCGTGTACTGGTTGATCTCGACTTGGGAGAAGCCGAAAGTTAGAGACTCGATCGGTAGTTCGACACTTTTGACCACCTGCTTCTTCTTCTTGTCTTTATCGCCGTCCTGGAATGCGTAAATTAACCGATTCAGTATGACGTGACGGTTGCCGTGACGCCATTTTGACTGTGATTATGTCATGATCCGTCAATATGGCGTCGGTTTTCAGACACACTCAAGCGAAAAAATAAAGACGAAATTATTGTGGTATGGGAACGGTCAAGGAAAAATCTGGCCTTTGGTCATTGATGATGAAAATAAACAGTGAGGGTTATGTGGGGGCGCCACCGATCGCATACATGGTGGCTTATAATGATGATAATTGGAGACTGGAAAATATGCACGAAAATTGAGTTGAAATATGCATGCAATATACATGAAAAAGTGACGGTTGATTATTTCATACAAGAAGAATGTAAAAAAAAACTTTATGAGACACCCTCTGGTGATCTTTAGTACTTTTTTGTAATTTTGGTGTACAAGAGTTTTGGAGGTGGTCAATCCCTCGACGGATAGCGAGATCCAGTGTTCCCAGCTATTTTGTGTTGTCTCGAGTTTCATGAAAAACTCAAAAGACTGTATTAAATATGCACGAAAGATGCGAAATGCATATTTTCCATTCTCCAATGATAATAATAAAAAGTCGTGAACAGAAACATTGCCAGGCCAGCGTTGCCGGGTTTAAAATGCGTACCCCGCTGAACCAGGCAGATATTTTCTTCGTCCAGCTGGTGCCGGAGCCTACCTCAGCAGCAGCAGCACCGTTCGAGCCCTCGGTCATCGGGGCGTCCACGTCGTTCGGCGGCTGCTCGCCGTTATTCTCGTTCGCTGCGGGCGGCTGCTTCTCGTTGTTCGCCTGCTGCTGTTGCTGCTCCTCGCCGTTCTCGTTCTCCGTCTGCTCTTTGGCCTCGATGAGGGACGCGCTCGACACCGTCATGATGCCGTGGATGTTGATCCTGACCTTCACTTTGACTTTCTGCGCTTTTCCCTCCGAATTCGGACGGATCTCCTTCACGTTCCAAGTGCCTGAAATCGCGAAAACCGTTATTCAGTACTCAGTAGCGCCCAAAATACCAAAATATCTATCAACTTCCTCGAGGCGATTTGTAATGAGCGGTATAGTATTGGAAATATACAGTATGTCCACAGATGAGGTTTAAAAAAGGAAAAAAAAAATTATTTCTGATTTTACAGAAAAAATTATTCTTGATAAAATCGCCTGCTTGCTCTCAAACCTACGAAAGCTTAGAAAGGACATGCTTTAAAAAATATTTATAACAAAATAACTCGGAATTCTGAGATAATAACTCGGAATTCTGAGATGGTAACTTGGGATTCTGAGATAATAACTCGGAATTCTGAGATAATAACTCGGAATTCTGAGATAATAACTCGGAATTCTGAGAAAATAAGTCGGAATTCTGAGAAAATAAGTCGGAATTCTGAGATAATAAGTCGGAATTCCGAGATGATAACTCGGAATGCTGAGATGATAACTCAGAATTCTGAGATAATAACTCGAGATTTTGAAGATAATAAGCCGAATTAGGTATAGTCGTTGCATCGTGTTGATGGTGATAGACACCCACTCACACTTTAAATTGTGTATCGTATACAAAACCTGGACATGTCAAGACATGTAATGACTATCTCAGAATTCCGAGTTATCATCTCAGAATTCCGAGTTATTATCTCAGAATTCCGACTTATTATCTCAGAATTCCGACTTATTATCTCAGAATTCCGACTTATCATCTCAGAATTCCGAGTTATAATCTCAGAATTCCGAGTTATCATCTCAGAATTCCGAGTTATCATCTCAGAATTCCGAGTTGTTATCTCAGAATTCCGAGTTATTATCTCAGAATTCCGAGTTATAATCTCAGAATTCCGAGTTATCATCTCAGAATTCCGAGTTATTATCTCAGAATTCCGACTTATTATCTCAGAATTCCGACTTATTATCTCAGAATTCCGAGTTATTATCTCAGAATTCCGAGTTATTATCTCAGAATTCCGAGCTGTTTTGTTTTAAATATTTTTTAAAGCATGTCCTTTCTAAGCTTTCGTACAAACCTCTAAAACCCATTTCGTTTTAATTTTATTTGAAAATTTTGAGCTTAGAAATATTTTCATCCAAAATTAATAGTCTACCATAATTGACAATGATCCACTCACCTATATGTTTGTCCGGGTAAGGTACGTTCCCGCTGTAGAAGGCCCTAATAGAGAACGGTTCTTGCCGGTAAAAGGTCAGCATTTTCGAGTACGGTATCTGCTGATTCACAGGGAAGGCCTCGATCTCCCCCGAAGACTCTCCGTCCGAACTGGCCTCCCACGAAACGGAAACGGCGTAATTCTGCACGTCCTTGACGCCAAACTCCCTGACTCTGACAGAAGGGGACAGCATGGCGCACTGCAGGGCGCAGCCCCTGCTGACGGCCTCGTCCTGATTCAGCGTCGTGCTCGCGGTCTTCTTGAAGACGTTCTCGATCAGCTGCTTGATCGCCGGGATTCTAGACGAACCTCCGACGATTTCGACGGCGTAAATCTCGTCCAAGCCCAAACCGGATTGGTCGAAGCACTTTTTCAAAGTGGCCTCGACCCTCTGGAGCAGCGGCCCGCACATCCCTTCCATGTCCGCCCGCTTTATGCTCCCCGTCACGTCCTTGTCGTTCATGAAGCACTCGATGTTGAGCGGCAAATTGGTCGAATTCGCCGACATCTGCTTCTTGACCTTCTCCGATTCGGTGAGGAGGCGCAGGTACGCCCTGGGGTTGGATTTCACGTCCATTTTGTACCGCGTCTGGAAGTCTTTGCAGAAATAGTCGGCGATTAAATGGTCGAAATCGCGGCCGCCCAAATTCGAATCGGCGACCGTGGTGATCATCCGTAACTTGTCTTTGTTGAAAGCGCAAGCGAAGACTTGCAGTGCCGAATGGCCGCAGTCGACGAAGACGACGTTGCGAGATTTCTCCTCGGGCCCGGGCAAGTCCTGCTTGTAAATGCCGTAAGACAGGGCGGTCGCCGTGGTCTCGTTGAATAATCTCAAGACGTTCAAGCCCGCAATGGCGGCGGAATCCAAAAGCGCTTTCCTTTCGTTATTCGTGAAATATGAAGGAACGGAAATGACGCAATCGTTAACCGGACTCTGTAGGGCAGTAGTCGCCGTGTCTTTTAACTTGGTTAAGAGCATGGCCAGGCATTGCTCCGGCGAGAATATGTGCTGTTCGTTTAAATAATTAACTTTAATCCCGATGCTGCCCTGTTCGGCCTCAATTACATTGTAAGGTAGCGATTTTATCTCGTTCTGGACGTGGGGGTCTCTGAATTTGCGCCCGAGTAACCGCTTCAGGGCGAATACTGTGTTCTTCATGTTGGTAACCTGCTGATTCTTGGCCGCCACCCCCAAAATCCGGTTCTTGTCGGAGAATGCGACGAACGACCTGAAATCACACGAGATTTATAGACCCGGCGCCTACAATTTCGCCTAATTTGGTCCGCGTTCTTCTTTATAAGGGAACAACGTGGTTTTGGACGGATCAAGGTTGTTTGGTCAAAGGGGGAAATGTCAAGGCTAGGGGCGGTTCCTCGGGGGCGACCGACGGACTGGGGGGTACTCACGGGGTGGCTCTGAGGCTGTAATCGTTGGCGATGGTCTCGATTCCGCCCGATTTGGCCACGGCAACGTAGCAGGACTCGTTGCCGAGGTCTATGCCGATCACTGGCATTGCCGCCATGGTTCCTAAAATGTGTCGTTTCGTTCGATTCGAACTATCACAAACGGCTTCGCTCGGTTAGCGATGACGGTGGTGCGGAATTCACTTCACAAACTCGCTCCGATGCTTTATTTTTGGACTTTTTGGCCACGAAATGTGCCGGTGCAAGTCACACTCAGGAGAATTCACGATTCACGTCAATGTGATCAATGTTGCCAACCAACGAAAGCGGAAAAACATGAAATCGTCATTCTGGATTGTTCCAGAAAGTTTCTATCCTTTTTCATCTTGGGCTATTTCGGCTCAAAAAAGAGATGGGAATAACCACGTGTAGCAGGAGGACCGACGGTTGTTAGAAAAGGACAGTGACAAGATAAGTCATAGAAATCTTCGATTTTCGGCGGAAAGAACTGGCAGAATGTTCTAGAAAATAACGAGGAAAACTAAAAACACCTGAGAAAACACTCCAGAAAAATTTTAGAACGATACTCACTGGATTTAATCCAACCCGATTACAATCTTTTTAAAAATCTCCACAAAATTTTAACCTGGAACTTGTATAACATATTTTCCATCAATACACCACGTAATCTTGGCGTATAATATAAAATTCTGAATAAAAAAGAAAAATCGTGGGTGAAATCTGATTAGAAATCTGAAAAGAAAATGATTTTAAAAATAATTTTGAATTAAAGCGGTAAATAATTCAGGCTAGCCAACTTAAGTCACATGTCACACGTCCTACGTCAATGTCAGAAACGTCAAAAAGTGACCTAACCTCCAAAAGTTTCATGTAAATCTTGATTTTCCTCGGCTTTTTCAAAATTAAACATGGAATTGGAATATAAAGTGCAAAATTACGATTGGGGCAAGCGCGGCAGCCAAAGCCAAGTGGCAACATTAAAGAGCAACGTCGATAAAAGCTTCAAAATCGACGAGAACGAACCTTACTCGGAACTGTGGATAGGTACCCACGTCAACGGTCCGTCTTCCCTTAAGAAAACCGGTGAACTCATTTCGAAAATTATCGAGCAACATCCTGAATATTTGGGGGAGAGTGTTTTGAAAAGTTTCGGACAACAGTTGCCTTTTTTGTTCAAGGTTTTATCTGTTAACCAGGCTCTTTCAATTCAAGCTCACCCTGCAAAGGTTATCTGAATGCCTTAACATCTCATATTGTTTCATTTATAAATTGCAATACTCTTATAGAAACACGCTGAAGAATTACACGCAAAACATCCTGATCTTTACAAGGATCCAAATCATAAACCGGAACTTGCAGTCGCTCTAACACCATTTGAAGCTCTTTGTGGGTTTAGGCCTCTACCTGAAGTTTATTCATTCATCAAAAGTACTGGAATTAAAGTAAAATGTGTCATGATTCAATGTTGATTTTTGTAGCAATACCTGAGCTAAAAAATATTGTGGGAAATGCAATTTTGAGCAAGTACAATAATGGGGACACAGATAACGTAGATCTCCTCAAAGAAGCATTTAGGACGTTATTAACTACACCTAAAGATGTAATAAGCCAAGGATTAAAGTCACTAATTCAAAGATTCAAGACTTTGGATGACTCGACCAGGGAAACTCAATTAGCCGAAATTATAGAAACACTCTACACTCATTACCCGGACGATGTTGGTTGTTTCGTCGTATATTTTCTGAACTATTTAAAACTGAATCCATTCGAAGCCTTATATTTGGGCGCAAACGAACCCCACGCTTATCTTTACGGAGATTGTGTGGAGTGTATGGCTTGCTCTGATAATGTCGTAAGAGCTGGGTTAACTCCAAAATACATTGATGTGGAGACTTTATGTAATATGCTTGTGTATAAAGGTGAAAAACCAGAAGACAAAATATTCAAACCGATTATTGAGAACGAATGTTCGCAACTCTTCAAACCACCAGTCCCGGATTTCGCTGTCGCCCAAATTAAGGTACAAAAACTTTATGTGCAAAGTCGCCATTTTGACAGTTCCTGTTTATGTCAAAACCACGACATTGGCAGTTTTTTATTACAGGGAACTGTAAATGTTAATTATCGATATTTCAGGTCCCTACTAGTAAAGCGAAATACAGTTTGATCTCTAGGTCTTCTGCTAGCACTTTGCTGGTGATTACTGGGAGTGCTAAGTCTGGTGATATCAATTTGATACCCGGAACTGCAATTTTTCTGCCTGCCAAGGAAAGTCTGGTCATAACTGATGTTACTGAAAACCTTCTAGTCTATCAAGCTTTGGCTAATGTCTAAAGCAAGAGATCTCTTTTCATAATTTCTATTCTTGTAAATTGGTTGGAAATAAAATTATTCGTTAGAAAATAGAACTTTTATTCTAAAAATGAAAAAATTTAACAAAATATTGGAACTTATAAAACTTGAAACAAATTAAACTCGTCATAGTAATTAAAAAACGAAACTGAAGTTAATTTTGAGATAATGAATAATAAATAATACGACTATTCTTCTCCAGAAATTGCTTCTTGAGCTCCCTGGGAACATTCTGCTTCCTTGGAACATTCCGGTCCCTTGGAACATTCCGGTTCAGTCGAATTGCTGTCTTTTCCTTTCAGATCGGCCAAAAGTAACTCGGCCCTGGTGGGAAGCGGCTTCACCTCGAATTCCGCACATTTGGCGATCAGTGAATCTTGCAGTTTTATATTGCCGGCCTTCCCGGCCAACTCCGCCGCGAAAGTCATAAACTCGACGTTATTTCTACGACTCAGAATCTTCGCGGCCTGCTCGTACTCCTTCAGCGAGAGGTAACAATAGGCCGCGGTCTCGTAATTGCCGTTATCGGCACTGTAATCGGCCCACTTTACTGCGACTTTATCGATCGTGTCGCTGCCTTGAGGCAGTCGACACTTTGCCAGCGCCAACGCTTCACGGTACAAATGGCCCGAACAGAGGCAATCGATTGCTTCTTCGATCTTGTGACAGGCCAGGAAATGGGTGGCCGCCTCCAGATGATTGCAATTCGCCTCTTCGGATAATTTCTTGGCGTAAGCGTAGCAGGCGTCTTGGTGAAGCCTAGAAAAAATAATTTTCCTTACAGATCACTGCATTACCCACATTTTTACCGCCACCATTTGGCAAGTCTGGCAACTTGAAGAGACCAAAATTACCAGTAATTATAAGTAAATACTCACTTTGGTGATACCATAGGGGCCAATGTGATGATGGTAGGGGTCACTCTATTCTGCTCAATAGCTTCTTTTACACACGAAGCCACGTCTCCTTTCCAGAGGGAAATTAAGTCAGAGAAATTGTGTTTAGCCTCTTTCCTGTGCTGATTGTCTGCAAATTAATGCGATTATATTAATGGTTGGAATAGAAATTAATCGAGATGACTCACAGTTTGCGTCGAGTAGACTTAAAACGTCTTCGCGTCCTCCAAACAACTGTAGAACGTCGGGTTTAACTTCATCTGAACATTCCCCCATGAGAGATTTCATGTGTTTCACCTGGATATCCAAGTTTTCGTCATTCGAAACGTACAAAACGGGGATGATGCAATTGCGCGACACTTTCTTCCCGTTTTTTTCACCCTTGATCTCAACTTTAATCCTATGTTGAGCGACCGGTTTAGCTTCGTCTTTCTGGATAGATTTCAAGGCTTCCTTTCGGCCAGCGATGAAGTCTAAAAATTCACTTTATAGAACACCTGCACAAATTACTGAATTTTCTTTACCTTTGGTTACTTTCGGTGGGTGTTTCGTATAATTGCAAATTTTCAGAGTATTAAACATGCCGACTAAAAGCAAATTTGGATCCAGAGGACTCCACGCAACTACCAGAGAAGGCGAGCTCAGATCGGTGGTCGTTATAGTAGCCAAAGCCACACCTGCAGAAACATCCCAAACCTAGGAACGAAATTCGGTGAAAATTCGAAAAATAATTTAAATTTAACAAATATAATTACGTGAGCCAATCCGTCGCCTGCAACCGACACAATGAGATTACCGTCAAATGGACTCCACCTAAGGTCCGTGACGTGTCTGGTGTGTCCTACGAAAGTTTCAAACAGCCTCTTGTCTTTAAAAGCCTTTCCGTCTTCCGATTGGTCGATGGAGGCGCAATCGTAAACGCTGAAGCCGACCGAAGTTGAGGCGGCGAACCATCCGGAACGTTCTGAATCGACTTCGGGGTGCCAGTTCACGTGTATGGCCGATTTCTCGTTCAGATACAAAGTGTCTATGATTTCCAAAGACGGAGATAGGGCTATGAGAGAGCCATCTTTCACCGCCAACATCAGGAGTTTATAATCGGGCTTCCAAGAGAAACGGCAGATGTCGTCTTTACTAGGCAGTTCCAATTCCACAGGCACTGAAAGATTTTTCAACTTTAATTCCGAATTTCTGTTTTTTCAGAAGACGTCTTACTTTCTTGCTTATTTTTCGTATCGAAAATTGCGATTTTACCGTCCCCGACTGCGTACAGGCCCAGATCGTCCTTACTCTTATTCACCACAGGGCCCCATTCGATTTTGTAGATGAAGGATTTGAAGAAAGCGTGGAAATTTTCGGCTTTTTGATTTGTGACATCAACGAAACCAACCTGAAGAAAAAAAAATTATTACAGTTTCCTGTAACTGAAATGTCCAATTAATTATTCCATACCTGTCCCTCTTCAGTTCCATAAGCCAGAATGTTTTCTTTGGTAGGGTGCCAAACCAGTGCCGTGATTTTCCCATTCAATTTATGAACCTGCGTCAGACTGATGTTGTTCGTATGTGGTTTACTTAAATCCCACAACTTGATATCGCCACTTTTATGCCCTATCGCGAATCTGTTTGGATCTATGGGTGAATTTTCCAGGATAGTCACGTTCGACAGTAGAGCAGTAACGGAATAGAGCACCCTGCGACTGGCCATATCGTAATTGATTAGGTTACCCTTCATATCGTTAGTCCACACTCTCATGTCGTATTTAAATTCTGACCAATTTTCCTTGGTGGCATATTTAATCGGCGCTGTTATATTGAAGAGACAGCCCGAATTGAAATTGTGGACTATTTTGTTAGGTTTGATCTGCTTTTTAGAGTCGGCACTGGAATTATTCTTATTATTAGCATTCAAATTAACTTATTGACATATTTATTAAAGAAATCTGTAATTAGCCTTACCTTGCTGGTATCGGTTTGGGCAGATGCCATGAGAGAAGTTCACTTTGATCTGATGACGTTAAAAGTGTGTCCGGTGATATCCAACATGTAGTAATCCAAGTGTGTCTTGCTGAAATATTCTTCTTTTTAGCAGTTAATCGAAACATGGTTTGGAGGGTGCCATTAGTTCCAGCTCTCCAAATGCAAACAGTCCTAGAAAATAATCAATATAAACGATAAAAAAATAATATGTATATTATATTTATTATTTAATAAACTTACTTGTCAATACCCGATGTGGCTATTAAATATTCGTCCCGAGCTTCTTCCTCATTAACAATCCGTGGCACAGATTTAATAATTTCTGCTGTATTTTCCGGGATTTTATCTTCATCTTCTTCTTTAATTTCCTTTTCTGGAATTCCGTCGTCGTTTTTTTCCTTGACTTCCAAAGAAGCTTCCGGAATGAGATCATCGAAAATGTCACAACTTGGATCGTAATGAGAGGGTAAAGGACGACCGCTGTTCTCAGTTGGGCCGTTTTCAGGAGTGGCGCTCCTTTCTTCCAAAATATCCCCACGTATTTCTTCATCTCCATCAATTTTTAAGGTTTTCTCTCCATTTTCTTCAATATTATTATCGTTAATGGGTCCAGGAGGTATCTCTTCTGAAAGATTGTCATTTATATCTTCTTGAGGAGGAAGTGGGTCTTTGATTCTGTCCCCTTCTCCTAATATTCTCGCTTTCAGATCAAGACATTCTTTCAGAAAATCAGATTCTAGGGTAGCTTCCTCCATTTCTTTTTCTTTTTCAGTCGATTCGCCATCATCGGCGTGAGAAAGATTATCCCAAATTGATTTCTTATCTGTTTCGGTCGAAACCGGTTCGATTTTTTTAGTCTTGAGTACATTTTTCGTTGACTGAGGGAAAATGTTAATCGGAGCCGGACACCAGCTAACAGAAACGACCGATTTACTGTGTCCTCTCAGTTTGTAAATGACGCGACCCTCCCGTCTCAAGTCTGTCACGTAGACGAGACCGTTTTGCAGCCCGAAAGCGACTCGCCAAGTCTCGAAAGGGCATTCAGCGAAACAAGTCACTGTGTCTTTATTATTGAACAACTTTGCAATCGTTGTGGTCTCATTTGTGTTAATGTTCCACACTACGATGACGCCGTTCATAGAGACGCTTATCACCCGTGAATCGTTGGCGAAAGCAGCACCGAGGAGTGCCCCTTTCTGACTCTAAAATCACAAAAACTAATAAAAATCGCCCCCAATTGATCTGATATGGACAGACCTGATGAGCAGTGTTAACGAACTTTTCTTCAAGTGTCTTCAGATCGTGCACCCTAACGGAATTATCTTCGTAGCAAGAAACACAGAGTTTGTCTGGGTCATTCCATTTTTTATTAAGAGCCACAGAGATAACCCTGAAATTTTGTTCAATTTCCCATATAATTGAATATTATACATTTTTAACTACTCACAGGTTATTAATGGGGGAGTCGATGATATCAGTCTTGGCCACTTCATTATCTGTTTCGGGGGGTTGTAAAATTACAATTTCTCTTCTGTATATGTACACAAGAGTATTGTCGGGGGCGCAGGCCACCACACAAGCTCTGTACCATTTTGGTGATGGTCCAATGGTTAATTCGTTCATTTTAAAGGGAAATTTGAGTCAAAATTTGATTCTGAAAAAAGGGGAAATTTAACCTCACAAATACGAAATCTGGACGTATTTCTTCGTTTTCATTCTTCCACCGTATTTTTGGTTTCGAATGTTCAAACAATAGATTCGAATTACTTTTGAAGAAGAAAATGTACTTACCTCGGAACTTTCACAGGAAAACGGTATTTTCAAAATGCTTCCACTTTTCCGCTTTTTTGTCACTAATGTCAGTTGTCACTTCAACCGCCACAGAGTAAGAGGCGTGCCTGTCACCGTCATACCAGACACACGTCACGCAGAATTGGTTGCTGGCACCTAATTATGATAGTGTAACACGGACTTTTGTGATTGACATGTCTAGAGGCCGATTTTGGGCATATTGCCATGATGCCAACTCAGTCTTTCGGCCCGTTAGAATGAAGTTGGCTATGCAGAAACCCTTCCTCTGTCTAGGGACTTTTACTTTAACTTGGATCATAGACAATATTTTTCACTGTATTAATTTGTTGTTTATTTATTGTCGTGATGGAGGTTTTGATCTTTTTATTGCTTTTGAATACCCAATAACTAATTAAACTTTAAAATTGTATCACAGATCGTTTCAAACGACCAAAAAATTCACTATCTTAATACAACCTACATCTTTTAAATTTAAATTAATGAATATTTAGATGACTACTTAATTTCAATTCATAATAAATAAAATATTTGCTCTTGTATTCGGGACTTGTAGAGCAGCGGCGATTTTTACAGACTTTGACGTTTTCCTCCACTTGCAAATTAATGCCGGTAATGCAGGTAACTACAAAATATCCATCAAACTTCTAATCCTGGAATCGTTCCACTCACTGTCGGTTTTTCCGTACGCGTGTGCCAAACGTAAACTTTCGTACAGTTATCGGCCAAAGGCTCAAGTTGTTCTTTCGTTGTAAAGTAACCAAGAAACTCGCTCTCCTGAAGTCCCTTTTCCATTTTATATGAGAACCACGCGCCCGTCTTTGTTAACACCAAGTCTAAATTGATGGCGAACCCCGCCATGTCTATCGCGAAAGGTCTATTCGCTTTCCATCCGCTTCTGTATCCCGTCACTTTACCAGTCACAGGGTCTAAAATCGGAGATTCGGCGTTCAGGCCACCAACTAAACCCACAGGCCAGACTCCTACTCGCTTGATCTTCTGCATCTCTTTAAAAACCTTCACACTATAAGTGTTATCGTCGTCCATGAAGTACACAATCCCCTTATCTTTATTTAAATTGAGATTTTCTCTGATCCATCTGAGACCAACATTTCTCTGTTCAACTCCTCGGTGTTTTTTCCAACGTGGATCTCTGTCTTTCAATTGCTCAAAAGGCGGTGTCTTTGCGTTCAAGTGAGTCGTCACCAGACCAGAATCCTCGATCAGATTCCGAACTAAATCTGTCTTAATTTCAGAGTCTTCGACAACGATCCAGTGAACGTTCGGAACCAATTGTAAAGTTTGAGAAATCCTGGTCAATTCAGCTTTCTGCACGTACCTCCAGTATGTCGGGGTGACCGCATAAATGGTCATGGGAAGACTGTGATCGGATATTTGGTCATTGTTATGTGATAAATTCTCCAGTAGCAGGAGTTGCTGTTGAGATAACTGCAGTTGATCTTTGTGGAGTTCTAGAGTTTCTTTTAATGCTTGTAAATCGATTACACCTGAAACGAATCAATGTATTTATTACCCATGAAATGTTATTACTTGATTAGGACCTGGCAATGAAAAACGTACCTGTTTCAATGGTATGCAGCTTCCAGATAATATAAAAAGCACTCAAAAGTGCGAAGCAAACGGAAATTCGTTTGAGCTTCATATCGGCGCTAACAGACCGGTCCATAAGTGCCTCTTATGCTTCTTATAAGGATTCCGTCTCATTTATTTAATCACATTCAATCTCCAGAAGATTCATAAACCGTCCACGACCACAACACACAACCACAGAACACTGCCAAAATCTCATATAATCTGACAGAATTGACAGCATATTTACCGTTGGCAACACTGACCGCCACTCTTTTTGACACTTGTGTGAAGGTAGCTCCCCGTACCCACCACCCAGCGGCTGCTCCCGCCAGCTCCCTGGCGCATTCAATCCCCACCCTCAAGACAGATTCACACCATCGAAATATGTCTGTACCTTATGCCGACGGTGCGGACACTGGAGCACCGAACGAAGCGTATTTTACTCTATTTTCAACGGTACGGCACAATTAGACGCATTTTCTCACTTCAGATGACTCAATTAGAACCCAATTTAAATTTGCCGTCGATATGTCAACAAATAAAAAAGTTACAGCACTTTGAAATTTTCAAAAAGTTGAAAATTCGAAAATTCGAACATTTTTTTTTTCTCAGATGAACCAATACCGGACGCATGTATCTACTCCAGATGACACAATAAGAAGCCAATTTGAATTTTTTATCGATATCTCGACTAATAAGAAAGTTTCGCCACCTTGAAGTTTGCGAAAATCGTTGAAATTTTCATAAAAATTTCATGTCACAAAATTTTAAAAGCACGATTCTCGGTCAATTCGAAAGCTTTTTGCACATGTTCATACTGTTTTCGATAGATTTTTCGATTCTCTTTCGATTGCCGGGTCGCCCAAATCGATATCTCGATCGGTTCAAAAGTTAGACCGGTTTCAATTTTACGAGACCGATGATTTGGTGATTTTTCGGAAGCCATAATTCACATGAAAAATTACCTTTTCCGATCCGCTCTAGAAGCATTTCGTAGATTTTTTGACGCTCTTTCGAATGCGCGGCCGCCCATCCCGATCGGAGCTTCGGTTCGAAAGTTATGGTCGATTGAAAATTTCGAGCAAAATTTGTACCCAAAGTGATGGATTTTCGAAAAAATCAAAAATCACTAAATGTCGTCCAAATCGAAATCCAGACACTTTTCCCGATAGATTTTGAGCTAACTAAGCGATTCCCGGGTCGTGCGACTCGATAGCTCCACTAATAACGAAGTTATGGCCGTTTGAAAATTTGACTCTATTTTCAACGGTACGGCAATTTTAGACGCATTTTCTCACTTCAGATGACTCAATTAGAACCCAATTTAAATTTGCCGTCGATATCTCAACAAATGAAAAAGTTACAGCACTTTGAAATTTTCAAAAAGTTGAAAATTCGAAAATTCGAACATTTTTTTCTCAGATAAACCAATACCGGACGCATGTATCTACTCCAGAAGCCAATTTGAATTTTTTATCGATATCTCGACTAATACGAAAGTTTCGCCACTTTGAAGTTTGCGAAAATCGTTGAAATTTTCGTAAAAATTTCAGTCAAAAATTAAAAAAGCACGATTCTCGGTCAATTCGAAAGCTTTTTGCACATGTCCATACTGTTTTCGATAGATTTTTCGATTCTCTTTCGATTGCGGGGTCGCCCGAATCGATATCTCGATCGGTTCAAAAGTTAGACCGGTTTTAATTTTACGAGACCGATGATTTGGTAATTTTTCGGAGGCCATAATTCACATGAAAAATTACCTTTTTCCGATGCGCTCTGGGAGCATTTGGTAGATTTTTTGACTCTCTTTCGAATGCACGGCCGCCCATCCCGATCGGAGCTTCGGTTCGAAAGTTATGGTCGATTGAAAATTTCGAGCAAAATTTGTACCCAAAGTGATGGATTTTCGGAAAAATCGAAAGTCACTAAATGTCGTTCAAATCAAAATCCAGACACTTTTCCCGATAGATTTTGAGCTAACTAAGCGATTCCCGGGTCGTGCGACTCGATAGCTCCACTAATAACGAAGTTATGGCCGTTTGAAAATTTTACTCTATTTTCAACGGTACGGCAATATTAAACGCATTTTCTCACTTCAGATGATTCAATTAGTACCCAATTTAAATTTGCCGTCGATATCTCAACAAATAAAGAAGTTACAGCACTTTGAAATTTTCAAAAAGTTGAAAATTCGAAAATTCGAACATTTTTTTTTTCTCAGATAAACCAATACCGGACGCATGTATCTACTCCCGATGACTCAATTAGATGCCAATTTGAATTTTTTATCGATATCTCGACTAATAAGAAAGTTTCGCCACTTTGAAGTTTGCGAAAATCGTTGAAATTTTCGTAAAAATTTCAGTCAAAAATTAAAAAAGCACGATTCTCGTGAATATGCCCATTTCACGCCTTGTTTGGGGATGTTCCCTAATTTGTAGCACGATGGGGATTTTTTCCTGCAATTTTCGTGTTCGTCTGCGATAGTGTGGTGAAGGGCAAGTCGCTACAAATTCGGGAAGTCCTTCAAAATAAATTTTAACCGTGAAATTGCTCATTTCACCCCTTGTTTGGGGATGTTCCATTATTTGTAGCACTATGGGGATTTTTCCGCGCACTCTTCGTGTCCGTCTGCGATAGTGTGGTGAAGAACATGTCGCTACAAATTCAGTGTCCGCACCGTCGGCATAAGGTACAGACATATTTCGATGGTGTGAGTCTGTCTTGAGGGTGGGGATTGAATGCGCCAGGGTGCTGGCGGGAGCTGCCGCTGGGAGGTGTGTACGGGGAGCTACCTTCACACAAGTCTTTTTGAGCGAAAAGTAGGCCAAATGAGCAGAAGTAGGCACTTTGTCTCCTCATCCGCGCACTAGGTTAGGTTTTTTTTGGACAGCTGTCAGTAAATATCAGCTGTTCTCTGCTGGCAGTGACTAATTAATAAAACATAGAATTGAGACAATGGATTATGAGCTCCCGACAGAATTCGATCTCCTAGTGATTGGCACAGGTTCGTAGCCCTTTAAGGACTATCACGATTATCAGCGCTATTAAAATTACTCTGGTACAGGAATTGTGGAGTCGGTTGTGTCTGCAGCTGCTAGTCGAATTGGAAAGAAGGTTTTACACATTGACAGGTAAAATCAACAGCTTTGGATTATTAGGATGATCATGAACATTTTTACAGCAAAAACTATTACGGGGGACAATGGGCTTCCTTCAACTTGGACTCGTTTCAAAAACTAGATGTGGTGGAAGAAAATGCAACCACCCCGGTATTAGCTGAAAGGATAGAGGAGGACGAGAAAGTACTCCCAGTTGGCAATAATCTATTCAATCTGAAAGATTTCTCCATCGAGTGGCACATCCCACTGTAATTAATTATTTAATTATCTTTAGATCTTCATAATGAGATAATGAATATTATCATTTTCTAGAAAAGCGCCAGAAGTAAAGACAACAGAGATAGAAAATCTCGAAAATGAAGTACCAAAAGTAGAGGACCCTCCTGGTCTTAGTCCATGGACTCAAGAATCACTTTTGAAAGAATCCCGTAGATTCAATATTGATATCTCTCCAAAGGTAAGACTACAGTTGGCACCACTAATGAAATTTTTAATAAATTTTCGTTTTAGCTTCAATTTGCAAGAGGTGATTTTGTCGAACTGTTGATATCCTCAAACATAGCCAGATATTCCGAATACAGAAGCGTGAGCCGAGTATTGACTTGGTTAAACGGCCAACTGGAAGTCGTCCCTTGCTCCAGATCAGACGTATTCGCAAATAACAAAGTGTCTGTAATAGAAAAAAGGATGCTGATGAAACTGTTCACTTCTCTCGATTCGGAAGATGGCGAATTAACCGGATACGAGAACAAAACATTCCGGGCTTTCTTGAAAGATAAGAAGTTATCCGACAACTTGATCCATTACGTTTTATACGCCATCGCCATGGGCACTGATGAAACTCCGTGCTCGGAAGGCGTGGACCGCACCAAAAGGTTTCTAAATAGTTTAGGCCGTTTCGGGAAGACTCCCTTTTTATTTTCAATGTACGGATCTGGCGAAATCACTCAGGCATTCTGTCGGTAAGTTAGTACTCTTCGCAAAAGTCATCAGAGTTGTCATTTATACTTATATCTAGATTGAGCGCAGTTTTTGGATCCATTTACGCTTTGAGCCAACCGCTCAATGGTCTAATTTTCTCATCCGATGGTGATAATTTCAAAGGAATAATCTGTGATAAACAAAGAATCACTGCGGATACTTTAGTAATGGGAGCCGAAAAAGCGCCTAAAGACTTTATAAGTTCGACAACAGATTCGTATATTTCTCGAGCGGTTTTAATTACGGATCGATCTGTGATGGATAGCGAAAAGGAACATTTGACTCTTTTATTATATCCGCTGGAAAATGGGAAAAATTCGGTTACGATCATCGAGTTGGGGACTTTGACCGGAACTTGCCCCAAGGATTTATGTAAATTATGCTAAAATTACCGGTTATATGACGGTGATACGAGTTTTCCCTTTCCAGATTTGGTGCATTTGATCTGCAAGCAGTCGGATAATCCGAAATCCGATTTCAAATCGTGTATAGATAATCTATTTTCCGGCGACGGGCCTAACATTTTATGGTCTAGTTTCTTCTCAATTCCGGATACGAATTCCCTAGATTTCACAGAGACGGACGGTAAAAACGTCTACATTTGTCCCGGCCCGAACGCGGATTTGGATTTCGATAATTCGATCGAGAAAGCGCGGAAAATCTTTGACGAAATTTACCCGGATGCGGAATTTCTACCGAGAGCTCCGGATCCAGAAGAGATCATAATCGGCGAAGAAAACGAAACCACCGAGGAAGCGGTTTCAAGCGAAGAAACCCAATTATGAATTATTAATCCTATTATGTGTATTATTCTATCTTAAAGTCGTGCTTCTTAAAATATTAACAACAATAAAAATTGATTTATTTGAAGAAATCAGTCAAAAAATGACGTCCCAGTATGGGGTGGTGGTCGAAAATGATTCAAGCGAAGAAATCGCAGTAAAGTTCGGCAAACCGCTTTTGCGCCTCGATTTCAAGAAGATCAAAATGATCGCCTCGATTTTGGCGGTGCTTCTCTTAATCGACGCGATTTTCTCCCTGAAACTCTTCGTTTCGGCGGTACAAATCCGAACTCACATCGGCCGATTCATCGACATGCTCTCGAAAGGAGACGGCGACGTCCTCCCCAGTCTTCAGGCGGTCCCCGTCCTGTTTTTCCTGTTATTGGACGGGGCCATCGCCTTCTTTCTCTTCAGGGCGTTCGACCCGACCCCGCGCCCCAGCATCAACCGCATAATGTTCATCCTGGTCGCCATCGGGGCCGCCCTTTTGACAGTCGTCTTTATCGTCATGATAGCGGTCTTGGCGCACGCCTATGGGGCCCACGAGAGCCTCCACGACGGCATAGCGACTGCAATGAGCAACTACTCCAACAGCCTCGATTACAAATCGCGAATCGATCGATTGCAGATAGAATTCCAGTGCTGCGGGAGCAAAAAGTACGACGAATGGTACTCGATTCAATGGTACGATAAAAGTCTGCTCCAAGGGACGGAAAGGTAAGGTTTACAGCACGTTAAGAAATCGGTTATTGGGAATAACGTGAGGTTTTTTAGCGCCGATGGGCATACGCCCTTTAGCTGTTGCTCGATGAAGTCTTTAACGCCCTGCATCCACCACAATATTGAGGTGACTGGAAAGTCGTACCTTTATACGCCTGAATTTAATTTGAGCATTTCTACCAGAGGATGTCACGATCTTTTGAGGGAGACGAAGCAGAGTGTGGGTTGGGGTATCGTGGGGAATCTGTTTTTGGTTCTGCTTTTACAAGGGGCGACTCTTTGCGGGTTCAGACTGATACAGACTGCACATTTTCCTAGAGGGCGGTTCGAGGGTAACAGGGTCGTTTACACGGTCTGGATTATCGGGATGTACTCGGGGAAAATGAAACGGGATAAAGCGCCCGAACCGCCGCCCTTACCCCCAGAACTGATGAAATAATCTTCCTTTTAATTATATACGAAATATATTTATTTTCAATTACCAGCAACATTGTTTATCAGAAATTAGGTATTTTAGGGTTTTCTCAGTCATTAATCTCATGGCGAAAGTCGGGATTGAAGCGTTATAAAGAATGCATAAAATGTTCTCTCCGATTTTCATCGCGTAACATTTGTGGTATTCCGAGCACCAGTACGTTTCAAGACCTAAAGAGTCGTCTTTTTTCGCCTCTTGGGGCATCAGAAAAGTCCGTACTGATTGGTAGAAAAACGTCCTCAAAATGTCGAATCGGTGCGAACTGGTCGCGTGCTTTTTCCCCGTATTCTGATGGGGATTTCGCGTCATCATGTACTTCCCATGGGCGGCGTCGACCAGGAGGAGGCCCAAAATGCCGCCGTCTATGTGGCAACTCTGCGGGAAGTTCCTGGGGTGGCACTGGACGGCGGAAGTTAAAATGTCGGTGGAGTTTTTGAAGCACTGCGTGGCCGAATGCTCGACTTCTTCGAGGGCCGGCGTGGATCCGCACAGGCAGCAAAGTTGGATCTCCGGGATTAGGGTGCAGCAGACGAAGCGGAAAGCCACCTAAAACCCGCTCGTTTTGTAATTGGTTCGGGGTTTGAAAGGGCGACTCACGTTCGGGCTTTTAAACGGGAGGAAAACCGGGATGTCTTTGGAGCTCGCCGCATTTTCCACGGATGCCAGAAGGGACAGCAATTTTATTTCTATGGGGTGAAGGGTCCACCAACTTTCGGTAGCTGCGGCGATTTTGCCGTGGATCAGAACGCAACTGAATAACGAGTCCACGCATTCGGTGAAAGAATCCAAAACGATCTAAAAAACCCTCCTAAATAAAATAAATCAAAATTTCGGTTATTTTTAATAATACTTGAATTAAATGATTCTCGGGACATAGGATCGTCTCGGCCATTCCGACCAAATCCGAGGAGTGTTTATTGGAAGAGTCCCCGCAATTTAGCGAATCTAAAAGCCGGTCGATCACCGGGTAACAAATCTGGAAATTTCGATAAATTATTCGTTTTCTTCAATTTGGAGGATTCAGGACGAACCCGCAGTTCTTTTTTAAGGCGCTCGATGTTGCGCTGCGATTTGATTTCGTCGATTCCGACGATGAGGACGATGGCGTGGCAAATCGACTCCAGTGTTTCGGTCAAGACTTCGGCAGTGCAGCCGCTCGAGATTCCGATCAGGACCAAACTGTCTGCGAATTCGTTCCAGACGACCGTGTAATCGTCGGTGAGCGTATCGAGCAGTTGGATTTTCCGCGATTTTCCGAACATGTGCACCCCGTTCAGGGACCCGACCGCGGAAAACGGCAACTGAAAACGCGATTTAACTCAAAATCCTCGAGAGCGAGAAACTAAAGAGACACCAGGACCATCAACAGATAGAACGAAATTAATGAAAATTGATGCGGATTCTTCAGTCGAGGGGTTCACTACTTGGTATTTTGGTCTACATCCTCTAGTAATTTTTTAGAAATTATTTTAGTAATTTTTTAGTAGTTTTAGAATTTTTTAGTCCTGTTAGTATTTTTTCAGCAGTACATATACAGGGTTATCATTTAAGTCCGGTCCCCACGTGACCTACCGAAAGTATGCAACCCAACTAACATCATTGGCGTAACAAGCAGATTCCGTGAACTATAATGTTTTAATAAATTCCTCTGACACATAAAATTGGAAACGGCCAAATCAAACCTTGAAAAGTGAAGAACACTGGTGGTTTTTGAGCAATCAAGTGTTGCTGCAGTTCTTCAATGGTGCGAGACCTAAAGCACTCAAAATCTTCCGTCTGACTGACACTGACAAATTATCGAAATATTCGAAAAATGACGCCACTGGTGACTTTGACACAAATATAACTAAAAGCAACCCAAAAACTACCCATATCCCCAAATATGTATAACAAGTTGCCTAACTAATGGTCACGTGGGGACCTGGCATTATCGAAAGCCCTGTACATAATACTAATTTTATAAGAAATTTTCATGTTTTTTTTAGTGTTTTTTGGTATTTCATGCCGTTTTAGTAGTGAATTTTTCCAGTCCCTTCAGTATTCTTTTCAGCAATATTAGTCATTTTCACTGATTTTTTGCAATTTTAGTAATCTTCTAGCAATGTTAGTAATTTTCAGTAATTTTATTAATAATTTTTAATAATTTTAGTAATTTTTGAGTAATTTCTAGTAATTTTTGTAATTGTGCTGTTAAAGATTTTTGGAGGTGGTCAACCTCTTAGGTCGAACAGCAGAGCTTAATTATTTCTTACGTTTTCTGCGCTTCCCTTCTTGCGGGAAAATATAGGTAAGCCTCCTCCAGAAGTAATGCCCACCACGTACGCAGACATTTTCGCCCTATCAAAAAAGCTCCTGGATCCACGCGAGCTTTCAACAAAACAAGGGATTTCCACGAAACTCAAAAACGGACCTTGGGATCAGCTGACTCACACTGGACTTGTGAATGTATTTGAGACAGAAAGGAACCTCCATGGTAGCGACCGCCAGGACGTGGCGCTCTCTGGCGGTTTCCTCCTCTCCTAAAACGTATTCGAGCGATATCAATGCGTCGAGGACGCCGACGCCGAGCGCCGTCCCTGTCTCGCCAACGGGAAAACGGAAGAAAGGTGTCGAGGGCCCCACCGACACCCCGAACCGGAGCAAAAACAGACCAGACCGAATGATGTCCATCCTCCGAGCGCTTTGGCTCGTTTTCGCGGTCCGCCCGCTTTCGGTCGCCGGCAGCGGCACCAGTAGTACCGCAGAAGTGGCCGATGAAGGTCCGTCGCGTACCGTAGACCGTCCGCGTCCGTGCTAGAGATCCTGCACGTCGCGCGTCCTGTGACTCGAAACCGATTAATCGTCATTAAGAAATTACCACCAACATGAGACGGAACGTCAAAGTCCTCCTGCTCTTTTCCATGGCGTGGATGTTCGTTATTATTTACTACCTACAAACCAACGGAGACGCAAAGGTTTGATTCAGATTATGTCGATGATTATTATTGTTAAGGCGCAGAAAAAATCGCATCGATTTGTGTACATAAACACTGGGGCGATCCTAACCTGAAAAAGCTCGGAGCTTTTTGCTGATTAGCGCTTCAGGACGGGGGACAAAACGCGGAGGCGCCTCGCTGAAAAATCCTGAAAGTGGGAAGATAGGGTCGTCACGATCGTTCGCATCTCATTTATCTTTCTCGGCTCGGTGGAAATGGATCGGTGTGCGGTAAAATATTACCGCATCGCGGAAATTTAATTTCGTAGGTCGGATTTTTTCATGAATATTAAAAAAGGCGGACTAATTGCCGGTGGAGCGGCCTCGCCCGAAATAATAAAACCGAGTATGGGTTTTTTTTATTATTAATCGAGGAAATTAAAGGGCGATGATGGAGTTGGCGAATCGCCAAATCAGCAGTTAGGAAGGGATCGACCCTTCGCCCTCTTCGGATTGTCATTCCGTCGATTCTATCAGTAGGTAATAGTGGTCGGTGTAGGTAGAGTAGGAAGGAAGGGTCGTGTACTGGGGTTTAATTTATAGCGGCGGTGAGACCGTCGACAGGATCGATGATGCGAATTATAATTTTCGTCCTTTTATGGGGGCGAAATTGCATCATGCACATCGCGATTTAGATTAGCTGTCGCTCGAGAACCAAATTTTCGATATTTCGAAACTTTATTTTCAACAAAAAGATGAGCGCATTCGAAACGACTATTCATTCTAAAATTATAAAGTAGACTCGCAACCTTGGCATTATCTAATATTAGGACATCTCGACAAGTGAAATGGAAAGTATTCTAAAAACTTTTATTTTCGACGTTTAGATCCGCCACGCTTATAGGCTGTGACATTGACTTCTCATTAAGACTGTATGGCGGTGTTGAATAATCAATCTTTCATTGATGGAAATAACGAGCGGAAACGTGGAGAAAAAATCGCATTGTACTCGCATTTCCATCGACAACGTCAACGCGAAATTGCTTCCATTTTCGTGATGCTGATTATCCCGATGGAGTCATCATTTATTTCGGACTAAACAGATGGTATCGCACATGAACCAGATGAAATACAGTGAAAACAATAGAGTTTTTCTTCCGTTGATAACACACGGATGTACAATAAAGAATCGATTGCTCTACCGACCAGAACTGTACGGTAAGAGAAAAAGAGAATGCCAGAGAATATATTTATGAGTTATGCCGAGGCGACAAAAGGCCCAATCCGCTTTTTCCTTTAGTGAAAAACGTGAGCTTTATTGGAATTGCTCTCTTTTTTTTCGCAATATAACACAAGCTTTTCCTCTTTCGAACCGCAAAGCGAATATCAAATTCGCGAAATAGTCACGGCTGGAAGATCTCATAAATTTTAATTGCTTTATACCTAGAGAGGAGAGTGGAGTGGTCGAATTTTGAAAATAATTAAAAGTCGAGCGTGAATTGTCATCACATGCAAAATTTCTCACTCTGCTTTATGAGAATTGACTTCCTCCTGAACAAAGCCTGGAACGATTCTCAAGATACGAGTTACGCTTTACGTTTCCTTATTAACGAACGTAACATGAACGTATAAATGTGGGAAATTAATGAAATAATCCACCGCGTTGCCATCTGTCGCGGTTTTCAAAGGCGTACTTATCTTTCCCGGCCCGAGACCGAGCGCTTTACAATATTCTCGTCGATAAATATGAAAAAGCCGAGGAAAAAGCTCTGCCCACTCTGGTAGGGACGGAATCCGTGGTCGCCCGTCGACTTATGTATTTCCCGAAACGTATTCGACGAGTTTCGGTCCTGCCAGTCATTTTTATTCCGGTCGTAATATTATTGGGGAGTTTTCGCAGTTGTTTACGGGGCGAGTCGCGATCGATCCAAAGTTTTCCCCTCCCGCGATAAAATTAACAATTTTGTTTACCGACTGATGGAATAGAAAACACAAATACGCTCTCTATTCAGCGCGATTTTTGCCAAACGCCGAACGGGAAAGTGTCTGTCTATAAGGGAAAAATAATGCGCCGGACGAAACCACAAATTGCCCTAACGAGAGATTTCCTTCGCCATGTATAAATAAAACGTCCTGAGTGAAATTGCAACAACAAACCGACGACATAATGCTTTCACCCATAACTTAACACACGAGCCCGATGGAGATACATTACATCAAGGATTCGATCGAGGATTTAGTATAGATTGATAGAACTTGGAAAGGATATGAAAAGTGAAAAGTCGGATGGAAAAAAGGAAAGTGCCCGCCTTATGTTTTCAGAGCGAGAGCGCACGCGGCTAATGAAAAATACAAACCTCTCGAAATTGTTCCAGTTCCGAATTGTTATTCCCACATGGCGACGATCGCCTCCGTTTTACATCATGATGCATGCATCCAATTTCGATTAGCGCTGTTTTTGTTTCTACATAATAACGCGTTCGGACTTTCTAATTTGTTTGCCTGTTGGGATTCGTTTCGTGCACCGTCTCTTCGTAATTCAGCCGCCTATTCTATTTCTGTCCGTTCGATGCGAAATCCTCCCGAAATCCCCGCGGAATGGAGGCGATTATGGATTATGTACCCTCATTAAAGTTTACTGTTTGATTGTAAAGTTGTACAGAGTGCGGCGCTCCATATTCCGCTGCGGGTCACAGTTTCGATTTTCGATATAAACTCTGCTTTAAAAGCGCTCATTCCCATTGGCTCCTGCGGGAATACAGAGTTCGTAAATTCCGCCTAGCGCCACTATGGCAGTAGGAGCTAAACACTTAAGGCGCAACTTCCGCCAAACTGTGCATTATTTAGGGGATCTCCGACTAAGTTATAAACAGACCGACATTAGTACATTTACCGCAGTAATTCCGGAATTTATTCCGGGGGTTTTCTTCTGTACCGGAGTGCAGATATATTTAGAGAGAGGCGGGAAGCGAACTGGAAAGTCGCGGGTCCCGGAGGATAATTTCGTTAAGTGTGGTCGAATGTGTTCAGGACGACGACCCGACCGAAGACGACTCCGGAGAGGGATGAACCGGGCGAGGACATAAATTTCTTATCGCGGCTCTCGAGGGGAAGACGCCCTTTCGCTAATTCATAGAAAATCCTAAGGGATCGGTCGCTGAAATAAAAATAAAACTACCTATAATACCGACTTGGTTTCGTCCATTAGGAATAAGAGAAACTTTCACGACTCGTTATGTTGTTACACATTGTAGAAGAATAAAAAAAAGTACCCACGTAAAGTAGTAGGTAATTCGACGATAAAGATCGAACCGGACTACTAAAATCGTGAATTTCGGCGTGTGATTATTATTGCCATTGTACGAAACGTGAAATGTAGGTGAGGCGGCGGAATTCGGTTATAAAGTTGCGGCCTTAATTTATAACGAATATAAAAGTAATCCTCGCCCCGGTTCTCCGTTTTTATTATTCGCGTTAAATCGAACAGATCTCCATTCGGCGCACGAATGCGGGAACAATGTCGAATGAATACGTAGCGTAATGTGCGTGTCTCGACTTAACCTGAAGGCGACAAATCGACGGATTAAAAAGATGAAAGTTGGGTCTACGATACGATTTTGGGTCCGAATAGGTGAAAAAGCTTTCGAAAGCTCCGTCAAAAAATCGCACGATCCGTGTACACATCTTTCCCATGTTGAAATCACCGCCAATCACGAATTTGGCGAAAGAAGTCCTCATTGAAATCCGCGGCATTAGGAGATGTCAGTCACGACCGAAAATAACCTCATTCGGGATATTTTCCCACATATTACGGGAGATTTCCGTTTCGATTGAATTGCTTCCCCGATAACGCGGTGGGAGTACCACTCGAGGAACGAACGTCCTCTTGAGAAATGGACTTTCAACAATCTCGGCGTTTGTTGGCTTGGTTTCCTTTAGCTCCGCTCGATGCCTCTAACAGGAACGGGAAGGAGAGTCCCGGAAGGATTAATCTAATAAAGTCGACACGACGTCCAGCAAAACAGAGATAAATAGCGATCCTCCGGTTTTCATCAGACATGTCAGAGGATCCGATCTAATGAGATCGAGAGTCCTCCCCGGAAAAAAAAGGACGAAATGAATTAGCATTTCGCGGTATTTGAGATCCCCATTAGCGGCCTAGTGCGTCAATGCGCTCTCTATTTGCCGTTTAGATTTGTCGGAATTTTCGAAATTTGCGGAAAAATCCGGTCGAGATGGTGTGAATTAACCCTCCGATGGAAATGCGGTCCGCCCTCGGACGCAAAAATCGATTTTCACCGAATAAAGTCGTGCGTTCGACGGGACGGGAAATCGACGATTAGCCGAAATTTCAATCAGACACGTTGTTCAACCATGAAAGCCCGATTGTCATTGTCTCCTCTCTCTGTATAGTATATCGTTAATCGCGCGCTATTGTTGTTTACACTAAACTGACTAACTGGGGAGCTTAATGACTCGAGTTAAAACTCTAATTTTATCGTGGCTTCGGGTCCGGTCTTCAGGAATTCCGGCAGGACTGACGCAATTTCGTTTTACACTCGTTATTTCATTCCGTTTATATGGGATTTTCTGGATTACGGCGCAGATAATCATGGAAAGATGTTGCGCCGCCGGTCTGGCATAACCGGTGTAATGCGCTCGACAAAGCACGAAATAATACAAATGTGATGTGAGGTCTACTGTTAATTCGTTACCTATATTTTGTCGTCACGATATTATGGCGTCGAAAAGAGCCGCCAATTATTTGCACAGTTATGGTTTTTTCCAAGACCGGGTAGGTAAAATCGGCAGACTGTGACCCGGCGCAATTAGCTTCCGGATGGAGGAGTTTTGAATATCTGGAGTTTGTAAAAGTCCGGTGGAAAATCCGGGGCTCCGGAAAACGAGGCGCTCGATAATACTGTTGCTGGCTGCATCAGGTATGGCGAGGACAATGGATTCCACTACTTCCTGGGTCTTTTCGTGCAAACAAACAAAACAGATATAAAAGGAATTACTTATTTGGGCTGGATTTGAATTTTACAAGCGATATAATGTAACGTTTTCTCTTTAATCGCAGGAACTTATCCGGTGATAGGCCGAAAACGTTGTGAGATGGCAGAACTAATGTTTGGCTATTACGCTGAATAAACATAAGCGTTTGTTTGCGTTTGTATCGGTGTGGGATTCTTCAACTTTTGAAACTTTACATCATCCTCACGGCACACATCTCAATTTCCTACATTCGAAATATAATGGGTAATTCATATCGGAGGTCGCTCCCTCGCTAGCGCCTTAAAATTTGATTAATTAATTTCGCGAAATATTCAGCAGAGGAAGTGTAGAAAGGTGGCTTTATTATTTCGTTAATTAATGGACTTCCTTGACAGTTGGATAAAGATTTCATCCGCACAACAACCGATAATTTACAATTTTCACCGAGTTGTATAGAATAAAATTCTCCCCTTTAAAAGTGAATTCATTATTTTTACTAGCAAAGTTGGAAAGTTGTCACGATTTAAATAATAGCCACCAGATGTGTTTATTTTTACACGCAGGAATTTGCTCATCACGCATTATTAATATAATCGGCACTTTATTACGGGTGACCTTTATTGGGACCTTTTTATTGTATAATAAAATAATACCCACGGCGTCGTATCGATAATAGACTCGATCATTCCTAATAATTAGATTTGCATTTCCCAATTAAAATCCGCCGTCAGACGAGGCTTGTCATTATAATACACGAAATAGCCGATAATTAGTAAAGTTAGGATGGCATGAACATTTGCGAGCATATAATAATTATAATGGCAGCCTTTCACTGAAATCTGTCCCATTAATTTCCAAACTGTCAGTGTAAAGTTCGGACCTTTATGCGACGCAGTTTGTGGAGGAGAAACATCCCCCAAACTCGATTAATCCCACACGAACATCCCACCAAGAAAAAATAAATTCACTTTACTTACAAACAAATCTTATACTTTGTAAAAGTTATTGCCACCAGCGACCCAAATAAACAGCTTATGCAGATGAGTCGGAATCCGTTTTCGATCACTCGCACGATTTTGGAAGGCCTTTCCGTAATTAATCTAATCGTTTCTCGTAAGTCTACTTGCCATCAGGTATTTCACGAGTCGAGCTGATACATAAAGTGAAAGGGAGAAGAAGATGCGAATTCCAACTTCGCCTATATCGCTTCTGTTTGTTTTCTCTCTGAACAATATTGTGCAAGAAACGAGCCACTGTCCACTTTTGCGAATCGATTCGATTCATCACAATTGCGCAATAAATTAATTAACTTGGAAAGTATTAAAATGTCCGTTTCTTAATAACGTCAATTCGGTCCGGATTATCTCTAGAAAGCGTTTTTCTCAACTTGGGAAACCTTCAACTATAATGTAAAGTCATGTAAAAGAGATGGTGCGGTTTAGTGGTTACGTTATTATCATCGTCTGTTGTAATAAATAATTACATGGTTTGTCTTAACAATAGGAACATCCTAATTTGAGCGCTCGACTTGCCACTTTTTAAACAACGAGACCTAATTATTCACCTGCCACCAGTGATGAATATACTATAAGATCCCATTTCCCACGGCGGAACTTTGGAACAAGAAAGCGCATTTTATTTTGATTTCCGCGGTCGTCTCTTTCAAATAAGGAGGTTTTTCACACGATCGTGATAATTACAAGCGCATAAAATTTATCGTTTTTTTTGTATTATTTGGGTACCTAATGGTAATGATGATGGTGTAGTTTCTATCCGGATTCGATTCGGTTTATTCGTGACCGAAATCGCCGGTGAAATGATCAAATCCCCAGAGTTAGAAAGTAACAATTTAAGAAGCCGGCTATCATATTTTGACCTGGAATTTATTATTGCGCATCTCGGGCGACCTTCGCCAAATTAAAACTCTTATTATTATGTCATAAAAGATTTAATAAATCGTTGAATGCAATATTTTCCCTATTGAGATTGAATGATTGATTGGATATTGAATTGGCTCATGCGAGAGCTTGATGTAATAGAAAATAATTCGATCGGTGATGGCACAGGCTGTCGACTCCAAAGAAATTTACAACGTTTGCCGGCTACTGAAAAGTGTCTGTTATAACTTATAACAAACTAATGTTAATGAAGGCGCCATTGTAAAAACACCAATCCGCCATAAATTTACAGAATTTTGCGTCACCACAAACGGTATGAAATTACAAGCTATTAATTCAAAGATTTATTATTCTGCTGGGAGCTTGTTAATGGCGAAGACCGCGAATTAATTTTCAGTTATCCCGGCGCATCCACCACATTTCACCCGTCACTAAAACGCACGCATCTTTCGAAATCCGGCGGAAATTCTAATCGAAACTTTGACACATCTTGTGAGAATAAAATCGAAGGAGCGTTTCCGTCCAGTCGCAAAGTTATTTGGGGGAAAGCGGTCATCTTTTGTGCCGCATGTCGGTAGATTCAGGACACAATCGCGGAACTTTTGAATCAATTTCGGCAAGTTCCGGACCTTTTGTGAGCACCGGGGAAGAGCGCGTAAAAAATCGATGATTTCGTTTCGACCGCAGACCGTCTCGAATAGTGCAATTTCACGATTCGTAATTACGCGAAATCGAATCGAAAACGAGAAAAATAACCGAAATTCGGTTACGAACGTGTCTGCGATTTAACGTCAGTTTCCGGCCGGACTAATATCGATCATTGTAGGTCGTTATTACGATTTTCAATCGCGACCTAAGGTCGACTTGCATTTCCGGAGTTTCGAACATAACTCGTTCTCCTTGGCGAGCGCGTATAAAGTAAACGAGTGTAATCACCTTTGTTCGGTGCGCATTTAATGGTAATTCCAGTTGATGAGAATAAGTCGAGTATAAACGGCCACTTTTTATATGAAATGCAAGGAAATTGCGTGAGATGTGAAAATAAGTAACGCTCCTCTTAATTAATGGAGCTTGTAAAGTGCGAACAAATCCCCTCTTGGGGTGGCCATAATACGCGTGTTTTACCTACAGCAGAGTTATCACCCGTATTCGTAAAAAACCGAGCTCGGATGGGGGATAAAACCACCCTCGACTTTATCCCATCCGAAAATCGAGGATTTTCGTAAGTGATGCATAATTTTCGAGCCGATATGATGGAAAGTGCAATAACCCTGAATTCTCCGCATGCTCCCCCATAAATGAGAATTCGCAGTAATTGGATTTCGCCCCGCTTATTGGTAAATCCGAACGTTGAAAACGTCGACCGCAGAAATTTAATTTTCGAAATGTATCACCGCCATAACACACATTCCGCACGTTTACTTTTATTTCGAGTATTTCCACACTATCGATCTGTTTAGTTAACATCCTGCGGGGGCGAGAGGGTCGAAGCCGCGTTTCCTCGTGGAATAAATCGTCATTACGGCCGCGTCGCAATCTTTTTATTTATCGCTCAATTAAGTCTGAATTTTTTTCGCAATTTTTCATCCCTTATCCGAGGAAAAAAGTTAACCAAACCTATAATTAAAGGAAAATCTGAAAGGCGGGGAATAAACTCCCCAAAGAAACCATTCGACCATCATACACCACAATAAAGTCTAAAATAGAACCGGGTCTACTTTGAGGCAATCAAATCGGGACTCACGACGCACGCAGACCCGGAGAGAGGGCATCGAATTCCGGAAGAGAAAGCGTCCGCTGAATCGATGCTTTTGTTGCGAAAAATGGCGCAATTAAAAGGCGCTCATCCCCTTCACTTTGCGAGACGCTCGTTACGTTACGGAATCGTCACGATCCTCGCGTTACCAAACGTCCCGACTTCGATAAAAAAGCGAACGCCTCATTGATTTCAGACTGAAAACCGCGCTCTAAGACTGAAGGAGGGCGTCACGATGGCCCAGTACAGCGAGGAGTCCGCCCCCGCGGCCCCCATGATGTCCCTGCAGAACCTGGAGACCACGGACGGCCGCCTCACCTGGAACTACTTCGACGAGTCCGGGTACGTCCAGAGGGGCGGCCTGCGCCAGGGCGAGGACCCCTACGTCCGGAACCGGTTCAACCAGGAGGCGTCCGACAATCTGCCCAGCAACAGGGAAATTCCGGACACCCGGAACGCGATGTGAGCGCATTTCGGAATTATTCCAAACGTTTCAGGGCGGTCTTAAACTTTGCGCCGAGAGCGGAGGATGCATAATCCTTGCGCAAATTCTGATGCAACGGAATGACCATCACCGTTTGCGGCATTCAGGGTAATCTTCCTTTCTCCTCCACGTCTTTCACGCGAGAATTTGTAACTATTACAAATTACCCAATCGTGATAAGTCTCGTTATTGCTTATCATAGGCACGTCCGAAATCTGGTTAAAGTAAAAGTAGCCGTGAACCTGATCTTATTCGCTTTCAAACCGGCCCCGGAAGTTTCTAAACGTATTGGTCGTTCTCTTATTAAAGAGGCTCTAAAACCCGGAGTGTTTGCACTAGTAATTGGTACTAATAACACTCTGGAACTATATCTCTAACGATTATTTGCACCCAATCATTCGTATTATACAGGTGAAAGGCTAGTGGATGCGCTTTTTAACCACTTTTACTCTAGTCCATCTCTAATAAATCATACTTTTTAATGTTTGTACTTGTTTATTAGGTGCCGGAGGAGAAGTTGGCAGTCGGATTTACCTTCAACTAGTGTTATAATAACTTTCCATAATGAAGCGCGGTCAACTCTACTCAGAACCGTAGTCAGGTGAGTCCAGGGGGTTGATTGAAATAAAGTCGCAAGATTAATGCGGTCCTTTTGAAATTCATGAAGTATTGTATAAAGCGAGGCTTTGTTGCGCGAGGAGCGTCATATTTCAAAAGTGTCACGATTCTTCTCTTGAAAGAAAAAGCTCTAATTGCCTATAGGCGAAAATGTGGGTAAATTTCTAAGTCGCGACTTATTCCAGCGTCCTCAACCGGAGTCCGGAGCATTTGATAAAGGAGATCATTTTAGTGGACGACTTCAGCGACAGCCGTACGTATTCCGGGACGAAATTCCGGGCGAAAGCGTCATTTTTCTCGGTTTTTATTTGCAGCGGCGGACGGGGAAGAGTTGGCGAAAATCCAGAAGGTCCGGGTGCTCCGCAACGAGAAGCGCGAGGGCCTGATGCGGTCCCGGGTGCGGGGGGCGGACGCCGCCGCCGCCTCCGTCCTCACGTTCCTGGACAGCCATTGCGAGTGCAACGTCAACTGGCTGGAACCTCTTCTGGAACGGGTGGCCGAGGTAATCGCCGTTCCGGGGATAAAACCCGATCCGATAATCCGGACGACCGGAATAACAAAGAAAAACCCCATTTTTCCGGAAGCCGGAAGTGCATTTACCGTCGTCCGGCTGAATCGGCGAAAATCCCACCATTCTCGACCCCGATGTATGATAATTGCCCCCCTGTAAATCCCCCGGACTTTGATGGAGATGAAGACGATAATTGAAGGCTCTATTCCGAGTCGGTGCAGCATCTCGACAGAACTAGGTCGAATCCGTTATTATTATCAGCGTCATCCCTTCAAAATGCTCTTTATTCTACTCGGTACATACGAGAGTATAGCTGGAGGATGTGATGTTGAATTTAGGTGATCTCTGTGTGATCCAATAATTTCCGGCTTTCCGGGGGTCGATAAATAATTCACGTTGTTGTTGTCGTTCCGCCCTTTGTACTTGAAGTCTCAATGAGAAATTTTAATGTATTTTTCGAAGTTTCTTTGTAATTGCAATAACTAATAGGAAACAATTTTCTTCAACAAAATTCTTGCACAGAACCCATTTTGCGCCTTATGCGAATATGTATCATTCATAAAAAACTAGGAATCCACTATAGGAATTTCACCTTGATTTTGGTAACTATTTTTCAGGATCCCACGAGGGTAGTTTGCCCGGTCATAGACGTCATAAGTATGGACACGTTCCAGTATATCGGCGCTTCGGCGGATTTGCGCGGGGGTTTCGACTGGAATTTGGTCTTCAAGTGGGAGTATCTGGGATACGCCGAAAGGGAGAGCCGCCAGAGGGACCCGACTCAAGTATTATTAATGCCGCCCCCATCCGAGAGGGCCGTCGTTCTGACGGTAATCTGATTCCAGGCGATTCGCACTCCGATGATCGCGGGCGGATTGTTCGTCATCGATAAGCGCTACTTCGAGAAACTGGGCAAGTACGACATGAAAATGGACGTGTGGGGCGGCGAGAACCTCGAGATCTCGTTCAGGGTGTGGCAGTGCGGCGGCAGTCTGGAAATCATCCCCTGCAGCCGGGTGAGGGCGTCCCTCCTACACTTTTCGCTCGACCTTATTAGTTCGCGCTCGACTTTCACGCTCATGCCCGGACTTTATTTGCAGGTGGGGCACGTTTTCAGAAAACGCCACCCTTACACTTTTCCGGGGGGCAGCGGCAACGTCTTCGCCCGGAACACCCGCAGGGCCGCCGAGGTCTGGATGGACGAGTACAAGCACTTCTACTACTCGTCGGTGCCCCTGGCCAAAAACATCCCTTTCGGAGAGTGAGTCACCCCTTCTTTTTTAACCTAGTTTACAAAATTAATATGATAATGGTGGAGTTGGTAAAATACCTTTTTAAATGTGACGTGAAATTCGGTCAATAATTATAAGAGAAACTGGAAAATATGCACCGAAAGAGAGTTGAAATGTGCACGAAAAAGTACCAAAATATCAACGAAAAATACGAAAATGTGCAAGAAAAAATACGAAAACTACCAAAATATGCTACTATATTACTGTCAAGTTAGCAGTGGCCATCTCTCTGTTTCACATTATCAGCATTTGAAAAACAGAGACAGAGAGATGGCTTTTGCTTATCTTAGCGTATTTTTGCGTTTTCTTTGCCATATTCGCCACTTTATAATCAAAAATAGAAAAATCTCTTTGCCAGTACCTTAAACTGCCAACAATTTTTACTTTACTCTTCTACCATACTTATTTTATTCGATAATTTGAATAAAACGTTCCAGCATTTCCGAGCGGATGGAGTTGCGCCACCGGTTGCAATGCAAGCCCTTCAAGTGGTACTTGCAGCACGTGTACCCCGAGCTGGCCATCCCCCAGGCCACTTCGGCGCACGTGGGTGAGCTGCGGCAGGGGCTGTACTGCCTGGACACGATGGGGCACCTGATCGACGGCTCGGTGGCGCTGTACCAGTGCCACCACACCGGGGGCAACCAGGAGTGGGGCCTGACCAGCGGCGGGCTGATCAAGCACCACGACCTCTGCCTGACGCTGGCCGACTACGCCAAGGGGGCGCAGGCCGTCATGCGCATCTGCGACGGCTCGGACGGCCAGAAGTGGCACCTGGTCGAGCCGGGCGGGCTGCTGCGCCACTCGCGGTTCCCGCTGTGTCTGGACGCTCGGTACACGGACGTCAGGGGGATCACGGCGGAAAGGTGTAACAGTAATCTGGAGACGCAGAGGTGGATGCTCACGAGTCCCTCGTAAATCGAATTTATTATTAATTATTTAATAGATGATTATTATCTGCAACTGCCCCCCAAATACATTGGTGTAATTTAAATGAATATACTTATATGAGCTTGCCTTTCGGAATTTCGCAAGTCTAGTCTCGATTTTTAATATTATTTCGAGGTAAGTAATTCCTAGTCTCATCATTACAGGGGAAGAATTAAAGTTGGGAGGAAAAATTAATTCAAAAAAAGACATGAATGTTTAATAGAGGTGATATTGAACTCGTTCTGGAAAATACTCATTAATTTTAAGGACGTTATATTTTGAAAAAATTGTTACTTAAGTTCAGTTTTATTTTGAGATTTTTTTGGTGTTACCTACAGATTGGTATGTTAATTAAGCCACACGTGATTTTTAAACCTTAATTATGCTAGCAGTGGTTGTGATATTTTTGTAGCTTTGTATTTTTATTATAGTATATTATGTTATGGTAATATTTTCACTGCAGTACTAAACGCACACTATTATTTAATTAATTATAAAGTTGAATGATTTCAATTTATTAAGTTCTAAAACGGGTATATCTTCACCCCGCACTATTTCAATTCAAAATGAATGTATCTAGTGCAAATTCCTTTAGTCTACAAAAAAGTGGTGACTGCTTTGGTATATTTCTTACGATTATTATTTTCAAAATTTTCTTTACTAGACAATAAATTATAGATTTTTCTACGATATCTATTTTAAATGATTATTACGCGGCTCTTTTGCTTTCGTTTAAGTTTGTTGGTTTATTTTATATTTGTTTCATTTATGTAAATACTATATACTATAGAGAAACTACTTAAAAATAACAATAGGTAAGCATAATAGGAATATTGTAAATAGAACCTCTAGAAAATTTATGTAAAAATTTTGTATTAAAACCCCTAACTTATAAGCAAAAATAAAAGAATTAAACCATATATTCCATTATCGAGTATAATTCATTGAATAATTCCATAATACTCTATCACAATCAACAATTACATTCAAGTTAAGTAACACATTCATGGTTTATTTTGTAAACGGTTCATGAGCTGCTGTTTCCACTGCTCCTCTGGGATGTTATTAGCCCATTCCGGTATGTTGCTCGGCGGTAACGTGAAATTCTTCATGGCCTGTTTAACTTCATCCACTTTCGTGCTATCCATTTCGATATCTACAGGGACGGGGGCTGTCCACACCTCTTGCACCAAGGTTTCTTCGATCCTTGTTATCGAAGGCAACGACTGCTGGTTATCGTCACTGCCGTTTGCACCTTCTTCATTGCTACTGTCTTCTTCACTGACTTCTGCGGTTTCGTGAGTGGGGAGCGGTTCGTATTCGTTATAAGGGTGGTTGTCTTCGTCTTCAGTGTCCGTATCTGCTGCCATTATGATTTCGTGATTTGGAGATAGATCTTCTGATGGATTGTCGGGATCGGGAAATCCTCTGTTCGATGACACCATCATGGGGCTGAATTAATCACGAATTAATGAAAACACTCCTCAATTTCTTTGTTTACATTGTTTCCAAAAAGTAAGGTTAAGATTTGCAGTAAATGTCAGTGTAGAACTCTGTAACTTCCTAGAGGAAGGTAATAGAGATTTCTGTAATTTTTGAAACGTCAAAATTTGACATTTGCAGCTGTGCGACTGACGTGTTCTGGTGTGGGCCACATTTTTCAAAAAGATGTTGGATTTATTCACGATTTTCAGTAAAGGAGGCATCGTCCTTTGGTGCTTCCAGAGCACCAGTCAAGTTTTCACGTCGTCAGTGAACGCCTTAATCCGCAACGTCATCCTTCAGGTAAATCGGAAACAAATTTCGAATGTGCATATGTTAATCAGTCTCCGAAATGTAAACGCAGGAACGTACGGGAGTCCAGCACTTTGACCATGATGGCCTCACCCTGCAATACAAGTTGGATAACGAATTTGATTTGGTGTTCGTAGTCGCCTATCAAAAAATTCTCCAGCTGTCTTACGTAGACAAATTCCTCAACGATATCCACTTGGAGTTTAGAGACAAATATAAAAATGATCTATCCGATCGAAGGTGGTTTCAGGACTACGATTTCGTCAACTGTTACGATTCGGTTCTTAAACAAGCGGAGGAATGGGGTAAACTGCAAGCGAAAGCTCCGAAAACTATGAAGAGTTTTGATCAATCGGTTAAATCCAAAAAGACGGTAGCCTCAATGATCGAACGTAAAGGAGATGATAACAATAAGAAAGCCAAGAAGAAAGAGGTGAATTTCGTTGAGGAAGTAGATGTTGAAATGGCTCCACCATCTCCGAAAAATGACACTGTAAATGAAGACGTCATTGCAGTGAACAGAGCCAAATTCGTACAGAAAATGAGCAAAAAGAAAGGAGACGTCAAGTAAGAACAACCAAAACTTTTAATATTGAATAAAATTGAATTCTCTACTTGATTTGTAGGAAGAGTCCCAAAGCTGTGACTGAAAGAGAGAAAGCTGGAAAGAAACCGCGAGTTTGGGACTTGGGCGGGACCAATAAAGATTTAGGGAACCTAGAAAGAACTACAGATAAGCCTGAAGACATGAAAAGTCATTTTACCCCTGACACTGAGGTAATGAACTACTTATTACATAATTAAATAAAAGTTGCAGTTATAGATCAAGGACAACTTCTTATAAGAATGCCCCTCTAGGCGATGATTTCATCATTCTCTTTGTAGATTGTCGGCCAAATGCGTGGAGTCATCAAGGACTTGGAGGTCGAATCGTCCTCCGAAGAAGAATATGAAGACGAACCTGAAGAAATCTCTGCAAACACCAATCCAAACAAGTCACCCTCGTCCCCGAAAAAAGGCGGAATGTTCTCAATCTTCAAAGGCCTCGTCGGCTCCAAGAATCTAACTGCGAACGACATGCAGCCGGCTCTGGAAAAGATGAAGGACCACTTGATCGCGAAAAACGTCGCCTCCGATATCGCCATAAAATTATGCGAATCCGTTGCGAAAAAACTCGAGGGAAAAGTCCTGGGCACCTTCGATAGCATCGCGTCTACTGTGAAATCGACTCTAACCGAATCTTTAGTACAAATTTTGAGCCCGAAAAGGCGCGTCGATATTTTGAGGGACTGCATGGAGGCCCAGAAGCAGGGTCGCGCTTACACCATGACTTTTTGCGGGGTTAACGGAGTGGGAAAGTCCACCAATTTGGCCAAGATCTGCTTCTGGTTGATCGAGAACAACATGAGAGTGTTGATAGCAGCCTGTGATACCTTCAGGTACTTTTTTGTAAATTACAGATTTCTGTAATACCGACTCTATTTTTTCCAGGGCTGGAGCCGTAGAGCAGTTACGTACCCACATGAAGCACTTAAATGCCTTACACCCGCCTGAAAGACACGGCGGCAGACAAATGGTTCAACTTTATGAGAAAGGATATGGTAAAGATGCAGCTGGTATCGCAATGGAAGCCATAAAATTCGCGAACGATTCCAAGTTCGACGTGGTTCTGATCGACACGGCCGGACGTATGCAAGATAATGAGCCTTTAATGAGAGCCTTGACGAAATTAATCAAAGTGAACGAGCCAGATTTGGTTTTGTTCGTCGGGGAGGCTCTGGTTGGTAACGAAGCAGTCGACCAACTTGTGAAATTTAACCAGGCCTTGGCTGATTATTCTTCCAACACCAATCCGCATATTATCGATGGCATCGTATTGACCAAATTCGACACCATCGATGATAAAGTCGGAGCAGCCATTTCAATGACTTATATCACCGGCCAACCGATAGTTTTCGTAGGAACCGGGCAGACTTACACCGACCTCAAAGCCCTGAACGCTAAAGCCGTCGTCCACTCTCTTATGAAATGAAACCAATTTTTGTTACGTTATTAATTATTATGCTAAACTTTATTTTGTAATTATGAATGATCGATCGATGGTGAGGGTTTAAGTTTTAAATAAAATCAGTGTCCTCGTTTCAGTGCTTTTCTGATGATGGTCCAGTCCTCGATAATGTCCTGAGGTTTCAACATGTAGACGATATAAGGGCCCGAAACGGTCACGGCCTTGCGTCGCGACCTCGACCGTGATCTGGACGAGCCCCACTCGCCGCCTTCGCCCCACGTGATCTCACTATTGTGCCTGTCTTCTTCGAGTTTCCGGATGGTCTCCATCAACTCGCTGTAGTAAAAATCGCGCGCGAGGCTCTTCTCACTCTCGAAGTTCTGCAGCGCCGCCTGCTCTTCCGCCTCGAACTGATAGCCGATATTTTTGATCCGGAGCTGTTTCAGCACCCCTGCCACTTCGATTCGGACCCGCATGTTGTCTTGGAGTTCTTGGAGAGGACCAAGGTAGTCCGGCGAACGGCCCGCTTTGACTTCAGTTAATTGCGTTTCGACCTGATTGAAATTTTCAGTTATTACTGATTGGGAATTAGTCTTAGTAAAGTGGATGTGTACCTGGGCCATTCGCTCGCGGTACAGCTGTTCCCGAAGTTGGCCGAATTGGTTTTCGAGGTCCTGGACGTGCTGGATCAGCTCGTTCCGTCTGCTCTCGCACTCGCCCTCGTCCATCTCGGAGCTGTCGTCGGAATCGGCCTCATCTTCGCTGGAATCGCGGCCGGGGTCGTTCTCTCTACTTGTGTTCGAATGATCGGATTCCGCCCCCGAAACGTTACCGTCACTGACGTCCCCACCGCCCCCATTGTTCGTGTGCAACTTCATCGGAGACATTCTCACAAAAACATCACTAAACTTCGAGGTTTTTTGCCGGAGTGCGGTCGAATTCTGGAATTTCGTACGCACATAAACAAATCGGAAAAAGTGAGGTTGGATTGAATTTGACAAGTGACGTTTTTTAAGTTTGAAGGTAAGTTTGGAATTTATCGATAGATGGCGTCTTACAGTTATCTGTAATACCATATAATAATTATTTAAATTTAATCTGAATAATTAATTAATTAATTGTCTCTGGGTCTCTGGTAATTCACACAAGCTAAATTAGAAGTATTAAGTGCAACTAATGTTTTTTTCTATAGTTCAAATTGGCCTGGATCGGATCCACTGTTTAACTGAATTTTTGGTGGGGGATTCCCCCATACAGAGAGATACATTTTGAGTCAATAGTCCTAAATTTAGTGGTTTTTGACCGATTGGATAATTGCGTTCTTTTAATTAAACTTTGCTTCTTTCCGACGTGTTGTTTTCACCGTCGTCCTGTCTGTTTATCCGCAATTTCCACCCAATAAAAATACCAGCGGCGGGTCCTGTAAAACCTTCAACGACTACATTCAACACGTAACATTATCCCTACTGCAAACACTTTGGCTAAAGATACCCTCAAACTCAATATTGACCTTCAAGGGGACAAATATTTAGCCCCATCAGTGCATTTTCTTCATTCCATAAATAAATTCACTCGGGACAGATTGCTTTTTTTGAAGTCATACACTTGATGAATTGAAATAATCTCTTCCTGGAGAACAGTTTTTGTAATCATTTATGAAACAGTATTAATTTTATCACAGTCAATCGCCCGAACAAACTATTTTGGTCGTGAAAACAATTATTGGCCGCAAAGTCCGCAAGTTATGATATTCAAACAGCTCCTGCGAAAAAAAAATTATCGTTATAGGTGGTTTTATCCCTTTAATTCACGAGATTTATGCATACTTTCGGTTTTCTTTTTCGGATACTTCTACAACTTTGGGGGGTTTCTCGGGCTTCTTCTGCGTCTTCTTTTTCCGATCCTCCTACATCAGAAAAATTGTTAATTAATAAATTTCCTCGGTATCGCGAATTTATTTAACGAAATTTGCACAGCTCAGTTTTGTTCGGCGGGTGTGATGCATATTCAACGCTTTGATTAGAAATGTAGAGGAGCTGAAGGATCGCAGCTTTGGAATTAATTCCAAATGGACTTGTAGTACTTGTTATTCCCTTTCTATGCTACATGTGTACATGTACTAGATACAATGCACCATCGGGACGTTAATATCCTGTCGGTACAATCGAAATGCAATACGAACCTCCCTGACTTCGCCGATTTTGTATTTCTTAAACTCCTTCTTGGCGTCGCCCGAATGCCCGAATTCGTCAAACGCTTTCGTCGAGTCTTTTCCGGCCCATTCCGTTATCAAATCTCCTCCGCCTGGATGCTGAAAATTCGGAAATTACTACAGGTTTATAAACCTCCATAAATCAATGATTAACCAAATGTGTGTGAATTACAGCCATTTTTCAACCTGATGAAATAAATTTAGAATTTTGATTTATAATTTTATAATCTATGTGTCAAATCCGTATTACAGGTGTCGGGCTGTAAGGAGTAAAAAACCGCCCCTATAAAAATAACTCGTATTCCACATTTTATAGGCCATCATCTTTCTACTGAGTCTCTAGATGGTGATAATAAAATCGAACTCAGGATCATTTGTAACATTTTTATTAATGATGAATTTATTACAGATTTTTCTTGAAATTACGAGCCACCACTGGGGATTAGTTTCAGAATAAAAGTAAATAAACAGATAAGATTTTTGCAAAACGTCTAAAAACATGTCTAACATTATTTACGAAAGAGTTTCGTAAAAGTATATTTGAACGACCCTTGTGTTGCTCGTTCTAGAAATGGGGTGATAATAAGAAGAATTAGCGAATAAGATGGAGGTGAGGGTGAAGACTGAATGGGTTTTAATCGCGTCTCGAACGAGTTCCAATGAATTTACGATAATTTTCTCGCATTTGTAATAAATAAATCCCGGCGTGTTGCTGGAAATTACGTCATTTATTTACCGAGAGAGCCGGCGCTCTCCGCATTATAATGGAAGAGGGAAATCCCCGATAAAGTTCACAGAATAAAATGACCTACCCGCACTGGAGTGAAATACCGAAGAAATTTACGCAAACCGCGCTCAAGCCGATTTTTGCAACAATAAGGATCAGAAAAATTCCCAAAACGATAAAAATATCACTCAATCTGAGTGTGATCCGATAATCATGCCGTAGAAATTTTATAAGATTAAGAAAAAATATTATTTTGGCACACTTACATCTTCTAGATATTCCGTAACATCGTAGACACTATCCTTGTAAATAATCCACACTTTGCTAGTCTCTTTTCCATTATTTTTCGAAATTTCTTCCAAAGAATAGAACTGAGTCTCCATAATTTAAATTGTATCGGATCGAGACTTACGCGAAAAATTACAAACTAATAAGAGTCACCATCTCGGATTGTTCATTTATATATCGTTCTCAGATTTGACCTTATCTCTCTTAATAACAAAAGGGTGGGATATTTTTCTAAAAAAGCACAATAAAAGCACTTACAATTCGAGACATGTACTTGTAATCTCTACGTGCGTTTTTTGTCTACATTATGGAAATATTTAATTTGTAATTAAACGGAATTCAATTCGAGTCGACTTGCGATTTTGTATAGAAAGGAAGAAATTTATAACATTCTTCCGTCTACCTGGCAAACGGCAAGCTTTTGGTGATGGAATTTCGACTCTCCCTTTTATTCGTGCCAATCATCTCCTTTATTATTATCGCTTGTACGAAATCTGTCAGGAAAAGCCAAAAATGCAGATGGCTCGTGAGGAACAATAGTGACGAGAAATAATAAAACTGAAATTATATGCAGAGGTTTATGCCCTTTTGCTTTCTCCATGGGGGTGTCAATTACGCCGCCCCGCCATGAACAGCAGGCCAGACGCAACAATTCAAATAAAGGACAAGAAATGCCATTTACCTACCACTGCAATACCTAATAACAATAACGATAAATTATGAATAACATTCCGAATCGAGAGAATGTTATTGCACAAACCACGGGGAATTAATGAGTACATTAATCGATCATTATAATTCATCAAGATTATGTTTTAATAACCGAATTTATTTTATTGAAATTATGATTATAAACTCACATAAAAGTAATCTAAATAGTGGGACCCAAATGGAATATTTAATAAATTCATTTGCTTCGGTAGCGGACAAAGGTTATTATAAATTAATATGGATTACATCATATGCATACATCAATTATTTTAATATAACTGCTTATGGGTTATCCAAAATATGCCAAATAAAGTACAAGAACAATAAATTTTTATCACAAAGAAATTTTAAATACAATTCATTGATAGGAACAAGGTTATGGGAATTTTCGGTATCTTTTAATTTTGTTTGATGATTAGAAATCGGTGAAAATTATTTCCTATCTGTTCTTATAAAAATGAACCGTCATCATTTATAAAAATTACTCGTTTTCTTATAAAATTTGCCGATTATTATTTCCGAAATTAAAGCCGATGTCACATAGTTTCTGCATACACCTGTTCGTTTGAATTAGTAAAACTTGTAGATATGTATTGGGGTGCTATAAGGTACCTGCGTCGATGATAACTCAATTTGTCAAGTTTAAACCCCATGCCACCCCATTTACTATCGGCAGAAGAGGGGATGATACGACGCTGGTTCACAAGTCGTCGAGGGATTATCGAGATCATTTAAACGCCCGCCGTTTTTCGCCGACTGTACTGATCCGTTCAATTTGAGGCAATTACCGAGAGGATCTCTGCACAAACTCTTGCGAAGTGTGACCGCGAATTAATCTCGAATTTCCGGACGACGAGAGAGATTTGATTGATCGAAACAACGACCGGATAAACCGCCGATCTAATAATAAGGGAAAAGGGCCGCACGAAACCTGCATCAATTATTCAGCGGAATAACACGAAACGGATGAAATTTCTTGTCAGAATATAAATTTAAACTGGAGCCTGCCCTGTCTTCGCCGTGGCGTATCACCGAATTCTAGGCCCCATGATAAAAAATTAATAAGCGAGTGTGGATTGGTTCGATTTATTCCCGAAATTGTATAAAAAGTGACGTAGTTTTATATCGTCGGTGTATTTATAAAAAAATATGACGTAATTACGTCTCCCTACAAATTCATTTAGCCATTATCTTATCTCAACAGGAAAAATATTATTGCTAATCTATTAACTGCTCTATTCAATAATCCCATAGTTTAATTGCCGCCATCGGCTCCACGTGAAACGTCGTCTTTCCCCATCGCGGATAATTATTAATGGATTCTCTATAAATTGCACCAATTCGAATGAGCGAATTTTACATGAAGCACGTCCAAATATTGACCGAGCATTTATCTGCACGAGCTCCAAACCGCCGTGATTATTATTCCCGCAGACGCAAAAATGTAAAGGACTTTGCATAATTTTATTACCAATCTCACCATCAGACTCTCGGTCCATAATAAATTACAATAAAAGATGACAGTTGCGATTAAATTCCGTGATACATTGTGAGGGCAGTTCGACCGTCATCGTCACACCCCATTGAACCCTACGGCGGTGGAGAAATCGGATCGAAATTTGGTGATTCGAATGAGACGGTTAATCTCCCATACAAAGTGGATCATTCCGAGCTATAAGCTCGGCCAGCATTCTGGAAATTTTCGGCGGGACAGTCGAAATGTCCCATCTAGACGCGGGTGTTTTCAATTTCCTGCGTGGCAAATTCCCCGTTTCCGCCGGTGGTGGTTGAAGTTGCACCCTCGGCCGCAAAATTGCGGTCATACCTCTCGCCGTCATCAGGTGAACTAATTCCATTTGCGTCGGCCCATTTGAACGATGCAGAATCCGATGATTGCGACCATGATCAGGTTAACACAGAGATCACTTTGATGGCCACTTTGCGCCCTAAACGCCCGCGATTATTATCATCGAGTGGCGGAAAACGGAATTTTCCCGGTCGCGGGATTATGCAAAAATCCCGAATTAGGTCCTTCACCGCTTTCGTCTACCAAAGGGGCGCGACCGATTTTATACGATTCATCCCTTCAGTCTAACGCATAATCGTAAAACGTAACAACTATAAGTGAAGAAAATCATAGGGTGGGCCGTTTTATTGAGATTTTCCTGTAGATTTGGCTTGATGGCGTCACTTAATCCGATTGATTACAGTGACGTGTTTCCGGTCAATAATATCGGTGAATTATTTAATGAAAAATTGGTCCGTTGCTCCGATAACCCCTTGCGATATCATGACCACAACATTGAGTTTCCCACTTACTGATATTTTATTTAGAGCGATATTTTCGATTCGTCCGCTCGATTAAACAGCGAACTATCCGTATGACTCGGACCGAAAGTGGCCGAAGGGCTCTACTCCTCCGGATTCGGATTTTACGGGAGCTTCGGGATGAAATTCGAAAACAGATTGATTCAGGAGCGGACCCTCCCACGCCGGATTTTGGCGCGGGATGACCGAATACGCGAAAGGGCGCTCATCCAGCGGCGTCCCTCTCGAAGACGCTCCTCCGATGGCGGGGACTTGGCTATATAACCGGCGTCGGGACGCGCACAGTCGCAATCCTGATACAGGGTGCTGCCGGTCGACATCCCGACTCTTATAACCGCATTAGTCCCATCCACCACCGGTAACAGAAGTCCACATCGAGGGTGCACCCTCTACAAGTAGTTGGCGAGTGCGGCCGCAACTTCTTCGAGCGAATTTTCCGACAGAAATTTCACCAGGTGAGTTCGAAGTTCGCTTTATTTGTTTGGGGTTAATCCGCGGTATCGGTAATAACGAAAACTTTACCCGGAATTTGTTATTAATTGTTATTGGATAATAACGTGCGCCCGCGATGAATCCGACTGGAAAATCGACTTTAACGTGCAGCAATAATAATGAGCCCCGATAATAAAATATACGCGAAAATCTTGTAAACGCTTTCAAAGAGAGGAGCGCGCCCCAATTACGGTTTTTTAAATACAGACGGTATAATCTGTACAAAGCTCCAATTAAATTTCACCCACACGAGATATTAACCTTTAATAATCGTTTTATAAAAGTTCCGTTTTTTAGAATGGCGAAACTCTTAAAATTCGATTGGAGTTTCTCCGATTGTAATTTCATGTATACAGGCCACAAAGGACAGCCAAAATGACAAGACTTTGTCCAATTTTTTGATAACAACTTTTTTCTCTCTAGAGGATATTAAGACTTCAATTTCCCAACGAAAAAATTATTCAGTTGATACTCTGTGTTCCAGTTTACCGAGCGTATCCGTCCGGTTTTCCCTTATAACCCCAAACTCATTGAAAAGCGGCTTCCCTCATGCACGGGGTTTCAGTAGAGTTTATCGCAAGAGAAACTGTTCTCAATACGTACACCACCTACGTTATAGCCGGCGCAAGTTTTGAATAAAGCCAAAGCTGTAAAGCGTTGTTTTATTACTTGAACAAAGTTTGGACGGTGCTTCGTGGTTACGCACTTTTTCTTTTATTTACCGGAATTTGCACTCGATCGACCCCCAGAGACATCCACGCTTCATTTAATCCATCCGAATTTTCGGGATAATAGGTCATGCAGAGAAAAGCTCTTCATTTTGATTTAACATGTGTCAAAAAGAGGCAAAACCATCATATTATATGATTACAGATTATTCTATTTCGTCCCCTGTAATAAGAGGGGATGATAAAACGGGTCAGTATTGTTATTTACGGCGATAACTGGCCCTTTGTGATGAGTTTCCGCGCGAACTCAAAGGGATAAAAAGTTTGTAGTTATCAAATAAACGAAGCGTCACTAACGGATTTCGTGCAGCGGCTTTAATTATTATTTCTGAAAATTGCAGTGGATTTGGGAACGGGGAATGTCTCGATTCCGGGGTGCAACCTGCCAGAAATGGCGACAGTTTTCGGGCCATCGCGTCCGCAATTAAGTTCGGTAATGAGCGATTCCGGGGGGCGATAACTATCCCGGATCGGGAAAGCGCGACCAACAGGTTTCATTTACACACCCTCCAAATAACATCCGGAAATTTCATTAAACCCGATCCCGGATCGGTCCCTTTATCGCTCATAATTCCGCGCCGAACGATCCGAAAGGCGCCGCGCCGTTAAGCCGAAACCGCCCCCCGATCTATTAAACAAAAAATCTGATTCGCATCATCGTCATTGCGACGGGGTAAAAGTTCGTTATGCGGGGGAGAAATTCGCGTTCGTTATCTATGCGGGGGATGACGGCTTTTCATATCGACTTCCTTTTCGGCGGCTTTATTCCCGGAGCCGTTCTGTAAATTTGACGTGCCCTCTTATCGACGAGATTTCGCAATTTCGGATCCGAGTGCGGAAAAAGCTCGAAAGCTCTCTGCGTACTATCGCATACCGGTCTAGTGCGGTGACCGCAATACGGCGCGAAATTTCAGTCACGCTGAAAGTTATAAAATCGCTGAAATATCGCCGATAATTGCGGGCCCGTGAAAAGCGTTCGCTATCGAAATAATCCGGATGCGTCAGCGTCATCGCCAATTTGTGTTGTTTTACATAAAATTTAATAAACATGCCGGGTTTATGGGGCGAACGCTGCCGGCGTAAAACCGACAGCCTTTCATGTATTTAAATAGTTTGGCGGAATAACCTCCGTATATACAGACCCTCGTAAATCCTGGAAAAATTATTACAAACTGTTGTAATCTGTTTTAATTAAGGAAAAATGCAATTTAACCAAATTCGGGGATTAAATTAAGCGCCAACATTTTTAAGTCTTCGGATTATCCTAATGTTGAGCAACAGGTCCACCTGGAAATCGACGGTTTCTTCCTCGTCGAAAAGCGGAGACTTTAATTATTAGATGGTGAAATGAAATAAAAATAATAAATTCGCTTATGCCTAGATCAAAGAGTAATAAATAGCCTCATTGCCGGTTACTTAATGAGCCGCCAATGAACACACTTCACCATATGCTCGCGAGTAAATCTATGGGGGGTTTTAACCGGTCGTATATTCATTAAAATATAGTTAACTTGTGTCAATATTTTCAACAGCCTTTATCAGCCCTTAAACCGTGTACTAGAGATAAGCACGAAATAAATTAGGTCGATAATGTAATAGCGGGGGAAAATCTCAATCTACACGTATTACGTGAATTAATCACGGAAATGGCGAAAACTTTTTATGAATTTTCGTGTATTTAGGTGTGCATTTATAGGTAGTATGATTGAGGTGGTTTTATCTCGTACATACGTGCACTTTGTATCTCGTATAATTAATTATTGCGATATTAAATAGAATTTTATTATAGTTGATGCGTTGTCGGCCTAATTGCAAACCGGGCAGAGGGCTCGCGTATAATAATAATCGGGAATATCTCGGCAGTAAATCGTCCGCTAGGTGCTGGAATCAGGCCGAAAATTTATTACGGCAGTCCTGACCTGGGGCTTTAACGACTGCGAAACATAAAACATAACGCCCGGTTCGAGGTGATGCCTGGCATCAGTCGTATTGTCCCAGGAAATTGAAATCGTCCTACCGCGACTTTTACACCTCGATTTCGCGTTTTACACAATTCCCAGATAATTATCACACTTTACCACAATGGTAGGCATTTTTTATTTAATTTATGTCCCGAGCAACTTTTCTTAATTAAAATCTGCGCTGTATAATACGATAACATATAAAGCCTCCCACTCAACATTTTAATTTCAGCCCTAACAGCTAGAGTAATATTGTAGAGTCGAGGGAAGTTCGTGGATATAGTTTTGACGGTTATTAAAAATCCGGAAATTGTACCGATTTCGTATATGCAAATCCACCCTCTCCTTCCTCCCGATATTAGAAACTTTCCTTTTAATTAAAATCAGCGGAGTACATAATTAGGCCTACAACAATAATGCACTCAAAACTGAGAAATTAGACTTTGATAAATTTAATCAAGAGATACCCGCATCAGGAGACACGCTTTATGACTCGGATTAATTTTCACTACATAAACATATCCTAATGCGGGGGCTCGAACCTTTTCGAGAAATTTAACCCTCTAATGACTAGAGAAGGGAATACGCTATTCAAGTCGGGTCAAAATTGTCCTCTATGTTGCCCTGGAAGCCGATGCCATCCGGTGATAAGGTATTTTTATATCCACTATATGTCCGGATTCTGAATTAGCCACTTTGTCTGCGCTCTCGATCTAATTCACGGTGTACAGGCGCCCCGGATTTTTGCCCTTATCTTATTGCACCGAACCAAAAGCCCCGGAATTTATTAGTGTGCGCATTTTCAGTCCAAACAAAGTATAAGAGTGCCATCAATAATACACACTCTCGTTTTTGCCTCTGACCTTCCCGCGTATGGAATCTGATTCGATTAAGCTTCTTTAAACACACTTAATCCCGGGGGATTTCGGCGCCAATCCGGATTCTCCAAGGAGCGACCACAGTGATAATCAACTATCCGCACTCGGAAGGATTTCTTGAATCTCGGCCGAATATCGCGAGTCAAATTTCCATCCCCCAGGGGGCGTTTCGATCTGTTCCGGTAATAACCGCCAGACTCGGTGCAATTAGGACATGTCGCGATTGATTAATTCCTGATAAGCGTTCGCACCTGTGATATTTGCCCTGCAGATTGCAGACACGTGCATTTTGGACCAATCATCCAGGGCCGGCACTGATTAACTCCACCCGATAGGTTTCGATACCCCCTAAAGTATACAGCCGAAGTTATACCCGGGAAACTATGATGAATGGTCCGTTAGAAGCAGAGGTATCAATTTTCCTCCAGCTGTCTTATCTCAGTATAATGTGCTTTCGGTTCACATATATCCGTATACTTTTAAAGTGCACCCTCAAAATATCTTCCGTGTCATATGTCATGTCACATCATGTGAGGGAGGATATCGGCGCGAATGCAAATCTGGGGAATGCGAATATTTAATCAAGCCCACTCGTCCCATTGCCGGCCGAAATTCGAACAATAAGAGACGAGTTATTAATGTATTAATAAATCCGTGATAAGGGTTGTATAAAGGGGGCTTTATATTTAATAATCCCCCGCGTACATTATTATACACGAGAGATACGGACTGGGCATAAAGGCGGATTTTATTTGAAGTCTGATGGTCTGCCAGCCGAGAGGCAGACGTCTCTACTTGATACGAGCGAATGCAAATTAGTCCTTATTAATATCATCATCGTTTCATATTTATTATATGCGAGAGAAAAGTGTCGCTAATGTACGGACTTGTTCGGAAACTTTTCAAGTTTTTGATTAAAATCGTACACCCAACGCATACTTTATTACCGCCGTCCAGATTTTTATTCCCGCACGAAAATTGTCGTACTAAAGTTTTCCTCGTTCGATTATTATTGTAATAGTTTTCCCTGAATTAGGGGCGATAAATAATGGATCCGGGATTTATTTGCCGGCTTGATTCCGATGCCAATCCGTTTCCGGCCCGTTTATCGTAAGATGTTTGCAAAAAGCAATTTGTCCCACACACACGAGGAGCAAATATTTTGTCAATCGTCCGCCAACATCGGAATCGATTTGAATGATTAGTTGACTCTTGCAAATACACAAATCCAGACGCAGTCCCCTTTATAAACACCTCTTTTTCTTCCCTTGTAAACCCCCACCAACAGTCCGGAGAACGCGAATAATATACTACCCACTAAATCACTGTAATCGGGCCGAATTAGTGAAAAAGTCTCTTGCAGTTATAAAAAATACCGAATTAGAGAAAAATCTCTTCATAAATTGAACCCCCCACGAATTTGAGTTTAACTGATTATGGAAAAAGCGGATGGCTTTAAATCGAGAAATTGCGGTAATTTCGCTCCGGATCCAACTCGAGGGGATACGTGACCCCTCTTTAGGCCACAGAGGGGCGGATCTTTTTTACGGACTATTACCGAACCATTTACACTAATAACTTATACGGTTTTAGAGCCAGAAATGGAACCCTTAACATCGTTAAAAATACATCAAGACGCGAAAAAAATCACAAATTAATTGGGTTTATGGCCCTCTCGCGTACACACTCAGTCTAGGGAGCGACCTCGTAGAGAAAGGTCCGTGACTATTTAATAAAAGGGGTTGGTTAATGAAAGACTTGAAGTTTGTAATGGGCTTATATTAGACATCAGGCATCGGGTACTAGTAAGAGGGCGCCGAGCTCGGTTACACCCATAATCATCCCTTTTAGTTGCCCAAGGTACTTTCCTCACTATCCTCGAATAATAAATTATGCAGGGATCGACTAAACTGAACCGCTGTTCTCTTATATGAAAGCTCATCAAATTACGGGGCATTTCTTCCTTTTGAGGGGTTTAGGGGAAAAATCCGGGTGGGGGCTTTGAAAGGAGCTCCTCGGCGTAAATATTTGTCCGGAGCGGGGTGGCAAAGTCGGGTTTTAATTGGACTTAAGGGCGGAAAGAGTGGCGGAGGTGGCGCTTCTTATACTCGATTACCGTCGTATCAACAGGTGCTTTTAATTTGAGTGTTTGCCGAGCCCGACTCTCCCGGCCCATAAATATTTGAGGGGGCCCATTTCCAAGGTACACACGTATAATGAGTACTCGAAAGCGCACTCGCGAATACCTTTATGCCGATGAGCCGAAAGTGCCCAATTAATTTTTACGATTACGCTCCCTCTCCCTCGAGTGGCGTTTTCAATACCGATGATGGATCGGTCCGGTCCGTGTAAAACGTTTTTACTTATACAAGGGAGAAAATTGTCTAGTCGAGGGGGTGAGCATCGCCCGTACACTCAAACAACAACACAAAGATAATTAAAAGGGAACGATTTTCGACAATTAAGCGACGGGGTGGCGCAATTGGACTGGAAGGCTCTCAATGATGGCGCAATTAAGGACGCAAGGCCAAGGATAATGGATACGTACACTCCTAGATAGATTTTTTTCAAAATAACTTCATATACCTAGGTAATAATGGGTAATAAACGCATGCACACCTAAGTGCGAGCTTTAAAAGCTTTCGGATTGGATAAAATGTGGAAATTGGCCCGTGGGTGGCGCGCGAAGAGGGTTGAAAGGGCCTGCAGGTCGTCTGCAAACACTTTAATTAATCACTAGTTTTAATTCCTCTCTTCTCCTGGTGATGGGGTTTCGGGTCGAGCCCTTTCGCGTTGTGTATCGGTTTGTACGGGGTATGTTTTAATCGGGGCGCAAAAACTCGGCAAGAATTAAGCCCCCCGAAAAGGGTTTAAAATAGGGAAGTTCGGAACTAGGGAGATATGCGCGACTCGATGTATATAAGGTGTTTGGGGATTTATTCAGTCTAGGGCTTTGTGCTTAAGAGGTTTCCTCTCTTACTCGCAACAGTTGAAAAATAATTACCGACATTCCCATAGCGCCCAGGAATGCTAATGAATTCCTTTGGCCTTTATGCCCGCCTCAACCTGAGATATTTAAAGAACGCTAATTACGCGTGCCATTTATTAAAATATCCTCGTACATATTTACACGGCCGACCGACAATAAACCATCCCGTTTTTAATCAGCGCCCCCTTTCACTTCCCCATATCCGTTGTGATTACATGGCTAGTTGTTACGGGTTTACTGCCATTATACAGAGTTCATAATTGCGATGAATCATCGCTTTACTTTTCAAAGTACCTACTATAATGTCGATTTGGCCGCAAATGCCCCCAGGCGGGGGGCGAATGGAAACCAGTTAAGTCTGCAGCGAACGGAAAAGCTTCATTACATCAAAAGGATTGACCGCAGAGCTTTATGAACTCTGCAATTTCGATTTTTTCGTCCGTTCTGTTTGTTCGTACATACGTTTAATATGCGATGTATCGTTTAATGTAAATTGACTCAACCATCATCAACTCGGATTAAAAACGTGAAATATTACAGCGGAAGAGGTTGTTCGAGTGCCCGAAGCAGAATACGTCCGAATGAGGTTGATGGATGCGATCCCGCGAGGACGGAACCGCCGCAATAATGTGCAACTATCTCGCCCAAGTTGGATAATGATTTGCATGTTTCTTTTTAAGGGTGCAATCACTTTTAAACGAATGAGGGAAACTTTTCGGGTCGAAATCGCAAACTTTTACGCGTCTGGGCGAAACGAAAACGTGATGCACATGTTGCTGAAAGACTCAATCCCGGACCAAATGAAAGAGTTGGAAGTTGGTGAATCTGAATTCGTTTTATTACGAGCTTCGCCGAAACGCTTATGCCGGAGCTTTAGCTAGGCTTTTTCAATGGCGTCATCGTTAATTTTCCTATTTATCAATAGGGAAAATGCTTGCTTTATAGGCAAGCGCGTCCTAAATAAATACTCCGCATTTCTGGTTTATCTAAAGCGACTAATATAAGTATAAGAGGGGTGATTTTGATTTCCTGAAATACATTTTTCCGGAAATTGGATGGATATCGATTACCATCGATACTATCGGCGTAGCTGCACGTATAGATATCTCCCCGGCATATATTCTATCGGTTTGTATTGAGCAAACACTTTTAAATGCAGCCCGGGTGTTGTTCAAATAGGGTCCTACAGCGCTCGGAAAATTGAAATGGACTGTATTTTAAAACCGACACGATTTTTAATACAATTTTTCCCATCACCTACAATTTACCGCATCAGTGGGCGAGAGTGGAAAGTGGAATAAAATCGGAAGGGGCGAATGCGCATTTAAATAAAATCATTGTTTTGTGGTGTGATAGGAAAAAGGACCGCACTTTGAATTTCAAATTTTCCTACCGGAATTCTGAAGAGTCGATTATCGACGGGCGAAAGAAATTTGTAGTTGGTGAGTGGCCAACACTTTGTGAATAATTTCCCAAGAATTATCATAAACCCTACACCTCTACCTCTCTATTATACCGAAAAGTGCGCGAGCTTAAAAAGTCAACCGGAAATGGCAGAATAAAGAAATCTTTCTGCGATGAATATTTGAAAGATGGTCAAAACCCACGTCAATGTCCCTAATTTTAGAAGAAAGTAAAGGAGGGGTTTTGCCGATAAATAATTCATCTAGTGGCGGGTTAAACCGATCGAAATACAATTATGCAATATTTCCAAGCCGACCTCCGGCTCGGCCCTATAGGGACGTTAATTAAACTCAAATAAAAACAGTCTTCGTGAGAGTGACGAGTACCTGAGGGTATATGGGCTCTAACGATTCCATTTATCGCTCCAATTCCGGAGAATTACTGCCGGCCAAAACGGCCGTGTTTAACCCAACCAACGGATGATTTTTTAATGGCGATTTAATAAGAATCAGGTTTTTTTTATTTCCCTTGGTAAAAACAAAGGTCTGGGTAATTAAAAGCACTCAAGCCGATGCGCTTTCTTTAGGGAGCCCATCTGACTTGCAGATTCCTCTATTAAAAAAACGTCTCCAAGACTTCCATCTCCAACCCGAGTTGTAATAAATGACAATTATGTTGTAAAATGCAGATCCTCGTCTGCACAACCACGTTTTCGCATTTCTTTCCTGCAAATTTCGTCATTTACATATACTAGGCGAACCCCGATATCTAATGTGTCCGTGAAATCTCTGCAAATTTATTCGGACATGTGGAGCACGGAAGACACCGAGTTTACTGCATAAAGCGACGAGATTTCGCTGTAGTGGCGCAATGTGATCGCATATCATCATCGCCAGTAAAAAGGGGAGAGAGGATCTCGTCCGAAACCGTAAAAAACGCACTTTTATTCGCTCCAGACCGCCCCTAATCAAGACGAGTTTTATCGCCCAATTTCCAACAACCCCCGATCGAAACCAGAGAATGAGGAATAAAAATTCGCGGCGATTAAACGCGGTGAAAATGATCGATTGATAAGGGGCAACAAATCACGTGACGCAATCGAGTCTTAGGACATTAGGTGATGAGGTTAGAGAAGTTTTACCGAACGCTATTAGCATACTTGCCTCGGTGTTAATTAAAAACTTTTAATAGGTAGAGCGGCAAGAATACCGAAATTGATGCCGATTCGCCGAAAAACGGAAAGTTTACCTAACACACTACTAGAGTTTGGGGCAAATCCGGTTTTAATTCCGTCCATTAATCAGGCGGGTGTTAATGAAAACTTCATCGCGAGCAGGGGCCCCGAATTGGACGATAAACTGTCGAATTTCAATGCGCTCAGCTCGAAATTTACAGCTCTCGTTATAAATCCTGTACGATTTTTTCTCTTTGGCGAAAATGCGAAATAGTTTATTTAGTCGCCGGTCCTAAATAAGTAGTTAAAGCAGGAATGAGAGAGAGCGTTTTAAAGCGTTATATTGCCCTGATGGAATCGTCTACCTGGAAGGATTTCCGAGTTTTCGCGACGAGCGTTTCCCGAAATGGAATTAGCCGTTTCTCGATTTCAATTTGCATTTCGGGCCACCCCTTGAAACTGATTAGGGCGCGCCGGGGCCGCCTCTCTCTATCTCTTCATGCTGCGAGTTAAAAATTGCGGCAGTTTGCACAAACCGACGCTCGCTCCTAATTTAAACGCGAAAACGGACGACGCAAATGAGATAAATGCGACAATTTTATCGGGGACACGGGGGCGTCGCGACGCCGCTTATTTACACGCGACTCGTACCCACGGCACAATAATAATATCTTACGGGAGACAAAAATGAATTCCATACTCGATCGCGAGAGGGGAATGCGAAATGGGAGAAAGCCCTCGGACGTGATCGAGAATTTCCAACAAAACGATACCTTTTACCTTAAATCGAGGTCCCGTAAGAGTGTAACGGGAATAAGATGAATCTCCCTCTTGGCGCGCTAGAGAGGTGAGAGCGGCTCAAGAGCTTTTCCGTTTCGCCCCAAATTCGCCCGAATTGCCGTAATTTCCAAGATAATCAGCCGGTAAATATTTCGCCGCTTTTTTGCAGATCCCTGCCAACGCAAACATTTAAAACATTTAGCGCGTTTTAAGCCCCACTCAAGAACGGGCTAATCGAGTCCTTATATGACGCGTGCAAATCCCCGATCCGCATTCATTACCATGACGGGGGGCCTTAGATAATCCGGCACCGTTCTATTTGCCCTCTGCCATCCCCCGGAGATTAGGACTAATCAAAACCGCCCGCACATAAATAATAGACTCATTTTAATTCGGCCCTTTTTGCAGCGGCGACGATGCGGGACGCAACATCAGTGTCGGCGCGGCTCCTGGGGACGGCGCTGATGCTGGCCTGCTGCCTCCAGGCGACCGTCACCTCGGCCCCGGCCGACGAGGCGCCCCTGAAATCCGACAATCCACAGGTGAGCACCGGAAAATGCGAAACGGCAAATCCGACGGCGACGTCGCGACGCGAGCCGTCCTAATAACGAAATAAAAGCCCGAAAAAGACGGCCCTGGGAATACCCCAACACCCCCGTCCTCCCCCAGGAAATTCCATTTGATTTCATTTAACCCGGAATCAAATCTAGAAAGGACTATAATATTGTCGACTCGATTTTCAGAATCCTGCAGTATAAAATTGCGTTATTATTTCGATTAACATGTAAATTTGTCCATCATATACAATTGGTTTATACCTAAAATAAAGTAATGACGGAAGCAGGAATGAAGGAATGAGTGCATTTGAATAATTCCCATTAAAATCCGATCGGAATCGTTTTGCATTAATTGGTCGATTTATCGCAGATGGACGACGAAAACAGCATGTCGAAGCGGGACTGGAACAAAGATTTGCACATTTGGGGCAAACGCGGATGGAACAACATCCGCGGCGGTTGGGGGCTGAAGAGGAGCGCCTCTTGGGCCGACCAGCCCTACTTTCCGCCCCCCGAGCGGCGGTCCTGGCAGAAATTCCAGGGCGGTTGGGGCAAAAGGGTCTCACCGGAGGACGAGTACGCGGTCAGGGAGTTGGCGGCGATGCTGGACCAGGACCAGCAGCAGCAGCCGGGGGATCAGTACAACAACGCGGAATACGGGGGCCCCCTGGACGATTTGGACGTTAACGACGACGAAAAAAGGAACTGGGGGCAATTCCACGGCGGATGGGGGAAGCGGAGCAAATGGGAGAAATTCAGAGGTGGATATAACGCAAGAGAAAAATTAATTAAAATATTATGCGGAACGAAATTAGCTTTCGTTCGGGCCGACAGAGTCGTGTTTATCTACACGACTTTATACTTTCGGTGATTTTTTTCATCGTGTTATCTCTTGCAGGATCGTGGGGTAAACGCGAGCCGGCCTGGTCGAATCTGAAAGGAATCTGGGGGAAACGCAGCGCCCTGGATCAAAACGCTCAGTAAACAGACGCAAACACTAAACAGAGGAGCGAGAGTAAGTAAATACGAAAATTAATTAATAAAATCATAAAACTCGAACGCGTCCTTCTTTTCTTCTCTTGCAGGTAGAATAGCCGAAACACGTATTCAAGTCTCTGATAAGCAGCATTCAAACACACATCTGGTTTATTTGGAAATTACTTCTACTTACTTTATTTAATAAATATATCATTAAAATATAATTGTTGATTGGGTGATATGAAATATTAAACTTATTAAGTACGAGTACTATAATCACATTGTACTATAAATATATAATGTTACTATTACTATTATTATTAAGGTTTTAAAGCGATATGATATGCGTTGAGTATTTTTGGGAACATTTGTAATTATACCTGAGGAATTACGGCGCTATACATACTTACATAATATATACATAAGTAAATCACCCCGCGTTGTAATGTCGCTGTAATTATTTATGTGAGAAAAATAAATCTGTATCCAGCATGTCCGTAAAGACCCAGTGACTTCAATTAATTAAGCATAGGTAACTTACCTCGACTCTAAAATGAGATAATTTCGGCAGGAAAAAAAGCGAAAGTTTATGGATTTTCTCATCAAGTTCCGTTTTTATTATAAACTCATAAATTTACAAAAATATGTATACAACATAACTTAACCCGAAGAAAATTAAAAACACAACAAAAGCGAATAAGAATAATAAGAGAATCGTAGCTACAATAATCATCATTATGTTAACTTTATGCCTCCATAAATGAAAAATAAGGACGTTTATTAGGAGGTAAGAATGTAAGATATGTCAGGGAGAAGTGGAAAACTCGTGTTAGTAAAAAGTTCATAAAAAATGGACGTCAACATTATTGAGCCTATTATTACTTTCATTTAGCCGGCACAAAAGACCTAAACACATGGGCAGAGTTCACTACTAAATCGTACAACCAATGACATCTAGTCGTGATGGAAATCGACTAATCATAGGCCGTCATTTTCAGTATTTTCGTTCCACTCGTGTAGTGTTTTTAATGTGCCGACTATACTTATTCACATATTTTACAATGATCGGATTAAGCGTGCGAATGAAAAATTTATTCCTCCATTTCATCAATCATCATCTCTTCGTTTTTATTTAAACATAAAAAGGCGAAATGCACATTGGTCCTAATAATCTAACTGTACAAAATCTACCATTTGAATATTGGTTTGTGATAATAATTATGGTTAACGTCACATCGTACAACCAAGGCAAGATCGGGGTCCAGAGTTCAAAACCGGCGACATCTTTCATTTTTGATTGACTGCCCACTTATTGGTTCGAAATTATCACCGGTCTTAGATAGAAAAAATCTAAAAACTATTATTATCTCTCTGAACTGCGAAGAAATACACTCGGGGTATTTTCATCACATCTCGTTATTAGTACTCACGAAACTGCGATTTTTGACGTTTCTTATGTCAAAATCGGTCAGAATGGCGGGTTCGAAAGTCCCCATGCAATCGCACCCTCAAAACTACAGTTTTTCTTTAGTTTTAATTTATTGTAGTAGGAAACTCGATCACAGTCGTCTTGTGTTACAATATTTTGCGCATATCAACTATTCCAATCTCAACCAACGACTTTTTTGGTTTATTTATTATCATTACTATTATTTATCATTACAAAAAGAAATAATATTAATCAACAAAATAGACACGATTTGAATCCGCCGCAACTCTGATTATTATCATTAATAATTAATAATATAATTTATTGTTATTACAAAATTAATCGGTTCTAAAGGTACAGCCGCACCATCCAAATCAGATATGCGATCGCGGTGCGCTAGTAAATCAGACAGCTGCAGTAGTGATACGCCACGGTGAACATTTGCACTTGAACGTACGTGGAAATTATGAAGAACAAATGTAAGAGCAGAAACCGCAAAACGTCCTGCTCCACCAGGTGGGGCGGCCGCGCCGTCCCCGCCCTCATCCGAGACTCGTCCGGAAACTGCCCGGTGCGGTAAAACAGCTCCAGGAGCTTCTCCTTCTCCTCCCAGCGGTCGAACAGCCATTTCGTCAGACTGTCACTGTCCTGCGGCAGGTCTTTGCACGGGTACAGCCGGTAAAACAGCGTCGTCTGGCAGGCCGGACGGTGGCCGAACACTATCGTCGCCAAATCGATCGGCTCCCCTTGCGGGTACGCTATCGTGATGTCCAGGACCCACTCCAAGGCCGATTTCGCACTGGCTGCGGCATCTGTAAGGAGAATAACACTTGCAAGGCGGCCATCTTGAAACTGCTTCCGGCTGTCAATAAACTGACAAATTGTGAAAGATGCGTTCAGCATCTGCCAGCATCTGTCGAATTATCTAATAGATACCGAACGCAACCTTTACAATCAGCTACAATGAATTACAAATTGTAGAGATCAGAGGGTGGACCACACTCACCCGAAACGACTTTCACCTGAAGCGACACTCACCCGAAACGACTTCTACCCGAAAAGTCTCTCGCCCGAAACGACACTCCCCCGAACGACATTCACCCGAAGCGACGTTCACCCGAAACGACATCCGCCCGAACGCTTGAACGTCAAATATGATTTTCTGTGGTTCTTTAATTTGAGAACCTACGGTATAATATTCATGTATTCTTGGTTGCATACATTCAATGAAATTTGACATAATCTTAACCCACCGAATACATGGTGTCCCGGAAAGAGCACTCGAGTACTATTGAAAAAAAAAAAATAAAAATCCCCATCGTGCTACAAATTAGGGAACATCCCCAAACAAGGCGTGAAATGAGCAAAGAGTTGAAAATTCGAAAATTCGAACATTTTTTTTTTCTCAGATAAACCAATACCGGACGCATGTATCTACTCCCGATGACTCAATTAGAAGCCAATTTGGATTTTTTATCGATATCTCGACTAATAAGAAAGTTTTGCCACTCTGAAGTTTGCGAAAATCGTTAAAATTTTCGTGAAAATTTCATGTCGAAAATTTAAATAGCACGATTCTCGGTCAATTCGAGAGCTTTTTGCACATGTCTATACTGTTTTCGATGGATTTTGCGATTCTCTTTCGATTGTCGGGTCGCCCGAATCGATATCTCGATCGGTTCAAAAGTTAGACCGGTTTTAATTTCACGAGACCGATGATTTGGTGATTTTTCGGAGACCATAATTCACATGAAAAATTACTTTTTTCCGATGCGCTCTAGGAGCATTTGGTAGATTTTTTGACGCTCTTTCGAATGCGCGGCCGCCCATCCCGATCAGAGCTTCGGTTCGAAAGTTATGGTCGATTGAAAATTTCGAGCAAAATTTGTACCCAAAGTGATGGATTTTCGAAAAAATCGAAAATCACTAAATGTCGTCCAAATCGAAATCCAGACACTTTTCCCGATAGATTTCGAGCTAACTAAGTGATTCTCGGGTCGTGCGACTCGATAGCTCTACTAATAACGAAGCTATGGCCGTTTGAAAATTTTACTCTATTTTCAACGGTACGGCAATATTAGACAAATTTTCTCACTTCAGATGACTCAATTAGAACCCAATTTAAATTTGCCGTCGATATCTCAACAAATAAAGAAGTTACAGCACTTTGAAATTTTCAAAAAGTTGAAAATTCGAAAATTCGAACATTTTTTTTTCTCAGATAAACCAATACGGGACGCATGTATCTACTCCAGATGACACAATGAGAAGCAAATTTGAATTTTTTATCGATATCTCGACTAATAAGAAAGTTTCGCCACTTTGAAGTTTGCGAAAATCGTTAAAATTTTCGTAAAAATTTCATGTCAAAAATTTAAAAAGCACGATTCTCGTGAATATGCCCATTTCAACCCTTGTTTGGGGATGTTCCCTTATTTGTAGCACGATGGGGATTTTTTTTTTCAATAGTACTCGAGTGTCAAGTGCTCTTTCCGGGACACCATGTATTCGGCAAATATCTTATACTTCTATATCGCGGCTGGTAAGATTTTGAGAGAGCCACAGCTAAAGGATAGCAATATCTACTCCTGTACAAAACTCGCATAAGTGCATCTCTGCATAAAATCGGCGATACGGCGCAAGCGCCAACGTAGATCAATCGGAGCAACGGAATTACGACAAACAGACAGATGACAGTCGACAGACGAAAATAAACCAATGCCAAAGATGTCTCTGCCAATCCATGTTTACAAACTAACGCTTGCGCAGTAAAAGGAATTTTATGCAGAGAGAGACTTATGCAAGTTTGTAAGGAGTAAAATAGAGCTATCCTTTAGCCGTTGTCCAACCGCCTCTTGTGGGAAGGATATACCCAGCCGCGATATAGAAGTATAAGATATTTGGTATTCGGTGGGTTGAGATTATGTCAAATTTCATTGAAAATATGCAACCAAGAATACATGAATATTATACCGTAGGTTCTCAAATTAAAGAACCACAGAAAATCATATTTGACGTTCAAGCGTTCGGGCGGATGTCGTTTCGAGTGAACGTCGCTTCGGGTGAATGTCGTTCGGGGGAGTGTCGTTTCGGGCGAGAGACTTTTCGGGTAGAAGTCGTTTCGGGTGAGTGTCGCTTCGGGTGAAAGTCGTTTCGGGTGAGTGTGGTCCACCCAGATCAGAAACAGGAACTGTCAAAAATACCTGTGATGTGACAGGAATTGTTGTTGGCCGCGCTTTTGGGCCCCACGGTCTCCATGATGGCGTGCATCGCCCCCACCCTGGGCAAAGACACGTTGTGCAAAAGCGGCAAGCCGTTTTTCTTGGCGTAACTATGCGACACCGCTTTCCTCTTCCTGAGGAAGCCGCCTTCGGGGAATAAAACCATCCATTTTCGGTTCAACGGGACGTACGAATGCAGCAAATGGCCCACCATCGCTTGGAGCGATTTCTCCCGTTTCGTTTTCCCCGACATTATGAAAAAGTCCTGGTGGAGGACGCTGACTATCCCGAAATTCGTGTACTTGAACAGGCTGTCCATGATCCACATGATGTTGGGCAGGATCTGCTTGCGCGGATTGAAGGTGGCCATCAGCAGCGGGACGTCACCTGTCGACTGGTGGTTGGCTATCACCAGCGTGCGGTCTTCTATGCACTCCTCTATGTCATCTCCGACTTCCACTACTGGAATTTTATCGAGAGAATTTGCTGAAAGTTTCAGTGACGATTTATTATTTGGAGCTTACTGTCGTAGCCGGCTGACCAGCTCCACATGGAGACCATCGCCAACAACCAATGGAAAAAGTAGCTCTCGATTCGCCAATACATGTCGGGGTTCAATCGACGGAGTGGTGATAATAGGACCATCCAAATGGCGTAAGTCGGTATACAGTAAGCATTGTTCACTAGAATAAAGCACAGCCTGAAGATCGCCTTCGGTATTAGGCGCCAGTTCCTTGAAATCGAAAATACGTTGAATGTAGAAAATGAGATCATATGAGATTAATATTTATAATGTCAAAGGTCGCACAACTATTTATTATTGACTATCGGCCTTTACCCTGCTCTTATTACTCATTAAACGCGAAATCATTCTATACCGTAATAGTGTGCCTTATCAAACGGCATACGTAAATATTTTATAACATGAATATTAGATAAGTTCCAATGCTATAAAATACAGCAAAACTTATTCTGATCGGTCTTTCAAAAACACAAAAGTGCACTCTTCACCTTTCTTTGATTACTTACTAATGAGCGAGACCATATCGATAATTACCGGGTAAACATCAAGTTTGTTTATAGTCTCTTGGTGCGAATAATAACATGACTCATAACGTAACGAATAATTCAAATCGAGAGGCTTCAACACAACTTAAAGCAATTATTATATTACCCTCTACCGGCCGTATTTTTTTGTAGTCCAGTTTCATGTATGCATTTCGAGGGTAATAAACGCACGTCTCACGAGGTGCCGTTTACAATTGAATGAGGATAAGGTCGAAGGTTGATTATTATGTAATAATTATAATGCGATGATATCAGACGTGAAGGACGCGACGTCTCACCTGATAAGTTGTCGTACGATATCCATAATCGCGTCTACCTTCCTTGTTTCATTCCACTTGAAATAATTTCAATTAAAAAAAGGGTCCAAGTCCGGGAAGAGGTGTGATGTTAATGCACTTTTACCGCATGCAGATGTATTACAGTCTCTCTCTCCGTTATTGTTGTGCGTGGCTTTAAAAATAAATAATCGATACGATCACACGCCACGGCTGATTCAATAAATAAGGTCTCGTGTGCGGCGTGTGCTATTTCCACTTTTATTTTGAAATTTCCTCAATAATAAAGTTGCAGGATGCGGCTGCTATTATTGTCCATCGTGTTGCGGGGGGACTCGATCGGTGTGAAGAGTGAAAACGCGGCACATTATTCGATATTTTCTTTTATGATAACAGAGAATTTTATCGTTTGCGAGAAGTGAACGGTTCACATCACGATTTTTATACCGAAAACACTGCGGAGTGTGATGAAAATGGGAAAACTTTTGACGGTTCAACACAAAACGTCAAAATGACACTGACATACAGAACCGCCAACCCTCCTAGTAAAACACGAAAAACCCCACCACCTGTCATCGGACCACTTCAGCCACTTCTGTCAAATCAAAAGTCAAGTCAGAGCGGGAGTGCGGGGGCGGCAGGAAGTGAAGATTTGGTTTGATTCGGATGAAATTGGCCCTAAAACCTTCACCCCTCAAGAAATAATGTGTTCTACATTTTAGAAAGGAGTCATAGTCCATGGAATCTTTCAATAAAATTGTAATCCGACAAAATCCGTGATAAAATCAATAACAAAGAGGATGAGTGGAATAAGCAACAGCAAGGCCATCACCCTGGAAGTGGGCCCCCGGGAGACGGTCCACCGTTGGATGCCCGAGTGCGACGAGTTCGTCGGGGCCAGACGGAGCAAGCACACAGTGGTCGCGTACAAAGGAGCCATCTACGTTTTCGGCGGAGACAACGGCAAGCAGATGCTGAACGACCTGCTCCGATTCGACGTCAAAGAGAAATCGTGGAAGCGAGCCTACGCCACCGGCAGCAATCCGCCGGCCCCCCGTTACCACCACTCGGCAGTGGTCTACCGCAATTCCATGTTCGTTTTCGGCGGATACACCGGAGACATCCACTCGAACTTGAATCTGACAAACAAGAACGACCTTTTCGAGTACAAGTTCCATTCGGGCCAATGGATCGAGTGGAGGTTCATGGGGATAACGCCCGAGGCTAGGTCGGCGCACGGGGCTGCAGTTTTTGATGACAAACTGTGGATCTTTGCCGGGTACGATGGGAACGCTCGCTTGAACGACATGTGGACCATCTCTTTAACGGTAATCATTAGGAAATCTACTTTATCTACTACCGCCATTTCGTAAAGTAAGCCGGTAGCACATCTAGGGAATTTCTTGGCATCAGATATATGGTTGGCACCTATTTGTTTTGTAACCATAGTAACCGTGATAAAAGTCATCAATTTTCGCCGCCATAATGTAATTTGTGCGTAATTTGACTAATTTGCTACTTACCACTCTAGTAATGTAAAGTACGCACTATTAAAGTGTTCTAAAACGTTTTATTTCCTTAGGGAGACAACAGATGCTGGGTTAAGATCGCTCAACAAGGAGAATGCCCTCCGACTTGTTGTAACTTCCCGGTGACCGTGGCCAGGGAGAGGATGTACGTCTTCAGTGGACAGAGTGGGGCGCAAATCACCAACTCCCTGTTCCAATTCAATTTCGGGAATCACACGTAAGACCAGAATATCCGATAATTGAAAATTGACTAATGTTTGTTCAGTTGGACTCGCATAACGACCGATCACATTTTGCGGGGGGCGCCGCCTCCTCCCGCGCGTCGTTACGGCCACACGATGGTCGCCTTCAACCGCCACCTGTACGTCTTCGGGGGCGCGGCCGATAGCACCCTATCGAACGACCTGCACTGCTTCGACTTGGACTCGCAGACCTGGTCCACGATCCTGCCGGCGGCGGAGAGTTTCGTGCCTTCAGGGCGACTGTTTCACGCCGCCGCCGTCATCGACGACGCCATGTACGTCTTCGGGGGCGCCATCGACAACAACGTGCGCAGCGGCGAGATGTACCGGTTCCAGTTCAGCCGCTACCCCAAGTGCACCCTCCACGAGGACTTCGGCAAGCTGTTGCGGTCGAACGAGTTCTACGACGTCCAGTTCTTGGTCGGCCCCGATCGGAAGAAGATATTCGGGCACATGGCGATGGTGGCGGCGCGCTCCTCGCACCTGCGCTCGCTCCTGAAGAAGAACAAGGCGAAACGGGACGCGCATTTGGAGAAATTGTTCGGGACCGTGAACGTGCCCTTCAAGGAGGTCCCGTTGGTCGAAATCGAGATCGAGAACGCCAATCCGGAAGCTTTCGAATTGGTTTTGGACTACATCTACACCGATTGTATCGATCCGACTAAAAGACCGGACCCGGCTCCTGCTACTGAAACCGTCATTATCATGATGGACGTTTATCAATTGGCGGTCGAATTCGGTATGGTCCGACTTGATAATTTGTGCGTTCAATATTTGAATTCCTCGATCAACATGGCGAATGTCTTGGAGACGCTCGAAACCGCCGATGGTTTGAAATTGAACGTCATTAAAGAGCACTGCTTGAGGTTTATCGTTAAGGAATCGAATTATAACGATATAGTGATGTCGGCGAAATTCGAGACTTTGAGTAGTAAGCTGATAATCGAGATAATAAGACTTAAGCAGATGGCGGGGGCTGGTAAAGTTTCATATGAGAATTGTGGGGATTTATCTGGGACGACTTTGGAGCAAGATATGGCGAATTTCTTGTCTTCTAACGGAGGCCCCTTTTACGATGTCGATTTAATCCTGGATGGGGAAGCCATACCGGCGCATAAACCTATTTTGGCCGCTAGGAGTGGCTATTTCGAGGCGCTTTTTAGGTCGTTTATGCCTTCAGATAGTAAAGTTAAGATTCAAATCGGCGAAATGGTGCCGTCTCAGCAGTCTTTCCAATCGCTGCTGAGATTTATTTATTGCGGTGATGTTAATATGCCACCCGAAGACTCTTTGTACCTCTCCTCTGCGCCGCTTTTCTACATCTTCACGAATTGCCGCCTCCAAGCGTTCTGTAAGCAGAATCTCGAAATGAACGTGTCGTTTGAGAACGTTATTCAAATCTTGGAGGCAGCGGATGGAATGCAAGCCACCGACATGAAGAAGTATGCGCTGGATCTGATAGTGCATCACTTTACGAAAGTCGCAAAATTGCCCAGACTGAAAATGTTGAGTAAAGAGTTGATTCTAGATATTCTTTTGGCCGTGGCTAACGATATGAGCGAGTCAAAGTCCTGTCAGGATGTTGCGTCTTCAGCTAGCTTCCCAAGTGATAGTACTTAAGTCACTCTTGGCCAGATTTTCATGCATTTTATGTACTTTATGTGATATTTTCTCGACTTTTATGCATTTTATTTAACTATCTTCCAGATATTGTATTAATACTTGTTAAATAAATTAGAGTATAATTAGTAACTCCAATTAAATCTATTTATTTACAAATTATGCTTAGTCAACCACCATTTAATAGCGTTAACGTGATCGCCGCTGATACGAATTTTGCCGGAAAATTCGTCCACTTGGTGCCTCAATGGTCTAGGTTTTATAACATCTTCGAGAAATGGTTTTAGCTCTTTTTCCAGTTTCCAAATATCGCCTTGGATGTTCTTCACGATTGTCTCTCTGACTTGATCGCGTTGGCTCAAGCGTAAATAGACCGGAATCATGTGGTTTTTGGTTCTCGCAACAAAATAAGGCTTGTCTTTAACATCTTCACCTTGGGGCTTCCATCCGGAAGGGTACTCGGGTTTTTTGGCAGGTTCAGGGACTAAAGTAGGCGGTAAAACTCTCTCCACGTATTTCCAATCAGTTGGATCTCTTGTAGCTTCGAATTTTACGGTCGGTTCTGGAAGGTCTACCAGGAATTTTGAGGATCCATAACTTGAATATTTCCGAAAACCCTGAATTTTAAAATTCGTAAATATTATATGATTTTTGAGAAAAATTGTACTCACTTGAATATTTAAATTTCTTATAATCGGTAAGAGCTGACACCCTAAACGTATATGACCCATTTTTATAATAAAATTAATTAATAAAAATCGTGTTTACAGTAACTCTAACCCTACTTATTTGACGTAGGGTGAGTGACATTACAGAAGTCTGTATTATTGGCCTGGGACGGTATGCAACACAAAATACACCAAATACCCGTCCTGGGATCTACCCGTTCGAAGTTCACTTCTAAAAGGTGAAATAGAGCATCCGTTTTTTTCAATGAATCAATTGAATTTAATTAAAAACATGTTTGACATGAGTGTTATTCAGTGATAAAGTGGAAATTTATGAGAGTCCAAATAATGAATAATGAATTAAATCGATTACGTCAACTATCATATAATCGTGAACTACAGAACGTTTGAGCACATTTTTCTATGAAGGGAGAGCCGTGAACTCTTAATTCATGGTCTCCACTCTAGAGGAATTAATCCATCGCTCGGTGTTACGCAATTCTAACTCGTTTGACTTGCCCGAATGAGCATATTAAAATAAATAGATAATAGGTATATAAAAATTGCTCAACACTTTAGTTCTCAGATTCGCATTTCGTTAAAAAAAGTCCCACCATTTTGTACATACATATAGTACGTTTTCTTCAAATTAATGAGACGATTAATGTGTAATAAATATGAAATTTATATTGACATTTTATCGCACATAGGTAATAATTTCTTCAAGTACCGACACGTGAAGTGTTGAGCGGTTGAGCATTTACGAATTGACATGGTTATAGGTTATTCTGGCAATGGATATAATTATATTTCACGAATAAAATTTAAAACTGGTTTTTGCTTCCCCAATCTTAATAATTATACCTCTATCATACTACAGAAACTAGTGAAAAATCCTCGTAAAGTTAATTACCCAAGTAGGTATTAGATGGTATTATATTCAGTATTATTTAGCACCTATTATGAAAATTAATGTCATGTCTTCAAGAAGCACCGCCCGTCAAGTTGAAAAATTATGTAATATTTTTCGTGATAAATGCGCGATTTTTCAGTTGAGGCCTGGCCTTGTTTTCACATTTACGAATTGACGTCAAACGAAAGAATTATTGTATTAATAAAAAATAAGATTGGACCGAGTTTCGCCAGATCATTCCATCAGGTATGTAAACCAGAGAATAAGTGAAATCGCTGTAGTCACCCTTTAGTTTGCCGGAACCTTGAAAAGTATAACAAATCAAGACTGATGGCGAAACCCTTTGTCGAAATTACCTCACACGACTTCTTATTGCAATTATTTCCCGGGTATAAAAGCGCCGAATCGATCGATAAATCAATTATTGTGACTCGAACACGAAAATGACCAAAGTGCTAACGGTGATCGCGGCCATCTCGACTTTGCTGGCTCTGGCCCGGTGTTTCAGGGTGCCGGACTTGGACTTTTCGCCCTCTCACCAATCCGAAGAGTTCGCGAAAGGAGGCGGCAAACAGTACGACTCGTCTCAGTATTCCAGCGGCGGCGAAAAAGGGACCAAAGGATACGAAGGGCATCACCATCAAGAAAAAGGGGCCAGCGGCGAGCACGAGAAAGAGGGCGAGAAGAAGCACCACGCGGAAGAGGGAGGTCACAAGAAAGGCCATCACCATCAAGACGGCTACTACGCCCAAGGCCACCAAGGCCATCGCGGCCAGAAAGGGTATCACTTCGAAGATAAGGGCAGCTACGCCAAAGGGCACAGCACCAAAGGGCACCACAACGTCCACAAGCTGGACGAGTACAAGAAAAACACCGACTTTTACGACGAAGACCACGATGAGGCCCATAAAGAGAAGCACGGCGGATTCGAGGCCAGCAAGAGTGCCAGCGGAGGTGCCCACAGTAAAGGCGGATTCGCGAAAAAGTCGTTTTACGATGGAGGTTTCGGCAATTTCGGTAGGTTTTTGAAAGGCTCGCACTATTTCGACGACAAAGGACACGATAAAGCGCAAGGTCAACAAACCCGTTATTCTAACGGTGCCGAATTTGCGAAAAAGGGAGAAAACGGCGAATTCAAAGAGTACGGATTCGCCGATCATCAGGCGCACCATTAAACGAGTGATTTATTAGCAATTTTAAAGTTTTTTTTTATTATTGATCGTTGTTGTATATTTGAATAGTACTAATATTGTAAATAAATCTGGAATGTATTCAAAGTCTAGAAAATTTCGCAGAGATGTTTTCATTTCATCAGCTACCTAAGGTCGGATACCTATAATGATAATCATCAATACCTACCTACAACCTGCTTATTTATAAACAAACGTATAGCATAATATGTACATATTCTAGACGCAAAAGTCTCGAACGTTCCTCAGTAACTGAACTGCATCATCTATTTTTACAGTGACTTTTTCAAAGTTGATTTGAAATCATGATAAACCGTACTAATTATGTATAATAAAATAACGAACGGTTGAAATTAAAGGTGTTTAAGCTGTGTACGTTGGTATATAATTTCAATATCGGCTTGACAAGTAAGACTAATGACGCACACCTGATAAAAGAAAGGAATGGTACCAGAGTAAAAGCAGTGGAAACCACCGACAAAAAGCAAAAATTCCACTGATATCGAGTCGCTATCAAATTTGTAAAATTAATATCAACATTTTTATTTAATAAGCGACATGGTATCACGACATGTTTATTGCCTAGGTATACACGATATGATGACTGGAAATAATTACAAAATATAATACAGGAGGAAGGAAATGACTGGGATGCGTGTACACACATTATACTAACATCCACAATGTGTAATTATCTATTCGGATTAGAGGCACTTTGCTCTGCATAATGGGGGACTTTTAGTTCCAAAGAGGAAGGAGGTCTTCCACACTGGTCGTCCTTCCCACGAAAAAGGAAGCTCGTCGCTTTGATGTCTTTTGAGACGGAAAGTGTCATGGTTTGCCTCGGCACTTTTGCCAGTTACCTTTCGGTCCTTCGACTCGCACCATCATCTCCGCAGCCATCCGAGAGTGGACGTACTTGTACTCTGATGGTTTCGTGTTTATTTTCACCGTTCGCCCGTTATCAGCTCTAATAACATACTTAAATGCGAGTAGGTTGCGAGTCGTTATCAGTATACAGAGCGAATTACCCCCGGCCGTACTACAACTCCAACTAATCTCCGATTAATTTGTGAATTATATTGTAGTTTTCAATTGAACAGTATTCGGGTGGACTGCGTGCAGACGACACCCGGTTTAATCTACGTTTCATTCATTTTTTCCGGAGTTTGTTCAATTTTTCGTACGATAAAGGTGGTGCTTCACAAGTCCGAATAAATTAATTGCCGAAATGGAGCATAAAATTAGTTTGCAAGTTCCTAGGACTGTCGATATAGAATTCGAAAATGTGCATCTTACCGTGCGCGAGGGACGAAAAGGTAAGCAAATTACGCCGAAATTCCAAACGAATTTGCATAGTGGTCCTCTGGTATAATAACCATTCTTCAAACATTCAAATAATGTTATATCCTAGATGTTGCGAATAATTATGTAAATCTGCAACGCTAATAGCCAAAATGGAATCCTACTGACGACTTTTGTTAATACTGTTAAGTTTCAAATTTTCAAATTCGTCACGACGGTCGTAACTTATGACCTACTTATTATAATATAACCGAACATTTGCGAATTATTCATAATCGTAATAAACAATGGTTTCTGCTATTTTTATGCACGCGGTCAAGGCGCAAAGTTGTTGAGCTTTGAAAATAGCGGTCATTTTTTCTCGATGATAATGTGAAACTGGCCCACGGTCGTGAAATTTGTGTTAAGTAAAGTTTGATGAAATTTTTGGGAAAATATCGTAATACCACAGTATCTGCGCTGCGTACTTCACTTACTCAGGTGCATTTATAGCTTATAGTAATTATTAAAAGGCGTGTTTACTACAATTTTATAATGAAATGATCCAAACATATCAAAGTGTCAATACTGCGATTTTTATAAAATCACTCGCTGCTATCACAAGTACATACGACTATTGTTAGATGACAAACAATGTAAATTTTATGTACCCTTTGAAAAACCAGATTGATTTAAGTAATTAGATGATAAATTAATACACTTACAATTGAATTTTTCATCACTTATGTGCAATATTTATCATACTTTTCTTCACACTGAAGCATTCAAAAAACCCTGGCGGTTGAACTTGACTACAAATTAGGACATCAGAAATTTCTAATGATTTTTTTATAATATCCAGTTTTTTAAATAAATTTAATCCTTGTATGGTAGTAGACAGAAAGACAAATCGATTTCAAGACAGACAAGACAGATAGAAAAGTTCTCATTGGTAATATTATAAAATTCTAATTAAGCACCCTCAAAAAAATGATCTTTGAAAAAATGTCGCAATTATTTGTTAATGACATTTCGCCAAAAATGTATTTATTATTTGCAGACTTCTCATGCCCGATACATGAGACATCATCAGCATAGAGATAATGAATAGGTTTACACAAAAAGTTGTTTCGCAACTCCTTCGAGCATTATTTGTTGGTTAAATTTAAGCAAATTAACCCGGATTACATAACCAGAATATGCCGTTAGTGTTTATCGAAAAACGTCATACAAATATTTATTTTTATGGTTAGTTTGCCAGTCTTTAGTTTTCCGTAACTTGAGTAAACCAATCGGATTCTGCTCGCTTGAGAAGATGTTATAACGAGCTTTCAGTCTTTTACTCTTCTAACCTTGCATCGTGATCACCAAGCGTGCAATGCGATGACAGGAAAGTGGAATCACATGCCTGTATGCTTTGAGAATAGAAAATTAGCATAAATTTTATAAGGATAATGATTACAAAATCCACCACATGCCACAAAAAAAACACTTGTGTATACCCAGTAAATATTGCTATAATAAGAAATTACTTTACGTGAATAATTATTTTTAGTGGGTGAATAATGGATGCCTGTTTCCTTTGATTAGGTAGAATAAAAATGAGCTGACTATAGAAAATTATGATCATTTTAATAACTGTTTTATTGGCCATTTATCCCAACGTTTTCCCCCTAGCATAAATTGATACTTCACAACCTCGCCTGCTTTTTTATACTTGCAATATTAACCTAGGAACATTGTCAGTTTTTCTCGTAAATATGTAGGTAGTTGCATGAAGGTATTATACCCTAATTACAGGTATTTAAATAAGAATCAATCAGTGGAAATAAGTAGTTGCTCAAGTATTTTTATGACCTAATAAGTAGAGGGGAAAAATTACCAGTTTAAATTAAACGAATTAGTCTTGGACACGTGCTCAAACTAGACAAAATCAATTTGCGAAGATTATTAATTCGTTTTGGTGAAAATTTGGATAGTGCATTTTTATCTACTGCGATTATGCACATAGTTCATTCACGTGTTCACAGGTTATAAGTTATCAGTATATTTTGTGCAATTCTCATGAATTTTTACTAAATTCTAGTTCGCTAATAAAAGTCTAGAGGTCAGAAAATGCGGCTTTATGATATTGCGTTTTCTCGAAATAGCATTCCTAATTAAAGTTTTGTATCTCGTTTCTTTATCATCTTTAATATAATTACATTAAGCACTATGGTGCATTGGCAGTATGCAGACATTGACGTCAAATATGTATTACACATGTGAAAGATTATTTCAAACTCTCATATTTCTGAAGAAATATAAGGTGGTGGGGTTTGAACAATAAAACTTGAGAGTTCATTATTCTTCATTATCGTTCAAAGATTTTTATACAGAAATTCAGTTTGATACGTCCTTGAAATCCACTTATAATCCTGCATATAATATCTATTTTGTTCAAGCGAGACGAAAAAATAGAGTGTTTAAATGAAACTAGTTTGTCATAAAATTAACTCTACTTTACAAGAATTGGCCGAAAATAAAGCTGAATACTTAAATAAACAAGCTTCTTTTTTGAGTACACATACATATACGTACTCATCAAATTCAAGTAAGTAGTTGATGGTAGGTTTTGGTAATGAAAAATACACAATTAAAGTGTGTTAATAAATTAAGTTAATAAATTTGTGACAAAACAAGGAGTCTACTTAATTTAAGTGATTTTTCGAGGTTCTTCGAGTGAACTTGGACTTTTAATCATTTCAAGTATCGATGGGTCCACAGCGTATAAAAATTTCAAAATTACTTTAATATAGACATTACGCAACTTTATTAAGCATAAATTAAGATGCTAAGAAGTTAGTTTAGAGGCCAATGTCATGGTTATTGTAATAATAATAATGAGACATGTTTTTGTTCATTTACCATTTACATGACATGGATCGTTTTTCCTGAAATTTTTTAAATGATTTGTAAATAATCTAATTGAGGATTATAAAGACTTTCACTTTCATATTGTCCTGAGCCATATTATTATCAAGAGCTGGATAAAAATGTTGAAAGATATTATCACAACTGAAAGTAATTGCAATAAATTCGTATTATTGACGCTATAGGGTTTTATGAAAATACTTTCACTTGATTGGTGATATACTGAATTGAGAAACGTTTGTGACTTTTTCTACTGAAAATTATAATTTTCGGAAAAACCTAACGACTTCTTAATAACATTCACACGTCATAATTATACTCAAGGGGATTCCCTACAGTTAGGTTTAATTTAAACAAAATATTGTTGTCTATACAAGTGAAATATTACTCAGATATTGATATATGTATGTACAAACAATGGATTCACCAATATTGGAACATTTTGAAAAAGATAACTGTGAAATTCTGAATAGTTCAACTTATTATATTGACAGTACAATTAACAATTTCCGTATAATATGCGAGGATAATTCATTGTAATATATGTAAGTATCCATTATTTTGTAAAAATATGGACATCCCCTTCAAGGCTTCGTCGTGAGTATATGATTTCCGAGTAAATCACAAATAATCTAAAACTACGTCATCATAAACATTGTAAACCGCAAGAACGTGATATTGCTTCAAATGAAGTGCGTACACAAAACAATTATTCAGAGCGAAACTGTAATAAAGTACATTTTTGTTGAGGGACATCCACTCTAGATATTTTGCGTAGGTATTTCACGTTTTAATTACTCCTGGGAATTGAACAACTTAGGATTAAGAATACCTAGTCATCCTTGTTAAGCGTTTTTTGACAGCCACTTAATTTTTACTAAATTCCACATAATGTGGAATTTATGAAAATATACTCATCCATATTAATTTTAATTATTGTTATGAAAGGTTGTTGCCTTGTTCTGGGCGAACTTTGATGTTTATTGATGCATGTATATAAATTTTGTTATCTTCAAGGAAACGCTCTACTTTCATTTTATGAGACAGTAGGAATGGTGGAAACTTTTCACAGATGTAACCCACTTCATAAAATTCAATCAGAATCAATAATATTATCAAACGGAAATGAAAATTTCGAGAATTCGTTCAATATTCTACATAACTATATTATCTAAGAAAAAAATCCCAAATACTTCTATGGTGATCTTCCACATCAAAAAATATTCTATATACCCCATTAATAATTATTGATGTAGTTAAATGCAACAATGCTGATTACACGAGTACTACGTTATCACTGGACTTTGACCTATGTTTTGGCCGGACATTTTTTTCATACAATTTAAAAACCGGAAAAAGATTAGCCCAGCAGAGGATCATAATATTAAGGATAGGTCATCGTCGGAAGGGTAACGATATGAATATCTTTAATTCCAGGGAAAAAGCAGATTCTTGATGGAGTTTCCGGAATATTCAAGTCCGGGGAGCTGACGGCCATCATGGGACCGTCAGGTGCCGGAAAGACGACACTACTAAATATCCTAACCGGTTTTCAGTAAGTTTCTATCAAATTGTTTTTAAATATTATTCATTCCCATATCACTGGTAATGATCCAAAATCTCACAGAAACATTGGGAATATACCATTTCATGTGGAATCCTAAACCGTTCCTTGAAAGCGTGCAGAGAAACGTGAGGCATAAGTAATAATTTGAATAATAAACATACAAGTACCAGATAAAAGTAATAAAAAGGTCAATTAACCAATTCATTGATTTATTTAATTATTGACCTGTTTATTTTATCACTTCTGGCAAAAACGTGCCAATCCGGAGACGAATCTGACATTGGAACTGATTACGAATTTTTTCAATAGGAAATTTATGTCTCATGACGTCTTATTTATTATTATGCAAACTATTGGAAATATATTATTCGTATAAATTCCATGCTCAGTTTTTTCGAGATGACGCTTTCTCGTGACGAGGTCACGAGTTTTCTTCATCTTTTATTCAATTTTACAGAACCCAAGGCGTACAGGGCAAAATCCGGGGAATCGGAAGTGACCACCCGGAAAAGCACGGATCGCACCAGTACAAAAAAGAGTCCAGCTACATCCTGCAGGACGACCAGCTCACGCCCCTGTTCACAGTGCACGAAATAATGAGTTTGGCCGCGTCCTTGAAACTGGGACCCAACATGTCCGAAAAAGCGAAGCAGTTCCTCATCGACGACACTCTGGACACTCTCGGATTGACCAAAACGAAAGACACGAGATGCGGCCAACTGTCCGGGGGTCAAAGGAAGCGACTATCGATCGCCCTCGAACTGCTCGACAATCCCCCGATCATGTTTTTGGACGAACCGACAACGTGAGTTATGTTATTGACCTAAAAATGTTATTGAGATTCTATCTCGACGAAAACAGCGGAAAAATAATGAAGGCATCTGCTAATTTCGCTGGAGAAACCTCGGGACACTCGCCTGGGTCGATGTCCTTCGGAACTCTACCAACTCTAGAATTTTCCTCGATCGGTACCATTCAACTCAACTTTAACTCGGAGTATTTACACTTCCTGATGTTTTTTTAAATCGTTACGTTGTAAAGTCGCCAAACTGGTATTTTAGAGTAGAGTACACTTGGTGGAAAGTTACAGTGCATTTCACTGCCTTTTCAGTGACTTTCGATTCTTCCCCAATGCGGGATTCCTCAAGAACTAGTTTGCGTTAGAAATTATTTTTATTATTGTAGATAGAGTTTTCATTGAGCGTTGAAAATTACTGAAATTTGAATGATTTTTCAGGGGTTTGGACAGCTCGTCGTCGTCCCAGTGCGTGAAGATGCTGAAGCATCTGGCCAAGGGGGGCCGCACGATAATCTGCACGATCCATCAGCCGAGCGCCTCGTTATTTTCGCTTTTCGATCATGTGTACGTCATGGCCGAAGGGCAATGCATCTACCAGGGAGCCAGTCTGAATGCAGTCAATTATCTTTCGTCCGTTGGCCTAAATTGCCCCCAGTATCACAATCCGGCCGATTACCGTAAGAAACTCGCCGATAAAATGGCGATTATCGACGTTATTTCGGACTGATATTAATGTCAACATGTCTCGTAGTTTTGGAAGTCGCCAACGGGGAATACGGTCACTTCACCGACGTTTTGGCGAAAGCGGCCTGCGCGCCGCAGTGGCGGACCGCCCTAATGCCCCAGAAAAGTGCGTCGTCTTCATATCGTTACCGAATTGAGATAATTTCAATGATGTATTTCAGTAACCGGTCAGAAAAACGACGACGCAATAACGGAAATCCCGTCGACTTTAGACGACGACGTCAAAAAATGCCTCATATTCGCCCATCCGCCCTCGGAATTCTACAAATTTCACGTTCTAGTTCATAAAGCCTTCCTGCAACTTTACAGGGATTGGGTAAGTTCAGCCGGATCTGAATCGCGTTAGACTATAATAATCCGTTATCTCGTTCCAGACGGTAACGCACCTAAAAATGTTACTCCATCTGCTGGTCGGAATTTTCTTGGGTTTGACTTATTTCGATGTCGGAAATGATGCATCCAAGACCATAATGAACGTCGGTTTTTACATAGTCAATACAGTCTATTTATCCTACACGTCACTGATGCCTGCGATTCTAAAATGTAAACATTTCCCAAAATACATGAAACATTTATAACAATCCGCTTTCGTGTTTTCAGTCCCTTCGGAATTGCTGGTGCTAAGAAAGGAGAGGTTCAACAATTGGTACGGCCTAAAAACTTACTATTTAGCGTTTTTGGTATCAGACATTCCACTCCAGGTTAATATAATTGCTTTGAAAAGGCGAATAAAAATTAACGAAATAATTTTCCAGATTTTGTTCAGTGCGATTTTCACCTCTACGACGTATTTCCTGAGTGGCCAACCCAGGGACTGGTGCAGGTTCCTGAAAGTCCTCATAGTCCTAGTTCTCGTCACTTTGACGTCATCTAGTTTCGGTCTAGTTATAGGAACCAGCGTGAACCCCATTGTAAGTGATTTCTATTGATTTTTTCCGAAAAGTCCAAAACTAATGTCGGCTTTTTCTAAACAGAACGGCACATTTTTCGGGGCGGTGATGACGGCGCTCAACTTGTGCCTGGCAGGATTCTTGATTTTCTTCCCCCACATGAACAGGCCCCTCTATTATTTGTCCTATCTCGGGTACATGGGTTACTCCTTCCCTGCGATGGTCCAAGCCGTTTACGGTTCGGGTAGGGAGTCCATCCCTTGCCCGGAAGAAGTGAATTACTGTCATTTGAAATCGCCCGACCTGATCCTGAGGGAGATGGGGGTGATTCACATGTATTACTGGAAGCACGTGGCTGTGCTCGTGGGTTATTTCGTCGGTTTGAGGATCATAGCGTATTACACTTTGAAGAGGCGGCTCAGTAGAGGGTATTAACGTTCCGAGGGATGTTTAGCGTTTCGATATTGTGATAAGTTCAAGGTATGTTTTGTCTTGAGAGTGTTCTAGCATATTGCTATATTGTGTTAATTTCGTTACTTAAAACTTTTTTACATTAATAATTTTATTTAAATTAATAAATGAATGAATAATCATTTCTGTAAAGTATTTATTAGGAGTGCCGATAGAATTTAGTTTTGTCATAATGTCCTTATTATCGCTGTAGATTTTTCTTCTAGGATGTCTTGGAAAGGAGGTAGAAAGAGTCTTGTATTTATAATAAAATATTTTTATATTTTTAGTAATGTTTTGTATATTTTTGTGAATTACATAAACGGCTAAGTTGAACATCCATTTGTCTCATTTTAATAATAACAGTTTACAAAACAGCAAACGTAAACATCTTTCTGAATCATTCAACAAAACGAAATCTTCGTTTTTCACATATTTACAACCATAAGCTTTCAAATAACTACAGAAATTATTTTTACTCCTATTCAGTAAAAGTGCAACATGTTCCGATTTAAATAACTCGGGACATCGATCAACCAAAACGCCAAAAACTTGATAGAGAACGTAATCGAAATTTCCTGTCTTCAAAATGGCGAAAACTCTTTCATTTTCTAAAATCGAAATCGCAGACAAATAAATTAAAAAGTCCTTATGTTTTACTTGATCGGAATCAACAATCTTCTTAAAAATGCCCAAAATTTTCGCCACCACAACAAGTATATCTTTATCTTTCTCAAACTCGAAAGAACTAACCAAAAGATTATGAATTTGAGTGAGGAACGATAAATTCCCGCACAGAACTTTCAAACCCAAACCGATCGAAATACATTTCCTGAAAAGATCTAAAATCGAACTTTTCGTGTCCAAATCGCACAAAGAACTGGAACAAAGTTCGGAAATCAATTTAAAACCCATAGACCGGAGAAAAATCGAAACATCTTTATCGGATCTCAACCCGTCTTCGATCACTTCGAGAATGAAAGCACGGTGCTCTTTAAACTGGACTTCGTTACTGTGCAAAAGCGTGTAAAGTTCAGGAATCGACCCGAAATCCAAATCATTTTTACTCGATAAATACAAAGTCAAAGGTGCGTACATGACGTGAGTCGGCTGAGTCAAAATAAGCGCCATTTTCGCTAGATAAACCGCGGAGAAATGGTTCAATTTGTAACCCTCTGAAGTTGCCACCCCTTTACATAGAGCCGAAATGAACCGCTGCCATAACACGGTGTCTTTACCGCTCAATTTCGCCTCCAGATGGAAGCGGAATCGCGATAAAACGTGACAGGCGATCAGTCTCAGCGTGCGATCGTCGTTACAGAAACCTGTAATCGTCAAACTCAAAGCGCCGCTCTTCGAGAAGCGATAGACGTGAACTTGGTTCTCTGGTGCTAACAGATGGCCGAAAAGCGGTAAAAAGAATTTCACATCGTAGGATTTTTCGTTATTCGGGTTGGTAATCGTGGATATTACCGAAGTCTCGTTTAGGTTATCCAAGATGTCGCCGAATTTCGGTTGTCTCAAAAGAGATTTCTGAACGTCAGATCGGACTGAATAGTAAGAGGCTGCCGCCTTTCCCCATAAGAACGGCTTGAAATCGAAGAAATTCGTCTGATTCGGCTCGGATTCGTACCTAAAATAAAAACACTCTCTCATTTGCAAGTCGGCCATCTTGGAGACATGCAAACCACCATTTTAGACAGGCGGCGACTGTCATTTTGGCTTTGCCAGTCTCCGCTGATAAATAGCGATACTTACATTTCCAATAATTTCAGGATGATTTCGTCAGATTTCCTCCTAGTGCCGTAATAGCTAGATAATAGTACGGGAACGTGGTTTCTCTCCATCAAAATTGGCCACTCGGTGCATAAAAGGAGCCACAAATCGAGAATCGCATCTCTATCTTGTCCGCCCAAAACGACGTCCAAGAATTGCGAATGGGATAGCAGCATGTCCAATAGCAATTTCGCGTTGTCTTGGTCTAATTGACTCAATTCCGCAAGTTTTTTCAGGACTTTCAGTAAAGTATCGTCCCCGGAAACTCCGTATTTCAAGCACAATTTCGTAAACAAGCCGAAAGCGTCAGTTTTCTTCAAATCCGGTAATTGCGTTTCTAAATCCGATAAAAACTCTAGGAATAATCGTGAAATCTCGCGAATTTTCTCAACTTGATCTGGCTTATTCTTCAGCAAATTCGTTAATAAATGTACAAAGGTCAGGACCATATTGGTTGAAATTTTGTCGGTTTTATTTTCGACTTTTCGAAATGATTGCCGTAATAAAAATGCGTGGAATATTTCAGAAGTTTCAAATTTTAAAATTTGGTTGCCAAGTTTAGGGTTTTCACTAAAATTATCGATTAGATAACCGACCGACTCGTAAAAATTATGAAAGTGTTGACTGGCCTTATGAGGTTTCTGCAAAGCTTTCTGTAAAGTTGATTCGAGCTTTCCATGGATCGTCTCAAGAAAATCTCTGGGAGAAATCGTGATAAGCACTGGAAGTAGAGATAATACGAAACCTTTTTTCTCACAGAATTCATCAAGATTATCCTCAATGATCTTAAGAAATTGAGGTTTCCTGAGTAGGAAAAATTCACAAAGTTTAAGATTATCTTTATGAAATTCCTTAAGAGTCAAAAGTTTCGCAAACAGCCCGTCTTCGATTAGATTGACGAAATGAGGAAACATTTTCAAATAATTCAGAAAAGAAGAAGCCAAGACATTAAAATGAGCCACTTCAGTAATTATTCTACACGAATAAGAGACTAATCCAGTCATGACGTCATCATTTAAAGGATCTAAATCGTGATTACTGCACAGAGATGCTAATCTATCGAGACAGTATGAGACAACTTGGTATAAAGCCACCGATAAAGTAAGATTAGTCTCATCAATTTGGAAGATTTTCGTCAAGAGTTGGCAACACTGATCGTAATTTAGTTGGAAAGTTTCGAAAAGATCTAAAGAAAAATCTCGCCCGGAGTATTTCTTGGGCTTTTTCAAAAGCTTCAGAAAATTGCTCAAAATTTTTATTCTGAAACTCGACAAATAAGGTTCGATTTGCGAATCGTACCCTGAAGACTTTAATTCCTTTACAATTTCCACAATGAGAGGAGTTAGAAGATCACCGGATTTAATCAGAGTTAAATTCGAGATCAACGTGCGATTTTCGAATAGGATTGTAAAAAATCTCGAGTCGTTGAAAGATCCTTGATCCTTGATTAACTCAGAGACTACTTTTTTCACGTTGTTCGAAAACTTGATGTCTAAATTACCGTTTTGTAAGAGTCTAGATAAATAAAAAATTGATGACTGAAATAAATTTAGTTTTAAATCTGGGTAAAACCCAGTGTAACCTTCGAAGTTTTGAAACTGATTTGTCAAAATTTCGTTTGAAAAAGTAGTAAACTTATCGAGAACGGCACCGTTTTTGGATTTAACCGGATTAGGAATTCCCTGTTCCCAATTATTGAAGTAATCTTGTAAATCACTCGGTATTTTAATTTTCGAGGCTGTTTCTAAAAATTCGGAGGAATCTTCTTGTAAATGGTATAAATTGAGAAGCAAAAAGTTCAAGAAGGCTTTAAAATTTTTCGATTTCTTCGAATTTTCTGCGAATGTGGATAAAGTCTGAAAAAGTGGTGACAATTTCGAGTTCCTCTTATTAATTTCAGCCAAATTTAATTGAGTCTCTCTAATCGCTTCGACTAGAAACTGCGCAATTTCCGGATCGTAACTTTTGAGATTAGTAACTCCGTCAATCCAAATCCCGGTCTCCATTTCGAAATTATCAAAAATCCCTAAATTATTCAGCAACCTTTGCAGAAACCCCGAAACTTGCGATTCGCGATTACCGTGATAACTCTCGAGAATCCTTTCGAAAACCGACTGAAAAAGAGGCGTTTTCGCCGAAAACAGAGCCGGCTCCAACTCGAGAAAGAACGAAATCATTTTAATCTCCAACCGGAAATCCGAACCGACCGTTTCGCGAGTCCGTTCCAAAAACGCCCCAATTTCCAGATCCAAAGTGAGCGAATCGAGAAGCCGAGGCGCCAAAATCTGATACGATTTGAACAAATCGAAAGCGGTCTCAAGGACGTCGGACCGACCCACTCGCCCCAAATCGCTCGACTCGTCCTCCGCGTCGTCCCCTTTAATGAAATCGCCCAAAATCGCGCGAGCCTCCGGGAAATTACGAGTCACGTAAGCGGACAGACTCGCCGTCAAACCCGCCCGATCGATATTAGACCACGCTAATCCGCACCGATCGATAAAGTCGACGGCCGAAGTCGCCATTTTCAGCAGCAGCCGAGTTACGTGGTATTTGACAGTGACGCTTTCTGCATTATCGACCGAAATCGCCTTGATCACGGGCGCCGGCAGAATCAGAATCCAAATTATCTGAGCCATCTAAAAGTAAGTCCTGATCATTTTTGCCCTAAAACGCGTAGTCGCCCGTGGTTGGCCGAATCTCCCCAATCGACCAATCGCAGTCAAGCAACTAAGCGGAATCGGTGAAATTACCTGTTGTGTGGTCAAGGTCTTGGCGCAGAAATCCAGGCAGGTGGGCCGGAGTTCGTTCAGTAAATTCACGGCGAATTTCAGGGCCTTCAGCCACTTTGAGGTGGGCCTGGGCTCCAGGACCGGGCTGAGGTTGGTCCACATGGTTTTGGCCAAATCAGGGCAGGCTCCGATTATTTTCAAAACTAATTCGCCGGCATAAGAGTGCTCCCATGGTCTGTCGAGGCTTTCAAGGACGGTGTACATCAAACCGTTCTGGTTTTTCTTCCCCAAACCGACGGAATGGTCGTGAAAAATCACCCCGAACTTGTGGGAGGTGCACAGAACCAGCAAAAAAGAGTGCACGGCCTCGTTGACTCTAGATTTAGCCACTTCGTCCACCTGAAATCGACCAATTAAATTTACAGAACTGAAGTTGAATGATATTTTTCATTTTTGTCACGAAATATGCATAAAAATGGCAAAAATACCCGAATATAAAGCCCAGCAAAAGTTATCTCTCTGTCTCTGTTTTTCAAATGCTTGTAATAAGAGACAGAGATATGACCACAGCTAGCTTTGGTGCATATTTTCGAATTTCTCGTGCATATTTTCCAGTCTCTACCCATATCTTACAATCGCGGTAGTCTTGACTTTCTTCTTATAGCTTTGGACGCCCCCCGGCCCTTTCCAGTTGTACAAATTGACGATATCCCGAACGACCGGAGTGCTGAAAGTCTTCATCTTGACAGTTTTCGAAACTGACGGGTTTTCCAGCACGTGATTCTTCAGAGCCGTTAGAAACATGACGACTACTTCATCCTTATCGAATTTCAATCCATTCGCTACACTCGTCAAGAGCCCTTTCTTTTCGAGTAGCACCGATAGGGTCTGGTAATGGCCGTCGACCAGAAACGCGGTCAGAAAGTTGACGAAAGCCGCCCTGACTTCGTTTTGGCCGTCGACGATTTTCGTCAACAGTTCCATGTTGGTCGGGTTGAAATTGACGTGGATCAGGACGTCTTTGGCCAGCATGCCCGAGCATGTGACGATCGTGGTCAGGACTTTCAGGGTGACGACGCGTTCTTTCGTCGACGAGCTCAGTCCCAGCATCTTGTTGATTTGCGGTACGTAGGTGTTGAGGAGATACCGACATGTGTCGTACGCCGGCGATTGGTATTTGTGGTGTTTGGCTCCGATCCTCAGTAGGATGTGATTGACGATTTCGAATATCAAAACCGGGGGGACGTTCGGGTCGTTTTCCATTATCTGGAGGATCTCGACGCAGGTTCCCCCGCTTTCGAGAAAGGATAGAGCGCAGTCTCGGTCTTGGTCATTTTCGAGCGCGTTCAAGAAATTTCCGAGGGCTTCAATTAAACACGAATTAATGCGAGTGTTTTTAAATATGATTGCGTTTAATACCTGTGTTTTTATCGGCGGAATTTACAATTGCTCTGAAGTCTTTGGCCGTCAGTAACTTTATTTTCTTTGAAGGGGTCTCTTGTTTTTCATCGATTTGTTGATTTTTTCCTCGCCTCTTCTTGGTTTTCACGTCTTGAACTTCAGCAGGTTCCTCCATGGTCCAATTTCACTCAATTTTATTCGAATTCAATATTCAATAAAAACAACACGTTTTCAATTTAAACATAACCACAAAACGTGATAACTGTCAACAGGTGACAAATGACAGATCACACTGAAGTGCGTTCAGAAATTCATTTTATTAACACAACCGTCTGTGTATATTTGGTTGCCTAACTCATCACTTGAACCCCAAATTATCTAAAAGTTGTTCATTTCACTCCGGAATTACCTAAACAGATAACGCAACGTTCCAATGGTCAACAGAAAGTTGCGTCATAATTAAAAATATTTTCACAATACAAATCACCATTATAATCAGTTTATTCGGTCCTACTCATATCCGTTAAAATGCGGGCTACTCGCACTAAAGCGTGAAAAGCCAAAAGATTCTCCGAATAAATATTGCCCCATATTCATAAATTGAAAAGATATCTTGATAAATAAACAGTAAATGACAAGCGTAATCTAATCGTAAAAGTACTTATATAGTTAACCCTACGAGTACACGCCTATGCAAAGTGTTACATTTTCTAAATTTATTGCGATTTTTTTAAGTGACGTGCAGTCGTTTAATTGAATAGTAAAGTATATAATTACTATAATTGATGACCAATTAAATTAAGCAGGTTTCCTTCAGACTCTACTTATTATTATTGATTACAAATTCATTTAAAAGTAGCGAAAAATGGCTTTATTTATTTTCAATAGGATTTGTGTAGTTTTATTTACAGACAATGTTCGCATTGTAAAAGTATGCAAGTGCCCGTAATGATATTCCAGACGGGAGCGTCCTCACGTTGTTATTTTTAAACTAGTGCGTCGCTAATTTTAGATTTTTGTTGACTTTAATCATTTTTGATGCGCGTTCTAATTCGCGAGATTGTAGTTAATGAAAAAACAATCGCGAACAAACACGCATGTTACACTTGAGATCAGTGCGTAACATTATGCAGTACTGAATGTTGTTTAAAACAAACATGTTTTTCTGTGCGATAGTGAAAGCCGAATCATCTGCATTTCCCTTCTGTGTATTTGTTTATTTTTGTATTTATTCAATAATACTAACAACACTGTCCGGTTCAGTGAAAGCGTCTAGCGATTTTACAAAATCCCCTCCTGAAATAATAATAATAAAGTTTCGCGTCCCCAGCTTACAAATGCAACAACACGCTTGCCACAGAAGTTGTTGATTACTAAACCTACTCATTTTAAGTCTTCAGAGACCAATTCCCGTCAAACAATTTGGCACGATGAGTCTGTATTGAGTCAAACCATGTGTCCAATAGGCTCAGAGGCTCAAGTTCGTCGCGAGTTCGACTATTGTCTGGACAATCGTCGGAAATGCCTTGCCTCAAACGTTGGGACTCAGCTCTCGTCAACATACGACAGTCTTGGGTCTTAGACATGGGTTAAGGCTCACGTTTAGACGCATAAGTCAAAGGCTGCGCTTGGACGCATGAGTAGACCTGGTGCCCAAACACAGAGGTCAAAGAATAGGTTGTCGCACGGGGGGGTACAAAAGTAGGTGCATTTAGGTATTTGTTACAAATTTATTAATTTTGTATAGGTATATCACAAATGATAGTAATCAACGACAAATGAATTAGAAAACATACGAACCACCAATTTGAATTCAGTCAGAATCAAATCCTTCTGGAACTCTGAAATATGATGAATGTTATTATAATTTTTTAGGATTGTAGATAAAATTGATAACTCACTATACAGCCATTAATTAAACGAAGAATTTTTCAAACAAATCACAACGTTCCCAAACAGAAGAATACAGTCGTTATTGAAGATTCATGAGATTTTCTGAAACTTTATATTTTAGGTTAGGTTAAACAAATCAAGTTTGTGAAAGATGTTCATCTTACCTCATTAGGAAATCCGTTAATTTAATCATTGTGGTGTGGGTAATTTTCATTACCAGCAATTATAGGTATTATACTGAATTTTCCATTTTAATACTTGTATGCCCATCAGCCGGAGAATGAAACTATTAAAGAAGATGAATACGCATAGAAATTACCCTAGTAGATTCATTAGGGGGTTTATTTCATAATGCATACTTACTTTATTAAGTAGACGCACAATTGGCCCAGTTTAATTACAATTTCCCGAAAACCAATATTCTTAAACTCTGACAACAACACATAACCGTACAGGTTTTTTCAGAGTCAGTAGTTGACCACATAGTAAGACGCAAGCAAGACCCAAGCGCAACATCAATTACACGAGTTTTGTGTATTGCCTTTGGCGACCGATTTGCGACCACAATGTGTCACAATGTACACTTGCGACTCGGAAGCATACGCATGTGTATTTTGGACACATGCGACCAAAACCTTGACTCAGACGCAAATTGTTTGACGGGATTATTACTCAGTTACAGTGGGAGAGTTGAACCAACGATAAAGTACTTACTCAGTTTCGTAGTACTCTAGTAATACGCGCGACTGTTGCATTGTTTTACTTTTAGTCTGTATGAATATTTTGTGAAAGGCGGTTGACTTATTTCGTTATTGTCAAATCGTACAGACGAATGTTCGAAATCTGATTTTCTAATTCGAGCGAATTTTGGAAAATAGTCGAAAAGACTATTCCGAAAATGAAGAGTGAAGAAACCGTGCTGGTGCAGGGGAAGCCTAACAAACCCTTACAGAAACTTAACAAGATCGCAAAGATCATCCCTCTGGATATTGATTTTCAAGATATCACCTACAAAGTACGAGATGGAAATCACAAAGATGGTGAGTTATTTATTTTTAAATATCAATTTAACATTTTAAACTATCTCAAATACTTCAGTATAAGGTGAACAAAAGTAGAATGATTTCTTTAGAACTGATGAAATATAAATTTTCATTCGTTTTTGGTAAAGACACCAATTTCTGTTTTTGTGAAAAATGAATATTCAAAATTTCGTCGTAGAGAACTCTACATATACACCGGATATTAGGTAGTATGAATATGTATTACCTATACGCTGGCCTCGTGAATTAGGCATGAACTTTGAAGTGTGTAAATAATTATATTACTTACATTCCCAGTGTGTCAATTTAGGTATTTGAATTACGCACAATATAGGTGATTGAAATAATATTTGCCCCCATCCGCGTTATATTTCAAGATTTTTGCAAATAATTTTATTATTCAAAATTTAAAAGTTGATATCATTCAAAATTGATAGACTATGTAAGGAATTTTTTTTTCTTTTATCTCATAAATTGGAAAGACGATTATAAATAAGTTACATATATTTGCAAGAGTTGATGCGGATGTCTCGCCGGTCACAAAGTTCAACTTGAATTTTTATTTAAATTTTTATCAAAAGAAGAGTAACCTTCACCCTCAATCCCGAAATTACAAAAGTAATAAGAATCATTTCGGAATTTTTCTTCTTTATCGAATAATTTTTTTTATGAGATATGTTATTACTTAATTTAAGGATTACTTAACATTCTTTGGACAATTTTAAAAACCAATTCCTATATTTTGTCGTATAGGAATAATTTTGTGGTCACGATTTTAATAGGCACCAACTTCCCTCTCATTAGATGAAATAACTCATCATGATATACAATGTTAAATAATCGGGTGAAAAAATTCTGTATGATGGATTATTTCGAAGGTCTGTTCATAATGTTCATATCGGCGACCATAAATTACGTTGCGAAATTACTGACGATTATTTTCTCTGTAATAACTACTAACTCATAGATTCATTGTTTGCAGAAGAAATATGTCACGCATTGTTAAATACACAATCTAATACGGAACTAATAACTCTAAAAAGAAATATAAAATCTTAGATAGACATGCATTTCTTGGGATTTCTATAATCTATAATCGGTAATTTCAAGGAATAAAGAGGGTCAATATCCTATCTCTCCCTATAAATAAGCAGCGTGAAATTGGTTTAAAGTCTTATTCTTATGATAAGTTACTACGTCCGTAAATTTGTTTATGTAAATAAATCTTTATATCGAACAATATGTATGCCAGTATCGTCGGAAGTTCTAGCTCTCTTATCTAATTAAGACTGTTTTTAAAAATGTACTACATTGAAACAATAATATCTGATGGATATCCTGGTCTAGAAATTTCTGCTGTGTGCATTTTTTCAATATTGCAATAATGTATAGACATCAATTAATAGTAATGATACTTATAAATTGACTGCTATATTATTTATAATATATGCAGAGACGATTATTCAATCCGGTAACTTTCCTTAAAAAAAATCGGAACCTTTCAGTTTTGAATAACAGCAAGTTCCAAGGTAAAATAATCTCTTAATGGTCCGCCTGATAAATTTCGACATGCGGCGGAGCTAAGGATGTGAAGCGTGGACTTAATAACTTTTTTTAGCAAAACGTGTGGCATAGAGGTATTCGAGGGTCAAGTTGAAAACTTTGATCATCCACTTTATTTAATGGATAAAAGCCTGAATATATAATTTGCAAACGTTTTTCTCGCGTGGAGAATTTATTAATTACCACATGCCATCCATGTACATGACAGTCGATTTCTGTAGGCGTAGGTAATAATTGGACTTTTTTTTCTTTCAGGATGGCGTGAATTATTGAAATCGGTAAACGGCAAATTCCGTTCCGGGGAAGTCACCGCGATACTTGGGCCTAGTGGGGCCGGGAAAAGTACTCTCCTTAATATCTTGGCTGGATACGTGTAAGTTTTTGGAAAAATACGGAATGACTCTCATTTTATATCATTAGGACTTTTTTTTCATTTGTCGCGCATACTAATTAACTCGAAATTATTGTGTATAATGTCTAATAGCACTTCATTAAAACCGACTGAATAAATGTGCCAAGATCGGAATAAAATTTCGGTGTTTTTCCAGGACCGCGGGCGTCACAGGAAGTATCTCCGTTAACGATCGGCCTCGAGAAATGAAAATTTTCAACAAATTATCCTCGTACATTGTACAGGAGGATTTGGTGCAACCTTGCCTGACGTTACGCGAGGCCATGGTATTCGCCGCCTGCTTGAAGTTGGGTGACCACATCTCCAAAAAGGAGAAAAAAGAAGTGGTAAGTGAACAATCTGAAAGTTTTCAGCGGTTTCCCTAGTCATTCTATAATGGGATTTAGACATTACGTGAATTCTCCGATTATGAAGCGATTAAAGGAGTTTCTCGATATTTATAGAAAGTGTTACCGAATTAAATTTCTCAAATTTTCATTGCTAGGTCGACGAAGTTATCACGCTTTTGGGACTGGAGTCGTGCTACGATATCAGAAGCGAATATTTATCGGGAGGTCAGCGCAAGAGATTAGCCGTCGCCCTTGAACTTGTGAATAATCCACCTGTGATCTTCCTGGACGAGCCCACGACGTAAAGACTTTGAAAATAACGGCCGCCTTGAAAGTAATTGTATGAATTCGCAGAGGCCTGGACAATTACGCCATCAAGCAGTGCATGGATCTGCTGCAGAAAATCAGCAAAATCGGACGGACGGTGATTTGCACGATCCACCAGCCGCCCGCCTCCCTCTTCCAGACCTTTGACCAGGTCAGCAATTAACCTCCACTTATTATTTTGATGAATCAAACATTGTTGCGTGACAAATGAGCGAATTTGTGCACGTCTGGCCTTCGCATTCGTCGTGCATTCGTGCAATTATCAGTAATCATAATAGTTTAGGAATAGCAAACTGTTATCACCGAGTCCACCATTTTCGGACCTCATTCAACTTATTAATTATTGTTATTGCTCAAAACCGACCCGTGATAAGAATTTTACTCGGAATCGTCTTTTACTCAGAAATTTCGCAATTCTAGGTCTACATTCTGGCAGATGGCTATTGCATCTACAATGGGACTCCATCGCAACTCGTCCCGTTCTTATCCGTGGCCGGATGCCCCTGCCCCCAATTCAGCACCCCGGCCGAATACAGTACTAGATTCACTTCCCCGAAATTACGAAATTTATTAACGATAGGATTTTCAGTAATCGAACTAGTCCACTCTTCGAACGATTGCGCGAAAGTCTTATCATCCGCCATAAATAACGGCAAGACCAACATGAAGCAGATCCCGCCCGGGTACCAGGACGACGCCGAAGCGTCCTCGACCTCTTCGCTGGACGACAGCAGCATAGAAGTGTACAGGCCGACCACCCGGAAGACCATAGAGAAGAGCGACATCATGTACCCCACCAGTTTCTGGCGCCAATTCGTCCTCATCTTAACCAGGATGTTCCTGCAATTGAGCCGCAACAAGAGCATCCTCTACATCCAGTTTTTCCACCACTTACTATCAGGCCTCGTGATTGGCGGAATCTTCTTCGGAATGGGCAATAATGGCGCTTTGGCCGTTTCCTTATTCAAGTACTGCGTCTCCTGCAACGTCTTCTTCATGTACACCTACGTGATGTCACCGATTCTATTGTGTAAGTCGTCTATTACCATAGTCATCGCATTAATCTATACTTCTAAATATTAATTGATGGTTTTTATTTATTATCGTGTAGTCCCATTGGAGGTCAAATTGATGAAACGGGAATACTTCAATCGCTGGTACAGTTTGAAGGCCTATTATTGCGCTTTAACCGTCTCAGCGATTCCTATGTTGGTGAGTTCAAATCAATCAACCACAAATTAACGATTTATCTTAAATTTCGATGATTTCAGTTGGTATTAGGGACGATGTTTTCGGCTATCGTCTACTTCATGACGGGTCAGCCCATGGAGATGGACCGATTCGTGGGCTTCTGCGCCATGGGGCTCACCGTCGGCTTGACCTCTCAAGGGCTGGGCTACGCCGTCGGTTCCGTCTTCAGTATAACCGTAAGAAAATCCCGATCGAAATCGATAGCAATGAAATAACTGGAATTTCTTTCCGCAGTTGGGGTCCTGCATCGGTCCCGCTTTCCTGATGCCCTTGCTGGCGATCGCCACTTACGGGATGGGCTACAGGAACACCATAGAGCCGATGATGAGGGTGATCCTCTCGCTGAATTATCTGAGGTTCGGCGTGGTCGGGTTCTGCAACACCCTGTTTTACCAACGCGCGCCCTTGGACTGTCCCGAGGAAGAGATCTACTGTCATTACGCCCGCCCCGAGGTTCTGCTCCAGGACACCGGAATCACCGTCACTTATTACACCAATCAATTGGTGATGGTCGTGGTCTACATGTTTTTCTTCAGAGTGGTCGGGTACATGGGCCTCAAATTGAAACTCAATTCGGAATTGTCGTATAAAATTATGTACATTGCCAGCAAAGTGATTAGGAAAGGACATAAATAAGATTTATACCTACATATATTAATTAAATATTAATTTATTATTGTTGTTGTTGCTGTTGTTAGTATTTTTAAAAATAATGTGATAAACTAGTAGAATAATAAAGTATGTGTTTTTTAGTGTCGTATTTGATTAATCGGCAGGGAGTAATTTGTAATCTTTGAGTAATAATAATAATAAATCGAGCTAGTAGGGCCGAGTTGTCTTTCGCGGCAGCCCAATTTCCTGTACCAATTTGGGATGGTAATGTAGTTAGGGCCGACCTATTTGGCACTGTAATGGGCCCTAAAGTGCACGATGCAAACACGAAATCGAACAATATAATTTCCCCGGCTCCCAAGCCTAAACCGACAGCCATGCGGGGACGTGTCCCGACTATCACCAGGTGCTTAATAAAATGTAATTAACTGTTTCGATTGTCACAGTCGCATACAGGCGGTGGGCTTTATTTTATTTCCAAAGTGATTATTGATTCGTGAATTCCGGACGGGCGAATTAAGTGGGTGGCGATGTCACTGTCCGGTTAATATTTCGTCTCGTTTAAACCCCCTGCGGTTGCAATTATTGCATCTGCCTATGGTTTCAGCAACGGGTGTTTATTATCGTCGACAGGAGGGATGATGATTTCATTACACGTGAGAGTGAACGGGTTTCGATACGTAAACACCGGGATCACGATCCGAACCGTCCAAACGAATATAAATTATATTTACACTCTTGTAATATCACGTACTCTCAGATATTTCAGGTGGATGAATTTCCCTGAAAACCACGGATCGAATGGCGGGAAATTGGCGGAGGCGCCGGGCTAGTTAAATCCTCGAAATAAACTCAATTTAATCAAAAGTAGGAGGAATGTGTAGTTCAAGATTCGTAGGGGGTTGATTTATGAATTCTGGTGGATTTTCTCGGTATATGGTATAAACCGTCGATTTTTCCCGTTTATTTTGTTTGCGTATTTCTGCGTATGGGAAACAGCGGACGTCGTCAGACAAATGGGTGCCGTCGCGGCGCCTATTTACTCATTCGTCGAAAACTAAACGCGCTTTCTCATTGATGGTCCGTTCGGGTAGATTGGCGCTTTTTCAAAATTACCCCATAATCCGCTCACCTCCACCTGCCATTATGAATTGATTCGCGAACGGGACCGCTTTATATCACTTTATCACAATAGGGGACGGTTCTATTCTCAGAAATTCGATTTCTGCCCCTACAACCGAATACGAGAAAATTCGCCTGTATTGAGAACGTTAATTGAACTTTGCGCCAGTACTAACTACCCCGGTACCGGTCGTCGTCAAGCATCACCGGCAGCAAAATTGCCAATTTCAAAGGCAGGGTACGTTTTTTTTCATTAAACCCTCCTCTGCTTACAAAGCTATATCGCCCTTTGCAATCTAAGTAGAAAAGTATATACGAAGGTGGAGGAGGATGATGATAATGTAGCTGGAAGCGACGACAGTATAGCGACGTCTTTCTTATTAGCACCTCGCTGATTATTGTTTTGCATTTTAAAAGGGCCCCGGTGACGTCCATTGGGCAGGTGAACGCGCGGTTTCGCAGGGGGGTGGCGGCGCACGCGCCCCATATACCGCCCCCTTGCAGGAGCGCGCGTTATAAAAAGATGGGGACCGCATTGGGACCAGTTACCTGTGATTTCGCGAATAAAGTAACACCGACAATTTAAGGCCCGCATTACGCATCATCAGTGACAAAACGCAACATTCTTGGACTTGCGCCATCACACACGATGAAGACTTTTTTTGGAGGTGTGCAGTTACTTTTCGTGGTGGTCGTCACCCTCGCCTGGGCCTGTGCAGGTGAGAAATAATCACCATCATTATCCATATTATCAATGGGAAAGCGCGATTATTATTCCACCTGTGAAATATCGAAAGTAGGTCGACGTTCGTTGAATTAAAAAGGAGCGGAAGGAAGTGGGAAAAAAGCGAAGAGTCCGTTGGGAGTAATTGGTTTCGTCTATCAAAAGGCGGTAAAGTCCAAGTTATGGGATATTTTCGGGGTAATCGGTGTCGAATATCCGAGGGTCGCGTTTCAAGTCGCGATTTTCTTTTGCGTTTCTTCGCATCAGATATACGCACATAATGATAACAATGGAAGGATACGAAAAAGAAAACGGTTTTTCTTATCGGGAAAATAAGATGGGGTGGCACAAAGGCTCTAATCGCGTGCAAGTATCCCTCGAGATAATAACAATTCCGCAAATTAAATTGAAAAATATAACGATGTGTGCGAATCGGGGTAAATTAGTCGCTTCATCGTTTTTAGTATTAGGTCCTTTTACGGCCTCTAATATAATATTATGTATCTAGGGACTACAGTGACACTTTTTCTCATGGGGGAATATTGTTCAAACGCCCCAAGGGAAAAGGTAACTGAAGTTTTGTGGGACATACGCTATTTTTCGCAATTCTTAGGAAGAAATGCAGATATTTAATAATTTTTCTCACTGAGCTAGGTACAATAGAATATGATTAGAAAAGAAACATTGTATAAACAAAAAGTGGGTTTTTTATACTTTTTTTATTCAAATTTTTATTGTACTTGAAATTTTGATTATACTTTTCCTCCCAAGGAGAAAAAAACAGTTTCTTTTCTTCCCAAGAGGAAAAAGTATCCCAATTTGACATTTTCTCCAGAAGTTTCAGATGCGAACAAGGACCCTAAGCGGTCGAAGATCATGTCGTACGCGCTCACCCCCTCGATGAGGGTGGGCCGGCGCTCGGGGGGCTCCTGGGGCGTGGCCACCCCCAATCGCGACTACGAGGACGGCCTGGCCAACTACGGCTACAAGCGGCCGCTCCGCTACGACGAAGAGTTCGACAAGTCGAAGCGCACCGGAGGCACGAACCCGGGCATGTGGTTCGGGCCCCGGCTGGGCCGCGTCCAGAAGCGCAACATCATCGGCCTGGCCAACGACTACGTGCCCTGGACCTACGTCATCATCAAGGGCGACGGGCCCTCGGCCAGGCAGACCGACTACACCCCCCGATTGGGGCGCGAATCCGAGGAGAATCCGGAAGACGACTCCATGATGGTCAACGCTTAACTCTTGGGTCTTGAAAAGACTTCCGGTTGAGGTGCTGGCTGGGCACCTCGAGCGAGCAGTCGCCACCCCGATTCGGCACCCCTTTTCTCTCCTCCCTTCACTCTCTTTAATTCTCTCTTATCTCTATGATGAAATAAAATTATGGCGTAAATAAAAATATTTGTATTTTTCCTGGCGAGTTTCAATTACTTATACCTATTATTTCTGTAATGATTTTTATTATTATATGAATTATAATAGTTGGGGTTGGTATATGCAGGTTATGGTTGATTTAGAATGTGGGAGAGGAGAGTAATTGGTTTATATCTCGATTAAAATACCGGGGAGAATTTTGATCGCTTTCCCGATTTAATTATCTCTGGTGCAGAGTCGGCCAGGTGATTTCTCGCCTCAGCCTAAAGGGGGATTAACACGAAAGAGGGAGGATTTTGAAGGATCAAGTGGCGAAACTGTTGCAGTTTGAGGTATTTGAAAAATTAATTTCGTCTTTATTCGTCGCGGTTAACCCTCCGGCACCTGCGAGCTTCGAGCCATAGAAATTTAATTATCGTATCATCCGAAAAAGAAAAACGACGTCTTTGTCCCTTGCGGTGTTTAATAAAAGTATTACGATAAAACGCCGGTGGGTGGTTAATGTAACTCGAATAATTTATTTCCTCTTATTCTCTTAAAACCTAACAAAAAAACAGTGGCAACAGTACTATGATATAACAAATTTACAATATTATAAGTCGTTTCTTCGGGTCTATTCGGCAGAGTCGCCGCCGCCCTCTTCGGATTTCTCGTCGGCGACCTCGGCGACGACGATTTGACCGATATGGCTGTGGTTCTGCGACTCTTCGCCGCCCTCGTCGGCGTCCGCGCTCTCGCGAAGGTGGCCGTGCTTGTGTCCGCCGCCCCCACCACCCCCGTGGCCGTGTCCATGTCCATGTCCACCACCCCCACCTCCATGTCCATGTCCACCACCCCCACCTCCATGTCCATGTCCATGTCCACCACCCCCACCTCCATGTCCATGTCCATGTCCACCACCCCCACCTCCATGTTTGTGTCCGCCGCCCCCACCCCCGCCGTGTTTATGGCCACCGCCTCCTCCCCCGCCACCCCCCGTTCCTTTCTTGTAGGCCCATTTCTTGCCCCCGGATTTGCTGCCCTTTTTGGCGTGCTTGTTGAGATGGTCGTGATGTTCGTCATGTCCGGCCGCTTTCTTGTGTCCTTTATCTTCATGGTAATGGTGTCCTTTTTCAGAGTGTCCTTTCTTTCCGTAATGGTCTGCATGGTGTCCACCTTTCTTGTGTCCGCCTTTCTCGTGTCCACCCTGGAATTTTGAAATTTACATAAGGGAGTTGGATTAATTTTGATTTTGCTTACTTTTTTGTAGTCGTGGTCGTCGTGGAACCCTCCGTGTTTCTCCGATTCGCCCCCTTCGTGGTGCTCGTCGTAGAACTCGTGTTTCTTCTCGTACTCGTCCTTCTTGTGGATGTTGTGTTCGCCCTTCGTGCTGTGCCCTTTCGTGTGTTTCCCGTCCTCGAAGTACTGAAATTTTTCAAGTTAAATTTGAAGATTTTTCACGGTGTTTTTCAAGCTCACTTTTCCGCCTTTTTCTCCTTTCTCTCCTTTGTCGTGGTGGCCGTAATGTCCGCCCTCTTCATGGTGGTCCTTTTTCGAGCCTCCTTCGTCCTTGTACTTGCCTTTGTGCCCCTCTTTCGTGTGGTGACCTTTTTCGCCTTTTTCGTAATGGTGGTGGCCCTTGTAACCCTTGTCGCCCTTTTCGCCGTGGCTATCTTTGTGCTCGGCGTGGTGTTTCTTCCCGCCGCCCTTTTCGTGCTTCCCGCCGCCCCCACCGCCTCCACCCCCTCCTCCATGTCCGTGCTTTTTGCCGCCTCCTCCCCCACCTCCATGCTTTTTGCCACCTCCTCCCCCGCCACCGTGTTTTTTGCCTCCTCCTCCTCCACCTCCGTGTTTATGCCCATGGCCACCCCCGCCTCCTCCATGTCCATGTCCATGTCCATGTCCGTGTCCATGTCCGCCGCCGCCTCCGTGTCCATGCTTGTGTCCGCCGCCGCCTCCGCCATGGCCGTGCTCGTGTTCCACGTGCCCTCCAGTGGCGTCCTCATGTTGGACCTCTTCTTCGCCGCCCCCTTCGTGTTCGGCGACCTCGTATCCGGCGTGATCGTCGGAATCCTCCACTTCCGGTTCGCTCGCTTCTTCATGGACCGCCCCTGCGTCCTCTTCCGGCTCTTCGTCCGCTTCGAACCGGCTGACCTCCTCGGGTTCGTAGTTTTCCCGCACCACGATCCCTTCCGGGGCCGAATCCGGGGGCGGTTTTTCCGGGGTGATGACGTTGGCCTTTTCCCTGACGTTTTCGCGCGTGTACTCGCGGGTGTTTTCGCTGACGTTTTCCAGAGGGATCTCCTCGCGCGGCTCTCTGTTGAACGAAAAAGCGACCGGTTTCTGGAGGACCTTTTCGATTTTTTCACTGGCGTCGGATTGGGGGGTGCCCGCTTCGTACACTAGCGGCAAACTCTGGGGTTTGAGCTCGATTTCGGCGTAAACCGGACGGGGTTCCGCCGCGGCCACTTGCATTGCGTCGGCATTGTCGATTTGGTATCCGAAAGACACGGGAACTGCGATTCTTCCGCAAACTGATCCGCCGATTAGAGCACAAAGTGTTATTACGAGGACACTCCGAAGGGGCGGCTTTGAGCCACCTATCCGTGATTGCACCATGGGCCAAATTATTTTACGCGTTCGATTGTGATTAGCGAGGCGGACTGGTATTGTAAAGTGTTATTCTTAGTTTATATAGCGAATTTCTCCCCATTTCGAAAAATTCCATTGTGGAGGCAACATTTTACGGTTCGTTCGTACAAATCGCAAATGCTCCACTTCGTAATCAATTGGGCATCGATGTCAGTTATAGAAATAAACACCTAGCACTTTGTGGTACTTTCTAAATGTCGTAGTTTTGCCTAGGTCTATTGGACTTTTTTCGGATGATTGAATTTGTGAGATGTGCCTCGTCACTTTCTCCCATTAGAGACGCCCGCTTGGACGGGTTCCCATTGCGCAACCGGAGGGCCTATTTTTATTTATTTCTCGAAAGAATAATGGCGGAGAGGAAGTCTGCGAATTATTGTTATCGATCGACCGAAAAAGCCCGAAGATTATTATGCAAAGACGATTCGTGATGGAACGTTGCTTTTTCAAAAACTCCTCGCCACCAATCACCCGGAAAGAACAATCAGCGTTAACTGAAAGAGGAAACCGCAACATTTCATAATAATAAATCGCCCAAAATATCCATCGGTATTACAGATTAAGTAGTTTCACCGTTTTAATCGTAATAAACTTTCTTATAGTTACTCATTAATTCTACCCAAAGATTATTCTACCCACATTATTAATTTTACCAACTGAAGGCTCCCAAGATTAACACAGACCACAAAGGGTCTTTAATGTTTTAATTAAAACCAAATTTCGTAATTAGGGCCATTTTAGGAGCTGTGGGTAAGTATTTTCATAATTGAGTCCACCTAGGAGAACAACCTTGTATTTTCGGTGAATCCCAGAAATGCCCAGAATCTGTGAGCTTTTTTATGAAAAATTAGTTGGCAACACTGCGTTTTGATGACAGCTGTGACAGTTCAAATTTGTAGGTTATTTAATTTGTCAAAACAGAGAAAAAAAGCACGAAATCGTCACAACAAACCGCAAAATCTAGCCGTGTAATACGCAAATGATATGCTCGTTGCATAAATAAGTAGAAAAAGGAGCCATGGTCGACATTAAGGTAATTTCTCTATTTTCATTCCTATTGAATTTTCCACGTTCTGATTTGTGTGTTCGTTCTGTGTAGGAGACAGTTAAGGCAGCTTTGAAGGGTTGTTGGGATAGTTTTCAAGGCGTTGTGACCTTATTTTACGTAGATAGAGAATTGGAGAAAAGGAGACTGCCCGTAGCCACCCCGACACATTCCCATTCCCCTGTCCGTCGAAGGCAATCGGATGTTCGTGAACAAACCCCCATAAGGGCCACCAATAAAAAAGAGTGAGTCATCGAACAATCACTAAAAAGTTTGATAATCTAGGCCTTTTGTGATTGCAGGCATCCCACAGTCAGATCAAGAGTGTTCATTTGTGCCCTACTTAATGGAGTGATATTTTTATGCAGCACATTGTTATTTCAATTCGGGTTTCTGCCTTTTATGAATTTCGTAATCTTGTATCTATTCGGGCGAGAATCCGATAAAGCCCAAGCGCTTGCCTATTGGATACAGCTCTTCGTTAGTGCCACTTTTCATACTATTTGGGTGATACCCCTGCTGCTTCTGTCCAAAATAGTGAACGCCCTACTCTTTCAAGTAAGTCTAAAACTCAATTATTTCCTATACTAATCATTATTAAATAATGGGTTTTCAGGACATAGGGCAGATCACTTTTAGGTACAGCCAGGGCAGGTCCAACGCCAGTTTGGGTTTGAGCAAGACCATAGCCGACCTCACTTTCAGTTTCGTAGTGCAATGTCTGTTTTTGGTCCAAGTGCAAGCGGCCAACTTCATACCGATCCAAATCATCGGTAAAATCATGTACACGACACAATTGAGTCTGCTTTACGCTCTCTACGCTTTCGAGTACAAATGGAGCGAAATGGGCTGGGAACTGCACAAAAGGCTCACTTATATTGAGGCACATTGGCCCTACTTTCTCGGATTCGGACTACCCCTTGTCCTGGTTTCCGAAATATCGAGCTTCATCATAAAGTAAGCCTCATAATTATCATTTGGGATTGTTACTATGATAATGTTTTGTTTGCAGTGGTTGCATCTTCGCAGTGTTGTTCCCTTTCTTCATAATCAGCGCTAACGTTGCAAATCCCAAGGCAGAGACGTGGTAAATTATAACAACAATTTTGGACATTTAATTAATTTAATTTGTTTGATACAGCATGGAGTTTAGACTGTTTTCTTTGGTGGTGGCCGTTACCAATGCTCTCTTTGGCGTTCTCGGGAAGAACAAGAGAGCACCGACCACCCCGAGACCCAGCATCCATTCGGCTCACCCCAGGAGGTGATCTCTATTGTACCTACTATTTTTACCCAATTACAGACCGCCACGTCTATGGCGCGAATAAATGGAATGTTGATGATTTATGTTCGTGCGTAAAATAATTTCGTTTTATCATTCAAACCGGTTTTGTACCTTTGTACTTACAGAGATAAGTTGATAATAAAAAGTTACTTTTCAAAATGGCAAGTCTAAAGGTTCTGGAAGGATATCCGGCGCCATTTTATAACGACAGAAATCGATACTACGTTGCAAATACTCGTAACTCAATGTAGCGTTATTATTATCAGAGGATGAAGTATCCCCACTGCGAGAAACCTCGAATTTGCTCCATTTATAATTCGAGCATTTCCTGCTCCCGGGGAGGCTTTGTATTAAATTAAGGACAGTCGGATGAGTCAATCCGAAGAAATCGTTGCCTCTCGGTCTAGTGCTCACTACATTTAGAGATAAAGTGTCGTTGACGGTTTGCAAGAGGCGCGAATGGCACATGTCGGGAGTGCTGCCCACTATCGGTGGCGAATTATCGTCCGTGGCTATTTCGAACTTGGGTCGTCCCCCGATTTCTGAGATCTTGCAACTGTACATGCACTTTTTGGTCGGATCGTTGCAGCTCCCGTAGATCCTGGTGGAAAAGTAACCGACTGGGTAGATGGCGTCCTCGCAGTGGAAGTCCGACCGATCCGGGACGACTTCGCCCAGGCAGTGGATCGTCAGACCTCCGAGTTCGATAGGGAAAATCGGGCGGCCTGTGTTATCCAGAGGGATCGGCTGGACGATCTTCTTTCTGGGTTTCGAAGAGGTGCGCCGCGATTTGGGCTTCCTTTCGCCGGATGCGGCGTCCGGATTCGATCGCTTTTTCGGTTTCTTTTGCTCTACGGAGACTGACGGTTGGTTGAGTCCGACTTTGGCCACGGTTTGAACTTCTGCGGCGGTCTGGGGCTCGAATTCGCACAGTTTCTTAAGTAGGAACTTGCGTTCTTCCTTCCTGATGATGATCTTCGTCTGAATTTCCTCCAGTTCGTCTACCAGAGCGGCGTTTTCCTTCAGAAATTGTTAAAAGTGAGGTTATGTTAGAAATTTTTGTTTTTAACTTACATGGACATATTCACGAATTAATTGCTTTAGATAATTCAATTTCTCTTTGTATTTACTCGGGAGACGGTCTGATGTCGGCCTATTTAGGCTTTTTATGTAACTTTCGTAAGCATTTGACATCCTCTGCGAAGACATTTTTGACATTTGTTTTGTTGTTTTGTGAGTTGTGACAAGTGACATTTCTCAAAGGGTGCGTTCAGAGACTATATTTTATTTGGTTTGTAGTTCTGGCGCTAGAGGGGGCAAAATTTAAAATATAATTTTGCAATCAAAAAGCGCCAAAACCACTGGAAATTTATGAAAAGAGAGAAAAAGAATGAAAACGTAGAAAAATGTTATCCGCTTGCAGGATGAAACATTATTTAAGAATAATTTACTTTGGTTGTGACAATTTTATTATGTTGAAATGCGGAAATGAAAATATATCAAGGTAAAAGTGAGTCTTATTATTCACATAAAAATGTGTCCCAAAAAATGTAGGTACTCACCTTGATGAAATCTCCAGACGGATCCGTTTCGGTAATGATGTGAGCGAGTGAGTAATCCTGAAAGTGAAAGAAAAAGGAAAATTGAAATCAACAGATGTTTATGAAATTTGTACCTATCAGTTTCCATTTCAGATAAATGTCCATCCAGCACAAGTAGCGGACTTTACCTTCGAGCAGATTTGTGGTAAAAAAATACTGCTTTCACTGACTGACCACAGAAACATCTCGACAGTCGATCACCCAGCTCTCATAAAGATAACTTTTTTATTGCCCATTCCGCCCCTGCGGCTTTGCACAACAGCGATATAAATCAATCATTATTTCTTCCATGAAAAATTAAGTCGTGTCTGATCTTCACGAGATTTGATTCACTACAAAAATAAAACGTTGCGTCTATAAAATTTCACGCCTTTTCACCTTTCGCCGGATTTTTTTATTATTATTAATAACTGTTAAAAATGCGTACAGCCGATTATTTATGCATTTATGATAGATGCTCGTGACCTTCGTTTACAAAATCGACCATGCGGCATATGGCACACGCGAATCAATTAATCGCACTAATCGCGGATAAAATAAATTTTAGTGAAAGAATGGATACAAGAAGTTTCTTAATTTCCCTAACGAAAGGAATAACACAACAGCAACAGCGGGAAATAAATTGGATTTCTTGTAAACTATCTCCATTAAATTAAAGTCGAAAATAATTGCAACTACTTGGTAATTATTTTTTTAAACTAGCAAAATGCCACACTTTCAAAAAAATTGAGAAGAAATAATGTGACTTACTTTTACTCTCAACTTTGATCTTATTTAAATCGACTTGAATGCCCGCTTTGTGCGATAATTACATAACTTTGTTTATTTAGATGTATTTGAATTCGTATCACTTATATTCGCGATAATACAAGTTATGCTAAAGTTTGGTTTTTTATATGGGGTTGTCCTCGAAGTCCTTTTACTTTTCACCACCGGACGAGACTCTTTGCTTTGCATTGTTCCAAGTTCCAACCGGAAGGAAGGGATGAGCGTAAAAGACGTGAACACTCGAATGTATCTGGTTTCGTTTGGAGTTTATAAGCGCTGGAATCCGGAGATTGCATGCCAGTCTGCAAAAGGAGCCCGTGACTTGGTGGATATGTTTAGTGGAGTGACAATGAGGTTTATTATGGTGGTAAGTGACCCACGATGTTTTAGTGCTCCTACACAATTTTATGCAAAAAAGTGACATTACCCAATTTCGAGCAGAATTTATCGATCGTGAATTAAAACAAATCTACGCGGAATTGTGCAATTTTTCAAAAGACGTTACTGTTTCTTAGGCAAAATTTTGCTAATTCTGATCATTATCACGGTGGTTCCAAGTTTTGGCAACAATAACATTAACCAACCTTTCACGTATTTAATCTTTTTATACTTTCTATACGCTCATTGCTCTCTTCCTCTATTACATGACTACCTCATACTATGCACATCCATAGATCATCTACTTTCATGACTTCACCAGGATGATTTGTACATACATTAAGGCGGGTTATCTTGAACACTTTCGATTTCATTAGAATTACCATAAAGCTCAAACCTAGTGGGTGGTATGAACAACCGCAACCAGCAATAATTAGTGTCATTAGAATACCAAATTAGAAATAATTTATTAATCCGGGCTATAGATTGCGAAAAGTCGAACAATACGATTAAGAAAATCCTTGAATTAATAAAAGCACATCCGAAATTAAAACGGGTTCGTGTCTTGATCGCCTATATTTTTAGGGTCTCCGTGTTTTCATCGAGTAATCCGGATCGTTTCGTGTGACCACAATAAATTTACACATTTTATGACTCGAAATGTCTGCTTTATGAGTTCCCAAAATATGTCTTAATTCGGTTATAGGTTTACTTACTTAGATTATAGGAGGTTGCTGTGATTGTTCTTGAAATTAAAATTGTCGCGAATTCTAAAGTCTCTAATTGAGATGAGAGTTCGCCATTGCGAAATCTGAAAGTTTTGTCCATTATTCATCCCGGTAAGACCGTTTTATCTTAATAAGAAACGCGATTCGCATTGTCGATTATTCAAAAGTCTGTACACATGCATAATAAAACGGTGGAGGCAGTCTCCAGTCCAACCCAAAACCACTACAGAACAATTAGAATAGAAAGCCCATTAAAATTAGAATTTCGCGCACGTGCCTCAAATTTATCCGCTCTTGTAGAATTTTTCCCAAAACTAATAAATCTAACTACAGCTATTATAACTATCTAGGTAATAATAATAAGAGCAGGTGCATGAAAGATTATAGTTATTAGGCAATATTAACAAACTAATTTAGGTGTGTTATAATGTAATAAATTCGACCGTCAAAAATAAATTAAGGATATAGTTATTAAAAGTAATCTGTGTCGAAAAAAACGACCGCTAAAACCGCAAGACTTTTGCTTTTTCGCTAGACGTAAAACTGGAGGCATCTCACTTACAACTTGCCTAAGCTAATTGCGGAAAATTCAAAGTGAGCAGTTTGAAAGTAGGTACGCATCTCGTGAATCTCGTTATGAAATTGTGACATCACTTTGGTATGTTCATGCAGTATCTTCGCGTGCCCCACTTATTTATATGGAAGCGAGATCCCCTCATCATGTAAAAGTTTCAATCATGTGAGATAATGTGCAAGCGCGTGAGAATTTCGTAATTCCGATCGAGAATCGTTCCGGTTCAATTTCCTTCAGTATAATTTGAAGTTTTTTCGTATTACTTATGCAAACTCGCGGTTCTGTCTCACTGTTTTTGCACTTTTACGATTTTCCACATGTGAAGTAACCAACATTGACACAGAAATTATTGGTTCACCCATCATCTCCTCTAGACTCGAGACAACCTTAAATAATTACCGACTTCATGAAACGAAGGTGTCTACAAGTTTTTACGTAATTTCGTGTAAATAATTAGCAATTATTTCAACAATGCACCGTTTGGTTTTACCTCTTCTCTAAGTTAATTAGTAGCGAGCTTTTCTTATTTATTACGGAATCGATTTAATTCCTTATTCTGTGGAAATTATTCTCTCGAATTTCCTTTTAGTTAATAAAGTGCGTGGTTATCTATACAAACAAACAATGGAAATTACTTAATTCCAAATCTTATACCATGCAGCTTACATAAATAAAACAATAGATTCCAGGCACTTTTGTTGAAAAGACCTGTCATTATACCTTGCGTTATTATGATTACCGTACAGTAGAGGAGTCGAATACGAAAAGTTTAATTTTTGCCACGAGTGAAAGTATATCGACCGCCTATACGCGGATCAAGATCTGCAATTTGTCGATTTTAGTTGATGACTCTATGAATCTTCCCACAATTTCTCTCGAAAAGAATCGTTTCCGATTTCTTTAATTGATGGGGTTTTTAATTGAAATTTCCGATACTTTACGAGTTTCGGAACAAAATGCTTTCTCTTCATTCTAATTCTAGAACTTGAGAGCTGATGGTCACTTATTAACACGTCCGTTGTGAAATTCACCTTGTAAAAATTATTAAACTGTAACATGAGTTTCAAAATGAACCAAAATTATTTATTATTACAATTTCAACAGAAAATTAGGTGAGAAACGACGTAGGAAGGAAAATTTATATCGGTGATAATTTCGATTTTGAAATAAACTTTCCAAAAAGTACAAAATAAACCGAAAGATTTATTATCTATAATAATCTTCTTCATAAACGCAACATAGTGTTATACCACTCTCAAGGTGCCTTTTACTTTCAATGACAGGTATAAATAATGTACAATACCTCGTAGTAGTCGTAGTAATGATGTAGTAAAAGAGGAGGACACCTTTATAACAATTATGAATGAAGTAAATAATGAACATTTCGCAAGATTAGACGTGGAGACTCTCGTCGAATCTCGATTAAGACACGAACCCGATTTTTCAGAAATTGCGAGTAGGTATGAGATTTTGCATAACACTTTCACCTTGGTCAAACTCGTAAAAAAAACTGCAATGGCAGTTAATAAAGCCTATAAGCCAGTGATAAAAACCCGAACCACGATCTTCCGCTTCCAATTAAAGACATAAGACACGAAGAGATAGCAGTTTCGTGACGCATCACGCCGCCGTTAATCTCCGAATAGAGAGATTATTATTACATAAGCCCTTAAAAATAAGGCAATATCGGTAATTAATAGATTTTGGGTATAATGATTGATGGCCATCTTCGTGTTGTTGGGTTCTCGATGAGGAAAAGATTATTGTGACATTGTATCGTGATCGATCAGATACCTTATCCAGACCGAGTGTTAAGGACGGCATTAGCCGGTATGCCACTATCTCATGTGGGTAATGAGTATAGAAAGTACAGCACCATCAGTGAAAGTCCGGCAGATGGCAATGGGTTTGTTATTGCATCGACTGGCGATAACACGATTATTAGATAAAATAGGGAATCCGGAATTAATTTCACTTCTCTTTACATACATATAAGCATTTCGCTGTTATCGGAAAAATTGAGATGTTAATGCGTCATTCTTAAACTTTCCCGTGGCCGTCATCATCATTAACCACCAAGAAAAATAAAGCACTTCCTATTTTTTACTAATTGGTTTTTATTTCTACGATGTTGCAGATTATGGTTTTGGGCATCATTCTCGGCTCGACTCAGGCGAAATCCAGGAAGAAATTAATCAAAGACGAGGCGTCGCTGTCATCCGCGATCCTCAATAAGAAATTGACCGGAAAATCGACCAAGCCATCACCTCCAGCCATATTAGCCATAGAAATCGTAGATCCTAACGAGAACAAAACTAACAAAAACGCCAAAAGGACCATAGATTCCGCATTAGGTTACGGCTACCAAAACAACAATTACCAACCACCTCCCAGATACGAAGTCTATAAATACTCCCAACAGGACATTCCTCCTTACCAAGGACAATCACTGAATCTACTAAGCAAAGGAATCCAAAGTCACAATTTCGATATACAAAAATCGGTTTCTTATAACCTATCACCGCCCCCTCAACCGGACCTAAGCCAGTATTACCAGCCGGGAACCACGTTATTCTCAACCGTGAATAATCAAGGGCAACTTGGGGGGTTAAGTTCGCACATCCCCCAAAACGGGGGAGGACCGTCGGATCCGCAAGTTCCCGTCATAATCCTCAGGGTCTACCCGAGCCAACTAAACGACCCTTCTGCGATTTTACACCCGAACCTCCCCCAAAGTCACCCCTTGGCCTCCACGATTAATTCCTTGGATATCCAGTCGATTCTGACGAAATACGTCCAGAAAGTCTTGGTTACAGAAAATCACCAAAGCCAAGATCAAGGTGGATATGGTTATGAACCCCCTAATTACCAGCAATATCAGCCCCAACAGCACCAGGAGCACCACCATCAAGACTCCGATTTGTTGACGCACGAAAACTACCCGAAAGACACCCACACTCGGGTGGTTTTCAGAACGGATAAAAACCAAGCGGGGGTGTCTGCAGAGGGCGCGATGTTGCCGGTGGCGATTCCGCCGATCCACGGGCCTCCCCAGTCGAAACCGACCTTCCGGATTCACGTCCCGGATTCTTACAGCTCGGTCGAGGTTCAGACTCCGGATATGGAATACGGTTATGCGATGCAGGACCAAAATCAGGCCTCGTATTATTACAATGAGGCCCCCCAGCAACATCAGTCGCATCAGCAGCCCGAACAGACGTATTATTATCACCAGGGTCAACAGGATCAAGATCAGAACGATCAGTACCATCAGTACCAGGAGCAGGAGCAAGTTCAGCCTCAGCAGTACGTTCAAGTTCAGTCTGAGACTTACTCGGGGGGAAATTATCAGCAGCAGCAGCAACAGACTGTGTATCAGCCCGATAATGCCGATCCTGCTCCTTATAATTACCATGCGCATCAGAAGAGAGCGCAAAGGAGTAAAAAGAATACGTATTCTCGATTGATACCGGAAGCGTCCACTATTAAGGAAATTGGGAGATTGAAATTAATCAAAGCGTAAATTCACTGGCAAAGTTGTTATTTATATTTTGTTATTAATCTTTTATTTCGTGTGTTTCTGTAAATATCCAAAAGTTATCTACTTATTATTAATAAAAATAAATAATTATTATTTAGGTTTGTGATTATTTTTAATAATGTGGTTTCAAAGAGGTGAAACATTGATATGGGGTACAGAAATATACCGATAGGATTCCTTTGAAATGGAAATAATACGCAACTTTCTATGGGTTTTTTTTCAATCATGCAATGCGATCATAAAATCCTGCACTAAACATGAAGATGATGTCCACTTGTATTTTTTCTTAATTGAGAGTTTCTATTTTAATTAATGTGCCTGTTCAATGAAAATCGCCGATGAGCGAGTAATAAATCGCAAATTCTAAACGCGATTTCCAAATGCGGGTCGAATTCAGCAATTTCATACTTTTACGTTGAAAAAGACAGGTTGTTGTGTATAATTGGTTGCATAAGTTAGTAGATTATAAATGCGCTTTCTCAAGTTTTTCCGATATTTCTTCCATTTATTAATCAAATTTTTATAATAATTCTAAATGGAAAACTAAAGGAATTTCTAATATAACAGAGTTTTTCGTGAATTATTGGGTTTTCACCGAAATATGAGATTTCGCTTAATTATGGTGGAGGCGCCGGGACAGCCGCTTTCCTCAAAAATACCGCTGATGTATGAAGGTCTCGATTTAGGCCAGGTTTAATCATTTCGCCGATCTCCATCGATAATCGTGTGGACAAGCCTAAACAATAGCAATTACCGACTGTTGACAACACAAAGTCCATTCACGACGACCCATTTCGAGAGGAAAAAAACATAAAAGCCTTTTCAAATTCCTACCATATCGTGAAAACAACACCTTAGCAGAGGAGATATGTAAAAGTGCGAAGAAAATTGGGTGCGGTAGGGGCACGTAACTGACCAAAGTCACGACTTACTGCGAGCTGTTTTATTCATCGGCGAGTACGCTCCACGTCAATGCAAAGTTCTTCTGTTATTGCCTCGGCCATCAAGTTCAACATGCCCACCTAACCATGAACAAAACCCATCACGTTATTTGCTAAATGAAAGAAAGCCGATGACTTTCGACCTGGTTCAGAAATGGAATAAAATTGATTTCCTACTACCTGATGATGTCCTCTCTGTTATCTTATTGGTAAATTGAGTGGATACCGTGGAGAGGAATGCGACCTCTTCACCTTTGCCTCTCTGCGGCTTTGCTACTTTTGTAACTAACAGAATTCCAAGCGTTTTTTCTTCCAGTCATCATCGGAGAAGATGAGATCAATTTCTTTTGTAAATAATTAACGAGGCGCGAAATTACCGCCGCATGCACGTGCAATTAAATAAATAACAACGGACTTTGTGTCGCGAGTCGGTCTCAAGAAAGTGAAACGAGTACAATAATAATCTCGAGGAAAGAATAACGAGATCGGTTGGATAATAAATTCGACCGTAGATCGGTCGTATTATTTACATTTCGAGTCTTCATATTCATGTTTCTAATGTAAATTTCCACTATTAGATGCCGTGGAAATTTTGAAAATGTAACGGTGCATGGAATATACTACTTATAGGCTGTATAATAAATATAACAATTCATATTTTCTACATGCATGCATGCATGAAAGCATCCATACTTTCGATAAGTGTTCGGCTCAGGTGTTCGAGAAGGCCGAAAAGATTAAAATTTATTAGGCTAGGTGTGAGAAAGTGAGAATGGTATCATATCATGATAATAAACGTTGATGAAAGCAATTAAAAATCTCAAACACAGAATATCAATTCGTTTACAACCCACTAAAAGGATGGTAAAAGATAAATTCACCATTCAAAATTCTCCTCTAATGGTATGTTTACATAGACGTAATATGACGGCATCAGAGTCTTGATTAAAATAACGAGACCAAAACGAAATAAACGTTTAGAAAGTGAAATTTCCAGGTTCAAAGTCGTTGATCTTGTCGTATATTTTTCATTTTGCCGGAGATCTGTACAGACGAAAAAACGCGGAAAGCTCGGGCTCGCAGTCGACTTCCCCCTATAGCGAAAAAGGCATTTTTACCATAAACGAAATGCAAAAAGAAAAGAGAGAACGCAATCATCTAGAATAGGATTATTTACTCTCGCTTTATTATTAATTAATCGGTCACAGCTGCATTCGGCGATAATGAACTTGTACTTTCTTCTATTGATGTCGCGAATAGAATAGAGAGACGCGACTTGGGGAACGAAACCACTTTTGCGATTGCGATTCCGGGACACGTCCATGTCTTCGATCAATCAACGATCGATTCAACAAAATGAAATAAAAAGAAAATTAAAAAGGATTTTCTCTGACAACGGGGACATCTCATCGGCGTCATCACAAGACGGCAAAAAAATCAATATTGATAGACACACACACAAGAAATGAGGACTGAAATGTACCTAATAATGAATAGCCTATTATTATAAAAATATTCCTCTATGATGGAAATACAAAAAGACGGCGAATTACTTATTATTATTGTGTGAAAACGCCTTTTTCCCACTACCTCTTGGCCTTATTATCCGTCTGTTATTATTATTACAGTTTTGTGGCATATTATCTCAAAAAGTACCGTAATACGACGAAATAACGAATCAGAAAGTAATCCTAGAATTATTGTTAAAGTGGGCAGAACGGAAGAAAAGTGACATCGTCAACTCATCACACATAATACCGCCCGCATTTTTAAATTTAATCGCGTACTTTTGTAACGTTTTTCCTCTATGACGTGTTTAGTATACCTATCTCTGTTGAGTCTTCAACAGTTTTGAATATTAGTCTATTTTTTAACGCGTTTGATCATTGTTATGTATTGATGAGTATTTGTATTTATTGTCCGATTTATTTGCGTATATTTACAACGCACAAGTAGATTTTATAGGTATTTGTAGATAAGACGTTTTTGTTAATTCTTATCGCCTCGACGCGAAATAAAGGACCAGTTGCCTGCACGAATTCGTCATGAAATGTACAATAATTATACACATGTTATAATTGACGAGTCATCAAGTTTGAAATAAACTGCATAGTATCAAATGTGGTGATGTTTCAATGGTCCTTCGAACCCCACAAAATTGGTCAATCTTCGAGTCGGATTTCCACGTCCAAGTGAAAGAAAAGGGAGTCAACCGGCAATCCGCTACTTTCACAGCAAAAGAAACGAATTGTCACCGGTGATCCAATTAGTGCAAGTGCAGGCAACAAAAACAACGTGTCAAGACAACAAGACACACAACAACGTGTCAAGACAACAAGACACACACAACAACGTGTCAAGACAACAAGACACACACAAAAAGTGTCAAGACAACAAGGCACGTAACAAAATACAAATTTTAACTGGAGGACCAATTCCCAGTTAAAATAGAAACAAATTTCCGTCAGGACAGGAAGTCGGGAGCCCATCCAAATCAGTCCGGGCGCAGCGCAGCGTCATCAGGAGCGACGCGGACCATCGTCGCACAGCAAAAAGCCGAGATAAGATAAGAATAGAGCCGATCAACGAAACCGTGAGTCTGTCCATCCCATTCTTTAATAATAAAAAAAATCCAAAATGCCACCTAAAACGACAAAGACACCTGACATACCGTACCTATTAAAACAGCGCGAGGTTTTATCAGATAGAATCAAGCGAATTGAAGAATACATTGCTGAATTCGATGTCACAACTGCAAAAAAAACGGAATTGGGAGAGCTCAAGTCGCGCAGTAGGTCGCTTCAGAAAGCGTCCGATGAGTTTGAGGAAATTCAGTTCGAACTCGAATTTGCGGATGAGTCGGGGGAAGCCAAGGCCGGTCGGGTCGAGGTAGAGAATCGTATTTTTTCAGTTCAGGGTAAAATCGAGGACATTTTGGAGTTTCTCACTCCGCCGCCTCCAACCGCGACAACTTCTGCTTCAACTTCCGCGACCCCTGAACCCAGAAGTACTAGAAGTCAATCACTAGTCAACCCCATAAGATTGCCGCCTTTAGAATTGCCAAAATTCACTGGAAATTACAGCGATTGGTTGTGTTTTCATGATACATTCAACACGCTAGTTAATGATAATAATCTTTTGAACAATTGTCAAAAATTTCATTATTTAAAATCATGTCTGGAAGGTGAGGGTTTACGCACAATTGAGTCTCTTGCGGTGTCAAGTGCCAATTATGATTCGGCATTAAAGTTGTTAACAAGTAGGTTTCAAAATAAAAGGCTCATAGTTCAGGAACATGTATTCGCGTTAATAAATTCACCTCAAGTTGTCAAGGGCAGTGCATCCAGTTTAAGAGTTTTAATCGATAACATCATAATAAATACCGCAGCTTTGAGAGTACTGAAGGTGGAAGTTGATCACTGGGATGCAATACTAATTCCGATTATCACGGAAAAGCTCGATTTCTATTTAAAAAGAGAGTGGCAAAGCAAATTGTCAGCGGAGTTGCCAGAAATGAAACAACTTTTGGAGTTTCTAGAAAAGCAATGTCAGTTTTTGGAGTCAATTCATTTCTCGAACAAGTCAGTAGTTCAGGGTGGTAGTAGAAACAATACCGCGCCGCCATTCAATGCAGCCAGCAGACAAAAGGTGTTCGCAAGATCTAATAATGTAGCAACAAATTCAAACTTCAAATGTCATGTATGCCAAAAGGGCCATTATATGTTCCATTGTCAAGAGTTTTTAAGACAACCAATTAGCGAACGAATCAAACAAGTCGACAAACTTGGCATGTGTCGCAATTGTTTTAGATTTCACACGGTTAGCGAATGCACGTCTCCGTATAAATGTAAAGTATGTTCTAAGAGACATAACACATTATTACACGAAGATCATGGGTCAAATTCTCAGAAAACAGAGACAAGAGTAGAAACAAACACAATAGTCAGCATGTCAAATTCAAATGCAGACAATGTCATATTGCCCACAGCATTAATAGGGGTCCGAGATAACTGCGGCAATGTAGTCAAATTGAGAGCGCTTTTGGACTCGGGATCCCAATCCAATTTTATTACAACAAACGCAACACAACTTTTAAATTTAACTTGTAATCAAGCAAATGTGCCGATAATTGGAATAACACAGGCAATTTCGCGCATCAAAAAATCCGTACGGATAAACATATCTTCGGATTACGACAAGACATTCGAGACTTCATTGCATTGTCTCGTGGTTCCGCAGATCACGCAGGATCTTCCACTATTCAGTTTCAGAATAGATAAAATTTGCATCCCTCAGGGCATCGAGCTGTCAGATCCCGAATTTCACATTAGTAAGAGTGTCGATCTCCTGATAGGTTCCGAGTTGTTTTGGGAAATATTGGGCACAGAACAAATAACTCTCGGTCCACGTCAGCCATCTCTTCGCGAGACCAAACTTGGTTGGGTGGTAGCAGGCCCTTCATGTAAACAAAGTAAAGCGGCACGGGCGCCTCAGTCATGTAACATATCTCTGGAACAACAGGTTAGCAAATTTTGGGAAATTGAGGAATATGAAAATAAACGAATCTTATCAATGGAAGAAAAACAATGCGAGGAACAATTTTCGGAATCGTATATTCGCGACACAGATGGTAGATTTTGTGTGAGCATCCCGTTGAGCAGTCAAGCCAAAAGGTTAGGGTCATCAAAGTCAATGGCATTGAGACGACTTGAGTCTCTGGAAAATCGGTTTCGTCAGAGTGAGAATTTGAGAGAAACATACGCGAAAGTCATACAAGAATATGTAGAGCTAGGGCACGCCGAGCTAGTGCGCGATTCAGTTACAGGAACAAATGAAGAATTTTATTTGCCACATCATGCAGTCATAAAAAACGACCGACTAACTACAAAACTTAGGATAGTGTTTGATGGATCGGCAAGGTCCTCAACTGGCGTGAGCATCAATGATATTCAATTGAACGGACCGAAATTACAACAAGATTTGGTTTCAATTTTGATTAGGTTCAGAACACACAATGTTGCATTAATTGCTGATATAGAAAAAATGTATAGGCAAATTAAAGTTAAAGAAAAGCATCAAGATCTGCAGAGGATTTTGTGGCAAAATCAATCTACAAACGAAATAGAAATTTATCGCTTGACCAGGGTAACATTCGGTATGAAGTCGTCTCCGTATTTGGCTATAAAATGTTTGCAGCAATTGGCGATTGATGAGAAGGATGAATTTCCATTGGCTCATCCTGTAATTTTGAAGGACTTTTATGTCGACGACTTGTTGACCGGTACACACACCGAGGAACAAGCAATCGTCTTACGCGAACAGTTAACTGCAGCTTTGAAACGGGGCGGGTTCGAATTGAAAAAATGGGCGTCAAACAGTCCAGCAGTCTTGCCAAAGGTCTGCGATGACAGCGAAATAATATTAAACTTTGACAAAGACAACAAGACCTTAGGTCAGCTGTGGAATTGCAAGTCAGATAATTTGAGCTATTCCATAAATATAGACCCACCAGCGAAAATCACAAAGAGAACAATACTCTCTGTGATTTCTCAGCTGTTTGATCCTCTCGGATTGGTGTCGCCAACTTTAATCACCGCGAAGATAATTCTTCAGAAATTATGGACTTTAAGCCTAGCATGGGACGAGGTTGTTCCACTTGAGTTGAGCGGGCTGTGGCACAAATTTATAATAAACATTCCAGATTTAAAACTGATTAAAATTCCAAGACAGATCATTGCGATTGAATCATCATCAAGCTTCGAGTTGCACACATTTTCAGATGCATCCACTCACGCATATGGTGCGTGTGTTTATTTGCGAAGTCAAAATAACAGCGGAAGGGTATCAGTCCGGTTGATTGGCGCAAAAACGCGAGTCGCACCTTTAAAAGTGATTTCACTTCCTCGCCTCGAATTAAGCGCCGCATTGTTAGGAGCAAGACTGTCAAAATGCGTGTCAGACTCATTGGAGTTGCCTTTAGATAGACAGTACTTGTGGACCGATTCCACAATCGTGTTGGCATGGTTGGCTGCTGATTCTAGCAATTGGAATACATTTGTTGCGAACAGAACTTCGGAGATTCAGAGTCTAACAAAAAACGCAACGTGGAATCACGTTTCAACAAAACAAAATCCAGCGGACATTTTATCACGAGGGTGCACCCCCACTGAACTCAGAAACGCAGAAATATGGTGGTTGGGTCCCGAGTGGCTGGCAAAGTCGGTTTCTGAGTGGCCGGTATGTAAAAAACAAAATTTAGATGCAGAAATTCCGGAAATGCGTAAGACAAGAATTCAGGTCAACATTTGCACAAAGTCAAAATGGAACTTTTCCCATATTTTTGATAAGCCTTCATCATTGAAGACTCTTACTCGAATTGCGGCATATTGTCTGCGATATTTTCATAATTTAAAAAATAAAACTAATCGGATCACTGGATCGGTTTCAGCAGCTGAGTATCATCAAGCGTCGGTGTGGCTCATAAAGCTCATGCAGGGGGTGGAATTTCGATCTGAAATTAAAATCCTATCTGAGGGCAAGACTTTGCCGAAAGAAAATAAGTTAGTGGAGCTAAACCCATTTTTGGATAAGGGAGGAGTCTTGAGAGTAGGCGGCCGATTGGGTAACGCCATTTCAGTTAGTTATGAAACGAAATATCCGATAATTTTGTCAAAATCTCACAAATTAACAGACCTTCTAATTAGAAGCGAACATCAAAGGCTATGTCATGCGGGACCTCAAGCGACCCTATCTTCACTTAGACAAAGATATTGGCCACTAGGTGGAAGACGAAAAATTCGTCAAATTCTCTCAAAATGCATTCAGTGTTTTAAAACGAAACCTACTTCTTACGATCAATTGATGGGTAACCTACCACCTGAAAGAATCGAACCAGCCCGCCCTTTCATAAATTGCGGGTTGGACTACGCGGGGCCTCTTCTGATAAAGGAGGGTCGCGGAAGGGGGAAAAGGACGACAAAGGTTTACATCGTGTTGTTCATCTGTTTTGCCACTAAGGCTATCCATTTGGATCTCGTATCCGACTGCACCTCGGAAGCTTTTTTGAGTGTTCTGAGGCGATTTACGGCTCGCCGCGGCAAAGTTTTAAACATGTTTTCAGATAACGCTTCAACATTTATAGGAGCAAAGCGCGAGCTTGAAGATCTCCACATTCTATTCAAAACAGAGCAATTCCAAAATAGGGTTGTCAACGAATTAGCAACAGACGGTATAAATTGGAAATTTATCCCACCCAGATCCCCGAACTTTGGCGGTATCTGGGAAGCTGGAATAAAATCAACTAAAACACACATTAAACGAGTTGTCGGCGATACAATTCTTAATTATGAAGAATTGTACACGTTATTAACAGTGGTTGAATCAATTTTGAACTCACGACCATTAACTTCTTTGAGCGCGGACCCAAATGATATGGAACCTCTCACCCCGGGTCATTTTCTGATTGGTTCCCCAATGACTGCACAGAACGAACCTGACTTGACATCCCTAAACCTGAACAGACTCTCGCGTTGGCAAAGAATTGAGCAAATGCGACAGCATTTTTGGAAACGCTGGAGCCTTGAGTATCTACATCAACTTCAGCAACGACCGAAGTGGAAGGTACAGACAGCTCCAATCAAGATTGGAGATTTGGTTCTCATCCATGATGAAAATCTTCCACCTTTGCGTTGGGCTCTTGGTCGAGTTATACATCTCCATCCTGGAAGTGATGGTGTGGTCCGTGTCGTTTCATTGAAAACTAAAAACGGTGAACTAAAGCGCTCGGTTCGAAAGGTCTCGGTGCTTCCGTTAGAATAGGAATATAATAGAAGTGATGGACATATAATCTGTTCACTTTGTTTGATTTCAGGTTCTTTAATGATTGCTTTGATTTCCTGATACATGACGCAAAATGTTATTTAATCATTTTAAATGTATATCTTTTGTGTAAGATTTTATGTTATAATTTGTGTTTGACTATTGAAGTCTAGGTCGCTTCAAGGGGGGGATCATGTTGAGTCTTCAACAGTTTTGAATATTAGTCTATTTTTTAACGCGTTTGATCATTGTTATGTATTGATGAGTATTTGTATTTATTGTCCGATTTATTTGCGTATATTTACAACGCACAAGTAGATTTTATAGGTATTTGTAGATAAGACGTTTTTGTTAATTCTTATCGCCTCGACGCGAAATAAAGGACCAGTTGCCTGCACGAATTCGTCATGAAATGTACAATAATTATACACATGTTATAATTGACGAGTCATCAAGTTTGAAATAAACTGCATAGTATCAAATGTGGTGATGTTTCAATGGTCCTTCGAACCCCACAATCTCACCCACCAATTGGTACTAGAATTTGTGAGAAAGTTACTGCCTCTGCAGCAGTGGAGGTTTTATGGAAATTCTGAGCGGATGGGGGAAATCTTATAAACCGATATGACGGTTTATAATCCCTCATTCTTCTTTCGTGGTTGCTCGGTTCATGTTCACAGTGCCGGAAACTCGAGAAAATTTATACCGACAAATGGTGTGAGAGTGATAACTAAAGGGCCCATTCATCGAAAATCGTAATGGGGATTTCGAAAATCCTAGTAAGTTTACAAAAATTCATAAAATTTTTTAAATCGGTTATCCTTAATTAAAGTAGGTACCACGGAATAGGCTGTCAATTTGTTAGGAAATAAGGATAATAACAACGTTATTCAAAATGAAGGTTATTAGGACGCGGATTTACCTAACACACTGAAGAAAACATAATTTTAAATCAATTAACACAAAAATCACAACTTTCCTAAATAACACTCAGCGACAGGGTTACGGTCAAGATAATTATAATAAACAGTTTTATTAACAATAATAAATTAACAGCAACACCTTGCGTCGACTTGAAATTTGAAATCGTTAGCAATTAGAGCGTCTTGTTGAGATGATAGTTATCGCACGCTAAAACTGTAAACTCTAGAACTAATTGCAACGTAATTTTCAGGTAATAGGTTCGGTACTATCATTGACATCGTATGCACTGGCAATTCCGCTAGACGATTTATTGAGGCAGCCACGTGAGATTATAAGGAGGCAATATTCCGGCTACACCAATAATATTCTACATCAGAATCCGAATAATCCGGACCAAACTGCAGAAAGTTCGGTTAAAGTGAGCTTCAATCCGAACGAGTTCGATCAGAAACCGCTCAATCAACAATACGACGGCATCAATTACCATCAACAACAACATCAGCAATCCATTCAAGATTACGTCCAACAGCAGCAAGCTCAATCGCAAATACAGAGCGATAATAATCCCCAATCGCAATTATTCAACGTCGGGTACAGTGTGAGCTTTACCAATGGTCAACAGATTAAAGCTCCTTTACCGATCCAATCGAAGTACTCGAGAGCTGGAGGAGTTTTAGACGATGGGGAGATTATAACCGGAACCAGGAAACATAACGAAGAAGTTCAATTACCGTACGATATGTCGCCTCAAGAGTACGTCTCTGCTGCTTTAATCGATAGCAAAAAGCACAAAATATCCGGAATTAAGCCGAAAACCAAATACCAGCAAAACAGTAATTACCCCAATCCGAAAATCTCATTATCGCAAGCGAATTTATCGCCGAAAACTCAAAAATATTACAAAGTTCTGGAGCACGTCAAGACGCCTCCACCGACCAACACTCAAGATTTCCAGAAATATTCCTGGAGGCATTTGAGCCCCGGAGTCGAAATAATAAAGAGCACGGAAGTTCCGGTAGTCAACAATAATCAGAAATACGCCCAGAAAATTCAAACACCCTCGAATTTCGATCACGCTAGGGCCTTAACCAGGAGTCAAGATTTCGACTACACAAACGCGGTGGGCCTTCAGAACCAACAGACTCAACAAGATAATCAGAATTCGTTTTACAACCAATTCGGTAACGCAAAATCTCAAGTTTTACCAGTTGCTTCTGCGACAACATCTCAAAAGCACCAAGTCCCACCACCGGCTTATGTAAAAGTCAAAATACCGAAATTGCCGATGGACACGTCGCTGCTGAGGAGCAAGCCGGTGCTCACCACTAATCTGCAAGCCGATTTGAACAACAATCCGGCGGTGATTCCGATAAGGATCGATACGCGTTTGATTCACGAAGCCGTGATGAAGGAGATAGCCGCGTCTAGTAATTACGTCCAGAAGTTGCCTCAACAGTCTTCCGTTGAGGATTTGAGGGGTTACCGCACGATCGAGCAGGATCAGTCGCCTTTGAATTATCCGTATGGGCAAGGGGATGATGGTGATTATCAGCAAAGTCAGTCGCGTTATCCGTATAAATTTTACGTTAATGGTCAAAGCGCGGGGATCGGTCGATATGCGCAATCTCAAGATGATGGGCAGAGGCAGCCGAGGTTCACCCCTGAATACAGTTTGCAAACTGATTTGAGACCACCCCCGGTCGCTTTATTGGGGGGGAATAATAATTATCCGAAAACTAGTGGTGTTTCGTACAAAAATTAGAAATTATAAGTAATTAATGTTTATGGTTCTCATTAATATTTATAACATTGATAGGTTTTTCAGATGAGTTAATTTCATAGTCAAATCACCAATTTTTTCTTATTGTTTTCAAATATTAAGTAATTTTGGGAATAAATGAGAAATTATTAGGTGGTGGGAATAATAATGAATTACACCCCTCATCCATCAGTATATTTTCATTTTTAGTATTAGTTTTTCAGACTGCATGTTTTTATTTATGCCTTTATGGCTTGTTAGGATTAGGTGTTAGCATTAAAAAATAAATATTCTTTTGTGAGTGAACTCATTTAATTCCCGAAAATTTTATCCAACATTAGATATAAAAGAAAATAGTTAGCATCCCTTTACTTTATACGCTTATGACTCTCACAGGTAAACCTACTCATTATCGCAAATTGGTGCTTTTAAGATACATTTTTCAGCGTATTTCTATTACAATTATAATTATTTACAGTTACACGAGCAATATTCCTAGGATTTATAATGATGTATGTATCGTACTGTGATCGTAGGTACTCCTGAAGATTCGCTCTAGTTGCTTTTCCATACGTACAATTTCTTTTAATTAGTAATTTAATTATTTTTGATGAAGTGATGGTGTTATTACTGCCTTTATCAGATAATGAGTCAGAGTAACCTACCCACTTCACCGGATTAATAAAAATCGGCAAAATACAAAGATGGAAAAGAATACACTGAAACACCGGGTGTCCTGTGGAAAATTTATTCACACTGCCATAACTCATAATAAGGTGTTAGCTATGCAACCAATTATACTTTTTTTCTTATTAATTTTTCATGTTTTAAGACACTTTTGTAATCTCTTTCCAAGCTTTCTATCGCTACGATATTAAACGAATCAAGTATCCACTTAATTGTTGCTTTTTATTGCTCCGTCCCAAGCTCTCGCAGTTTAAACTTTTTGTCGATTACCCTGAAGAATTTGCCACGGATGGCAACAATAAAAAGCTGTCATTGCTTTTATTTGCTTTACAATAATAATTAAATGTATAGCCAGTGAAAGTGCATGAATTCGTATTATTCAATGCGCACTAGTAAAAGTGGTGAATGTTGGGCAGGGCCCTCATCAGATGAACGTAATTATTCTTACACGTTTTGCGCGCGTAGTCTAGAAGCGAATGAGGGAACCTTTCCAATGAGAAAAGTCCGTGACTGACCTTCGCCTTTCTGCAAAATAAAGAGGACATTGTTAAAACAATTAAACAGGCACTAAACTCTTGAACGTTTTTAACTCGCGTTCAAACATTTCACCATATGAAGAGCGAGGTACTCGCGAAAAAGTATCACCAAAATCGAAAATTGCGAATTCCGTTTTATATGTATCTTAAAGAAATAAAAAACTTTCTAAAAAAGTTCAGATCCGAAAAGTCCATTAGAATGAGATAAAGCTCTTGGAAATTAATCCGACTAATCTGTTTGATGATTTTAAGAAAGCTGATGAGAATTGCAATTCGAATTTGAGATCCGCTCCTGCGAATTGAACTTTAATTATTAATTAATGAGCGGAATTCCCAACAATCGTGTTTTTTTCATATGTTCAAAAGTTAATAACCCCAATTCAATGCTATTGGTTCCAAGTGCAAGGTTTCGTAAAAGCAGAGAGTTTGTAATTACAGAAATAATAATGAAAGTATAAATTATAGAACATTTCCAGTTGTAACAAAGTATACTTCACAATATTCCTCGAAAATCCATGCGACTGTCAGTTTATTAAATAGCTGCTGACTGCTGAGATTAGCCAATTGTATAGATTGGAGAAAATTCACCTGGATGCTTTCTAAATTAATTCTATTTAAATAAATTAAAGATAACTTTGACTTGGAGTAACATAAAAATCGGAAGCGACTACCTACGAATTTCGCGCTTCTGCAGCTTAGGTTACAAGAGTTGGCATTCTCTTCTTGTAAGAAAAAATGTATCGAATAGAATGTGTGATCCGGTGCAGATAGCCACGGTCCGGCGACATTGAACTCACCCAGCATTCATTTCACTGAAAACTGAAAAGGAGGACCACTATAATTTCACAATTATTAGCACTACTTAATTGTCATATTTTCCATCAATAATATTCCTGATCCTCTTGGTAATTAACTGAGCATAATAAATTAGTTTTTCCCGAGTTCACGAGAGATTACCGCTTTCTATAATCAAAACCTGATGTCGCCGTAATTAGCGCAATAAATCGAAAATAAATCTCATCACTGGTGAGATAATAAAAAGGATCAAGAAAATGCGGAAACCGCCTGCAAATAATAGTAGCTAGTTAACGCGGTTACAATTTCGGTTCAAACGGCAAATCGATCGATGGGTAAAAGGGAAGATCCTGCACCGGAAATTCGGGGGTCACGCCTAAACATCGGGATCAAAGCGGCGATTTCAGCGGGGATGCAGTGAAAGTACCTTGACATTGCCGCGGTATATAAACCCGCACTCCCCGAATTCATTCATCAGTCAGTCCACCTGCTCTATTCCGTCCTCTCAAACACGAGCCCGAGCTAGTGTACAATGAAATCATTCGTAAGTACCACCAGAAAAACTACCCATCGTAGCTTGCTTTACTAATCGATTGCGGTTTCTAGGTGTGTTTAGCGCTCTTTTGCGCCCTGGCGACCGTAAATGCCGGCTATTCGGGCAGTTACGGGGGCCACGACGATGGCGGCCACCACCATAGCGACATCTCGCACACGGTCGAAATCCACAAGCCCGTCCCCGTCCCGGTCTACCAGCACGTGAGCGTGCCCATCCCCCACGCCGTCCCCGTGCCCATCCCCAAGCCCGTGGCCATCCCCGTGCCCCAGCCCTACCCCGTGCACGTCCACGTCCCCCAGCCGGTCGCCGTCCCCGTGATCAAGACCATCACGGTGCCCGTGGAAAAGCCCGTCCCCTATAAGGTGGAGAAGATCGTCCACTACCACGTGGAGAAGCCCGTGCCCGTCCCCGTGGAGAAGCACATCCAGATCCCGATTCCCAAGCCGGTGCCCATCAAGGTGCCCGTCTACAAGACCGTCTACCATCACAGCAAGCACTGATCCCGGAAGGCCGTCTTTCATCGTCATCGTCCACGAATCATCGAGTCATACGTACCAATCATCCTTTCTAGTTCTTCTAGTTGTTATCGTTGTTGAATTTTATTGTTGTTGATTATTTTGTATTGATAATAAATCTTTTTTTATAAAAATTCGTACGACTCTCTCACTATATCGGCTACGCTTTCCGTCGCTCGATGGATATAATGCTCTGGTCGCTTCTAATCGTTTTGAATTGGATCGTGATAGAGAGGTTCGCTTTTATTATGAATTTTTTTTGGCTTATTTGTAAAAACGACTTTCTCTCCGAAGAAATTAAACACGACAATCATATTAGAGGCGCCTATCTCCGATTATGTAGAGCATGATGTGATGGATGTCGAATTCGTGATTGTGCCATTTCATCATCATACATTTTCCAAAAATGATTATATTTACTTGATAGAAGTCGATTTCTCAATCAGCCAAATCGTGACAACTTAAGAATCTTACAGATTTATTTAAATTATTGAATAGAGGCAGTGATTTGATGTGATGGATGTCGAATTCGTAATTGTGTCATTTCATCATAAAACCAAAAATTCTCTTTTCCAATCAGCCAAATCGTGCCAACTCTAGAATCTTCCAGATTTATCTAAATTATTGAATAGAGGCAGCGATTTCAAGTAGGGATTGACTTTCCACATGCCCATCACTTTCGTTTTGGCACTCGTAAAATAATAATCCAGGCGAATTTTTCGAAATAGGTCCATTTGACGATCGATAATTAATTAACCAATCCTGAGAAAGACCCGCGCGCCATTACTCAGGAATTAAATTGATTGTCGTTGTCGATGAAGAACTGCAGAGGTCGCCGTAGTGGATAAATAAAGAATGAATGAATCTTCGCACATAGCCACTGGAGGGATTGTGAAAAATCGCTAGTCGTCGCTCGTTGAAACAATGGATTTCTTTGCAGGAAACGACTTCCTGGATTGAGATATCACACATGTGAAATGCCATCATAAACAGGAAATCAAAAAGAGTTATAAGCATGGGTTTATCTCACACGTCGTATAGTGAAAGTGTTCCGCTTTATTTATCTCACATTAATAATAATACCACCACGCTCGCCGCGCTCCATCGCGATTATAATAATCGAAAACCCAATTAGTGGCCATAAAAATTAATTGAGACGTTTAGATTTTCTCATTTATTGTGCAAAAATAGTAAAAAAATAAATAATACAAGAAAAAACAACGAGATTCATTATCACGATAATAATGTGAGTGCTCAAACAACGGAAATCAATGTTCGTCGAGGTCGTCGCGTGTAATTTCACTTTCTTCCATCGCATCGAGTATTAAATTCGGAATATTAAACAGCCTCATAAATCCATCGAAATAAACGAAACATTATCCGTGAGTCGGTGGAGTCACCCGGAAGAAAGTGAAAACGCGATCACGACATGAATACTGATCTTATACTTAATTTACAATACGACGAATATAAAGGACCGTATACGTCATTCAATATTATCTAGATCCGTGGTGATTTTCGTATTCGCCACCCGCCTCCTGCTGTTGGTACCCCTCCTGTTGGTACCCCGCGAGTTGGTACTGACCCAGATCGGCGCCTTCCCCGTAAGCGCCGTGCCCTAGTGACACCTCCGCCTCTTGCTGTCCCTGATATTGCGAGTAGTCCGCACCTTGATGGTCGTGAACTTGGTAACCTGAAACACATACTCGGCTCTTGAGAAAAGTAGAAATCGATCTTTTCTTCTCGCATTCGCATTTGCCAGCTGTCCGGGGAATTCGAGACGCGCATTATCCAGATTTACGAGTAAAAGCGACCTCACCTTCGGGCGCATCAGCCAGGGCCAATCCTTCGTGTCCTTGCTGGGACAGCTCTTCGTGTCCTTGGTGAGTCAGCTCTTCGTGTCCTTGGTAAGATTCCTGCTGCTGCCCTTGTTGCAAATAATCGTTCCCAAGTTCCAAACCGCCCCCGTGTCCTTGATTAGAATGCAGATCGTTCTCGATGGTCGCTATCGCGTATCCGTGGTCGTGTTTGCCCCCGTGGTGGATTTCCACTTTCGAGGAGCTCTTCCCGATCGAAATCGGATGTTCTAGTAGGTGTTTGTGCTCCTTTTTGATGAAAGTCGGAACCGGATGGAAATGTTCCATGTGGATGTTCTGGTAGGAAGTGGCCCTCTCGTGATGGTGGCCGTCCTCCCCTAAACCTCCCTCGTGGTGGGTGATGATTCCTCCCCTCGCCAAATTCGCGAGGAATACCGTAAAAGAAACGATCGAAATCTGGAATCAGATAAGAGCGATAATTATCCGGGCCGCAATTTTTTTTAATCCAATTAACGGAAGAAAGTGACCAATTATTCGAGTACTCACAAATGAATTCATTTTAATTTCGGTTCGGTGTGATTGTTCGATATACACGAGACTTCGCCGTGTAAACTAAATTTTTAATCCCATTTCTGGTCGTATTTATACCTCCGCTTGTATCTGAGGTGCTATAAATCCCCTTTTTGTTTTCACTCTACCGTACTGGATTCTTAAGAGTGATTATCGCACAGTGCTTATTTCATTGAAGAGGTGGTACGTTTATTTGTACGCATTTTATGCAAACAGCATACGGTTTTTTTACCTTTCTATTGGAAAAGATCTTGTACTTTACTCGATTTACACGGATTTTTAGGTCTTTTGGCAGAATGTTGAGCAATATCCTTCTTATTATGCGGTCGAAGTATCGAATTAGGATGTCGTGATTAAAATCGAGCCTCTGGGGCGACTATCACTACTATCACGATCTAATCTAAAATCTACATCTACTTATAGATAATTAACAGTAATTTTGCGCGTTTCTGAATAAATTGAATTTATACGGGCTTTCCCTTAAAATTCCGTAGATCTCGTTATGTATACTCTGAGAGTTCATCAGTTTTCTGCTTGAAAGAAGATCAGCAGGAGAACAATCGCTCATATTAAATTATCCGCTAGAAAGTGCAGGATCAGTTTTATGTAAATATTAGATAAGTGGCGGTATTATCCTGAGATACTGTAGATGTATTATAATGTAATGAATAAGTAATAAGTAAAGTGTGAATATTTCTCAATCGTATTTACTGGTAATTTAAATATCCAACAGAAATAATAAATTGACAAAATTATGCATTTTGAAATGAACGCGACCCAAAAAATGGTGGTCGCTTTGTAGTGATGGGCTGTGATTGGCCTATTCCTGAAATTCGTCCAATCAGAATCGGGGAAATTACTGCCCTCTAGGCATAGCGGACATCGGAATGAGCGGCAACCGTGCCGCTTATGGTATCAGATGCATGTCCGCTTGGTGTTGTAACTTAATTATCTAGGAAGATAAACAAGGATTACCTAATTAGTTTCCTAATAATGCTCGTAAATGTTATACGATTAAAATTTAATGTTGTAAATTGAAATATTTGGGATCTTTCTCTATTTCGACCGGAACCGCAATAAAATAAAAGTATAGTAATAATCGTCATCTCAACCGCGTTTGAGACTTTATTGTATTGTTTGTATTCCTCGATTTTATCGCATCCATTATACATAATGCAGACAATTTATATTCCATTCTATTCGACGAAAATGACGGGAATAAACTTCTTCTTTCTAGAAGTTACATTCGTAATAATTAACAATACTTTCGCATTGACTTTGACGTGGTTAAATTGGGTTGGTTGCGTGTCCGAATAGGAGCCATAAAACTTTTAGGATGTGATTATTGAAGTTTTTGGTCTGTATTTTTTGGATATTAAATTAAATTGGCTAAAAAATGAAAGTGCAATTTTACTAGTTTAAGTCAATTCTTTATTTAGAAATCAGTCTTTTGCATCAGTTTTAGCCGGTTGGCAAACCTGTATCACACAGAGACAATCACAAAACATGCACAAGTCCACAATTCACAAAGTTTTCTTTAATTTTGCATGTAATTTCAGTTTTTTTTTCTTCATTATTAGTCTGTGAACACTTGTATCGTCAGAATTTCGAAGATATTAGAAAACTTTGCATTACAAAAGTGTCTAAATATAATCATAGAAGATAATCGTAATAATAATATGAGTAGTCACTAAAAAACCACGAATGTTTATCAAACATATTTTAGACGACCACGAATTACAAATTTCGATTTGAATTTTCAAAAGCAATTTTTGTTCGTTATTAAAAATAAAACAAATTCATCTAGAAACTAAGCAAATTTGGTAATTTGGATTTAGACAGTCTTAATAAAGGAGCATCAGTAATAGTAATACATAATCATAATAATAGCGAGAAAATATCAATTTCATAATACCTCCAACAAAAAAAAAAATCATAATAATCACAAATTTGAACAAACAAAAATCATAATAAACACTGAATAAAATCATAGTACATAAAATCTAAACAGTATATCTGCCAGCAGTTTAATATACGATCTAACACGCATATCTAAAAAAGAATAAACTTCCATTTTTTTTTCGGTGCATAAATAATCATACACTCAATTCGAATAATAAAATTTGGTTATTATAGGCCGACAGTACGAAATAGTTCAATAAAACGTAATACGAATAATGCAATACAGAAAATAATAGCTCAACCATTATAACTAACGGCATCGTCGAAGAAAAAGCCACCTCGTGATTCTCATAACGCGGTAGAGGAGAAAACGGAACTCGGCTAGAGTTAAGGCCCGAGCGCATGTTCCATCATCTGCAGACAGAGCGACTCCAGGCTGTTCTCGATGTCGATGTTCTTCAGCGTCTGCTTGCGGCTCTTCTCGTCCACGTCGTCCGTATCTTGAAAACGAACGTGAAACTGCGACCCGTTCGTCGTCCTGAACCCCTCGTTCGGCTCTTTCCGGTACAGATCCATGCGCTTGGTGACCGGATAGAGGTCCTTTTTCAGCGTCACGCTGCCCACCGAGTGCCTGTGCGCGCTGATCGGCCTGCTGTTCTGCACGTTCGGGTACGACGAGCTCTTCTGCGCGTGCGCCTCCTGCGAGAAGGCGTTGCCGCCCACCTTGCAGTGCCACGGCGCCGACCTGACGACGATAAACGAGTTCATAGCAACGGCGCCATTTTGGAGCCACGATGGCGTCCCGACTGACTCACCTGGGGTTGAGGTTTTGGGTCTTCTGCGGGTAAGGAGGGACGTGGGTGGCTTTGGAAAGTTGCCCTTTCCACATGTTGAGACGTCTTTTTTGCTCGTCCGCGAAGGCCTCCAGGGATTCGGCCCTTTCGCACATCGCGGTGAAGAGGACGAGACACTCGTCTGAAGGCTGCCTCAGCATCAAAAGTTGCGTACAAACTGTTTGGAAAATTTATTAATTTGAATTACTAATGGTTTTTCTATAAGTTGGTAAAAAATGGGTAAAAAGGACTATTAAGATTGTCATTTCGGATAGAGGCGATCGAACGAGGTTTCACATGAGAGTGACAAGGATGGAAATGGACTAGCATATATTATTCGGGACAATTTGAAGAGAATCGTCTTTTATTGGCTGAGTAAGTTTTGAAAAACGTTTTTTTTTGACATTTTTACAATTATGAGAACAAGCAAAATTCATCCACTTTTGGAAGCTTAATTTCAGACCTTAAGGTTGCCATTTCGCACAGAGACGGTCAATTGAGGTTTTACATGAGAGTGACAAGGATAGAGATAGATCAATGTTTCCAATCCAACTCAAAAACTAGCAAATATTTTTCGACGGGATTTTCGCCAATCTGAAGAGAATCATCTTTTATTGGCTCTGAGTAAAAATTAAGTATGGTTCGATTGAATTTGAGGCCTAAATTAAGCTTTTAAAAGTGTGTGAATTTTGTTTGTTCTTATAATCCAAAAATCTCAAACAAAAATCATTTTTTCAAACTTAAAGTTATACTCAGAGCCAATAAAAGAGGATTCTCGTCAAATTGGCGAAAATCCCGTCGAAAAATATTTGCTAGTTTTTGAGCTGGATTGGAAACATTGATCTATCTCCATCCTTGTCACTCTCATGCAAAACCTCGATTGACCGTCTCTATCCGAAATGGCAACCTTAAATTCAAAAATTACTAAAGTCAGTGAAATTACTAGTAAAATTCATAGAATTACCAAAAATCAACTAAAAGGACTAAAACCAATAATAGATTACTAGTGAATGTACTCCAAAATTACTAAGTGGTCAACCCCTCAAATATTTCCAAAACTTGACGAATTATAAAAAAAAATCATTTCGATACCCTGTAACTTTTTTGTTATCGACTTTTGGACTGAGGTCATTTCGGTTAAAAAACGTTCTATTTTGAGTTTTGATCTCAGTAAATTGTAGTTATCACGAGACACCTTGTATCAAAAACATGAAGGCAAAATCGTGTATTCCAACGATTTTACCACAATAAACTGACCTTTTCCCATAACTTTAACGAACTGCGAGGGCAGATCCTCCCCTGCAGTGACCTGCAGCGGGCTCTGCAGGATCCCCCTCAGCTTCTTGAGGGCGGCGTTCAGATCCCCCCCGCTCATGACGTCGGTCTCCAGCTCGGACAGCATCTGACCCCGCTCCTTCAATTTGGCGATGCTCAAAAGCAACTTGTGGCGCGCCCCCTTCGTGATGCCGATCGACTGCAACTTCTCCTCGGTCAGATCCAGCATCTGGCTGTACGTCAGATTGTGGAACACCCAGCTGTACTTGTGCAATCGGAGCGACTTGAGCCAGGCCAAGATGCTCTTCATCACCGGCAAATTGCTCAACAGCTGCAGGTCCTGCAGGCGCGTCTCCGAACTGCTCGACTGCAAGTTCGAGAGATTAAGCATGAGCGACTTGTCGTTCGAAAGCGAGTAACTGCGCGGCTTCTGCACCGGCTGCACCAAATTCTCCTGCGAAAGGCTCAAACTCTCATGCGAGCTCGTCTGTGCGGGCGTTAAGCTGTTAGAGCGCCGATTGAACCTAACACTATCCGGATTCGGACTGGACGAGTCGTCACTTGACTCATTCACAGGCGAATGCACGAAATTATCCGGAGTTACGCGATTGAGGACTTGTTTTAAGAGATGCTTGAAAGTCTTCTTGTCTTCTTTGTCGAAAGCCGGGTGGATGAAGACGTAGGACATGATTTCGACGCACTCGTTATAGATTTTGTACGGGGGGGTGATGAATTCGGACAGGACGCGCCTGATGGTGCTCAGGTAGGACGTGGCGGCCTCCTTGTTGCCGGGCTTGAGCAGCGGCAGGTGGGTCAGGAGGAGGCTGAGCGCGTTTTGCGGCTGTTCGGTCAATAACCGCGATATGAACACAGAATTATTGGCGTTGCGTTCTAGGATTTGGGCGTCGGGCGAGTTCGCGGCCACTATGCACTGCTCGAGGACGTGCTGGAGGAACTTCGCGTTGGCGTACGGCAGGCCCGCCATCAGGTAGTAGAGGGCCACCGTGCGTTCGCAGCTGTCCCACTTGTGGAACTTTAGTCGGATCTCGTGCAGTTGCTCGCAGAACTCGGAAAAGTCGCGGATTTGGTGGGCCCCTCCGGTCTCCATCGCGCTCGATCTGCAACGAAAAAACGTTCGACCTAATCAGTAAAGAGGAAAAAAAACAGGAAAAAGCGGATATTCGTACCTCTGGTACAAAGGTATCGTGTGGGAATTCACTTTAACATATCTTGGGGGCGTTTGGATTGCACGAGTTTGCACCGGATCAAGTATTTTAATTACTTCTAGTGTTTCGAGATTAATTGCAATGGTAATAACTGAAATTTATATTTATTGTAATCCCAAATCCGGCCCGTTTTATAGTACACACCCAATCAAAATGAAGTTGGCTGCTGTCACTGTCATTCTCAAGTCAACCAGATCAGTCAAGGTCAGTGTTGCCAACCTTTCAAAACGGAATTATCGTACCCGAGGTTCAAAATTATCGTATTTCGCCTCTCATTATCGTACGTCAGCCAAAAATCACCCCACCCTACTTTACATGCGGATTTTCTCCTAATAAATTTGTATGGAATGAACGAAAAAAAAAACCGCGAAAACATCTAGGAACTATCGATAACTGTCAATGTTCGGTCAATGTCAATTGTCAACCAAAAACCAAAACAAAACTAACAAAAGTCTCATCGAGCATCGAGCCCGTTCATAAGCGACCTAACTTCTGCCTATCTAAAAGAAATGGAGGTAGGCGACACAACGCCTGCATGACAAAGATAGAAACACGCACGACTCTCGAGTGGCGAGTGCGACGAACGACGAAACGAACGTGGACGTGAACCGGCGGAAGTGGCGGAACGCGAATGTCGCCCTCTCAGCGATTGACAGATTGATTTTTGTATCCAAAAAATGAAGAAAAACATTCAAATTAGGAAAAAACAAATCAAAATGTCCAAGTCTCAAAATTATCGTACATTTCGCGTACGATAGTGATTTACTATCGTACATCGTACATGAGGCGAAATTATCGTACGAATACGATAATTATCGTACGGTTGGCAACGCTGGTCAAGGTTAGCAGGGTTGCCACGTTAATCAAAAGGATAATTAAAATAAAAGCGCGCTAATTTTCCATCATAATTAAAATGATTAAAATCGACCATGAGACAATAAAGAGCGTTTTTGTGTATCTGCAAGGTTAAAGGTCGTTAGTTTTGATATGTGGAGGAAAACAAAAAGCAAAAAGCTATAAGACACAAAAATCGAAAACTATTTCAGATTTATTGAAGCCAGAATTTGCAGATTCTCACCCTTTCATAAAAGGGCACTACATTATTATGTAACAAAGTGAAGTGATAATATAATCATTATAATCCTACACTATTAGAAATAAGAAATATAAGGATTAAAAATAACTAGTTATACTGCATTTTAATAATACAAGACACATCTTAAAGACTACAAATAAACAACAAATCAAGCATTGGTAGGAATCAATTTGTAAAAGAAACATGAAATTAAAATGATTGAGCAGCCATATCGTCCGCACTGATCCCCAACATAGCCAAATCATCTTCCGGATCATTCGGAGGTAGCGGAGGTGGCTGCAATGGCATCGTATGCGCAAGGGGCACATCATCCGGGGGCGGCGGCTGAGGCGGCCCTTCTTCGTGACATTGCGAATATTCGTACATTTGCGAATACATCATATTATAATCCATCCCGGGCGGATAGTATTGATTGATCATGTTCGGATCCAACATCTGACTCGGATCGCCATACATGTTACTCTCATCCACCTTACTTTTATCACTAGCTTTCTTAACCGCATCTTTATTAGCCCCAATTTTAGGCGCGGGCGGCGCTTTCGGCAGCTTATCCTCTGTAATCTTAGGGGGCTCAGGCGGATCCGGTTGGGATACTACCGGGGGCGGAGGCGGCGCGGAAATCGGTGGATAACTCGACAACTTCGGGAAGCAAACCACGTCCGGTTGAGGCAGAAAAGCCCTCGCCAAATTACCCGGCTGGAATCGCGTCTGCCTTGGAATGTCGTAATCCTCTTTCTTGATCTCCTTCTCGACTTTATCATCCTTCTGCTTGTTCTTAAAAAGCGGCATCCGCCCTATAAAAGGCAAACGCTTACTGTTATTCGAAGCGGGCGGAGGAGGCGGCGGCTTCTTCTTATCCGCTCGCGACCTTTCGGCACTTCGACTTCGCCTAGTATCGGTCGAGCCTCGGCCGTTTTCGCGATTGCCGTCTCTATGGTCACGCCGGTTGTTATGACGCCTGTCACGGGAAGGACTGCGTTGATTTCTCTCGGGGCTCGCACTGGGCGTCCGCCTTTTCCGGTAACTCTGCTCCCTGTCTCTCGGCTTGAACCGGACCTGATTCCGGTCTTTATCGCGTATTCTTTCGTACTCTTCTCGATCGCGTTCTCGCCTTTCCCTTTCGAAACGCTCTTTCGCCTCTTGCTCTTCCCGCATTTTGCGCTCGTTCAATTCCCGCGCTTCCCGCTCTTTTTCGCGTTGACGTTTCTCCAATTCAACCTGCTTGACTCTTTCGTACTCCTGCTTCTGCTTCATGCGATCTTTGAGATTGTCCAAAAGCGCCTTCTCCTTTTCGGGGGGCTCGCTCACCGTCATCCACTGGTTGATCAGGGCATCTTCTTTCGGGGGCTCTTTCGGGTGGTTGGTAGAAGCGCGTTGTTGCTGCTGCACCTCCTCCTTCTTCTTGTGTTCGTCTACCAGTCGCTCGAGCATCTCCCACTTGCCCGTCAGATCCTCGTTCATTATCGATTGGACCTTCATGTTGCGCATCACCACTCGGATGCTCTTGGTCTTGTCGTTCGGTTCGTCCTCCTCGCTGCTCGACTCGGACGAACTCGACGAGCTGGACGTGTCGCTCGAGTGTTTCCGCCGCTTCTTCGACCGTTTCTTCTTCTTCTTGTCCTTGCTGTTGGAATCGGCCGTCGAACGTTTGCTCTTGTGTTTTCGCTTCTTCTTGTCGGAGGCGTCGTCGTCCGAATCGTCCGAAGAGTCGCGACGGTCGCTGCGGGTCATCGCCTTTTCGCGGTCCTTCAGCCACTCGATCTCCCAGTGCGAGTTCTGCTCCACGAAATTCTGCAAATGAAAAATACCAATGGTCACTTCTTTTATTAATTTAATTCAATCATTTTTGAGTTGTGCAGCATTTAGGGCTGACTTATCAATGCTCAGTTAACGTTCAACTAGAAGTTGAATTCCTAGGTTACTCTTGTTACAACAATCAAAATCAACAAAATTAACTGTCAGCTTAAAGTTAACTGCGCCATTCATAAACCAGCCCTTAGTATAGATAAAAAAAAATGGGAAAAATCGCTTACGGCATAGTTTTGGAAGTGAGCCTGCGATTTGAGGTGGTGCGAGGCGCAGTGCAGGTCTCCGATCCAGGTGTCGCACAATTTGCAGTACCATGCAGGGGCGGCGATGAAAAATTGCAGGCCCCTGATGGGAATTCTCCTTTTCGGGGCGCCCTCGTGAGTGGGCAGCTCCAGTTCGGGCGACAACTTGTGCCAGGGGGTGTTGTCGCCTACGTCGTTCTCCTGGATGTTGCTCTTGTGCTTGTCGCCCTGTAAGTGCAGCAAGAAATCCTTGGCCGTTTTGGGGAACTCGTCGCACATGCGGCACCAGTGCAACTCGGGGTCGTAGTGAATGTAATTGTACTTGGCGCCCGCATCGGGGGCCGTCTCCTTGGCCGGCGCCTTTTGGAGCGCCTTGGGCGACTCGTCCAATTGCCGCTCGAGGTCGGCGATTTTGCAACCGTCTTTGATGATGCTCGACAGCATCTCAATGACGTTATGGATCGCTTTCATTTTCGTCTGGATTTCCTCCTGGAACCGAAAACGGCCCCGGTCAGATCCGATCCGAAATGGCGTAACGCAAGCGGCGAAACCGAATACATACTGCCAGCAGCGACTCCTTTTAACAATTTCTACCTTTAAAATTTTTGGACAATAAGATTTTTAGAGTTTTATCGCAGCTCGACCGGTCTTACACTCTGCCACAACTGCGAAACAAAACATTCCAATGTCCAGAAAGGTTCTCACAGACCTACCTGTCCTAATTCATTACAGTGTCTCGAGGACTTCCGTGAATTACCTGGAGTTTGATGTTCTCTTTGAGGATCGGCTCCATGTCCCTCTGCGACGAATTCTCCGACATGATTTCGTGCTTTTGATTGCGGAGAAGTTCGAGCTCTCGGCGGAGCACTCGGGCTTTGCGCACATAATCCTCGCGCTGCTTAATCAACTGCGCGTTCTGCTGCTTGCGCTCTTGGGCGACGGCTGCAAGAAAACCACAGTCAGAAAATTAAATGGCGAACCAACCGACATCTGTACGAGATTAATATTTATACTCGATTTATATTTTTCGGAGAACTAGGGACGAAGTCGACCATCCATCCTACGAAAAGACAGATTTAAAAAAGGGACCACTCTACTCCAGGCCTACCACACCATTACATTATCAATACATCGATACAAATTCGACCTACCTACACTTTATTACATGACTAAATAAATCAATTACCTACTATCGATATCAATAAAATTTGTGGCGGTTCACAGATTTGTGACTAACCTTCGTCTTCGGTCGGTTGGCCAGAGTTGGCGTGATGTTGGGAGTTGTATCCTCCGACCGGGGCCCAACTGTTTTGCGGGTACTCCTCGCCAGGTGGCACCGGCTGCTGCACGGTCTACAGTAGAAAAGAAATGAAATTTGCGACGATTAGCACCCTCCGAATGCACACTTACAGTCACCTCAACTCCATTTTGTGCAAATTTTTTACTTTAAAATATGAATGTATTGTTTTTAAATAACGTCAGATGATTTTTGTTGAATTTCTGTAAAATCGGTGCCTCGTGAAACGGTTCGACACAAACTTAACAGTACACAATTGTATTTACAACGATCTTTCGAAATGATGATCTTACCGTGGCGATGTACTGGGAGGTGTTGTACCCGTCATAGTTGTAACCCGAATTGTAGTTTTGTTGGTACTGGGGGTACGAGCTTTGGTAGCCTTGACCGGAGTACTGATTCTGCTGTCGTCATCATACGCAAACAGAACAATCGAAACGAATAATTAGGCAATTATTGATAAGCTCTAACTCTCACTGCGGCAATCTTACGTTAGTATTGTACATGTCGACTTCCAATTGCGACCATGAAAGAGGGTCTCCGAAGAATTTCTTGTTAAATATGATCTTTGTGGGTTGCACCACTTCGTCGTTAGACGAGCCGCGGCGAATTCTGCAATAACCATCACCCATAATTGTAATTTTAACACTTTGTTTTGTAAAATCTGAAAGAACAAATTCAAATGTTCCGCCGATTCTCAAAGAAGCTTTACAGACGCCATCTTGACATTTGATCAATGGAAATTAGGATTTTGTAGATGGAAACGCAACCAATTCGTGAAAATCGATTCGCTAGCCATGCTTAAACGTACAACGACTTAAATTTACTTACATGCGGTCTATTTTAACGCAAACTTACTAAAGTTAAGGGCATTTTATGAAGTACAACACACCAACCGAAATCAACGGTAGGACTAGAAGTTCAAACTTTTTTCGGTAGAGGCGCTCAAGTCGCTTGCAAACCTGACAAAAAATAAAACCCCAGATTTTTTCAAATTCAAAAATTCAATTTATCAAAATGTAATATTTGAATTAAAACTTTTAAACCCCATAAATAGGTATTTTCGATCGCATGAATAAAAAAAAATGTATAAGTAAACTGTGAGTTTATTTAATTAATTATTAGAGATAATAAGTTCTTCTCGTTCACCCCCCAGCGGACAAGGGTAGCTTTTCCAAACATAAGTACCATTAAACGCTTTATCGCCTTTAGCCAATTTTGTAGCTTGCATTGGCTCCCTTTTAACACGCTCTGGGGTGATAAAATCGAATTAAACCAATACGTTTCAGTACCGTGCCATCATTTTCTGCGCACAATCAATAACCAGCGGTCCGGTCTCTAGATCCAACAGTTAAAGTTAACGCCATTGATGCCCTTCGGAAAAGTGTGAAAAAAAGGCGAAAACCCGAGAAATGTAATTTTTACGAGACGAGACATACCATGTAAACCATTAGTTATTAAAATGATAGTGTGGTTCATCCATCGATTCATGATATGAGGCCTAAAAAGTGAGTCGCACGAATTTATTTATTCCCCAACTTCAAATTCGAACCCTCTCAATAATTTCCGATTGCGCCACCTTAATTTAGCATATTTTTCGAGGGTGTTTAAAAGTAATGTACGGTTTGTAATGTGCGAGTTTCTATAAGAGACAATTTTCCAATTACCTAGATGAGTTGGGTTGCAATTTAAAATAGGATCGTATTTATAGTAGACTAGAGGCAGTCATTGCTCTAAGCCGTTTTGCTATTTGAATTCGTGATAAATGGGAATGAATTAAATGGTTCTTCACATCCATCCTTTCGTTTCTCTTAATGGTCGATGTGGTGTGGAGCCTAGGTCGCAACCGTGCACATCGTGCTCTTGTCGTAGGCGGATGACGTAGCTTACAAATCAATAGTGTCTCGGTGCTTTCCGTCGCGACGCTGAAGCCGTCGGTATGACTCAACCAGATATAACCCTCAGTGTTTGCCGTACAGCGACTTCCTGATGCAGTGATATAAAACGCGACCGTAACTCTGAAATTATTCAACAATCAATTAACCCGGCCCAATCATCGGAATACAAAAAAAAACTACAATTTCATGGTATTTTATTTTAATTTTTATATTATGTGGTTTTTGGTCGCACGGGCGCTAAAAGATCGGTGCACTCTCTAGCCTATTCATTTTATTTATTGCATCTCATTATTGCGTGTAAATTGCTCCTTTCAGAAGCCTCGATGAAACTTAGAGTAGATAATGCACAAGATAACAAAAGGTTTGAAAAAGAAGAAAAAAGGCAAGAAATCCAAGCACAAAGAGGACGAGCTTTTTAAACCGGAAGAACTAGAGGCTTACCGGCGAGAGCACCAAGCGACCGTTTCTGCCGCCGAAGAAGGCGCGACCGAAACCGCCCCCGCCGCGCCCGGCCAAAACGAAGAGTGGAAGAAATTCATCGCGCTCACTTCCGGCGTCGACGACATCTTGAAAAAGACCCAAGGGGACCTAGACCGAATCAAGAGCACCTCGTTTTTCCAGAGGGTCCCGCCGCCCAGCGAAGTCAAGAAGCGCGAAGAGGCGCAGCAACGCGAAGAGGCGGCCGAGGCGGCCAGCAATTGCCAGAAGAGGCAAGAAACTTTACAGAGCGAAGCCCAACTCGGGCTCGTAGAGGTTTCCGAATCCGAATCAGACGAGGAGGAAGATGACGACATCTTCGATACGGCTTACATCGACGCGATCGCTGCAGGCGAAGTCAAGTTAGCTTACATCCCGGAATCGCCGACAGAACAAGGGGAAGGTGACGACCCTTTCGATACTTCGTACGCGGAAAGGGCGATTTTAGGCCCTGCGGTTGAGCGAAAAGGCAAGAAGCTCGTACCTCTGGGAGCGGCAGTCGAGGTTTTAACCGGAAGGGTCCAAGCGCCCACTTGCGCCATCCAGAGGCCCTCTTCCAGCAGAAGACAAGTCCTGAAACAGAGGGATTTGCTCCTAGGAAGCTTTGACGATAACGCTAACTCAATCGGAGCACAATCAGGTATAACACGGTTAATTCTGTAAAACACTGCTGGCTTATAATTGCGTTATGTTATAATTGCAGCTTCGTCTCCTGTTGAAGTACAGAAGACACTTTTAGATGAGGACGCTCCACTTCCAGACGAACCTATCGATTTGAGTCGAACTTTACACATACCGGAACCAGTTCCCGTTATCGAGAATAAACATCCCGATAGTGATGACAAGAAACCCACCAATGATATAGTGAGCGAGTTTGATGTCATTCGAAATATCCAAGACGAAGATGATGAAGAATTCGCGGCTTTAGCTGCCGAAAGTTTGTCGAAAACTCCAGTGGCTGTTGTCACAGAATTGCCTCCGATTGCCATAACTCCGGTTATTATACAGGAAGAAACCAGCTGGGCAGCTTTTGAACAACCGTAAGTTTTAATAAAAATCTCTGAAATAATTGTTTGATGATTTAATGCAATTTTAGACAAAACGGTAATAATAATATTATCGCCGAAGAAGTCGAACCGGAAGATCCTTTCGATACCACGTTCGCCGAGAATATCCTCCCGGGTAAAGCCGAATTGAAGCAGATCGAGAACGAGATCCTCACTAACGATTTAGATTTCGATCCGAGGGCCGAAGATAAATTAGCGCGCATCATCAATAAGGTCAGCATCAATGTCACCGATCCCGCAGGACAAAGGGAATCAATTTCGTCCCTAGATCGAGTTTCCGAATCCGACTTGAACTTGATCAAGCCGATCCATCGCGATTTGTTGGGTGGCAGCAACACAGATCTATCAAATCTCAACGATCAACCGTTGAAGCCATCCGATAGAGTCGACGAAGACTACATAGAATACTGCGATCCTTTCGACACTTCGATCGTAGAAACCGCTCAATTGCCCGGGCAAACCGAGCTGAAATTTCTAGAGAAGGAACTCCTCGGCGATATTCGATTGGTCGAAGAGCCGCGTAAATCTTCGTTGAGTGACGACGACTTCGACCCGAGAGCGGTCGAAGAGTTCACTTCGAAAACTAGCAAAGAACGGACTTTATCGCGTCCGGATATCTTGAATATCGGCGCTGCCAAAACTGTTTCGTTCGATTTGCCTTCTCCGAAAGACTTATTAACTTCCGGTGACGAACACTCGAAAGTGTCCAAACCTTTGACTCCTTTCTACGTCAGAAAATCGTCAATTCCCGAAGAGGTGATAGACGAAGACGAGAATTCCGACCCGTTCGATACTTCGTTCGTCCCCAACACTGGTCCAGGTAAAACCGAATTGAAATTGATCGAAAGCGAACTCTTTGATCCGGTTGTCGAACGTAATTTGAGCATTTCCGACCAAGATTTCGACCCGCGTGACGAAACTAAAACGCAAATCGAAAAAGTCGTGCAATCTATCAAGGAGATTTCGCAAAAACCCGCAGTTTCGAAAATCGAACCGCCTTTAACAGTTCAACCTATCGATCTGTTAGGGGCTGAAGACGAAGACGTCGCTTGCAAAATCCTAACGCCTGCTTCTCAAGAAACTCCCAGTTTCGACCAGATTTCCTACTCTGATCCTTTCGATACGTCAGCAATCGCCAGTAACATTCTTCCAGGCAAAACCGAATTGAAATTATTGGAAAGCGAATTGATCCAAGATAATTTGGAGGATACCGATTTCGATCCGAGGAGTTTCGATAAGAGACCCCGCGTGGACTTATTAGATAACCAGACTAACGAAATCGTGATACTCAATCCTCTTAATCCGATTGCCGGAGGCGCGATCAGCTTCGATACAGTCGAGGACGAAGACATCGATCCTTTCGATACGAGCATCGCCAACAATATCGTCCCCGGCAGAGCCGAACTAAAAGTGTTGGAATCGGAATTAATGTAAAAACCCTCGAATAAAAAATAAATAATTTAGAAAAGATGGATGTGAAAGGGGTGAATCCGTTTCTCTTCGCCGAAGATGATTTCGCTTCGGCGAATTCGGTCGCCTCGAATCCGTTCCTCATGGAGGAGGATTCGTATTCGAACCAAGACGTCGGAGGTAACGATAATCCGTTCCTATCTCAAACGGCAACTTCGGTCGCCTCGAATTCGACAAACCCTTTCGCTTTCGACCCCATGGATTTGGGCCCTTCGGAAGCCGACCCTCACCCCCAATTCCAGGCCAGTGGCGGCGCGACCTTCGTCGACGTCAACTCGAGCAACCAAGACTTCTTCGCCAGCAATACAGCGCAAACCAATAACCAAGGCTTCTTCGGCGGATTCGGCAACGACGAAGACTTATTAGCCGGTGCTAATAACGGTAGCGGCGGCATTCAAGAAGCCACATTAGTGCCCCAAAAGCCGACGGATCTGGATTTGAAATACACGCATACTGTCGATGGTCAAAATGGGGGAGCTCCTGGGTTACCGTCGAGACCTCCACCGCCGAGACCCCCGAAAGAAACCCAAGACTTGCTCATGTCAGTTATGGGGGCCATGGACGCTACCAGTACGCATCTCTTGGATAAAATTCCCCCGACTAGAACGCCAAGTCCTGTCAATATGAGGGAGTTGCATTCGCCTAGTCCCACACCGGAACCAATGTTCGGGGATCTTTTGGATGTGGGGGGTGGTACTGCTGCTAGTGAAGAAAATCATAAGGAAGAAGATTTGGTGACGATATCTCAAGAAAACACTTGCGATATTAATCAAAATCCTCCTGCGCTTCAACAACAACAGCAACTACAGGAACAATTGCAACAACAACAACTACAAGAACAATTGCAACAACAACAACTACAAGAACAATTGCAACGACAACAGCTCCAACAGCAACAGCTGCAACAACAGCAGCTACAGCAACAACAGCAGCTACAGCAACAACATTTACAGCAACAACAACTACGAGAACAACAACAACAGCAACAACAACCAGTGCCGCCAGCACGACCTGCAGGTCCTCCTAGGCCGTTGCCTCCTAGACCGGCGCCCCCAGCAAAACCGCCCCCGCCGGCCCATACGAGTCCTCCTCAGCAACCGGTGGCGCCCCCTAAACCGCCACCCCCAGCAGCAGCCCCTCAGCAGCCTCCAGATATTCCGAAAGCACAAAATAACGATATCATGGACATGTTCGGGATGGACGCCACTGCTCCAAAGGTGGCCTCAAACGCTGATATCATGAATCTTTACAACGCACCGAAAGAGGAAAAACGTACGGATTTGCTGTGTGACGATGAAGTCATGGAACCAATGCAACAAGAAACGGCACATCCACAACCACCATCAGTACCACCATCAGTACCATCAGTAATTAATAAAGAACCGGAAGTGGTTACTCCACCAAATAAAGAACCGATCGTTTTCGAGCCCCCAGAGCCAGTTCAGCCGATTCAAGACACTTTCATTTCACCGGAACCGTCGCAAAACGATCTGCACATGGATACCAGCGATAGCCAAAGCAAAGGTTCAGTGTCGAGTGTCACTTTTAACCCTTTCGCCGGAAACGACGAGACTTCTGCGGTACAGCCTAGTCAACAGATTACTAGTCCCAAAAACGTGGATGTGTTCCAACAGGACACCACAATGTTGGATAACAACGTTTTCCTGCAAGAAACCCCCCAACCGGTCGTCGATAATAACGCTTTCAATACAAGCACGGAACCGACTCCGAATATTTTCGGAACGAAAATCGAACCGAAGCCGATCCAAGATCCTTTCGGCTTCGGCGCCCCGAAAAAGTCGGACGAATTCGACGCCTTCGCCCAAAAGTTCGACTCGGTGAAAGACGAGAATCGCAACGGGGCTTTCGACGCCTTTTCCGGGGGAAATACGAACGACGCTTGGGGCAACGACTTCGGGCCTGCTCAAGACTCCTCGTCCGGTTTCGGGGGCGAAGAGTCGTTCGACGCCTTTTTGGCGCTGCAGGAGCCCCCGGTGGTGCCCCAGAGCACCCCCAATCGCGTCAGCAAAGCCCCCTCGCAGGAATCCGACGAAGACAAGGACTTTTCCGTCTTCATCCGGCCGAAAGGGCAGGACGATTACAGTGCCGAGCCCTTGCCGACCATCGCGCCGCCCCCCGCGAGCGTTCAGGCGGCCTTCACCGACACCTCCCCCAGGTTCAACCCTTTCGATCAAACAAACTCCGCAAACGCGGCTGTCATTCAAGAGCAAGCGATCGCGTTCGGGGGTGAGCAGCCGGAATTCAAGAGGACCGATTCGCAAGAAACCCCGCCGACTCCGCTTTTCGATGAAGACGTTTCGCAACCCTTGCAGCCCTTCCCGCGGATGGATTTTGCCGGGGAAGGGTGGGAAATGCACTTGCGCCAACCCAACAAAAAGAAAATCACCGGGCAGAGGTTTTGGAAGAAGATATTCGTGAAAATCGTCAACCAAACCGATTGCGTTCTCCTACAACTGTTCAATCAGCAGGCAGATAAAGACCCGTTCCAGGAACTACCCCTTCAACCGTGCTACTCGGTTTCGGAAATCGGGGCTCAACAGTATGACCAATTCGGGAAAATATTCACGTTGAAATTGCAATACATTTTCTACAAGGAACGTCCAGGTGTTAGACCCGGTCAGGTGAAAAAGGCCGAACGGATCACGAATAAGTTGAGCCAATTCGCGGCTTACGCCATACAGGGTGACTACCAAGGTGTTAAAGAATTCGGGAGCGATTTGAAGAAATTGGGTTTACCGGTCGAGCACGCTCCTCAAGTTTCCCAACTAATGAAGCTCGGTTCTTTGAATTACGAAGACTTGAAGCAGTTTTCGTTTTGTATCGAGGAATCGTTGTTCAGACTTCAAGCCCATCGCGATAGGGCCCTTCACTACAAAATGGAGGAGGTGCAAGTTTCGGTCGTCGACGAACTCTACGTCGAACAGGACGCGGATGGGCACATCGAAAGGCAGATCGCGAGAGTGCGCCTCTTCTTCCTCGGTTTTTTGACGGGGATGCCCGACATAGAATTGGGGGTGAACGACATGAGGAGACAGGGCAAGGAAGTGGTGGGACGTCACGACATCATCCCCGTGGTCACGGAAGAGTGGATTCGGCTCGAGGACGTCGAGTTCCACTCTTGCATCCAGCAGGAAGAGTGGTACAACACGCACATAATCAAGTTCAAACCACCGGATGCTTGCTACATAGAACTTATGAGATTCCGGGTGAGACCGCCCAAAAACAGGGAACTTCCTCTTCAGCTCAAAGCCTCCATTTGCGTCACAGGAACCAGGGTATAAAACCATCCTTTTATTACCGGTAGAAATAACTAGAAACTTTCTGGTTTTAGATTGAATTAAGGGCTGATGTTTTGGTGCCAGGATTTGCGTCCAGGAAATTGGGCCAAATCCCTTGCGAGGACGTCATGATACGGTTCCCCATTCCGGAATGTTGGATTTACTTATTCAGGGTCGAGAAGCATTTCAGATACGGCTCAGTCAAATCAGCTCATCGAAGGTACTAATTAGAGATATGATTTGGAGGATTTCAAAAAACGTTATAATTTGTAACACGTCTGTAAAACTGTATTTTATGGACTTGTTACATAAACTGCTATTTCTTCCTGGTGATAATTTGGGTGTTTCAGGACTGGCAAAATAAAAGGAATCGAAAGGATTTTGGGTACCATGGACACGCTCCAAGAAAGTCTGATCGAGGTGACCTCGGGTCAGGCCAAGTACGAGCACCAGCACAGGGCGATCGTTTGGCGGTGCCCTCGGTTGCCCAAGGAAGGGCAAGGGGCTTACACCACCCACAACATGGTCTGCAAATTGGCCCTTACCAGTTTCGATCAGATGCCCGAAAAGTTGGCCGAATATTGCTACGTGGAGTTCACGATGCCCGCGACTCAAGTCAGTCACACGACTTGCAGGAGCGTCAGTCTGCAGAATTCCGACAGCGACGAGCCCCCGGAGAAATACGTGAGGAACCTTTCCAGACACGAGTACAGGGTCGGCATCGAGCACACGGAGGGTGAGTCCCCGAACGCGTACGCCGCGGCCACTTTCGTGAAAACGACGCCCGCTCCTCCTAAAGAAGAGGCGAAACCGGCACCCGTTCCTGAAGAGTCCAGCTCTGATAGCGATTAAATCCGATGCTTTTATTGTTATCAAATTCCATTCGCATTTACTTATTACGTGTCGAGTATAATTATCTTTCCGTTTCTTCCATCATTCCGAAATGCCATGTTATACGCTCTAGAGAAGAGTCGGAAAACATTCCTTTTTTATTTATGAAAATTATATTGAATTTTGATTATTTATCTTGTGCCTAAAATATGAATGTATAATCGTTCCAAAAATCAGTTTGGGTACCACATTCAAACTTTGCTCTTTTTGATGAATAAACCTAATAACAATGTTAGTCGGAAATTAAATCTACGGCTTCGTCACTAGTCGTTTAAAATCATCAGTAACATATTGCATGTTAAGGGTTCAAATGCCCGCTATGTATAGTGTTTTAATTTAGTGGATTTTTCCGATCACTGGGTCAAACTTTGATTCAATTGGTCGATAAAATAGGAGATCCTCACTCAGTGTGCATTTGCCATTACTTTTCCCTTTCATAGTCTAGAAAAATAATGATAAATAAGTACTGTTAAAAGTAACTGAAATATATAATAATTATAAAAATGATGATTATAGGAATTAATATAATATTATAGAAAGAAAATATATATGATTATCACTTCAAGGGACAATATGATATAATATTAGCAACAATTAATTAATTCGTCGTTACTATTAATTGTGATTAATGGTTCGCAGTATTGATTTATAGTCGTCACACAAATTCGAGGCGAAATTTGTGAGCTACACTTTTACTATTTATTATACGTGGTAGTTTTAACGCATCATTTAAATAATTATAAGTAGACGTAATAATAGCGTGTGTTATAATAATATTATGTGATTTTAGTTCAACATATCATTGATGGTTGATATTTTTTAATTTTATCATTTCCAAAATGTGTTAAGATAATACACATACAGCTAGATCCACCAAAGAAGAAGTACATAATAAAATTTAATAAATAATAAGGATACGTAATTTTAAGCAAGCATTTATAATAAGTACTTATTATTAGCGAGAAATTATAATTAAATCTATTATTCTGATTATTATTATTAAATTATTAATTAGAGATTTTTTGAAAAATGTTTAGATGCTGTTGATTGTTGGAATATTCGTTACTGTCTATTTGTAGTGTGTTGACTAGTTTTAAGTTCTGTATCATTTCGGAAAATGTTTTATCTATTTATTTGCTAACTTATTGAAACTGGAGGCTTACTCGACACAGAGTGAGCGTCCAAACGGAGTCAGAATCTAGTCACTAGTACTTAAGGTCCTTATTACATAAATAATACATTATAATGAGTATGATAATAATAAATAATTGTGTAATATTATGTATAACTGTATAAATCTTAAGATTATGTGCAAGTTTTGTGTACGATTAAAAGTACACTATTAGATTTTAAATTAGTTGTAACGATGTATTTAACCAATTATGATGTATATGTAAAGAAAACGTAATTAAATAAATCGTAATGCTACCTACTTACCATAAATTCATTTCACTCAAGCGACAAATTAGTTTCTGTACTTCCCCGATTCACAGGGAGACTTTAACATCATCTAAGGACTTTTCTTGTTGGAGAATATTTAAGTTGGTGAGTCTGTAAGTCAACTCAACATAACCTCAATTTTTGACAGTTGGCAGAGGCGTCACTAACGCAAAAATGTTCGGGTGAAATTTGCCAAATTTGCTTAACTAACAACAATTAGATCTGATTAACTGATATTAAACCAATTGTGCTGTAGTTTTTAAGTGTTTCCGCTAATTTTTGTGTTTGTGTGTGTTTTATTTCGTCCGAAAATGGCTCTTCCCTCAAACTATAAACAGGTTGCGATGCAAATGCCTAGCCCTCAGACAAGCAACCGTAAGAGAGCCCCCATTATTACTAAATACCTACTGTATTTTATATAACAAGTTGATTAATAATAACGCGATGATGTATTGTAGTAATTTTGCGAGTTGATGCAACTCGGTCGTCCTTCGAAACGTACTCCTAATTTGTTTTTATTTATTGTATTTTTTTTTATTTACAAGCTTGTTGCCGTTCGCATGAGTATTTCTGTAAGATGCTGAATTATTATAATTCATGGATTATTACAATTGATGATTGATTATGATTACTACAAAGTTAATAGCATGATCTTTAGATTAGATTATTATGATATTATTTAAGCCGAATGTATGAAGTACTCCAGTTCGTTCAGTTCTCCCCCAAATGGGGAAACCATTCGGGGGTGGGCTGTACGAATTTTAGTACTTTATTATGTAGAATAGTGCTGATGATATGCTTTGTTTGTGTTTGTTGTTCAGATTTGCTGTCAGCAGGCGTGCCCATGACTTTCAACATATTGAAAGGTAACTGCAAATTCCGTTTTATTAACACTTTTTTCACGCGATAAGAACAATAACTCGATTATTCACTTACATACATCCATTTTTTCATTCTTTCGCTTATAATCGCTTAGAATTTGAACGAAGGCTCAACTTATTAGTTCAACCATTTCGAACAATACAAAAATACCAGTCGAGCTTTCTTTCATTTTTCATTCATTATCTCAGACACCATCTATTTAGCTTTTAGGGCGAATAACATAATCTCTTAGAAATCTCTTAGAAAGACAGGATCATCTCAGCCACAGATTGTTTCTTGTAAAATAAGTGCATTAAGGTGTCTTTAAGTTTCATTTTTATTGAATGATTCAAGGTAAGTATAAAGACACCTATCACCGTTTTTTTATTGTGGCAACTGCATGTAGTTCATCGACCTCACTATAACAGTGTGTTGCTTATCAAAGTAATTTCTTGAATTTTTTGTTTCTAGAGCGCTTAAGAGCATCCGGTGGTGCCGGCTCAAGCTCTAGTGTAAGTCTACTTTGTAATATTAAAGGTCGTCGTTTTAATAATTTTTATAAAATACACAGAAAGAGACGAGCCCCTTTGTGTCTACACCCAATGGCCATCCCGGTTTCCTGCCGCAAAAAGTCGGGAAAAGCGCAGCGGTAAGTGTCGCTTATCACCAGATAAAACCTTATCTCCTTCTTTCACACCGAATAATAACAGCGAGAATCCCAGCTCAAATAGTAACTCGCCGAGATGTCGTATAGGTACCACCACAATCCACCCAGTTTTTACGTATTAAATCGCGTTTTACAGTCACTATAAAACCATTTCTTTACCGCCCGTGGGTTTCAGAACGATGCGCGCACCCCCAAGCCGCCGAAAGCGCCCGAAAAGCCCCTCATGCCCTACATGAGGTACAGCCGGAAGGTCTGGGACACGGTGAAGGCGCAAAATCCCGACTTGAAGCTATGGGAGATCGGGAAAATCATCGGCCAGATGTGGCGCGACCTCCCCGAAGACGACAAATCCGAATACGTCGACGAATACGAATCCGAAAAGGTCCCTACTTTACCCTCTTCTAATTCGATGTAATTCAAGTGTCGTTTTCAGCTCGAATATGAGAAGATGCTGAAGACTTACCACAATTCCCCGGCTTATTTGGCGTTTATCGCGGCGAAGAACCGCGGAAAAACCGGTACCGATGGCGACGCCCATGACAGCAGGAGCGGCGCCTCCAGTAAACAGCAGTCGGTCGACAGGAGGATCGAAATCCAGCCGGCGGAAGACGAGGACGGTTAGTATCGCGCGCTACTTTATCGGCCGGAACGAAGTGCCCAGAAAGCCCCACCAACGGAAAAGCAGGAGGACGAGTTTTGTCTCACTGTTTCAGATCAAGACGACGGGTACTCCGTGAAGCACGTGGCTTATGCGCGCTTCTTGCGGAACCACCGGCTGATTAACGAGATCTTTTCGGATACGGTGGTACCGGATGTCAGGTCTGTGGTGACCACCGGGAGGATGCAGGTGCTCAAGCGGCAGGTGCAGTCGCTCACGATGCACCAGAAGAAGCTGGAGGCCGAGTTGCAGCAGATCGAGGAGAGATTCGAGGCGAAAAAGCGGAAGTTCGTCGAGAGCAGCGAGCAGTTCCAAGAGGAGCTGAAAAAGGTAAAACCATGAGATGACTTGGAGGCATGTGAAAACACAGAACTGAAGTTCAATCTCTGTCTCTGTTTTTCGAGTACTTATAATATGAGACAGATAGATGGTCACGGCCAACTCGACAGTAATATGGTAGTACCGAGGGTACACACGATATTGCTGTCTTCATTCGTGCATATTTTGGTACTTTTCCAGCACTGCAAGCCGGCGGTGGACGACGACGCCTTCCAGAAGATGGTCGAGCGCCAGTACGACCTGCTGAAGAAGGAGCGGACCAAGACGATCGAGGAGCAGACCAAGACGAAGCCCGTCGAAGAGAACGGCGCCCCCGAACCGGCCCAGGCGCAGCCCCAACCCCAAGTCCAGCCGCCCCAGCAGCCCCAACAGGACGAGGCCGCCAGGGGCGCACCCAGGGAAGAACAGGCGCCCCCACCGCCCCCGCAAGAAAACGGACAGCCCCAACCAGAGGTACCCACCTTAGAAGAGATGTGTTTCAGTAGTGTGCTCTAGAGAGACGGTCACTTTATCTATCCTCTTCCTCTTTTCTCCTGTTTCGATAATAAATTATTACTTCATCGTGTTTTATTCTTCTTTCTTTCTATTATTATTATCAATGATTTATTACTCACTTCTTTAGTTTAGTTTAGTTTTGAGTTTGACCGTATCTCGATTTTGTGTAATTCAAGTCACTTGGTTCTGTAAGTAAGTAGCACGTTTTTCTTGCAATGTCAGCCGCTAGTGCTCCACTACATCCAGGTAAACTGAGCCCTTGTGTGAATACGAATTTCGGCACGCTTTAGGATGGTAATTAATGATTTTGTTAGCCCATGGAAACCGATGAAAAAGAGGCTTCTCCGGGGAGAGTCGAAGAGGAGGCTCCGCCATCTTCTGCAGCCCCCTCTGTCGATAACGCGAATAATAACGGAGTGGGCGAGCCGATGGTCCAAGGGGAGCCCCCCGTTGAAGATAATAAGGCGCCGCCGCCGGCCGCGGAAGTTCGTCATCAAGGGGCGCCCGAGCCGACTCCCCCGCAGCACATGCCGCCGCCCCCGCAGCAGCACGGGCCTAACCCGGCTCAGGCGCCCCACCACCCGGCGCCGCCCCCAGGTCACCCCCACATGCCCCCGTCAGCCCATCCCATGCCTCCGGGGCCTCCGCCGTCAGCGCTGCAAAATCCCATGATGCCTCCAGGGCAAGTACCACCCCCGCCATCACCATACCAGCCGTACCCGGCGCCCCCTCCTCAAGGGGGCGGCCAGCCGCAGACGGTGCCGTTGCCGCCGCGGCCCCCCCATCCCGCTTACGGTTATCCGCAGCAGCAGCAGGGTTACCACCATCAACCGCCATACTCACCGCAATATCCCCCGCCGCACTCTTACTATCATCATCAGCCGCCTTATCCTCAGTATCCTCATATGAACAGGCCGCATTTGTACCCGCCGCCGCCGCCGCAGCACCACGGGCCGGTCCCGGACGGGCAGAGCTTGCAGCCGCCGCCGCCGCATAATCCGGACGGGCACCACAATCAGCCGCCGCCGATGTACGGGGGGCCGCCGCCCGCCGAAGCGGAAAGGGTGCAGCCGACCGCCGAGGATATCGCCCATCAGAGGCCCCCGCAGGAGGAGACGAAATCGGGTACGATTCGGCATTAATTCGTTTTTCTGACGCCCACATGTCTCTTCTCATAACAATCGAGGTGCCTGAAAAGTCGCTCATTTTCAAACTGTTACATAATGAATATGGTGATTTCATTATGCAACTTGGTAATGTCATTATCGCACGGGCCCATAATTTCACCATTTCCTTGAGCATGAAAACTGATTTCAAATTGTTACAATTATGATTTTTACTATTAATTCATTAATCCTAATCGCTTAGTTAGTTCTAATCGTTGCATATTGTGCGATTTCGCATTTTAAACACTTTGGGGATTTTTCTTTTTATGAAAATTTAGGTTGGCAATTCAAAACTAATTATGACAGTTGTAAATTTTCTTCCTTTTGTAATGCTTTTTGAAAGTAATATGGTGTTAAAGTGATGTGGACGTCGGAAATCACAAATCCAGTAGCTGTTAAAGGGTTATTTATGTCTGGGGTAATGGAAACTTTATTTCAGTTTTGGTCGAGCCGTCAGTGGCACAAGAGCAGCCGCTTCCTCCTACTCAGAATAACGACAGAGAGAAAAAGGAAGGAGAATGAGGTTTTACATGATTTACAAACTAATATAGTGTAAGAATTATTGGGAGTTACGGAAATCTAATAACCCAAATAATGATTACAGATTTCTATTATGCTATTTTATTGTAGTTTTCTTCATTTATGTACAATATTTTTCAATATAATTTAGTACACTATTCGATTTCGTACTTAATCGCATTGACTTCCTTTACCAAATTGTATAATGATCGGTTTATTTTTCAATAAGGTTCCATTAAATCCGTCTAGAGCTAATTGGGCAGTCTCTACAGCTAGAAATTGAGTTATATTTTTAAACTATTATAAGATGATAAGTCTGACAATACAAACTTGAGAAATTGATGAAGGCTTGTCCTCTCAATTTCCCTCTGTTCATTACGTTAATTGATGTAATTCCATTTTTGACCGGGAAATCTCCAAAAACTTGATGTAAATCTTCTTCTGTTACACTGTTGGCTAGGTTTTTCAAGTACAATACTTTTGAAGGCAATCCAGGTTCGTAATTGCAAAATTTAGGTAATCTCTTTATTTCTTCTGGACTCAACTTGTTTTTGCCAGTAGGGTCACCTCCTGGAATTATTGCGTTTTCCGAACTTGAAGGTGGTTTGAGTTTAACGATTTCCCCATTTTGTATCGTATACCAATTTGGTTCTTTTCCACAAGAAAAAACTTTTCCCTTTGGTGGCTCTGTGCGATTACTTTCATTTTGTTCGACCTCTTTTGAATCCCATTTAGAGTATGCAGGTCTCAAAGGATTGTCTTTGGCTTTCAATTTCGGCGATTGTATGGGGATTTCTAAACTGATTTCTGTTATTCGATTATTCAGGCTTCTCGCCTTTTTCCTGATTTTCTTAATATCGACCGGAGACAATCCTTCATTTAATTTTGCTGCTATATCTTTGATATCATCCATGGGATGAGGTAATGAGCTCTTCTCTGTTTTAGTCTGTTCATTTTCAAGTGCAAATTTTAATAATCTACTTTCAGACTCGACTCTACTGCAGTTATTATGTGACGATTGATTAGAAATTATAGTGTTTGGATGTTGATTAATGATTTCGTCGATTTCTCTTAATCTCTGATTGATTACAACTGAATTAACTTTCCTATTCTTGAGGTGTTCACTGCCCTTTTGCCGTTCTAAGTAAAGATTGATGTCCTCATTGGAAAGTCCATGAGATTTCAATCTCTCAATTTCTTCAGAATGTTTGTAAATGGAATTGAATTGCTGCAAGGTGCTGGCACCAGTTGTGTACTCGGTTAAGGAGATGAATTCTGTTGCTTTGTAGAATTCTTTCTTTTTCAATAATTCTCTAAAAATATTGAATAGTAAATACTAAAATTGAGATATTTATGTTAGGAACTCACTGCTCCAGAGATGTTTGTGTATTGCGTTGATTTTCCGACAACTTTTTTATGTAAACATCAGCATCTGATACTAATTTCTTTTCGGGTGGTTCATCTTCATAATTTGTAGAACGTTTTTTGGAATTATTTGATGTAGTTTGCATTATTTTTATGCACGTCGTATCTACAAGGCCATGTGTTTTCTGACAGTAGATCATATTGCCAATTTTTTAGGGTGGACCACACTCACCCGAAACGACTTTCACCCGAAGCGACACTCACCCGAAACGACTTCTACCCGAAAAGTCTCTCGCCCGAAACGACACTCCCCCGAACGACATTCACCCGAAGCGACGTTCACCCGAAACGACATCCGCCCGAACGCTTGAACGTCAAATATGATTTTCTGTGGTTCTTTAATTTGAGAACCTACGGTATAATATTCATGTATTCTTGGTTGCATAAATTCAATGAAATTTGACATAATCTTAACCCACCGAATACATTTGCCGAATACATGGTGTCCCGGAAAGAGCACTCGAGTACTATTGAAAAAAAAAATCCCCATCGTGCTACAAATTAGGGAACATCCCCAAACAAGGCGTGAAATGAGCAAAAAGTTGAAAATTCGAAAATTCGAACATTTTTTTTTCTCAGATAAACCAATACCGGACGCATGTATCTACTCCCGATGACTCAATTAGAAGCCAATTTGAATTTTTTATCCATATCTCGACTAATAAGAAAGTTTTGCCACTTTGAAGTTTGCGAAAATCGTTAAAATTTTCGTGAAAATTTCATGTCGAAAATTTAAATAGCAGGATTCTCGGTCAATTCGAGAGCTTTTTGCACATGTCTATACTGTTTTCGATGGATTTTGCGATTCTCTGTCGATTGCCGGGTCGCCCGAATCGATATCTCGATCGGTTCAAAAGTTAGACCGGTTTTAATTTCACGAGACCGATGATTTGGTGATTTTTCGGAGACCATAATTCACATGAAAAATTACTTTTTTCCGATGCGCTCTAGGAGCATTTGGTAGATTTTTTGACGCTCTTTCGAATGCGCGGCCGCCCATCCCGATCAGAGCTTCGGTTCGAAAGTTATGGTCGATTGAAAATTTCGAGCAAAATTTGTACCCAAAGTTATGGATTTTCGAAAAAATCGAAAATCACTAAATGTCGTCCAAATCGAAATCCAGACACTTTTCCCGATAGATTTTGAGCTAACTAAGTGATTCCCGGGTCGTGCGACTCGATAGCTCTACTAATAACGAAGCTATGGCCGTTTGAAAATTTTACTCTATTTTCAACGGTACGGCAATATTAGACGCATTTTCTCACTTCAGATGACTCAATTAGAACCCAATTTAAATTTGCCGTCGATATCTCAACAAATAAAGAAGTTACAGCACTTTGAAATTTTCAAAAAGTTGAAAATTCGAAAATTCGAACATTTTTTTTTCTCAGATAAACCAATACCGGACGCATGTATCTACTCCAGATGTCACAATGAGAAGCCAATTTGAATTTTTTATCGATATCTCGACTAATAAGAAAGTTTCGCCACTTTGAAGTTTGCGAAAATCGTTAAAATTTTCGTAAAAATTTCATGTCAAAAATTTAAAAAGCACGATTCTCGTGAATATGCCCATTTCACCCCTTGTTTGGGGATGTTCCCTTATTTGTAGCACGATGGGGATTTTTGATTTTTTTTTCAATAGTACTCGAGTGTTAAGTGCTGTTTCCGGGACACCATGTATTCGGTGGGTTGAGATTATGTCAAATTTCATTGAAAATATGCAACCAAGAATACATGAATATTATACCGTAGGTTTTCAAATTAAAGAATCACAGAAAATCATATTTGACGTTCAAGCGTTCGAGCGGATGTCGTTTCGAGTGAACGTCGCTTCGGGTGAGTGACTTTTCGGGTAGAAGTTGTTTCGGGTGAGTGTCGCTTCGGGTGAGTGTGGTCCACCCAATTTTTTAATCTATTTAATCTACTGATCATTGGCGTCCCGCTATAATTTTCCAACATAATTTAAGGGGGGTTGAGAATTAAAATAAAAGTTTATTTTTAATGTAAATAAGTTTACATAAATAAATTATTCTTGTAAGTTCTGAACCATTTCTCTAGCTCTAGAAATTTTAATTTGCATATCTTCATTGTCTGTAGCGCCTTCGTCTTTCTCAACTAATTTCAAAGCTTCCTTTAAAATAACATTTCTTGCTTGTCCTTTACAGTTGGCGAAATACTCGACTAGTGTGCTCCAGAAATCACTTGGAATCTTAGCAGAATCAAACATGTTTTGTTGCAACCAAACTTGTCGTAATTTTTCAAATTTCCAATCATTTTTACTATGTTTCCACATTGAGAGGTAATTTAGAGCTTTCTGCTGCAGAGATAATTCGGTTTTCATTTTTTTGTCCCCTAGTAGCTTTTCGTACTTCTGACGCTTTTGTGCACGAATTGATACTGTTGTCTTTGAATTTGAGGGTGTTTTTGAGCCCGGAGTTTCTTCTTGTGGAACCATTTGATTACGTTTCTTTTTCTTTTTAGGTGAAAGTGGCATTTCTGTTTCCATTTCTTCATTTACATCTTCACTGTCGACTACTTCCATAGCTTCATTAGACTTTTCCCCCTTTCTTTTCTTTTTAGACTTCCGACTGTGTTCCTGTGGGATTTCTTCTAGTTGAATCGAATTTGCCAGAATTTCTTTCGCAGCATCTTTAGTTACGATCTCTTCATCAAATGAAATCACTTTAGATTTTTTAGATCTTCGGTTTTTCTTTTTATTAACTGTTTCTGTAGTCATTTTCACACAACACGCAGTTTCCAACACATAACCTACAAATTTTCAGTAGATCGAATAATTGACAGTTGTCACTTTTGAAAGTAGTTCAAATGATTGTTAGAGCTGTCAAACAACAATTATAAATCATCCTGAATTCGTCATTTTTGGTTCAGTTTGAAACAGAAACCGAAAACAGTTTTTCATAAATTAAAATAGTGAGAAAGAGTGTCCAAAATGGCCAGGCCTAATACAGTTTTCGAATATGCATATAAGGGTGATTTCGAATATGTTAAATTGAAAGTCCAAGAAGATCCAACACTTTTATCCAAAGTAGATGAGGTACGTTAAAATGTCTTAAGATTGTGCAATTTCACAGACTTGTTTTTCAGAATGACAGGCTACTTTTACATTGGTGCTGCGTGGGGGGTAACTTGAGATTAGTTACGTTCCTAATTGAATCCGGTTCACCGATCGATCGATCTGACGATACAGAAACCACACCGTTAATATTGGCCAGTTCCGCTGGTCATGTGGAAATCGTCACAATCCTCTTGCAGAAAGGGGCGCACGTCAACCAACAATCGTCCGAGGGCCACTCGGCTCTGCAGTATGCGGCCTCAAAAGGATGGTTAGAGGTATGTCAGATTTTGGTAGAGCACAAAGCCGACGTTAATATCGCCGATAAACGGGGGGCCACTCCTCTGCACCGTGCGGCCTCCAAAGGCAACTTGGAGATCGTCCGGTTCCTCCTGAAACACAAAGACATCAACGTCGACGCTAAAGACGCTTACGGTTGCACTCCGCTGCATTTAGCGTGCGAGGAAGATCGTCAAGGGGAAGCCAAACTGTTGGTGGATCACGGAGCCAGTTTGGAAGCTCTGAATAAGAATAAAAATACGCCTCTAGATTTATGTACAAGACATTTCAAGACTGTCCTTATGGGTATGAAGAGATAAATAAACGTTTTGTATTTACTTAAGTAAATAAAATTTTGCATTATCATAATATTTCTGATGGTTTATGTGCTCTTTCATTAGTCATATTCACAGCAACTATAAAAATCAATGATGCGGCATTTAATGCTTTCTGTTTTTTTTTTGGTAAACATAAAGGGATGGTTTAAACACGGATATTTTATTACTGAACATTACTGTACAATAGAATTTTCGTGACTTACTAACTATCAACATTTTTGTCAAACAATAGAGCGAAAAATTGCAAACATAGTCAATAATAATAACACGATTATTATTATTCAATGTTAAAGAGATTTTCTAAATAAAAATTTTACTTAAAAAATTGTGGGTGAAAGTCTCTATTAAGGTACAAGTTATTTCAATAATTATAGGATTAGTTAACAATGTTGTCCACATTAAGCTGAGGATAATAATTAATAATTATAATAACAAGATAGGTACAATAATTAACAATATGGTAACATTATTCTTTGGACATGATGAGAATAGGCCTACGTACACACAAAGGCTTGTTATTGTTAAGGACTCGGGCGCCACTTTTCTTCTTTATAAGTTACAATCGATTTTTATTAATAATTATATTCCTAAAGTTTAAAGACACCAAAAAATTTTCATCAATAAAAGGTCACTAGTCTTACCACAAATTGCTTATCTCTTATAAAATAATAATATTTCATCAATAATAAATTGTGGAGAGATTATGATGATGATTGTTCATTCTTAACAAAATTTGAAAAACTAGTTTTTTATCCTAATTTAAAGAAAATTAGAAAGTTTTAGGAAAGGCATTTGGCGATCCGGAATCGGGTGATTGAGGTTCATCCTAAAAACGAAAATTTATTGACATAATAATAAAAATGTAAGGGCGCTCATAAAGTGCTGACCTGGGATACAATGCTCGATCTGTTGCTCGACACCCCCAAATCACTGGTGAATGGGGTCCTCAAAGTCACTCCATTCGCATCGAGAGGCTCAACACTTGCGCTCAAATCTACAGAAGAATCGCTGAAATTAGAAAACATGGGGGAAATCGGTTTAGCGAAAAATTCAAGGGTCTCTGACGAGAGTGTCGTAGGTGCGCCCCGGCGAATCGATAAAACTCCCAACTCCTTTTACACAGAGGTATTATTAGAGAGAGGTGAAGTACATCTCTCGTTATAAGTTTCAAACGAAAACGGCATTTTCAATTTACATCGCGTGAATCGATAGAAAATAGATAAAAGTGCAGGCTGGAACTTATTAAATATCTCGCGAATGGACAAATCATGGAGATGAAGATACGAAACTCACTACTCACCTCACTACACTTCTACGATCCGAAACGGCAACATCTAATTTAATCCTGCCCACGATATCGGGGCCGTTTTTATCATCGTCCGGAAGATTATTATCGTCCTCGAGGAGCGGAAGTTCGTCTTCTTGAACGGCGATCGGCTCCAACTCCTTCTCGCGCTTCTCCCTCTCCCTCGCGGTGATTTCGTGACACTCGCATTTACATTCTTCCGGATTGACGTAATTATAAACGACGTTGTTGTCCTGCAGGACCGATTCGGGCACCTCGATGTGCCCTCGAGACGGCAACGTCTGTATCCTCTTCGGGGGTTTCCGCCTTTCCGGAATCTCCTCGAAATTGATCCACTCTTTCTGGGGCTGGTTCGGGCCCGCCACCCCTTTAGGCGGCAAAGGCGGGGGCGTGTCCCCGCCTCCCTCCTGGGTAAGCGACGACCTCCTAGTTGCGGAAATCCCCTTTTCCGCAAACTCGAACCAAGTATTTCCCCCGGTCTTCCTGGGCGACTTGACCGCTTTCGTGCTCTCGACCGACTCGTGCCTGGGCAGGCAGATTTTGAGCTTCTCTATCGTCCTGGTGACGCTCTCCACGTTGAAATTGCCCATGACCTCCTCGCAGTACTCCTCGAGGCAGCCGGGGTTGATCGGGGTGGTCGAACGCGGCCGCTCGATCGGGCAAGTCTTCATCTCGAAGGTAGATCGCTGCTTTACCGGCACTATGGGGACGGCCGCCGACCGTTCTTGCGGTAAAGTGGTCGGAATGTACGGCAACTCGTCCTCGTAAGAGTCCTGCTGTAAAACCAGACCTTTACGCTCCGGTTCCGCGTACTCCAAGTCCAGTTTCATCTCTTTTTTGGATTTGGGAAAGTCGATTTCGGAATCGCGTTCGGATTCTGAAGAGTAGCGCTCGTCATCTGCCGCAGAACTCACCACACTTTGACGGTTCTTCGATAATAACAACGTGGCAATCGATTTGGGTTCTTCAATCCCAGATGGTAATCCTTGGATTGGAGGTGATGAAGAAGTCGCTTTTTTATCTAGGAGAGTTTCGGTGACGCTAATCGAGCTCCTGGTTCTGGTCATCGTCCTGCTAATAGACGTAGAATCTTCAATCGTGGTTTCTTCACTTCCGTTGATTTCCACTTCGATTCTTTCGCCTTGAATTATGTCGTCTTGATCTTTCGGTAGTTTAGTGGTGAAGACCGCTTCGCCGTTGTTGAATTGGTGTCCTAGTTTCGTCGAGAAGACCACGTTTTCGCTACTGGTGCTGCTCTGGCGACGGTTATTGTTATTAACGACGGTATTATTGCTAATTTCGGCGATTTCTTTATTCGGGACGGTTACTTCCTCTTCTTTTTTCGCGTGATGGATCGGCGCCTCGATGACCGTGTCTTGCGAATCCTGACTGGACGCCTTATTAAGATCCTGCAGGACGTGCCTATCGTCCTCGTAATGATTAGGCGAATGCAAGGGGATTCTAATGCTTTCCCCTTGCAGTGGAGTCTCGTAGTACTTTTTCGTGTCGTTGAATTTGAACTCGACTTTCGAGAGGACGCCCTCGAGATTCGGCAAGGCGCTTTCGCCGGAACTTATCGAATCCAAATCGCTCCTGTTCGCGCTCCTCTCGCGCCGTTTCGTCGATGAAGAAGTCGACGATTTGAAGATGGAAAAGACGGATTTCTGTTTCGATTTCGCGCTGTCGATGCTCTCGGTAGACGAGGGCGCCGCCGACAGATTAGAACGGTCACGATCGCGGCTTTTCGAGCGACTCCTACTTCGTTCTCCGGTCAAAATCCCGGAAATTGTGTTGTTCTTGCGTCTGTAACCGGACTGAACGGTCGGGGATTCCGGGCTCACCACAACCGCCTCTTTATTGCGGAACAACGAGGCGAATGAGCTTTTTCTAGAAAGCGAGGGAGACGGCGTTTTGCTCCCTAGGTCTTTAAGAAAACCGTGACGTGAAGGTTTCGGACTGGCACTAGGAGTGCTCGTTATACTCTTATCTGCTTGAGGGGCTTTAATAGGAGGCGGCTCTTCTTTTTGGACGACTATGTCGTCGTAGACGTTTCGGCCGTTTTTAACGGGGGCTTTTTTCAAATCTAGTGAATCCGGTTTGTTCCGGGTGGCTCCTTGAAGTGATTGAGAATTGGCGTCTTCCTGGCTGTACATGTAGTCCGGTTTCAGTTTGATCCTTATGTATTTCGGTTCGTCCTCTCGTTTATGGTGGTGCACTACAGGAGACGGAGTCGCCGATTTCGATTTCGGTTTCATAGGAGTCGCAATGGATGATTCGTCTTTCGATTTCGTCAAAGTCGCCGATTTTACCTCGCGAACTTTCGCCTTCTGATGCGAGCTTTTACTAGAGGGCGTCGCGGTCGACCTCGCTACTTTCGTGGGCATTTCGGGTGCGTCGTCTACCGGAAGGGGGCCTTTCAGGGGGATGTAAATGTACTCGACCCCGCTTTCCGAGACTATGCGTTTGGGGAAGGGCGAAGTCGGCGATTTATTGCTGATTGCCGATGACGGTTCGCTCACTTTTATCGTGATATCACTTTTGGTCGAACTGACTCTCCTGGCCGGCTTTTCCGGCGCCGGAGGATGGCGGTGAGCTTGTGCTGGCTTATGCTTGGTGACCCGTTTATCTACGGATATGCCTTCGGCCAGTACGGCTTCGGTCGGGTCTTGTTTCCTCGAAAGCAGCACTTTTTCGAGCACTTCCGCTTCTACTTTACTATTGGTATTGGTCCCTGTGTCTTCGGATGCGTTCGCGGCTTTATCCGGCGGTTTCGTCCCGCAAAACGACGTCTCCAGCAGCATCTTGTGCGGCGACGGCGACCTCGACAGCCCCGATTGGCCTGAGGCGACTGAAAGATGACTGGCGTTAGAAAGGCGGCTCTGCGCCGACCCCTGACTGCCTATGCTCGACAATCGCGAGGTCCTTCCGGATATCGACAAGAGCCCGATCTCCGAGCATTGCGAGTCCTTCCTCTGCTGCTGCTGGGGCTGTTGGTGCGGTTGGTCCTCGTGCAAACAGGGCGATTGCGGGCGCGCTTTACCTTTTTTCTTCCCTTCTTGTGCAGACCCGTTGGCGGTCTGCTCCTGAAAATCCAGCTCTTCCGTGGACGACCTCAAATCCAGCGCACCCTCCTCGCGGAAACCCAGCCCTAATTTGGCACTGGCCGGGTCGTGGCCGTCGAAGAGCTCCCGCTCGGGGGTGCTGTCTTTGCTGTCGTGGTGGGAGGAGCTGCTCGCCCGGGAGATGTCGATCCGGGGGGCTTTCGGCGCTTGGAGGCCCCCTTTCGCCGGGGGCGGACTGGCGGAAAGCGACGTCATGGCCGGGGGCGAAACGCAGGCGGCGGCCCCCACTAAACTGATGCCGCTGTAGACGAACTCGGGGTGATCGATTGGTGCCGGCGTGTTACCGGGCGTCGGAGTCACGTCTTCTCTGATCCCCGGAAGTCTCACCACCGAACCGGACGCGTTCTTATTCTCGTCCGGACTTTCCAGCTGAAAACCAAACCACCGGAAATCTCGACCGTCATCATCGCAACTCGTATTAATAAGTAGAAAAGAGCGCTAATTCAAGCAGAAAAGTGTGGTCAAAGCGATAATTAATACAAGAAACCCCAGAATTTCGTTAACACCAATTACCATCACGTGTCTAGGTGTTGAGGGTGGATTTATAGAGATTTCTGATTACGGGGGTGGGGTGATGGATAAATGCGTTTTCTGTATAATTAGAGCGAGAGCTAGAGAGTGATGTGATACGTACACGGGATCTCACCTCGTCTGAGAGGTCCTCGAAGGAGGCGAAAGGAGCAGGTCCCATGCGCTTCTGTCTTCGGCCGGCCACGCCGCCAGGAGCGTTCCCGGCGTTTGCGGGTGCCGACATTGCTGAATTACTACTGGGTTTTATTTACTGAAGAAGAAGAAGGGCAAGCAACAATTGGATTAGGACACCACAAATGAATTTATACGAGAGCCCGCTCTTTTAGGGATTTGTCCATGTCGAAATGAATTGGAACGCACGGCTCGCCTATCTACTGATACAATGCGATGATGAACGTAATTTGGACGAATATGCGTGATTACAGTGGAGGGAACAATAAATAAACTGAATGGACTTTTTTTTTTCGGAATATTCACGAGGTCTAATTGAGTGTGATGGTCATCATCACGCGCAACCACCGTTATATTTCTAGCTTTATTGTTATACCTCATATAATATACCTGTGTTGTATAATAGTTCAGGTATAATTATATTTTTCACCCCCGAAAACCTACTTGCGATAAAATCGATAATCTATTGAATTTTTTGATCGGGGAAAACATCTAAATGCGATTTCGTTTTGAAATATTGAAAACGATAAGTGGGGATTATTTACCTGATCGTTGAATCGGGCTACCTCACTACCATCAACGTTACATCTTTATCAAATTCCTGGATTTTCTCTCACTCATGATAAAATATCTCACTTCATCCCCACGCAATGAAATTCGTTTGCCGATTTTGCGAGACGTTTTGATGGCGATAATAATAGGAAATGCATTACGTCCCCGTAAATTCTAAATTTAAAACCGATGAACAAATAATAAGTGTTTCATATTTAACATGATAACGGATACTACTTGTGGGGTAGTACTACAACGTCGATTTTCAGGCGCCGCGACGGCTTTATCTAGGGGAGGGGGTGGACGATTCCGCACGTCACCGATAGGGTGCGCCCGACGGTATAATACAGAGTAAATCAATATTTCACTATTGGTCAATGACTTTCGTATAAGATGCACTTATTACCTGCATCAATATTGGATGAGGCGAGAATAATGAGAGCCGGAATAAGTTACCCCACATAAAAAAATTCTCACAAGGGATGATAAATAATCCATTATCGTCGGCCGTTCCGGATCAATCAAGACGGAATTATACAACCCCCATAAAAATCCCATTATTACTCCACGGGTCATAAATTTACTACACGCTTACAAAATATTAGATACTTCTCATCCGCTCTAGCGTGGTCTCCGAGAATCGATTCTCATTTTGTGGAATTCTCTCGAATTAGGTGAGAATCCGATTAACGCGGTTCTCGCAGAAAAATTTGCGCTTTATTTTCGAAACTCCTGGTGATAAGAGATAGCGGTATCGAGTGCAAAGAAATGTGTCGTCGACCTTGTGGCGACTGCGACTCGACGCGACGCAGCACGAAAGCGACTGCGACTCGGTTTTCACATGCGGCCGAGCAACGGATTTTTAGTCGTTCCGCCGAAGAGAAATGATAATGGCGACTTGCCCGACGACTTGCCACCAGTTCAACGTCCGTTTGGTGAAACTGATCCAGAGCCATCCAGTCCTGTACGACCACACTCTCGAGGGCTACACGAACTACCAGGCGCAAGAGAAGATCTGGCGCAACATCGCGGACGAACTCAACGAAGACGGTATTTCATCTTTCATTATCGAGTTTCCTTTTAATCGGCGCCGATAATGTCGCAGTTCCAGCTCTGAAATTGAAGTGGAAGAACCTCCGCTCGTGCTACACGCGATATTTGAGGCATGCTGCGCGGGGCGGACGCAATAAACGCTCCTACTACTTATCTAAGCACTTGGCTTTTCTCTTACCGTTTTGCAAATCGCGATGGTAAGTTTATATTTGAAACAATGCGACTGTTATCCACGAATTTTCTTGTTTAATTTATCCGTATAGGAATAATCTGGAATCTTACGAAAATCTGGGAATTAAGCCACCACCGTTAAATTTTTTCGAAGGTAAAGTCGAATTGGTAGAACAAGAGGAAGACGCGACAAGTTCGAATTCTTTCCACAATTGCGATGACGACGAATCCCAGGTCGCTGAAGTTCCTTTAGAAGATCCGTTCCGGAACCAGAACGGAATGTTGGACGTTTTAGAAAATGGCGATATCGCAACTGATCAAAAAGAACAAGATCCCGATTTCAGTTTCCTGAAAAGTTTGCTCCCGGACATGAAACTGATGGACGGTAAACAGAAAAGCAAATTTAAAATCGCCGTCCTCAACGAAATCCACTCGACTTTGTACGAATAGATAGAATCCAAACATGTATTTTAAAATAAAACGAGAGCGTAAGCCGAATAGAATATCGTATTGGATGGGCAATTAAATTTCGCTTTTATGTTGCGTATTCTCGATTGGTAAATAATTATTATGACGTGAAAAAGTTGCAAAGCGGGATTAGATGAAGACTTACCCACCTACGAGTGACGGAGCTATAAATAACTTGGCAGGATTTGGCGAAAATCCGCGCGCAGAAGCTGAAATAAATATTTCATGGCGCCATCAAAACGAGAATTTCTTACTGGAGGGCAGTAAAATGAAAATGCGTTTAGTTTATGCTTAAATTTATTTTCTACAATGCCAAAAACAACGAATTGTTATATTTTTTTTTTGTTGAACAAAACGATCCAATTATTGTTACGTTACACGCCATAATAATAATCGAATATTCATATAATGCGACCCATTCTCTTCTCTTATTATAATAATAATTATGTAAATAGATAAATCTGGGGCCCAATCATTAAAACTAGAACTCATATAACTTTCTCTCGAAAGCATACAGTAAAGAAGATTGCAACCGTTTTTGTCGTATACAAATTCATTATCATCATCATCGATAATAGTTATTGTTTTTAAAGTTAGATAGGTATAAATAAAGTTTCTCTAAGTGGTACCAAAAAGAGGCAGGACAATCTCATAAATCGCTTAGAATATAATTCATTCATTAATAGTAATTGATAATAACAACATAATAAACCGAAATTGTGCGACTCAACATATAAATAAACACACTAATCGCTAATTATATACAAATCGTTTTTCCTAAGTTCTCAGTAAAAAAAATTACTTCATCAGTAGTAGACCATGTTTCAAGTAGAATCGTCCGTCTCCAGAACTAGATCAAATTTTGACAGGTGGCACTACAATCGCTAACCGAGCGCCACCTAGTGGTCGCGGTAAGATTCCGGATCTACCCAAATGACGGTACGATAATTACACTTACTGGTTTTAAACACTTACGCGTGTGTATTCCTCCTATATTATCAATAGTTAGACAAGACTATGTACAACATTAGCTTAACTTTTATATTATTATGTAAAATATTATCACAAAATGATAATAATCACTTTTTGACAGTTCCTGATAACAATAAGTACAGCAGGGGGTAGTATTCATTACATAATTCAATTACAATAGCTAGTAGTAATAGTAGTAGTAGTACTTTTCACTGCATGGGGGCCACGCTGGTCATGCTGCCGCTTATGTGCGCCGAACTGCCCAAAGTGGAAGACAAGTCTTGGTAGCTGAACTGCGGGAAGTAAGGCTCCTCCTGAATAGCCCCTAAAGGCCCCGATATATCCGGAGGCGTCAATTCCACACTCTCCCCGGTAAACTCCGAATCGAAGTACCGCGTGTCCGTGTCGTTGGTCACCTGCGGCTTGAACGGCGGCGGTATCTGCACGCAAACGAAGAAACAGATAAAAACGCGCCCCCTGTCGGCCCATCACAATTACCTTTTTCTGCTCCAAGTCCCTCCAGTTGATGCAACTGAAGAACGGATGCGCCATTATCTGCCTCGCGTCGTCCGGACCGCCACCCAACCTCTTCGTCGGATCTTTCACGAGCAAGCCGCCCAGTAGGTCGCGGGCGTCGGTGCTCAAATTCCTCGGGAATTTCACCTCCTCCATCAGGATCAGCGTGAAGAGGACGTCGTGGTCTCGGTTGTAGAAAGGCAGACGACCGCACATCTTCAAATCATAACAATTCTATTAACTCTGCTATACAGACAGTCCATTCAGTCTTGTATTGTGGAACTAGATTTTGACGTTTTGGTGACTTTTGCTTTGTAACACCACTTGCATAAAACTGCATAATACTTTGGTTAAAAATATGGTACACAGAAAGACACTGCTGATACCATAAACGTCAGGTAAAACCTAACAAAACCAAATTTCGATTTAGTTCCGCACTAAAAAGCTAAATGGATGAGTTTTTTCTCAAAATAACCTACCATTTCGTACATGACGACGCCGATGCCCCACCAGTCGACCGCTCGTCCGTAATCGTTATCCTCGAGCACTTCCGGTGCCAAATATTCGGGGGTGCCGCAAAAAGTCTTCGTCGTCCTGCCATAAGTGATGTCCTCCTTGCAAAGGCCGAAATCGGCGATTTTTATATGGCCGTCCTTATCCAAGAGGAGGTTCTCCAATTTGAGATCCCTATAAATTATCCCCTGCGAGTGGAGATAGGCGAGGGCCGAAATTATTTCGGCCCCATAGAACCGCGTCCTGTCTTCCGAAAAGACCCTCTCTCGTGACAGGTGGAAGAAGAGCTCACCTCCGTTCACGTACTCCATCACGAAACACAACCTGTCATTGGTTTGAAACGAGTACTTCAAAGACTACAAGAGAAAAAGACGATTCAAATTCGAGGGAAAAATTGGTATGGGTTTGATTTTACCGTGAGGAAGGGGTGGTTGGTGCTCCTGAGAACGCGGTTTTCGGTCTGCGTGTGGGCCACCTCGTCCTTCTGGATGATTATCTCCTTTTTGAGGATCTTGATCGCGTAAAGTCGTTCGGTTGCCTTTTCGCGACACAAAATCACTTTGCCGAATGTCCCTTTGCCGAGCACTTTGATGAACTCGAAACTCTCCAATGTCACTTTCCGTTTGCCGGTCGACGAGATCGACGTGCCCTGCAACGAACACTTGCCGCCCAGGTCCTCCATGTCGCCGAACTCCGAACTGGGCATGTTCATCTCGACGTCCTCGCAATCGTTCGCCAGACTCTGGGACACCATCTTGATCGCCTTCACCCACTCCTCTCTGGAAACGACAATTTACACCAAAATTAGGTACACGCGAAAACGCACATAAAGGAACGACTTGAATCAAATAAACAATAAAAAACTATAAAAACCGAAATCGGTTTTCGTGCTGTACAGGCTGACTCACTCGCGGACCAACTCTTCCGAGAATAAATTTTGATGCACGCAAACATTTAAACCAGGGAAAATCAAGTGAATTGATGAATTGAACGTCACAGGAAAACAAGGTTTATGTGGTACAGTCCAATTTTTGAAAGAAGGAACCGACGTCATCAATTTTAGTGGTATGAACCCTAACGGTGACGTATGTCGCAAATGTTTCCTCTGTAAATGACGTCATGGCTAGTTCAGCAAGAATTTTTACATTTTCTGAAGTGAAGAGTAATTAAAACACACAGGAGAGCGTTCAGAAACGTACCGGGGGAAGGTTAGAGTGATCCGAAGTCGTTCAGAAATAAAATTATCCGGAGAACACTCAATATCAGTTCTTGACACAATCTTACAGTTGACAATTCAGTTTGACAGCGAATGGAGGTTGTGCACCAAGAGGTATTTTTATGCAGCTATCTTTATCATTCTCATGCATTCTTATGGAAGTTTTGGGAAGACATGAATGTCCGTAATGTCTCTTTTCAACATGTACTGCCTCGACAATAACGTAGCGCGAAGATTGTTATTAAATTCGTGACGTAAGTTCCTTCTCTTAAAAATTGGACTGTACACTGTAATTTGGAAAGTTCAAAAATCACGAAAAAAACAAAAAATTTGCTTGAAAATATTACATGAATTTTTCCACACGCGGAAGTTGACGTGAGAGAATTTCTAGAAAGGACCAATATGTCATTTCCATCGCGACCAGTAAACAAAGTGTGTGATCGTGTACCTAGACGTGCTCCGATATTTTTCAGTGAAAATTGCATACAAATCGGACAAGAAAAATAATTTGTTCATAGGTATCTGACATTTTATTTTGACACCTTGAATTTTGGCGTTGTGAATTTTTTCTCATATTCAACAGGCAGTCGTTATGGAAATGCATATGATTTTCGGATTTGACCAATGATCTATACTCTGTTTACAAACGCTTTTTCTGTCAAGTTGCCATGATTTGTATCTCTGTCACTGTTTACCTAATGGTTATTACATGAGACAGAGCTATAACTCGACAAAAAATCCGTTTGTACACACGGTATACCAAAATTAATGTAAATGTATTGATGATTAACAAATTAATTCAGCTCTTTTCGAGTACTACCGTATACAAAGTACCGTAGGTTGGTAGAAAAATACATGCCTCTCTCTGTCCGCTTCCACGTGAAACGTCCTCTCGATGATCGAGGTCCACTGCAGGCCCCTGATGGTGAAAGTGTAGGGCTTGGGCCTGTCCGAAGACATGATTTGGCAGCCCTTGACGGTGAAATTGTTGAGCGGGTCGTTCATGGAGCTCTCGTCCGGCTTGTTCTTGAACCCGATCAGCGAGCCGTTGTCGAGCAGCACGAAATAGCGGGGCCGCCAGTTCTTGATGTGCTCCCCGCGCTTGTACAGCCAGCCCTCCTTGACGACGTTCGACTTGGAGTAGGCCGGCGGCGGCGGCTGCATCATCGGCGCATTGCTGGGCTCGTTCATCTTCCCCTGTATCCGCGGACCTGCCGAAAAACAGCCCCGGCTTGTATTCGTGCCCGGTCTCGTGACAATTATCGCTCTACTGGATTATTAGCTCGGATGTCTTCCGCGACCATAATCGGCCGCGCTCTCATCAAAACAACCGTCAATTTGGGTTAATAGGTCTCGTAGGAAACGTGACTAAGACGTCTGGCAATGCCAGGAAAACCGTGTTATATCTGTTTCGGTGGGGCGGGCCGAGAACCGAAATTTTCCGGTTTCTGCGACGAACAACCCGCCGGATTGTGACGTGACGGAAACGGGGGGAGGTCATCGACTTTCGTTTCGGGTGAATCACCGAATTCGCCGGGTGGACCACACTCACCCGAAACGACTTTCACCCGAAGCGACACTCACCCGAAACGACTTCTACCCGAAAAGTCTCTCGCCCGAAACGACACTCCCCCGAACGACATTCACCCGAAGCGACGTTCACTCGAAACGACATCCGCCCGAACGCTTGAACGTCAAATATGATTTTCTGTGGTTCTTTAATTTGAGAACCTACGGTATAATATTCATGTATTCTTGGTTGCATAAATTCAATGAAATTTGACATAATCTTAACCCACCGAATACATGGTGTCCCGGAAAGAGCACTCGAGTACTATTGAAAAAAAAAATCCCCATCGTGCTACAAATTAGGGAACATCCCCAAACAAGGCGTGAAATGAGCAAAAAGTTGAAAATTCGAAAATTCGAACATTTTTTTTTCTCAGATAAACCAATACCGGACGCATGTATCTACTCCCGATGACTCAATTAGAAGCCAATTTGAATTTTTTATCGATATCTCGACTAATAAGAGAGTTTTGCCACTTTGAAGTTTGCGAAAACCGTTGAAATTTTCGTGAAAATTTCATGTCGAAAATCTAAATAGCACGATTCTCGGTCAATTCGAGAGCTTTTTGCACATGTCTATACTGTTTTCGATGGATTTTGCGATTCTCTTTCGATTGCCGGGTCGCCCGAATCGATATCTCGATCGGTTCAAAAGTTAGACCGGTTTTAATTTCACGAGACCGATGATTTGGTGATTTTTCGGAGGCCATAATTCACATGGAAAATTACCTTTTTCCGATGCGCTCTAGGAGCATTTCGTAGATTTTTTTACGTTCTTTCGAATGCGCGGCCGCCCATCACGATCGGAGCTTCGGTTCGAAAGTTATGGTCGATTGAAAATTTCGAGCAAAATTTGTACCCAAACTGATGGATTTTCGAAAAAATCGAAAATCACTAAATGTCGTCTAAATCGAAATCCAGACACTTTTCCCGATAGATTTTGAGCTAACTAAGCGATTCCCGGGTCGTGCGACTCGATAGCTCCACTAATAACGAAGTTATGGCCGTTTGAAAATCTTACTTTATTTTCAACGGTACGGCAATATTAGACGCATTTTCTCACTTCAGATGACTCAATTAGAACCCAATTTAAATTTGCCGTCGATATCTCAACAAATAAAGAAGTTACAGCACTTTGAAATTTTCAAAAAGTTGAAAATTCGAAAATTCGAACATTTTTTTTCTCAGATAAACCAATACCGGACGCATGTATCTACTCCAGATGACACAATGAGAAGCCAATTTGAATTTTTTATCGATATCTCGACGAATAAGAAAGTTTCGCCACTTTGAAGTTTGGGAAAATCGTTGAAATTTTCGTAAAAATTTCATGTCAAAAATTTAAAAAGCACGATTCTCGTGAATATGCCCATTTCACCCCTTGTTTGAGGATGTTCCCTTATTTGTAGCACGATGGGGATTTTTTTTTTTCAATAGTACTCGAGTGTTAAGTGCTCTTTCCGGGACACCATGTATTCGGTGGGTTGAGATTATGTCAAATTTCATAGAAAATATGCAACCAAGAATACATGAATATTATACCGTAGGTTCTCAAATTAAAGAACCACAGAAAATCATATTTGACGTTCAAGCGTTCGGGCGGATGTCGTTTCGAGTGAACGTCGCTTCGGGTGAATGTCGTTCGGGGGAGTGTCGTTTCGGGCGAGAGACTTTTCGGGTAGAAGTCGTTTCGGGTGAGTGTCGCTTCGGGTGAAAGTCGTTTCGGGTGAGTGTGGTCCACCCTTTTCGCCAGGCGACTTCCGAATGCCTTTTTCGACATTCCGAACGCAGTCTCCCGAGTATAAGTAAACTGGTTTGCTCTTTCCGATCTCCAAGTACCGAGATGAAACGAGGAGAGCCTCGGGAGAGAGTGCATTTCCGCTTGCACATTCTTTCGACCGAACGACATCAACAATGGTACCAAATACCAAAACGAGGCCTCCTTTGCCATTTGACGATTCGGCGGAATTCCGTTCAGTTTGATGAGCGACCTATTAATAGAAGTATGCAGAATATCGCCATTGTCAGCGCGATCATCGCCAATTTGCGAAAGCACCCATCAGTGGAAGCTCGAGCGCCTTTTCCCGGAAACGATATGACGGATATTTGCGCGCAGATGTTTGTGCATTATGCAAATTGCCCTTTCTGGTGGAAACCATCGCCATGATGTAACAACGGTCCCGTGGCCAGTCAATGGATCCGGAGCAACAATGGTAATTACGGTGCTCCGGGAAAAAATAATGGTAACGCTACCATAGATGGACCTCCTAGTCGAGTTTTATGAATGGAAAGGACACGACGAACGAAACGTAGTATTATAGGAGTAGAGCGAGAGTAGGGAGGGAAATTGTACACGCATTTGGACGATGCAGCAGGGAAAGGCCCATAAGCCGAATAATATCGATAATGTAATCTCTGACCGAACCGTGTTATTCCCATAACATTTCACCAGATAACAGATCTGAGAGCTTGTTGTTTGTTTGGTTGTTTGTTGTAATCTAAGCAGATACATGACGTAATAGAATGGAGACACCTCGACGACAATAAATAAAACGAGAACAAGGCTGTAAAAATGGTAAAAACCGTCTCGGCCGCTTCAGAATGCGAATTTTTTACGGTTTATCGGCCGGAAGCTTGCGTGATCGTGCGAATTTTACCTGGGCGAATAGGTTAGGTTTCGGTTCGCGATTTTAATAACAACATCGATCGCGAACTCTGAACGGAGAGACGTTAACGAATTTCGATAATAACATCTTGAACGGTTGTAGACTTGGGTGCAAGATTGCGAATTTCGAAGGAGAGTCGTTGAAAATTTGCCATGAACGAGACTTTGCGGGCTTACCGAGACTTGCTGAACGTTCAACACTCGAATTTACACTCGGAATACCACGGTGCGCTGCATTTTTTCACTCATAATTAATAATTTCACCAGTTTTTATAGATCTTTCGTGAAATACGCAGGAAATTTGTAGCTTACTGCTTACAAGGACGTGTTTTGACGCAGGTATTTGATATTTTTGTCAAATAACAGTTGGCCAGACTGACGTAAGGGGGAGCCACTGGAATACAGCGCGCCAAATTTGAATAAAACATAAATTATGCTCGAATTATGGTTTCATAATCTATTTCTTTCTAGCAATTAAGTTTATGAAATTAGAAATTTTTCGGACTCGTTCAACTTGGCACTCAATTATATGAAGTTGGGATTAGGTGATACAGGAGTTAAAAACCCAATAAAATAATAATTTAGTTCTTTATTACATTAAATTTAAAATTACATGGCCACAAAACATATAATGACTATGCTAGAAACTAGTCTATAGTTATTTTGAGTTAAGTAAGTAAGTAATGAACGCCGAAAGAGCCGTCTCGCCTGTATAATAAGAAAACGTGAAAACGATTAGTCATTATCGTCAATATCATCAATAAAATATTACTAATAAAAAAAGTAGATAAGAAGACGTAATATAATAATCATAATATTATTGAATAATTTGCCTTATCATGTATAATATATGAAATATTATGCAAATATTATGTATTCGGAAAAATAACGCTAAAAGTATTTTATTAAACTATGCACATCAAACACGCTTTTATCAATTTTACAATCGCATATAATGCTAGGTATTATTATTATACTTAATAATTAATAACTACTACAGGGAGGAATTATTAATGAAAAGTAATTTTTATTGAGAAAAAGTTTTGTATTCCTATACTGTACACATGAAGCTGTCAAAAGCCCGTTATAAGGAAATTGTCGCGCATCTTATTAATGATTTGAAAAAAATGCATACGCAACAATTTTTGTACAAATTCCATGATTTGTGTGATATCTACAATAAGCTTTCGATTTAATGAATCAAACGTTTATCTAAGGATCAGAGGATTGAATTGATTTTTATTAAATAAACCAATGAAACGTGACTTTTATTATGAGCCGATATTATAAACCATCCCGTTTCATTGCGGGTGCGAATACTTTGTATCTCTTTTCTCTTTATTTATTTCATTTCTCATCATATCATAAATCATCGCTCATCACGCTCTCGACATTCTCTTCTTATTGTTTTGTCATCCATGATTTTAAATTTAAAGTAATATACCATTGTTTTTATAAGGTCTTCACAATAAATACACACTGGCACCAAAAAAAATTAGAAAGACAATACAAGTATTCCAATTGTGCACAATTAAAAAATTGTCATTACATTATTATTCTGATAAATAATTATTGATATATCATGTAATTATTATGGAGCGTACGTGTGAGTCGAAAGCTGCAGTAATAAAAAGTAAAAAGACTTTGTACAAAAAGCTTGTTGGTTAAACATGCACTTTATAATCTAATTTATTAAGTTTATATTATGGAGGGTACCATACATCTAGCTACACTCTTTTTTTTCCTTACAGGTATTGTAATGATACACGATAATTTCTCCATTCTGTCTATCTAATTTCGCTTTTATTTTAATTATTATTCGACTTGTTATCATCATGATATAAGTAGTGTAACGTCACAATACCCAACTAAAAATTATATGATTATACAATAATTATGTGTAAAACATTATGGACTGTTTTCATATGCAAAAATTATTACTTAATTACTTCTTATACAGTTTAAAAAGTTCTCGTAATTTCCAAAATATTCATCTGTGGGTACTTTTTTGCATATGTAGAGTATTTATTATCTTGCTCAAGTCAATTATTAAGTACGTTACCCCGAAAATTAAACACATTATTATTCATTATTAATAATTATTGTAAGGTATCAACACTTATGTACTTGGAATGGTTACTAAACGCGATTAGCCTCTCATCAATTTTCTAAAGAAAAAAATAATAAAATCAAACTTAACAATAATGAACGTCACGTACCTTACTACGAATAAACCATAAGTATAGTTGAAGACAATGCAATCAAAAAAGAGACCGACGGGAAATATCTAATAGAAACGATAGAAAAATAAACGTTCGCTTCTTTATAATGACGAGTAGTGATCATGCACCCCTATATTATAAATAATCCTCTACACAGACGAGACGTTTACTCTTTTACTTCGAAATATTTGTAGGTGGGATTCTCGTATCCGTTTATCTGCATGTTGGCCACGTGTCTCTCCTCGGGCGTGGCCGCTTGGTCGACCTCGACGAAGCCCTGACTCTGGGGCGACCGGGCCGACCTGCGCCTGGCCACCGCCACCCCCACGACCACCGCCGCCATCAGCGCCATCCCGGCGAACGCCAACGTGAAGTACACGCTCTTCCCGTCCTTGCGCCCGTAAATCTCCCGCCTCACCGAATAAGTCTACAAAACAGATCCCTAAGCTGTAAAAAAGAAAAAAAACCCTAGCCCTTCACTTACCGGCTCCCCGTGCCCTATGTCGTGGGTCATGGCGTGGGCCACCCGGATGACGTCCTGGCGATGGGCGACCGCCGCCACCTCCTCGACCGCCTGCTGCACGGCGGCGTCGTCGACGTCGCGACGCCCGCCGGAAGTCGTAACAGAATTACTCAGAACGTCCCCAGAGGACGTCGTGCCACTGGAAGTCGAAGTAACCGTAGTCCTTTCTTCCGGTAAAGACTCGTCCTCCATGTCTTCATCGTCGAAATTGCTGATTTTCTTGCCTAAAACTGCCTCAACCCTCTTCTTTTCCTCGCGTAATTCTGTGCGCTCTTTTTTGCGCTGCTCCTTGCGCTCCTTCTCCTGGAGGCGCTGCCTCTCGCGCTCCGCCTGTTTGCTTGTAACCTCGGTCTTGTATTTATCGAGAATGGCGGCTTCCGCTTCTGTCGTCATAGCGAGGAGGGAACCGGGGGTTTCGTCTTTCGATCGAAGGGCTTGGATGTAATCGTCCATCAGTTGGCCGATTTTCGTCGCCAATTCCGGGTAGCGTTTCAACATCTGCATGCTCTGGTTGACCGTCCGGTCGATATCCGTCAAACGTTCGAGGATTCGCGGCTGCTCGCGGGCCGCCGCCTCCAGACTCGACGCCAGAAGATGGCGGTAATGATTGATGGCGTGCGCGCGGTCCTTGTGCAGGGAGCGCAACAATTTCTCCAGACATTTCTGAACGCGATGAGTCTAAAAACCCCATTTCTATCCGTCAATTCCCGATCTAAAGACGTTTAACAAGACTTACGTTTAATGGGACGTCGTTGAGGGCTTGGGTGTAGCAGGACATGGCCTCCTTCTTCCGCTGGTTGATGTGGGCCAGGACGCGCTGCTGGTGCATCGCGGCCAATTGGTGCTTTTCTGCGTCGCCCTCTTCTTCTAAAGCCTGCACGGTCTGCTGGAAACGCTGGGTCATCCGCTGTTTGAACTCGTCCGCTCCTCTGGGATCGGTCTGGCGCATGTCCTGGTAGCGCTCTTCCAAATCGGACCAATCCTTCATCACCCTCGTCACCTTTTCGCGGTGGGTCTCCTCGAGACGCTCCTGGAACCGGAATCGCGTGAGCGAAAGCCCTCAAAAGTCGAAGGAAGTTACCTGTGCTTCCTTGTAGCTTTGGTGCTCGTTCCTGGGGTCGAAATGCGTGAAGTACGGGTCTGGGGTGGGCACGGAAGTGCTGATTCTCGCCGTGGTTGTCGAAGTGGTCGTCGTGGCTGCAGTTGAAGCTAATTTCGCCGAAGAAGTGGTGCTGGCAGGGGTGGTGTCCCAGTCCTCCGAATCGTCGTATTCATCGTCGTCCTCTTCTTCGTCGTCGTCGACGTTGGGGTCGTCCGAAAGCTCGGTGTCGTCAGCTAAGTCCTCGAGGTCGTCCTTGTCGTCGTCTTCGTCGGAATCGACGGACTCGTCATCGTCGATGTTGTCGAAGATGTCCTGCTCCTTCTTGAGGATCGCGAGATCGACCGGCTTTTTCGGCTTCGCGTTATCTGCAAGTTAAAAGTCCGTAAATTGGAGTTTATGACGATAACGCCGCGTCCGTATTGTGTATTTATCGCAGTTGAGGGACCTAACTTTTAGTCGTTGGATGATATTAAGGGTCCCAGGTGACCGCACAACAACCCCTTCAATTTATCTCCACCTCTAAGAGTACAAACACAGAGTTTCTAATTATACGCAAGCGCGAATGTTGATAACTTTCCCTTCATAATGAAAAATGCGAATTAGATTTCCATCCCCCACTATTAATATAAATCGATGGCACGAAAATCCAATAGTTCAGGTAATGCAGAGGTGGGTAGACTCGTACATCTTTTGAGGGAATCTCGTCATAATAGTGTATTACATTTTCATAGCGATAGAGTCGACTTTATGATGTTCGCAAAGCCGCTTTGTCTACTTTCATCCCGACCGAGATAAATCAGAGAGGAAAGAGGCTTTATAATATTCTCCAGCGAGAGGTACAGGTGCACCACCGATTCCTCTCTCTTGTAATATGTATAGCGGGGCTGGTGTACGTATAAAGAGACTAAAATAGACCAAAGTGACTGTCAGGCCCCATTCACGTAATTAAGACCGAGATTTTCCCGTGGAATCTGAAATCGTTTAAAGTTCTACGCACTAGTAGTTTATAATAACCGAGTCTCGAAGGTTCCTGCGGTTGCGGGAATATTTCGGGTCAATACTGATGAATATTTTACGGTTTAAGAGTGGAAGGCGCCGGGCTGAGGTTGCGGATTTGACGTCGCGTATTATATTCCGATGGGGGGTGAGTGGCTTTACTCGAAGGATATGTCCTCACAAAAGACTCGCAATAATCCGGATTTTCGGTATAATGGGACAGTTTTTTCCGCCTCGTAATTATCGAAATATTGGCTTGGTCGTTTTGGGCCCATCCATCTCCGTCAGCGAATTGCGCCTGGAGCTTTTCGAGCGGCGAATGAATCGATTCCTGCACTTAAATCCGGGACCTTTAACTAATGAACTGTTATATGCCCTGAATGTAGATAATCGGCCGATGAATGATCCGGCTCAACCTCCAGTTTGACGTATGTTTATGACACGAATGCGCTCGTTCGTGAATCAGATTCGATTTGTACAGCTCAATGGGGATACAAACGAACCCTTCGGACCGGCCGGGCCTTTCCTCACCCCCGACGATTTTTTTCAGATAGTAATTACTGAAATTAATAACTAGGTGAATATGTGGGACGAAAATTTGCATGGCGGAATTCCTGGTTTGGGAGGAAATTGATGGAAAAATTCGGGCATGTGAAATAATGTCTGGGTTGAAAAGAATGTGCATCCGGACACAGGAGTGCGGAATCGCGTTTTTCTTTTTAATTAATTTTTCAATTTATCCGTTCGGTCGGCCTTGTTATGAACAATTCATCTCGCTGTGATGGTTGTGTGTAAATTCCCTTTTAATGTTAGTGCCCGACCTGCCGATGATCAATAGATGAGGTTCGGCGCAAACACCGCCGAGGACACAAACCCCAGGCTTTTGGTTCTCTACACCCGCAATGGCCAGATCGTGGATGTAAATACATTGGAAATTATTAAATACCCAATTCTTTTGGAAACTATTCTGGAGTTTTCAGAAAAATTAAATTCAAAGGATAGGATAATGTCGAGGCATCACGACTCGTAGTTCCCAAGCTTTGAAGAAGTCTAAAGTAATTTCAAACATCACTGGAGGGTTTCCCGTATCGTAAACACGCGAATAACTTAACCAAAGTAGAGAATTTCGCTATATTGTGCCCTAGCTGCCACATGTCCTCGTAGATAAGTATAAAGCATAGGAGAGGTTGACAAACCCGAAGGAATAACGTGTCTAGATTCCATCTGGGACATGGAAAGGTATAGAGGACGGCACGGAGTAAACAAAACCCCGAAAAACAAGTCCCGATCCCAGAACGGCCGAGGGAAAATATTTGTCTAGGTCCTTAACTACCCTACACGGTGTTGTTTGCTGCCCCCCAGAAGAAAAAAATGGGAAAAAAGCGTTATGATAATAACGATAACGGCACAGTCTGTGACTCCTCGTAAACCCGCGACGGAAACTTTGTTTGCGAACTAATAACCGTTAAATGCGGTTAAAATCTTCATTAAAACCCGTAAAGTTAAATGTAATTACGGAATGTAATCATTACACGGTGCGCGGGGCCCGCGTTCGAATATAAGCGTGCCCCTCCATAAAACCTGATAAGTTATATTCAATTTCTGCACGGAATATAACCGATAGCGGACGGGGTTGTTGAGATAATAGTGTTCCGGAGTTGGCCGGGACAAACTTTTAAATTGTCTCCGGTGATGCATTTCGAAACGGTTAGACCGGAGCAAGAGTACGGAGTTAATAAAAGGGCGAATTCGGTGGATGCGCCGGGAAAGGAGGGCACTGAGCGAGTTCAGAGCTGTCATTCACAAAACATGACTTAAAATGGCACTTCCACGTTTCCGAATGGCATTCAGCAGGAGCCAGAGACCGGTCTAATAGACATGGCGTAACCGTTTGGCATTCTGAATCTGCTCTCGGTTCGGGCGTACAATAATAATTCACACTTCCGTGAGAGAAGGTGTCGCCCTAGCAATCGATTTCGCAAGTTTTCCAGCGGACGCCTTCCGTTATTTCCGTGTGACATTTTAAAAGCTTTATCGACCGAGCGACCTTTCGTCATTTCCAATCTATCGACGTTTTACGTCCATCGAGGATGATTAAATTCTGATCACGCGTTATTATATGTAAATGTTTTTATCTCTGTGAATAAACGATATATCGCATTAATTAATTTAACGAGGACATATCACCACCCGAAGTTATTGATGGTGTTTCGCTCAATTTCGGACCGCCGATTTCCCACGCAGAATTCCAAAATATTTCATCGTGGAAAATCGTGTGGTTGTCACATGCATTAGGACTTCCGGGAGATAAATGAAAAGTAATCTCGCGACTGTCTCATGCACGATTTATCTAAATATCTCGGTTATAACACCGGAAAATAAACTAAAAAGGTGACGGAAATTGTACCCGGCTAGGATGATTGATTAATGAAACGTCTTGTTGGAGTCTCAAAGACAAATACAAAGCTCGATTCTGTTGACTTTAATATAAGTTAAGTCTGTCGGGGAATCTAGGACAGTTCAAACAGCACTTTCCGCAAGAGGAAAATATTTTGCGAGCATGTCGATCGACTTTATCGAAGTTTCCCGGTGTGCACACGGGTCGAGTTAGGCAGGTACTTAAATGTTCGTAAATTTCGTTACTTATCGCAATGTGCGCCCTAGTTCCTTTTAGGCGTCCCAGCCAGCAGGTATGTGGGCGGAAGGTACTTCTCTGAAGGGAATAAACACGTCGAAAGTTGTTGGCGTAGTTTGATGGCTTGTAACAGCTCGAAATTGAATCTAACTGGGGAAACAGGAAAGGGTTCGGTTTCACCCCCGTCCCTTTCGCGCGCAATTTCCAATAACATACAAAACTGCGGATGAAAATCGAAAACGAAACCCCGGTGCGTGGATAATGCGTTGATTGCGACTGCGATGACATGTCATTTTTCGAATTGTTTCGGGTGAAATCTGATGGGATGGGATTCCCGCGTTCATTTTCTTCCCGGCGTGTAATCGTACATAAAGAAGATTATACTTCAGAGGGACGGAAACGAAAATATCCACCGAGAGAGAGCGTCACCATGACTGGGGTTTATCGGAGAATATTTCACTTTGATAATATCCCCGAGTCCGCCATCATATTATCACATACAAAATGGCAAACAAAAAGACCATATAGCTTTGAAAAGACCCATTCAATTCGATCTTCAGTGCACAAGACCTCTGGTTGTAATTAATCGTCGAGTAATTACCTCGACCTTTAACCTCCAAAGGCTAGGCTTTATTAAGTTTTTACAATACTTTTTCCATTACTCACCGTTTTAATCAGCGACGTGATTAAACTATGCATAACAGTCGACAAGCAGTAAATACATAAATAATATTAAATGTCCTACCGTTTACGGTGGAACTCTGAAATTCCTGTACAAAGTTCGATTAATGAATGTCTCTCCGGGGATTCACACGATTCCAAATATTCCGGTCCCAAATTAAAACCGATTTTTGTGTGTTGAATTAACTACACGCCCTCACTCCCAACCCTTAATCGACCTCTGCATAAAACAGGGTTAACGAACCCGTCCCATCTATGTGTGCCGGTGATTTGTACCTCCCTTATACGGGAATCGAAATGAAAAATTGCCTTCTCGGTTAATTACCATTCGTCATCCAGTCACGAGTCTGGAGAGCAAAACGTCACGATTTTGATGAATGCTCTCAAGGGCCGGATTTTTCGCGAAATCACGTTTTTTTCCCCCGAATTTGCTTATTGTGCGGTATCTTTCGTCCCTCAAATGAACCGCACACTCTTGCGCGTTTAACAATCGCGAACGGGACAAAGCGGAGCATCCGCCACATCCTCGCGTATTATAAAACTCGCCTTTGAAGTGTTTGGGACAGCACACGAATTCCACGCCGCTGAACAAAGAAATGCCGCAGGGCAGCAGCATGGCAAAGGAGCGTAGCTGCAGCCCCCTTTCTTGGCAGGCGTTGCCCGCGGTGGCGTTCCAGCGTCCGAACGTCCAGCAATTGCTCTGGTTGTGGATGTGATCGAACAGGCAATTCTCCGGCACCAAAAGGGCATCCGACTGGAACGGTCCTTCTGCAAAACAAAGAGAAAATATCAGCACGCGTCCCCCGTTTAGTACTGTTTACTCATCAAGAATGCAATTACTGGAATTACACGCGGAATTTACCGCACAGAGATGCCGAGATGGATAGTTCGAGTTACGTTTCATTAGCGTCGATAACTGCCGGTTGTGAATTACGCACGATCGGCGGATTGCTGAAATTGCCGAAACAACGCCTTCGAGTTTAACATTATCGTCGACCATATGCATGAATCCATCATGGATCAAAACAATGCGAATCGAACGATTCATGATGTTCATGCGAGTAATTACCGTGTGGACTAGTTGCATTTACCCGTATCTGGCGACCCGATGATGCATCACCGAATTGACCAAGGTTTCAGCGAGGAATATCGCAAAGCTCCTGAAAAATTCTCGGGTTTTCAGTAAAAGTATAATAGGGTCGCCCCCGAGGTAGCGCAAAAAACCTAATCTCATTAGTTTCATTCAGAAGTATACAGCGGGTCCTATAATTCAATTAAACTTTTTGCGATAGTCAAAGGTGCGTTATTATTATTCCATACTTCAGCAGCGTACAAAAAAAGTCTGACATTTTGTATTTCAGTTGTGGGTTTTGCAGCGACAGAGCGCAATTAATGCGAAAATTCCCCATTATATTACCGGAGCGGGTTTATTAAATCCAGTGTAGACGAGACCGAAAGCGCAGGTAAATAAACACGTATCAGTTAAGGGTTGGGGCTGGCAGCGGCAGACATCCCGACATGAACAATGCACCTGGTTGCAAGATAAGCAACACAATGAGGGTAACGAGGACGCGGTGACTAGGATGCACCCCTTGTACTCTGGTTTATTCACAAAGTTAACCGCAGCGGGGGTGCATTAAGTAACCCGAGATTAATAACAACGGAATGGTTTCTTCAGCGCATCTTGGATTACGACAACCAATCGAGTTTGCACAATGCGGCAAGTAAGTGCATCGAATTCCACGCGATCGCGTTATTCGCGATCGCCGTTTTATTATTTCATTCGAATAGGTTAGGGTTTTTTATCTAGACGATAAAAAGAACGACCCCTTCGGTTCGGATGGCAACAAAAAAGGAGCCCGTCGAGTGGCGGTGGTGGCGCTCATAAATCCGGAGAGTCCGGAGGATCTCGAAATCCTTGAAACTTTAAATCCATGTCCACTCAACTGATTAAAATTGTAAAGTGTAGCAAAAAATTGATTATTACCGAGGCAATTAATTACGTCCTCCTTTAATGAGTCGCCGCCTTTCGTCGTCATTAGCCTCATTGCCATTTTGTGTAACGTAATAAACTCGTTTCGTAATCACCACCCCTGTATAACGATCATTATCCTTTGGTGGCTGTAATATATTTCGCGATATTAGAATGATAAGGGCATTAAACCCTACTCGCTTTTTTTATTATTAAATACATACATCGCTTATGCGGATTTAATATTTCGGAACATAAATCATATCCGCCCCACCGAAACACAATAAACCCGAAAAAGGCACGCACGAAAATTGCATACAGGGGATTCTTTTTCGCGGAGGATGGGTAAAAAATAGGCGGTCACGTCTCCTAAACCTCTCCTAAACCTATAATGTTAATAACGGTACCGTAAGAAGTTCGAGGAACGTGTCGGAGGTGCGTTCGCGATAAGAAATGATAAAGTGTAAACAATTATGCATGCTGTCATCTTGGGGTGTAACCGAGACACGGATTTATCACGTTCGCCTGCGAGCCCCGGGTACTGTATTAAATTATTTCGGTAAATCTCTTCTCGCCCTCAAAAACCGGAAAAATGGAATTCCCTCTCTGGCTGACGAGTGTATAAGCGGAGGCAGTGCTCCGAATTCAATTTCAGGCCACAAACGTCTTCATTACGGTGCAATGGCTCGATGCCGAGGCCCTCGGAAGTAATTACTTTATCCGCGAGCGCATGCAAAAAAGCACCCCATCAGCCACAACAACGGGACGGAATTTTTCCCTATTTAGAGGAAATTATGGAATTTATCACGTTTGCCCGGAGAAAACTTATCTTTTCCTGAATTTGAGAGTCGAAATGCGTACAAAGAATAACTTCCGGTGATGATGAATGACGCTCGCTGTCATTGTGGCCGGGTCGACCACCTCAAATTCCCCGGATTAAAATTACATTTTTATGGTAATGTCGCTGATGGTAATAAGGGGTCGCCTTTAGTTTCCTGTTGAAAAATAGTCAAAATTGTCATTTTAATGCTTATTGCGGATTTCCCGGCTGTGCAGTTTAAACAAAACGTTTCAATTCCCCGAAATTGTCGTTTTATTTCGGCCAATTCCCATTGTCGTACACAATGCCCCAGATCAGTCGTTTATTCAAATGAAATCGGGTTATTTGATAATCGCGATGAATTATTACGTCAAATATGTGCATCACTTTGCGATCATTATTCCGACTATCGGGTCCGACCTATCCGCGATTACTACCTCGGGGTACGAGATCGAATAGCGGGAAAAAATCCCATTATCCCCATTTATCAATAATTGGCAAACACTCGAACTGAAAGGAAAATAATTTCAGAGGGCCGTCCCCGGATTAAATCGCGTGGGAAAACCCGAGCTTTTTTGTCTTCCAGGACTTGAGGAGGATAATTGGTTTGAACTGAACCGGCTAAATCCTAGTATCCTAGTGCTAATATCACGCGGGTTTCCATTATTGCACGTTGATATGCAGACAAGTCTCTGTGCGATAATTCAAGGCATTCGCACGTGCACATACCGAATTATTACCTAATAATTTACCGATGTGTGGTTAACATTATTATCAATGTTCGAGGTGATGGGTATATACCGAGTGGAGTTTTGCCCGTGTTTATCGTCCAATTTGATTTCGGATTTGCATTCGGTTTGGTTTCGGCACGACCTCGACGATTTCCAACCCCCATAATGTTGTTACGACCCCGTATAAACCCGACGACTACATGTAGTACCTACTTAATAACCCGTCGAAAATTATTGCAACAAAGTCCTGAAATCTTGGGAATTCGTTTCATTACTTCCGAATCAAATCGGAAGCCATAACTGGGAAGTTTATCGCCAACTTTAGAGAGGAATGAATCTCCTCCGCTTTGGAAATTCTTATTCTAGCTAAATTTTTAAATTTTATTACAGCGGAATTCGTCAGTCACCTCGTAAATAAAACTGCAAAGGACCGGATTATTAAAGTCAGAATTTGGAATTCCTGATACACACAAATAAACATTGAGAAAAGTGTGGCAAAGTTTACACGATACAACTTCTAAATTTAATCCCATATCTCTGAGGGTGGGATTCCGAAAGCAAAGAGATGCAAATTGAGGAAAATTACAGGGACGGGGCCGTTTACTTTTCAAAAGTATTTAGGGGAGTCGAGTCTTTTGTTGTTTGCGGTCGAGGTTGCGACATTTCCCTCACGAATTTGTCCGCGATTATGTTTGATGGGAATTCATTCTTCGGTTTCGTTTCGATATGGAGAGAAAACGCCGTATTTCAAGATCACTCTATTTATACAACGGACAGAAAACGAGCGGTCGAATCCGCATTTCATCATCTTGGGGTTATGCGGGAACTATGAAAAATCGAACGGGCACCCTTTTCAAAGTTCGCCTCGAATATAAAGATGGGTAAACAAAAGGTCGATCACCCCTTACCCTGCGTTATTAAGGCATTCGAATGCGCCGCCATGTTTATACGATTCGAATGATGTGCGTGGGACGATTATGCCTCTAGTGCGACAATAAAATTCCCTGTTTCCATTTCGATAAAAAATTATTGATGTTTAAAAGCGATGTCGTACACGAAAACCTACTTTCCGCACCCCTTCTGTGACATTAACCACATCGAGAGCTAATGGCCGAGGTGGTAGTAGGTGATGGCGGCTTCATCCCTCGTCGGCAGTTTCATCTGATGTATAATTTATATAACGCCATCACCGTCTCTTTCAAGTCTCAAACTGACATTACGAAAAATGGTATAATAACGCCCTTTTCTATCCACTTGCTCCCCTCGCTTCTTATTATACGTTATACGAAACAAGTCCGACACGAAAGAGAATAGGAAACATATTTCTTCTAACGCCACCTGGTACTTCCGTCCTGCACGTGATGGATTATAAAGAGGACGGTGACGTATTGCGCCAAGCCAACGGGTTAAAACCTTTTATGCCTTTTCCCTTGAAGGTGGACTAATCGATATGTTTATGACGCAAACAAAGCCACGGGGAAAAGCTCAATAATTCACGACGAGGGAGTGCTAGGAATGTAACCTACTGATATTATTACCAACGATTTTTGTTTCTTGGGTTCATTTCTTCCGGGCTCATTATTATCCGGGTCGAAGCGAAAATATCCGCTCATAATACGGTTTCCTTGACGGTTTAATCAAGCCAGTGGTGCGGGCGAAATGACTCATTACGGCCCTTTTAACGGGCCCAATCAAGCGCGCGACTTTATCGCGGATTTTCTCGAGCGAATCGATAATTATGGAAGCCAGCGGAGATCAATATTTGCCGAGGGAAAAGGGAACTCACCCAAACACCGGAACGGTTTGACCCATCTAGCGGTTTTACATTTGCCCCGGGATTGGGCCCCAGGTGTGGACCCCGCTTTGCACCAGGATCCAATCTTCAGGTAATGGCCGCTTTCGACGATGTTCGTGATATCCCTGTTGGGATACACCTGGAAAAAAACGATCGATTACTTATCGGATGGAGACGGCGATTCGTAACAAATTAGTTGTCTACTTTCCGGCTGTAATTCCGTCAAAGTAAACGTCGTCCCGTTCGCTTTTCAAAAGCGATGCTGATGATATTTGCAGTCTCGCGAGAGACGACGGGAAACGTCTGATTGATTAGAGGCCGCCTTTTATTGCCATCAGCGCTAGAAGTGATCGATCGGCGAACAAAGCGAAAGGAGGTAACGCACGGGGTGATAACAGATGTTTATTTCTCTTTGTGTCTGCCGCGACTTTTTCGTATAAACCGGGGCGAATTCGCCGTGTTTTGGTTATGACGCCGGCTCCCGGAGTTTGACGCTTCAAGAGGCCGTCCAATGAGGGGAGCCAAACGTTCCATTACTCCCTCATCGACATCCGCCGTGATTTATTAAGGGTTCCTCGAGAATTCGGCAGAAACAGATCGCGGGACGCTCATTGTTTCTCGACCCGACTCCGATTCATCCGCAAGAAACTTGGTACCGGACCGAAAAACAGACACAATGCCGCCTGCCGCCGTCAAAGAAAGCCCTAATGAAAGCCCTGGCAAATCGAAAGAAAAGACATCATCACGGGTCGGACTCTGACCGATGCGGCAAACGTTTCCGCTCGATGTGGTTTATGATGTGCACTCGTAATTGTAAGTAATTAGAGTGGTATCGGACTGAAACATTAGTCTATCGCGGCGTGATTTATAGGGCGCATTTACAACTTCACTGAACCCTCCGCTGTATACGGCGAACGCATTTACCTGATGGTCCATTAAAAACGAACAAACATTTCAATGAAATTTCACTAGTGCCGTTAGGGACGTCATAAACCGATGGAAATACGCAAAACGCCGGCTAAATCAAAATCGTTGCGGTCGCTGCCGGATCGATGGCGGCATCGGGGAGGTGTAACATTTCAAATTAATTCACGAAAGCAATTAGAAAGGCATAAAACGTTTCGGTACACTAATTTAGGCGCAGCCACTAACAAATACACCGCACCACCAGTTATTATAACGACAGGGGGCCCCAGCTTTGTGACGTATAATGGAATACATAATTAAAACGTTCGAATTATCTGATGGTTTTCTTTATAAGGGTGTTTCCGATTTCAGAAAGTATATTACATCGATGAAGATACGTATCTCACGTCCTATTCTCAAAAATGCCAGTGATTGTAAATAGGATCTACCTAATCCGTATATTGAATTCGCTAGACCGAGTCGAAATTTTCAAGTTCTTTGAGGGTGAAGGAAGACGCCTATATTACACACCCTCACCTACATTCAGGCATATACGGCTGCATCAGATACACAGAGAGGGTGGCTGTTGGTGTGAATAAGCCTTAATTGGGGAGGATATGTCAAGAGAGAATCCATCAACCGTTTCACGCCTCACAAAACTAACCTTAACTCGCCCCCTATAACCCATTTTTGTATTCGCTTTTAGCCCCGGTATACCCTATTTTGATTTAACCCACAGGCGGTCTTTTCCCCCTTTTACGCTAGAAGTGAGTTAAAGGGGGGTGAAAATTTCGATTCTGTAAAAATCTGCTCCGGGAAATTAATAAGATCACCTAACCGCATCTGCGAGTTTGGATCGGGGGGTAGTGATGACATTTTCGGCGCATATATTTGAGCAACCAATTAGGCGTACACGAAATAGGCCGAGCAAGTTGGGTCTTTGACAGTTCCGCAGGAGGTTGTTCTGGAAGCGTTTAATTTAATTTCGTCTTGGCGTGGCGCAACTGCAATTTCGCAACTTCCATTACACCCTCGGTTATTCGAGACTCGGCACACGAATTTTATCACATAATCAGTTTGACATTCAAATCCGGCATAATTACGTATAATGGGCGTGCAGGTAGAGGGAATATTATTTCATCGGGTGGCGTATAAAGTCGAAAATAGGACTGCGGGCCGTTGCGTGATGCGTTTTGCGAGCGAAACTCGCTTCGAAATCGATTGATGGGAATAATCAACAAGGCTTGTTATTTCTGGCCGCGATTTCCGCCCCCGCCGGCAATCCGAAAAAGCGCCGGAAGTAATCAACCTAAAATGGCCGGTGGAAATATTTTGAGGGGCTCGGTCGAACTACTGCATACCGGTCGGTGGAGAGTTTGGAAAAATAAGCGCCTGTTGCTCCCCCTTTCGTCATTCGCCGTATAAACAGCAGGCGTCGAATTTAATTTCGAGGGTGCGTTTCGGATTACGTATGCCGAATGGTTCTCCGAAACGTAATTACATCGCGGAATTTTCCTCCAATAGATCCGTCATTGTCATGTCAGCTTGCGTCGAGAGGGTAATGTTTCCCGTCGACGTAATTACAATCCTTAAGACAGGGAATCATCATCATTCCGGGACCCCGACGACATCCCGACGAAATCCCGAAAACATCGATCCCGGACGAATCCGGTAAGCGACCCTTTTCCACCTGCGCCATCAGGTGAGAACGGAATATGATCAAACTGAATCCCTCCGAGCCATCGAAAGAAGGTGAGAGAGGGTGGAAACTTTGCCGGAGTTAACTTTACTCATTTACAAAGAATACTCGAAAAACGCTGACTTTTGTATCTTCCCTCTCGCGAACCTCTCCTTTCAGAGACGTGAAGCATTCTGGGAGCTAATGGATTCGCCTCTCGATATTCCTCGCCCTCGAATTTAATTCAAAGAGAGATCTCGGCTCAACCCGCTTCCTTCCAGTGAGGGAGACAATCCTTTTCTTCTAGGGGAGGGAATAAAATTACGTCGTCCCACTTTATACTTTTAGTCCTCTATTAGAGGCCACTGCATTATCACCGACACTAGCGAAAAATTAGATTTGGCCGAGGGAGGCGGAATTACGCTCGAAGCTAATTGCGCAGTTTACGTTGAGAGCCGCTTCGCTCCTGCAAAAATCACCAAAGCGGCAGGGCCGGCAACGCCATTTTCGTTTAATAATGAAGCCCGGAATGGGGTAAATTACTGCTCCCAATTGAAACCTTATTTTTGATAGGCCAATTACAGCGCTTTGATGTGATAATTGCGGTTTGTTTGTGATTGGTGGTCGAATTCAAGCTTTGGAAATTGCAGTACACTTCGGTGATTTTCGCATACCAATGCTATTTCTATGCAAGAAAGTGGCGGAGGAAGGATTCATACGTTGAATTATCGTCGGGTCCTCGCTATAAACGTGGCTTTTACATATGCGCCCCGTCCAGGAAATGGAGATGTTCGGGCAATATGTCGCTAATTTAATGCCCACTTGTGCGATCCTTCGATTCCGGAATTTCACCGAGAATATACTGTAATAAAACTGCGAGCCGGACGGAGCATATCTTACCTTTTTGCAGTAGTTGAGTATGTCCATTTTATCCTTGAAACAGGTGGCTTTCGAATAGAGGTCCGAGACCCATTCGCCCTGCTCCGTCATGTACTTGGGGTGGTAGGCCTCCTGGCCGTGGGCTCCGGTATCGCAAAGCATCGCCACTTGGGGCTCGAAATGCGAAACAGCTCCGCTGCTCGAACCTCCATCCTGTTGGAGACCCTGCAAAAAAAATTAGAGAAAATATTTAAAATGTGTCGTAAATTTGAAGATTTTGAGCGAGGAATGCTTTGGCATGATTTCGTTTACTCATTTCCCACGTAGGTAATTCGAGTCGCATAAGTGAGGATCTCGCGAGCTATTTAAATGCGAACCGGTAATGGCATCATCCGCCGTGTAATTGCAGTTTCCAAGTCGGGGCCGTAAAACTCGCGTGCGCACCTGGATCTGATCGAATTTTGAATTCGCTACACTAATACGTTTTCGGGGGAAAATCGAAAATCCGGAAAATTCGCCCCAGTTTCGCGTTCCGCCGTAATGAAATAAAATTACGGGCGCGAGCTTTCGATGTTCCGGATGCGGGAGTTTGTATCGCACCTTGCACCCCATACAAAGTAAATCTGACGTGCTTTCACGTAACACCTTGCCCGCTTTTTATTAAACATTTAAGAGCTTTCACGATCGAGCTCGCCCGCGGGGAAGCGGAGAAAGCTCGAGAGGAAACTCGACCTTTGCTCCGATATTGATCGGACGGTCGGTACGGGGTGCACCCAATTCGCAAAATAAATATGGTGATCGATTTTTCCTTCGGCTTGTTGCTGATGAACGGGCAAACGTATTACCCGACCTGCCTCTACATTGGCTCGGACGAGGCGATGTATTTTTGATGTGCTCGCAAACCGAAGATTCGGAATCAGTGGTGCATTGAGGCGAGCTCGTATAAACATCGGCTTGGGACTTTAATTAACCCGAGTGTAATTTAACTTGGCTCGGCCAGCGAAGAGAGAGACATCCGCTCAAACCCTGGAATTTCAGCCCTAAGCCCCACTCTATACAGAATAAAACCCGTATAGAGCGGCAATAACCTTTTTCCTCTATGAAGTCTCGATTTTTCGGGGTTTGTGGTCTGCCATAGTGCGGACTATTTCCGAATGGGGGATTTAGGGTTGTTAATTATTTCGGGCCCCTGAGGTATTACGAGTATGTCGGATGAGCCGGAACAGTCACGAAACGGCCTCGTGTGCCTAATAAGACATTTCCATTAGTCGTTTAATTGCGTATCAATACGATTTCGTGGTGCACGCGCGCAAAAGGTATTAAACGGAGACGTCTTATTGCGTTTTAATGAAAAAACTTCAATTAAGAGATCAAATTACGGGTTTCATTAAGGAGAGGCGGCGGAGGCAACGATTTAATTTACATTTCTATACTCGGGATTGAACGGTGATGAAATTTTCATATTGTTCCAGAACTGAAAGGGGTGGGCATGACGGTGTATCGATTTACGCCCAACCGGCGATTTATTTTTAGGGTTGTAATTACACCCCCCGAACCCGTGTGGTATTTCAAAACAATATTTTGATTGTTGCCATCCACTTTCTAATCTATGCGAGACACTCTCGCGTGCTAAATACTTATTATTGTTGAGGGAGAAGGGGCGGTTTTGTTGTGTATACCCCACAAATCCGACCAAACTCAAACTTCTTGTTTATGCTAATGCCGCAAATCTTTACAATTAAGTTATCACCCCGTTGGAGTTTCCCAGTGCGAAATACACTTTCTTGTGCAGATTACTGCAGAAATTATACCATGAGCACTGCAGTCTAATAATCCGCCTCCTTCTGGAACTCTCAAATTCTACTTCGATCCGGGGAGTTATTCCGGGATGAATTATGTGAATTAATGAACCGAAACTGCGCCTTCAAAAGGCTCCGAGTTAAGCGATGCGCGTAAAATTATTGATAAGGGCGAAAGCGGCCCTCGAAAACAAACATAAAGGCATTATATGTGAACGTATCGTTGGCACAACACCGGAACAATGCTTTTCAAAGGTGCAGAAAAAAGGTTGCGGGATTAATTTAAATTCTGCACCGGAGAGAGCTCTTACTTTAATTATTATTAACTGTGTAAATGAGAAGCGCGCATAAAGTTACGTTATACCTCCAGGATGTTGGTACCTTTATATCCAGTTACAGCAGAAAACTCCCTAACAAAAGTTCTCCCGACAACCAACTTTGAGCAACAAATTAAACTTGGTATTTCTTTGAACTTTATCTTTTATTAATTAATTACAAACAGGTGATCGTACAGATTCCATCATCCAGGTAACGTAAATTATTAGTTAGTACGGTCGTTAAATTTCCTAGCGTTTATTGTGGAACTCTCTGTTCCTTATTGATTGAAACCTTTCACAACACAAAAGCCGGCATTTCCATGTTGTATTCGGGTCGGCCTGGGTAAAAGGTGGTACGAAAAGACGTGGAGAAATGGGCGGAAGTTAATTTCCAAAATGAAAGGTTCCGCTAAAAAATCGAAAGGCATTAGTTTCATCAGAAAAGATATCGTGCGGTTGGCATCGACACCCGATTTCTCCCAACAAATGCCCATTTTGTGCGGTCTGAAAGGCGTTCGATAACCCGCCGCCCCCGACCCACCATCGACATGTGCGCAAAGTGCGAATAACCCGAACAAAACCGCCCCCGAGTGTTTTCGTGCCCTCGATCATAATAATTTCAGGGAACTCGAGGTGTTTCGCCCTCGACGATCGGAAATATTCGAGCCGAGAAGTGGATGATGATAATTCGATGTAGGAATCGTCTTATGTGTACTGTGCGACGTCCCTTCCTGTAAACTGTCGTCGGAAATCAATATCAAAAGCGTGACTCATGCCTGGAAGTCCCCGCGCAACCACCACTTTCGACGAGCCCTATAAACACCCCAGTTCCTCCACGATATATTCCCTTTGAAGAGCGCTCGCCTCTCTTTCGCACCCCCAACTTCGAGTCGACTAGCCCTCTTCGCCTAATGCAAATTTCGCATGATTATTATGCCATGTCGAGGACACCCTTTTTTTATTAAATTCGTTAAGAGCTGATGAATCATGACGAAATTTCCCTAAGGGGCGGACTTTATATAATAAAGCCAATTTCTTGCTTCTTCGATCCACCGAAACGCGAAATATTTTGGGTGTAGTACAGTAAATTCAATTAAATCGGGGGTTGTTTGGAATCCACTCGGCTTAATAAGTGAACCTCTTGAAGTAATAATTTCCGGAGATTCCCGAACACAATCTACTTGTGCGCGCGGACAATTCCGCAGGAGGGTTGATGATGATAATTTGTAGGGACAAGGGTGGGAAAGGGCCGAAATGCACTTAGCAACAGCACTCGTTCGCGCACTCCACCCCATATACGTCAATATTTCACGTTATTATCCGGGATGGTTTCATCATTGAGGGATCGGTTGTTGTTATTTTGTGTAACGCGGTTCTGCGGGATCGGGGGTGGGTAATGGGGGCAGGGGCCGTTCAGATTTCCATATTTATTCCACGTCAAAAACAGACCGAACGATAAATAAACTCGAGTTATTTATTTCGTGCATTAACACCCGACTCGAATGATGTCTGTGCGGTTCGAGCCCGGCGAATAAATTGCGAAAATTTCGTTGTGCGTAATAAATAAGGAGAAAAATTCCGTACACGGTCGAAATAACAATTATTTCGGTCTACTATACGACGGGGGCATAAAAGACGTAATCCGATAAAAACCCTTTCATGGCGCGCGCGTATTTCAGGGAGTTAACTCTCCAGTATATCAGGGCCGAGTACGCCCTTTACGTCGTCGGGCCGAAATTTTAATTCGCCAAGGGGCCGCCTCGCAATGATACATCTGCATTAATTCGAGGCGGCCCTTATTTGATAAAGTAAAACGTCTGACGGGCTGACTAATGCAGTAGCTTTGCGTGGCATTTTCTCGGGCAGGGGTGCAAACGGCGAACCGGGCCCTGCTACAAATTGCCCGAAAACAATGAGTGCGACACTGAGCCGGGCCGAGGCAAATGACGGGATTAAACGTGAGGATCCCGGAGCACACGAGGCTCCGGAGTTTCCGGATTCGCGCCCGTTCCGTTTTTAAACTCTCATCTCTAATTGCCGCACGAAAACTCGAGCTTTCGCCATGGAAGTGACGGATATATTGACCCGCAGGGGCGGCGCACGTGCCGCCACCCTCAACCCCCGCACTCGGGGATAACCGGATTATCGGTATCGTTTACAAATTTCCTAATAAGCTCCCGATGTATATAAAAGTCAGAAGTGAGATCGGCGTATATATACCCAATATGAGGAGGGCAATTCGTCTTTGTCACGATTTTCCAGACAGGAGAGCGCCTCCTCACGTTAGATCGCATTACCTAAAACCGGCTTTCCCTCCAAGGTTGATGAGGCGGATATCCGGTTTATATCAGAAATTACCAGAGGGATGATGCGTAATTGCGAAAATCTCCACGTATACCGCGAGCGCTCCCGGAAGGCGAAAGGTCAGTTCCCTCTGGTCCTCCCATTGTATTTAGTTACCAGAAGTTTCTTGATGATTCGAATCAACATTGGAGTGTAGTCGAGTTTGCGTTTCTATTATTATCGTAGCGCGGAAAATGACATCAGGCGATTACTCAATTTATTACTCTCTCGGGGAGCGGCGGTTATGGTCCGCCATTGGCATACTATAAACATCAAGATCGTGTCATTTATGACACGCAAATCTGATTTCTGAATCCGTAAAGGCGGAAAGATTAAGCGAACGTCTCCGTTTTATTAAGGTCTTCTGTATTATTACGATCGAGGGGGCGGAATGAAACGGAATTTGTAAAGTTAAACACAAAAGTTCGGCTCTGAAGAGGAATGCGAAAAAAGCGGCTTTCATAATTGCAAAAAGGGGCTAAAAGGGATGCGTGCTGGAAGTCGCCGGTATTTTATTGATTACTTTTTCGAAACACTTGTTCGCACTATTACATCCTGGAGAAGTTTGGCGAGATTGACTGCAAACACGGAAGAAAAGCCATTTGCATTTTAATCTGGGATTAACAGAGGGCGGCGAAATAAATAGGAAAATTACGGCGCATTTAGGAAACGCCGGCTTTCCTCCCCGGCAGAAATATCGAGAATTTTCGCTCGCCAGGGCCGTTATTATTATGTATGGGGCTTGATAATTCCCGGTGAAAGTCCGCGGGCGCATTAATACAATGGCTTTCTGGAATTGAGGTTCAATGCAAGTGTCTGATAACTAAGCTCCAGTGTTTCTGAACGCCTGGACATGGCTGGCATTACGGATATACGTCGCATTGTTTCCACCCGAATGTTGAATTATTGTCGCAAAGGTTCCTGATATCAATTACGACCCAGCTATGCGTTATTATTATTCGCACGTCCCCCGAGGATTCAACAACACCAAATATAAATAAAATTGTTGACCGCAATTGCGTGAAATATTAAATTTATTCGACCGCCGTGTAAAATAACATTTCGAATTTCGAATTCGAATCAAAATGCTATTTATGGAAATTATTGTTAAAACGCAATGTTTATTTATTAATCGTCCAATCGGCCGGAAATATCAACCCCTAGGTGTAGTACACGTTTGCATATAACGCTTTAATGACTTTCAGCTCGGTTATATGTAGTTGACTTGGCAGGGCTGGAATTATAACATTGTAGCACGGTCAATATTGATTATGAATAATGGTACCAGACCGAAGTACGATTGCGGTAGGGTATCCTAGGAAATATCGATGCAAACACAAGATTAATTAGAAAAAATCCGAATCGGGATTGATTTTGTTTGCGACTTTTCCGGATCCGATGCAAATAAGCGAGTTTAATAAAGCGCCGCATTAAATATTCATATCGGAGAAGTTTGCTCGCATCCAGAAAAATGCCAGAAACGCCTCTCAATTAGAATTTCGAAATATTTTCCCCGGATGAGGGAAATTTACGTGGCGTTAATTCCCTGTTATAACACGGGCCGACGGTTTAATTTAAAAATAAAGTTCGGGCCTTTTCCGTCGAGTGTGTGCAGGTTTCGGTCGGTTAAATCGGTTTAACGGCCGTCATCGACCGAAACGGAGGGCAGCAGAGAGAGCAGAAAAGATCCGGAAGGATGATGAGAGCGAGGCCCGATTCGGACTTTAGCGGAAAGACAATTTTCCCCCGCCGAATCGGTCGACCGGCTGAGATGCATCGGACTAAATCGGGTTCGGCCAAACAGACCGACAGTTTTATCGACGTTTCCCAGACGAGTCTCCTCGATTATAAAGAGCCCAGGCAGGTAGGCAAAGTGGGTCTACTATACGAAGAGAGCAAACTTCTCCGAGAGACAGTTCGCGACTCTCCGCCGGCAATCTCAGACTCCATAAAATTTTCAACTTATCTATTTTTCCGCGATTCAGAGTTTCGAAAGCGCCGTTCCGCCATCGCCTCTTCGCCACCGTTTATCATACAACACTCCAAACTTCGGAAGCGCGACGTCAACTCCAGAAAGATCCACCCGAAACTCCCCGACGAACGGCCGCGTTTTCGGAGGCTCGAGTGCATCGCCCTCTCATTATGCCGAACGGAAAATCCGGATCCTCCGGGCCCCGTCATAATCCGCATCGGCGATAAAGCGCCTAGGATTCCGTTTCAACACTTTAAGCGGGACGTAGGAATTGTCGGAGCACGTTCGGGGCTTATTATTATTATATCTGAGGAAATTAGCGTCTGCTTTCGACACTCTGAGAATTCTTCACGTTTTCGAGAGGTGACGGCTAACGAGTCGCAATTAACTCCCTTATTGGACGTCTCGTGTCGAAAATTCGCCCGTTTTTCCGAAACTCGCCTATAAGAGAAGAGTGAAGAGCGAGTGCGAGGTTCGTGACAATGTTGCAGTTTCGTTTGCGACTCCCACGACGTCTCGCAGACATGCAAACTGACCCTTCGAGCCCAGGTAAACGACCTGGTTCTGGCGCACATATGTCGTTAGCCTTCCGGCAGGATTATTAGCGGATTATAAATCACCTCGACCACGGTCCGTTTCGTACCGGTCGTTCTTTTAAATGCTCCTCGTGCGTTATGATTTTATCGGTGTATCGGAGTGGGCGGATGGTCCTGAAACCCGAATCCGGAGATAAGATTACGGCGCAATCACCTCGGTTATTGTTCCAGCATCGACTTATTGATGGTTAAGTGTGTAGGCGCCATGCCCTGAATAACTCGAAATTTTAATTACCTGCGCTATCGCCGATGGAGGTTTCAGGAGCGTGGGGGCTTCGGGGGTGGTGATTTAGCAATATGCTAAGACTGCGAGACTGTACGAAGCAATAAAACGCAGCCGGCGCATTATACAAGCTGATTCAATAGTATATCAGCACCGCTTCATGGCAGATTCCTTATGTCAAAATAAGAAGAAAAGTTATTTCTATAAAGAGAGGTCTGCAAATGTAGGCTGTAAATACAGGGTGCCACATTCAATAGTTCCACTAAATTTTTCAGAGACATGTAAGCAAAAATCGGGGAAAAACTCCTATAAGCAGTAAAATAGAGAAGATTTCGAAGTGTTCGGAGATTTTTGTATCTTTGTCGAGATCTTTGTTAATTCGAAGGATATTGTAATTTTAGTACAGCTACAGATTACAACCAAAAATAACCTTAGATAAAAAAGATAGCTTAGATCAAGAGAGTTTTATTGCTCTAATTCGTTTTTAGGCCCAACACCAACTATTTCAGAGCCTTTTCGGACCCATATTTTCATGGGAAGTTTTTGCCTTATTTTTTCCTAAGAAAGCCGTAGAGCTATACTTTTGAATCAGCCTGTATGGAAGAAAGCGTGGGCTTATTCCAGTATGTGTCTCGTATGTATCTTCGAGACATCCAGGGGTAGAAATCGTTATTCCATGTAAAGGGAAAAACTGCGATAAAGGTAATATAAACGGAAAAAAGTTGCTTTATTAAGGGCGTCTTTTATTTATCGGTTTTCGCTTATAAACGGCGCAATTCATGCACCGCAGATCTATGACGATGATGATGATGACGGTGCTGGGGCTATTTCCAGGAACGGGAGAATAAAAGAGAGGGTTGTGATTTATTCCGGTTGCGATAAAGCGGGCGTTCATTGGCTCTCGTGTTGTTTCAGGGGTCGGATTTCGGGGTGGCGGCAACATTTATCAGAGTTAGCCGCCACACACACAGTCCATTCGCTGGTAAACTAAAGGCAACATGTTTAATGTCGGAACCTTTAATATACCGGCATCACCTATAGGTGGGGCATTGTAGCGGGACACAACAATTGGCTCATTTAAAATGTATGAGGCGTCTGGTGGAAGGTATCAGGTCAGGAATCGCTTATTATTCGGCCCTGCCCTAGACGTAATCAACCCCGGCGAAAACTCATTATGCCGCCTGCAGACGTTGACTTTACGGAATTTATATGCCCACAGAGCCGGGCTTACTATACGAGTTTTTCGCACGAGTCTTCCGAGTGCACTTTTCGTTTATTTTGTGACCTGGGGGTTCCCGGGGATGTTCTCCCTTATGCTAGATCGGATGCAAAATCATGTCTCCCCGTGTTCGCTGGAGAGAAAAACGAATGGAGAATTCAGTCGAACGGCCCTGTCGGCACCGATCTGTAGACAAAACGGTCTCCTAAAGGTGAGATGTTTCGCAAATTGAAATATCATCAAACATTTATATTCCTTTATTATTCTCCGCCGGGGAAGAGATATGGATATGGGGGAGGTTTATTTTACGACTCGATATCGACCGGAACCGATAGAATAAAATATAAGGAAAAGGTCCGGATTAATCCTCAAGAAGACATAAAAACAACCCCCGAATTTATAGGACAAAGGCCGTCCGTCTTTTTAGATTCCTTCCTGCGCATTATTTGCATCGCGGATAAAAGTAATTTCATCGGAAATAACGGAGGGACGAGCAACAATTTGCGACGCCTCTGGTTCTGGTAATGTCTCATTTGCAATTCCCTTGTTTCTAAACAGCGGAGAGACCGAAATTTGATATTAAAATTGCGTAATTAATTTTTACGGTAAATACTATTACCGTCAATTCAGAGCCGAGACGTAACTGCAAACATTATTTAGACATGTGAAGGACTTTGTACGAGGAAAATTTATTAAAAGGTGGAGATTTCGTCTCGTTAAAATCGCGCTCCGGAGCGGTAAAAGACGTGGTGGGAAAATGTCACCTTTTCAATGTCGGTGAATAGAGGCGGAGGAAAGTCGTCTTCAATTTCCTATTTTGTATCCGGCGTCTCGGCTTAATTACCGACTCGCGGTCAATTGGTCCTTATCGTCTCAAATGCGTCACTTTGGACCCTCCATCTGATACGTAAACGAGGGGATGGCGTGCCCATTCACAATAGGCCGAAGCCAAAGTTTTTCAAGGCGAAAACCCAATTCCCAAATTGGCCCCCATCAGATTTCCCAACCTCTTCAGCCCAACTACACCACATGATGTTAATGGAAGCAAAGCTTAGGAATAATTGAAGAGATCGCCTTGGAACTCGATTAAACGCACCCTCCTTCTCCAACTTTTAATTCCTAACCGAGGGCGGGTGAATAAAGAATCGCTTTCTGGAAAATAATAATCCACACTCTCCCGATCGAAAAGTTTGGATTAAAACCCGGGCTCCTATTTGAATATTCCGGGGACGTGAAGAGCGGGCAACCTGATACTTTTTCCCGAGTACGGCCCTTCATTTAATTACCTTTTTATCTCCGAAAGAAAACAAAGGGCGAGGCTGGAATTTTACACCGGCGTCATCATCGTAATATCGGCGTCTTTGCGAATATAAAGTCGGGCTAATATTAATGGGATTACGACCAATCGGCGCTTCGGCATCACAGGAGAGATGGCGAATTAATAAGAACGAAAGAGGGCCGGATCGAATTTACCTACAAAAAGACGCAATCCCGGTGATGGGGGCGTAAGATATGCCGTACTTAACTTTAGGTCGCGACAAGGTAAAGGGCCTACACTTTTGTATATTGGATCGGGAACGATTTATGTCTTTCTCCCCCCTTCCTTTTACACGTTTTTGTGCCCGATTCACCTCAGACGGGGCGAAATAATACGCCCTAACCCTTTTGTGACGAGTATGAGCCTATAATTATACGGGATAGGGCAAACATTGGCGCCTATTATTCTCCTAGAGTAGATCGTTCGATAATTAATTAACGAGCCCTCGACAGTATAGACCGAATCGACTGATTAGATTATAGTGGAGAGACAAGAGACGGGGGTCGAATTTGTGGGTTTTGGATTTCTTCCAATGATAACGGGGATTTGAATCCAGAGACGCAGCATGAAGAGGCAATAAAGTTGAATTAAATATTTCCATCCGGTTAACGTTTCGGGTTCGAATCAAATAAATTTCGTCTTTTTCCCCCCGGTTTCGGCCTCATGCAGACAATTTCGAGATCTCTTCTTCACGTATACCCCGGCGGAATTGAACCTTGTCAATGTCAAACAGAGAGTGCGACTCCCTTCAGAATGCAGCAACTATTCGCATTTTCCCTCCCCGTGAGCATCGTAAAAGCCTCAACATCTGCGGGCTAATCTTGTCGTTACTGTTGTTGATGGTCGAATTTGCACGAGGAATTTCGACCCTAGCCGTTCGTCTGTAAATACTGGGAGGATGAATCCACTCGACAACTCGCAAGAGTGGTCGCGCCCCTACGACTAAACTAATTTTCCGCCTCTTAATGAAACATTCCGGGTATTACCGGCGAAAATCACCTGGGGTGGGTTTCCGCTGCAGCTAATTACGGCGAATTCGTAAGAAACGCCCCCGTTTCCATTTTAATAAAATAGTTCGGACGAGGAGCGCGTTATGAAGATACATCTCGAAGGCAAAAAGGGGCAACAAAACGAAGCCTCTTCCGGGACCATGCACTCGTCTTCGCTAACTTGGGCTTAAACCGGCGAATATAATGCTGTTTGTTTCGCTTTATGTCGTCAGATTAAAAATTAATTGGAATTCTTCCGCTGAAACTAGCTCGCCTCGTACAAGCTAGGAAAATCTCGACCGATATGAAATTCTTATGAACTGGGTAAATAGTGGAGAGACGCATTTTTGTCCCGAAATTGTCGGTTCGCGATAACGCGTTCTATCTCCCATCTGATTATACCGGAGATCCGGAAGAAGACTTGTTTGTGTTTGTATTATGAGTTCGGGGACTGTTTCTCCATCGTCTGGCCCGGAATCAGGACGTCGTCTGAACCGAACCGCCCCATCGGATCAATCTCGCAAGAAACCACCCCAATTTATTCCGAAAACATCACCAAAACGGATCCCGATAAAAACGCACAGACTTATTGTACATACAAGGCGAGAAATTGTGTACAATATGTCGAAATTTCGTACCCTCCCTCAAACAAAACGAGTCAAATATTTACCTAACATTAATAGAGAAAGCGGCCGCGCCAGGTTATTATACACAATCATCAACCCGAGCTCGCAAACAAAAATAAAACGATGTAACGATGATTATGATGATGAGAGACCAAACTCCCCACGTTCCCGTAATGGAATACAGAAATTTTGCGTAATGAGTGAAACAACACGACCGAGTTATCATCATTCGCGTATATGAATCAATTATACTTGAACTGTTCCAATTAAGCCTACGAGATTTGAATGAAAACACCGGCGCTTTTAGGCGAATTGCTTTTTAGCCAGAAGCTCTCCAAATCGATCTAGATACTGATGGGTATTGAAAAGGCGGAAAATCGACAATTATTTCGATAGAATCAGGTGAGAACCACCATCGCTAAGTAGCATACACAGTTTCGTGTATTTTTAGCTTTTGGAGTGTTTGCATCAGAAATAGAACCTACACAGATGTGTGTTGAATTCTATTGATGACTGACTTTTCAAGTCATCATTGTCTTTTTTTGGGCGACTTGGCTTACTGCATACTGAATGAAAGTCGTGGGTTTAATTTATTCTAAAGCGAATGGGAGATGAAGGAATGAAAAACCATCAAATCATAAAATTATGTCGACGGGATGTGTTAAATTTAGCTTTTTTATAAGTCGGTGCGTAAACTCGATACAAAGGGAAGTTTATTGCTCTAATCCAATAAAACGTCCGGGTAGCTTTTATTGACATTTTCGATTACTGCAATAGGTACACCATATCCGTAATGTCTATCATTTAGCAAACAGTGTACTTAAATGAGAATACACACACGGCCTCACCTTATTCTATAAATCAGCAATTTTATAAATTATTGATATAGACAACCTGCATATTTCTTTGAATTTTTCAAGTGTTTGTTCTTTCCGTTATCAACTTTCCGTTTCGTAACTCGAAATGTTACATAAACGATTATTGAAGCGTTTCGGATAGTTCGAAAGATACACCTTGGAGAATCTACGATTTTGAGCGGATACACCTGGCTGGATTTCGCCTGCAACCTATAAAAATGACAATGAATTCATCGAGTCGACATTTTGGATGTTTTGAAGCGTGGGCTTTTTTCCAGAGTGGTGGCTCCTAAAGGTAACTGACTTTGAAAAAGTGGGTCACGGCGTCATCCGATGCCATCTAATCACCGGATTCGGCGGCCGAATCCGTCCACCATCGGCATCAGGAGAAAAACTCCTAATGGCCCGGGCATTATGGAATTATCTAGATGAAGTGTAATTGTTCCGTCCTTAGATGCGAGTTATGGTCGGGTCGGGTTTTAATTAATTTTTAGCACGCTACGTCGACCGAACCTGACGGGAATAGAAATTAAACCAGAAAATGCTAAATTCCTCGCGCAAAAAAGCCCACAACGAAAACCACCCGAAGAAGACCTGTCAAAGCCACCGGAACGTCCATTCGGTCACTTCGGGCGGTCGAAGGCGTGAAAAGAAATTAAAAGCCCTCCGCGGGCGGAAAAGCGGCCATTTCATCGCAGTTTCGGGTACCTACGCCGAAAAGAACCCGAAACGTGCGGCAAAGGGAGCAAAACAGTGTCAGTTATGTTCCGGTCTCTAAAACCTTTCATTCTATTACACGGCTAGGACGGAGAAAAGTGCATTAGCCGATGGCTGAAAGGAAACAAAACGTTGTTTCGGCCTTTTGCACCAAACACAATGAATGCTAGTAGAAGGCCTACGGACTAACCGGAAACGTATGCAATTTATGGGCGACCGTTTAAATAAGCTTGAAGCGCCGTTAATTCTCGCACTTTGACAGCGTTTTGCGATTCGCACAGCGCCCTTTTAAAGCCCTATGACACCCGGATTATCATTACGCGTATAATCCTCTGAAGAAAATTCCGGTGGACAAAGCCGTGAAGAAGTGACATGTGGCTGAGATAATATTGTGAGCACCTGTTTCGCTCATGAATGGTTCATAATTTTTTTTATAAATACGAGTCGAGCCGCATTATAGCCGGAGCGCACCTGTTCTTTTTCAGGGATCGATTTTGGTGATATCGACCGGATTCGACTGGAGCTTTTGTGCGTTGCCGGCTTTTCGCGTCGAGACTCCGCTCTGCGTTCCCCCGGAGCCCCCGGGTTCTTCGGAATGTACACAAACAGAGCGGGAGAAACGAACTAAAAATCGATGTTACCTCATGCCAGGCATTCTGGGGTTCTGGTCCGTTTCGGGCGCGTTTTGGCGCACCCGGGAGTTGGCGACTTACCGAGACGTCACTTAAAATCCCACTGGACAGGTACAACGCACAAACAAGAGTTGCAATACGCAACATTTTGGTGGAATTCTGTCTCACCGAAAGCACCGCACCGACGCGACTCTGCACTCTCGTTGGGTGGATTCACGACTGACAGCCAGCTCCACCTACCAGGAAGTGTGTACGCATGCCCCGGCGCTTTTTAGTCATCGTCAGCACGGATCGGTCATCTCCTAGACGAGCCAGGTGTCGGCGAGAGATGGAGAGAGCCCGTAGGAGGAACGCGAGGTGAACGACGTCTAGACTTCTGGCGGAGGGTCCAACACCCGCACCACGCGCAGGGACGGACTCCGCAGTCGCCGAAGAAGACCCGAAAGGTTCCAGAGCTTTCCCCGAAAGCTCCACGAACTCCCAAATGCGACGGATCCCTTTAGTTTGCCTGCAGGGAACCATCAGCAACGGCTGGAAAGTTTATTTCTAGCTTTTCTTGAATTCTGTGGGATTCAAAAACGGAATCTCAAATTGGTGCATGTGGTGTTGTTACCTAGAAAAGATTGGGTTCCTACAATGAATCCGATTGCTTTTTATTTTCCAAAATTACCTATTGCTCTATTATCTTCTGAAGGAAAACAGAACACAGAATTCCACAATCTCCTAAATGCGACGAATCTCTTTTCAGTTTCCAAATCTTTCCTGCAGGGAACTGAAACTGGTTGAAAAGTTTATCTCAGCTCTTTTTTCGGAGTTTGTGGAACTCAGAAAGGAAGTCCCAAATTTGCGCCTATGATGCACTTGCCTAGAAAATTTTGGGTTCCTTCAACTAAGAGAAAACGAATCCGATTTCATTTTTTTTCAGTTTCCCGACGAACTTTGCAGGGAATCAAAACCCGTAGGGAACCTTATTTTTGCTTTTCTTGGATCTGCCGGAATTCAAGAACGTTATAGTCTCAAATTTGCGCCTGTGTTGGCGTTGTCTGGGAATTTTCGGGTCCTTGATTGCAATGAAGAAGAACCGAATCCGATTGGTTTTCCAGTTTTGTATCAAAATTAGCAAAAGCTCCGCTGTGTCGGGTCCCACTGTCCCGTCATAAAAACGCCAATTGGGCCGATAAATGATCGATTCTGCGTGTACCATAAAGATGAATTATCGCAGAAAGTGCACAGTCGAGTGCATGCCTCCCGTCATTAATCTCCCGCTGTCTTTTCAAAGTTAAAATCGCACCCTTGGATTTCTTTTTTCCGACGATTTATTTTATGGAAGAGGTCCCCGGTAAACGAAAATCCTCTGACACGGACTGACATCTTTTGCTTTCGTTTATTTTCCTTTTGCGTTCTTCGAAACTGCGATTTCTCCGAATCGTCAATTCGGAGGAAATTATTATTAAATTTTTCTTTTTATTGGGGCAATTAGTTAAAGGGAGGCTTGATTTTATCACGAGAACGTTGCCGATATTGAAGTCGATGGTGAAAACCGGAATTCGGGGGGCGGGCAGACATTTTTATTAGAATTTGCTCTCATCTCTAATCCGAAAAACGTCGATAAAGCTCGGAGAGAAAGCAATAACTGTCGGTCATTGCGTCATTACTCTAAAAAGTTCCCCATGATGCCGCTATATTATCATTATATTTTGAGGGTGGAGATCATCCAAGAACCCTCTTCCACGATGAAGACTTGTGTTTAATCTGTGCAAGCAAGCACTTTATCCTGGGAAATAATTTTCCATATGATGCAGCGTCCTTTTCCCGAGTATAAAGTGAGATCGATTTTCCTTCAAGATTCGTGTTTACATCGGGACAAGGCGATGCGATTCCGGATTATTCCGGTAATAAAGATGAAATGACGTCCCCTTATAAATATTTACAAGAATTTGGGTTCTTTTTTTTTAGTACCGAGTCCGAATTTACGACTCGGAAAAGGCATAAGCGTAAAATTTAATTTTCCAGGTTGGAAAATCTACTATCTAGTCCTGTCGTTTTGATAAACTGAAAACGTTTCGTATTTGCATAGGAATAATTATTATTGCCGAAAAGGCCGCATTTCGTTACGTAGCTATACATTATACGGGGCAGATGGAAATAAATAATGACCATGCTAGCGCTGCACACTGGGCCACACTACGCTCTGCTAATTAAAAACCGACTACGAATGAGGCAATTGAATTTTTCATACCCTATGGGCAATTATTAAACGTTGTACCCGCCGCAATTCCGAACTGTTACGTTTCAATAATCACCACAAAAAACTTCGAAATTTTTCAAATACCTCGACGCAATAAGGTCCTATCGAATAAAGCGAAAACTCGATGATAATTTCGTGGATATCGGACAAGTCGGGGTTCATTATATTTAAATGGGAACACGAGTCTGGGGATCGATCGGGTCTTCCCGGAGGCACGTCCGGTCGTCCTCTGGGAAGTCCCATTAAAAATCTTCCCTCTTGCATGCACTATTTTATCCCCTCGAAACCGCCACCGCCAGTGACTCAAACGGTTTGAAGTGTATTTATTTAGAAGCGTTCTCCAAATCCGAATCGCCGCCTTAAGCAAAATGCCTCGAATTTTACCACATTAGCACCCTTTCCTATTCGGGTTTTCCAACGAAAAATTATGGCGCAATTTTCCGGTGAAATTATTATCGGATTTACAGGTAACTACTACCGATATGCGTGACTCATCCGGAAAACCGCAGACAATTCCGGTAGGAGCTTTCCGCTTATGGGAAAAGTTCAGAACTTGCAACGGGGAACGGTAATTACTAACTAACCAGACTAGCATCTGGTGATTCATTCGGTTATTGAATATTCCCTATGCTATGATTGAGATTTTCAGAAATAAGGCTCGAATTTCCTTCGGCGATATTTACATTCCTTTCTTAATGGAGGGGAAAGTATTAAGCAAATTTATTCCTGTTGTTCCCAAACTGGGGCTTGTTTCAAGCGAAAACGTCGAGAAGTTTTCTAATACCGGCGTTTAGAGAAGACCATGGGAAAACGCGAGGATCACGAATTTTTTCCGAACTTTTCATAATACAATACGAAAGCACAAAAGAAAATTTCCCTTCGTCCTCAGAGCCGTGTATACGCAAAAGCTTCATTTCGGAGATTTCCGAGCGCATTATTACCGAGTGCATTTTTGCAGGAAATTCGAATTCGCAATGATAAAGTTGGGGCACGAAGCCCGGCTTAAATCTGAGCCATCACGACTCCGGTTTATTTCCGGCAACTCCCCGACAATCTTATGACAATTATTATGACGACTCCATTTATCTCGAGCCCGTCTCCTCCCGTTAAACGAGACACCACCCCCGAAATTTCGATAATTACCCGACGCCCTAATAACGGGCGCTTCCGATATTTTCGGGCGCCGCGACGCCCCCATGTCCGACCGTAATGAAAAGGGCGATCAAATTTTGCATATTATCGCGCACGAGATCGTCTCGGCCGTAAGAGGCCATAAGCTTTCAGGTCTCGTCCGGCCCGAATGGCGCGCGGGCGAAGAATCGCGCCAGGCCGCGGCCGACGTCGACGCCGCGACGCCCGCTCGCGCTCTCCGCGATACCACGACCCGACGTTGCCAGGCGACGCCGCCATCGATCCGTCGATGTGACGACTACAACACGGCGAAACTACGGCCATTGCGTCCCCGCCGAGCGGATCGCCCTTTGAATTATTGTAGCGGGCGGCGGCGCTTTCTGGTGACGTCACCCGCCCCCGCCGATCGCGATAGCGGCGCACAATTAACGGAATTAAATGCAGGAGATAACGCATCGCTCAAGGGAAAGGTGTCGTCTTTTGTGCGAAGGGCGAAAGCGCTCTCTTTCGGACCGTGAAAGGGCGAACAATATTAGAGGGAAACTTCATTAATCTCGGGGGGGTCGACGAACTCTACGGGCATCAGTCATAACGAGCTCGAGAGCTCGAGTTTCGAGATTGACCGAAATCGCAGCCCCAATTCGGTTGTAATCCCTTAATGCCTATATTACGGGATGAAGACCGGGTTCCGGATTCGCAATGGGTAATCGGGTGTAGGTTGAAAAATTCTAATGAGAAATTTTATGAATGATACATACTCGCATATGACGCGCAAAAATTTGGTTGAAAAAAATTGTTTTCTATTCGTATTTGCAGTTGGAAAGAAATTTCCGTGACGTCACCAATTACAAATCGTGGACACATCTCGTCTGCAGATGGCGCTCATAAAAATGTAATAATAGTTGCTGTATTACAGATTACCGACATTTTGAGGTTATGTAAGTGCCTGCTGTCATCCGTGTCGGTAAGGCTTTCGGGTTCTCAATAAAATTATGCGATTATACCTCAAAAAATGAGGAAAAAACATGCAAATCACACAGCACGGATCAACACCGTAACTGTAACTACGCGTGGCGCCATCTACTGGATCATAGAAAACTTGTAGCTTTAATTAAACGTTACTAAAATCATTATACAGAGACATCAAAAAAATCCTTCATAAAGGGAGGCTTTGATAATCGTTCTGTCTCATCTGAAAACTACTAGAAGGATAGAGACAGAACGATTATCATAGCCTCCTTTTGATGTCTCTGTAGTATCAGATAAACTACATATTTCGAAAAATACATGAAAAGTCCTTATTGTGCTTATTAAATATTTTATTCGTTTCAGTTTTTGTGATGTGGGGTGGATGTGAGGCATAAACGGTCACAAATTGCTGATAGTTTTACTTAATGTTAATTTCAGTTTCCGTAGTGGTGCAAGCCAGCGTTTGTAATTACATTTTATGGGGTACTCGCTGTACCTTAAACTTCCTCAATTAGGCGAACCCCCTGTGTATATCGGAGAGGTGGTCGCATTCACTCCTGCGGGATGCTGTAGAGACCGCACACTTTATTCGCCGGTAACGCTTTATCTGCAACAGAATACACATAAGCTAATCCAAAAGAAAGAAAGAATTCGTTATTAAATTTTCACACTCTTCGGGCGCCTTTTTATTTGTCTTCTATGTAGTTAGGTATCAGAGAGAAAAAAATTGGGTATTTTTCTTCGACTTATTTGAAAAGGTTGAGGAATAATTTAGTCGCGTTAAGGTTGTTACATGGAATGGAAATTTAACGATCCAGACTTGGCGATTGGGGATGTGCGTCACAAAAATCGACCTCACACCCTTCGAAAGACCTGACCTTACAACAAAAACTCGATTCGCAATAAAACTCAATTTGGACATTATTTCCGCTGCCATACTATCCAAAAATATTCCCGGCGCGAAAAAGCTCGATCGTTCCGGTATTTATTGATGATCGTCGTTCTTCCCCCCGACAACGAACGGTTATTGGGCGTGATTGACGCGTTATCGCCGTATTTATGACGAGAGAGCGCCGTTTAATTGGCGATGCGATTTTTCACGATTCGCGTGTAAAATACGGCGGCGGCTTTCGATAAGGGCGGCCGTTTGTTTCGCATCTTTTCTGCGTGTTGCCGCCGTAAATCCGGACCCGACTCCGGGAATAAATCAGGGCCTCCTCAAGCTTTTTATTGCCCGCCCGGCCGGCATTTTTGACGCGAGATAAACCGATAATCTCGTCCTGTTTAGCGCGCATACAGAAAAACCGAGTTATTGCGAGATTCCCGATAATGGGCCGCTGCGAGGGGTGGGTTTAATGAAATCCGTTCGGTCGAGGTCGCCCCAATAAATCTCAGGGACACCTCTTACACGATGCCCACGTTTGTAGGTCGGAATCGGACGAAACCGAGAATTATACGCCAGGGGGATCCTATCGATTCTGACAGAGTTCCAAATATGCACTGGTGCAACCCCAAAGTGTTTGATGTATCTAAAATCCGGGCAGAATCGAGAAACTGGATAAACTTCCGCTCGGATATTGTCTATCAAGCGGAGCGTGTAATAAAGGGGGCGAGGGGCGGATTCCGGGGCCCTTTCTGCCCGTGCCACAGTGTCGGACTTGACCTTTCGCACGATAAAAAGGCCCCGAGTAAAAATTAGGGCAGCCGGGCGAATCAAGGACGAATTATTTATAAAAGGACGTCGCATTTCCACCCTCGCTCCTGTAATAACGTAATAAAACCTTACCGATTTGTTTCGGATAGGGCAGATTGAGGTTGTTCATCAAATGGACGAACTCGTGGAGGCTCTTGGTCAGTCTCGGATTTAACCTCTTCTCCTCTTCGACCGAGGTGACGGTGAGGCCGTTGTAGTCGTGGGCCGGGAAAAGTCGGGTCGAATCGGGAAGGGCGAAAATCTTGTCGTGGACGCTCCTGTAGAGCGTCGCGGCGCTTCCTTCTTGAAAATCGGTCCTTCCGCATCCGCGGATCAAGAGCGCGTCCCCCGTGAAGGCGACGCCCTGCAATGAGGAATTTTCATGTATTTTCCGAAATAGCTCATCTGTTATCATTTATAAAATTCAAATTTTATTCCTCGTGAAAATACCTCATTACCCCGAATGAAAATCCGCATTATCGACGATCGAAAAATCCATTAGGTCTGCATCGGGGTCGTTAAAGGCGCTATCGGGGCGATTAAGGATGCAACGACGCGCCGCATCATTGAATGCATTTCGCAGATATGGACGGGAAACCGATCGCTCCCTATCTGAATTAATCGCTGTCACTTTACGGTAATTGGACCGAAATGCACGCCGTGTATAACCAATTCAATCCCTTTATGCGACTCGAAAAAGCCACGAAAAATCCTCATATCCGCGCAAATTCACAGATAAATCCCGAAAGCTCCCGAGTATTAGTCGACCGGATGGCTCCAAATATAATAGAGGTAAAAGGGGGTTCGAGTATTATAATTTATGCCGTACAATATGAGTCGGGTATGTAAATTTCGAAATTAGTTCGTGATGATGGTTATTCAAATTAAGAAATAAATTGGGGGAATAGTGGGACTCGGGGTGGCGTTCGGAATAAGGGTGGCAAAAAGTCCGGTGTCAGCTATAATAATAACCGGAGCCGGGGCATTAATTCGCGTTCTGTTCCCCGTTCTCATTATCGGGGAGACCCTCGTCAAAGTGGCGGTGCCTCGTTATTAAAAAACCTAAACGGGTCAAACCCCGTCTTAAAAACGGGGTGACGATGATGATGGTGCAGACGCAGCTTCATTTATAGTGGGTGCTCCAGAGTTGGCACTTGACCCGCTTTTTCGATACGTTCGCCGCGCGTTTCGAGTGGGATTTGCGTACGGAGCGACCACTTTGACGTGTCTTCGGGAGCTTTCACGGGCGAAAGCTCTCTCCTTTGTCTAACTGAGGCGCGAAATTATTTCCACAGGGACGTTTTATGATTTTAATAACGCCCACCTCTGCAAACGTGTCCTACACCCTACCCACTTACGTACAACCGACATCCGTTTATTTCGCGAACACGCTGTCGGAAAGTTTAATAAAACATCGCGAAAAAGGCATAAGGAAGAGCCGAAGCGTGCGGATTCCGTGTCTCGCTCCTTTTCGTCTTATTTTGGCGCAAGAATGCGAGCTTTAGGGCCGATACATTTTTTATAAGATAAAATTTCATGAGACTATCGCATAAAGCCCCGGCGCGATCGCGGATGTGTGTTCGGGGTTGTTGGGTGATTTAAATTCGAAGTGTGTAGGTGTATGTGGAAACTTCCTGTATGATGCCGGGGAAAAATCCACCGACAAAGGGCAGCGTCGATTTTTTTTTAGGGGTGGAACGGGGTGAATATTCAAAGCACATCACTCTCCGGATAACGGGTCTCGCGCTTCCCGCCTTTCAAAAGGAATTTCAGCAAAAATTTAATTATTTGTTTGATACTTATTATTTCGAGAAGGCCTTTGGCAAAGAGTGAAACCTACCTGGGTCTCGCTATAATATGAAACGCATCCGTTTGTGTGTCCTGGAGTTGCTAGAACCTTTAATTTTTCTTGACCAAATTTGATTAAATCGTTTTCCTCTACGTGAATGTCTGCTTCGGCACCACTGTTTTTCGAAATTATACTTTTACAATCAGAGAGCTTTTTCAAGTAGCCGGAGCCGGTGATGTGGTCTGCATGCATATGCGTATTCACTGTAACAGAAAAATTATTCGTATAATCAGTGTAATCAAAGAAGCTCGTTTAGGGGTATGCGAATCGATATAATAATTAATTGGGGTCAATTTTCGTGCCCTGGACCTTAAAATTGAGACGCAGCTAGCGAAAATTGCGATTTATGAACATAATTTACTGGCTTTGTCATACGTAATGAACTTGGTTTTAGTGTGGGAGAAATTCATCAAACATGAACAAACCGGATTACGATGGAACGGCATTAAACGGCAAGTTCCGTGTCTGATAAAGGCATAAATTTCATTAAACCGCGTATAAACCTATCCCTGCATTCATAAACGCGAATGGCTCAATTTGAATCGCAGCAGGAACATCAAGAGCAGGAAAAAGGACCCGCGACATCTCTCGGAGCTCGCAGGAAATATCGACGCCCATTTTTTCCAGGCTTTCAGTATCATAAAATATAATCCAATCATAAAAAATCAATACTCGAAGAGATTAGTAAATGGGTCTAAAGGACCAAAAAAGGGCGAGACTTGCCGGCGTAGACCAAATTCAAATTGAGGTCCTTGGTCAATTGGTAGTCCCTTTTCGCCAGTTCCACGACCGGGTCGATAAGTATGCATTCTGCGCTGTCGGCATCGCCAAGTAGATAGGTGTAGGTGCAGCTCACCTTATCAAATAACTGAGGCAAAATATTATTACATATTAAAGTCTTAGGTTAAAAAAATCCATTTCGGGTTTGTTACCTGTCTGAAAATGAAATTCCTGCTGAAAGGCTTATACGCCGTTACCGTTCCCATCTTCCGGTTAATAATTGAGTTGAATTTATCACCTCCCCTGGCTAAAACGAGGCGAATATTTGATATCATGGTTGCTCTAATTTATCTACTTTTCATCACATACTTATGATGAATCCGAAATGTTCTCTGATGATCTCGCAGGAGTTTTGTTTGGGATCGTGGTTGTCGATTATGGTAGATGTCACTACTAACGATCCAATAATGGCAGGAAAACTGAAAGGCAATTCCTCGATTCGTTAAAAATTAACCGGTGCTACAAGAATCATAAATTATGGTCGACATATAATTATCATTCAGAGATAATCCTGCCAGTCATGATGATATCAGCTCATAAGTCAACATAGGTATTGAATCTAGTAAGAAATCATGGTCATGATTATTACCGATATTAATAGTCTGTGTGTAGTGAATATTTTTAATTGTATTAGGGGAATCCCAGAAATTATTTTGGAATTTGGAGAAATTCAAATTTTGCCGCTCTTTTGAGTTAACCAATAGGATTCCATCTAATGCATATGTCAAAACTGTCAAATGTCAAATAGCTGTCAGTTAAATCAAGTCGGTCAAAAGCCGCAGAATTTTTACCGATTTTCGGTGAATTAAAGCTTTTCTAAGTGAAATATTGCAATTTACCATCAATATATTCAAAGTGTGGCTAGGAAATAGTGCAGTACATGATAAAAACGGTCGAGTTTCCCACGTTTTGTGATTTTAATTATTAGATTTGCTGTGTTCACCCCCCCAACTGTTGTTATTTTTCTACCCTCCTAATCTCGCCGATAATCCTCCGCTAAAAAATGGGGGATGAGGACCCAGTCCAGGTTAATCAAGACGAGTTGATACTGGCTCAACAGCGCCAAATCGAAAAGGAGGTACGATAATTTTTTTTTATTTTACAAAAGTTAGGTTATATTTATTTATTTCGGTGCAGATTTCAGATTCCATCGCTTTGGTGGGCGACCTTCAGGATATTTCATCATTGAATGGTGAATATTCCACCGACCAAGTGTACTTGGAGAAAATTAAGGATCTCGCCTCGAAATACAAGGCAGTTCGGAAAACTCGTCCAGATGGGAACTGTTTCTTTAGAGCGTTCAGCTACGCCAACATTGAAAGACTTTTAGACAAGAAAGACGAATTCAAGGCTTTTTACGAGAAAGCTGTCGCCAGCAAAGACGTCCTGGTGTCTTTGGGCTTTCAACAATTCACTGTAGAAGACTTTTACGATACAGTAAGAAATAAACATAATTTCCTTATTATTTCACTGGATAATTGGTTTCCCTTATAGTATATGGAAGTTTTGAAACGCATAGGGGATGTGGAGGATATAGCGGAAGCTAAAAGGACTTTACACAACCTTTTCAATGAACAAGGTTACTCTGATTACATGGTGGTGTATTTAAGACTCCTCACCAGTGGCCAACTACAAAAAGACCAAGATTTCTACATTTGCTTCATCGAGGGCGATAGAACAGTAATTTCGCCGCTTTAACGATTGGTTCTGATTAATTTGGGGATGTTTTTGTTAAGGTTGCCGATTTCTGCCATCAAGAAGTGGAGCCAATGTACAAAGAAAGTGACCACATTCACATTATCGGTGCTTGTGCCGCATTGGGGACTGGTGTAAGGGTGGTTTATATGGACCGCGGTAATAATAAGTCTGTGACGGAACACGATTTTCCCGATGGGTGCACGCCGAGCATACATCTCTTGTACCGTCCGGGCCATTACGACATTTTGTACCCTTGATTTGTATTTTAGGATTGTCTTTCTTATTTGTATTGCAGTGCATTGCTGAAGTTGGGTAAATAAAAAGATTGTTAAAACATCACGGCTCTCTGTCATAAAAATAGTCATTTCTGGCGTTTGGTTTGAAAGTTTGAAATTACCAGTGGGGAGGAAATGTGTTTTTGAGGGGGACTATGTCCGGCAGGGGGTCGTTCGTGGCGGCTTTAATCAAGAGGTTGGATCTGGCATGTCTCGGGGATAAGGTAGGTGGCAATTTTCTTCGCCCAGTGAGCTAATTTCACTGGTTACACTTTCGGTCGATTCGTTCGCATTTCTCCGTGGATTAAAATAGCGTCCTTCCACCTTACTGACCTACCTATAATAATACCGCAAACCGAGAGAGCGGCCCGCATCCGCTGACCTATTTCCGCTCAATTGCTTCGGCTTTTAGTTAGCCTGGCTAGCCAAACTAGATAACACTTTCAAATGTACGAAATAACGAGGACCAATCTGCTCTTTGCCCATCATCGTAATCGTTACGGTTTCGGGCATTCGAAAGTCATATCGGGGCTCAAAAAGATAAAGCCCTCATGGTACTTCTGAAATTGGAGGTCTTGCTTAATCACACCAAAATTATTTTTCCATTTCACTACCTCTATCACTGTTTCGTTACGAAATCAGAAAACTCATTATGATTATGAGAAAGTGATTGAAGCTAATCGTAGCTAATTCATAAGCGATCCAGGTAACAGCTATTACGAAATAAGCATTTTATTTTCTTTTTGCGACGTGAAATCCTGAAATTTTACCTAAATCATAAAGTTTGGAAGTGTAGGTATAATCAATCATGGATCGAATAAGTGACAAAACGGATGCAGATGGTGGATTTGCATTCATTGCAACTATTGCATTTACACTAATATAATGTTGCAGCTTCCCCAACCCCGGATGCCGTTAACGTAAACTAATTTGCAACTAAAACTAATTAAAACCGTACGATAATTTACGATTCTCTATTAGACACATCCAGAGACTGGTGGATATGGCATATGTTCAAACTTTAACCAGATGCGTACGTTAGGTGTAATTTGTGGTGTGCGATGGTTTACTTTACTGGTGAATAAACATTAATTTTCATCAAATGCTTAAATTGCAAGAAAAGTTTGTTTACGGGAGATGTTCGAGCGTTTTTATTAGCTGCTTTTACGGCATTTCGGTTCAAAATTACCCGTGTAGTTTTATGTTGAGGAAAAACGCTGAAAAAGATGGGCCCGTGCAGGATTTGAACCTACGATCTCCGACTTCGTTAAAACAGCGCGGCGCTCTAACCAACTAAGCTAACGAGCCAAGCATTTTACAGTGAAATCTCTGGATAAAGGAAGCGAAACCAATAAATATCGACAAATGTGAGTGAATTGAAGGCACAAAAAGTACTAAAATTCAATATGTGTCCTCTAAATGACTTCTATTTGTTATGGTCAATTTGACGAATTGTCCTGGGACAATAATGTAAGTCGCACTTATGGAGAGTTCAATGCCACCGAAAAATCGATGTGGGTGCAGAGCGCAATTTGCGATTTGAATCGCACCCTAATTGCAAACCTTAATAATGGGTAGTAAAAAAGAAAAAACCAGGATTTTTATTAGGACCTTCCTCTTGCAGCTGACTGGTTTCAGGACGAGTCATGATTTTTTTAATACGCGCGTTTAATGTTAAAATTTGTCGATCGGGACGAATGTTGAAATTTGCATTTATCCTGGCCAAAACCATCATCATGATAATGCGGGAGGTCGTCTGGAAAAATTCGAATTTTTTCTTAACGTCCTTGTGTGAGAGAGGAATCACGAACTCGACCAGTCTTTCCAAATTCGGATCGGTGACCGTTTGAACTTAATTTTTTCTTTTTGTTGTGGTTTCTCTCTGTGTATAAACACAGAGTTCGAAGAGTCGTCAATTTTATTAACAATAAACAATAATGCGCGCTTTATTATTTACTTTGACGATGGAACGGTTATGAGCGGAGAATATGAGCAAGAATCTCGTCGAGTTATTATTAAACGTTGTTACAGAAGTTTTTACGATTGGAGGGTGTATTAATAAAGGCACTCCTCCTTATCCCGGTTGAAAATTGAACAATAACATGCAAATTTCATCGACCCACACTTTCTCTTCTGGAGTTTTTCCATGTTGCCGATGGTAATGTCGCATTTGAATACGCCTCCAGATAAATTTTGCGCACCAGTCCTTATGACCGTCAACATTGAGATTATTAAATAATTACCGATTTCTTTTGAAATGAAGACGGATCTCGTCCTGGTTTTTAATTTTTCTCCTCTTCGTCCACATCCCACTCATCACATTCTTTTGTGTTGAGTATTTAGTCTCGACGATGAATGAATAACGGCTATACCTGCAAAACTCGTATTTTTTTAGGTTTATTTTAGAAATCATGATTTGATTTTAATTTAGCCTAATATTTTATATGTACCTGTTGTATTGTTATAAAATGAGTCTGCGGAATTAAGTATTTTGCTATGCGCATGTTGTATAGTTATTTCTCGAAATTAAGTACAGGGAATGAAATAAAATACAAGGCTAAATGCGATTCATGGGACACGAGGCGCTAAATTAATCACGAGTTCGCCACTTTTTACAGATTTGTTTTATTTTTTTCGATTTGTGAGTTTCTAGCTGGAAATTTAATGTTTGGCCTATCCAAATAGAACAACTTTCCAAAATTTTATGTTAAATAATTACATCAATTTCCATCAGTATGCCCGCTTATTAGAATTTATTATTGCGCATTTCATAAATCCTTGAGACATTATTTCAAGTATGTACAGATCGAATAACTAAATTTGCAATGAAGAGGTGCGGTCGTTCCGGATTTCCCAAGTGGATTTTCTTACTATTTTATTATGAATTTTGTTTATACATTTTCGGGATCACTCTTGGCGATACAAATGTAAATAAAACAGCACTTTTGATCAACAATAATTTGCTGTTTTATTACGAATCTAACGCTAAAATGACAAATTTATTATAAGTCTCGTGGCTCGATATCCATTAATTTTACTAAAGTTTAACGATGCATTTATGTATGTACGCGTATAGTAAAAGCATTTTAGCGAAGGTTAACGTGTCACATTAAAGGATATAATCCATAAAATTCCCTTTTGTTACACACGATGCGAGAGTAAATTATGATTATGAATTCGGCTTAGCTTATTTGAGTTGTGTGTATTGGCTAATTTTTGAGGTCAAAGTGTCAGACTATAGGATTCGACGTGAAGACAGTTATAGCGACGAATTTCTGTAATAAATTGAGGACACGTGTGTGACAAATTCTCACCTTTTTTACATAATCTGATTGAAACGTGCTCGAATTTAACGAATTTCTTCGATATGCGCATTTATAACGATTTTTGGTTGAAATTGGCGGAGGCGCCGGGCGACTCTCAACTCGCTCGTACGGCATAAAGGACTAATTCTTGTTCAATAGACTTTAAACAATTATCTAATTAATTACCGACTGAAGACGTATAAGGAAGTCCGATTCCAATTAAAACAGCGACTGCTCTGAACGAAATTGTGCACTTCCTTTCCGATGATTGTACTTGCCTAACGATGTGATTGCGGAAATGTGTGCGAAATTTTCATTATAAATGCAACACTATGCACGCTTAAACTCCGGTAATTATCCATAGTAATCAATTACTCTACTATCTCTCCATTCATCATTTCTACTATTCTACATCAGTTGATATTTTAAATTTGCCAAATATCATGAATCCACTGAATGCTAGATGGTAAAGACAATCAAGGACAACCGTGGTCTCCCAGTTCACTTAGTGAGCATGAATTGTGGATTTTTCGTTTTTATCAACGTTCATTCGGGGGGTGTCACGCTAGAACGCACCCCCTCTATGCATTATTTAAGAGTCTTATCGGAGGCATTGTCCTGACTCTCCCTTCAAAAGCAGCGTTCTGCCCACAATAAAATCGTATCTATGATTTATCACTGCTATCGTAGATCATTCTCAAGGAATAAGACTTCACAGACAGGAAATATTATCATTCCGATTGTGAAAAATCAATAGCTTCACATTATAGAAACCTTTGAATTTCGTGTAGCGTCGTGTGTATCATCACCTGTTGTTATCATTTTATTTTACAAACGTTTTGAAACTTAAATGAGCCGTCTCCGAACGTGATTCATACATAATTCATTTTACGAAAATAGAAGAGGCAAGTGGGAACCGCGCAATTCCAGCGTGTGCGTTGTTGTTTCGTAAGAATGTAAATATTGGAGGAAGAATTTGCTAAATGGAATTATTGCGATGTTGCTATTTGTTTATACCCCTCATACGTATTACTTATTATAGTCGTTAGCAAATAGCAACAGCTCAGAAGACTGAATAACACATAATTATGGGAATTATAGCATAGATTTCTAGATCTTTAGGCACTTCAGCATTTTTGGCTCAAGGTACCTTATTCTACTGATCAAGATCTTTTGGACAGTAGAACGCTGTTTTCACATCCCCAGGGATATTGGAAGTAAAAGTTCTTGACCCTTAGGTGTCACCAAAAATGATATTGTCTGTTTCGTAAGAATAATATGTAAATATTCATCAAGGAAGAATTTGTTAGATGGAATTTTGCGTTGTTGCTATTTGTTATAATCCCTTTACTTCTATTGTCATTAGCAAATAGCAACACCAGAAAGCTGATATTTCTAAAATGTTTGGCCCAGGACACTGCAGATCTTTTGGCCAATAAAAACGTCATATTCTTTCGTCATTGGATGTTGTAGTGCCAAATCCTTGGCCCTTGGGTGTCATCGGAAATCGTCTATTGCGTCTCATCTTTTCCTGCTGCCAGACACGAATTCCGTGCACAAAGGGGGCGAAAAAGGGGGGGTCAAAAATCGAGTTAGCACCGGATCAGCTGCAGGACCGAGGTGATATTCCTCCTCCTGCCTCCTCCCTGGCCTGCTCGCAGGCTCTCGCCAGCTGATCGCAACAACAAAACACACGACACAGTCGAGGTTTGAATCGTGACGCGAACGCGTAGTCGAGTGCGCAAAGCGTTTGAAAACGCTGGCAAGTCGATAAGACCTACCCTACCGCACGCGTTTCCGAAGGGGAGCACGATTATATTCCGTAGTACGACGTCATCGAAATCATCCCTCATATTTCACTCCTACAGAATCCTGCAGGAAAAAAGACTGAATTTCAACTGGTGCCAATTTTCGGATTAATAAGTGGTTCGAGTGATGACACATCACTTGAAAGCCGTTATCGTGTCGTCTTATCAAAACTAAAGGTACATCTCCATGTTCTGTAAAGTAGAGTTTATTATGTGTTCTCTGGTACAGATTCGAAATCCTTTGTTCCTTATGTAGTTACGTTTACATCGTGGTATGGCGCAGGTGGATTATTATTTGGAATCGTTCGAGCTCGTGTCTGTTCGGTTTGTTATGTAAACACGCAGGCCTTGGAGTCGGGTTTTTACCAAAATCATAAAAGTTCTGTTACCTTTTTATCATTCTTACAAGATTACACTTTCGTTTTCTAAATCGCGGTGCAGTAGGTCGTGTTACGGCTCACTTGGATCCGTAAACGATCGTGTGATTATTAACGATTACGAAATTGACCAGGAACTCGTCGCATTAAATAATGGCACGTGACAACATTACCATTGTTGCTTCTTTCTGCGTTAGCATATTATTACGTTTCGTTTATTTGGTAAATACGAGTTGTGACGTAGGAAATTGATATCTGGCTTTTAATGACGTCCTTGAGCGATTATTGATAACGTTGGTAAAATTGGGCCATGCCACGCGCGGCGCCTGGGCCTCGTGGCCTCTTTTCTCGTCTTATTTTCGGCGAAAAGCTCCTCTATAACGTAATGGATGGTCAGATGCATTCGCCGTTGTTTGTTGAGGTGGTTAAGAAATTCGTGTCGGTTGCCAAATCGCCACACTCTCTGCTCTATTTTTGGCATTTTCTCGGATTATTTAACGTTTCGGTATTTGCACCCGCCGCAGCCGACGAAATGGGAAAGACCTTGCCAACGTATCGCTGAAAAGTAGAAAGGCGCAAATAGTGTAATGAAAGAGTTCCGGATGTTACTCGCGTGGCTAGGAAATCTATGTCAAAGTCCCACACACGAAATTTTGAGAGTAAAGTTTTGGGAAAACTTGGTTACCTTAAATGAACCGCAATTTCTCTCCCTGGGGTGTTTTCGCCGGCAAAGGGGCAAGTTTCCGGAAGACCCTTGATTTATGGATGCGATCAAAGTTTCTAAAAACAATTCAAATGATGCGCACTTTGTTCAGGACGGCAAATCCACTCGAGTGATTAAAATTATCGATCGGAGAACATTTTCGGCTTAATGGCTTTATTTTGCTGAAAATTGCTAATCTCTCGGTCTCGATTTGGGCCTTGAAGGTTGGCAAGTGGCAAGAACAAGGTCCCGAACCCTAACTCACTGACGAAACTTGGCATCACCATCAGTTTTAATTATAAATTTTAATATCTCGCGGTTTATTTCGATTATGAAGTTTCGTTAGTCCAAGGTTCCACGTGCGATTTTTCTCCTCGCTTTTTCTGACATGCCTAAGTAATTGAAATTAACTTGATGAGCAAAAGCGGACAATGTCGAAACGTTGAAACCGAAACGAATTCTTGATGTTTCTCAATCGCTCGACTGTCTGAGGTATTTCCTGATTCATTTCGCACGAAGGCAATCGGTCGGTTATTCGATGCTAAATACCAGTTGACCGGAAAATTCGTATTAGGATTTTATGCAAATGGAGTTGTTTAACTTTGAAATCGTTTCGAGTCTTGAGACGACGCGAAACCGTATTACTGCCGCCCATTTCTGTTCTAATTGTGTCGTTCGTTGACACGTCTTCTGGTCAGGCCGATTTGCACAACAGCCTTTGTGTTGCAATAATCCCGTGCGATCTACTTTAGCTCTTTAGAATAAAGCCCCTACTCTACCCGGTAATAGGAAATCGTTATAACGCGGCCTATTATTATCGTAATATGTTATCCGACGCGGATTAGCGATGACTAATGGGCATCTTTCAGATCTTGGACGGATAATCGGTTTCTAAATTGAAAGTGATGCATTTATCGCTCCTTATTGCACATCGCGAGTATGATGACCTCAAACAGTCAGTCAGACTCGTCGGCGGCTTCTTCTTTTGAACAATAAACCGGTCTCTATAATCATTAATTTACACGGTTCTTTCTCGGTTGCAGATCAAAAATGTCTTCTTTGCTAGAGGCTATCGAGCAAAAGTACGGGGAAAGCTCTACTGAATCGGACGGTTCCGAAGACGAGGGCATCTCCGTGGCCATTTTCGTGCCTTGCAAATCGCCACGTACCCTAGTTCCCTCATTGCTAGTCCTCAACGATTGCGATATCGCCACTGCCGGGGAAAAAGAGGCCTTAGTCGAAAAATGCGCTTGCGTCGAAGAACTGGACCTCGCCAAAAATAAACTAAACGATTGGCCAGAGGTATGATAACTAATTTTCTTATCAATTCCGAAATAATCCACCAAATCTCTGAATTAGGTCTTCGGGATACTGCAGCAGATGCCTCGTCTGAAATTCGTCAATTTGAGCTTCAATCCGCTGTCGACTCCGCTGAAAAAAGTCGACCGGAATTTGAGGTGGCAACAGTTGAGGAATTTGGTCCTCAATTCCACCTACATCGAGTGGGAGAGCGTCCAGGAAATCCTGGATCACCTTCCCGGATTGGAGGAATTGCACTTGAGCCTCAACGATTACAATCAAGTGAACTTGTGCAAAGATAAGTGCGAACATTGCGTATGTGACGACAACGCCAACAACGAAAACCGGGACGCAGAAGAAAATAAATGCTTCTGCCCGAAAATCGATTACAAAAAGGAGCACAAGCACCGGGGCATCCGCAAACTTCATTTCACCGGTAATCCGGTGAGCAACTGGAGGGAAGTCTGCAAATTGGGCTACGCTTTTCCTAGTTTGGAGTCGCTGGTTCTGGCCGAGTGTCCGATCGAGTCTTTGGACGTAAATCAAGAAGAAGATAAAGCCGGTAGCAATAACAGAAATTTCGAGCGATCCGAAAGCGAATGCGAGTCGGCCGAAAACAAGGAGAGCCCTCACGACGCTTTCAGGCAGCTGAAATTGCTGAATTTGAACGCGACGCGGCTTTCGACCTGGGACGATATCGAAAGGCTCGCGAAATTCCCCGCCCTTCACTGCGTAAGGGTGCAGGGCTGCCCTTTGTGGGAAAGTAACGAGTACACGGAGCACGAGCGGCGTCAACTTTTGATAGCGCGTCTTCCGAACGTCGAAATTCTCAACGGGGGTGGCGCGATCGGTAGGGACGAACGCGAGGATGCAGAAAGGGCCTTCATTCGCTATTACATGGATAAGCCGGAAAGCGATAGACCCGAAAGGTACTGATAGCTCGTAAATCATGAGTGTTTTATGTAATGATTAACGGTTTTTTCTTTCTTGTGCGTGTTTTGCGCTTTATAGGTACTTTGAGCTGGTGGCGATTCACGGAAAACTCGATCCGCTGGTGAACATCGATCTGCGACCGGAAAAAAGGGTAAAAGTCACTTTCACTTGTGGTTCCAATAGTGAGGTTCGTTCGGTAGATGTGTACAGAACGGTGATCGACCTCAAGTTTAAGCTCGAAGCGTTCGCCGGTTTTTCCGCTTCGAAAATGAGACTTTTCTACGTCGATCAAGACTTTCGCGACATTCAGGTACGATTTTCAGATCATTTTGAAAGAGCTTTCGATTTCAATTTGGATTGTTTTGTTGCAGGGACCGGAAGAGATGAGGTATCCTCATAAGCAGCTCTACAGTTATAACATTTCTTCTGGGGATGAGATAATCATCGACGCTAAGAAAAAGTTAATAATCGAAAAACAATAACTTCCTCCTTCTCTTTTGAATCACTGATTTACGTTATTGGTAATAATAAATCGCTAATTATTTTATCTTAAATATTGGAAATATGTATAATTAGCAAATATTTCTAGATACATTAGCAATTGCTGTGATTGTGGATTTTTTTAGGTGAACCTGGGTACCCACTTAATTTTAATTTACGTAAACAATTTTTCTTAACATATATTTTTGATTTTTAATTATTTCCAGTCCCCATGAGCTTTTTAACCAGATCATGTTATAGGAGCTTGATTTTCGTCTACGCGTTTGAAGCAGCTATAGCACTACTAACGAGTAAACTACTTAATTATTAGTGAGATTGTGATAATTTGCGTTTTCGAGAAAACGCAGATATCGACATTTGAAATGTCCAATATAAGGTCGTTTTCTGTGTAAAAGGAGATAATTTTTCTCTTCCAGTATTACGCATTGGATAATTTAAGCAGAAAACGTCCTCCATAGGTCATTACAGTTCCCAATTGTGAAAAATATGAAACTGCCATGTAGTTTTTGATTTTTACGTACTTTTAGGATCGGTGTATGGTATGATTTTAAAAATTCAAAGTAAGTAGTAGAGTGGATTGTTTCCCACTCCCTGATTGTGATATAACAAAAATTATCTCAAGTCAACGTAAACCTTTTGTTCTGGACTTGATTATCTGATAATCCTTTAGGTACTGTACGAGTTATATGCACAGATACATGTATTAATAATAACAATAAAGATAACAATTATTCTTATTATTGAATAAATATATTTGGAATTTCTACAATCAATCATCATCGGAATGATAATCCCACACGATTTTATTTTCATACTTTTATTATAACAAAAAATAGACGGAAATTATTATAAACCCCTCACACATTTATTTAAATCGGTACAAGTAATAATTAAAGTTATTATGTCTGTATCACAAAATTTCTTTTAACCGGGAGAAATTAATCAGTGAACGTGCTCCACCCACAACATGAAAAACACTAACTACCAAAATTGTTCAAGAATTGTACTAAGCAAATTAGAGTTCTGTATGATCGTCATCGTCACTTTTTTTACTCGGCTTTATTTCATCATCGGCACTTTTGAAATTCGGATCTGGAGGAGCTTCCGCCGTTTCCTCATTAGTGACCTGCCCGTCATCATCATCCCCACTTTTCTCTTCTTCACCTTTGGCCTCTTTCTTCGACCCCTCTTTAGCAGACGACTTTTCCTTAACAGGGGGCAACTTATCGACTTTAATAGTAGGCCTCCACAATTTAATTTTGTTCACCAAATATTTCACTTCCCGATCTAGCGCGCCCATTTTATCCGTAATCGACTTGACCGTGAGCTTGACCGACTCGGATTTCTTCAATTTCGACTGCTCCCCGATCAATTTAACCTTCCAATCTTCGGTCTCTTTGAGCAATCTATCCAAGGAGGCGACCTCGTCATCGGTGAAAACGTCTTTCTCCGGATTCGTGGTCTTGGTCAGATTTTTGGCAGTCGTCAAGAAATGCCTCGTGTGATTGAGCATGGAGTTTAAAGCTTTCAAAGCTTCAGGTCTTTCGTTGTGCTCCCAAACCTTTGCGAATAAATCGTTAGTCAAATCCCTTAATCCATCCAATTTCTTCTCGTAAGTGTCGGCATCTGCATCCGATCCATCCTCGTACAACCAATCAGATACCTCGCTGCAAGACGCTTTGATCTTCTCGACTTCTTCCGCAGTGGCGGCGGCTGAATATTCATCTTCGTGTAATTTATTTTGCACTTCGTTTACGAAACTTTCTAGGTTGTTTAGAGCGGAAGCGCGCCTGTTGATTTCGCGTTCGATTTTATGGATTTTCTCCAACTTTTCCGCAGACTTTTCCAGCTGACTCTTCGACATCGACTCGATAGTCAACAGCTTTTGGCTCGATTTGATCGGTTCTTTCACCGTTACGATTTTCGGTTTGATCTCTTTCTTCGTTGCATTTTTATTGACTTCTTCAGTCACGTTCTTCTTTTCTTCAGTTTCTGGCTGAGAAGGCTTTTCTTGTTCGTCTTGATCTGCCGGTTCCGGATTGGCCGATTTCTCTTCTTCGCCTTTACCCTCTTTTTCTTCATCGCCCCCGAAGAATTTACTGATCGTGCTTCCCAATTTCGAAAAAGTGCCTTCTTCCTCAGACTCGATCACCGTCTTTTCTACAATCAATTCGACGTTTATAAGATTCAAAAGACCGGATTCGTCCATGGAAAAGTGCGCTTTGATCCCTTTAGTTTCCACGTTGTCACCGGAGTTTTTCTTGAGGATATCGGCGACTCCTTGAACATTAATCTCAGTTAAATTTAGAGTCCCCACATTCAAAATCTCTTGATTTGGAAGGTAATCCAATTCGGCGTAGTTGACATTGAAGGTGAAATCATCAACGTGTTTATTAAAAGTGATTATCTTTTTTTGAGGGTAAGGATTCATTAATCCAAAGAGAGTGCGGCGGACTTGTTTAACACCCTCATCTAGCTCCCTCTCGAAAACTACTTGAATCGGATATAAAACTGCGTCTTTCGTTATGAATTTCTTCACTTGGAAACCGGTGCTCAAATCGGCTGCTTTATAAACAGCCCCCATGGTGGCAGCTTCATCAGTATTGAGATTTTTGGCCAAGTCTTGGCCCACAGTCTTCTGCAGAATCTCCTGGATTTTAGGCACCCGAGTTCCAGCCCCTACTAGCACAACTTGATTCAAAACATCCCTGGTTAAATGGGCGGTCTTCAACGCCTGCTCTACCGGAAAAGCGACCCTGTCGATCAAATCCCCGATCAAGTTTTCCAAATCTTCCCGCGTCACTTTGACTTTAAAATCTTCGTCGTCTAAAAGACCCTCGATTTGGGCATAATGTTCAGCATTTGCTGACAAGACGTTCTTGAGACGACCGGCTTCTTTGAACAGTTTAGCATAGGCTCTCGGATTTTCGAAAACGTTACTTTTCGTTTTCTTGACTTCGTTAAACTTATTCGCAAGGTAATCCCTGAGACGCAGTTGGATTTCGAGCCCTCCGAGAGTCCTATCAAACCCGACTCCGATTATGGAGAGTTGCGGATGAGTCTCAACATACCCCCGTTCTTTAGTTTTGACAGTTTGGTAACTTACGAGGGTGGCGGTTGTAGACGACGCCCCCATGTCGTAAAACATGACGTATTGAGCAGTTTCATTGAAATCTTTGACTCGAAAGATCCCGTAATTCAAAGCAACCGCTGTGTAATCGTTAATCAGTTGTAATACTTTAAGACCGGCCAATTCTGCTGACTGTAAAAGCGCTCTTCTTTCCGCCTGATTGAAGTAGCCTGGGACTGTCAAAACGCACTCTTTTATCGGTTGCCGGGCCCCTTGTTCGGCGAATTCCTTCGATTTCGTCAAAAACTGCGCAATGAGCTCTTCTACGCTGTAATACGTGTTTTCGTCGTGTTTGAAAAGGACCGTGCCTCGTTCTTTGTCTTCCACGATGTCGTAATAAGGAAACCGCTGCTTGTAGAGTTGAACCAGGGGGTGGTCTATGGTCTTCCCGAGTAGATCCAGGAGATACATGTAGGCGTTTTTGGGGAATCTTATGCCGATGGTCTGGGCGTCTTCCCCGATTTCGCGGATGCCGTCCCGGAAACTTATGACGGCCGGGGTTTTTCTTTTCGATTCTTTATTAAGGGCGATCTCCATCGGAACTCCCGGGGAGACGATCCCGACTTTGATCCATTCCGATCCCACATCAACGGACATCACTGCCAACGCGTCCGCATATTGGAGTGCGCCTAAGCTGACCGTTAGGGCGAATACTGTGATTGCAATCTTCATTTTTCTGATAATTAGTTGAGCCACCTGAAAAATTGACGATAGTTCATGTTGTCGGGGGTGGTTTTGACTTAAATTGGGGTGCATTTCGGTTAAAATCGAGCGTACTTACCCGAGAGATGGTTATTTTATTAACTGGCTATTCGATTCGTGCGTTTTGTATTCGTGGGCCTTTGAATTTTATCCACGTCAGGTTACTTCCATGTGCCACAAACCAGCTGGGTATTTGATGTGCCGGGTTTGACAAGTGTGGCGATTTCCTATTGGCTGGAATTTATCGGAAACGTGACTGATTGGGTGCCGGTATTCTAGAGTTCTTCTAAAAAAATTACTTTTATTTTTATAGAAAACGATTTTATACAAAATTCCACTTTTATCGAGATCTTTGTACAGAAAACGCGGAAAACCAAGTTAATTTCAATAGCTTTTCTATGGTTTTTAGATTTTCTTATTGACGGTTTGGCTTTCTGTCAATAGATGTCGCTAAGGGATCCAAATTTGCTAATGCAGTGGCGTACTCCATTAATTATTGAATTATTTATATAAGATATGAAATTAATTACTCCTTTATCATTATGATTACAGCGTTCTGTTGAAAAAAGGGAAACAACTCTTTATTTAATTGAAACAGGTTTTTAAGTCTCGTACTTACGTTCTTGCTGGAAATGCATATCCAAACTACGACAAAAGCAACTCTTTTCATGATTATTCATTGCGTTTTTTAGGATTTCTCAAACCTTGCACGAACTTCGTTTGGTAAAAAGTTTTTCGAACCTCGTTTAGGTATGCGGAGAAGGAGAATAAGGAGAGATCTGGGATCGGTTCAGAAATGTTTTGAAAATTTGTAAGTGTGTAACGCACCCCGAAAAACGTTTTGGGCACTTTTCCAAGGTTTATTCATTAGATTCTACAGGTCATCACCTTTGAGTGTCCACCCACCGGCTTTCTCGCGCTTGAATTATAACGTTTTTTCCCTGTCGTGTCGCGGTTTGCGACGGAACTACAGAGAGGGCGACGCCTCTACATCAACCCCTGTGCACTTTATTTGGGGGGTTGTTTATTCGGCATTTCCTCATTCCGATTGATTACCCACCTCCGCGTTTACGCTTTATATATCGGTGCGTATAACGAAAGCGATTTGGCGGGATTCGGTAATTATTAAAGCTCTCTTCTGCGGCCATAACGCCGGTATTATATATCTGCGAGTTGGGAAAGCTTAGCGCCATGAATTTATCGGTAACCTGTAGCCGCGGGGTGCATGAGAATGAACCGTCAACCCTCCCGCCTCAAAAGGGAACGTTCTGCTATTGTATTCCGTGTGTGCGAGCACCACCGGCCTCGTTCTCTCTCCTCTTTCTCTTCTTCTTCACTGATGGTTGTGTATCCACCAAATAACCGACCGAGTCTCGTCAAATAACGCGAGACGCATATCATTTAATGCGACCGCTTTCTGCCGTTCGTCCGCCCATATTTCAGGCGAATTTATTGTTTTAAGACGTTACCGCATCATCATACGGGGCATAATCTACGGCCGGGACGATATAAGCTCGAATAAATCCACCGCAACACTTGCAAACAAACAGTAATGGTATCTGTCGTGATGGATGAACCGGAGATTCCTCTCTCTTTGTGTGCCGATTCAGTTTTTGAGAGTAGCGGCCGCTACTTCTTTTCCTCATTCGCCGGTGAAAAATGCGGCGGAAAGATGACCCGAACGTATCAATAAACCCACCATAAAACATCAACTGACCGAAAGGGACCACTTGTGACAAACGGACACATTTGCAGATTAAAATATTACTTTCTCTATTCGGCCCCACAAATTGATTGATACTCTATGGATAGCATCAGGGGAATTTTGTTATAATTAAATTGTTCTGTAGTTTTGGCAAGTGGTACTCGGATGTGATAATGATAAATACGTTAATGCCGACTGCGGAGAATGTGTGCGAAAAGACAGTGAGAAACCCAATTTACATAAATCTTGGAAAAGCTCGTCTCGTCTCGTGCCGTTGGGCGGTGGTACAATATTGCGAGCAAAGCCAACGCTTATTTCCATCGTTTTAACACCCTCTCACCAAAAACGGGCCGACCTACCATAATAATGTTCTGCCGGTGCCTTGTATCCTACGAGTGTATCCCCGAAATGCGACACGACACGGATGTAACTTCATAATTTGTTTGTTTGTCGCCGTAATCCGCCGATTCAATGGGAGAATTTTCGGCACAAATTCCTCGAGAATTTACGAGAGAGGCGTCGAGGATAGGGACTTTTGTAAAAACTGTCAAGGACCCCCCACTTAAACCAATGCCGTTTAGATCTGACCACATCGGCAAAAGGTCTAGCAGAATTAGTCAGTACAAGTCGATGTGAAAGTGAGTCGCCAAATATTACTTATTATCACAAGTTAATTTGGGAAATTCTTGCAATTATACAAATTCAACGTAAGTACTTTTATAAAGCAAAAACTCCAACTAACTCCAACCATGTTATCGTTTTAGTTGTTGATAACAATATAATAATCCTCGAGAAAAACGCCGGCAAAATGTCGAAAAGAACGGGGTCTAAAAGTACCATGGAAGAGGAAATAAACACTTTCATTTTGAACACCCTGCGATTTGTCAACGGGGTACTCTTGCGAAGTACCGGAGAAACACCCGATCCTAATCCGATTTGCCCTAAAACTTCCGAAAAAACCTCGGCGTTTCTGGTGGAGGTGTTCGATGAGAATTTCAAAAGAGCCGGTGTCACTTTGGCCGACCTTTTGCCACCGAAGCAGTTGAGGACCTCTAAGAACACGAAACCGAGGAAGAGGAACTCGGTGAGTTCGGATTGCAGTTCGTCGAGTTCGACCACGGAATCGACAACGTCATCGATCGTCGATTTGTACTACGAGGAACTTTTACAAAAAGGTCCACGCATCGATTGCGGCTCCTCGTCGTCATCGTCCTCATCGCTCAATATCATTGACGATGAAAACGATAACGATTTGAAACTGGACTATTCCGCCTTTTTCGTCAACACTCTTTTTGGTAAACTACCAATTTCTGAGGAAACCAAAGAAACTCAAGATCTAGTTAGCTTCAAGTTTTAACCTGTTTGTGATTGTACTACTCATATAGCGCTCTTATCATACCAAATTGTCGAAAGTCATTATTTAGTCATTATGAGAGCACTAATTACGTAGGTGTACCGTTAATGTGTGCGTCCTTGTCTCTGAATGATTGTGACTACTGTTCCAGTTGCGGATCTCCCTGTACTTATTGTGATTAAAAATACTACATATTGATAATGTTTAATAGGGTAGGTATGAACCTATTTATATTTAAAAAAATTATAATACAGCAGCACGGTATATGAATTAATTCCATTGTCCTGAAATGATAATTATATTAAAAAGACTGATGCATTTATTTCGTATGGAATTTATAATTTTATTTACCGTTTCCTTCGGCGATAATTTGTGTGAAATATGTATAGGAAGGGGTCCGTTGCAGTGGCGACAGTCGGAATTGGGAATGTAATTTACAATGGGGGAAAGGTCCTTGAAGGTGTACCGGGCCCAGGTCTTCAGGTAGGCAGAGGGCACGAGTTAATGCGATGTTTGGCCATCAAAAGCTTATTTCCGAGAAGTTTGAATTTACACCGCAGAAGCGGCGACGTCTCTCTCTCCGCTCCTTTATATAAAATCTCTCCTTTGGCGGATACTGACACAGAGTGTTATTGAATAATTAAATTACTTACCTCTCTCCGCAAAGTTGGAATACACTGCCGCCGCCGCTGCCGGGGAGAGTTTCAGCGAATTCTTATTCTTGCGGAGTCGCATTTGATTTGAGGTGGTCTGGCGATGACGATTACGCTCCCAGATTTACTTACGTAATTCAATACCGACAGCGGCAATTGTGCGATGACGGCGAAGTCTCCGTAATTGTTTCATCTCTAATTAATTTACTTTTTCATTAGAGCCTCCTAGGCGCTGCTCGCGTCAGGAATCCGTGTTAATTTGTTACTTTGGGTTGGGTGATGCGCGCTTTCTCCACTCCGGGATATTTTCCTTTAAGCGATTGATGAACAACTTTGCAGGATTAACGACCATAAGCGAAAATCGCAACAGCAACGACAAATTATCCGGTCGAGAAAAACTCGATACACCGAAAACCACTAAATTACACCTGAGCTTAGCAATAAAATGCCTCAATCATCATGAAAACTTTATCGAGTAATCGACCTAACTATGAAGGTAACTAGAGTTTTCTTAAAGTTCGTATAGAACTTATTATTTCAATTTTGAGTTTAAATTTCTCAATTATGGTGATTTACTCCTACTAATATTGGCTGAAATTCCGGTAAAAAGCCTCACAAGTCATTCGACAATGGATGTGAAATCATCCCTGGATGTGATCATAAAATCCTTGCAGTGGGCGGGTTTGCGCCCTCCTTCAACCCCCGCGTTCGCCCCACGCATTTTATACGGTTTTTACACGACTTGTATTTTCATTTCATCAATCGTTCAAGTCTCGGGCGCCGCTTCATACATTTACGAAAACGGAAACCAACTCGAAGAAATCCTGCCAGGTTTGATTGTAATATTAGTGCAGTTTTTCTGCGTGCCCAAATCGTACATCCTCTGGAAAAACGCGGATTACATCCGGGAAACGATGCGAGAACTCGACGCAAAAGAGTTTCGACTCAAAAGTCGCCGACAACAGAGACAATTCCAAGATGTGATGAACTCGTGGAAGGGCATTTATTACATTTTATTTTTTATGACGTTCGTCAGCGTGACGTTTTTCTTGATTTTACCCGTATTTAAAAGCGAACGGGCTTACCCTTTCGACGCTAATTATCCTTTTGATATCAATTCCGGCGCCTATTATTATTTGTACTTATTCCAAATCGTTGCCGTTTATTACATGAGTCTTCGCAATGTAGTAGTCGATAACTTCTGTACCGGGATGATGGCGATGGTCGGAGTCCAGTGCGAATTATTACAAGACACCCTGAAAAATTTACACGAAATTTATGGACGGGACGAAATGGAGCGAGGATTAATCGAGTCTATTAAACACCACGAAAAAATTATAAAGTGTCGTGAGTATACGGAATAAAAGCCCATAATTTTAATCCGGTTTTCGTAGGTGGTCGAAAAAAGTGAATTATTTATTACAATGGCCGGCCCTTTTCCTTTTCATCACGGGCCTGGTGTCGTTCAGCTCGAACTTGGCTTTGATAAGCTTAATCGAACCGTTCTCGAGCACATTTTTCACAATCGTCAGTTACCAATTGCTCATGATGTCGCTACTCTACAATTACTGTTGGTTCGGTAACGACGTTTTCGAAAAAGTTCACAAACGATAATGATAACTGCGGACGAATTTAATCGATATTTTGTAGAGTTCGAAATTGGCAGAGGCTGCGATTTTGTGTGATTGGGCAGATTGCTCTGAGTATTTTAAAAAATCATTAATCTTTTTCACAAAGAGATCACAGAAACCCATCGTGATTTACGTCCTCAAAATGTTCAAACTATCTCTGGTCACATACGTTCAGGTAAACCCACAAAAGTCAAATAATGAATTGAGTATAACAAAAATTTATTAATTGCAGATTTTGAAAATGTCTTATTCTTACTACACCATCCTACGAATATCTCTAGATGACGAATAAGAATAAATAGAACCACAGAAATTTCGATTTCCTTTGGATCTACACCTTTTCAAGATGTAATTTAGAAGGCGGCAATTGTAGTTCAGATTAGTGACATGCAATGCACAAGGCATAATTTTTAATCAGATTTGTGAGATGTAATTCAGAAGGGATCACTTTCAATTTAAAGTAGTGAGTTGTAATTCAGATTTAGTCAGTTGTAATTCAGAAATAGTCATTTGTAGTTCAGAAAGCATACATTTTTGTAATTCAAAATGCAGTAACACTTAAAAACACAGTTTTCTTGAAGCTTTGGAATAAATAAACAGAGATAAACATAAGATTTCATTCTCCATTTCATCACTGAAAAAATTATGTTGAAGTAGATTTTGATTTTATGGGCTTTTCTGAATTACAATCACAAATAATAACTTTGAAATTAAAATGAGGATAATACATTTCATTTAACCATTACTGAAACACAAATGACTATGTATCACTATCACGGAGTTACAACTCACTAAACTGAAATACAGTCAGCACTTTCTGAAATAAGTGAAATATGATTAGTATGCATTACAATTGACGTTTTCAGTGTAGTGCAATTAAAAAAAAAATTGAAAAAATTTTCATGTCGCCCTGTATAATCAGTGGCGTCCGTGAGGTCCGTTGGCGGAGGTGAGGCCGTTAAAAGGGCTCGCCAATTATTGACAACAAGGACGGATTGTTGTCAGTTGTCAGTGCAAAGAGTGATTAAATACCTTTAGGTCGGGCGCTCTCTTAATTGATTCGTATCAAAACAGATTGAATTCGGAACGGAGCGGAATAAAGTAGGCCCGTAACGGGGCGTAATAGGCCTCCGCCGTTTCAGCGCACTGCGATCGAGCGAGCGCGTCAGGTTCCGGGGGGCGGCGTCGGCGTCGGCGGCACACGGGGGCGGCCCCGCCGTCCGGCGGGCGGGGGGAGGTCGGCGCGATTTTAATTAAGGGCTCGTGAAACAAAACGGCCTCGTCGGCGGCGATCGCGAGAAAACCGAAAGGCGCCGACCGTTTTCAGTTCACGCATGAATTTTCCGGATAATAAATGATAGTGGAGCGGTGATAGCGCGCCTCTCCGGCCCGCTCGCACCCCCCGCAATCTCTCCGAAGGGTCGCGGTTGTTATAGAAACACTCGTAATGAGGTTTCGGCGCGAGCGCCGCCCTGTGCCGCCGCTGCCTTTTGAAATGCGCCAGCTGCCAAGTGGGCCCCCTTCGCCGACGACGTCTCGCACCCCTCCGCCCGGCTCGGAAATATGTTAATGTCCCCCGCCCGGCACACACGAACCGCTTTCTTTAATTCGAACAGGGCAATTCGACGGCAGCCCCCCCTCGGGGGACGCCACTGTTCGAATCGTCCCATAGTCGGTAATGAGGTATTTCATGAATGATACATATTCGCATATGCCGCAAAATGAGTTCTGCGCAAGAATTTTGTTGAAAAAAGTTGTTTTCAATCAGGAATTACAGTTACAAAGAATTTTCGTGACGTCAACAATTACAAATCGTGGACACAGCGCGTCCACAGATGGCGCTCATCAAAATTAGGAAAAAGCACAGCAAGGATCAACACCTTCACTGTAATTACGCGTGGCGCCATCTACTGGATTCTAGAAAACTCCTAGTAGACCTGACGTCATCAGATAAAAATTAGAAAATTAGTTTTAGCTCCTAAAAAATTTCTAAAAAAATTACTTCTTAAGCTAAATATAGGAAAATTCCTCATTGTGCGCTCAATTAACTTTCGCGTATGATAAATTCCGTGACAACAAGTAGTTAATTCTAATTGCAACAAATCGCGTTTCCAATAATTTACTAGTCTTCGAGACGTTAATTACGGCCATCATGCTTGATCTTTTTGCCTTTTTCGCACAAGCACCCACTCGATAATCAACCCATTTCAGGTTGCGTGTGACGTGTGCGCCAACAACAGAGTCATACCGAAATTCTTTTCCGCTCAAACTGATATCGAGAAAGGATATTCATAGGGTGTAATTCTGGGGTCACATGGTCTTTTGTGCGTATGTGGTTGCCTAAATCCGCGCGATAATTGCGTGGTGTCATGTAGTCCGGGTGTACTGTAAATGTTAATACAATCGCCTAATACAGATTGCTGAAAATTTAATAAAGCACTTCGGTGTTATTGCCTCTACCTACTTATACCTACTACACGGCTACCTACTGCTGTAAAAGGGTGGGGAGGAAAGCTATAAATTTCGCCCTGCCCTTTCAAGCCCTCATTCCGCAGAATTCCCAGCAAGAGCGTTTGAGAACCCACCCTTTCTAATATCCCTTTTATTACAGTAAACAACATAATTTCACATCGGCAACACAAGATAACTTTTGTTGCAATTTCCATCACTGTTTATTTATTTGCACGTTATCAGGACTCGGCTTGGGAATTCTTCATCGCATTAGGACTTGGGCGTAGAACAAAGTCCGCATTCTATTTAATAGAGCGCTATGTTGGTGATTAAGTGATTACAATACCGTAACGTAATAAAAGCAATAAAATACGAAATTGTAAATCATTTCCTTAATTCCCGACCCACCTTCAAATTCCGATCAAATTGCCTTTTGGAATTATTCCTAATTAGAACTAGATGGGGTTGGTAATAATAATGGGTGGTTGCAACGGTTTTTTTAATTTCTCTGATGTTTGATAATAATAATCGAACAAACTGTCATTTTGTTTAGTGCATTAATGTCGAGAATGCACATATACAAAAGCAGATAAGGTGTATACTAATCTAAGTAGCGCTTTAAAGCTGGGGTAATTAATGCTAATATCGACCATAAATATTCATATGGCTTTATACCCAGCTAAGTACTCTTTGTTATACCAGGTCACCCCTTATAATTTCAGATTTGGCCACTAACTGGTCTGGTTGCAATTTGTTCCTTATTGTTTTTTCAAACTTGAAGGCTTTATCTACTTATTATCTAACGGTTGTACGGAATAATATTAAATGCATTCCGTATTATAATGCCTGTGCGTGATATAAAATTGAGAGGATTAAAAGCTCCGGTCTGACAGAGTGAAAAGGTTACCACTATCGGACTAAATTGTTTTTATTACCGAATTAAATCATCCGATTTATGTGAAATTATTTGCGATTGCTTTTACTGCGGCCATTCGTGTCACATATTATTGTGTCCCCACTTCGTCGGAGATTTCCTCACTTTATCAAGAAAGGGCGACCGTTTTTCGGATTTTTGTGGAACCTATCAGCCAAAAAAATTTAGTGACGTCAAATAATGTGCTTACGCCCTCGCTCAATTATTTACCCTATAAAAATTCTCTTGCGAAAGAAGTCTCAGTCACAAAGAGACAGAGGATAATTAAATAATCTCGGATAGAGTTCATCGTCTTTTTCTCGTTCCCTTCGTTTTCTCGATGAAAAGTTGATGGCGAAAGTTGGCTATCGAGTAGATGGGTATTGTAAATAGTGGCGAAACAAGGTGTGGGTTAATGTAAATGAAAATGGTCGCGAAATTAATAGGATTTTCTTGACAATAGTCCCACACTTTTCCTTATCCAATTTATTCATCTGGCGATTCATCGATTTCGCTTGATGTGCATCGATATTATGTTTAGATATCCAGCAGGGTTCGCGTTTAGGCAAACATAAAAATCATATCGGCTCTCATAGTCCCGGCGATATATACAATTTTGTCAGCATAACTGATATCGATTCCGGTTTCGGGTTCGTATTTAGGATGTTTGCGGCGCACTTGGGGCTTCCACGTTTCTTTATATAGAAAAAGGGCAAACTCTATAGTATTTTTATTGTTAATGCACCCTGTGCGACCGGTTTTATCGTTTTGTTGCGGCCTTTGATCAGGCATAATTCGGGATAATGAAAATATTGCCCGCTTGAACGCAATTCTGATGGATTCGGTCGATATATCAACCCGTTCTAAAGATATCACAATTATTCATGAGAACTTGTGGGAGTTTCGGTGTATAAAGTGATGGGAATTAATAATTTCACGAAATTCTTCGAATCTTACCGTCATAACTAACTGATGTTTGTTTTATTCAAGCAGATCTACCAGAATTTACAAAATCTAAACAGTTTTACTTCTGAAAGGGTTTAGGTTATTTCTCTTTGATAGCGGGAAATTTTCGCTTTCCCTTTGTCGTAGTTAATCAGTCGGATCCATCCGCATGATTACAAGCACTTGAAAAATTCCGTGTACTCACCTGAACCTGATAGTCAAACTGTATAGTTGAATTGACAATAAATAACCTTTCTGGTGTCTATAAAACTGAAAGGATTTTATGCAAAAGTATGCGAATCTAAATTTAATTAAATTCTGCAATCAAGTTCTATTGTTCTAGATGTTGCGTGCATTTCTCCTTGAGAACACGACAAATCCTTGGCGCAGGCAGATTTCAGAACTATTCAAATAATACACCAGAGAGGAGAGGATTTCAAGGAAAAGATGATTGCGTATTTTTCAGGTACTTTATTGCATTACCTGAAATTTTGATAATGCCTAATGTACATTCAATACAATAATAATTCAATATGATAATAGTAATAATATACAAGAGTGGTAAAAGTCAGCGGTAACGTTATTTTGTTTTGGTACTTACGCAAAGAACAAAACAAATTTTTACCAACAAAAAAAAGATCTGTTTGACGTTGTAACCGTACAAGATTAGAAAAAAAGGGTGGTAACGAAATAGTACAAACAGTCCTTTCATAATTAATGCCTTTAAAAAATAAATATTTTCTAAATTAAATAATAGTTCGAATAATAATATAATAACACAACGAAATAATGAGGATAATAATGAAGTAACGAGACAAAAATAATAATGTTGTTCAGTTTGGAGAAAGATTACGTGTTACAATAATATGTACAAAAACCCGATATGGCTGCAATCCATAACGGATAAATTTTAAAACTAAAAATTTTCAACAAGAAAAAATAAAAACTTAATTGAAGTGTACAATAATACGATACAAAAAAAATGTAGTCAAGTTTTACGGAAGGATCAAGCATTGTGCTACGTCAAAAATACGTTTCAGTAACTTTGGCAGGTATAAAAAATTCCAAAAAACGTTGTCTCATATCAAAAATTGTTTTTTCTTCAAAAATATGATTTTATCTATTATTGATATGGATCTTGAAGAAACGGGGACAATATCGCTATTAAAGCCACAAAGACACAAAGTTTCTTTAAATGCGTCTACGAAAAAGTGCCCAGAAAATTGTAAAACGAGTCGCGAACTCTCTTATAAAATTCGCCGCAAACTTTTTCAATCTACAAGCGTTCTCATTACAAATAGCTCTCATTATTGTATCTAAATTAGAGTCTATCATAATAATAATTTTTCTCATTATAATTATTATATCATACAGGCTTTTTATTTAAATTGATCTAAACTTCTTTTAGTTGTTATATTATTAATTAAATATCACAGATATTTCATCGCTCTCTAATAGCCACCGACGAAAATTATGCAACATGGAAGAAACGAAAAGAAATCAAATAAAATCAGCGCGAGACGAGATGATCGCCCGAGATAACCTCCACCGTATAGGTGTTTCACGGCTTCGGATCGGACGATCAATACCTCTTTAAGTTATTATTATAGGAACGAACATAATTCTCCAGTAGTCGTAGAGAGCTAAAAGCATTATAAAGTTTATTGTTGTTGGGAAAAGAAAGTTGGAGATACTACTACGATTTTACGTCGAGGGAGAAGAACCGACCGAACTCGACTCAAAAAGATTCGACAAAGCGATGACGAGGGCGGTCCCACCACTCCCCCGTTTTCAGTTTTCGATATACCGACGCGATCCGGAAGGCAAAAATCATTTAAGTAAATCATTTACACTATCACATAAATAAGTTGTATATTATCTGAAGAGGAGAGAAAAAATCGTTGCCTAAATCCCGTTGGAGTACTGCTACGTTTCCAGGGAAGCGATCAGATTGTGGTAAACGTTACTTTGGAGTTCGTTGAACATGGACGCGTGCCCGCAACTGTACGGATTCGGGTCCGATTCCGTTTGGCCGCCGTACCTCAACCTCGAATCGGTCGGCAGGCTGTTGCTGATGAAACTGTTCACACTAGCGAAGTCTTTGTCTACGTCCATGATGACGCTATCACTCACAACTTTAGGCTCGAACGGCGCCTCGACTTTGGCCCGTTTCGGACTCGAATCCACGTCTTCGTCCTCGTCGATGCAGGTCAACATCCGGGGAGTAGGCGGCATGTAGAATTGCGAGAGGACATCTTGAACGTCGCAGTCCTCCATATCGTCGAAGGAGCGCTTCCTAGTGTCGACCGGCTGCGGTACCACCAACCCCGAATCACCGGAAAAAGTCTCTAGGGCACTCTCCAAGTTATTGAACACTTCCAAATTCTTCGCGGTTATGATCTCCTCGGCCAGTTTCGCGTCGAAATCGTTCTCCACGACGAAGTCGACCTTCAGCGGATCGGCCGGCTCGTAGTCGAAGTTCTTGTTCTCGTTCTTGATGAACTCGCTCTTCAGGTTGAGGATGTTGTCGTTGTCGTAGCAGCGCGGGTAGTTCAGCTGCTGCTTCTGGATCTTCTCGTCGCGCGCCTCCTTCTGCAGCCGCTTCACCGTGTTGTTGATGAGGACGGACCGGCACAGGCTGGCCTCCGGGTCCTCGATCTTCTTCAGCTTGTTCAGGCTGATCTTGAGGACCTTCCGCCGCTCCTCCTTCTGCCGGTACTTGGCCGATATCATGGAGGGGCGGTTCTTCGGGGGGCTGTAGCCCATCGGGTAGGTGCGAGGGGGGCCGAAGATGTCGTCGCAATCGTCCGAGACTGGCGGAGGGGACTTCATCGTGGCGGCACTCTCAACTTCGGCAGGAGCTGCAAAAGAAGACCAAATTAATAAACTAACCTCGAAAAAATCACTAGATTATTACGGATAGGGCCGAAATAGTCGAGGTCTAGGTCTATGACACAACCACCAAGTTGGTACTTCACTAGCATGATTGCAAATGATCAGTTTCAGGGGCTTACAAGTATTCGTACCCATATTTCGGCAGTTATTCCAAGCAATTAGTGTAAGAGATTTCGTATTATACCTACTAGGTGATTAGGAAGGGAAATCTTGTCTTTAGAAAAAAGGGTCCAAATAAAGTCCACGGTAGGTGGTGGCTAAACGGAAATTAATGACTTTCAGGTAGAGGTGGAATGACCGATCGGTTCATTTGAGAACTCGACTCGGCTCGGATATGAATTATTCGATCTTGATGATAACACACAACAAAGTTTTTCCCATAAAGGGTATCAATCCACTCACTCGAACTAGTTGAATTATTCCTTTTGATTTATAAGGGAAAAATGTGTTATAATGATGCGAGCTCTACAAGTTGGAACCGGTCACTTACATTGTCACGACAATTCTATTCTTTTATCAACTTTTATCAGCTACCAGAGTTAATGACTACGGTTATGGGGATTAATCATATTGGCGTACGAGGTGATAAGGCGTTTCGAGATAACGCTGATAGTATCGACCGGATTTTATCATGCAAGAATTAAACAATTTCGTGCAATAAGTCAGATGGGGGGTTAAAATTTAAAACCGCGCCGTATTTTTAGAGCGTTTTATCGCCTCTACTATTTCACCACACCGGATTAAATTTTATTACCCACTTCGAATGAGGGAATAAGGGAAGGCGCTGACAGGTGAAGAACAAAGCGTAAATTTGAGGAAATTCGATTTTTATTCTCCTTTCCTCCGCTCTAGCTATACCTATCTGGGAAAAAGGCGAAAAAAAGACGAGGTTGATGGGAATATAAATCCGAAGGGAAATCAGATGCATATGTTAATTTATTCCGTCCCTGAACTTGTGGGCCCATTGGAAAAAATTAGATGTGCATAGGAGAATCGCCGGATTAACATAAGTCGACCCATTTACGCAAAAGTTTTCGCGTCGCGTCGTTGGGTCATCTTTCGGCTTTTAGGTGCGCTGATTTATGGATCGAGCGATCCGCAAAAGCAACCTTGTAACCGTTTTATTAAACTCGTATGCGAGCGCCGGATGACATCAAATCGATTTGCTCGTGAACTTGACGCCTCTCCTTCAATAATTTAATAACAAATACCAGAAAAATCGAAATAATTATTGGCTCTCTTGCGAGAAGTTGAAGTCAGTCGCAACAATATCGCGGTGATGTAGTCGCGGTGATGACGGCGGTGACGAAACTCGGGAATTATGCATTTCGTATTGTTTCACGACATCACAAGGTTAAATAAAATTAAACCGCATGGAAGAGGTGGATGATTATTAGGTGGAGATCACCCACAATTTTCCGTAACAGAGTCTTCCACTTATCTAATGGTTATGTGAAAACACACAATCGACTAAATAAAGAAAGAAGTCTCTTTTGCAATTGTCGAGACTTGGACTATACCGTTAAAAGAACCATCGAGTTTGTATCGAGGTCGCGTAACACTTGTATAACTACTTTCGTTTTATAGTGAACAATTCGATTTTTATCATTAAAATACACCAGAGTTGAGTTACTACGGAACTATACAATAGATGATAAACGAAACGACCATTTCAGGAATGAAGAGGAACGATTTTCACTTTCACATTTCCAAACGCTCCATTTTATAGTTAAAACATTTTCGCTCCGGTTTAGAGTAAATATTACAATAAATGGAGATAACAGCGCTAATTAACACGAAAATAGTATTTTAATCAATCACGAGAGCGATTACCCTCTGGTGTGCGAACACAAAAGGTTATCAAACGAGACCGCAACGCTAAAAATCCCATCAAAAAGCCCAAAACCACCAAACAAGTGATGAACACAATTTTCAGTTTTAGTCACAATTGGCTTAATAATGAAACCAGATTATATCAAAACGTATTAATTACGATCTAAACGTGCCACTATAATAATAATATCAAGAGGTTCTCGGTATTCGCACTTTCTCTCTGTGACTTTCACCCTTGAACGGTCCCGATTACAAAACGAGCGGTGAACGGATCAGCTGAAATCTTATAATATCGAAAACCCTGTTACAACAGAAAAAAGCGGCGTAATCGAGAGTCAAATATCCGGCGGAAAATCTTATCTCGCGCTCGATGCCTGGCACAAGAACTGGCTTTTCGGACTAATTGGAAGCGGAAACGATTTATTTTCGAGAGCCGGATTTAAAAGAGAGGACAAAGCGAGAGGATGCTCACGAATTGGTCGAATTTTCGAGCGAATCAATCACCGATTTCCCTAAACGGTCCGCGATAAATCTACTTAAGAGAATGCGACTCGAATCGTTCGCTTACGCTCGATACGAATTTCATACGTGATTAATTATCATTATTATCACGCACGTCTAGCCTTATTAACCTTGACTGGAGATCGCCATCTCCTTGCATTAGGCACCACTAGTCGACTTTACCGACTGCTGTATAAAGTGTTCGTATTCGAATCAAGGTCTCGTAAACGTAATACGGTAAAGGCGAAAAGCGAGGCGAAAAGCCACGACTCTTCGTTCTAGACTAGATCAACAACAAAATGGAAGACTTGGAGAATTTTATTGAAACCCAAACGAACCAACAAACAAAAACGAACGTCATGATCGGGAATTAAGCACTGAAATCGCATCAGTAAAGTGAAAATTCGGGCGGAATCGTTATCTATGGTGTACTGGGTCGCAACTATGACCGATTTTATCTCCCCGGCCGGCCGATATCGGACTCTTGGGCGTGTTAACACCGAATTATGCATTGTTTGGTGTTTGCGTAATAACTCAAACGCAAACTGACACTTTAATTAATTCATTGCCGTAATGGCAGAGAGCGCGGATCGATCGCACGTTAGGAGTGCTCCTCGGCGATAATTTTTCCGCTTATCGCGATACACCGGAAGTGATAAGGGCGCGCAATCGGCCTGTCATTATTACCGCTCGCCCGTTTCGAGTATCGGTAGTCGTATCGAAAATTCGAACAATAACCGGCGGTCGCTTAAGATAACCATCGACATAGCAGGTTTACTGGGCGGTGGCGCGCGCGTTTTCCTCTTCTCTTCACTTCACGACCGCTTCGGTTAGAATTCTTGGCATTTCTCGGCTATTTTAAAGCCCGACCGGCAATCTCGCAGGACGACCCGCTCTCAGAGTCGCCGCAACTCTGGATCCGAATGCGACTTAACATAACGCACGTTCGATGTTACACATGTGGTTACGTAAGTGTTTACCCACGGCGTGTATAATTGATTGCCCCGATGGCATCAGAACTTTTACTCGCTCTTTGTCTTTCCGCCCTATAGCCACCGTTCTTTTTACGAGAAGAAAGAGGCGGAGATGGCGACTCCAAAAAATGACGGGAGAAGTCGATATAGTGGAGCCCTCGAGCTTGTCATCGCGAAACTTTTCGCAACGAATCGCGGAAATTACTTACTGGCTCTTTTTCCTACACGAGTGTATCTCGTCTGACAGCCGCCTTCCGATTCCTTATATTCACGCACCGAAACGATAAGAATTTCGACAATTCCTAATTACCGCCAGGAGCGGATCAATCCGATCGAAGTTGACTTTATTAACACGAATCTGGGTCGTCCCTTTTATTGAAAACGAGATCGCATTTATGAATAAACTATGGAAGCTTTTTATGAATTCCCACGGTGAAGAGCGAAATTGAATATAATTCGTTTGAATTTATCACAATTTTGTGTGCTTTTATGTGGGCGGTGGCCGATAAATCACCTCGACTAAAAGCTCGTGAAATATATGCGTTCTTTTTCCATGGGGGTCGTGGAGGGGTGGAGGGGTTGTCGACTTAATTTGCTCAGACCACGGACGCTTTTTAATTTTCTCGCCGACTCGGACTCGTATAGAAAAGATCCGGGAGTTGAGGTGCGCAACAAACTGTGGAGGGTTGTATTTCACGTAGAAAACAGATAAATTCATTTCGAACATCGGGGAGCGAATACTTTAGAAGGGTGAATCCGGCGGTAACGTCACAGTTTACCCCGAGGTTTACCCTCCTCTACATACATTAAAGTAAGTTGGATTGACGCCGAAGGGAAATGCAAATTTCTCACACGGTACACATCCCTAAAAAGGTATCGCCGCAGGGGCGCAGGTTTTATCAGTCCGGGGAATTCGCCTATAGTTTGCAATTTCGTTTTGTTTATTATTCGGATCAATTAATTTCGACAATGCGGGTAACAAGTGGTCGGATGACCGTATAAATCAACTCTCCGGTGCTCGGTTTTAGCAGATTGCGATCTATTTTACATGAGAAAACTTTGAAATAATGTTGACAATCAAAAACATATCGTGACGGCCGCTCGCGACACGCGATCCTATTTTATCCTGCAGTCTTTCGGGTTTCACGGGGGTTACCTTTGCCGTACTATCATGAAAATTTAATACACTCAAGTCTATTCCATTAATTCGTAGGGAGCCGAAACGCGATCGCCGGAAAATCCATCATCCCCGTACATCATCTATTTAGTTAGTTAGTTACGCGAACGAGGAATTGTATCAAGTACTTTACCGAGTACTCTACAGTGAATTATTATAGGAAGTCGAGAGGGAAAAAATGTGAAAGCGAGATTCTCTCTTATTGACCTTCCTCAAGTTTTGATCCTGGCGAAGTGGATGGAGAGGTTGTGATCTAAGCGATTCGCTAATCGTCCTTCAGGATTTTTCGTTTCCTTTCACCTCATCACTTTTATTTATCGTCGAATCAAAGCGATTGTCTCGGGAAGAAAATGAACGGCGACGAGAGAGAAAAGTAGCAATGATGATGTAACGGATTCAGTTCAGGCATAAAATTCGTCTTTATTTCATTTTCTCGAGGTTTTCCTTTGTTCGGCCCCGTATCATACAGGGGAGACAGACGTCCCGCACTGTTGTTACACTCCTGAATGTTTTATTTTCATCACAATCTCATCGTCCGAGAGGATAAAAACATCATCTCTCCCGCAAAGTTATTTCGTTTTCGTTCGCGAAATAATTTCCCCGACCTTGCCGAACGACGCAAACACACACCTCTCGAATAATTTCGAAAAAATCGTTTTCGCATTACTCTATCTGGCGCTCCGAACTTTATTATTCAAGGCCGAAAGTGTCTTTCGTGACGATTGTTACGAACAACAAGTAAACAAACCCAGTGACGTCCGATTTTCCGCCTCGTAGAAAAATACGGACCTCCTGTTTATAACAAAGATCCGACTTATACTTGATTATAACAAACCGGGACGGGATTCAGGCGAATTACGTCGAACAAGTACAAACAGTATTATAAGTAGAAGCACAGACTGACGGCAGAATGTGGGTCAGTGGAACGCGGCGTTGGGCAATTTTATTAAAACGAAAACCGAGTGAAAATCGCACCGTTATTACTACACGACATTCCACGAAAATCGACCCGGAAAATATCGAAACCGTTTTATACATACATAAGTAACCGATGGATCGTCATAAACACAAAACTTCTTGGACATCAATAAGACGTGACCGTGCATTGCACCCTTCTAATCACGAAAAGACTTTCAATCAAGTGCTTTCGGTGAAAAATCGCTTCCTTATACAAGGCGCGCTAAATACGACGAAATTGAAGGGGTGACTCCCCTCTTGTTTATAGTGACAGATGGGGGGCTTTTTTTGATTAAAAAACCAGAGAGGAATCAGTTACCACTAGTCGAGGCCGTCTTATTACGCCTATTCGATGGCAGTCGTATACCTGGAGCAACAGCGGAAAGGGGCGGAAAAACCCGGATCGTAATCGCTTAATTACGGGCGTGCGGTGCAATCAGCTCATTGGCGTGATAAAAAGCGAGCTTTCCGCGCGATACGGGAACCGGCCTTTCGTCCCGCGAGCGGAAAACGGCTTTTCTCTCCGTTCGCTTCCTTATTCTCTCAAGTTTGCGACCCCGTTTTGATAGACCCGAAGTGGGCCGCCACCTGCACGCAGGCGCAAAACAGTGAAAGTCCGCGGATTAGCTAATGCACTTCTCGCCGACACCGGCCCTGCCACACGATCAGACTCTGATTATATAAACACACTCATTAAACCTGTTCCCCTCTTCGCGATAAAATCGCGGCCCGATAAAAAAAGCGCCGCGACGCCCACCATCTTACCCACATCATTGGCATAAACCGGATTCGAAAATTTCGAATCTCCGCCGATAACGGGACGGAGATGTCACTTTACACCACGGGCGTGGTCTGGGTGTATTATTACAACGTGACGTCACCGAACTAGACTCTCCGTGTTGTTTGAAGTAGGATGAGTCGTGTTCTAAATTGACTAATTTAGATTCAGTACAACATTTCCAAGTGAGCGCACATGCACGTGAAAGTATCGGGAATTTCGAAGTTTCTATACAGCATCTCTTCGATCATACGATTTGAGTATCCCAGTTGTTAATTGGGTGGTTTTATCGATGCATTATTGCCATCAAGGACGGCGCCGGGACGCCGGACTCATATCGAAATAGAACTCCATCGCTTTTTTCCCGTTTAGCGTGTAAAGTATAAAGGAGAGCGAGTGCGGGAATTTCAGTTGGAAAGCGCGCACACGACGATCCGTATTATGACCAAGTCGATGGGGTCCCCTCTTCAAGGGCAATGCCCCCTCGGGTTCCTTCATTATGCAACGCGACCCGAGACACTTTGTTAATAAGGCGGCAAAACGATTCGGGATTTCTTGATGAAGCGGTAATCTGGATGATGGCGGCGTGATAAAATTGTCGGCTACCCACATAAACGAGCGCGCAAAGAGATGTTTCGAAAGTATGCGTTATAAAAAGCCAGTCGGTTATTTTTAATAAATCAATATGCTAATAAGCTGGCGCATTATTTGTGGTGGCAGTATATTTACAGGCGCGATAAGTGCGATGATAAGGCCGCGGCGAGTTAAAATTACGCTCGGTACACGACGACAATTTATAAAATCGTCAGGGTCTAAAAACAGAGGAGTGCGTTTCGAAATAGCCACTTTAGTCTAAATACCTTGAAAAAGTCACCATCGTCTTATTAATAGCAGGAATTACGATCGACGTCTTAACCCACTGAGTGTGGCTTACCTGTAACAACAAAGGCAATGCGTTACAAGTCATATCAACGATATAGAACGCATTAGACAATCACCTTAATGACAACGAGAGCACCGAGTGGTACAACAAAGAATTATCAGGAACTGACCGTTTTCGTTGATACCTTATGAACGAGTATAACAATAATAATATGAAATTCCTGTTATCTTATCTGATAGTTTGAGATTGTGATAAATAATGCTGAACCGTGAATCTAATGATGGCAAATGTAACAAGTCATTAACCTTCCTATAAGGGAAATATTTCCTCGTAATGATATTATTCTAGAGGGGCTTTTTCTCACAATAAATCTACCGCTGGACTCTCAACAAGAGTGGACTCGGTGTCCTGGATTTTAGATGAGACGAGATAAGGTCCGTTTGAGTCATAAAGGTGCACCGTACACAAATGCACAAAGAAAGACATGCCAGAGACGTGCGTAACTTGTTTCTTCACGGAACCGTTTTCTTCACGTTTCAATTTTGAAAATATTTCGAGATTATGAGGGGCAGAATGCGGGGCTAAACGTGGGGATGACGGCGAGTTATTCTGCCGGATTTGACGAGTTCATGACGGGGACCGTGATTGATGAAGGACGCGGACCGGACACTTTTGTCCAGGTGAACTTCCGGTCCGCAGATTTTTTGCGAAAAAATCGCGATAACCATCCGTTATCGGGGGGGCATTCGGTCGACTTTACGCGAAAACGCCGTAAAACGCTTCACTTTTTTAATTGAGATAACAGTACAACCAACTGCGATTGTTAATTTTACAGTTAACGCACCATATTTCAAACGCGTCCTATTAAAAATGTTCACTTCTTACTTTGTGTTATTATTATTTAAAGCGGACACGAATTTAAACGGGAAAAAGTTTTTAAGTAATATAGGGGCGAACAATGGTCGTATACCTTTCCGCTGTTTATTGTGCCATTGCGGGTTTGGATGCCATCCAAATGGCCTTTTCGAAATTATTATGGATGCGACTTTTTTTTCGTCACTTTGGTATATTTTTAACGTTCAAGTCGAGGATGGAGAATGCGAAAACTCACAATCACTCAGTCAGCATGGAGACACCACACCAGTCGCTCTCTTATCGAACTAGTGACCTTGCGATAATGATAAGACTGTATTATTATTTTCGATATTATTTCGAATGTTTGTGTCTTTTCGTGGGCATCATCTCGACCGGTCCGGGCACTAATGCGCACCTAAATGGCCCAAATAGATGGCGTTTTAATGACAATAATTCCGGACGGAATCGCTGCGGCTATAAACTATAATTTAACAGAGAGAGCGCCCTCGGGCTTCAGCCCCAGACTGGAAGAATTCGTATACCTGAAACCCTAAACTTTGTATCTATTGTGAGGCTGAAGAATCTGCAATTATTGAGGGGAGCTTTTTCCGGCTACCACGCAAAATCCATTCCAGTGACTGTTATTGGATTATTGACCGGCTGGCTGATAATCTGGAGACGATTTGATTAATCTGATGTTGTTTCATCTCACCAAAACATCATGAGGTTATGAGCTCGTTGTTTGTAGATGTATAATTATAATCCGCTAATAATAATGCTCGGTATAAACTAAACTGCGCTATTTGTAATTAGTTGCGATGTTGATGATGTACGATTACGTCTGGTTGATGCCATCAGATAAAAGTCGGCTTCATTTTTCCAAATGGGAAAGCTCCCGGCGCAGGTTTTAATGGAAGTTCAGGGCGGATTTTACGCGCATCATCACTATATTTCCAACCCCCGTTTCTCTACCACTTTTCGCCCACAATCCGACCGACTGTTATTCTCCGCCGGACTATTATTATAATAACGTTAATCCGTTGCTAATAATAAATGAGAGGAGAGGTGAAAAAGGGCAAAGTGCTGTGTTGTGTCGGAAACGAGGAAGACATAACGGACGAAAATCTCCAATTTTGTTGAGAACTTTCTGAATATTTAAAGAGGAGAAAACCCACTAATTTGTTCTGCATGAAAGTTGAACTTCTGCCTGACATTATATTGCTTTGGAACGTTGCCAGAGAGCCACACGAAATTAAAACAATACCTCACGCGCGTTTATACGTTACTACTTTATACTCGGAAGGAATATCGGACCGAATTAGCCGTAATTCCCGCGCTCCGTGGAAAATTCTCGGCGCAATGTTTAATCGAATCGTTAGCGCATCGTCAAGTGCCCGGAAAAGTACCGAATCTCGCCGGAATCGCCGATACGGATTTTTCGAGACGCCGCTCCATGATACACATTAAAATGGAGTCGGTGGATGCGCGAGTAGAGCGTTTCAAACGGAACTGATAGAGGTCACTGTAATTATTCACTTAACGCTTAACGGCGTTACTCAGCTGTGTTCTGAGTACCCGCGACTTTGCCCTTTATCGGGCATTACGAAATTTCGCAAGGGCCACCTGGATTTGTTCCGGCGGAAAGGGGTGCGACCCCTGATTAATATTCCCCACGTTCGGTACTCGCATATTCCGGAAAGTTACCGGGAGGGGGCCACAGGTGTTTAGGGCACCGTCGAGTGTGGGTAATGCAGGAACCGTCCGTACATGGAGAGGAGCGTGTGAACTTGGTGGAAGAAGGTCTCAGGTGACCCCCATTTTTACACGGATTTTTATGCACCGGTCGCATATAAATCGGAATATAGCGGAGCAAGGAGAAAGTTCCTACTAATTTCGACCTCAGTCGACGAGCCTCTCAAGGCTTTTTCCTTGGTGGGAATCGCTCGCGCTATTGTAAAACTGACGTCACGACCTGTCAATCTGTCGGGAGGCTGCCTTGCCCCGGGACATCACAACTTTCCCGTAAAACCGATCCGCGCGGACCGTTTTACAAGATCGAAAATCGCCATTTTCGGCGACATCCGAGCGGCGTCGATTATCGCCGCAACTGGCGATTATTCGCCCAGATAACGGGCGAAAGGTAAACAGGGAATTAATAGAGGGCGAAATCGTCACCGCTTCCGATCCGAGAACCGGCTCGGTCTGTTCGAGGGTCGGCTTTATGCGCTTACGAGGGGCCATCCGGCCGAATTTCGGGGTGGAAAATATTAAGGGCGCCGCATCAGGTCTTTGAATTCATTACGGGCGGATGGAAGTTTGATTGCTTTTCCCCGGGATTAATCGCGGAGTTACCATGCACGCCAATTAGCGTCATCGATGACGATGGTGACGTATTGAATTATTTATCACGAAATACATAAAGGAGTTGGCTCTTTTGTAAGAGGATGTTCGCACGTTATTTGGTTTGGTTAGAGACGTGGGGAAACTTTTTGCGAAGCGTCACGATTATTATTGTTGTTATCAGTGTTTGGTTGATGGTGACGTATGCAGATGTGGGGATTGCTCAGGTTTTTCGCCTGGGATTTTCCACGCGCGCTCTGGAAGAGTACGCAAAAGAGCTTATATTTTCTCTGGCGTTTTGTGTAACGACAAACAAAAAGCATTAAAGAAATCAGTTTTCGAATAGAATGTAAACGACCTTGTTATCTGTAATCGACATATCGAATCGCGTTTCACACAAAGAAACACACATTTGCTTACGCAACAGACTCGAACACCGTAGTAGAGTGAACGATGGAGAGAAAATTAATAAAAAATCGGTGTGATGAAGTTGCGCTACTTTTTATCGGGTCAAAAGTTGGCGAAAATGTTATACCGTTACGTTATAATAGGCACTTCCCTTAATACAGAAGTTACGGGTGGATAATGAGCTATTAGAAAAAGTGACTGGTATAAAGTTGCGTTACCGTTTATAATTTTTTCTCCTCCTCGGTCTCTTATTGTTCCGTTGTCGTTTATTGTTCGACGGAAATTGTATAGTTAATCCAGGTTAAGTCGTCCGATTATTAAACCCACTGATTATATCCGATGTGGTCAAATATCATGATAGACACTGATACACTGATTATTTGTCACACACACCGAGTACTAATAACTCGTTCGGTTTATTATTGTCATTAACTGTGTAAAATAAAAATGAAAAACGAGAAAAAAAGTGGAAAAACGTTCGGTCCGCTACATTAAAAATGTCAAGGTGTGCACGTAAACTAAATTTCCAAAGAGTTGACACATAAAAGTTAGGCGCACTTTATGGTGGACGCGGTCCGATGTCCCACCGTCAACAACTTGTGTAGTACTGCCTTGCGCGCACCATTCCAATAGCTTTCGAGCTTGGAAAGAGGAGCGCAGTTTAGATGCCGGAGTTAATTTCAATATCCGAAAGCCCGGACGCAAAAGTTTGTTCGTATCAAACCTACGTTCCGCGGGAGCGACGTGTGGTGGAAAGCAACTTCGAGCGGTAATTCCTGGGCACGTGGATACTCCTAAAGGCTCTTTCTCGTCTCGAATCAATCTTTTACTCCATTTCAACAGTATTTAGTGGAAAACCCGACGTTCCAGACGGATTTTTGTCGAGATTATTATGTTTTACGCCGAATTTCGCCCCCTACTCTCCGGCGGCCCGGGCCCCCGCGATCATTTTTCAAACGCCCCTGCGCCCGTCTTCGGAGACGTAAGCGCAAACGTAACGCCGCATTTTAATCACCGCTTAAGTGGCTCCGGCCCGGACCCGCGAGACTGCTCCCTTCGGACCTCCGCAATAACCCCTTATCGGTTCCGTTACACAGGTTGCTCACTGTTTGGACAAATCCCCAGTCGCCGCCACTTGTGAAAATTCACCTCTTTTTCGGAATTTTTCACCATCGTCAAGGTGAAAAATCGGAGCGATTTTTCCATTCGGGCTTGATGCATTCGCCAAACTTTCACTTTCGACCCGAACTCTGCCACCTTTCAATTTCTTTATCGCAAATATTCCAAACGAACGCTCACCGTCATTAGAAACACCGGACTCTGTTGACATTTTTCATTCCGACCGTTATTATCAGTTTTCCGTTGTATGCACTCGCCTTTGGGGATATTTACGTATATCGCCAATAATTATTATTAGGCCTTATTGTGTCATCAATCGATCCGATGTGTGTTAAAACAGTTTCCATTTCAATCATAGTTCGCTCGAAATATGTTATGAACGTTCTTTTCATACAGAGTCAATCATAATGTGTGCTCGTTATTATTGAAAGCATTATACAAGAATTTAGCTGTTGTTGCAATTTTTATCATGATACCAGTGTACCGAACAAATATCTGTCGATCGAAACATCGGTTTATTTATTTATAATTGCTTTCAGCGAGTTTCAGTGAAAATCGGTGGTTGATGCGGTTTGGTGCACACAAGACGTTATAAGACTTGATTTTAGGCGTCGGCGACCGTGAAGTATGTGTGGATGCGTAATCGGGAGGTCGAAATATGCGATTTTGATTGGATATTGAGAAGCGTTTAGGCAAATTGTGAAACCGGGCCTAGGGCAAGGCCTAAATCGATAGTCCTCAGCCGCCCGTGATGCCATGATGCTTTGTATAATGCTCACTGGACCAGTAATCTACTCCCCAATCACTGTCAACATTCATAACAGACCGTTTGTTTTTGCACAGAGCGCAGAACTCCCCGGGTCAACAAGATTTATGTAAATAGACAGAGAGAACTTCTTGATTCACCTAGTGTATGCACCTTTCCGCCCGAGTATTTAGATTCGATGAAAATTCCGCGAGCGGATTTTCGCACGGGAAATATCGCGATAACCTTGCGCCATTTCCATGCTAAATTTAACCAACGGCGGCGGCATAATACAGCGGCGAAAAATCGAGCCCAATAATCGAAACTAATAGCGAAATTAATTCCGTCGGAAACATCGCGCGCGCACACCCCACAAAGGAACGTCAACAAATCGAAATTTCCCCGTCGAAAAGTTTATTTTGTGTGTAACGCGCCCTGATTGTCCTTTCGCATTTTGTTGCGGCAAAAGCTTTACGCGGTTGTGTGTGATGTGTATGCGCCTTTAGCGGAATCCGGATCGTTTCGCGTTTTATTTCCACGTCCTACACCCGAAAAAAAAAACGACCGGAGCGCCCCGGTGATGAAGCTGGATCCGGGCCAACAGAATTTCACTCACTTACTTACAATTACCGGCGAGTTTGTTTTTACATCGCATCTATCATTATTTAAGCGTTCGCTCGAGATTTATCGACTCTAATAATAACCGAAATCGGAGATTCCGGCAATTAGCGCCCTTATGCGAAAGGTGGCGCGCTCTCTTCCGCGATTCACCACCGCTGGAAATCCGCTTTTTCGCAAATAATAATCGTATACACGGCTCTGAATTTGCACCCGACTTCGGCCGGTATGAGGGAGCGAGAGAGGAGGGCACTCGCGGATCGATAAATTATACGGACACGGCTCCATTACCGGCTAATTTCTGTATTTTATTCCAATTAACCGCGCCGTATACGCGCGGGTCCAGCTACGTTATTAAATTAATAAACCACAGGTAGGTTCAACACTTAATTGAAGCGGTACCTCCGGTAATGAAGACCCAATTAATCCCGGCGTCTGACCACCGGTGACATACTTAAAATTGTTAATAATCGCGCGGATCGAAGAATCGGCCGGTAAACCGAAAACGCACACACGCCAGACCCGACGTTACAAATTATCGGCCTAGGGAGATAAAGCGGCGCGCGTGCGATAAAGGCGCTTATGCCACTCGGTGCTAAAGGCGCATTCCGCGTGCGGCGGTTGCGGGAAAGAGAGGCTTTCGGCGGCGGGCGGGTCGGAAAAAGACGGAGGAAAGTGCAGATATTGCTTTAGACGAGGACGCGACGTCTTCAGCAGGAGCGGGCCGGAAAGAGACAAGTCTCCCGGAGAGTAGTAAACTTGGGAGTTGTTGGGACCTCACCGTTATTATGCGAATGCTTAGGAGATCGCTCTCGCGATAAGTCGGGGCCTCTTGTTTTACGCCCGGTCCGAGTCTGGAAATTGATTATCGACGATTTCGCTCATAATTAACGTTCCGTCCGTCGTTTCCGTCATCGCGGACCGGCGTTAATTGAGTCCTTTATTCGGATTCGGCCGTATCAATTATTGACCCCGGCGATAACGTGTAAACATCGGACGTTATCTGTTAACTGGCAACAGACGGGCCGGGCATGAGCGACTCGTACCTGGGGTTCTTTCACGACCTCTCCGGAGCTTAGGGATTATCGAACCACCCTCTGCTTTTATTGCCCTCTGCTTCGCTCTCTCCGGCCATTTCCAGAAGCGAAATTCGAGCGGCGTTGCCGATACCAGACCCCGAAAGTTATTCAAATCGCCTGATAATTATTATCATTAGGAAAAAATGTATCATGGGGGTGTTCGGGAATAAAAGGTAAGTGAAAATAAATCCGCCGATAAATCATCGAATAAAAACGGATTTAAGTCGAGAGAATAATTTGCGAGATTGGTAGTTTATAAGGTATGCACAAAAACTTTTTGAAGGGTTATAAATTCGCCGAAAACAATTTTATTTCTACCATTATGCGTTGCATCTGGAACTCACCCTCGGTTCGTTCCGACGGCATTCGCACCCTCATCCGCATTAAGAAAAAGGCATTTCTTCTGAGCAACGAAATTAATAGTCAAAACTCGGCTTACTCTCTTTATAGAGTTACACGTATGTAGCAGAAAAATTCACTTTACCGTTAGTAACCATTTTTCGTCCAATAGGCATTACAAATATTTCATCAAAGAAGGGTTACAAAAACTCCACGTTTCCATTCGCTTATGAGTTAATCCATAAATTATTCCAATAGTAATTGCCATAGAGAGTATTCTTCCACCTCTTCACTATGTCGATCCATAAACTTTTAAAATGTAAATTGTTATTGGATCAAGGTTAATTTTCCACCACCTTTTAATGATTGCTAGTTAGTAGCTAATATAGGCTAATAGGCACGTCCGGTCCAACGCAGTGATAAACTAGTTCACAACAGAGCAGAGACCATCATGGATGTGAGAATTGCTCTGCAAGAAGTTCTTGTAGGTCTGAAACTGTTGGGACTGTGGCGTCCGAAAAATTTGACAAAATCTCAAAAACGTCTCTACGACGCTTACACAGTTTTCACGCTTGGTGCAACAGCCTCACTGGTTGTGTCGTTGGCACTCGGAATGGTTTTCCTTTGCGACAGTGTTACCGGCAATTTGGTTCAATTGATCGTCGTGGTTTTATACTGCGCTGCGATTTCGAAGGGAATTGTACTGGTGAGAAACCGCGACTTATTGGGAAAAATTTTGGAATATTCTTACGTCGCTGGATGTGTTCCTGAAGAAGTATTTCCAAAAACCGAAGTCGTCGGATCACTGAAATTTGCGAGAAATTATTTCTACACTACGACCGTTTGGACCCTTATACTCGCATCTGGTTTTTTCGCGCGGCCTTTTCTTGAAAGAGAACCACCTTTCATGGCCTATTACTATTTCGACCCTCTCAAGTCGCCAACGTTTGAAATTGGAGTGGTCATTCAAATAATTTTCATAACTTATGGATGCATGATTTTTACAGTCACTGATAATTTCAATTCTGGACTTTTGAATATCATCTATTGCGACTGTTTTATATTATGCGAAATATTACACAACCTACCGATAATATACAAAAACTATCCCGGAGTTTCGAAAGAGGAGAAAATGGATAACGCTTTGAGAGATTGTATAAAGCGTCACCAAAAACTTTTAGGGTATTCGTACAGTTAATTTTCGAAATTAAAAGTACCTACTCAATATTTTTTCCATAGATTTTCTGATAGGGCTACAAAATTGGTAAAATGGGCAGCCACTGGGCAACTGGGTACAATTTCAATTGTGATAATATTTTGTCTAATATACTTTTCAACGGTAAAATATATTTCTTCTTAAATTAGTTGGATTGCAATATTGTCCTTTTTTTAGTTAAAACCGAGTGATGATGATTTCTTTTTGGTATTAGTCCTGTTGTGTGGCTTACTTAATTGCCCAATTTTTTATTGCTGGTATGCAGGCAAGGTCCTCTTTAAAGTCCGTTTCTCAAATCAATCCTTTAGACTCTACTTTAAATCGTGATTAATTTTTAGAGCTATGAAATTCCTTATTCCGTCATGTATTGCGGATGGGAAGATTGTTCACTTCGAATGCAGAAACATGTCGTGTTTTTCATAAAGAGATGCCAAAAACCCATCAGAATTTTAGTGTTCGATTATTTCGAATTGTCCATGGAGACTTACACTTCAGTAAGTTTACAAATATCGATTTCGAAACTATATCTTTAATGATTTTTCTTTATAGCTTCTCCAGACTTCGTACTCTTACTACAATTTGGCTAGTCAAACTATGTGAAAACTCCGATTTGAAAATAGCAACTCAGCCACTTGCATTAGCCTTAAGTAATTTAGGGTGAAAATGTATCGCTATAGTCGTATTTTCCACGATACTATATACCAACACCCCCAATTGCAATAAATACATAGAAACGTTCAAGAGCATCAGAACGGAGGTCGGATCTATTTAAGGGGAGAAAAGACAGGGCAATTCCGAGGGTGGCACTGTCCGTTTAACATTGCAGAAAAATTCACTTGGGCACAAACTTTACCGTTAGTAACCATATTTTGTCCAATAATCGTCATTACAAATATTTCATAAACGAGGGTTGCACAAGCTCCATGTTGCAAATCGCTTGTGCGTTAATCCATAAACTATTCAAATAGTAATTGTCATATACTTACCAAGAGAGTTCTTCCACCTCTTTACTGCATCGATTCATAAACTTTTAAAATGTAAATTATTATTGCATCAAGATAATTCTTTCACTACTTTTCTCTCATTGCTAGTTAGTAGCTAATGGCATAATTGGCAAGTCAGGTCAAACGCGGAGATAAATTAGTTCATGACCGAGCAGAGACCATCATGGATGTGAGAATTGCTCTGCACGAATGTCTCGTATTGATGAGTTGGTTGGGACTGTGCCGTCCGAAAAATTTGACAAAATCTCAAAAACGTCTTTACGACGCTTACGGGGTTTTTACGCTTGGTTCAGCAGCCACAGTGGTCGTGTCGCTGGCACTCGGATTGGTTTTACTTTGCGATAGTCTCACCGACAATTTGGTTCAATTGATCGCCGTGGCTATATACTGCTCTGTGTTTGTGAAGGGAATTGTAATAGTGATAAATCGCGACTTATTGGAAGAAGTTTTGCAATATTCATACGTGGCTGGATGTGTTCCTGAAGAGATATATCCAAAATCCGAAATCGTCAGATTAATTAAATTTACAAGAAATTACTTTTACACTACGACTGTTATGACCGTTGTACTCGCAGCTGGTTTTATCGTGCAGCCTCCTCTTGAAACACATCAGCCACCCTTTAAGGCCTATTGCTATTTTGACCCTCTAAAGTCGCCGACGTTTGAAATTGGAATGGTCCTCCAAATGGTTTTTCTACTTATTGGATGCATGGTTTATACAACCATGGATAATTTTAGTGCTGGACTTTTGAATATCATTTATTGCGACTGTTATATTCTATGTGAAATTTTAGATAACTTGCCGGAAATATACAAAAACTATCCCGGCGTCTCTAAAGAGGAGAAAATGGATAATGCTTTGAGAGATTGTATAATGCGCCACCAAAAACTTTTAGAGTATTCGTACAGTTAATTCTCTTAATCAAAAGTACTAAATATTTTTTTATAGATTTTCTGATAGGGCCACAAAATTTGTAAAATGGGCAGCCACTGGGCAACTGAGTACAGCTTCCATTCCGTTAATATTTTGTGTAATATACTTATCAACGGTAAAATATTTCTTATTGAATTAATTGAATTGCAATATTGCCCTTTTTTCAGTTAAATACGAGTGATGATGACTTCTTTATGGTATTACTGTTGTTGTGTAGCTTACTTCATTGCCCAGTTTATTATTGCTGGTATGCAAGCATGGTCCTCTCCAAAGTCCGTTTCTCCTACCAATCCATTAGACTTTATTTTATATGGTAATTAATTTTTAGAGCTCTGATATTGCGTATTCCGTCATGTATTGCGGATGGGAAGATTGCTCACCTGGAATGCAGAAAAATGTCGTGTTTTTCATAAAGAGATGCCAAAAACCCATCAGAATTTTAGTGTTCGATTATTTCGAATTGTCCATGGAGACTTACACTTCAGTGAGTTTACACATATCGATTTCGGAACTATCTCCGATAATTTTTCTTTATAGTTTCTCCAGACTTCGTACTCTTACTACAATTTGGCTTGTCAAACTATGTGAAAACTCCGCTATGAAATTATACCGACCGTATTTACCACTTGCATTAGCGTTAGTAATTTAGAGTGAAAATGTATCACTAGTCGTATTTTCCCCGATTCTACCAACACCCCCAATTGCAATAAATAAATAGAAACGTTTAAGAGCATCAGAACGGAGGTCGGATCTATTTAGGGGGGGAAAGGACGAGACAATTCCGAGGGTGGCACTGTCCGTTTCGTTTCCTTTTATTTATAAGGCTTCCTCGGAAAAACCGCGTCACGGTCGCCCCGTGTATTTCGGACAAAATTCATGTAAGTATTTCAACAACCTAGGAGAAAAACCGACTCATCATACCCATAAGGACACATTTAGTATACGCACACATTAAATTGCTGTGTAATTACTTTAACGATTTAATACCGGTTTCGTATAAATCAATACGGTGGTCCCCGGAGGCGGCGTTCGGGATTCGGTCCGGGATCACTACTTGTAGTTCGAATATATCGGAAATAACATTATTATTACTCGTAATGAAGGGCATAAAGGAAATCGGCGACTTTGATCGCGATACACGATGTGTTTAATCATGTGTCTGCCAGAACGCGAGCGACATGTGGAGGTATTAGATGTGTAGTAAGTATTAAAATGAAAATAAAAACACAGACGACAGCTGTTGCCCAGAGCGCGGATCGGGCGAACCACAGGTGAAAGCAGGGGGTCGACCAGTTCATACACCCTTCGGTTATTGTCCTTTTCACAGAACGCACCCTCGAATGGCTCCCGTTCCGGCCCACCTCGACCAGAATTTTCACTAAAACTAAGCCATTACGACCTAATTAGATAAACACCTGATTTCACCATAATTGGAATCTTTGAATAAATCGTCGTAGGCGCAGAATCGACTCGTGTAACTCCCGTCGTATTTATTGTTGCACCCTCGGATGGAAAACAGATGTTTCTCGGTCTCCGGTAAAAGGAAGCTTTTGTGTTTGTACGCCCGAGGACGAAACGATCGTACCGAAATTAAGAAACGTTCAAGGTGCTTCTACCTACTACAGAATGGTACCCCGCTGGAGATACACAAGTGAAAATAGGCCAAAAAATCGAATGCCGAGAATCTCTTTTAGAAGAATTTTCGCTTAGTCTTAGGTGATCCATGAATTATTGAATGGCCAACTTTTTATTGATTGTCGAGTGATGCCGTAATTATTACGTTCCGGCCTCATAAAGTGGCTCGTTATCCGCTCGGAAAAGGCGAAGGTAAGAGGGAGGGAAAAATCTGAATGGAAAAGAATCCGAGACGTTTCCAGCCGGCTGTTTGTGTGCGGGGCATCGGTTTAGCGCGTTCGTGTCGTCCGTCAGGTAAACGATCTCACAGAATGAGACAGATAGTCGTTCGGTAAAAGGTACGACCCACACATAACGCAATACCTGGGCCTCTTCGGCCATACCGAGTGACAACGTGAAATGCCACAAATCAGCCGCGACGTCTTTCCCATTTCTCATTATTCAGATTCAGATTTAGAAACCGACTCGCGATAATTACCGATCTCCGAATTCCGCAGAAATCGAAAGTTCTTGACCTCGTCGGCGTGATATCCAGGTCGAAATTAAAATTCGGATCGATCTTTCTCCCGAGAGACACGCTCGGAATGTCGTGAATTGTGGGTGGTTCGATCGAAATAATTTCTCGATGGGAGATGGATGCGGTTATATTTTGCCGTCGGACGGAGAGCAATTCGCGCTCGCTGCATTTTCCTTGACACACTACTCGCTCTATAAGTACGTAACTTTATTTAGTCGAGTGCGGCGAAATTAAACCTTATACGGTTTCGTCGCCGAGAGACATCACCGTCATATTTCGCCTTTTGTCTCCCGCGAAGGGACCGGAATGTGGCGAATTCGGTGCGGTTTTTCGCCCGATTGCGAGGTCGGGGATTCCCGGGATCGGTCAGATGACAACCCTCGAGTTAATTTGGTTTCCCTTGACGCGCACTGTAACGCAACACCCCCGACCCGAGCACCGTCATCATCCACCCTCGGTGATGCGAGGACGGGGGCGTTCTGTTAACGGAATCCATATGGGTCGAATCGATAGGACGCCGACCAGAACTAGAATTTTTGCCCTCCGATAAATCGCGTTTAATTAATTCGGTAATAAAGTCCTCGGGCGCTCGCTCTCGCCGTAATCATCCCCTCTTCGGCCCGTTTTTCGCTCTCTCTGAATGGCCTCTTTGTATCCCGGGCGATAAAACCGAGAGTTAAGGTTTATTTGTATCTACACCCGGAGCAATTATCTCGGATTTTAATGGGAATTAGTATTTCGTCAGTCGAAAGATCGACACCGCCCATAATAATATCATCATCGAAATCAATGATCCATGATGCGATGCTTTTTAATCATCAGCTTACGCTCCCCTGCTCTCGAATTCGAAATTCCGCGTGCATAATCGCGTCGATAATAACGAGATATGAAATATTCAATTCCCGATATCGCGAATTTCGCGAAAAACGTCCTCATGTAATGATAAAAGTTGCGGCAACTTCCCTATGTAAAATTAATTCGGTAAGTCACACTCGAGGGTGAATGATAATTTCACCCCTAGACGGAACCGTGGATATGCCTCCGGGTACATTGGCATTACGCCACCCCTCTTGTATTCCGTTTATCCCCTATATGCAGTTCTCGAGACAAAGCCCCATCGGGTGTTATAAACGTTGAAAATGACAAATTTCCGTAATTAAATTTCCCTTCGAGAAGAATTTATTAAAAATACAAAAGCATGTGCTTCGTGTTTACGGTTACGATCGAGATTCTGGCATTCACATCGCGATGCGGTGAATAAATGACCGGCAGTTTCGGAATCGATGCACCGAACCGATGGCGAATATTAAAAATGGATGGAGATTGAGGAGGAGGACGAGGCGCCCTCCTCGCAGAGGGTTGGGGTCTTTCCACCGCACATATACACACGGGCCGGTACAGACAAAATGGCGGAACTAGAACGCAAAACGCGAAAATGTGTAGTCTCCCGAATGGCGGAATTAATGCGGACTTGGGGTGGCGTTTAGTCCATATTTAAAATCAATTTCACGGTTTAATTCGAGATGATAATCCGCAAACGTAATTACTTATTCACGAGACCGCTCCGGTGAACAGCTAGCGATTCGTAACCGCATCCACTTCGGACATTTGGCTTATAAAATAACCAGTACCGGTTTGTGCGGAGCTCTTGAATTTTAATACGGCGATTTATAATAGAAAGATATGGCATCGGCGTGCCCGTGTGTATACTCGCCGAAAAGAAAATCGAATGGGACGCGATTAAAACGCCCCGGTCCCATTTTTGCCGGCCGATAACGATAATGCGCGCGTGTAAAATTTCAAGTGGCGGAATAAAACGGCGCGTTTATTGTCTGCCCGTTTAATTTCTGGCCAGATGTCCCGTCATCGACTCATCCCGTACACACATCCCACATGTTATTGTGTTTGTATTCCGATCAATAGATACTCCCTAAGAGAACCGCCAAAGCTGAAGAGAGCGAGAGAGAGTGGAGAGCGCCTGTATATGCCACGGGAAATAAGAGGGTGTGCAATTACTCAATTTGAGGGTCCTGAATCACGTCTTACCACACTCCCTCTCTCCCGGCTCCATTCAACTCTAAACATTATAATACACAGAGAGCGGTGGTTGTTTTGTGTCGAATTCCGTCATAATTCTCGCAATTATCCGGCGCTAATAAGGGCACGATTTTCGCCAACTGAAAGTGTGCGAGAGGCGGGGCGAAAAGGGTGGATTTTTTCCGGGGACGAGGTCGTGTGTTTAACGGGACAAAGACTTGATTAATATTCACCGGGCTTAATTTAGCGAAATCGTGCACCGCCTCACCAATGCATCATCGTAGGTATAAAGCGAGCTGTTTTATTAAGGTAATAATTAATCAGTACCTGAGGTGGATACACTTTTTCGTCCCATTGTCTAGCGAACGGGCTGATCGATGTCGGAAAAAAAGCAAACGGAATTGAAATCATCATTTCGTTTCAGTACTTCCGGCTGATACTGGGTTTACGTCTGTTTTGCTCGCCCGTATAACACTTAAGACCGTAAATTGAAACTTTTATTAACTCATATATGATGTAGTACAGGTCGGAAAGGTAAAACTCGGTTTATAACGCCCTTTACGCGAGGTATATGCAACTTCAGTTTCCGCCGGTATCGATTCGTGTGTTGTAGAGGACGGATTTCGTACGGCTACATCACAGTCACAGTAAAAGAAGATTTTTCCCGATATGAATATGCAAAAAAAAAACGGAGGTGAGTACCTGCACGTTTATACGTCTCGTCTCTTTGATCCCGGTAATGAGAGTTTCCGCCTCGATGCGTCTGGTTAAAAATCCGTTTAATTGCTGTTTCGAAATAAATTGCGTGCATTAAACGAGCGACCCAGCTGCATAAGGTCCCTGTGGAACTGCCTACCTGCAGTCCGGTCTGTGTGGTGTGGCCGTCGGCAGGTAAGTGAGGTTGACCTGAACCGAACCGAAAGCAAACATCTCCACTACACACAATCAAAGAGCGAAGAGACGGGGAGCGAGAGGAGATCGAGAGAAACCTCATGCAGATGTGTCGGAAAATAAGCTCTCGAATGGTGGGTACGGTGTATGCGAGAAGAAGAAGAAGTGACTTGGCCACGCGCCAAAAGCCGTCATGTTTGCACGAACATCCAAATTAAAGGAGTCTTTCCGAATAACAACAAAAAGTCTCGAAAAACCAGATGATATCGATGTTGAGTCTTCAACAGTTTTGAATATTAGTCTATTTTTTAACGCGTTTGATCATTGTTATGTATTGATGAGTATTTGTATTTGTTGTCCGATTTATTTGCGTATATTTACAACGCACAAGTAAATTTATATAGGTATTTGTAGATAAGACGTTTTTGTTAATTCTTATCGCCTCGACGCGAAATAAAGGACCAGTTGCCTGCACGAATTCGTCATGAAATGTACAATAATTATACACATGTTATAATTGACGAGTCATCAAGTTTGAAATAAACTGCATAGTATCAAATGTGGTGATGTTTCAATGGTCCTTCGAACCCCACAAAATTGGTCAATCTTCGAGTCGGATTTCCACGTCCAAGTGAGAGAAAAGGGAGTCAACCGGCAATCCGCTACTTTCACAGCAAAAGAAACGAATTGTCACCGGTGATCCAATTAGTGCAAGTGCAGGCAACAAAAACAACGTGTCAAGACAACAAGACACACAACAACGTGTCAAGACAACAAGACACACACAACAACGTGTCAAGACAACAAGACACACACAAAAGGTGTCAAGACAACAAGGCACGTAACAAAATACAAATTTTAACTGGAGGACCAATTCCCAGTTAAAATAGAAACAAATTTCCGTCAGGACAGGAAGTCGGGAGCCCATCCAAATCAGTCCGGGCGCAGCGCAGCGTCATCAGGAGCGACGCGGACCATCGTCGCACAGCAAAAAGCCGAGATAAGATAAGAATAGAGCCGATCAACGAAACCGTGAGTCTGTCCATCCCATTCTTTAATAATAAAAAATCCAAAATGCCACCTAAAACGACAAAGACACCTGACATACCGTACCTATTAAAACAGCGCGAGGTTTTATCAGATAGAATCAAGCGAATTGAAGAATACATTGCTGAATTCGATGTCACAACTGCAAAAAAAACGGAATTGGGAGAGCTCAAGTCGCGCAGTAGGTCGCTTCAGAAAGCGTCCGATGAGTTTGAGGAAATTCAGTTCGAACTCGAATTTGCGGATGAGTCGGGGGACGCCAAGGCCGGTCGGGTCGAGGTAGAGAATCGTATTTTTTCAGTTCAGGGTAAAATCGAGGACATTTTGGAGTTTCTCACTCCGCCGCCTCCAACCGCGACAACTTCTGCTTCAACTTCCGCGACCCCCGAACCCAGAAGTACTAGAAGTCAATCACTAGTCAACCCCATAAGATTGCCGCCTTTAGAATTGCCAAAATTCACTGGAAATTACAGCGATTGGTTGTGTTTTCATGATACATTCAACACGCTAGTTAATGATAATAATCTTTTGAACAATTGTCAAAAATTTCATTATTTAAAATCATGTCTGGAAGGTGAGGGTTTACGCACAATTGAGTCTCTTGCGGTGTCAAGTGCCAATTATGATTCGGCATTAAAGTTGTTAACAAGTAGGTTTCAAAATAAAAGGCTCATAGTTCAGGAACATGTATTCGCGTTAATAAATTCACCTCAAGTTGTCAAGGGCAGTGCATCCAGTTTAAGAGTTTTAATCGATAACATCATAATAAATACCGCAGCTTTGAGAGTACTGAAGGTGGAAGTTGATCACTGGGATGCAATACTAATTCCGACTATCACGGAAAAGCTCGATTTCTATTTAAAAAGAGAGTGGCAAAGCAAATTGTCAGCGGAGTTGCCAGAAATGAAACAACTTTTGGAGTTTCTAGAAAAGCAATGTCAGTTTTTGGAGTCAATTCATTTCTCGAACAAGTCAGTAGTTCAGGGTGGTAGTAGAAACAATACCGCGCCGCCATTCAATGCAGCCAGCAGACAAAAGGTGTTCGCAAGATCCAATAATGTAGCAACAAATTCAAACTTCAAATGTCATGTATGCCAAAAGGGCCATTATATGTTCCATTGTCAAGAGTTTTTAAGACAACCGATTAGCGAACGAATCAAACAAGTCGACAAACTTGGCATGTGTCGCAATTGTTTTAGATTTCACACGGTTAGCGAATGCACGTCTCCGTATAAATGTAAAGTATGTTCTAAGAGACATAACACATTATTACACGAAGATCATGGGTCAAATTCTCAGAAAACAGAGACAAGGGTAGAAACAAACACAATAGTCAGCATGTCAAATTCAAATGCAGACAATGTCATATTGCCCACAGCATTAATAGGGGTCCGAGATAACTGCGGCAATGTAGTCAAATTGAGAGCGCTTTTGGACTCGGGATCCCAATCCAATTTTATTACAACAAACGCAACACAACTTTTAAATTTAACTTGTAGTCAAGCAGATGTGCCGATAATTGGAATAACACAGGCAATTTCGCGCATCAAAAAATCCGTACGGATAAATATATCTTCGGACTACGACAAGACATTCGAGACTTCATTGCATTGTCTCGTGGTTCCGCAGATCACGCAGGATCTTCCACTATTCAGTTTCAGAATAGATAAATTTTGCATCCCTCAGGGCATCGAGCTGTCAGATCCCGAATCTCACATTAGTAAGAGTGTCGATCTCCTGATAGGTTCCGAGTTGTTTTGGGAAATATTGGGCACAGAACAAATAACTCTCGGTCCACGTCAGCCATGTCTTCGCGAGACCAAACTTGGTTGGGTGGTAGCAGGCCCTTCATGTAAACAAAGTAAAGCGGCACGGGCGCCTCAGTCATGTAACATATCTCTGGAACAACAGGTTAGCAAATTTTGGGAAATTGAGGAATATGAAAATAAACGAATCTTATCAATGGAAGAAAAACAATGCGAGGAACAATTTTCTGAATCGTATATTCGCGACAAAGATGGTAGATTTTGTGTGAGCATCCCGTTGAGCAGTCAAGCCAAAAGGTTAGGGTCATCAAAGTCAATGGCATTGAGACGACTTGAGTCTCTGGAAAATCGGTTTCGTCAGAGTGAGAATTTGAGAGAAACATACGCGAAAGTCATACAAGAATATGTAGAGCTAGGGCACGCCGAGCTAGTGCGCGATTCAGTTACAGGAACAAATGAAGAATTTTATTTGCCACATCATGCAGTCATAAAAAACGACCGACTAACTACAAAACTTAGGATAGTGTTTGATGGATCGGCAAAGTCCTCAACTGGCGTGAGCATCAATGATATTCAATTGAACGGACCGAAATTACAACAAGATTTGGTTTCAATTTTGATTAGGTTCAGAACACACAATGTTGCATTAATTGCTGATATAGAAAAAATGTATAGGCAAATTAAAGTTAAAGAAAAGCATCAAGATCTGCAGAGGATTTTGTGGCAAAATCAATCTACAAACGAAATAGAAATTTATCGCTTGACCAGGGTAACATTCGGTATGAAGTCGTCTCCGTATTTGGCTATAAAATGTTTGCAGCAATTGGCGATTGATGAGAAGGATGAATTTCCATTGGCTCATCCTGTAATTTTGAAGGACTTTTATGTCGACGACTTGTTGACCGGTACACACACCGAGGAACAAGCAATCGTCTTACGCGAACAGTTAACTGCAGCTTTGAAACGGGGCGGGTTCGAATTGAAAAAATGGGCGTCAAACAGTCCAGCAGTCTTGCCAAAGGTCTGCGATGACAGCGAAATAATATTAAACTTTGACAAAGACAACAAGACCTTAGGTCAGCTGTGGAATTGCAAGTCAGATAATTTGAGCTATTCCATAAATATAGACCCACCAGCGAAAATCACAAAGAGAACAATACTCTCTGTGATTTCTCAGCTGTTTGATCCTCTCGGATTGGTATCGCCAACTTTAATCACCGCGAAGATAATTCTTCAGAAATTATGGACTTTAAGCCTAGCATGGGACGAGGTTGTTCCACTTGAGTTGAGCGGGTTGTGGCACAAATTTATAATAAACATTCCAGATTTAAAACTGATTAAAATTCCAAGACAGATCATTGCGATTGAATCATCATCAAGCTTCGAGTTGCACACATTTTCAGATGCATCCACTCACGCATATGGTGCGTGTGTTTATTTGCGAAGTCAAAATAACAGCGGAAGGGTATCAGTCCGGTTGATTGGCGCAAAAACGCGAGTCGCACCTTTAAAAGTGATTTCACTTCCTCGCCTCGAATTAAGCGTCGCATTGTTAGGAGCAAGACTGTCAAAATGCGTGTCAGACTCATTGGAGTTGCCTTTAGATAGACAGTACTTGTGGACCGATTCCACAATCGTGTTGGCATGGTTGGCTGCTGATTCTAGCAATTGGAATACATTTGTTGCGAACAGAACTTCGGAGATTCAGAGTCTAACAAAAAACGCAACGTGGAATCACGTTTCAACGAAACAAAATCCAGCGGACATTTTATCACGAGGGTGCACCCCCACTGAACTCAGAAACGCGGAAATATGGTGGTCGGGTCCCGAGTGGCTGGCAAAGTCGGTTTCTGAGTGGCCGGTATGTAAAAAACAAAATTTAGATGCAGAAATTCCGGAAATGCGTAAGACAAGAATTCAGGTCAACATTTGCACAAAGTCAAAATGGAACTTTTCCCATATTTTTGATAAGCCTTCATCATTGAAGACTCTTACTCGAATTGCGGCATATTGTCTGCGATATTTTCATAATTTAAAAAATAAAACTAATCGGATCACTGGATCGGTTTCGGCAGCTGAGTATCATCAAGCGTCGGTGTGGCTCATAAAGCTCATGCAGGGGGTGGAATTTCGATCTGAAATTAAAATCCTATCTGAGGGCAAGACTTTGCCGAAAGAAAATAAGTTAGTGGAGCTAAACCCATTTGTGGATAAGGGAGGAGTCTTGAGAGTAGGCGGCCGATTGGGTAACGCCATTTCAGTTAGTTATGAAACGAAATATCCGATAATTTTGTCAAAATCTCACAAATTAACAGACCTTCTAATTAGAAGCGAACATCAAAGGCTATGTCATGCGGGACCTCAAGCGACCCTATCTTCACTTAGACAAAGATATTGGCCACTAGGTGGAAGACGAAAAATTCGTCAAATTCTCTCAAAATGCATTCAGTGTTTTAAAACGAAACCTACTTCTTACGATCAATTGATGGGTAACCTACCACCTGAAAGAATCGAACCAGCCCGCCCTTTCATAAATTGCGGGTTGGACTACGCGGGGCCTCTTCTGATAAAGGAGGGTCGCGGAAGGGGGAAAAGGACGACAAAGGTTTACATCGTGTTGTTCATCTGTTTTGCCACTAAGGCTATCCATTTGGATCTCGTATCCGACTGCACCTCGGAAGCTTTTTTGAGTGTTCTGAGGCGATTTACGGCTCGCCGCGGCAAAGTTTTAAACATGTTTTCAGATAACGCTTCAACATTTATAGGAGCAAGGCGCGAGCTTGAAGATCTCCACATTCTATTCAAAACAGAGCAATTCCAAAATAGGGTTGTCAACGAATTAGCAACAGACGGTATAAATTGGAAATTTATCCCACCCAGATCCCCGAACTTTGGCGGTATCTGGGAAGCTGGAATAAAATCAACGAAAACACACATTAAACGAGTTGTCGGCGATACAATTCTTAATTATGAAGAATTGTACACGTTATTAACAGTGGTTGAATCAATTTTGAACTCAAGACCATTAACTTCTTTGAGCGCGGACCCAAATGATATGGAACCTCTCACCCCGGGTCATTTTCTGATTGGTTCCGCAATGACTGCACAGAACGAACCTGACTTGACATCCCTAAACCTGAACAGACTCTCGCGTTGGCAAAGAATTGAGCAAATGCGACAGCATTTTTGGAAACGCTGGAGCCTTGAGTATCTACATCAACTTCAGCAACGACCGAAGTGGAAAGTACAGACAGCTCCAATCAAGATTGGAGATTTGGTTCTCATCCATGATGAAAATCTTCCACCTCTGCGTTGGGCTCTTGGTCGAGTTATACATCTCCATCCTGGAAGTGATGGTGTGGTCCGTGTCGTTTCATTAAAAACTAAAAACGGTGAACTAAAGCGCTCGGTTCGAAAGGTCTCGGTGCTTCCGTTAGAATAGGAATATTATAGAAGTGATGGACATATAATCTGTTCACTTTGTTTGATTTCAGGTTCTTAATGATTGCTTTGATTTCCTGATACATGACGCAAAATGGTATTTAATCATTTTAAATGTATATCTTTTGTGTAAGATTTTATGTTATAATTTGTGTTTGACTATTGAAGTCTAGGTCGCTTCAAGGGGGGGATCATGTTGAGTCTTCAACAGTTTTGAATATTAGTCTATTTTTTAACGCGTTTGATCATTGTTATGTATTGATGAGTATTTGTATTTGTTGTCCGATTTATTTGCGTATATTTACAACGCACAAGTAAATTTATATAGGTATTTGTAGATAAGACGTTTTTGTTAATTCTTATCGCCTCGACGCGAAATAAAGGACCAGTTGCCTGCACGAATTCGTCATGAAATGTACAATAATTATACACATGTTATAATTGACGAGTCATCAAGTTTGAAATAAACTGCATAGTATCAAATGTGGTGATGTTTCAATGGTCCTTCGAACCCCACAATCGATAAGTTGACGACTTGATGAATCGACGATAGTCTCAAGTACGCCCGACTGTGCAATTACTTCGCTCCGGTCCAGTTAACGATCTCATTAACATTTATACGAATGGGTATTGTCACAACATTCCCAGGTTTAGATCAAATGCCAAGTTATTATTAGCTCTTCTTTCTCACTCGGTTCCATCTAGAGGAGGCACGGGTACTCTCGATTCACCTAATGCACGTAGGAAAATTACTCCCTATTTGTTTTTCAACATATCCTCCTATAGCTACACACTTAGGTACTGTTATTTCTAGACGGAGTCGGTGAGAACAGACCTTGTTAAAGTATTAGACGAGACGAGACTATTCAGGAAGTAGCGTTATTACTTTTTGCTCGAGGAAATCATCATCAAAACGAAGGACTGGGTAATTAATTTCGAATGCTCATGTGACTAATAGGTTGTGCGTTTTTTTTTCGTGGGTCTTCTTTCGCATAATCGTCAACGGGCTCCCTTATTCATGAATATGGATGAGCGCAGGCTATTTGCGAAACAATGATCCCGTATGATTCTCTTTACGACTATAGACTCCCATAAAAATATCGTTTAAAAACTTCTCCGGTGTGATTGAGAGTGAAATACTCACTGCGCACCCAGAAACCCCGAGCCGTTTTGTGTTATATAAAAATCGAGGTGAATATTTTAAATCAGCATGTCGTCTTTTCCCTCCCTTCCTCCCTTTGCGAGTCGAGTGTACTAAACTGACGCGCCTATAAATCCTTCTGGAATTTTTCTTTCAAATTTATTTCCTCCGGCCCCCTCGAAAATTTCAACGCCTCGAGCGCCGACCCCACCATTAGCCCTCTCATGTAAATGCGACAATTTTTACAATGAGGCATTTTCATGTATTTTTCGAAATAACTTATGCTGATACTATGGTATTCAATACATATTAGGAAGGTGATTTTTTTTAATGTTTAGTAGTTTTAGTAGTTTTTCTGATGACGTCAGCTATTATGAGTTTTTTTTGTGATCCAGTAGATGGCGCCACGCGTAGTTACAGTTACGGTGTTGATCCGTGCTGTGTGATCAGCGGGTTTTTTCTTAGTTTTGGAGGCATAATCGCATAATTTTACTGAGAACACGAAAACATTACCGACACGGATGACAGCAGACCCTTGCATAACCTCAAAATGTCTGTAATCGGTAATTCCGCAACTATTATTAAATTTTTATAAGCGCCATCTTCAGACGAGATGTGTGCACGATTTGTAATTGCTGACGTCATGAAACTTCTTTGTAAGTGCAATAACTTATTGAAAACTCTTTTTTTCAACAAAATTCTTGCGCAGAACTCATTTTGCGCTATATGCGAATCTGTATCATACATAGAAGTTAAATTCGTGAGAGCCGGGGAGTTGATATTGGCGAATATTGCGCCAAAGTAGGTTAGAGGTAAAACGTATGAGGAAGCTAGCGGTCGGTAAGTACAGTCGCGTGCTTAGTGCCTCAACCGGAACGGAGAATGTGACAAGTCGACCCTAAACTACACAGCCATCAGGATGAGGGCATCTCTCTCGCGCTTTGTAACGATGTATACGAACGACATGGCGAATTGGGGTTGAACGCGAGAACCGAGCAAACGGGGGCTGCGTGCGCGCACTCCCCGATACACCTCCGTCCACCCCCGATGGTATAACCGAACCGAACGACCATTGTCATGCAAATCGCCCCGATTTTCCGGAAAAACGGCCACCAAAGTAATTGGTACATACCGATAAGACGCGATCGAGATTTCACCCCGCGAATTTAATTCGAGCGGACATTCGGAAAAGTGGGAAAAGCCTCTATAAATCCGAGTCCACCATTTATTGTCGCTAGTTGTTTTCGCCAGATAGCGAGCGACTTCCTGTGTTTTTGTGGCATCTTGGAGTACCGCAGCGCTCAATTCGTCCGTCATTTTCTAGATAATGTAGGATATTGTTTGCCTTCGCCTCGAAACTCCGCAAAACCCCATAAATAACGTTTATACGACAAGGTACTAATTATCGGAGGTAATGTCCCAAGTTTACTCCTCGTCCTCTTTCTCTAGGTGGATTTAGATTATTGAAGAGCCCCGGTATTAAAGTTAATGACGCTTCAAAACTTGCCATAACCGTATACTAATTCCAGTCGAGTCGAGTCGAGTGGGACAATGTTTACCTCTCTTGTCACCCTCACCTGTAGCTTTGTCCGATAATTCTGATACCTATATAAGATATACGAGGACGGAGATGCGAAAAGTGCTCAATTCATCCGGTCTGGGAATTAAGAGCGTTCTGGAAGTTTGATACGTCGGGGTCAAAGGCACCTCGCGGATGATAATACAGAAGTTGTGTGCGTGTAGACGAGAGAAAAAGAGATTCGTGTGAATGCGAGTTGGAGTGAGAAAGAGTCGCTTTCACGCTGCGGGATGCTGTTGAAGCTGGAGCATGGCATAGACGAGTTCGAGTTTCGTCTCTCCACGCCACCATCGCGCCTTTCTTTCGGAACAGCTGCACCGGCTCTATGAAGAAATTCACTTTTTCGCCCTTCTGGAAATTATCGAAATTTGTTGACGAAACGACCAATGGTCCAAACGGTATCGTCCTAGGAGTGGAATTTTATGGATGTTCGCTTTGTGAATGGGGCAGACGGAGAGAGCGAGATCAGACTGTAAGATACTCGGCGAGTTCGATACCACCGACAGCCCCTTTTCCGTCGGTCGTTCCCTGTGATTTGCCGCACTAAGGGATGAAGAGACCCCGCTCTTTATACCTATATACACCCTCTCTCCCGTTTTTACTAATACTCAAAAACCCGCATCGAATTTACTATCCAGTCGTAATGTTCTCACCCCGAAACACAAACCTGGTAAGTAATTCAATAAATGAGATCGGGGGGTTGAAATATTAATCCGTGGAACGGTCTTGATAATGCACGGTCGTGCGTTCGGGAAAAAGTGATCCCTCTCTTTCTGCGTTCCGTGATGATAACTTATAATCAAGCAGCTGTTTCCTGTATTGTGACGTCACTTCCGAGTTACACGCCGTTACACTTGCCAAGTAGCTGAAGAGAGAACGTTCACCGACTCTCCGTAATGCCGCACAAAAGGTGGGAGAGACCTTCGAGTCTGGCCGAAAGAGGAAAGACACTGCTCCACTGTGCACATGTATCAGTTCGCTTAAATAATTATGAATTACGGCGCTAATAATAAATGGCGTGTTGCCGGTAATTTACACCCGTGCGACATTCCAATTAATTAACTCACGGTTTGCGTTATCGATTCCGAGCCGAACTCTCTTATAGGTATAATGGGAAATTATTTTTATGACGTTTGCACGAGAACGCAACGGTATTATAAGCGAATCGAATTTAACTTTTTCGTGGTTAAAATTAAGTTCGACGTATTTTAATGGGACACGGAATGATATCGTTAAAGCGGGCCGTTAAATAAATCTCACGGATCTCTTTTGAAGAGGTCATGCGGGCCTTTTTGGCACCGAACCAATGACCCTTTGTTGTCGTTACCGATATACTGGCTGTGTGCAGACGTCCAGACGATTTAATTTTCCTATAGTGCACCCCCATTTTATATTTTATCATCCCTGCATGAACTCATTCCCCCTTTTAGACGCCCCGTCGAGTATCTCGGGGATTTAATGATTAGATAAAATTACAGTTAATTAATGCGCGCATCCTTGAACTCCTTTCCTACACCTGGCAATAAACGGGGGAATAATGAACGGGAGTAATCAGGGAATCTCATAATCCAGAAAATTTCGTTATTGTTTCAACCGATTATCAAAGATTGTAGATTACAGGGTCGGTTTGTGAAGTGAATGGGGCGCTTTTAGTACGAGGGCACCCCTCTCTCTGCGCCATACGCGCCAACTTTGGGATTCCTTATTGATTTTATGTCCGCAGTATTATCGCTAGTGATTTTATCAACTCACTTTATTTATTTAAATTTACAGGTGCGAAATATGGCAACATTCTGTCGTTTCCCTCCATCGACCTCTTGACATAGGATTGCGCGTATTATCGAGGCTATGAGAGGGTTGAATTCTCTTTTTATACCGAGAGGAATAATAAAATCTTGCCTGCGGTCAGGGTCGTATTGGGTAACTATTACTGGCTAATTTTAGTTCTCGGGCGCATCGTAGTCGGGTGCCAATGATAGTGAGCGACTTGCGCAAGACCTAATTACGGGCACATAATAACGTCGACCGGATCATCGGGGCGCATCACAGAAACGGATCTGCCTCCACGTAATAATAATGGAAAAAGGACCGAGAAAAATCGCCGTCATATTTCGCAGGCGTTATCTCGGCCACTAGAGTCACACGTGCCACCTTGCCCCTAAATCAACATTCGATTCCGCCCTCCCCCGTCAAACAAAAAGGCCTCATCCTGTCTTTAATGCGAAAATTAACCATCATTAGCCGAAAAGCTCGCCTCGTTTTTAATTAACTAAGTAAACCGGGTTGCGGTAACGTGGAATCTTTAATTGGCTCGAGAGGCACAGATATACTTTCACGCTCGAGCGATTATCGCGATAAAAGTTTTAAAGGGTTGCGAAATCTAAAAATAAGGGGCATTATTCGGTATTCAACCCTCGCGGCGTGTTGTTTATCAATATGTCGTCGGAACCGGCGAGTTACTGGTAAATGGACCGTGAACAATTTATTTAAATTCGAGGACTTTTTCACCACGAAGATTCGTCTCTGTATAGGCAAAAATTGCGATATCGAAATTTCGCGGCGGATCTGAAAGTATGTGGGAGAGAGATCAAGTCGGAGAGTTTCGGTCGACGATGCGAATAAAGAGAAGAAGCCGAGAGAAGTTAATTAGGCGAGCGCTGTTGCGTCCTGTAAATGATATCCATAAACACGGATCGTAACAGATGTCCCAACAGCTTTATCTTCGACCTGACGGGAAGGGGGCCCCTATTGATTGCCACCGGCTCTCGCATCTCGCATGCATCCGCACATATTCCGGATAAATTCGAACGGAATCCTCGCAGAGGTCGCGCGTATCCGCCGAGAGGAAAAGGAACAACATTTTATCGCTGACATATCTATCTAAACTCTCTTATCCCCGTCATAAAGCGATGCGGAATTGTGGACGGAACAGGGAGGGTGGAAAATGAAATAACCTGATCCTGCTTGTCGAATGAGAGAGGGTGGCGGCGCTGAGAGCTTCCCCGGCACTACGCATGGCGGCTCGTGAAAAGCTCGCCCGAATAAGTTTAAAGTTTATGCCGGCAATTACTTCTACTCGCGAGGGTCGCGCTCACACACGACATAAATATCTCGATCCGTAATCGATAATTATTATACCGGGGCGGACTGCCGCTTTTTTATTAATGCGCGATGGCGGGTATCATTCACGAGGTTAACACGCTCGCTTTATAATTATGATTTATCGAGCGCGTAAATATTTCGTCGACCATTAAACGCCGAAACACTCGTGCGCCTTTTATCGGTTTCGTGTCGGCGATTATTAAATTCGCGACTATGGGCGATGGTAATATTCACCTGACGCGGAATCTCGGCAGGGTACCCCCCCGATGAGATTCTCTCGGCGAGACTCGCACACGGCCGTTATAACCGACCGGTGTTGCCTCCTCGCCGTTTTACTACTCAAAGTAATTGGAAAGATGGAAATGCTGGATATAAATTTAGCTCTTTACGAGTTCGGGCATAACAGAAGCGGCGCGCAAGAGACTTTCATAAAATCAGACACGATCATTTCCTCTCATTTCACACCTAGTGATCGAATCGGGCCGAAATTTCAAATCACGGATCAGGTGCGAAAAATCTTTGCGGTTCGAGTGTGTCGTCTGGATCCCACACAGAGAGAGGCCCGAAATCGTGGGTGGTCGAAAATTCGATAGTTCAAGTGGAATCTCGAAGAGGCTCGACACCACACGTATTACTGAACCCGCTCCCTCTTAATTCCGCCCTCAGGACCGTATCGTACGACTAATAGAAGGTCGAAAAGCCATCATCTCCTCCAGCCTGTTTCGATTTTCCGTTATCATTCTCATACCCCTACTCGATGATGACGGTGATAACGTAGGTGGATGTAATCGTTCCGGCCTATTAAAAGATTATTAAAAGGGGTAACAAAATAATCGGTCTCCCAGTTTAAACAGAGAGTGTCGGCGCTCGGCTCAGTCATCGAAATCGATTAGGTTCGGAGTGCTGGAACGGCAAGTTTAAAAGAGCAACAGAGACGAGGCTAGATAGTGTGGAACGCCAACGTCGGGCTCTGTAAATCTGCTCGTTCCACTGCGCTGCAGCTGGGTGTCACACTTTGCTATTATTAAAATAAATATATGTATACGGCGTAATCTATGCCGTTTTGTGCCCGTTTTCGAATTGTCGTTCCGTCACCCTCTCGGACTGCGCCCCGTGTCGTGCATCGCCCAAGAAATCGCCCATTTCCATAATTCCAAACGCAGTATTCGCCAGGAGCTCAAGTCGAGGAGAGACCCCTCTCTGCTAATACATAAAATCTTCGTTTACACTGTATTAATTCGAGAATAAATCCTCTCGTAAAGTCGAGGGCGTGCCACGGTGTGCGTCGAGGTCTCTTGAGCGCCTTATCCGCCTCGCCATAGCGCTAACCGGAAAGTTTTATTTGTTTATAATTTATTCGCGACGCGGATAACTTCATAGATCTCACCGAAATTCGGCCGATTATTTATAAATTTATAACACGGCGGCGGGTATTCCGTGTCGCATTCCGTTCGGTGAATCTAGCCGATGGAAACAATTAGCTAATGGGCAGTTTTCGGGGACGGCAATGGGGGCAACGAAGGGTCCGGCCCGGTCAAGTGATGCTGACGAGCTCCGCCGGCCCTATCCGCCCTACGCAGAGCGGTAATAAAGGAAATGGAGGAGGCCGCAATAATCCGGCAAACAGGACGACATCGCAGGCCGATGATGCCGCGAATAAGTTTCGCCCCTCATTCGATTTTTCCGCAATTACGTTACCCGACGTCCACGTTGTATAAAGTGTCACTTTTCATAACAATCGAGGTGGCTAAAAAGTCACTCAGTGGTTGCAAGTCGGTCCACATTTGATTATTACGGTTGTCAATTTTCTCTGTTTTGCGTTTTTGTGTTTGCAAGTAATATTAGGGACGTGGTCGTCGGAAAAATAGTGTACAGAACTGGTCGGAAAGTTTTATTACGCGGCTCGTGGGTTATAGCGCTATAGACTAGTCCTCTCGTGCAATAATAATCACACTCGCGCGAAAAATTGCACTTTCTAGGCACGTTGTGTAATGTACTATTCGCCAACATCACCAGAGAGAGATAGGTTGATGAAACAAATGAGCGCAATAGGGAAATCTTAGCAACTTGCTAGGAGATCCCTATTACACTCATTTGTTTATCAATACTTCTCTCTCTGATGATTTTGGCGAATTATCGGCCAAATAATAGGATGAACGAAAACCTGACGTCATTATGAGATCTTTTGAGGGTCGGGTATTATAATCCGGCGACCAGAACCGGACTCGCCGGTAATGACGATGAAAAAGTTTGGAATTAAAGCGGATCCGGCCCTGTTATGGCGTCGGCGTCTGGCGGAGTGTGTGTGCGCGGCACCAGGCGGCCATCACCAGCTTTGTTCCGGATTCCGGAGATAATTTAATGTTTTATCGAGAGAGAGAGGAGAGGCGGAGAGGGTCGCACTCTGGCGGCGCCGCGAGCAACTATACCGACTCACAATTTGCACTTAAATTACGCAATCAATTAATCACCGATGTGGCAACTGGTAGTCCATATTTCATCTAGGACTGTTAAAACATCGTGTGCCTCGAACCGGGCGTTTTTGTAAACGTTTTCCCCGCGACGCGAAATTCCCCGGATTATTATGTTGCCGTAGACGACGCCGCCCGATCCTCCGGCGCCTTTGAACCCGCAGCCCCCACACACAGAGCGCGACTCCTTTCCGACATTCCGCCCTGATACATGGAGCCGGGCCGCATATTGAATTTTTTATGATTAATTAGGGCGATAAGCCGAGGCCGGGTTCACCGAACACTCGGGACGCGGCTTGTACAGCTGCCCTTATCCGCAAGCAAAGTACGTGAAGAGGAAGTGACGTGTCCCGTCATTGGTCGTCATCGAGTTACACCGACCCCTCGATGATGTTTCCTCGCGATATCGATTTCCTCATCGGACCCGATGGAGTTTCTCTTCGGTTATTGTCGCGATTTCGGGCCGATTTGTCTCCTTTTTCTCCCTTCGGGCGGTCGCAAACTAACCGATAATTGATTTAGCCGTGAAAAAGCACGTCACCTCGAGAGGGTTGCGAGGTCGTCGGGTCAAATCGGGGGCAGAGTGGGCGTCTGCGGATCTTCGCCGACAATTATCATCCCCTTTATTCCGTGCATCTGGGCACTCCATTCTGCACCGACAAACGGCAACATCTCGTGGCGTAAATTCGGATTTAGTTTTGAAATATGGGCAAAGTTGCGTTCGCCCGGTCTTATCACGTAGTTTACAGCCGAACCGATACACCGTACGAACAACCCAGACATTATATTTTTGACACTTTCAGGTAATGCGGAGCCGCAACGATAAATTCCCTTTCGGCGGGTTCGAGAAGAGGGCGAAAAAATTCGTGTGTATACGTCAATCTGCCTCCGTCTAGACGGAATAATTTTCGCCTCGTTCGTTTCGCGAACATGATTTCGGCCGGAGCACTCCGGTGCTATAAGGTGCCTCCACCCACATCAGCCATATCGACCTGTTTTCCCCCGTTCGTTAATCCTAATTGCCCACTTTCTCCGGTAATTCGGAAATCGACTCGCGGGGAAAAAATCGAGGTCGGGGGTCGGGGGCTTCGCCCCTTTATGTACGCGACTCGTCTGGCAATAATAATAACGCAGTGGCGGCGAGGTTCGTCGGACGAATTATTTTATTTTCTCTCTTCGGTTTGCTGCGGAGCACCGGGAGGAGAGCGGAGATCTCTCGGGCTTACGGTCCACATCTGAGCGTTGAACCAGAGCGGGGTTTTCGACCGAACCGACGCATGAAAATCGCGAAGGTCGTTCGTTGCCTTTCGGCGGTGCCGTAATCGTTTTATTAGGTGAATTATCTGCGATCTTCTTCGTGCCCGGGACTCCTTCGCGAAAATCGACGACGCGTATAACCTCCGGCGTTTTAATTCCGGACGGATAAAATGCAATGACGATAATGTTAATGGGTACTCGGAGCGTACCTGGCAACAGGCGTTTAGAGTACCGTTGTCTTTATGTCCACCTGGAGGTCCGGCGTGGAGGTAGAACCACACGGCATTGACTTTTTCCAGGTGACACTGTAACGTATTTCTGCCATTAACATCCACATTTAGATCCTATCCCGCCGATGCATATTATAACGACCGTGCAATTACGGCGCAAAAGTTATGCTCTTAAATTAAGTTTATCCTCAAAACTACTTATGTTCCCTTGAACTCGCCGGGTGCCTGATAAAATGTCCATACAATTAGACCAGAATAATAACAAATTCTCGGTAGGTATAGTTAATGATCGGAGTGTGGTTATGAAGAAATTAAAAGGAAACGTGACAACCTTGCGAAGGCTGCAAAATAATAATTATTGTTACTACTACTGTATAGTAACCGACTGTCTTATTGCAAATAATGGCATTGGGCAAAGTAACAGGTTATTAAAACATTCGTGACGCAATTAGCTTTATCGCGTTCAAATGAAACTCGATTAACTTGAAATTTGCGATATGCAGACTTTTGATTCGCGCTCGTCGAATGATTATTTTCCAGATTTGTGATTTTTTCCGTTCCCGACGTGTCCGGAGGCTAATTTAGTCCATGACGTTACTCGCCGATTATGACTCCCGCAACACACAAAAAGCACATGAAAGTGACACTAGCCGTAAAGAGCTTTATTGCGGAACTCCACACACAAACCTTTATTAAATAATTAACGCTTTTTTACGCTTTATACGCTCGGAATATATTCGGATCCGATATACGCGATGGAAAAAGTGCATCGCTTTAATTAAAATGTGGGCCTTTTTTGCGCTTTTATCGCCGATAAATTTTTGATGTCTTTCGGCGACCGAAACCAAACCGAAAACCGAACGACGCCCGAGGCCGGGAAACCGAACCACAATCCATTTTCCTCATTTCTTTTTATTACGCCGACAACATTATCATCGCGTCCTACTAATATCGATGCCATCCGCGATTCAGGATCCGGGACGCGTGTAAAGAACTTCCTCGATAACCGCATTACGCGTATCAGTTCGTTATAAACTCAGGTAAACTTGGCAGGCCGAAGTTCCGCGATTAACCCGACTCCATGGTCTCGAGATCTCGGCCATAATTCGGCCATATTCAATATCCCGGGGCGATGCAATTTACGATTCGATAGAATTCCGTCTGCATCGACTCCTGTTAGCTCTGCGATTAATCCGCCGATTTCGATCGAGTTCTTTGACTTCTTTGAGATCGCCGTCCGCTCGAATTTCGCACCTTTCGCTTCCGCGACAGCGCCGTCTGGGGGTCGGCGCCGGAAAGGCCGTTCGCGGATAAGCAACCGATATTCTAACCTAACAAATGCGTACGCATTAGTGTTCAATAACAGTCATTCGGGCATGGTGGCCGTGCAGGGCCGTCCTCTCGACTTGTCGGCCCGCTCTCGCTCTCTCGTGCCACATTCGAGTACTCTTATCGATTATCCTTCGGCTCTCTTGCACTCGCGCCGACACGTTTCGCACCTTTCCTTCGCTCGCTCCCGTCGTCCTCCATCTACGGCGTCCGTCTCTCACTTATCGGCTCGGATATTTTTTCCCTCAAACTCAAAACAAAACTGTTATCTCGCAAAAGGAAGTTCTCCGTTTCATATTTATTTCACCTACCTATAATGCAGACGGGAGCGAATGACTGAGTTCGTCCGTTACGTTCTAGGGTAACGAGAATAACCGCAGGAAAAACACGAGAGAGAGTTGACGCCCTTTCATTATCCCGTTAATGACCAATCGATGGCGCTCCTCTAGTTCCCAATTATTATCGCCGCCACTATTGCGACGCAATAAATAACCGTTCCACATAAGCAGTATCGAAGCTGCGAGCTTTTATCGGCGATTCTTCTGTGTGTTAACGCTTCGATTGCGCTTTTTCGAATCCGGGTTGGAGTTGTGACGTTTTTGTTGGCGCATTCACAGTCTGGGTGGGTAGACAACCCGAAGCGGCTCACACCGGTTGCTCGAGAGCCTGTGCCGTGAGAGCTCCAGCGGTGCTAATTGAGAAGGTAAACACGAAAACTAGATGGTACACCTGATTAGGTCGATTATACACCGTATCATTAATAATTAACAACTCAATTGTTGATTCGGCCAGGCGGTGGGAATTTTACTCTCTCCCATCGATTTTACCATTACCGGTGAAAGAAAAAACCCGACTTCGTGATAATCATGTAATGGAAAAGCCTAAAGTGAAATCAAACGGTTTTTGTTTCAATCCGAAAATCTCTTATCATTTTTTAAATCAGAGACCGCTACTATTGAGGAAATTTCGTCACATATTGGATTTTATTTTTTATCGGGGCGAATTTCTCGGCGCGCGAGTTATAGAAATTCCATTATCAAACTCCGGTGAATAAAAGAGACGCGTCTTTTACTCGCGTTATGTACGGGTGTGTAATATCGGGAAGAGGGTCCGGATTTTGTCTCGCGGATTAGAAAACGAAAAGCCGATATGAGAGCGCGTGGCTCGAATTATCGTGAAAAATGGATCAAATATGTACCCCCACAGTCTCGGCGAGGGTTGATACCGCAGAAACCCATCCCCGTTGCGTCCGTTCCTCGTTCTCCTTTTTTTCCGGGCGGAATCGGAGAGTTGTCGGGAATTGTGTTTATTACAAAGTGCACACAGAATATAAACAACCTTTAAATTTTAATTGAGTTTGCCGGTCGTAAAGCTCCCGGTGGTGCACACAAGTGCGACTTGCACAGGTGAGACTCGCCTGCATATTAAAAGGACGGTTTCGAGTCTCGGCCATTATCGCGCCGATTGCGCTTAATTTTTCCGAATGCCCGCGCGATTGACGAGGCGTGGGCGCCCGAGAGGGCCCCCATTTATAAGGGCCGTTAAAGTCGGCGATCCCCCGTATCGTATTAAACATGTACGCGAATATCCATTAGTAATTCCATCCCCGCTAACTTGGTGCTAACATACTGAGCTCTGTTTGTGTAGCAATATCTACCGCGGCGGACCGGCGCGTTCTTGCCGCCGTCCCCTTTGTGTGGATCCGCTCCGGGGCCCAGTATCGAGCTGGACCGGAGCGCCGAGCGGCATTTGCCTACTAACAGGTTATGTTCCTCCCCGGGTCGCGATCGAGGCGACGGCGCCACTGGACCGCTCTGCGGATAAGCGAAGCCGATCCGAACGGCGGTTTGCGGATTTAAAGTGTTTTAAATGTTAATCACCTTTGTACACGTGTTCCGGGGCGCCGGCGACGCCCTTATTTCCGTCATTTTCGTCCCCGATTTGTTTTATCAATTCCAGGCAAGTTTGAGGGATTCGTGGGGCGAAAACCGGAGACCGCCCCTTGTTCTGGTCCTTTGTGGGGGATTAATGGGCACCGGCGTGACCGCGACTCGTTATCGTTACATTCGAATCTGACTCGAGTCTGGTTGCGCGCGTCCGGATTTATGGGCCGATCGCGAGACGTTTAATTAGTCGGTTAAGTTAAGGGCGGCCGTCGAAGAGACGCATCTTTGGTGAATTTCCGGTGTTTGGAAGCGACGTCTCGAGTCGCGATATCTTCCGGTTAAGCGATCTTTAACGTCTCCTCCGCCTTATTCGATTTTTGATATCGTGGTTCGTTTCCGACTTGGAAAATTTTCCGCGAGGCCAGGTGGCCTTTGGAGAGGCAATTCCTGGTTGGTTTTTGATAAAATTAAGTAAATTCCCATAAATGTTTGGGCAAATTTAGGGATTTTTAAGCGAATTTGTCAAATACATTCAACCTAGGATATAACAAACATGGTCTATAACGAACACTCGTTTATAATTAAAGATTTAAAAAGTCTCGTCAAAAACGTCTATTATTTAGACCATGCATTTTTCTTCGGTTATAACGAACATCGGTTATAACGAACCATTTTTGATGTCACTAGGTTGTTCGTTATATCCGAGGTTGACTGTACTAGAAGATTTTGTTGGGTTTTGACAAACTCAAAATTTGAAAAGTCGAAAATTTGTTTTCGTAGATACGCCAATACCCGACGCATTTTTCTACTCCTGATGACTCAATTAGAAGCCATTTCCATTTTTTCATCAACATCTCGACTAATAAGAAAGTTACGACACATTGAAGTTTACGAAAATCGTTGAAATTTTCATCAAAATTTGGGCCCGAAAATTAAAAAATCCTCATTCTCGGTCAATTCGAAAGCTTTTCGGACATGTCTATACTTTTTCCAATAGATTTTTCGATTCTCTTTCGATTGCCGGGTCGCCCGAATCGATATCTCTATCGGTTTAAAAGTTAGACCGGTTTTAATTTTACGAGACCGATGATTTGGTGATTTTTCGGAGGCCACAATTCACATGAAAATTTACCTTTTTCCGATGCGCTCTAGGAGCATTTGGTAGATTTTTTGACGCTCTTTCGAATGCGCGGCCGCCCATACCGATCGAAGCTTCGGTTCGAAAGTTATGGTCGATTAAAAATTTCGAGCAAAATTTGTACCCAAAGTGATGGATTTTCGAAAAAATCGAAAATCACTAAATGTCGTCCAAATCAAAATCTAGACACTTTTCCCGATAGATTTTGAGCTAACTAAGCGATTCCCGGGTCGTGCAACTCGATAGCTCCACTAATAACGAAGTTATGGCCGTTTGAAAATTTTACTCTATTTTCAACGGTACGGCAATATTAGACGCATTTTCTCACTTCAGATGACTCAATTAGAACCCAATTTAAATTTGCCGTCGATATCTCAACAAATAAAGAAGTTACAGCACTTTGAAATTTTCAAAAAGTTGAAAATTCGAAAATTCGAACATTTTTGTTTTCTCAGATAAACCAATACCGGACGCATGTATCTACTCCAGATGACTAAATCAGAAGCCAATTTGAATTTTTTATCGATATCTCGACTAATAAGAAAGTTTCGCCACTTTGAAGTTTACGAAAATCGTTGAAATTTTCATCAAAATTTGGGCCCGAAAATTAAAAAATCCTAATTCTTGGTCAATTCGAAAGCTTTTCGGACATGTCTATACTTTTTCCAATAGATTTTTCGATTCTCTTTCGATTGCCGGGTCGCTCAAATCGATATCTCGATCGGTTCAAAAGTTAGACCGGTTTCAATTTTACGAGACCGATGATTTGGTGATTTTTCGGAGGCCATAATTCACATGAAAAATTACCTTTTTCCGATGCGCTCTAGAAGCATTTGGTAGATTTTTTGACGCTCTTTCGAATGCGCGGCCGCCCATCACGATCGGAGCATCGGTTCGAAAGTTATGGTCGATTGAAAATTTCGAGCAAAATTTGTACCCAAAGTGATGGATTTTCGAAAAAATCGAAAATCACTAAATGTCGTCCAAATCGAAATCCAGACACTTTTCCCGATAGATTCTGAGCTAACTAAGCGATTCCCGAATCGTGCGACTCGATAGCTCCACTAATAACGAAGTTATGGCCGTTTGAAAATTTTAATCTATTTTCAACGGTACGGCAATATTAGACGCATTTTCTCACTTCACATGACTCAATTAGAACCCAATTTAAATTTGCCGTTGATATCTCAACAAATAAAGAAGTTACAGCACTTTGAAATTTTCAAAAAGTTGAAAATTTGAAAATTCGAACATTTGTTTTCTTAGATAAACCGATACCGGACGCATGTTTCTACTCCTGATGACTCAATTAGAAGCCAACTTGAATTTTTCATCGATATCTCGACTAATAAGAAAGTTACGCCACTTTGAAGTTTGCGAAAAATACAAGTGACCCTTTGAGTGTCTTTAGCAGAAATGCGGCTTTTATAATTTTCGACCATTTTCGACTCATTTTCTTACTTCTATGAGTTCAGGTTCAACACAGCCACCTCTCACCAGTACTCAAACGCAATATAATCGAAACAAGAAGTTCCAAGTTGATCGATTCGTGGGGTATCGAAATCCGAAATTGGTCCCCTTTTCGGGCGCGGAATTTGCGGCTTTCGCCGAAAATAATAATTCAATCGCGACGCATTAGCGCCGATTTCCCCTATCCCTCGTGCGGGTGGATGTGATTTCGACAGTTCAAATTAACCCTCGGGGGGCTGAAGGTTCCGCTCGAGGTCGCCCTTGATCACCTCCCCATCTCACATATCCTCACAGATCTCGCGATATACTACATGAAAGGCGATACATTATACACTCGAAAACGGCATCGAGATAGGTAATGCGCGAACCGGTGAGCCTGGATGCGCTCGCCGCTTTGCGTTTTGTCCGTGTCATCACGTAATTAGCTCCGCTTCTCCGCATATTACTCACTTTCGAATAAGACGGATTAGAACGGGGCGAGCCGAGAGAGCGCAGGAATCGGCCGCCTCTTCATGATATCCCATCAGGTCGCATTGTCTGGCGGGCACCGAAAATAAAAAAGTCGCCGTGTAGTTATTTCCGGTGCCTGGGCGTTGATCCGACCGGTCTCTCGAAAAACTACGGGCTTCATTATGCGGCGTGACGTCTGTTGCGAATTTCGGACACAATAAGCCCGACATGCAGACGCGCACAGATAATATTCCGAAATTAATATCGGCCGACTCGGACGCCGCAATATGCGCCTCATTATTCATCACCTAATTACCATTAATGCCTTTACGTGTATGGAACACGGCCGGACTCTCCGCGGGGATAGTTTATCGCACCGGAGCCGGTTCTGCTCCCCGGATTACCTGCCTTCTTTCTTATACACACGTCGTCCTTTTTAAGGTGGGCACCGGAGATCACAAAGAAACGGTTTTTTCCTGGGCGAAAAGTCGCGTTTTCCGGTGCCGATCGCACGCTGACCCAAATTACCGCCTCGTACTTCCGCTTTATGATACGATCCTAATCTGAAACATTAAAATCTACTATAATACCACCTTTACTGCCGCTCGGGTTATAACCCGCCCACCACTACTGATATTATTAATAAATACGTTTATGGGGGTGCAAATCAAGGGTTTCAACGCGACCATTATTATTACCGAACCATTATTCCGCAGTTCTGACAACGTTTGTTGTACCGGCTTCGAGATAATTAATCTTGTTATCGAGTCGAGAGGTGATGCGGATAAAAAGACGAGAGTAAGCGTTCGCCTATTGTATGCAAATCGGATGGGTGTTGGGTCGGGGATCCCGTGACAATGTAATCGGCGCCACCGACTCCTGAACCATGATTCTCGTATAATTCCATCAACCATCATCATCGTTCGAATCGGGCAGAGAGAGGAGAGCCTGATGCAATAGGTTTTCGCTTTTAATTAATCAATCGCGTCCAGCGCAGGTTTCCGGGCATTTCCGGTGCAAGTCTCGCCCGTTTCGTCCCTCGACTCTCCAAGATAATTGTTATAATTTTATCGGGATCGTGTGTATCAGTGTCTAAAACAGGGAGGTCGGGATAGTACGGTGCGAATGCGGAGCGAGGGAGAAGGCGAGGGAGTTAGGAAGCGGAGTATTACACCGCAATTTATCGATCCCCGCACCAACTGGTGCCGTAATGTGATCCGAGGTTTTGACATGATGATCCCTTTAACAATAATTTACAGCCCGGGCCCTTATCAACTAACTAGCGCGAATGTTACGTGGGTACCTCCACCCGTGCCGTAACGCCCGTTTATCCCATCAGACACCCAATAATAGCCCATCGGACGACATCAGTGCGATAAAGTGCGTATTATCCTACGGGCCCGATTTCGATCGAGTATTCGAGCGGTCGCGCTGACGGAAAGTGGTCGGTTTCGGACTTTTGTGTCGGGATCGATTCGCCTTTTAGCGGAATTTTATCGCGCGCTGTTTGTCGGAGAGCGGTCGCAATGCACACGGGTAAATGTTAATTGAGCATTACCCGCCGTAAATTGAACATAACACCACCGGCAAATTACGCGCAAACCTTGAATTCTCCGCATTAATTACTGATTATCGCATTAATCGAATCATGCGTACGTGATATTGTGCGGGATCGTCCCGCGATGGCCGCCGCGCGATTAAATTCGAGACGATTTTCTAGCCGTCCACGAAATTTTAATTAAAGTCGACGTTACGCACCGGCGAACGCTTTAGTGAAAGTAGGTTGAGCTCGTAGCGGTTTGAAATTGGTCAGAGACATACGTGACATCGCTAGTAAACTGCATATTTACTTCCTATTATACGGAATTCTCACGAAATTTTGACCCGAACCTGTCCGAGCTTTTTCGGCCATTACGAATTATGTAGAGTGATTACTGGGTGGCGTATGCGGAAAAATTAATTGAGTTTTCGGTGCCGAAATCGACTGGAAACATACCTAGATATTTGACATACATCACACATAGAGCGCTCAACCGAGCTTTATTCAATAATGGAAACCAACCCGAGCGCCGTGGATGCTCATCATTAATTTGTTGTGGTTCTGAATTGAGAGACATCAAATATTAATTTGGCCGAAGGAGAGAGAGAGAGTAGAATGTTGAACGGCTCACCGGAATCAACTTGATATCTACTCCTCGACTTCTCGGTTCGTATTTATAAGAAAACTTTTCGATAATATTTTATGTATAGGTGTGGTAATTCATTTTATTCCCCGTTATTATTCTAGGATAAAGAGCTAGGTTTGTATACGACACGAGAAAATCCTATTTTGTATCTCTCGATTTTATTCAGTGTGACGTGCTAATCATCAAATCTAAATTCATATGATTACGGTACCATGATTATGATCGTAAATCATCGGCTGAAGAGATCGTGGATTGAATACTAAATTAGGAAGACTGCAGTGGAAGCAGGCGGCATCTACCGACCAGAGAGCCAACATCTGAAGTATAAAATCAATGAAAATCTATTAAAATCACAACCAAACATCGAAATCAACAACGTTTGCCTACGATCGGGAAAATTCTATTCCAAATTCCCCAAAATTGTTTTTTTTGAAAAACAGCAGATTTCTGCAAGATAATTCATGAAATCAGATCGGTGTTGCCATCTGTTCGCCCAGCCATTAACTTTATACTGTGCCTTCAGGAAGGGATGTGGATTTAGGGGATGATTTCCTGAAGAAATAATTTGTTGAAATTTTTGTTTGTCTTTATTGCTTTAACAATACAATAAAAATTTGTCTCATTAATGTTCCCGCTGAATTCGTTCGTAATAAAGCAAATATAAATTTATAACATTTCAAGAAAAATTACAGAATTTAACAAGAAATATAGTGGTGAGAGATATTCGGCAGCATCACTTTATAGGTAAAATTAGTGCCACTTTCAAAACACATCACTTATTACATATTTTTATTGTAGAACCATCGCGAAATAAGGTTGCTGCCGTGTATAGGTATAGTTCATAAGAGAGATATGATTATGAATGCGACTTAAAGATGAAAAGTTATGAAAATAAATGCCATCAGGAGCACTTTTCAAAATAGTTTGGTAGTTATAATAATGTAAATGTATAGAGCACTTTTTATTATTAGCTTTAGCTATAATTAAAATTATAACAAATCAGTATGCTTTAGTAGATGCGAGTTATCTTTAAGACAGTCGCAAGAAATTGACAAAGTTTTTAGCAGTTTAGTGACAGATTGCTTGTTGAATTTTTAAACAATTTTTGGACATTTTTAAATTTTTTCTTTTTCTTCCTAGTAATAATAATAATCTTTAACGAACTGTACATTAGTCATTAATATTGCTATGTTCTGTATTTATTTCATCAGCAACAATTTAATAGAATGCGCCAAAATAAGCAATTTCGTCAACAAATAAGTAGGAACCAGTCCCCTCGATATCATTTCCACTAATAAGAATAAAATTTCGAATAAATTTGCAACCATAAATCGTTAAAATTCAGCCTATAATAAAATCGATCAGGTTGCTGATAAAATCTACAGTTTCTGTACAATAAATTCAAGTCGCGAGTCGATGTGGAGGTTTTAGGACTTCGCCCCTAGACTATTAATCTCACCGGTAGAGGCGATATGCTAAATCTCATGTTTTTTTGTTCCAATTTAATTGTTGGTGTTTATTTTAAATATATAAGTAGAGCGCTAGGTAGCGTGAGTTAAAATCTACTAAAAGCTCCAAGTTTGTAGAGCCCAAGGCAAGTGTGGCCAAAATTCCTTTTATATAAGGTCATTAATTTAATGACGCCAGTGGTATAATATTAGTTGCTTGAGAGTGGCCGTCTAAAGCTACTGTACTCGTAGATTATTTACATTAGGTATTTATTTATTTTTTAGAAAATATTTTCTGGCTCAATTAAAGAATTTTAAGAAAGCTAATACTTATATGTTTTCACCCTACCGTTAGTAATAATTTCCATAATTCCGGTAATCAATAAGTGAGATGATCAATCAATTTTGTACAGAGTCTACGACTTACAACTACGAGTAGCTTTAATACAGGGTCGGACTAATTATCATTACAGAAAGTCTTTGGGTTTTCTCGAGGACGGTGTGAGCATCACTGACGGCTCCTCCAGCATTTTCGTGGTCTCGGTGGGACTGGTGGCGGAGCTTTCGGGAGACGTGGCCTTCCCGCTACTGGGGGTCGGCACCTGGGGCGCCGCCCCCTTCATCCTGGATTTCGACCGCCTCTTCCTCAAAATAATCGGCCCCAGACCGGTCCCCTCCGCCGCCACTGGCCTAGTCGGCAAATCGGTCGGCCTTTCCGGTGTTATCGAACTGGAAGACTTAATTTTCGGCTCGTTTTCGTTACCGGTAATGGGCGACTGCGAACTCGACCCGCTCTGATCCGGATTGATCCTCCTCACCAGTTCCGTCAACAACTCCTCCATCCGGTTCATCTTCTGATTCAACCGCTGAATCTCCAACTTGACGTCCACTTTAAAATCCATCAGATTCGTAATCAGTTCCTTGTATTCAGGAGGAGCGATCGGTTCTAATTGCGCGACTGGCATTTGGTACATTGAGGCGGTCGAAGGATCTCTTAAGCCGCAATCGTAACTCTGCATTTTTCGTAAAGAAAGGTTGCGCCCTCCATGGAGAGGCTCGACTTCTACCATTTCTTCGATCGTGTCCTGCCTGGTTATAGCAGGCCCGGAATTGGTGGCGACTTTTTGAAGTTTCGGGAAAACTTTGTTTCCGGACCCTGAAGTGGGTTGGCTCCCGGAACTTCCAGAGGATGACGAGCTAGGCCTCTCTTTCACTGGATCTTTCGCACTCAAACTCCTGGTGAAGGATTGGGGGGCTTGGGTTGAGCTTTCAGAGCCGGAATCTAGGCTGGCGGAGCCCAAAAGGCGCCCCCATTTGCTCGTTCGAGCCGTGGAGGGTCTAGCGACGCTGGTTTTTACTCCTCCGCCACTGCTGTCGTCTTTTTCGGCTACTGATGAGAGTTTTGTGGTCGAAACGACTCGAGTTATTGCTTTATCGGTTTCGTCGGCGCCTTTCTCCACGTCGGAACTCTGCTGTTGGGAGTTGGAGGTGACTACTGGGGGTTGGGTGGGTGTGCGGTCTCTTCGAAATTTCGAGAAGATTTTCCTAACTAAATGATCCTGGTTTTGGTCTAGTTGCGGCTCGTTTTTCCGGCGTTCGGCCAGCTCCTTTTCGCGTTTGACGTCTGCGACTTTGCGGAAGATGAGCCTGTGGCGCAGGTTGTACGTGAGCACTAGGTTCCTGGCGAAACTGTTCGCGAAGGCCTGGTAAAAGTCGAGCACTTCGAGGAGTTTGTCCCGTTTGATCGTATGTAAATCACAGTAAGTTAAAGCGCGGACGTTGGCGGCCGATTGGCCGACGGCCGTGTCCTTCCAGAACGAGTCCCCGAACACGTCACCCTTGCCTGGGGGCAGAATGGCGCGGTTTAGGATTTTATTATTGCGGCCGGCGAAAGTCTCACCCAAAATTGCGACGACCTCATCGTCCTGTATAACCTCGAGGGAGCCGGTCACTATGAAACAGAGCGAATCGATGGACTCCCCCGTGTGGTATAAGAGGTCGCCGGGGGCCGAATGGGACATCGTAAAGTGCATGGCCAGGGCTCGCAGACAACCGTCCGAAGCCAAACGAAAGGCCGGGTGCTCGTTGAACACTTTTCGATTTAAGTGGACGCAAATGTCGGCCTTCATGTCCTTGGGGCAGAAATTCAGGACCTGCCGGCACAAACCACAAACAAAAAATTACTACCCCATCATAATATCGTATAAGGGACGACCTAAATTCCTAGACGACCGGGCCATAATCGAATTCGCGCTATCGAGAATTAATTAATTAACTAGAGGATACATTTTTGAGTTCTGATTTAGTTATATCATCATCATGTCAAAATTCCTCGTCCGGGAATATAAGTTTATTGATTGTCCCGGAGTTCGTCAAACCACAGGATGTCAATATTTCCCCAGACATGACATCCGAAATTGATTTTAAACGTGCCCACGCCACCCCAGGATCCGATATTTCAACCCGAACCTGAATCAGGCAGGTTTTTTAAATAAAACGAACCGAACCGCGATTCCGCATTCAATCCGACCGAAAACGCCATATGCCCTTTTTCACTTTCCCGGAAAATATTTGCGCGGAATACTAATAAACCGACCGGAAAACATGTTGACGTTTTTGGGAATCCGTACCTTGTCTTGGTCGAGGCCTTTGGTCATGGCCCAGGTGGAGACCACGTAATCCATTACGCGCTCGGATAGCGCCTTCGGGACCTCGTGCAGCTTCATGAACTCCCTCACGTTGTTCAGCATGTCGTGGTACTTGGCCGTCGCCGAAGTCATCTGCTGGATTATCGTCGTCACGTGCCCGAAAATCGTCGCGTACAGCAGGGCTGCAAATAACATCAACATTATTGTACCCGCAGCATCTTCCCACGTCATCCGATATCGATCGATTGAATAATTCCGTCTGAAATCTGAGTTTCTGAACGAACTCACCGGCTATGATCATCATGCAGATGGTGAAGATCCTCTCGTTGTCGGTTTCTGCAGCCACGTTGCCGAACCCCACGGAAGTCATGCAGGTCATGGTGAAGTAGAGGGCAGTGACGTACATGGTCTTCCGCGAAGGGCCGTTGATCAATTCCGGGGTGCTCGAGTCGTTGGGCCACACGTACGAATAAGGGCTCTGCGTGATGTTCGCCAATTTCCACAACCAGCTGTACTGCACCCCGTTATCCGCATCCGATCTTCCGATCGAGTACCAAATACAGGCCAACCAATGGGCCACCAGCATGTAGAAGCACAGCAGGAGGATGAGCATGGCGGCGCCGTACTCAAGATACCGGTCCAATTTCCGGACCACTCGTCCCAGACGCAGCAACCGCACGACTTTTAAAGCGCTGAAGAGGCTGCCGATCCCCTGTAACGATTAATCGATATAAAAAAAAGCGATCGATTGTCGATTCTAGGGATGGTTTTACGTCTTCGTCGTGGTCGAAAGCGTTGAAGACGTCGTAAGGCAGGCAGCTGAGCAGATCGATGATGAACCAGCTTTTCAGGTAGTTCATCCGGATGACTTTCGGATCGGAGACGACCTCGCCTCCGGGACCCACGAAAGTCGTGTGAAAGTTCAGGACGATGTCGATAAAAAAGATCACGTCTACGATCGAGTCGACCACTAGCAGTGACACGTCTTCGGAAGTCTTGTTTTTGAACGCGACGTTGTACGGAACCATGATGGCGGTGTAGAAGGTGAGACAGAGGATGATCCAGTCCCAGATGGCTTTGAAGGCGCAATAGTGGAGGAGGATGTGGGGCGGCGTTTTCGGGGCCTCCTGCCGGTACTGGGGCATTATGTCGGCGCTTAAACTCATCATCTGATTCGGGAAATCGCGGGGAAAAATCCGATAAATTAGAGAGGCAGCATGGGGGAGAAAATCGGTGAGTAAGTTTGCGACGGGTATGCGGACATTATGAATCAGACTTGCGCTAGGTGAGACTGTTTCGTTGTGTCTTTCAGGTTGGGCAGGTGCGAGGAGAATTGCGACACCAGCACCGATCTGCTCCTGGTCACCGACCGCGCCAGCTTCGCGAACTTTGACAAACCTGAAAATGCGAGTTCTCATTTGGGACTTCTCACTGGAGACTAGGCGGAGGCGGCCGCGCGGAATGAGGGATTTGAATATGATTACCTCCTTTGGCATCGTCTGTTTCTATGGGCTGCTTCAGAGCCGTGATGTCCCTGAACGTGAGCAGGAACAGGACGACCAAATCCCGTTCGTTCTTTATGGGCGATATTTGCAGCAGCAGCCATAACGGAGTTTCTAAAACGAAAACACACACACGATCAAACCCTCTCGACGACCTCAAGGCGGAAGTAATAATTTCGATTAAATATATGCATTTTTTTGTCATTCTTGTAATAAGAATCAAGCTGATGCCAAAACTAGGAAAGCTTATTAATAAAGAAACACTACTTGGTTTAATAAAAACTACTCAGTACTGGTACGACTAAAATCGAACTATAATAAGAGCTTGTAGTGTATTTTGCTTAGTATTTATCGTGCTGTATAATAATAAATGATAATACTCTGGATCACAGTTTTCATGATGGAATATACAGGTAGAGGAATATGAGAGTATCGCCCTTGGAAACTTATTAAAGAGGTGCGACAACTTCCAACTGCAAATCCATTTAGCACTTACTAACTAAACACTCCCTGTGGATGAAATAAAATAAGTTGAGCACCGGCTTTAATGAGTTTGTGATGATTTAAGTATATTATGGGTGTGTTTTTGTTAACCCAAATCGACCTGGATAAAATGTTGTGAGAAGCGATGCATCCACCGTCAAGCGACTTCCTCTCTCCTCTACACCGCAGTTATCACATTTCCGAAATGTTGCTAAAAATAGTTTCGTATTATGCCGTCGACATAAAGGTAGCGCGAGGAATGCTTCGCTCTAGAGGGTGGATACTCTAAATAAGTGGTCAAACAACCCCCAATCAAGCCGCTGTGTGTCTGCGTGTAAAAGTGTACTATTATTACAATAATAAGGTACCGTTTCTTCTGTTACACCAAAAAAAGAAAAAACGAGTTTCCCTTTTTGTGGTTATTTCACAATCAGGAAACTGAGGGAGTTAATTCGAGGTAGGTTGGGTTTGTTTGCTCCAAACTCTCAATTTTTTTCATTGTTGGCGTTTCCTTCTTGGGAGAAATAAAATAAAGGCGCTGATTTCACAGGCGGTTTGTGCCAAATTCCGTGCCGACGTATTTCCAGAGCAACGGTTTCAGCTGCGAATCCTTTGAATTTCGTCCATTGTAGTTTCCACGATATACATTAAGGGGGTGAATCGATATAATCCGGCAGTGTGAGAGAGCAGAAAATCCCCGACCGAAAGTGAGTAGTTTACACGACCGAAAAAGAATAAACAGAGACGTGAACTAATTTAGAATAACCCTACATATAATGTTCATTCTGTGGTTGATATTTACGGAAAATATTGCGCATCCACCTCTGCTTATGATTAATTAATTTATTCCCAAATTCTATTATGGGTTCACTCGCCATGATCGAGTTAAATTTATGATTCTGCATTTTGTATATTGATTTGATTTAATATTAATCACCGCAAATTGCGAATTTTCATTAGTATCCCCCGGTGTTCGTGATGGATCACAAATAACTTTTTTATGTATTGAGATTTGCTCCTTTTATTGTTATTGTATAATGGCGGAAATAAATAAACACTGGGGTGATGGTAATTCCCGGGATTTGAGCCACTGTAGGAATATTCAAATTTTGTTATGTTAAATTAGGGAACGAATCGCTTTCCGGTTAATGTCAAAGGTCGAGGAGCTTGTCCTTTATCTGCGGGATTCTCACTGCATTTTCCGCTGTATAATTTCTAGAGGTTTTCCGCCAATAGGTACCTATAATAATCGTCGTGTTTAGTCAGAATGGAGACCCAATTAAGGTCGTTTCAGTTCTTTGTAACATGCGTAAGTCACGCAATCCGCATTATGACACGACTTTTTCAAGACTTTTCGTCGTTAAGGCGACTTTCACAAATCGGAAATACGGGATAATGCACTCCCCGTCGTGAAAATAAGCTAATTTTCGTCTGTATGCTTTCAGCGTGCGCACGAGATGAAAAAATTGGACTTGGGCTTATCCCGCGGGATGAATACCAAAACCTGAAAGCCTAAATGGGGAGAGTTTCCCGGAGAGGTCACAAAACTCTCAAGTAATTGTCTTAATTGAAGTGGTTCATTTTTTACTAAAACAGTAGTGAGAAAGCTACAAGCTGATTAAATATTTACAACATGCTCTTCTCCGCTTTCAGCCGTTCTATTTTTAATTATACGGTCAGTTTATATTCAGGAACGATAATTATTTTACACGACAATCGTCAAAGAACATGCTAATAATTTATTTAAAAATGCATCAAGCGGTGTTACCGGACACTTTTGATTAATATTCTTCCGTATTAAAGGTAAAAAAGCGAGTGGAAATTAAAATCGACGTATTTAAAGAGAGTTAGAATGAGTACTTAAATAGAAGAGAGAAGATTCAACAGGCTATAAAAGGACCAAACTACATTAAAAAAGCTTTAGTACAGTACAAAGTTCAGACTGAATATCCGAAAATATTAGTGAAAATTGCGATGACTACATACCTTCCGGGGTGCCTGTAGACAAAGTAAAAATACTATTTTAATAAGATTATTAAATCACATGGATCATTTGCATCATGAAAGATCGATTGTATTAAAGTAAGTAAGTAGATCAGATTGATTGTCGTAAGTAAGTATAGATATGAATATTATGGAAGGTAGAGTGATGGTGGGTGTGTTTTTAATCGAGTTTTACGGGCTAAATTCACCGTGTGATGGATGACGTTATCCAGAAAATCATCCCCCTAGCCTACATCACACAAGGTAATAAAGTGCGAGAGAGCCGCTTTCATCCGAAAACAATAAACCCTCCGGAGCTTAAAATTCATCGAATCAATCCCGAGTTTATTTTCCCGCGCCCGTCGAGCGATTTTAATCCTGCGATTCCCTCGACGATTTTTCCTTCGAGAGGGCGAAAGGGTAATCAACATCGAATCCCTGATTCATAAGGTGTTGGTACTCATGCAACGTGTCAGTTTACTTGTCTCAAGTAAAGCAACTAAGTCAATTCTAGAAACATGACAACAACCAGCCAATTACAACACCGATTATCATTATAAGATGCACCGATTTAATTTCTTTATTAAATCCAATCAATTAATTATCATTATTAGAATACTGAAATAAGCTACATACCTTTGTTTTCTATACAGAACATGCGCGGTGCAGGAGAACGGACCGAGGCAAACACACAGGTAAGTATCAAGTTATGAAAATTTTACAAAAGACAGTTCTTTTAGTTACTACATTATTTATGAGGGGTTCGAGAGAAAAAACTCGACTCAAAGGGTGGAGACGTGAATTTAATTAAAAACTCCCTCTCAAAGACTATGTATAAGTAAAGACACTAGAGAATAATTGAGGCGTTTTGCTACTACACTCACTAAAGACGATAATGTCTTTTTCGTTTCTTAAAAATGTAATTTCTATACGTATACTATTAGGATAACAAAAGATTTATCAGATGCAAACCGTAAAGTAAAGTAAAGTAGGGTACCGGATCCGTTTAAAATGATTATTAATGATAGGGGGCGGGTATGACCTTTAGAACAGCTCGAAATCGATTTTATATAAAACCATCGCGGCTTATTAGTGGCTTTCACAATATAAAGTGCACTACTATTAGGTATTAGGTAGGTTATCTATACGACTTGTACCATTTTGTATCATTCTCTTGACGGTTTTATATCCTTGGCGTTTTCATCATCGTCATCATCGTGTTCGGATTATTATATCAGTAGTAATACAATACAATAAAAAGAAAATGTTATCGGCTTGACAATAACGTTAATAGAGAGCAACAAAGTCGATGGGGGGCGAAAGCGGACACTTACTGTTTTTCTTATAGAGGAGGATCTCGAATTGGTCGTGGAGTTGGTGCTCCAGGACGTGGTCTACTCTACTGATTGTCTCCTTGTCGGTGAGCTCGCCGAACATAAAGGCACACCTGCAGGACTTTTGCATCACTTCGGCCCGATTGTAGCCGGAGATCTTGCAAAAGGACTCGTTGCAATACACGATCGGGTAGTCCACGATCTGGGCGTTCGCCAACAGGAAACTACTGTCCGCTGAAACGGACAAACCAAATCTCAAAAGCGCCCTTTCCACTACATAAATCCGCAAAACCAACCGATTTTAACACCAAATCGGCTTCCTCTACTGTAATTCGGATCGATTTCGTGTACGACCTTTACGGCGCTTAGAAATGTCCAATAAAAATTGTTTATCGGAAATTGATAGCGCTACATTATATCGGCGGGCAGACTGGCGCAAAATGCGAATATCAAAATGGATTATAAATTTGGAGCTTTTTACGAAAGACCGTGATGAATGGTAACTGTGGTGTTTCGTGCGGGGTGTACGGTCACGCAGTTTTTTTTTTTGGTCAAGGGTATAATAAACCCTTAATCATGACTACAAAAGAATTCTTTATTTTGTTGTTAGTTGCCGGATAATTATACTCAATCCGAGTTGAGCAAACAACTGTAATGAAGCTCGGGTATTCGGTAGGACAAACAAATAATATCGATGATGATAACATTGATAACCGACAATTTTCTCAGAGTAATAAAATTGTTATGCGTAATAAGTCGAATCGTTTTATTCGCTTTGGCGTGTAAATATTATAGGGTGAATTTAATGATGGATAGGTCCTAAATTATTGCGGCAAATTACACGATACTCGTCTCCCTTTTTCGAGAAATGTGATTCGCACTCTTTTACGACTTTTCCCCGCGTCCATGACTTATTTGATTGTTAATGAAAGCGGCAGCAACATTCCGGTTCACTTCCATAAAACGAAACAATCCGATTTTACGACCTCGGCGAAATTCACACCCCTTTTTCCTTTTCCGCCCTCCTCACCGTTGAAACGCTAAATATCACAGGATACGAACACGTGTCGGTACACCTGAAATTGCCCGCATAAGCGAAACTTCCCCAATTTCGATCCGCCCACAACAATTTGCGGCCGTAATAAGGGCATCTGGTATAAAAAGCGAAAGGGATGCTCTAATGGAAATACGATACCCGCGTCGGTGGTGACCTTACGTGAGGTGGGCAAGGTCAGTAGCCGAGCTTCGAGCTTTATCTTTAGAAGCGAACTTCCGCTGCCTGGCCGCTATCGCCGCAATCGCACCGATAAAAATGCAATAAGTTAATGTTGCTTTTATACGCGGGCCGGCTTTAAAACGCGCCTCCTTCCTGCACCCTTGAACCACCCCCGCGCGATTATCAATCCCGCCGGGCTCCCACGGGAAGTCATCCATCTAAAGTATTAGATACACCCCCGCCCAATATCTAATTAAACTTCGAGCCCTCTCACGAAGTTATGCGCAAACTTATACTTACCCCGAAATCTATAAAATATCTGTCGTGAGTTTGGTTGCATCGCCACCCCCGCCGATATACGTGCGGTTCTAAAAATAGGGGAAGGCGCTCCCCGAGGCCGCGGGTTAGGTAATTTCGTGCAAATTCCGATTGTTTGGTTTGAAATTTTAATGAGGCCCGTCTCGGGTCGAAAGAGAGATTCCGCGCTTTCTACCCTTAAATATTGCACACGTTGCCCCTAATACCCGCTACGTCCAATCTTATGGAAATTGAAGTTGCGAACGGTAATAGAACTCGAATGCGAGTCCCCTATTATTATTAGGTGGTGTTGTGCCGGAAATATTTGCTTTCGTGAGGCGACAGCAAGTCAAACAGATCCGGGCGAGCTTTTGTCCAGTGAGTGACAATAAAATTACCACAATGGTGTCGCCGGGTTAAAACGACCGCCATCATGGACTTTCAATCACGGCGATAAAGGCGGTTTTCATCTTCCACGCACGACCTCCGGGCGTTACGGCAGATGTGTAATAAAACGTCGTATTACCGCCCGGTAGCGGTACGGGGTAGGTGAGGCATGTTTTCTTTATTCGGGTCGATACAATAATAAGTGAGCGCAAAAACGACATTTACCCCTAAATAAATTATCCGAGGAATACCTAGGCTTAATTAAAACCGCTGCGGGGTCGGTTATTTTCAGGAGGTCCCGAGGGAGCGCGGACCTTTGTCCCGTGCGCGGTGCATCCCGACGATAATAAAATTTTATTTTCTACGGCTCGCGTTATTGCGGCAAATAACCGAAATTCGTTACGGGGTGCATGTTTGAAACGGACGTATTTTTTCGTGGGTGCCTCCCTTTATCAACCGCCCGTAAACGAACGCAAATATTCCCACCCCCTCGTAACAAATTAAAACCGGCTCATTTGCGGACTCGAAAAAACCGAAACCCAATTTCGCCATATCACCTCACTGCCGTGGGACACCCGGTATCTTCAATAATCCTATAATTGGAAAAGTTATCAGGAAATGGCACGCATAACAAAACCGACTGGAATGAAATCTTTTTGTATTAATAATATACGGATAGTCTGGGATTCTGGCACGCGTTTCACCCCGGCGAACAGACAGTCAACATCGATTTAATTTTTTGCGGTATTACACGTAAAACCGGCAGGTGGAGCAGAATTCGCGCGTTATTTCGGGCGGATGCGCCGGGCCGGTCTTTGTAATTGTCTATCAAATATAAAACGGAGGGTGGCCGAAACCAAGGGCGCTGATAACGAATTCCATCAGAGCGGCCCTCGAATCTGATGACGTTGTCACCGTATCGCAGACGGCGAATAATTGCTTCGCATGGGGCGCGATTGCAGGGGCATTTCCGTCGCGCGAACGAAACCGGGGGTAAATAAACTGGAACGGGACCTAAAAATAGACGGCGACCTGCAGATCGGGGGTTGCGGAATTGTCCGGGGTAACACGAAGGAGGTCGTTCACAGACCACCTGTTCCAAAAATAGAACATAAAGTCTATTTATGCGGAGGAGAATCACCTGCACCTCCATCCTCCGGGCCTCCCACTCCGCCAAGAGAGCGCTGAAGGGTGCAAGGGTTTCGATTCGAGGGGGATCCACGGATTCAATATTTCATGGAGAGCGCCGGAAACTAGAGCACGGGGTTGACGATCTTCCCTCTCTATATGCCGTGCACCTCTTGCAGACGTGAAGCGGGGACCGAATAATGACTCGAATTGATTATATCGACGGGCCGTTGCATAATGACTCGATACATCGATTTTTGAATAAAAATGGAAATCGCCGGGTGCTAAAAGTTCGCGAGCTTTTATCCGGGATGAGGTGGGCAGGTATGGCCATTATGCTGATACCTGGATCGTATCACGGATTCGTTCTAAAGCCGGCAGGGTGATAAATAGCTGGTACGACCTCGCGTTTGCAACCCTTAACCCACATGTGGTTTTGAGACAAGGTCACTGGTGCAATGTCTAGACAACGTGAGTTGCATCAAGATACCGCATTTACCTTCTTCACCTCGAACGCCATCATTAGGTCATTCGCGATGCATCGTAACCGCCTCGATCCATATTCGTTCTGCATGAGAGGCGAACGTGTCGGGAAATTTTAATGGCTCGAGATTTTTCGTCCGTTTTCACGGTGGGAAAGTGCAGGTGGCCTCATTAGAGCCAGTGACGAAAGCTCCTTTCCCGGGGATGAGTAGGAAAATACACATTTGAAGAAGCGTGTTGCAAAAGGATTGAATCTGTCCCGTTTTTCCTTTTGTGAACTTTTCTTCGAGTGTTTAGGGGGTGAAAAGACGACTTTGGCAAGTGCACTGAACTGTGCATAACCGCCATCGACATTCCGGTTTGTAGTTTGTACTGTTTGTAGGTTTGCACCCCCTCCAGTCAAGTCTAACTAATCTGCTGAGGGTTTCCACCGAGTCGCGGGCGGATTCGATTGCCTCAAAGTATTTTTGTTTCGGTCTTAATTGTGTCTGAAGTGAACTCTGTTTGAAAAATTTGCAATCTAATTCCGTTAATTGCATCAAAGAGTCTGCACGGCTCAAGGTCCTCGCGCGAACCGAAACTTTGGCCGTCTGTTTTCAAATTGAATTTAACGCGTTAAAAAAGTTAGGAAACGTTTTGTTGAAAAGTCTGCAGAGTGCGAAATAAATCATCACCTCAAATACGGACAAGTGGCACGTTTTCGGGTGCTTTTCCCCCAAGTGGGCGAGTGCAATGTTTGCAGAAAATCTTCAGAATTTTGCAACGTGTGGGTGTTTGCTAACTCGATATTAAAATGTCCAATAAAAATGGAACGATGAGAATCGCCAATATATTTCATCGCCCTATGTTACGGTGTGCAGTCGAGCCGTTTCGGCGTGTATAGTAAAGGTAGAATAAAAATAAATCCAGAATTGCATGTGCGCCATTCTGTGGCGAAATTTAATCGAGGGTGAGGGTAAGTTGGACATATTGAATGGTGATCGGAAAATTATTTGAAAATAGCTTATCGTCCTTTCTTTTGTGTCGGCTGAAACGATAAAAGATGAAAGAAACATTTTCAATGGTTTTAAATACATGTGTCCTCCCTCGGAAGGATAATAAACGGAATAGGGGATAACCCACTGACACTCGGAAGGTCACCACAACCTAATTTTTGGTAAAACGAGCCTATAAAAGACCCCTTTTTCAATAATGATTGCCATTTTTTTGACGTGTTAACTTTACCAAGTACATTATGTAGAGTTGTGCCGTAAAATAAAAACCAGAGCCACAACAGATGACATCAAAGCGAGCTTAGGGGCCGATAACATCAAAGGACGACCCTGCATGGGGCAGATTTTCTTTCTAAATCAATATGAGGGAATAAGCCACAATTTTGCCATAAAGTATAAAGTTACTTTCAAGTTGAAGTGTTGTGGGGAATTATGATGAATCGTGCATACGATTATGAAGTGTAACGACTTTATGAATATGGAACGGCAAAAAAGTCCTCGCTTTTGCTAATAATGCCGATGGTAATGGCAGGTACTACTAAAACCTCCTGCCGGGGTGTGAATTATCGAGTGTTTGTTGTGGTTACCCCCGATAAGTTCAGAGTTCAATCGGTTTCTTTCGCTCGTTTACATTTATAGAAGTGTACACCATCACGATAAGTGGGCAAATCGATTCCGATTCGGATTGGATGTAGCGGAGGATAAACGTGTGAGAGTTCTTACGTTGTGAATTCGACCTCCTGATGATGTTCTCTAGGAAAGTGTTTTGGGGGGCGACCAGCCCCCTTCGACCCCCTGGCATAGCTATTTTGCTGGTTCTTCTTCAACACTTTTCGTCTAAAACCCGGAAATGCTTGTCATCTCCAGTTGCCCGAAAACATTTTTATTTAGCGGGCTGTCCATTGGGGGCTTGCGACGAAACTCTGTTTTAGAAACTTTGCGTTTTAGCCGGAGTCTATGTGTTTCAGTTTCCGCTCCATCTCGCTTCCGGTTTTATGACAACGATAATTCCAATCGAACACTTTTTATTTCGCACGTGATTTCGCATTTTTCGATCACACGAATCGCGGCTTTCTTCATGTTTCCATCCCAGCAACCCCTTCGAGGAATGAGCGTCCTTATTCACGATACATTCGTGGAAAGACCATTTTATTGTGATAAGAAGTCGGATCTGATTGATGTGGCCCGTTTGGCGGACACGAAGCGGTCATATTTGCACGATATGTTGCAGGACACTGACGGCATAAACACGATGCCGGCACCACTCGCGATCCTTTTTGCCTCTACGAAAAATCGAATGCGACGCCAGCGCTGGACGTCGGGACGCAACGGCGTCTTTACGTACTACCACGCGATCGGATTTTGAAGTAAGACGGCGAGAGATTACTCCAGTATCGCTCCGTTCCTCGTGTTTATAATCCTAAACCATTAATTACTCAGGTGGGGTGTCCAATCATCAATCTCCGCTAATTTTGAAGCCGATAAAGCCCGCAAAAACCAAAAAAGAGCAATTACAAGCAGGACATATTTCTGCAATTGGTATAAGTCTTGTAACCCGAGAAAGTATATTTTCGTTGAGGACATAAAAAAAACCGCATACGATTGGGCATTGCATCTCATTGAAATTCGAAATAGGGGATGAGAGCTTTTAGAGCTTTTATTTTGAATTTCGCGCGCTCTTCATGCTGGTGATATTCGTCCCGTAAAGTTGGCAGCGTTCAGTGGTTTTTCGTTTAGTGAAGATGGCGGAGACGGATCTAAACGTCGACAGTTTAATTCAGCGATTATTGGAAGGTAAATACGTTTTCAATTTATCGATTCCACTAATTGTGATTAGGATAGTCGAGTCGAAATTCCTAGATTAATTCTGCATGGTTTGATACCCGAGACATTTCGTAAACGTGACCCGTTAACATTTTCTCAATCACCTGTCAAAAATGCACACACAAGAAGTGCATACGATAGTAGTGTCATGCCGAACTTGCAATAAATACCAGCAAATTTACACCGTAATCAATGTATCTGTCGTGTTCCGAGCCCAATTTTAATCATTCACGCAAACCGTAGTAATTCCTTGGCTTAGACGCGGATTTGGGACTATTTTAGGTGCCCCCGACACTTTCGGGGGGCCCACACAATTCATTACTCAACAAATCACTATAATAGAGAATGAGTCCTTAGTTTTGTACGCCAATTAGATAATTAGCGTTTCTAATAATATCCCGAGTCTTGAAGGTTATTAGGGCGTTCCCGAAGAGGTCCGTGTGGGGGCCCCTCATTTTTATGGCTTTTTAATCAACCCCACTTTCCTTTTTAATTTGATTTGAGTTTTTTGTATAAATAAAATAGATTGAGTGTTTATTTTTGTGCTGCTTTTCGTGTGATGTGGGGTACAAACAAACAGGGTATAAAACACTGCGAGAATTACAAGAGAACCAGGATGTTAAGAAGAAATCTAAATTCAAAGACATGTTCATGTCTTCGGAAAGTAAGGCCACATATTCCTACTAGCAAGTTTAGCTTTAGATTATCATCACTGTTATTATTATTAATATTAATAGTATATTGATATTATTGTAATTGGAAAGTAATTATTGAATATTCAGTCCATACATGTAGTCGTTTTATTGATTATCTAAAGTAATATTATATTGATGCTTGCTCCTATCTGTTTTTGAGTAAATGAAGAGACTATTATTAGCTTTCTGTATGGGGGTGGCGTAGCTTTAGCCGGCCCCCAGCCAGCGGTGGTCGTTAATTGCATTCATTCGGTTGCAATCCCCGACTGACTGTTTGGCGTGCGTGTGCAGTTTGAAACACTTTGTTCTCAGTGAGAGGATGTCGCCCGGGAAAATCCGTGCAAATGACGGAATCGGAAGTGCGCGGCCTCTGCCTCAAATCCAGGGAGATTTTCCTCCAGCAACCGATCCTGCTGGAACTCGAAGCCCCCCTGAAAATTTGCGGTAATCACAATCGAAAAATTGCCCCGCGCGTTCGAAAAAATAACGCTCTCTGCAATAGGGGACATCCATGGGCAATACACCGATCTGCTGCGCTTATTCGAATACGGGGGCTTTCCCCCCGAAGCCAACTACCTGTTTTTGGGGGACTACGTCGATCGCGGGAAGCAGTCTTTGGAAACCATCTGCCTCCTTCTGGCCTACAAGATAAAATACCCCGAGAATTTCTTCCTGCTGAGGGGGAACCACGAGTGCGCCTCCATAAATCGAATATACGGCTTCTACGACGAATGTAAGTCATGTAGGAAAAAGCTTCAAGTGGTTTCAAAAAACAACTTTTTTAAAGTCTTATTTCCTTTAACAAAAAAATACTTGAACGAATAAAATCGCTTTTCGTTCAAGAGTTTCAAAGGAGTCGCGATTTTTCCCCAAACTGGCAACATTTCTGAGAGTACAGTTGATACAGTAAAAACTGATTACGATTTCTAATCTTTGAGAATCACAATATCGGGAATCAATACGAGTGGTTTTTTCTGTGAATATTGTACTATTCGATTTTGAAGGTAAGAGGCGTTACAACATAAAGTTGTGGAAGACCTTCACCGACTGCTTCAATTGCCTACCGATCGCCGCCATCATCGACGAGAAGATCTTCTGCTGCCACGGCGGGCTGAGTCCGGACCTGCAGGGGATGGAGCAGATAAGACGCATCATGAGACCCACCGACGTACCTGACACAGGTTGGCAGAGTCGAAGGGGTGGAAAAAGGGTTCGGTTTGATTTCCTGGGTGGTTTCAGGGCTGCTGTGCGATCTGCTCTGGTCCGACCCCGACAAGGACGTGCAGGGCTGGGGCGAGAACGACCGCGGCGTCAGTTTCACGTTCGGCGCCGACGTCGTGAGCAAATTTCTCAATCGGCACGATCTGGACTTGATCTGCCGCGCCCATCAGGTCGTCGAAGACGGCTACGAGTTTTTCGCCAAGAGGCAACTAGTCACCCTGTTCTCGGCCCCGAACTATTGCGGCGAATTCGACAACGCGGGCGGCATGATGAGCGTGGACGAGACGCTCATGTGCTCTTTCCAGGTACTTTGACGTTTTCTTGAATTTCATTTAATTCACTTTATTTGTATGACGGTTCCGTTGATTTTGGAGTTTTTTGTTGATTTTTATGTATTTTTTTCAAGATTTTGAAGCCGTCTGAGAAGAAGGCCAAGTACCAGTACCAGGGCGTGAACTCTGGGCGCCCGTCGACGCCCCAGCGGAACCCGACGACGAAAAAGAAATAAAACGGAGAACCGATCGGCTGCGCGACCCCTTTTTCATTATTTCTATTATATCGCATTTGTAATAATACCATTGTATTCTTCAATGCTGCGCTAAAAGTCAGTCAGTCTATTTATGTTAAAGTATTATTTTTATGTTTTAGGCGACGTATGCGTTTATCTATTTTTTTATTATTATTATTAAATTGTGATTGTCTTGACTGAATAATTTCACGTATTGTAATATTATTACCATCATTTTCTTCTCGGACTGACTCGACCGTTTTTATTATTTCATTTCGACATCTAAAGTACTGTACATAGACATTTTCTCTTATTTATTTCACAATGAATGACCATAATTAATCTGTGGTTGTGGTCGTCTTTTCAACATTGATCGCTTCACGCAATTGTAACAAAATGGCTCAGCCAAAGACTTGTTCTCCCGCCCTTTTCTCTCCTCCCTTTTCCCCTCACCAAAAAATTGGTAAATTTTTGGATGTGTAGTTCAATGAATTAATTGATAATGATATTTGTGTTCCTAAAAATTTTAAACAAATGTGTGTGTGGTACACATTGTTATTCACGTACTTGTATAGATAATCTACTACTTGCATAAATTTTTTTCGTTTCACTCGCGCTATGAGTTTTCCTTTATTTGATTCGTTTCTAGATGACAAATCTATTATTACCTTTTATTAATCACCTAAAATGTACTTTAAAGTGGACAAATAAATCTATATTACTAATTATGATCTGTTGTTATTCCCGAAACAAATTACCTATCTAATCTAAGTCTTCTCCAAACTACAAATTGTAGTACCTTATATTGAAGTGGCTACTCTTCCTGAGCAGTTAATGTGTATTTCATTTCTCATAAGAGCAAGTGGAAGTATAGGTTATTATGATATTGTAAAAACAATAAAATCAGATACAAGTAATTTCACCAGAATCATTTTTGAAAACCTCTAGATTAAATGTGATATAAAAACCATAGAATGAGTGCGGACAATTTAGTGTGCTCATTTTCTCAGTTACCAATTTCTACAATGTGGGCGAATAAGTCTGTGCTTTTTATGATTTTGTTCTTGTTCGAATTTTCGATCGAGTACAAAGTGAAAAACCCGTACGAGCTAACGCCAAAACCTCAAAAACTTACTCGTGAATTCATGTACCCTTATTTCGATGAAGACGAAGAGAAAAATGATTATCAAGCGGAAATCCGGGATAGCTCCCCACAATTACAGAAAGATCTCGGATTTTTCCTTCCCTTTCTCGGCGTCGGTTACAACTACACCAGAGTATCGCTCAGCGGCATGCTAGAATTCAGCGATGCGCCCGATCACGTCGACTATCCTCAAGTGTACCCGGTGAAGAATTGGCCCGAAGAAAAAGACCCGGCGTTTATCGGGATTTTCAAAATGGCCAGCAGAATCGGCGAGTTGCATCCCGATGACTTGGATCAAAGGCGATCTGGAGTCTATTTTCGAAGCGAGCCGGATCTCGGACGCAGAACGGATCAATTCGGAGTGGAATTGCGAGAGAGGCTCCATGTGGATATTCGGGACGGCATGATCGGCGCTGACAATTTTCTGCCGGAGCACGCCATCATAGCGACGTGGAAAAACGTCTCTTTTGCCGGAGGAATAACACAATCGCGCGATGTGGCAAGTTTTCCCTCCTTCAGAATAGGAGCAATCAAATTATTTTTGTCTTAATTCACAGACCAACACTTTTCAAATTGTTATCGCTACCGATCACACCGATACTTACGCAATTTTCAATTATTTAGACATAAACTGGACTAGTGCTACTGAAGCTGGTGGCGATACTTTATTAGGAAGGGGTGGAGTTCCTGCTTTCGTTGGTTTCAATGCCGGCAATGGAACTGGCAGTTACGAGTATTTACCTTTCAGTCAAAGGTCTTCAATTGTAGATCTTCTCCATGAAGGATTTGTGAATAATTTCAGAGGACGACATATTTTCAAAATCAGTGAAAGTGTCTCCTTAGGAAATTGCCAATTATTGGGTCAGTTTCACGTGCTTGCTATTTTTGAAAAATTAATAATTGCAAGAATATTCCAGATGGCGTTAATTTGCCCTTAACTGTTGCGCCTGAAAGAGGTAACATGTTAGGCGGCACCGCAGTGAATATTACTGGACCTTGTTTTCAACCCACGGATGAAATAACTTGCAGTTTTGGTGGCATTATATCTAACGGTACAGTCTATAAACCGCGCCATTTGTATTCAACCGCTTCTGAAAAGCACGGGAGGTACTCGGCTGGTCGTGAGAGTAAACAATTCAACTGTAAAATGGACAGGAAAATATTATGTTGGTAATGATTCGATAACGTAAAGTTATTCATCTAAACTAATAGAATAATTTACAGAACCGCCATCGGTAACTCATTCATCAGAATCGATTTATTTTGAAAATGATTCTTACAACAACATTAATGCATCTCAAATCACCATTGAATGGGATCGGACCTTGAAAGGTTTATCAAATGAAAATGTTGCTCTCCGGATTAGTTTATGGGGATATCGCGAAACTTCAAATAATTCAGAATTCGTTTACATTAACGAACTTGCGACAAATGTTCAAAATACTGGTTATTATTATATAATACCACCAGTTTACAGAAACAGAAATGACTCAAATGTACAAGATATCCAATTTGGTTTTATCCAAATCAATACAACAGTGTCGTTGGTAAATGGCGATAAAATCACACCTTCCATTTGGAGCAAACCGATACCCCTGAGCTGGTATTTCAACCCTCAATGGGAACGGAACTTTGGTGCAGAATGGCCTCAAGTTATCTGCGATAAGTGGTCAGCGAGTGATCAGAAATTGCAGAATTTCACACAAGATTTACCGAAATGCCCCTGCACTCTCCAGCAGGCCTTGAACGATAAAGGCAGATTCATGCCGGATCCTTTTTGCGATAAAGACTCAAATCCGTTATGCTACTTCCACCAACAGGCGGTCCATTGCGTACGCACTAGACCGAATCAAGACGGATCAGCCCAGCAGTGTTGCTACGACCGGAACCATCAACTAATGCTGTCCCAAGATCAATTCGACGGGTCGTCTCCGGAAAGGAGTCACGATTTCGCTTCGGATTTGGCCGAAAATCAAGTACCTACTTTGTCCAACTGGTACCACGATCTGGTCCCGAAATACGTCTGCTGTTTATGGCAAGAGAAGGACTCTGCTGGGTGTCTCTCTTTGAGGGAAGATACAAGACCCAGTGATTCGTGCGTGGATTACGAAGGGCCCGGAATAGGTGCAGTCTATGGCGATCCACATATTGTGACTTTCGATGATCTGGAATACGATTTTGATGGATTGGGCGAATTCGTACTGGTACGGTCCGTCGATTCCTCCACCAGATTGGATATTCAAGGGAGATTCGAGTTGGTTTCTGAAAAAACTACCTGTTTAACCTCTGTTGTAGTCCGAGGAAATTCGTCTACTCTTGTTGAGGTACGAAAACCTACTCTGCCGCAGACCCATCGAAAACTTGAAGTGTTAGTCAGCGGACAAAGGATCAACTTTGAAGAAATCCGATTCCAGAATTATCCAGGTAAATTTAAAGCGTAACAAAATATTTCCGTCTACTTTATCAATAATTTTAGGCGTCACTGTGTATTCGCCAACATATATTTTTAACCAGTCTGAAGTTTTGATACTTTTGGATGATGGAGTTGGTGTCGAAGTGAAAGAAATTAACGGGCACTTATCGGCACAAGTTTTCCTTCCGAGAACTTATATGGTACGCAGCAAAAAAATTGATTCCAACAAAAACAATACTCTTTATTTTAATTATTAGAACAAAACTCGAGGATTATTGGGGATTTTTACTGGGGAAGGACTGGGCGACTTCGTTTTGCCGGACGGTTCTGCAGTGATGATCGATTCGCCTTTGACTCAATGCGAGCAAATATACCTCGATTTTGGTCTACAATGGATCGTGGACGATACGGACGATCCCTTAAAAGGCAGATCGTTATTTTGGAGGGAATACGGAAGGACCGCTGACCACTATAATGATGTCACTTTCCGTCCGGAATTCAGGAGAGGCTTGAATGAACTTCTTCCAGGCAATGAAACAGATCTCATTTCGGAAATTTTGGAATTGTGTACTGATGAAAATCATCCATGTCAATTCGATTTCGCCATAAGCCGTGACAGAAATGTGGCTCTTGCGACTATAGGTGTTCGGAAATATATATTGCAAGATCTCAAAGAGGTTTCGAGAACCAAAGTCGTGTCCTGTGGTATTTTGAAAACGCCACGTTTTGGACGAAAAAGCACTTTTAGTTTCTTAGTAGGAGCAGAAGTGCATTTTGATTGCTATTCTGGTTATGTTTTGGAAGGAGATTCACAGAGAAAATGTTTGCCAGATGGGAATTGGAGTGAACTTCAAGTTGGAGTTACAAAATGTGTACTAGAAAGAGAAAACTAGCATCTGCAGATTTATACCATTTAATCAATTAAATATGTTACAAATAAGTGTAATAATGTACTGTTACGGAGTAGGAGATATTGAGTTGTAATTATAATTGTTACTGACGAATACAAGTTATTGTGACCAATAAACAACGTTACGTTCCACAAAATTTTTTTTCATACTTTAAATTTTTTGATTATGTGACTATCTGTCTATAGTTTTGTGTTATAATGGGAAAAGCATAGTTTTTCGACAAATGTTGTTGTCGAATAAAATTCGTCATTCGTCTGCGACTCATATGTCATGTCGCAATAATTACCTTATCATGCTTGTGAAATTCGCTAATTTTCGCTTACGAATAGAAATATAGTATTTCGGGTAAATTGTTACCCGAAATACCTACATGTGCAGGTATATTGTAAAACACATGTTTTTGGGATACACAAAATAAATTGTGATGAAACTAGGGCGAGGACCTGAAATCTCCAATGTTTGCATGTTTGTTTAATTTAGATGTGAAAATATAGTTGTCTAATAATAAGAGAATTTTGGACCGTTCTTGGGCAATAACAGGTATATATTTCACAATTCGATTATAAAGTACCCAATGAACGAATAAAGCTCTAGAAAATTTTCTAAAGAAATAAATATTATGACATTTTCTGTTGGAATTTTATCCAAGCTTTAACTATGAATTCATCGATATATTACGGATACACCTACATATATGGATATAAATATGATTCCATATGTGGATATGATACCATATCTTATTTATTAGCAGTTTATCATCAAATTTCCAGTGAATCGACTGGCTTGATGCAAAGAGTCGCAATAAACCTGTGCCATAGACGCACCTGTACTTATCTTATCACGACGATAAAAATCCAAGCACTATCAATTCAAACAATAACCAACTGAAAGCCCAAGAGCTAGGGCGGATTTACAAGTGAACGCGAATATGGGGCTCAAATGCCTTTTAGTGACTTTTTTTGTGATTCTTGGTGCATCGATTTCACTTCAGCAAGCAATTGAAGGCAGTTCTGAGGTGGAAATCATCAAAAAAGAAATTCCGCCTGAAGTTTTGAGTCCAGCGGGTGATTCACCGGGCCAAAATGAAGAAAACCCAGATTCACCCTCGGACGATCCATCTAAATCAGGTAAGACCCGACTCATAGTCAATTCTGTCTCAATAACTAACATAAAATTCACATAATCGATATTTTATTTAGAAATTACAGCAGTAGCGTCTTCATCCATGTCCTCGGTTGAAGATCATCGTAAAATCCAAAATCCTAATTTAGACGTAGATATTATTACGGATCCTGATGTGGTTATGAATAAAGATACAAACGGGAAATATGTAATGGAGTATGGCCCCGACTATGGTTAGTTAAATGCTATTAACTCTTGTTTTTTTTTTGCTTATCTTTTGGCCAGGTTGGAGGTTTTGCTTATCTAAGGAACTGGCGCCATACTTTAATAGGGCGCGGTTTCGAAAGCTTGCGGGTTTTTAATGAAATCTACAAGAAGAGGTGGCTTTTAGTTGATCGAAATGCTTTTGTTGTTCGCTTTTAGCATTTGCTTCATGTGATGATGTTCCAAAACAAAATTATTAATTGAAATCTCATGCGTCGACATCATGTCTGTACAATCTGAACAAATTTTCACACACTGGTGATAAAATGATAAGACTTTGTGGAATTTATTTCAGCATCGATTATTCATTCTACAAATAGTAACCTTTCGAAAATATCTAGCGTACGTTCGCAGTGTTTAGTATAATCCATGTATTCACATTTTACTAAAAAGATCGTTCCATGATTCGATATGTAGCACTTGCCTGACTAACATTTTATCTTATTTACTCAATGATTTACAAATTGAGGACGTGACGCAAACATCGTAAAATTTCAACAAAGGGAATCTGAACGACGCCCTAATTTTTCATCAAAAACGGAACATTATTCACGCGTTTCATCCTGAAAGTCGATTGATGTTTTTTTTGCAGATCCCATGACATCGCGGTATGCGCCACCGGAAACGAGCCAAAGAGGAAACGCAGGCGATCCGTATATCGTAACGGATGTACGTTTGAAAGAAATCAGAGCGTACTTCATGTACCCGTACTACGATAAAGGCGGCAATGCCGACAACGAGGGCGATTACCAAAGGGCCATCCAGACCTCCACACCTCAAGTTCATAAGAATCTAAACTTCCAACTGCCATTTTTCGGATTTCGATTCAATTACACCAGAATTTCGCTACACGGTTATTTGGAATTCAGCGATCCGCCTGAGAATTACGGAGCGTATCCTCTGGTTTTCCCCGTTAAGGATTGGCCAAAAAGGAACGATCCTTCGTTCATCGGGGTCTTCTTCAGCAAATGTCGCATAGGAAACCTGCGACCTGAAGATATCGACCAGCGTAAACCCGGCGTCTACTTCAGATTAGAACGTGATCTTAGAACCAGATCCGATCGGATGGGTGTGGAGATGAGGGAAAGGATCAAGTGGGACATAAGGGAAGGTGTGATTGGAGCAGAAAGCTTCGACCCGAAACATCTCATCATCGCCACGTGGAAAAACGTGACTTTTGCAGGAGGAATCACGAACTCCTTATATTTGGTACCAATTCTTAAACATTCTCCAGAATTGTTTTTAACGTAATCTGATTTTCCCAGACTAACACCTTCCAAATGGTCTTGGCGACTGATGAAGTCTTCACTTATGCCATGTTCAACTACCTCAATTTGGATTGGACCACCCATACGGAAGCCGGGGGTGATACCGTTCGGGGCGAGGGAGGAATCCCCGCTTTCGTCGGTTTCAACGCAGGAAATGGCACCCGCAGTTTCGAGTACAAACCTTACAGCCAGGCTTCCGTAATTCGGGATCTTACCGGTACCGGTTTCGGGAACGGCATGAAAGGGCGCCACTTGTTCAGGATCGACGAAAACATGCTTCTGGGTAGTTGCAATAAAGATATCGGTAAGTTACTCTTGACATTTTTATAGGATTGGGGTAAAGTAGTAATGAATGTGCTTTTGCAGACGGTGCTAATTTGCCTCTGGTGTTCGCTCCTGAAAGTGGTAACATGTTGGGTGGTACGGTTGTCAATATTACCGGTCCTTGCTTCAAACCGGACGATCAGGTCCTTTGCAAATTCGATACCGAAAATGAGGTCTACGGTGTGGTGGTCGATTATAATCGGGCGATTTGCGTCCAACCCCCTTTACAAGTCGAAGGCTATGTTAGGCTCGAAATCGCCATAGGAGCCGGCACCTACAAATGGAAAGGAAAATACTACGTCGGTAAGTTAATCACCCGTATAAAATAAGCCCAAAATAACTGAAATGAAATGTAGAAACTCCTGGAACTGCCGCTCAAAAAATATTCTTCGACACTACCGATTACAACGAGAAAAACCCAGGGGAGATTGGTATCACATGGGTGAAACAGAATTTAACAACCAACGAAAACGCACCCATTAGAATAAGTCTTTGGGGTTACCGCGAAACTTCAATCCGTCCGGAATTCCTCTACATCACCGACTTGGCAGACAACGTCCAAAACACTGGCATTTTCAAAATAATCCCATCCCAGTACCGCAACAGAAACGACGAGAAACTGATGGACATCAAATTCGGTTTCATCCAAATCAATTTGACCGAATCGATCCCAGTGAAAAACACCCTCACAGGTGCCACAGACGTGAAGATAACCCCTCTAATCTGGAGCAGGCCGATTCCGTTGGGCTGGTATTTCGGCCCTCAGTGGGAGCGCAAATACGGCAGTCTCTGGCCGGAAAGGTTATGCAACGATTGGTTGAAAGACGACAGGTACTTGAAGAACTTCGCCCACGAACTACCCCAATGTCCCTGCACCCTCAAACAGGCCCTCGCCGATAAAGGCCGCTTCCTCCCGGACTTTGACTGCGACAAAGACTCGAACCCCAAATGCTACTTCCACCGGCAAGCGGTGCATTGCGTCAAAACCGGATCGCCCAGTCTTCAAGGAAGCGAGCAGCAATGCTGCTACGATAAAAACAACTACCTCATGTTGTCGTACGACCAGAAATGGGGCTCGTACCCGAGGAGGAGCCACAATTTGGGGTACATCCCTTGGTACGAATCGACCAAAGTCCCCACGCTGTCCCAGTGGTACAACGATATGGCACCGCGTTTCGTCTGCTGTCTTTGGCAGGAAGAAACGGCGGTCGGGTGCGAAACTCTGCGTTTTGAAAGAAGGCCCACTCAAGACTGCGTGGCCTATCAGGCGCCTGCAATAGCAGGGGTTTACGGCGACCCCCACGTCATCACGTTCGACGATCTCGAGTACACTTTCAACGGCAAAGGCGAGTACGTTTTGGTGCGTTCGGAAAGCGTGAGGAACCGCCTGGAAATCCAGGGCAGATTCGAGCAGATGCCTTTGAATTTGTACGGAGAAGTCAGGGCGACCCAGCTCACTTCCGTGGTCGCCAGAGGAAATTCTTCGACTATTATCGAAATCAGGACCAGGCCGCAAGAGGCGAGGTGGAGGTACCGCCTTGACGTAATCGCGGACGGGCGCAGGGTCTTCTTCGATAGGCCTTCGCTGAAATTCCAGCATTTCCCAGGAGTCACCGTGTACACCCCTACTTACATTTTCAACCAATCTGAGGTCATCGTCATGTTTGATTCAGGAGCTGGGTTGGAAGTCGTCGAAAACAGCGGGTACATTTCTGCCAGGGTCTACCTTCCTTGGACCTTCATCGTGAGTTATAAAGACTTATAAATACAAGTAAGATATTTTAATTAATTTGGTGGGTTTTGTATTAGAATCAAACTCGTGGTCTTCTGGGTAATTGGAGTTTCGACCAATTGGACGATTTCACTTTACCGGACGGGACGAGGACCGGAGTTTCGACGTCGCTCAACGATTACGAACGGGTCTACACCGACTTCGGTCTGAAATGGATGCTGGACGACGTGGAGGACCCGAAGAAGGGTCGCGCGCTTTTCCACCGCGAATTCGGAAAGACCGCCTCGACGTACAATAACCGCACCTTCAAGCCGGAATTCAGCATGGATTTGAACATCCTGATCCCCGAGAATCGGTCGGAATATCGCGAAAACGCGATCCAGTACTGCACCAAAGACAACTACGAGTGCTTGTACGATTACGGGATGACTCTGAACAGGGACGTAGCCCATTTCACCTCGAACTACAAGGCGTCGATCAAGGAGCTCAAAGAGGTCAACACGCAGAAGATCGTGTCTTGCGGGGTCCTGGAGACGCCGAGATTCGGAAGAAAGGACACCTTCTTCTTCGTGCCCGGTACCAAAGTCTCGTTCGAGTGCATGCAAGATTTTATTCTAGTCGGCGACCAACGAAGAGAATGCCTGTCTAGTGGTGAATGGAACATCCCTGACAGCGGTTACACCGAATGCTTACGTAAGTACTTGAAAAATGTCCTTTTTGACTCGGTCGGAAATTGATGATTGCGGGATTTGCTTGCTAGGTCATCAAGAGTACTCCTCGAGAACGGCGGCGGTAACGAGCGGCATAGTCTTGGCAGTCCTTATACCAATTTTACTGATAATCGCGTTCATCGCCTACCGGCTCTGCGCGAATTTGTCGCAAAACGACGACAAGTCGTGGAGTTTTAAACAGAACTTGCTGGTGCAACCGGGCGGTTCGTCGACGAAATCGGAAACTCCTCAAGTTAGCCCGATGATGTCGGTGAACAGTCCGGTGCAGAGCGACCGGAGCGGTCACACTTTTAAAATGCCCAGGGCTTACGATAAGTCCTATCACACTAACGAGCCGCTCAAGGGACGGCCAGAAACTGATTTCCCTGACAAACCGTGGGATCCGAACGATAACACCGATTTCGAGTACGAATCCGCTTCGGATATTTACCAGCAGCCGTACCAAGATACGAGACCGGATTTGTTTTCGCAGTCTAATCCGAATTTGATTCAAAGTGATACTGATAATAAGGCGCCTCTCTCGTACACTTCCGATGATTATAGTGTACCGACGAAAGTGAAAAATAACGAAAAGAAACAGAGATTCAGTAGTCAAAGTAGCATAGTCACAGACGTATGACTCTTTCTTCTCTAGCATGTGGAATAAACATAATTATTAATTATTGTATTTTTGACGATATAATTGTGTAACTACCTTTTTTTTATTACAATAAAAGACTTGACAATAAATAATGTGGATGGATATGGTGGTAATCGGTCTATTCCACATGTTAGGAGGAGTTGTAACGGGTTTAAAAAAATTCAATTCTGGTATAAAGTGACTGGCTCAAGATTTGTGGAATCGATCGTTTACTGTCGTCGCCTCTTTAACATTCCTTTTTCATTTATATTATAACATTATCATTAATTAAATAGGTCAGCAGGAATATTCTCAAAGACAGGCAGGTATAGCATCTGGAATCGTTATGGCCGTACTTATTCCTCTGCTACTTTTATTCGTGTTCATCGGTTGGAAACTACTCGAGCGTAAACAAAAAGACAAGAAAGATGAAGAGCTGCAAGCTTTGCAGTATGAGGCTAAACAAAGGTAAAAATCAGTTAATGCAGCATTCAAAATGAGAATATATCTAACACTTGATTTTATTTTCAGGGAAGCTCAGGAAACTGCCGCTAGAAAACTCAGAGGCAATGACATGGATGAAGATGACAAAGAGAGCACTTTCAGCAATAAGGAAACAACAGTATATTAAATATTTTAAAGTTAAATTTAGATAGGCATATCAATGAATAAGTTTCGTGCTTAAGGAAGTTTATCCAAGATTACTTAATTATAAGAGGGCGCAGTTGTTCATCATCAGTCCCGTGTTGTATCTTTATATTAAACAGAGTAGCTTATAAACTTTTGTTGATTTTCATTGTTGGAACAATCGTTTCCTATATGATGGTTAAATGTGAGATTCAACGGACGGGGCCTATGAACAACCTCAATAGAGCCAAATAGAATAAAAGATTAGGTATTTTCGTTGGATGCATATAAAAGGATAAGTCATAAATTAATGTAATATGTGTTTGTGTTTTCTCTAATTATGAAAGAATATCGTTTTTGTAAAATTTATTTATAATAAAGTTTGAGTAAAAATGTTGAGTGCATATTGCATTAAATGATGCGACCGATTAGAAGAAAAAATTAATGCGCGGCGTAGAATGACAAAGCGAAATGAATATAACATTTTGGACTCAATCCAACTGAAAGTCTACTTTATTGCTATCAAACAATTAACACATATCAAAGACCAAATATATAGAAATGTTTACTTACAGCTTGCAGCTTTAATTTAGTGATAATTAAAATATTGCAAGGCATATATTACTTATAAGTGCGGCGCATATAATAAGAGGGAGAGGATTAAAAATTAGAAATGCGTGGTACTTAAAAACTTTGTAGCAGGTAATAGTTTTACGTAGCTCATACCGCCCCAATCGAAAATATCATCCCCATGAATGAAGACCAATTTTGTATCGGACAGGTATGATTAATCTATATGGAGAGCGCGAGTTCATCAGCGGGTTGCTCTTGGCTCCTATTCAAATTTAATCAATTTATTATCCTTCAGAATCTCTCTAAATATTACACAAAACGAAGGAAATTCATTTGATAAATAAATATAGGTGTCTAGGAAATGTATTTTAAACATTTTTCTGAAATTGATTTTTGTATTTATTTTTTTAACTTGAGCGATTAATCTAAATTACTATCATGCCATTACCGCAGAACCGGAAATAATTGGAGTGTATTGAACAAATATCAATACGGTATTGATTCTAGTTTACGTATTTTTAGAGCAACTCTTCCGAATTTGTAATATTCCCATGACTTATTCAAATTTCGTGGAAGGAAATCGATCGTCTGGTGACTTTAGGGACTTTCGCCTCACACAGTTGGTTGCGTTGCAGACTTCACTCCCCAAACGTCAAATCCCGTCCTTTTTCGTTCTGTCAGTATCAAACGTGGCGTCTATTTCGGACGTCCTTCCCGTGAGTGTTTTTCAAAAAATCAGTGCAAAATTTAGGGTAACTTTTCGATAAATTACGAGTGCGGCACATAAAGGTCTCGCGACGACCAGGAGTTCCTCCTAGGCCATCGAGGCGGACCGAGAACGCACGATCGACACGGCAGTCAGTCAGTTCTCCTCGCAAACAACAAGCTATACGGCCAGTAAGTGATTTTTGCTCTGATTATTTCGTCTTCCTCCACTTGTAAACCCCAATCTCCCCCATTTCTACCACCATACGAAACGGTAAGTGACGTGGTTTGAAAATGAGTCGCGATTTCGGCCTCTGGGAGGCGATTATCGAGGATAAAAGTAACGGGTCGTTGACGGGTACAGTCTTCGGCCAGCGAATCGAGGTTCTCTTTCGTTTCGTTCGCGAACAATGCGAAATGCGTCACGTTCGAGTCGATAAACATTTCGGGTTTTTTTCGTTCGATCGGGGCCCGTTTTTCCAGACCGGGCGCGTTTTTTGCCCGTCGAGGCGCGAACGGGTGGGGGCGGCGGCGCGCTTTTTGCGGGTTTTTCGGGGGCGGTTTTCGGCGGGGGGGTGGGTCGGCGGCCACCTGCACGCGGGGTCGAGACATCCTTGGTATGCGGCGAGGACCTTGAACGCGGCCGCCGGCGCCCCTCTCCCGTTTTGGGTCGTCGACCCGCCTTTGTGAGGCCAGGTGTCTCCTCTCCCGTGTGTGCATCCGTCCACCCATATCCACCCGGGCCCGAGTCCGATCCTGATGAAGTACCGATGAATGTGCAGGCACGCAGGGCCGGACCGGAAGAAGAGAGCCCCCCGCACGTGTGACAGCGCGTGCCAGTGAAGTAGAGGAGGATACGACCCGGTGCTGAGCGAGGTTCGTGCGAGGCGCCCGATCACCACCACGACGGAGAGCCCCAGGCAGACGGGGCCACAAGCTCGTAATTCGGGGAAGGACAGTGCTCCCCCCGTGAAGCGACGCTGGGTCCCACCATCGACATTGAGACATCAAGATGCGCTCACCCCCGAGTCCCGTAACGACTTCATCTTCCGCAAGGTGCGCGGCATCCTCAACAAGCTCACCCCGGAGAAGTTCCAGAAGCTGAGCGATGACCTGCTCCGCATCGAGCTGCACTCGATCGTCATACTAAAGGGTGTCATCTTGCTCATCTTCGACAAGGCATTGGACGAGCCCAAGTACTCGTCTATGTACGCACAGGTCAGTAGCTTCGTCTTTTCCTCTCCATCTACGGAGCCATCGAATCAATTTTACGTAAGGGGAGGCTGATGTGAAATTCGTTTTGTCTCTTTTTAAGACTATTAGAGGAATAGAGACAGAACGATGGTCATGACCTCTCTTTATGTAAAACTTATTCGATCGCTCTGTACCATCAGGCTCGCTCAAAAGTATAACAGGGTGAGGTAGGTTCCTTAGGTCAATATAAGAAGAAAAGTTCCTATAAAGAGGGGTCCGCAAAGGCTTCATAGATACAGGGTGCCACGTTGAATGTTTTTACTGCATTTTTCAGAGGCATGTCAACAAAAATCGGCAAAATGTTTCCAACAAGATAAAAACCATCTCATAGGGTTCTGGGTTTCGTTCTACCCAGACCGGCACTAAAATTGCAGTATCTCTGGAACGAATAAAAATACAACAATCGCCAAAAACTTCTAGAAGCTCATACGATAGGCTTTCTTCATCATTTCAAACTTTTTCTCGATTATGGTTGTCGTGTCTCTGAAAAGCGTAGTGGAAATTTTGAATGTGGCACCCTGTATCTTCAAGTCTTTGCGGGCCTACCTTCATAATAGGAAGTTTTGGCCTTATTTCGTCCTAAGAAAGCAGCCTTGAATCAGCTTGCATTGTAATAATCCAACGGTCGGATCGACATGATAAGTAAGAGATTCCGCTTGATACAGAATGTCACGGATTAGGTTTACGAAATTTCGGAGGTTGCACTCGTGTGTTCTTAAAGTTTCGTGTCTCGCTGTGTACACGGCATTGGCTTTTTTCTCCGTCAATTATCGTTGCGAGATTTTATTAAGCGAACGAGCGCGTTCAGCTCAAAGGCCGTTGCATGATTCAGTCGTCCGCATCGTTGACAGGTAAAAGATGAAGCTTCCTTTGTTCTCTAGGTCAACAGTCCTATATCCGTTCGGTTTTGTCGTCGTTAATGTTTTAATGGCTCAATTACAACGTCTTCTTCGGTCGAATTTTTATAACTTCGAGGGACGTCTTATTAATACTTTATAATAGAGGATAAAGAGCGCGTTCGGTGGGCGAATCGACGTGTCGTTGTGCAAGGCTAGCCAGCTTTTTGATTTATATAACCATTAAGCATTAACAAGAAACCGATATAAACGGTTCTTTTGTGCTTGTCTTCTCGTTCGTTTATTGTTATTTCCGAGTCTCCTCGCCATTTTGTATAAACTATTTCACACTTTCACCCGTGGTGATGTGCGTAAGCAATTGGTAAAATAAACTTTGAACTTGGAGCTGGCCGCTTTCCGTCACACAACAAATAACGATATCGACGGGTATTTCGTCTTTGTTTGGTGAAAGTTGCCGTACTTATGTTCTCATTAGGTACCTGTAGCCGTTTGACGAGGAAATGATTACAAAGACGAGTGATTGTATGAGATTTTTGTCGTGTCGGTTTATTCGGAGCTGGCGTCCTAAAAATAGCCGCGTCGGGAAATTCCGTTAATCGTTTGAAAATGGTCGATCCGACTGACTGACTGACTGATGGTTTGCGTTGCAGTTGTGCAAGCGCCTGTCTGAAGAAGCACCGAACTTTGAGCCGGACGAGAGCGCGTGCACCTTTCGACTGCTGCTGCTGAACAAGTGCAAGGTAGAGTTCGACAATCGCGCCGCCGCCGTCGAGTACCACTCGAGCCGCCCCGGCCACCATGACGAGGACCAGGAACGTCGCCAGCTCGCCAAGCGAAAGATGCTCGGCAACATCAAGTTCATCGGCGAACTGGGCAAGCTGGAGATTCTGTCGGAGGGCATCCTCCACCGCTGCATCCAGGAGCTGCTGGTGGCGCGCCGCGGAGACGACCCCTCCGAGGACCTGGAGTGCCTGTGCCAAATCATGCGCACCTGCGGCCGCATCCTCGATTCGGTCAAGGGCCGGTTGCTCATGGAGCAGTACTTCGACCGCATGAAGGTGCTGGCCGAGAACAACGACCTGCAACCGAGGATCCGTTTCATGTTGAAAGACGTAATCGACCTGAGGAACGACGGATGGGTGCCCAGGAAGGCGACGGTAGTCGAAGGGCCGATGCCCATCAACCAGATAAGACCGGCCGAGGACGACAGGTCCAATTTCCGCAGGGACCGGCACAACAACCACAACAACCACCACGACAGCCATCACCGCGACAACGACCGCTCCTCCTCCAACAGCATGCAGGACCAGCTGTTCAGGCACCCGATGAAGACCCGAGGCGGACTGGACGACATGCTCATGAGCCTCAACTCTTCCTCGTCGCAGAACCTCTTCGGTGCCAACGGTTACGGTAACAACAACCAGCGCGAAGGGGGCTTCCGAGGACACAACAACCAACGCAGCGGAGGAGGTGGCGGCGGAGGTGGTGGAGGCGGCTACGGCAACTACAACAGCCAGAGCCAGAGGGGGCAGTACAAACACAACCAGAACAACCAGAATTCGCAATACAACAACCAATCGAACAAGGAGATCGCGCCCCGTTTCAAGAAGAGCCTGATCCTGGCCAAGGACGGACTGGAGGAGGTCGAGCTGCGTCCCAACTCGATGCTGTTCAACAAGGCTTCGGTCCGGAGCAACAACGTCATGAACAGCAGACCGATGGAGTCGTCCGCCTTCCAGACGCAGACGGTCAAGTCGCCGTCGACGCCGCTGCACAAAGAGCCGCTGCCCATCAAACAAGTGAGCGCGGAGAAGCCCAAGCAGTCCAAGAAGGACAAAGTACGCTTTGTTCGGTGCTCGTATCGATTCTCATTAACGGTTCGTGATTTTCAGGGGCCCACCAAGGACGAGGTGCTGAAGAAGTACGCGTCTCTGCTGGACGAGTACTGGAGGGGCGACGCCGATCTCAAGCAGGCCGTCAACTCTTACAAGGAGCACAAAGTACCGGACAAGTTCGCCAAAGAGGTACTGCTCAGCGGATTCGTCTTGGCTCTGGACAAATCCGATGCGGAAACTGAGAAACTCGTGCGGCTTTTGAGTAATCTCAAGGAGGAGAACGCCATCGTCGCCAACACTCTTCAGGAGGCGTTCAAGTCGCTTTGTAACGTCCTCGAGGAGCGCGAGAACGAGCTGGAAGACGCGACCAAATGCGTTTCGGTTATCCTGTCGTCTTCTGTGGCGGAACATCTGATCACGTTGGCGGAAGTGGCCGCTTTGACGGATAACGGTACTCACCATCCGCTCTTTCTGCTGGTACTGCAGCAGCTGCACCAGAAGCGAGGAAAAGCCGAGCTGAGCGAATTGTTCAACAAGAGCAAGGTGAATTTGCTTACTCAGCTGCCCGAGTGCGACAAGACCAAGGAGCGGATGTCTGAGATCCTGGAAGAGCGCGATTTGACTTTCCTGTATCCGCTTTTGCGCATCCACGCGGATCTGGCCAGGCAGCTGGGCGCCGATCCCAATCCGCAGTCCTATTACAAGTGGATCAAGGAGAATCTGGATCCGGGCAGTTTCACCGATCCGGGTTTCATCAACGCGCTGATGACGGTCCTGCTGAAGTACATAACGCAGGAGGCGGCCGCCGCCGCCGTCGACGGGGACGACAAGGCGGTGGGGGAGAAGGAGAAGAGCATGCTGGAGCGGTACCAGCCGATTTTGACGGCGTTTTTGCGCGAAAAGTTGGCGTTGCAATTGGTGGCGCTCTATTCGGTCCACGTGCACTTTTACTCGTTGGGTTTCCCCAAGGGACAGCTGCTCAGGTGGTTCATGGCTCTGTACGATTTGGAGATTGTCGACGAAGAGGCGTTTTTGAATTGGAAGGAGGATGTCACCGATGCCTACCCCGGAAAGGGACAAGCGCTGTTCCAGGTGACTATTTTTCCTTGACAATTTGGTTGAGGATAAAACAGAAAACTAGTTTACCGACTGGTTTACACACTGTATTTTTCTAAATTCAGGTTTCCGTTTTGTAATTGGTTTTTTTTTTCAAGGTTCATCAGTGGCTCATGTGGCTGCAGGAGGCCTCGTCCGAAGAGGAAGAGGGCGAGGATTGAGTGGAAGGCTCCGACGCCATTTTAGGAAAGTTACTAATTTAAGTTATTAAAAATCATGATACGATAATATGGTTCATCCTCACACAGGGACTCTAGTCCTGTATTTACTTTGTTTTTGGTGTCGCCAAGGTTTATGTAGTCCAATAATAATAACAATTATAAAAGAGTAAAAAAAAATCGGGAAAAATATTAATAATGCAGTTGTTTTGTAATCGTTCGCACCGAACGCGACTTCTAGGTGGAATTGTTCGTTTACACTTGGCCGTTTCCGTTTATGTGCGTGACTGTTTCTTTTTTATATTATTAATAATTTTTAGTTGAATACCTAATCTTAGTAAAAGTGATCGTAGATCTGTAAGTTTATAATATCGCTCGATAACTACTACTACTATTACTACACACTATGGGAAAAAAATTAATAACTGAAATTCAATGTGGTGAGGTGGTTCGAATTTATGTATCCGCACCCTTTTTATTATTACTACTTATCTGATAATTATAATAAATAATGATATAACATCAATACCAATCCAGAAATGTGTTGATTAAATAAAAACGATGTCGAGGAGCTTTCAACTACCTACCTTCGCAAATTATGATAATAATTTTATATTGAATTGAATATTGAATGAGAATGTGTTCTTGATTATTGATAATTTCATTTATTATTGATGATGGTTATTTTAATTTTGAGTATTTTTGTTACAAATTTAATTATTGATAATTACCACTTTAATAATAATAATTAAATATATAGTTGAATTTTCTCATACCTTATCTACCTAATACCTACACTTTTTAGATTTTAGTCAGTGTTTCAGGATAAAATTATAAAAAAAAAACAGAATAAATAAGGAAATGTACTGTGAACATTGTGTTAATAAATTATCGGTGGTATTTTGCTATCGAAAAAACAACTTTTACGCTTTTTTTACAAAGTTTATTTACGTACATACAAACCAAAACGTGAAAAGCAGTTTTTAATATCTATTTTGCTAGCTTCACACTCACCTACATATGCGTTTTGCCTTTAGAAAGGATTTACGTTAGTTTTGAAATTTTGTGGTTTTTCCATTAGCATTACACTTTTAACTAATCTAAAGTTATAGCCCACGGGCAGGTACACACACGTGTAATTAACTACTGATATTTTATTATTAAATGAGGATTTACTAGTTTCCACCACAGAATAATGCAAATTTTAGAACTGGGGATATAAATTCAACCCTACACCGCCGAATATCCGCTAAATAAATTTGGACTGTGAAAATAATGAATTTTTAGTATTTTTACTGCAACCATAATATCGAGTAGAGAGGGATTGAAATTGGTGCATTCCATCCGAATTAACAGAGTTGAGGTCTCGGCGGAGAATAACCCAAATAATATCCCGTGAAAACCCTCTTTACTCCAATTAGCCAACTATGCACTATGCTGCATACATAACACATGTATACAAGATTAGTTCGGTAATTAGAGAATAATACTGCTAAAGTACGAGCAGAGAGAAAGGAACCTCCATTACGCGAATTGGTAGTGTTTTTGTTGCATCATAATCTCAATGGGATGAGTCTTACTGCAATATTTATCATGGTCGACTCTTATTATGCTGCATAATGATATTATTCATTAACCGTTATATCGCGCAATAAAAAGTAAACAGGAATCGCATGTCTACGTATTCGAAAGCAAACAACGATTATTCTGCGTGCAAATGTTGGAGAATATTGCGCACGTTTTATGGAAGTTAGAGTAAACTGTATAACGCACCCCACCTATATCGATTAAAGATTTTAAATTGGATTGGAGATTTGAGGAAATAGTGTGGAACTAATCCAAATCCACTTAGAAATTCGATAAAATCTGCAAACCTTATTTTCCCCTCTCACCCCCTATAAATCTCTTTTGAAGGGACATTTTAAATCTCAGATTTATCCTCTAATAAGAATATTTCGGGTTCTAACAATAAATAATAAAGACAGGATTCAATCTCGAATAGCGGATTATAGCCTTGCTTAAAATATCAATGTATTTCGTTCACGTACTAAACCACCATAAATATCAAAGTCGCATCTGTTTGCCCATGATGTTATGGCCCTTTTTTCCACCCCTTAGAATTTTGAGCAAATACGGGGCTATAATATCGAGACCGTAAAAGCAATAACGAACACATGGTACGTGAAATGATTTTTTCATAAATTTTCGCACCAAAATAAACGAAACTAATGGCGAAATCAACTTAAAAAATAAGGGCCCGATTCAATTTAACTAATGGAGGTGGCATACTCGCACAATATCAGCGTGAGAGCCAAATCTATTGTCAGAAATAATTCATCTCGGAATTATTATGAGGGGTGTTAGCAAGCGGAGCGTTACTTATACATTCATTAGGGACGCAAATTAATAGAATTGCTTACGACTGCCACCCATGGCGAGAGAGAAAGGAGGCAAATCCCGACTGCGACTTTTTCCCCAAAACCTTTTCCCGGCCTAAAAGTGGAGGACGCAAACAATCGAGCCAATTAGGGGTCGTATATGCTTTACCGTATTTTGTAAAGCACACTATGGACCCATTGCCGGAGTTTCGAATGTTATGGTAATGGCTAATCTCCTCTAATCTCCCTGTATATCTTTCACTTAGCCATTCATGGAGTAATCCCTCTTTTTAAATGCCTGCATAAAGAGGCGTGTGCGGTTTGCACCGTGCGTTTACACTGGCTTACCCGAGCCCTGAGCCCCCTTTCCATTCATTAAATGGTGTATGAGAACCGCAAGGTGCACCCGGCGACTTTTTTTAAGTTGATGCACCACTCCCCCATCGCTTCCCGAGAACCATTGTTAAAATATTCCAAAATTGCTTTTCATCCCTCCGAAATACGGGATGATGGCGGTGTGGTGATGATGATGCTGCAAAGTGTTAATAGCTGCATCAATATTCAAACGTAGCAATTTGTCCGGATTATTGTAACGGCTTTTCGCCGTGTGATCTCGAAATCATCTCTTGGATCCTCCGAGACGGATTCGAGATTTCGCACCCTCGCAGCGATGGAAGTTCGCATCGGGCGGGGATTTATAATAAAATGACATCGCGAGTTAAGTGTATTGACATTCGTATACACGTCGTTACTTGAGTAAACAAAGTACGTTTGCAGTTTATCGGGGAGGGAATATTTCGCGAAGGGGTGGATTTTTTCTAGATATGTATGCTCTGTCGTACAGCCCTGTAGCGAAATGCACACACGCCGAGACAAGATATTCCGGGGGTTGGCGGGATTTTAAAGCTTAGACGTTTCGCTTCGGTTACGTTGTTGCAGGGATCACCGAGGATAACTCGGAAACGCAAGTTTTTATCAAGATTTATTCCCGTTTTGAAATTACAAGTGTCATACAAATATCGTATACAACACTCGGTTTATAATACTACAAGGGGAATAATTCTTTCTCCGGCATAATCTTTTGCATAATAAAATCGAACCCCCTTTCCTATACCACGCAATTGTGTTTGGTGATGTTATCTATTGGGGCTGCAGAAGAGTGGCTTCAGTTACAGTTGTCATTCAAAAATTTAGCGTGAGTGACATCTCGCCCCCACGAGACCAACCCAATTATGGCGGTCTGGAGGAGGGTTATTTGTGTTATTGTGTCTTGCCTTTTCAAACAGAACGGGCTTTCTGCGATTTTCATATTCAATTGCGGCCTCGGGGGAGGCGTGCGCGACCTCATTCAAATCCGGAAGCTCCAGGACCCGGATATTTCCAGATATCGCCGTAATTCGGCGATTGGTGCGAAATTCTTCGGATCCAAATCGGATTACACGCTAACTGTCAGATGACAATGTCACAATGGATCCGTGACACATTTGGGCCCATTGTTGGCCTTTCCGCAGACGTCCGCTATTACGTAATGCACCCAACACAAAACGTCCCCTCGATATTCCGACCCACCCCAACCCCATTCTACTGTAACTGCGTGAAAGTGTATCTCTATGGGTTCCCCTTATTAATTGCGTGTCCAAACATCACGCTGCATTTAAAAATCCCCCATTCCGGAATCGGGTCGCACAGTTTACAACAGTGGAGGAAGCGAGCAATTTCTTAACCTTATATACGGTGGAGTTGGCGGCCCCTTTTAATGCATACATGGTGTGCAATTATCTAAATGGGGAGAGTAAAAACACGCGATCCTGAAACTATCACCATCAACATGATTTTACGACGCATCCCTTATTTATTCTGGAGATTCCCTCCCCGTTTTATTACACTCAATTTTCTCGTTCCGTCATAATCACGATCGGGGCGATTCTAATTGGGCGATCCGAGTGTAAGATTTAGGGGCATTTCGGGAGAGAAGAGTCGTCATATTTCCACCCCCTTCTGTTTTCCATCAATTCCGATCGCGATTCGATAATGGCCCCATGGCACGGTCGTTGTTCCGATAGCAATAATGCCGTCACGGCTGAAGGCATCCAATTTTACTAATACCGCTGATAAACGTGTACCAGGCGAAGCAATCCGACGAGATAAATAAGCGGGGTTGCAGAAAACTAAACTAAAAGCCTATACACGAACCGTTTTGGTTGATTAATACCTGCGAATTTGTATTATTCCAGTCCGGGTCGAAAAAAATTCGGCACAGCATCCGCAATTCCGTGATTTATCCTCGTTAGGTACACACATGTGCGGATGGGTTCGCTATAATGTGTTCGATTTAGCGAATTAAATGCGACACATGGCGCATATCTCAATTCGATATTATTACGGTCTGATGGGTGCACTCGATCGTTGTAACAACAGTCGACTTTTTTATCTCCCGAACGAAAGTGCATCCGCGATGATCATTCAAGTCCACGGTCGGGAATAATATTTGATTTGATTTTATTGGATGTTTGGCCTCGTCCCGTTCGGTTTGTTTGGCTTTCCGCTACATTCGCGCTGACAGAAGCGGTTCGGTGCATTTGCAATCCAAATATACGGTCAAAACGCTATTTAATTGCTTTCGAGTGCGTGTAATCAAAGTTAATTTGATGAGAGAGTCCGTCATTACCGACAATGACTCGAGAGCGGTCGAAGCTCGAGTATCTCTCGGGAGTCGTGTAGAAGAAGCGCCGTAAATAAAATAGAACCGATGATGCGCTTTCCCGGTCGGGCCGAGCTACTTTACTTCACTTGTGGCACATCGACCGGAGTGCAATTCTCCAGAATTGACAGCGTTATGGTCGCGTCGTAATGTTGCGGGAAAACACGAGTTTAGAGCGCAGTAAAATGCGGTAAAGTCCCTTCAGACCTCCACCAGTAAAGTAAATAAGGAGTTGCACTTTGGGCGATTTTTCTATTATGCGGAGATAAATATCGAATGAGAAATTGTTTCGAAAGCCGCGCCAATCAAAAGTTTGTTTATTCCAGTCGGCAAAGAGTCAAGTCGGCAGCTTTTATATAACGCAACTCTCTCTCGCCGTACCGAAGAATTTCAATTTTGAAACTTCAAGGATAAACCGGGACAAACAGACGCGAAATCCTTGCGGCCTTTTCCCTCATAATATACCCGCATTACATCATATGGACGTCCCGGAATCTCGAGCCTTTAAAATAACAATAAAAGAATATTCGGCTCCTTATATAAAGTTAGGGCCTTTGGCCATCGCGGGAGACATTCGATTTTCGAAATTCCTCTTATTTCGTATCAGAGAATGCGACAGTGAATTCCTTTTCAACTCGGTGATGTTCTCTCTGAAATGCCCTCTGGCCGATTTAATTTAGTTACACGCCCGTAACATGGGGTACTGAGACGTTTAACACCCGGACCGGGGTCGTTCGGGCTCTCACCCCCCGGAAAATGACCGTTGCTCCGCAACCGTAATGCATCGGGGGCATATGGTAAAGTGCATGTGCAAATAACCCAAAACAACGTCAAAATCGTGTGTACGGCTTCACCCTCTAGCTCGGCGCTAAATTAATTTAGCGTCGCAGTCGCGAGATTCTCACTTAAATGAGAGGGACGAAAGCCCTCCGATAAATGGGTTTAGGTCTGTACGTCTGGACTTTATATAACGTTTGTGTGTTAGATTTTGTGCGGGATAGAGAGGGACCGAAAATTGGCTCGATCGGAAAGGCATGAGAAACGTCTTGAGCTGATATAAAACTCGATATTATAAAGTTGTCGCCGTCATCAATCTTCCGATTGTCGACGTCTTATGACTAATCTCAAGTAAACTAGAGTAACTCTTAGATGTGATTAATTTGATGAACATTAATCATCGCACTAACCCGCGTGTTCCATTTATTCAGCTATGATTTTTTTTATTCTGCTTTTAAAGAGAAAATGCCGCACTCGAAGCGAATATAAATATGAAATATTCAAGCTTTCGCATTATGATGGTCATTTTCCACCTGATTGATTTTATGCACGCACACCTACCTCTATGGACTAATCCTTGACGAGAAATGAATATTTATACATAAATGAAAGGGATCGATATTTCCACATCGCATTGGTATTATGTTACCTACGTGGATTTTACAAATTGAGTGTTTTTCGAAAAAAGAGCTTTTTGGGCAGAGCTTTGCCGGTTTTTACCGAGCACCTGCTCGGCTTTTCCCCACTCCCTGGCTATAGTGGAGTCCGCTTTCGGATCAGTCGTCGTGCGCCGTTTGCTTTGCGAGGTGGGTGTGTTCTTTATCCTCCGATCGCTCTCGATGGAGTTTCGTAAACTTTCACAACTTTTCTGAGATTCGCACAGCAGCTTTCGATTTTTTCCGAATCGAAATCGACTCCCATTTTGACATTTCTGTGACCTCTACACGACAATATGGTGTGCTGTGACTCGATTGTTGCCATTGTTTTCATCAGCGTTTTCATAGCAGGTGAGTCAACTCGCAACGTACTTATTTACCTGACTTAAACCTAACCTCACACTTATCTCTACCAGAATAAGTTTCTTCATTAAAACTCTATCAATGTTACTCTCCTGCGAATTTTGAGTAATATTTTTTTAGATAATAATACTTGGAATCGGTTATTATTAGTGATTACGATTAGTAATTAAGTAAAGGAATGGATTCCATTTTGGCTCCAAAAACAAAACATTGAGCCCGTAAATAGTTTTTGCGACCAATTGTCCGAAAATTACTCTACTTGCGAATTTGAATAGAGGTGAATGAATTAAATTACCGCAATAAAACAAGCGGTACTACTTGCTCCGAAAAAGCGGTAAATCTTGTCCTGAACTTTTGACCCACCCTGCACATATCTATTTCCTGCGCCACTTCCTAAAATAATTAAAATATCCCATAAGGAAGAGTGCGTCGGTAGTTTTATCAGCCCTAAAGCTCCTTGATTTAAAAGGGGCCATAAAAACAATGTATTACGGCGAAAAGGTAAGGCCATTAAAGTCGTTTTCTTAATTATTTCATAGATAAGGTCTTCTTTTTGCGTTTGTTTCGCGTTTTCCTTCAGGTTTGTGGAGGACCCATTGTTGATACAGTCGCTATAACAATGAAATAATTGCCGATCGACTTTATTGTTTCCTTTCAGCGTTTTCTCGGTCTTGATCCGATTCCATTTCAGAGGTTCGTGAAAGTACACTCTACTCTGTCTTTTTGTTCGATAAAATGCGCCTTTTTTCCGGAGTGATGTTTATTTTATTCATGATACAAGTTGTAGAGTGTCGGTTGACCTACAAACTTTTATTATGAGAAATGTGAAATAATTTTCAAAGTATTTTCGCTATCGTCTCTGTTATATTTTTGCTGATGTTTTGTCTTCGTGGTGATATCTGTACGAAGTGCACTCGGAGGCGAGATAAAAACATAACATTTCGAGTTTCGAGGCGCGAAAATGGGTTAACAACCTTTTATATTATTTTCAATTTCAGCGTTGCTATGCCCAAGTGCGAGAGGATATCGATCTGTCATATTTTTGACACTATTTGGTCACGTTGTTAAATATTTTACTACCGTAATTTGAGCCGTAGCCTGTATACAATTATTGGAAATTTTATGCACCGATTGGTATGCAGGTGACAATAAAATGCTCCCGTTGGTTCGCAATTCCACAACGTAGAATCCAATAAAAGTCTGTTAATTTGGTTCCCGCATTCGAATTTCGTTTGAGCGATCGACTAGTTTAAAATTAACGTGATTTTCCCATCGTCGATGGATCGCGTTTGTCAACATGGCGGTGAAATTCCGTCTAATAAATCTTCAAAGTACCCAACGTCCTCTTTTAAAACGCCAAAGACGCGGTTTTTTATTTTCCTGGTTTCGGTGAAACGTCCACCAAACGCGGAACGAGCCGGAGACGAAGACATGACGCTATTTGTAAAAGACTTGTTATATTAAATGTTGGCAACAAAACGTGAAAGCCATCCCGAACATGATGAAAGTATCCGTGACCGAAAGGTCTCAAAGAATTTTTTCCCGAAAAACATGTGGTCGCAATTCATCCCTCCATTAGGCAGAGAGGAAAGGGACAAACGACGGCGCGACCTTTTTTACTTATAAATCAACCGGCACCCATCACCCAGAGGTGCCGAAATTCGAATCCCGAATGGTGATAAATATTTAAAAGTTTCCCTCGCCCGACCCGAATTCTCCAAATCCCGACGATTATTTCGATGGAGTTTTCATCCGGTAACGCGTTTGGCTCAATAGCTGTCGTTTTTAAAACGATGAGGTGGATTTCATTTCCAAATCCCACCTGATGCAAACGCCGATAGGAATCGATCCAGACACAATAAAATCCTGATGATAAAATCAATTACCCAACCCGATGTACTTTGATAGAATCGAAACTTTACCACAAACAGCCTTATCATTTGCTTTTGCTTGCGTCGATTTTATTATCGTCATTTAAGAAAAAGGTCTAGGGATGAAATTACAAATCGTGAAGGAATGCGCGAGTTAGTCACTCGATTTTTTCAGGTCCAGACTCGGTTCCAGACGAATACATAAAATTTAGTCACGTCTGTGATTTTTCCGGCGGGTTTTAATATCTTTTCGGTCGAATTAGGAAAACGACCCTCACTAATAATCGCTAATTGCCACGGCAAAGCTCGATTTACGACGCCTCGAGAGAGCTTAACACGATTTATAGGGCCAGAGTTCAAATACCTTTTAGGTTAGTTGAATAATAATATCGGTCATAAGCTTTCCAGAACTGAAAGCCGAAACCCGCACATAATAATGCAAGTCCGTCACGCTTTCCGACTTGAATCGATGACATTTTGGGTCAAATCCGAGGCCGATTCACTGTCGTCGTTTCGAATACCTCGATCTAATTATCGCAGATAATGTCGCCCGGGGCGAGTAATTAACACTGCTCGGAAAATTAGAGATAGCTCGTGGGTTATCGATGATTCCCGCAATTCCAAAGGACCGTGTGTACCTAACGTGGCGCACAGAGACTGATTGGCTCGTACCGCTAATTGTGATTGGGTTAATGGACTTTATTAATACAGGTCCAAAACCCTGCGACTCTTCGTGAACTACGTTGTGAGTCGACTGAACGGTCTTTAGTCGCCTGCGTTTAATTATATCTTCTATAATTACATCTCCGCTTGCATCTGTCATTTATTAGAAGCCCTGTATGATGCTCAAAGTAGTCATGTCGATGGCGGGGACTTCCGTTCACATCATAGTCGTATCCTCTTAATAAAATAATAACGGGAGAGATGGTCGGCTTTTCAAGTGGATTGTCTTACTTTGATGCTTTGTCGTCTCTCCTTTCTCCATTATTTATCTGTCTGCATAATGCGATTTGGGATTGTTTCACCGTTTGCTCGGGAACGGGACGGTCGATATTGCGGTGACGTTTTGAAAGCGCGAATCATTATTCATCTGCGCTGAAAATTTCCGCCCTCGGGCGGTATTTCAGTTTTTTTCAGGCCCGAACATTCAGGCCAATTATTTAGTCACTATAATAATCATTGTGTGTTTGCGCTCCCGAAAAAAACCGTTGAATTGTTCCGGAAGTGGTCCGCATCAATTTTCCGAACGATCGATTCGGTGTACGGATTTCGATGAAAAAGCCACATCCGCCATCATAATAGATTATCCGGAATGTAAAACTTGGTTTTTTAATACCCGCGTGCGAAATTGAACACTTTCGTCCCCTCGATGGATAATTTATATCCGCGATTTCATCTCGGCACGTAAAAGCGCCTACAAAGGGGTCGCCGTCATCAGTTTCGAAATTTCCTATCTTTCATGGAGGGCTTCGGGTCCTTTGACATTTTTACCCTATTATTGTTAATAAATCCCGTCACGTCCGAGCACGGGGGAGGAATGGAGTGTGCGCCACCTCATCCGGTGGCTCTTTTGTACAATCTCCATCCGGGAGCACAAAAAGTTTGAAGTATTTTTAATTAGAGTCAAGTGCATTAACGTTCACTTCATCCATGATGGCGTCAACCCTTCCACTCGCTATAAAAAAATCTCCACTCGTAGGTTTAATGGCGGGCAGGTACGTGGCGGCGGTCCTAAAAGGGAATAGGTAAATTCGGCGAACAAAGAGGTCCCTTTTTTCATCCTTCATTAGTAAACCGTCTGTGTTTTCGCACGCTTCGTATTAGGGAAATTCGGAAAAATTGCGTACACGTGACAGTTTTCCCTCCTTTTTTCCTTTTCCTTAGTCTTTTCCGTTTAATATTTACGATTAGGTGCTCCACTTTGAATAAATTTCAATTCCGAGTGTGAATTCACCTCATTTCTGGACTAATTCTTTCCCGGTTCGCCCCGGGCGGGTATCATCCCTTTAGCGCAATCCTATCAAGGGCCCTTCGATGCTTATTCGGAATTTCGTTTTAGTATTATTAGGGTCGATCAAGGGATTAGTCGTTTGCCGAAAATCCCTTGATCGTGTTTATCCCGAAACACGACCGCATCACGAATTTTATTTATATTCCTGCTGGAAGAAGATAAAAGCCTCTTTTAATGCGCCATAGTCTTTATAGGCGATAAACCTAATTAACGGGATGTTTATTTGGATTCGGGAGCGTTTAAAAATTTTACGCCAGACATTCCGTCTTCTCATAACGTCCCCCTAATATAAGAAGTGTCAGGTGAATACAATGAGGATCTTGGGCGTACTTTAAAGTATGAAGTGAACATTTTCTAGTGAAATTCTCACGTTATTTCTCAGGTCGTAAAGTAACAATTTTAGAGTTTTACGACTATAACCCGGTGCGTTTTGTCTGAGGCACGTTTCGGTCTTTCGGTCCGGAATTGTTACTGGACCGGACCCCGAAAAACGAATTAACACACAAAAAGCTAACAGTATACCGAAAAGTCAGCGCGAATTTCGCATAAAGTCCGTGACGACCTGGGCCTAGACCGCATTAAAATAAATACGGTGCCTCGTATAAATGCCAGACGGACATTCTGCCGTCTACCCCGAGCGCAATTAATGCCTTGATTGCCTTAAATGCATTTTTATTGAGGCCGCTTCATATAGCGGAGATATTCTAAATTGGGATGGAGCCTGGGTGCCTTATTGCATATCTCGGCCTGGAAAGCGTCTCCGAGGTCGATCTCCGTGTGGGCGACGGTCAACTTCTATTTTAAGTACCCCATTACTAAATTAAACCCGAATCACCTAAAAGTGGCACCTAAATAGAACATTGAAAACTAATTTCGCACCTTCATATAACGTCAAAGTTCCACCCACGAAAACAAGTAGATGATTGACTCCTGATTGACATTTCAGCAACACGAGAGTCTCGGCTGAAATATTCGAGGTGCCTGTACCAACCGCGCTTTTCTTATCCGGCGATGGTGGATCTAACGAGAAAAGTTTATTCCGCATTATTTTTAATGAATTCCCCGGTTATAATTAGACCAGAGACGCCTCATCTTTTTAACGACAAACACTCGGAAATATTAAAACCGGCGCTCTTTTGTAGGGCGCCGCATCAGGTGCTTAATTAAAATCTTGAATCATTATTATTCTCGTTCCTATGTGGAGATCGGTAGGGTTCGGTAATTTCTGATGATCGAGACCGAAATTGGGGGAATTATTTAAAACGGAAGCCGGCAATTAATAGAATATTATTAGGTGAGCGTGTTTTGGTAGCTTTTATTCGCGAGTTTGAAAAACTTACGCCACGAGCGCCAGCGAGTGGCGTAATTCAAACGAGCGAATAAAAGCCAAAACACGCGAGCTTAATACTATGCTTTATCCACTCCAAAACAGTTAAAACGGCTCTCAAAAATTCGCTCAACTTTCAAATTTCATTCAAAACAGCTGTGACGGACAGAATGTAGTGTTGTCAGATCGGCGCAGATTTGTGAGCTGCGAACAGTGCGAAGGGAACTGTTATAAGTGTCATACCTTCATGCATAGCTCTTTCTGGATATTTCAGGTATCTGGTATCTCCGGAGCCGTTCCTATAAGCTCGTTTCCATTTTCACTATCACTTATATCATTCATATGCATATTTTCAATTAAACGATCAAGTAATTTTCGACACTCCACCACTCGTAACAATTATTCAAACAAATGGTCGCCATTTTTGAATGTCAATTTCGCGATTGTTGCGCTGTTGCCAATTGTACCTGAAAATCGCTCTATTCTGATTGGCCACAGCCAATGCAATAATGATCCCATTAATCGCTGGAAATGTCACTTTATTTCATCGAACTGTGATCTATATCAATAACGCCACCCATTATTACCAAAAATTTCTAATAATAATAGTATGATTATTATGTAGGAGTGGATAAAACAATAAACTGTTTATTTTCGCTTTCACATTCACCCTCGCACAGCTGAAAACAAGTGTTGCTGACAGTTCGAAATCATCCTGTTGTGTACACGTTACGAATGTTATGATATATCCGAAGGGGTTGGCTGGGGGATGATAAATCTGTCGATTTATTATTTTCGGGTGTAATCATCGCGCCCTCCTCCTTTCCCTCCTCATCACCATCATCATCGCCGGAGATATAAGAAAGAGCACGCAGAGATATTAGTTTGCGCCGCTATAAACTTCAGTTGTTTCGTTGTTTCTCGCATTAGACATGTTGAGGTTGAGCAGAACGTGAAGAGACAACTGTGTGAGAACTTGAACCGCATCCAGGAAGTTTCGGACGAAATTATCACAATCGGATTTATCGGATTATAACGTGTAACATAAGCAAAAATTATTATCTCACTTATAACAACGGATACCTAGATAAATTTACCAACTTTATCATCGCCGCTGCACTAATAACTTTAAAGTTTCGAGATAGTTTGTGTAATTATGATTATCCGAAAGTCTGGGGGCTTGGCGTTCCCAGGAGAACAAGACGTCAACTTTGAAAATTAACTCTGCGAAAACTATTACACGAACTCTTGTTAATATCGGCTCCTCTATTTTTCTGCAGGAATCCAATTCACATATCGATCGTTTTTGGTGATGGCGTGAGGTTTCATAGAAAAGTGCGCGAGGGGCGCAGGATAAAAGGTCGTTGCATCGCGGTGTGTGCACAGGGTCGTTCTAATTTAATGTTGTTTACTTTCTCGGGGCCCAAAGCCCATCTGTTAAATTGGCAGGTTCTTTCGCCTGCTTTTCATTAATAAGTGCAAGATCGGGATTAGATGAGACGGCTCTGAACCGCCTCCCTATACAAGGTAAAGGGCCCAGTCGGTTGAGACGTTTCACTCGTGTTCCTCCGTAATTGGGCCATAAAAAAACACATAAACGTTGCATCAAAGACAGGTAAGGGCGAAATAACTACAAGACCCCTGGTGGTTAAGGGGCCCGAATACTCACGGGGCCGGAATAACGGCCGGATTATGTGGGATCACCCCCACGCGAGACTCACTCCACTTTTAAAAGTAATTATACATTCCCAAGAATTCCTATCTGAGCGCGATACGAAATTACTTATTTCGAACCTGATGGGTTTGTTTGTAATTAATTTCCGTTTAGTGTTTTAACGCGACAGAGAGGCGAAAACCTCATTTCGGATTATCGAAAGTGAGAAATTCCGACTCTCCGGCTCCCCTTCCTCTCTTTTGAATATCCCAGGAGAGTTGCGCGCAATATTTCCGAAATTTAATTCCGTAAACCCCCCATCGCCGCAATTGCTTTATGAAATTACGGCCGCTTCCGCATTACCATACGTAACCGGAAGCCGTGCCCGAAAGGCTTAAATTCCCATCGATTTCCGTCATTATAGGTTTCGCGCGATTTTCCGCTCGGTGGCAAAGTGAAAACATCACGAAACTTGAACAAACATTTACTCGAAAAACACGCACCCGCACCCTCGGTCGAGAGTTTCGGCCTCTTGAAAACACCACAGACACTAACCAGATGCGCTCTCTTCTGCTCGGGCTCCCACTGCGTTTCTCGAAGGAAGCTGCTGGTTCAGATCTAGGAAGCCATGCATCACGTCTGTTCAACTGTTTTCACTATCTCTGAGAGACAAAAGACGTTTCACCTACGCTTCTCGTTTTTTTTTTTAAGAAGATAACTTCCGATCCGTTAAGAGCCGCACGTGATGCATGGCGGTTGTTGGCTCTTCGAAAATACAATAGTAAATCTATACGAGATTACCCGCAAAGCAAAACGAATACGGGGATAAAATACTGGGACCAGACAGCCGTCGAGGAGATAGCGATAGGGATTTTTCACTTTCTGGTTTCAGGTACAAACGTCGAATTCGAGGGTGGGCGGTTGATTATTATGCAGGGGCGGTGGGATGATTTCGGGGCTAAATCGGGTAAATCCGTTGAATTTTAAGTATACGAATTCCGGAGGCAAACACCGGGTGACCCCCCGTGTGGTTCGGTGCAACTGAAATATTGTCCTGCTGGTGCCGGTTTAAAATTAGCTTCTTGTTAACGAACTCTACCCTTATTAATAACCCGGCTCTCTACGTATTATCTACCGCAACTTTGATGTGTTCCACTACCTACCCAACTTTGGTCGCAGTGTATATAAGCGCGCGGTATTAATATTAATCTGGGGCCTATCTGGCTCTGTGTTATGTAAAACAAACTGTATACCTACGTGTGCACTTTGAATATTGTTTGACATCTGTTGTGTTACTTTGTCAAGCTAAAATGTTTCTCTATTGTGTACTCGATATTAGGTATGGTTAAGTTTGAGGTTTTAACCCTTTTGCTCTGAATAAACATGTCGGCCGGATGGGTCTGATGCATTCTTAATTTTCGGTAGCTTATGGGATCGGGGCTGGAAATTGCCGAATCGATTTGGTGCATCGGAAGGAAAGTCCGCCGCGATAACTCTCGCGAAAGTTGGGAGTTGTAAAACCGGGAATTTGATAAAATCCTTAATCTGGGTCCGCGTGAAATCCTAATTGAATCTTAATCACCAAACCGATGGAATTACAATTTCTGTCGTCGATTGAGTTATAATTCGGATTTGAATTTCAAAATTGGAAAATTCCGAGATTCTCATAATTTCCCTTGCGCCATTCATTTATTCAAGAGGCGGATCCGAGTAATTCCGTGTGTGGCATACAAATTTTTTTCAGAAAATTTGAGCTTTTATTGTTTCACTGGGGGCTTTTATAAAACCCGAATTAAACTAGGCTCGAATTACCTATATTGAACATTCCTACTTCCTGTTTTTTTTCGCTCCCTCCGAAAAAGGTAGTCTCTAATTCGTTTAAGGACTTCTCAATATTATTTCTGTGCCTTTCGGTGTAGAGTTTCTACCGCCTCCTTTTATTGTCGGTCGGTTTGTACTAACTGTACGTGCTTGAATTCTATTTAAATTCTTTGTTTGCTGGGTTTTGGGTCAAACAAAACTTATTGTTATGTATGTTTTTTTGTCCGCATTAACGTATTTTTCCTTCCATTTCAGGTGAGAGATCGATTTCTGACTGGGAAAGCTCGGTAAATATTATCAGCAGTTCTCTATAGACGAGTGTGGGGATTCTCGCGTGTGTCTCATGGGGGAATCGGAAGTTTGCGCGATAAATTGCGGACTGGATGTAATTTCACCCAACACATGGTCCTACCAGTAAAACTTAAATATAAATTAAGGCCCGCATTATTACCAACTAATTATATCTAAATTAGTAACTGGATTCGCGCTTCCTTGTTTCGCCACGTGATGGTATCGTCTTCCCCCGTTGTGTAGCATGTAGCAGCATCCCTTGTATTCTAATTATCATTATTATCAGAAGCCCCCATTTCGGAAATAAATCCTAATTAGGTAAACTGAGACTCGAATGCGTTTTCGCCATTATCCAGTTTTTAGAGATAATGAAATATTCAACTCGAGAGTCGCGTTATTTCGGTGCACTCCCCCTTTATACATTTTCAAGAATTCCATAAATTCATGGGATTGCTTTGCGCGATATTACTCCGGCCCGCACCGCCACCACCGGCTTTCGCTTCGTTACCGGAAAAGCAGAGAGGGTTGACGTATTATTATTAGCCGGATTAAATTCGGTATTTGGATGTTTTCCAGTTTCGATTCGATTGAGAAACCCCACAAGGTGTGTCCATGCGATTCGATTCACATAAAACGAGTAGTAATTCAATCACGAATAAGGGGTGGAATGCAATATCAATTCACCCTTGAGAGGCTTCGTCCTCGACTCGAAATAGATGAAAACAACGCCTTTTATCATACACATTTGGACATGCATAATTCATGCGGACGGGAATTATCGTATAGAAGGAAGAATAACGCGGGTTATATACGGTTTTTCTTTATATTTTATTTATCAGAGTAAAAGTATTTACACGGTTACAAAAGCCTATTAGACCCTACTACAGATTATCACAAGTAATAACATGACGATGAGGTACGAAAAAAATGAGATGGAAATTCAAGAAGTTCAGGCCATTCAGTGTTTGGAGCTGCTACCATATTGGTGCCCTCCAATGGACACGCTGGAGAAACTGTGACCCCCGCTTAAGCCCCCTCCATGGCCGCCGCCGTATCCGCCGCCGTAGCCGCTACCGTATCCGCTACCGTAACCGCCGCCGTATCCGCCGCCGTAACCTCCAAGTCCTCCGCCAATTCCTCCTCCAATTCCTCCGCCAAATCCGCCATCACCGCCTCCCACGCTAATGGGTTGCGGAACTGGTACCACGATGGTCTGGGGTACTCTGACAGGGACGGGCTGAGGGATGGTCACGGGGTAGGGTTGGGGCACGGACACCTGGATGGGCACCTGGTAGGGCACTCGGACCGGGACGTGGACTGGGTACGGCACTGGCCTGGTCACGGTAACCGGGTAAGGCCGGGGCACTTCCACGGGTTGGGGCACAGGGACTGGGACTTGAACGGGGCGCGGTACTTCCACGGGGTAAGGGGCTGGGACGGGGACAGGGACGGGCCGGGTGACGGTCACAGGGTAGGGCTGAGGAACGGGCACCTGCACCGTGCTGGTGATGGTGTTGACGGTGGCGCCACCGCCTCCGCCGCCTCCGCCGAGCCCTCCGCCGAAACCGCCCCCGAATCCGCCGCCGAAGCCGCCGCCGAAACCGCCGCCTCCTCCGAGACCGCCGTGTCCCCCTCCTAGAGAAATTCCGCCTCCGTGGCCGAAGCTCTCGATGCCTCGTTTTTCGGTCTTCTTAGTGTCTTCGCAGTGGGCTAAAGTAGCCGCACTCATGACGAGAGCAAGTACCTGTAATGCGTTATTATGCATCATTAATCTTGGTGTAATGGGACGGTGGGTTTTTGCGAGGGGTAGTTCACTTGATAAATGTGGTGTACACTTTCTGGTGGATATCTGGTAGATGTATGGAAAAGTGGAATGTTGGAATGTGGTACTTGAATGCGGACCAAAATTCAAAGTGAAAATGTTTGGAAATGTGGAAAATCAATGGATATGTATAGAAATGTTTGGAAATGTTGTAAAAGGAAATACGGTGCACAATTTTCTCAAGTGGTCAACCCTTCTGGTTTTTGGTACTTACCACGAAAGGCTTCATTCTTGATTTATGGAGGAACACTGAATGATGCTTTGATTGAATCGCGTGCGGTTTTTATAGTGCGACTCCCACTTTGGAAAAAATGGTTTGGGGATCCTCCCCTCGTTCGGTACTTTCACCTGTAATAAACGCATCTTCAAGCTCGGATGCCCAATTGGCAATTCTTTATAGAATACATTAATTAGCGCACCAGACTGCAAAATTTTATTTATTACGTATTATAAACCGGCGTTTCTGTGAAGTTATCGTTTTTACATTGATGTTTTTATTTCACGGCCCGGTGCACCATCGTGTGTACATTTCTTCCTTTCTGCACCAAAGTGGTCTGATTCGATCAGAAAAAACGGTTTCTGGTAATCGAGCATCCAGTACAAGAGATGTGCGATTCGCTCGCATTGCAATATTTAGGAAGTCGGTGTGAATTTCACAAGAGTGCATCGGGCTACATACTCTGCGAATTGATGCGAGCGTTGGGAAATGAGTGAAATATTCAACCCGAGCGGCGATATTCCGGTTAGTTATGCCTCCCTCGTGGCGAACGGCCAGTTTATTGTTTCTCTTAGGAGTGCAGCACCAGCCAGGTATGCAAACCCTCAAATTACCACGTTTACTTGATACTGATAATATTATTTCGAATGTTGCAAAACTTTGAGTAAACTAGCATTTTCCTAACGTGTCGCGCCTTACCGGAGCGAGAAATTGACGGTCGTCGGTAAACGGGCCCCAAAGCGGCGTTTCCTCGTCCCATGAATGGCGAATGCACACGAAGGGCGTAATTCTCACCCTTATTACCACTAACCCCGAAAGAACGGAACCGTTTATTGTTTAGGGCTCCTTTTTATATTATATCGTATCGGAGGGGGTGGTAATGGGCGAATCCCTGCGGTCTGAGTATAATTTCCGCCGTTATCTCCGATATCTCCGGGTTCGGAACACGGTCATAATTTTTTTACTGTTTTAATGCAGCGCGATTTTTCTCCTCCTGAGGGTTCGGGTTTTATGTCGACATCGTCGGCACCGAATTAATCAGAATATTGTTTGGGCGCTTGCAATATAATTCAAAAATAATTTGATTTCGCTCGCTGCTTTCCCCGTTATGGCGGGAAGGCCCTCCCGCTTTTAAGTGCGAGGGTCGGTCTCTCGTACAGAAATGACAATTTAATGAGCGACTTCCATGATTAAGTGCCGGGCGCTCTTCGGGTGATGGAAATGAAGAGTCGCGCCTTCCGACTCGGAATTTACAAGTACAAATTGCTCGGTCGGTCTCTGTTTTGTTCGCCGACTCCCCGGGGCGGTTTTTTCCTAACAGACGTCAAAAACAAACATAATCCTTTCTCTGTGATGATCACGATGATGTGCGTGAACCGGTAGCCGAATTTACAATTTTAATTTGAGCCTTCCGAGGCTGACGCAACTTTCATGCAGAAATTCCCTCGCATAAGTCGATAAACTGGATAATTGCGCGAACAATAATAATTGTGCGATTTCTGTACGAATCGCACCATAAAAACCCGAAAAAGTTTACGACTAGGTAATTAGAACGAAATGAAACTCTGTAGCAATCGTAACGGAAGGCACTCGGTCATTTGCATAATAGGATTGTTTTAATTTTTAGAAAGTCTTATCCTTAGTTATAATAACAATATTTTGGAGCAGCCGATGATAATATCATTTCCTGAAATTGGACTGACTGCTGGTTATTAATATCTTCGGAATTCGTTGTCATGTTTATTCATACGGCTTTTGAGATTGTTTCCCCGATTTTATTATTAAGTCTAGAAAGCGCGGATATTAAAGTCGTAAATACGGAATTCCGAATCGGGAATGATATATCAAAGTTGTTGCAATAATAAAGAGAGCGGAGAGGGATGCAACGTCTGTTCTCGCCCCTTTTACGCCAATAAGTATCTCCCCGGAAAAAGTTTCCCCCTTTTTCGTCAAAGTTAAAGTTATCCCGACACGTGTTGTGTTTTGGGGAAATTTTCGCCACCGTCAGGTGGGTCGGTTCTTTCCCACCCTCACCCCCATTTCCATACGGCGAGGGTTTAATGTGTGAGGTCGTTTAGGTGGTGGAAAATTGTAAATCCGACCACCCCCGGGGGCTAATCAACTGTTCGGGGTGTGCGTCCTAAAACCGGAACCGTTTTCCTCGCACAGCTTACCCAACCGGAAATATCCCGTGCTTAGGAAGTGTTAATAATGGCGTACGACTTGTATATGAGGCTTCCAACCCTAATCGCCTCTGTCACCTAGTTATAGTCGAGGGTCATTGGAATTTTCCCCATTATTTAAAAAAAATCGATGAAAAACGGGCGATTTCTGAACGAGGGTGGAATTAGGATGGCGGGACGTAATAAAGTCGGGTTAAGCCGGGATATACCTGGCGTACATTGTAGGTGCACCCCCCTAAATCGTTGATATACTGCCCGGACTTTCGCCACCCCAACTTTATTTATGATGATGCGTACGTGTCTCAAAAGAGCGCAAGGGATGTGGTATTTTTCGTGGGTTCTACCCTCTAATTGGGGGTTTTATGTGCGCATTTTACTGCATAATCAACTCGCCTACACCGAAATGATTTACCTACTCACTCTCAGGAGTCTCAGGGAAGTTTCGTAACGAGGGATTATCATCAAGTCGCGACCTTATTAAAATATTCATCATCGTCTCGTATCTGTTGCTCCTTTTTATTAATTCAAGGGACTAGAATGTCGCGATCGCTTTTTATTTAACCGGAACAACCCCTAGGGTTTCATTTATTCACGCGGTCCCTTTTCGGACATTTCAATCGGGCCTCGATTGAGACGGTCATTTCTGCGGCGTCCTCCCGAGGGTCGATATCGCTCCCTCCCGGAAAAAAACCCTTTGGATTTTACGTCGCTGCGGATAATATGCCGCTTCGTATAAGACGGGTGCAAGCTGACGCCGCCTCATTTTCGAGATGCAGCCCCTCTTTCGGATCGGGACACTGACGCCAAATGACGGACGTGCTCGGAATAACGCGAAAAAGGGGACGAAAAGGGCGCGCATCAAGTGCAGCGGTCGTAACTCGCGAATATGACCATGAATATCATTTCGGGGGGCTTTGTTTTACGTTGCTTATGTTATGGCGGTCAAGTCGAGAGGTTGAAAAGCTGATGGATTTCTATTACCCAATTTCGCATTTAAATAAACCCGCCCCCGACTGCAGCAGTAGTAATAATCATAAAAGACGCATCGTAAAGTTTTATATCCTTTTTTTTTTGAGGTAGGTGGATAAGCATGCCCGTATGAGGAGTACCTAATGAAATTTTTAATATCGTTGTCCATTATGCTCCCCTTACTCGAGACGCCTTCTCATCTATAATTCAGAATGTCACGAACTTTTCATCTGCCGATCGTCAATACCGAATCGTACATTATAAATGAAGGTGATGGAGGGCGAATAACGCACGGTGTAATCCTGAAAAAGCGCATGCTTTTTTCTTTTTAGGCGGCTTTACTGTAAATATTTAAGATTTCCGGTCACATCACCATTTCGTAATAACAAGGGTAGAGGGTTCGGTCGTATTTTCTAGCTGGCCGTGCAGAAATTGCACCCTTTGTACTAGAATTATTACATTCGTATACATTACCTTTCCCGTCTTTCTAATAAGAAGTAAAGTTTCATTTTAAAACATCCCCGAGGCGGATATCAGCACCCCTTATGCAAGTAAAGTAAGTATCGAAGGGGGACGCCGCGTAGGTATAAGTAATATAAATATTTAGGCGGGTTTTTTATTTGATAGCTGTTGGCAGAAGAGGGAGCGGGGTGATGCGGTGGGAAATTCGAGATGATGACAATGTAAATTTTGGGGGTTTTTCAATGTCAACACCGGCATATCGGATTACGCTGTGGGGATGAAATTCGAGACGGAAGCTAACTTCGTTATTAAAATGCCCACCCCCGTGAATTTCTTATGAAGTAACAACCGAAACTGGTAGCTTTTAATTGGTGAAAAATTGCCCTCTCGAGGGTACCCCAATGAAATCTGAATTTTTTATACTCGGGCGAAAAAGAGCGTGACGCTCTCCGAAATTCAGATGAGGTTCTAATTTCTCGTCGAAAAAATGAGCGCAACATGTGTCGCACACATCCCGCTTTAAAAACGTATTTAACTAATAGGTCTTTTAATATTTAATTCCCGCAGCGTACTCCTCTTAAATTCCACCAAATGTGTGAGCTGCTTTTTCATACCCGCGAGCGGAAAAATCATTCCGATTTTCTTTGACGAATAATTAAGTGGCGTGATCCGATCTTTCGTATTCGGAAGTAAATATTTTTCCGGGCTAATCGTCTTATTTCGAGGGCGGCTCGGAAAGAGACGTTTCATTTTCCGTCCCTCGCGTAATAACCTTGAGGATTTTCTTGCATCCGGAAAAAACGTACGATCATAACCGGTGGACTGTGCATCGAGTCGGGAGCAGTGCCCCACGATGTCGTCGCAGATGTCGACACGGAGGCTTCCTCGCTGATGGATGATAATGTAACCTCTCGTGTCGGCCGAATCTTTATAGACGTGTTAAACTATCCAAAGATCGAAAGCGACCCTCCCCCGAACTTTCATTGGCACGTATCCGCTATCATCATTATCGTGAATCGTGGGTCGATTTTTAATCCGCAGACTTTACATTATTTATGCGTTTTTATCATCATTTTCGGGCGGCTCTCCGGTTTTTCTCGAGGTCCGTAAACAAGCCGAAGCGCTCTCGTAATATTTCTCCAGAGTTCAGGGCTCGAGAAATTATTGCTTTTTTCGACCCTAAATAATAGAATTCTCTTATACGAGTGATTATCCCGGTGCAAACATCGTAATAATCGTCGAGTGTTTACGAGTAACGAGTATCATCGGGAGAAATTGCATTCGGGGGCGGTTTAGGGGGTGTTGATAACTCATTCGGGGCACGTATGCGTAGACGGCGCCGACGAATTTTTATGCACCCTCTCTCGGAGGGATGGACGCCATGTTGTGCTGCCGATGTTCCGGATTTCGCCCGAGCACGTGTCTATTCCGGCGAATGTCATCAACCCTGAGTTCCCTCAAATTAATCAACCCCATCAAGTCGCCGAATTTCCATCAAACAATAATCGACCGAGTTTTTTGCCCATAATTTCGGCCCGGATTATTATTGGAAACTCCGTGACATCGGTTTGTCGTGTCTAGTGTCGGCTCGGTTCGGCTTGGCGGATTACACCGAAATGCACTCGGTTTCGCATGTATGCAACAGAATTCCGTGAATAATTACGTCACTACTCCGTACGAGATACAATATACAGAGTGCACTTTTTCGCCGGAAATTCCATTTTCCGGTTTGCAGAAGACCCGGAATTCCCGGAGCCTCGAGCGCCATCATCGGCATACCTACGATTCCGGGTGACTATTATAACGGCCCCTCAAAACCAAGGGTTGATTTTAATGTGGGTGCGGCTCGACCCTCCTCCGGGTTAATTATAGGGAATATGTCGCATTTCGCCCCAGAACAAACAATAATGCGATTTAAGAACGTGCGCGTTCCGTATGGTACTGGATTTGGCTAATAGACCGCACAGACCGTGGCAATAAAAGCATCCCTTATGGTTGCATCCGTCTGGTCGAAGAGGGCAACGTCCTCCTCCCCTTCTCTCTCTCGCCTATGGTTTCATCCCCTTCGCCTTCTCCGGTGCACCAGAGGGGGACGCTGACAAACAAAGTTAACGTAACCGGGACCGAAACCGACGGGACAAGCGTACCGGAAATCAAGGAAAATGGAAGTCCGCGTCGCGAAAAAGGGCCGAATTTGTATTCAAATTACGCTGCAAGCCTGATTCGATTATTTTCACTCGGTTTTCTTTACCCGGACTTTATAATCCAGGCGCTGGTCTTTCGAATATTTGCATCCGGATCGGGAGGGAAGTCGTTAGGACGGAGATGCATCAGTTAGAGCGACGGCCCTAAACCAATTTGCCCTTTTTCTCCTGTTACAGTTGTTTTGACGTAATTTCATCAAGTCCCGGAATTATCCGCGATTCGTTCTGTATTCGGCGGGCGTAGGCGCGTTTTAAAAACGGCGCCCATATCTAACCAAAGCCCCCGGATTTCGGGAATTGCCGCCGTCTTCACACGAGTCAATAACAAACGGCTTTGTCAAAAAAACCGGGGGGCGATCTGTCATATTATTACTTTGATCCCGTAATCTTTCGCTGTCATTTATTATTCGGGTCGCTTTAACAATCTGGGCGGACCAGACCGCGGCTTTTCAGTTCACCTCATAAATTCCGGGATGTATTTATGTCGCGGGGAAATGCAATTTCGATCCCACCCATTATTATTAGGCGTACTACAGGCCATAAAACGCGAAACAGATGGGTGCATCGGGGAAAAATCGATGCGAAGGAAATTTCCACCTACCAATTAGGCGTTCCAGATTCACACTAAATCCCGGTCGGAAACGAGGGAATTAAGAACCGGACGCCTTTTTAAAACCCCTGAAATTAATTTCCTGCGAGGCGAGCCAAGTCGAGCTGGAAAAATTCGAGATTTTTACACAATCCTCTCGACTTTTACAACGCGGGACTTTCCTGCAGTCTGGAGTTTTAAGGCCGAAAAGCGTTGACCCGTCGCAGATGCGCCTTCAGGTATACCCGAGACAAAAAGAGCCTGAATTATGCAATAGGTACCGAAGAAGCGGCCCCCTTGTGCCTTCCACTACTTCATTCATTATTTACGAGTGAAATAATGAAAACGCGTTTTAAGATGATCAAGTTTCCGGATCGATATTTGCTTAAAATTCGAAAACTGGAGAATTATCGGCCGATTTCCATATAAATGCGTCCTCGTGAATATTTGTTTCGAGACGTCTTCATCGTGTCTGGTTCCACTCTATCCATCGGTTTTATTTTCGTATGCGAACATGCGTGTATATGTTTTACCACCCCGAACTTCTTGTAGTACCGTGGGGAGAATGAAAAATGCATTAAACCGTACCCGTCCGCTTTGACACTTTTGAATAATGCACCAGCGAGAAAAAGGAGGAGAAAACGCGAGCCCATAAATCGAACGGACACCACAAGGGCAAGACAAACTGTGGATCCGAATTCATATACGTAATACGTGATACGGGAAATGCCGCAATGAGGATTATTTGTCTCGATATCGTGAGAAATTTTTATTTCGTACGCTTCGCTTATCACGGATTTTTTGTCAAGTGATCCGGAAGAAACGACGGGGTTACCTCTCTCTAACTCGAGGAGTTTTCGTGTTTCTTCTCCGTCAAAGGGATCCGCTTCATCTCCAATCACCAAGGCGAATGATTATTATTTTCAGAACAAACTTTGATTGGGATGCGTTATTCAGCCCGAGGACCTCAGCTTCCCATACTGCGTTCATGGGAGCTTTAAGCGGTTTCGGAAACGTTTTAAAATCACTTTTAGCCGAATACGGCAAACTCGGTTTGGCGAAATACCGAGCGAAATACGCAAATAGTTTCGGTTCGCGGATGCATTTCACGAAAGATTAATCAAAATTTCATCTCGATCGCGTTAAAGCTCAAATAATTCCGCCTTTTGTAATACAAAACTCTTTTTAATTGGTTTTCCCTTCTTCGCGTACGTGCCGAGGCGTCACTTTGGCCGATCGAGAACTATTTCCACACAAATTGAAAATATTTCAAGCGAAGAAATAGTGGGGAAATTACATTCCCAGACGACTCACCGCCGGAATAGAAAGGATATCGTTATAGAGGACGAGGCAATAGAGAAAATAATGCCTGATTGACGGTTATTTAAGTCAACAAGTGGGACATTTCCCAAAGTCAACAACCCCCGATCCTTTTACCCCCATCACGAACCCGACCAGCACCAGAGCAAACAGATTTTTCGCCCAAAAAATCCGGTGCGAGAAAACACACCGTTCGAAACGGCCCGGATAAATTGGCTCTCTCACGGAGATCCATTAAAACGCGCAGGAAAAAAAACCGGAGAGAAAAAGGAGCTCAGGCAATCGTACCGTCCCTCCGGGGAGGGAATTTTAAACGACTTTTAACCAGATAATAAAGGTGTCCTTCGAGTTCCACTTTTTTTACGCGCGATGTCGGAGAAAGCAAATAATTAAAAAGTTTTCGTTCGGAAGACAAACACCCGGCGAGATTAAAAGATGCGAACCGTGAGACGCGCACCTAAAAGAGGTGGCATTATTAACCGCGATAACTCGAAACGACCGTCCCATAACTCACCCCTGAAACGCGCAACCTCAATTAGGTTATTTCGCAGGCAAGAAAACCCTATCTAATTGAATCCCACCTCCACCTGACGTATCACGATTATTACGATTATTATTAATAAACACAATAAAGCGATAAGGGTCATCCCCTTCTGTTACATATCGTGTGGGAGAGAAAGTGCCATTTCGGGGCGTTGAGAGGGCCATCTAGTGGGGCCCCCGGAGCCCGGTAAGGGTAGTGCCGGAATGGCGCCCCCCGTGGTAAATCCTCTTCCTACCCGGAATCGTTATTTCGCCGGTGCCCTGCAACAAACAAGTTTTAATGCCTCGCCCCATTACGTCCCGATGCGGGGATGAAGTGCATGCACCCCGTTTATTGCCGTGTTCGCCGGCGACAGCTTGAGATTTGCACCGTAAGTGTCGCATAAGTAAGCCCCCGGATCCGGAAGGCACGTACGCCTCTTTGCATCCTCCGGTAGGTATGAGTCGCGGGTTAAATTAGATCCTCCGAAGATGATAAGACGTAAATTCGAATAGGGGGAAAAGTGCGGAAAGGACCCGTAAGTTCTTTATCTGTTATTAATTGGACGGGGCGCCGGGTAATTTATTCTAATTAAAGTCGCCCGGCAGGAATTCGCCTAGTTTATCGATTTAGGGGGTGTATTTATTTTTGCAGATTGTCGGGGATTCGGTAATGTCATTGGCTAACCTTTGCCCCGGCCTCGGTCACGTCCTCTCGAAGTAATCAAGTCGATGTACAGGGCGCAACTCATCTCGCCGTTGCCGAGTTCGTGACAAGTGACTCTAATAACGGGAACTCACCCCATCACGGTTTTTCGGGGCGTCGGTTGCTCCCTTAATTACCGGGCGCGCGTGTACACACACGAAACAACAATTTTCTCTTTACGGGTAACTGAACGTAAATTAAACATCCCCCGTGTGACGCGGGTTTCTCTCTGATGATTAGTTAGTTAGTCGGGGTACGTCGTGTCGATTGCCGTTCGCATTTGCACATGAGGAAACGCGGGCGAGTCACGAACCGGAGGGCGCAAATGGTGGAAATTGAGCGAGATCACGTACCCTCACCTGCACCTCGGCGAATAACCGAGAGCGAGACTCGAAAAATACAGCTGTTGCTCATACAGACGAGTAATGATAACATTACCTCCGGTTCTCTCCCGTTCTATTTTATCTCCGGCGAAATAACAGACGGGGTGGAATTGGTCCCGATGTCGTCGCGCGAAAAATTGCGAAAAGTTCGATCTTTCCGGAGGGGGGCGCTCCTTTCTGCGAAATAAATTGTTATCAACCCGCTAAAGTTCGCGTAAATAAATCAGGGTGTTTTAATATTTTACGGGCCGCTCCCGACGGTCTTCGTGCGCGAATTTATTTCTATTTTATGCCCCGAGAGAGGAAAAAATCGTGTGGCCTGATCGCTCCTATGCCGACCATAAATTGCCGGATTTTCGCCCCGTTCCGAATTAAACACGGGACCGCAATCATGTATCCAGGTCGAGTTTGTCTATGGTAAATTCCACCCAAATAAAGCGATTTAATTAAAAACGCGCCCGGTCCACCGTCCCGAACCAAAATTAATCACCAGAAGTTTTTTTGAAAATATTTCAGAAGATTCTTGGTTTAAAAAATCCGGTGTATAAATTGTTATTCTCTTTTTTCCGCATGCAGGTGTGTTTTCCCGTCAAGGAGGTGGCCGCAGCCAGTGCTTTAACCTGACTTAACGTATAACGTTGATTTATGGGGTAATATTCGGCGTGTTTACAGCACAATTTAAATTCCCGCAAATAATAAGAAAAAAGCGAGTCTGGCGGCAATTCGCATTTTCTCGACAGAAAACGAACCAGACATCGCGTTATTATAAGTTCGCTTTGTTCCCGCAAATTTCCCGAGCGAATGGTTAAATATCGCGCACGGTTAGCATAACATTCGTCCGCGAAGAAAGAACGTCGAAGCGTAACGATTTCGTTAAAAGCTCGCCCCTTATCGGAACCGAAAGGCCTGATTGAAATTCGCTCATGATGCTGTCTGCTGGAATTTCCTGCGCTAGTAAACTCGATAAAATCCAGACCGGCGGGATTTTGAATAACAATTAGGTTCGAAATAGTGGCGCGACTCGACTCGGTGTAAAAGGGAGGAGGGCAGGTGGATACAAAAGACAAACTTTGCACTCTGCTCATCTATCCGTTCGGCCCGGAATTAAGGGAGAACACACGGGGCGCTAAATTTTTCAGACCGATTCCGAAAGCCGCAATTTATCCGACTTTATAATCGCCCCGCATTTCGAAATTCTTTTATTCCGTTAATTGAGTCGAGTGCGGATTTGACAAAGGAGTCAATTATCCAATTATCTGATAAGGGAATCGCGTGCGTCTCTAAACATGGGCGCATTCAATTCGCAGGCTTTTCATTTTATTGTCGAAACAGCCCCTCCACACGAGTTCGCACACCCTCGAGCTTTAGGGCGACGACAAACACTACTAAATTTGAATGGGTATTCCCTAGTAAAATATTCAATTTGTACGTTCATTAAAAACCGCACTCCTTATTACTTGGAGAGGATTGCTAAAAGGGTGTTCACCTGATGCCGTTTTACTGCGCCGTTAAAATTGAAAAGCTCTCGGAATTACCATAACATCATCAACTTTGGGCACGTGTTAGTCGACTCGGAGATTTTTCGCCCGAGTCAAAGTAAAAAGTTCTTTTCGCGGCTTTAAAGATAAAACGTTACCGTTATAAGTGGTAATCCCGGTGCGTAATCCGGGCGTTAAGGGCGCACGAGATTTCCCGTGTTATTCTCTTTTAACGCCCAGATAAGAACCGGCGAGAAGAGCCGGACTTGGCGAAAGGGCCCGGGAAAATTGCCACCGTATACGACGAGACGGGACGCAATTACCTCGAATTTACCGGAAATCTCCAAATCCGACCCTCGTCGGACCACCCCCTTGAAACGTGTTTCGGACATTTTTCTAAACCTCGCCATTTCCATCATCCCCTAATCATAAAAGCTGGCTACAATCACCGTACAACGTTATTAATAGTAATAGTTGCGTCGATGCGAGGGTGGGAACAGATTTCCGTGACATGTCTATGAGTTTGCGATGACTCGCGATAGTTTCCATGCAAATTTCGCGATCTACAGGGGATCGCAAATTCCCTCGCTACTTATTCGCCGATGCGGGAGAGTATAAAATTGCACCGAGACCTTGTCACGGTATTATGATTGATGTTAAGTGAATATTCAAATTCGCGGATTGACGGATCACTTTTCCTACATTATAATGCGTATACGTTAATTATGGCGGAATCGATACTCGAGCCTTTTCATCGCGGAAAAAATCACTTCTCGAGTTCCAACTCGCTCCCTGCTATAACTGTAGCGTCTCATAAACTTCAATTTGGTGAAAATGAAGCGTAACGGAAAGACAGCGAAATTAATGGTGGTAGTTCGGGGCGGAAAATTTAAAGTTCGGGACGATTGGGGCGGCGGATGCGTCTTAGGTATACGAAGGGGTTCGGAATTGATTAAAGCAATTTGCTCCGGTTAATTACAAGGCGGATGTTTTACGGGATCTGATTTACAATCGGACTTGATTGGGAGTCCCCCGCCATCACACTGTGCGATCTTCGGTTTAATCGCTTTAATGGTGTTATTTCATGAAGAGACGAGCACATCATCGGCTCCATCGAAACCGTCGATTGATTTAGAGCCCGTTTATTTTCACAGCCGACCCATTTAGCGGTCTTTTCCATCCAGACTGTTAGTAAACATTCACGAAAGGGTAATAAGCCACGTCTCTCGAATTAATATATCGAATTGCCACCTCTTTGAGGGGCAATCCGGCAAAGTCACGTCTCTACCAGGAATAATTCCGGGCCGGCCCGGAATTTCGGATGCGGTCGTCTCCTGTGATCTGTTTAAAATCCAATTTTGGAGAGCCGGATGGGGGAACAATCGAAGCCAAACGAAGGTGACGTCCCCTACAGCTTTCCCCCCAAATGAAGGGAGGATGCACCCTTGATGTGTGTGTGTGAAAGCCCCGAATTCCCCCACAGACCGATGTACTCTCTACACTACAGTAGGTGGAGAAACCAAATCAGAGAGACATAAAGAAATCGAATTTTTCTCTTTGTGTGCACGGTTTTAATTTCTGTAGGTCCAAAGTGGAGATGCAAATTCTCCGACTGTGCACACAGAACGTTTCAGCTTTTCACTTTGTGCCGTCTCGGGACATTCGCGTACACGGGAAGCGGGCGTTATCCTGGAAAATCGCGAAACAAAGCAAAAAATCGGTTTGTTTAATTAATTCTCTCTGCAGCGAACGACTATGAGAAATTCGTCCTCTCTGATAATGCGCTTGCAGAAATTAATTTAACCGGTTACAAAATAATCCTACCCAATTACAATATTAATCGATGGTGAGGTATTAAATTTGTCAATACAGCGGTTTATTATCGAAATAATAATTCGAATGAATCAGTTTCTGTAATATTTACCCCGCGTTTCGTATGATCATTTCAATTAATTTTGTTGACAAATTAATTAGGGGCCCAGGCAATAATACAAAATCAATTTTATATTGTGATGTGTTTATCCTCGTAATTTTCAGTAGATCCCGGACTGGCGATCGGTAAAAAGGCTCAACTAATAAACGAAATTGATTTCGAGCTTTGATCCTGCACCGGGGCAGTAATTTGAAAAGTTTCAAAATGTACAGTGAACTCCACCCTTTTTCTGTGTGTGTTTTTCCCGTTTTTTTTATCCAGAGGATGGGGGTGAGATGAGGAGGGCCCGATTAATCACATCCGGTTCGTCCGATGACGGAGCTTTTTCTATTTTCCGAATTGACCTATGAATCATTATTTACCACCTTCTCTCCGCTTTTCCTCGCTCTCTCCGCCGTGTACTTATGTTGTGACGGGGATGGAGCGTCGCGACGCCCGGGCGCCAGTCCTCCCTCTCCTCCGTATCCTCCCTTTGTCGGGTAGCTCCATTGTCTGTCGCGTAAAACGCCGAGAAGGGAATACCGGGCGCAAGTTGCACAAGATGTTTAGCAATTCGCCGATGTGTAAAGCGATACAGAAACCGAACGCCCCGATATCGCCAAGACCGAATCGATTTGTCTGCCGCCGAATCGACACATGTCGAAATGCGTTTTTTCTCAAAGCTTAAGCCGGTCGTATTTATTATTCGATAAAGTGCCTCGCGTGTGGTGCATTTTCCCCCGTAAATCCCGCAGGAAAATACGTGAAAACGGCGCTTTTCTCGTATATGTTTACCTTGAGCGGGAGAGCTTCTAAAAGCTCCGTGGCGGAATTGTCCTGATTGAGGTCTTGTGGTGGAGCGGTTCAGAGGTCAAGTTATGGGCGGTCCCCTTGCGATCGTGATTCGGTTCGAGTGGAAATCGAACAAAAGCGTTTTCTAATAGTCGAAATTCGCCTCCGATAGCGAAACCCTTCCGTTTCCTTGCATTAATTATAGTGCGCTCCGTTGGGTCGCCGAATTTCCACTCTAAGAGGATCAAATCACTCGAACGGCACTACTGTGTGTACCAATGGCGATGATTAATTTCGAATTTCATCCATTCAAAGCACAATTCGGTTTTTAAAGGAGACGAAAGCCCCGCGCCGTCAAGTATGAATAAAACAACCGTCTGATGGAAATTTGATATACAAATTTGCCGTAGTCGCAAATTTAGTGCTGCCGTTGCGGTAATGAAACTTAATTGTTTGCCCACCTGAAGTTTAAACATACCCCGTCGAGTTCGCTCCGAGGAATTCCACCCTAATAGTTTCGATACTTATAGGTAATTGCCAGAAATTACCACACACAGGGATATTTTCGAAACAATCGGAAAATACGTATAACAGATTCCTCCCAAGATTATTATCACAGAGTATCTGATTTCTATCGAAGCGATAATTTAATGAGCGCACTCGAGAAAAACTAATTTCCGTTTGGAGAGCACGTCTTTCACCAGACGATCTCCCACCTACCGAAAGTTTCAACAAAGGCGAGAACATTATCGGAAAATTAACGCTATTAGTAGTGGAATCGATTTCGTTTATCTGCGCAAAAAAGTCACGTTCCTTTTCGAGACGATCGACGTAAATCACTCGAGAAAAGGAACACCGTGTTTATGATAAGTTTCGGCTGAATATGTTTTGAAATATCGGTGCGGAAAAAGGGTTAGCCTTTATATTCGTTTCACTGAATTGAATCTTGAAGCACCCGGACGTGTGCCACATCTAGATCGGGCCCCACCCGAAACTCGGCGCATTACCCGGAGATTTATTGGAGTCTTGTAGCGCCGTTTTGATTTTATTTCATCCAGTCCACACACTCACTCTGCGCGATTGCCATTATCCGCGTAGTCGTTTCGAAAATTTTCATCAGTTTCAGTCGTGTGTAGTTTAAAGCGTTCGGATGCGAAATGGGCAGGGACTTTACAGCGCAATATTTCAAATGAGAGAATGCGCCCCGGCAACTTTCTCATATATTCGCACGGTGTATTTTATAATAAATATCAGAAGATATATCGCTCGGATATTCGGAATTAGAATGCCCGTGGCTGCACGATGATGCAACAATTCCCTTATTCCTGTATATTTGAGGTCCTGCTCATCTCTCCAAGAAATCCTCCCGAGCGAGTTATTATTTACGGGTTTTATTATTTTTACCCGATTTAATAATTGTCTCATTTATTCTCGAATTCCGGGCCAATCTCGGGAGATCCACCCGGGGCCCACAATAAAACGCGTATTCGAGAGCGGGAGCTTCCCGGCTTCAAAGTAATTCCGATCATTCTTTCCGGAACCTTAATTAGGAACGATTATTATTAGGGAAATCTCAGTCGGTGAACTCGTAAAGTTCGCGAAAAAAATTCCTTTAATCTCGTTCTGTTTGAGGTGAGCTTTCGCGTCGTCAAATATGAAATTCGTAAGCTCGCCACATGCAGTTTAAGAGAGTTTGCCAACTAGAAACTACAATAGACAAACATTACAATGGACTCGAGCAATTCCTGCCGTACGTAAGCGACCCGCCCGAATCCAGAATGTACAATTTATGTTAACTTTAGGGCGCAGTCCGGACTCTTAATTGAGGGTAAAGATGACCTTTTCGGGGGTAGGAAAGTGGATAATGCGCTTAAAAGATGAGGCGGGGAGTAGTTTTCTTGCATTTCGAGCTTCGTCGGCGGAATTTCCGCTTTCTGGCAAACATGTAAAATAGTCTCGCCCGGAAGAAAAGAAAAAGTTGTAGGTAAAAAGATACGTTTAGTTACGTGTCAGTCTATTTTACCGGCCGAAAGAGAAAAGAGAGAAATTGGGGGAACCCGACAGAATGATGGCTTCAGTTCGGAAAGAAAGGCAATTACTACCTCTAAGGCCCTCGACGAGTCGACGTCTTAAAAATAGTGGATTATCGGTTCGAGAATCGAGACCCACTACCCCTTAACGAACTAAATCCGGACCTAGTTATTTCGATTGTATCCGGTTGCTCGCCCATCTTGAGATGATGAGAAAATATTAATTAAAAGTGTTGAAGGGGATTTAATTAATTGTATTGCTCCTACACCCCACTTCCCATGTACAGGGTGTCCCAGATTTAGCAAAACATGAAATTACATGAATTCTCAATGAAGAACTTATGAAATTATGAATAATTCGTGTTCTTGATTTATGACCAACTTCAAAAATTCCTTGAGACACACAATATACCAATATACCTTCGCCAAGTGTATTTGGGGAGGCGGAATAAAGTTCGGGCGGACCTGGGAGCTTTTGTGCTAAACTGGAGAGAGAGAGGGACCTATTTCGTCTGGAAATTTCATTTAAATACCGACTGAGCCAAATTAGTTTATGTATTAGCTAAATTGAGCGGAATTTCGACGAAGGACGAGCCAAGTTTTTCCATTCAATTAGCAATCCGGCTCGATATTCACCCGCATTTCTAAACCGTTTCCTACAGGCCCACTTTTCCATTACACTTGCTCACCGGAACCATCCATTCAGGATTTTTATTAATCATGTTTCTACTCAGTCGAGTCGGATTTAATCCGAAACTTGGACCATTTTTTATCCCGTCTCTTTCTTATCTCCTTTAGAGATAAGCAGAGGGTGTGCGGGATCGATGAACGTGTTTTGAAAGGTGCTACATTCATCTCTGGCAAAACAATCCCCTCACTGTGTTAATTCCTGCAGCTTGATGCATCAGGCGCGAACTTTATACATCGCTGCCCCGCGTTCGCGACTCGTAAATACGAAGTCTAAGTGCGCACTCGAGCTTTGTGCCATCATTCAAAGCAACGTTTTCTTAATAGTCGAAGGATTTTCTCTCAGAGATGTATCTCCTATCCGATGTTTACCAGTAAACGAATCAATATGTCGAATATATTGCAGGGCTGTGTTTTTGGGTGGAAACGTCCTCTGCCGATGACGTCCCTTATCTCAATCTGGCCCGACATTATTGGGGGCTTTATGGGGGCGAGGGAACGGCCCGAAAGTAAAGTAATTCAACTATAGACACTCAATCTATGATAGGGATCTTAATTTGTTCCGTCCCTTCGCGATTCGCCCATTCATGGGCCATTTATTTTCGGCGAATTTCGCGCTCAGTTTATCATAATGCTCGGTTTTATGATTAAATCCGAAACCGGGCCGAAATCCAGGAATAAGTCGGCCCTCACCTGCTTCAGCGCACCGAAAGGGTTCGGGCGAATGTGGCCGCAATCAGATAGAGTGTGCGAATTTTGGTAATTTTTCGGACTTATCGCCATCACTCGACACAAAAGGGCTTTCAGATAAATTTAATAATAAATCCCCTTCCGAACCGCCCAGCGGGTGCATTAATTCCGTTAATTAATCATCTCTTTGTGATGAAAGATATGTCGCTTGATATTATTTGGCTTTCATGAAATTTCACTTCCCGAAAAAATCTCTCACATCTGGCGGCAGACTTTTTGATATAAACATAACAATTACGTCACTCACTTCACAATGGGTTTTTTCAGAATAATTTCGTTATTATTAGTTTTTCCGGCCTAGTTTTTAGATATGACAGGCGTAGTTAATAAATTCCATATTGCTCTCATTCCGGCCAAGCCATACATCATTCGCACGGTATACAGTTTTTGCATCATTTCTACTTATAAATACAAGTTGAAGTAGCATAGGGTGGTTGGGTGTCGACTAAGAGGGTTTGATGCAAGTTAGGACTATAAACAAAGGCGAATTAATGATTTGAATTTATCAGGCGAACAAAGACCCATAGAAAACGTTCGCTATCTCCGGGCGAAATTTATGGCTGAAAAACTTAATTCGAGTGCTGAAAGCGTCTTGAAATTTTTCCAGGGCACGTATGACTATTTATAGCGGCCGGGGATGTAATTCGGATGTACTGCCTGATCAATTATCGAGCGTCCCGATGGTATTTAGTATCGGATCGATAAAATACGCCAAAGGTCGACCCGTTAATCAGCCGGAATTACACAATAAAAGAAAAAAAGGCGGCCGTAAAAACGGTACGCGCCTTTCTCGAATTGCTCGGTTTTTAATAACGACCGCCGTAAAAAGGCGTATGAATTTGTAATTTCGAGGAGGAAATGAATTTGGAAACGTCGACGATAAAGACGGAAGAATTTTGTTGCAGATGCCGACATTTTATATCACTGCATTCTCCACGCAATTTCGAAAAGCTGCATATTTTGTTGTATCCAAATTCTAGAAATTCGCACTGTCCAGCTGTAACTTTCAAACGAATCGCGGTATTTAAATAAATACAAAATCTATTTCGGGTTGAGTCTAGTAATCTTAATCTGGCTTTTCTAGGACGACTACTTTATACAGATCCGCTGGTATATTTTATTATACTATTTAAAGAAAGGAATTTCGAAATAGGACTAAAATGCAAGTTTAATTAGCTCATTTGCCTGCGAATTCAGCTACGATTGTGGATGTCGCGCTCTTATTCTACCTCCGCTTTATAAATAAGTAAATGCAGACGTGGATTGAAGTCCTCTTACCAATCCCTGTAACTTTTTCGCTAGCAAGTTTGGCGCTCTCAATGTTAATCAAATCTCGGTTTGTTCTTGTCGTTGGAAACTCGTACTTCTAGGAGTTTTAGACGTAGCGGTATAATCGTGTTCTACATGTAATTTATGGTGTAGGGCCTTGGGGATCGTGTCCATCCTGGCCATAGGCCATACATGGCAGCCGATTCCTATCAAAAGTCACAGTTGGGAAACTTAGATGGGTTTCGGATGAATCATGCGTCACCACAGGGGAGACGTGCGGTTTTCTCCCTCGCGAAAAAACTTACTCTATAGTGCCGAGTATAATTCAGTGGAAAATTCCGCCATTCTGCACACGCAAAACTGCTGAAAACATGGCGCTTTTATGCCACGCTGTTAATTAAAACCCAATTTAAAATTTAACGAGTTATGTGGGAATACTAGTGCCGATATATTCGCAAATAAGCGCGCACCGGCCATTTTCAATTCCGAATTGTATCGCCGTTTTCCCGATGCAATTATTATCGCGTGCACACGTTCGCTTTTTCGACCGAAAAATGATCGACGGATCGGTGCGGTGTTTATGTATCGGAAAGCTCTCCAGGCCGGATCGGCGGGATAATGCGGCGAAAAGTCGGCAAAGCACGCAGAAAAACTTGTCCCAGATTAGAGGGAAAACACTATTACCGGCCTCGATCGGGCCGTGTTCTCGATATTTTTAAACCGCACCCTTCGAAAGCCGGGTTTTCACGCCTCACCTCTAATTGAATCGGAACCGGGCCCTTTGCCCTTTAAAATTTTAAAGATTTTCCCTAGTGCTCGTAAAAGCGTGCGGGTTTTACCACTGCATATGGTATATGGGATAATCGGAATCGACGGGCTAATTTTTTGAGCGATGTTTTCTATTTAGAGACACTACTGGTTCAGATTGGGCGAGTCGGCATTAATTCAGTTTACCTTCCAGCCCTCGCTCGATAATTTAATTGTCTGCAAACTCGCAAGCAACCGTTTTGTATAAACAGATTATTTGTTTTAAGTACATGACGGTTAATGGTCTCCGCGCTTCTTCGGCTTCGCTCCTCTCCGCCGAAAGGTATAAATTGTAAAGTCCTAACGAGCAGAAAGGGCTGGTGACCTTTTATATACCCCTTTCGTCTTGCGAAATCGATAAAGACGAACCGATGGAGTTTGTATACTGTCGCGTTCGAGCGAATGGATGATGCAGTCGGTCCTGTGACAACACATTTGCGTTATTTATCCGCGTTCAGCCCCGTCGTGTCCCGGATTAGATTAAAGTTTACTTCATTATACGCGTTCCCGTTCCTATATGTTGTTTGTGCTTCGTTACGTTATTTCGTTCCTGACGGATATTCCCTTCCGGCAGAAACATATTTCCTATACGATGATGATGACTACGTTTACGGAATTTTCGTTTTTGATTAATATTTGTAGACTCATCCGTGCCGAAAATTCCGCGCAAAAAAGTATACGTGATTCTTGTAATAATACAATCCTTTTTCGACTCGGTTCATTATTATTACGGGGGCTTTTAGGATGTTCGGCCCGACTCCCGTTTCTCCCTCTCGCCGGGAAATTACGTTTGCGGTTTCCTCGCAATTTAGGCGCGAGGATGTTGCGGCCTGGAGAAAATTTATGAAAATAATAACGGAATATCCCAGCGTTCCAGGCCGCTCGGTCTTTCACCGATTTTCCCATGTCCTCTATAAAAGTTATCAAGAACGGGTGAAAAGCGGTCAGAAAGTTGGCTTTTGAGAGCGTTTCCTTCCGGTTCGGGTGTCGCCGCGGTCGAAATTAAAAAATATCGAAATTCTTCATCCGCGAGCTTTTTGAACGCGATAAATCTCGGCGTAAAATAAGCGATCGCGCGTCGTGTTTGCGCGAGAATTTATCGGAGGGATAAATTCCGGGACGCCCGGTCCAGACGAGGCCGCCTTACACGAGTCCGGAAGTTAATTCCGGCGAAAAATTAGAATTTTTAACGGCGCATTTGCGCCCTCTCGCGGGGGCGCCGAAGGGGCGGTGATGAACAACCGCTAAGTGCCAGACCGTGTTACACATTAGCCCGTTTATTGCGGAGGACTCCCGAGGACGGGCCAAGACACTGACGGATGTCACGGGTGCAATTCCGCAAAAAGCTCTCATGCAAGCCGAATCTCGCCGACCTCCGCAACTTGACTAATTAGACGAGATAAGGGTGACTATGTGCAAGACCCGGGAAAAATCCAGACGGGGTTGGCGTCAATATTTAACGCGCCCGCTGGGTGACGTGCAGAGTTTAAGCTAATCACAACTGGAGGAACTGGGTCGCGTTTAATGAAATTTGCATGGGGGGTAATGAAGGTGCACCGCGCGCTTTAGGTGGCGATAAATAAACGGCCGTCTCAGCTTGCAGCCGTTCGTTAATGCGAGTAGTGCGGGGCTCCGGAACTGCTGCTTTTTAAACGAGATCTAAATCCGCTCCCGGATTATTTTCCGTTCGCGCCCGCAATTAGGACCAGATTTCGCAACGTGGATCCGCAGATATCCGGCCCGTTCTCGGCCCACCGATTCAATTAGTCGCTTTATATGCACACGAGACGCCGTTAGATCGAGGATAATTTGTATTCTGCTCCTCTCTAGCTAGGTGTACATTATTATAGGTGGAGCGACCGCGAGTTGACTAAACTAAATCTGTAAATTTTCGAGTTTTGGTCGATTTTGTTCCATCTGTGGTGTTTTCCTTCTCGGTTCGTGTCGGGTTATCCGGCGTGATGCGAATGAAAAAAGCCGGCGAAGCGAATTCCGAAGGGTTTATCTATTTCGGGGCGTATATCGAGTTGAAAGGGTAAATATGACGAGTTATCAATAACGTGTCTGGATACGTTTTTCCGACATCGGAACAAATAAATAAAGTACGTGATCCCATATTTTCACCCGGGTTACAGATGGCGCCCGACTGATAACTTTTCCATTTTTGCTTTATACGACGCCATCACTTTCTCCCAAATTCGGACTTAATTCGCCCGGAAAAGGTTTTCCGAATCGAATCCGTGAAGATCGAGAGTATCCGCATTCCGCGAGGAAGAATCCCATTTCCACCGGATTATTATTATAATAATGGGAGCGTTTTTCGGAGTTAGTCGAGGCAATTTGTTCGTTTTTCGGGTTGATTGATGAGAGAGGGCCGATCGGAACGTGTGCGATCCGGCGCAGATGCCGCAAGAAGAGGAGAGAGCCCGGAGCCCTCGGGATAAGTCCAAAGTAAACACGGGCCAAAGTGAAATGCCCTGTTACCGATAAAGCGACACCGACACCTAAAGGGATTCCCATCGACCCATCAATATGAGCATTTTATATTGCAAAAAGGGGAATAATCAACGCTTTTTGCGGGCGCGCGGCCCACAAAAGCGCCCTCGATCGCTCCGCTTGCGCTTTGCGGTCCTCTCGATGTTGCCGATGCGTGCTCAAGTGCACCGGAAGCTCCGGGAGCTTTGTCCCGGTAAACAATGGGCGGACATATTGTGGAGGGCTGAGACAATGGACATGCGATGCCTTTCATATCCCTCAGAACACACTATTTCAGACGGTTATTATTATTGTAACCCGATATTGTCATCGGGACTGTCACGTCTTCGGAATAATAGCAAAAGCGCCACTATATCAAGTCCTTTTCCGGAATAGAAAAATAATTCATCCCCCCTACTACCTAGATGGTAATATAATTAAATTCCATACGTTAGCCCGTATTTCAAAGGCGCGATAATGAATAAACGTTGGCGTTCGTCTCTCCCGGCGAGAATTCCGGGATAAATGGGAGATATTTGATAATTGCTCCCGAGTTTTACGAGATATGATATGATATCACACGCGGGTCCCATTCCGACGGGATTTTTCACAAAATCCCTTAAACTTTAATCCCGCATCCTCGTATTCACCGGATATCACACCTCTCGCAGTCTCGAGGGGATAATAATCAGAATTCTCATTAGGTCCTGCAGAATTTGCCGCTTTTAATAATTCCCCGCAAAGAATTTTTTGCTATCTGAAAGATCTCCCACGTAATCGATTCGTGCTGATGCCGCTCCCGGGGGGTTGTTTTAGTTAACGAAGTGAATTATCAAATTCATGAGGTCGAGGGTCTTCACTCCTCGCCCGTTTGTTTACGATGAAAGGACGTAACGAATGCCCTCGTTGTGTTATTACGTAAATGAAAGGTACACCGCTCATCGCAAGCACAAAGCCGCAATTACCGCACACATCTGCCCGACTCCTAATTCCCCATTTCTCCATCTCTCTGGAAATACAAATTACAGGGAAAGGCGTGCGATAAAAAACAAACCCAAACGAAGAGGAATAATAACGGCGAGTCTAAAAATTTCTGTTTGCGATCTTGGCTTGATGGGTTTTGGAAATGAGCCCCTTTTAAATGGTGATTGAACGGGATTTTCTCTTATTGAATTTCGTGATTTTCGCCGTGAGTTGTTAACGATGTCTCCGGTCTTGTCGATTTTTCTTCCGTTTGGACAGGCGTCAATTTCAAGCTTTCCGGCTTCAGATGTCGAGATAATTGAATAAATAATCGAATTTTAATTCCCCCAACCCCCCGATGGCCCCGTGCTGGCGAATAAACAGCCCGTCTCTGGATAATATAAGGACGACCCGGGACTTTGTCAAACTTCATCAATCTACTCGACTATAATACAACCGAAGTGGAAGTTTAAAGTTGTTGGACGATGTACGATCCGACATACGCAGAGACCGCGTCTTTTGTGGAACCGCGAAACCTTTTACTTCGTTCCCTTGTTCGCCTTGTTCCATAGACAAAAGGAGTAGAGAAAACGACCGGAAATTAGAAAAATTTGCAAATGGATGAACTTAATTCCCTCTATTATTACACGCCCAAAGCTGGGAAATAATTAATGGGCGATTCGTTTTTTCCCTGTGCTGTGTGGAATGGAAACTCGTGAAACTCGGGAGGTCAAGTCCTCTCGAATCTTGAACGAGTCCACTTTCGGGCCCTTTAAGCTGTGTGTGCAGCTGTTTTATAAGAGGCAATAAAATCGAGCCACTCTCGGCCTGCCGGCATCGGAATTGCGAATTCCGCGTTAATTACAACGCGATTACGTTTCCAATATCCATCATCATCAGCCTGCGGACCGTTTATAAGCAAAGTTTATGCGTTTTACGGGGTGCAGGTCGGCGATCGCGTCTAAATAATTCACCGGTCTATTTCTGGGCTTGACGCCCCGATTTTCGGCCTCTTTTGTGTCTGCGCTCCTTTATTGCCATTCCGGTCGTGTAGAACGCTCTCCGGATGATATTGTGTTGCGGATGATCCTGGTCTTGTCTGTTGCCTTGTCACATGTGGCGGAGTCGCGGCTCGTGATGTCAATCATGCGAGAGGGCGCCGCCGCCATCTGCGAAAGTCTTCACCTACCCCCCGGTTTTCCTCGCGAAACGTCCCGAATGCAAATTTTCCGCCCCATTCCGTTATAATGAAGCCACACATTCCGTCGCAATTTTATTATCCGCGAATTAAAGAGCGCCGCCGAGTTCGCTGCACGTTATTCCTCATTAGCATACATTCGGTTCGTGTTTTCGGCTTGGTTTTCAGAGCGGAACTCGATTTTTCACAATCCCGGAAGAAAATAAAACTCCCCGAGAGATATTCTGAATATTTCAAGTCGGGCCTCCATCCGATAGTCTTGAGGGGCATCACAATAGGTCGATACCGTCCTAAGATCCAATTATCTCGGGGAGGTTGTGACGGTAATCCGGAGTAAATCGAAGCGCATTTTAAATTTTAATTGGAAACCTACCACACGCGAACTCGGTTAGGGGAAGAAAAACGTCGTAGTTATTTCAGGCACGGTATAGGCCACTTTTTATTTGTCTGGCCTTTTAGCGAAACCGAACCGTCTATTTCTCTCTATAAGATATAAGATGTTGGAGAAATTGGAAAATGTATATGACTCCTTTATAAAGGAGTAACTGTAGAGGGTTTCCTTTTGTGATGCGCGCTTTGAAATTTACACTTTGTAGTGTTCGCAACAGAGTCGCAAGTCGCGAATACAATACGACGTTACAGAGAGGAGATCACAAGTGCCCTCTGTTTGTTCGAGCAGCGATCCATCAGCAGTAAAAATCGCATTTTAGAGACGTGATTTATTAAAGCGGTTAAACGCGAACCGGCCGTGGGAGCAAATGATTTCCTGTCGACAAATGAAGACACCGGAAATGCCCCGGAAAAAAATGGTACGTTCCCGACTGAAAACAGATTGCCTGTGGGAGGATTCGGGGGTTGCGTTCGAAACACGCGATAAAATATATCGTAAAAAAATCGTGCGATTCAATATCTCGTTCGGTTAAGTGTGATGGCAGTTAAAAAAATCTAGGGCCATATTTCTCCACGCCGTTCTAGCATTATGAAAGATAAAAATAAAATTTGCGTCCGGATGATCGATTTTATACGCTCGTCGGGGATGTTTTATGGTAATGAGAGATTCGTTTAATCGTTATCACCGCCTGTACGAGTGCGAATTTATTCGGCAAATAAACGTAGAAAATTCGTCGCAGAATTCGCGCTCCAAGGGCATTAATAACCCTTTCGGTCATAAATGCAGGCACCGAATAGTTTAGAACTTTGCACCGATGTTGTTGCATTGTTCGGCGCTTTTGCGTTTCGTCTCATTGCGGATTTCTTCGCAAGTCAGTTAACAAGCACCCCAATTAAAACTTACATTTAAACCAAGATTTATTTCCAGTGTGACGGTAATCGAGGGAACAACCATAGGGGGTTGGTTTAGGTTCGGTTTGCTCGAGCCCTTATTACTGGAGTATAAATTTGGCAAGCGCTACCATCAATTTCGCGGTCTGTTAACTCGTCCAAGAGTCGGATGACAAAAGGCTCGATGCGTCACCCTTTCGGTTCCACCCCGTGGTGTCTCCAGTTTTATTGCGCGAAATTATCGAGGTAAATTCCCCCGAAATATAAAAATTCTCCGACGGTTACGACCCGACATTATGTGACAATGCGCCGAAAAACGCTCTCTTTATTAACAGCACCCGGCGAAAAAACTGATAACCACGCACCCCGAATAAAGATAACACCCGGCCCGGCCATAAAGCCCTTTATTTTTTATTAACCGACCTTAATGAAGGACGAACCTTCCATTAATTATAAACTAAACTGTTTATAAATTCGGTTATTTTTAGGCCGATTTAGCGATGTCGCTCCGGATAAAATTCCTAATTGGCGTCAGAAAAATCAGGGTCTCCTTAATTGTAGACTTCGCTAATTAATCATCCGGTTTGGTGTGTTTCAAAACAAAAAGCGGACATTGGGGCTATAGGGCCTAATGGGGGCGGTGTAGTCAGTGGGGGCCGTCCCGACAACGCAAAGGGCACTAAGTAATACGTATAATGGCCCATAAACTACAATTACCCAGAGATACATGGGCTCACGTCACAGGGTACACCCTAGCCGGTTTCCCGTTCGAGATCCGTTCTCGCCTTCCAGTGCGAATGTGTCGATGAAATGCATCCATCCAATCCGGAATTATTTTCGTATAAGTGAGAATTTGTGTGAGAGAAAATCTCGGGTTGTTTCAATTTTCTTACAGCTAGAGTGGATTCGCGACTTGTCGCCCAAGTTTGCAGAGCGAGTGTGAAAGGGGAGTCGGACAACAAAAAGCTCTCCTCCCCTCGCTTATTTTACGGTATATGGTGCGTAACGCCATTAGCCGCGGCGATATATCACAGATCAAGACATTTCCCTATCGAAAATTCAAACCGCTACTTTGTTTTCGTTTTATTGGACTATACGCGATAAATAATACAGCGTAAACCAAGTCGCAGCTTTTAAATTAAATTAGCTACGTGGGACCGGAGCGAAATTGCCGCAATCTTGGCTCCCGGTTAGGTCAGATCGACCGAGTGACATCACATTCGTTAAGTAAATTAAGACGGATGCAGGCGTCCGTCTCCCGTTTATTGTCTTCGGGCGACATTTCCGAATTGCCTCTAAAATTTTTACGACGTCTCTATGAGCGATTAGGGCGAGCCCATAACTAATATGAAGTCGGAGCTTTCGGCGATCCGGTCGGAAAGAGAAACCGATCGCCGGGATTGATGGTAAAATATTCGAAATGTTTCGTTTCATAATTGATGGATTCGCCATCAAAGCCGATTTATGTGCCCGCAAAATGGACGTAATATTTTACGGGCGTGCTGCGTTAATGTCCGTGTACCGGACTACGTGCTCAATTGTCCCTAATGCCTGCATGCACTCTCCCGGCGTTTATGGACCGTTGCAATAATCATATAAAATAGATTCGGGACGTTGAACCCCCGAGCGATTTTTCATAAGGATATCTCCCCTTTTCCAGGCTCGGCCGCTGAAAGGGAGCCCCGTTTGGACATCCAGCCCAACACAGGAAGAGTCTTGAGGCAGATCGACTCGAGCTTGGTCCTGACCTGCAGACCGGTGGTGGACAACCCGAAGACCAGCATCACCCAGCTGGAATGGCGGGATCCCCGGAACCACAAGATCGAGTCGAGCTCCGCCGACAGCCCCATCATAATCCGGGTAAAAATTTACAGCGATTCGGTATTAGTCCGGGACGCGGGGATTACACGTTCATTAATTCCCGCGCAACTTCGCGTATTAACCCCCGCAAAAACGGATTTGACCCAACATTTTTCAACCCCTACAATGAAATTAAGTTCCCCGATTCATAATCCGTAATTGGTACGAGTCGAGTCTCGGGAGAATCGGATCAATAATGGAGGAAACCGTTTGATTTTAGCGCATTCCGGAAGACGAAGGCCTGGCTTTGATTTTCTCCAAATTGAACGAGAATCAACAGGGCAACTACACGTGCTCCGGGATGTACTCTAGCACCGTCCCGTTGAGCGCCAGCATCAAAGTCGAAACTTACGGTAAATTTACAAGAGGGCGACTCGATCGGGTTTAACGTTTCGCTTTTGTAGAGGACATCACTTTCGTGGATGCCCCAGAATCGCAATTCGCTAGATTAGGAATGGACCATACAGTGAAATGTAAAGTTCACGGTAAACCGGCCCCTTCGGTCGAATGGTCGCGAAACGACGTCGAAATCGAGACGAACGAAAAATACATCGTGGAAACTAACGGACTCACCATCAAAAACCCCCAAGTTTCCGACGATGGCGTCTATAAATGCACCGCGATAGTCTTGAGCACCGGGGATATCAAGAACAGGAATATCAAGGTAAGATCCTTCCGATTTCTGGAACACAAGGTTTGAATCGCGTTTTCCAGTTGGAGGTGATAATAGCCCCGAAAATCCTGCCAATGCAACCGGTGACGGTGATCGAGGGTGAAACGGCCTCTACCAAATGCAACGCGACCGGAAAACCTCCGCCTAGCTACACCTGGATCAAAGTAGGAACTCAACAAGACCTGAAAGTCACAGACCGTTTTGACGTTAAAGCCCAAACCGGCGACCTAATAATCAACCGAGTAGAGTTCCACGACCATGATGAGTATTTATGCGTTGCCGAAAACACAGCCGGAAGGGCCGAAAGCAAAGTCCGTATCAACGTGCTCGTTAAACCCAAAATTTTCGAGCTTCTAAACGTCACTGCACCGATCGGTACCGAAACTAAAATAATCTGCAAGACAATGGGCAGGCCTGTACCGAAAGTCACGTTCAGGAAGCGAGGGTCGAAAGAGCCGATGAAGGACGGCCAGCAGCTTCTAGACAGGAGGATCGTCCTAGAACCGCAGCACTTCCCGGAGAAAGGGGAAGCTTACGGTACTTTGGTGATTTCGAATCTCAATCGCAACGACGATGGTTTGTACGAGTGCATAGCGGAAAACGACGCAGGAACCGCGTTCAAAAACGGCCATATCACCGTCGAGTTCCCTCCGAGTTTCGATAGAACCAGGACCTTACCAGCGGCTTGGGCTTGGCCTGGATACGGCTCTTTACCCGGTCGTGCCGGTAACATCACTTGCATTCCGGAAGCGATCCCTAACGCGACCGTCATCTGGAAACACAACGGGATCGAAATCTACGACTCCCAAAACTTTAAAATACAGGGAAGGTCGCCGGTTTCGCATTTGATCGTCCAACCAAGAGACGGGTTGTACGGCCAGTACGAGTGCATAGCCCATAACAAGTACGGGAACAACTCTATTTCTCTGCTGTTGAATTTGGCGACGATTCCGGGTCCGATTACGCAGGTGAAAGTCAAGAGATTGACTGCGACTACTGTGACGTTCGATATCCAACCGCCTAGGTACTTTGATGGGCTTCCTATCAGGTCGCTGGTGATTCAGTACCGTACCGAAAGGGACCGCACTTGGGATGATGCGAGGAACCATACTTGGAGTTTCGGATCTGTTTACACTTTGGAGAATTTACGTCCGGAATTCACGTATTACTTCAGGTTGGCTGCGGCGAACGATGTGGGACTTGGGCCGTTCTTGGACCATCAGCCGGTGACGATGCCTCGCAGGTTAGTACATACTACCCTAGAGACAAACACTTGGCGATTTGTAGTGTACACCTTCGAAAGTTTCCAAGGATGTATGGGGATTCATATGGATTTATTGGTATTTATGGTGTACACAGTTTCAGCCAGGTGTTTGCCCTCGGTACCACCGCTCATATCAAAAGCAATGGTTTGTAAAAATATTTCGTAGGTCTGAACCGGCTGAACCGAAAATCCACGTGCCCAGCCACACGATCACCGACGAGAACAGCAGTACCCGCCAGGACAAAATCGCAGTGAGCCCGTACGCAGACCATTTCGAGCTCAGGTGGAAAGTACCGAACAATAACGGCGATCCGATCGAGAGCTACCTAATCAGATATTGTATCGTAAGTCTATTCTCCTATCGATCAATTTTTCGTGTCTTCTGATTGGTAAATGTTGCGGTGTTTGCAGAGTCAAAAGTACAACGGGGAGTGGCGCGACTCGGACTGCAGCGGCGAGATAAGGCAATCGGTGATGCACACCTCCTACGAGCTGAAGAACCTGAAGCCGGACACGGTCTACAAGATCGAGCTGAGGGCGGTGAACGCGATCGGTGAGAGTTCGCCGGGGCAGATTCGCATGAAGACGGCACGAGGTGAGAACGACCAATATTTCAGTTACTCATTCACCAGCACCAGTGGCTCCAGCCCGGTCGGCCGAAAAGTACTCGCCTTGATAATCGCAATGATTTTCATGGCGAAATCGGCGTAATTTTAAAGTTTTTCGATAGAGAGTACAGGACCATTTGGCATTTTTCTACCTTTAGAATTAGATTATCGTGTGTTGTGTGTGTCAGTCTCTGCGGGTTGGAGGGCTCGGCTCGACTCGGTCGAATATCGCAAATTGGATTTGCGGGTGCTCTCCAGCTCGCAAAAGCGAGTGTCTGTGTCTCGTTTTTTAACGTTGGCGTATCCTACCATCCAGGTGTGTTTTACGGGAGTTCTACGTCAAGTGCATCTTTCAGTTTCCCTCTTCAAGCTTCGATGACTTTATTACTAGTGTTGTGTGCGCATCACACGATCCGGTGCTGAATTACTTGAGACTTTAGAGAAAAAAACCTAAACTTTACTCACGCACGGCTAGGGGTCTTTCGAAAGTATAACGTCCTTTCGCCGAGAGGAAAATATTCAGACTTCCGACCGAAACGATCAAGTATAAATAATGTACATATTATTATAAAACGTAAACTTGTTAAATGGCATGTTTTATTATTTCATACATCATGGACGTCGCGTTTTATTTTTCTTTTAATTATTTAACATTCCATCAACGTGTCGTAACGAGCATGGCGTTATTCTGTGAGCTTGAAATTTTTCGTTCGCCCGCTGGACGCTTTAATTATTATTATCACCAATTTATCCGTTTTTATTATGAGCTTGTCTTGTCTTGTTAATTATTTCCATCTTTATGAATAAAAAAAACGCACAAAAGTTTTGAATTTTCCTTTTACATCTTAATCAGTGACGGAATTTCTTCGAGTCTGAGAAATTCACTTTGAAATATCGCGCGCGTCAGAGCTTTTGTGCGAATTAATGAAATCGTGCTAAACTAACCAAGGTAGCGAAGTAGAGATCTCATCCGCATGTAGTGTGTGTGTTTGAACGTTTTTAAGTGTGAATGAAATAATTAATTACACGGAACAACATTCTGGATAATTCATAATCAAAGGTACACATATACCTTACGAGAATGTTGTTTTCTGTGGTGCATATTGTAATAAAGGCGCCCCAAGGGCATCCTTTTGTTAATCCCACAGCTGCCAACCGAACTATCATATAGTTAGTTTCAAGTTGTAAATTCCAAGTCTAAGGAATGAGTCTTCATAAGATCAATACGGTTCTATTATAGTTAGCTAGTTAGTTATCATAAATTAATTGAGAAAAATAAATCATGATGAATGATAATGTTTGTAGTAGTTGATAATTATATTGTTGTGTTTGAAATTTTATGAATTTATTAGGATTTACGAATTTGGGCGCGAATTTTTTATCGAGACTGATTATATCTCTAAAAAAGCTGCGTTCCGCAAGTCGCTGATGTCATTCGATCGATTTAGACAGACGAGGCATTTGCTGAACGCATCTGAAAGATCGTCGGTTGATGTGATACAATAATTCCAAAATCTTTAATATTAAAAAAAATCAACAAAATAATAATAATCAGTGTGTGCACGTAGACTATTTAAAATTATGCATGATTCATTTCCGAGCATGTTGTTGTGTAATTATTTTTGTACTTATGTTAAAGGAGCAGTTTTTAGATTCATCCCCCCAACAATCAATAGAACTAAAAACTTTATTCCTTTGGTGTATTTAGCTCATCAGTGTTATTATTATTAATGTTGTTGGACAATAAATTTAGCTTCGGGCCCACATCCCATCACACACCATTTTTATTATAATTTCTGAAACGAATCAACGAAAACACAACTTTTCATTAGTCTCTAATAAAGTTATATAATTTAAGTATAATGTCAATTTATAAAAATAAAATGAACGTATAATTGTATCGTTGTTTTCTAATGAAGCTTTTGTGAAGTGATCTCTTGAAAGTGCGAGCTTTTTCACTGTGCGATGACAAATATTATAAAAGGATCAAACCGAAATGTACGTAGCTTATTGTTATTTTTATTAGATAAAGGTTAGGCAACCGAAAACAAAAAATTGCCTAATCTTTACTTAGTTTACTTGGTAGATAAACCCGCTTTTTATAACTGTTGCTTCAAAAGTAAACGCATGCATTTTCTTTCCTGTACTATAGGTTCACATAACTAGACGGTGTAATATACTAACGATACACACATCATATTATCACAATAAAAACGGATTATTATTCTTATAGAGAACGACCCCCTCTACTATTTTATTTGAGTTTTTTTAATCAGGTTTAATGCTGCTGTTTCGTTACAACCGGCATGGACTGTCTTAGAATAGACTAGAACATTTTCTATACGCTTTAGACTCGAAATGCGATCTACTTAAGGACCTTTCCGGGGTGCAAAGTCCTTAAAGTTTCGCATTTCACTTATTTCCATACTTATACCACTTGTACACACGGAACCAAGGGGGACTTTTGTGGGAGGATCGGCGTAATGATTAATCCTATCACTGCTGGAAATGTTCACAACGAAACTAACAAAACTAAATACGAATAAGAACACAAAATTCGGTCGCGATTTTTGCCGGGCCCTAATCGATTTCGGTGCCCTTTAGGAATCGACCCGGTGGTCCCTTTTCCGAGCGAACCGGTCATGAGCAGCGCCCTCATCATCGGCATAGTGGCGGCCTCTATAATTCTGGTCCTCATCGTGGTCGATTGCGCCTGCTTCTGCTTCAACCGCATGGGAGTGCTCGCCATGATATGCAACAGGAGCAAAGCCAAGCAGCAGGAGGACGAGAGCAAACTCGGAAGGTACGAAACTCACTTTTAGCCATTTTGAAACACGAAACTCGTTCATTCACGCCAACTGTACATATTATACATGAATAACACATGCTTTTGTTGTCTGGTTTCATTTTTATTTTGGGTTTTCACATTTTTTTCTATCCACTTTTAAACCCAACACTGTTCATCGACCACTGTCGGATGGAAATTTTAGTCTATACGGTTGGCGATTTCCGCTGCCTTATTGCAGTTACAAAGCTGCCCCGGCGCACCCCAACAGCCTCAACTTGCCCATGCCTGTCAAACTGGCACCGACTCCGACGTAAGCCCCAAAATTATCCAGAAAGCATGTTCGTCGTCGCATGCAGAAGCTTATGTCACTCGAAATTTGAGCAAAAGCATGCTGTTATTATTATCGTTGCATGAGATTTCGTGATTTTTCGGGCCCTTTTTAACGTTTTGGGATTGATTTAGGGAGGAAAGGGAGCCGCTGAGGACGGAACCGGTCAATGGAGAAAAGGCGATGACTGTGGAATACGACCGAGGGCAGGTTTACTCGAAACCTGGCGAATTCACGGGGAAACATTCGGCGGTTTAATAATTAAAAACCAAGTTCTGTGACTTAATTTTATTACGCATTTACCATTCCATTACACCTCTCTGAGAAAATTATATTAGACCTCAATATTCACTCCTCTTTACTACTTTCGATCTTGAAGAATAAGTATTTTTACAAAGAAATTATTAACTGATAATAACGCGTGCCAAAAATATTGATAGTAAATTTTTAAATGTCTAGCTTGAATATGTTGCTAGCTGAATAATGAATAATAACGATAATCCTTATTAGTTTCAGTATTACTTAACATTATTATTGTTCTCATTAATGTCTTTTGGTGAGAGAAGTTTGAACCAAAAATTTATTAAAAATTTATTTTAAGTGTACAGCTCGCTTCGGTGTTTGATGAATGTGCGTAACAATTTCGTACACTTAATTACTTATTAAAAATTTATTGTATTTATAAATGTTTCAATTTGTATATTACATAATTATATAATACCGAACGTAAAATAGTTGATGAAAACGAGATGACCAATAGTGCATTTTAAAATGCGATTATTCGGCCGTGTAGAATTAAGTACTTAACAATACGACTGATCTTAAGAACTTTTGTGCAACTGTATTATTAAGTTTTTGCATTTTTTTATTGTTTAGGTTGTGTGTACAAGTCTTTCAAAATTTGAATGCTTAGGAATGAAGCGCATGCTACTTTTCAATTGACATTCTAAATTTGAAACATTCGTATACTAGGTACCAAAGTTTCTCTATGATTTAAGTGACTGTAGACCTCTTTACTATTTAGTATTGTATATTATTATTATAGATATTATTGAATGTAGCTTTTGATATTTGATTAATAAAGAGCCTAATGTATTACGGTGTTATTTTTTTGATGGGGTGCCGTGGTATGAAAACTAGGCGGGATTTTTGGATAATTTTGTATTTTCTTCTAAAATCTAAGGACAATTAAAAAATTTCGTAATTCACCTGCAGTAGTATTTACACTAAAATTATTATAACACAAAAGTAAAAATATCTACAACACCAATAATAGGATGATGATTATGTACATTTTACATGTTTTTCTCTGTGATCGAAATAGTGAGCAATTGTTCAGGTTATATACATCCGTTGCGGCTAATACAGAAAATTGGTTTTTCACTTTCTCCATTTGCGGAAGAATTTCAGAAACAGCGGCGGCAAGACGTACGATCGATAATAATTATACGTAAAGTAAATTATAAAGTATTATAATGATAGTATGAAAAATGCAATATCACCTATTTACAAGACGAATTTTAAATAAAATTACTAAGAATAAAAAGAAGAAATAACACAACAAACAAAAAAAAAACACTGGATAAATTAATTTACTCGTCGTTCGCTCCGTACTCCATTATATTATCATCTCATCTAATAAGTTCTTTGAAGAAAAATAAACGGGGGCGCTTTTAACCTAATAGGATGATGGCGTGATTTTTTTCAACTTGGAAATAGCCGAACTACTTCCTAGTTAGATGAGGGAAGTCACGAGACGCGCCTTGAAGTTGACTAATCGTTCGCTGGTCTGGGCCAAACGCTGAAACGGGGAGAAAAATTACGTTTTGTTGAAAGTTGCGGCGAAAAATGAGATTTACCAAGATCAAGTCTTGAACCAAATTGGCAATTCCTCGGTTGGCAATGACGAAAAGGCGGGTGATGGGGCCGGGAATGCCCTCACCGGAGTGGACTCCTGCCCCGGATTTTCCCAGGTCCACCTCGGCCACGATTCCGGGGGCGTTAGCCTTCTCGTCCGTGTCCTCGGTTGCGCCCGAACCGGCCACGAGCTGATCGAAAAATCGATTAATTCTGCATATTAACAACGAGGCACGTTTTCCAAACATCTACTCATACTCAAAATACCTAATCTCTAAAGATGACAAAGACTAAATTAGCAACTACGAGTAATACATCGAGAAAGGGGAGGTTAGCTCCACCCCGTGCGGTTCTCTTACGCTTTTACCATGCTTACCAGTACATAGGGAGTGGAGGATTTCAGCCCTCCCCTGTAGTTGTGCTAAACAAATCTACCTACCTACGACTAAGAATACGGATTACGAATTCTACTTCTAGTGGTGATTTGTGCTTTATTTGAATAAATTTTGAATGTGTAAAACAAAATGGAGCAAGTAAAAGTGAACGGGTCTTAATATTAAAAGACAATTGTATTTCCAAGTCAAATTAACCAGTTCAATTATGGCGCGAGGCTGCTTATACGATTATAATTACGAACTTTAATGAATTTAGTCAACTATTTTGCATTCGTAATTTCAGCGAAATGTCTTAACCTACTTTAAGGTACTCTCTAGTACCCGAGTATTGTAAAGCTCGTGGTGTAATAATAATTTAAGAGGGTATTCTTGGTTGTCTATGCGTAAAAGTTTAATAATCGGTGAGGATATCTCAATAAAAGTTTGATTGAATGGGAAAATTGCATCCGGCGAAACCGGGAAATAATTGCCACTTACTTATAGTGGGTACCCGCTTTTATTACTGCAGTTATGACTGCGCTTAGTTCACTGACTTGAAGTTTGAATCTCTCCATCTCGTCTAAGGATTCTAGAGTTTCGGTTTTTATCTCCTTCGAATACGAGAAAATATTCGTTAGAATGTGGTAAATCGACTAGACTAGACTCGAAGACCCTGAAATGTGCACTTTATGTTCGTATCATAATTTTGAAATAATGGGGAAACTCTCATTATAAGTTTATAAAACTCGTTTTCCTAAATAGGCAATTGTACGTGTTTTCGTGTAACTTGCTCCTTTATTAACTTACCTTCGTACCTACTACTGTTAAATGTAGATATTAAATTCGTTCTGTGTGGCGATTGCGCAATTTTGATCGAGTGAACCACGTAGAGTAATCTGGAGGGATCTCAACTTTCTTTCGAGTTTTATTCGATATTTAGCTAGGAATTTCCACGCGTTACATATTACACAAGAAATTTACAAGTTTCTATAAGTAAGCAATATTCCGGGCAAGACTTGAGAGGCAAGTCGCGCACCATTAAAACTGGAGCAGGAAAACGAACAAAATCGCTGCAGTTAGAAACTCTCGAGTAGTTTGATCAGACTCCTATCTTGTTGTATAATCTAGTTATTAACTCTGCCTTTGATTTTTCCCTCTACGCAAATGATGAAACCTCTACGACATATTCGATGACGAATATGATCCAGACTGGTTTAACGCCGACTCTGCCAAAGCATAGAAAGTGTGATCCTTTCACTATTATAAGTTACAAAATGTTTGGCTTTTTCTCCATCGGCTCGCCTAATCGAGAGAAATAACTCGGTGACGGTGCGGTCTGCCTGAAACTTTTAGTCCGCGCAAAACGGTCAGTCTGTCATGTCTGGGATGGAGTTTCGTAAAGGTTATTGGGGTTAAAAGTTTGAAAGAACAGTAAGACGAAATGCACCCGAGAGACATTTAAAAGTTTAGAGATGTTGTTCCAAATAGTGCTTGAAATTATGAACCAGACATGACATCCGATAAAATCAATACGAGTAATATGTACAAAAATCAAAAATTTAAAATGTAAATAAATAGATTATGTACACTAACAACAACTTGTAACTTTCTCAAGCACTATTTTACGTATTACGATATCTGTACAGAAGTTAATTGGGTCAAACGAGGTACTGAAAAAGGGCGAAAGAAACCTCACCAAAAGAGATACACAGAAAAGCCCCGAAAAAGCACGAAAGGATTCGGAAAATTAATCGACAAAAAGCCATGCGTTATTTCGTGAAGCTCTAGTGGGATTCGGATCGGGATCGCTGGTGGTACCTTTGCTGAAGGAGCCGAAGAAGCAATTGAAGGTGTTATGGTCTGGGAAGTCTCCGCGGTGGACGTCAAACCCCATCCCAAATTTTCAGTTCCTGCGACCATCCTGTAGACAGTGCCAACTGTACGAGCCGCTCTGTCCGCTGTGTTCTAAACACACTCATCAATCTTGTAGAAAGATCCGACGGCTCGACTCTTTTCATTTCATTTTTGATAACAATAATCATCTCTCGCACTCATCATTCATCCGTTTAATTAAATTCACAAGTGTCGAAACGTGGGGGTAGTTTTCGAATATTTCTGGATATCAAAGAGCCAAGCGAATATTATCGGTTCACTCGAAATCTCCATTGATTAGTGCGACAGTGAAAGCTCGAAGGTCGGGTTCGATTTTCCAGATTTTTCCAGGCTTAAAAAATACTTTCGGCGCATTTCGTAATAATACCTCGATACACTTTCAATTTTGCTTAAAACACCACAGGTCATTTCACTCGACTGACGTCACGATTGAATTACCTTGACCGTTGGTGGTTATTGCGAGTTTTTATCGGCGCGACCCAATAAAATTCGCTTTTTCAATAAAACTCTTTGACATAGAAAAATTTGAAAAGCATAATCGAAACAATAATCAACTTCTCACTAAGTAGTTTTGTGTCTAGATGTATTTTTTGTCTATTATATTATTGTCATTACATAGAAAAAATACATGTAAAATATTAAAGTAAGTGTGCGTATTGTGCATGATTAACAAAAATCAATGATGATGGCGCTTATCTATTTTATCTATTATCGATGCTTTTTCTATAGGTCACTACAGTCGTTCTTTCGTCGTCGCAGGTGTGAGAAGAAAGTAGGTCGTTTTTATTTCGAAATGTCGTACTCGACGAAAATACTTGTGATTTTTGTGTGTGAATTTTAGGCCCCGCTGCTTACCCGGATGATATCGAACAAGAAATTGCCGGAACCGCCCCCGGAGGAGCCGCCCAGACTTCCGCCGAACGGCGAGTATCTTTTATCCCGGTCGGCGTCGTCGGCCTCCACGTTCGACAGGTCTTCGGCCGGTTGGGGCGCGGACTCGGCCTCCTCCTGGTCGTCGGCCTCCCTAACCACCCTCACGTGCCGTTTCGAAATCGCATTTTCGCTAGCCGGTGACTGCAACAAAAAGAAACCGACCAATTAGCCAAACGCGAAATCGCACCGTTGCGACAAGAACTGGATGAATGAGGAACTACGAATCGAAAAAAAAAAATTAGTCTTTTCGATGGATATGAGGTGATCCTTCCACTGGCCTTAATGCATGGAGGTGTTTCGGGGTGAATCCGATGAATCCACGCACCGTTCCTTCGCTAATTCTTCAGTTTTGTGTAAAGATTTTCGAGAATTTCTCGTTGGTATACAGACGAGATGTGTGCGTGTTGTGTTATTAATGTAACGCTCGATGACCCCAAAATGATTGGCTCTCGGTGATTGCGTTTCGACACGAGTTTCGAAATTCGATTACTAAACGCGATAGGCACTTGAAGCTTCCTCTCTTACAAGAATTATCAAATCGTGGCCGTTTACCCAAATTACCCAGGCGACCTCTAAAACTCTTTATCGAAATCGAGGCCGGAGAGACAACCATTTTGCGCTCTTGCTAAGTATTCAGGCAAGATTTTCGGGATGACTTTTATTCAATAACCAGGCGATGGTTTAAAATCTCACAGTGTACAGTGTTGAGGTGTTTACCACGTTTTCGCTAGATGCGGTACTAACGGTGGTACTAGCGGCACTAGTGCTAGCGGAACTAGTGCCAGCGCTAGTTGTGACAGTGGTACTAGTACCGGATGTGGTACTGGCGGCTCCTGCCACTCTGACGTCGAAATCTTCGCTGGTCGATTCGGCGGAATCTGTGTCTTCGTCGTCTTCGTCGTAATCGTCTTCGTCTGGGGGAAAAGTGGGCAAGACGACGCTGACCCTTTGACCGCCGCCCCCGTTAGAGGAGGCGCCGCCGCCGCCGCCCCCGAGTCCGCCGCTCAGGATGAGGCGGCCGAAAATGCGGAAAGCCTGGCTCGTTACGTTCTGTATGACGTTATCGAGAACCTGTCGAAAACGATCATTAGTTAATTGGGGCAATCAATTTTACATAATAACTCCGATTAATGAACGTGTTGACCCAAAAGTTTTCTTCATTATGAAATTCTTTTACTCATTTAATAAATATTTTTTTACTAGCATTGTGTGTTTTGCTTTGTGCCGAACGAATACGGATAAGCGACTTTCATGCCGTTCTAATAAGTACCAAAACGGAAAAATCCTCGTAGCAAAAACAATAAAATTAGATTGACTTATTACCGGTAAAGGTGAAGGTGTATTGCGAAATTCGTAATCGTAGGCACAGTTCTAATTGAAATAAGTCATTGGTACTCACTTGGGATAGTGGCGGGCAGAAAACGCCGACTAATTTAACGAAACTGTTGACCCCTCGCAAAAGTCCGGGCAGATCTATGGTTGAAAGGATATTAGTGAGGCCTCCTGCGCCTCCTGCCGTTCCCGTGGTAGCTGGAGGAGTGTTCGAACCTGTCGAAGCACTTGCTCCGATCTAAAGTTTATAGACTTTTTATAAAGGAAAAAAACATGAAAATTTAACGAAACCCCCAGAAACAATGATGAGATGGCCAAGATGTTCATCGCATTTACAGGTCCGTTTTCCTAGACTTTCAGCGATACAATAACGTAAAATGGTAAAATAATAATCAAGAAAATAAAGAGATAATTAAAGACATGAATAATAGTGGGATATGGTCCGCAATCGTTGTTATGTTGTACACATTATTGTTTATTTAGAATATTAATAAAGAAACTAGAAAGTAAATGCATTATAGCAAATAATGGTAACAATAACAACAATGCGAGCACCATATCGCATGAACTTAATGAACGAATCGTAACAATTTAAAAATTAATAGGTAAAGGTAAAGTTTTAGTAAAATCTCTGCGTTCGGTACCACCGTATTATCATTCCAGCACTCTCGCCGCTGCATTCGCAATTGAATTTCCACAAATGAGGTGCATTATACTTTAAATGCGCCTCATTTATATGCGACCCGAGTTTCGTGTGCATCTGCCCTTCTCGTCTCTGTGAATGATGAAACTTTGAATTTTTTAATATTCGATTCGGAACGCACGCGAAGACAAAGGCACCTATCATCGAGAGTGACATGGTAAATAGAGCGTTTCTGCAGTAAAACACGAAATAGAGCCGGCGGCGAAACTGATACGAAATTGCAACTAATGAATAATAATTTGAGTTTTGAAAGTACCAGATTTTACCCGAAAGTTGTTATTATATTAATGAGGCTGACACCTTCCCGGAATCTATTATTCTTTCACGCACTTGAACCCACATTACTTGAAAATAACAAAGGAAATTACACTAATTACTATACCTTCAACAATGAACATAACTCAAGATTAAGATATTTTCGGCAACTGGATCGAGTTTTATCTTAATGCTTGAAGAAAATTACAGATCTTCTGATTATGTTTGAGCGAAATAGCATAGCGGTAGGTTGGTGAAGCGTACCGTGTATAATTTGAAGTAGAAATTCTCGATTGAACTTGCTATTGACTTACGTGCATCCATTGTTCGAGTTATGAAATTGATCGTTATAGGTGCAGACGAGTATGTAAATCGTAATAAAAAGTGAAAACGTGAACGAATCGAAAGTTTCACGGTAATTTCCCAAAAACTATCACAATCATCACAAAATATCCCATATTTACCGTCGCATCTTTACAGAAGCAAATGGAGTAAAAATCGCGCTTTCGCCCGGAGAAAATCTTCAAATCTGTTAATGAGTGGGTAGGTAAAATGACATTATGAAAAGTGGGTGCCTCTAATACTCTGGTGAAAATCTCTAGTCGTTATTAATGGGCGATTTGTCTGCTCTTCCGGGAGTGTTTTATGGATGCTGCGGGTACGGTGACTCCATATCCGCAACCGTGACGTAACGTGTAATTCCGATATCCACACACATGTCCGATCGACGTCTTTTCTTGTACTTTCACTCGGGACTTTCTTCGACGGAGGCAACCTTGGATCCGATGCAGCGACCCAAACGCCAGGCTAAGGCGCAATAATACTCGGCGCGTATGAATGATCGATTTATGCGATGACATAAAGGATTATCGGCGGAAAGTAAAAGTGGATTTTTCATACGGGATCCGATTTTGACACGTAACGAAACACGAAAAATTATCATTGGAAAGTTACCTTTGCGTAATTCACATTAAAAGATCCAGATTTTTATCGGTACTCATTCGGTACGTAACAATACGAGTTTTTCAAGCGCAAGGACGTGGAATTCGCGCCCGCTTCGATAAATCTATTTAAAATTAGATACTGCGATGTGTTATAATACTTGCGTAATTATAATTAACGAAACCCATTATCCTTGAGGTCTCCTTTTTTTGAAATGCCATCACTTAATATAATACGGCGGTACCGACGCACATCAGTATAAGTAGCCATAGATTGTTATTAGTACGAATTTTAGGTGAAAGTTGATGGAATATCGTCGTTACAAACCTGAAGGTTAGATGAGAAACCTTGCGGAAAAGGGGCTGCTAATGTGGCGGCTACCAAAACACTCAGGACACACGCGGTACTTACGATACACTTCATTTTGACTAGACTAGGTTAAAGACACTCCTGAAACAGAAAACGGGCATTTTTAGACATTCGCTGCATTTATCTAACAGAGGCGACACCGTTTCAGAATAGAGCTTTCCATTACGTCGTTGGGAAGTACCTGTTTGAATTCGGAAAAAAATTGATAAGTCAAATAATCTCCAGGCACATGAGTGGCGAATTTAGCGGCTAAGTAATCCTTTCACTTCGGCGGTATCGTCGTCGCACAAACTCGCAGTTGCATCAGTCGCGGTTACACATATTATCACGTATCTACTTGTTTTGCTATTGTCGTTTGCTTTTCTGTACGTTTGAGGTGGACGAGTACGAGGTTCAAAAGTTACGGGCGCTTGGACGTGTCTGCTTGAAAATTTCTGCACTCAAATCGATCGGTTATAGCCGACGACGCTTTCTATACGGTCTCATGCAGGCGAGTAACGCGTTATGTGGAAGGGACCGAGAAGTTATCATTGACTCCTCGTATAATACACAAGAAGACCTAGACCTATAAAATCCGCTAATCAGAAACCGATACAGAAAACGAATATCGCAATCCACCCCGGCGATTAGATCGAGTTATTATAATCTAATATACATAGATATTTCGATTTTGACATAGGTTGGAGGTGGTTGACCAAATTCGAATTTTCGTAAATGTCAGTGTGCCAATACCAGAGGTAAAAGTGAAGAAACTGATTCTCGCTCCTCGTGAAAATAATGATAGAATACCGCGAGGAAAAGACGGTAATTGAGTTGCATGCGGCTAATTCGGACGAATTATCCCATTTGGAGCAATTTGCAAACTCTCACGAGGCATGAGACAACAATAGGCGGCGATTAAGTACCGACGAAAATAACATGATATAAATACCGGCGAGATACGATCGTTGCATTATTCCAACCCTTCACGGGTTATAAATCTATTATTCGTTTTCTAAACGCGGTGACTAAGTGAGTACGAGTCGGCGGGACTATTTAGATTTGCACAACTGCATTTCCAACAAACCAACAAACCGACCTGCGGTCGGTAAGTGGAGCATTTATACATTATCACAGTTTATTATCGTATCAATAGCGCGTTAATCAGAAGAGAATGGAAGGTGCAGTCGCCACGCAAATCTCTTTAAATAGAGTGCAATTGCACGTTAATTTATGAAAATTCCTTCGCCATGTCCTTAACAGTCCCCTGCATGTGCGGTGCATTAATTACCCACCCACCCGCGAATGGCGGACTGAATTCGTGCGATTTTCTGGGAGAGGTGCGTTATATGAGCACACCGCAACCACCGAGTAGCGGTCGCGGCTTTCGGTTTCGAAATTTTTGACGAAACTGATGATGATGTCTATAATACACCCGAGTAATACCAAAAATGGATTAAAAAAGACAAAAATTAGAAGCCGAGATGTGAAAGTGGAACACGCCCATCGCCTCTACACGACCAGAAATGTGCACTCGGTCCCCTTATAACTAGGCCGAAGACACTGGAGGAACGAAATCCTTGAACCTTTTTCGTTTATTCCACAGTTCAAACACGAGTAATTATGAATTCGACATGTCGTTCTGCTATTTGGGCAATCCTAGAGACGTTTTTATGCAAGCCTCGTGGAAGATTGAGAAGTAACCGCATTTTTCGTGTCGCAATCCTTTTCATTCGAACGGCGCGCTTTTAGATTGCCCGGTGTTTTACTTTCAATTTCTCGTGTATTATACACACATGTCGACGAAAAACCGTTTTTTCCAAATAACTTTCTACAAGGCTTTTATGCAAATTCCCGAGTGTTTAGCAACGATATGTTTAATTATGAAAAACCCGGCTCGATGTTGCAAAAATTCAGACGAAGGTCCAGAAAAGTGCGCGAGGCTCAAGGTTCCGGGGATCTTCATCAATTTCACTTCCGACAGGATCTCTTTCACAAAGGTGCCAGAAGGTCAAAGTGCACGCAACTTTCCCCAATATCACAAGACGGATTAATTTCGCGATCGTTCCGTCTGCTCGCTTATTAGAATCGCCTAGGAAAGGAATTTCGAATGCAAAGGCAAAAGTGAAATTAAAATTACGTAAGTGATGGCGATTCAAATTCTAATTAATTAGTCCGGTAATAAACTGATGAACTGGCGGAAGTTTGCGAGATCCGCGGCGCGTACCGATTCGAAGGGAGCGCAATAAAAGATTTGTCATAACAAATCGAGCTCCGGGCGCTTTTAATAATGCTATACAAGAGACGGGTAAAAGTTAAATGAAAGTCCTCTAATACCGGACGGTCGTAAATTCGATTCTAAAAGCATCTCGCCCGATTCAGATCAAAACAAACACGACCTCAGATTCGAGGAAAGTGTGAAATTACCGTCGGCGGGAAAAAATTCGAGTAAAAGTTTGTATTTTACCGACCTTAACCGGGGCGACTTCAACGCCACGTTAAAACGAAACTTTATACTTATCATCACCGCCAATGCCGATCGATTGTTAGAATAGTAATTGAAAGCTCTATACTTTAGGGTATCTAGTTGGTAAATACATTTAAATTTCCCTCCATATAAAGGACACTTACTGTATAAAACTTAATGAATTTCGTATGCACACTGCACCAGCACGGAGGAAGAACTAAACCGGCACCGAACACCCGAGAGTTTTCTAATCGAATATCAGCTTTCCTCCCGCCATTCACTCTTTAAAACCACCACCACGTGGATTTACACAAGTGAAATGATATCGCATATTCTGTCATTTGCACTGGAGTGGAACCCTCGACGATTCCACATCTTCATCTATGGTTCCGAAAACAACACCGGATCTATTAGGACAGGAAATTTCATCTCTTATTAAAATTTCGTTATGAATCAGAGTTTTAATCAATCTTGATAACCTCTGTGTTAATAATTATGACTGGAGTTAAATCTTTTTATTATGTAATTTATTGCTTTGAGTGGTAGAAAATTGATAATGAAATCGCGCAATTAACTGTAATCCCAATTAAAGTCATTCAGCCACTAGACGCCTCTAGATTATTATTGCGTGCTATTAAAGACCTAACGACGAACTTATCAAACGCCAGTTTCAAGGAAAAAACAATTTTGGGGAATTATATCTGGATTTTTCGGTAATTTGTGTTGAGAATTGGTGGATGCGCCGGGATAGAGCAGATTGGCTAAATTGCAAAATCGGTATAATTTTTTGAAATTAGTGGATTTTGTATCTTTCTTGCCTTGACACTGTTCCTCCAACTTGCGAAATCAATTACCTTGAAATGCGTTTTGATAATCCAGTCTTTTGAAAATTTCTAGTAATTTAAAAGTAAGATTCGTAAAATTGGTGCAACAGAAACGATCAGAAATTAATAAAAAAAGACTACAAGTAAAAAAATATATTTTCTTTTATTCAAATTCGTAGTTCACCTTCAACTTTACTCAAATTTATTTTAGTTATGTAAACCTATACCTATCCGTTGATAATTATTTTCTATTTGTTGGCCGCGGGTTTCTCCCCGCTTTCCGGATGAATGGAATATTCTGCAAAACAACTTTTTAGGTCAAAAAGGTGAACTTGCCATAATTAACCAGACGGATCCTGGTGAAAAATCTCGAAACCTTCCGAGCTTTTCCCAACAATTAATAAGTAGTAATTAGTTTTTTTTTTATAAATCACTACCTAAATGTTTTTATTACTCATATATTATACTCTCCTTTCTAAACATCTGTCAGAGTGTCTATAATTTAATATAATTTAAAAATGATTGGTCTTATTACATAAAAATCAATCTCTGTGCATTATTATTTAGGTTCTTCCTGTTTATTTGATCTCTCGAAATATTAATAACCGCGGGTAATGCGTGTGGGTAGGTACGTGCGTCAATTATTACCGAATTGTATGTTACCAGTCCATCTGGATCATTATCAGTGGAATGGATGAAACTTAATCGAGCTTAAAATCCAGTTATTTGGGTTAGACACTTTCACGCTCGAATTTGCCAGATGCATTTCTTTACGTATCCTAAAGACCCGCAAATTTTTATTCAGAATTTCTAATAACTTCTGGTGTTTTCGTTATCCTTTCTAATATGAAGAGATTTATGGATCCGTTAATATTCCATGTGCGTAATTACCTTTATTTCCCAAGTTGTGCACTTCCGTTTCTGGTTCCCTCAAAATAATGAGACGCGTTAATCTCGGTTTTCTAAAAGAATTCGTTCGTAAATGATAAAATAATTACTCGATGGTCGCGTCACTTTGTCTCTTATTGGAGCTTTTGGTTTTCTTTTGATAAAAATTTAGTTCAACTACACACGAAATACGATTTCTGCATTATCGAACTCTTCACTAATGGTGAAATTAAATTCCAAAGCATGCATCAAGTAATGCAGTTGACGCAACGTAGCGATTCGCAATAATTTGTCTTCGAATTGATTCATCTCTAATTGAAGTTAATTGGGGTGTGCGTTATGTTAATCTATAAATATTTCCGCGTTCATAGACTTGTGTCGAAATTCCATTTCAGTTATCATTTCTTCAGCAAAAGAGGATTTTATTATAATGTGCGTTTCGGTTTCTTCATAATCTAAATGCCACATTTTGTGAAATGAAATAAAAAATAAATAAATAATTATATTTTAATAATGCATGCAAATGAGATTCAAGAAGAAGCAAATGTAATAATGTCGTATTGTGAAAAGACTTGTCACGTTAGCCGGCACGCAAGTGGCCAATTATTTACGCCATCAATTATGATCCCTTAAGAAAAATTAAGGAAAGAAAACAGACACAAAGACTTGACATTTAAATTGGATCATCTCGTATTTATTTTTGTTATTTTCCACGTTAGAAAGTGTGGTGGGTAGGTAGGTATAAAGTACATCAATCAAAAACTTGCTAAAAGTGAAATTCGTGTCCAAGAAATGTAAAACACAGCGCCAGCACTTGTACCTACTAACTTATGCAAGTTAATTGTTTATAGGATCAAGGATAGAAATTCATTACGTAATGAGATTAAGTTTGAAGAAATTTAAGACAAACTGGAAAACTCGAACGCCTCACAAGTTGCATACGGTGACTCACCTTTGGATTTTATGTACTTTCTAATTACGTGGAAATTTTATTAAGAGATTTCAATCATAATAATAATTTGAATTATTGTAATAAAACCACACATTCTGAAAATTATGATATAGACGCAAAATGGACTTTTATTAAAAGGGAAGTAGATTACCTTGGGAGTACGAAACATTGAATTGAAAGTGCACACAAGTTGATACTTTTTTCATACACAAAACGAATGCATGTAATATACGATATCCATATTTAATTGTTAAACAAATAGGCACGATTGGTAATAATGGTAATAACTGTATCATGGAAAGGTTAAATCGTGGGAGAACCGTTGCAATATTGAAAAAACCGGCCAATGCAAAAGTGCAACCGATTGTGCTTAGTGATCTGAAACTCCTAATATATTTTTTCTGAAACCACAAAGGAAAATGCAACTTTTCTGTCACGTACTCTGATCAAATCTCGACTGAAATTTGCTACAGCGCCTTATGCAGCCTGGACACTGAAAATGTGAACGGTTCGATTTTTAATCCTTGGGGTCGTGTACTACCAGTGCGATATCGGCACGGACTATTTCTGAATACTGAATCGATTAGGCTCGATACCGTTCAAGAGGCGCATTCCCCACTCGACTTTGGGACATTACCTCGAAAAATTGCCGGTTGCCATTTTCAATTAGACCTTATAGGCGAACTCTTACATCACTTTCATATTCTACAATAAAATAATTAAACGAAATTATACCCCGCGATATGGACACGACTACAATAGACCAAAGCTTTTGTCGCGGATCCTCAAGTTTTCGACAGTTTTAAGAAATCGCCGATCCGTTGTAAATCGCATAATATTCGATAGATTTGTTGCTAAACAGTGGAAACGCGTAACAACTGACGGATACCGTTCATTATGGACGATAACGACAATATCATTAAAAAGGACTCTCTTTTTTAAGTCATATTTGCCCCTATCGCCAGTTTAGTCGATTTTCAACGATCCATGTGAATCCACCGCTAATAATTCATTCGATGTGGTGATGTCTCTGGGAATTTTGCCAATTTTATTCGTATCGGCGATAAGCGCCGTCCCTTTGAAATATATCCGGAATGTGGCAGAGTACGGACACAATATCGAGGTGATTACGACCAATCATAAAACACGATCGCAATAATTTCGTGCCGATTTTCAGAATCACGAGAATTACCTACCCAAAGTAGACGGCGACTACCCCAAATTCGAATACTCGACCTTTTCCGACGACAAATACGACAGCAAAGAAATCACAAACAAAGATGCGATCGATTTCGAGAGTCTAGACGACAAGAAAAATCTGACGGAGACTTTCAATCAAATTATGGATTATGTAAAAACCGTGAGTTCGTTTTATTTTATCCAACCGTCGAAATAGACGAAATGCGGTTTCAGCGGGCTTCTGCGTCGACGGGTTTCGACATATTGAACGACGTCAAACATATTTTATCGACTATGGCTCCTTCAAAGGCGAAGCCCGAGGTGAGTACGAATTAATTGCCCGTAAATGCGCCGGAGACAAAGACGTAGTAATTACATGCAAATAAGGGAACATATTGACAAGTAGTGATATTTTATTGCCGACTTCCACTACGCGATAGCGCCGGAACCCATTCGGATTCGATAAAGTAATAACCCTGTTTATTGTGGTGTGAAGGGCGATTTATTCACACGATTCAATTTGACTTTTGCTCTCTTGTGCACTTTTGTAATGACAAATCGGTTTGCAAACTCAATCAAACTGCTAACAATCAAAGTTATTATTAGAACGTTCCGGTTTCTTCGGCGTTTTCTGAGTAATCCTTTCTAAAGCCCGGATTTTTCAGCAACTGGAAAAACAGCGAAATTTTGAAATTGTAATGAATGTACACTTAAATCTTATGCAATTTTATGATATTTCCTCCATTGACACTAGAGACCATCAATATTTTTTAGAAAGTATAATGGGCGGTAAAATTTCAATATTAATTTAGGAAACCATCGATCGGCGATCTTAACAAAAGTCTACTTCCTGTATCTCCAATGAAACATGGTGGATCTCTTGTACTTTAATCCGCTGTAAATTTACGAAAATGTCGCAAAGGAAAAATCATTGACTGATAATATTAGAAAGTGAAGATGGGTGTATCCTGAAAATTTAAATACGGTATTTATAGGAAATGGGCGAATTACCAAATCCGGATAATAGTACTGACATCACGACTACCGAACAAATTCCAGAAACGACCACACTCATTTCAACCCAGGAACAAACCACGAGTTTTAATTTTTTACCACCTGAAGGTGACCCAGTTCTATTAGATCCAGTTTTTCAAAATTCCTCAAATTCCGATAACGCGAGTCGGCCAATCCGTCAAGAAATCGAAGACTCATCGACGGAATCGACCGAAACGGGCAACGAAAGCCAAGAAACCGACGAGAGTAGCGAAGAGGAAGAAGACGGCAACATGATAACCAGTCTGATATCGGCCTTTTTGGGCGGACTCAGCAGGGTGAGTTACCGAAATTACCGCATCGAGAAATAAAGTAATAATCGTTTTCCCGATGCAGCCCGACGGAAGTGTCGATGTTGAAGCAATCACCGGTCTTTTGGGAAGTTTGAGTTCGGTATTATTGGCCCTTTCAGTGAACTTTCGTAACTGCTTTTCTAACTTTCCGTATTTCATGTTTCGCGGATGATGTAGCAAAATCCGGACGGCTCCTACAACTTTGGCGGACTTACCGACCTCCTCATGAGCTTTTTCGGAGTAATAAAGTCGCTTACCGATTATATCGAACAATTTTTAATGATTTTTCAACAGGGAGGAGGCGAAGAAGGCGGTGGTTCGGATTTCGGCTCTTTCATCGGTGGACTGGCCGGAGCTTTTCTCCAGGGAATCGCTAATCCGCCCGGAGGCGTAATAAATAATTAATGCAAAATCCGATTCGTAATTAATTAATTGGTCGCTTTTTCAGAAAGGCGTCGGCGTATTCCTCGGCAACCTTTTAGGCACCATACTTCCATCCTTGAGCGGACCGGTAATTGCACTTTACTTTTATATAATTAAATTACCGGTGGGAAGGTTTGACTCACCTAAAGATTTTGTAATCAATTATTGCAATCGATTTTTAGCACCTTTATCTCTCTACAATAATTATCCCCCGTTTTTAAACATCCTGTAACTTATGTGATGTCTACGCTGTTATTATTTATTATTGATCCATAATAGTGGCGAAATTCTCATAGACCGGACTTTTTGCTATTAGCTATCATTACATAAAAGTCCTTAGGTAATACGACGTTTTATTGATTGATTGATTGATGGATCTATTGGCAGTTTGGTGGAATTCTAATGAGATGTAAATTGAATTTGAAAATTTTCAGCCTCCTCCTGCCGAGGGGGAACCGCCGAAACAAGGGCTGGACTCGGGTGGATTTTTGTCGGGGCTTTTGCAGAGTCTTCTGGGTAGCAGCGGGTCTTTGAGCGGCGGTGGCAACTCCAACAGCAGTTCCAGTGGAGACGCCGGTTCTAAAGGGGTTTGGGTGTTATGGTCACTTTTTGGATTGTTGCTTAATTCGTGTTTTCTAGGGCGGGTCGAAATTCCAATTTTTCAAGGCGATTTTTTCGGTCGTAACCTCGATTCTTGGGGCCTCGTCTGGTGGTTCATCTGGGGACAAGCAGTGGTAGCTTTCCCGAAAATTACCCTGTCAACTTATTCCATTATTATCACTATAATAAGAAGCAATCATCATGAATAATAATAAGCGAAATGTAAATTCATTCAAATTACGTTATACACAATAAGCATATATTTCATATTTAGACATTAAATTTTATATTATTAGATAATAATAATGCTAGATGTCCAAAAATCTGGAAAGAAACCTTGAAATGTACGATTTCTACAGAAAGAGATGTTGATTTATTTACAGAGATTTAAAGATTTTAAGCGAACCTTGACCAAAATTGATCAAAACACAAATATATGAAAGATTTCACTAATTGTTGGGTAATCTACTGCATCAAATTTAGTTCAATTATATGAAATTGTGCCATTTTCAATTTCAAGCTGAAGCTAGGTCAGTTTTATTATTTGTATATGCGGTAAAGATAAAAAGTCGTTACTCAATATGACTATAATCTGTTCAAATTATAGAGATTAGAATCTGATATGAATAAAATTAAAATCGAGACCTTCCAGACGTCTCGCGCTTGAAATCGCTAGATTTACCAAGCGGTCAATGTATTTAGCGATCGAAGAAAGTTGTAAATAATTCGAGTAACGTACTCTACCTAGGTACTATGACAGACATTATTATTGAAGACCGGCCAGACTACAGTAAGTTACGAGAGAGAGTTTAGTACAATCGGACGTTTTAAGTGAATTTCAGTCGTAATTTCAGTGGTAAATTTCCAGAGTGTGGTGCGCCGACGATTAGGTGAACGAAATTAAAACAGCAACACGTGAGTATAACTTTTTAATGATCCGGTTTTATTTATGCAATAATTTAATCTGCTATTAGCAATGTAACCCGAAATTATTATACCAACCTACTCGTATTATGCACACATAAAAAATCAAAAAAATAAAAATCCGCGTACTACTTTGACGAAATTGTGGGAACTATCCACTGAGTGAAAGTGCCGAAAAATGACGCTTCTATTGCACCGGCAATAATTGGCGCTAAATTCGAACCGTACGATTGGCGATGAGACCTTAATTAGCTCCGATTAAATAATTGCAGTACCTACGTAACATTAATGTGTCGTATGCAGATAAAGAGTAAATTGAATTTCCCAATGCGAGTGTGCCTCGTTTACCCGGTAATTTATTATGAATTACTCAGGTGAATTGCGCTGTCTTATTCACTATTAATAATCATTTCTAGTCTTAGACTTAATAATGATAAATGCACTAACTCGATTTCATAATTGTTCAGTTAAGAAAACAGTCATCTCATAACTGTCTTATGGAGTCATGCCACCCAAAGTATCGAGTTGATGAATGCATTTTCCACTCAAGGTTTTAATCCCGGAAAGTGCGGTGGCGAGTTCTGGTTCAGGGAATCTTTCAGGAAAAAGTACCCCTTCGAATTGTGGCGTGAATAATAAATCAGCTTAGTCTGTTTCACACTTTTACCGACAAACGCAAGGCTATTTTATTACAATTACTTCAACTTATTCTCTATAGACCAGCCTCACATGATTGGTTTCTCCAGTTTTTTCCCCATGAATAATAATAGAAGGGACGGTTTTTCTGTATCAGGAATTGCACTTCTGATGCAATGCACAATTTCAAGAAAAATCCAAATTAGTCACTGGATGCGGAGGTGAGTGACAGTGAAAGTACGTGGGCTTTCCGTGATATTATACAAACCGCATTTTCGCATTAGCTTTATAATGCAAGATATTATAAAATTAATTGTGGCATCTCAAAGTATTCCAAGGCGAACACCTCAAAGTACCTAATACCGGCGTTGATTACAAAAGACTAAACTAAACAACATGTGAATTTGTGGTCAACATCTCGTGTCATCATCGCATTAACTTTGATTGATAATAAAAGGAATAATAATACTCTGCATCACCCTCGACACTTTCTAAAAGCGTCTCAAAGGAGATAGGAAGGACCCGAAATTCCTTTTATAAATTAATAAATACTTAATATATTGCAGATGAGAAAGCGATTTTGAGAATACAAAAGAAAGCATTTCGCTCACATAATAACCGGACCTCTCTCGCTCATTTCCATTTCCGTTTCGCATTCCATGAATAAGAAACCAATAAAAGAGCCAATACGGATCCTTTCGATAATTGGTATTTATAATAACGCAATAAAAGGATCCGGAAGGGAAGTCATGTAGGCAACCAACAATACACGTTTCGAAATCCTTTCGCATGTCCTGAACGCATTCATCAAGTCGATCGAAAGAACGGAGCGGCCCGAAATTAGCTAACATTGCGGAGACGAAGACCCGGTTTGCTTAAATAATTGTAAGAGTTTGAGCATGTTGCCTAACGTAAGTGAACCTATCGAACTTTATTTATCCTTAACACAATTCTTGCGACATCCTTCTCGGAGTTAATTAAGGTCCGCAGAGAGCGAATGCACTTCTTCAATTTTATTATCGACTGTCGCGCATTTTTAATTTATCGCGTCGTTTCGCGGTTTCGAGTATATTTCTAGTCATATTGGTTTCGAACGATTATTGCCGGGGATAATTAAATCGGAGACTTTACGTATCCTGTATAATCATCGGCGGTTTTACCTCTACGTGCCACGAGGAAGTTTCCTGTTTTTCACAGTGATTTCGATGCTGGGCAGTTACGCAATCACATTTCTTCTATCACGGATTTGACTCTAGGCCGACCTAGAAAGTACCTGATATTTCGTTTTCCTCATTCGCATTTTCCGGATGTAACCGTCTCAAAAATCCTTGAAACTCGAAATTTTCGATTAAAAAATGAACAGATGGATAATGTATTCAAACTTTCCCACTTATGGAAAGTGAGATTAGCAATTTTAACACCGGATATAAGGTACAGAAGAGTAGTTGCCGAATCAAAAGCTACACATTTTCGTATTGTTGTTTTTATTCAAAACCGAATTATACATGTGGAGCTACTTCCTGATTTTGATAGAACTCTCGCCTTAAAAAGAAATTTTTACATAATACCATAATTACCAGAAAGGTCGGTTCAAATCTTTGGGCGGTACTTTCTGAAATATCCTATTAAGCACTTTCGTAATCAGGAATTATCTAAAATAGATCTCATCTCGCATTATCATCACTGGCTAAATAATATAATCAAGGTGGTGTTACAAAATTGGTACCATCTGGAATTAAAGTCGAGTGAACGCAGGAAATGGTCAAGATTACTTATTATCATAATATTTCTAATAATGATGTTATTCATTCGATTTATTATCGAGTTTTAAATCGAATCGTGAGTGAAATCAAATAAAAGATTGGTACCACAGAAAGTTTCCTGCATGAGTTGCCATCGTGACTGCAGAAATTTGCAATTCGTGTCCAAGTTCAAGGGCGGCGCTTTTAGCGCAGGGTGGACGAACTACAGCGAGAAATGCAGAAATTTTGATTTTGCGTACCATCAGTGGGGTACTCGAGCTCTGCGCGGAGTTCCATTGGTCCCGGCCGGTACCCTCCTTGACCCGGTTGCCTTTCATTCGCTACCGATCGCGCCAACACTCGAACACTTACGACCTACATATGAGCTTTGAAATAAGAAGAACTTTAAGACATTATCACATTCACTCCTCCTTGGTTCGGTCGCACCATCAGCAAATAGTGTAAGACTTTTCAGTTTTTACCAATTACAAACAAACAAACGCCATCTTTGAATATAAACGAGTGATTTTTCAGTGCACCCGATTTGTGCCTTTCGAAAGTGAGCCCCTAAATTCACCCCCCGATTTTTTCAAATGTTGTGGTCAATTCTGAGGTTTCAATTGAAATCTTTTCCAAAATTTGGGTTTTGAATTTGGCCGGCGTCCAATAATCCGCTTTCGGTTTCTTTACGGTTGATACTTTCTAATAGTCGCTTTAATAACATGTGTATTTGTAATTTTAATTTGGTAATTTTCGTTGCAGAATCAAAATGAGGCAATCCGTTTGGACGTTTGCGCTATTCCTCGTATGTTTATCGGCCCTCTGTAATTTCACCCAAGGTAGGATAATCAGTAAAAGGCAAGCCGGTGACGAGATCGACCCCACGAAACAAGTACGTATCCGATTATTATATTAGAGATTCGTCTTTCGGCGATCAAAAAAGGTTAAGGAACCTTATGGGTAAAAGCGGGATCGTTAATAAAGACCGGAATTGAAGAAAGTTTTATGCTAATAATTCGAGAGTAAAAGTGATGCTAAAAATTTTTCGAGACCGTTACATAAGCACTTTTAAATGTTAGAAGTTCAGTACGGTGTTCGCCTAATTCGTTGATTTATCAAGTGCCGCATTTCCCTTGAAATCTGAAAGTAATTGTAACCTTCCCAATTGCGTTTTTGCATTATTATACGCCTTCCGTATGCAAAACTGCACTTTGTCTTACTTGGTTAATTGCGGTTTATCCAACTAGTTGTTAGGCATTTCATGTGAAACCCTTTTCTTTCACTTATTATAATCATATTAATCCAGGGTAATTGGGTGTTTTATTCGATTAAAATAAACTGCATTAATATATTGTAAATATAAGTTGCGAAATTCGCATTAAAAAGTGATTCGTTTTGGTGATGGGTATTACAAAACAGCGACGTTTCAAATTTTCGGTGGTAATCTTTCAAAATTTGCATATCTAATTACTTCCTTTATTGTGTCGTCCTTTTGCATATCCGAACGGTTTAATTTCACTTTCAGAAATTAGAAAAATTTAATGAATTAATAAGTCTGAGATAAAAATGTGTAGGTCTCTGGACTTTTATTTCGACTGAAGATTTTTGCAATTTCTCTCATTTATATATATAGGCATTCACTTTCTAAAGTTATTAGTGCGCTTCTGATGCACTTTCTTCCCGAACAATATAATCTCCAGTGCTCCTCATTACCATCTCATTATCGATAGAGATAACGGATCCACGAATAATCCTCGCGTTATGTAAGTCACAATATCCTGAATTTCAGGAAGCGGACGCCGACGATGACTCCTCGAGAGACAAAAGGAAAGTCGACGTCAAATACGGCGTGAAGAACGCCATATTAGGATTCGTCTTTAACGTGAGTACGACGATACCCAAAAATCGGACTAAAAGACTCGACTCCTCTTCCTGCGATTTTTCATAATCATTTCATTGTCCTTTCACCTCGCCCCTTTAGAAAATCAATTCGTTCATCGACCAGAAGACCGCCTGGGTCGACCAGCTGGACCGGACGAACATCGAGAAGAACCGGATCCACGGCATCGAGGCCCCCAAAGACCCCGTGGTTTCGTTATCCGGGATCCTGTCCGGGGTAATTGGGCAGAAATTGCAGGCGGCGGCGCCCCTGGTCTCCATCGTCACCAACAAGCTGTCCGGGGGCTCCGGGGGCCCCGGCGGCGGCTCCGGGGGCTTCAATTTCGGCTCGATCCTGGGCGGTTTGGGCGGCCTAAGCGGGGGGTCGTCCGGGGGTGGGCACACCGCCCCTGGAATAGGCGCTTCTCTATCCGCCTCTTACGGGGCCGTTTAGACCGATTTCTGAAATTTCGCAGACAACCACCATAACGGATTTATTTTATTAAAAGTAGTTACCAGTATGATTTAACCGGTGTCGTATTTTAAGTAAGTAATTTAACGTGGCGAATAATTCTAGTCACCTTTTAAATAGAGTTACCAACTGTGCTTTATGGGAATTTCTTCGATCGATAATCCACCCCATTTCGTACGAATCGATAGATTATCTGCATCAGGCGTTCACTTTCACTTGTGGACCCGTTATGGTTGTTGCAATCGGCCCGGTTTTAAAAAAATTCGAAAAGTGGAGTACCCTGAGATTATTTCGTAATAATTCTCGTCCTTTATATGTGTGTGATTTTCTTTTTCTATTTCTCTCACTTCACCATTATCAATCACTTCTTTTTTTATTATATTTATTGAATAAGTTTGTTATCCTGTGTAAAACCATTATTGCCATCGTTTAATAATTTTTCGTAATAACGATTTGAGATTGTCTACTCATTTTTTTGTGTAAATAAAAGATGTGAATATAGATGTTGATTTAGATTGTAGATGTGTTACAATTTTGTAAATAATAAGACAATAAACAAGTAAATACCTGATCGTTTCACTGTCTTTTCAATAAAGAAAAATCCGAGATACAACTGAAAAAATAGTAGGAGACTCAAATAATTGTTACGTATTTTTCATTTTCATCATAAAAATGCACTCCAGACGAAAACTATCCTTCTGTGACTAATCCCGACTTTTCATAATTTTTAACAGAAAAAAAAACTTGACCGTGACTTATACTGCATTCTAGACGGACAATTTTACTTATTCCATTTCCAATTTTCTTGCAGAACCAGAACCAAAAGCCTCAAGCTACCGGTTTTTCTTGGGAAAGAAAACCACCGACTACTACGACACCAAAAGGGCCGACGACCACCGAAGACATCGTCATTTTCGAAAAAGGAGAGCGAGTTTCCATAGAGATTCCTGATCAATTCTTCGGATCCGCTTTTAAAGCCGTAACCGATGTATCTTCGACCGTAGGAAATCTCATGATCGTATTATAAAAATCGCATTGTGGAGATTATTTTACTATAAAAATTTGGTTTTCAGAATTCAGCATTTAGACTTCAAAGGCTTCTAGAATCGATGAGACCTCTTTTGCGGACTGTGTTCGGAGCAAAAGGATTCGTGATTGAAGCCACAAATAACGATAAACCTATTTTCTCCGATGGTAATTCAGTTTAAGGCTGGATTATTAGTATATTATTACATGTGTGATAGAAATTTATTTAATTGCCATTTTTTTCGTTCTGTTTATGAATAGTCAATCATGTTATTCCTAATTTGTTAACGCGGTTCTTGTGTTTAAAAATAAAAACGGAAATAATTTATTAATGACTTGGTTTTCGAAAAGTACTGGAATTTTATTAGAAACCGCAAGCCTAAAGTTATATAATTATGAAATTAATGTGAAATTGTCACGTGCCCCACTTTAAATTAGTAAAATTCTTTTATAATAAAAACAATAAATAAACCAGTATGCGTTTGTAAATTTATTAAATGTTAACGAACTTACATAAATATTTCAAAAGCGACTGTCTCACACTACATTTGACATGCTCAAAAGTAAAACTAATAATAATATGTGGCTATCGATTACCGAGTTCATTTCAAAATTAAATAAAAAAATGCAACTAATTATGGTTACAACATGATTATTATGCCACAATAATTATGAATGGCATTTTTACAATAAGTTAAGTTTAGCACCTGTCTTCATATTTGGTAAAAATAGTGTTATCCTTGAGGTTGCGAAATTTCTAATTTTTAAAAGTTTTAATGGTTATATTTATTGCGTCTGTTTGTGATTATTAAGCGATTTGGATTTAAGAGGGTTTTAGTGTAAGCACCGATCGTTAGGGGACTTCGAGACATCGAGTTCGAGGTAATTAGGGAAATTGAGGATGCGATTTCCCAACAGCTTGAAATGGATTCGTATTTCGAAAATGATTTCCAAAATCTCTTCGGCTTTACTACAATAAAATATTTCGACATAAGCCATAACCATAAGAGAGGGATTTCCCATGCACCCATTAAATTCACATCCGCATTCAGTAGAGTAGGTGCGATCCTCGGTGAATAGATAAAGCTCCGTTTATCTCCCATTAAAGCTCTGTTTCTAACTTTATACCTTGTTATGCAATATGGAGACTTGCGTGAGCCAATCAGCCTTGACTTATTTGACAAACGTAAATTTTTAACTTAAAAAAAAGGTTAATGTTGAGTTCTGCACCTCTCTTTCACGTTTCAGTTCATGTTCAGAGAGTTTCAGTGCCGCACCATCCTCTTTTGAGTCTAGTCATTTTTGCCATTTTTCTTACGAAGTAAACGTGAGTAAACAGATTTTCGGATACTTATGACTGAATTAGGAAAATTTCTTCTGGTTCATTATTTATTTTATTAGTCACGTCTACTCATTCGGAAGGAAACGATTAAGAACTAATTGTCATTTCGAAATATCGATTTCACTTCAGTTTATGGCATCGAAAACTTCATTCTCCCGATATGATAACTACGAAGAATTTTAATCACCTGCATAAAGATCATATACTCAGTTTTTGATCGAAAGAAATTATTCAAATTTGTTTACGTAATCATTATTCTATTGTTAAGCCATATGAAATTATGGTCAAATGATTAAATTACAGTCATTTTCTATGATATGAACATAATACATAATAACCGTCTAGGTTGCAGTTGGCAGTTTCTACTAAATACGGAGCCCAATTTCACACATGTGCCTAATATTATAATTGGATAATTGGCTGAAATTGGAACGATTTGCGTTACTAACCCGGCGCATCCACCATTTTTCCATTAAATTGATTTCTCAAGATTTAATTGCGGTCTAGGCTCAATAATAATTATTATGATTCAATCGGTTATTTCAAGGTTTGAAAAGTATAATTTTTCAAATTGGCTCGTTGCATTCTCTTTCAAGATTGTTAAGTCCAGTTACCTATGCAGTTATATAAGTCGAATAAATAGCTATTTCTCTAATTGTATTAGATACTTATATAGAGCATGTTGTTGCGTTTGTAACTTACAAACCAGGGCAATAAAACCCACGTATAGGCTTTTACATAAAAAAATCTTCTCTCTTATTGCAAAATTTCTTAGCGACCTCAGAGACGGCATCTTCTTCAACAACGTAAAGGTTAAACGTGTTAACACGTCAATAAGAAATTATTAACACTTCCGTATATTGTAGTAGTAAGTACTCATTTTGAAAAGAAAGTATCTGAATTGGCTATTCTTTATCAATAATCGCACCTCTTGTCTGCCGATGTTAAGGAGTGTTTTAGATAATTACAGTGCACTAATTAATTAATATTCTCATGGTGGAAATCCTTGAAACGTATAGGGATTCAAGTTCACTTTCTCTATTCCATCAAGGCTTTTTGTACACTGTATCGTGCGAGTACTCTGATGAAAACGTGCGCCGAATTTTGCAAATTTTTTATATGATATTTCGCATTATTGAGGAAATGAAGTTCGGCCTAATTCTGCGAGGAATTCTAATGTGATGTGACTTCGCGACTTTCGACTTTTCTCCAAGGAGAGAAAAATATTATTTTCTGATATAAATCGGCACCGTTATTATAGGATGCGGTCTCGTTATTATGTCACGATTTTGTCTACCTGCGTAAATCGGTGAGAGTTTTCGGAGACTAAGGCGATCGCAATGAGAGGTCGACGGACTGGTCCCGCACTTCAACAAGTCGAAAAGAGACGGCTTTACGATAACGTAAAATCACTTTCGATAACGCTTCAGGTAGCGCAAAGTGGAGGACGAAGGCGTCCCGACAGTCGGTGCCAAGAATGTGAATGGTGTTGAGGTGGGTGCCCCAAAAGTCTTCGCCGTTTACCGTTTGCATTTTCAGGAAAATGGACGAACTGGCGAAATAACAAAGTGAGTGCAGATTTTCATCAAATCGGGAAATCCGATCGATTTGAATATAGATAGTGACGCGTCTTCATACGGCTTAGTCATTTAAGTCAACATACAACTCTATTATGTCTCCAAATTGAATTATAAAATATCCGCTTTCCCTTTCAAGAATGCCAAATTGTGCGAGGTCCTGTAAATTTTACGTAATTTCTCCGAAAATCACAATAACGCGACATCCAAGACATTTAAATTCACCCACGAATCTTCGTCGCATTTCCATAACGAGAATAATTTATTAATGAAAGCCAATTTGCATTCGGGAACTTTGGTTGCGGGCTCTAAATAATAATTCGCTAGTGAAGAAGCTGACTCGTATTAGCCTAACTTTAATTACGTGATTTCGGTGCTTTCGGTTTCAGTAAAAATCAATAGGCATGTAAATTACTTATGTAACTCAATTACTTGCTTTGAACTTTCCGTGTTGGTGAGTATAAGCACGACTCACCTAGTTTATTTCTTCGCCAGACCGTGACGATAATCCAATCTTCAAGAAATACATTTCTTCCAGTACATTTAATATAATATAATAATAAGTAATGATACAGTTGAGGATTTGGCGGCTCCTTTCTTTTCCCATACATACGAATACGAATAAGGATTTAGTAATTAGTGCAATAATCGATCAGGTGAAGAGAGTTTTCTCCAGAGCTATCGATTATCCAATGGATCCTTACATAATTATTATACCTCAGTAAATATTACTTACTAACTGAAGAAAGTTTCACATGAGCCATTGGTCCGAAAATCGATGCAAATTTCACGCCATCAATTCTCTCCAGGATTTTTCTCACGATTTCATAACTTTTCTCATTTTCAGGATATTATGAGGAACCGACTGTTGGTGAGGACCTCTTTATTATTCCTGGTGACCACCTGTTTCGCCCTGGCCTTACAAGAGGATGAGTCACCAGATAGAGAAAAAGTACGTCCATTACTTTGTTAAAATACCGACAAAAACTACAATTCTTGTTTTGCAGGAGGGCCGATATAATCACCATATCGTTAGTAAAAGAGCCGTGGGTCACAGTAAACCGGGGTTTTTTCGAACGTTATTTTCGGTCGTCGCTGAAGTATGTCCCAATAACTCATTTACGTATGTTAATGATTAATTCAAATTGATTTCAGCAATGGACGGATACCAGAAATACCATAAATAATGTCACGAAGATCTTCAATAATAATGTCCTGCCGGATAATTCTCCCGTAAGTGCAGTAATTGCATTTCGTGCATCAATTTTAATGGAGTTCGTTTCAGTTGCTGCGAACTACCACTCCACCTCCCGGATTTAACGGAAGCACTACCGAGGCGCCTTTCAGGATAACGCGAAGTGGTCTGCTCAAAATTCTGAGACGTAATCTACGCGGATTAGTTCGCCTTTACAACATCGAACTGAAAGACGCCAGAAGGGTACGTATTTACATAAGATTATTAACCTATTATAAGTGAATTAATATTGCGTTATGTTTGTAATATTTCAGCAATCCGACAAAAATTACGCAGAATATAGGAGAAACTTGTCGAAGGAGATTTCGAAATTTTTATAAGTCCTTGGTGTGAAGTCCTTTTTAATGTTTAGTCCATTCTTAGACTCTGTGATAAATTTTAGTTACAGTTCAGTAGATGAGGAATAACTTAATTTTTAGGTACCTACTACATTGCTCAATTAGTTAAATTATTAATGTATAGATGAGTATTATATATTTCAGTCACTATTTGTTAGTTTAGAGTTTAGACCCCCGCTCGAATTGTCGAAAAATTATGAATTTTGTCAGTTTTCAACATCTTGGAAATTTCCTAGCCAAACTCATGGAATACCTGTAGAAATATGTATGAATAATAATATTTCAATAAAAGAGTATTGTGTAAACTCCGTATTACCAATGGTATTACATATTTCAGGAGGAAAGTTGAATTTTAGTATTGGCTTATGAGCTGAATACCATGCTTTTATTTTTAATGGCTCATTTTAAATTATATTATAATTACCTATTATTGTATTTAATATTTATTGAATTGACGAAAAAATAAATGAGTTATTTTTAAAATGAGCTTTATTATTTGTTTAAGTGTTATGCAACGTGAATTGTTGGTTGCCTACATCAAACCCCGTAAAACGCTTGGAAATTTTGCGCGATTTTTACCGCGAATCACACGTAAATTTATTTCCAATAAATAATAAATATTTCGAAAGGACCTCAAATCTAGATTCGAGGGATTTACCAAGATGGAAACATATCAACTACCTCACGATGTTGTGGTTAAGAAGAATTGACTGGTCTTTTCTAGTCTTATTTTCCATATTGACGCGCGCGATATTTTTAAGTTGAATTCTTCAAACTACATTAAACCAGTAGATAAAAAATTTATATACCTAATAACTGGTTCTGTTTTTTAGTCTATTTGATTGATGACTGAAATTACTGAATTGAAAAAAATCATAAAAGTAATTAAGTACTTCTAGAGGTAAGTGAACAGCAATTTGCAGTTCTTGTACAAAGTAGGTAAACAACAATAAAGCAGCTATAATTTCCTGGTCATAACGGAACTTGATGTGAAACGCACCTTCAGGCGTTATTAAGATACATTTAACCATACTCATACTGTGCCACAATTCATAGTCGTAAGTTCATGGTTCGCTATTATTGAATTTTAAACACCGTGACCCACAAATTAAACGGTCACTAACTGAGTACAAACGTACTTAAGCTTACTAGGGTTAACTAACTGAAAGTTTAATTTGTCAGAAAATATAGACCGGAAATGTGAATTATGTAACAAATATTTCATCTCGATCGGAAATAGAAGGCAGATTATTTCACTTTGTAAAACTTCAATAAATTTCAAGTTATCGGAAGTGAACACGCACCGATTTCGATCGGTCCACCCAACATAATTTAGATACGGTCACAAGTTATATAATTATAGAAAATGCGGGTATGTGTCGAGTATCCTATATCGACTACTTTCCACGGAACCGATGGACTTTTTCAAAGAGCTCCATAACAAGTTTGGTATGTTTATGAGACAGAAAGGTACTGCGGAACTGGACTAAAACCATGAGGATTATCACTTCCTGACTAGTAAAATTCCACCCAATACCGCAATAAATACGGTTTTATAATGCAGAAATACAGCGCATAAGTAATAAGTTTACTCATTAATTATATGGTAGACTTGATATCGCTCGAGTGAAAATCTCTTTATAGCCCAGTTCTATATTAGACTCGATTCCCATTGTAAATCATTGTGAGAGCATCTTTTGACAAGTTCTAGACCTTATGTCGAATCAACAGGTCGTCCTTGAATATGTAATTTTTATCAAAAAAGTTCGACTTTTATCACAGGACGATGCTAAAACACACGTGCCGAAAGCCTCGTTTACTCTATAAAAAGAAACTGTTTATGCATACCGGTCGCTTATGCGCTATTGTATTGGGTTTCTTATAGTATGGGCGCAGAGTTCTCTCGATCGCTAGAAACCACCTAGACCCCGAAGAGTAAACCGATTCAACCATAAGGTTGAAGAAATGTGAAAGTGATTCGAGAGAAAGGTACGTGTGCGCGAAGAAACAAGGAGAGCCGCGGTACTACCAGATACCTAGAGTGTCCAATGACCCAGTGTTGGTGGTACTGTTATATTATGTCTACGAGTAGCGCAAATCCGAGTCATTTTATATTAACACCGTGACAAGACAACGCGACTTCTTCTCGCGAACCAGTGAGTGCCTTTTCGACCCCAGTGATACTCGTTTTCTTCGACTAGGAGGGAAATTTCGGTACCGAGTTCTAGTACCCGACACAAAATGAGCAAGGTATACTGTCAATAAGAAGAAAGTGTGATAATCACACTTACCTTTTAAATTTTTATAGGTGGTGGTTTATGTTTTGGACAAAATCGTCTGGCTTCTTCTGATTGCGGCTGTGACGACCCAGGCCCTTCAAATTGCGGGAGTGGTGCCATCCCCGAAAGCTCTAAACGAAATCTCCTTCCAAAAGGTAATTGAAATTTTATCAAGGTCCAACCCAAATAACCATAACTTGATTGAATTAAATTAATCTCTTTTCGCAACACGAAATGCAGTTTTAGAGCCGAGAAGCCAAGATCATTTGTGAAAGGACAATGACCTAGCTCTTTGCGCTCATACTCGTGTATAAAGGTGCTAGAGTACTTATACCAATATTAACGATTTTCACCGGAGAAAGTCACCTGTAAAATTCGTGCAAATAAATAATAGCGGAATTGAAATCGATAATAAAATTTCCGGTGTTTTTTTCCTTCAGGACGATGACTACAATTTCCAAGTTCAAGTCGGCGAATCCGACGTCAGAGGAAAGCGTCAGACTACGCAAGAGAGATCGAAATTTATCGACACTTTATTCAACGTAAGTCTCTGAATTTTTTTGAATGGAAAAGTTGAATGGGTGATGGATTAATAAAATTGTTACCAGAATCGGGCTAACCAAGGTGATCACGGTTACTTCCACGGAATAAATCGGAGAGAGGTACTCGTAATACGGGCGAAAATGTAGTTTTTGAATGAATGTAAGTGCGCCTCCCTAATTGGTGATTAGTGGTGAATAGCGCTTCGGTTGAATTATCACGAGGCAAGTTTAAACAGAGATTGTCTCATATTTCAGATCCCCATTTCTGCTCTGCAAACTATAAACAACTTGGTCCAAAGTGCCAGGCCAGCTTTCCAAAGTTTGAGAGAGTTCGCAGCCAGGAGATTCGACAAGTCGAGCAAAAGCAACGAATCCCAGAACCCCGCCACGGCTAAACCACAAAGACTGTATCCGATTTTTATAAGACCGAAAGAAGACTCAACTTGATTCTCTTCTATATCGAGATCAATCCTACTCATTAATTATTATTATTCACGTCGAATTTAACCATCATTCTCTTCCTTCTTTTTACCTAACCCAGCGGGATTTGTACCCAGTGATCTTTATTTCATCATCTTATTAATCACCTTTTCATGTTAATCTTAATTATATGGTGCCGCGAAATTGCCTCATTTTTCGTCTTCATTTTTGATGTTGTTGTCTAGTTCTAAGTTACAATCATGTTAGAAATCTTTAACAAATAAGTGTGTGATATCTTTATGTACGTTGTTATGACTGTAAAATAATAAAATTTACTCGAAATATTCCCATATGACATCTATCACTCAAAATGGTTAACCAACGGGAGAAATGCTTCCTCTTCGTGACCGCCCTGATCTTGATCGTCGACATCCTGATGGCCCTTTGCATTTTCACCATCCTTCCTGCGTATCTGTGCGTCCCTTATCACGTGCCCTACGCGAACGGCGATCCGGACGAAGACGCCGTTAGGTGCAATTGCCACCTTTTAATCATGCACGGAAACGGCGAAGCCACGGAAGAAACGGCAAACGATGCCCACGTCATAACCGTAACAAATCTCCTTCTTGTATCGAAACCAGAAAAATAATCGTCGGCATTACAGGTGGAAAACGAGACTACATTGGGGCCGAAACCCACACAGAAACCACCAGTGAAGCCTCCAGAAAAGCCCCCACCGAAGCCCATACCAAATCCACCGGGAGGCCGTAAAAAGAGAAATGACGAACTGTCCCGAATCCAAGAAGAGTTCCCCTATCTCGTTTCGATGCAAATCCCGGCCTACAACGACGCAGAAGACGAGACGATCTTCGCCGGAATGGGCACGATCTTGAACGAAAAGTACTTCCTGACCGCTTTTACGAACATTCGGGAATCTTCGGAATGGCGACACGTGACGATAAGGGCCGGATCGGCCAGTTGGTTCGAGTTCGGCTCGCCTCATTTGGTCCGGAACTATTTCCGAGCGCCCGATTACGACATCATGCTGATCGAGGTCGATAAGCCCTTCAGAATGTCCACGATGATCAAACCGGTCAAATATCCTCATGGGTCGTCCTGGAAGCACGCCTATTCCATCGGTTGGCCCATCGATATGTACAACGAAAACATCAGGAATCGATTTAAGCATCGGCCCTTCGAGGTGACCAATTGGACTTCCTTGCGGTGCGTTCCGCCTGTCGTCAATTACGTCTGCTTCGATTTGGATAGGGGACAATGCGATTCGGTTTCTGGGCAGCCTTTGATTACGCAATGTGGGGAGTTTTTGGGGTTGAAGATGACGGGTGGATCTTGTACGGAATTTTTGAACGCGAAAAAGCGAAGTTTGAAAACGTTCTTGTTGGGTTTTCTTAATCAGTCCCGTTCGGAAGAAATGGTCGTTGAGGAGAAGCACTGCAGGGAGATCTATCGCGAAAATTGCGCTATCGCGGGTGAAGATGTTTGCTTTTGAATAAATCCGTTTAAGAAATTCTTCTTAAAGTGTGTTATCTTAATTGTCTTGATCGGGTACCTGCTTATTATACGCGAGTAATTGACTGAGCAATGTCGACCTTCGCACTCGACAAGGCTGGGGGCTGTGTGTATTCCCAAGTTGTACCAACGTTAAATCATCCGATGGTATATAAACAAAACTTCAGGTTTTCAGACTAGTCGTAAGAATAGTGCCAGTTAAGGTAGAGGTTCGTGTGAGTGCTCCGAATACTGCGAAATTGACCTTATACAAAAGTAAGAATCGTTTCCTGAATTGTTCTCAAAGCCCAAGTTATTTCGACAATTAATAATTTCGAAAAGTTGCATTTTTCAAAAATCAAAGTTCGTCACACGTCTAGGTAGTTTTCCTTGATATATTTTTTGCGCTCGGATTGATTAATATTCAGCGAACTCATCCAGTTTATAAAACGTACCCAACATAGTAATTAATGCGGACAAAGCTATCATTATCTGAATAGTTCTGTGCGCAATTTATTTCAACTACCAAAAATTGGCGTATTTCCTCTCTTAAATAATTTCCAGTACCGCTATATCAGATAGCATTATTCAAAGCCAGCATCAACTACGTTACTACACTGTAGCATTATTTTTTTGAAAGTGTTTAAGTAATAAACCTTGAATTAATATCAGTCATAATCGCCAAGTCTTCCGAGAGTCAATTCGCAGAGAGACCATTGTTCAAGGTACTTTTGCTCGAATTATTCCAACTTTATCATTAATTGGGTGCCGGGAATTTTGTGTATACGCTTTTTCATAAATAAATAACGGAAAGTTTCTTTCAGACGAAAATGTTGTGGCTATTACACGTCATGCTTATACCTGTTTTGGTATCTGCGAAACCATCCGGAGGGTACCAGAAATCCGTTTCAGCTTCAGTATCTGCAGACGCCTCTGGAGTACGTCATTAAAAATTACCATAATGATAATTCCCTAACTCTGGATGACTTATAACAGATCCCATCCCCCATAACTTTCGATGGGGGCAACATCGGTGTGGATTTCTTGGGCTTCAAGGCTTCTGCCGGCCTAGGAGGACTCCTAACGGGAAATGTGGCAGACGGCGGACTACACGCAGCTGCCGAAACGCCTTTCGGCCAAAGAGCCGGTGCAGGACTAGGAGGAAACGTCGCCGATGGTAATACCAGCGGCTATAAATATTCGTACAGTACGAGCGGCAAAACCGCGACCGCTTTAAACATCCTGAGCTCGATCGCCCAAGCCGCAAGAGCCGCAAGACAACCGCAAAATCAATAAAAAGGCACTCGCATATGTAACGCACTTTTACGCAAAGAAATAATAAAACCGAATCACTTGGAAAACCGGCGCTAATGACGCACCTAACGAACTGGAAATACCAATCGCCCTAATAAAGAGGCAGTTATGAGTCAACTTTATGCAGGTTTCTGAAGTTTTCTCGATTTCAGGTAAATCCGCCGGGGGTCTTTACGCCGGAGCGACCGCAGGAGGCGGCGTTTCCGCCGGCGCCGGATTGGGTGGAGTAAGCGGCGCTTCCGGTTCTTACGGAGGATCGTTCGCGGGCGCCACTGCGGGAGGCGCCGCGACGCACGTCACCAAAATAAAGGAGACGCACAAGGGCGGCTATGGGGGTAAATTGGAGCTGGACGCGTACGCCGCCCCCGCCGTCTACGAAAAAGAGGTGGAGCTGGTGGAGCAGAAGCCGAAAACCACGTACGTCGAACGCACCGTCATCCCGAATTACGTCGAAAAGACGATCCAGGTGCCCTCGTACGTCGAAAAGACCATAAGGGTGCCCACCGTGGTCGAGAAAAAGATCCGGGTCGAAGCAGAGCCGACTATCGTTGAGAAAACCGTGAATGCACCCGCTTCCGCTTCCGTCGATTTCCAGGCTTACGCCGGAAACGCACCTCAAGTAACTAAGGTGGTGGAAAAAGTTAAAACGCACCATCATCCGCACCACGGACACAGCTCCGTTCACATTCGCAAGCACTTGTGAGTTATTAATCGCTAACAATTAATCAATGTATACTTAATAATTTATGTGTGAAAGTTCATTGTCAATAATACTCGTTTGTGGTACCCGTTACAGTGGTGGAGGTTTCGGGGGAGGTTATTACGGTGGCGGATATGGCGCCGGTTCCGGAGGTTCCGGAAGTTCCGGAACTTTCACGGTGCGTAAAACCGCCAACCCGGAGTTGATAAACAACGTTTTCAATGTAAGTGGTGACATCCATGCATTATTCATATAGGCAACTAGACTTACATCACTTCCTTGGTTAATTTTAATGTTTTCTTACTAACTTATTGACTCGTTTTCATAGACAAAGACTAATTTGGTTGAAATTTCCAGATCCCAATCCAAACACTCGGAGCAGTAAGCAAATTAGTCGGCGGAATCCTAGGAGGGACTTCCGGTTCGTTATCCGTGTCGAAATCTTATAGTGGAGCTGCCGCCGGGGGTGGGGGTGGCGGATACGGGGGAGGATATGGCGGGGGATACGGGGGTGGTTTCGGGGGTGGTTTCGGTGGTGGCTACGGCGGCGGATTCGGACGTTAATCCGTTAATTTAATTGTGATTTGTACCTAAAAAGTACAAAAGTATGGAAATACTAATAATTTTTTAATAAATTTTTATCAAACAACTTAGTTTTTATCCAAAGTTGCCTCGATACGATCGAGTCAATGACCTATCCGCCATAGAAATTACCAGCGATTACTGGAGAAAAAATGATAATTTTGACGTCAGAGTGCGAAGTGTTCTTGAATGTGCGCACCACGTAAGTGATTTAGCAATATTCCGGTGGGTTTTCCTTAACGGTTAAATAAATCGGCAATTTGCGATAGTAATTGCAAGTTGGCGAGGGATATCTGATGAGAGGTCTGTGCGGTTGCTTCTGGAAATTAACGGAAAGTGCATGGATGGTAGAGTAGGAGAACTCCGACGGTGGGTCAGGCGAGAAACCGAGCGGTTTCATTACAAAACCATCTCAAGCTGTGCCAACCAGACGACGACCGAACGAACCAAAAAAGGGTGAGTCTTAATGAATTGAAATAATTTAATCCTTCATTAAAAAAATTCGTTACAAACTTAATGATTAAACGAATTTTATAATCACGATTGCGCTGCCGGTAATTAGTGCTTCATTCTTATTTTGAATCCTTCTGAGAGCTGTTATTATAGGCTTGAGGCTGGAGATGGTGGAAATTTTATGGAATTTTAATTATTTCGTCTAATTTCCCAAGTGATTCGGTGATAGTTAATGCCCAAAGTATCGGTTTATAATTTATACACGCTAATCATAAAACAATTTTACATAATACGACTTTCTAAATTATTTCCAAGTACTCACTTACCTATAGCCGAATAAAAGAAATGAGTTACTTGGATATAAAGAGTGACGTTTGCAATTTTCGAACTGAAATCCGTATAAAACTCTCTTTCGACACTTCGAATTTCTATTTTTTATGTCGACACAGTTGCTCGCTTAGTGCAATATCATTTTGTCCACTTCTTCATAAAATTTCGCATCATGTAGCTCAGCAGACCCTGAAAAAAAAATTAAATTAGTGGAAACCGCCAAGGTTAAAAGTCGTATCATCGAATTTTCTACACAACACGAAAATCCGTGCCGAGCATAGAAGCGACCTAATTATTTTCGTCAATTAATCCTCGTTCCATTTTCACAGAGTAACAAAATGACGCCTTACGTTATCTTCTATTTCGTGCTTCTGGCAGCCGGATTGGCTGTATCGAAACCGGCGAACAATGATCAACTCGACAAGGTAGGATTTTGATCCATCATCAAACTTTCTATTATTCATACGGATGTTCGCATGAGTTCAGGTGACCGTAAACGACGTGGCCGCGAATGCCGTGGTCGCATCCCCGGAAAAAAGGGCCGATCTGGTCGCAAGCGAGAACGCGACGACGGAGAAAAAGGAAGGGGCGACGGTGCACATAACCGGAATCACCACCGGAATCGAAAACGGGGGAAGCGACGCAAACGTGAACAACGGGACGCAATTCCGGCCGCAAAAGACCGGATCCATGTTCGCCAGACTCATCGACGATATCTTTCAGGTATTTTCTACCCTAAAATTTCAATAGAAACCTCCAGGATTGGAAATTTCATTGTTACCGTCGATTTTGCAGATTCCTATAAATGTGCTACAAAATGTGGCCAGATTAATCACGAGTCCTTTCACGCAACACAACAAAACACCAGCCACCACTCCCGAAGTCGCCCCACCGTCTTAAGCTTCTATAAATAGTGCAAGTTATAGTTTACAAAATTGGTTGTTTTCTTATTTTATGTATATAGTTTCTTAGTCTCATTAGAATAATTAATAAATGTCTAGTTTTTAAGTATCTCGTTACTGTGCTGAAATTTCGTTATGGGTAAAGATGGTTTCATATGAACGAGATTAAAATTTTAACAACGTCCGTCATTAGCCCTTCGCCTAGATCGTTTTTTTATATTAAATCCGCTCCGAAAAGTTTCGAGGTGCGCAGGACGCGGGCCCAACAATGCCCGCATAAAAGTTAAGGATCGGGCGGGAGACATTTCAGTTCGGTTTCAGGCGGGCTTCCAATTTCGATGGATTTCCAGAGTGCGCGTTTCGAGTCCATTTCCAGAAAACTGACACACATTTTCACAATTAGTGACCAAAATGTGACCGATTTTCGTGTGTGATTCAATCGACGAATGTCTGAATTAAATTCGACGCGCGGGGGTGGATTGGCGCTCCTAGAAGATAATTCGAATATACTCATTCCGGAATGGGGCTACGTCCTTTCGGCCGTGGTCCTTTTTCTGATTGGATTTTTCGGATTTTCGCTCAACCTGATCGTGATAGTCGTCATGTGGACGGACAAACAGGTACGGATTATGATAATCGCGGTATTAAATCAAAGGTCGCTTTATTAACATTCAAGACGACTGCTAAACAGTGGACGTTTTAATAAGGAAATTTGAGATGCTATCGGATATTTCGCTTTTGCAGCTGTGGACCCCTCTAAACACCATTCTGTTCAATTTAGTGTGCAGCGATTTCTTGGTGTCGATTTTGGGCAACCCCTGGACGTTCATTTCCGCCGTCCGCCAGGGGTGGGCCTTCGGCCCGACCGGATGCGTCCTCTACGGTTTCATCATGTCCTTATTAGGTGAACAAGCTTATCAAACTACTCTAAACTCTCCTTTTATTATTAACGAAGTTGGGTCAAAACACGTACCGACCCTCCGGTTATTATGACCGTGCCTCACCCTCCTCGCTAACCCGCTAAAGACCGGATTACGTTGTTTGCCCATACTCGTTTTGTGTTTACTAAACCGGGAAATTGTTTGTTCACTTCCAGGGATCACCTCGATCACGACCCTAACCGTCCTGTCCTTCGAGAGGTACTTGATGATTGCCCAACCCTTTCGGGGCACCAATTTGGGGCACAGGGGGGCAGCGCTACTGGTGATTGCCATTTGGCTCTACTCCTTAGCCCTCACGGCACCACCGCTAATTGGTTGGGGTGAATACGTCAGCGAAGCGGCCAACATCAGGTAATTTTAAAAAAATCCGATTGCGGTGACAGTAATTGCATCAGAAACTGCACAAGCCGACATTTATTAAATTCCGTTACTTAATACGGGAAAATTTGCATCTAGGGACGGACGCATTCTTGTTTTTTTGCTCCGTCTTGTCATGCTCAGGGTGTGTCGCATCTGGATGAAACACGACCGTGAAAAGTAATATCGAATCTGGATAAAGTCTTTGTCCGTGCTTTAAGTAATGGGAATAATGGGAATAATCTAACTTTAACAATGGATCCATCGCATCCGTATTTTATTTATTCAGTTTCGTCCATTTTCAACCCTGCAACTTGGCTTTTGATCTCTTGCGACTCTTTTGTGCCCCCGACTCGGATGCATTACCGTAAAGTTTCTGTTGTAGCTGTTCCGTGAACTGGGAGGAACAGACCCTGAATTCCACGACGTACATCCTTTTCTTATTTGCATTCGGTCTCTTCGCGCCGCTCTCAATAATCACCTTCAGTTACGTCAACATAATGGTTACGTTGAAGAGGGTGAGTTCGGATTGTTTTTATCAAATCTGAGTTACTCGGATGTATTTCCGTTCCAGAACACTCTGCGCATGGGAAGGGTGAACAAAGTCGAAGGAAAGGTCGCTTATATGGTTTTCGTCATGATTCTGGCTTTTTTGATTGCGTGGTCCCCTTATGCGGTTTTGGCGCTGATGGTTCAATTCGGATCTTCCGCTTTGATTACACCCGGGATCGCCGTAATCCCTGCGCTTTTGGCGAAGAGCAGCATCTGCTACAACCCCATCGTTTACGTCGGATTGAATACACAGGTCTTCCGTTTGTGTTATTGTTATTAGTTTTATTTGATTTGGTTTATTTTGCAGTTTCGTCAGTCCCTTAAACATTTCAAGAAAGACAGAGAGGCGTACAGTAACTGCGAGACTATCGGCCTGACCCAGTCCAAGTTTTTTGGGAATAATGCAAACCGATTAAAAACCGCTCAAACTGGAGAGGTTTGCGTAATACAGGGTAATAACGTTGTAGATGACGGACAAGTCTGATTAAAATTGTGATAATTTAGCGAATTAATTAAAAAAACGAATTTGAGGATGATTATACCCGGAATATATTGTGATATTATGGATTACGAATAGAAAGTATTACTGTTTACGTATCGTAGGATAACCCATGTGTAAAATTCCGCTACCCACGGGTCTCAATTTCCCACTCCCCTTTGGCATTACAAATATTTACCTTGTCTGAACTGAAATATCAAATACAGCCGTAGTTTGTGGTTGGCATGTAGTAAATTTGTATTTTATGGAGAATATTTTGAATAAAAACATTAGGTTTCAAAAATATTTACTTATTAAATAACGAAATGTTCATGTATCATCACGAACTTTCACTAATACAGTTGAATTTGAAATGAAATGGAATTTTTTAAAGAAATTGTCTCATAAATAATAAAAAGAATCGCGTGACTGTCCAAACTGAATCACTCGTAAAATCAGAAGAGCGCACGCTATAAAATATTTAAAAGACGATGCGCAATATTAATAAGATAATGAGACGCCACTTGGAGCTTGAAGGTTCATTCGCGAATTTAATCCAGGAACTTTATTAATCCATTATTAATCGAAGGTGAAGTCATCTATAATAATCAAGTTGAGTTACTATAACAGAGTGACTTGTAACCTGTCGGTATATTTATCGATTTAACCTCGTTTCACAATGACCAGTCTCAACTCTTCCAAGCCAACAACAAGACAAGCGTGCAGAAGGAGTTCAAGAGAAGCAGAAATTACTCAAGTTTCCACCTAAAAGCGAGACGATCGTTTCATAATGTGGATCATTGCACTTGTGTTTTTCCAGCGTGAAGAGAAAAAAGCACTAGGTCGACCACTGGTCTTGGGCAATCTTTTCAAGAAGATCGCGCGCCCGTAATAACGCGGCAAAATTGGGGAGTGGAGTTCGGGCGAAGGATTATTATTTAATAACTTTCAAAAATTTCTCTTCAAATATAACAAACAACACAAAGACGATTTTAATAACAACTTTACTAACCGAACAGTCAATGGTCGGAGAAATGCGAGGTGACGCTACCCAACGCTAAATTGGTTGCGTCATGAGGATTCCTTACGTAACGTTCACGTGCGCGAGCTTTCAAAGCCCGAACCAAATTCAAAAGCTGCCATCATCGAGACAAAGGATTCGCCTTGGCCGCAACTCTAATAACGTCCTTCCTGTGGAACATAATCAACTCGGTTACCATTCCGGTAGGTATTGGAGCTATTTCTGACTGGGAAGAAACGGCAATTCTACGCTAGATCAACTCCGAATTCAATCGATCGCGCTTTTTGTCTTGTATAAGGGACCTCAAAATAAAATCGTGAAAGTATTATAGAAATGAAAGTGTCAAACAGTAATAAAAGAATAAATATCGTCCTTTTTCCCCCTACTCTTCGCGTGTCTTGCTAAATACCCGATGGGTGAAGTTTATAGTATTATGGGTTGAGCGATTAATTTCGGATTAAATTCGGATATCGGGCCCGGAGGAAATCGAGCGAGTAATGAGGGCCGAGAGGAAATACGGATAATTACGTTTCACGCAGTACGCGGATTATTATTGCATTGAGTAAACATGATTTCTATCATTGGTTAATGTGGATTTAATGACGGATTATTGTTCGCACTGCTGATTAATTTTCCTAGATTCGGGGGTGCTGGAAGGGATTTTCCGGTGATTATTTTCGACGGCTCAACGTAACGCGCCGACGAGATGGTACTAAAAGCAGTACCATTTCCATTTCTCCTCCACTTTCGACGGCGCTCCACTGTAACCGACCGACTGACGTTCAATTTACTTTCAGCTCGGCTACCAATTATTAAACTTCACTTGTATTCATATATCTTCATGCTGAAAAAATCAAAACAGTGCGATGAAGATCACTGGTTGTCACAACAGTACCAGTTCTGCATGAAACTGATATAACTAGTGATTAAACAAGTATCTTCTTGAACAATTCAAAGTGAAAAGTTGGTTTAACCGATTGTTATTATTAATAAGTAATAATGATAGTGTGTTATAATTACTGAAGAATCGTGGAATTTTTTTTGAGGATATATTCAGAGACTTTCTAGTTTTCTTATCAAGTGAGTAGTAAAAAGTTCACTTTCGAATTAGTTAATACCACCCACTCGAAACCACAAAAACAATAACAGAAAAAAACGCACATATTCAATCCCATTATCCCGAATAATGTCCAATTAATTACCATATAAAATTTCATTGCAACCATCGAATCAATCAGTCTCATAATTTATTCATTATTGGATAAGTGTCTAAACAAAATGAAGCAAAAAAAAATCTAGAATTATTAGTCTAGAACAGATGTCTTGGGTAATTCCTAATTAATTAACAAGTTTAAAATCGAGGGAAGAGCAAATGCGGTCAATGTCAATGCCAAAAAATACTTACTTGGCTAGAGCGAAAATGTATTCACTAATTGTTTACTTTAGTTCGCACCTACCACAGATTATTAAATTATGCAGATATTCGTTAAGTACTTAACCGGTCCGAAAAAGGCAAACTAAATGACTTCCGAGTCGTCAACGCAATTATTTATAGCATCGCATTGCAATAACTATAATCATGGCTAAGCCCAAAATAACAACTCCAAAAACATCTCCTCAAAAAACCATTGTCTCATTATTACGATCAGTAAGTAAATTGTCCGTCCAAGGCGGGGATTTACTTGTGTTTGATCTGAGCTAACATTGTACAACGATGACGAGGAGAGACACTGTTTCTTCTGGCGCGGCGGTATATGTGAAAGAAAGTAAAGGAGATTTCCTCGAGTTTGTTCCTCATGTTTGCCAGTAGGTAGATACACGGACGACATTTGAGCTATTGCGAAATAAGCCCCGCAGCCTCTTTCACTACTATCACTTGCACTTTTTAATTAACACACGTCACGAGACCTCTGCCGTAAGCTGGCTCTCTTCTCGGCGTGTTTTCGTATGCGGAGGTATGCCGGCTTCAGTATAGTATAGTAAGTGTAGTAAAAGACCCGGAGCTTCATTCTCGGAGACCATAATCGATTTTCGTTTACGTAACCGCGAAAGAGATACAACTTTCTTTTTGCACGTAGATACTAAAGTACCACCGAGACCGCGAGAATAAAGACGTAAGCACCGGTTTTTTTTTCGTAAATTCCGAAGAATTATTTTGTAATATTAATCCAGGACAATTCTTATTATGTATTATACAGTACCGGTTATCCACGCAGATTTCTGTGCTATTTGCTTGGCGAATTTTCGTAGTACGTGCTTTGGATTGTAATTGTCAAAGCTACATAATTTGATATTGCGTTCGCTTTTGTGCAACATTTATAAGAGTTAGGAATTTTGATTTTTCAAAGCGTTTCAGGTGTGCTTATTTGTGACAGGCTGTCCTTGCTTTTAAATTTGTCTTTCTAAATGCAATCGTAAACAGAACTGCACAAAACCTTTCATTCGAGTTTAGCGCATAATTTTACTGGCGAATTACTATAAAATGCATCGTCGTCGGAGTTGCTATTAGGGCGGATGAAGTCTATATTTCTGAAATAATAATTATACAGTCATAAATTACTTAAAAGAGTAATTAACATGAAAAGCTCCACTGCAGAACGCAATTAGTGAACAAAAGGTACTAACTTTCGATAATGTTAATTTTAATGTAAATAGACGCAAAAATCATATGCGAAATTTCACAACTCGCAGAGCAAATACAATTTTTGGGTGTATTATCTGTAATGAATGTCCAAAAGGTGTTAAGTTATTCGATACACGAAGCAGAAATTTTGACGATTATGGAATAAATTAAAAAATCCTGCATAATTAAATACTTTCAATTTCCGTGAAAACTATGATTATGTTCATGGCAAAAACCTATACCGACTCGACTGAACGATAAGGATCGTTTAATAAATCACGAGGAGAAAGCGAAAACAATTTTTCTGCTTGAAATCTACCAAAAAGCTGCTAAATTATTATAGCGAAACGAATTTATCGACTTAATGCTTAATGTGAATGCAAAGTGCAACAAGTGAATCATTCCAATTAACAATCACCTTAAGCTACAATAGACATCAATATCATTATAACTGACCTAACTAACTATTAGAGTATTATGCGAAGCGCAAATATTTTTGTTGTGGAAATACGTTTCAATGCTAATTTTCAATTATTTCTTCAAGAAACTCTAGATTGAAATTCTCGTATTCATAATTGCATCTGATTAGGATCACTCATTGATTTGTAATAATGTTCGTTATCTGATTAATTTCAACAGATATTATAAAAAGTATCATTTAACTTGAATAGCGGGAAGGCAGACGGCAAGTTGCGGAAGGTCCCATGGTGTAATGGTTAGCACTCTGGACTTTGAATCCAGCGATCCGAGTTCAAATCTCGGTGGGACCTTACAATTTTTTCAACTTTTTTGAATCTCATATCAATCATCTTAAATGCCCCCACCACATTTCAATGATTTTTCGCAATCATGATCATCATAATGATTGTATTTCCAAAGATAAGGTTAATTAAGTAAATGATGATATTGAGAAAATTTTCGATTTCGATACTAGTAATCATAGTAAAATCTGGATTTTTTTCGAGATATCGAGAAGATATTAGTAATAAGGGAAATCCCTCTAGCGGGGTGTTACGTGAATCGATATTTTGATATCCACTTTCCCATTATTATTAATATTTATGCAATAATAAACATTTAAGCGTCTCGTGCGAGTAATCAACTGTACTAACGAAAACGGAAAAGCGAGTACTCCAAGTACTCTGGGCAAATACGACAGTATTTCAGTGGGTAATAGGAGAGGTAGCCCACATCCGCGTCAGAAGAAAGCGGAACCAATTAGGTCCTTCATAATAAAAACAAATCGAACCGACCCATTTTGCCCATAACCGTAAATACATGCATAAGATTAATCGACATAGGAAGCGATTGCGCAACGCCATTATTTGATTATTCAAAAACGAAATTGTTTATCGAGACCTTGACCGGGGAGAAAGTCTTCTCCAGGCTCCGAACTTTGAATATCGGCAAAAGATTCAGTTTATTTGGGTGCACCAATCACCCCGAGGGAAAAGTGAAACCTTATAGTCAACGGGCCAAGATTGATTCGTTTCCTGCATGCGCACACCGGGCACGTGCCTTTGTTGTCAAGTCTTTTGATTGATGGTTACATCATAAAGCCCGATTAATTTTTATCTCGGTTTCTTTGCGATTCGGTTACAGAGATGGACGCGAAGAGACTGTCTGTACTCGCTACCGCCTTGGCTGTGATAAATCTGTGTACCTGCGCCAACATCCTCATGATTACGATGGGCGGAACCAAGTCTCACAAAATTCCTTTCTGGGAATTGGCGAGAGGACTCATACCCAGAGGGCACAACGTCACATTCATCAACGCCTTCCCCGCGGATTTCCTCATGGAGGGTTTCGAGGAAATCACCCCGACCAGTCTTGTCTTTTACGTGAAAAATTTCACCAATTGGGACCTAGTAGGAGCGAAAATACGCGGGGAAGAACCGGTCCATCCCTTGGACATGATCCGTTACGGATACGAAGTAAACCCAGAAAACTCTAACAAATCAAAAATAATTTCGGATTTATCTATAGGCTTGCGAAGTACTTCTATCAGATCCTGAAACCAAGGATTTGCTATATTCAAGACAAAGCTACGATTTGCTGATCCTGGATGGGGCTTACCCAGAATGCGCTTTAGGATTCGTCAAACACTACAATGTACCGTTTATGTACATCAACACTGTAGGGTTTTTCACCGGGAGTTTGTCACTAGCAGGGAATCCTACCCCTTATTCTGTGACTCCGTTTTTGGCTCGGCCTTTCACGGACGAAATGAATTTGTGGCAAAGGACTTTGAACACCATGTGGCACTTGGCTGCCAACTTGATGCACTCGGTAATGGTGAGAGGCACCATTCAAAGCATCCTTAAGGAGCATTTCGGGGACGACATGCCCCCCATCTACGATTTATCGAGCAACGTGAGCTTTATCCTCCAAAATGGGCACGCCACTGTCACTTATCCGCGACCTTACTTACCGAACGTGGCGGAAATCGCTTGCATCCACTGCAAAAGACCCAAAGCTTTACCGGAAGTAAGTCCCCTACTAAAACCCAGTAACCGGATGTGATATTAGTTGTGATTTCAGGATTTGGAGGATTTCATAAGAGGTAGCGGAGATGCTGGTTTCATCTACTTCAGCATGGGCTCTTCAGTAAAAGCGGCCAACATGCCGGAGTATTTGCGCAGGATGTTGATACGAGTTTTCCGGCAACTCCCCCAACGGGTCTTGTGGAAATACGAAGTGGACGAAGAAATGCCCGATTTACCCCCTAACGTTAAATTGGGTAGGTGGCTGCCCCAGCAGGACATTTTGGGCCATCCGAAAATCCGGGCTTTTGTGACTCACGGTGGGTTGTTGAGCATGTTCGAGACGGTTTATCACGGAGTTCCCGTCGTGACTCTTCCGGTGTTTTGCGATCACGATTCTAATGCAGCCAAGGCCGAAAAGGACGGATACGCGCTAAAGTTGGAGCTTTCGAGTCTTACTGCCGACTCGCTTCTTTGGGGTATCAAGAAGGTCATTTACGATCCGAAATACAGGGAGGACGTGAGAAAAAGACAGGTTTTGATGAGGGACCAGAAGGAGACTCCGCTAGAAAGGGCGGTTTATTGGACGGAATACGTGATAAGGCATAACGGAGCCTTGCATCTCCAATCGCCTTCTAGACACATGAACGTCTTTCAATATTATCTAATAGATGTGGCTTTCATAATTTTGTGTATGATCTACGTGACGTGGTGCTTTGCTAAACCACCGGTGCGGTTATTGATGAACTTACTGTCAGGGAATTTGATCAGTTTCAGTTTATTTAGGAAAAATATTAAGATAGAATGAGTATTCTAGTTATATTGTGAGATTTTATTTAGTGTGTGTGTGTACATATTTTGTGACTTAGGAAAAACGATTAGAGATTTAAGAGTGTGAGGATTTTCAATATCTGTCGAATTCGTGGGCGCTCATTACGTGGTTTTTGTCTTCGTATTTGTCGTGGCTGCTCATTTTATGGCTCACGTACGAATCGTTTCCTACTAGACTGATTTCTTTGGTACGAGCGGTCGATTTTGATGATCTTCTAGATTTTTTAGAGGACTTGGAACTACCTCTTTTCAGAAGTTTTATACTTTGGGAATGAACCGGGGTGATTTTCGGCTGCTTTTTGACTGTATAACGTAAATATCCACCCAAACCTAACCCACCCAAACTCAAAACCAGAAATGAGTATTTAACGACAACCACTATTTTGAGGACTAAGAAGACGAAAGCCACTTGAGCAAACAAAGACCCTCTTAACGCAATACCCTAAAAGTAGAAGTTTTAAGAAGACTTTAAATGAGTAATCCATATTGCACCTCTTCAATCCAAAAAATTGGGTGAAGGACATCTGGAAGTTTCTTCATGAAGCTGATTTTCGAATTAGCTTTTATAGGTAAGTTGAACTGCATCCTCCGATAAGCCTCAACAGGAGTACCAGTCATCTAAAATCATCATTTATCACACATTTTGGAAAATATAAAGTCCTTGAGTATTTGTACAGATTCGAATAATATTTTGACGTTATGTGCATCCTGATTCGGTTCCAGTCCTTCGACTTTTGTGAGGAAACTAGGATCGGTTTCTGCAAAATGCGGTAGACTTGCATAAATCGGAACTCCCATGCATTTGTTCAGATCCATTAGACCTTTCGGGAGACAAACATTTTTCTTAGGGCAGTAACATTTATCGTCCGGATTTGAACTCATGTCGCCCAAATTTGCGTAATATTTGCGGACCGGTAAACCTTTGAATTCTGTATCTTCAACGAAATCGGCTCGGATGTTTCGGCATAAATCGTAAGCAAAAGTCCAGATACCTTCCTCTTTTTCTAGAAACGGAGGAAATATCCAACCGTCCGTGCCTTTCAATCGGTTGCACCTTTTACTACTCCAAATATTTAATACTTTCTGATCGTCGTATTCTAGTAGTCGCCCCAAATCGCGGGATTTTTTAATCCCTTTCATCACCTTGAACCTCTTTGGTATAGTCCCATTTTTCTGAAAATTAATAAATTTTTGGAATTTTGGATATACGGATATTTGTATTGTATACGTTGCCTAAGATGGAGAACCGATACATTCCCTTTTGTGGTGTGTCGCTTAACAACTGAGGAATCAACCCTTTCAGTTGTGAGCATAATGCTTTGACATTAAAGTCTTTGTACGTACAATTTATCTCCACGCCTTCGAACAGGATCTCTTTCACTTTAACTTTTAAATAAATGGTTTTTGCATCGTTAAATATCAACTTCATGGCTTTATCAACGACCGGAAGCAACGCAGGGGAGCTTGACATAACGAAATTAGTAGCACCCTTTAAAATAATGAATCCGATGACACGAAAAACCTTTTAATTAAATTAAAAAAAAACTCACCACCACCAAAGGGTTAATGATTGTTACGTAATCTTCGTCGCTCAAATCCCCGGATTTCTCCCGACTGAAAAAATAAATATCGTAGGGATTGTAGCTCAAAGTGTCGTCTATGTCGTTTTCGACTATATCAATTTTCTCCTTGTAAGCACTGAAAAATTAATCAAGCCTTAATTGGAGAAGTTAGTATTGCGTACCTACTTAATTTGGGACAATTTCTCAAATTGATTACACGTAATCCAATTTGGTGGGGCCTTGACAGTTCACTTACTCATAAACGTAAGGACCGATTTGTTCTAGAACCGGCTTTTCACCATTTAAGACTCCTCCAGGATTTTTTATAGACCAAAAATATACTTTAAATTCCATCGGTATGGGAAGTTTTAGATAATAAGACCGTACCACATTTCGTCTCCTCAGTGCAGTTTGCTTTAACAAATATTAACGTATAGTTGCGAATTATTTCGTCTGAATCAAAGCTCACATCTTTCACTATAAATCTGAAAATGCTCGGAAATCCGATAAAGCCAATTAGCACCGTTAAGAACAATGACAACGTGGAAATAACGAGCACTCGTGTGTGCAATTCCATTTCACAGTCTACCAAAAACACCATCAGATGGAATAACACAACACGAAAATATTGAACATCGTTACGATAAGGGAAATGTTAGTTTGATTGAATTCCGAATTCCAGTACTTTTCATGAATAAGCCTCATTAAGCAATAAATCCATTAACATATTGTCCTGTGATAAATGTGGAAGATTGAGTGGGGGCAAAATCTCATTTATTATAAAAATGCTCATTAGGGTGCTTCCACTTATTGGGATCCTTGATAATTTGCTATAATGTTCTTGAAGAAGTTTAGGGGTTGAAGGTTAAGGTGAGCGCTATTTAATATGAAACACGTGGAGTTTAGAATTGTACTTTTGATCGAATTTTTATTTTTGAAAGTTTCAGTTGCTCATTTTAGACAGACCCCGGACAAAAATTTTCGAAATAGGTATAAGATACTGATACTGACAAATAGAATCAATCGAAAATCCGGCAAATTTTGTTCCCAAGCTAAACAACAATAATTAAATTATAAAATTACTAGACATTCAATTCGAATTATGTGTACTCTTTACAGACAATTTTTCAACAACCTATCCTATAATCACATCAATATTTATTAAATTCAAAATCATTCATGCCTTCGTTGTCGTGCCCTATTTCTTGACTTTTACCGAAATTTTTCCCGTTGAGTGAAACATTTTGGATCCTCTTAGTATCACTAGCAGAGTTGTCGGCTTTTTTCACCGGAGTGATTTTAGCGAAATCCCTATCTTTGTACAACATGTAACCTCCAATTCCTAACCCAACGACACTAAACATTAAAAATATGTACTTAATGATAGTCACGATTTTCACTAAGGTGTAAACTGACGTGATTTGTCTCAACAAATCGCCTTTAAGTATTACCCCCTCTTCGAACCACAGAATCGGATGAAGAGCTACCGGTAAATTTTTCATAAACTCGACTTTTTCGACAGGGAAAATTTCCAGATTCAACTGGATGCGCTTCTGTGCATCCAAGGGCATCCCTAAAAGCTTTAATAAAACTTGTAATCGTGTTACGATAATTTTCAGAGATTTACCGGTACGAAATATCCTCGTAAGCTGTGCTTTTCCGAGTCGGGCGATAATCCCTTTACTTGAGACAGGTATTTTTCATCAGCGTCGAGAAAATGTGGGAGGGTTGCGTAAATCGGCGCTTTTAGACATTTAGTCAATGCGTAGACTCCTTTCGGCAGGCATTTCTCGGGGGATTCGCAGTAACATTTATCCTCTTCGTTCGAGCTTTGGTCTCCCAAAGAGGCGTTGTATTTTAAAACCGTCACTCCGTGCATTTCCGTCTCCTCAGCGTACGACATGTGTACACTCCTTCAAAATTAATTAACGAAACATTAAATTGCTAATTTCTATGTTATTTTATACCTGCAGAGGTCGTGCGCGTAGGACCAAATTTTCTTGTCCTCTAAAAAGGGCGGAAAAATCCAACCGTCAGTTCCGTGAAAAGTGTTGCATTCATCCGTGGACCAAACATTGATCTTGGTTTTGCCGTCGACTTCCAGGACGCGCCCTAAATCTTTGGATTCTTCGATTCCCCTATTAATCTTGATCCTTCTAGGGATCGTTCCGTTTTTCTGCAATTTTCGTAATCAAGATTCAGCCGTTTCAGGCGATTTCAACGCTCACCGATCCCAACACCGAGAAAAGGTAAACATTCTTCTCCATTTCTGGGAGAGTTCCTCTCATTTGAGAGCAGACGGCCTTTCCCGGGAAATCTTTAACGGTGCAATTGACGACGAAACCGTCGAAAAGGATATTGCGAACTTTTTCCGTTAGGTAAATATCTTGCGGATCTTGAAATATGGAGTTTATCGCTTTTCCTACGGTCGATAGAAATGCGGGGGCCGTTAGAGTGACCATATCGACAATACCCTTAAGAAAATTTAGATGAATTTTTTCTTTATTTTAGTTGTCAATTGTGTGTTCTTACCACAATCAAGGGGTGTATTATTGTGACGTAATCATCAGGACTCAGTTCTCCTGAACATTCCTGATTGAAGAAATACGTTTCGTAGGGAGTGTAGGTTAAACTGTCATCTGTGTCGTTATCTACCACATCGATTTTCTCTTTGTAGGCGCTAAACCGAAGAAAATTATTAAAAATTGATGTTAATCGAGTCGTTGATAGTCTTGAGACTCGTTGGAGAAATGCTAATGAAATATCAATCGTGAACACATTATCGTGAATATTTGAAATATCGAGATGACCCATATTTTTTCGTGTGCTTTGCTACAAAAATTGTTCAAAAATTATGTAACTTTATTCGCTAATGATTCAGCGAGGACTACATGAAACTGAAATTTAATGCCATGTCTTTTCGAACATACTAATAATATGTCATTAAATATTGACTAGGTACTATGACACTCACAGAGGCCACAGGACGTGATGAATCCGTTAGGTATTTGGAAAAATTGTACTTACTCGTAGCAGTAAGGCCCGATTTCCTTTAAAATCGGAGTCGCTCCTTGCATCACTTCTTGGGGATTCGTGACATTGAAGAAGTACACGCGAAAATCTAATGCCATAGGCAATTTTAAATAGTACTTTCGCATCATATTGTTAGGTCTCAGCGAAGTTTGCTGAAAGAAATAAACAATAATTAGTATGTCGATGCAGAAATGAAGCGTCCTGTCGAGATGGTAATTTAATCTGATTTAGTATAGTTGATTGCAAGTTTGTCATACTGTAATTATTCCCTCATTCATGATTCTATTAATATCCTATCGGAAATATTAAAAAGTTTCTCTCAAAATAGATTTCTACAATTTTTGGTTTTTGATAAACTTAGAATGATTGGTACTTACATATTTGACCATGTAGGTGAAGATTGGGCTGAACGTGATAAATCCAAATAAGATCGTGGTAGCGAAAATGCCCCCAGACACCGCCAAAACTTTGTAGGAAGTTTGCATCTTGTTTACGAGTAGTTTGAATATTTGCAAGAAATTATTCAAATTTGTTAGTGGATTTGTTTATGGTTTACGTATTGTCATCACAATTACATGTCCGTGTCTGAAACTACTCCGTGATGAGGTTGTATTTTCTCAATGATCGCCGGAACATTAATAAATGGTGGGGAGTTTTCTTTTGTATAAGACAAACTCAGTGCAATTTGTCCGATAACTACAAACAACTCAACCGTAAGAGTAATTAACAAAACTAATTGAGAGTGTAGATTTTTTATCTTTTGACCACATGTGTTTACGTAAGGTCAATGTTAAAGTGTCACTGGCACATTATTCAACCATGATAGAATTCTGCCGACTGCAACAATTAATTTTCGAAATCGATAACAATAAGCTAACATTAGAGAAATTGACCACTTTTGTAATTTTGATACTAGGACGGCGGACAGATTTAGACTGAATCAGGAATTATTCAAAAAGGTTAAATAGTAGCGACATTTTCAAAAATATTGCTTTTATTGACTAGGAACAATAATATGTAAGTATAGAAAATAAATCCAAGAGTAGATATGCTAAGTCTTAATGTGCAAATAATATTTCATCTCACTAATAATACCGATTATAACCAGCCAATGGAATTATGTACATCGTTGCGCAATTAAAAGTGAACGTCTATTTTTATAGTTAATAACAAACTAATAGGAACAATGAAAATTAAATGAAATTACAGATTTATTCTTAAGTAAATTATGGAAAAATTATACTTTCGAAAAAGTTGCATGTGGTACCGTGAAAATAATTGAGATATATGCGAGCATCACGATATAAATGACTACATTATTATTCTGCTTAAATCACATAGTACCCTGTTTCGTTTCCAGTCTAAAATACGTATCTACTTATGAGAAATCGAATTCGTATGGTATTTAGGTACTCTGAGTAATAACGAGAACGTTCATCAGTATTTATCAATTTCATTGTCGGACATTACGTGATTTATGTGACCTCCGAATCCATCGCCATTTACATCGCTCATGCCGTTTGTCTCGCTAGGTTTTACTTTATGCACCGGAGAACTACTGACTTCTTTTTTGCCAAAGTGGAGATAGGCGGCTGCACCTAGGCCACCGAAGGCGCCAACCAGGATCACCCATTTCGCCACTTTCACTATCTTCATGATCTTGAAGAGGTCTTTCAATGGCTTGGTGAAGGTGTTATTCAGCGAAACTCCCTGCAAAAATCAGAAATTAGAAATTCCATAAGCAACAACCGTAACAAGAACCTCTTCGACCCAGAAGAGAGGCAGAATCGTATTCGGTAATTTTTGGAAAATCGGCATTTTCTCGTTCGGTTCCAGGGGCATGCTGAACATAAGACGCTTCCTGGCCGAAACCGGACTTCCAGTCATCTGAAAATGATCAAAGTTTAATTTAAATCGTCACAATGGGATCAATATGGGAACGCCTACGGGTTCGAATAGAATCTGTATTCCGTGTTTTTCTTTAGACGGGTTCAAACCGACGACTCCTTTGACGTAACTTTCGTCGGCCTCGTAAAAATGCGGCAACGAGGCATACAAAGGAATCCCGGCACATTTAAACAGATCCATTATCCCCTTTTTCAGACAGGTTTCGGGTGTAGGGCAATAACATTTCTCGTCAGCGTTCTTAGACATGTCCCCTAAAGTTGCCGTGTAGAGCCGCACAGGAATCCCGTCGTATTTCGTGTTTTCCTCGTAAACCGCCACCAGAGATCTGAAACATACAGTTTCAGAAATGATATTTTTCAGGATTGTTGAAATTTCCAGTGCCTGCACAAATCCGGAGCGAAGGAGGCCAGGCCTTCCTCTTTGGTCAAAAACGGAGGAAAAATGGTACCGTCGGTTCCTTTGTATTGATTGCATTCTTTCGTAGGCCAGTTATCCATTTCACTTTTATCGTCGTAACCGATAACCGAGCCGACATCATGAGACACCTTGACCCCGCGATAGACTTTGAACACCTTTCCAGGAGTGGCATTTTTCTAAATTTCGAGAAAAATCAGAATTTCAATTGGTTAGCTATTTTGCGGAACTTACTGGTGCCATGAAGGCGAAAGCCAGCTCATCCTCGGAGACGTGTCTCAAGTCTTTGGCTTCGGTTTTTAGTTGAGTGCAGACGGCTTTTCCTGCGAAATCTTTAACGCTGCAATCTATGATGACGCCATCGAAAAGGATATCGGTGGCTTTAGCCGTTAGGAAGATGGAAGTCGGCTTCTTGTAGATCGAGTTGATCGCTTTCGCTGCCAAAGACAACATCGCCGGTTTCGTCCTCACTAGGGTGTTGACCATTCCCAAAATCAGAGGGTGAGGAGTCGTTATCATTTCTTGCCCCGAAAGGCATCCAGGCCACATCGCTTTTTTGAAAGTGTCTTTCGCCCGGTAGAACATCACGTCTTCTTCGTCGTTATCCTCTTGATCCACCTTTTCTTTCCATTCTCTTGGTGTTACAGGATAATGGTTTTGAGATTGTGGTTTTGGGTGATTTCAGTACTTACTCGTAGCAAAAAGGTCCGACTTCTTGGAGTTTCGGTAAGGCGCCTTCTTGGACTTCCATCGGATTCGTGACGTTGAACATGTAGACTTTGAAATCGAGACCGAATGGTACTTTGACGAACATCCCACGAATTTCGGCACTTTTATCCAAAGTCACCATCTGATTGAAATTATTAAATATTTTGAATGAGTGGATTAAAAAGGAGACTCACTTTTTTGATTTTCCCTTTGATCATTTTCGGAAAGGCGATAAATCCGAAAATTATGATAACGGCAGCGGTGATTCCGCAACCGATCGCGAGTTTGGCCGGTAATTTCATTTTCTTCGATTCGTTATCAGGAATTTTCTTTGTATTGCAGCAACCGTAAAGGCACTTGAGAGATTTGAACGAGAACTGAAGCAAGCGCAACTTAGGAAAAAGCAAAAATAAGAAGTCTTTCCGACTGATCGGTGTCATCAACTAGTGGTTCTAAACCATTTGCGTCGCTAGATATATTTTATGTCACTCATGCAGAGAGATCGCGAAGAAGCGACTCGGATAATCGGAGTGGTAAAACGCGTATAACGGTGGTCGCGCGATTCTTGATTGGTCGTGAGAGGGGATGACATCAACATCAACCATTTACAAAGCTCCAAGTAAATATCTGCCTTTAAATATTCAATAGCGACTTCACACTTAATTACACAGACGGCTCGGGAAATAAGACCATGTTATTTGTGAAGAAAACGGCCGAGGTACTGACCGAGGACTACAAGAGCCTAAACTATTAATTTCCAAATTCATTATTCAGTAACCGAATTCAGATGCAAACCCAGTAAGACTAAAGAAACTTTGAAGGCTATTTTCATGTTTTTTTTACATCCAAAAGTTATCGCAAAACTTGTGAATTGGTAATTTTGGTCGATAATGAACAGTTTTGCATCGGATGATGGCGTATTGATTCGGTTTCAATATTTCACAATCCGGCCTTTACCCTGAATACTCCTTCAACGTTACACAGCTCTGTGATTACCTTTTTTCATCCTTCGCATACGGCGAACGCGCTGATTTATTCATCCGCGCTTTTCCGCATTTAACTTTTCTCGGCACATCTCCATTTCTTCTTCGTAATATCCGAGCCGTAATCTTACGGGAACGTCACGTAATAATCGATCAAATGCAAAAGTTCACACATCCATAATTGAAATGTTGGAAACAGAGAATCGGGCCGTATTTCCTAAACACCGACAGAAAACCGCTACCCACTCAATAATAATTTATTAAATAAAAAACATAAATCAGTACAATTACGGTTCGTGACCCACCCTCATTCATAATGATGGAGCCACGTGTGCATTTTAATAGTAATGATGGACGGCCAAAGGAGAAATATAATGAGTCGTGTGCACGATGGCAGGATGATGGTGGACGATTTCATGATGATGCACGTAAATGGGATGATGGTGATGACCGAAACTCAAACTCAAATGCGCCAAATGCGCAACTTCCACCCAAAATAATATTAGAAATAACAAGAGCATTATTATTGAAGAGTACGATGGCATTTTCGTCTCCTGTAAAAGTCAACAGTTTTGAACGATACTACAGAAATCGACAAAGCATAAAAATCCTACCTTAATTTTGTAATTTCAATTTTACGACCGAAATGCACCGAGATATGAATAAGACTACCGAGATAAAAAGATCGAAACTCTCTGGTGCAGGTACCTGATGTACTTGATCTCGATTTTCACAGGGATAATAAATCCGCGCAATTCAGTTCATGTCGAGTCAACAATTGTAAACAAATAATTTAGATTAAATTACTGAACGCATTCTATCTAGTCATATCACAGAGTAATATGAAGACAAAGGATTTGGAATGCATAGAATTTCGCACATATTCTGATTTGATTTGGTGTGCCCGCTAATTCCTGCTTCCATTGTGTGTTCGGCTCTCGTTACAGAATATCACTAAAAACTTTCCAAGGTCTGACTCATTGGAATGAATCCGCACCTGAGGTAATCCCCGACGTACCTCCGCGAGGTGAAAGTTTAACATCTAGCAGTAAAAAGAGAGACCTCTGCAGGAAAAGCAGCACCGTCGTTAGTGTTGTTATGAAATAACAGTATTTCGCATTAACTTCGTCAGTTGGTGCTTCTTTTATAGCCGTGATTTTCCATCAAATTAACACGGGCAAACTCCTCAAAAACTCATTCAATCAGTGATTACCAATACATTATTGTGATTAATCGAACAAAGGTGAGTATGCAATGAAGTAATTACAGAACTTATTTAAGTAGCACATGACTAAATCAATATGGCGCTTATAATACAGGAATTTTTCAGATATGGCTCCTGAAGTTTCGAATTGTTGCGGTTTCAGCCTGAAACACGGCACGATAATCATCGGCGTATTGCAGAGTATTTTCGCCTTTGTATTTTTGATTTTGAGTGCGGCTTATGCCGAACATCCCCACGAATTGGTGGACATGTCCGACCCTTCAATAGTCCCGGATGTGAGCAGTACGTTTTATTGATAATTCTCGTATTTTCGCAATGCGCGGTTAACTGAAACTTTATTATTTCAGCCCTGAGATCGATTTTAATCACGATCGCGGTTTGGAGCGCTTTATTATGTACCTTCTCTATTTTCCTCATTTTCGGAGCGGAAACTGTACGTAAACTTAAATGAGATTTCTGTTATGTTAATGAAATATCTCGTGGTTTATTTATTGCAGAAAAGACCGAAGCTTTTCATCCCTTGGTTAATTCTAAACCCGCTGGCTGTCGCGATTTACCTAATCTCCACTTTGACTGCCATTCTTTACCATGCAGGTGATGATAACGCAATTTTCATATGTGGGCACCTTGTTCTGGCTACAATTGTCATACGTAAGTAACTATTTATTAATTGCAGATATGAAAATTAATTATTTTTGTTCGCAGTTTTCAACGGGTACAAATTTCTAGTAGTCCACGGATTCTACAAACACCTCAAGAGCTTGAATTTCTAAGTATATTCAAATTATCATTACACTACAGTACTTGCCTGTAACAATACTTAACACTACGAATAATCATAAATAATTTTGTAATAGGTAATTAGTTGCTAGGAATCACATTTATTCACTTTCATCCGATCTATCCGTAGTAGTAGAAGATGTAGAAGATCTCTTATCAGATTCGTTATCCGTACCGTTTTGTATTTTTTCCCTTATACCCAGAACTATCAGTATGCTGTGTAGTAGTAGTACTAGAATAATTTGAGATTAACTATTATTTATGCACTTTGTCGTACTTTTACTCACTTTCAAGAATTATGCTCGTTCCAATCAAACTGTAAGCAACGTAAACGGTACCCTCCATCGCTAAGTAAATTCCAGAACCCAGAACCAATATCAGGATCACAACCGAATTACAAATAGTACCTCGTATGTATATTGTTATTATTTTTAGATTTCTTTGATATAATCCAAATAAAAGTACGTTCGAAAAAGCAAATGGTATTATGAAATATAACCCAATCGCCAGGACCACATATTTTTCATCTGCAAAATAGAAATAATTACAAGCACGAAATGTATTGAGTACTTATTGACTTACATTCTGAAACAAATTTGTCGTAATCTGAGGAGTACCTAATTTCTAAAAGTGTCGATAGATAAGTTGTCACTATAAAAACCGTAAAGAAAAGGACCTGAAAATATTAATTAATTATTTAATAGCGTAAATAATTAATGATACTTACGAATTGTACTACACAAGTACCAAAACACCAAATTCTCAGTGTACTTTTGAATAGGGACGAGTAATAAGACCACATTCTTGTACACAAATCGAGATTTCTTACTAAATTATCAATTTAGATAAGACTTCATACATCATATCTAATCAATCGGCATAATTCTAAAATTGGATTTTATAATCGTTATATTGATATCTTGGAAAAAATACTGCACTCAATCGATTTTTGCATAGAATAAATCTAGTTCATATCCATTTACCGAGCGACTAATGAAGGAGTACCATCAAGGATTAAATTAAATTTTCATAATAAAATTAGATATAATTTATTATAGACGACAATCAGATATGTACAAAATAAATGAGATTATCACTTTGGTATTGAAACCATACTACCAACTACAGGGTAAAACTTGATACAAGTTAAAGTCTTTATCCATCTAAAACTTAATTCAACTTCATACATGAATTATGGTAGGAAGTGGCGCATCTTCTATTTCTTTATTATTCGATTTGGAAGGATCATTTTGATTTATTTTTATGGAGACTCTGTGGTAATTATTCATGAAAACAATTATATCCAATAAAAACCCTAGAATAGATAAACAAAACAATAGATAAAGTTATAAATTATCCGGAAATATCTAGAACTCACCTTCGTGGAGCAAAGTGTAAACTATGAAAGCAGATCCGTATAAAACGTCTAAACTCATGCAAATGTAAACGTCCATCACTAGGTTGAGTAAAAATAGATAGACGGATTGAGTGATCGCTGTTCTCACCCAAATATTGATCCATTTCAGGTTGTTCTGAAATAATTAAAATTTCAGTCCGTCTGGTTTATTCGTAACACAAAAAGTGCTCACGTTTTTTATACTGATGGGTAGGATCATACAAAATGGGGTGAAAAGCAAGTGTAGACCGGCTTCGACGAACGCCAACCTTCCAATATCTTGACGAAAAAGTAGGATGAATATTTTACATATATGAATATTTAGCGTGAAGACTTACGCATTGTTGTTACATCGTAGTCGCGTGTTACCATGAGACCAAATCCGGTGAAAAACGCCATCAAGAAAACTACCGACACCTGAAAAAATCAATCAATGACTTAGGATTCCCCGTGTTTAGGTAGATTTCCTTACTAAATTGAAAATTGATATGTTGTAAGCGACGCTTCTTGAAGCGTCGTCCACTTTAAAGCAACGTAAGAACATGTCGACGAAATGTCATTGAACGTAATACAATTTCTCGGTGAAATTTTATTATTTGAAGCAAGATGTAGTAATCTTGTTTGACGTAAATGTAAAGTGTACGACCGATCTATCTTATCAATATATCACCTGCGACGAGTACAAGTTGAAGGAAATTCAACGTAATTTCTACCATCAGCTGACGATGAAGGCACTTTGAACTTGCCGAAAAAAATCGAGGTAACGGAATCGTTCGTAGTCTCGAGGACGAACGCGACTCAGTTTTCGGAAGATCCACTCTCATTGGTTCGTCTTATTTCGTCTATTTTTGGATAGTAAACACGGTGATCAGTCATTTCATGAGAGCCTCTCAAAATCAATCCAAAATATTGATCATTTCGCAATGTTACAATTCTCATTCAGACTTGTCTTTCGACGAATTCTTCTACTCATCTTGAAGATGTTCCTCATAAGATGAGTAAGTACTTGAATGAACAAGAAATAGGCGTATAAAAAATAGAAATATATATTTGCAATATTATTTACAACAGAAATGTAAACGTAACTTCACACGATGAGACTTAGATGATGAGTACCTAATTTAAAGGGACAGTGAAAAATCACCACCCTTTACCGACGAGGGCACCGGAACTCAACCCGACTCCGTGTCCCAATCCGGAACTGAGTCCCAAACCGGAGGAGGCCAACCCCAAATTGGACGAAACGAGTCCATGACCGGACGAAAGTCCCAAACCGGAGGACAGTCCCAAACCGGAAGAAACTCCCAATCCAGAAGACAATCCCAATCCAGAAGACAATCCCAAACCGGAAGAGACTCCCAAACCGGAAGAGAGTCCCAAACCGGAGTCGAGTCCTATGGCGCCTCCTCCCAGTCCGAGACCGATCCCGGAGCTGACGACGGGTTGGGCCACTTGGACCGCCACTGGTGTGGGCACCCTAACGGCGATGGGTTGCGGTATGGAAACCGGTACTGCTTGCGGTACGGCTACGGGAACGGCTTGCGGCACGCTGTAGGGCACGGCCACGGGTTGCGGCACGGGCACGGCGCGCGGTACGTTAACCGGAACCGGTCGGTTTACGGTTACGGTGTACGGCTGCGGCACCGACACGGGTACGGCGCGCGGTACGTCTACGGGGTACGGCTGCGGCACCGCGACCGGAACGGCGCGGTTTACGGTGACAGGGACGGGCTGGGGCACCCCGATGGCTACGGCCCTGTTGATGGTGGACACGCTGGAGGTGTGGACGCCGCCGCCTCCCAGGCCGATGCCGTTGCCGAGGGCCAAACCATTTCCAAGACCAAGTCCGGAGCCTAAGCCGTTACCAAGGGCGAGCCCGGAGTTTAGGCCGTTTCCTAGGGCAATTCCGGAGCTTAAGCCGTTTCCTAAGGCGATTCCGGATCCGAGTCCGCTCAGTCCCAGGGACGATCCGCCCAATCCGTAGCCGCTAGAAAGGGCCAGGCCGCCGCTTCCCAAGTGGCCGCCGATTCCAGAGCCGTATCCCAGCCCCAAAAGGCCCCGCTTGTCCTTCTTGATTTGGCCGGCGGAGATGGTGCCTACCGTGGCGAGGACCAGGACGCAAATCTGGAATTGAGAAAATTCGTTAATGGTCGATAAAGGCGTAACGGGTTTGAGGTTGAATTACTTGGAATGCCCTCATCGTATTCTTGTCTCAGGTGAATGGTGCTGAAAGATTAGCGTTTTTGACTTTTATAGTGATCTGGGCGTGCGCCCCCCTTTGTGTGTGATTCCTGCGGGGCAGGGATTATGCGGATTATGAGATGTGTCTTTGGATTTTAACTTTCACTGATACGGACCGAGGTACACGGTGCGCAACCGGAAGGTTAAAAATGCGTTACCGTATTTTCGGGCGACGGCCGAAAAGTGGTAAAACTTCTTCTCCGTGTGAGACCTTTCTCCGGCGGTGCGGTCGCAAAGGATTTTGGTTATTTACGTTTTCGTTATGAAACTGGATACTTTATTGTTCTATAACTGAATGGATGACACTTTCTATAGGCTGAGATTTCAAAATTTTCGCTTACTTAATTGAGAAAAGGGATGATACAACATTCGACTTCTGACATTTGATAATAGTGTCCACTTTCGACTAATAAAATAAAATCAACAATCTAGAATAAATTCTAGCCTAAGCAGTATTTTATGTAAATCCGGTTTCCCAAATCGAAGTTTTACAAGATGACTTAAACTGACTTCGAGTTGCAATACGAGTATAGTGCTCGGATAGAGACTAGTGTGTCAAAAAGTTACATAAATTGTGTTTACAACCGTTTACGAGATGTCTTTTAGGTGCGGTCTTGATAATAATTACGTGTCGAAATTATTACTACTACTAACTAAACTAGTCCAGAAATTTTCTTCCTTGTAATCATCCTTCTCTACATTCGAATCACCCCAATAAAAGAGTGTCGTAATTCATTCTATTTCGCAGGTGTACATACAAAAACCGAACCTGTTTATTGTTATCTTTCAGATTTGTAGAGCGTTCCCAAGGTTTTCCACGTCCTGGTAGGCGTTTTCCCAGGTTAAAATACTAAAATACTAGAACGGAGTAAATTAATAATAATTACGGATTGTTATTACACGCTAAAAACTGAAACGCCTGTGTTTTACTGTATTATATCACGTTATACTTCAAGATTTATTAAAAAACTTCAGGCTGAAACTTTAATATTGCCTGCAATAAATTTCCGGATTCTGCGCCCACATATTCGTCCAGATTTTTGCCACCAAGAGAATTTTTATTCTGAAATCGTACTCATTAAAAGGAGCGGTGGACTATAACGGATAAGTAGGCATAAAATATCAACGACTTAAGTTGGTCTAGGTAAGGCAAATAACACCAATGACTAAGGCGATAATTACGCACAAATGGATTTAAAAGCTCCATTAGTTCGGAAAAGCTTCGAATTTCTGCAAATTTATCGGATCGTATTCGTGAGGACTTCATGTAAATTTGAAAACTAGATCCCGTAATACGAGAGCCGATGTCGCAATTGCCATCTGAAACTGAAAACGCTTGTAGATGGATGGAGTCATTATGATCGCCGTCGTAGGATTTGAGTTTTACGTAACAATTTTCAACGGGAAAATGGGATTTTTCCGAGGAGCACATGTCGCATTCTGTGCGGTGCCTTGTACGATTGTCACTAAAAATCGTCCTGATTAAAATAATTCCAAGTTTACTACGCTTATTATTGCATAAATGAATTAATAATAATTGTTGCTGCACTTGATACAGTTATGCAAATCTCCGTCGTCAGATAATATGTAGGTAAATGTGCTAAAGTTACCTATTTCGATTTTTCTTTGTTTGTGCTACCAACCTACCTCTCGTAATATTTATAAATTCTCAATAATTGCACTCTCATTATCGACGAATACGATTATTAAATCCAGGGCTGCGCACAATCACGTTCTCCTAACTGTGCTTCTCTGCATCTCCCATAAAACCGGAGAAAAATTAATTTTTCCAACATTTATCCCCTCCGATTTCCAATACATCACCTGTAAATTTATTACCTGAGAAATCAAGGTAATTGAACTTGTATAAATGCAGGATGCTTCTGATGACCAGCTCAGTTATAAAAGTGCAGTCTTCCAGTTGTCTCTTCAATAGTTTGATTTAATTAAGTCTCTAATAGTAATTTTGTTTATGGAAGTAATAAATAAAATATGTCGAAATGGATATTCGTACTTATCTGACATGCCGCAGTCTAGAACGGGTTTTTCAGGATTCACCAAATACGAGTGAAAGCTTTTAAAGCCGTTACCTAATATCCTGCTGCTTCTATCCACCCTTTTGTCATACTGCCTGTGATACTGCCTGCTACCGATTCGGCCCTTTCCCTTCCCATTTCAAACTCGTTCGATTTATGCCAACACATGACTGATTTAGGGTTTTCCGGAATCTCCAACGAATTGAAATAAGCTCCCAAAACTTTGTTTGTTTATTTACATCGTCGCTCTCTCGTTGCATTCGACCCACACGCTTTTTACGATCGCGCAACTCAATGAACTTGCAATAAAAATAGAGACCATAATGCCGACCTTGGCATTATCAGATCGAAAGAAAGTCTTAATTAAATTGTACATATAATACATAAACTGAAGGAAGTTCTACAAAAAATCCAAAAATGATCACTTTGTAATACGCAGGTACGGGATATTTGCATTATTTATGCGAACAAGACTTCAGCTTTCGCAATAACTGCTGCATTTGTCACGATTTACGTGCAACCTATCAAAGATAACTAAATGAAGATAACTAAATGAAACATTGAGGAGGAAACTATAGGGAGTGGTATACACAGGTAGTATTTACAGTTTTCCTGAAATCCTTCAAGTTTAATAAAATTTTCAAAGTTACCACATTTTTATAAGCACGGTTGAGTTTTCACTGATCCCAATTTGATACTAAATTCGGACGAGTTTTAAATGTTGTACGTGCATTTCAAAAACCATTTTACATAACTCCTGTGGACTTTTAAAAAAGCTGTTAGAAATTTCGCAATTCTATGAAAAAATGATGCAATATTTCAATATTTTTCTCACATTGGCATTATTGTTTTCGCATTGTTTATTTGATATTTGGAGAAATTTCTCAAAAAAGGGACCCGGACATCCGGTTTCCTTTATAGCCCGGATTATTGTGTCAGATTGTTTTATCCTTTCGATCCCGCATTCGGCTGCTTTAATTCCGTACCGGGCTTTCGGGGGATTTCCCTGAAAAATCGTTTGGCGTTTTCAGTTTCAGGATCCGGATATCTCACAGAGAGTACAGAGAAAGTACATTATCAGTACAGGTATCCCTGAACGGGACAATCCGTTTGTTGCAAGACTGGACTGAAAACTTAGTGGGGGGTTGGTGCAAACTATAAAGATATCGTCAAACCTTCACATTCCAGTTGCTAATCACACCCTGTAGTTTCGTCTAAACGCATCGAAACACCATGAGAGCCCTGGTAAGTGAACCATTTCCATAAGTCATAAGACTGAACGACCTAAATCGAATTTACCCATATTCGGATGAGAATCCATCAATAATAAGTTACGTCAGTTCTAGTGCAAGGTGTCGCACAAATGCGTGCATCTAGGAATTGCACTTTCTCCCATTAAATTCGTCTGGTGCAGGCAAAATCGTCCGATTCATCAAAGTAATCGCGTAATTAAAGTCGAGTCTCTCCTAATCATATCGCGGATTTTATTTGATCGAATTTTAGGACGCACTCGTGGATTAGCGCAATTCCTCAATTGACGTCATTTGCGAGTAAATTGTCTCTATTTTGAGATGTTTATCGAAATCCCGGATTAACGAAAGATTCTATCGAGCGTTGTTTCCGCTACGAATAACTGATGTATACGCCTTTATCTCTGTTATTCGCCTTGATTTCCCACAATCGCCCACCTCGACTTGTTATTTATGGAGGGAAATGCAACAAGGCATGCAGAAATATCCTTCAAGGATCTAGTAGAACTAGTGGCTACTTTTTACCGAAACAACATAAAATTTCAACTTGTCAGAGGTCGTCCTTGTTACAAATTTTCGTGCTCTGAAAGTTTCACATGCAATTACCACACAGTCACATAACTCATTTATCACACCCTATTAATTTCAATGAGTATTCACCGAAAAACATGAAAGGGGGAAACACCACGGATTTATGCCCTTTTTTTGTGAAAACATGAAAAAACTTATATTTGAACATCGTTGTTTCATAGGGGGAGAAAATGAGGGATGATTTTGTCGAGTAACTTTTTTCGGATAAAGATTTTTCGCTTTTAACCAAAATCATCATGGTGTTATTTCCTCTTAATGGATGGAAATTTTTGCAGATTTGCGTCGCCATCCTGGTCGCGGCCGTCCTGGCCGAAGACAAAGTGGTCCCCAAGGGAAAAATCGTCACGAAACCGAAACGAGGCGTTTTGGGCCTCGCCACCCCCGGACTCGCCGTCGGAGGATTGGGACTGTCCGGAGTCGGCATTTCCGGAGTCGGCCTTAACGGCGGTCTCGGATTGGCCGGAACCGGACTCGGGGTAGCCGGAACTGGACTCGGAGTAGCCGGAACCGGACTCGGACTCGCCGGAACCGGTCTGGGAGTCTCCGGAATCGCAGTAGGGGGCCCCGCCATCGACTTGGGGGCCTCGACTCATACCCACACCACCATCACCCGCAATTTGGGCATCCCGATCCCCCAGCCCGTCCCTGTACCCGTCGATCGCCCGGTTCCGGTCCCTGTAGCCCATCCTGTAGCCGTCCCTGTAGACAGGCCCGTCCCTGTAGCCGTGCCCCAACCCGTGGCCGTCCCTGTAGAAAGACGTGTCGCTGTTCCTGTTGACAGGCCCTACCCTGTAGCCGTGCCCCACCCTGTAGGAGTCCCGGTTATCAGGAATGTGGGAGTCCCGGTTCCCGCTCCTGTTCCCGTGGGAATTCCCAGCCCTGTAGCTGTACCAGTTCCCCACCCGGTCGCTGTCCCAGTTGCCAGATCCCTTCTCTTATCCAAAAACATCTGGTAATTTCTTAATTCTTTCTTATTTTTTTCGTATAAAACCGATGTGAAAATTATTTATAACACCCAGTCTTGTAAATACCGTTACAGTAATCATCGTGACAAAATTAATTCCGAACGCACTGATGGCGATGATGATTGGATAATTTTACAATAAATAAACTGAAAAAATTGGGTCGTTTTATTATTTCAAGAGGTGGGGGATTATGTCGTAGGTCGGTCGCTTCGAGGGATGATTAAAGTGGATGAAAAATTCAGGTGTCTTAGAAAATGTCAGGTGCGTCTGAATCATTTACGGCAATAATTGCAATGAATCAATAGATTAGACGACCAGTGTTACTTTGGCTTGAATTGAAATAGCATAGCTACTGACTTCGCTCGTAAATTACCATTATTTCTTAATTAGCTTGCCCTACTTCAATCTCCAGAGCGAGAATATCGGGGGAAGTCGCTGCGGATTCGACTTTCATTGGGTTTTAAATGCGAACCCGTATTTTTAAGGCTCCGGGTCGTTGAAGGCGGAATGCGCTTAGGTGCCGGTTTAGGTTTAATTAGTCTCTGAATTTATTTCTTCACAACTTCGCCCGGGTATTATGGAATTCCCTTGTGGTTCAGAAAATGGATCTCGAGGAACATTCTTGAGAGACATAAACCGTAATCCGCCCTCTGGTCCGAGTATTATACTCTTGACATCTGAAATTCACCTACAAGTACATGAGCGAGCTTTTAAGAGAGGACGGTACCGTAAAACTTTTTATTTTTCCTCTAGATTGAGGAAATATAAAGCCGCTCAAGAGGCCACAACAAGATCCTAATGAGTTCAGCATCCAATATTGATCAGCGTGGCAAATTGTGTATCAGATTTCAACCCCAAGATTTAGAAAATGCCAAATTACTCTAAACCGTATATCTAGGATGGTCTACCAAAAGTGAAAGTTTCAATTAAAATTCTAACTCTACACAAGTTCAGAAATGATTTTTTCGCAATAAGAAACTTAACGGGTCGTCATTGACTCAAACCATTTGAATTAACTTGTTGAAGGTCTGTTTTTAGTATTGTTTAGAGCGTTCGCAGAGTTTTTTCTGCTTATTAGAATATTATTATTATGGTAGGTAGTTCAGTGAACCAGTGAAATTGCAGAAATTGTACTCCCTGGTACAAGTACGGAAGAAAGTAAATACGCTTATCTCCGGCACAGCAACTCTTATTGGGGGGAATTAAAACAGTGAAATTCGTAGTTTACACCCGACAGGTCTGACTAGTTCGGTGCCATAAATAAAATGTTCCATCTGAAGTTGCGCAATTTCGATTTCCTCAAATTGATCACCATCGTGATTCCTCTGGCGACTGAACGCGTCGTGGGAAGTGCGGTCGAGAACAACGTGTGCTCCACGTTTCGAGACTACTCCACGATGAAGAACAACTCGAATTGCTGGTTCAATTTCGCGGCCGAGGCCAAAGTCGTAAGTCCGAAAAATCGCAAAGAGAGCCGGTGGTAATTTTCGAAAATTCAGCCGGAAATCATACAGAGGAGCGGCTACCCGTTCATGGAATACAAAGTCCAGACCGCAGACGGCTACATTTTGACTCTTTTTCGGATTCCCAGCCTGAATTCGAAAAAAGGACCAGTGTTTATGTTGCATGGGGTGCAAAGCACCGCTGCGGTCTTCGTCAGTTTGGGGCGAGATTCCATAGGTAATTTATGGTCCTGAATCTTGACCATCGACAAAGAAATTACGTCGGATATGGCGAGTCATTGATTACGAATTTCTCTGCATATTTCCAGCCTTTCTCCTCGCCGATGCCGGATACGACGTCTGGCTGGGCAATTATCGTGGCAATGAATATTCCGAAGGACACAAATCTCTGAACGCGTCCTCTAGAGACTACTGGAACTACGGGCAAGTATTTTCCTCCCCATATGTGGATAATTACCATCACGGACTTCCTATAGACAGCGGTCTGGATTTTCCACTTTCGATTAATTTTTTGATTTTTTCGAGATAGAATTTCCGCTACAGATTGTCGTAACTTTCTACGCCCAAGCCCCGAGATAATACCCACATATTTCTGCTACAAATCGACGGGGACTTTATATTCCTGCTATCTCGAATCTCTAATTGCATCAGATTTCAAATTACGCAAGCATTACCATTGAGTTATTGTCAATTTTCAGAGCGGACGAGATCGGCTTAATCGATGTGCCCACAATGCTAAACGCAGTTTTGTACCATACGGAACCGAAAGGGAAGATCGTCTACATCGGCCATTCTTTAGGCACGACCGCGTCCATGATGTACGCCTCCGAGTATCCGGATCATGCCAAAAAGACCGTAAAATTGTTCATATGGCTATCGCCCGCTTATAAATTGAATCACATGAGGTCGCCATACAGGGCGCTTTTTCCACTTCTTCGGACTGCATTGGTGAGTAACTGGATCACTTTCAGATAGCTACCGGTATACGCTCACATTTTAATTTTTCTACTGAAATGTAGTCGAGAGAAATATCACAGATTTTTAAAATCCGCCTTACTTATACAAGCAATCCAGATCGACTTAGTTAAGTATGATTTATTTCTCAGTTTGATAAAAAGGAAAATGATGAAATAAAGACTTCCGCGTTTGAACTAGGACACACCTATTACGGCACTTGTACCTTATAATAAGTATCGTGATTTTACAATAATTCCACATGAGTTAAGGTGTTTTGGATATGGACATTAGCCAAGTAATGTGCGCCATGTCCTTCCCTTGATTCGTGAAACGGAAGTCGATCATCCATTTACCTTCGGGGAAAAAAGGGGGAAGCATGTTTTCATCCGGGGAAATGTCGTTGATGTAGTAAGAGCCCTTAGGAAATGGACATCCGGTTAAATTGGAATGCTCCACAATTCCCTGAGAGTTGAATTTGTTCGCCTTATAGATTGCACAGATCCCAACCGAAAAGTCCACAACGGTCCGCTTGTATTCATTATTGACGAATCTTAAAGCGGACACGTGTAACTGGAATAATAAATTATAAAAATCCATCGTGAATAATAGGGTTAAATATTCCTATAATACCTTGACTTGTTCATCCGATACGATATCGATAAACGTGGTATAGCTGACATTTAAAGCGCCCAAGGTTCGACTTTTCTTGTAAAATTTAAAGTTCTGAACCTTTATGAACTTTTCGTCTACCTCTAATAAGTTGGCAAACTCATTTTTCATCAACAAACCTGGCTAAAGAATCGTAATAATAATCTCGCACGGTAAATTACAGATATTTGTTACCTTAGAATCGACGGTTTCGAGGGTGAAATAAAAGATCCCAACGAATGCGAATATTATCCAGTCCATTTCGTGTTTGTATTTTTAATGAAATCCATGCGGCATAAAGTCATTCAAATTCATTATTGATGCGTTTTTAATGACGGTGTAATTCGCGTTCGAGTTGTAATAAATTTCCCGCATTTCACAGACCATTACCACCAATTTGAACGTGGTCCAGGTGATTTCGCGTGGATACGCCCGCAGGATAACACGTCCCACGTGCCTGGCCTCTCCGTCCTTAATGCTGCTGTGTCTAAACGCGCTCAATTTATTCCTGGGACCTTTCACGCAAATATCGCCGGTGAGTAACCAATAATCGAATATCGGACAGGTTAGCTTTTAATTTTTTCCGTCAGGATACCGTTCCGATTTTATTCAATCAATTTCCCGGCGGGACCTCTTTGAGGACCATGGTTTACCTTTCGGAAGCCGTGAGGGGCAGATTTCACAAATACGACTACGGGGGGCGAAATATGTTCGTCTACGGGAATTCCACACCGCCCACGTATAATCTAACCCAGATAAGAGTTCCCGTGTACATTTTTTATGCAGCGCACGACTGGGCCACGTCGAAACCCGTATGAATCCTTAATTTTACATAGAGAAGCCCTTATCGGGATTTTTCAGGACGCTCTCAACTTGTACAGGACTTTACCGAAAGAAATCCGGTTCGGTATTCACGAAGTCTCCAATTTGAACTTCAACCATTTCGATTTTCTATTCGGGAGGAACGCCAGGACCCTAGTTTACGAGAAACTCCTAAGAGTAATCGAAACTTTTGAAAAGATGGAAGAGACGTCTGATACCTAGGTTATTACTTACCTAGTATATGAAATGTGATTTTTTTCTACTCTAAACTTTTATAAATAAATGCTTTATTCGCTTTGTGGCTTATTGGTTTAATTGCGGGTACGTGTAAGTAAAGGGCGTTTCTGTGGCTCGTGCTCGTGATTCCGTCTCGTGCGATTTTTGCGAATTCATTATGTCAAGGTCCTCGGAGCTTATAAACGCACCTGACAAATAGTTCACCATGCAAAACCATGTTGGTAGCGTTTATGGTGCTTGGCTATTGCACCTTGAAGGGCATTTCGGCCCAACAAAATAATGTGTGCCCGTCTTTCAAGGATTACTACACCTTCAGGGAAAACCCGAGGTGCTGGTACGACCTATCGGCAGAATCCACCGCAGTAAGTACCGAAAACCGCCAAAAATTAATCATCATTAAAAAATTTCGGTTCCAGCCCGAAATTATCAGATTGAACGGATATCCGATATTGGAATACAGGGCGCAGACTGTCGATGGCTACATTTTAACGCTTTTTCGAATACCTAGCTCTAGTACCAATCCGAATTTGAGGAAGCACCCGATTTATCTCCAACATGGTTTAGTGGCGACTTGTGCTAATTTCCTGGCTTTAGGAAAAAATTCCCTAGGTAGGTAACTGCATAGAATTTTTATTAATTAATTTCCAAATGGGGTTTTCACTTTAGCTTTCCTTTTGTCCGATGCCGGATACGACGTGTGGTTGGGCAATTACCGCGGTAATAATTACTCGGAAGGGCACGTAAATTTGACGGTTTACGACCAAATCTATTGGGAGCACAGGTATACAGGAAAGCAAGTTAAAGCGAGCTCATTAGTGGATGATGGATTTGTTTTACTCGTTTCAGTTTGGACGAGGTGGTTTTGTACGATTTCCCGGCAATTTTCTCGACGATTTTGCGCCATTCGCCCGCCTCCAGTCAAATTATTTACGTCGGTCATTCCCTCGGGACCACCCTGGCTTTGATGTACAACGCGGAATTTCCGGAACGGGGAGAGCGCCAAATGAAAATGGCAGTGCTGATGTCGCCTGCTTACACCCTCGCAAACATGATTTCCCCGTACAAACTTGCAGCCCCATTCGGCGCCGCCATAGTGGTAAACCAATTTTATTTTTCCAAGAGTTTAACAAACATTGATTTAGCTGCAGTTTATTGAGGCCGTGATTTGGAATATACATAAGTGACGTAATCCGTCCATTTAGGTCTAATTTTGGGGCCTCCTAATCCCCTAGACGACTCTACGCATTAATTATCCGGCTGATAATAAACTTCACCCTTCTTTTAGAAATTCCGATTCGCGAAAAAACCGCAAGGTTAGAAAGTGACAGTGCACCTTATAAGATGGTAAAATTATACGTTAATGTAGTAAATTAATTGCGTTTTAAACCCGTTCATAACGTAATTACGCATAATACAACCGATTACAATTATTAGTATGCCGAATGATAGTGGTTTCGGTACCGATTTAACCAGATTCCGAGCAAAAATTGGAAATGCCACAAGTTTGGCCTGAATCATTTTCAGGCCTGAGAGGGTCAAAGTCGTTTAGTCCTGACAAAACAGCAAGAAAAACATCAACCCACTATAATAATAGCTACCCGAACATAACATTGAACTATCAGTACATTCACTTATAATATAACTATAGTAACATTAACAGGAATGTCGTGTTTTATGTATTTTATGTTAATTTCCACGCGGCTTCTACTATAAAGGGTCGTAATTGAATGTTTTAATGAGCTAATTAAATAATTGTGCATCATTTTCAGAATACCGTGAGGCAATTAGGGATGTTCCGTATTGTCTCTCAGGCCGGTCCGCTACGTTCGGGGGTTGCGAGATTTTGCTTGGAATCGCCCCCTCTGATGCAGTTTTGCATGCAACTGTACAATTTATTCTACGGCCCTAATACCCAGCTAGGCACCGTAATTACAAGAGAATTACCCGGATTATACGCGTAATACTTCAGATTATGAATTTCAGGAAGCGATTCCGGTCTATTTTAACCAGTTACCGGGAGGGACCGCTCTGAAAATCCTGAACCACGCTGCCGATCTAGTCCTCGGAAATTTCAGGAGATACAATTATGTAGACGAGAACTACAAGTATTACGGAAGTCTGACGCCACCGGTGTACGATATAAAAAAGATCAGGATCCCGATTCATTTAATTTACAGTACGCAAGACTGGGCCACCACCGAAGCGGTTCGTAATTTCCCATTATTATACCCCTAAACAATTCGGAACATTTCAGGACGCTATAAATCTGTACGAGAATCTCCCGGATCGCGCCAGATACGGAATGACCCGGATCGATATCCCGAAATTCAACCACATCGACTTTGTCTTCGGCCGAAACGCGCGCGGCGTAGTTTACGATAATCTGATACAACTCCTCAATAAAGCAGTCGATAATTAGTTCGATGAACCGTTTTTGTCAAGTTTGTTGTCCCCGATCGTTGTCAAAACGCGCTCGAGACTCGAGAAACGTAAAAGTTCCCTCTCCTCGAGATTTTCGAGCGTCGTCATAAAACTTAACAGTTACGTGAAGAAACCACCAGGTAGGTACCGAGAAAGGAGGTCACCGAGACTCCATTATCAAGTTCACGGCCGCCGTTGGAGAATTGAAGATACCCGTCCATGAGATAATATGTGCACTGTGCTTTTTCTAGTGTTCGCCAGTCTGCTAACGGGCGCCTTTTCGACCAGATACGTCCCGAAATGGAAGAAACAGGTAACACCGCACTTGATTAAACCGATTCCTCCTGAAAAAAATCCGTTTCAGGCTTGTGAATTACCGACGGCCCAAAACGAGCACTCTCATTACGTCTGCGACGATGACGGTGAAGTCAAGTGCCTTCCGGGATGGATCGGCGATTTGTGCGACGTCCCCAAGTGTCGTCCCGGATGTGACCCTCTGCAAGGATACTGCAATCGACCCGGAGAATGTCTTTGCAAGCTCGGCTATTACGGCGAAAAATGCAACAAGTGCATCCCTTTACCCGGGTGCCAACACGGCTTTTGCAACGTCAGTTTCGAATGCATCTGCCACGAGGGCTGGGACGGACTATTCTGCTCAGAACGTACGATTTTTCATAAAATTCACTAAATCATAGATAAAATCAACGTTTTTTTTTTTAAGCAATTTGCCGTTTGGATTGTCATTCGACTAGGGGCTACTGCGGCAGCCCTGGGGAGTGTAGGTGCAGATTGGGCTGGTCCGGGAAAACCTGCAAAGAATGTCAAGTTCTCCCGGGATGTCAACACGGCTACTGCGAGAAGCCCCTAGAATGTAAATGCCACCCTGGATACACGGGGATTTTGTGCCAAATGCGTAAGTCTCCCCTTATATCGTCTTATTCGCCCTAATTGATTTCGATTTGTTAAGCGATCTGTTCGAGGACCTGCCACAGGGAAAGAGGCTACTGTAGAAAACCGGGCGAATGTAGGTGAGGTCGATACTTCCATATTCAAAGGTGAATCATTATCATCGATTTATTTCCCGTTCATCAGGTGTAAAGTAGGTTGGTGGGGTGGAAATTGCGAAAAGTGCTATCCGTATCCCGGGTGCGTGCACGGTAATTGCACTAGGCCGTGGGAGTGCAACTGCAAGAAGGGATGGGGTGGAATGCTCTGCGATGAAGGTAAAAGTTCGATTTTGCACTGGAAAAGAGGGGAAATTGGGACCTGAATGATGTCGAATGATGAGTTTTTATTTTCAGAGCTGAATTTCTGCGAAATGAATCCGAATACGTGCCAGAACGGTTCGAAATGTATTTCGGTAATTAAAGAAGAGGGAAGTTATAGATGCTTTTGCCGTAACGGGACTTCCGGGCGAAATTGCGAAAATTCTGAGATTTTCGGGAGCAGCAGTACAGCGAAACCGCACAAAAATGGAACTGAAACTGTAGAAACTACAACGGTCATCGGGCAAAGTAATAACGTGACTGATAAGAACGACCCTCTGGTCATCGAGAACGAAACTTAGCTTATCAGAAACTTGAAACCTTCTTATTTAATATTTATTTATTACTGTCCTATTTATTTATTGATTTTATATCTGAAACTGTATCAGAATCGATTATGGAATAATTATATTTGAAAAAATTGTTACTTCGGTGAATTTTTCCCATTATTTTACGTGAGGCAACAATTTCCCTCGGTCGATGTAATTTCCTGCGAGGCGGTGTATAATAAAGATTTAAATTTTTAAGTTTTCAAATGACGTAAAAAGACAACTTTAAAGCACAATTCATTCCCAAGTTCCAGGAGAAAATCAACTGAACAATGCACTATTTATGTGCTTAATTCAATAGTTTGAATAAGGGCGGGTGGTTTAATTAAAAATATTGTCCTATAGAGTTCTGACAACAATAGAACTTTATGGAACTGAAGTAAAGTCGATAAAAGTTTTATGCTCTCGTAGATATGTAACAATTGTAATGACATTCATGAGAACGGTAAAATATTGATGAGGAAGTCTCGGTTTGGGTCGACATATTGCAAGCGCACTTACAAGAGTACACAAGTATTCTGGTATTTACATAAGAAACGTCATAGTGAGGAATTATGAGAATTCGCAATTCGCTTTCTTACATGTCCATTTTTGCTCGTTTTTCCACCGTTAACGGACAATCATCCTCTCATAAATTATCAACGCTCTTAAGAATGTCAGATGTGTGCCCATCTGGTCTCCGAGACAATAATAAGGTGATGACTTAAGTAAACTAAGCTAAAAGCCGTATGTGCTCTCATCGGCAAGTCAAGAGGGAATAAGAAAGTTGCTTTGTCACATTTTCGCGCAACTCTTGTACTTAACAATCACGAAATTGTGAAAGGACATGTGATGGACGGCCCTATAATTTTTCGGATTATTAATTTTTTTTGTAGAGTTCGATACAACGATTTTACAATCACCTTGTCCCGGCGCATCCACCAATAATGATCTATCTTAGAATTTAGAGCCTAATCCATTCAAGGCGTATATGCAGCTTCTAATTAAAAGCGACCCTGTTGGCAATTATTAATTGAGCATATTTATAAACGCACTAGTCGTAAAGAAATTATTAATGGTCTCAAGTTCATCTCGAAAGTAAAAGTCGTTCGACTCATAATAAAAATTTTAATGTTACGTGAACGCATAATAAATCCACATGACGGTTTTGCTGAATTTATCGCCACGAACTTTTCAGCGATAAGAATAATTGAATCGAGGGTTGGGAAAACGAACGACTTCTGCAACAACCTCTGCACTTTCTTTGTGTCGAAGAAAAAATTAAGATTTTATCAGAACGTGATAATAGCAGTGGAACGATTTAATTAACAATTCTATCACGTCCTTCCTTGATTGCTCCAGAGTCGAGTTTTATCTAGTGAGATTATTAGAAGATTATGTGCTTGAGCAATGATGTCGTTATTAGCGAATTACGACGATCTTTATGGCCGTTTTTATAGAAATAGATCCAATCGAGATGCGTTAATCTAAGCCAAAGCCCAAATTTGGAGTCGGAGCACACATTACGTCCTAAAATGAACCACAAGAAGTTATAATCCTTCTCGAGAATACACTGGCGTAAGATACAGTCGCAGTGGGTAGATGTGTAACATAGTACGTCTCTGTATTGAAAATTGCATCATTTAAGATTAAGAGGAAACGTGACATCAACCTTTGTCTGTTTTGTAAAACAGAACCTCTCCAATAATTTTGTCCTTTCACTCGGTATATGAAGCGAACGAGGGTGCGCCTCACAAAAGTCACATTGCGATGGTAAAATCGGCAATTTTCAGCAAATTTGTTTACTTTTATTGTTTTTTAGTACTTTACATATCGAACTGGACTGAATGATTGCCGATACTTTCACTTATTGTTACTTAAGAGGCGTCAACTCAAGTTTACTCTGCCAGCTCAATTAATTTATTTCGGTAGGTACTTACAGATTCCGATATCAATTAGGAACTTACTTTCTCGCTGCTCCTTTTGTTCCGTACCGAAGTGATTTAATCTCTTCATTATTACAACATTTATCGCAAGTCGAAAATGATAATATTCTAATTCGATTAGTTTGATCCATTCAACAATGGAGAGCCATTTGTAAATCTATTCAATAACAATTTAATAACCTCGGGATACTGAACTGAATTCAATAACACAAAATATCAATGGCATTGCATTAACCCAAATAATTTCAAGGGGTGGGACGTACTCTCCTATGACTGTTTAGTTTATTTTAGAAGGGAGATAAATGGCAATTTAATCTCGAAACCTAATAATAATTAAGTTGTATAATTTCTATTCGCGAAGCAATTATTATTACGGCTCTCGCTCGATTTAATTCCACAAATTATTCGCAAAAAAGTCGAGAAACGTATACCTATCTCACTAAGCTCATTCACGTGTGATATCACCATCACGCTTTCTGAAGCTTTCAGCAAGTGATTCCGCTTCCTTTTTCGTTTAAATGAATTCCGTTTCCAACCTTCGAATATCCATAGAATTTATAAATTCAATACACTTACCACTTTACCTTTACCTACTTGTTCTATTTTTTAATACCCAATATTACTCAATTCGTGAGATTAATCCTTCAAAGGTTCGTAAAATCGTTTCAGTGCCCCAGTTAGGTGCCTCATTTTTCAAATGGAAGATATTACATTTCAAAATATCTGCATACCTACAGTTATGATTACTCCTTATATTATCTGAAAGTTATTTACGTGCCCCTGGGTGGGTAGCAGGCGTATTCCGCATAAGTATTAAGTCATCAGGGACGGTGCTCCACATTTATAAAAATTTGTACTTTTACAAATCACCTCTCTTGCATATGCTAATGAGTGGAAATAATCGAAATCGGCGTGTAACGAAGGTTGAAATTTCGGAAAATCCTCGTTTCCTCCTCGAAGCGTCTAATCAATGAGGTGTGAAATTTGGTGATCCTGCCCAAGTATTTCGGCACTGTCTGGTATGGTGCAGATAGAGGATTGTCTGGTGTAAAAGGTCGCTATAAATCGTAATGGATTCGTTCCGAGCCATACAACATGAATAAAATTGCACGTTGGATAAAATACACTTGAGCCATTTTTAAAGTAACGCAACCATTAGCGGCGATTGTTACTTAAGGCCGTCGCTTTTATTGTTTTGTATACTTTATTATCGGATTACTTCCGCATGTTTCCCATACGTAGACCGACCGTAAAGAGTCTGCTCTCAAGCGAATGACAATTTCGAAAACGGACGTGATTTTTCCGGCACGATCCGAAAATTATTACCCAATTAGTAATACGATACCCGAGTACGAAACCGAACATCGTTATCAAGAATTTTGTGAATTTTTCATTTGCGTAGAGAAATTGCAAGTTACAAGTTTTATCACCTCTAGTAATGATAATTATTCTGCAGCCACCTGCTGGGGTCGAGTAAAGGCGTTAAAATAGTGAAAGGCAGAGTATAGACATATTCCAAAATTTACGAAACGGTCTGATATACTAGCGTAGTTAATTGGAAATGATTAAAATCGAAGTAATTTTTGACGAATAATGGTTTTGCAATGAAGCTTGCGTTTATTGTCTAGTTAGAAACCTGCAATTTTATAACCTTTACGTATGAAAATTTCTATTTTTCGCAATTAGACTAGAAGCGGACATCAGAGGCGGTGAAAACGCCTCAAATGTGCAGTCACCACTAAAAAATGCACGACTTCCATCTAAATTCTAAAAATGTGCCACAAGAGCGTGACAGAAACAAGATTAGTCCCACATTTTTGATGACTTTAATTTAGTTCCCTCGTAACCTCGCGGGCAAAATCCAGTTTCCTACTTTTTTATTATGATTGAAGGTACGTCGAGGAAACCGGAAGTTATAAGGTGCACAGAATCTGATTCGAATCCCCGCCTGAGGGATTATTGTTAATATGGTGAACAGGGTGGAGTCTAGCGAAAGTGCCGGTTTTTGAGCTAGCCCTACCACGCGATCTTCAAACCAAACTTGCTACGCTGCTCTAAGTATTATCAAGTGTACACTTGCTATCTAAAAGTTGAGTGCACATAAAGCTGCGACAATTATCGTCAACGCAACTCAATCTAAACTCTGTGCAAAGTGAAGGGGTATATAAACCGTCTTTCGATAGACTTGACGACTATTTCAAGTGTTTTTAATAACCGGAGTGCATGTGGAAATGAAGACGGTAAAATCTCGTTTTGTGCTTTTTTTTCGAGTGTCACTTACTTATAATGTTGATTTCCATTCTCCGTGCGCTAAAAAGGATATTTGTGCCACCCCAATTCATAATACCTAACGCCTTAAGGGATAAAGGATACCAGAATACCTGCTACCCCATCCATTTTTTCCCAGGATTATTTTAATACCATTTCCGTTCGCGTGATTATTAAGACAAGTTGTAGTAATTAGTTATTGCGATTGTGATTTTTCATGAAAACTCGGTGTACTTGGCATACTCTCAAAGTTCTTTCACTTGTCGCCGCTTTCGGTAAAGCTCCCGTCACTAATTTGCCGCTTGTAACAAGAATCCTTCAGTTTTACTCTTTCAGTAGTTTTTCACGCATAAAGTAATGCCTCATAAAAATCACTCACGTAGTTTAATTACCGGCAAATTTGTAAAAGAAATATAAATTTCCGCTTGCCGTAGCACCTAAATCGCCAGAAATGTTCGTAGATTGTTACTGTGGATGCAGAAATTTTAAATTGTAATTTCTTTTAATGAACAACACATTCGTTCTCTTAACAAGCGAACGGGAATTTCCGCATCTGGCAATTTGAATAATCCTGCAATTTCTTTTGCGGGAATCCATGCTAAAAAAAAAAAAAGAATATTGAAACTGAAGATAATAATATGTGGCGAAAGGAAACGAATAAAGCAATAAAAGATCGCAAGGTGAAATAGCAGTCATACTTGACTAAATGAATATCAAATCAATCAGGAAAAATAAAACACCAATCAGGATAATTCGCAATTAAATCGATTTCTATAAACAACAAATAAAAGAAACCTTAAACTTGACTCGGTAAAGGTGAACGGCCACTCTCCTTTAAAAAGATGCCAATTACCTATTAGGAGCGATATCGGAAAACTGGTCCCACCCATTCGAATCCTCCGATCATCCTTGAAATGAGATTTCGCCTCTCAATAGATAAGAGATTATTCTATTATAGAAAATTTCAAGTGAGAAATGTAATTTGTAATTTCCTGAGTGAGAGCGATATTTCAATACACCAATTATAATAAATACAGGCGTGTGCTCTCACTTATACATTTTTCATTAGAACTATGAATAAAAAATAAACTCACGTTCTAATAATAGGATTGACACTTGTATATCAAGTGAAATTGCCACCCTCCCACAAAAAGTATGAATAAAATACAAGACCCAATCGCATTTCAAAGTTCCTTCAACTTCTACCACCTACAACAGTCTTACCCAATTATTGGCTAATTAAATCTCTGATCTGAAACGGTACCACATGAAAGATTTCACATATCCAGTACTACAGTACTAATAACAAACAGAACTAACAATAATATCGATTGCATACACCCAACTCACCTACCCAGGTACTCTAATTTCTAATGTAAAATAGTACAATGAATTATTACGCAAAGATTTCAATGGTGCTTAAATCACTTTCAGGTACTGATAGCGCTCCTGGCCTTCTCGGCCTCACTTCAGGCCGCAGACAGTGCCACCCCTAAAAGGAAACGAGATTACGGCGGATTAAGCTACGAATTAAATGGCGACCAATTATTGACAGCCCCCGCAACTTGGAATATCGAAGGCGGAATCGACAAGTTCCTCCCGATCCAGCAGCTAAACAACGCGGATTACAACCTCAAAGTGAATTTAGGGGCACCCCGACCCCAGTCCCACCAAATCCTGACCTCTAACGCGATAATAAGCGACAAACCCGTTCAAGAAGCTCAAGATTTAGTACCGCAAAGATCCATCGGTACCGCCATAATCCCCGCGATGCCGCCACCCGCCACCCCTGTCAACGCAGTGGCGGCAAACATCCCCGCCAATGGAGGGGCGGTTTTCTTAGGGTCCGGGTCTTTAGGGGTCGTGAATTTGGGGAACGGGGCTTACGCTTTGGGTTCGGGTTCCATCGGGTATTCGGAAATGAGGTCGAATCCTAGACCTACCGCCACTTCGCCCTTGTACCCCCCTGTGGCTGCTAGCCCTAATTTGATCCCTGCGGCTGTGCCTACTTCCGCACCCACCCTTCCGATCCTGCCCTTGGCTTCGAACACTTTGGATTATAATCATCCCTTTTTGAACCAGGCGATGAATCAAGGGCCTCCGATTACCGATGCGAATGGCTATGAGTATTTGGCTCCGAATCGGGTAGGATTCGGGATGCCGATCCCGAGATTGCCCAGGTTGAGGACCACTCAACAGTTCGCTACCCCTACGGCTCTGCAATTGCCTCCTCAACCTCAAGTTCAGTCTCAATTCCAGTTTTCTTCGGTTCCTCGATTGCCCACCGGAAGTTACGAGTACAATATCGGGCAGACTGGGCCTAGTTATGGTTGATTTTTATTCCGTTCCCTATTAGTTTAATTTATTCTGCTAGATAATAATTTATAAGGTTGTACTTAATGTTATAGAAAATTGTTCATTTTCGGATTTTTATTGCTTTATACTTTTACTTCTATATGCTAGTCCGATTATTGTAACCTTATAATCTAATGCGATATTTTAGTATGTTTTGTTTGTTTCCTGTTTGTTATTGTAAAGTGTTGTAGCTTGTTGAAAATTTGTTGGCTGGAGTTAATTAAAACCAAAATTATTTATTATTGTAAACCTTGCACGGTTACTTTTAATTAAAACGAGTTTCCTTAATTGGATGCTAAGGAAAACAGAGCCCGACTTTATTCATTTTCCTAATGCACCTTAAAATGGCTCGATCTGGATCTCAATAACGAATTTCCTTTTTGTGCGTAAAGTGGCTGAAATTAACTAATCGTCTACAAAATCGATACCGGCTTGACAAACAGCACCTGTGACTCTCCTCAAGACGGATAAAATATTAAAATTTTATTAGGGTAGGTTCATAATTTTTTCAAGTACCTGTAATAAAATTAGAGGTCGCTACAAGCTGACACTCGAGTGGGTAATAGAAGTTTCTACTTTACCGAGAGAAAGGTGGTTTCAAATGAATGTTGGGTTGTCTAATGAAATTTTAACTAATAATTTGCATTAATCGTCCCATACCTAAGTAATTCAAATTTCTCAAATACCTACTTATAATATTTTAGATTTATAGCGTGTTGCATAAATTTGTTATTAAATAATATGGATTTTAAATCGGTTTGTTTACAAATTTGAATTCGATTATTGGTGGCACATCTAGGCGTATTTTAAAATCTCTAACAATAATTGCGTAAATAAGTTATAGGCTCGAAAAGATTACAAAATTTGTGTTACGGACAGGCGTCTCAATCTTGGCGTCAATTTCTTCACCACGTTACAAATTTTCTATAAAATGTTAAACGTCCGTAAACATCGCCAAGATCTTGTAGAAAAGTTTATAATGTTTGATAATAAAAACAAACTGGTTCACAATTAGCATACGAAGGCTGTTAAGCCATTTAGCGAATATTTTTAGAAATGTCTATGCGACAATTTAGAAAGTATGAATATTGTTAAACCAAAAAACTGAAAAATCGATACTTTCCAAAAATCCGATTACACTTTTACTCTTCCGTAGGTGGATCCTCATTTTTCTCACTTATGGTTAAGGTCATGTCAAATAAGTAGTAGCTACATGAACGTGAAAACTATCCTAGCGTGAAATTGTGTCGAATAATTATTATAGCAATTGGGAAACCTAAATATCGGTGCCCTCGACCCGATCCCTTCTAATCTACCTATAATACGACTAAAACAATAAAGGAATATTTTTGAAAAATTCGAATTTCTGGAAATTCTGCAGAATAATCTCGAGATGAACACGCCCTATCCAATGACATACCTTACCTTCCGGTCCCACGTGCGGCTAACCGGTATTGCATAAGGCTGAAAGTAGTCCATCTTTCGGGAGTTCTCCGTAGAAAGGCGACTCGTTTACGCGTGTGAGACATCAGCCCCTCTCAACCAGGTACTATATGATTACACCCAGTATAAAAGCGACGGTCAACTTTGATCCGGCATCAGTCTTCTGCTCCAGTTCTTCCAACAAGCAAAGCATCATGAAGACAACCGTAAGTGCAAACCCTTCCCCCAAAAAACCACAATCACCAAAAAAACCCTCTTCATTTAGGTGTTCGTGATTCTGTTGATCTCCGCCGCCTTCGCCGAGGAAAAGAAGACCACCAAGCGTGGTGTCTACGGGGAATCCTTAGGCTTGGGCGTAGGGAGCAGCGGTCTAGGACACGGATCCGGCATCCTCCTAGGGGGCGGACAAGGATTGGTCTCATCTCACGGTTACGGCCTAGGCGGGTCCTCCCTGGGACTAAGCGGAATCTCCCTAGGACATGGGGGAGGCCTTAGCGGAGTCTCCCTAGGACACGGGGGAGGCCTTGGCGCCATCTCCCTGGGAAGCGGCGGAGGCCTGGGAGGACTATCAGGAATCGGCCTGAGTTCCGGTTCAGGTCTTGGCCAAGGTACCATCGATTTGGGTTCTTCTGTGCACCGCCACATCACTGTCACCAAGCAAATAGGAGTTCCGGTTCCTCAACCCTACCCGGTTCCGGTAATCCGGAAAGTTGCAGTACCCGTGCCTCATCCAGTGGCCGTTCCTGTCGACAAACCGTACGCAGTGCACGTCCCTAAGCCGTACCCTGTCCATGTCGACAGGCCCTACCCTGTACCAGTCGATAAACCGTACCCGGTTGCTGTTAAAGTACCCGTTAGAGTACCAGTCCCTGTGCCCTATAAAGTACCAGTTTACAAACCGTACCCGGTCGCCGTCCATAAGCCGGTACCCGTTGCAGTACACGAACCCGTTTTGGTAGGAGGACACGGTTTGAGTTTGGGATCTTCTTCTCTGGGTCTCGGTGGACATGGAATCGGTTTGAGCTCTGGTCTCGGACATGGAATCGGTTTGAGCTCCGGTTTGAGTCACGGAATCGGTTTGAGCTCTGGATCCGGTTACGGTCACGGGATCGGTTTGAGCTCCGGGGGATACGGCGGACATGGAGGTCTCGGTCTGAGTTCCGGAATTTCCCTGAGTTCTGGCCTGAAATCCTGGTAGATACTGTGATTTAGTCTTGTTTGTTTCTCTAGTTCTCGTTTCTGTTTTTGTTCTAAACTGTCTTGTTCTTTCATCTCTGTATAAATAATGCCATCATTGTTACTTACCTGTGTGTTACGAAATGATATGTAGAAACTAGTCCCCCGTATAGTTTCCGTAAACAATGCCAATAAAGATATTTTTTGTAAAAGTTTGTGTGGTCTCTTTGTTATTATTTCTTCGCCGATTCGCCTTAAAAGGTTTGGCAATTATTTGTGCGCTTTACAGATGGTGCTATAAGTGACTGAATTGGGTGTGCAAGTAGGAAACATAAATCTTCTGAACTGGTTTTGATAATTTATTGCGACCACTTTCACTAGATGGGGCTTGCTGCTCCGATATCAACCATAACTCAATTTGGAAAGTCTTTATCTGATCATTGGAAATACCGCGACGAAATATAAGAATATTTCAGAATTACGAAATACGACTTGTTAATTACAGTGACTTTTGACCTGGTGCTATCCATGTAACTTTTAATCCAGTTTTCGTTAGATAATAGCCGAGTTTTGTTTCAACGTAATTACAAATTTCTTTTGTGCCGACCTTTAATCTTTTCATTTTCTCCGACAAGGTTTAAGCTGCCGGTATTGATTGAACTTTTAGATTATGCTCATTGGGCCGGGCTCTCGTTACAAGTACAATTTTGTATAATCTCCCATTGAAATTGTGTATCCGGATACGCAGGGGTAGGGCCATGTTTCGTTCGGCTTTTTATCAAGCGAATTGAGCTTTTAAAGCTGAACTGAACAAAGAAGGAGATGCAAGCTTTATAAGTCAGCACGTTTCCTGTTTCAAGTGTTCCATAACTCGTTTAGGAGTAGACTTCTGATCATTTGGCTTTCAGCCCAAAAAAGCTCGAGCGCAAAGATTCACATAAAAGTTCCTGCGCTGGCGATAAAATCCCAGCTCTTATTAAAATTTTAGTCTGAATGCAACCTAGGCAACACCAGAAATCTATATCCTGTATAAAGAATCACATACGTGTTTACCCACGAGGAGAGTCGAGTTTTAAATTGGAGACTGACTTTCTGTTTCCTCTACCATAAATCAAATAGATTCCACGATTGAATGAGTTAGAGCATAAAAAATTCAAGTGAACGGGAGGATCATTTGGAAAAGCAATACGTTCAAGTGTAGACGCCAAATTAGACGCAATTTTCCTCAATTTTCAATAGAAATGGTTCGCATTTTTCATTAGTTGAATCGCCTCTTGATATAAGCTCTAAGGATTATTATAAAAAAAAAAGGATTACGATTCTTCAGACATAAAATTGACTAACGACTCTACCCAGTTACAATAAGAGGGAAATAACATCCAAATGCTCCACTTTTCATCTAATTAGCTTCTTAAAAAAAACGTCGTAGTATTATACAATTTCATCATCACACTTTATTACTCGAAGCTTAACAATTTTATACGTTTCAATAACTACCTGCCCCTTTGTTAATTAGATATATTATAGAATGTGCTCAATTATCCACAGACTTGAGAAAATTACTGAGGCAATGTATACGTATGTAGGTGCATATTGAAAATAGCCCCTTAGGAGTTTTCACTTTCATTGAGCTATTATACACACAACGATTTTACCTACTTGACGAAAATGCATGCACGACAAAATTTTGAATGATAATTAATTGCGTAAGTTATTATTATGTCATCATCTTTGCTATAGACGAATTCGGTAGTTTATTTTTCAGCATCATTATTACAGTGATTATTGATTTCTAAAGACCGGTTATTATATCGGCAAAGCGTAATAATTATGGCCCGAATTTTGGCACTTCTTCCTATAACACCCACCCGTCATTGTACTGAAAGTATAACGAAATAATTTTGTAATATCGTGCAATACTATTAGCACAACATTCACCTAATACGCTTTGATATCTCACAGGGAAGTGCAATAATGTAATGATAATCTTGATCTGAATCGTTCATCCGGTAGGTTTGCCTACACTGTTCGGTCCAGGTACCTTTCGAATTTTAAAAGCATCCGGTTTTTTTTATATCACCGTCATTAAAAAAATCAGTCTCAAAATCATTTCTACAGAATTCCTTATTATCATCCAAAGTCTCTTAATTATTTTTATAATCACGATAATTCCTCAATGGTATTATAGGAAATCGCGTATGACGCAACGTGTTAAACCATGCCGAGACATATAGACCAGCATCCGTTACAGTTCGGGTCGAATCTTGCGCAATTCCAAAATCGAAGTGGAGTAAATTAATGCCACATAATAATGAAGTTGATGGTTCTTGGTTTTATACGCGCCCATGCCGAACGGCTCAGACATTCACCATCCCCAAAAAAATATTTTCAGGCATTTTCTTTTTTCCTTTGTCTCAGGTATTATACCCAGTGTTAGGGATTTTTAGTTCTTTCCAGGTGTGTCTTTTTAGGGGTTTTACGGTCGTTTGGGTCTTTTGAGGGCCGTATGGTTTAGTAATTATCCGGTCTGAGAGTCTTTAACACATTAATTCTGCTTATTGTTACATCTGAGTAATTTTTATGCATTTGCGGATGAGACGTTAGGGGGAAATGGGAAAGTACCGTCTATCACTGCAGGGGAGGATGGACTGATATATAAAGTGGCGGGTACGAAATGGAAGTAGACACAGTTGCATCGTCGTTTTCGCACAAGCAACATGAAGTTTCTGGTAAGTCCGTTCACCTTTCAATTACCTAATCACATCAGTAAATTACATAACCACGAATATTACACTAATCCTATTATAATCCACAGATTTGCACCCTGCTTTTGACATCGGCGGTTTTCGCTGCTGAGGATGCCGGCGCCAAGAAGAAACGCGGCCTGGAACTGGGAGGCTTCGGGGGCCACGACCTGGGAGGTCTTTCCCTAGGAGGCCACGGAGGAGGCGGCGGCGGGTTCGGGGGCGGCCACGATTTCGGCAGCCTGGGAGGCGGCGGCGGGTACGGCGGCGGATTCGGGGGTGGCGAAGACCACGGCACCATCAAGCACATCACCCTCCACAAGGAAATCAAAGTACCGATCCCTCACCCCTACCCGGTGCATGTGGAGAAGAAGGTGCCCTACCCCGTCAAAGTACCAGTCGCTGTCAAGGTCGATAAGCCCTACCCCGTCCACGTGCCCCAGCCCTACCCTGTCCACATCGACAAGCCCTACCCTGTAAAGGTCGAAAAGACCGTCCCTTACCCCGTCAAAGTCGCGGTCAAAGTGCCCTTCCCCGTCCACGTTAAAGTACCGATCGCTAAACCCTACCCTGTGCCAATCCACAAGCCGGTACCCGTCCATATTCCTGAATACAACATTATCAAGAAGCCAGTACCAGTTTATGTGAAAGGGCACGATTTTGGAGGTCTTGGAGGCGGCTTAGGGGGTGGACATGGTCTTGAAGGAGGATTCGGAGGCGGTCACGGTCTCGATGGCGGTTTCGGGGGTGGTCATGGATTCTCCTCCGGCGGATTCGGGGGTGGACACGAAATCTCCCTCGGTGGCGGCTACGGCGGACACCACTAAATTTGTGATAGCGTCGATTTTTAGCCCTCGACCCTGTAAAAGAACTGATCATCATCGAAAGTCTCCCAAAAAACCCAGCGAAAACATTACTTCCCCGATTGGTTAGCTTCGTCCCGAAGATTTTCCTAATCGGTACTCATACTTTTTGCAACCGGAAATTATTGTAATCGTGTTGCGATTCTTGTGTGCGATTTGGCTAAAAACGGTTAGATTTGTCTCAGACTTGTACCTTTAGCTTTTTAGTCACCCTACTCTGTTGTATTTCTTTAAAGTCTGAGCAATTGAACTCGTTTATAGCACGATCGGCGATTTTTGCGACCAGTGTCATTTTCTCATCTCATCTTTGTCACATAGGATTATTTTGTATAATTTTTTAGTTGCGCAATAAAACTATTTTTCTTTTTATACATATGCATATTATTTGTTCCCCAGACCATAAACTCATCATTAGCGGTATAATCGCTCGCTGAAAATAATCAGCCTTCGAATTAAATAGAACGTCTTGAATGCGAATTTGAATCATTTTCGGCAATTAGACAGGATCGAGAGAAAGTCGTGGTCAACATATTAACTTCATAATCTTTAATAAATCCACTCATGCCTTATTTGGAGAAACCAAATTTCAAAATCTAGCCGATTAGAATGTCGACTTTAAAAAACCTCCTCATGTAAATCGAATAGAAATTAAAATCTTGATTTTATTAAGAAAATTAAAACAGAAACTCAACAAAAAAAAAACCTAATAAGTAAAATAATGAACCCTAATGCTGCTCTTCAGTCTCCTGGTTAACCTCATAGCCCCCTTGCCCTCCATGTAGAGGCGCCCATCCACTTTCCTGCTGTTGTAGTACCATCAATTCCTGGTGACCTCCACTTTGATCCTGGACATCTCCATACCCACCTTGATTACCGTCAGAACCCCCGAAATCCCCGTGGTTCAAATTATTGGAACCGCCGAAATCGCCGCCTTCGTAAGAACCACCGTAAGAAGCCACAGGCGCGTCGTGCGATGGTAAATTCAATTCCCCAGAAGGTACCGGATAAGGTTTGGGTACTTCAACGTGAACTGGGACGTTTTTCACAACTTCTACCGGTACTTCGACCGGAACTTTGACGATTTTCGTTTCTACCACAGGGTAGGGCTTAGGGATGTGTACCGGTACGGGTACGCTTACGGGCACTTTTACTGGATACGGTTGCGGTACGTGCGTGGTGACGTGTTTGGTGATTTGCACCACGGAAGGAGGAAGGGTGTCCTTGGTGCTGCTCCCCAAGTCGATCAGATCGTAATGCGGATAAGTCAGTTTCCCGTAATCGGACAAATCCGGCACTCCCATTAGTTGATGGTGGGTACCACCTCCCTGAAGATGGCCGGGGTATGAAAGTACTCCTCCTGTTATTAAGCAGAAGGCGAAGACCGTGTTTGCCTATATGCGAGTAACAGATGTGATTATTAGCAAGTATGTGGAAGGAAGTGATTACGACTTACAAAAGGGTTCATTATGGAGATTCGCGATCGCGACTATTATCAAACTGTGTAGAAATTGTGTAAGGACTTGGGTTTTATATACGGAACTAGATCTCAGCATCCGGAGCCTCCCTCAAGAGACGAAATTCACTTCCATTTCACTTTCTTTAGAGTTCATGATCAAGTCGTTGGTCGTGTCGATTCCGTCTCGTTCCATCTCATCGATTTTCGATGACAAAGATATTATAGGAGAGTGTTGGGAATTTCGTACGTGTCCTTTCTTTTCGAATGGTGGTGGTTGTTGACCAGTCTAAGCCTTTTGCCCGGATCCTCTATGAACTTAAACTTCGATAACGAGAGACAAAGAACGGTTACTGAGTCAGCGTGAAAGTACCGCAAGACACTCTCTTACTTGAACTTGAAACTTGCCGTAATTTCATATCTCGACAACTATAATAAAATCTAGCGAGTTCTATTACTCAATTTTCTGCCCGTGTTTGGCGTACCCATGCAGAGAGTTACGTAAATTTAATTTTCCTGGGAATTTTCGTAAATCATGATGATGTCGATTCGAGAGCTCCCTTACGTCGCTCACAATAACGTGAAATAATCTTGGTCCAATAACGGAGTGAAGGGAATAAAATGTAAAGAAACACTTTCGCTACTCCTTCTAAACTAGTATTAGATGCAAAACGGACAAAAAAATTGATTACGTTTAGTCTTTTCTCGTTTCTTCATACAAATTGTATGGAGATGTTGATGGAACTTTACTCCAACATAACTGATTGATTGTTGATTTCAAAAGGTTACCGCGCCACACCCAACTATGGCAAATTTCAAACTTAATTATAGCTGGTAGCCCGCAAGTCATGAATTTTAGCTATTGAGTTACTGGCTTTATCGGTGTCTGATCAGAATGGATTTTACACATGTAATGGCCTAAAAACCGCTCTTCCATAAACTTTTTTTGTGTATTTTAATGTCTCAATTTGTTTTGTTGAAAATTGGTGAATGCGCCTGGACAGTTGGAAATTATTCATGAAAGTATCCCAAGGGATCCTCCTGAGTGTAATAAATCAAGTTTTCTAAATCAATAAACTCCAATATTTCCAAAATATTCAAGTGGATCGAAATGTGATTAAATATCGATAAAATTTCCGAATTCCCTATAAAACTTCGATTCGGACTTTCCCAGTTAGAATGTTTTGATTTATACCCACGACATTTGACTTACACTTGAAACCACAAGTAGACCACTCGTTCACCGTCTCTCGTATTAAATCTATCGTTTAGCAATAAATAAATAATTTATATGGGAATTGTAACTTTGCTGCCTTCCGAATATTCGAAAAGCTCATTTTTGCTAGCGGAACTAATTGTTACGGTCTGGTAAAATCCTCTCGGGTGTTTCAGTTTCGCAAAACGCCAACGTCAGTCGTAATAATAACCCTGCACATTTAATTCCCGGACGTACAACAATTATTAATCGAACCGTGTTCTCCACATGAGATTGCACGGCGAAGAAAACTAAATAAAGTACAACACTTTACGGTTCACTTTTCAATTATTGATTCAACCGGTGATGGGCTTATAATATTTCTAAAGATTAGCGACAAGAGTGTCGTTTCAAATAACGGCGACATAAATCTCTGTCACATTTTGGTTGATTAGATTAATATTCCGTGTCGTAATAAGAAACGCGGAAATATTCGCCCATTTGTCTTCTTATAATTGTCCATTCTTCTTAATTTAAATAGGGGAAATCTACAGCCTCATGTCATAAATTCAATGCTTTCAGGAGTAATTTATTAAAACTAAACTAAATCAAGAGATAATGCTAGCAGTAATCGTCACATTAAAATGATTCGATTTAACTACCTACACGTATGGGAACTTGCGCTCTCTATCGACTATTTCAGGAAAGTTACCTGAAAAAGCTCCACCAACTACACCGGATTGGTAGAACGCCATCTGCGAGGTGAATCGCGAATTAAAATATGCAAATACATTCCAGCAGTATTATTTTAATTCAAGTCATTCTTAATAGTTTAGAAAATATTAAAATTTCTCTAATTGGGTGGTTATATTAGCAGAGAAACTTTAACATTTAATTTTCTCTCGAGGACGTGACAAATTTAATACTTTGCATTATCATTGTGATTTCTAAGACGAATTTTTACACGATTCTCTAGATGCGAATATAATTAGAGCATGTGGAGTAAAGCAGGTGGCAGATATACCACTTACTTTTTTTAATTCCTCTCAAATACAATCTCCTAAGTAACTTCCGCCCTCTCGATGGTCGTTGGCGATCACACATCCTGGATGATTTACGTAACGAATAATCGCCTCCCCTATAAAAAGTGCCGCACTCGATTTGCGATTAAAAATGGAAATAAAAACCAACGACCACACCTCCGCTCCAACTTTCGCTCTGGACTTATTATTACATCTGATGTGCAAGGAAGAAGAAATAAATGTGTATTAGCCATAGGCGCAAATCGCTCTCGTTCGGCATCTGACGAGATTAGTTATTATTATTAGGAAGCATGGAAATTCCGGATCTCTCATATTAGATTGTAATAGCTACTTTCCCGCTCAGAAGCGTATCGGAATTATTATCATTATATCATCAATAATATTTCGCGTAATTTATGTAATAGAATAATTATAACAGAAAATTGAAATATCAGGGGCGCCTCCCATCACTGGACCCTCGGGCCTTTGCTGTTATTGATTGCCCTCAATTTTTCATTAGAATAATTCACACATTAGTGTTCCATCGAACACGGTATAAATTCTAGATTTTGTGACCACACACTGCTTTCAGAAGAATGTTAATTACAGAGTCCGGGAATTGCATGGGTGCTAAAATTGGTGTAATAACGGTCTTGTCTGTTTCCAGAGTTCGAAACGCAAACAGCTCATTATTATTATCGCAATATGCCAATATGCGCCGCTTAGTCCCATGGCGACTTATGGATCATTTATTATTACACCACTCGAGTATTTAAGGCACCTCTATCCTATAATATACTTTACGCATGACCAAATTTAATCCATTGAAGGTAGCTATGCCGTACGGCCGCTTAAATTAATCATCAGAGATGTGGAAAACTGATTTCAGGTTTGATCTGGCGAGTTGTGCAATTGGCTCTACGTTATGGTTCAATTTTCGCGTTAATTCTCGTGACTTTGGCCACTTCTATTCAATGAAAGGCCCGAGGAGGAAGTAAGGTGTAGGAAAAATCGCACGACACATCTAAATGACGCAATTATTCGTGCGTTTATTATCATGGTAAAAATCCCACGAAAAAATGTGTGAGACTAAGTAGAGTACATTCTGTATAGGTACTTTACATATGCAAGATATCTGCTCGGGTTCAACATTATTGGAGTCTCTGAAATTTTTTATTATCTCTTACTTTCTATTGGAAATGCTCATATCGTCTAAACAGATTGAAAATAAACCAAGTCTCGATAAATAGTTGTTACTCACGTGTGTGGGAACTAGCGTAATTATATTATGTCTCCGTTTACGTAAATTCTGGTAGCTGCCTATCATATTGTACCATTTTCATTGGTTCACTACCTAATTTAATGGGTAGTAATTTAGATTGGTTTGCGAGGTCTTATCGTAAAATGTACGCCAGATTTTTGTCATTGAAATAACGGGTAAAAGGATCGTCTTGCTCAATACATCACCAATTATCCACGTCACGCCGCTCCATTTTTCTCCTCTCGACAGACGAATTAACACCGAACCGTTTCCTCATTCACATATTTCGATGACGAAACGAGTCCTTAAATTTTTACGAATTCGAGCACAAAAATTTCCTACTTTCGCATCCTTTGTACGCTACAATAATCTAATTGCGCTCAACACTCGATACAGTTTTGTTCCGTTTACACCAAACACGTTATTAGCGTAAGATGACTTTCAAATCTCGTTCTTCCATCAGAATGGACAATGGACGAGACGGAGATCGGACCGAATACGTAATTATGGAAAATGGATCCTCATCATTCTACCGGGTATTAATAAAGTTACGAAAATTTCTTAACGACCCCCAAAGAATTTTCGGTGTAGTAACTTATTACTTAGACGTGTCGAAAGTGATTCCGGTATTAAGCTTTCAGTGAAACAATGAGCTAAGAAGACCGGTTTTGAATTCTTAACAGCTTATATGAGAGGTCTAATTATAATTATTATTACGGCTGAAAGTGTTGTTCTTACTTTCCTTAAATCAACCAAGCACACGAGAATGACATTTATTAGGCGATGGCGGAAATCGCAAAATTACGTAAAATAGGTACTGCCGAGCGAAAATTTCAGATCTCGTTATTATCGGCCCGATCCCAGATTTACTTCAACATTCATCTCGAATATGTCCGTGCTCACCGATGCGTTCCCTCTCGCGAACGTACCATATCGTCTCAGATTCACCCACAGTGAAAGTGTACCTGCCGGTACGACCACGGGGAGGAAACCTTCCCACTCGGCTCCATATAAAAGCCCACACGGATGGGGGTAGGCCATCACTTGTCATAGTCTCTTCACCAGAACACAACATGAAGCCATTCGCGGTAAGTACCCCAACTTTTTCGGTACCCTTCATTACATTAGGTACTAAATTTCGCCCATCAATTTTCAGGTAGCTTCATTAGTGTTGGCAGTCGCCTGCGTCGCAAGATGCGGCGAGGCCAACACCGAAACCAAGAAGACCGAAAAACGCGGCATCTTCAGCGGAATCGGCGGCGGCCATGGCGGCGAAATCTCCTTCGGGGGCGGCCATGGGGGCGGCCTCTCCCTGGGCGGATACGGGGGCGGTGACGGCGGCCACGGAGGATTCGGAGGCGGCGGAGGCGGCCTGGGAGGAGGATACGGCGGCGGCCTGGGAGGCGGATTCGGGGGCGGTCTCGGAGGCGGTCTTGGAGGCGGTCTCGGAGGCGGCGGAGGAGGCGGAGGCGGCGGTGGAGGCGCCACCATCTCCACGGTGACCCGCACCGTGGGCGTACCTGTCCCCGCCCCTTACCCGGTCACCGTTACCCGCCCAGTCCCGGTACCCGTTCAAGTACCCGTCCCAGTCGAAGTACCGAGGGCAGTCCAAGTCGCGGTTCCCGTCCCCCAACCCGTCGAAGTACCCCGCCCTTACCCGGTTACCGTAACCAGGCCCGTGCCTTACCCGGTTCAAGTACCAGTTCGAGTACCCGTTCAAGTACCCGTCGGAGTGCCCGTGCCTCAACCTTACCCGGTCACGATCCCTCAACCCGTCCCTGTTAGAGTACCGCAAACTATCGTAGTACCCGTGGCTCAACCCGTGTTTGTCGGAGGAGGAGGCGGGGGTGCAGGAGGAGGAGGCGGATTCGGGGGTGGACTCGGGGGCGGTCTTGGAGGCGGTCTTGGAGGCGGTTTGGGAGGAGGGTATGGAGGAGGACACGGGGGCGGTCTTGGAGGCGGTCTCGGTGGAGGACACGGTCTTGGAGGAGGTCTCGGGGGTGGTCATGGTCTCGGGGGTGGGCATATCTCTGTCAGTTCCGGCGGATATGGGGGTGGTTATGGAGGCGGCTATGGGGGTGGTCACGGTGGAGCCTCCAGTTACTCCAGCATCTCCTTCGGCGGAGGACACAAGTACTAAGCGGAAATTTTTTAGGTAGAAATCATCAACCTCATTATTCGTCATTTACGTTATTGTATTATTGTAAAATTTTCTCATTCATGATGTTATTGTGATACCATAAAAGTATTCTTGTTGATCATGACAGCCTATCGTGCTGTCTCTGTATATATTTTACAAGCACCTGAATAAAATCTATTTTACTAAACATTTCACTATTTACTGTCCCTGCGCCTCCACCAATTCTACTGAAATTAATAATTAAAAACAATTATTTCATAGTTAAAGGAAAGTAGGTTAATTTCTGTGCACACTTTAAAAATCGTGTTTCAGGAGTTTTCATTGGAAATTTAAAGACTGTTTTATGACATTTTCATTTGATGGTCCTATAATTCAAATCGTCTGGAGACTAGAGGTGCTTTAGCGCACATTTAAAAATCTATAAATAAAAATTTCGGGTTTGAAAACGCATGCGGCACGTGTGAGAAACGCAACTTTCCTTTACATTTCTCTCGACAAAAAAAATCGATCAGTGCTCCTCGCATCATCATCGCCATTAGAACCGTAAACAAGATTAATTATGTAAATAGATCAAAATCTAGCTCGAGTCACAATGGATTATTGATGAAGGATTTTCCTGATTGAGATTCTAGACTGGACGAAATATTTCATATCTAATCGCTTTGCGTGACGTTCTGCCCAATTTCGCACGGAACAATGCATTAAAAGTTACTGGGGGATTCGCAAACTCGTTTTTACTATTACGCTGGAAGAAATTCGCAATAAAACACAATCGATTTGGAATTTTAACATTACAATAATAGAATGTCTGGAGAACCGCTCAATTAAAAATAATCTGCTTCAATGTTTTGTTTATAATAACAACTGTAACAGCCCCAGTAATCTTTAAAGCGAAACAAATTGTTAGAAATATGCAAAGCTCATTTCAAATCCAAATGAGATGGATTATTTATACGCTGAAAGGCTTTAGAATGCGCTGATGCAGTTAAATTTATTGAAATCCAGTTTTAACTCTTCTGGCGTTTCAATAATTACTCGCATTCTTATTCAATTTCATAAGTACACGGACCCAGCTAATAAATCAGCTCTCTTTTCTCGAAAGGTCCATCAGTTTTTTTATCCTCCGTCATTTTCTAGGTTTATCGCGGCTCCATTTCCTATAGTTAAAGTGAACTCTTAATCTAAATGTCTGCACAAAGCCAGAACCTATCTAAAACTTAATTATCTCCAATTACTGTCATAGTCGGTCAGCGTCGAGCCCGCAGAAATTATCGGGTAGTTCCTTAATTAAAATAATGACAATGTGATTTAAACGCTCGTTAATTCCGCCACGACGGTTACCAAGTTCTCGGACACATCCCAGCTTTGTGAATGTACACCACATCGCGTATAGATGCACCCAGTGAAAGTAAATTTTTGGCAAATGGGTGGCATCGTCGAGGGCCCTCTCCACAATCCGACGATCCACTCGATCCACTCTATATAAACCGAGTTTCACGGGGGTAAGGCATCACATTTCGGTCTGCTCTTCACATAAACGCACCATGAAGCCATTTGTGGTGAGTACCGAAAAGACAAAACCGTCCAAACAACATAACCAAATAATCTTTCTAATAGGTAGCAACGCTTTTGCTGGCAGTCGCCGGTTATTCCCATGGCGGCGAGGCCGGTAAGAACAAGAAGGGCGAAAAGAGGGGCATCATCAGTTTGGGATACGGCCTAGGCGGCGGAAGCTCGGAAGGCGAAGGCAAAGGACTCATCTCAGAAGGCGGCTCTTATGGAGGCGGCTCTTACGGAGGCGGCCAAGAATCCTACAGCGGACTCTCTCTGGGAGGCGGCTGGAAAGGCCTGTCACTTGGAGGCGGCGATTCCGGCAGCTCTTACGGAGGAGGTTACGGCTCAGGCGGATCTTCAGGCCTCTCCCTAGGAGGCGGCGGTGGAGGAGGCGGCGGATTCGGCGGAGGAATCGGCCTAGGAGGCGGCGGAGGCGGCGGAGGAGGCGGAGGAGGCGGAGGAGGCGGTGGCGCCACCATCTCCACCGTTACAAGAACCGTAGGAGTGCCCGTACCTCAGCCCTACCAGGTCACCGTGACCCGAAGGGTTCCAGTACCAGTCCAAGTACCCTATCAAGTGAACGTCCCTCGCCCGGTTCAAGTACCAATCCCTGTACCTCGCCCAGTCGTGGTACCTCGCCCTGTACCCGTCACTGTCATCCGAAGAGTGCCTGTACCAGTTCGAGTACCCGTCAGAGTCCCTTACCCGCAAAGGGTCGAAGTACCGGTGCCTCAACCCTACCCGGTCACCGTCCCTCAACCTTACCCTGTAAGAGTACGTCAGAATATCGTTGTGGCGGTTCCTGTGGCCGTCGGAGGTGGTAATGGAGGCGGCGGAGGAATCGGAGGAGGAGATGGCGGTTTCGGAGGAGGATCTGATGGCGGTTTAGGAGGAGGAAGCTACGGAGGCGGAAGTTTCGGAGGAGGAAGCTATGGAGGAGGACACGGAAGCATCCAGATCTCTTCCGGTGGAGGCGATCAAGGAGGTTATGGAGGAAGTCATGGCTCTTCCGAAGGCTTGGGCTCTTCTTATGGAGGTTCGTCTTATGGAGGTGGACATGGAGGACTACAACTTTCTTCCGGTGGAGGAGATCAAGGAAGTTACGGATCTTCTGAAGGCTTAGGCTCTTCTTACGGAGGTTCCTCTTACGGAGGAGGACATGGAGGTCTCCAAGTATCTTCCGGCGGAAGTAGCCTAGGAAGTTATGGAGGAAGTCACGGATCTTCTGAAGGCTTGGGCTCTTCTTACGGAGGTTCGTCTTACGGAGGAGGACATGGAGGTATCCAAATTTCGTCCGGTGGAGATCAAGGAGGTTACGGACACGGTTCCAGCGGTTTGGGCTCTTCTGGGGGCGGCTATGAAGGCGGTCACTCTTCCGGTATCGTCTTGGCGACCATCGGAAGCGGAAGTGGAGGCGGTTACGGATCGGGAGAAGGAGGTCATGGTGGGTCCTCGATCAGTTTGGGATCTTACGGAGGCGGCGGCGGATATGGGGGAGGACACGGTTCCCTGACTTTGGGTTCTTCTGGAGGCGGCGGCAGTTATGGAGGTCATTCAGCCGGTCTTGATAGCGGAAGTCTTGGAGGTTCCTCAAAATACTAATCCGTTATTTTGTCGTATTATCGGTTTAATCATCCACTCACCACCCCATTCTGCATCCCAACTGTGATAACCCATCGGTATTTTGTTACAACTGTTGTATTATTATTATATCATTGTGTTTTTTATATTATGACATAAGAGGTGTATTATTATGTGTATCACTTTATAAGCAAGAATAAAAATATTTTCTATATTAATTATGGGTCTTCATCCTAATCTTTCGTAACAAAATGTCAAAGGATGTTGAGCGATTAGTGAAAGCTCGCACGTTCTATTTTTGCTTTCACCCAATTCTCGTGATCTCGTGATCGGATTCTTTCATTAATAAAAAGTTTGGGTTGATTGACACAACTATCTCAAATTCGGAAGCAAGTATAATGCAGCAAATAAAAACCTGTTTGTGTTGAATCACACTGCACATGTAGGCACGCTTTAATAAATTATTTGAAAACATACAAACAGGTCTAAGCTAATATCACACTTTTTAAAAATTGATCGAATAAATCTAATGGTTACCATATTTTGCATCTGGGTTTCTCCGGGTTCATTCTACTACCTCTTGGACAATTGAAAGCTTCAGAAAAATGGGGGCTGTTCTGCATTGTGCCCCAAACTCGGGCATTATTAGGGGAATGCTCGTCGTATTTGATCATAGAAGTTATACTCTCTTCGGATAATTCCTCACACCAAATCTAAGGTATTAAATTTGATTATAAATATTACGAAATTTTTGCTTTTAGCTTACGCTGGCATAAGCTATGAAAAATAGTTGGTTATCAGTGAAATTCTCGAAACCTGGGAGTCTTTTCTCATGACCGAACTTATCCAAATGTCTTTGGAAAGCGATGTATGCCAAATTCAATCCTCCGTTATCTGCCAAATTCTCCCCGAGAGTCTGTTTACCGTTTACCTGTAATCAGAAAATGTTATAAATTTTATAATTTACTCAGTATCGTTAATTACATGGTCTTCGATCCCGTCTATTGTGAAATTATCGTATTGTTTTATGAAGCACTGTGTCTTCTCTTCGAAAGTATCTATGGTCTCGTTCGTCCACCATTGTTTATAATTACCGAACTTATCGTGTTTCCTCCCTATTCAAAAAAATCACCGATATACTACATATACAGGCATTATTGCAGTGCAGATGGTAAAAGTAAAAGTATTTTCGCTATACTTTCTTCGGATTTGATTATAAGATGATGGGATTTGAAACAGATCACCAGATAAAACCGAGCGCTGTACTTAATTGGAGCTTTTACTGAAATTGGACATTTCCTGTCTTTAGGCGTCTTCAGTCGCGGCATAATGCAAGAGGGGCAACATCTGGTATCTGCATAGCAATAAGGAAATTGAATCACTTTACCTGTGTTATCGAAGCCGTGGGTAAACTCGTGACCCAAAATTGACCCAATCGCGCCGTAATTCAAAACCCTCGGGAAAAGGAAACAATACAGAAATTTGAACGAATTAAAACTATTCCACTTACTCGAGGCCTAAATTGTACATGGGGAAGGCCAAAATCGCCAAGGGGATATCTGAAATATTGGATTTTACTAGACGATATCATTTTGTATAACGAAACTGACTGATTGCGTTGTCGGTGAAAGAATTGAACGCGTTCACCGTAATGGGCTCGGTGCTCCAGGTCCTCTCGTTTATGTCTCTCAAACTCTTGAATTTGCTAGGCATGTGGTCCTTGACGAGAGCCATCATGTTCTCCAAATACGAGTCGTTCCTCATTTCCACCCCCCGGTAATGCATTTCGAGTTCCCCCTTCTCGAAAAGCCACTTCGGGTATCCGATAAAGCTCAGCATTTCGCGAGCTTTTTCCAGCGTCGCCTCTTTGGTATCCTTATCCATCCAAGTCAGACTGTTGACGTGTCCGATGAAAGCGCTCTTTATTTCGTGGACCATACTCTCGACTTTCGGTTTCGTCGTGTTGACGAAAGACCTATCGGCCAATCCGTAGGCCACGGCTAAGCCCATAAAATTTTGAGTTAAGGATGCGCAATCCAAGGATCTGCGATAGCAATTAAGTAATTAATCGATTGAAAAGGTTACCAGTTTTCGCGTTTACCTTGATCTCAGGACTTTACCCCCGGAATAAAATTGGGAAGTGTATTTGAATATTTCTTCAGCTACGTCATCAGTTGTGTTGATTATCATGGCGTAAACCGTGACCCACCACATGTAAAGTTCTAAATAGATATCCGATGTGGTGAGGATGTAGGCGAAAGCTTTCGGTAGATACTCTTTTTCGGCATCTACTCGATAAAGTAAATCTGTGGTCGGGTCGATTGTTATGTTAGTCCCTTCGAAAAGATATTTGACGTAAGTTGGTAACATATCAGGGAAGGTTGTGATGGAGTTGTTGGTCAGGAAATCGGTAATTTCGGTTTCCATATCTTTGAAAGTGTGTGGTTTGGAAATTTCGTCCAAGTCGTAAAAAGTGTAGTTGGAAATCAGCTAAATAAATTCCTATTATATTATTATTTATTGGGGGAAATTAAATAGTCACCTCATCCATAAATTGAGTCATATTCAGCAAAACGTTCGTCGCTTCTTGAAGTAATTCCTGGTTTGGTTCTGAAGAAGTTACGTTTTTTATAAGAGTCGTTAGGACGAATTTCACAATTTTGCTATTCGCTTCTAGGCGAGCTTCAAATCCTGCATCCGCATTTGGAGATTTTTTACCACCAACTCCATCCCTCCTCAAAGGACTAATGAATAATTTTTTTTTAATATTCTCAAGGATATTTATACGTATTTTATTAATTACCTAGGCAAAGGACACGATGCATAAGGTGTTCCAATGAACATTGCGTTTATAGATCGGTTAGATTCACACGGACCTACGTTGAATCCAATCAGGACATCCATATCGAAGAGCTTTTTCGTAATAGCGTCAGATCTCAGCCAATCGAATTTAAAGTTTTTGATTTCTTCAGGAGTTGCGGTGAAAAGTGAAGGCACTAGAGGCAATTCCGCCTCTTTCAAATACTTTTGGAGGACCGAAAAGCCCCAATAGTCCATCGAGTCTTAAAAAATAAACTTTAATAGAAACAAATTTTTGGGTGCTTTTATAACAGACCATCAGCATCCATGCAGGACGTGTAGAAATCTTTGGCCTGTCTGACCGGTAAAGGAGCGTCTTCGTCTATTTCACCAGTGAGGAAATTTTCAGTCGATATTAAAACTTTTTCGCTGATTGTCGAGAAGGTGGAAAATGATGAAAACCATCCGTGATTTGGGTGTTCTTGAGACCAGTGACCGCAAGTGTACTGATAAAAATCGTCGCAAGGATCGGCTTCGAAGTCTAGGGAATATCGTAGATTGGTGGCGGATCTTAGGCACTCATCGGTGGTACAAATTCGCATTTGCTGACGCTCTTTGCAAACTAAAACACAAGGTTCCAATCAATTAAAATTCATACGACTTAGGAAAAATAAGCACTTACAAATTATCAGAAGGACGATTAGTGCTAGTAAAACGATTATGAGAAGAACGGTTAAAGCCCATGATACTCTTTGGTAGAATTTCGGTTTTTGTAAACTGGAAAATAAATGTTTATTTTTATGGAACTCCTGAAATTATTGATGGTTCTGATGGTAATCGAGTCAATTTGTGATTGTCTGGCGAGATATATTTGTGGGTCGTTGTCCTCGATTTTGTTCCCAAATCCAAACGATTATTAAAGGACAATACGAAAATTACAAATCGATTGGATATGCCTACATGCAAGTTCAATGTGTGTTCAAATAATGCATAAAATACTCACTATTTAGCGCGGGAATTTACTTCGACGAGGTAATTATTGCTTACTTCTGGGTTTACGGACGGATATCCTGGAAAAATATTGAATTTTGTGGGAGCGGAAGGTTTGCGCGAAATAGTATTAAAAGCAAATTTAATATTTCGATAGTTCGAAACTTTTAATATTAATTTTTTCCTCGAATTAGTTTCGTTCACTTACTGGATATGGCGAAGGGTTTGCCGTTGTTGTCTTCTTGCTGATAGGCATAATTATCCATGGTGTCCACAAACTATCTGAGGGCAGTTTTATTATCACAAACCCCTAGAACTGTGTCATATCATTGCGCGTGAACCCTCTCCTGAACTTGTCGGCAAACTAAACTGTTCGCTCGATTTTATCGTCAATGGGACAAATCGATGCTGCCGGAATATTGATTTTTCGTAATGTATAAACTGAACTAACAATTTTAAAACTTCATAAATTATGCACAAAATAATCACTTCCTCCCTTTCTGCGACGTGTGCCACTCAGCGCTAAACCAAAGCCCTGCGATTGAAAAATAAACATAAATGCTCAAATATTTATTAAAATAATAATGGTCGTATTATCTACATACGTGACTAATGAAATGAAACCAAAAAATAAATTAATAATAAATCGATATGACTAATGATAACCGTAACCGTGAGCAGCCAGAGGTAGAGCTGCGATGGACGCCGGAATGTAACTTTTCAAAATTGGCGGAGGCGCTGCCACAATCGTCTGAAAAATAAAGATAATCCGTGTATTCCGGCCAAACTGCGTATTCACGAGAGGCGGAAAGCAATTTAGTGTTAATCATCGCGAGATATGCAGGAATTATCGAATAAACCGAAGAAATTTCTATGGTGATCCAATGACAATCACATAAACGCGACATAGCGTGACCTCGGTACATACAGACCATCAAATACGAAAAAGGATTACCGACGCTAATAAATTATAAAAAATGTGTGCGTCCACTATTTATTACTTCACTTTCGTCAATCACGAGCGATCTATTCACCCATTACCCGTCCCTCAACCACGAATTATCGAGTTACTATCAATATTTCCTAAAACCAAAAAATCCCTATATAATATTCCTAACCACCCCTGAGGAAAATTCGATAGATAATAGATATGACTGAAAATGACGAAGCAACAATAAATTACAGGGTCCTTGATTATCAAATCAAAACAAATTATTGGTTCGTGCCCAATATTGGAAGGTTAATTCTCCCACGATCGAAGCAATTCAAATGAGGGCTCGTACCTTAATTATGGGTGCGGGATGTGCTATGTGAAATCTGGTAATGCTGGCATAGCTGGTAGCGGGTATGATGGTCTTTATCACGGGCGCCACCGGTAGATGAAGGGGTGCTAAGGTTTTGATGATGGGTGGGTGCGCCAAAATCGGTTCGTGATGGAAAATCGGTCCGTGATCCAAAATGGGCGCCGGAAGGGCTTTGAGGATGGGTGCGCTCAACAGAGGTGCGGTCTGCAGACCCAATCCTAGACCGTGCAGGTCGTAACCTGGATGGGATCTCACGAAAGTGACCATCGGCAGAATTCCGATCAGACTTAGAACCTACATCAATTAACGGATTAATTGCCGATTAATTTATTCGATCGAGATATTTTTATAGCGCACCAGGAATTTGAACATTTTCACTTATTTTTCTCGGTGAGGTACTTGTAATGACTGAAAAGACCCGTTGTTGTGATGTCCTTTTATACAGATCATGTCTTCGGTATTGAGTAATGGATTAATGTCCTTCTCGGCTACCGTAAGATATGTTGTAAAATACCATAAAGATTCGCGTACACGCTGTCTGTTGTGTAAGAAGGAGCGACTGTAGGATTTTATGGTCAAGTAGATCTCATTGAATCTCAAATCGGAAGTCTAGATTTTTCTATTAGAAAATGTGAAAATTACCTTTCCATGGTGGTGCCTACCTACGTGACTAATATTTGCGAATTGTTTCAGTTTTACGACTTGTGTTAAGCAAAAGTTAGAAATCCGCGCTAGTTTCCTAAAATAGAGGCTTTCATCTGCAACTAGAGAAATGTGCAAGGTGAAAAAATTCTTTACTCTAATGATGTAACGTTATTACTTTCATGCCCACATATTATCTATACTACAGGCTGGGCTTTTATTACAAAGACCGAACAAAACTATCAATATATTCATCAAAGCCGATCGTTTCATGTAAGGTATACAATGAGATGATTGGTATGGCTGGATACTGAAGTTTTTACGTAATAACTACTTAGTCAATGACAATGTACTACCAGTGTTTGCGCCAGTTGAATGATTTAAGGAGGTAGCGAACGCTGAGCTTAGGGCAAAATGGAATGTAAGTATATCTATATATCTATCTATCTATCTATCTATCTATCTATATTATAGAAGAAATACATACCAACCCCGCATAGAAGGTGATATAGCGCATCATTTGAAAAACAAAACAAGCTAAATTGCAAATAAGTGTAAAAACTGTGATATTACCCAGTTTACCCATAAACAAATTAAATAAGATTATGCCATTATGCCTATTTAAGAGGGTGGTGGGATGATGTAGCCCACGGGTCCATCTAGAACGTAATAAATGCAGACGAGACATCACAATTTCCTTTCACATTCGCTCGGAATATGTAAACGGGGTACTTATCTAATTCTGTTTGCACACGATCTAGATATGTACATGTTCGTGCAATAAAATTGCAGTTACCCAAGAATGCACTTTATGATAATGATCTCGAGGATCATGCAAAATAAAAATATGAATACCTACATGCATTTTACTGTAGCACGTCGTTAAAAATAAATGTTTTTATCAGTTAGCGACTGGTTCATGATCATTATGGACCATGAAAAACTAATTTCTAGATTAATATTCCGTCATGGGATAACATTTTTAAATTTCCCGCAATTTCTAAAATTCAAAGTACCCGCTCATTTTTTGACACCAGATTGCAGAGAACTGTCAGCTGTCAGTAGTGTTTGGCCGGCTGTGCCAATCTTTGATTAAAATTATGTTAAAAAATTAGCAAATTTGCATCTAATCATCAAAATAGTGCTTTTCGTAGACCATTTTAAGCTAAAATGGACAATATTGGGGCAGAAGTTGGCCAAAAAATGAGGGTAAGTGTTGGAATTCTTTAATTCCTCAAATGTTTGAGGTTATGTTTTGATCTTGAAACGTTCTAATTTCATTCATTTCATTAATTTTCAGAGCGCAATTAAGGCCAAACTACTCGAACTAAACTGCTACGTCGGTAAGTACCAGAGTTTCATGAAAATTCCCATTTTATATCGATCGTTTTCAGATGATGAACTTCCTGATTATGTCATGGTGATGGTGGCGAATAAACGGACTAAATCCCAAATGAAAGAAGACCTACAGCTATTTTTAAACACCAAGACGGCCACTTTCGTCGACTGGCTCCACATAGTTTTGAAGAAACTGAAAGAAGTGACAGTAACTAATCCAGGTATACACCGATTACCTCTAACGCTACAGAAAACTAATTCATCTCAATTCTAGAAGTCTACAAGAAGACCGCAAAACGGAAATCCGAAGACGCACCAAACGTCAATATCAAAAAGGAAAAGAAAGAGCGAAAAGTGAAGAAAACGGACGAAGATTCTACTTTCAAGTCTTTGACTGACGATTTACCCATCAACGCCAACAAATTATCCGAACAAAGAAAGATAATCATAATGAAAGAGAACCAATCCAATAACAGCACCGACCAGGACACGTTCGATATTCCCCTACTATCGGAAGTCAATATGTCAACTGAGGAAGAACTGGAAGATATTGAACGTAAAATCCAAGGAGTCAAAAGTCGCCTCGGATTAATGGTAGAAAGCGATAATGAAGATGAGGATGAAGGCGATTGTATCACCTTAAAACCGGAACCGGACGAACTCTTCGAACCAGAAGGCGACAATAAAACCACCGATAATCAAGCAGTAACTGGGAAGAGTCGCCGTAACATAGAAATCATTGAGAAGACTACTGAAGAAAGCAAGAAACCCGAGAGAGCTCGGATCACTTTCGACCCAAAAGAACTCTTAGCAGCCCCTCATTACCCGAAAAAACGACGATCGATTTTAGAGCGCTTAGGAAGCAGGCGGAAATCTGATGAGGGTGACTCATTTCGGCCGAAAAGGCGCAGGAGTATCGAAGAAGAGCCAAGGAGATCAAATCGAACTGATAAGAAACGAGAAGACTCGGGTAGACATCGGAGAGACTCGAGTAGAACTCGTAGAGATAACAAGCCGAGAGAGGTTTTAAGTCGAATCGGAGTCATGTCCAAAGTGTCGATTCCCCAAAAAGCGCCTGAAGAATCGGACGAACTCGTCAAAGACCGTGAAGTACCGAGTGTGGTGAAAATCAAACCGAGGATCATCCCTCCGAATACCCAACAACCGAATAAAAATCTATTATTGAAAGCCGTAGCGGACGCCCAAAGGAGTGTAGCGCAAGCCCCTAAAGTGGGCACGGCTAATAACGTCATTAAAAAAGACGGGAAAAGTGAAGGGCCGATTCAGAGTAGTAGCAAGAGGAAATTGTCGAAAAGCCAGAAAGATAAGTTGGCTAAGCTGCTTTTGGAAGAGGTCGAGAATGAGAGTCTCGAGTACGTTCCGGAGCCTGTTTCGAGTAAGAACGATAAAAAAGTCAAACCGAAATACATTCCGAGCACTCCGGATGTTATCGAGTCGGAAGGAGTCAAGCATCAGTTTATCGTCACTCTGGATGGGATCGAGAAGGGCAAGTTCAAACCTTCGATCAAGTCGCGTCTGGAAGGGAAAAAGTCGCCCTCGCCTATAATTTTCGATAAATCGGATGCTCCGATTAAAGTAAAATCCAGTGTTCCGGATAAGCTGCCAGTGGTGCACGCGCCCCCTTCCGTGAAGAACAAGGAGCGCTGCAGGTATTGGCCGCAGTGTCGGCAGGGCGATAAATGCGAATTCGTTCATCCGACTGCCCTTTGCGATAAATTTCCGCATTGTAAGTTTGGGGAGAAATGTCTTTTTCTGCATCCGGCGTGTAAATTCAAGGCGTCCTGCACGAGGAGGGATTGTCCCTACAGTCATGGTAATTTGTCGGGCTCCAACAACGCGATTAAGAGCACGAACAATGCGAAACAGATTTGTAAATATTTTCCGAATTGTGTTAATTCTGCATGCGCTTTCTTACATCCGAAACCCTGTAAATTCGGGAAGTACTGTAAGAATATGAGCGAATGCAGCTTTTCGCACCCGAATAAGGGTAGTTTAACTTGGAGATCTAAGTAATTAGTCATTTATCGTGTATGTGTATTCTGGAACTGTTTAAATTATATTTCATTTTCGATTTTCTAGTAGTGCAATTAATGCATAATATTTAAAATATTTATAATACGTGTATATCCGTTTATGGAATAATTCAGTCAAATTAATTGGTGACTTTGCTCGATTTGGAGGTAAGCATAATTTTCCTCTGTGCATCTGTTGAAATTCTATTGATTAAGTAGGATAATGGAGTGGAATAAAGATCAATGCTTTTTGAGTTACTCATATTTTATTCGTTTTTATTGTTCCCCATAAGTTTGAGCTTCAAATTTTTCAGTTGCAGCTCGTTGCCATTATCTGCAGCTTGTTTCCTAATTAAATTCAAAGATTTCTGCGCTTCCATAGATTTCTTTATCAAATCGTCCCTCTGTAGAGTGAAAGATTTCGCGATTGCTAAGAATTGTAGACTAACTCCTGCCAAAGCCAGAAGTATGCACATAAATACGACTGTAGAATTCGAAACTCTCTTCACTCCATCTATCCCATAATAAGAGCGCGTTTTATAGTGATCGTCTTTACTTTTATCTCTATTTACCCAGAATGATGGATCTTTTCTAGAACTACAAAAAGGTTTGTTTTATGAATATGAAAAATCGTCTGAGTAGTGATTAGCTCACTCGTGTCCCATTTGTTCTCCATATCTAACTTCACGATCATATGCTGTAGTTGCGTAATTTTTTTCTATCAGTCCTAAATCGTAGCTTCTTCTAGAGTCCGACTTACTCAAGACTTCGTAAGCCTCGTTTATCCTGAGAAATTTCTTGTGTGAGACTGAGCTTTTACTGAGATCTGGATGATGCTAAAATAACCAGATCGTATGAAATATTAAATGGCCCGCCATATCTCACTTAATACTTCTTTTGATAATTTTATGAAGGCATTTTTTATTTCTTTCAAAGTGGCAGTGCTCGGCAAGTTGAGTATATCATAGTGAGTCTCATATAAAGTCCTGAAATCATGAAAATTACAAAAATTGAGATAGTAAACATAACCTTGCTTTTATAAATCTCGATTTAAAACTGAAATTAGTCAATGACATACCTTGATGATGTTGAATATACAGCCTTTTTTAATGTCCTTCTTAAGATATCCCCATAAATTTGGCCTAACATTGTTCCAAATGGTTTTTACACGACTTATAATTTTGTTTTGGAATTTTGACAAGTGTTACGTCACCGCCATAACACTTGAATGATGTGAAGTTTGCGCTGAGTGAATTGACGCGTTGACGGTGTCCTGTCACAGTCCACAAGCGGGGAATCCCCGCTCTCTGAGTCCGTTTTACACTGGAACATGAAAAAAAAAGTCTCTTGCATGAAAATTACACAAATGGCAATTAGAATGGCTTTCAATAACATGTTCCCATTATGAAAAAATAGGGTAGTTTTTTTATTGTGAACCATTTTCTTCAGATTTACCATCGCTCGCAGTAAAAACGTAGGTATACCAGAGGTTAAAGCCTTTGCACACCTCTTGCCTTACCATTGCCATTACATCTTACATCTTACATAAGTGGAATTACACTATTCATCCTACGTAAATGTTATTGACCTCTTTATTTTAATAAATAGACAAATAATAACAGATTGAAAAAATACCTACCTACAGCCTGTACTTAATAAAACTTCTCTGTAATAATAGGTAGGTATGTCAACTAGAGGCCTAGGCACTTTCGAATTCTTCTCGAATTTGGAACCTACTTATAAAACCTTTCGGTGGATGCGCCGGATCAGAGATCGGTATAAGAAAAGAGCCGTAAATAAAATGCTTATTTAAACGTATAATAGGCTGATCTTTATTTAAAATACACTAGTTTATTTATGCATATGAATAAATGTCAATACTAATCGTCATTAATAGCTGTGAGCAATATAATTTCAATAGAAAAACCATTCTTTAAGTTCTTAAACGAACACATTATTTTTATTAATAGTCGTACATCAAAAATGAAATCACCTGACTTTTATTTGAAGTCAGATCATTATTATAACAATTATTATGATTACAATAATTTTCATAATTCATAAATTAATTTCAACATTGAAACAACAATCACAACACTCTTCTATTATACCTAATAATTACGCATCAGGTATACAAATAGGAAAAAAATTAAAATAGAACAATTTTGTACAATTATTTTGGCCTGCCATGGTCGTTGTATTACACACTCAATTACACAACAAAAGTATTTGAAATATTCTGAACCAATCATCAGAGGTAAATTAAACATTTACAAAAGGTACTATATTTTAATCAAATAATTGTATAGGAATGTCATAATCTTTCTCAATATGAAAAGTATTAAAAGGTACGTAGAAAAGTTTCAGGTATAAAATTTCAATTAGTAATAAATTTGTATCCTCGGTTGTTACAATTTAGGCCGATCGATTGAAATTCTAAAGGATGTGCGCCTCATTATTCCAAGTATCATTCATTATTATAATAAACCTCTCACTTTAATTTTTGGGTGTATACTGTCACAGCAGCGTGGGGCGGCGCAGGGTTGAACACGACCTCCCCATCGACTTTATAGTCCCGGTAATTGAGGGAGTATATGCACTCGAAACCCAACTTTTTCAAAGCCTTGGCCGTAAAGTGACTGGTGCAGTCCGCGGTCATAATTCCGCATCCGCGCTCCTTGGCCATATCCCTTTAACAAAATAAATATCGAAATTATTATCGCAGGATTTCCGGTCTAGTTTGATTATTTCTATCTGAGTCGGATATCGGAGGAGTAGGATCTGGCAGGGACCCAAAGCGTGGTCGGTTTTGTGTTCGCATCAGGTCCGGGTCAAGGTCGGCGTTTCAGTAATGCAAAGGTCGAGGTTTTCCTCGCTTTCCTCCAAGAAAATTAATTTCCACCTCGACCGCACGCAATTTCTCGTTTTTGCGCCTCATTCGCACAATTTAAAACCGCCGCTCTCTATTCATCTCATCTCCAGGACTCCAGGATCCCCGGATCCGAGCGATTGGAAACGGGAAAAGGGGGAAGATTTGATAAAGAAGGATGTTCTCGAAGGGTTGACCCGACCTCACACTAGAATTTCCCAAGGTCGCAATTTCGAGTGTTCCCTTACCTCGTCTTATTCATGAGCTCCTTCGCGATGCCCTTTCCTCTCCACGACCCGTCCACCGATAAGATTTTCACAGTCATCGCCTTATCGACTCCTGGGAATTTCGAAAAAATGTCGGATTCGAACGCGACGTGATTTAGAAGTTTCAGGATTTTGTCGAATTTCTCATCGGGGCATTGCTCGTTTACGTCGATTTCGTCCAAATAGCCTCTGGTTAGGATGCCGTTGAGACAGACTCCGATTATTTTACCATTAGAGACGGCTTTCAAGTTCAGGCCGTCTCCTAAACTCTTCGAGGAGTAGGCTTCGAGTTCGTAACAAGTCGCGCGATTTTCCAGTAATTTTATGCAACAATTCAAAGGTTCATCCCTGATGAAGAAGCGCCGTAGAAATTCCACAACCTCTTCTTTGTCTTCGTTGGTGATTACCGCGATTTCATAGGGCTCTGCTGGTGGGCTGCAAGGAGTCGATGGGGTCGAAGGGGTCGATGCTGTGTCCACGGACTGAAACGAAGAAATTTCCAAATTAATTTTCTTTCGGCTTATTTTGCTTTCGTTCCTGCTATACTTATTCCCATGGAAACAAAAGCTCCTATACCGGAGTTGCCTAGTGCAGGGGGAGCTAAACCGTTTCCTTCTTTTTGCAATATTTAACATAAAATCGATACAGCATCAAACATTTCGACTCCGGCAAATTGTTTACCCGCGCGACCCCGGCTGATTCGCATCTCGTTAACAGCTAAATCAACAAGTTTGCTCACGAAATTTGAATTATTGTTTTAGCTTCTGCCATTATAAAAATGCAAAAAATTGTTTATTTACATAATTAATGCAGAAAGTATGTTTTTTTAAACATAATTACCTGACCACATCATAACATGTACCAAATCTACTTAGAAGTGTTAATTGGCGATCAACAATCGAAGTAAATTAATAATTATAACATTACCGATCAGAATAGTACTTAAGTGCATAAAGTAGCATTTTACGTCATTGTCCCGCATTCTCCAACTGATTACAATGTATTACAGGAAATGAAAATATCGAAACCTTATCGTAGTGCTAATCCAGCTACTATCAAAAGGGTTTCATTTCTGCGGTTCCATAACACGTTCGGTTCGGAAATTATCATCGTGGAAATATTTCAATGTGGAACGGATTGAAGTGAATTGTCTTTTTCGCTGTCGATAAACAAGAAAAAAGTTATCTGTGACGAATTCGGAGATTTTTCACGGTTTTTCATATGAAATACGTCACTGAAAACAAGTACTCGCTACCGGGAGTCATTAAACTACAATTTACAAAATAAAAACACTCGATCGCTGAAGAACCTGTTCCCGGATCATGAAGATTACGATGATGATGATGATGCTCGGGTTAGTGAATCGAGTCGCGACAAATAAGGAAAAATCTTACGGCTCTTGAGACTGTTATTTATTAAATCGGATTTGTTGTTATTTACCGAGGAGTCGTCGTAGTCGGAGAAGGTGAGATTTTCGAATTTTTCCGGCAGGATAAACGTGGGTGGCATGCGGACAGCCATTGTGTCGTCGTGATGATGATGGAAAACACTCGACGTGAACTAAACTGAAACCGCTGAAAGAATCCTTACAACGGCACGAAAATATCCGGACTGGCAAAGTTTCAGCGACTTCTGCTCCGACTAAAACATCGCCGACACTTTTATATCCCCCGAACGAGGGAACCCTGGCTCTCCGGCGACGAAAAGCGATTCGAGCTAAGTCCGCGCACACCGATGCGATTTCCCGTACCGTGATAATAATTAAACGCTCGTTGGAACAGGCGAAAAGTCCAAACCGAATCGCGAGCTGTTATTAAAATGCGATTTACGCTTATGGTTATTTATTAATAACAATAATAGAAGGAAAATATTCCAGAGTTCGCTATTGGAGTAAGTAACGCATAAAGATCCGACTGTGTACACACTTTACAAACAAAAGTGTTTGTGTAAACTATTAGCATTATTAAGTACTCCATTCGATTTGGTCGTTAGTCGAGTCGTGATGCATTATGATGGTCATATGTTGTTTACGATTTTTCGTGTGATACTTGAAACGTCCATTTGCCAAAAACTTTTCCGAAATATAATAATGAACTGACGTCATTAATAGGCCTCAAGATCGGAGATGATGCGTTTTGTTTTGGCACTTTTACAGGTAGATGTTATAATAATAAACGAGTATTCAAATTGGATTTGGTAACGGCTCACACCCACCACATCTCTCTCAATTAATTTAAATTACATATTATTTGCGTCTGTTGCTAAGGCTGGAACTCGTATATTAGACGGATTTTAGTGAAGAAAGTGAGCGTATTCGATAAATTATTATCACAATAATTTGTGACAGAAATGAGGCCGATATGAGGCGGTTTTACTATCGTAGAGCGGGCGATTGCACAAATTTATTCATTTACGCAGGTACCAAAAATATTTCGAAAAACAGCAATTCGATGTAGTTCCCAGTGACGTCTTCGTAATAAGTCACTCGTTGGTAAGTTTCCCACTGAACTTGATCTTAAGGCTCAAGTGAGTGTGCAGTTGTATCATTAAATGGAAGATACTGGAGTAATTTCCTTGAAAAACCCAAAATGATATAAATAACCCAACCTCAACCTACCAGTTTACAGTAGGTATAGGTAGTTGTCTTTTACAAAACCACAAAATTATTTATTTTTCTAGAATGAATTAAAGCGTAATAAACCGCAATAATTGCGAGTTTCCGAAAACCGTCGCCTTCTGCAAAGATCAAGAATTGCCCAGGTGAAGTTGAAGGCTCACAATCCCTCCTAGGCGACACGTCCATTGGTCACTCTTCAAGGTTGGCGTGAAATATCTTCAGACAAATCTAAAACGAATGTGTACCACTGCCGTCTACGAATTTTGACCATGATCGGATTCGAGGGCAGCTAAAAACTCGTGATTATAGGTCACCACAAAAAAAAATACACGTGGATAAAGTTCGAAAAAACGACAAGTGTATAAATATGAGTCAAATTCTTGCGACCAGACTTATGCAGACTTAATCATCGATCTCGTGCGCGCTTTTCCGTAAACATATCTGGTGAATCGACTTTCTTCTCGGGATTTTTTGGGATGCGTACGTTATTTTCATCTCGTACGTTTTCCGGTAGACTTTGCATCTTATGGCGCTTGCCGTGATTGCGAAAGTCGAGGAAATATTTTCCATTTTGCGGTTGCGGTTTCCACTTTTATATCAAATTCAGGGTCTAGGGAATAAAATTGTTGTAAAACGAAATTGTCCATCTGACAATGAAAACCGAATAGAATTGAATTAGTATCGCGGTTTTGAAAAATATTTGATGTCGAATAAATTAGAATTTATTGAATAAATTGTATAAATTATCTAATAAGTTGGTAATGTATAGGAAGGAGTAGACATAAAGACTTGACCATTACCTATGACAACATAATAACCGCATGATTTTGTATATTTGGTGGTCACACGATAAATGACAATTGTTAAATCATTTCTGGATTAGCGACACTGAACTTGCGCGTGCGATTTGAGCGCACAAGGACGAAAATGCCCATTATCGTAATAGGTAGCAATAATAACAATAATTCGAATTATTATCGCATTTTATGTCGAGATTTTGTCAGATTATGCGGGTATGGCGTGTGGTACTAATTGATTCGATAATCATAACTTTACAGAACAACAGGATGTCGCCATCAAGTTGTTTCCCTGCCCAGATAATCCGATATCAAACTTGACATCCACCTTTCCCTCCTGATTTCATTCTCTTATCTGTTCAACGTTTATTTAATGATAATGATTTTGAAAAAATGCGGAAATTTCTCGTAAGTGACATTTCATTTTCGCTATACCCGACTATTACCTATTATAACGCCTTGAGTTTTTTTTCTGTATATTAGAATAATCAGATTAAAATCCAACTCTATTAGACAGAAGTGACAATAAGTATAAGTAGGTGTGTTGGTTTGAGAGGTGTGTCTCTCGAGTCAACTTCTTTTAATAATAGAAGAAAAAACTTAACTCATGATTTAAGACTCGGCTTATGCTTAATTCATTTATGATAAACTAAACAAACTGTTATATCCTTCAGATAAGGCATCACCTACTTGTAGGTGCTCCCTAATCCTATAATAAATGAACCAAATTATGTTGTTTTTTTTTCAATCGAGAATTCCTGAAGGGATCAGTGATATTAATTATCGAGATGATTCAGGTTCTGTAATAGGATACGGACGGTAAATCTCAACCTCGCTCTGTATAACTTGAATTACAACGGCAGGGAAAAATAAATCCAGGTGTGTGGCTTGGCTATAACTTTACAAGATAAATTACATTGTACTTGACTCGAGTGGGTACTATCACTTTTGATAAAATGCCTAGATAGACGAAACTATCGAAGGTGACTTCAACCCCTTGGAAACCGCAACCAATCGCTCAAACACGGATCTGAATTGTCGTGCATGTGCATGGAGGTGAATTTGCGGTCAGCTTCTGGATGGTTTGCATATTGCGGACGTTCATCTCTAATACAGAGTGTCCCAACGTACGAGAAAATTTCAAAATATCACAAAAACGTGACAAACCATACAGGATTCTTTAATTTTTCATTTGAACGTTCATAACTTTGGAACTGATATTTCTGATTACTTCGGTAGCATGAAACAATTCGGATCTTATCAAACATCTCATAATTTTAGCGATAATCGACAGATAGAGGTTTTTAGGTGCCAATTTGGTGAATTTGGTCTAGTTGGGTTCCGAAGGGTCGAATGATTTATCTATGTTCCACTCGCATATCGTTGGACATCCTGTATGGCATTCCCACAGGATATTGCGCGGAATTTGGGTTGAATACAACTGCAGAGACCCCATTAAAGTATGTTCTCATGACCCAAAGGAGATCATGTTACATTACTGATCCAGTCCAGATGTACGAGTGAAAATTATTCAATTTGCGTAAGTTATGTAATTTAATTGCAGCTAATACTCTTAGCAATATTTATTAACGCGTTCGGTGCCATAAATCGTACCGAGTCGAATATGATAATAACAAATAAGTTATTTTATTTGCATTTTGATTGATACTGTATATACGTATTTATGTACAGTATATGTCGGTATAATTGTAATATTTATTCGCCTCTCACATCCGAATAAAAAATGAGCCTGCGTCGGAAAAATTCAAATCCTGGATTTATCTTTGATTAGATCGCATTTTCGTAACCTTGATGGAAGACAATGATAAAATAGAGACATTAATTACAAGATCCACAACTCATTTGCGATTTAAATCCGCACTTTGTTTAGTGGAGTTAGACGCGTATAGGGAGCTTTCGAGATTAATTAGACTGGTACAGTCTCATTTCGATTTTAATCTCGTCTTATCGTTAACATTCTAAAGACACCCGCTAACGCGACTAAGACTGGAATAGAGGATAGTGCAGCAACTAACCCGAGGACTTTAATTAAACCGGGGGAGCTTAATCAAGACAGAATCCCTTTATCTATCCCGAAAGCTTTCAGGCTTTCAGTTTGTGGATGTTTTCAGGAAAAGTTTCGCCGGTTGATTTAGCCGTTTCCCGTGGGTTTTTCTCAACCAAGCGGGGGCGTCGCGACGCCGGCGCCAACCCCATTACGCCCCCATGCAACGACCGAATAATTGCGCCCCTCGCGATGGAACCGTCTGAAAGTGCCAATGAAACCACCCTCGAATTAACATGAGAACTTGTTGATTTTTCCTCGATCATTTGCGGAGAGGTTGGTCAAACGGACATAAATTTTATTCAGAGATTCTAAACAAGGTAAGTTGGCATTAACATTGCTCTCCTTTCACCGCTCATTGTCCGAGATTGTGATAAAAATGCTAAGTACCGCCCCTGTACCGCCTTTAAACGAAGGAAAACAATAATCTAGCATGGTAATAACTACACATCACTCCTTAATTTAATCACGATTACCTCAAGTGTTCGAAGGTGCTGCAATCACGACAATAGTCGCAAGGAATAACAAATTTGATGGCAAAGGAAATGGATCAATTCTTACCATTTTCTCGGTGTTTTTCGAACAATTTTGTAAAGACCCTGACGATCGAGGGAACTGTTTGAACTATTTGTCAAAATTATCGTTTTATAATAAATACACGATTGCTTATATCTTATCAGAAGAGCGTACTCGTGTTATCGCCTGGCTTCGAATTCAAATACCGCACATTAGCACATCGAGTTTATTAAATTCGTTTAAACGAGGGTTCATATCAACAATGCCCGTTTAAACTAGAGTTTCCTGTACGGGGAGGACGTTTCTATTACGTACTTTCGACATCACCCATCAAACTGAAAAAACGGCAGGCGGTCGTACTGAAACAATTTCGCTTATCGTACTCATTGCATAATGCGTATTATTATCGTTAATGTATTGCCGAACGGTTTCGAGTGGTTGAAATACCGAAAATATCCCAGCACTTGTTCCTAACTGATTGGGTTCGAGTGTTTTTATAGTTTTTGACAATAACCGGATTTCCGTGGATATTTCGCAGACTCATTGCGTGATAATTTTGAGTAAATTTGGCCCACCTTGGAGTCTTCGTGTACGATCCTCCTGAAGATCTCGCCGTATTCGAACATCATGGCACAAAATCCGGGGAAGAGCGCGCCTCGCTCACTTTTCTCCCCGGAGATGTGCAATTTCGACTGAGGGAAGCTTATGAACACTTGGTTACTATCTCTCTCCCCTTTATACGTTTATATATACGTTATACGGTTTTGTGATCAACCCCCCTGTGTTTATCCAAATAAGCGATGCGCAAACTCGATATGATACTTACTCCCCGGAAAAATTCTCCGTTTATAAATTGTTTTCTCCGATTTTCTCTCTTTATTTGCGTTGCGAGCGAACAATCGAGTTTTCCAGGACAGGATTTATGATATGAGGGTCGGTCCGGATCCGGAGCGTTATTGTTGTCCATAGTAATTAAATTTATCGATCGCGCTCGAGGATTTTCTGCACCTGGGCTCGAAATAATATCTGCGATTAATTGCACAAGCCTTGCACCAGTGGATTTTTATTATTTGCCAGTGGGATCATAGGATTTCGTTGAAAATTCATAATAATTACTGGAACTTGACGGAAGTCACGCGTACATCTATAAAAACCACCGTGTGTTATGGTATAATTTGCACGTACTCCAAATTGCTTTGTCAGCTTGAATTTAAGTATCGTGGATTACGTATTATTCTAAGTAAGTATTTGATAAAAATAAACCTAAAGACTCGAGAAATGGGAACGACTTTATTAACTTTACCTGATTAATACAGACTCAAAATTATTATTATTCAAACGCGAGAATCCAATAATACCAACATAAACATGAGAGAATGAGATTCTTAGCGTTTAGGTTTTTATCTACATATTTGGAATATAATAATTCGCACTTTTGGGATTTCCGTGTAAACGTGCAAACAACATGGAAATTACTTACAAAACTGCGAGATTATTCGCGAAATTACGTGCATATTTCAGTCAGCATCAAAGTATTCCAAAAGTAAAAAAGTTTATCGGGCATTCTTATGACTGTGTATTCTACTGTAATTTTTTACTCGTCTGTGATAAGTGCCATTAAGGATGTTATTCTCGCAATTCCATTAGCTGTCCGTTTTTATTAGTCCATCTGAAGTGTATAATAGCTAGATATCAAATCGCCAAGTGGGAAAAATACGAGCAAATTGAATATCGATTCTAACTGTTGCTAAGAGTGGCCAAGAGTTTCAGTCCGGGATTTCACCCAAAATCTCTACCGGAGCGACACCTATCGCCGGTTATTCCAAAGCGAAGAAGATCACTGTGCTAGAGGTGCAGAATCACAGACATTTCAATCGATTTCAGGCAGCGTTTTCCATTGGTGTATCAATTCGTAGGTATTCGACCAATAGCGTCTATTTTACCACTAACGAATAACCAGAAATTCAGGAAAACTGAGAAAACTTAATACCTACAAAATTCGGGCAAATAGAAAAAATAGTATAAAGCACTCGTGGCGAAAAGCCATTTCTGCACTTGCCCTTTACAAAACTCGCCGCTCTGCGGCTCGTTTTGTAATTGTGGACCCGTGCGAGAAAACAGTGTTTTCCCCCATTAGAACTTCAATAATCTATTTCAATTAGCTTTCTGAAAACCAATAGATTCGAAGTTTTGAGATTTCCGACTAAAACTAACTAAAACTTCAGTAATTTTTAGTTTATAATAATCGTCCCACTGCTTTACCTGTAAAGTATGCAACCAACATTACACTTATAAAGCTTCCTATATCAGCTTTCAGCCGGATAAACAGTGAAAACGATGACTTAAACAACTAGTAATAATAACAAAGCCGCATGTTTGCACCATAAATAATGGCGCCATTTTCTGAAAAATCAGCTTTTGCGGCGTTTTCAGCTGGGAGCTTTCGGCGGCTGAAAAGACATAGCGCGAGCGTCGCATATTTTAGAGATGGGCGAGCTTCATCACCCTTATGGAAAAAAGAAAATACTTATATCTTATATCTTCATATCTGGTATCTCATATCTGATATGAATCTGAGGGGTTCCCCGATTTTTCAGGCAGCTTTTAGATTTTGGTATTTTTGGTTATTCCTAGATGGGAAAGTCCTTTTCGGTTTGTTTATTTTGTGATGGTTGGTTTGTTTTGCTGATCGCACGCTTTTTTCCATTCGAAGGAAGTTGGAAAGTGCGTCAGTGGGCCGGTCCGCGCCGCTCTAGTCGATTCGCCAGCGCATTTCTCTCGGGGCCCAGGCGCTCTCACAGCATTATATTATTTCAGTGTCGTGTGGATTGTGGCGTGAGTTGGGTGTTTCGCCATGCGGGATTTGGCCAGCAAAATGGCCGAGTTGAAATTCGAAGCGCCGCTGGCCCAGTTCGAGGAGACGGACGAGTGGGGCTCGACCGAGTTCCAGACGGCCGCCCTGCACAAGAACGAGAACGAGCTGAACAACATCAACAACAAGAAGATCAAAGACATCAACGACGTCCTCAACGACTTCAACGAGGACATCCTCAACAATTCGAACGCGGACACTTTGCCGCCGAAAAATTCGAATAATCAATCGGCCGCCGCGACGCCCAGGCGGAACGGCGACGCCGCCTCGGTCGCCGACAACTTCACCGAGACCTTTTCCGGGTCGCTCGAGGACCTCGTCAACACTTTCGACGACAAAATCACCAAGTGTTTCGGGAATTACGAGGAGTCCGTCGAGAAATTGGCGCCCGTTCAGGTCCGCACTCAGGAGGAGATCATGAACGAATGCCAGTAAGTCCTTCGAAAAAGAAAAAAAAAATTAGATCACTGTGTATCAAAAGATAACACGCTAGCATTAATGAGTCACTCTTATGTGGTGTCCTCCCACAGAGTTTCTTATTTTGGTCCGTCCGAGGGTCCGTCTGATGTCTTTGTAATTTAATTGTATGAAAGCCAAGGCAGGCGAATAAGATTCTTCTAAAGCTGCAGCTGATGGTGTTTATGGGATTAGAAACGTCCATTCGGACACTTTCGACAATGCCTCATTTCTATGCACCCTCTATGGTGAAGGGAAAGCTAGATGGGCATCCACGTGACTTTTATTCGATCGTTTGCATTATGAAACTCATTCAGAGTGGTCTAGAAACGTGCAACTGCGTAAAAATGGTGGATGCGCCTGGGTTGAAATTGCTGCAATTTCCTCAATTCCATTCCGATCCGTCTTGAATTTTCACTCATTACTCATGCCGATTATTGCGTTGATTCGTAAATGATCCGTGAACGTTTCTTGTTATTATTTATCGGTGATTGGTAAAGTCTTCCGAAGAGAGCGTGCTTTCACCTTTCGTGCCTTATAAATCTTAGGAAAAATGAAGAAAAACGACGCACGTCGGCGTCATCTGAGAAAAAGAATCTTAACGACCCAGTTGATATAAATAATGAACGGGACGTTGGTCCGCTGGAATTTGATAAATGGAATGGGCGTTTTTTTCGTTATTTTCTTTTTTTGATGCGCGAAGATGCGGACCTTTTCAACCTTATTCGCTAAACGAGTCCATTATACACGCTCTAAATTCGTTCAATTTAGAGCGGATGACGCCTATTTTAATTCAAAACAATTTCGCACTTGCACTAGCATTTTTTGAATGGTGTTAATAAGAGTGGAGGTCGACTAACTGAAGGAGCTTTTATTACGTTTACTAATTTCTGTTAGGTAGGAACACAAATCTTACGAAATATTTATGTAGGCATTGACAAAACCCGTATCAACATATTTACTTATTTATTCAGGCGACTCTGAAGAAAAAGCCGAAATTTATGACTTACGTAAATAATGTCCATAAATTTTCGTGATCAAGCGAAGGGTTGTCGTATTAATTTAAGAAAATTGCTTTTGACCGACGACTAAAATAATTCCTATCACGTTTTGATCTTATCATAGAAGGAATTTATTAGACCGAACTTCCCTTTAACATTTCATTGAACTTTGCCTTTTTCTCTTGATGTTATTTCACTAGGGTGGTGCCCTTTACCAGTCTTCGTCTCTCCTGCTTGCCAATTTTCCACATAATTAACCCTTTTGAGCGCGCTCACCTGGTGATGACCCAACTTCTGCAATAAACAACCCTTACGACATTAAAGGTTGACACTGTGCCACCATCAACATTCCCCCAGAGAATTTAAATTCTTTCGTTACATAAAAGGACCTGAATTAACCCATAAAAGGTCAGGAAGTGATTAATCTTGTTTTGTCAGAATGGATGCCACTGCATCATCTTTCTTGATGATAACACATGTTTAATTAGAAAAAATTACAACAAACTACTTCACAGGCGATGATGGCAGATAAAATACACAAAATTTTAACGGTACCACAAATCGTCGAACTTTTTACGGATTAGCATATCCAGACAGAGATTAAAATGATGGAAATGTATGCAAAACGGCAACGTCCACCTCCAGTCTTCCTGCCATCCTCACAATCGCAAATACATAAACAAAGCGGAAATTAATTCTATAGACGGAAATGATTGCGTTAATGATGGCTGACTTTGAGGATTCGTACGTAAAATACCCACGAAAATAATCGTGAGAACTCTGGACAATTTAATTAAAGATTTCGATCTCTTTATTGTTTACTTGTTTGTCGTATCTAAACGAGACGACCTCGCTGTTATCCGAGAAAAACATTGCAAACTCATGCGAACCGAAAACTTAATGGGCGGATTTTCCTCCCCGTAATATCGGCGAGCGTCGCGACGCTATTTGTATCCGAACCAAGGCAGATATGACTCAAGACCATCAAGTTCACCAGCTGGAAGACTAGCGTCACATCCAAAAGCAGTGTGTCTGTGTCTCGTCCTACTCTTTCTCCTAATGAAATGAATAAGGCATCGTCTTCATACATTATTGATGAACTATTCTGCCAACTAATAAGATCGCAGATGTTGAGCGGATTAATAAACTCTCGACTGGAATATTTTCGCTCATTACGACTTTTGGAGGGTTGATACACTCAAAATCGACGAAAGATACACATGACACGTAACAAGTTCCGGACGAGGGAGGAACAGGGGGTGTAAACACGCCGCCCCAGAGTTGAGGTATTGATTTTCATCCCTCCAAATAACCACGCTACCCCAATGTGGAGCGCAAGCGCACTTTGACCCCGAAACGGCGTAAATTCTCCTCCAGATAAAACCATTTTATACATCAGGTAGATAAATTAATTGCTCGTAATTGAACCTGTAATGTTATAACGGAGTTTATGTAACGCCACGCATATGTTATTGGCGAAGCTGAAACCGAACTGGTTTCCATATTCGTATCACCATCATACGTGATGTAACCGTAAATGGAAGAATCTTATAAACCGTACACGGGTCTTCGGTATCCTTGTAAGAGATAAAGTGTAATAAGGCACCGAAATTCCTCCGAGAGGAAAAATGAAAGTTGCGTTCCTAAAACTGTTATAAATCGGGAAGAGTTCTCACCTACCTACCGGATTTCTATTAATACAACATAAATACGACTTCAAGTTCTGCATCCCACTAACTCGTTTTCTAAGGTGACGCACTAATAAATCCCATGTAAATTTATGTCGTTTGTTTATGTCTTTTGCTGGAAACGAAATAAGTTTCCATCTGTTTAGACGCGAATTGACGGCTCGAGGCAGTACGTTCCAATTTCTTATCAAAGTCAACAAACGCATTTCCACTTTCAATAGCGTTGATAACCAAACGACACGAGCCGAATGAGCGACGTTCTCTTTGTATCGATTCGTATTATTATTCGTTCTGCAGAATTTTCGCCAACGTATTTACATACCTGCTATTTTAAGATTTTTATTATTGTCGAACGGTGGGTAAACGTCGAGGCACCTGTTGTGGGTCCTATCCACCCTCTTAAATCAGCCTCGGTAACCCAACCCAACACCTGCCTCCATGCACTTCACCAAATAAGTCCTCTTCACAGTAAAATCCAAACGAAAAGTTACTACCTGAATCATATAGCATATAGATGGCATAGTTTGCTATTCGCTGTCCTCCCTGATTCTCTAGAATCAAGCGAATTGACAGGGTAACGATATACCTTCTGAGAAAGTGAAAAACCTGACAAAACAAAGAGCATTACGATTTATGCGAGTCAGAAAGCTAGTCACTAGACATACAACAGTGACATAGTGAATTTAGGATCCAGTTCACAGATAAACCGAGTTCTGGTTCACCTTGATGAAGGGTTTTATCTGAAATCGATCGATTCCAATCCATTCCCTGATCTGAATTTAGTGTCCACTGTTCGGTGGATGCAACATTGCACCGACCACTAAATGATCGGAAGGCCGTTCCGACGACTTTACTGCCGCAATTACTGAAGCCAAAACCTGTTTATGTATCTCTCCATCCAGGTCAAGCCGAGGACGGGATGACCGAAGAGATGGTCTGAAGGAATTTCCATTGTTCGAGCCCTCATAAAACGAAATCCCTCACTTCTCGTTCCTTTTGGTTTCGTATGGTGGGTTCGTATATGGTGGGTGGTAATGAATAGATTTCTTCCGCTATTTACTCAGTTCGAGTCGATCGGGTTTCTTTTGAGCCGCTTTAATCGGTTTATGTCCTGCGACGAGGGTCGTTAACACGATTAAATCTTTTTTTGAGCGTGTGAAAGGAAGCGTGTGCCGAAAATTGAAGGTCGCGAAAAGTAATAATCATCTTGAAATAAATTCTATTATTCACTTAGATAATACAAAGACTCATGTGAAGACGTCCAAATCACGAAACTTCCTGACTTCTAGGTCGACGGGTAAATCGAATTCGAAATCGGTGAGCGAATCTAAGCTTTTCAAGCCGTCTTTGTATCGAGTCGATGCGACGTAGCTCCAGGGGTAGTAATGCACTCGGATGATGTCGGTGCATTGGAAAATCAGATTCAACCAGACAACTAAACGATTATTGTTGAGGGCTGCACAGACGAATGCTCGAAAATGCGAATCTTGACTCCTTTTATACGGCGAATGCAGCGAAATTATATCACCGATTGCAGATAAAAGTTTCTTTCGGCTAGTCCTCTTTTCGCCTTGGTACAGGTCCAAGTTGAAACTCTTCGCCAGTTTCTCGTGTATGGAGGAATTGAACTTCTCGCCTTCTTTCATTTGGTAATAATCTAGAATTATTTCCCAACTGTGCGTGAATACTGAATGGGGATTTGATAGACAAAATGAGGAAAGCAGAGCGTTTTGTGGTTTGGTTCCATGTTGAATCAAATCACTGATACTTTGAGCTAAGTCATTTCGGACCGCTGTGAGAACTTCGCCTTTTCTTTTCGACAGCAGATCTTTAACGTTGAAGATGGCCACTTCCAGTTTGGCTCTTAATTCACCCCAATGCCTTTTATAATCATCGTTATCGCGAATATTTGGAAAATTGTAGGTAGAGAAGTGCACAAACGCGAACATTTGGATAAAATTCCAAATTTTTCTCAAGAAATAATCGTCACCCTTTTTTGAACTTTTACAATCGCATTTATTAGATTTCTGATTATTCAAAGACTTGAGACGATCCTCAAGAGTCTCAATTTGTTTCTTGAGTTGATTTTCTAGTTTTAATTTATCCTCTAGCGCCTTTTCCATTTTCTTGAATCTTTCTTTAATATTATATTCGGGGTTGTAATCTCGAAGTCTTTTGACTTGAGTTTTCAGTGTCTTGACTAATCTCTTTTCCTGTCCGTGAATCTCTCGATTTTTCCAAATCAGGGGTAATAGAGAGTCGTCTTGATAAAGTTCAAGATTCGTGGCTTCTTTAAACGCGAACTTTTCCAGATCTTCCAAGAGTTCTTCTTTGTCCTCGAGTGGCGAGTTAATAATTTGCTTGATCCTCAACTGCACCTGTGCGAAATGCGTAGTAAGTGCTAAAAGCGATGACTGAAGTACTTCTTTGTCGTTATCGGATTGGCTCAAACTTTCATCTAGGTCGCTGGAAATCGCACCTAGTGGTTCTAATCGTTTCTGGAGTAAATCCAAGTCCATTTACTTCTGGCACGAACGGAATTTCTGTTTTTCACAATTTTCTCTTCTCGAAACCGCGATGGATGTTCTCCATTTTCGTCATGACATGACTTATTTTGGCAGCTCCTTATTCCGATTGCTATTCAATTTATCACAGAATTTATTATCGTCGCAGTTGAATATCCGCGGAAAACTGCGGGCACCTGTGATGCAAGGGTCTTTTCGACGATAAACTTACCTACGGTAGGGTACGAACACGCGATGTCTCGACACGAAAGTCTTTATCGTAATTACCATTGTATGACGAGACTGGTGGTTTTGTTGTTGCAGCCTGACCCTAGCTAAATCGATACCGATGGAGTTGTTGATAATTAAAATTTTATACTCGAAACGCCAGCGAAATTAAAAGAGTCTTTCGTTTATTCAGTATAATTCCACATCGTACGAGTACTCTGAGGTCGACAATCAATTGGTGACCTTTTGCATTTGCACCACGGATTATTTACTCGCGTATCGTGTTTGGTTTACCGTAGGAGGCAAACATTGCTTCACTCTCGGTTCGTAAATATAATTTCCTCTATGAGTTATTTGGCACATCCTCTGCCTTTTTTTCGTCACTTAGCACTAAATACCGAGGAAGTACTGCGCCGATGGCAGATGCTTTCTTTCAGTACTTTTACAGATGAAGGATCTTTCAACGAATTTAACTCCGATTACTTAATCTACAAGGTCTTAGATTAAATCGTAATTTAATTTCGCCGTTTTATTCGAAAGAATAATTACTCGTTCAATGCAAACAATCGATAATTCCCATTGTGTTGTGTAATCTTGTTAATCCAAGATAGGCCCATGGGTAAAACGGTTCATCGCTGATAATGGTAATTGAAGGTTCTGTATTTTGTACGAATTCTCCGTACGGTTTTAGTTTCTAGTCCGAATATTTGGTCGATTTCGCTATTTTTATCCACGAACGTTATTATTTAATACTCAAACCACGAAACACGATATTTAGCCAAAATGAATCGATTTCTCGCATATAATTCCAACGAAAATACAAGGTAGATGAACTTTTATTTGCCAGTAATCGTAATCGGGGCGAATTCACAAACAAAACGAATCCTATTTCGAATCTCACAGAGACGAGAGAGAGCCAGAGGAAAGATCAAAGAGAGGATGTGTGTGATACAGGATGGCATTCTCGCTTAGATAAGATATTGCAGCGACCATACGAGAAACCCACTTTACGTGGGTCTCAAAGTGAGCCTTAAGCAAGGACGTATGTAAATCCGTAAATCGATCTCGGTCATTATTGCTGCAAGGTGCACCATGTGCGCATTATTTAATCGGATTACCCAATAACGAAACCTGTATTCTTGCAGAATGTGGTGGACCATAACTGGAAACTTCGGCAACATTTTACCAATCGACTGGTCCAAGTCCTACGCGAGGAAACTGCACATGCCCGCCCTGAATCTGAACGAAAAGGTACGATAACCATTGAGTTGGTAAAGTCATGATAGTGGGAATAAGTAGACCGCAAGTACGTGGGATGACTAAAACATTTGGTCGCATAATTCCGGCAATTAGCGCGGAGGAGGCTTAATAAGGTCGAATTTTCCACACTCGATGCGTCATACCCTCAAATAGATCACCCCGATGAGTTCGGGTGCTTGATGAATGGCTTGAATCGCGTCCAAATTTCATCCCTTTAGACTTTAGAGATGAGGATTTTCTTGATGCGCAGGATTTGCCCACCCCCGACGACGATCTGGAGCTCAGTTCCGAAGACGAGGCCGTGGCCAGCGATCTGGACATGCACGCCCTGATTCTGGGGGGGCTGCACCAGGACGCCGAGCCGCTGAAGACCGCCGACGAGGTCATCCAGGAGATCGACGACATGATGCAGGAGGAGAGCTCGCTGGATTGCTCCCCCGGCTCCAGGGACTCCCTGATCGAGCCGAACGAAACCTTGGAGAAGGCCAAGGAGGTCTTGAGTTCGCCCCTTTACGAAGACAGTAAGACCTCTCTATTTATAAGCCGGGCGGTTGATTTACCGGGGGTGCGCTTTTCTCTTATTTTTAGAATTGAGGGATTTGAGTTTGTCGCAACTGAACGAGCTCTTCATGGAGCTGGAAGTCCTGATACGGGAATTCTCCGAAACTCTCATATCGGAGTTGGCGTTTAGGGATGAATTGGAATACGAGAAGGAGCTGAAGAACACTTTCATTTCGTTACTTTTAGCCGTGCAGAATAAGCGGAGACAATACCACGTAGAGAAAAAGCGTAGTCTAAAGAGTGCTGCCAAGACTCCCAGCGGTCTCGACCCAAAAGTAATCCCCCTAATAACGAATTTGAATAATTTTTTTCAACACGTTCTTTTCTAGTATTTGACTACGGTAATTCCCTACCATTTAGATAGCGGCCCGCCGGATAACCAAACCCTCCAAGTATTGATCAAAAGTAAGCACCCAAACCAAATCGAATAGACCCTTTGTAATGTACTAAAATTCGATTTATTGTTTAGTCTTGAAAGCCATTAATGAAGATAGCCCGACGGTACCAACTCTATTAACGGACTACATCCTGAAAGGTGATTATCCCAAATAAACCGGTGGCGTACATACCTAATATTATTATTTTTACAGTTATATGTCCGACGTAAGCCCGAAATCGCCAAAAAGCGATTAGTTTTCGTTCAAATAGCTGAAAGACGACGTCTAGGACCTACATTTTTGGGCTTGATGATGGGATAAAAAAGCACATTTCATTTGCAATCATTACCTGTGTTGTTAATATTGTTCCTCCCTTGTATATTTTTTCAAATCGATCGATAATTAGTATCTGTAAGGATTTTTTAGTGATGTGTATATTGTTTTGCTTTTTCAGCATTCTAGTCTAATATGAACTAAAACGATTGATGAAGATAATAATAATTAAGCCCGATTGGATAATGTGTGAAACTATTATAAAACTAGCACAGTCTTATTGAAATTTTCAGAGTTCCGTTATTCTTTCTCCTTGAAGATTTTGTGCAATAAATAGGGCACATGCGATATTTTCTGTACAAAGTGATATTAGTTTAATGACAATTTTTATTATTTATTTAGGTCGATGATATAATATTTTACCAAGATTTTAATGATTCTTGCCAAATTGTGTTTTGTGTATATTTTCGCTAATAACTAAATGAAAGCGTATATTGTAATAACATTAATATAGCGATAAGGTAAAATAAGTTTAGATGAATTTTAACATTTAATGTGTTAAATGTTACCTGATGTTTTAAGCCAGCCAATCGTAGATCTCAATTAATTATCAGATATTGAGTAATATACATGAAGAGTGGGATTTGTTAAGCTCCACCCCTGTGTATTTCTCTGATGCCATCACTGCGCGAACAAGTACATAAGGAGGGGGGAGTTTTAGCTCCGCCCATGTAAATTATTCATACCTGTCACTTCACTAAAGTCTTCAGAGCCTCTCTAACTTGAAACAAGCACACTACGCCGTTACTGAACTCTCTATAGTTAAGTATTAATTTCTAAGACCTGTTTTACCTTTTGCAGTTGGATAGTTTTGACTTTTGCCTGTTAGAATCTTGCGAATTGGCGGAAATGAGGTGAAAAATCGATGTAAACTGGTTCAAAATGACCAGTGGCTGTTTGTTTCTGATCGATTTATTTTGTGCATGTTTGCAACAATAATAAACTTTTACCTTCAAAAAGTTGTCTCTTTTGGAAATTACACCAAGTTTTTCAAACACTTAATAAGATTTATTTACTTTATAGGAACGGAACGCATAGTTATTACAAAAGTATAAAAATAGCTCCATTTTTAAAACTTGTAGGAATAATAGGCACTCTCAATTATGTATATGTACACATTGCAATTAGATCCATTCCTAATGAGAACATTATAAGAAATCCCTTAAATTTAAATCGAGTTATTTATGAAAAATGGTAATTTCAGTAAATTCCATGATGCAAGTTTCGTACGAAGATGAATAATGACGTATTATTATTAATAGTACTCGGATGATTCTAATTTAATAAACTTATAATTATTAACATTAATTATCAGTATTTGACTAGTTTCTCATGAGTAGACTATTACTATTTCAGCAAAAATAAAAATAAAAACTCCGAAATGAATAATAATAATAATATTGTTAATGGCACTAAAATTACTGGAACAACAATAAAATTAAATTAACCAATAACAAAGCACATTTTCTAAATTAATGTGAAAGATATATAATAATGAAGACTCTCTTTGAACGAAAGCAGGAATAAATCATAATACGAGAAACGGACGAGCTCAACTCGGTTTCGAACACCACAGTCTGTACAAGTTATTAGCGAAATCGGTTTGAGACACGTAATCCTCCCGATTATTGTTATCAGAGATCGGACTGTTCGGAGGCTGGATAATACCGTAATCCCCGGTCTCGCACAGCTGTTCGCATTTTCGTTTGGAACGTCTGCTGTTTTCATGGGAAGTCTCACCTCTTTCCAGCGTCTGCCTGGCCTTGTAAATCGGCTCGTACTCCATCAGCTGGGCGAGGAAGCCCTCGTTCGGATGAATGCAGGCCCGCCTCTTCTTGACGAAATCCAAGGCTTCCCTGAAACCGTGCGACAATCAGCAAACGTAACAAATCCCCCAAGAAACTACCGACTTGCAGGTGAGTCCGTATTTCTCCATCACGTAGGCGAGGACCAGAGTGGCGCTCCTGCTGATCCCGTTGTTGCCATGGACCAAGACTTTGCCGCTCTTCGTCAGGGCCTCGTCGATGAACCCCTTGACTTGCGGGAAGAACCTGATTATCGGTTCCGTCACGGTATCGGCGATATCGAGGATGAGATAAGTGACAGACATGTCGCTGATTTGCGGTCTTATGTACTGCGCTTCTATATCCTGCCGTACGCAGATTATGTGCGTGATTCCGTGGTCCTTTAGCGATTTGAGGCAGTGCTTTTGAGCGGAAGAGTACGGGCCTAAGTAGAGTCCCGGCACGATTTCTTGCATGCTGCGTCGCATCGTGTAAGCCCATTCGTTGCAGGCGGTGTAGACGGGCATTTCTGGGCAGACGGGGGCCATCGGCTGCAAATTTAAGCGACACTTGAGCGCTATTTTTAGAGGAAAACGGTATGGATTTAGAAATCTGACAGTTGGGAGTGAGGGGTTAGGTCGAACGGCGCCAAAGCCACAAACTGGGGCAAATCTCGGCGATCTAAGTCTAAGAACCTTCAGGACTGATAGGGTTCGATTACTATCTGGTTGGGGGGTCGTTGGATTGGGGTTTTCTGCCGTTTTCGGGAAGATTTTGTAAACTAACCTCATCCTGGGGAAATTTCATTGAGCTCACGTCCAACATTTTTGCAAGTTACGCTTTGAATTCACTTTTTCGAAATTCTTACAGTGTCCGATCGATACGTATCGCTACATATCAGATTAATTGGTTGAAATTAGGTAAAATTTTAAGAAAACCATCACGAAGAATGGAGAATTCGATTCGTCGCTAACTTCTGCGCAAACTCGGAAACAATAGACGCCGGAAATATGGCGCTTTTGAGGCGACCAATAAAATTCAAACCTGAGAAAGTCCGCCAAACTTGAATTATTTGGCGCGCGTTGAATATTTATAATTTTACGAGAGAAGAGAGATTTTACAAATTCGATGCCATTATTGTTTTCAGTTTATGAAGAATGGTGAATTATGATTGATTATAATCCATGACGTTGGTATTATCGTATTATTAATATCTTCTCAATTGGCGTCTCTTCTTGTTATTGTTACAATCTGAAATCGCAAGCTTTTCTATTGATACAACTAGATTATCCACCTTTGAACCTGAAAAAGATACGATAAAAAGGTCAATTCATAAATTCTTGAAAGTTAAGCCAAATGAATATTTTTAGAGTTTAATATCATTCTTGGAATATTGTTGCCCAGTGAGATATCAAATTATTAATGAGAATGTGTTATAACTTTTAGTAATCATTTTCCTAATTATAAAAAAGAATAAAAAACAGTAATCTTATAAGACGTACTTAAAATATAGTGATGAATGGGTGTATATGAATGGTGTATATGGGTGTGTGTAGGTCTATGTTATAGGTATAATTGCGCAAATCAATAGCTAGTCGATTTATTACAATTTTATTAATTGGTATAAACATCAGATATAAACAAACTTTTCATATCCTTTCCAAGTTATTTTATCTTTGAGGGAATAAGTATGCAGATAAAATCTTCACCATTTTCATCTTGAAGTTCCCATTTAACGTCTAGGGTTAACTAGAGAAATCAATGTATTTATAAGCAAGGATATAAAAAAATTTCAGATGAATATAATTACCCTGGGATACTCTGATAGTACGGGCAAGAGAGTATGGTATTCATAAGTTTGATCTTTCTTCACAGGACAAGCAACTCCACTGTCCACGCATCCATCTGGATTAGGAAGATTGAAGGGAGCCGGTACTCCGAGGATTACCCCATGGACAACGGATTTGAGTACCTTCGATTCAGCACCTAAATATTATTTTTAATAATTAATAATTACTTATAGGTAATACACGCAAAGATATATGCATAATTATCAATCAGAACAGTGGTTTGGTTTCCTTTTGTTGATAAATTAATTATGTGTACGTGACAATTTGCAGTTGAATTATTTAGTCCTTTTTCAATGCAAGGACGGCTAATCATATAACAAAAATTCCATTTTGTGGAATCACAAAGAGATGATATTATCGGCTGGCAATTTACGGATAATTACTTACCACTTTTGAATGTGATAGAAATCTTTACAGTGGAATTTCTTTTCAATATACATCTCGCATCGTTATTGTTACAATCTGAAATTACAACGTTTTCTACTGACCCAACCTTTGAACCTGAAAAAGAAAAACGATAAGTGATATCAATTCATCAATTCTCAATATTTAAAGGAAGCGAATATAATATTTAAAACTATTTAAATTTAATTTTATGACATTATAATTGTTATTAATATAAGCACTTACCACAATCGTTATATGCATTGGTTGTGGATAACAATGTGAAGGCAAGTACAGCAATTACAGTGATGAGGGTTCTATACATGATGATTTAATGGTCACTTGCGATCTGTTCAGGTCAAACTTTAGTGATGGACTGGAGCGCAAAACGACTATTCTGACGCTTTAAATAGTTATAAGCAGTTTTCATGCTATTATCTAATTATCAAATTAGTTTAGTTGTATACTCACATACGATTAACAAACACGTATATTGTACTAATTCTATTAACGGATAGAGGGAGAAAAAAAAATGTTTTGTGGATAAATTTATCATTAACTCCAGGGATATAGTAAGAAAATTAGCTGTTTAATATTGAAATCGACAATAAGGAAACCTCTATGTATTCCGATCTGGACATGGCCTTTATTTTAAAAGGACCTCGTGAAAGGACAGGAAAAATTAATTACGCTCTCCAGGTGCGCATCGCGTAGAATTAATTCTTAATAAGACTTGCATAAATTTAAAATATTTCACATAAATATGCGAGTTTAAATGATTATTTTGTTTTTTTTTTATGTATTATTAATCGTAAGACTGAAAATATTATAGGGTCAAATTGAGATAAATATTTTAAGGAGGCATAAAAGAAAACTCGTCATCGATCCCATTATCGGCATGCCATAAAATTTAAGTTTAATTTTTATGAATAAGGTAGGCAACCAAATATACAGAAACCGTATTTCCCTCAAACTATTTTAGTCTGTTCATAAATGACAGTTTGTTCCCAATCCAAAAATGTAAGGAATGGCGCATTGCAAATATCACACTGAAAACCTATCATTTTAAACTATAATTATTGGAATGCTTTGTATAAATGCGACCATTTTAGCCAATTTTAATTTTTATCAATTGTACAGATTTCTATCTTTGAACCAACTGGACACGTCAGTGTCATTTTGCCATCGTGGCTGTCACTCTTCTGTTGACGTAGTAAAAGGTTGGAGAAATTTCACATTCTGCTCCAACATAGTACCACGTTTGTTCATTAATTGCAATAAATTAATCAAAAACCAATCTCAAAGTAAGTGTTCCACCTATTTTTAATCACAATTGAGTAATTGTAATTGAACAGAGCTCACCGACTTGAAGTTTACACGATTTATTCAGAGTGAAGCCCTTTTGTAACATTTTTCCAAATTTCTCAGGTAAAAATGGATCAAATCACGAAATTCGTTGAACCCGGTCGTCAGTTCACCAAGGACTCCATCAGATTAGTCAAAAGGTGCACCAAACCGGACAGGAAGGGTAAGAAACTTATTATCGAACTTCCCAAATGGAATGCTTTAATCGGAGCAGTTTTCAATATTGAGCACACATGTTTCTTTGTAAAATTTGGCTCGAAAACAGAAAATAAAGCCTCGATTTGTAAATCACTCAATTAGAAGTTGGCTTGAGAAAGTTTTCATATTTCCTATATTTTTATATTCTGAAACAATTTCTGAAACACATATTTTGCTGTAGAGTTATGTTATGTTTACTGCTCTTGGTTTTTGTTAGCCTGGATCTGTCCCAATTGGCCTCATACCAATTTGGTAACTTGCTGTAGTAAATAAATACGAGTGAACTCATTGTTTATTGTTGGTATACTTACAAATAGCAAAATAGTGAAAGGTTTTTCTTTTTCAGAGTTCCAAAAAATCGCAATCGCAACAGCTATCGGTTTCTGCATTATGGGTTTCATCGGTTTCTTCGTTAAACTTATCCACATACCCATCAACAACATCATTGTAGGATCATAATTGGTTTTAATTTATTTTTCATACTTTACTTTAAATATTTGCTAAACATGTGTTGGAATTTTTATAATAGAAATAGAGTAAATTACGAGGTAAATTATTTCCCATCATCTTCACACCACTTTTTTTGTATGACATTTAACACATCCATAAGATAATTGATTGAATAAAGTGGATTTGTTAATTAAACACCTTGGGTTTCGTTTTTGAATGGTTTTATTATAATAATAGTATTTCCAATTCACAGATTAAGGCACGACTTGAAAAAATTATTACCCGTTTTATTACAGTTATAGTACAGGTAACGCGAATAATCTGAATTAATATCAAATGGAAGAACAGTGCCTACAAATAAATTCACCAGCATAGGCACCAAATCAAACTGAAATCTAATTAGATTTTGAAAATAATGAAAACTGGAAGATTCTAATTAGAATTCAGTTGCGAGATATAATGATTATTACAAAATACAGAAACGTGTAGGGGTCGAAAAAAGCGAAAGTGATGGCACTTTGATGATGTAGTAGATATTATAACCGAAATTACAAAGAAACCTTAAAGTTTATATCATAGACGCACTAAATATGTCTGTACAAATATCACAATTTCACAAATTTGTCTTTTGCTTTTTTCAATTAAAACAAGGCGAAACGTATGCCGCTATCGTTACAATAAGGCACCGTTTCATTATTACATTGAAAAACTCGATTGAATAATATTATTTAAAGCGTGTGATGTGGAAGCAAGTAGAATTTACTTTGTCTCTTAAAGCAAATTTATGCAAATATAAATTGCCTAAGTAACTAAAAAATTAAGGAAATGAGAGAGATAGAGAAGTAAAATCTGGAAGTGAAGGTACCACATTACAAACTATCATTGTTCAAATAGAACTAGTTGAAGCGTTTAAAAAATTGACCATAGGTCTCAGATGGCGCTTGGGTACTTCCATGACTTATTGATCAACTAGTTCTATAGATCGAACAATGTTTTATATAAACCTAATCATAAGTAAAAATAGAAAAATATTCAATAAAAACAATATTTAAATATTTTCAACACGCAATAATAATAATAAAAGTAAAAATAGGTAAAAATTTGGCAGTAATGTACAAAAATAATTAAATAAAATCGTATCGATAATAGAAATACTAGAGCTCAATCTTCACTGGAATGCTATAAGAAAATTGTATTTCCGATAAAACATATTTTCGACGATACGCATCATCATCATCAGAGAGTATAGGAGAGGAAAAAGACAGAGGTTTCTCGATTCAGAAAAGTCAAAAAATACGAAAATTCTTCAGATCTGGTAACAATCGATAAATAACAAAAATATTAAAGAGAATTTTCAGATAGACACGTGAAAAATGGGAGCGTTTCTCTCGTATCGATCAGGCCATACACCCATTGTCCAACCCGGCATTGTACCCCTGACTGCCGTAATTGTTATGGCATTGATTATTGTAGTAGATGTTGTCCAGATTGGTCAACTGGGGCTGGTAGGGGTCGCCGGGCGCCTCGTCCACGATAATAGTCGGGGGCTGTTTGGCATTTCCGTACAGCCCCCGGGAGTTGTTGTAGGGGGCGCCGACGCTGGCGGGGCGGGCGTAGTTTTCGAGATTTTGGCTCCGGAAGGTCGCGTCCACCGAGGCGGGCCGCCCCCCGAAGGGGTGGTTGCCCTCGATGACGGAACCCACCGGGGGCAGCCGGTAGACGCTGTCTCTGGTCGCCTGGGGCACGTTGTTCCTGCAGTGGGGGCGGTGCATGGCGAGCATCTCCACCAGCTGCCTCTTCTGCTCCTGCAGCTCCTGCATCTGCCCCTTGAGGTCCACGTTTTGCGTCTCGAGCGTCTCGGACTCGCTCACCAGGTTCGCCGTCTTCTCGCGCTTCTTCAGGCGGCACTTGGTGGCGGCGATTTTGTTGCGCTCTCGGCGGCGCCTTCGCCGCTCCTCGTCTTCCGGCGTCAACTGCAACATGAAGAATTCGTTCAGTTCGGTCCGAGTCGAGGTGTATATTTGGAGTAACGTCAATCAATTTGACCCCAATTAACGTCGCTGTTTGTGCATTTGCATGTTCAATCTGCGGTCGAGTTCGATTTTTGGTATGCAAAAGCTCGCCGGGACTTTTCGGTTCGAAAGTTTTACCGCGCCTCCATGGGTTTCGCGTCCATTGTCCCGAATGGGCGGTAAATCAAAACGGAAATTTATTACTGGCGGATTTATGTAGATAAGGATAGGCACCTGACTTGTTAAAATTCTCCGGCGTGTCCGGGATTTGAACTCGCTTGAAATGCTAAATTAAATTCGAAAAGGCGTCGCCCCTAAGCTCGGACTGTTAAGGATTTGTGGTCATCATGCATCAACTTACTCTAGCGTAATCGTCATTTTCGTACCAATTCGTCCAATTACTTTGCATCTGGAAATTCAAAAGAAACACAAATTCAAAATCATAGCAAGATCGGATTACGGTAAAATTAAGTTGCGCCGGGTTTTGCGATCGGCCTGGGGGCTCAGGCGATTTTCGTAACCAGTTTATTTTCCCGTGTTCTAATTGTGCTAAAATCTCGCGCTGAGGGGACGCGAACGCAGAAAATGTGCCGTAAACAATGGGATTTTAGACCGTCAGGATACGAATTGAATTTCAAATTAGTTGCTAAAATATTCGGCCTTGAGAAGCCGTGTCGGCCACCAGGAAAATAAACGTCGGCACATCCGCGAAAAGTATGCAGGACCCCCGAAAAACACCAGAACCCACTTAAGATAACGCAAAAGGCGAAGGAGTCCGAAATTCCGCAAACCGCGATATTGTTTGCGGCCGAAAAATGTAAAAAAAGAAATTTAAAAACGATATCTTTCAATAGCGGATCCCACGTCCTGTCAATGGCACAGGATGTCCAACGTGGAATCGGTCCAACTAGAACCGCCCCGTTTAGATTTATCGAAAATAAGCTTCTCCATTTATTCTATTATTCTGTTTGCCGTTTTCTTGGCAGGTTCGGTATACGTATCCAGTTTCTTCGAGTCTTAAAGCCATCAGGTTGCTCTTGGAGACCGTCCAAAAGTTTTCGCGTTTCATGAACGAAACCAGTTTTACATAATTAACGTCCCACTCTACCTAGCCAGACCCGTAGTACCCACCTCGCATAATACGAAATTTACAATGAGGTTTATCAAAATAACGGTACCTACAAGAAGTGGATGGCGCATAAACCCGCCTCGCGAATTTTATTAATGTTATCGCGCGATTTCTACATTTATTTTCTATTTGAGCTATGATAAGGAAAAGTGGCAAAACCGATTATGGCGGATTGCCTTACCCCATCCGGTTTGTTCCGGTCTTCTTCGGATTCGCTGCATTCGTTTTTTCGCGCCCTCTTGCTGCACTTGTCCAGGTCGAGGAGGTCTTCGCCGTCGCCCTGGTGCTTCCGCTTCTGCTCGATGGACAGTTTGAGTCCGGCTTTGATCAGCTGGGAGCACGTGTGCTGGACGCTGGGCGGATTGTTCGTGGGCGACTCCAGCTGGCTGCTGCTGGAGCTGTTGGAGTCGCTGGAGAGGTTCGCGGGCGGCCTGGACGAGGAGGTCGTCTTGGCGATGGCGTTGTTGTTGTCGCAGAAGTCGTAGCCGTCCATCGGGTTCGTCATGGCGATCAAGGAGTTGAGGATCTCGGGCGTCCTGGGGGTGGTGCACGTGCTCTCCACCAATAAATTAGTGACGGCGCTGGCGGCGGTGGCCGCCAAGTTTACGTTTAAATTATACATGGTAATATCACGGGTTTTCATAACTAATAATTAGTTGATTACAATCAAGAATCAAATCACAATCGAAGAATTGGTAAAGTAAGTCTTTGCAGGATTGGAGAAGAGAGCGCCTCTCGCGATCTCGTTATCACGTGCGATGATGGTTCGGTACTTCTCGCGTGTGGTTCAGGCAATCCGTTCCTCGAGGCGAAGGTAATCTGAAACGATCGAAAATCCGAAATTGTTTAATGCGATTTACGGATCTCTAATGAAATGAAAATATTGGGAAATATCACCTTCATCGGATCGATCGATCTTCAAAAGTAATGAATCGTGATTATCATGACGGTAAAGATGATGAGGTGAAATTATTGAAGAATTCTAAATGTCACGTACATTACCAAATCTTATACAGTTGATAATTAAAAATCGCGGTTTTACGATAGGTAATCGATACTTATTGCAAAAAAATTAGATAAGACGCGCTCTTGAGCAACTAAAGTAATAACACGGCCTTCGAATAGTCACTACGGTAATTACTCTTTACATTTTTATTAATTGCACCATTAAAAGCTAAATCTTGGGAATTTGTTGTTTGTCTTCTTCTTGAGAAATCCTTTACAGGAACACGACTGAATGAGGCACTAATGAAATGACTATTAAAACCAGTAGCGGCTCGTGATTATCAGACAATAATCCCATCGTAGATTGATTTTGCACTCGCTGTTACAGGGTGTATACGATACGATTCACTGCTGTTAATTAAAAAAGCTGGTAATTTAATGGGTCGGCTCCCATCAGCGAATTAATTTAGGTCGTGAATTATTGTCAGGAATACCATTCCTCTAAAAGTTAATTACCACATCCGGTCGGTTTAGATGGCGAAACGCAAATTCCGTACGCTATAAAAACTTGAACACAAAACGATTATATTAGTTACAGCTAGCTGAAAGTCGTAAAACTTATTTGAATTGTAAATGGTTACAATGGTGTTGTTGAAGCGACACCTAAAAACCAAGTATTTAACGAAATTTATTAAGTTTACGACCTAGATAAGAGACTTTTTTCAGGATAAATAACTACATAAATTTAAGGCGTCGCGGCGCCCCAATAGATCATTCTCGTACAAAATGCCCGCTTTGTTACCAACGCAGGCGAACAAAACTCGCGGCCATCATTTTTAAAGTTGTTAAAAATTATTGTAAACATAAACACGAAACGGGCATGTTTTACGCGAGATATATGGCGACCAACGACAAATATGTTTGCAATAAAAACCGTCAAATATGAAACTCGAGATACTTGGGAGCGAGGCTAAAAAGCCAACTTCTAGTAGAAGAGATTTTTTAATCTCAACTTTGAAATGTTTTTCGGAACGGTTTCGTAATTTCAAACTAGATTTATTATTAGCGCCGAATCGAACATGACAGTGGAAGAAATAAACCGAAAGCCCAGCATCTGTTGGGGCGAGTTAGCGAAATAACGACTCTGCCATAAACAAAACGACCCGAAATTATTATTAACTATTTTAGAATCGAGTTTCCTTCCCGTGTTTCTTCGAGCGCATCTCAATAATCTTTGGTTAATGAACAATAGTGGGGGTGGCCCTATTTGTTATTGTATTCGCCATATGTTTTTGTTGTAATAAAAATAATAAACAATCTGCATATTGAGACGAAAGCTTTAGGAAAGTTCCTCTGTACGTATCTAGAATTCTCTCAATTTAATTGGCATTTCCGCTCATAGAAAGTGCAATAATTTCAGTTGGGCGCAGTCGTTTTATTATTATTTTATATGCGCATCATCCGCAACTGGGTTAAACTAATAAAATACCGCCATAATCTGCTGAAAATGACAGTTTCCAGAAAATTCAGCTTTCAGGACAAAACGCGTTTCATAATAACGATAATCGACCGAGCTCTAATAATTACGAGAGGCTTCATCAGAACCTTGACCGCAAATCAGACGAGTAATTACTTTAAGGCGATGTTAGAAAAGGCGATCAAAGTGGTCGATAAAATCCACGAGAATGGCGAATTCGAGCGCTTTCAGCCCTTGCGTGTTCCCGGATTTTACGGGTGTAAAGATCTACAGGGCGGATAAAAAGTACAATAAAGTGCAATTGCCTTCCAGTTGTAATCAAATCGAGATGCAAGCTTTGGCTCGGGCGGCCTCATGTTTTATTTATGTGCATCGGTATAACTTCAAGCAATCCGATGGTTGATTATTATTCAGTTTCTGAACGGTTTCACGAGCGCCACTGCAAATAAATCGCGACATTAAAGAACCAAAGGGGCCCACTTTGGGCTTCCTCCTCTCTTTTTTAGCGTTTCATTTTTACGACCCGCAGGTAAAATGTGTGCAACTGTAATTAGTTACTTTCTGAATCATAATAAAAGTAAACAACTCGTATATCCAAATACGAATTTTTTAAAGATTTATGGATGCTCTTACATAAATTAGAATTTATTGCTCCGAATTTGGGTAATAAAGGCAGCTGATGGGGTCGACCCCTATTCAGTTATTAGCGTTATTAATTCGAAATTAACTACTGTTAATAGGAAGAAACACGCAAACTGTTGGAGGTAGGTGCACCTACCCAAATATGCAAATTTCAGCATGAAAATATTTCGAAAAGGTGATGGAATCTCGAGTTATTTTATTTTACTATCAGATGACTGATAATAATTTACGTTTCAACATTCACGATCACTTAAAACCTTAAATTGTTTTTAATAGGATGCAAATCTCGCCATGATGATACCGGTATGGGAAGCATCCGTTTATTTACTTATAGAAGTGAGAATAATTTATGAGGAAATTTCGAAAATACTTGAATATTTAAATTAGAATCGACCTTTTGATTGTTATTGCCTATATTTAACTGTGTATTCTTAATTTAATTTCGTGAATCATTAAGTCTTCTTAACCGGCTCTCATTAGAGGCACAGTGCGTTCGAACTTTGATAAGGTTGCTGATCTAAAACTGGACCAACTTATTACACCCAACCAGACCAAGCCCAAGGCGAAGCATTTCGTTTCAGTCTAGCATATTACAGTCGCATGTACTCAAAAAAATGAGATTTTATCAGTCGCTCTTTGTTTATGGTCCTTTTCAACTTTTCATTCGGTTCAAGTACTTTATTACTATTAAAGGGATTTCCCAACGATTCTTTTACGTCTATTGTTATCTTATCATAATCGATTGCGAGATTTCTCAAAAATGTTTTCGGAAGGCTCTCCAGTGGAGAGAGTGGGACGAATCGTAATAATTTAGAGACAAGTGAAAGAAATTGGGTTAACTTAGGTCAGTTCCAAGTTGTACACAAGAGAAGAACCGGATGGATCCTTAATAATGTCGGTCCGAATTTAGCGATGACCACATCTCGGATCGACCTCAAACCCGTAAATTCCTCAAAATTTTCAAGGACTCGAATTTTTCGATCGAAAAAGCCTCGTCAATCACATTTTTTACGTACCGCGAGAGTTAATGGAGCTAGTCTAATTAAATTATCACGCAGTTTTTTCTATCGCGGTAATGTTTGGAATATTTACAGGACTCGTACTGAGGTAAAAACGTGTTCGATTATAAATCTTTTAAAACCGCAACAACAACTATTGAGCAATTGCCTCAATGCTATCCGCTTTAAAAGTTAAGCCAACTCTAAACACGAGAAATGTAAAGACGGCTTGTTAAGTCAGCGGCGAGCTTTCCGTTTTAAGTTTGTTTGGCGGATAAAAATAAAAACATCATTAATTATTAAGTTAACTTAATTGCTTGTTTTCGATATTCAATCGAAATTGACTCTAAAAATAGCACAAGCAAGACAGAGACTCGTGGACCAAAAACAACGTAAATTATTTACACAACAAAGTAAGAAAGTTTAGCTTTAGCGTTAGCTTAGCTTAGCGGTTAATTGGTGCTAAAGCCACGGGTCTAGGCTCTCATAACGGGAATTTACATCGCGACTATTGCGATTGCGAATTTACAGCCCACCGTAAAACGAAATCCTGAAATACGCTAAATCGCCTATAAATTCACGAGATAAGTCTTAACCTTTCCTATTTTAATTTTATACGACTGTCTCTAATGTTTTGTAGGAAAGAAACCTATTTTTGAATTGTCCCATTTTTCTCCAGACATGAAAATTAATGGACGGGGCGGCATAACTCGAAAATTAGCCGATGATTTATCTCGCAGGAAATATGGCCTGCAGGTGCGTATTTATCAAAAATGTGATGGTTGGCTGATTTCATCACTAATTTTTGGCGTCCCTCTTTCATACTTTATTTCAGGTTCGTATAAACGCAGACCTGAAACCGGAAACAGCTTGCAGGAGGAATGTAATTTTTCACTTTCTGGGTGTTTCAGCCAAGGTCGTGTGAATTGAATCTTCAATTACGACAATTAATTTCACGGTTCCAAGGCTGAAATTTGCATACATTTCGGCCAATTATCAAAGATTTCCATCAGCGGCGCATATTATATCACGGATTTTTTGATAAATCGAATCCGCTGAAGATTTCGGACCACGCGACCTGAAATTCGCAAGCTCAAAGTGTTGTTAGTTGATAGTGTTGAACGTGGGCTAAAATCGAGTCCGATTCCGTATAAGATTTGGGTGTTCAAAAAGACGATGGTCGTGTGCATTAAAAAAAATTAAAGTTTACCAATATCATTAAGCGGAGACGAATCCCTGCTGCGAAATAAAATTTACATTTTGAACCTCGTGGGCGTCGTTATTTATTGTTATTTGTGAAAAAGGACGGCACCATCGAGGATATTCTGCGAGTTGAAAAAAGAGAGCCCGGTGATGGCACTCCCACATGTAAAAACGATGTTAAGCTATATAGAAAGCTACTCCACTAACAAACATTACCAACGACTGCATGTATGCGATGTAGGGAAATTGACGTTTTCGTATTTATTTCAAACTAATTGGATGTTGTATACGTTTTCGATTATTGCGACGGCCGCCCATAACGTGCGTGTAAAATATTATGATGGTCCATCAATCCGTCTTTCACGTTATTGATTATCGTTTGGATTCCTCACAATATTTTAAACAATAAGCGAATACAACACAGTCATCGTCAATGTCTTTTTCAGCGCTGGTGATGACTCAAGATGAGATGAACCCGGAAAAAAAAACATCTTGCAGGTAGCGAAAAATCTCAGCTTTCGAGTGCTTTTTTCCCGATTTTATTAACCCAACCGGTTTAGATTTTACAGCGTAAAATATGATGAATTTCTTATGTGAAAATTGGCGGATGCGCCGGGCCAAATCTAATAGTTACAGGAAATCCTGAAATCCTCACTGGGTACTTACGCGATGACTTCTCTAATACGATAATTGCGAGTATTGCTCGTCATTTTGCGGTTTTTCTCACGAAATCTTTCTCACCTGCAACACGAAAAGAAAAACAGCGATTAATAATTTTGCGGAATTTCTTTGATCCTATAACATGATGCGTTCTCAATCTTATTAGTGATGAAGACGATAGATTTAAGCGCCAATTTCGTGACGGAAATATTTGACAACCAACATTAGTATAAAAGTGTAGAAAAAGCAAACAGATGTTATAGAGAAAAGACCAAGGACATCGAAATATGAAACAGGACAGGAAGAAAAATTACAATCGCATGTGGTTTCCTCGAACCAAATGGTGCAACTTAATTTTCAGGCCGTTCGTGAACCATTTCAGACTGTCGGATAAATGATTACCTCCGAGTTCCGAGGTATGAAAATTAGAGTGAAATTATTTGGGAGTGCTAATAATAATAATTCGTGTGTGGCTCGGAGGCTTTCGCATTGTTGTTTTTTACCCGTGGCGTCTCCGTGTCGTGTGTGGTTTATTTTATAAAGAGCTTTCACCAGAAAAATTGCAGGCCGATTTGAATCGGCGAAACGAAAGTTTTAACGCGTTATCCGTTGCTCAACAATAAATCAAACCTAGGTTAGGGTTATTGTAATAACAAAACCAAAATCCGGGTCTATTTTATTTTTAAAATGCTAATTGGCCCACGAGTCGGTCAAATTATAATCGCTATCAGTAAAACTAATTATGTGTGATCGTCGAATTCCGCTTTTAAAGTCCGAACGAAACTCAACACAGAAGATAATAGGCGATAATTTTTAAACCGAAAACACAATTTCGTTATCTGCGGGTTTCTTTATTTTAAACTGAAAACCGCTAGATAAATTAAAAAATTAGGCTAGGAACGACTGAGTTCACGGTGATGGAAAAATTAAAAGCGAGCACGCGACCGAAATTAATAAATTCATATTGAATTAATTTCCACTGTAAAAGATAACGTTGAAATTTATAGGGCGAGATAATTAATGTTCGGCCCCTAAAAGAACGCATCTAATTAATAGATGCGGGGCTGGAATCATTAATTGTCTTAAATGGGACCAAATCAGGACGACTTTATCCATTCTATAGGGGCGATTTCGAAGACTACTCGAATTCAAATTTTAATCCAACTACACTTTCCGGAATTTTCAACGCTATATGATGTGGTTTACAATGTTTATGTGCGGTATTATAACAGATGAGAAATCGGCTCATAAAAGAGAAATAATCCGAGAAATAGCGGCGCCATCTTTCAAACCGCACCGTCATGATGCAAACTTGTTGTTTTTGCAATTATTAGTGCATCAGTCCGTAATAATAATTTAGTTTCGGCGTCCCAATTCGGCGCTTTTAACTAGTCTCTAATTAATTTTGCAGGCAATTGAATGAAAGACCTTGATGTAGCCTGGCCAGTTTTAACGTTATTTGTTCGTTTTTGGGTCTGCTAAGTGTTAGACTAAAATGGGCTCTTTTGTGATGTTTTATCGCGGCATAAATCCCTGGTCAAAACCAAGGTTCTTCATGCTAATTAATGGCGCTTAATTCAATTCACTGAAGCCACCATTGTTCGGAGTAACCTTTTCCCATCTCCAGTCTTGGTATCCCCTTCTAAATACAAAATAATAACGTGTTTTCCGTCATTTCGTTATTTAGGTCTTGTCTTGTCAGCGCGTTCCATTAGTCCGAGACACAACAACGATCTCTTTGAGGTAGATTTTTTGAAAATTTTGACAATGCATAGGTCATTTCGAGCTTTGTCGACGGACCCATCGATCATCTCTCTTTGGGCTCGGTTCCAAAAGCAGCTGCACGAATTCCTCCTGGTTCTCCCCGACGATTTTCATCCAGCTTCCACGCCTTTGCGAGTTTTGTAACAATTTGACAACACACGCGACATAAATTATTCCCGCAACAATTTCCTGTTGGGCAATAATTCGGGCCCACCCTGCTCGCATTATACTTAGAGCGCACTTAATGACTATCGCTATTCATAGACGTCAACATCATCATCATCGCACAAGCCAAAACGACGGTTTCCATGTTTCGTCTATGGCGATTAATTTAATTTTAAGGCGTTCGTATCTATTCTATTTGTCGTAATCTTTCATTGAAAATTTCCGAAACGTTGAAAGATTGCTGCTAGGTTAATATCGAGGTTCGGGTGGGTGGAGTTCGCAGGATGCGGTCGTCCTGTTTGCTCCTAAACACAAAACGTTGCGAAAGCTCGTAAAACGTCCAATTAACCTAAAATCCGACAATTGATCCGGTTTCGCCCTCTTCCACTCTCAACATCGAGCTGTAAAACTCGCAGATCAAAGTCACCGGTTTACCATATTTCCGACTTTTGCCAACTTTTCTAATTGCGTACTTATCGTGCAGAGACCAAAGTTGCGTAACACCAGAAACGCACATGGGCGAAACGGCTGTTAAAGGATCACATATTAAACCATCTTTATGGGTCGTTATAACACATGCTCTATTTCTCTAAACGTATAATTTCCGCAAAAACCTTGGACTTCTTTTTAGATTTCATAAAAGCCGAATCGCGGCGGTATAATTAACGTCGTCCGGCCCATTGAATAATTCAAAATAAATCACCATTTAGATAGAGAGGTGAATTGGTTAATTATCGGTTCCGAGTGATGGTCCGTACCGGCGATCATTATTACGGGTTTATGAATTATTATAATTAGACAAAGTCGGAAAACAGAACGTTCCATCATAATCGTGATGATCAGAGTGACATCATACGTGAAGATGCGGGTGTGGGTCATTAAAATTATCATACGATTTTCTTTACTACGACACTGGCGATATAGTGAGTGAGTAATCTCGTTTCTGACGATTTCTGCATATCTTACGTCACCTTTACTCATTCATTCCGCACCAAAGTCTTCGGATTATTAGAAGGATGTGTGGTCGGGGCAGCGTCAAGCGGTCTGGACGCTGCGCAGACCATTTCCGTCGCATTTCGCGTTCGATACGGCAGAAATACCGAAATTATACGTTCAGGAAGAAGATAACCGTTATCACTGAGCTGTGTTTGTGTGCTCATCTAAACACATGTGCATTTTGCATAAACGGAACACGCCTCGTCTTTTCTCGCTTTGATCTCGCCCGATGTTTGCATAAAATTCCGATTCCGAACGCGCTCTTCCAAGTCTCTAATTAGCAGCACGCATCGATTACGGGAACGTTCAAGAAAAGGGAAATTAACTGGTGTGGAAGTGCCGGATGAAGTCAGGTCGACATATGACTAAGACCCTGGATGACCAGGTCGCAAATTTCGGCCCCACCTTTAGGTGGGGCCCTACATTCTTCGAAAGGAGAGCAATCTCCATTTACATCGGACACCACAAAACAACAAGACCCAGGGAGATGTAATTATCTGATAGAGGACACAGGACACAGGTGCTAACGAAAATTGGACGGTTCTATCTCCCTGTTCTTCTTATGAAGAATTTGAGGGCGAAAAGCTGGTAAACATCAATCTAGGAGTTTCGTTATTGCCCGTAGCCTCAATAGCTCGTCCTTAAGCAAATATTTTCATACCTCTCGAGCACGACGCCTTCAGGCGTGAACAATGGGCATGGAAGATGCGTCTCGACCTTGGCGAAAAAGAAGAGCCGGCACTATTACCTATAGAGATTTCCTCGACAAATAAAGGTCATTCCGGATAATTGGCATTACAATTGCCTGGAAATAATCTCGCCTGAGTGTGGGTGAGATGGGAGGTGCCCATAATAATAAAGTAGTATTGTATAGTAGCGGCTCCGATACCATTTCACCTCAATCACCTCCTATAAATAGACGTAATTTTTTTCGCAAATCAATTTTATCGAGTATTACCTAAAGGTGTAGTGATTAATACTTGGATAAACGATTCTTATTCTAATCTATGACAACATCCGAGTCGAAAATTAAAAGAAGAAATGCTAATTCGCATCAAAATCGTGACGCATAAATTATCGGGATTGTGTTTGTTTACAACTTTTACACGCCGACCATAATTCGACACAGCCCAATAGAATACATGTAGTAATCATAATGGAGATCTCTGTTTTTCTGAGAGAAAAAGTGATGGAAATTCGCCATCTATAAGGTTTACTGGGTCAAGATTATTGCGCTTGATGTTATTTCCATTAGCACGGTGCATGTTGATGAGAATCGCCGAACCAATAAAAATGCTAATGCAGGTTTATACGTTTTTGTACTGCCATTATTGTGTTTGTGCAAGATCGGAAAGATTCCGGCAAAGAGCTCAACGATAATTCCACACGTTAATGGTCAGAGCAAATAATAAAAAGCTTAATTATATGTGAAAATAAACAACATCCGCGTTTTTTCAAAACCTTTCATACATCAGATCTAGTTAGAAGTTTGAAAAAGATCATAGCTTCTGACCCTGGGGCTCGACTTCGTGACTCGAAGATGGGCCTTCTCCGTGATGGATTGAGATATCCATCCATCAAGGAGTGAACAGAAGCGTACAATTTCGACCCAACAATGGCCAGAAGAAGGCGAAACCAGATTTCTCATCGGTGGTCGTCAGGAAACAATTTAAATTTTCGGCAATTCATCTTTTCGGGTTAATTACAGTTTGGCGAGGTATCTCCCGATTCAATTAATTCCGAAAAGCAGACTCCAATTCGCCAGCCAGAAAATAAACATATCAGACGATCGATAAAGCGTAATTTAAAAACAATAAAATTAAAAGTTCTCCTCTCCTCCCCCAGTTCAACCACAAATTAGTTCAATTATGTGAAGCCTCCAGCATGATGATGTCTTTGATGACTATGGGATTCGGACTAGTCTCAAGAGTCTGCATGTATGGATGTAAGCAGTAAGTGAGTATATGAATTAATGAGGTAATTTTGATGACCGCAATAAAATTAAGCGGAGCTTAAAGCTCCCAACCGTCCAACCCATACTGGACTTTATATGTGGATGTTTATTGTTGTTCGCTCGAATATTTTCGAATGCATTAGCGTGAATGTAGAACTTTTGGCGTTTTTATCGGAGAATTTGGGCGGAGTGTAGGTGTAATCGGCGCATGGTCTGATTTACAACGATCCGCTACGAATTTACTATCCAATAAATTTGATGTCCTAAACCATGTAATGTTAAATTTCTCAACAAATCAATTACTATCGGTAATTATGGAAATAACTTCATGGTCCTCTGGCTTTTATCAATCTCTTCCGTGTGATTGTGTCAATTCAAGACTATTATAACGTAATTCGTAATTAAAAGCCGGCAATAAAACATTTCTTTAGATGTTCAATGACAATTCCTGCTGGGTCTTCTTAATTTATGCGATTTTGTATGGATTTTTTGACATGTGTATAGATTTTGTTGATCGTGGGAAGGTCATTTTCTTTAAATTTCACCTTGTGAATCTCGCTTCGACGCCCCCATTCAACACAGCTCTCTGTGCAATTTTGGTCAGGATAAACAAACAAAATTTTCTGTTGGGTGCCCATTAACCACAAGTGCTAAATGACAGCCAACCGGTCTTTTTGACCATAACGAAATAAACAAACATTGCACACCAATTTTCTGCACATCTGTCGAAATAATTACAATCTTCCCAATCTCCGCTCTGCTTCTTTTCAAGCTCGTCTTATTGTATTCGAATTAAAAAATTCTTCTGTGGGTTCAAAATCGATTCAATAAATCTTCACAATTTTCTCGATGTGTGTTCATTTATCACAGTCTTCGCCTCTTGTGTTTACAATCGTTATAACGATCGAACGTGGGCGGTTAGGTGACAACAAGAAAAACTGTCTTTCCTCTGTTGTCCTCTTGTCTTATTATACTGTAACGCATTGATTAGGTCCGAATGACAATTTGCAATTCAACCACTCTTTCTGCAATATGGTTGATGGCTACAAACGAACCTTAATTTTGTATCGCGTGTGGGAGTAACCAACATCAATTCCTCTTGAATTACAACTAATATATAATAATAACAATAGACCATTAAATGGAAGCAGGAATTCCATCAAACACTGATACGTTATTACACGGTACTTTTGTCAACTAATTCGTACGCATTATTAAAATCATGCGAATGAGATAAACGTCGGATCGAAACGACCAATTTATGTAAATTTCCTATTAACAGGCGAAAGCATACGAGTTATGGCCTAATATACAGATCCGGTTGGGATTATCATTGGCAGAGGTTGAACCAGCAGAATTTGCCGAAATCCCATCAACTGCCCTGAAAGTTTAAGACTTGGCTGGCTTGGAGCTTTTTCGCTCGATTTTTCATGGGATTGGCTTATCGGTGGTCATACCTGAGCCATTACAACAAGCTATTAAATATTAGTGTACAGAAAAGCAAACATGCAAACAATTTCATGATTTCGTATAGTGGTCAGATAAGTGCGAGATGCAGCAGGCAGGTGCTTTAGTTATTAATAAAAATGCCAATAAGCGCGAAATTAAGAGCGACGACTGATATGAGATATTGAAAGCGACAAAAGCTATAGTGCAAAAGACACATCAAGAATTATTAGAAACAACGATGGATTGTGCGTCTAGGCATCAACAGGAGGGTAAATATAAATATTTACCTAACGTCAAACCACCTGCCACAACCGGCGGATTTTGAACCACTATTAGAAGTAGGAAAAATCAGTTTGTGTTTGTCACTTTTTAGTAGCGGTCTTTGGCGGCTGCACTGGTCAAACACATGCCCGTTGCAAAAACACAATTCAATGAAATTATTCGTATTGTCGTGGATAATAAACATCGCATAATATGCCTCTCACGAAGTTAAGTCGCCCGCGTGCTCCGCTAAACTCAAACATAATACACTCCCATGTGCGGTTTTCATTAAAATCAGTCTATTTTTAGAGCTTGATGTCATCGCGGCTGCTCCCCATTGGTCGAAAGTGAGGTCACGGCGGCGCGCGATTGGTTGGAAGCCGCTCTACGGAGTCACGAATTCAAGATATATGCTGCCCGCCAATGCGAGCGAATTGATCGAAAACAAATGAAGCTTTGGCGATTCTTTTCGTTATTAATTCCTACCGTTTGATCGGTCCGCCACCGCGCCCCTACCCCGCCGGGCCGAAGCTCGGACGGGCCGAATAGAGGTCAGCGCCGAAAGCTCGAAAAGCTCGCGTTGGCTAAATTTGTACCATGGGATCGTGTGTGAGATTATTATCTTCGGCGGACAGTAAAATGCACAATAAAACACATCCGGAACCGTACGCAACCCGGGGCCGGTTATTTTAAAACACCATTACTTTTTGGGCTTCGAAATTCTATAGAGACGCCGATTAGTTGGAACCGGCGTTTTGCCACGCCAGAATCGACAAATTTCGTTTTACGACCCTCTCTTCGGTCAACATTTGAACGTAATTACCATAAAAATTCGTGTCGTAAATACGTATACAGCTAGAAATAATGTGATAAAAATTGTATACAAAACTTTCAATACCGCATTCCGGTCTCACACAAAATTTCAATTTCTTTAATTTAAGCAATCATGTTTAATAATCTTCTTTATCTGATGTATTAAGCTTTATCTTGAGATTTGTATTTGTACTTTATTGACTCTCTGACGTATTACTGAATTCACTAGAAAAAGCTCAGGATGTTTGGATTGATTTCGAACTTTGAGCCGTCTCGTCAGAAAGGGTTGCCACAATCGGAGAAATGAAAATCCATACAGAAAAATCCAAAGTGAAGTGGTTAGACTATTAAGGTCAAGGCGGGTATGAAACCTCGTAGGAAGTTTTTTAAAAATTGCGTGAATTTATTATCTACTCTACCTACAGCACGGCAAAAGCAACATGTGTGTATTAGAAGATACGTTAGGTAAAGTTAGCAATAAGCGCTCACATTGCTCACTAGAGGTGCCTATCTATAATAATTCCCTCAAGGACGTCGTAAATGTAGCGTTTGATTGCTAGTTGGATGGTAAGAGTTTCTTACATCATTTCATTTGGATAGATAAACTGCCAAATAATTCATACAAATACCGGATAAAAGCAACGGGAAAGTGAAAGGTCTGATAAAAGCTTAGGATTATTAACCTGAAATCTACATAAATGTAAATACACACGTAAAGTATGAAAAAGAAGAATTGCCACGATTTTTTTCAGTAATAAAATCTCCCTAAAATTATCACTTGATGCATTGAGAGCATTACAAACTAATCTCTGGGAATACCCGAATTCAATTTTATCTCGTGGTTTTTGTGTTCTGATAAGGATATCTCGCATCGTATCCTTCTCATGTGATATATTATTGTATTTACACTGCACACCTTGGTAATTAGCACCAACTATGGCACAAATATTGTTTTTATACGATATTTTGAAAATCTATTTGAATTTAATTAAAAATTTCTCAAGTTATGCAATTATATAAACGCTTAGGTGTTTAATTGGTTGCCTACTTGAAATGTTCAGGAAGTGTATAAGATAACGGTAAAAGTTGTGTACCTAATTAGCCTAATTAGTTGGTTTTATGCAAAAGAGATACAAATGTTGATTCGGAGACACTATTTTTATGAAATTGTTATTTTGGGAGGATTTTCAAAATTTTAGGAATCGAGTTTTGAATTTTTTAACCGAGATTTCAACCTCGCTTTAGCCACGGCGTCATCCCGCCATTTTCTGTCAGTGCTGCCATCAATTCCTTTGGCGTTTGGTGTGTGCCGTCAAAAATGTGCGCAAATTTGTCATTATTCACAATATTTTGAAACAAATCACACCGAAAATCTCATCATAACCAAGTACAAAAAGTTCGAAAACCGCAATATCGATCGCAAACGCGCTTTTACCATGTCGACGTACTAAAAACGTTACGCAAATGTGACGCCACTTTCATCCCAGGCAAAAGTGTGTTGCGTCGCATTATTTAACGTTATATCCCGTAAAATAATCGTGTGCATAACCCTACGATGGAAAGCCCGAAGAGGTCCAGAAGACGGACAAAGTCCGAAGCGAATAACAGCAGCAGTGACGAAACCAAAGCCAGTTCGGAAGTGAATGGCGACAACGCTCCTTTAGAAAGTATCGAGAACATCCAGAAGGAAGTCGATTCTAAATCGCATTTGGAGCCCCCGGCCGAGGTCGAAGTCAAGAGCGAACCGGAAGACAAACCGGAGGAAACCGAGAGGACTCGGGGCAGGAAACGGAAAGCGAACGAATCGGGGCCTTCCGGGGACGAATCGAGCACCGCTACACCTTCATCACCTGACAAAGACACCCCGGAGAAAGGTAAGCGCAATAATTTTCAAATCGAGAGCGGTTTGTTGTAATTAAGGGGTCGTTTTAGGTGAAACTTCCTCCGAGTTGCACAGTATGCCCGCAAAACAGACTTTAGGGAAGGGAAAGCGGGCCCGCATTCCTAATAAGCGTTACAGCGATATCCTGTTATCGCCCACATCGAACAAGTCGCCTCAGTCGAAGCCGCCGGTACAAAATGGCGACAAAGCCGAGAAAATCGAACCCGAGCTGAATTTCCCCGAGGATCCGGTCGTGACTTCTCTGAAATCCCGCTCGAACACCAACAGCCCCGCCTCGAAACGCAGCAAAATTACCGTGGACGTCACCAACCCGATTTACCGTAAGCCGTTCGATTTCGGGTGGAAACGGGAGCTGGTTTACCGAGGCACATTCGATTCTTCGATGAAACGCAATGGGGATATTTACTACTACACGCCGACCGGTAAAAAGGTCAGGTCGATGCGGGAGATTGCGGAAAATCTGAAAAACAAGGAACTGACCATGGACAATTTCACGTTTTTCAAAGAGGCGTTGGGCTTGGACGATCCCGAAGTGGAGATCATCCGAGACGCCAAGCCGATGAACAAGGGCGCGTTCAAGGGGAAGATCGCGAGCCCCAAAGTGCAGAGTCCTAAGTTACCGGCCACGCCGAAGGCGCCGGCGAAATCCACACCGAAACTGGCCAGTCCGAAGAACGTGGAGTCTCCGAAGCAGGCGGAAAGTGCCGGATCTAAGCCGAAGACTCGGAATTTGGGCAATATCAAGGTGTGTATGGTTTATTACGGTTTTGCGTTAAGTCTATCGTGGTTTGCGTAGTTTGATCAACGGATTTCTGTATGAATAGCACCTACCTGACATTATTATTGTTGTTTTTAAATTGTGTTTTTTTTTTCAATGAGAATGTAAAAGATATGCGAAGGTAGTTGCTATCATGGTTGATTGTGAACGATGGTTAAATGTGCAGCACATTTTGGCGGGAAACTTGAATTATCCTTTATTACAGTTATTTTATGATTATGGACTGGTCCTCATTGTTTATGCATTGATAATTGAATGTAATACATGGAAGGATATTAAAATTCACAAAATAAATAATCTCAGGAATTTTCCTGCAATGGTAGAAGACGATTATGCGTAGAAATTGAAAATCTGAAGGAATATTGTACGATTTCTGTTTAGGGATTCTTTGTCCACAGTTTACCAGGTTCTCTTCACATTTTCTTCAAAAACCAGTGACTCTAGATCAGTTTTTTCACTGATCTAACCATCTATGGATCTAACCATCTTTCACAATCAACCATGGTTGCTATGTATGCAACAGACTAAGTGCGATCTTATGACTCTGCAATATCATTTTGTGAAGGGATGAGATTGTGTTTGGAACTTTGAATCATTGTAGGATACATAGCAACGAACTACTGGCATAACTTTAATTTTATTATTTTGCGGGCTCTTAGGGCAAAAGTGTGCCAAAGTTGCCGGATTCCGATGAGGAAATTTCCGAAGAATTGCAACGTCTCCCGCCCTGTACGACTGGTAGGTAACACATTATGGCCCATTGAAAAAATAAAGAACGAAATCATTTTTAGTAGACAAAATTAAGAAACCTTGGGATAGTGCGCCTTTCGAAAATTACCCTGATGACAGTTTGAGTGATGTAATCGATATAAATAGTGTAGACGACGATGAGGATGATGATGATGATGATGATGATATTGTCGATGAAAAAGACATGGTTTTCGAACCATGTTTACAATTGTATAAGTTACCGAAAATCGTAAACGTCACTTCGGTCGCACCCTCCGAATCGCCCTCGCCCGGTAGCGACGTTTCGGACGTTGAGGGATTCGCTCAGTTTTTAGCAGGTATTAGGACCGATAACCTCACTTTTCAACCGATTACGTCACGTGGAGAGTAACTGGCGAAAAGTTGAAACGTGGGGTCGTTCCATTCGGATCGGACAAGGGAATAATGTTTGATATTTTAGCGGAAATTTGCCAATTGAGGACTGAAAGAATACGAAGACGGTGCAAACGGGCCCTCTTGAAAGTGTTACTGAAATATCACGAAGCCGACGATGACCCCGATGAATAATTTATTTTAGTCTTAAATTATATTTTATACCTAATAAAATTCTGATTATTATAGAGTTTTCGTTTCGTTTTTCTGATCGTAGTAAATTCGTTGATCAAACTGTAACAATCGAATCAAGTGACAATGTTTCATTGATGATTTATCGAAATACTCAAATGTTTTGTGATTTTCCCCAGGTTAAAGTTACTCCGAAAGGTAAACCGGAGAAAAAACCCAAAGTGGAGGCAGAACCGATGGAAGTGGACACCCCACCGACGTCCGCCCCTAGCAGTAAGCGCGGAAACGCGAGGAAATCGGCGAAAACCCCGTCGTCTACCAAGTAAGCTTCGGTTTAACAGTGTTTAGCTTTATTTTTCTGGTCGATTTTCTTCATTTTTTTGCGTAAACTCGTGTCACCCGTGCTGTTCCCCCGATTCTCCCCATCCTTTACACCTGCCGTCTTGCGTTCTTGCAGCCTAGGAGGACGCAAACCGTGCCAGCCTTGCTCGATCCGGTGCCAGGGCGTCTCGGGCGCCGTCCCGACGCTCCAGTGCCGCCTCTGTCTCTGCCTCTACCATTACGAGTGCGTCGGCCTGTCGCCCCACGTTCCGGTCGAGGCCTACATTTGCAAGGTAAAGGCGGAGGATTAACTTTGTAGTGAGGAACCAACTAGGAATTTTAGAGTTGTTAGGTTTCGTCATGGTTTTGTCACTAAACTAATCGAAATAAAATGAATAGTTGGCTGTTGGCAAAAATATGAAACTTCAGGAAATTTTCCATTTTGACGTGAATTGTCACTCAAATCCTTGCCAAAACAAGTTAATTTCTAATAGTTTGAAAAAACTCTTGGGAAAACAAGTTATTTCATTGAACAACGGGCTGGATAATTTTGAATAGGTGAAAATTTTAAGTTAATAAGAAATGACAGAAAAAAATACCTAACCCAACTTTTAGAAGTTCAACTCACAGCAAACTTCAGGGTGAAAAGTCAGTGTTACAAAGCAAAAGTCACTAAACCGTCAAAATCTACTTTCTCACTACAAAGTTACGACTGCTTTACGGAAAGAACCGAAGAGACGCGAGGCGGGCGACTGGGCTAACGGTTTTGTGTTCCACAGAATTGCCAACTGGAGAACGCGCAGGGCGCCGCCCCCGAACCGATAACAGCCCCCTTGCCGACGATCCCCCTGCCGCCCCTCACCCCAGCCCCACTAAATCAACAACCGCCATCACCACCGCAACATCAACAACCACAACCACAGCAACAACAAACGAACGACGTTGTCGATGACGACGGAAACGCCCGAGTCAAAACCCCGAATGAAACGACGAAAAGCTTGGTCGGTTCTGTCACTTCGTGGCTCCCTCACAGTTCGACGATCCAGCTCGAGCAGTCTTCGAAAAGCGGTAAAGACGGCGAAGAAGTGAGGGTGGTGGTGGCGCCTCGACCTCAATACGTCGAGTATTTGGGAGGGAGGAAGTTTTTGATCATTCCGAAACACAACGTGGTTTCCGTTTCGCCTAACACTAGGAGTCGTTCGGTGCAGCCGAATATCGCGACTAGGGCCGAAGCGGTTTTGGGATTCGGAACGCAGTTTCGCCCTTACGCCGGCGCCAAAGGGTTCGGCGGGCTGTTTGGAACGGACAAGGACGAAACGGCGCTCGAGTGAGTCTCTCTCTCTCTTGATATTCGTTGATTTCTTTAATTTTTTCGGATTTTGTATTGCAGGCGGTTCCTATTTCCTGTCTGTACGTCCCGTATATCCCCGATTCGTAATGTCCTCCCTTCCCTTGAAACCCAGATTTTGTTTGCTTCATTTCGATAATCATGTTTTGTACAGGTCATGGCCAATATAATGTTTTACAGGCCGTAATAGTCACTCTGGCAACATGGCAATATGTCAAAAATCCGCCTACAGACTTTTTTTTCACTTTTTTTTTTCAAGGTTCAGTGGAGATTTTTCACCATAAAGCAACTTTAGTTACAAAAAGAAGTGATATTGTGGCTCTGTGTTACATTGTGACTTTTTTCCGATCGCTTTTGCAGCTCTTGTCCAAAATTCTCCCGAAAAGAGGTGAAAAACTGATTTTTTTCTAAATGCCCGTATCATGTCCGTTTGGACCTCAACATCTCAGCATATAAGGTCCTGTATTTTCACCTCTGGTTATCCTTCTATCAGTCAACTGGAACCTTAGACTGTAACAATACTGGTTAAACTGAATAATACAGGGTCACTTTCAATGTTTCAGTTAAGTAACTGGAGGTTTAACCCGTATGATATGGAGATTTTGAAAAAATTCAGTGTTTTTCTTTAGGGGAAATTTTGTACGACAGTTGCGAAATACTTACCAAAAAGGGTCGGAAACAAGTCACAATGTAACCAAGCGGCAAAATATCACTTCTTTTTGCAACAAAACTCCACTCAACCTCAAATAATGATGAAAGTCAGAAAACGATATGCATTGACATGTCTCTTGAGGCAGACTTTTGACATTACCACTTTTACCCTGTTGCCAGAGTGAGCATTTAGGCCAGTGAAACATCATCCTGGCCGTGTCCCAGTGTGTTATCGAGGTTGTCTTGTTGTTCCAGATCTGCCGAATCCCCGAAACCGAAGAAACGCGCCTTGGGAAGAACCAACAACACGGACGCCAGAAGCGAGGACGCGTCCAAGGCGGCCGACAACCACCTGCAGAACTTCTCGTACTTGTACAACTCGATGCTGCACGTGTTCCAATACCTGAAGGTGCAAGACTTGCTGCGCGCCATCTGCGTCTGCACGCTTTGGCGCGACATCGCGAGCCACCCGCTGCTGTGGCGCACCGTGCGCATGAAGAACTCGCAGGTGCACAGCTTCGAGGGCCTGGCGAACAGCCTGCGCAAGCACGGCACCGTGCACCTCGACCTGCGCAAGATGCTCCTGCCGAACGGGGGCGGCGACGACATCTGGCCCGCGTTCTCCGCCGCCATCGCCGAGGTGGCGACTTTGCGCAAGATCGAGCTGTGCCGCTGCCCGGCCTCGGTCGTCGAGCAGCTGGCGACGACCAATCGCGACTTGGAGGTCATCAACGCCGTCACGATCAAATGCGAGACGATGAGCTTGGAAAGGTTGTCGTCTCTCGTCAACCTAAAAGAGTTGCGTCTCAAATCCACAAGCACTCTGTCGCTTTCTTCAGATATTTCGGCCCTGAAGGAGCTGACTAGTCTAAAGACTTTGTCGCTGACTTCTATCAAGGATTTGAACAAGATCGATCTGTCAGTGATCGCGTCTTTGACTAATTTAGAGAGTCTAGATTTGGGGGAGTGCACCGAGTTCCCCAAGAGCTTCGGTAGCGATATCTTATGTAAGTTGACTCGTTTGGAGAAATTACGTTTGGAGAAAGGTCAAGGTAACTGTCATACGTTCGAGATTTTGGAGGCGGTTAAGTCGATGCCTCAACTCGAGCAACTCGAATTGGTCAATTTCGACATAAAGTCTGGTTTCGATTTGGCTTTGGGTGCCTGCTCCAATGTTAAGAAGTTGTTGATTATTCCGACTTATATCTCGCAGAGTGCGACGACGAATCATATGGTTTTGGGTGGAGTTTTAAGATTGCAATCGACTTTGAGTCATTTCGTTTGGGGGGTGACTTTGGAGCTGTTGAGGGTCACTGAATTGTTTGTGGATCAGTGCGAAGATTCGGATAAAAAGGAAAAGAAGGAGAAGAAGACGTCTGGGAACGGGGACAGCATACCGGTTTTGAAGCCGATTCCTTTGATCAATGGGGAGAACGATGAGATTCCGCCGGCTCACGATCCGCCCCAAGTCGAGATATTACCTTTACCTAATTTGCAAAAGTTGTTGCTGCAAAGCTTACCGACGACCCGAGTCAAGATTCTCAAGATTCCTTTCCACGCGACTTGGAGACAAAGCATAACGGACACAGTTAGTTAAGCCACTTTTTAATTAAGTTTATGGAAGCGATTACATTTATTTGTTTCACTTTTGTTTGTAGTTTTTAGTTTATTAAAGATTTCAATCATCTCGAAAGATTAATTTTCTAAATGTACAATATTTAAAACATTGTAACATAGACCCCTTTACACCTGTGGACTTACACCGATCTTTTCAAAACGATCTATGTCTCAAAACAAAGGATTCGTTTGCCAAAATTATGAAAAAAATGTGGTATTGGTTGCCTAATTGACAAGAATGGAAGCGCAAATTCGTTTTGAAAACACCGGTGCAGACGACCCTTACATTTTTACGTATGAATAAGTACCTAATAACCCATACTTTTGTGTGTTATTTCTTGTTTTCTGTAGATCATCTCTTTACCACAAATTTCAATAAATATTTTCCGATATTTTCCTCTGCGTTTTTATTTTATTACAATACGCTCAATAAAATCCTATGTACAAAATGAATACCTGAAATCTATAGACATTTAATTCAACAGCCGCGAGAGAAATACACATGGGCGGTGCCTGGTTAAGGACAGAGCAACCAATTAGAACTTTTCTTAATCGAGATCGGCCAATAATAGGGCTAGATTTTTGACAGGTAGTTTTCTCGTGCCGATATTAACTAGAACTAGAATATTTAGACCGCAATTTTCTACATTATATTACAGCAATTATTTACAACGACCAATAAATACTTATTAGGTAATAGAAGAAATTATCACATTGATACAACCAATGATGAAATTCGTTGGTTCCTCGCTCATTAATGAATAAACGGAGAAAATGTTCGTTTCGTCACTTTTTCCTGTTAGAATATCAGAGGCCGCCCCCTGATGGTGTTCATTAGACACTAAGAGGTCCCCTCGGTGCCGGGACTCCTGCACAGTATCGTGGTGGTGCTGATGATGGTGATGAGCAGGAAAACGGCGAGCAAAAGTCGATCCAGCACGATCGACGCCTGCTTCCATTCCAATTCGGTCAGCTCCCTCCTGTCTTGTTCGGTCAACCTTTGCTCGTTCCTGTCTATGCTGGCGTGAACCTTGTTCAAAATCCGTATGATCTGATTCTCGAAAGCGTCTGCCGCACCCGGGAAAATTTACATTCCGATTCGGGATTATTATCGCGGGATAATTGCGCGAATTTCTCACCCAAGTCCTCCGATCGGTTTTTCGGGACGAATCTTGGCGATCTCTGTTGGCGCTGCTGCAGGCAATATCCGTCTTCTTGCGGAAGCTTGTCCGCCCAGGGCCATGGGCAATCTAGTCTGGTTCCGGTCTGGGGATTTACCTCCTGGAAAATATTCGCTTTGCTCATTATAACAACCGGTTCCATGCGACGAATGCGGAATTTCGCCCTAATCAATCTTACAAACACACGTTTTTCCCGTTGAATCGTTACGGTGTAATTAATTCTGATACATCGTGTTTTGCGCTCATAAACAGCTTTCGAAGGCGCGCACATCGCTAGGTAAAATTAAGCTTAAAAGCGTTTCCCTCCGATGATGGAAAGTGCTAACGTAAAAAGCTCTCCCAATTCGTGACGCATAATAATACCGTCCGTCCTCTATTAGAAAAACGTCGCCACTTTTGAAGTTTTTATCATTCGGAAAGCGCGAAAGAAAGCGACGTCTCTGCGAAGAGTATTTTCAAGTAACCAGATTAATTCTAATTAACTGTGAGCGTCGCGACGCTTGGAAATACACGAAAGACGTGTGCCTACCGATTTCAAGAATCGGTCTCGAAAACGTGAATTAGATGGGTGTTCAAAAATTTAAAGGGTCCTTTGAAATGATATTTTTTAGTCGAAATAAGTTCGGGGATCAAAATTCGAATTCCCTGGATTTGATTAAACCGCAAACTACATTCTCCGGCCGGCTGAATTTGGCGGCGTGGGTATAAAGTAAGTGTATAGGGTTTTCCCTTTGGGAATTAATTGATTTCGCTTTTGAGATTGCGAAAACGTACATGGCGCCTTAACGAAATCACAAACACCTGATGTGAATTGGGATTAAAGAGGCGCCTTTAAAGTGCCACCCTTCTTCGTACATTTGACAGACGAAGAGAAGCGCCCTAAATCCCGACGCATGTAAAAAATACCGGTTCCTTTATCATCTCTCGGTAATCATAATCACCATAAATCAATCTTACAGAGTATGGCTTTCATATTCGCGAAACGATACGTTTCAGGATCATTTCAGGCCGCATGAAATATTCATGTGTTATTATAACTCGCCAAATATTTTTTCCTTTATTCGTGCTACCATTTTTTTTTATTTATGGCGAGGACTTATTATTGGATCGTTAATTTTTAATAATTTCGTTATCGAGAGGTGACAGCAGGGGCTTAAATAATACGCATCAATCATTTCCCATTCAAACCGAAGAGCGGTGGTAGCTTTAAAACGAAAAAATGATAAATTGACACTCGAAGAAGTGAGAATTTGGGTCAATGGAGTCGAAGCCCTCTTTTTAATGAAATGCGTGTGTCTCTTTACACAAGATCGTGGTATTTCGCTCGAGACGGGGAGGAATTTGTAATTTAACAAATGTACTAGAGGAGAGAAAAACCTCCAGTAGATTAAGCGCTTCTTTAAACTTATTCGAAACCAAAAAAAAAATCTTGAAACGAATTCGTATTCGCGTCGCAAAGTCGAGGCCTAAGAAGACTGTAATTTCGATATTCATATTCAAGTCAGGGCGCCGTAAAATAATAAGCAATGAGGAAATTCGCAGATTCTTCACTCACTTGAATTTGGCTATTCCGATGCCTGGCTGTCGTCTCGAACCTCATGAAGACCAAGGGGGCTAACCGATCTAAAACCACGGTTCTTATGATTTTCGGCACCGCCGCTCCTCTAACCCCTCGATGGTAGATGTTGAGGGTGACTACGGATAATCCGGAGGCGAACGAGACCAGGCAGATGCTCACCCCGTAGTACATGCCTGAAATTATGAAAATTCGGTGAATAAAGTATAAATTGGTTTTAGTTTCACAAAGCGACGACCCCGTTTGGCTAAATTAAGAGAGGTGTCGTGGGATTATCGAGCGCTTTCGGTTCGGCCAGATCTCGCTTTATTAGGGCCACATAAAGGGATGGGATTTTAACGAGAACCGGCTGTTTTCAGACCAAAAACGGAAATTTATTCACCTGAATGGGCCCGGCGAAAAAGAAACGTGAAAAGTCATCAGAACTCACTTATAAGCGGCGTTTTTTCGGTGGGTGGCAGCGTCTCCCGGATCGTCATCAAGAAAACTGTCATCGACAGAAGGGCGCTAATTCCCAGCGTCACCTTCTCCCCGGATTCCGACGGCACGTAGAACACCAACAGCGCTGCCGTATAATAATCGCACAATAAAAAACCCATCACTTTTTATCTCATTCACTTACCGATCCCGTTTATGAGGATGCAGGGCAGGATCAGATTGAAAACGTAGAATAAGGGCCTGCGACGTAACTTGATCGTGTAGGTGATGTCCGGGTACGGTTCCGGGCAGCACGAATAAAACTCGACGTGTTTGACCGAGGAAAAACTGACGAGATCGAATTCGCCGTTCGCCTGGTAATTGCTGACGTCTCCCTCTTCGGTCTGTTTCACCAGTTCCACCTGCACAATCACGAAAACAATTAATAAATCATCCCTGCACCCTCCCACGCCATTGCACACACAGATGCGACCCAATTCCGCATTAATCAGATCCGAAATCCCCTCTATATGAGGGCGCGTGTTTATTAAAACCGAATCGCATCATGAAACCCCAGTCGTTTTATTTCCCGGAAAATTCAATCGAAATTTCGTCTCGGTGTACCTGACGCGATCCGGTCACTTTTTTCCGTCTGTCATCTAATGATGAAAAGAGTCTCCCGCGGTTTGAATTATTGCAGAGGGCGGAAAATGCGAGATTGAATTGTCCACCCCCGGGCGAAAGCTATCTGTGGGTTTTTTACACACGATCAACTTTTTGTCCCTCGAAACCCGAATATGTACATTTAATAATATTTCGTCCGCAGGAAATTGGAAAACACTGAATAACTTTTACCCCAATGATTTATTATTGGGTGATATGTACAGGTTTTTTTTGGGTTGATGGGCCTCGGGGGTTGGATATGGCGGGTTGCACTATACGCTATAAGCCCCCGCGATAATGCGGGGATTGCGGATGGCACGAAGGCGGCAGTCTCGATATAATGGAGACTCCTCTTATCTAATTTGGAATTAGAGCCACCGATACGGGATTTCGATCTTTTCAATACCGAAATGTTTTTTTGGTCGAGTGGCGCGGCTTCCCCGGTCCATTATAATCTTATTCCGGCGCGCTGAGCCAGAAACTGGCGTTCTATAATCCCACAATATGAAAAAAGCACCGCAATGATAACGCGGCCGTGAATTATTTTATTGAACAAAACCGGAATAAGGGAACGGACGTGGCGGCCGCTTTTAGCGCCCCAGATATAATAATAAATCGACCAGCCATAAATAGCTTCCGGCTGCCATCCTTCAACCCCCACAAATAATACCCTTTCATACATATATGGAGGAGGCAACAAGCTGATTAAAGCCCCGTGGCTAGTAGATGAGATCGAGGGGCGAAAATAAAATATTAGGTACACGGATTCGTTCTTGTGATGAATAATTATTACAGTATGCGCGCCACAAAAGTTCCAAACCGCCAATGAATCTTTATTACGAAAATTATCTTCCCTTTAGACTTCAGATACACTCCACACCCTTTTATAAACTTTGTAAAAAAGTTAATTTGGGGCGAACTTTACTTTCTAATCATTTCAAAAAATTGGGGTCGTAAATTCGCGATCATAGAAATCACCGCCTTCCTCCAAATCGAAGTGTCCGTTTTTCCTTTTAAGGCAAACCCCTCAGGGGCGTAAGCCGTAAGAAAAGCTTCCGAGCTTTATCATCAGCAAGAAGCAAAAAAATCCCAGGAATTAAGCCGCTTTAATGCGGAACAAGTAGATTCCCCCAACGACACTAAAACCGGCGACAGTCCGAGAGGTTTCAAAATTGTGTATTAGACGAAAAAAAAAAACGATTTTATATTTCGACTCTTCGGCACGGAAAGACGTGATGTCGATAATCGTAATTTCGAGAGCTTTTAAGCCACTAGAAAGCAGCACCATCGATAATTCCTCAATTTTAATCAACCTCTTCGGTTAAACAACCCCAGGACGAACCCCAGAGTACACAACTTCCCCTATTTACCAGTATTATGAAACCGGACCGGAAATCGGCGATCCTGTTCAAATTTGTCTGAAATCCGGACGTCCGGAAACGCGTAAGCACGGGAGGGTGTGATGCGGCGAAAAATTGTACGCAAAAATGGAACGCACTCACGATTTATCCGCGCGGTAATCGATTCATCCACGTCAAACGATTCTGAGGGATGGGCGCGATCCATCACCGACACCGCGACCGAACCACTCTTAATTACCGAAGATTTGCGAACGCGACACCGCCATAAATATCGCGCGCCCAATTAAATCGCGCTTTTTCGGGCGGCCGCAAAAGCGCGTTTTTCGGCCGCTTGGGCAGCTCATGGGCAGCTTACTTACCTGGTAGCCGTCGTAAGTCCACGAGGCCCATTTGAGGTGGCAACTCTGCAGGTCGAAGGGGAAGTACTCGACGTTGATGTCGCACGAGGAGCGGTAGATGCCGTGGCTCAGCCACACCACTTCGCCGTTGCTCGACACAATCACGTTCGTGTTAATTACGGACGACTGGAATTGAGGGTCGGCACTGGAAATAAAACACAAAGTCTGCGGTTTCCTGGCCCGTTTTCGCCGCGATTTTGAAGCGCAAAGCAGCAATTCGCGGGAAATGCGGCCGAATAAAGCTCAAAGCTCCCGGCAAAAACTACTCCATTGACCGAGAATTCGCCCACATCCGGGCCTCGCTATGTAGGTAATGGCCCCTAATTTCGCCCTGATCCCGCCGATAAATTTAATTAGACGTTCCCTTCATTCGATATCGTTATTACCGTCAATAAAGCGAGAGAGGGATTGAATTTGCGTTTAATAGCAGAGACGATGGCGAATCGGGTCGTAGTTGCTGCCGTATCATCAACAGGTATATAGTGTATCAGAGAGAGGTGATAATACGGAATTTCGAAGGTCGGAATTGGAAATTTGTTTGAAATTCGAACCCGAGGCATCCCCATCCTTTTTGATTTTCTATTTGTTTGCCCCAGACATTCTCTCTTTTTATTCGAGTTCTGATATATCACCTCGCGTATTTCCTCTCGCCTATATTTAATTAAAACCGCGACCCAATTATTAGAAAATCGCAAAAAGCGCCGCCATTACCCGGCGTTTTGTTACCGGCGGATGCGGCCGGAAAGGCGCGCGATCGAGCTTTGAAAAGCTCGCGAAATGACGGAGCGTTTTCATATAAATGGTAATGTGTGCACGCGGAAGGACGTCCTTCCCGATTACGCCAATACGTCACGAAATTTCCGTAATCTTGTTGCGATAACCGTAACAATGGGGCCGTGATTGATAATTCGATTCGGTTACTTGTTGTAGAGGATCAGATCGGGTCGCCACACCCTCGTATACGGGATTCTGATCACTTTGATGCCGGCGAAATCCGAGGTGTTCCAGCGCAGGTGGTGGTCGATCCAGATCTGCGTTATCCAGCAGTTCGTCGTCAGAATTTGGTTCTTCTCGTCCTGAAACCCAACGAATACTCAACATTTCTCGTATTAAAGAAATCCCGAGTATTACCACGTCGATTATGTGATGAAGGGACACCCCGAAGATGACGCTCAAAGGCAGGGACGAGTTTTCGACGGGACGAACGGCGGCGTCGTAGTTCGTCATGAGGTGCCGCATGAGTCTCGACTCGTGCTCGTCACTTTTGCACCGACCTGCGAAAGATTCAATTACGAAATGCAAATAACGCTAATCGAGCAATTGAATCTTTAATCTATAAGGCGAAAGCTGCAATTTTGAAGCTTTCGGATGACCACATCTAAAAATAAGGGGAACCGCAATTTCATCTAGCGCACACTCTGGAGAAGTTGTGAGTATCCTCTTTTGAGAAAGTGCAAGGATGCGGGCGTGCATCTGTATCAATTAAATTTGATCCGGGAAGCGCCATTTCTCCCCCGGGTTTATTATTCTACACTCGAGACCACCCACGGCACTTAAGTGTTACAAATTGCATCCCCCCGGGAGCACGGGAAATCTCGGATAAGTAAGGACTTATAAATTGATAACCGTGCGTGGGAGTGCATTTCAAACTAACGACAGTTTGAATTTTCGGGAAATGGTCAATTCCAATCTTCGACAAATCGAGTTTTTGTTGCTGCAAATGCGAATTGCTTTGATCCCGTCTCCTGAAAGGATTCGATCTGGAAATCGCCAGGATTTACATAGTTAATACTTGACAGAAAAAACCTGTTGCGCGGATTTTTGGATTTCCGGGCGCATCCACCATTTTCAATCTAACTATCTTATGCTGAATGCCCGGGCCTTCGAGGAACACTCTACAGGAAACGTGTTTACATTTGAATTCATTTCCCTTTTGTCGGTAGAGTATAAAGTTGTATGTAGGTCGCCCCCGATGTCCGTCACAGACATTATAAGAATGGAAAAGGGCGACAATTTTATCGTCCCATAAAAAATCACCGGATGTTCCGACCTACGTCATAAAATTTCCTTGTCGGTTCATATCGTTTTTATTAAATTAAATTACAGTGAGTTGAGGAGGAAATACTAACCGAAGAGTCGATGTCAAGGAAGCACAGGGACCGAGTCGAGTGAAATTCCCCACGAAATTAAATATTTAAGGAAAATGCGGATTCCGCCTCGAGAGGGATGTTATTGTTATTTGCGGTACGACCGATTTTCCGTTCGGTTACCTCTCCTATTTTCAGTCAAACCCGGGCCCAAAAATTTCGTAAATTGAATAAACAGAGCAATTTCCGCATTTAATAATCGGATTTCTAATATTCAACTATAATATCGCGGGAAATCCGCGAATCGAATCGGAATTTTCAGCAATCATTCTATTACACGCTTCGGCAAATGCCTAATGACCCTTTAGACCTCGGAGAAGTCAAGACATCCATTATTTATCTCTCCGATTGTTCCGCAACTTTAAATTACTTTAAAACAATTTCCCACCGAGGAAAACCATGATCTATTTTATTCAGATCGTCAGGCGAATGACCATCTTCGAGTTTCGAGTCTTCGGGAATTCGAATCCTTCAGTTTAGTCGACATTACACACATAATGGAGCGAATCTTGAATAACCTTATGTCAGATTCGGGACCTAGATTACGAAGGTAACTTATGATAAGTCCCAGCTGCAACGCGCCGATTATTCCACCGGGATTAGGTTCGGGTAGGTACGGGTTTGCGAATTTAATTCTGGCAATTGTCTATCCACCCACTATTTGTATTTTCGTATAACTGCTCGATTATTCGTACCGGAACAAAAGGCTCCCTCTCGTGAAATCATATTTTAGTGTCGAGATCCGGGCTGGAACAATAGTCGAGCTTTTCGATCCGCAAACTAGACCAAAAACTAGATTTCCCAACCCCGACATATAATTATACTCATTATAATTAATCCACCAAAGGGCGTGAGAGGAAAAAATTTATAACAATGAGAGGGATTTGTGTTGAGCTGCAAACTTTACAGGATTTAGCTTTGGACATCATTAAGGATACTTTCAAAGCCGGCGATGTCAATTATTAATCGATTTTCGAGGGAAAAACGTCGAGGGTTTGTCCTTTCCCAGACCATTATTATGAGGCAGACTTTACTCGAACTTTCTTACAACACTTTTTCGTGCAGATCTTTATCCCCCTGTGAAAAATGCGACATTTTTAGGGGACTTTCTTCAGGTAAGTAATCGCAATTTATCAGAACTGGGTTCTGACCGAAATTCATCAATTGGTGCGAAACGTCACTTAATCTAGAAAAGAATTCATCCATTAATTCAAACAGACACCGGAATCTCCCGGATTCGAAAAAAGTCGCCATCAGGAGCGATATTTATATTCGTTAGAGGTGGGGCATTAGAGGATTTCGGGTTGGAAATCTCCGCCTTCCTCATATTTCTAATCTAGAGGTCGATAACTCTCGACGTCTCCCCGAATTATACACGTTCGTAATTAATGGAGTACGGCTCTGCCACGCTTATTAAGCAATTAAGGTGGGGTAATTAAAAAATAGCCGCCACCTCTCGTCTCTTGGATTTCCTTCCTCGCTTTTTATTAAACGAAATGAAACGAAAACCGCCCCGAGTCATCCGGGCCGCTTTTCCCTGATTATTTATCAAATTCGTCCACGTTCCTTTCTTGGCCAACTAATTTTCCCCGGCGGCGATTAACAATTAAAAGAATCGGAAAATCGGTGCGTAACTGGATAAAAATGCAAATGTGAGATTCAGAACCCCATTCCGTCTCCTCGAAATGATCATAATAATGCCCCAAGAGAACAAGAAAAATTAACATGTTTTGTGCACGGGGTACTCGGAACAATAACAGAACGAAGTGTTAGGGAGCGCGGTTAATTGTGCGGAGTTTTGCCCTTTTGTCTTCGGCGATTATTGCGTTAAGCCATTTTGAGGCGAGGCCCCTGAAACTTTTTCGTAAAAATTTAAAAGTTAGATCGATTTTTGTATTCGCGATGGATCATCGTTGGGGTTGACATTACGAGTTAATAACATCAGCAAATTGAATTTATGCACCCCTTTTAGAAAACGTGTCATCCCATGTTAGTCAAATTGAAAGCGAGATATTTTTGCAGAAGATTTCTTTCCAATGAAATGTGAATAATTATCCAACTCCATAATTAATATCGGTAGATAGCTGGTCGTGGAGTTGGATGGATCGTCGAGTATAGAGGGAAACTTTACAAGGATAATGAAGTAAAAAGATTTAATTAAAGTTTCCAGCAAGTCCCAGGTGCTCTTCTAGGACGTGGGGCTTTATTCCTCAAAGTACGGACCTCGTTTATCAAAAAGTGATCGGAATTCCAAAAATATCGTCACATTTTTATTCTCGAGGAAAACTCTCAAATTTTCAGATAAAAGAAAACTTCCGCTTTGATTAAAAGACTGTGGAGCGATAATTAAGTCAATAACTTCCATGAGGAAGCTCTCCGTTCAATTAATTCTGGACGCGACAACCGGATGAATTAATTCAGAGATAAAATTCGTTCGGGTCTTCGGTGGTGCGGTTTCGATATCAAAAGAGGTAATCATCGTCGAAACGAAAAATTGTTTACGGGCAGTATAAAAGTCATCATTTCCATGAGAGAGAGTGTCGGGCCGCACTAAATAAGTTGTAAACTCCGGCCCGAAACTTCAATTAAAAGCCGGAAAAGTTCCACCCCTTGGAAATTCCATCAAGAATACGATCTCTGCGTTATTATCATTTCATTATCGCTTGATTGTTTAAATTTCAAAGTCCCGTCTTAAATTTTTATTTGCGCAAAATATTATTTATTATGGGGATGCGTTCAGTATTAGTGGAAGAACAAACTCATGAATATTCATCCGGGGCGTCCCTAAAGGACTTTGGGAATTGTAATGGGTCTCGTCTTGTGAAGAGGACCGTGATGAGAGGGCATTTTCGTCTCTAGAGACTGGCGATTTCGGTTCGGTCAAAGATTTTCCATTCGGTGATGGAGGTAAACGCTCGGAATAACCGCATATTAATTAAGCAAAATGCGGCGAATTATTTGCATTAATCCGAATTTTAATTAAATGAAATCGCACATTTCAAAGAGATCGTATCAGAATTATTCAAATGATGCATCAAAGCAGTTTTCGATTTCGAACGCGGTGAAATAAATTTCTATCAGTTATCGGTAGCTAACAGGAGGAAAAAGGGTTTTATTGAGCCGTTTCAAGAGCTCGTAAAATGTTGAATGATTGGTACAAGTTGTTCTAACTAAACAACGGGGGATTACGTCTTCTGGTAGATTAAGAGTCGCTTAAATTTGACGACCCCATTTATTTTAATGTCGAATTCGATTCCTAACCCTCCGGGACCGTGATGATAGTTTGGGGGGTCGGAATAATTCAAAACTCACCGTTTAAAGTCGCGAAGAAAAAAAGTACCGCCACAACTTTCATCGTGTCTTCTCGCGCGAAAGTTCGACCACTTTTTGAAGTTTTATTGGCTCGTTTCGAGATTTTCCGACATCACTTTAAATCACGGTTCCCGTTTATTTCTATTTGTTGCGGCCGGAGCGCGCCGATTTCCCGTCAGATCCGGATTCCGGAGGCTGGGTTTGCATCCCGGAGTGGAAGCGCAAACTGACAGATTCGGTGTATCTTAAAGAGAGGCCTCCCGATATCTGACGCATGTCAACAAGTAGATAACATTTTGCGGAAAATATGTCTTTTGTAATCTCATTTGCTCATAATCCCGGCATCTCCCGTTCGGAGCCGTCTCTCATAACGTCGAAATTTCCGGATTTCGTATCGTAGCCCTCTCCCCGGATTTTTTCCAACGCGAAATAATAAAACTGCGCTTATTAATAATTGCGCCCCAACCCCCACCGTTCTATGAAGACCCACTTAATAGCTTCCCGAGAAGGGGTGAATTAATGAAATCCGTCTTGGGTTGTGTTGTTATTATTATCATGCGGAATACAAAAGGGGATTATGGTTGGGGTTTTGTTCGTATTTTGCGTAGAAAAATCGCCGAGCCCGGGGCGAAATCGCTCGGTAATTTGGCTTGTTTGCGCGCCGTCTTCCCGGGAGCTTATCCAGTCCGAAATCCAGACGTATCGACCAATTGTCGTTCCGATTTCACACTCTAACAAGTAAAGGGCCGTTTTACGGCAAGGGCGACAAATCTCTCTAATACATCTTCCGTGTTACGGTGTGGCGGCGGTTCGGGGGAAACTTGGACTTAATTAAAGGGCCGGGCCCGAAATTCTGTCCATCATCTGATAGCGATTTTTGCCAGTCGAAGTTTCGCCGATGCTTGATTAATGTCCGGTTCGACCCTTTTCACCGTCCCGATCGAGGTCTGTGGTAATTTACGTTTTTTAATTTGTAAATTTGAAAGTTTTCCTCGCGAAGCTCGAAGGGTGCGAATCGATAGCCGATACACGTTTTTAAACTTGATATTTATGCCTTGTTTGCTCAGGTTGTGCGCCGTGCTGTGCATCATTACTCAAATCAATCGAAAGCTCGAGAGATCAAACGAAAATTTCTGCGATATCGCATGCCGGATCCTGAAGATATTCAGAGACATTTTTGTGATGGCTTTTTTAATCGCGGAATTATTAGTGGTCAGGTAAATCTATTACGGGGAGCTTTTATCGAATGTTTCGTTCTATTTATGCTAAATGTGCCAATTTCGATGCATATTCACGCGGCGCGGCTCCCATTTTTTCGCTAATGCATAATACAAATTCATGAACACTGGTCTTCCAGTTGCGCGATTTCCAGAACACTAATTTTAATTCGAGCTTTTGATCGTGCTCGTTTAAAAATTGCCATTAAACGAATTTCGTTATTATTTTCATTAAATAGAAAGGTCTGATGCTAACGATAGATTTCCACATGTTAAATCGTATTTGTCTAATATTCTGGAAAAATTCCTCTATGTTAATATGATGGATTTTCCTGTGCTCGACAAATTATATTCACGGATGTTGAATAAGAAAATTCGGTGTGCATTGCCGTTTATAGTCCAAGTAAACTCGATATACCTAAAGTAAGTATAAACTTATCTAAAGGACCAAATGAAATTTGTAAAGTAGCAAATGGTTTTGCCTGATGTAGATATATTCATGTAGCGATCGATCTCTGTTGGAAATTTGTTTACAGGATAGCGAATAGTGATGGGGTTGCTGTAACGATGCTGTCAGTTTGTGTTCGAAAACTGAAAAGCTTACAAATTTATCGACATTTAATGACCGAGGGAAATTTGTCTAGACTATAAAAACTGGACCATTGAGTTTACAGCAAAAACTCTAGAAAAAGCTTTGCATTGTTTGAGCTTAAAATCCAATTATTCACGGCCGTATGACTTTTACTGGGCGCGAATAAATCCGGTGCATTCACCAATTTTGTACTGTGGATTTCAGATATTTGGATTTTCTAAATTTGGGCCAAACCAGAAGTAGATTATTCAAGTGCAACTTTGATGAACTCTCCGAATGAAAGCTTCATGCGGCTTTCTCGTCTAGAGAGAGACATCTCGTTTAAAGTTGAAATTGGAATTTTATTTGGATATTTTTGCTGCTGTATACTTCCAGAAGAAAAATGAGAAAACGCGGAATTTCCACTAGCTCAAAAAGAAAATACCCGAACAAATTAAGAGTTCTCTCAAGATTTCCCGTCTTTTATCTACTTATTATTATGCGAAGTCATGTAACCGAATATTTCAGAGAAAAAAGGGACACCATGTGTTTGCTCTTTTATTGAAATCGATGACGATTTGTGTTCGCGTAAAACCCCCAAATTTATTTCCGACTCTGAAAGCGAGTGTTGCCATCTTCCGAGAAACGCTCAAAGCTTTACGGAGTGCATGCTTCTTTCTAAATCTAAATTTATAAAATATTGTAATTTGATAGTGCAACAGCGCGTAACAATCCCACGTGTGAATGTGATTCTTCTAGAAGTCGCGAGTTAAAATCAGTGCGAATCAGTAAAATCAACGAAAATGGGCCGCAAGAGCAAATCGAATCAAACGACTAAGCCCACCACAAATAATGTTACCAACCGTAGTAACCTCACTCAATCGCAAAAGAAATTGGACGAGCTCGTGGACAAACTGCTGAGGATAAGCACGATCCCTCAACAGCAGAATGTCATGAAGTCGCTGGAGAACCAGAAAGAGATTAGCAATATCACGAAAAAGGTGAAAAAATTGGAAATAAACAAAGACTCGAAAAGCTCAGCCGATAATCGATCCAGTGCTGCCACCATTGACGCTTTCACGAAATGGGCGGCAGAAAGTGGCGCGAAATTCGATGGCTGCGCCATAGAGAAGTTCGAGGGTTTCGATTTAGGACTCAAAGCTTTGGTCGACATCCCCCAGAACACTCTGGTGATTGCGGTGCCCAGAAAAATCATGATGAGCATCGAAGCCGCTAGAAAAAGCGAACTAAAAAGTTTGATCGAAAAAGATAAAATCCTGCAGAGTATGCCAAATGTCGCTTTAGCGATCTTCCTGTTACTAGAGAAATACAAAAAGGATTCGTTTTGGAAACCCTACATCGATATCTTGCCAAAGAGCTATACCACAGTATTATATTTCACTGTCGAGGAATTGGAGGAGCTCAAAGGGAGCCCGACCCTTGAGATTGCCCTGAGGCAAATTAAGAGCATCTCTAGACAATACGCCTATTTCTATAAAATCTTCAATACTTCAGACGACCCAGTCAGCGAATTGTTGAGGGATCGTTTCACTTACAACGAATATTGGTGAGTGATCTGTGAAATTACGCGTCGCCGGATCCGTTTTTAATCAGATCGAATGGGAGAAATTAGTTTAATTGTAGGGGAGAGTTTTGGTTGAACAGGTGGCGGAGGTCGCAAGCATCAATGATTGGCCTTTATTAGTGCAAACTGGCTATGGCTAGCCCCGCAATTGATTATGTAGACAATTAGCGGAAACTTGCGGTATTAGTACACAAACCTGGGTAAAGCTCAAACGGCAACCAGCAAACGATGACAAACTCCCATCTGATTCGTATCGATCAATTATAGAGATTTACGATTTTTGCAGATGATCAAAATTGAATAATAGAACCTAAATGGTATCAATTATTATTATTAAAAAAGGGCTTCATACAAAACTTATAAAAATATAGGTCTTCACGATATAGTTTGTCGTCACTTATTTGATTAGTCTCAAGATAATCATAAAATAAATATTGCACTCAACAAAATCACATAACATAACAAAAAAATATAAATATAGTGTCTTTTTTGAGCTGGAAGTAAGTACCTATGTTTTATTACATGTAGCAAGGTTTCTTCTCAGAGTCCCAAATACTATCGGACATGCTTTGGAGATGGTTTTTGTAGTAATTCTTCTTCCTGCCTAACGTTTCAGTCATGAAGCTTTTGAGGGTTCTTCGATTTGGTGCTTCCAAAATCGGCGATTTGATCTTAGATCCCGAGAAACTGCTGCTGTAACTCAATCGCCGTCGCTGTTTTTGAGACCATTTGAAGATTACTAAAATCGTCAAAAACACCATAATCGATAACCCGACTATCGCAAAACTCGCCAATATTGCCGATTTCACACCTGTCGGTAAATTAATGAACTCTTCGTCATTTTGTAGCAGATCTACGTTGAGTCTGTCGTTCGTAACTTCATGTTCCAAATGATTATCGAGCTCTTCTAATCGCTGGAGATCTTCGTAATCGAACTCATCTGTGGTCGACGGTTTCGCTGTGGAAGTTTTCGGATCACGATTTTGGTCACTTGCGAAAATCGATGGGTAGAGTTCGTTCCAAATTGGGAGAAATGGCTGGGGAGGAACGTTTTTCGTGGTCTCGATTTTGTAAGTCGGGAAACTGGTTATCGTGATTTCTTCTTTGGGTTTGATGGTGACCAAATCCGCTGCAGCATCTTTGCTCAGTTCTTTTTTCACCACCGAATTACTGCCGGTGTGCGGAAAAGTCCTGCTTTTCTGTTGGCGGTTAAAAACTGGGAAATTGTTAAAGTAATCTGCGTTTACTTGCCCGACGAAAGGTTCATCTTTCGGTTCCGGCTCTCTGGTATCGTTATGGAAAATATCGGCTAAATGGAGCTGACTCGATCCGCGTTCTCTCTGCTGAACCAGTTCTTCGACAGTCATGTTGCGAATTCTCAGAATGCGCGATAGGTTTTCCCGATCTGTCGGATTTTTCAAAATTTCCATGATTTCGTCCTTCGCCGTTACCACTTTCAATTTATCCTCCTCTTCTGGACTAAGCTCTTCCACCTCCAGATCTGACGATTTCTGAGTAGCCATGAAACTTTCTAAATCTATCGTCATTTTAAGCGGTAAATCATTTTCAGTTTCATCTTCCGGCCCTTTTCGTAACCCTAATACTTCTTCAACGTCGATTTTGACGGCTTTTGGTGGAAGAACTGAATTATGTTCTGATAAATCAGTCTTAGTTGACGTTAATTTACTTAACTTTGCGCTAGTGAGAGGCAAACTGGGAGTACTCTTTAGTAAAAGTGGCTTATATGATACTTTATTGGTAGTAAATTCGAGTTTTGTAGCAATCGTCGGTTTCGGAGTATTTAATGTTGACGTTTCAATTTCTTCAGTAGTAAAAGCAATCTTACCGACTTCTTCATTCATCAAGATTTCAGGTTTATTAATTTCTGTCGCGGTCACAAAGATACGTTTTTCCGTTGTGGCCTCAGTAATAACATCGACTTTAACTACCTCTTGGAAGAGTTTACTATCTTTATGACCATGTAAAAGCGATAATCGTTTCCTTTGGGCTTCTAGAATTTCTTCAGACGTTAATTCATCGATTTCGCTTTCACCGTTTCTATTATTTTGGGATTTCCCTAACGCGATCGATGGCGGTAATCGTTTGTATTTCGTAGTATCTTGATCGAAATTTAACGTGGTCGTTTCGATTTTTTCCTCCAAAATTGCAGAAAGCGCCTCCTTCTTCCCCATCAGTAATTCCGAAAGAGACAAATTCCTCTGCTGCAGAATTTCGCTTAAACTCAAAGTGCCTCCACTGGATTTCAACAGATTCTTCAGGTCTTTGGTCGGGTTCAGTTCTTCCTGTTTCTTCCTTTGCTTCTCTTCCTCTTCCTGGAGCGCCGTGAACGGATCTCGGATTCTCTCGAATTGGTGCTCCTCAGATTCCTCGAAAGTCGGGGTGATCCGTCTCCTGTGGGATGATTTCTGTGGATTTTCTGCAGTCATTTCCTCCCAAGATTCCGATTGGACCGCATCCAAGCGCTGGGGTCTCAAAATCCTCTTCCGAACCGGGTGAACAAAATCGCCTTGCTCCGTCAGGCTGATCATAACCGGAGGTCTCCTCTTCCTTTTTCTAATTTTCCGCCTCTTTGTCGTCACTTCCGTTTCGTCTTGTTGCTGTTGCGGTTGTGGAATCCATCCGGAATTATCACCGGTTGACTGAAATTGGTCCAGGGCCCTCCAATCCTGAAACGAATAAAAAATCACGTTATTGACACTGATTAGATAGGTAATTAGGAGAAACGCTGAAATTTGTGTGGAAGCAATGAGTTCAACGGACAAAACATGTGTAGTCTGATGCCCATATAATACTATGAAGGTCAGATTTGTTTGTGGTAAACTGGTAGCGCTGAAAATGGACAGGAAGTAGGTTCGTCCCAGATAAACCTATTTTTTTCCTGCAAGTATATTGCAACGATCATCATCATTATGGCTGAATGTGAAAACCCGTCTCGAATGTATACACAACTATAACAAGCGACTCTCTTATTGTTTATCATATTATTGTGATGAGATTGGATTATTAGCACAATGCAAATATTGGGTTGAGGTCGTATCTTCTACCATTGATAATATGGAACAAATTGTCGAGATTATAGTTAATTGGGATTTTTTTCGTAGTGTTTGTTATTGTTATGTGTCGGCCGCAACTGACGCGACCTACTCCTCAGGAATTGATTAGCATTTAATTTAGTGAATTATTTGCGGTGAAAGTTTCAATTTTACTTTTACGGGAACTGATGGCACAAAGAAGCGTCTTCTCGAAATGGGCACGGACCCCGAGGCCAATTAAACATTTAAAAACAAAGAGACACTTCGGACGACGAATTTCTCGTAGATCGCAAATTTAATATTGATACGCTTTTAGTTGCACCAGTAGAGAAGTGTGCACGAACTTCAAACGGGAAAATAAAATCCGGTTCCTATTATGCAAATAGACGCGAACTTGGAGAACAAGGAGGGTCGTTAAAAGCCCTCAACTCTTATTTATTTACCCCATTTTCGGAGAAAAGGCGCGATTATTTTGCAATGTACCGGAAAGACGTCGGATGCGTAATTGCAGAAAAATGTACTCCAAATAATAACTATGACGCATTTGATAGAAAAGTATGTAAGAAATTGGAATGATTTGTTATTATAAAAGTTTTGGTTTACCTGTTGACCGAAATTCCGAACTTCTCTTCCGGCGTCAGTGGAAGATGGGCTTTCTTCAGACGAAAGCTCCAAACTCAACGTTACGGAAATAGTCAAAAGCACGAGGAAACTTTTCGAAAGCACCATCATCTATCACTGATCTTTTATCGATTGAAATCGGAATCAAATCATAATTTTACGTAAAGTAGGAAAATTTGTAGTCACACAGAGTATCGTTGCCGATAGAGTGGTAATCTACCATGAGAGTGCCATGTGCTTGTAACTCCAAGAACCTTTCACCGCAAGTGGGGGGAATTAAAAGTCTCTTGAAGAAGAAATAATATTGTCATCCTTAGCGTTTGCACTTTTAGGGGCTTTCTTTTACCATCTCCATAATTTTCCCAAAAGACGAAGTAGGTATTTTATGAAAATATATAAAAAACCATAATCTTAAGAAATATGAGTTGAAGATGGTTATAGAATGAAGAAGTTTCGAGAGGTGTTGAAATAATGTTTACAACAGTTTCACAAGGTTTTTTGTCTATTACGCGTTAAAATACATTAATAATAATTCTTTGTAGAGTAATGTCGGTACAGTAAAATGTTTGTTTTCTAAAGTTATGAAACGTCTCGCTTAATTGAAACTATTTATACCTAATCAATGTTTTATTAATTTTGTTTAATTCTTAAGCATGTCTGTACACCAGACAATCTTTAAAAACCTATTGATAAAAGAAAAATGTGCATACTTTACGAGCGTTGTTAGATAACAAACAAAAGAGAATGTAAAAATGAATACTTTAGTACATTATTATTAAGAAATAATCGCATGGCCGAGTGATATTTATGCATAAATAAAATGTTCGGTTTGAAATCATTATTGTCGATCGACTCGAAATTTTTTGAATTCTTTTATTTTATTCAATCGACTTCCTGTGGTGGAAACTTTCTCCGCGTACCTTTTGGAAGCCCTTGGTGCCAAAAGATTTACGAGTGACATACAGGTGGTCTTGAGGGTCTAGCCGCATATCATAATGTCCCCAGAAAAAGATGAAAAATGCACTTTCTCCAATTCAATCGAATCAGTTTGCTGCTCTAAACTCGGTTAGCATTTCTCGGATTACCATAAAAAGAAAAGCTCTAACAACAGATTGTCTCGACGCGTATACACATCGACCACATGCTGATGATTTCTTTTTCATCCCATTTTCACTAATTACACCATCGAATCGATTATTATTCGAGGCGCCCAATCATCATTAGGTCGGTAATTCGACTCGGAAATGCCCAGGCAACCTTCCTCATTCTACGACAACGATAATTATCATTACTCCATCGAAATTTCGTATTTCGGGTTATGGGCATAAATCCTGAAATTTCAATCGACCTAAATTCCTTCTTGCCGAAACTCGATAGGTGGACATCGTGATGGAGAAGCTCTCAGACTAGACAAAGCTCTCGCGTTTTAAACAAGAGCTTTTTCATCACTCCGGGTTACAATGCTGAATGGTTTCGTTTGTCAAAACTGAAAGTGGTGCGGTCATTATCCACTCACAGTGCTCGGTTTGTCTTAAAAAGTTATCACTGTGACTAATTAATAGAAAACAGAGCCTCGATTTCAATTAACAGTACGGTTTATTATTGTTTCACGTTTCTTTTCTAATTCTTCAGCGCCCTCACCGACCGTGACTCGATGATAACTAGTTAATTTCGGAAGTTAACTCGAAATTGACTGTTACCGGGTGTCACCCACCGTTTCGTGTAATTACCGATCATCACGAAAATGGAAAGTTTTATTCGGAGCAGGTCCGTACCGACTCTTCAGAATTTTCATCAACGTACCGAGAATTTCGCGAAAGAAAGCGATTTATTACAAAATAAATCTGCGCTAAATTGAGCGCATTATCGTCAATTATCCCAAACTAGCCGGCATTATAATATCGAACGAGAAAAAAAGTCGTGATTGTGGGTAATCCAATTTTATCCGAGATAATGAGCGACCGATCGCGAGCCAATTACGGTTTACTCGATACCGGTAGAAAGTATGAAATCGGTCGAATTTGCGTGTTTGCTTTGAAACCAAGTCAAGTTTCTTCATGTGCTTTCACCTACTCCGCTGCAAAATTATCGCTATTTTATGATAACAATAGATTTTATCGCCCCGTACCGAAATCCTGCGCACTTACATAACCGATAACCACGCAATAATATCCGACTGAATAAATCCTGAAAAATTCTTTTGAAGGCAATTTCACGGGATTCATTTAATTAAAACACGGCCAGTAATCTGCCTCACAGGATCTTATCTTCAAGCCGAAAATCCTCGACAATGCTTTCGATAATTACAAAGAGGCGAAAGTAATATTATAATCTCCTCAATGTTTTATACGCATAATAATAAGAAATGCGATCTCGTGTGTGAGTTTTGAAAGAAAGCATGTGAATCTCCGAATTGGGGCAATGGGTTTTAATCGAAAGGTGTGAAAATTTTCAGCTGGGCAGTCTCGACGGTGATGACTCGGCAAAACACCATCCCTTTCCAGGACGACTACTACGCCCTAATCCCATTATGGGATCTTTGCAATCACACCAACGGCACCGTAAGTTCATTCCCACCCCCGGGCCACAACAAGCCTTTCAAATGAGATTTTTTACCCCCGGAATCCCCGATCCAGATCACGACCGCCTACAATCCGGCCCTGGACAGGAGCGAGTGTTTGGCCCTGAAGGACTTCAAAGCGGGAGAACAATTGTTCATCTTCTACGGGGCTCGCAGCAACGCGGACCTATTCATACACAACGGGTATAATTACCTACCGCAATTACACGACAATTACTTAATAATTATCGTGATTACCAGGTTCATGTACGAGGATAACGCTTACGACGACTACTGGATTTGGTTGGGGATCAGCAGGTCTGATCCTCTGCAGGGTAAAAAGAGCGATTTGCTGAACAAGATCGCGATTCCCGGGACCGGGGATTTCTTCATCAAGAAAGGGCCGAAACCGATCGACGGGCAGCTGCTGGCCTTCCTGCGCATCTTCAACATGAACGAGGAGCAACTGGACCACTGGTTGGCGAGCGACAAGTCCGGCGACTTGCAGTACGTGGAATGCGCCCTCGATACCGCTTTGGAAAAGAAATCTTGGAGTTTCCTGCAGGCGAGACTTCGCCTCTTGCTGACCGCGTACAAGACGAGTTTGGAAGACGACGAGAAACTGATAGAGGAAGGTCAGCAGACGACGTCTCCCAACCAACTGCTCGCCATAAGAATGAGGGCGGCGGAGAAACGCATCATCAAAGACACCATCGAGTATGTGGAACAGTACATCAATCAATGATCTAGCGATTCGCTAACGATGTATTAATATATCAATAAGTTTACTGATGAACCGGATTGAACCTCTGTCTGTTTTCTATAAGTGTAGATTTATTTTTGCCTCTCTCTGAATAAAAGTATTTATGTGCTGCCATCCAAGCTTTTAGTCCTTGAAGTCCTGGGCGATTCCATTCTTTATCGATCGGATTTTATCGTCACCGTCAGATGGCGTGTTTCTCTTATCAATTTTATCAGTCTCGAGAGTTTCCAGCGCGAATTTCACCTGGAGAGTTGCATTCAAGATAATTCTTCAAAATAATACAATTATGAGATAAAGGCGCGCGTACACACATGTGGTTTAGTTTGATGCGTACTACAAATAAGTGAATATCTCCGGTTTCCTCCGATGTAGCTTTGGAGAATATTTTGAAATTATGACGCGAAATTATTTATCTTGTCCGGAAACAAATCACGTGGCGTCAGATGGAGATGAATCTGCCACCGAGAACCAATTGAAAATATACAAGAATTTCAACAAAAAGGAACTTCTTTTCAAAATAATCGTGATTGGAGATTATGGAGTTGGTAAATTTTTTTCTATAAATAATTATTATAATACATGAGACACAATTAAATCCTGGAATAGTTCAATTTATCTATTCAGATGAAATCGGCGTACGTAGATAATAGATTTTTAATCACGTAATTTTACAGGGAAGACCTCAATTATCAGACGATACGCTGAAGGTGAGTGTTATTTTGATTTCGAGATTATTTTAAAGTAATGCGGTATTGTCTGGTTTTGTTAACTCCTCATCAAATAACATAAAAGTAATAAGCACTGAACGAGAATTTCACGAATTCCTCTGAAATCGATAAAGAAGGAAATTCTCGGCATTCCTGAACAAATCGATAACTTTGCAGGTGTTGAAAACACAACTTAGACTTGTCCTGCGAAACCCAAAGAACTGGACAGGAATTTCATATAGAGCGTGCGTATTTTTTATTTGATTAAAGATAACGTTACGACGTTATAAATTAACAAATTCTTACGTTTCAACAACTATGATATATGACATCATTTAAACAATTTCGTATTACATACTTCACGTTGTACCTATTATTATGAATGGTGTAACGGCATCTTTTTTCGTCATGTTGATTACAAAAAATAGCATATGTTGGAATTTATCGCTCGCTTATCATTTTATATCTTAGTTAATCGTTTATTGGACCGTTCCGCAACCTAAAACCTTGGTTTTCATATCTATATCTAATAAATAATATTTCGGTATAGGGACTTTCTCGGCCAATTACAAGATCACAATAGGGGCAGATTTTGCCCTCAAAACTTTGGAATGGGATCCAAACACCAGAATAAATCTCCAACTTTGGGATGTTGCTGGCCACGAAAGATTCGGAGATCTCACCGGGGTTTACTACAGATACGCGTACACAAATCAGAATCGACCTATTTAAATGCGAACTTATAGTTTTTGTATTTTTCAGTGTGGCAGGTGCAATAGTTTTTGATCTCACAAGACCTCATACCTTTCAATCAGTTGAAAAAGTGAGAATAATTAATACTTTCAAGTTCCTCATAAAATAATGCAATTTTTCTAGTGGTTGCAAGATCTCAGGCGTAAAGCCAAGTTACCTGGAGGTCAGAGATTACCAGTAATTCTATTGGCGAATAAGGGCGATATGACAATCGCACCTCTAAACGATATAGAAATTCAAAGTTTTTGCGCCAAGCACAATATCGCCGCTTGGTTCATTACATCAGCTAAGGAAAATGTTCACATCGGTATCTTTCTTATGGTTGATAAATATTTAATGTTTTATAAGATTTTAATTTTCTTTTTAGATGAGGCTATGCTCACTTTGATTTCCGAAGTCGTGCAGAACCACGAGAACTTACAGTTTCAAAACCTCGACACAGAAATAGTGAGATTGCAGGAAGAAGATACTCAAAATGATATGACAAATAATTTAGAAAATCACCATCAGTATTGTTGCCAAACATGAGATTTATTAGACTGACTCACTACAAGTCTTTTAACCCACAGGTCTTCATCACTCACACTAAATAACACTGACTCAGTAACAAATAATAATAACGACTAACATCTAATCAATGATTTGTCTTAAGGATTATTGTTTCAACTAGACCCACCAGGAATTTGTCCTAATTTTTGTGCTGCCGCTAAAGCGTTCTCGTTGGCCAACATTTGGAACTCTTGGAAACGCTGCGAGATCCTTTGGTTCACTTTTAGGAACTTTTCTAAGCAATTTAGAGCGCACCTATCCTGTAATAAATTAGTACCATTAATTTAGGCATTACATGAATATTAAAATGTATTTGATAACTTACTTCACTACCTTTTATGTTCCTTGAGGTGAAATCTGATACGCAGTCAGTGAAACAGAGTTCTGCTAATTTGTTGTAGGATATCAAAAAGTCTTTAAACTGAAATTTAAAAAATTGGTCATAATTTTGGAAAAAATGCGGAACTTATAATTTCTCTTACGGTTTTGACTTGTTCTGAGTCAACGTTCTCAAATCCAGCCCCAGGAATATTCATTTCAACGTAATTTCTTGATAATTTTCCAAAATATCAATAAAAACGTGACACTGGCACTACACTGACAGAATTTTGAGGTTAACAAGCTGTCAATGTGACAGCAGGTTAGATTCCTGTTGTTTATAGTTTCCTGTAATCTTGTGTGAAGGTAGCTCCCCGTACCCACATCCCAGCGGCAGCTCACGCCAGCTCCCTGGCGCATTCAATCCCCACCCTCAAGACAGATTCACACCATCGAAATAAGTCTCTACCTTATGCTGACGGTGCGGACACTGAATTTGCAGAGACATGCCCTTCACCACACTATAAGTTACAGCACTTTGAAATTTTCAAAAAGTTGAAAATTCGAAAATTCGAACATTTTTTTTTCTCAGATAAACCAATACCGGACGCATGTATCTACTCCAGATGAAACAATAAGAAGCCAATTTTGATTTTTTATCGATATCTCGACTAATAAGAAAGTTTTGCCACTTTGAAGTTTGCGAAAATCGTTGAAATTTTCGTAAAAATTTCATGTCGAAAATTTAAAAAGCACGATTCTCGGTCAATTCGAGAGCTTTTTGCACATGTCTATACTGTTTTCGATGGATTTTGCGATTCTCTTTCGATTGCCGGATCGCCCGAATCGATATCTCGATCGGTTCAAAAGTTAGACAGGTTTCAATTTTACGAGATCGATGATTTGGTGATTTTTCGGAGACCATAATTCACATGAAAAATTACCTTTTTCCGATGCGCTCTAGGAGCATTTGGTAGATTTTTTGACGCTCTTTCGAATGCGCGGCCGCCCATCCCGATCGGAGCTTCGGTTCGAAAGTTATGGTCGATTGAAAATTTCGAGCAAAATTTGTACCCAAAGTGATGGATTTTCGAAAAAATCGAAAATCACTAAATGTCGTCCAAATCGAAATCCAGACATTTTTCCCGATAGATTTTGAGCTAACTAAGCGATTCCCGGGTCGTGCGACTCGATAGCTCCACTAATAACGAAGTTATGGCCATTTGAAAATTTTACTCTATTTTCAACGGTACGGCAATATTAGACGCATTTTCTCACTTCAGATGACTCAATTAGAACCCAATTTAAATTTGCCGTCGATATCTCAACAAATAAAGAAGTTACAGCACTTTGAAATTTTCAAAAAGTTGAAAATTCGAAAATTCGAACATTTTTTTTTCTCGGATAAACCAATACCGGATGCATGTATCTACTCCAGATGACACAATAAGAAGCCAATTTGAATTTTTTATCGATATCTCGACTAATAAGAAAGTTTCGCCACTTTGAAGTATATGCGAAAATCGTTGAAATTTTCGTAAAAATATCATGTCAAAAATTTAAAAAGCACGATTCTCGTGAATATGCCCATCTCACGCCTTGTTTGGGGATGTTCCCTTATTTGTAGCACGATGAGGATTTTTTCCTGCACTCTTCGTGTCCGTCTGCGATAGTGTGGTGAAGGGCAAGTCGCTACAAATTCGGGAAGTTCTTCAAAATAAATTAAAACCGTGAAAATGCTCATTTCACCCCTTGTTTGGGGATGTTCCCTTATTTGTAGCACGATGGGGATTTTTCCCTGCACTCTTGGTGTCAATCTGCGATAGTGTGGTGAAGGGCAAGTCGCTACAAATTCGGGAAGTCCTTCAAAATAAATTAAAACCGTGAAAATGCTCAATTCACCCCTTGTTTGGGGATGTTCCTTTATTTGTAGCACGATGGGGATTTTTCCCTGCACTCTCCGTGTCCGTTTGCGATAGTGTGGTGAAGGGCATGTCGCTACAAATTCAGTGTCCGCACCGTCGGTATAAGGTACAGACATATTTCGTTGGTGTGAATCTGTCTTGAGGGTAGGGATTGAATGCGCCAGGGAGCTGGCGGGAGCTGCCGTTGGGTGGTGGGTACGGGGAGCTACCTTCACACAAGTTTCCTGTAATCCAGTTTCTTGTTGTAGCACAAAGATGACTCTGCCAGTCTTCCAGTTTGAAAATGTCAACAAACTCAAAATTTCAGTTGATTTTGCCCGCGTTCTTTATCTTTTCGAGTACCGGCAAGTTTAAAATAGTGCTAAACAAGAAGAAAGTCCCCCCGACGTTACTAAAAGTCCTCCTAAAATCCATTTCGACATCGCGTTTATAAATTTCACGTATTCCAAATAAGCCGACACAGTTCTAACCTAAAAGTTTGTTTACATCGCCGCAAAATGAGACGAAATTGCCCCCCAAGGCCCCAAAATAACGCTTGCAACCCCCAAAGATACCAACAACCCCCCGTTTGCGTCATAAAACATTTCGAACCCTGTCCGAAACGATACGAACGACGATTTTGCGATGAGTTCCCTGAGGTGAATTTTCAAAATTACGGCGATATTTGTAAAAACCAAGAATCAACTAGGAAAAGTAGTAGCGGGGCTGTCGGGCTATCGCCGAGTGTAGGCAAAGACTTGGGCGGTGTCGGATCGTCCAGTAACCAGAAAAAAGTCAAAAAGAAACCTCCACTGAGTGCTAATAAGAAACCAATAGGTCTAGGTCCTAAAGCTCCGGAATTGAGGAAACCGAAAAAGATCGTGAAAAAACCAAAGTCAAAACAAAGCTCAGCGAATGATCTCATCCCCGATCTGGTTGTCACCGGCAGTAAATGCCCAATAAACGAGAAAACTTCACGAGATTCCAGGATTCAATCAAATATCGACAGTATCAAAAGCAACAGCGACACTAGGCTGACTTTAACCGCCTTAACTGAAGAAGCGGTGACCTCTAATGAGGCATCGCCCGTTCAGGAAGAATGCAGCATAGTAACTGGGTCGTTCATCCAGCAATTGAGGGCGGAAATAAAAAACAGCAAAATAAGCTCGCAAACTTCTAAAACTTCCGGTAGAAGCGTACGCGAAGAAATGACCAGCACTCAAATCGCCATAAGTGCGCACTCTTCCAAAACCATAAGCGAAACTTCGAAAGCTTCAGCTGGAGGTGGAGGGCGCGAAGAAATAACCAGCGGTAGGCTTTTAATAAACGCGCACTCTTCGCGAACGATGGGCGAATCCTCGAAGGCCCAAGAGGAGGCGCATGAAGAATTCAAGGCCTCGTTGGAGCTGGAATACGTCGAGGTGCTCAGGGATGAGATCATGGTCAACAAGGCGATGCTGCTGGAGGAGAGCCGCACCGAGGTGGACCAGCTGAGGGAGGAGATTGAATATTTCAGGAAGAACGGGGTTCCTTGCGAATGCCCGCCACCCCCGAAATCCTCGACCACGTCGGGGCAAGTAGGCGTCGTCCAGGGGGCTGTTCCCGAGGGCGAGAGCGGGTGAGTCCTTTTTGAATTTTTCCGAGGGTTCTTCCAATTATTACGAAAAGTTCGGAATCTGCAAAGGCGAAAAGAGCGCTTTCAATTAAACGCGGAAAGGAGGAATTTATATGTAAATATTTGGGGCCGTTGGAATGATGGAGGATTTTCTCTTTTCATTTCGCTTACATCCCCCGGATCCCATAAAGGCCCTAAAATAGAACTCCCGTTTTGAGGCAAAATGTCTTTTCAAGTGAATAATTGTGTTGGTTGTTTGTATCAGTGGGATTTTTCTATCTAAAAAGGTAAGTGCAATAATGAGTGATATGTGTGTGCTAATGGCGTATTGATTAATGACAATAATAATAATTATCGAGGTTCGTGCCATCTGGACATGACTGTGTATTGGAACGGCGCACATTTTATACACACATCCCATTGGCGTAAATATAGAAATTCTATAATCGTTTTGTATTCATGTGGAAGTTTGTTTATGGAACAACGCGTTCTGTGTGTGCCGTACATAACGTAGCATGTATACGAAAAGCGGGATCTAAAATAAGCCCCGACTATTTCCGTACCGAATACAATCTGTTTTATATCAACCGTATGGAGTGTGTAAGGGAGGTCCCCTGAATCGGACATTTCAAACGAGAGCCAAAGTCGCTTTTATTTTTCAATTCGGTACAACCGATATAAAATTGCGAGATCAATGTTTATACTCTTTCACTTTCTTGTTACTGAGAGTAAAAGTGCATTTTTCATCGGAAATCTTATACGAATTGTGTTAGATACGAGTACGAGTTCGGTGCTTTGGAAACGGACATTGAGTTACAGTATGTGCGTGTCGAATTTAGATACGTGCACGTAATTTCGAATTTTCTCTGGCCGGGAGTTCGAGTTGAATAAATTCGCTATAGGCAGTTAAAGTTCCATTAAAATCGGTTAGTAAAGTACACCTCGTTCGCTCGAGGATTTTATTGTTATTACAGGAGCAGTGACGCAATCAGCCTTGACTTTTGGCGGATTGTGCACCTGACCTGACGTCACAGATAAACGATAAACGACCACTTTCCTGAAAATTTCTTTGATTTCTTCCGGGACGCTCAGTTTCTTTGAACGGTTCGATTTCGCTTCGGCCTAATTGCGTCACGCCGGCTCTTTGCCGGCATCGGAACCTTTTGGTTTCTTTATTTTCCGAGTCGCAGATGTCTCCGGGTCGTGTGTGTGCTGTGGGGTTTCCTCAAGCAGCTGCGAACTTCCGAGGGCGTCTTTGTCCTGTTCCACATTTGCTCGATCGCGTGGCTCTCCTCCAGACTTTTCAAAACGTGTGCGTACACCTTTTACTTTCGACGGCAGTGGCGTGCGTGGGATATTCGCAATTTCTCAATAAACGATCATTACTCATATCGGACTGGACAGCGAGGAAATCTGCAACCGTATCGCCCATAAAAACCTACGCGAATTTTACTGTTGTTACCTTTTTAATGTGGATCGATTTGGTGATCTTGGTATTTTGTGGTATTTTGCGCGGATTATTGACGAGTCACCTGTGATCACCCTCATTCTGCGTCTTATTATCGCCTGCTCATACCTCAGTGACCATTTATAAAAAGGGGAGCACCCTTATGCGTGCACCCGGGGTCAGATTGGACGCTCTCTCTTCTTCTGTATTTTTTTTTTCGTTCTTTTGTGGAAGGAAATGTTGGGGATGTGAGTGGTGTAAATGATACACGTCTTGAGGAAGACCAGTAACAACTGATTTATTTAATATTAAATTATACTTCTAATGTAGCGCAAGCGCAACCACAACATCTCCCTTTGCACAATATTCAATAAACTCAAATACGTACAAATCAATTAATCAACAATACAACACATTAAAATTTAAGATACTACAGACTAACTTCTTTCACTTCGCTACATGACCTTACAATTCAAATCTAAGATCTAGGAACTATTTAGGTATAAATCGATCTGGTGTCTTTATAGGACGACCACTTCTAGTAGTATAGGTAAATGTATCTGCCTTACTATCACAAAAGTTTTCTACAGGTGAATAATAATCATTATCATCAGAATCTTCCATAGTTACAGGTGGATTAGTGAACTTGACATTAGGTGGTGTTTTGTTTACAATTAAAGCTGGTACAGGAGATATAATATTTTGACATTCATCATTAATAATAACCTTATCATTAGTATCAGGCAAATCAAAATCATAGCTATTACTTGAACTATAATTATTATCTCTGATGGACACATCATTCTTAGCTTTAATTAAATCTTTCCTATTTCTAATTACATTTCTTTGAGTTTTCAAGTCAAGGACTACATAAGATCTAGGTGTAGTTCGTTTTTCTATAACTATTCCATCGTTCCACTTATCATTGACAAAATCTCTTAATTTTACCTTATCTCCCTGTTTAAGATCAACTAACGACTTTGCTGATTTGTTATAATTTTCTACAAATACCTTTTGCCTCTCTTTCAGTTCCCTTCTAATCGTTTTTAATTGTACATATTCGGGTTTCAACAGTTTTTTATTAATAGGAATTACAGTCCTCAGTCTACGGCCATACATAATTTGAGCAGGACTTGGGAGTTTACATGAAATTGGTGTATTTACTAATTCTAACAGTGCTAGATGCAAATCGCTATTAGATGCTTTAGTTTTACGAATAACGTTTTTTACAGTTTGTATCATACGCTCAACCTGTCCGTTTGACTGAGGATAACCTGAACTAGATGTAACATGCTCAAAATCGTATTCTTTGGCAAAACCTTCAAATCCTACAGATTTGAAAGGTGGTCCATTGTCTGACATAACAGTTTTCGGAATACCGTATCGTGCAAAAGCTTGCTTCAAATAATTTACAACAGGTTTCAGCTTTAAACTAGAAATTTCAGCAACATCAATAAATTTGGAGAAGTAATCCACAACTATTACATAATAACAATTTTGAATTTCGAAAAAATCCATGCCAATTTTGTGCCATGGACCTTCCGGTACATTATGAACAATTATCGGTTCTTTCTGATTACGATTTCTATTAGATAAGCAAACATCACAAGAGTTAATCATATTGTCTATGTCATTAGACATACCTGGCCAATATAACACATCTCTAGCCCTTAATTTCGTTTTTTCTCTTCCTAAATGACCTACATGTAATCTCTGTAACATTTCTTTACGCAAACTTTTCGGTACTAACAGACGTTTATTCTTAAAAACTAAAGTATCAGTAACATACAAATCTGAGGCAAAACTATGATACAACTTAAATTCATCATCCAATTCGTTCTTACTCCCAGGGAACCCATTTCTTATTATTTCCTTTAATTTTGTTAAATGTTCATCATTTTCGGTTTCAATTTTAAATTTCTTATATCGTTCCTCTGACATGGGAAGCGCCTGGGATATTAAACATAACTGGTAATCTATAGATTTACATTTATTTTCAAAATTTTCATCAATTTCTGATTGATATGCTCTTGACAAAGCATCAGCTACTACCAACTCTTTGCCCTTTTTATACTCCATTTTAAATGTATATTTCTGTAGCATTATCAACATTTTTTGTAGACGTTCTGGTGCTGCTGTTAATGGTTTATTATAAATATAAATTAAAGGTTTATGATCTGTTTCTACTACAACATCATTTCTTCCATAAATGTACTGATGAAATTTTGTGCAGCCGAAAACAATCGCTAGCATTTCTTTCTCTATTTGTGCATAAGCCTTTTGGCATTCAGTAAATGCTTTCGACGCATAGGCTACAGGTGCATTATTCTGTAGCAAAACCGAACCGCATCCATTTTGAGACGCGTCGCAAGAAATAACTATCGGATCATTAAGCGAATAGTATTGCAAAACTGGAGCCTTAATTAATAATGATTTTAACGTTTCAAAAGCCCGCTCTTGAGGTTTGCCCCAATAAAAGAATACATTTTTTCTTATAATTTGTCGCAAGGGTTCAGTGATCTCTGAAAAATTCGGAATGAATTTGTTCACGTAATTAACAACACCTAACAAGCTTTCAATTTGTTGTTTATTTTCTGGCTTTTTCATGTTAACAATAGCTGATACTTTATCCTCATCAGGCTTAAGGCCATTTTTTGTTATTTTATGACCCAAATACTTTAATTCATTTACTGCAAATTTACACTTTGATTTATTGAACTTTATATTATGTTCTTTAGCTATTTTGAAAACTTTAATTAATCTTTTATTATGTTCATTCAAATCCACTCCCCATATCAGAATGTCATCAATATAGACTTCGACCCCTTCTATTGAGTCAAAATATTGTCGAATTCGTTGTTGAAAAACTTCAGGAGCTGAGGAGATGCCATAGGGCATACGAAGGAACCTGTATCGACCAAACGGACTATTGAAAGTACATAATTTACTGCTTGCTTCGTCCAATGGCACTTGCCAGAAACCGTTAGAGCAATCTAAACTACTAAATACAGAAGCGCCCTTAATTTTACTAATAATATCTTCAAAAGAAGGAATGTAACAATACTCTCTTTTTATAACTTTATTTAAATCTCGCGGGTCGATACAGACTCTTAAGTCTAAATTGGGTTTGGTTACTATAACTAATGAATTTACCCAGTCGCTAGGGCCTTCCACCCTTGCGATGATCTCCTCACGCTCCAAAGTCTCCAATTTTTCTTTTAATTTATTTTGGATAGGGTATGGAACTCTCCTGGGAGGATGAACGACAGGTACTGCATTGTCCTCAATTTGTATTTTATATTTCTCCTTGAGGCATCCTATTCCTGTGAAAATTTCCCCATAAGAATCAATTAGTTTATTTAATTTTGGATTTTCTAAATTTACATTATTAATTTCGACTTTATTTCTAGCAATTAATTTGAGATCCTTACATGCTTTTAGTCCTAGCAGAGGTTTATTAATATCAACAATGTGGAATTTTATTTTTTTCTCTTTATTTTGATTATTTTTTGTTGCTATCCACAGATCAGCTACTCCAATTAGTTCAATTTTCTGACCTGTGACAGTCGAGATGGCAGATTCAGATTTATGAATTTTCTCTATAGATAAATTTAATTTGCGCCAATCAGACCAGGGCAATATATTACAATCTGCGCCTGTGTCCAACCTGAATTTAATTATTTCATTTTTATTTATAACGCACTCCTCTTCCCATCTTTCGGTCACTTTTTCATCTGCCAAGTTACCTAAGTACAAAGTGTTAATTTCACCATTGTTATATTCATCTTCATCAATTAAATTTACAGATCTACAAACCGTAGCAAAATGATTAGGTCTTTTACATTTATCGCAAGTTTTATGAAACGCAGGACATTTCCGAATTGGATGGCTACTTCCGCACCGATAACAATTATTAATAATACGGTTACTTATCTTATGTTTTTGTAGACTCTTTGGGTCCTCCATCCTTGGCGTCGGTTTGGTCTGTTGCGATGTTGAGGGTTGAAATTTCTTATTCTCCATCCTTTGATTATTATTTCTTCGATAACGGGATAAATTTCGACCAATGTAATTTATCTCTTCTTCTACTTTTTCTTTTCCTGTTATCACCTGGATTTGATGTGACGTAGACTCTACCAGTCGACACATTTGCAAGGCTCTGTCCAAGGTCAATTTTGTTTCACGAAGAAGTCTTTCCTTCAGCCCAGTATCCGATATCCCCACTATTAATTTATCTCGGATAAGACTGTCGGTTAATTCCATAAATCCGCAAGTAGATGCCAATGTACGTAAATCCGTACAATATTCATCATATGTTTCTTTAGATGATTTCATGCGAGTATTAAAGACATACCTTTCATAGGTTTCATTTTTTGTCCCTTCAAATTTAGCTTCAAATTTCTCGATTATTTTTGTATATTTCGTGGCATCGGCAGGTGGTTCGAATTTAAACGTGTTGTATATTTTCAACGCCTTATCTCCAATTCGATTAAGAAGAAGGTATGCTTTTTTGGATTCGTCCTCGTCGTTTTTACCACTGGCCATGAGATAAATGTTAAACTTTTGGCGAAAAAACTGCCAATTTTCGGCCATATTTCCACTAAACGAAAGTTCTTGGGGAGGTATTGCATCATCTCCACTTTTCACTACCACATTGGTGGATTGCGAGGTTGTCGCAATTTGGTCGTTTTGTTGTAACGGCATTTCTACTGCACTTTTAATTAATTTATTTTGTTATATGAATTAATTTATTTATTTTCTCGTTGTCACTGCACTCACAATTTGATAGATTTATTTATTTTTTCTCCATAACGACTGCGCCATGTTGGGGATGTGAGTGGTGTAAATGATACACGTCTTGAGGAAGACCAGTAACAACTGATTTATTTAATATTAAATTATACTTCTAATGTAGCGCAAGCGCAACCACAACAGGAAATGTGAACACGTGCCCGGAATTTATGATGCACATGTGCCCCTAAACTATTACTACTTTCAATCCAATTACCGGGGATCCAACTTTAGAAAAGTCCAATTTTCTCGAGGCTCTCTCATATTTCTATTTTCTAACGATTTTCATCAACTCTATGCTATGTCCAACATCATTATCGTGGATTCTATTCTAACTTATTTTATTACGAGTTGAGATAGGATTGGCCTTGACGCCTTGGATATAAGAATAATAAAATTAAATTGCCGACTCTTCGTCAACGGTCTTATTATTGTTGATGGAGATATAAATAGTTGCACGCAGATAATTTATGACGGTTTTAAATTGATCCGCAAGACGGCCATTCCGCTCTGATTCTTTCTCGCCATGAACATTAAGATAATCGTAAACTTTCCACAAGACGATTGACCAAAAAAAACCGTCGAAAATCTAAATGGCAAACGTTGTCCTTCTATTGTTATTTTAAGGTGTGTTTGGCCATGCCAACAAGGAAGTGGCGTATAATACGGGCAATTTGCACAAATGAAGATTTCGTGACGGAATTTTCGGCTAGGTCAACCTTGATGTTCTATTGACCTCAAGAAAAATTCGAAATGTTTCGGTTTTAGCGGGCGAAATCGTCGCGATGGTCGCATGGCTGCGAATCAGCTTAACCTTCACCAGGCCTCTTTAGCTCAGTGGTAGAGCACTGGTCTCGTAAACCAGGGGTCGTGAGTTCAAACCTCACAGGAGGCAGTTCTTTTTTTCGTGCAATTTTCAAATATTTCGTCGCGAAAACCACCCTCGTTGCGTTATTCGATGCAGAATTTATTTTTAATTTAAATCTACCCTCACCGGCAGACGGTTTCTAATTGTGGAACGCGCTCGGGGCGTTTCAGCCGAACCGAACGTTATAACGAATTCGGAACTCCGGGGAGGATTTTCGTTCGGAATTTTACGTGGGGGCGGGAAACGCGTAGGTCGACGTGACCCAGCAGGGAGCGACCTATTGCGTAGCAAATGCGTTCCACATTACCACCACCTCTTAACCCCGGGGAGAGGGTAGAGATCGATCCGAGACACCGTGATGATGGTGCGGATGATGGTGCAGTATCGACTGGATGCGTGCGGACCAAAAGGAATCGGAAAGATGTGCGCATGTTTCAACCCCCGCCGGAAGATCCTCGGGAGCTTTCCTTGAAGGCTTTGGCTGGGGGTGCAGTGGAAATCTCTTGTGTTTATCTAGCGAACTGGGTTGGTTTCATTCGAGGATCGGCTTTGAAACGGTTTTATGGAGGTGTTTTATTCAATATGGCGTCGTCGCCTCTGTCCGATCAATAAAGTGGACGAGAGTGTCCCAGCCGCCGGTATTGATCGCGCGTCCAATGTGTGACGGTATGAAGGGAGGTTAGCTCTGGACCTACCCCGAGGTCCTGGGAAATTGATTATGGAACACTGCGCCGCTGCAGACGCGGAGCAAAAAAAAGGCAGAATGAAAAGGGAACGTCGCTATTTCAATGGAGGATGAGGCGAAATCGTTACGATGGCGCGTTTTGTTATCGTTATATCGTCCTTTCGTTAGTCGTACCGTAAGAAAACACCTGTATTTACCTTTTCGATAAAATCAATACGGGTCTCTTTATAACTTATCATTACACCGATATGGGGACAGGAGAGGAGGTCGGTTTGACCGCTTTTCTCTGTTGAACTTTGTATTCTATTCATGACACGGAATTATGGATGCAATTATCGACGTTTTTGCTTAATTATTAATTACCAGTGTGGACGGCTACTGGGTTTTAGAAACCTCATGAATTCGTAGTCGCAACCTCGATTCCTGGGCTTTTGTTATGATTCGTAGGTATTCTGCTTTCGGTCGCGAGGGAAATCTGGCAGTAGGAAAAGTGAATTGCGAATCATGTCTAGTTTTTGGTACTCCAGTGCAAAAGTGGTACTGTTTGTTGGAGTCGTTGGAGTTTGCGTCTCGGGGAATGCGAGTCCCGCGTCGTGGTTGTATCATGTTTTATTTATCGGTTTTGCAGGGAACCGGTTTAACGGCAGGAGAGAGACTGGCTCTCTCGGTGGTGCGATCACGTATATTCGTCTCGTATTTGCAACGTTTCGAATCATGTCACGTTCGGGTCTCGCTGAGCAAGTTCGTGGAAGTTTTATAACCGACCCGGCTCTACGTCTCACTACATAAAGTCCCTCCTGCAATACGAATTCTCCCATAGAACTCTGTTCCAATCGCCATGTTTGATTGTTATTGCAGGAAAAAGGGAGCCAGCCGGCTTTCGGATCTCCGTCAAACAATTTAGCTTTCGACGCCTATTGTCAAGGTGATGGTTTACTCGAAGAATCCTGCTGGCACCATGCATCAGACGAGTCGCTTTGTAATCCGGCGATGTTTGGATAGCGTGGCGTGGGTACTGCATAAAAGCAGTTTGTTCGAAATTGTGTCTTTGAGCGAAACGGTACGAACGTGAAGGAGTCTAGGGTTCCGGTGGTGCCGCCGCCCCCGGATAAATTGGTCCTGCCGGATCGTAAATCGTCGTTCCCGTGGGCGTGTTAACAGTCGCCATCCGGCACACGAAGTCGTGCATTTTTAATATTAATTTGGCGCGCATGCAACCCCCGTCTCGAACACGCCAACTTGTCCGAATGCGTGACATCGAGTTCTTCGTGATGGTTTGGCGTGACCGCGATGCATTCAGTTAACGTTAACGCACCGATCTCTCCGGGGATGGCGAAAGGTCCGAAACCTCCCAACTCCCTAGAGATCCCATGCCGGATCGAAAAAGTTCGTGTTTGGATATGAGAGGAGTGAAGCAGTTGTGCAATTTGGAGCGTTCGTGGAAATCCAACTGCACCGAGCAAAAGGAGAACGACATCATGATTTCATGCACGCCAAGCCGGCGATTTTTTTCCTCGGCCAGTTAATGTCACTAGGTTGGAACGCGTGTCTCGGAGACTGAAAACTCGTATCGACATCATAGTAGAAGGAGTTCGTGGGATTCGTAAGTGCATAAGCACATCCAGAGAGGTTGTGTGTGAAGTCGCTGCTTTACTCGAGTCGCCGGGAACAATAGTGCCATTGTGCGGCCGTCTTTTTCGCACGACGGTTTTTACGGATCTCTTCTGTAAAACCCCGGTTAAGACCATTGTTGTACGTAATCAAATTACCACACAAAGATGAGTGGTGCCTCATCTTCCCTTTTGTTTCGATTCGGAATGATATGCGAACCTGACTTTGTTTTGACCCAAATATCGGAATTATGCGCGATTGACGAATTCACGACGTGTATTGATGCACAGACGGCACCGGAAGGTTTCACAATGGATAGACTCGCGGCCAGATTTGGTTTTGAAATTCGATTTTTACATTTCAATGAGTGGCCTGATGTGTGCGGGTTCACTTCATTACGAAAGCATTCATTCGGTCGGAATTACCAAGTCAGATTAATGTCCGCATATGGGAAAAAGGGCTTCGCTGGACTTATTGTGGGAGTCCCTGGTTCCGCTCCCATAACCGTGCGACCTTCCTCCTGCTAGGGCGATCGTCTTCGCGGGCCGTGAATTTACAAATTTACGTCTGCACGCTCCTCGAGCGCGTCGTTCACGCTCGGTCGCTTCGTTCCAACAGATAGGGACGGATAAGGAGGGACATTTGAATGAATTTCAAGTCGAATGAAAACACAATTAACGCACAGATAACGAGCGAAGTGGTCACGGAACCGCGAGTCCAGAGCCAAGGATCGTTTAACATGAGACTCCTCCCTGCCGGTTTCGATTTTTCCATCCAGGAGGAGTCCAGAATGGAAATCTGCATGCATGACGACGTGCCACGGTCGAAATGGGCCGGAAAACACGATCTGCCCAAGGTCGCACCGCTCATTGAATTATTTATCTGATAGCATGCAAATGATGATCGAGGAGTGCAGGTAGATGGAAGAGACCATGTGGTGTGGAAGCACCGACAAAATCCTTCGGCATAATCCTCACATATTATTCGAGATAAATATTTGTCAGATCGAAAAAGATTACCGAATCGAATGAGAGTGTTACACATTCACTATCTCGTTCCCTCCCAAATCCTGCTGGAGATAAATCCGATTATCTTGTTACTACGTGCTCCGTATATTTACACTTATACCTATGTACTTGAAAAGATATGAATGTTTTTTTTGCAAATAGTCATGATCATTCTGGGTCACGCCGAAAAACGATAGTCAGACTTTGAATCGCGATTCTTATCTGGAAACGTTGCTGACCATTGGTTCCGAACGTGAACGAGTCCTGGGGGGCGTTCTCTGGGGTAGGCAATTTGTATTCCGGCTAGGAAAAAGGATCGATACGGCTTTTCCCGTATTCCGCACAGGTTCCCAGGACCCGGAGCACAAAGTTCCCTTGGGAAACTTCACATGGACTCGGACATTCTTTCTTCATTACGCCTAAGATAGATTTGTTTCATTTTTTAAGTCCAAGGCGTCTCTCATCACCCTCGCACCGTGCATTTAAATCGCCTCGTTTTCTCGGGAGGGGTTGATTGGAAAATACGGCGGCTAGGGTCGAAACGGGAGCGGAATTTTTATGCCGCGACCCTTAATTCGATGAGTAAAGTGAAGTCGCGCGTTTCCTTTCGCGAGTGGCGGATTATCCGAGGATTTGGACTGTCAAGTCCAGAATCTGGGGACGCAAATAGATACATTCAAAAGGGAGACGCATCCTCGGGATCAATAGCCTCCGTAATCAATCACTCGCCGGTTCTCCGCCTAAGATACTCCCGAGTCACCTCTAGGATCACTCATGGGATGATGTCTTGTCTAATTATAGTTGAGAGGATCGCCGAAACCAAAGTCTGGAGTGGCTGATGCCGCTAATGAAACCGTGTGGTCTCGTTGTCTGCGGCCTGCGTTACGTTATGTTGTGGTTCCGTCTGGTCTTTCCCACAATCGAAGATGCGTTCCAATTATCTCGCCGCCTTGTGTATTATACGATCTTTTGAGCATAACCGACCACTCCAGTAGCCGTACGGTAACGGTAACATTTCACTTTGAAATGAGAGGATGACGTCGGGAAAAAAAGCGCAAACTAACTGGAACGCTCGTACATCAGGAACAGGATAGTCCGTCTAATTGACCGTACGATTTTTTTTTGCAACGAACCGAAAAAGTTCGTTACGATGGAGCGCGATGGTCAACAGCATCACGACGTGGAGGCGTGACGATTTCGTCCGAAAAAAGAGGAAAATGGGAGACGCGGCAACGTCGCGAGTCGTTTTGAGCGCGACGGATTTTTTACGTCCGCAGCCGGAATGGAGTTCAAGGACTGATGACGTATCCTCCCCGTCTTCCACCCGCGCACTGCGATCCGGCTATTGCACACAGAACAGCATCGCATCACCGCCGGAGAGAGAACGGAGCGGGCCGTGAATAGTCGGCGATTGCGACGTTGCCGTCTGTTGCGACAGTTGTCGATCTGGCGTCTGTTTATGTTTGGGACTATTTTGGCGCCCGATTGCGATTCGGTTCGAAAAAACAGGAACCGGTCGAAGGTCCGCGTTTTCGCTGGGTGCTCGATAAGAAGGCTTGCGAAATTCGCTGCGTAGAAGCCGTGTCAGCTTCCACATAGCAGGCTGGTGGCCGGTTCGTGCGATAAGGCCATTTAAAAATAGCCGTTATCGCGGATTGTGGGCTTCTTTCGATAGCGGTGTGTGCGGACCACATCCTTTCCGTTCTCTTTTGGGCGAGCCGCTGGATTCGATTTGGCCGATTTCGGTTTCGTCATCGATTCCGGCGACTGCTCAGCATAGGTCTAGATAAGTACTCCTTGCAGGCCTCAACATCGAATGGGTTTGGCTACGGTTACGTAATGTTTTGCGGATGGTATCGGTATGCTAATGTGTTGCCGAAAAGATCGGTGCAAAAGGTGAAGGGGCCGGTGCACCGTTAGCAACGGCTCGGCCCGGCATTTTTGGCACCAGCGATCGTCATCGTCGAGAAGAAGACGCAGGTGACATTTGGGTCTCGTCTTTTTAATCGAGAGAGTGCATCGTGCCGCAGCGGAAAATTTGCCAAATTCGTGACATAAACATTGTCATCTGGCGGAGATTACGTAGTCGTCGAGAATGTTCGTGAATCGGGACAAGATATTTGCTTCACTACACCGATAACAGTTTATTTAAATACACAGTGAGAGACTGAAAAAGCAATAAAAAATTGTTTTTCTCACAACACACACTAGCACATGACAAGAGTCATACTGTTGTGGAGTGTTTGCTCGTCGATAAGATAACCGAACTAAATAATATTAAAATGACGCCCTAAATAACCTGGCGATAAAAACATATGCATGTACGAAATGCCGATAAGATAGAGCTTTTATCGGATTGCCTAATACAAAAAAGGAGATCTCGACAAATATGTATCCAATGATAATGAAGATGTACATTGACTGATAACAGGAGGAACAATGGTTTTGCGTCAACGCGATCACAAAACATAAATAATGGAAATCCGCCAGTAATCAACTCTTTTTCAATCATTCATTCATCCATAAACGACGGAAAGTTCGATTTTCCACATTGGGTAACGTAACGGAGTCATCAAGTAGCCACCGTATTCCCTTGTGGTGATGTCAAGAACCGTTTCTCTATCGAATAGTAATTAGTTTTTTTCATGCTGGCGGTGTCTTTTTGTGATTTGAATTAGAACGAGTAATGACTTCATCGCGCCCGAGGATGATCGGCATTATTGGTGCTTTATTCATAAAAACGGTTGGCCTTCGTCGTAATTATTCGCGAAAAAAGGTGTAGCTGAGGCGTTTTTTAGACGGGTCACGAGTCCGAAAAAACGACTCGATCGGAACATGAGCATTTGCATTTTCCACAGATCGGCACAAAGTAACCTGATTCGGGATCGGGCTTCGAGTTTCTGCCGGCTATTCGGTTTCACGCCGCTTTCCGTGGGTCGTAGTAAACAACTTTGCGGAAGTGGGTATATTTATATGTATGCACAAAATGCATTCGCGGTGTAAGATAACACCGTTGTAGTGTAGTAGGTACGGTTTATGGTCGCGATTAGGTAAGAGAAATCCAGCTGGCCGTCAAATCGGAGGTGCCGCACCAATGGCGCGACGGCCCACATCGCCAATGCGCCGTTATCTCGTCGACTTTCGGACCAGAAGCTCGAAAAATTTGCATCGTTCTGTCAGCGCGGATCGTAGGCGCGATAATGTTCCTGACGGATTCGTAGGTGGGTTACGATTTCAGCGTTCCCACTCGGTTTAGACGTCTATCCGATAAGTCTTTTACTGCCTACGGAGCCACAAGACCACAAGAAATGGTTGTCGATGGCGTGTGTGTGGCATTTTATACGGTACTCTTTGTGGGTTTCTCGTCTCCGGATTTTTGCGCACGCGGAATTCGATGAATTATTCAACGCGTTCGCTTTATTTCTGCCCATACGGACGATTATGCACAAAATGCAGGCGTGCACGGTCAGAGGGTACTTTTCCTTTGATCGACTCGGGCACGGTTCGCGTTTCCTCGAACCGTAATAAACTCGTGCTTTTGTTGCACTTTCAGCCGGGTTTTTTGCAGAAGCATAAACAAAAAGGAACCGTGAATGGCGGTCATGACATTGTCGATCTCTGTATTATTATTTATTATGATTACAGTCGAATGGGGAAAACGCGCCGATTTCTTAAAGCAAAACATATAATAATAATAATAATTTTGGCAGGTCAAGTTTATCCGAGACTTCCTCGATCATCGAATAAACAAGACAGTTTCCAGGGACGAAATGCGGGGATTTATCGCGATTTTCCCCGAAAAAGCGTTCGTCGAGCCGGCGCCTCCCTGGATGAAAGGGGAGTAAGGTGCGAGCGTCGTAGAATCGATCCCTTCTTCAGGGAGGGAGGCCGGAGATGACGAAGGAACGCACGGGTCGATAACATCTCTTTCCCGGGCAACGACGCGTGGGTGTGCAGCTTTCGCGTGCACCGCAAACAAAGAGGGGGAGGCCCGGAACGGACTGTACCTCCCCCGAACGTAAATTTACACGCAAGAGTGTACGGACCCGGCCCGTGACGTCACCCCGATCGATGCCCCGAACCTCGCCCTCCCGGACGAGGCTTTTCGAATTTCGGGACGTTATCTGATTTCGTGCCCGGATTCGGCTCAAACTGTGAGGGGCCTCGGTTGATTCGAAACGTTGGATGCACGGTCACGGCTTCGGTTTCCCCTTGAAAAGTTCATTTACTCGAATAGGCATGGCTTCGAAACGCACCGGGGGGATCGATTCACTTGCGTGAAACATCCTTGGCAAGGCGCGTCGTCGACGACGGTGCTATTTTCATCAGGTAAACGTACCGCGTTCGCCTCCGCTCAAGGGTACTCTCTTCGTCTTTGTGACGACGGTGCCATCGATTCCTTCGTCTTGTTGACTTTGCCAATTCCGGCCGAAATTGGCGCCGAACGGGGGATCCTCGGTCTCTTTCCTTCCCGTTCGAGGTGTATGCGGAGGTAAGCGGTTCGATATTGAGCAAGCCAGGGTTTCAGAGCGGATCTGATGATGTGTCGCACCGTGTGGAAAGAAGGTCGTCCGTTTTGGAAGAGGACCAATTAATACGACCGTGCGTATGCCTACACACGCATATGCTAAACTCTAAATTTAACTCCCGGTTTGACGTCATTTTCGTATGTTTAGCGGCATAAATCATTCACCGTCAGGCGGCTTTTATAACGAAAAGACGAGATACAATCGGTTCACCCTTGATCTCAAGAGAGAGAAGGTCCTCCCAACGGGACGATAATAATTTCGACAATATTTTGTTTGATGGAATGCGCATTCATGCATATTTACCTCGAATGGGTTCCTGGAAGGCTCTCGGACGAAGCTGGAAATACATCAAGCACCTTCGGTCGGCAATTAAAATTTATATTTATGACGTTTGGAGATGTGCCATTCATGAGTTTATGTCCCGGGCGTTATAAACAGAGGAGAATTATTTCTGCAGACAACGTCCAATCCCGTCAACCGATTCGACCCTGACTCCGACATCTTGCAGATGCATTTGCCGGTACATAATGTTCCCGATACATCATGCAGGATGTGAATGAGATGTTTGGTAGTTTATTGCCCAAGAGAGCACGTTCCCGGCTAAATTTAGGATGTTGATCCGTCCACCAGATATAGGTGTTTTATGTATACCTCCCAGAAAAGTGAGCTTTCTATTCCGGGGATGTCCGCCTCCTCCCCGTTCCAGGGGTAAATTCGGGGATGGGGTCGTGGCGCTTGCGCTTTTTCCCATCATGAGCAGACGAAAATCGATCGGTCACCGCCGGCGTTCACTGCACCCTGTTATGCAAATATACACGGTGCACCCCCGCCACTCTTCGCGATTAATAATCCTCCCTATGGGGGGCAATGGTGGAGAAAACACGACATCGTCGAGGAGGCCGTTACGGACTTGGCCGTATAATAAAGGATAAGCGGTGATGAGGTTTATTTCGCGTTTCGTTCCAGTGATACAGTCCGCAGAAGTCGGTCTCTTTTTCGTTTATTATTTTGGTCGCGATGCCGTTACGTCAGCCCGACTCCAACACACCGAGCGAACGGAATAAGTCGCGAAGATGACGTACGTCACGGATGGCTCACGTGCTGTATGTCCATACAGCCGACGATCTTTACACTTCCGTTATCTGTTTAATGTTGTTGGTTTTCTCTTTAAAGACCTGTCCGTTCGATAATGATGTTTGTGCGTTGTTTGGGTTTGGGCCGATAACGGCGCTAATGCCCGCAGATTAACGGCGCTATTATGCAAGGTGATAATTCGTTATCGCGCTGGTCCGAAACAACCTTAGAGTGAAGTCGCGTATAAACGTCCGATTACATCACGACACCTAATCAAACTCTGAAGCGGTTTATCGGAGATTATATCGTTAATTAAACACCTGTATCATCGACGGGTCCCGATTAGAAGAGATAATATTGAATTTGGTCCGGTTGTTTTTTGATAGCGTGGAGGCGATAATAATTTGAGTATTACGAGGATTTATCTTAGAGAGCGATGCAAATTGTGGCTTGCTCACAAAAGTACTCCACTTTGATAAGTACGGACTACTTTGTCTAGAGTAGACATAACTATAAACGTCCGATAAAATGTATTTTCCTCGCCTGTTATACCAACGTAAACACAACAGTCTCGACGCTCGACGGAATTTCTGGTCGGCCTAACGACACGAAGAGTCCGGAGATCAAGCACAAATGCATGAACTGTTTATTGTAAAAAACGTTGAGAGAACGGTTTTACAACCCATCAGTGCTGTCGATAGAATTACGAAAAAATCCATTGATTGATGTCGTCAACTTTTGCAATTACACATCCGTCCTCAATTCGTATAATGGAGAGGTTCAGAATATCGGCATTTCGTTCTTCGTCGTCCCTTTTTACCTTGGCTGCGTTCTCGAAATAACCCAGACTCAAGGTTCGCGGCGCGATATTGGCGAATCGGAAATGTAACGAGGTCACCCACGACGGATATCCCTCACTTCGATGGTGGCGCTTTTTAATAACGTCGAAGTGGGTGGTTCGTGACCTATGGCAATAAATCGGACGCGGGACAAGGGCGGATTGAAGTTTCGGGAACGGAACCCTCGAAAAAACGGGGGCGGTGTTTGCGTGCCCGCGATCCGGGGCGACCTCTCGAAAATTGCATGAAAGGTTAAGGCGTACACCTCGATCGGAACAATGGGCCCGATATCACCACGATAAAGGCGAAGAAAAATTTCCATTTCTGGCTCAGCATTGCTTTGCTGCTCAGTGCTCCTGCTCGGAGGTCCGGTAGCCGTGTGCGAAGTTTTGGCATCGGCGCTTTTCCTGCGCCGAGATGGCCTCCAGCGGCGGGAGCAGGGCAGCAGCATCAGGATCCACGTTGCGAGCTTGGGGCGGCGCGCGCAGGACGTGACGTAGCCGCCGTCCGCCATTGGCGTTCGCTGCGACGTGACGTCACGGACGTAACGATTACCGAGCCTGTCGGCCCCTCGCCGACCCCCGGCCGTCGCTTCTGGTCCCCGATCCGCCGACTCGGAGCCAGAGAACCTGGCACAGTCAGTTTAAGCGCAGCGTTCGGAGAGTGCATATCCACCAGTGTGTCGTTGGGTGCGTGCGTTCGTTCTACCGCTGCGACAGGGCACGCCATGGCGGCGTATGGACGTTGACCGAGTGCGTTCGTGACACAGAGTCGAGACCGAAACCGCGGTGTGTTAGATGGTGAAGATGTCCGTCATGCAGATGCAGCAAGCCAAGCGGCAGCACTGCTATCTCTGCGATCTGCCCAGGATGCCGTGGGCGATGGTGCACGACTTCTCGGAGGCGGTGTGCAGAGGATGCGTCAACTACGAAGGAGCCGACCGGATCGAGATCGTGCTGGAAACGGCGAGGCAGATGAAGAGGGCCCACGGGTTCCAGGAGCAACGTGCCAATGCCGGGCACGGTTCGAAAACGCATAGATCGGCGGCGGCGGCTGCCGCCTCCGGCCACGAGCAACACCAAAACGGCGAAGTGATAGCGACTTCCAGCAGACAGGCCGGATCGCACCACTCGTCCGCCACTTACGGATTACACCATTCCCGATCTGGAATTCTGACCGAGTACCAATCGGCACAACCGCCTCCTCCACCTAGAGGGTCTTCCTCGATGCCTAGACCTCAGCAGATCGAATCAGCTCAGGAGCACGAGGCTATGGTCAGGACTGCAGTCAGGATACCAACAGCTGCTCATTTAGCAGCGCATCATCCTTTGCAAAGTCATCATCACACGGCCAACGGCAGACCTCTGCAGCAGCAGCAGCAGCAGGGTCTTAAGCGAGGTCTGTCCGCGGCAGAAGATGACGATCATCACGGTCATCACGGACATTCGAACGGAGACATGAACGGAGCCAAGCGGATGATGTCCGTCGAGGAGCACGGTAATGCCGTCAGGCCTCCGTTGACCAGAGGGGAGTCTCTGCCTGCGGTCTCCCTGGCTCAATCTTTCGTCGTCTCTGCGGAGAGGACGTTCAAGCAGGAGAAACATCCGATCAGGACCGCCTCGTTCGATGCCGTGACAGCCTTTAAACCGAACGGTGAGACCTTTTTATCCCCTTATCGGATAAGAGAACCGGTGTGGTCTTATCTGTGGCGGATCCCACGTTTCCGAATTGATTGATTGCGTTTTTGTGCGGCACGAGAATGGAATTACACCCCCGCAGATTAGACCACGGCCGATCGATGGACGACGTAAACAGACCCCTGCCAGTGAGTCATCCCGCAGTCAATAAACACTCGTGTCATGGCTGCTTTGCCAGCACGAAATCGAGCGTCAAGCGGATTCGAGTATTCGAAATCCTTTAAAATATGAATTGGGGTAGGTTTATGGGTCACCCTTTTGTGAGCTTAGGGTCGTCGTATAGTTATGTAAGGCAGTAAAATCTTTCGGTTTGACCGTGGGATGCCGTTTTGATTGAACACAACCGGTCGGGCTTTAGTGCAATTCTCCCCCAAGCGACAAACCGTACTAATTTTCCTCTGCCAATTTGAGGGTGTCGTAATAAAATTTAATCGCTGGGCTCGAAATGGTTTAACAACCGCTATTAGGTCTCATCTCCTCTGTCAAAGAAGAGACCCGGGTCGGTTTTTAAAAGGAGAGAGAGACCTTGCCGTGTGACGTCACACGACATTCCGAGCACGTAACGATGATGACGCCCGATACGAACACACGGGCAGAGAGAAACGCATCAACATGGATCCGCTCGTTGCTTATTATCATTCCGAAACCGATGACGACGACGAAAAGACGGATGGGGGAGGGCCAAGGTGATGAGATCGCGGGTCGGGTTCAAGGGACCACGATCTCACGCCATAACCATACAATTACGATTTCCTCGGCTGTTTCCTATCTGATACAAGGAATCTTAAGCAGCAACCCACTTCAGAAGGGAACAGAAGATTTGCCACCAAATGGTGTTCTTTGATATAGACAGGCTGATTCCAATGGTGGATGGATATTCATGGAGCATGCATCAGTAGGATGGATCGGGGTTGGGGTCGAGACCTGCGATAACCGGGTCCGGGTTGCGCAACGACAAAGGTGAACGCCATCGCCATGGGATTTCGTAAAGCGCGTTCTGGTGCAACGGCACTTCGCCATGGAGGAGAGGAGAGCCAGCAGCTTTCACTCGGTGCGTCCGCGTGTGTCCGCAGCCTTGTCTGCGTGTCGGGTTTGCGTCTGTGACGTAAAGAGTCGGTCGGGCCGAACGGGTTTTGCCGCGTTCGAAACCTGACTGGACTGGAACGTGTGGAGTCGCCCGCCTTCCTCTCTTCGCCTCTTGCATTACGTCTCGTCCGACCGGTTCTGGTATTATCATTACACAGGTATACAACGCCGCCCGACCGTGCCATCGTCTCTACTCTACTCCACATCCACGGTTCCGTGCGGCTCCGTGCTGCTACGTCACGGCTTTCACGCCCGGTATTCGGGCCCGAGATAACATGGCCGCACGGGTTGTTTACCTCGTGAAGCCGGCTCGACGCCGTTTGGCCCCCTTTCTTCCGTTTACCGTTGCCGGCGACACCGTGAACTTCAAACACAAAACAAACACTCGATTCGTCTTTCGATCCGATTTGCTGATGATGCCCGATCCAAGAGGTTGGCGAATCGAGCACATGGATAATACGATGCATTACCTGTAATACCACGTCTGGTCGGTTTTTCTGCCTCCACCGCACACGTTGCAACCCGATCGATACAAGTAATTGAACTCGTCGGGCAACGAGGATAAACGTTGGAAACAAAAGGACTATACGGTGTGGAACCAGTCTGGGCGGCCTCATTGTACGGGCGACCTTGACGGAATTTCCCACGGTGTAGGTACTACAACCCTATTTCCATAATGGGTGCATCTGTCGAATGCAGAAAAATAATGGATGCAGCTGGAGCGGCACAAACCCCAGACATCATCGTGTTTGACGTAAGCGCGGTATCGACCAGAAACATGTGATCGGTCGAATGGGGTTGGCGTACTATACAGCCACCGCACGACAACAGGTTCAGTTTCTGTTTGCAATTGGGTTACATTACACATGTATAGTCGTAATCGTCAACAACGAGTTGTACGATCCGTTGTTGACAGTGGTCTTGAAACCCGGTCCCGTATTGCCGCCCCCGCAATTCCGGCGTCTCTTGCGAAAATCGGCTATTTCGCTATGTCGTTTGTTTATCGGTTCGTTTTTCTTGCACTCGTGTCATGTCAAATGTCGCATAATTTAGATAAGGTCGCGTGAATCATGGTTTTGTTTTTTTCAAACGATGACGAAGACCTGTTGTGGTAATCCGACGGTGAAATGTTATCCTTTTACAATAGAATTATTTAAAAACTCAAGTCCAAGGTTCCGTATAGTTTCTAATTTATTTTCCAATCAGTTTCCGATCAATCTAGAAACCGATCGTTTGGTGCTGTACGGCTGGGCTGGTGACTGGTAGTTGGAACATTATGGTTTTGTCGATAGAGGAAAAATCGTGGGATTTAATTGCTCATTGTTCCCAATAAATAAACTCGTTCGTTATCTGGAATTAATGGAACAATCGTTCGTTTATTCCTTTTTGTTATGGTTTACGGCGTTTTGTACGTCCCACCTGAGAGATATCTCCTAATAATATTATCGAGTATTTAAAATGCGGAATGCGGCGGTATTTCTGTTTGTGTACAATCCCACAACTGGAACGATGACCAGCCACGAATTAATTCAAGCAATGAAAACAGATTCGTCCTAAACAAACTCTGATGTGCAAAGGTTAGGATGTTTGTCTTCCAACTCGAGGGTTGATGCAAATTTGTACACGGTTCACCTTTCGATGTTTGCCTATATGCGAACAACAGATTTTTCGTCGATGTTGCTTACGTTGGCGAAATAGCCAATACGTTGTTTTGTTAATCGGGTCGAAAGGTATACAGCCAAGCCAATGCGATGACATGCCATAAATAGCATCCCATGCAACACACCTGTTCGCATGTCGATAGCAAAATAGCGTTTTAATAATAAACGCCCTATAACGTGACGTATACGGTATGTAAATACGTCCATTGTCATCATCGGCAGCATGGCGGCTGGCTCGGTTCGTCATTCTTTGTCGTCTGCTCCGAGTCTTTCGAGTCTTCGGACCGTGGTAACAATGGGAGACGGTTGTCTGTCGTCTTCCCCTCGGACGAGCAGATGGTCGCGTTTCCTCGTCGCAGTCGAAAACAGCTGTCTTGGAAGGAAATAGATAACGATTGTAGATCTCCCCGGGCAACGGTATCAAGCACCTGTGCCTTTTGGTTCGTTCTTTGGGTCAAACGGAAGAAAGATGGTATCGCCCATTGTTAACGCAACCGGTATCCCCTTTGTCCGTTTCCACAGGGTGCGATGGGATCCACCTGTATACGTGAAACCTAATGGCTTTTTAATTCCGAGTAATTTACGATTCGTTTTTGGCAGCGACAGGTAGATGGCCATCAGCTGGCCTTCCACACACAAAGACCGGACCAGACCAGTCTGGCCCATCATCGGTCGGGTTTCTCTCTGAATTTAATCGTTCTTTTTTTCACAGTAACACGGAAAATTGTTACGTCGTCGACAGGTAAACGTTTGGTGTGTGCGTAGTGTAACGAACTTCCGCAATCTAAATAGAACGGCATTGTTTATTTATATCTCGACGATGTGCTAGCTCGCCTCCATCCATGTAAAGAAAACACGTTGCGCAACGCGCCAACAACCTGACCAATCGTCTCGTTTTCGTTGTTGTTGTCGGTTACCTGGTAGCGGTGTCGAAATATCGGTAACACTGGAGCAAGCGGAAATCTCGGCTTCTTCTTCGGTTCGGTTCGGCTCGGCGGAGTCTGGCCGCTGCCAGCCGGATAATACGTGTTCTCTCACGTGACCTCGTTTCGTTGTGCGGTGCGTCTCGCGTGGCGTACACCGTGACAATTTTAGCGTTCGGTTCCGTTCGGAACGTTTCGTATTTGGAGAATGTGACCACCGCAGGTTTTTTTTCTGACGTTACGTATTTTTAACAGAGAGGCGACGACGACGACGGAAATGGCGTCATGCGGTGTTGCCGGTCGCTTTCGAGCCTCCGTCTCTTCACGTGCCGCCGCTATGCGAGTACACGGATAAAAGAGTACACAAAGGCGAAGATGATGGACTCGTTTTTCACGCCCCGTCATTAGCAAAGCGCAAGGCGTGGTCGGACGACTCGGTTCGGAAAGACTCATGTCGTCGATAATGATGAAATTATAAGGGAGGAGGAGGACGGTCAATTAAAAACAATTATGTTAAGTGTCACGGGTTGATTGACAGTACCAGCGGTTACTGGTGGTAATTGCGACCGATCAAAGACCAACAAACTCCTCTGACGAAATTGGTCCCGTCAGCTGAGTTTCAGTAATGCACTCGTGTTGCACTTTTTTTTATCTGGGTGTTATTAAGATTACCTGCAATTCGCGGTATCGCATGCATATGCCGGGAATGGAAAACTGTGGTGATAATGAGTCACCTGATATTTGCGTACCTATTTATTACAATCGGAAGGTCGCCTTGATCATTAAGATAATTTATTGTTGGTAGTTTTATTGATAGTAAATATTTATAAATAGCCAGGTAAACATCGGGTGCTCGAATACGTTTGACTGCTTTGCTGGATTATTGACGTCTTAAATGAATACGGACCGATTATGAGTTTCAATGAACCGACGGCGGTGATTTTCCGTGACGACCGGATGGTTTCTTTTACGGTTTTTCTTTAACAGCAAAGTTATCCTGTTTGCAGCTCCAGTTTCCGTGGCTAGCGCGAACGGTTCCAGTTCTGGTTCGCCTCTGAACAACCGAACCGGGTCGCCGCCTGAAGCGAACCCTGCTGGTACCACCCAGCAGTCCCAACCTTCCGGCGGTACCAACAACCAGAGCCCGATGGCGGCATTAATGTCAGTCGCAGACAATTTGGCACCTGGAAGCCCCAGATCGGCGGGCGGCAGCCCCCCGAGCAACGCCGCCCCCAGATCTGCCTCAAGAGGATCGCAGCACTCGCCTAATTCCACAGGTAGCATTAAAGAACTGTCAACTGGAAACTGACGATACTAACATTTGGTAATTTTGCAGCAGGATCGTCGAGTGGCAGGAGATCTTCGGGTTCTAGACATGTCTCGTCCACCACGGTCACCTCGACGGAAGCCGGGGGTGGGGGTGGCGGTAACGGTGGTAACGGGGGCGCGATGGGGGGGCCCAATGCCGAGTCAATGTCGGGGGCGACAGAGGGTGTCTCGCCGGCAGTCCCCGCGACCACTGCGACCCTTAAATGCACTTTATGCCAGGAACGGTTGGAGGACACGCATTTCGTTCAGTGTCCTTCGGTCCCTCAACACAAATTCTGTTTCCCTTGTAGCAGGGAAAGCATCAAGAGGCAAGGGGCCGGATCTGAGGTACTTTTGATGATTTTTTTGAGGTTTTTCGTTTTTGACTGTGTTTTTTGGTTTTAGGTTTATTGTCCTAGTGGCGAAAAGTGTCCGTTGGCTAACTCGAACGTCCCTTGGGCCTTCATGCAGGGCGAAATCGCGACGATTTTGGGCGAGGAGTACAAGGTGAAGAAGGAACGCGAGACTTAATGGAAGGGCTCTAAGGTCTAACAGTGTTGGAGCTCTCATTTGCAAAACTCGACTATTGAGTCGGGTTTATAAAGTCTCTTGTCGCATCTAGCCGAGAGATGATTTGTTGAAATTAAAAAAAAAAGTGGCTATAAGCTGGCGAAAGTCATGGAAACACACAAAATAAAAATGATGGAAATAATAATGTTGGATCCGATATCGATCGACCCGTTTGTATAAATTGAAGCGAAGCGATGGCTGTGTCGAATAAATTAGTTTTTATCTGGACGAATCGTCCATCTCGTCCACGTCTTATGATTGTATACCCACCGAATTACGCAAAATGAATACAAAAAAAAATCAAGTGGAAATATTAATGGCTAACGTCGCCGAAAAATGTACATATTCTAATAATGGAAGTATGAGGATGATTCGAGGCGCTTCTTCATACTGAAGCGCCCCACTTTCGATTTCTTTACCTTTCAGCTTTCATAGTTTTTCTGTGTATTATTGGACGATTCTATTACGTTATCATTACTCTACAATGTAAATAATATGTACATATTTTTAAAAACCATGCTCTAGAGGAGAGGAAAATACAAGAAATAAATTTTGTATGTGTACAAAAAAAGAACCTTATTATGTTATTATTATTCAAGTGTTTAGTTGGTAGTTGTGTTGAAAGATAAATTTAATACGCACAACTAGCTAGTAAAGTTTATATTTTTTGTATTTACCAGCCTAGTTGTTAGTGTATGAAATTTATTATAACGGGAAAGTATGATTTGCGATTGAGACCATTTCGTACTTTTAAAAAAGGCCTCTTTATTATCGAATAAGCTGTAAATATTGTATATTCATCAGCTGATTTAACGACATGAGAAATCGAAGCGATTTTCAAAAATGCCGTTCATTATTATTATTTCGTTTTAGTTTTATTAGACTATCTTTATGATGACGATGATGATGGCGATGGTACATTCTTGAGCCACGGCTTAATTTTATTTTATATATTTTTGTTTCGTTTTTTATTTATGGAAAAGTAACCTAGTCAAAACGTGAAGTCTTTGAAACTTCATTTATAGGAACTCAAAACTCGCTGGTATATTGTATAAGAACGATAATTAAAGAATCCTTGATTAAAATAACTTTTAACTTGTATATTGATACCGTGTTGTATAATGTTCAAGGTCTCTATCTCTCCCCGCGATTTGTTCCGTTGTTTAGAGAGAATAACACAAATTTTGCAAAAAACAATTTCTCTCATATGCATACGCATCAATCCCGCTTTTATTCTTCCTAAACAATGCTGCAAACAAAACGACCAGATTTCAATCCGTTGTACAGACCTTGTAAATAAATATTTGTATACCTTTCAAATGACATTGTTAAAGCAAAATCCGTTGTCCCTACATACTAGTTGATCATAATAGTAAAAAAGTGACAATTATTTTTGGTTATTCGTTTGATAATCGATTATTAGATCACCACACCCCTCACAGAACATGCAGTACTCTGTTTATAATAACCATACCTAGGTATTGTCTATTAGAAATAATGAAAAAAAGATGATCGTGTAGTTTGGATTTGATGATATTTTGTGTGGAGCATTGAAGTCTCCTCTCAAATACCTACTTGCAAACATTCAACAATCTTATTCTAACAATTAATCTACATACATAATTACTATATTCTTTGAAAACTGTACTACTATACATATATTATTATAAAGAAGACATTTTCTACTTCTCTGGCCCTAAAATTATGAATAAACAATAATAATCATAAGATCAATTACCTAAATTTAAATTAAACTTAAAAAAGTATAAACTTTGTAATAATTAATTGATAATGAGAGTTTTGAAATTTGTGATGAAAACACAGATATTCGTATTGACAATGTCAATCTTGTACATTTTGTAGTTGTTAATTTGTATAACAACTGACTTCTGATTTGTTTGGAAAGCTTGTACAATCCTTGCTGTTAGTTGATGTCAATAAAAATGAATTAATCGAACCAATAGTATTCTTTACCACCCTTCATAAATTGGAAAGACCTTCGCCCATAAATACGCATAAACAGAATGAAAACAATAATTTCTTTGCAGGACTGCGGCCCCCGTAGAAACTCTATGGGAATCGAAAGAAATCGCATCCTCTTCGGGATCCGACTCACCGCGCGATCGCGAAACCAATTTCGAAAGCAAACTCAGGGAGGCCAACATTTTAATCGACAGAGTTAAATTGGCGCTCCAAGATATCAAAAGAGGAATGGCTTCGGCCAAGCCCACACCTTTAGACGAGAAAACCAACAGTAATTCCGATGAAGTCGGCGAAGGTGCCACCAAAGACGATGAGGATGACGTAAAAGAGCTGCCGACCGAGTCATCGGAAGAACAACAGACTGACGACAGTACGTCATCGTCTTCGTCATCAACATCGGAAGACGAAGAAGGCGAAAAATCGGAAGAAAAAATTGGACCTGAAACGGGCAAAGACGAAGAGCCGTGCAAATGCAAATGGTCGCAACAGAGCAAAGACAATCAAAGCATTGCCAGTAAAAATAGCAAAACTAGTAAAGATAGTAAGACTAGCAACAATATTAACCACAGTAAAGCTAGCAAAACTAGTAACAATAGTAACAACAGTAAAGGTAGCAAAACTAGTAACAATAGCAACAACAGTAAAGATAGCAAAACTAGCAACATCAGTAAGAGCATCAGCAACAATAGTAACCACAGTAAAAGTAGCAAAACTAGTAACAATAGTAAAACTAGCGAAAATGGTCAAACTATCAACCCTGTTAAGAGCAAAGAAACTGAATACAATTATGCCGAAATTCTGGAAGAACCAAGAATAGAGGCCGAAGTGTTTGCCGAAATCGAAGAACTGAAGGCGCCTACAGATCCGAGAGAATCGACGATGATGGCGCCTACATTGGACACGGAGAGCATGCAACTATTACAGTCCAAACTCAACACGATCGAAGAGGCTTCCGAAATTGACGTTTCCCGAGACGTCGTCATTTCCACGTGCGGACTGGGTCGACCTATGGAGATTTTCACCAGCAGCTGTTCACGTAATTTCTTCTTTTCCAGCAAGACCAATCAATCTGAACGCGATTTCTTTACAGAAACTCCCATGAGAATAGTTCTGGTGGAACGAGCCTGCAGTCCTTTACAAGTCATGAACACTACAAAAATTCAGCAGCCTGAAGAATCTAGAATTCAGCAACCCCAAGAATCGAAATTTCAGCAACGTCAAGAATCGGAAGAGTTCCAAACTTTACCTCGTGACGATAGTCCTCCTTTAGATTTGACGATTGGGAGAGGCAATCGTGAAGAAGTTGGGACTTCCCGAGATCAACCGACGAAAGATACGTCAGGTCGAGGTAGAATAACGGATAATGGGTCTCCTAGACTTCACCAAATCGAAAGAGGTAGTCGTGAAAGTAATTTGAGGGTTCAACGAATGCCTCCGATCGATATCAGGTCAGGTTTGACAGCGCAGAAAACGATCCAGATCGATATAAAACCGAGCGGGGTGAGCGTGGTCGCGGTCATGAAACCCAACATTGGTTATCGCGAATTCAAGCAGACCTCTTCGCAAAATTTGAGCGGTTTTTCTGATCAAAGCAGCGGCAGAAGACAATCGACGTCTCTTAACAGCAAAACGATGTCGGAGCGTAACGTCGTCGAGAGGATAATGAAAACTTACGAAGTGACCAATGCCCCGAACGACGACACGGTCTGCCCGGAAGACATGAAACTCGTCCTGAATTCGTACCAAGTGTTCCGGGGCAACAACCACCAACCGGATTTAGTAGGTTCCGAATCGGTCGGCACCATGTCGATCGCCACCGTCCACCCGGAAGTCTACAGGACGTTCATAAATCCGGAAGGTCTGACGATCAGTTCGAACACTCCTTCGAATCACGGGTTACTACCTCGATCGACAAAAATGAGCGACGATAACGAGGATAATAACGCTAATAATAATAAAGTCGCGAAAGTTCCGTGCGATTCGAGATCGAATCCTTTCGATATCGGCTTCTACTCGTCGAAATCGATCCAATGCGAGCTCGTCGGTAAAGCAGAGCTCAAAATTATCGACCCGAGAGTGATCGAATCGGCGGACTTGCCCAAATCGCAGAAACGTCAAGAAGAGGAGCCCGTTCGAGACGAAGGCGACGATTCCCTCGGAGACGTGACGAATTCCAGTCAAGTCACCATTCCGAGGGTGGCGCTGCCTGAACACATAATCGTGAATATCATGGCCAGAGCCGATTTGGAAAGGTCGCCGAGTCAGACCAATCACAGTTACGTCAGTCGAGGTAGAAGCTCCGCCGGTTCTGTTGTAAAATCCACGAAATCTGTGACGGGTCCCGTCGATGAAGCAAAGAAGAAGGATTTGGTGGAATTGAGGTCGGCGCTGGAATCTATCGGGATAGGCAGCCCGATTAACCAGTCGGATGACCGAGTTTACCCGAGCGTCGCCACCCCTCCTATGGCAGTGAGGGACGAAATGGTCCAGGCGTCTTTGAGTAGCACTTGCGATTCCATCAGCGAGGACCAGGCGTCCGAAATGTCGCAAAACTCTGTAGCCAATAAATTCATCACCGGGTTAATCAGTAAAAGCAGCAAGGAGATTTCGCAAATTCGGGCCTCGCAACATTTCATGAGCCATCCGCCGGTCCACAGGAAGAGGGGGAAGTCGTCCGCCACCGAGGGCGATGGTGACGAAAAGGCGGAGAGCGAGGAAGGTCTCAGTTTGAAGAGTCCTCAAAACGAGAAATCCGGGAGTGACACTACGACTGTCATGACGATTATCACCGATGTCAGGCCGAGGCTGTACGAAGGTGGCGCGACTTGTCTCGATTCGCCTAAAACGTGTAAACGATCGTATCCGTACAGAAGAAAACGCGAAATCGCCTGCAGCGAATCGGCCACTTTGGACGATACGATTTCTGAGGGCGAAATCAGGTGTAACGCCAGTCTGAGTATCGGCGAGATCCGTTCCTGTAATAAAGAATCGAAAACTAGCGGCGCTAGGAATATCAAGTACTTGAAAAAGCATCCCGAAATCGTCGTTAAGAGAGAACTGGGAAACTCGATGGAAATCACGAGGGAAAGGGCTTTTTACGATAACTGGATTTCGTATTACGTTAAAAGAAATAATGATCAATTTCGATTCGTTAACGATAGTAGTTCGACAAATTCACCTCATAATTCTAGCTTGAATAAGTAAGTGGACTAAATCTGTGTAGTTGTATCATTTTGTACGATAATAAATAAAGACGGTTTGGTATAAATAACCCTCTCTTATTCCGAGAGATTAACTGGAAGCTCTGGAACTCAATTAGAACCCAATTTGAATTTGCCGTCGATATCTCAACAAATAAAAAAGTTACAGCACTTTGAAATTTTCAAAAATTTGAAAATTCGAAAATTCGAACTTTTTTTTTCTCAGATGAACCAATACCGGACGCATGTATCTACTCCAGATGACACAATAAGAAGCCAATTTGAATTTTTCATCGATATCTCGACTAATAAGAAAGTTTCGCCACTTTGAAGTTTTCGAAAATCGTTGAAATTTTCGTCAAAATTTCATGTCAAAAATTTAGAAAGCACGATTCTCGGTCAATTCGAAAGCTTTTTGCACATGTCCATACTGTTTTCGATAGATTTTTCGATTATCTTTCGATTGCCGGGTCGCCCGAATCGATATCTCGATCGGTTCAAAAGTAAGACCGGTTTTATTTTTACGAGACCGATGATTTGGTGATTTTTCGGAGAGCATAATTCACATGAAAAATTACCTTTTTCCGATGCGCTCTAGAAGCATTTCGTAGATTTTTTGACGCTCTTTCGAATGCGCGGCCGCCCATCCCGATAGGAGCTTCGGTTCGAAAGTTATGGTCGATTGAAAATTTCGAGCAAAATTTGTACCCAAAGTGATGGATTTGCGAAAAAATCAAAAATCACTAAATGTCGTCCAAATCCAAATCCAGACACTTTTCCCGATAGATTTTGAGCTAACTAAGCGATTCCCGGGTCGTGCGACTCGATAGCTCCACTAATAACGAAGTTATGGCCGTTTGAAAATTTTACTCTATTTTCAACGGTACGGCAATATTAGACGCATTTTCTCACTTCAGATGACTCAATTAGAACCCAATTTAAATTTGCCGTCGATATCTCAACAAATAAAAAAGTTACAGCACTTTGAAATTTTCAAAAAGTTGAAAATTCGAAAATTCGAACATTTTTTTTTTCTCAGATGAACCAATACCGGACGCATGTATCTACTCCAGATGACACAATAAGAAGCCAATTTGAATTTTTTATCGATATCTCGACTAATAAGAAAGTTTCGCCACTTTGATGTTTGCGAAAATCGTTGAAATTTTCGTAAAAATTTCATGTCAAAAATTTTAAAAGCACGATTCTCGGTCAATTCGAAAACTTTTTGCAAATGTCCATACTGTTTTCGATAGATTTTTCGATTCTCTTTCGATTGCCGGGTCGTCCAACAATCGGGAAGTTCTTCAAAATAAATTAAAACCGTGAAAATGCTCATTTCACCCCTTGTTTGGGGATGTTCCCTTATTTGTAGCACGATGTGGATTTTTCCCTGCATTCTTTGTATCCGTCTGCGATAGTGTGGTGAAGGGCATGTCGCTACAAATTCAGTGTCCGCACCGTCGGCATAAGGTACAGACATATTTCGATGGTGTGAATCTGTCTTGAGCTGCTGCTGGGAGGTGGGTACGGGGAGCTACCTTCACACAAGTCTTTTACCCTGATGGTGGTTAAGCCACTGGTGGCGGCGCTAGTGTCGTTTCGTTTGACATTAGCAGGACGTTGAACCCGGCAAGTCTCGGTCGGTAACTGCGTCAAGATAACGTCAGTAAACGCCAGTTTTGTGATTCACGGCAAGAGATGGATTAATACGATTGACGTATGTATGACAAAGACGGAATTTATGAAAGTGACGGTTGGGTATTTGACGGACGCACTTGGATGGTTGACTTTTAGCTCCAGAGAGGTGAAGAGAGGTGGTTTAGTGGAAAACATGGCGGCACCAGCGCAGTTTGGTGGCAATGGTGTGGCAGTCAGACGCGGCGAATTTCGCGAAAACATGTAAATACGAAAAAAGCAAGAGTGCGCGATTTCCGTCTACGAAAGCGTGCAGGGGTGTGCGCCGTCGTCCGTTCGCCCTTCGCCCCCGAAAAGCGCGGAACTGAGTCCGATGTTGTGCTGCAGCGAGTGCGGTGGTGATGGTGTTGTGTTCAATGACCACCTGGCTCTGTGTGTGCTGTCAACCGGGCCTTATCATTCCAAATAAACGATGGGCATTGTTCGTTTTGGACAACACGACTCGAGGACTATCACGTTGAATTGGTAAACACCGCGACGACGTCTTCGGCCCCCACGACAATTATTCAAATCGAGACACTCGATCGAAACAAACATGCACCCTCTTGATGGTCCTCGGAATATCATTATCGTTATAAACAAACGATCACAAAGAAATAATACCCGACGAGACTGAGAGGGCCCCATTATCGCCTACCTATCCTCTCGGCATTCGGCCGGCGTTAAAATAAACAAGTTCATTTGCAAGACTGATAAGTAAAAGGTGTTACAAGTTCGAGACGTATTATGGAATTGCATAATTGCATTATTGCCATTAGGAGATGGTGTTTACAAGTCCTTTTTTGGTCAGGAGGACGACAGGGATAAAAGTTCTCTTGCTCTTTCGTAATTGCAGTTGGAGTAACGTAATGTATGTAGGTATACGACTCGTCGACGACAACCTGACTTTGATGGTAATTTCGCACATGCATTATTGACGAGATTCCTCCTTAGGGTGAGATAATGAGCCAACCTTCCTTTCGTTTCAATTAAGCCACACTCCATCAGGAGCTCTGGTATTTCTGACGATTATGGTCGTTCGAAGAATTTTCAAAATAAGAATTTCGTAACTTGATATCCGTCGACCTCTTTGATCCGAACAGGATTGATAAAGAAGATTCGCGAAAAATCCTGTAATGAACGGTAATGACGGGGGGTCCCTCATCATTGCGGTCATGATTGCCATGTCGTGATTGAGAAAAGTCCTTGGCTCCGTTAATTACGTAATAATTAATTGATTCGATTATTATTTACTTATATTATTATGAGACAATCGGCGTATAAATCCTGCTCGATCGGTAATATATTTTGATAGTCTGATGGCTCGTCTCTGGAGGATATGCGATGTCGGCATGGCGTTCTCGAGACGTGAGAAATGCGGAATGTGGCTCAAGATTCAAGAAGGGCAATGCGAGAGAGGCATTCCGAACTCGTGTAGGGCGATTGACCCAAAGCACCGGTCATTTATTTTTCAGAAACCCCGAAACGTATCGCCGAGTAACAAGCCGAGAAGCAATCTCCTAAAGGGTTCGTGAACTAGAGTTTCCTAAAAGCTCCTCACTTTTTTTACTTGGCATCCACCTCCAAATAATAATAACATGCAGGCTAGCAGGCTTATCAAGAATGGACATAGTTATCATGTAAGTAGGGCCATTACTACGCAATTTATCAGTCACATGGACGATAACGGTGGAGGTGCCCGCAATTAATTAAATTTATCGCCCGGAATTTTTGCTCGCTGCAGACTTCAGAGAGAACGAGGTGCAAGGTGAATTTCAGGGAATTTGTCGAGTGAGGACGATAATAATCGTCTCGGGTATCTGGTAAAACCGAACGGTGATGGCACGGATCGGGCCAAGAATGTACGACCAACAATTATGGTAATAAGAAATTCGTTAATGGGTCTCCGTAAATTTCGAGCGAAATAACTAATTATTTTATACTCTATAGAGTAATGGGTGTTTGAATGCCTATAGTCGAATTTCTGCCAATTTTCGCTCAGTCTAGCCTCGAGGAAACCGAAGTGAAAGGGGTTGAAAACAGTTCCGCAACAGTCTATTTTACGTTACGTTATTATTTACCACGATTTTAATGGTTCTTTAGTTTGTTATAAAAGAGGTGCGTGTTTGCTTAATGTTGTTTATTTACGTTGTCTAAACCTTAGGTATGTTGTTATCTTGAGAGTATTGTCACAAAGTTGTTTTTTTTTTCATAATAATACTTAACTAATGATTCTTGTTATGATATAGTGGATATGAGTTGGTGATGAGATGAGAAAAGATGACCGGCCAATTTTTTTATTGGCGGTACAAGTCACGAACTCGAATCTTCCTGAAATTGACAACGAAACTTGAAACCTAAGCAGAGACTTCTTGCTCGTTGAGGCTTATGAGAATCAAAAGAGCGAGCGAAAGAGTAAAATTTTTGTAATTTTTAAAGACCGGGAATCTGAAGATTCTTTCCCGTTTGTGTCCTTTCAGCAGGGTTAAGCAGGGTTGAAAAAATCAAAACGAACAAATTTTTTTATTCAAATCATGACTTTTCATATTTGATAAAGGAATATGAAAAATGTTGAACTTCTTCACTCGGAAGGTAATTTTCAATGCTTTGGCCACTCTGAGTCTGTTCCTCAGGTTATACCAATCCAAATGTGGAAAAAGTTCTTTCTGCAGATGCCGATGAGGCCATATTGCATTACGCCCCACTTTTGCCCAATTATAAAATTTTGATTCAAATCTTGACTTTTTTAAGTGATTTAAACAAGGGTTTAAAACATGATTTGAGTCGATGATTTATTCATTTTGATTAAATAAACACCATATCCACCCTGAGAAATTGACAATGAAACCTGAACCAGGATTTCTCACTCTATGAAAATCGAAAGAGTGGAATTTGAATAATTTTGAAAGACCAGGAAATTGATCAATTGGGAATTGTCTCTGGCAATTCATTGTGGATCCTGTGAGGCATGATTCGTTGGGAATTCTTGTGTACGCTCATTAGGAACTCTTTGGGTATTCTCAGGTATGCTCAGGAATCCGGGGATTCTAAAGTAATCTTTAGAAATCTTTTGGTATTCTCGGTAATTCTTTGGGTTTTCTCGGGAATTCTTAGACAATCTTCGGGAATGCTCGAGAATTTTTGGGAGTTCTCAGCTATTCTCAGGAGTTCTTTGGGTATTTTCAGGAATTCTTTGAGGATTCTAAAGTATTCTAGAGACATCTATGGGTATTCTCGGGAATTCTTGGAAAATCTTAAGCATGCTCAAGAATTTCCAGGTGTTTTTAGGTTTTTTTTTGGGTAATTCTCAGGTATTCTCTGGAAATCATTGGGTATTCTCGGTAAATCTTGGGTATTTATAGTAATTTTTTGAGAATAATACTCGGGTATTCGATCCCAGGAACTCTGTTGGTCTCGAGAATTTCCTTTCGGGAATTCTTTCGTACACATTTCCCTTACGTAAAATATGGCTCTGGATACTGGCAAATCTGAAGAAGATTCTTTCATGCTGTTGTTTTTCTAGATTTGACGATCTCGACGGATGCCTCCGTTGGTGGAGCACAGCCGCTTCCTGACGTCCATGGAACCGCCCCGCAATGGAGACATGGTCAGCTCGGTATACGTGGGCGAGCAGCAGCAGCAGCAGCGACCGGCGGCCACCCCCACCCTGTGGACGGTCATCTACGACTACGCGGCGCAGGGCGAGGACGAGCTGTCGCTGCGCAAGGGCGAGATCGTCGAGGTGCTGTCGGAGGACGTGAAGATCTCGGGCGACGAGGGCTGGTGGACGGGCAAGATCGGCGACAAGGTCGGCATCTTCCCCTCCAACTTCGTCGCCTACGACGACCCGATCAGCAGCCACGTCAACTCGATCATCGCCGACATCCACCCGATCGAGATCGACTTCGGCGAGCTCGAGCTGGACGAGGTGATCGGCGTCGGCGGCTTCGGCAAGGTGTACAGGGGCGTGTGGCAGTGCCGCGAGGTGGCAGTGAAGGCGGCCCGCCAGGACCCCGACTCGGACACGTCCGTGACGCTGGACAGTGTGATCAAGGAGGCGAAGCTCTTCTGCCTGCTGCAGCACGACAACATCGTGTCGCTGGAGGGCGTGTGTCTGCAGGAACCGAATCTGTGTCTCGTGCTCGAGTATTGCAGGGGCGGCTCGCTGAACAGGGTGCTGGCCGGCAGGAAGATCAGGCCGGACGTTCTGGTCGACTGGGCCATTCAGATCGCGAGGGGGATGCACTATTTGCACTGCGGAGCGCCCATTTCGCTCATTCACAGGGACCTGAAAAGCTCGAACGGTAAGAAACTGCCCCTATAATTACAAAGGAAGAAATCTTAAATCGAATATCCAGAATAACTAAAATGTGTACTATGAAATCGAATTTGGTATACCTCGTTTTTAAACCGAACTAGAAGTTAGTAAGCCATGAACATCTCTCTGTCTCTGTTTCTCTAATGTTTCTGAAGAGAGACAGTGAGATGGTCATGGGTCACTAGAAATGAAGATCGGTTTGAATCCGCTGTACAGAGACATCATTTAATTCCTTGATGAGGGGAGGCTATGGACATCATTCTGTCTCATCTGAAACCTACTAGAAGGATAGAGACAGAACGATTACCATAATCTTTCTTTATGAAGAATTCAAATGATGTCTCCGTACAAGCACAAGTATTTGAAAATTTAACAAATTACTTCTAATTTCTAAATGTGGTGATTTTCTGTCGTAAATGCATTGGGTCAACTATTGGGCAAAATGATTTACACCGAGGGGTTGACCACCCCCAAAAATCTTGTACGGTGCGAACGAGAAAATTTCACATAGAGTGAAGCTATTACTATCATCCTGTCTCATCTGAAATTGTGATAAATATGTGAAATTTTCTCGATCGCTCTGTATATCCATTACAAAAATTACAACAAAATTGCTACAAAAACTACAAAAAGTACTAACAAAATTACACAAATCAATAATAAATTACAAAAATAAAAAAAAATACTAAAACTTGAAATTGCAATAATTCCAAATTTCCAACAACAATTCCCAAGTTGACCTCTCCCGTAAATCTCAGAAGATCAATTTTGCGAGAAATTTCGCCTGTGCGTTTTGGCAAGTTCACTTTGAGTTTACTTGAAAGTCTGTGCTTGAAAGCCAAATTTTAATGAATTTATCCAATTTCGAACGAATAATTTGTCGAATTTCTGGAAATTTTGAATATTTTCTAGAAATATACAGCCTTAAAAAGACTTTCTTCCATACTCTGTTTCATATAAAGCAAATTTCTGGATTGAAATGTATCTAGAAATTTACTTAAAAACAGGAAACTACCTAGAATTCCTGCCTCGTGATAAAAGCGTGTCAGCTCGGTGTCAGATCATAGCATACATCGACAAAGCTAAATATTGACTCGATGGCTACGGTCATAGATGCTACGGTGAGATAAAAACTTGAAATGTCAGTATCGAGAATGTAAAAGCTCATTTTTTGTGTCGATATACATGAAAATGCGTAAAAATGGTAGGAAAGCAACTTTTCATTGCTGATCCGTATCTTGTTGGGATATGAATAATGTACAATTTTCGAGCTTGTCGGTGATCACTTGTGTAACATGTGGCGGCGTCGACGATTATTATTATTTGGTTCACGTGTTGTGAAATTAACGACACGAGATGCAAAATCGACTTGGACTGCATTCCATCCTTGACTCTCTTGTAATATCAGGATCGGAATGTCATGTCGCGCGCCTCTGGTATGGCTCATGTAAAACTGGATCCTCTCAGTTTTAAGGCCAGGTTACTCCAAAAAACGTAATTTTTTTCAATACATTTTATTTATAATACATAACATGTTTAGTAATCAATTTTTCTACATATAAAAGCTCATATATAAAATTACTTGAAAAATTTTTTTTTTTTTTATTTTCCCAAAATGGCGGTCCTGAAAATGGCTGCTGAAACTCATGTGCTTTGTAGATGGATGACAGCATTTCTTGGAAAAGAATTATCTGAAAGCAAAAAACAAAACGGTTTCATGTTCTGTATCGAATTGGCTATGGCCTCAAGCAGAATGAAACATTTTCAATGAAAACAAACAAAATGGCGGACTTTTGAATTTTTTAACCCTTTTTTCACTTTTAATCGTTTATAACTTAAGTCCGCTATTTTGTTTGTTTTCATTGAAAATGTTTCATTCTGCTTGAGGCCATAGCCAATTCGATACAGAACATGAAACCGTTTTGTTTTTTGCTTTCAGATAATTCTTTTCCAAGAAATGCTGTCATCCATCTACAAAGCACATGAGTTTCAGCAGCCATTTTCAGGACCGCCATTTTGGAGAAATAAAAAAAAAAAAATTTTTTTCAAGTAATTTTATATATGAGCTTTTATATGTAGAAAAATTGATTACTAAACATGTTATGTATTATAAATAAAATGTATTGAAAAAAATTACGTTTTTTGGAGTAACCTGGCCTTAAACCTAACGAAAGGTAAATGTTTACGTTTTAAAAGCCACTCTCGGGACAATCTCGACCTCTCTGAAAACATTTTCCCTCGGATAAGAGGATTTCGTACTTTCCGGGGTATTTCTGTCCCTCGCTTCATAAGGCCAAAAAGGTCGATTTTCAAAAATTACGTTTTTGAGTCACTTCGAGGTGGAATTTTGCCATTCCGACAACGGATTCTTGTTGGTAGCTCAGAAAAGGATGTTGAGGAATTTTTTCACATTTTTAGGGGTCGTTTTTAGAAAGTTGTGACCGTTTCAAAATTGCAACGTTACGGCAATATTAGATGCATTTTTCCACTTCAGATGACTCAATTAGAACCCAATTTAAATTTGCCGTCGATATCTCAACAAATAAAGAAGTTACAGCACTTTGGAATTTTCAAAAAATTGAAAATTCGAAAATTCGAACATTTTTTTTCTCAGATAAACCAATACCGGACGCATGTATCTACTCGAGATGACACAATTAGAAGCCAATTCGAATTTTTCATCGATATCTCGACTAATAAGAAAGTTTCGCCACTTTGAAGTTTGCGAAAATCGTTGAAATTTTCGTGAAAATTTCATGTCGAAAATTTAAAAGGCACGATTCTCGGTCAATTCGAAAGCTTTTTGCACATGTCCATACTGTTTTCGATAGATTTTTCGATTCTTTTTCGATTGCCGGCTCGCCCAAATCGATATCTCGATCGGTTTAAAAGTTAGACCGGTTCTAATTTTACGAGACCGATGATTTGGTGATTTTTCGGAGGCCATAATTCACATGAAAAATTACCTTTTTTCGATGCGCTCTAGGAGCATTTGGTAGATTTTTTGACGATCTTTCGAATGCGCGGCCGCCCATCTCGATCGGAGCATCGATTCGAAAGTTATGGTCGATTGAAAATTTCGAGCAAAATTTGTACCCAAAGTGATGGATTTTCGAAAAAATCGAAAATCACTAAATGTCGTCCAAATCAAAATCCAGACGCATTTCCCGATAGATTTTGAGCTAACTAAGCGATTCCCGGGTCGTGCGACTCGATAGCTTCACTAATAACGGAGTTATGGCCGTTTGAAAATTTTACTCTATTTTCAACGGTACGGCATTATTAGACGCATTTTCTCACTTCAGATGACTCAATTAATACCCATTTTAAATTTGCCGTCGATATCTCAACAAATAAAGAAGTTACAGCACTTTGAAATTTTCAAAAAGTTGAAAATTCGAAAATTCGAAGTTTTTTTTTCTCAGATAAACCAATACCGGACGCATGTATCTACTCCAGATGACACAATAAGAAGCCAATTTGAATTTTTTATCGATATCTCGACTAATAAGAAAGTTTCGCCACTTTGAAGTTTGCGAAAATCGTTGAAATTTTTAGTAAAAATTTCATTTCAAAAATTTAAAAAGCACGATTCTCGGTCAATTCGAAAGCTTTTTGCACATGTCCATACTGTTTTCGATAGATTTTGAAGGGCATGTCGCTACAAAATTCGGGAAATCCATCAAAATAAATTAAAACCGTGAATACGCCCATTTCACCTTTTGTTACAGTACAGTACAGTTTCACATAATAAGAGTTGATGTCATTATTCAGTCGACTTCATTAGGAGCTCGTATAATAAATGGCTTTCTGGCAATAAAAATTACGGGATTAGGCTCCTAAAAAAATAGATTCGCCGAATCGTTGATAGTTGTTCTCTTGATAATTTTGATAATTTGCGGTTGAAATTCGAACATTGACCGAATTCGCGTAACCGCGGTCGAAAGTGGTCGCTTTTCGAACCGGAAGGCGCACGTGCCTCTCTTCAGGTATCCGAATAAAGAACGGTTATTCGCGTAAGATCGGCGGAATAAATTGGGGATCGTCTCCGGTGGCTCTCGGGCACGTATACGTTTCTCAAAGCCGGCAGGAAACTGTAATTTTCGCGATCGTCTCGAGTGGAGCGTCAGGTGTGGGCTCGCGATTTACGATCCGTTTGTATTTAAAATGGGCGCAAGTGCTTTATAATAATGCGCAATCGAGAGGACGGCCCACCAACGTCAATCGCTCGCACCTCTCTTGTTCGCGTCTCGACGTCCGCGGAAAGCCGCTGCCCGTCTTCGGCTCGCCTTCGGCATCTTAATGACGTATTAAATCCGTCGCTTTGTTTTCCTTTTGCGATCGGCAAGCCGGGGACGTCGCGGAATATTTTATTCGATTCCAAAGAGCGTTGACACCATACTACGTCTATTTTTGATAACCGCTGGAAAAATTCGATCACACGTCACTCTCCTCTTTAGTGTTAGGCCGAAAGTTAATTGTATATAGACACAGGAAGGAATTTGTTGTTTTCAGTGTTATCGATCACCTGATTAATTCATAATCACGCACAGGCGATACGAAATCTGATTGCAAGGTCTCTCGTGTACATCGAGTTTACATTTATCGTCTAGATGCATGCACATGAACGGGAAGTCCCATAATATAATAAATAATCGTTCGCGTATACACAGAGCTGAAAATTCCTCTCTTATCATACTTGCGCGACACGGTATTTACCATGTGACGTAAATCTGGAGCTTAAAAGTTTCGCCGAGATTATGAGTCGGGTTGTAATTTATTATGCGCATTCTCACCTGCGTTATTAAGAATTTCGCTTGGGTGGCGTAACGATAATTAATCGGGTGGAGTTTTTAATAGTAAGGCGTAACGCCCCTGATCGGATGCATTTATTTAAAGAATGGTATTATTGTTAGACGGTGACGACTTGTCGGTAATAAAGCGAACGGAGTCGGCAACGGTGCCACCCATCGTCACCGTTATAGGCGTTATTAGCATCACCTAATTGACACATTATTGAGATTGATGCAAATCGAAATGGGTCGGCCATTTTTCCGCCTCCGCCCGTTTTATTATTGTCGATTGCGGTCCTGATGGTATTTCGGTGGCTTGTAGTGTTTACAGTCTAGTGACATTATCCTCGTGGATAATATGCGATGTTGTGTGCGCCACGGTCTTATCGCTTGTCGCGCAGAAGAACGACTTCCATTACGACACGAATTTGCATGAAGTTTAGGCGCGTTGTGCCCGTTTCACACCGGAGTAATCGGCTTTTCCGCCGCTATGTTCGTACAGAATCGGTCGCCGTTTTGTCCGATAAAGACGAAAATTATCGACGTACGTCATCGATCGAAAAATCGTATAAATAGACGGTAATTACTATCATCGTACCGGCTATAAATAAGCGTGAGGCAATATGACGCGTCTTGAACCTCCTCGCACTCTCCGTAATATGGATAAGGTGGATTGGAGCAATCGGTAATGATAATTATCGAGCGTAGGAAATGCATAATTGACGCCCGGCCTAACACGGCCGGTCTCAAACTCGACATCGTTTAGCCGTTATTTCATATGTTGAGACTCGAGAGAAAAGTTGTTTAGTTATTGCAACCTACATTTCAGTTATTTTATAGCGCGACTTATTGCCGGGCTTTTACGTCTCACTTACTCCACATTTCAGTAGGCAGCGCGATATTTCGCCTCGCGGCTCTTCGGAGACTTGAATGATGGATGAGGATGATCCCCGTCCTCAATTGTGCTCCAAGACGTTCACTTTCGATTCGATTGCCTAATGGTGGTCTTCGGGTTTGGGAGTCGTATCCGCGTGTTGACCTCCATTCAAGAACCGGATGCTTTTTGCTCTGCGAAATTCGATAAGTGATGTCTTATGCAATCCGCGAACATGACTCGGGGTATTCCTCGAGACTTTGCGCTCTCGCGTTGGAAAAACGATCAATCGAAGGTTTAATTATGCGAAGTACTCGAGGGACGATAAATACGGATTTTGTTCTATTCACCCCTTTTTAATTTGCGTAGACTCGTTAAATTTTTACGATTCGGGCGTTATTGGGCAATTACTCGATTCCTTTCGCTCGGAAAAGGCGGTTGCTTGGATGAAACGGCTCGGAAATGTTTCAGGAGCAGACCTGAAAAAATCGACTCGTGATAAATAACCCGGTGTCCCCGGCCGGGTGGACCGTAAAATGCGAGGTAAAATGTCATGAAGTTTTCAGGCCGGTCTACGCAAATCGATCGTTTCTACTCCCCTTTCACAATGTTTCCAGAAAATTATCGAATTCCTTTTGACTGATAAATTGTGCTGAACATTGGCGCAGGTATTTTGTTGGATTTCTCAGATGGGCACCTGTTGAACGGTTTTTCGGTTGTAACTTTCTACTGTCTCAAGCTAAGAACCTGCAAGTTGAAGTGGTTATAGGTCTATTGAAAACACAAAAGCTGTAAATTTCATCCAAATCGGTTAAGTGGAAGAATCATTTTACAGCACCCCGCTTTTCTTCTTGTGGAACTTTTTTTCTTGTAGGTAAAGTGATCATGAAAATGAGGGCACCCGATTGTCCCATTAATAAGTAACATTTTCGATTGGTTGAATTTTGGACGTAAAACGTATGGTTTGGGCAGAAATCGATAAAATGCGCCCCAAAACATGACGGTTGAAAACCGAGTTAAGAATTCCTGAAATTGACTAACTGAGCTGCAAAATGGCGGAAAGTCGTTTCACTTGACCTTACAAAAAATTATGAATCAAATTTGATACTTTTGAAGCTCTGATGTGCATTTTTGGATTTCCACCATAACAAAATTAGCATGGCTCTGCATTCATGACCACTTTACCTGCAGAAAAAAGTTCTTCCAGAAAAAGTAGAAGAGGTTGCTGGAAAATGACACTTCCACTTGATCGATTTGCATCAAATTTACTGCTTTCATGTGTCTTCAGTATACCCATAAGCACTCTTAAGTTGCAAGTTGGAAATGGTCAAGAGGATTTCGATAATTTTCCATTTTGACGGAGTGTTTTTTTCTGCAGTACTCTTGCGGGAGGCGATCGAAAACGACGACTTGCAATGCAAGACGCTGAAGATCACCGACTTCGGGCTGGCGCGCGAGGTCTACAAGACGACCAGGATGTCGCAGGCGGGGACGTACGCCTGGATGGCGCCCGAGGTGATCAAGAACTCGACCTTCTCGAAAGCGAGCGACGTCTGGAGTTACGGCGTCGTCCTCTGGGAACTGCTGACGGGCGAGACGCCCTACAAGGGCATCAACACGCTGGCCGTCGCTTACGGCGTCGCCGTCAACAAGCTCACCCTGCCCATACCGAGCACGTGCCCCCAACCCTGGAGGGAACTCATGGAAAGTGAGTATCATATCTGACGTAATTCATGGGCTTCTTCTCGAGCTTCTTCTCTTCTCTGAATCGAAACGCGACACCGTTATATTCGCGACATCTGTGCCGCAGACGTGCGTTTGCGGTCGATTTCGTATGCGAGAGACGCGGTTTTTAACAATAGGAAGGCGCTGGGAAAACCAGACGTTATCGGAAATGTCACCTGCAGTTATGCGAACTCGTCCGGTTTTCAGGAATTTTCATGTATTATTTTTGGTATTATCTTATCTGTTATTTTATGATGGTGTTCAATAATTAATAAGGTATTTTTATGTTTAGTAAAGTTTAAAGGGTCGAAATAAATTTTTAAATTGCCTTCTGATGACGTCAGCTATTACGAGTTTTCTATGATCCAGTAGATGGCGCCACGGGTAGTTACAGTTACGGTGTTGATCCGTGCTGTGTGATCAGAGGTTTTTTCCTCATTTTTCGCGACATAATAGCATAATTTTATTGGGAACACGAAAACATTAATTTAATTTTTTCCAACCAAGTTCTTGCGCATCAGAACTCATTTTCCACCATATGCGAATATTTATAAAATTGGAATTTCATTTCTCGTGAAAATACCTCATTATCGTTTCTTCAGAATGTTGGGAGTCGGATCCGCATAGGAGGCCGAGTTTCGACCACATCCTGGAGGATCTCGACGCGATTGTGCACTCCTCTTTCACGCAGACGCCCCACGAAAGCTTCCACATAATGCAGGACGATTGGAGGCAGGAAATCGAGGAGGTTCTCTTGGAATTGCGCAGGAAAGAAAAGGTATTCAAGCGACTTATCCCCTTATAACATTAACTATAATCGAGTTTTACCTAATTGCTGCCGATGCTGCTGATTATACAGGCTTGTCAGTCTTTCGAAGAGGTAATTTGTCATCCTCGTATTCGCTGTCTCTTGTCTTGTCTTAGGTTTCGAGGTATAGTTTGAAAGATAATTTTGTGTTCGTCATTAGGAATTGCGCTGCCGGGAGGAGAATCTCAACAAGGCTCAACTGCAGCAGCGGATGCTGGAGGAGAGGCTCAGGCAACGGGAGCAAGAGCTTCAGGCCAGGGAGATCGATCTGTTGGAGAGGGAGCTCCACTTTATGATCAAACAGCAAACTCCGACTCCAAATCAGCGCAAAGGTTGTTATCGTTGATTGAAATCGTTGGGAATAATTCTATTGGTGATTTTTGTTCCGTTTTTTTAGGAAAGTTCAAGAGGTCTCGGTTGAAATTGTTGAAGAAGGAACCGGGGACTAACATCAGTTTTCCTTCGGATTTTCGTCATACGATCACAGTGCAACACACGATGGATCATAAGGCGATCGGTGGGGTCATTTCGCCTCACAGTCCGCCCGGATCGCCGGCCATTACGAGATTGAGGGCGATTGCGCGTGAGTATTTTTGATATTTTGATATTTAGATCGAGAAGTAGATTCGGCGCCACTGGCAATCTTCTGAAAGAGCGAGGTGTTAGCGACTAATTTGAGGTTTTACAAAATGTGCCGTCAAATTTCTCTGAATTGCCACAAATTTACTCTACCTATTACACTATAAATAATGAACAAATTTCACTTGATATTTGCCTACAAGTTCTTAAAATTATTTATTGAAATAAGCAGTTTAGTAAGTTCCCTAATAAAATCATTTGAATAAGTTTTTTGAAATTTCACACAATTCACACCGCATCATCATTCTCAAAAATTCTCAGAAATTTAGAAACATTTTCAAACATTTTCACACATTTTCGAATATTCCTAATCATTTTCACACTTTTCCACACATTTCTAACAATCCCACATTCTCAAAAATTTTGCAGAAATTTCCAAACATTCCATAAAGTTCCCAGATATTCACAATAATTCTCAAAAATTTTCATTACAAAAAGGCAAGATCGATGCCTCGATTCAGTGGAAGATTGCAGTGGCGGCGAGAGAGGACGCATGTTTTCGTATCAGTTTTTATTGAGCATGACGATTCCACGAGTGTGTGTGCATAAATTTTGTCGTGTGCGCTTATTATTTTGATTAGACTAAATTTGATTTCCGTGTCGCACACGAACGAATTGCGTTTCGTCAACGGAAAACGATGATGACGATAACGAACGAAAAAATAAAAAAGGCACACTGCACCGAAACGGTCGGGGTCTCGAACGCGCAAACGAAAACACGAGCACGTGCGTCGCCCAACCCCCCAACCCCAAAATGTTTTTGCTGACCTCTGACCGGTGCTCTGGATTTTCCGGGGGTCGCTGTTTGCATTTCAGTGCCGGCCGACGGCGTCAAGGGGAAAACGTGGGGCCCGAGCACGTTGCACCAGCGCGAGCGCGTCCAGATAACGATGCTGCGGCCGCCGGCCAACCGGAAGCCGATGTGGTCCAAGAGCGCCCCCAACCTGGAGAAAACGAAGCACGCCGCCGCCGGCGCCGCCCACGAGATAGGTAACCCGCCCCCAGGTGACGGTAACGGTAAGCAGTCGTCGGGGCTCCAGGTGTTGCTCGGTAGAGTGTCGGAAATGCGGCGGCCGAGCGCCGCCCCTAACTCTGCTTCCCTTCTAACCGCACCGCCGCCCCCGGGCGCCGCCGCCGCCGCCGCCGGGCACGCTAATAACAATAACCGGCCGCGGTTGAGCAGGTCGATCGGCGACATCGCCGAGACGCCGCACTACGAGTCCGTCTTCTGCACCAGCAATTTCGTGATCGCGCGCGGGGTCTCTTCGGATTTCTCGAACGGTAGGGATTACGCGGATTGCAACGATAATCACGGTGATACCGAACGGCTACTTCGGCAGTAATTTTCCGTTTTCTTCATCGTTTGACTCATTCCGAGCTTCATGATCGAGATTATCTGTCGTGGGCAGTTTTATAGCTTTTGTGATTTCAATTTTTTACCGGATTTTAAAGTTTCATCTCATCGCATTTTTATCCCCTATCGTTTTATTTACCTATGATAGTTACTTTATAAGCACAGTAGTTTTTTCTCGTGTGTTTATTTTATTCGATTGATGATGAGGACGAAATTTGTTTTATGATTATTATTTCAGCTTAATTTCTTAAGTAGCGTTGTGTTTTATACTATTATTGTATTTGTGTAGTTTGTAATTTTTAGACTTTACTGCTGTTTTTTTTTGTTTAAGACGCTTTTTGAATACGTTTCATTAATAGTTTTGTTATTTTCGTGTTGGTCTCTTATATTTTGTGATCGGGTGTGAAACGTGTTCAGACTGCTTTTTACTCTCCATTGGTGATGGCCCTTTATTTTATGTAATTTTATTTTCAATAAACATTGTAATAATGTTTTTTAATTGCAGTATTTTATTTTTCACACGCATGTCCTTAATAATAATATTTTTTTTTCAATCTAGTTTTGGGGATTTCTCCTTACAAATTAAAACGAAAAGGTTTGAGCTTGATTGATTAAAACAGCAATCGGTGAATAAAAAAAATTAACGAAACAGCGCTGTATGTTGTTTATAACTTATTTTTAACTTTTTATTTACTAAAAAAAAATTAATAATCTCCACTTAATCAATAATAATAATTCGGATGATGGATATTTTTTTGTAGTTTCCGCTTTGTTTTTTTTTTAAATTAATTCGTCTGATTTTTGCTTGACTTATTTGGAAAAGTGTTGTGTTGATTATGTGTCCTAGAAAAATGGTTAGCAGTGTTTTTGGGTTTCTGCAGATTTCATTCCACCGGAGGATTGGGGCCCGGAATTTCCCATCCCTGGATCTATCAGGCACAATGTGCCTTTTCCCACTCTCTACAGTCCTGACGGTAAGTTCATCCATAAAATAATTCAACAAAAATCCCAAGATGGACAATCCAAATTGAACGAATAATTTTAATTCACCAGGACAAAGGCTCAAACCAAAGCTGAGTATTGTGGAGCTGGTCCTGTACAACATTGCGGCCATGTTGGCGGGGGTCGCCTCCGGATATGACGTGCGGCTGTCCAACGTCTCCCCTCTACATCCAAGACTGCAGCCAAACAGGTACATTTCTTCTACTCTTGAGAATTTAGCCAAAATCTCACTATTAATGTCTCGATTCGAGAACTTATCCGGATTTGCAATACGTTTGAATGACTAAACCAGCTTTATTTGTGAAAATTAGCCCGAATTCTCATTGGCTAACGTGCCTTGAGACCGTTCAGTGAGAATTTAGCCAGATTCTCAATGCACCGATCTGAGTAGGCAAATTTACTTCTTGGTGACTATTTATACTACTTTTTATCCGAGTTCTCAATACCTTCGAATGACTAGATCCGTTTTATTGGTGAGAATTTACCCGAATTCTCATTAAAACCATTCAGAGTGAGAATTTACCCAGATTCTCAATGTACCCATCTGGATAGGCAAATTTACTGTTTGGTGATTTTTTACCCGGATTCTCAATGCATTCAAATAACTGGATCCTCTTATTGGTGAGAATTTACCCAGATTCTCAATGTACCCACCTGAATAGGCAAATTTACTGCTTGGTGAGAATTTATCCGACTATTATCCAATAGAAATTTTTTTCCAACCAATCTATTAATCAGATTATCATGACAAACGTGCGTGCTTTGAGCCCAATCATAGAGAATTTACTGAGAATTGAATTGATGAACGTTTTGCGGTTCCGCAGGCCGGAAGCAACGGATATCGCCTGGCGTCCCATCGAGAACCAAGACTACGAATACTCCACCACATCCGGCTACAACCACAACACCTATCACGGGCCGACCAAGCACTGCCGGCCCATGCTGACCGGCTCGCAGCTCCTCAACCTGCAGCACGAAGAGGCGAAGCCGCTGCGATTCACCGACTCGCCCCAGCACCACCCGCCCAACCCCTCGCCCAGGCGGAAGTCCAGCTCGACCAGCAACGACGGCTCCGAGCTGTACGCCCCCTACGAGCGCAACGCGACGATCTACATCCCGGGCGAGTACCACAACGAGCCGACGACCTACTGCCCCTCGTGGACGTCGGCCAGCGCGAGGGCCGCGGGGGATTACGGCTTCCGCAACGACTACGGAGGCTACGGGTCCGAGTACAGCGCCACCACTTACGGCTACGGCACCGACTACGCCTACGACAACCCGAGCAGCGTGAGCAGCCACAGTGGGTCGAGGACGCCGCAGCGGCTGCCCGCGCAGACGCATCGCAGGTAACTGTCACTTTTGCTTTTAAAAATTACTTCGCCACTTTTCAATTTGGGGTGAAGATTTCAACACGGAAGAGTACCTTGATCTATTTTCTTGACTATCCCAACAGTTTAACACCAATATCACCTGCGAAAACTCACATAAATAGCAACTGACATCATTTGAAAATATATGTATTTTTTATATCTACAGAGACATCATAAAAATTCTTCATAAGGACAGGCTACATGAACATAGTTCTGTCTCATCTGAAAACTACCAGAAGGGTAGAGAAAGAACGATTATCATAGGGAGCTTTATGAAGAATTTTTTTGATGTCTCCGTACAATACAATCGTTCTCGTACTTTAAAAAAGACATTTGAACATTGTACATGTAAGAGTAAGGTGAGTTTTTCAAGTGCACATAATCGGTCTCTTAAGCCACGCATCATTATCGATCACTGAAATCGAGCGAGGTGGTGAATGAATTTTTGGTTGCATGTGTTGGCCTGCAGTTTTGGGCGATTTCGATAATGATGATGATGATGAGGTCAGACTTCTGAAAATTGGTGGAAATTTCGTTCATAAATACGTTTCATCGACATACTGATGGAAATCTAAAAGAAGTCTATACTCAGAGGTATGATGGCCTGACCGGGCTTCCGTAGAATACTTAGTTTTTCAGTTATAGAATTCATGAGCGTTAATTTATATTTGTTTGTAATTACATAATAACCTTTAAATGAAAATGTCACTTCATTCTCCGCCTGTAAAATTAAAATGGCGTGGGCGTGATAGGCGAATGATCGATTATTTTGGTGATAGTTAATCGCTGAACGTGAAAATAGAAAAATTCGGAAGCAAGTATAAACCAGAGTCACATACCTACTTCTTTCAACTTCAGAAAACCGTTGCAAGACTTATATGAGTAAGCAGTCCGTATTTTTGAAATTCAAACAGCAATAACTTTAATTAAACGCGCGCATAGCGCTCGGAGTATCCCTGGAGTCTGGAGTTTTCCTTTAGTCTTTCGACTGAATACATATTTCATTGTTAAGTCATAAATTTTTAAACGTCTAGTTGAATTTGTTTCAATCTTCAGATATTGTGGAAATTCTGCAAAAAAAGAATCAATTTCCTGATTTTAATTTTTATAAAAGTTTAGGTTGTCACTTCTCGAGCCTCCTGCAATGCTATGTTTATGACAGCTTTCGCAAGTAATATCGCCGTTAATTGTTGCAATGCGGTTTTAGAGAAAACTGTTCGTAAAATGTGACTTTCCCCTAGTAAATCGTAAATCGGCCAAATAGACAAAATAATTCTATTGATTCGCAGGACGCCCTCGAACGTGTCCAACAGTTCGACGACGACGAGCGGCTCGAACGTCAACCCGAGCTTCCGTCTCGAGGACGAGACGACCTACACCCCCACCCACTACCCCAACCGCCGCCCCCAGTACGAGTACGAGTACAACTCGTACTCGCGCCAGAGTTCGCAGGACTCGAACAACTTCGAGCGGCCGACGACGCTCGAGACTAGCGGCTTCACCAAGCTGCGCTCCAGTCTCAAGCGCAACAACTACCAGGCGGACCGGCAGCAGGGCCACTCGGGCGGCAACACGCCGACCAACCCGACGCCGCCCGACAGCCTCACGAGCGACGACAGCTCCTACGTCTCGGCGAAAGACAGCAACAACAGCTCGGTGAGCCGGGTGCGGTTCTCGCCGACGACGCTGATCGATTTGCCGGCGCCAGGGCAGCACCAGGACCCGACGGTGCCGCTGCAGGCGAGGCGGCCCAGGCAGAGGCCCGCGCTGGCCGACAGGGACTTCAATTGACGGGCCCGACCGAGTGTGATGATCGTATTCCTAGTCTAATTGTGTATATTTATTCGTTTTTTATCGTTGCGTACTTCGGCTGTAAATTATGATTCGATTTCGGAATGTCTACGTAATTTATCGGTTTTCAGCGAGGAGCTCTATACTTATTACGACTGGAAGTGAAACTTTGGCGAAAACTTCAAAACAGAGCCCTTCGTCCTTGTAATTTATTAAATTATCATAAGGCTATTGTTTTCTAATAAATGTTCAATTTACTTTATTGAAATACGCGCCAGTGACAGAACGCGTGTTTCGAAACGTCAAAGTGACAGCTTGAACTCCCCACTTGTCAAAACCCGGTTTCCGTTTTTTAACTTTTATACGTCAAAAACGGCAAAGTTTTACTTCCAGTTGTAATATAGGGAACTTGTGTTTCGAATGTTTATGCAGGATTTTTGACACAGTTCTTGATTTGGGGCGCTGGGGTGAAATTTGGACGGCCCCTATAGAGTTCCTTGGTTTTTAGTCATTTCGCGACCGCGCTCAATATTATGTGTTTTTCCGATCGGAGATGGTGGGAGAATGAGAATGTTCGACGTTTCACAATCCATAGTGCCTCATATGCATCCGCTTTAGAGATCGCTTCTTTACCCACTACTTATGAACGCAATCGATATGTAGTTACACTGATGTAGTAAATAAGTGAGAAACTTTATTAGTCATTTTGGTGCAATTTTACATAATTTTTAAATATTTCTCTCGATCGATATTATCATGAAAATGAAAAGTGCGCTGCCTTAAAGTATTGGTGAAAAATATCTTTTCCTCTGGTTGTTTGACTTATTGATTTGAGAAGACTGGCTTACACATTCCATTAAATTATAGGCGCTTATTTATGATTCGTGTCTCTTTTTGTACATTTTCTCTTGAAAGAAGAAAACGACCAATAATAATTATTGTAAAATAATAAGATTTTTTGTAATATAACACACGATTTCTATTCACTATTAACGTACTCATTTTAATGTTATCAATTAATTACCTATTTAATAAATTTAGTATGGGAAAAAGTATTATAATATTGTATTATACTATTATCATCTTTTTGGGGGATTCATTTTATTACTGAAGAAATCTCCTGAAATAATTTTGATTCGAGTAACGTGGCCATTGTATTTTTAACAATTACCCTCTACTTCTACTACTACTCTTATTATTGTACTTACTACGAGGTTCAGTATTGGATAAGACAATTTGTATATAAAAAAACTTATACATAATATTAAATAAAATACATACCGTTAGATTTTAGTAATAACGCAATCATGGCTTCCACATGTGAAAAATTGAGTTGGATATTTATTATTTCATTTTTTTATCTAATTTTATTATTGTAAAGTCAACATTCCAAATTTATCATTACTCTTAATACTCATTTGTGTGAATTGAATTGTAAACAAACTCAAAAATATAGAATTTACAATGTTTCAAAGTTTTCTTCTCCTTAATTCCAGCTAAAAATTGGTCTTCTTGAACCTGTACCGCCGCCATTTTTTTTTTTATAAAATGACAGGTTGGTCAATATGACGTCAACATTTGAAACTGTAAGGTCATAGATAGAAAGAAAGTGTTTTTTCAAATATTTTTTTATTAACCAAAATTTACAATAATTAATGAACTGATATTGAATAATATTAGTACTCAATATACGAATAATGGATATCTACAAACTCAATGTTGTGAATAATGATTACATACCTAAATTACCGGAATCGCACAATAGTTTTATTGATTTTCATTATTCAACTGATCAAGTTCATTACTTCTTCATCTTGATTTTTTTTGTTAATTTGATTGGAAATTGCGAGATTCCAGACCTCAATAATCGATAATAATTATTTTTCTTCGCTATTTTACTTATTTTTATTTAGAAACACACAAGTAAAAAACCCAACAATTACAAACGGCTGTCTAAAAAGTCTTATCACCAATGCAGTCGGTTGGTTGAAAGTTAATCGATTCAAATACGACGTACCGCAAAGTGCTTTTAAATAGTTACGACCTGTGACTAATAATATTAACAGAAAAGAAAATTCACAACAAATTGAGACGATAATAACATTATTTTTATAAATGATAAAATCAGAATAATAAGTAATTGCAGATAATTGTACTAGAAATAAAAAAATAATAAGAAAACTGAATCAAGCATTTTCTGTATATAAGAAATCAAAGATAATAAAACAATTTATTAGTTTAATAGCAGTCCTGAGGTACGAGATACCACAAATCAACAACAACCTAATAAGTGACAACTTTACTTTTTTTAAATTATTTATCAAACACTTTTCAACCGGATAACGTCACTTTCACACACACGTAAGACACCGGTTTATCAATATTCCCCGCGGTCGGCTCCGGAAATTCTGTAATTGACCGTCATCAGTTGCTGTTGCAGTTCTCCTGGTCCTGGGACACGTGGTTACTGTCACTGTTGGCCACAGAGGGCGCTGGCGGCGGCTTGAACGAGGCGGAGTGCGGAAACCGCGAGTGGCTCGCCTTCACGAAATCCTCGATCTGCGAGTCGCAAGGGCCGAAGTCGCCCCTTCGCAGCGCGTCCAAAACGTTCACGCAATTCTGCAAAATCCACAAAGTTACCAAAAAATTCTGACAATAATTAAAATTTTATGAATGATAGATGTTGCCATATATAGAATTTTATTGAAAAAAATTGTTTTGACTAGTTATTGCAAACACAAAGCAATTTTCGTGACGTCAGCAATTACAAATCGTGGGCACAGCTCGTCTGCAGATGGCGCTAATACAAATTTAATAACAGTCGCTGTATTACCGATTACCGACATTTTGAGGTTATGTAAGTGTCTGCTGTCATCCGTGTCGGTAATGTTTTCGTGTTCTCAATAAAATTATGCGATTATGCCTCAAAGAATGAGAAAAAAAACTCTGACCGCACAGCACGGATCAACACCGTAACTGTAACCACACGTGGCGACATCTATTGGATCATAGAAAACTCATAGTAGCTGACGTCATCATAAGACAATTTAAAAATTACTTTTAGCCCTTTAAAGTTTATTAAAAAATAATTTAAAAAATACCTTCTTAATTATTGGATACCATACTATCAGAAAATAAGCTATTTCGAAAAATTCTTCATTATTCGCTCACCTCTAGGACGATATCGTCGTATTTGTTATTGTCCAAGTTCGTGACGAGCGCGAGCGCTTGGCTCTGCGTCTTCTCGTCCAAGTGGTACATCATCTTGGCGCACTCCAGGGCCGCCTCGAGACTTTTCGGGTTCCTCTCGAGGAATTCCCTGTTCAGTTGCTTGGCCTCCTTCCCCTTGAAAAAGGCCCTAGATTCCTGCGTCACCACTTGATCGACGGCCGGATCCCACTCGTTCTTGCCGCGTTTCGTCACTTCGTAAAAACGGATCAGGCAACTGTGTAGCTTTGGACTAGAGGGCGACACCTGGTGCGCCCTCTTCAGGGACTGAAGCATCAACAGCACTTTCCCTACAATAGAATTACGATCATCGATCACGAATGATGAAGAAAAATCGAACAATCAAGTCGTACTTTTTCTGTAGTAGACCTCGAACGCCATCAGGTGCGTTTCCAGGCGGTTTTTCGCTAGCGTTTGGAGGGGCTGAAGGAACTTGATTGCCTGCTCTAGAGGATCTTCCACCTGAAAGCCGCAAACGTTGAAAAATCCTGAAAAATCCTGAAATTACCGAAACCGACCCTCGCTAATTTATCGGGAACGAGTTCGTCCAATTGGGGGGCGTCCGCTTCGACGTCTCCCTGCTGGCGCGACTTGTGATGGTGATCCCTCTTGACTTGGGCCTCCCTGGCCTGGGCGCTCTCCTGCTCGGCCTTCCTGCGCGCTTTCCTCTGCTTATTCCGGAGCTTTTTCAGCTCGGAAGGCGCCAGGTTTTCTGAAAAATCATCACCGACTCAAGACCTTGCGACTTAATCACCGTGCCGACCTAATACGTGAAAATCGAATTAGTCTCGAACAATGAAAGAATCCGAGGCCTCGAAAACCCACAGACCCTAATTAGAACCACCATTAAGACTCACTTTTTAAATTCAAACGACTTATTAACGCCGATATACCTCTCCATCATGCAAATGTAAAGCGTGAAATTTTATGAATGAGAAACGATAATAGTTGGGCGCCCACTCTCTTATGGACCGCAATTTCGCATTAATCTTGCGCGTTTCATAAATTAGTCGATATCGCGTAGGAAGAACGGAAACCGCGTGTAAACACGACCGAGAGGCGCGATCGGATTTACGCGTCCGTTTCCATTCCGCTCGTAACTTTACGGAGATGGACGGGAGGGCACGTCGCTGATTTATCGCCCGCTTAATAAGTCACGAAATGTCGGAAAGTCTGCCCACCGCATAACGCCCAGCTCCATTCGCTTCCTTTTTATTTTTCGAAACGCACGTTACGACTCTCACGGTCCGAGTTTCCTGCCTGCGAGATTTATTCGCGGGATTTCTCAGGCGAGTCTCTCGTTAATTAGCCCGCGCATTTTATTCGCGATTTTCCGCGGCGTGCGGCGCGACCCAAGAGAACGTGAAAGTTCCAGGGCGACTGGAAAAATTCAGCGGTCTCGTTGCTTCGAATGATTAATGAAGCCGAATTTCGAAATACTCGAAAAAATCACAATGAGGAGAGGTGACAACTCAATCGGCTTAATTAGGAATGATTAATGGCCAGTCAGTTGCATAAACTAGGAAATGGCTGAAAAATCTCACGAAAAATACGAAAAAAATCGTAAATGTCGATAAGGTGTGCGCGATATAAAATGGAACCGCGCCCGTTTTATGAGAGCGACCGGTAGGTGACCATGCACTCCATCAATCGACCCAACAAGACAAGAGACCCGACAACTTGGCATTTACAACCGGCCACATTATTATTAAAACTATTTTCTTATTAACCCCGTTACAATTCCAGGTGAGGTCGGCTCTGAACAGCCGAGCCAATTACACCGCACAATAATAATCGATTAGACGTCTGCATGTCCATACACACATCGTAAAAGATCGCTAGAAATTAACATTGTTAATTAGAGAGAAGGAGGAGGAAACGGAAACGTGTATGCAGAACTCAGTAGTGCAATTATTTATCAATTCGAGGACTCGACCCGCCCTAACCGGCCAGGAATTTATACGAACGTATTCATTAAACTTACATAAATAGACCGAAAGACCAAGAAAATACCGACCAGAGTGCACCTCAACTTTAGCTTTCATATTTCATTGTGAAATTGTTGCAGCACACGTCCGAAGCATTGTTACTTCCACGTCCGAGAGCCGAAAATACACAAATCTCTATTTTTTCTTATCTCACGTATTTTCGTGTGTGCCCGATAAGCTTTTCGTTACGATCGATTTTTCCGGTTGGGTGAGAAAACCGGATTCGACAAAACGCCTCCATTTCCTGTAGCAGGCTAACCAAATCCGCGACTAATTACGAATTCTTAATGAGTATTGAAATATGGGCGGACTCAATTCCACCTCTCGTTACTAATAAGCGAATGATCTCGCAGAAATACAATTTCGCAATACTCAATTATTATTAACGTGTGTATTGTTTACTTATTCATAACGAGTTTCTTTTAATTTACACAATTTTTTAAAGAAATTAACAAACGGAGTATTGTATGTGAGATTTACGATTGCGACTATTTCCGTTAAGGTGCGTACATGGAAACGATAATCATAATTATTACGAGCTACTCGATAATCGCTGACGATTAACCAAATGACTGGAAATGATGAATGAAAAAATACGTGGGCTTGAAGACTCGACTTTCTTCCGACTTTAAAAAGCGTAACGACGAAAAAATTCGTTTTTAATCGGAGAAAATCGGCGAAATTATCCGCTCGATCGATAAACCGAGGAAGGTTAGACATCTCGTAATTTTCGAATCGAAAAAGTGACAAAGATCGAAAGAATACAAATATTTCCGAATAGGTTTAAAGAGAACGTGGTGCAGCACACGGTGCACCTCCCTTCTCTCCGATTCCATCATGCGGGTTATAATAGTTGTCGGTGATTGCGCAACCCGCGAGCCGGGTCGATTTTTCATGTTTCTATGGGCGCCTTTCCATAAGTCCATTAAAACCAGATCGGGTCCCGCGGTAACCTCGGGCGAGGGCCGTACCGTGAGCGAGCCGGGCAAAAGTGAACTTTCGCCGGTTTTATTCTCGACTTCTTATTACCCGCCCACCTCACCTGGCGCACAACGCTCTTTATACAGATTATAAAATACGAGAGCACCGCTGAAGGCACGCGCCGGTTGCACGGATCGTGAGCCGTAAACCGTAACCGTAAACGGCACCAAGGTCGATAGAGACCCCCCGAAAATCGAATTCCACGAGCATTAATCTCTTGCAGTTTCAGTAAAAAGACTCAATTAGTTGCTTCACGATTTAATTTACTCTATTCCGTTTCGTGGACAGGTCACGACTCCCGCCCGAGTCAAGTTTTCTTGCAAAATTGACGACAATTATTTGAGCCGAACGCTATTTTGCGATGGGGTAACCTCCTGTCTAAAAAACTAAGCGCTATTGACGATTTTCAGCGATTTTCGGTGGAGACCCTATGAGCGATCAGACGACGAACCCGCGTCTGAAATCGCCGAATCGCTGTCGAGGTTGTTACGGGGCTTTAGGCGAGCTTCGAAATTAATTGAGACCTGTTCGGAATCGTTTTGGACACGGAATCCACAACTTCAGGCGAAATGTTTTCCGGATAATAAATCCTAAGAATATTCATATCGTCTCTAGAGTGATCTTCACGGACGATTTTCAACATCCAGAGTGATTTTCGTCGATTTTGAGCGATTTTTACAGGAGACTACAATAGTCGATCAGGCGACGAACCCGCCTGAAAATTTTCGAATCGCCGTCGAGGTTGTGTCGGGGCTTCAGGCGCATTTTTCGAAAAGTGCGTAAAACACGGAATCGAGATCCAGAGGCGGTTATTACAATTTCCACAATTATTGAGACCTTGTTGCGCCAAAGAGCCCGAAGAAAAATTTTCAGATTTACGACGAAGGACATCGCTCTCTCGGAATATTATCCCGACAATTTCTGTTCAATGTTTCCTTTTAATTAACCGACAGCAATTATCGCAGATTTTACAAGTAAAAGCTCGGTATAAGTCGAACGAATTTACATAATTGTACTGTACATAGAAGTGAAATTCGAGTAGGTGCGACAACTGAAGTGAATTTTGGTGACGTTCGACGGGTGGAATTTCGGATAAGAAGTGGTGGTTGTTTTCTAATATCTTACATCAGATTCCGAGAGTGATAAATGGAAAAGGAAAAAACAAAACGCCCGTTTATTTGACATTTAACCCAAACGATTGTGTTGTCGCCGGCAATAATGCACCTTTTACCGCGCTTTATTATCGCGAGCGAGCATACACACAAAAGCGTTGTTCGGAAAGTCTTATTTACACCGGGACAGAATAAGAGAGATCGGGGGCGTAGAAGGGGCCACGCCCTTCGTGTATATCGTGTATTGGCGATCGGAAAAAAATCTCGTACAAAACCATAAGCGAACACACCCAATCGGAACAATTCCCGTATCAAATACGCGGCTCGGCACTCGAAATGATAGGAATTTGGGTTAATTGACCGGACTTTATTGCGAAGGTGTTTGCACTTGACTCGGCTTGACGGAACAGGTGTAATGAAGACGTTGGCATCTCGTCGAAATTGGATAATAAATGACGTGCTAAAGACTCGTATCCTTCACCATGTTACAGCGCGTTTTCAGGACGACCGATTATAGTGTATAATCCTTCAATTAGGGTTAGGCCAATATTTGTACAGATGCCGTAACGTTTATATTTTCGTGGCCCTGAGGGCCACTTATTGATAAACGCTCTAGAAAATAGCCGAGGAGTGAGTTCACCTGTCGAAAGTGAATACGAATAATGGACCCGCATTTTTTTCCATACTTAAAATTGTGTTATTGTGTAGTTACTATCATTACAACTTTCGACCATCAATCATGGGCCGATTGTTAATTCCGATCCAAATGATGAAATGGACCGCTTTTATTTCGATTATATCGATTATGCAATTATTGTATGGCATTGTCTCGTTGCCCTTTTATCTACCAAGGAAAAAATATGCATATTGTTTGATTGGATAACGACTTATGCATTAATAATACGTGCAACTCGGTTACATAAACTAATTAAGACGCTCTTTTAGTCTTTAGCACTTGATAAAAATGGTAATTGAGGCGGAGACAAGCCTCAAACCCGCAAAAAAATGTCTTTTATTTACTCCCATATAAACAAATTTGATTAATATTAATTTTTTCCGGCAACACCTAAACTAATTACCCAATTTGTTACAGGACGGTAAAAAATCCGCTACATCAATCAAAATAACTAAATTTTAAAATTAATTGGTAATCAACATTGTTTAATAGACCGCTCCAGATAATAAACTTTGCTTATTAAGAAAAAATCCAGTTTCAAGGCAATTTCTTAACATGACTGGCCAACTAAAGTGTTTGTACCTACATGAATGCATGCATTTTTTAAGATCTTAAAATCAGATAGGATTTTTCTCGGTGGCTGAACATAATTTTCATTATTTTTTAATTTTTACTTGGCGTAACCGTGCATTATTACTTAATAAACAAATCTCACAAAAAGAAGGGATCTTTATACGTTACGAGCAATGCTTAATAATTATCATACAATGTTCCCCAGAGCGAAGAAATTTCTTCTTCGCCATACCCATCCATCATAATAATTATCCTCATATTGGAGAACTCTACCCTAAATTGATAATAATCTGGATTTAATAATATCTAATGAAGCCGAGGTCAAGAATTAATCGATTCACTTCATATTTAGCCAGCCATAAACGCGCCATTTAAACGGCCGCAAATTAAAATTAATCGTTTTTTCTTAAAAGTTCGGTTCTTTTGAAACCGATCCGATCGATACTCTCGATTTTTTACTGCAGGTAGAAAATCGATCGCCGGGCGATTTTCGCCACATCCTGTTCGCTCGCCTATGACTTATTACGAAGAACAACGAGAACGAAAAAGTCGATACCAATTTATTAACACAAATAACAATGAAAGGATTATCGCGGGACTGGAGGCGGCACGCCGCTCGAAATAATAACAAATTTACGATAGCACCCGGAGCGTGACCATATCCGTCAAGTCATCACAAGAGATTTCTATTTCTTTCACCCGACGTCGACCAAATACGTACAATTATGGCGAATTAAACCCCCGGACTGGAGCGCAGGTGCCTCGTCGATAAATCATCGAGGAAAACCTTTAACAACTTTACGATGCCCGCGATTTATTTACAGACTGTAATAAAACGCGATTTTTTTCCAATTTTTATTGTACGGCGGACTGGGGAAACAAAACTGCCACAAGGCCAAACTCGGCGCGATCTCGTTCACGTACCGACTTCCGCGTTCCATATATGCAAAGAGACAGTCTTTAGAAAGAACAATTTAGATGGTTGCACGGAAAAGAAACACGCGGTCTATATACGACCGCCTCTTAATGGGAGCTTTCGAGATTTTTTTCAGCACCGCATTATTCGCACTCGTTCTAGGCCATTGTCTCGAATTGCACCAAGGTCGCAGATCAATTTTTCCCAATAATAACACGATTTTATGGACGCGAGCATGGGTGGGCTAGGGGTCATAGAGTATGGCGCAACATTCCTTCGCTCCAGGAACCGAAATCTCAAATTTCTAAAGTCTGTTCAAAATAATAAAGCACAAGGAGAAAGGCGCACATGTCCTTTTTAATAATGTTAATATCGATATTAATCCTTTTAACGACCGTATTATAGGCTTTTGGCCCGATTGCAAGCATTAGTAAAATAAACTAGATTTTCGTTGGAGATTTTTAAATCGCAACGAGTTATTAGAGGCGCCTACGACTGAAATTACGTCATGATGTTATTGTGTTATTATTGTTGTTGAATTCTTATAAGGTGATAGAAAAATAAACAAAACTATATAAGCGAGATTTGATAAATGGACGCGACGGCCAAGAATGCACCAGGATCTTTGGAAAATCCGAGAAAAAATGAGGCGTTGAACTTGAGTTTAATTTAGAGGTTACTGTCGGTCATCCGACTTGATGACTGCCGTCATCGGGACTTACAAAATCCCGAGTAACGAAAACGTCCGCAGAATTGAAAGTGCCTGTGAGGAAATCGCCGCTTTAAAATTATTTGTGTATTTGCGATAATTACACGCGAGGAATTTAAATTGAGGCAGCGGCGCACGGTCGGATATAAAATAAAACTGGACGAATAAGTCTGATCGAAATACGCTTTCTCTTTCACTCGACTTGAATTACATTATTGAGTCGATCGCAAAAGCCCCTGGAAAACCGCAAATGCATCAGGAAGTTTTTCTCGACAATAACACGAGATCACACTCTTGGGAAATTATTAGAATACAAATTGCGAATTAGTATTCGCAGCATGAACGATTATTTTTATTAATAATTCAAGTCTGATGCAGGATAAAAAATGGGTATGCCCTTCAAACCAGCTCCAGTTTTACACAATTACTTATCCGCTCGGTTATTATTATTACCGCAAGATAAGTTGAGCCTTTCCCGAGGCTCATTTCAATTAATAAATCGTTCGTATTAAAGCCTGGAAGTGCTCGGGTGTGGCTCGAATCGGAACGAACCCTTGAGACTTTCTCGGGATCTAGACAAACCCAGAAATCGACTCTTCTGATGTCCTGAAAAGTGAGGATCGATATGAAAGAACTGATGGGAATTTCTCGAGCGGAATACTAACCCAATTATCGGGCCTTTGTTTACGTTCGACACGAGTCTCCGATGAAATTAATTTAGAAAATGGGAAAAAAGCACCGTGCGACCTTGCCTAATTGGACGCGAAAGCATCACCATTGTCGGCGAAGATGATGCGCAATTTCACCGATCCACTTTTATCCACTTTACATTAAAATTGCTATGAGAATTGGGTGCCGAAAGGAAAATTTCAATAACTTGTCATCAGTCACAGAGTACTGAAAACGAAATCGCTCCCGATAATAAAGAGATCAAATCAGTGTGTCCTTCTCAACATTTCAACTCTCGATGACAAGATAATACCTTTAGGCTAAACTTTGAAGAAAAAAAAAGAACCAGTCTCTTATAACATCTTCAGTGATAATGATAGGTCGGAAGACACAATCAATTAACTCGATTATGTAACTATGAAATTCAATGCCAAGTTCTCAGTAATACTCTCTTAAATAATCTCATCCAAGGTCCGGAGGATGCACCGACAAAAAACACGTCGATTAATTGGATGCAATTATCGAGCGCCTTTCAGTCCTCCGAATCACCTTCGAAAATCGTGACTTGTGAAAACTGTTACCCGCTTTGGAAATATTTAGTGCACAAAAGAGACAACAATTACGTAATTTAGAGCCGTTGCAAATAAACCACACCCGATACGATAAAGAGTGGACGATGTCGTTCAAAAAAGTCCGGTCGATTACACCACCACCTCTTTTAGACCCGTATAAAGCCGAAATTTAGGATCAAGGTCCGAATTCGGATTCGTTCCGATCTTGATTAGACGAATAAATAGATCGGACTGCTCCGAAAAGTGACGTTTAAGGTCAAGGCATAACGAATTCACACCTGGAGGAGTGGGTGCGATAATTATGTTGCTCACAACCAGAAAATTAAGACAACCCATTTCGAATTATCGATAGGCGACATCCTGGTCGTTACACTTTCAGGACTTCCATCACCAAATTACCCTCTGTGAGATTTTACCCATCATTCTTCGTAGTAATAATAAGACGGCTCACACGAAAGGATAATTACCCTACTTCATCAATTTTCGTTTTTAATAGAAAAATCCTCTACGTGTATAAACGTTACGGTATCTAGTCCCTGGATTGTAGTGATTACCGTCACTAAAGAGATTCTCCGTGCACCTACAAGGGGACGGTCGTGTGTGGGATGCGCAATTTCGTGCGATCGAAGACAGTCATTACAAGAAATTGACATTTTCGAACGGCACAAAGGTCGCCGTCACATATAGAAGGGAAAAATCTAATCGTTTGAACCTTCACGAAGTTGCCGTTTCTCATCCGATCGAAAAAATAACCGAGGGGTCCTTGAAAACCGAAAAAGGGATTACGGTTTGGGAAAATCCGGTAAAGGAGCAGTGTCCTTGCCGGGTCAGAAGCGAACTGGATGACTGGTCCACTTAGAGGAGTGTGCGGTCCCCACCCGAACGCGGCTCCGTATAGGAAATACGGCACCGAGAGGAACAATGCATTTCAGTACGGCCACGCCGGGGCTCTATCGAGCACCATAACGAGCTCACCTCCTATAATAAAATCATAAAGCGCGATTTGCTAGAAATCATGTAACTTAAACCGCAAGTGTATAAAGAGATCGACAAGTGCGGATAAGTGTGGAAAAGTGTCGATTATTTGGGATTAATTCGGAACCAAACTGAACTGCCACAAGGAAATGTAAGAAAAACACGTCAAAATACCGTCAGCCTCCAGAAAAGTGATGATAATTAAAACAAACGTAAATATGAGCGCCTTGAACGTGTAATGACAAAACCAAATAAAAACGACCTCCGTAGAAAATTCCGAAATAACATAAATAATTGACATTTTGCGGATCTCGCGACAGGATAAATGGGAGAGTGATGCATTTGAATAAAGTGCAAGTGCGTTTAAATATCAAAGCCTATTTCTCAAAAATCGATCGAGGAATTCTCTGGGTAGGTCTGCCCATTATTCAAAGACCGCATTCTTAGTAGAGGAGACACTATCATCAAAATTTTACTAATCTGTTATTTAAATTGGAACATTATTTTGCTCTAGACTAGTTATGAAAGGTCGTCCTTGATTTTTAAAATCCTGAAGTCATTTCCAGGACTAAAAATCTCAAAGATGAAAGCTACTAATATTGGTTACGCAGCTGTTCCTCTTCAAACACCCATCAAGTTCAATGCCACCATCAAAGATGATGGGCCATTACCCAGATGACGATTTCAATTAAATCCGTTTAGGTATCGAAATAATAAGAGGCAGTAAACTGATAATTGTCAATTTAATAACTTTGGCCCATTTACCTCGGGCGGGAAAATCCCTGAACTGGGCGATTTTTAATTGAAACGGTTAATAAATTTAAACGACCCACTTAAAAAATCTGGGAAAAATCGCGGAGAAGAATGAGCGATTTCATTCCCAAGAGTAGTTAAAAATCTCTTGTGCGATGCATAAAATGGTCTTGTAGTCCTTGCACTTTGTAACCCCATGACCGAACGACCGAAAATTACTATTAAAACCGTTAATTACAAATAAAATATTAACGACTCGACCGTTTGGGAATTCCTGCCACGCTATAAATAAAACATGAACGGTAATCATCATCACAATCCCATAATTTAATTTTTACTAAAGTCTCGAATTATAACCGACTAATGAAACGCAACTTTCCATTGCAAATAATAATAATCCAACCTCAAGTCTTATTGTATGTTAATATTAAGGAGAGGTGATTTCATAAAGTTTTCTAGTTCAGCCCGAGAACTACTCTCTGAGACAATAATTAAAGAACCTTTACGAATGCAAATTTCGCCTAGAGCCAGACTACAAAACTGTCGATTACACGTATTAAAACATGCCAATGACACCTGTAATTGCCAGCTTTCGATAACTCCAAAACATAGTGTAGATGAGGTGCTCGTAATTTGCGAAACCAGGTGTACAACACTAATTATGCAATTTTTTTACGGAAGCTTCGACACCGCTACCTCTTATAATATAATATCTCTCGTCAAAACAACGGTCATGCTCTGTTTCGGCGATTTTCAGAAAAAAGCGCAATTTTTCACGAAAATATTTTCGCAAACGCTCTCTAAACATTCCAGATAGAATTTAGGTGAAAAACTGGATTTGTGCGTACGGCTAATAAGTTGCCCAATTTTTACGCTAGATAAACACTTTTTCTTTCCGGACCTGTACCTAGATAATTGCTGGTTTAATAAAATCGGTGCTCGGGGCAGGGCCGGGCTCGAATCTCGAACGCAATCGCGTGCCCGAAACCTTATCGATGATCGCATAATCTACCGAAATTGTATAATCGCTGGGCACTTTCCGGTCTTCAAAGGCGGCGCCACACCCGAAAAGATTTTCCGATTTTTAGAAAGACGTGTGGAGGAAAGGGGGCTGGATTTTACGGCGATATTTGTGCAATAACGCGATTATGCCTTCATTGTTGTGAAGTCGGGCGTATTGTTCGAGAGCCGAGGACGTGGAGATACGACAATAAAACCTCAAGCCGAGTCCGCCCGCTCCTTGTGAATTAGAACAAATCTTTATTAAAGTGGAATCGAAAACGAGATGTGACATTGCCATCAGGAATTCGCACACATGGTGGAACGACCCACGGGCACTTTTCCAAATCGTTACCTTTAAAAATTACAGTCAGAGCGAAACAATGACCATTGTCATCATCATAGATCTCCATCGACCCAGTACGAAATGTCAATGGTTTTAAGAATATCGCATCACGGTGAATCATCGCGTCCTTCGCCTTTTTGAAAAAAACCGAATCATTTATTCGCATTAATTCAATTATCGGACTGGACTTCCCGTTATTAGGTAAAAAGTTGCACTCTCTTTACAATTTCGCATTCCGAAGGGGGAAAAGCGTCACGCTCACAAAAATCCGGTAGGTAAGAGAGAAATAAGTAAAGCAATAATTAATCATCAGCTCAAACTTCCGCAAATTACATCACAATTATCTCACTTTATAACACAAACGCACCATCCATTATTTTTAATAAGTTAGTAGGGCGAAACGTCAATCCAGTTATTCAACGATTATTCTAATTCGCCAGAAAATAATAGGGAATCGATTTCGTAACTTTAACGCCAATTAAAACGAACAAACGTTAAAGAGGTGCGTTGTTAACGTGACTGCTTTTCACTTTTCTACAATTTTTTCTCTCTAAAAAGAATTGTTAAAATAAAATTCTAGTAGAACTGGAACAGGTCGACGCATTGTTATTAAATTATTATTGTTGTACCATGTGTGCGTAACGCTTGTTATTCTTACCACACGTATTTCGTTTATTGTCACCTTGTCTATTTCAATCCGCAACCAGGAATTTCGTCAAAAACACCGCCGATAATAATTTTCGCGAGCTCGCGATCCGCCGTGAGAAAACGCAACCGGAAATTCGAAATCGCTCAATTATATTAAACGCGAAAGACGCGGATAATGGACAAGAACGATAATAAAACGAAGGCTGTCTACAATATCGACAAGTCGCCCATTTACAAAACCCGTTCACTATATGCAATTGAATTAAATCCCGTGAGAATAAAAATTAACTTTCATTCAAGATCAAAACTCGAAAGTCACTCAATTCCCTTTTTTCTCTTACAGAAAATGACCTGGCGGCGCTTGCTGTGCCTGCTGGCGTTTTCGGCCGCCGTTTTGGCAACGGAAGGAGGCGATCGAAGATCCCACCGACTAATAGGAGGCCACTTACGGATTTTCCACGAAGATTCTCAAGACACCGACCTCGTGATAAGCGCGAGCGGCTCTAAAGACAAAACCAAACCGCAAAAAGGAGACGAAGAAGAGAAGAAAACCCTATCCCAACAAGTGGCCGATGGAAAATACGGCCTAATCCAGAAAGAACTATTTTCGAAACCGATAAAGCGCCCCGGAGTGATAAGTTACGAAAGCAACCCGGAAGTACCGATCGACAACATCAATAACTTAGGAGGACTGTCAAAGAACGACATCTGGTTGGCCGAAAACCACCTCCTGGTTTTGAAAGGGGGCGCTTACCCCCCTCACGATGATAAAAAGGAGGAAAGCGGTAACAACCCTTGGCCGGCTATAGACGACTACAAAGCGCCCTCTAGACAGGTGAAGATCCCTGCACACCCCAAAGTGCCCCCGCCATTTCCAGTCCAGCTCACCGATGACGGCCCGCTCCAAATCCTGGGCACAAATTCTTCGCGAACGCTTAACGGCTCGGAAGTCTACGCCCTACCACCGCCAGAAGGCCTCGAGCCGTTCGGCTTCTTCCCATTCCCCGGCGGTCCCGATCCGGCCCACCCTCCTTCCGGGCAAGCTGCGCACCCAGTACCTCCGGGCGCTCCGGGGGACTTCAATGGGGGGAGGCCGTTCCCCCCGTTCCCCTTGAACGGTACCTTGGCGCCCTTCTTCGCCTCTTTGCCCCCCGGCGCCGCCATCCTCCCGCCGCCCCCCAACCAAACGGAAATCGACGAAGACGACCCTTCGATCTACTATCCGCCACCCTACAGCTTCTACTACCCAAAGGATAACACCTCGAGAGTACCGGCCGGACCTTTGGTACCCGGGATAATCCTACCACCTCCACCTAACTTCTTCGGAAGACTCGACGATAAAACCACGAGAAAACCGATTTACAAAAGCAGGAATAGGATAAAAACCACCACGGTGACGCAAATTCAACCGACAACTACCACCCAACCACCTCAAAGTACCACGAAAAGACCTGCTAGGATTTACCCAGTGCAATTCCCAGCAGAAATCAATAATGAATTGAAACCGATCACTACGTCACCACCCCCGAGATTGGTAACGATTTTACCAGTGCAACGATTCAAGAGTACCAATCGCACGGTTAGCCCGACGAGAAGTCAGAAACGACCACCCTCTGTCACGATTTTAAGACCGGTTAAACCTTCGCAACCACCGAAAAACCACCCTTACGAGAACGAGGTGAATACCAATCGAAAACCGTTCCAAATTTACGGACCTCCTACTCAGAAAACCGTAATAAGCACCACCCAAGTACCCTTGAAACTATACTATAGTACTAATAACGATATCGAGACGAATTCTATTACTCAACCGCCTGAAAAATACCACATAGGGGTTGGTAACAGTAATAGGCAACCGAAAACTACGACGAAATCGCCTGCAGAGTACTTCTATTACGAGGAGCAAAGTCGTACCCAAAAACCGAAGAGTTATTACGATTTCCAACCGGTCGGTACTAATCAGAAGAAGCAAACGCCTAGACCGCAGTACATTTACGTAACTGCGCGCCCTTATCAGACTCAAAGACCCCAATTCAGGTTCGTCCAGCAACAAACCCCTAAAGCTTCGGATACCTTCAGCGTGCATATAGCGCGATTGCAGAACCAGATCCACCAGTACTTGACGACGCCTAGACCGCGTTCTAAACCCGTGTACCAGTTCAGTTTCGAGGCGGCCAATTACCGACCCCCGAACTACCCGATTTATAACAAACCCCAAATCGAGGAAATCGGGGATCCGCAGGATAAGTTCAGACCGTTGCCGAGGTACAGCGTGCAGATTCAACCGGCGGTCGAGATAGTACCGACCGAAGCGCCACCATCCAGACCGGTTTACTACCCACAACAACAACAGGGTTACCAACAACAACAGCAGCAGCAGCAGCAGGGGTACCAACAACAACAGCAGGGACAACAAGAGCAGCAGCAGGGGTACCAACAGCAACAGAGTACCGAACGGCCGCCTCCTTCTAAATACTACTCGACTCCTCGCCCTCCGGATTACGATTACGACGACGGAAGGGGTGATCGTAATAGTCAAAACGTGGTGACTTCGCGTCCGATTTCTCAGTTTTCTTTCGAAGCCACCCCGAATCCGGTCTACCAGGGGTTCTACACGAAACCGGACGAGGGGTACTTTGACGATAACACGAAACAGTACTTCACGACTTTCGGGAAGAAACTGCAAGCGACCACTCCGATTCCCGCTTACAACCGAAAACCGCCCCAATACCAACAACAGAACCCTATCAATTTGGAGGGCGATACTAACGTCAATTACTTGCCGCCTAGGCCGGACATTGAACCGAATTCTGAGTCGGTGCAGATTAATAATCATCGGCAGCAGCAGCAGCAGAGGGTGAACTACCCTCAAGTGGTGAAATTCGCGCCGCGTCCTAAAAAAGAGGGGCCGGAAATCGTGAAAGCGGTCAACGTGCCCACCGGCGAAGGTCAACCCGGTTCTTTTATTTCGTACCAGTTGCCGGGGGATGACGGGGCTCATTTTTACTTCCTGACACCGCAATTGGCGCAAAGGAGAGATCAGGGTGCCGGATTCTACTATTCCCAAGACGATTCGCAAAGGATCAGGCGAAATAATAAAGATAACGGCAGATGAGGGACTTTCGTGAACTATAGAAGTGAATTTTATAAGCGCTGTGACTATTATTTTCGTGCGAGAGTGTACGACGGCGATTAATTCCTAGCAATTATTTAGTGCCTTTTCGAAAATCGGTCTGTGATCGCCCATATGCATAATGAACTATTTTTTATTACTGTTAATAATTCACAGAAAGATTTAAGTAATTTATTTAGGTAGCTTAATTATTATGAATACTAGGTAGAAACAATAAACGTCCGAGTGATAAAATTTTGTCATATTTTCTAAGATTTGTATCTTTAGGCGTATACGATAATACTGTTAAATTATTTTTCTAACGATTAAAAGATATTTTTATTCTTCACGAGCGTCGTAATATGTCAAAATTTAAAAACACAGCCCGTATAATTCTTAGATGAGGTAATAAATGGAATCGAAAACACGAAAAAGTGTTTGTTAAAATGTGGCAACCAGAGAAGTAGACAAAGGTCGACCGGTCTCTCTAATTCGGGTTCCCACAGCCATTGTTCCATTATTTATCAACAATTTGTTCATTATCAAGTGGCGTACGGGGACATTAATTAAGCGCGGAACTCGGCCCATTAAACTCTAATGGGCCCTGACAAAATAAAAACTGCACTCACCGGTATTCAGTTCCTGTTCGGCGCTTTCGTCCTTCAAAGGTTCGTCGAAAAGATGGAGGTACACCTCAATGGCACATTTGGCTGCTTTGAAATAAAAAGGATGTCCACGAAGGACGTCTTCGAGCCTCAAAAGCCCCACGTACGACCTCAGCGTCATCTTCCGCATGCAGTACGTGTGGAAATCGAACTGATCCTCGATTATCTCGGAAAAATGCTAAAAACCGACTTTAAATAACCTCAAACGTCAAAAAACCGGTGAGCGTACCCTGTCAGTTTCGTGACATTTCTTCAAAGCGTCCCCGTATTTCCCTAACCTTTGATAGGCCAAAGCGCATTCGGTCTCGAACCACATGCACTGCATCTCGTTCAAGTTCTCCATGGCCGAGACGCCCTCTCGCGTGAACTTCGCGCAAGTGTCCTCGGCCTCTTTGACGCGATTCGCCCTCAACATGTACTTGGCACACTTCGAATTGATATATCGATCGGCCGTATCTAGCGCTTGAGCCTCGTCCAGCCACTTGTAAGCCTCGTGGGGATCGCCGGCGTGCTGCAGTCGAAAAATTAGCAAAATTACAGAAAACTGCATTACCGACTCTCACCTTATAGATGCGCCCTTTGGTCACGAACAACTCTATCAACGTCGGAGTGTGTTCAATGGCCGCATCGATGTAAAACAAGGCTTTTTCCGTGTCTTTGAGGTAATCGTAATGTTGAGACAGATAATAGTAGACCCACAAGAGGGCGGAGGCGGGCTCCTTAGGGCCGTTGTTCACTTCCGCTTCACAATACTTGCCCACTTTCTTCAAATCGTTGACGTATTGAAGCAGGAGGGCTTCTATGATTTCCACTTTACTTTTATCCGAGTAGAGAAGACTCAAATCGACAAAAAGCGGAGGGACGCCTTTCGAGAGCGATTTCCGGAGGTATTTATCGACTAACCCCTTGAATTGGTCCCCTTTCGCGTAATTCAGGGGCAACCGGCGCGGGGGCATGGCTCGCGGGTACTTTTCGGCGTATTCGAGGTAAAATTTCACCACGTCTTCAGGATTTTTCAAGTTTTTCGCTTCGATAAGTTTCTTGTAATACAGGGTGTTCTCGGGGTTTCTTTGGATCAATTCCTCGTAGTGCCTCTCCGCTTTGTCGAGCTCGTTCAGGTTCAAGTGCAACTGCCCTAAGCTCGCTTTGAGGGTGAGTTTGTCTACGATTTGGTCTTGGGACGATTCCAGATGCTTTAAAGCCTCTTTCAAATCGCCCGACTCTTGGATCACCAGGTTTTGATACAATAACAATTCGCTGTGCTCGTAATCATAGTTGTTACCTTTCTAAAATAGCAATAAACGTAATAAAACACGTGACTTAACTGGGTAAAATGATATAAAACCTGTTGTTGGTCCAAAAAAGTTTCTAAGATGTTTAAAGCGTTCTTGTAGTCTTCTAATAAGTGGAAGGACATGGCGTACCCTATCCAGGAAGCCCTTTGGGTGGGTCTGAGCATGAGGAGCTGATAACGGGTGTCTCTGTACCCTTCCAAGTCTCGCATTTGTATTTGCAACAACGATAAATCCCTAAGAATCTGCATATTGTCCTTCTCCCATTTGAGGGCGTTCCGGTAACACTTGATGGCCTCATCGTATTTCTTATCCGATCTTTGTAAGAGTCCGTAAACGTGCCAACACACGTGCGATTTCAAATCGTTCCTCAATCCCCTTTTAACGTATTCGTAAGCTTCCTCTTTGCGTCCCAGGCAATTCAGAGTCAATCCTTTCATAGCCAGGGTCTCTGCAAATTCAACATTAATGAAATTATCTCGATTGCGGTAACGTGGTTAATCAAACCTCCATGTTCTGTGTATTTCGGATTCGATAGGATCTGTTTGGCGAATTTCAGCCCATTCTTGTATTGCTTATGTTCGTAACATCTCTGCAAATCACAAAATAAGGGGGATTATTATAACCCCACGGAAATTATAAATAGATTTGCATAAAATTAGTCCCTCATCCTTCGGTTTTAAGGTTATGTGGGTTATTACGGACATTCGGGGGCTTCCTCGTGGATCGGGGTGTTCTTTTGTGATGTAGATTGGGGGAAATGGTTCGGGACTTTTTCGTGGTGCATTATTTTCGTCGATTTCCCGACGTAATAGCGGAGAGGAGGTGCTGGGTTTTTGTTTGGGCCAGACTCACCAAAATTCTTTTGAATAAGGCATTTTCTTTCGGTGGCAGCGGGTTACTCGAGGGCATCTTCCTGACGACACTTGAACCACTCACGCGAATTTCACGAGCCGGTCGAATTAATTTTTGTTAGAAATCAAAACCTCGTGGCCACACAAATCTCCTCACGAACGTCGATCGCGGTCACGTGACTAATGTCGCCGAATCAGTGTTGCCAATGTGACAATCTCACTTTTCCCTAGACAATATTCAATCGATATTTTTTTCAACTTGATTCGTGTAATCTGCTTTTGAACCAGATTAAGAACTCAAAGATTCATTACTGAGAATGATGGAAATATTAAATATTGAAAATTATTATGTTTATTGTTTTCAATTTCACTAAATGTCATCCTAAATGTTATATTTTTCGATATTTGGCAACACTGTATCAATACCACAACACGCCGTCGGTAAAGTAGATGACTATTTTGACAAAGTGACAAAAACATCTCAAAACTACCCTCTTCAAACTGAAACCGCAAGAATTCACCCCAAATTTAAAAAGATCGACAAATCATTCTAAGGTGAGTCTAATTTTCAGTTATTCTTCTCGGAAAAAATTGGGGGTACGATTGTCATTGGTATTTAATTTTTTTATTAAGGGGTTGGGGCCTTAAAAAATGTAGACTAATCATACATTAAATACATTTGCAACATGAAAATAGTTTCATCAATTTCTAATTCGGCCATGTTGAGTTTTTTCATAGTGGCATCAATTTTCTTCAAAATTTCTCTCTCGGGGGGTGTAATCATTTCTTCAATCTAAAATAAATCACCATACATTAATAACCACTGGTAATTATTAAAATCGAATTATTACATCAGCTAGATGGTCCTCAGCAGCTCCTTGCGCCTTCATCCCCATGGTTATAGTATCAACCCTCTGCTTCTTATCAATGATTCGTTTATTTACGAATTTTTCATAATTTTTCCTAGTCATAATATTGAATAAGGTCTTATAACAAAGTTCCACAATCATTTTCACTACACTGTCTAAATGGATGTAGAATAACGTAAAGGATTTATTAGGCCCATTGCTTGCAGCTTTTCGCAATTCTTGTACTCTCAGGAAATTCTCTTCTAATAATTGATAAGATAATCGTTTAGCTTCCTTGGCAGGTATCATTGCAAGTTGTTGGATTTGATCAGGTTCGATATACTGTTTCGATTTCACTAATCTGAAAATCCTGGCCGCTTTAGAGTCGAATCTTTCCAAGACTATTTGCTCGATGATTTCCCAGGCGAATTGTATAAAAGTCTCTTTCAAATAAATTGAAAACGAACCACCCCCGGCGTCTCCCTCTTTTCTGATAAGTCTAGAATTGTCTTGTTCTGTGAAATAAAATTTTATGATTTATAGGAAATGGTAAAAATTGGTTTAGTTACCTAAAACGTTAACGTATTGTTCGAAAAATGCCAAGAGGTGTTGGTGTGTAGCCTGTTTTCTTACGATATCCCGAATTTCATTAACCGGAACTGGATTAGACGCCTCACTCCAAGGGTCAGTCCTAATATACATCTGTTGCAGTAAAAGGCGGACGAATTCACCAGCGTTTTCATCAAACTTCTGCGTAAACGACGAAACGATCAATTTGTCTCTCATATCTTGATGAAATCGATCGAAATTAACAGTCCAGTAGACTCCTTTATCTCCAAAATCACTAATTGCTTCAACATTTTTGCCTTGAGCCGAACATAATAGCTTCATATCGATTTGAGGATGTGCAAACTCTTCGTTCTCCTTGATTTCTAGTTGCGGTATCGGCTTATCGTCATCTACATTGTAAGGATGGCGTATTAAATACCGAGCTGTTATTAAAGAACACACTTTCTCTTTTAATTGCACTACACTCACGGTCATATCGTGATCTTTTTTCAGTCTTTCTGACGTTTTTAAAATCAATTCCGAAGCGGTCCAGTAACTTCGTTGCAAAATTTCTTCGACTGCCACCTCAGCTTCCACGCCGAATTTCAGTTTTATCAGGTTGATGTAACGTGGATAACGCAACATAAGGAGCACTTTTTCGTGTAGTATTGAGTAATTCGCGATATTTTCATTTCGATTCGGTGTAAACGAAACCAGACCATATTTAATTAAAATACAAAGCGATTCTCTGACCTACAATCAAAATATTTATTGTTAATGGCGGTCAACACAAGATATGGTAATAAGGACCTTAGATACGGGTAAATCGGTCCCCTTTTTTATGTATATGAGGGGCACAGCACCAAATTGATACAGATAACTTCCAACTTTTTCCACAACGGGACCGAAACGTTCCAGTAAAATTAAAGAGACTACTTTTCCGTATTGTACAGACATTGTCTTGAGAGCACTAAATCACATAAAATACACATAAAAACTTAAAAACGAGACACTTTTTAACGGATTAAAAGTGAGGTTAACACGTGTTTGACAGGACAGTCAAGATACAGATTCCTGTAATATCTGTCAGAATTTGTTCATTGAAAAATCGAAAGATAGAGCAGCGTTGATGATTCAAATCGAAAATTTCAGGGTTTCCCCGGGACGAATTTATTGAAACTTTTCTTTTTTATCTCTGAAACGACTGAAAACGTTTATTATTATTGAAATTTCAACAGCTGTTTATTAACTATGTTGCAAATTGTAAGTAATAAGTGTGTGGATGATAATGAATGATGTTGATGAGGGCGTTTATTATGTTTTCTCGGAAATTTGTTATTATAACTGTGGAATAAAGAACGCACCTGCATATTTTGAAATTGAAATTGATTCAATTTCAAAATTATGCAATAGAATTTCGCCCACATACTTACAAAAACAGTAGGAGAAATCCATTATATTTTCGTGTCATTTTATGATATTAGAACCCCCAATTCCTTTTCAATGTTGTAAAATTGCTCTAGGAAATAATAATATTCTCTTTTAGGATAACTGTGTTATTATTCCTTATATGAAACAATCACGACACATTAAAAAATAATCCATATAACTGTGATTTAAAAATATTATTTCTTATTTGATGTTGTAATTTCAGGCCCTATACTAGACATCATATCGAGGCTTTGAGGGTGAAATAAAATTAAAAGACATGGTTAATTTATGGTGATTTATTATCGGTGATGAGTGTTCGTACAGATGTTGTCTCCTCGTGGGCCTAAATACATATTTATACCCACACTCTTTACCGATTCTCATAATTGTTGATTTTATTCATATATTTTATGGCGACTTAATTGTATGATTGGTAAACACAAACGCCACACACAGACTGACACATTTTTAAATTGAAAAATGATCAGTCTCTAATATCTTATCGAATCCGCCCACAATTTTAATTGCCTCATCCATTATATTCGTTTATGAATGAGCGATACGGACATGTCGCCGTCTCTAGAGACACTTAAAAATTTAAAACCCGTAGAGAAGTGCCTGCATCGCATCCATTCACGCTGATATAGGGGTAGGAAATCGAGAGAGAGCGAGGGCGGCGGCACAAAAGAACGGAAAGCCAGACGGCGAGACGGCTCTAAAGCGGATGTCGTATTAAGCGCATGGCAAATGCTCCAGGTCGATTGGGCACTCGGAATTGCGTCACTAAAACTTAAAAATCGGCCGTGAAACGTGAAACTGGTATACCTAGTAATCAAAAGTGTGCAAATTCTAGAAGAAAAAAAAAGGGTGATGGATGACGGATCCTCCTGATAATCTTTGGTGGGAAATGCAGGTGGGATTATTTTTAGGGGTGATCGATCGGATGCTGCGGCCTCCCCTCGGAATTTTTGCGAAATTGTGCTTTATCACTCTCGGATTCGATAGCGAAAGCACGTTTCGGGTCTAAAGCGCCGTCGTGGCTGTACGCAGAGGAAGAGAAGAAGAAAATCGGCCGAATGTCGGTCTCGTACAGCACGACGACCACGAGCGCACTCCGTCTGGCGGTGTCGTCGCGTACAGTAGAACCCGAGAGAGAATCGCGTCCGCATTTTGCCGGTAATTTTGCTCATTTTCCAAAAAATACTCGCGCCTGTCATTTCGTAACAGCGATGGCGATGAAATCGGTCCACCACCTTCGTCAAGTATGAACAAACGTGCCGAAAATTAACTTCGTCTTGGCTCAAGAGGTCTCAATCAAAGTCTCAATTTCGTCCTTTACCTGACTTCAAACTTTATTGGGTAAGTGTTTGGGTTTAGGTCTTTCCAGGTGAAATTTCTAGAAACACTTCGGTTCGGCTCTACCTGTTCGTGCTGTGTAGTTCTAAGTAAATACGTGCCTGGAGTGAATGATATTTTAAGCCGGGGGCGCATTATTTCTGTACTCGGTTGAAAAGGGGAGGAACTGGTACCGTCAAGGGTGTGACTGATTTTTCTTAGACGTTTTGTATACGGTATAGGGTGGACCCGGTGGACTCTCTAAAGTATTTCCGAGATATTTTACATTCTTTTTATCTACAATGTTTGCTTTACTGATAAGAGTTTTTCCCGTGCAATTGGTAGCAATGTTTGTTCGCTTTACACTTTGGAAAATAGGTGTGTTTTTAAATAGTTTCCATGCACCGTGCCACTTGCTCACCCTGTCATAACCGATTCGCGATCGCATAGGTAAATCCGGAATTCCTTCGCAATTTTGATATTCTTGATCGATCATCCATTATGGTTTGTAAATAGTGAAGACCGAAAATATCGCAACAAACGAAAGCGAACTAAATTCCCGTACTTTTTTTTCGGAATAATTTTTAGCCCAAAGCGATCCAAATTCAGTTTTATACTTTCTCGATTATAATAGAGAAGCCGATTCAGGAAAAATGTCCATATAAACTAATTTTTTTTCCAATTAAGTGGTTCTAAATTTTCACACGATCGGGTTATACGCACAGAGGTTTCATTTACCTGCGTGTAATTATTTTCGGTCTCGATTCCTCAAAGGAAAAGTACAGTTTCGTATTTTTTTTTTTCTAAAAGCACTAAATCGCGATGCGTCGCCGGTATTATCGGACTCATTTATTACGGAAATGTAATTTCACTCACTGTTTTACAAGAAACAACAGTTTAATTAATTGTCGGTTAGCGGTTTAAAGAAGCGACCATACGTTCCCATCATCAAATTACTAGAGAAAAACCTCTCAACAGTCGTGCACTTATTTTTGATAATGGTGTCCGCTTCAGATATAATAATTTGATTAATCACCGCTTCGTTAATGCCACGATTCCATCAATCTCGACATTGTGAAATTCGCTTAATTACATGTGATTTAATTCACTTTTACTTTATACCGACCCACCTCAAAGTATTTATCGTTTTTTATGATTTTTTTCTATTGGCTCTTTTGCGAAACGGTCGTGGAATTAGTGATGCGACAATCCATAAACCGACTTAATTATCGGCCATCACCTTTATAATAGGTACGCTTTGCCATCATAGGAGAAGGAAAAGGCAATTATCAATTTCTGTGTTAATAAACTAATTGTATTATTCTTGAAATTTTTTAGAGCAGAAAGCGACGCATCGTAAATAAAAGCCTTTACCTTTACCTCGTGTGTGCACTTATTACTTGCCTGCCTAATTTGCACTCATTTTCTATTATTTGCCAGAAAAATCTTTATGGTTTATTGAAAATCGATTATTACGACCGGAAAAATCATTGCTCCTAACATTTTTATTACCCCACTTCAACGATAAATACTAACCGATACAAAAGATTTGAAACTAGATCGCGCTTTGTACAGTTCGGTTTTTGCGGTTTTCAGATGCAAATCTATCATGATATTATAATAAACAGTCGTAATAAATAATAAGCGGATACCTATAAGGTAACCCATTATTACACAAAGAGGACATCCATGTTTCGATCTTATTGTGCTTTTGAGCGTGAAATGGTTTCATGATGATGTCGTATGACAGATGGTATGGTAAGTCGGTTCTTCTTCTAGGCACAAATAAAATTAATGGGATTATGCACTCATCATATTTCGAAAAAATTATGAGTTACGTTCCGTGTACTCACTACTCGTTTTTGACCTCGCCTTTTGTTCTTGTACGCTAATAATAATACCAGAGACTTGAGACTCTAACAACTACCAGTCGGAAGATTGTAAAGTAATATCGTGTCTGGTAAAGAGATCGTGTAGCCACCTTGTAATAGGTTCAATTTCACGCTCAGATAATGCGATTATGAAACGAATTTCGACTTTTCCAAGTGGGGAATTCCAGTATTTTCAAAATTCGCGTGTACAGAGCGATCTACTTATGAAACCTCTGATATCTAAATGGTGTTTTATTGAGAATTTCCTTGATCGCTCTGTATAATGTCTCGGATCATGCTGACATTATCATACCGTTTTGGAGTTGTTTTGTACATAATCGTAATCGAAGCGATCGCCTTTGGCTAGTTAACAATTTGATTGATGGTTCTGCCTACAACAGAATTTGCTAAAATTCGACCCAGTAAATTAAAATCGTGGACGATTTCGAGGGGAGATAAAAAGGAGTCCAAAAGACGAAGGCAGTGGCGAGGAGATCCGGTATATGGTTCTGAGGCGTGTGTCGGTGCTTATTTTGGGATTAAATAATAAAACGTACAAGTCTCGTTCCTTCTGGCCCAACTGCAACTGCATCGAGTAACATACGGTCTTTTTATGATGTACGAGACGTCTTTTTCAACGTCCGGAGGGATCGAAACAGAAACAAAGAGCGATAGTATTGTTTAACACGATGCACATGTTCTCCATGTTTAAAGGTTCGTAATAATGTTGGCACACAAGAAGCAATTAGCGTAATTAAGAAAAATGGGCTCCGTTTCTGGCTCCACTTTGAGAAAAACCAGAAAAATCGTTTTCTTCTAGTGCGTGTATCTAGACTACGTGGTGTTTGGTTTTGGGTAACTAGACTGTAAAGTTCAAATGAAAGAGTACGTGCGTAATTATCGGTCGATGGAACTGAAAATTAGAAAAGCCATACCTTCGCTTGATTTAATTAGGGTAAAATGCGTGGGTAATCTTGGCGCAATCTAAATTGTTTATTCGAGTTGAAAATTTTTAATTGTGGAGGTTGCAAAATGACGCAACGTCGAGCCGAAGCGTGCCGTTGTAAACAACACGAATAAGCGATAATGTCGAATTTTAATTTTCGCGTTTGTGTTTATCGAAGGAGCGATGGCGTTAGGCAGGAACAACGTCTCGCGAAACCGCAACAGTTGGGGGCCCACGTCGATGCCTTCCGGATTCCACCGTTTGGAGCCCGACGAGGATTTCGCCGAAGAGTACACGGAGAGGATGATGAGCGCCCAAATGAAGCAACTTGACCCACTCAAAGAGGACCTGGCCGACTGGCTCAACAAAATCCTAGGTGAGTTTCGCACTGATCTAATCCTCCCACAGGCCGCCACTGATTAACACAAAGAGTTTCCTCATAAGGCATCAAGACGAAATTTTAATCCGGTTTATTCGCGATTCTCAGAGAACGCAAAAGCGATACATCGTCATTTTCGTGCAGACAATTTCTCGCGGATGGAGTCGTAGACGGTCTTCACGTACTTTGAGTGATTTTCGGCTTTGCCTCCGAGCTCCTTGACCATCTTTTCGATTTCCTTGCATTCCGCCTCTTGGAGGTCTCTGAGACGCTTCAAGTCCTTTTCGGCGTCTTCGACTTTCCTCTTCATCCTGATCACGGTCCTGATCGGGTCGCGGTTGTTGTTGTCGTCGGTTTTCGCGGCTTCCGCTTTCAATTCCGCGTTTAATCTTCGTATCTCTCGTATTTTTCTCTTGAGGTCTTGTTGGAGATCCACGATTTTTCGGTCGCGTCTTTTGCAACTTCTCTTCAATGTCAGTATGCGTAGATATTCGCGGTCCATCGATTTTAGCGTCTTCGTTTAGGACGTTTTAGGTGGAACTGATTCATTTAATCGGTAGATATAGTTTTTGCCCATATCTGTCTTTTTCTGCGATTATTTTCTAGTAGCATCGGCATCAGGGATGTTTGTTGATTTATTCATTCAGTCGACATTGTAAAAGTCTCGTATTAAAACGGTTCTTCCTCCGAGTCCACTTATTAAGCTATTATTACCAGAGGCAATTTTCTGTTTCAGCAGTAATACGCTGTTTGTTTCCTGTAATTAGTTGATCGTTTTTGGAGCGATTGCTGGGATTGACCGTATGCACGACTAAATCTTGCAGAAAATTGCATTTTCCCAACCAATTTGATCAATAAAAAAACTTTCCCTCGCAAAGAAATATGAATAATCTATAACAATGAGTGAAAAATGCATTTATGATAACTTATTTTAGTGGGTACTAACAGAGCGCGGTACTAAAGGTAGAAAGTCGTAGATAAGTTTTAACGACTGTTTATTATTGTAACAATCGCCCTCTAATTTCCATCTGGTATGTACGCGTATGTAGGTATTAAAGTCGTAAAATGTCCAAACCATCATATGGTATGGAAGATAAAACCGCCAACTAAAAAAACACAATATGGACCTCTCCCATTTTCTCTCGCATTGAAATCTTTTATGCGTTTTGATCGTTGTAGATTCGTCCGCACTCTATGCGTTTAATTTATTACTCGAAAGGTTACTACAATGGTGGGTGGTGCATTAGCGTTTCGAGCATCGACAACAATAAACATCAACAAACGAAAAGATACGGCGATTCATCATAGTTAATTTTGGAAACGGTTCCCTCATCAATCATGGCGAAAATCGAGAAAATAACGCGAATCGATTCGATTTTATGTCATGAGAACTAGGACTCTGGTGCCTGGTACAAATCCGCGTAGAAAATAATCGAGAGATCGGATGCAACATTGATGACCTTCATGGGGAGTTTTCGGAAAAATGACCGGCGATAAAGCCTTTGCGGCCGGTCACGATACGTCGATGGCATGTCCGAGATAACCTCGACTCGAAACCGTGACATAACCGGGTGACTGACTGGACTGGTTATTCGTAATAAGCTCGGATTTCGTGTTAAATAACCCTTTGAGCGCCTTGAACCGATTTTCAACAGGTAAAAATGAGAGTTCACCGTTAGTACCAACCTAGTCGGAATACCGAAGCGCGAAAGAGATAATACGAAACGGAATTGGGACGATCATCGCATAATAAACAGGAGAGAGGGGCTCGATCGGATTCGTATTATAATCCACCGGATTATAATACCGTTATTAGCCGGGCTGATTTTCGGTTTCGAAAAATCGAGGTTTCACGGTATTCGAGATGTAATGGTAATAATAAAGTAACAAAGGACCTCCGACCTCAAACGCCTCGGACAAGCCTTGCGGTACTACATGCAACGCGACATGAATTGTGGAGCAAATTGCAACACGACCGTCCCAGATTTTCCAGTAAACATGATAATGTACAAGCGGAAAAACCGCAAATTTATTCAAGGGTTGTTTGGTCGATGTTGAGGAATCCATCAGAAGGAATGTCAAGCAAGCTCGTGATGCCCGGCCTAATAGTCACGCGATTCGATTTATTCTCTCAATTATTATTTCGAAAGTTTTAAAAATATACCTCATGATGGGAATCGATGATGGTCGTATATGGATTATTTTTGGTCGAAATCGTGATTTCTTCGCGTTCGCGTGAGAGATCCGGTAATTGCAGAAAAAGGTAATCATTATGATTTTTATGCTAATTATCGAGCATCCGAGCCGGAAGGGAAATGCGTCGGATCGATTTCACCGTCATCATTACCATTAACATCAAACGATAAATATTTACTTCGACTTTCTTGTGTATGCAGACGAACCGAGGGGTTAAAGTTTTCGGGGAGCGTCTGGAAATTGAGTCGTCGGCTGCATTTAAGACCGATTTTACGATGTCTGGCTCGGGATCGAGAGAGGGTGCGGCTGTTCAATTATCATCCTCACCTTTGGGGATGCATTATTATTACGTACGGCGCGAAATAAACCGCACCCTGATTCGATGAATAATGCAAACTCCATAGTTTTCACAACCACGAAATAATAAAGGGAAGTGCCCTCCGATGGTTTCGCTATGGGGGATTTTATTTTACTTATTAATACAACTTTCCCATTTGTGTTTGCGCATTATACGGTGGTACAATAAAACTTTAAATTAATACCTCGACTTGGTCTACGTGTGTGGTTCGGACGGATTTATATGGCAACGTGCCATTAAAAGTAGTATTTCGATTTGCGGAACGCGAAGTTGCCAAAGTGAAAGTACTAAAGTACCTTTTGGTTCGAATTTCAGTCGGGGTATCTACTTTTTTTTCGTAATCGTTTTCCTCCGTAACAGGACGAAATTGTTGTCGAAATTTCGATTTTCTCGAGACGCGATCACTGGACTGTACTTCCCGACTAAAAACTTAATTATTGAGGATTCAGTAGTTTTTGACGCTAGAAAGTATCTATAATTCGATCTTTAAAGCGTTTAGTTGATTTTTTCAACAAAGTCACGGCAATGACCAATTATTCAACAATTTTTTCGGCAATCGATGAAAGTGATGCAACCATCAGTTAAATCAATGTTAATTTCGTTAAGTACCGAGTCTTGAGTCGAACAAGAATGCTTGGTATTTTGAATTTCGCGGTTCATTGATCAAAAACGGTCCGATTACTATTCGATGCGTGAACGGATTTACATACTTCCTCTCTTGTTCGCCGGTTATTATCGTAGGAAGGACTTTCGCCTGCGCGCTTTTCGGTTTCCGGTCTCGAAAATCTCTACCGATTCGACTGTCATCGAGATTGAGACATTCCGGATTTTTCTCCTGGTTATCGTCGCTTTTTGATCGTCTTCATGGTCGACGGAGTGTGCGTGGACTTCGTGGAGACCTTTTGATCTTGATGACTTCGGGTCGTGTCGATGCATTCGCTTTTGCGGAACTCGGCGCGCTCCCATGAACCGTCACGGGACTACCATGTATGGTTATTGAGGATATGGACGTTTTATAAGAGAGATACGATCTGCAAGACTAGATTTCCTCCATTCAAAAGTGAGCATTTAGGCATTTAGGCCGAAGGGACAACCATAAGATCCACTTTTTCCTCCGGTACTGTTTAGTCAGTACCGGGATAAAATGTTGATTTGGATGGAATGCACGTATATGACGAGCGATCCGGATGTGCCCGATTGTCCCGTGTCTCGATTTCGTAGGCACTCATGGGGAACTAAAGGATTATGATGTAAGTGACTAACGAGAAATCACGCAAAGGGGATTTTTACAAAATCGTCGAGAAACAGGAACTTTCTACGTCTTGTCCCGTGTATTATTTCCGTGTATGTACCTAAATACGTAAACAAGAAATGGATTCGTCGAAGCTGTTTCCCTATTGAACATTTTTTCGCTTCATTATCTCCAACATATTTGGGTTCGCCAGTCACCTTCAACCGCACTTCTTAATGATGAAGAAAGTTGCCTTTTTAATTTGTTTGTGGTACCTTCCGACAGTCGGTTCGGTTTGGCTCATGTCCAATCGCAATAAGGGGCCATCTGCGACTTGTTTAATAGGAAGTGTCTTTTGTGCAACGACGGTTCATGATAATTCAGATCAATTTGTTAGATTAATCGAGATCTTTGACCCGGAGCACTCTCCGGCGACTTCGGCGACGTAATGAAATTAAATTACGGCCAATTACGGCCGTGGGCTGTTAAATTTAATGGCGTGCTATACACCACCGAGCACTATTTATTTTATCTATGCACATGACACATGTAGTAGGTACTTCTGATGAAAACTGCGCTCTAGGAATTATCATTATCGCCCCTGTACGCCTTTTTCCTCATGAATTATTTATAAAAAGCGGCCCGTGTGATCGGCCCTTTCTGCCTCCCGGAAAACTCTGGCGCAATAACAACTCTTATTATACGTATGCAGTCGAGTCTAGCGAAAGAGTCGGCGATAATGTTAATTATGTCCCATTGTCCGCGTCGGGGAAATAAAATGTTCGCCGTTTTTGGCTTGGCGATTTCTGCCATAAACTTGGAAAGTACACCGCGAGCACTTGTCTCTTAATACCCGTTTCGCCTAATAAAAATCACCTCTAGATGTCGGTACTCCTACCCTGAAGAACGGATTTTTACAGGGATCGATTACATGAACCGGGGAAACTTCCTGGGCGAATTGGATAACGGAGTGGTCCTGTGCCATCTAGCTCAAGTCGTCTGCGACAAAGCCAAATACTCCATCGAAACCGGACTCGCCAAAGGAGTAAGTACTACATGAAAGAACCAAAAAGGTATTTTGACGAGGAATAAAATTAAAATTTCATGACCTAAGCTGCTGAGCAAAATTTAATTGAAAAACATTGATAACCATTGACTAATGACAGGTATTTGTCAGGTACTTTGGAGGTCACGTGTTGGCCAAAATATCTTGGGGCGACTATATTTTTTAAGTACCTTTTTAATTATTGAATACCGTACTATGAGATAAGCTATTTCGAAAAATACATGAAAATTCCTCATTAGAGACTAATATAATAATGTTTCGCTTTTCAGCCCGTACCGAAAGTCCGGGGCAAATGCTTCGAAAAGGCGATGCGTCGCAGCTTCTTCTCCCGCGACAACATGGAGAACTTCATAAAGTTCTGCCGATCTCTAGGCGTCCACGAGAACCTCCTGTTCGAAAGCGACGATCTAGTTTTGCACAACCAACCGAGAAACGTCATATTGTGCCTCCTGGAAGTGGCAAGACTTGCCACTCGATTCGGGGTGGAGCCCCCCGGACTTATCCAGCTCGAGAAAGAAATCGCGGAAGAGGAGCGCATAAACTCGGCGGATTCGGGGCTGAGTTCGCTCCTCTCCTGGCAGTTCCAGGCGTCGCCCCCGCGTCTCGACGCCCAGGACTTGGCGAAAATGCGGCACAGCTCTTCGGCGGGCGCCATTTCGGCCTTCGACCGCTGGAGTCAGGGGCCTCGCGTGGTTTTAGCACCGGAAGTGGCGGCGGTGAGTGGCGCTAGCGATGGGGTGCCTAGCGACCACACGGAAGATGAGTGGTCCAGGGGTAGCGGAGAAGACCCGGATTCGGAAATAGACGCAGGAGTCCGGGGGCCCGGAGGGGACGCCACTGATGAGCTAGACAGAAGGGTCCAATTGGCCGCCAGACTGATGCAGCGCAACTGCAACTGCGCTAATGGGAAATGCTCGAAATTGCGAGTGAGGAAAGTGGGTGAAGGCAAATACAACATTGCGGGGAAAAACGTCTTCATTAGGGTGAGTTTCTGGTTTCTGTGTTGGTTTTTTGGTTGTTTTATATAGGAATTTTGGTGTTTTTTTGCAGTTGTTGAAGGGGCGCCACATGATGGTGAGGGTCGGGGGCGGTTGGGATACACTGGACCATTTCCTGCTGCGGCACGATCCTTGCCAGGTGAAAATTGTGTCGAGAGATAGTCCTGATAGGCCGGCTAGTGCTTCGAAATTTTTACACATCAGAGCAAAGTACCGTAGTCCTCCTCCACGCGAACCGATTACACGCTGATTATGCCAGGAAAAGCGGAGCACTGCATTTTCTTTTCGTATCTTTAAATATTAATCGACACCAACAAGTTCAAATTAATAGGCTATATTAACTGATTTATTTTGTAGAATATTATTATAAAGTTGTGTAAAGTAGTTGTACTTTTATTGTTACTAGTAGTACTTGAAGAAAAAGTAGCTTTTTTATTTTATCTAATTTCTATAGGTAGGTTGTGTTGTAATGAACCATTATGTAATATTTTTCTACCATAACTGATTAAATTTTTGGTACTTTGACGAAAAAGACGCCTTTCATTTTGAGACTTTTTACAGGAGCACGAAACCGAAATCAAGCCGAAATTCTTTTGGAGACCTCGCATCCAGAAAGTACCGAACTTCTCAAAGAAATTCACGTACTATTCAAGATTTTCCAAACTGGTGAGGCCCGGAGAGACTTCTGTCTAAAATAAACAGTATTTTGGATTCTGAGGATTCATTACCTTTTCTCATATGAACCATATCCATTCATTACTGTAATACTTGGATATTTTTCTATGGTTCAATTGGGGAAAACGCACTAGCAAGGGAGAACTTAGCAAAACCACAAATTTAAATAATAGAAGATATATTCATTTCAAAAAATAATATTATTAATAGACCTAATAAAAATAAACTAATCCTATAGACTACATCATGGTATTTTCTTGTCCAATTTACTGATAAGATTTTCAATCATGGTGGCATCAACCAATCCGATGAATTTATCCACCACTAATCCGTTCCTGACTGCTATTACAGCAGGCACGGCTTTGACTTCGAAAGTGTGCACCAATTCTGCGTGGTTTTCCACGTCCACGATGGCCAAATCGATATTGGTCTTTGGTTCGATCAGTTCGATCATTTTCGGTGTGAGGATATGGCATGGTTCACACCACTCGGCGTGGAAGTTCACGATGACCGGATTCTCCGAGTTCATGACTTTTTGTAAAAACTCGTCGTTATTTTTAATCGTAATCAGTTTTCTGAGAGCCGAAGAATTCGTAAAAGTCCTAACTACTTGTCTACTCGAGACTATTACTCTACTCAGTCCCATTGTAAAATTCTAGAATCGGTTTGGGGCGAATCGGTTCCACGCAATGGAAAACGAAGAAAGCAACGAAGGCAGTCAAGGCGCTCAAAATGATGAACGAAACAAAAATTGCTTGATATATGAACGTGTAGTCTTTCTCCTGAAAAATTATATAAAATCAGTATAATTACTCTTATAATAGTCGTACAACCTTACTGTAATATCCTCTTTATCGTTGAGATCGTTTTCTTTGGCTTTTTCTACTGGAATCAGGACTAAAATTGTAGTGAGAGCTGCAGCGGATCCAAGGGCGATCCACGAAATATTGTTCTGGTACTTCACTCCGAAGACGAAAATTAAGAGAGCTAGAATCCACGTAATGATAAGAACGAAGAGCCCGATTCCAATAGATCCGATTATCATTGCAGATAATTATTATTGTGATTATTGTTACAAAACAAATAATGACGGGAATGTCAAACTGTGTTTATTTGAGGTTAGGTCAGTGTTATCCAAGGGCTTACCCTTTTCTTATCACTGTTCGACGTTCCCATGGCACTAGAGCAGACTTGTGTTTGTATTAACAGCAAATTTATCGATTTTTAGGTCAATTTAAGGTACGTTGAAGGACTGTAATCGAGGTCAAAGCTTGAGGTGCTAAAGGCACCACGTGTATTATTGGTTGCCTAACTCACCAGGTCACCACGTGCTTTCAGGAGCATCGGGGGAATCCCAAGAGACCAAGATAAGATATTTTCCAATCTTTTTTTTCAGAACACCCGAGAGATAAAAATTACACTTTCGCCTTATTCTTTTAATTACTTATAATTACTTTAACAGTTGTGGAATGTTTCCAGTTGAAATTGAACGCGAAATTTTGTATCGAATTGCGAATTTTGTGATTTTCCGTCTTATTCCTTGAGGTCCTTGGTGAGCAAGCCATTACATTACTGCAAACTGCCGAGGATCGCGAGTTCGGACTGGATTTCACAGTGCTTTATCCGAGGGATGGAACTAAAGGGATTTAACAATCCGAAAATGCAAACGTTCTCTTCGTGACGGATGTGTGTGACAATTTCGCGTAATTTCCTCACATTTTTCAGCGTCTAATAGAAGACTCCGGCTCTCCATGAAGAAAATTGGACGAAAGTGCCGCCATATCATCACCGAGAATCCCGTTTTTCTCCTCTCTTCCGCAGAGATAGAGCCAAAAGAGAGTTCGCTAACAACATGGAAAATGCACTTTAGCGTTGCGGCGCGCTCGATAATCCACAAGTGCCTCCACCATCACCAAAAGGTACGGGGTGCTTATTGTCTACGGCCTGGGGATGAAATTCGACGAATGAATCGGGGAGCGCCGTGTTTATTAACTGATGAAGACCGGGCGATAGAATGCGCACGTGCCCCGGCAAGTTAACCATTTATAATTTACTTCTTTCATATAAAGCGGCTTTTCTGCTCCTCCCGGACGCCGTCGATATTACGGATCAACTCGCGAAAAACTCGTGCTCTTTAGAGAACGTTCCTGATTTACGATAATGCCACGCGGAAACTCCGGGGGATAAACTTTTCGAAATGATCGAATCGGGGCGCCTCTCTCACACGTACACCGCACTCGGACGGGCCCCGCGCGCTTTAGGGCCGCGGCCGTAAAACTGCCAACCCCGAAAAACGCCCTCACCCGCCTAGAACAAGTTCCATTCCGGGATCGATCGGTTAAGGTGAGGGGCATTTAATAATAATTAGTTATGGGGAGGTTTCGTTCATATGGGCGTAATCCATGTTTGCAACTTATTTAATTCGGTCGAGTTCTACAAGTTAGATTGAATCTATAACTAAACGGATAATAAATTCGTTGGGCGTGTTGTATAGATGGAAACTTTCCAAAGTACCGGGCTTATAGAGATGGCTCCGTCTCGACGCAGCTAAACCACCATACTTAATGCAAAATAATAACGCACCAGCTTTGGCTAATAAAGAGAGAGCCACCCGGTCTCATCTCGACTTCCATAACTCAGTCGGGGTGGTTAATTTCGTAATCGCTTTAAACAATAAAAATTAAGAGCGAATGAAGTTTGATGACGGGGGCTACATCAAAACACACTCAGCCCGGCACTCGTTTCGCCTAGATCGGATCAGGCTTAAAACTTAAGTCGAGTTTAAACTTTGTACGAACATTGTCCGTGTGTAGTGTTTCGCCCCCGGCCCGTGTGTGGTGCGTTTCCGCGTGATAATTCAATCGTTTACGTTATCATTAAACTACAATCAGGTGTGGAGTACAAGATTATACATCATCGGCCAACAAAGAGCCCGTGGTTTAATGAAGATTTACGCCGTTCCCGCCCGATAATTTATATGGCGGAAAAGGGGGCGCCGTAAATATGCCCTCTCGCGGACCGATTTAATTGCCCGCGTGCGGGGAAAAATTGTAAACAAACAAATCACGGCCGGGACAATCAGTGCCTCTCGGAATCGGACGGCCGAAGGATAAATAACGTAATCGAGTTGTCTTGAGCGGGGCATCGTTCATTTCGGCCCGTAATGCGCAGCGATTTTTCTCGATAATTCGGCCGAATTCGCCCCGGGAGCCGATCCGTATCAATCGCGCATAAAACCCCCCTTTACGGCCGCCTAATGAGAATCGCGCCCGCGGAGGTCGGCGAACCTCTTCGGGCCGACCGAAAGTGTCGATACCTCGGCAAATTGCAAGACGGATGGCCGCGATCGATGCCGCATAAATCGCCGGCGAGAAATAATTCGAAATCGGAGACGAATCGCGAAAGTCCGCTCAACAATCCGATGACGAATTAGACGAGGGCTTCTTTGACGTTCACCGGAATATCGCGCTCTTTGATTGTCTCCGAAGTTTCCGGGGCACCCAACCCTTCTTCGGAAAACACGAGAACTTGCGAGTTTTATTGGGGCGGACTGGGGCGCCTCGGGGCGATCACCTGATGCAACGTTGAGGCATTCGCGCCCTTATTAAAGGAGAAATCGCATCTTCCCTAACGCAATTAGAAGGCAGTCTTCCGGGCTTATTAACTGCGAGCAGCGCTCACGATTTTCCGCAAAAAGTGAAGTATCGATCCGATCTGGATTTTACAAATACGGGAGATTGAAAAAGGAATCGTTTCGGAATTGTTAAGTCGTTTGAAATTTATTTACATAAATCTTCATAAATATACAAGACATGCCGGTCATCGCTTATGGGAAGCCGATTTCGAGTGGAAAACGTTGCTGAATATTATTCGATTCGGTTGGTGCGTTCCTCGAGAGTTATTACTTAGAGATGAGGGAGCGGGTGGATTTGTTCAAGTCTTGAGATTATTCCCGTTTACTGCCGTTTACGAACCGGTGGAGTATTTCAAAGGTATTCAGGTCAAGTGTAGTGTGTATACAGGTAAGTATGAATGCGTCGATGTGCGTTTATTTACCTACCCTTAGCCGTGTAGAGGGCGGGCCGGGCTTACAACCCCCGATGCTACAAGAAGTACCTAATATATAATTCCATTTCAAATATATTTCTCGTTTCCAAGACGATTCGTTACCGGATCCTTTTGAAAATCGTTCTATTACGTAACGAGTATGAGATCTCAATCCGGCCGAGCTCCATATAATATTATATACGGAAAACTGTACTGCTGTACGGAACGTGCAGGGTGTGTTCTCTGCCTCTTAATTTCTGCAGCTGACATATTTTCAAGGGGGATGTTCGCCCCGATACCCTCGCCCCCAAACAACCGACCCGCTGAAACTTCGCGTACATACACCCCATCCACTCGTCTGGTATCATACCTAAGCCGTTTATTACAGGGAAAGTTCGCGTTTTTTTTCCGAGTGGCGGAATGAAGGGGCAGCGCGCCGCAAAGTGAATGCTGAAAAATGGGGGTCGTTACGAATCGAACGATAGCTGTGATGGGCAGATAAGCCCGTCGAACGGGGCCGGTCATTGACAGGTGAGGGCCCTCGATCTGATTGATGTCCGGAACGCACCGGACTAATACAACCCCTAACGAAAATAATCGCACCCACACGATTTTCAATAGTTATAACCCGCGTTTGGTTAATGGCGAGGCCGTAAAACGTTGTTTTCTATTCCGGCCTCCCCCGGGAAACTAGCGGGGTCGACGATTTCGGAAACTCCGGAATTAGATTGTTAAATTCGGCTTTCGGCCCTGTAATAATAACTAGGTACGGTTCCGGAAGGGCCGCATTAAAAAATGGAGCGTTATTCGGAATCGGGGGGGATTTCCGAGTCTCGGGTCAGAGACGGCGACTTTTAGAGGGCCGTAAAATTCGAGGCCCCCAGTCACATCGAGATCTAGTCGCGCACTCACATAAATCTACTGTTTCTAGTTTGTGTTTAACTTTAGAATTGCGATTAAAGGATTCGGCGACGACTTTAGACTTGACACTCCTGATGGATGCCGTCTTTACCATCGACCGAACGGCCCTGGAGGGAACGAGCCGTTTTATTATGTCTGGGAGCGCACAAATCGCCCCATAATTCCGCGATTCTCCCTCTCATCGCTTATTATTTCTTTTTTATTTGAGGGGGGCGGTAAAACGATGAGGATGACGGATAGGAAATTAAACGTTTACGTTTGCGCATCGGCGGGTGGCGCAACGTAACGATACAAATTAAAATGGCATTAAATTTAATTAAATCCATAAGTTATTCAACAAACAACGGCTAAATCTCTTGTAATGAATTCCGACGAACGACGAACCAGACAGGACACTGTTCCGAAACAATTAAGTTCTCGCCTTTGTCGGCGCTGATGAATTTGTTGTTGCGGTCCGATTTATCCCGGCTTATCGCGGAATTACGAATTCTGAAGCTTTCCGATGACGACGGCGACGCCGCCGCCCCTCCCGCCGCCGGTCGGTGTGTCGGCGGCGTCGCGACGCGCCTTCCCCCAGGTAACCTCAATGGAGAACCATCAATTCCGGCGTCTTTGTTATATTCCGTCGGTTGCGCCGCGGCGCTCTCTTGTGTACAGATCGCTACTATCTACTGCTCTTCTGTTTCCAATTAGAGAGGCGAACGTCTAATTAATTGAATTCCGGCCCGATCTCTCTCTCGCACTGCGGAGGAGGGTACGAACCTTGCACCCCTCAACTGATGATCGCCGTTTCCGGATGCCACTGTGCTCGGGCCCAATCGGAAAAGAACCAATCTCGACTATCTTATCGCTGCTCGATTCCAGCAAAACAACTCCCTAGAATCTATGCAAGTTTGTAATGACTAGACTATGACATTCTATTGAGACTGGTTGTGAGTGCTTCAATAGGAAAATAATCAAAAAGTTCCATCACCATCAATTCTTCAAAGTCCATATTTTCTTTAATTTCTATTCCTGACATAATAGTTTCTTAATTTTTTTTTTGTGCATTTTTTCTTATAGTAATATTTGGACGAATATTGTACCAATTTGAACAAACAATACAGGGTGTTTCAGGAATTTCGTGTCTGATGGTTTTTCGGTGTACAACCATTTTAGTATAGATTTAGTGTACGCGTTGATTGGGGGAGATGAATGCGCCCCATGTAGATACAAGAGAATATAACTGATAATAATTCACATTGTTCTAGGTTCGCGATGATAATGCTTTATTCATGTGCGGATACACAAAGCTTTCAAGCTTCCCCACTGAAATTGTTATTATTCCATAAAAAGGCGACTTTTTGAATGTTTTGGGATTTATGCTGCACATTGGGGGCGTCTCGGAAATCTCTCTATTGACACTATTACGAGACATTACCTCTTTATAAGCGTATACGGACCGGCCCCGCCCTAATGCATCAACGATACGACACCCTTATCTCATTTTCGATCAATCTTATTACCGGCGTCGAGGCTTTTATGCGGGACTGGCGCCTTTTAATGGATTTTTTCCGGAAAACCCCGAGAAACGTCAAAGTCCCCTCTAGTGATGTTATGTGACGATTCGGCATATCGATGAGTTATTTCACACAAGCATGGCGATCAGAGGGATATGTTTGTGCACACAGTTCGCCCGTTTACCTAATATTACCATCCCTTGACCAATTTGCGGGCGGCGTGTTTGCCCTTCGTTAATTAGACCAATATTAACCGATCCGGCCCGTTTTTCGTCCGGGCTTTTATCCGACAAAGGGAAAAACCTGTGGCGTTTTTAGGGGGCGCAAAAGCCGTCTCTGACACGCACCCGGACTACCTGTCCCGGTCTTCGGCGCTATCGCGACGGCACTAATCATCCCGCCCGCCCGGAATTAGCCTATCTTTCGCATAAACAAGCCAGACGGGCCCGGTATCGCGGGCGCCCGGTGCCCGCTGATAATTGATGCGTTCCGAATGGACCCGACCGGAGAATGATACGCGCCGTCCTCCCCCGCGCCCGGAAAAATCCGGGAAGACGCGCGATCGGGGGGCCCGGGGCCGGCGATCGTTTAGCGGGAATTCGTATGCGGGGGGCGCACGCAAACAGAGCGGGGCCCCGGAGAAAACGAAGTAGACTCGTTACACGCGGGCGGGATAATTGCGTTACATATTCATGCGTTTCCAATCAGAGCTCCGGAGTCGACAGCGGTCGCCGTTCCCCGTGAGCGCTCGGCTCCGGAGTTTCGAGTCCGAGCGCCGAAAGCCCGCAGTTCGCAGCAAGCGCGTGGCGCGCCGTGACCGGACTTTCGCCCCGGAACCCGGAACGTTCCCCGCTCTCCATCTCCCTGGAAAAACAGTTCGCGAATTTCGACCACCGATTTTGTGACCGGACCGGAAAACCCAGGATTCAGCGCCCCTATCAGGTGAGGAATTTTTCACCCAGACAAATTCACCAATAGATAAGATTGTGACTTTAAAAATGAATTTTACTGGCGATTCATAAAAATCTGCATATCGTTAATTTGAGTAAGATGGATGCGGAAAGTTGGGTCCGTTTCAGGTGTTCGGTTTTCTTCCGTGTTTATCAGGCGGGTCGAGCAATTAAACACTTCCCTCGGTCTTTGCTTAGTTCTGCAAACATTAAATTCAATCCCGAGCACACATAGGGGATATTGATCACTTTATCGAGACGCCCCATAAACAGACTTGATTAATTCACCCGCTCGCGATTATTAATAAGAGTAATCTGTAGGATGGCACATTTCGGCTTTTCGGGGGAGTTTATTCCGGGCGGATCGAATGGGGGATTTCGTCGCGCGAAAGTACTCCGGAGCGCACTTTTCTCCGGGAGGTCGTGTTTGAACTGGAGCCCCGAATAAGCCCTCGGATTTTATTGTTCAAACAGCGAGATTTCTCAATAAAAACGCAATAAGACAAACTCCGCTTTCGGGTCGTCTCCTTCGCGGGGATGATCTCCGGCGTTCGCAAAGAGTGTATAAATTCCCGCGGCGAGTAATGAGATTTCGTTATCGCCGTCCATTCGGACGGATCTGTCGCGCGGTCACGACATCTCGCCCTTGCAGATCGAGGCGCGGATAAGGGCGAAACGTATACACAAATCGGTCGGAAGCTCATGAATACGCCCGAATTTCCCGGCTCCGCTGTATACACAAATTGAAGCTCTCGCTCCTCGAAAGCCCCGACGGGCCTATCTCGAATTAACTTTCGAATCGGAGTGCGTATTAGGTGAAAAAGAAATATTCAAATTCGGATTAATTAAATCCGGATGACGCACTTGAATTTTTAATTGCCATTTCCCGACCAAACTCCTACACATCACAACTTCATTCTTTATCGCACTCGTATAATAATAATAATCTGGATTAAAGTCAGGACTTTATGTAGTGCTATAATAATGTTGCCAGTTATACCGTGTTACTTTTATTTTAGACTGCATACCTACCCGCCTTCATTTCATTTCATCGCAGCGATAGTAATAATAATGCGACGAGAAGTATAAACTCTCGTCGAAAAAGGCCGGAATTGTTGCCGTCTGAAATAATATCGTGCATTTGCGGATGATGATGCTCGTTTGCGGGGCGGGTGCGGAGGCATTCCGGGCAGGGCTTAATAACTGGAGCACTTTCGGATATATGCGTAATGAGCATGTCGGTTTCCATTTGCTCGGGATCGTGAGGCAATAACCGGGGGCTTACTTTGTTTTAAAACTAACGATACGCCCCGAAATTGCTCCGGCAACACTTTTAAAACGCTTAGAGCTCATTCCGGATTCGCCATAAAATAGTTTTAACGCCCTTCTTCGCATCGGCCGTCCTTACGTATTCCTACCTCGGCCCTCTCGCACAGGGGCGATGGAAAAGTTGAATCCCCTTTATCCGCGTGTAAGACTTAAACTTGATTTGTGGGTCCCCGATGTCATCTCGGGTACTTACACTATCTTTCCCTACCTCTTTGGCAGTTTTTAACGGGTATCGGCGGCGATTCCGCCCGTTTTACGCATCGCAAACTCGTTATTAATTCCTAGAGCCCTTCTCGTCTTTTTCCGAACGGCCAATTCGTGTACAATACTGCGGCACCGAATGGAAACTACCGGTTATTATTATTGATGTTTCCGCACGGCTTATGCGGTTCGAGATACCCGCAGTAATCTCGGACTTTCATTGCCTCCGCCGTATTGTTTTATGATGAATTCATTCCGTAATTTTTCGCCTCGTTGTTACCTTACGTCCCGGCCGTGTGGCGTATCGATTCGCTCGAAATAAAACGCGCGCCTGATTAATATCGCATCATTGCGACCGAAAGGGACGATCCGGGGGCGCTTTTCCAGGCGGAGGTCACGACGAGGGGGTGAAATACGAGCGCGCCCTCATTAACATATCTTATTCTTCGGCCGGGAGGGACGGGGCGGGCCGACGTATACGTGCGATTAATTACCGAGGGCAAACAATAACGCCACTTATTTAGATGTCTGCGCGCCCTAATTTATGTCCGTTTCGTCTTGTTCGTGTTCGCCTACACCGGGGGCGAGATTTCGGAAAAACACGAACGTGTCTCCGGGTACCTGAATCGGGGCGATTTCCGGGCGGCAGCTGCGGGGTCGCAAAAGTGCGCCGTTTTCGCGAACACGTGTCGCAGATTGCCCTAATGCTTGAGACGTCGCTGCGGCACATGTCCGACGTCCGAAAAACGAAGACGGGGGATGAGTTACGGTCGGGTCGGGGAAAAAGGCCGTTTATTCAAAACCGCAGAAAAATTCCGGGCCCGGAATTAATTCCGGTTAATACCTGGGAATAAGTGAGCGAATGTATCACGGCGGGTCTCATTTCGGGCCGGATTTGAAACGTCATCCGCACGGGTGGATAAACTAACGCTGCCTGCGCAAAAAGACGACAGAAACACTCGGGCAAATTTGCATACGCGATACCCGTGTATGCATGTGTATCCCTGGATGGGTACACAAAATACGGCTCGTAATGGGGTGCATTCCGAAATATCCGATATAATAATGTTTGCGTGTATTATACCCGCTCCGCGGGGATTATTCCGAATTTGTGCCGAATCTAATCACCTCATCCTATGACGTTACAGCCGGTGATTTGAGGAACATGCGCGAAAACGCGCGGTTTCGGTCTCGAGTCGCGTATTTGCAAAGCCAGTCGGGTATATGCGCCTCGCATCCCTTAAAAGACATCCAGAATTCCGGATGCAAACAACTGGTAATGGGGGTCGGTTTACATGTTATACTTTTCCGTGCGCATTTCAGATTCAGGGGCTTGAAACTACTTACGCTATATTGGTAAACGTAACAGCATCACGCCCCGCCAGGTCGGGAAAGTGGAAATTGGCACGAAATCCTCCCGAACCCTAAAAACCGAACGAAAAGACCACAGTCGTATTAGATTTTCCCCGAATACTAACTACACATTACCCGAGAAGGGGCGGTTCGTTAAGGGCGAGCAACAAGTGAGATTATCCCGCAATAAAAAAGGCGCGCAGAATTTCCGGCGAAATTATAAGAGCGGGTTATTTAGGGCGCATCGACGTCAAGGGGTGGACATATCGAGGAGGTGCATAATTAAGGAGATGTTGGACGGAATTGGGACGCGGGCGCGGATTATCCGAAGCCAAAGCCGCTTTTAAAGCCGAGGCCAGAAATCTCGTTCTTATCCCGGATCGAAGGGTCCCGGGGGTGGCGGGTGCGAAAAAATGGCGCCGCGATTGCTGGATTCCCGGATTTATTTGTCGCAGCGCCGAGTAATTCCGGGGCGGATGTGCGATTATTATTGCGTTCTTCTCGCGTCGACTTTCGTCATGTGTAAGCGTTTCCCGATTGACAGTTGCGTGAAATCCAGGGGCGTGCGCCCCGTTTCCGCGCTTTCGATTCGGTTCGCTTTCGTCTGCTCCGGCGGGCCGGGGTCCCCGGATTTTAAAACAAACTTCGCGATGTTTACTCGAATTTCCGATCGATCAGCCGTGTGCGACTTTTGAGCCCACATGAGAACGCCCGCTGATTATTCGTTTCGGGCGGGAACAATGGGGGGATTGTTCCGGGTTCCGGGCAAGGCGACGTAAAGTTTACGCCGGACCGAACTATCATGTCCGGGCAACTTCTGGGCGATATTTCGATTATTCAACTTTCCGCAAATTCGCGAAACAATAAGCCCCGGCGCATTATGGCGGCGGCGGCGCCACTGGTCGTAACTTCGTTTCGTCTGCTGTCGCTCGCGAGCTTTCCGAATGCCTTTAAGGTATAGAGAGTCCCACTCTCTCTCAGATTTTTCTCCCGTTAGATTTATGTGATAAAGCTGAAATGTACCGTGTATACACCTTCACATCTCGCGCTACTTCCGGATCGAACATCCCAGCCAAGAAACCGGAAATTATTACATTGCTGCACTTGCGGATTTGTTTGAAGTCGGGTTTGACGCCCGTTTCCGCATGAAATATGGTTATTCAGTCTTTGCCGGTTTTCCCGTTCGCGCCTTAAAATATTCCGCCACCATCGTAAAAACACAACCCCCCATGTACAACCTGCTCCTCGATTCCACCCATTTCCATTCAAACAAATCTTATAACCATTTCGGACTTGGATTTTTTTCAAAATAAGTAAATTTCGGTGTGTTCTGCTTTTCGCGGATAGTCTTCGAGAGCGCGTTTGGAGAAATTGAGACGAAACTGTGACGAGTAACTGACGAGAGGATGATGCGAGCGGGGGAAATGCTCGCATTCAAACAGAGGAAAAAAGCAAATAATAAGCCTAGACTTCGCGTTATAACAACCGGCTTTTTGTGCCTTTTTTCGCACTCACCCTCTCTCCGCATTCATCTCCCTTCACATCTACATACGTGCGACTAATTCCGGAACCGCACAAGCTTTTAACAAATCCCCGTTTTTCTTTTTTCGGATTTCGATCCCGAATCCGGGTAATAATTATCGAGGAGAATTCTGCGTCGCGATTCGCTTCTCTCGCCCGATGAAAGTCCGGTCCGATCGGAAACACGGCTCGTATTTATTTATCTCGTCTAAATGATTTCTCTTGTTAGCGAGAGAAACTCGATTTTCCTACATCACGTTCCTCTACTTACCTGATTAGCGGCGATACACCTCTCTTCGGAAAATATCGCGTTTTCCTTCGAGTCCTAGATGGGAGTGGCAGATCCGAGGGCCGTGATTATGATAAAAGTGTGTACGATCCGGGGGTGATATAAGGTCGGGTTTTGTGCCCTTGGGGGTGGAATGCAACGGCTTTTTCGTATGCACGCGTCATTCCGGCGCTTACGACGATAAGGGATTTGGCCTCTCTCTAACATGCATGATTACTTTGTGCTCGTGACTTTTATTTTTTAATGATAAAAACTTTCGTAAGCGACGGGGGGCTCCGCCGGCCACCTCGCCGGAATACCAAGTGGCGGCGTTATTTTGAATGCAAAAAGGGCTCGCGTATTCCGTCCTCCCCTTGAACCCTCCCCGTACATATCGGGGAAATTAATCAAACTGCAATCAGGTGCGTATACCTACGCGATAATAACAATGCCCATTTGTATTATTACACGAGTGCTCTCTGCCGAAGTTCGATTATAATGGAGGAGCCGGTCCTTTTGTGCGCGCAACTTCCCTTTTCGCTTCCGGTCTGTATGCGAATTCGCAAGTTTTCATCGGAATAAATCTCTCGGTCGAATTTCCCGTCATTTCGAATGTGAGGGGGAGCCCGGGCCGTGTTGACACGAAATTACCTTGTATCGGTGGTTCCACACGCGGTCAAAGTGTCGCAAAGTTCCACTCCAAGTCAATCAAAACTTGGGGCAAAGCTCGGTCGGCATGCGACCGACTGGTGAAAAATCGCCGCCATCCGGGGACAAAGTCCGGGCTGTGCATTAAAGGCGCAATAATAAAGTGGGGTCGTTAATGTCGAATTATTACCGTCACCGAGAATTATCATAGTCTCGGGGCGAAATTAAAAATCATGAGCACCTCCCCGAGCAGACAATGAAGATTTGTTCCCGAAAGTGGAAAGTTTCATAACGTTCCGCCGATCCTGACGAAAAAGTCGTCTGTGTAAATAAAAAAATCTCACTGGATTTCGGAAAGTTTACTAATTTCGTTTCTCGCGAAAGGCGCCGTTATTAAGCAGAGATGTTCGCACTTATTAAAAGTTGCCTACCCAAATCGAAGCAATTCCAAATTGGCGACTCGAATCCCAGCGGCATCGGCGTCTTCGGTACACTTCGGGTAGTTTGGTAATTTACCAACAAACCGACAAGACTCGATCGCGCAAAAAACCGCCTCGAATTACTTTGCCTGATGTTTAATAACTTTATAGCGAGCCGTCAAGACTGCTAGGGGTAGGTGTATAAGGGCGGATTTAATGGAAAAGTGATGTAATGAGAACAATCTCGTTAGAAGCAGTTACCGACAGTTGCTTGACTGTTGAATTAACGCGTCGGAAATGTTGGTCGTTTTTTCGTCTCGCGGTGGCGTTTCCGAAAGAGTGAGGGGTAGCATCCCCGAAGACCACTTAAATCCGATGGAGTTTATGAAGTATAAATTAAGTTTCAATTCGCGCCGGCAGAATAAATAACAACGTGGCAATCGTAATCATGAAATACGGCCACTCTTTGAGGCATAAAGGCGAAGTTTATAAATTATCCTTTATTACTGGCAGAGAACAACGGTACTTACAACAAAACTCGCCAACTTTCGGCGAACAAATCTTAACGATGTAGCCGGTAACCAAGAGCGAGAAGAAACAAAGCAATCAAAAGAGAAAGTTGGTGTCGAGGGTAACCGCGTTCTTAATGGCACCCCCCCGGTTAAAAGAACGATACTGCCCTCGCAGGAGTTGCTCGGTCGAAGAGCGCGTAATGGCCGAGGGGTGCCGGACCCGGACCTGTGCCGCTTTATTACTCGCGTCTGCTTTTACTGCGTCCCATTCTTGCTCGCAACAACTATTGGCCCGCCAGGGCCGCGAATGCGCTTTTTGCGGCCCGGCGCGACGTTTATGGGCCGGACGCGCCGTAAATTGCTTAACGTGTCGATACTTTGTCGCCCGATAAATAATTTCGCCCGAACTTCCCGCTAATGGCTAATTTTCACTCGGATGCTCCGCCGGTTTTCTTGACGGCGACAAGCGCGAGGGTGCTCCTGACATTATCATAATTTCATAAGGGCCGAAATGAGAGGACCCGCGCGCGAGAGCTTCATGCAGTATTCAGCGGCGATCCGCTAATGTTTGCGGCGGTCTGAAGACCGAAGAGGGTGCCACCTACCCCCGAATACATAAAACATTGCCCGAGTCTCGGCCGATGGTTCCATCCCCGTTGTATTTATTTCGCAATTATCGCCCGAGCGAGTTCCGCCCTCTACTCGTTCCGTCTCGTCCGAATTAACACTTCGGCGCATAATAACGAATTATAATACAAACATGTTTCCAGCGACTTAAAGGACTTTTAATTTAAATGGGAAACCCGTTCTTATTCCGCCCCCCCGTCCCCGGTGTTTATTCCGCCGACTTGTTTCCTTTTAACGTTTTATAACGCGAGGGTTTTAATTGGTGCCGGGGAAAACCTTTTGTGCGTACTTTACACAAGGGCAAAAGTCGCGACCCGCCGCCCCGGACACGCCAATTAAAATCTAAGCTCATTTCGAATAACTCGACCCTTTCTTATACGACATTCCCGGTTCGATTTACACGGAACGCCTCCGCCCTTGTCGTTCAAGACTCGATTAAAAAGCTTATTATCGATTCGTTATGATATGGCGGGTTTTTCGCGTTGGGATGAGTTCCCTCTGGTGCTTTTTATTCAAATTATTTTCGTGGGGGGTCGTGGAAATTAAAAAAAAAACGCGATAAAATTACTTCGTCATTAGCGAGGCGAATATAAACCGGGCCCACAATTAAACCCGGCAATAAACCGCGGCGATATAACTCTTTTAATTATTAGCGCCATCAGACGGAAATGGAACGCGCTATATGCGACCACGCCCCATGATATAAACGACCCCAAACTGGCGTACAGGGTTATTTAAAAGTGCGGGGATGGAATTGAATTTCACAGGGAAAATCGCCCAGACAGAAAAGTAATCCCGCACTTTTGAATAAGTCCGTTTGGCCGTACATTTGGAGCTAATTAGGGGGAAAAGTCGCACACGGTTAAAGTTTAGACGTGTAAAAAATCACAAGGAGAAACGACAATGGGGCTTAAAAGCAATGTCGCACTCGACTTTACAGCATGCAGTTAGAGTTTAGTTCTTTTTCTCCGCTCCACTAACAACAACCTCTTACATCTCGAGCTTTTACAGCTAAGAAAACTTGAGAGTTGTAAAGTTGAATTTCAGCGCAGTTTCATAAGGAAATATCGCCGCGGTCGAGTTTTTCCTCGTGGGACTGTCAATTAAAAAGCGCCTTCCAATCGATCCGCATCAACCGGATTAAGTCCCGCACCCGTGTAATAAAGCGACATTGCGACGCTTTTATTAAAACGGCGGTAAATTCGCGACAAGCATAAAAAAATCCGGTCGGAAACGGCCGAAAGCGCCGGTCGTTCCTTACGCCCCGCTATACGTGCCCCCGGAATTTTATCGTCGCGGGACGTGTCCGTGTCCGAATCTCCCGTAACGCCCGGTTCACAAATAATAAAATCGCAAGCGGACCGGTTAATAAGAGATCGAGCGCCGTTTAAAAGTCCGGGCGAATTGAAAAAGGAGCCGAGTGACGGGAAAATAAATCGCAGGGTAAATAAAGCGACCGGGTGCGAAGGCGTTTCCTGAGCGACTCGCACGGGTCCGGCCAGATTGGCAATCAGGGGACGCTCTTTTCCGCTCCGGGACGCGCCGGAACCCCGGATTCGCGAATCTCGCCCGGATTTTGATAATCGCCGCGCGATTTCGGGGCCGCGATGACACGGCGTTCCCCTCTCGCACATGATGGATGGCCCCGGACGGACGGATGGATATCCGCCCCCGTTCGCCCCCGCACACCCTGTCCGACGGGGGCGCCCCCTGATCGATCGGATCTGTACGAACTAGTTGCTCGCGTATTATTAGATGCCCCGTTACGTTCGAACACATGTTCCAGTCGAGCGTGAACCGAAGTGGAGACGGCAAAAAGATTTCCACGCATTGATCGCATCGGCCGTTAGAGACATTCACGATTTCCAAAGCCCATAATTTCTTCCATGTTACGTGGGGGCCTTTTAATCAATCAAAATGCCTTTAAATGCAATTTTACCGTGTATGCCGTGTATTTACATTTGGAGACACTTCGGGTAGGCTCGGCCCCAGCCGATAAAGTACGCTCTTTGCGCCAACTGTCATCATTGTCGGTGTTACAGATTTCCACGCATTGATCGCATCGGCCGTTAGAGTCATTCACGATTTCCGAGGTCCATAATCTCTTCCATGTTACGTGGGAGCCTTTTGATCAATTAAAACGCCATAAAGTGCAATTTTTCCCGTGTATTTTCGTTTGGAGACACTTCGGGTTGGGTCGGCCCGAGCCGATAAAGTACGCTCTTTTCTCCAACTGTCATCATTGTCGGTGTTATAGAGTTTCGGCATTATGGGGCTTCGCTATTATGAATTTTCGAGATAATGGGTAGCGCTCGTGATATTTCTGGGATTACGCAAAATCGGATTCTCCGGAAATTCGGGATATTTGCCCGAAATCGTCGAAGATTCGCGCATTTGATCGAATTGGGGTGCGTGTTTGCACTGGCTGTTCGGGTACAAGAAAACGGTCGGCGTCGCTATTTACGCTGCGAAATAAATTCAATATAAACACATTTAGTACAACAATGTTCCGGAATTGTTGCGTAAAAACCGGCGCCGGCTTCGGCTTTGCTCATACCGGCAGTTTACTTTCAATTTATTTCGCGAACGTTACGGGTTTAGCGCGTTAAAATATATCGGCGAGCAGATACAGCACGTATACGCTTTTCAGCGAGTATTGCATGCCCGCGCGATTATAAAGTTTCAATTCGGTTTTATCTGGCGGAGGGGATCGGTCCGCCGACCCGGAGCGGTCCGCGTCGCAAAAATTAACCGGGAAAGTCGCATCGACCCTTTGATGTCGCCGGGGCCATCATTTATTGGACACAAAGGGCCGCCACCTAAACCCGAAGTTAAGAGCAAGCCGATATATCGATATGCGGGGAAATTCCCTCGGCTCTTCTCGTAATTTTTAATTATCGGTCGGCGAGCTTTTACCGTATGAACGTCATCACGCGAAATTAGTCCAAATTGATGATGGAAAAACCCCCTCGGGCATGAAAAATCCACACTATAGCATTTTATACATGGCGGAACGTTCGTTATACGTTCGGGGAGAATCTTTTGTGGCTATAAAGCGCCGCCGTTCCTTTAATATAATAATAATTTGTTGCAGAAAAACTATTGTTACCTATACCTAAGAAATTTAATAATCCTTTACGAGATAAAAACATCCCGTTTTCTGGAGCTGCCGCTTTTTCACAATAAAACGAAACGGTATACTCGGACTTTTTACCAATTAAGCGAACCTCCAAGTTGCAGCTAGATATCTCCACTAATAATTAAAAATGACACTGTTCCTTGATATAAAATATTGCTGCGGTAATTAGGGCCCGGCTGGTGCAGATACCGGATGAAATAATTAGAACGAAAGGGCTCGGATAATGATGCGAATAAAGTGCGGCGATTATGATTATTGTGGGCCGTGCACCGAAAAGAGTCGACCCGGAGTATTGTTCTGGCGTAATACGCGAATGCGCCGTGACTTCCCATCCGCGATCTGTTAAGTAATTAGTTGCCATTTTTTCCATGTCGCGTGTCCCGACATTTGCACAATGCGGCCGGAATTCTGAATACCGGAAAATCCACGCTTTGTTCACACGATGGGGATTATTAACCGGCACAACGTTCAGGGGCGAAAGTTTTTAATAATTCTGTCTGCTCGCGAATTTATCTCCCCGTAACGTGTATACGCCGTGTGGACGTTCCTCCACACGTCCCTTCATTTTCCCGACTCCACTGTAGGTACTACACGTTGGAATAATGTCAATGGGAGCGCGAAATCCGCGTATAAAGACCTGAATCATGCATTTCGTGCATAACGCACACAATAATACGAATCCGCGCACCTCTACTAGATAAGCAAACAAAATGATGAATTATCATCATCCTGGACACTGCCCATTTGTGTGTGCGTAATCTGTTTTATTGTAGTCATACTCTTTTGATCGAATTAATTACTGTTTACCGATCGAACGATAATGATGAAATATCATAAATGATGCGATGAAATCGAAAGAGAATTGGAAATTTTCGATTATCAATAAGGGTGCGTTCGTGGTGATATCGAGATCGGGGGATGCGGCCGCCCCTCAGGAAATAATTACACCCCCGGGGTCGACGTCGGCGTTATTAGAGACGGATGGGACGTTTTCGTGCATCACGCTCGGAATCCGCCCTCAAAGCCCCATCGTCATCGGCATCTTTAATTTTTCGTAACGCGCTATTACTCGCATTATTATTATCATCATCACGAAATCGCCCCCCGCAAATTCGATTTTGATTCCCCATTTTCGTAACTTTTATTATTATAATACGTATACGTGCGGTTCCAATATAAACCGGCGGGACTAACTGTTGGTAGACGCCACCTGACTTCCGTGCAGGCAGTGCCACTTTTGTAACAATATGCAAACACGCGATTTGACGTTTTTATCGGAGAACGCCGCCCGACTTTGTAAACTTCCATCGCAATATATTAGAATGTATGGCCCTTGAACGGTCATATTTCTCGAGAATTGTACGGTAACATTGTGATTCGTCGTCGTGAAAAAGGAAAGATTGCCGATTGCCCCCTAAGCTTTATATTCTCTCCGCCGTATAACGGTACCTACATGCCGAATGGGATGTCGCATTTATTGTTTCCTCGAGTATCAAAGGGGTCGTCAACGTAAGTGATTTCGCAAACATAAATATCCGGCCGAGAGACGGGAATATATGCGGGATAATGCATCTCAACCGAATTCTCGTCTCGAATACGTATAAAGTACCCCGGAACTAAGTAGCGAGTCGTTAGAGTCTCTTCTTCACCCCGAACTAACTACTCGCGTATACTAAAGTTTAATTTAATCGCGCAGAGCCAGCTCGCAAATGCCAATTTAATGTTCGAATTGCCCGGAAAAATCGCCCGACGATTATGCCGAGTGCCATATCTTATCCCGGCGGATATAAGGCGACATATTTTCGGTGAAAACAAGGGTTGAAGCACCCGACGTCGCCTAGGCGCTTAATGGAAAGCAAATCCAATTAACATAATCATGTTAACCTGTCTAGTAGCGAAGGAAAAGTCATCCTTCCTGTGGATTTTACCCGCTACACTATCACCCTAATAGCGGAAGCGTATGTTTTCGTTGAGTTTACGTATATCGATTGCGAACGTCGAGTGTTGACCTATCTCGTTTTTGAACGACCCCTCCGCCTGTGCCCATAGTCTCGTGTTTGTACATAATTACTGGAATTAGGTTGGAACCCCCTGAAAAATCGCCTTTTATTATTCATCGGCCTATTATGAATGTTCCTGCAGACTATCCACAGTCGACGGGTGTTGAGCTCCGAAAAAGGGTCACTTTATCGCCGTTTTAGTACTTGGACTATTTAGAAAGAAAACATTAAAGCCGCTTTTGTAGGTTTTTTACGCGTGTGAGAGGTTAGTTAGCTTATACGAAACGATGACGGGGCGTCTCGGGCGAATCTCCCCTTTTTTCATCGCTCTCGCCCCATTGCCCAAACTTATTCAAGCCGAACCGAACCGAACCACCTTCTTACTAAGTAAGCGAAATAATTTTGATTTATTCGGCCGATTCGCCTAATTGAAAGCGCGCTTTTTATTGCGGGCATAAAGCGCCCGCCGCCCGGAGCATTTCGCGTTTTAGTGCGGTTATTTCGGTATGATTTCCCGACCGAGAGCCGCATCAGTGTTGTCTGGAACTAATCTGAAATTACTCAGTACGATCTCTCTCGGGGGGCGGCGATTCTCACCCGGTCGAACTTTAAACTTTTATTGTACGACCCATCAACGCGCGGCTTTATCGGCCCGCCCCCGATAACGAAAATCCGATTCAATCCGGTGTCGGTTAATTAAAAACTATAAAGCGATACGGTGCATTCGGCGCACGTGCGAATCCGCGCCGTGTCGCAAATCGGCCCGGAAAACGGTGACGCGAATTGCGAAACCTCGGATCCGGCCGTTTTTAAATTGCTATTTGAAACGCCGGCTGGATGCGATCGCGTCGCGGACACGTGTGCATCGCCCGTCGCTTTTTCCGCGGATTATTGCCCATGGGAGCGGTGCAGGTGTAATTACGGCCCGGCGACGCTAACGAGCGGCGCTAAAGCACGCCATTAGCTCCGTTAACCGTGCGTTTTGTTTCGCTAATCCGGCCGCGACCAATTTCGGGGTTGATCCCTCAATGGTATTAACGTGGACCGTGCAATGCGCCCATGGTAATCGCTCCGGCATACCGGAGGGCGCACGCTCCGGGCGGCGGGGCAAGAAAATCCAATTCCGGTACGCGTACGCACTTTTCAACTTTCCTCATTAAAAGAAGTCCGCGTTGCGTGATTGATCGTTTCTGGATGGATTCTGATGGAATTTATCTCGACCTTATAACTCTTTTTACCGCTTTGATTGGACGTTCGGGCGCTCCGCCACCATCATCACTTCTTATTGATTCCGCCGCCGGGCCGGATCTTCCCCGCAAGTTTTACAGCCGCGCCAGGGCCGGGTAGGTATAAATGGGCCGGCCCTTAACCCCATTATCTAAAAAATCTCCCCATACAAAGGATTTATTGGCCCGAGCCATCGATCCGCCCCTGGCTAGTCAAGTGGACGAGCGTCAACAATTTCAACACGAATTCGCGTACACTTACTCAATATAAGAACGATTGGAGCGATTTCGATGGGTGCTGCTCGCGAAAAATCGATCCGGGCGTCGTTCCGGGGACGTCCCGCGCCTGAATAATTGACTCGTCCCGCTCGAAAAAATCCGGTGTCGTTCGGTGTAATTGGAATCTGCGTGCGTGTAAACTGGGTCGCGGGGGATGGGAATCGGGGCAGTTCCGACGTCCGATGATGCGATCGTGTATTGTGCGGATTGATTGAATAGTTTCGTCGGTGGCACAACTTGGCATTCTATCCTCCCTCCCGAAACTGACTTGCTAATGAAGTAATTTGCAATGTTTAACGGAATTAATGGTCTAAAATGTATTAATAATAGAAAGGAGGCAGGCGGAAGGCGGACGCCCCTCGTTCGGCCCGTTTCCGGTTTCGACCCCAAAATCCCCAACGAAATCCAGTTTCGGTTTTATCAATCTGAAATTTCGTCTGATCCGGCAATTCCTGAAATAATCTTCCTTAATTCTTGGCGAGAGCCGTCCTGATGGGGAAATATCAATGTCGATCTCCATCTCCTGCACCCTAACTTACCTGCAAGTTGTACTTCTGCACAAACAGTGGTAAAGTGTTTAGCCATCATCATCGAGTCGGTCTGTTTGTTGGTTCACTTGAAGTGGGGTGGCCACTGTAGCGTGATTTATTAGTTGCAAAGAGGTATACGTATGCACACGCAAAGTTTACTTGCATTATTAAAACCACCCGGACTTGGCGCAATGCGTTGTTATTGTGGTAGCTACCCCTCTCGTTCGTGTAATTACCAATAAAATTGTCCTCGTTTCAATTTATCTGACATTTTTACAGCCCCTTGAATATTATTACTATCATGATGTTGAAGTTTGAATGAAATTCATTAGGGTTGTCGTCTTGTCTCCGGCTCCTTCACTCCTCGCTCGCTGATCATGATGTGGAGTGGCAATAACGCGCAATTTTTAGTCAACGACCTGACGTTATTATATCGAATTTCCGTGTGAACGTCGGCTCGGGTAATTTCGATCCGGGAAGATCCGGGAAAACGTGTCTTATCGTATTCATGTCGATAGGTCGAATCTTATAGTCTTATATTCGCGTGACCGCCTGCAGAAACTCGCCCATTATGCCTTCGCTTGTGCGCCGTAACAGATAAATTCACTTGGAGGATGCAAATGCAATGAATTACGTTCCTGTATGCGCGTGCATTTAATAAAGATTTGTCGAGTATCGATTCGACATTACGGCCGACGATGTCCGCCATTACTTCCGATCGTAATTGCCTTACAATGCCCGACAGGGCCGCCACATTCAGGTGGACCGCAATAACATAAAGCTCTCGTCCTCGAGCTTTTCTCTCTCTCCCGGTGGAATTTAAGGGGGGTGGATGAAGTCGAATCTCGCGCCGCCGCCACTGGATTACGCGCGGCGAAAGTTTCCCCCTGCGAAAATCGCGAATTCTGCGGCCAATTAAAACACCTAGGAAAAAGCTCGAAATTTCCCGATAAACGAGCCGCGCAACCGCCGGGCGAGCGGCAATTACGTCGCGTTTTTTACGAGTGGTAATTTTCCGAAAGCTCGCGGCAAATAAATAATGTAAACATTTTTATCGGCGGCGGCGACACTTATTCTCGCGAAACCGCCGCCGCCTCCGCCGTCTGGGGCGGACTTCGCTTTACGGGCGCCCATTAGCATCGCCATCAAACTAGAAAAGCGACCCGAATCGCCGCCTTTTTTACCCGCGTATCGCTCCGTGTTTATATTTCGCGTTATTGAAAACGGGCGAGAATGCGGGCGGAGACGCAATCAACGGCCGTTTCCGGTTGCGCCGATTTCCAATCGTCCGTAATTACTCCCAGGGGGCGATCGCGATAGTCGCCCCCGGTAAACCCCGCTCTCTACCGATAATCCACCCCCTCGATTATCATAATCCGATTCATTTTTGTAATGGGGTAAAGGCGACTAAGGTCGATCGCGGTTTATTTAATTCGCGCGATTATCGCCCTCCGGGCGAGCCGGCGCTTGTCCATCCGGCTACGTTTTATTGTTTGCCGGCGCAATTTATTTCTCTTATTTCATTAAACGTGATAAATGTGTTATGATCGCTACTCACGCTTCGCTCTGTTTACCGTTAACAAACAGTCTGTCACAGATTGATATCATAAGAACGGCGCATTCATGGGCGACCGAAAAGGCCGTGCGTTTAATGCGAGCGATTGTCCCCGTCCGGGTTGCGGATAATAATTATCAGAAGGAAATTTGCGGTCGATACGCGCGATGCACCTGCCCGCAATTTCGTGCATCCGACACACGGCCCCGGTAATACAGATATTGCTCTGGAGGAGGAGACACTTTTGATGTATGCGCTTTGCCGGCCATTTGTGATTCTCCGTTTCCCCGGTCCTGCATATTAATTAATCCCGCGGATCCTTCGGAGATTCTGATAGCGACTTCAGCGCATTCCGTACAATGCTTCGATTTTGCTGAAAATTTGATACCGCATACGTGAAACCTTACTGCTGGTACATATTATCATATAATATAACTCATCAGCGATAGAGAGTCGCTCTAGACGGGTATTGAGGTTGGAGTATATCTCACACTTCCAGGGTTTTGAACAGAATTGCGCCCTTACTCCGATGCACACCGCCTCCCTCCATTATGAAATATAGTTGCGCACTATTATGGGTTATTCCAGGGTCGATGAATATGCATGGGGCGAAGCAAGCAGGTGCGAGATTTTTCTATTAATCGGTTGAAATATTCCGAGCGATTTGCGTCCGGGACAAATTCATAAATTATTATTATAAAACGTCGGAGTTATCGGAATATCCGGATAATGCGCCCGGTTTAATTGCGCCAATAATTCCGGTCGCTATTGAAAAATAAAACCGGCGGCGGGCGGCGGCCCGGATTGAAAATCATAACTTTTATTAAAACTTATGGCGACCGGGCGAATTTATTACCGATCAGCTGATGCGATCAAAACGGACGAAAAGTTACAACTGCGCCGCGGAATTCCCGCGGGACTCGTTTACGACACCGATAAAAATCCCTCGTCTTCCTCTCTGGCGTTTCCCCAAAGTCCGGGGCGCTCGTGATGTGGCGGCGCTTTAATTGCGCCGCGGTCGGACCCCGCCATTCCGGGCGTCTCCCCGCCGTTTGAATATCGCCCGACGTTTTGTCGGACCTTTTTGTCGTTCCGGGCATAAGTCGCGTAACGTATACAAATGTCCGCTCTCCGTCGAGTCCTCGAGTGTTTTGGCACAAAAGCGAGGCGTAATTAGGGCGTCGTTAAAATTCCCGGATTTTACGGCACAATTCGAATCAGACCGAACGAACCACGTCAATTTCCGCCCTTTAGCACCGAAAAATAATTAATTATCGGATGCGCACCGGAGAGAGGGTTGATGCGGATCTTGATGCCGTAGGAGGTATACGGCGAAGAGACGCTCTAAATTGGCCCCGGCGAAATTCGATTTGCCGTATAGGCTTGTCACATATTACATCAAAAGATCTCCTTGGAAACAAAGTGCTCGCTAAATTGAAATGTCGTTGGTTAAGCGGCGCCGAAGTGCAGTCCTTTATTCCGCCACCGCGGCGCTGCCTGTACCACGCATCCTCTCCCTGATAACGTCATCATCCGGCGATGATAATTCGGGCGAAAAAGCGCGACATCAAACGGCGGACGGCCGTGACTGAATGAGAGATCTCGGTTTACTTCCTCATTAAAATTCGATACCTCGGCCTTTACTGCGCGCGATATCGCATCGTAACGTAAGAGGGATGTGATGGGTTCGGGGTCGAAAAGAGAGGTCAGGGGTCGTAATAAACCGAGGGTGACCCAGATATAGGATGCACCGAGTGTTTGCGTACGCCGGGTGTTTGCCTACATTGTAGTTTTGCAGGATATGATGGGCCGGCTCTCTGTTTTCCGGATAAAGCAATCCCACGGTTTGCAGAGTGTTTGCATTTCATGGCGGATGCACGCGATTTTATTGCAAAACGCGTCCACCGCTGCATTCTCCTCATCGGATTATTAATGTCAATCGGCCATCATTATTCCTCGATGCAACGAATTAATTCGCACGAGGCGCAATTAGGACACAGTTCACGCTTGAAATTCCGACTTAAAACGAGGCATTATGACTTCTAATTTTAACTCTGAATTGTAATTAATGTAATTTATACTTACGCGTTTTAATGAATTAGGTGGGCACCTGCGTGTCTTAAATAGAAGGATACGAGGGGTTAACCACTTTTGGTGTACCCTCTAGTAATTTTTTTAGTAATTTCAGTAATTTTCTTAGTAATTTTGGTGATTTTTAGTATTTTTTTAAATTTCGGTGTACAAGATTTTTGGAGAAGGAGAAGGATATAGAAAATCAATTAGAAATTTAAACTCCTCGGGGCATACTGGAGTCTACCGGAGATTCCGAGGAGTCGACTGAAGTTTCTTCGAAGTCGCCCAGAGTTTTTTTGAGTCTCCTGGAGTTTTCCCGGAGTCTCCCAGAGTCTTCCGAAGTTTTCTCGTAGTCTGCCCGAAAATTTCCCGGAGCTTTCTCGGAGAAATACTACAAGACATCACAGAAATGTCCGACTTTTATTCTGGCCTATTTACACTGAAGTAGACCTTAGATAGCATCCTACGTTTTCTGAAATTTCCATTTTCTAGAAAATCTGAACGTAGGAATGTCAAGCTAAAAGTGAAAATTTGGAACTTCTAATAACAAGTCAGAAATCTAAGATTGAAGTCAGAATTTCGTGTTTAAAGTTGGAATTCCGACGCCTTCGTATCATTCCGTTACTATATTCGTGTCGAAATTATTTACAGGTTCGGGCTCTAGTTCTGAATGCTCCTGAGGCGGGATGTTGTATTTGCGGTAGCAATCGTACGGAAATCTCGAGAGGCGAAGTCGCTGATAATGGCCGGATCGGGTCAGAGGTGTCCTGTTGCTCTGGGAAATCGAAGACGTAATCGGCCGATGCGATAATCCGGGTGTAACGAAGCCCCACTTTATTTAATAAACCCGACGACGACGGCCGAAGAAAACGAGGGGTCTCCTCTTACGACTTTCGGTCGCGTATCGGGCTTCCCGGCCGGGTGATTAGGCGGAAAATTCGCCTACTCGGTACCCGGGAAATGGAATTACGGCCCTCTCGCCGAAACGGCGCCACAGGTGCACGGGCGCAGCCGGTGTGTCGGCGTCGCGACGCTAATCGCAATTAGGGCCGAGATCAGCCTTCAGAGGTGACGGCCGACCTCGGCCATTAGCACGCCGTCCGGGCTTCCGATGGCTAATTATCATTCTTCGGCGAGACACTCTCCGAAATTGCACGCCTTTTCACCTGCATAAACTGATTCTGTCGAAATTTTCTCTTCCAGAAAAACTCGAGTGGCGTTGCCCTTTTTTGACGTTTCATAGGAGAGATTGCGTGTCGCTTCGTACTTATCTTATCGGTCCCCGCGGATAGACGGATGTCTGACCGGTTTTTCTGGGCCCTTTTTCCATCCCCGCCCCGACAACACAGAAATATTTACATGGGTGACACGCTATGGCGGTTCTCGGTTGAAATAGCGGTGTAATAGTTATGCGGTTGGAAAAAATCGAGAGAGTGGTATTTTATTATTGCGTTACGGCACGGGCGTGTTTCTGGCAGTTTTATGTGTGCGCTCGAATCTCCAAGTCTAGTTAGAAAACACAGTGTAATGCACAAAACGAGCCCGCCGAGCTTATCTATGTTTGGCAGCCGCTTTTCTGCCACGATACCGGCGCGCCTGATAATGGCCGATGAAGGATTCGACCAAAACACCTTTTTAAAAATTCGGTTATTCACTTTTTAAATTGGACATAATGAGTGATCACTCCAGCGATCCTCACAAAAGGGACCCCCTCGTCATCATCAACGTGACTGGGGGAACGATCTCGTGAATTGAAAAAAACGCCGAATCATTTTCTCCAGAAGAGACGAATTCCCAACTAAATTCGTCAATCTGATAATAATGAAACCGACATTGGACAAATACAGCACTTTTTTGGTCAATTAATTAAGCCCATGTTATCGAACCAACGCAAATCACTGATTCTAGAAACATAAATTACTTAAACGTGCCTAAACCTTGAAGACCTTCCTGTATATAACCGAGCGTTTAACTCTCGAAAAGTCAGTAGTTTTCCTTATTTCGTAAGATATTAAAAAATTATGGATCGCTGGTTGGGCAAAGTGGCGGTGGTGACCGGAGCGAGTTCCGGAATCGGCGCCTCCATCGCCGAGCATTTAGTGCGATCCGGAATAAACGTAAACGATCGAAACGAGTAAAACCAGGTGGAAAAACCGGCTTTTTGTAGGTCGTGGGAGTGGCCCGTCGTGCGGATCCGATCGAAGCTCTCTCGAAAAAGCTCTCGAACGAAAAAGGTAAACTGTACGCTTTCCGCGCGGACCTCTCCCGAGAAGAAGACGTCCTGGAAGCGTTCGAATGGACGGCGAAAAACGTGGGAATCGTCAACATTTTAGTCAATAACGCCGGAACGAGCCTGCCCAGTCCGCTCACCGAAAGCGATACGGCCAATTGGAGAAAAGTCCTGGATTTGAACGTCATAGGGCTATCAATCGCGACTAGAGAAGCTGTTAAAATCATGAAAGCGAATAAAATCGACGGACACATAATCCACGTCAATAGTGTGGTAGGACATAGGATTTTGGCGATTCCCAATTTGAATATGTACCCGGCATCGAAATTCGCGGTTACTGCCTTAACGGAAACCTTACGACTGGAACTTGCGAGGCAGGGCTCTAAAATTAAAGTCACAGTGAGTTTCAATTACGTTACTAATTTCATTATGATGATAATTGTTTAAAACAGAGTATCAGTCCGGGACTTACCAGGAGCGAACTGACTACCGGAAACCACCTAAGTCAGGAATTTAAAGATATCTTCAGAAAGTCGCCCAGTTTGGAAGCGGAAGACATCGCAAACGGGGTTTTGTACGTCCTATCCACCCCACCTAGAGTTCAGGTCCACGAACTGACCATACATCCTGTAGGTGGACCGTAAAATAAAGTTGTCAAGTTCGACCCCTATAATTTCACCCCTTGATATACCCGAATTAAACATACGCAGAACTCCGGGCTGCTGAGTGGTGGTAATCAGAAATAGGGGTTGATCAAAATGTGCGGTTCTCGTGATTTTCGAGAAAAGGGCGGCAGAAAGGGGTGGGAAATTGCGCCCGCCTTTCCGTCACATCACTATTGTCCGATCCGATGTTAAGCTAGTGTATGAAGGGAGCCTTTCATTAGGCCCAGCGCGTTGACATAATGGCCTTATGAATACCCGTAGCTCTGATAAAAACACTCACTTTGCGCGTAAAAAACACTCTATTAAATTCTGTGCTATTAACGTACCGGCATCCGGGCGGCCTTTTTCTCCCGACGTTTTAAAAGTTGCCTGGAACTTTCCGGGTTTCACCTGATGCGCCTCTCTTATATTACATCCGAATCCCTATTACCGGCGCCAGGCACTTACACGGCTACGCGACCGGGAAGCGATTAATCCGCCGTCGAAAAATTATATCAACGAGGCGCAATGCCATAATGGGGCCCGGGGGTGGGTTTTGTGTTTGTCGGTGCGTAATTATTTCGGTTAGTGTACGTCAAACACGGGTCCTCTGTACATAAACTGAATAAACCGGAATCAAATCGAGTGCCCGGCAATACTGCAAGCCGGACTGACCCCGCGTCATTCCGCATTCCGGAGTCCGGGCGTATTTATACTGTACCGGAATTAGGAGTCGGTAACCGGATCGGAAACGTCAATATTGGTATCGGTCGCGTCCCGAAAAGAAAGGCGCGATATTTTTTCACCGCATTGTTGTTATTACCGCACGTGCTGGCGCAAAATAAAGGACCTCTCGCTCCATGAATATTAATTCCGGGCTTTTCTGATGACGCCGCTAAATTTCGATCACCTCTTCACGGGGATGGAATCGAATGAGGACGAGGACGCGAAATTTCGTCACGTGTGTTTCAATTAAGTTGACGAAAAGATACATGATCGCGTAATTTCGCATCGATTTTTCCGCCCGTATAATAATAATGATAATGGCCCTCTCCGGTCTAGGAATTCGCGTGTAATCTCGGTAGGAAATCGACACGCTCCCTCCTTTTCAGAATCGATCGGCGTATTATGTATGAACGAACGAGTCTCCGGGTTCTTTGTGTAATTTACAGGTGCTTTCATTCAATTTCGCGACTCGTATATGGGGATATTGCCTGAAATTGCTGCGTATGAAATAGTGACACGTGAGCGCAATAACGGATCGTTACTTTTTATCGCCTAGAAGAATCTGGCAATATCTAAATGCTTCAGTGAAAGGCGAGATATGATGGATTCTCCTTTCAGGCGGAGGTTAATTTTCTCGTCGGGCGGAAAAAGAATTTGTTTGTAGAAAAATTTACGTTTTCGTTGATGATGGACGCGATGGAGTCGGGTTTCGTGCTTCGCTCGGAATTCTCCGTAAAAAGAATCCTACGGTTTTCGAAATCGTTCCACTTCACGTCGGTGATTATTCAATTTTTCTATTCTGCAGCGGTTGAAAGGTGGAAAAAAGGCTTAACACAATGGAGCGGCGCGGGAATCCATCAGGTCTCGTTGTTACCGGCCGGAAATAGACCGCGTTATCATAATTGTTTTGTCAGTCAAAAATATACCTCCAAGAGGGAAGCTAATTACTTGCTGTCAGATTTTTCAGCCGCACGTATTTCACGTGAGGCCAATTAAACGGGAGGTTCGTGATGTTGTTATCGCCGAGAAAATTCGAGTGCGTTGTATTCCGAATACACGTAATTACTCGGTTGACATCGGTTATGCGACTCCCCGCCGACAAATGATGGATTCGAATCTTTTCCCTTTTTAAAGCGAAAGGGCCATAATGCCGGAATTTTTACGGCCGTTCGGCATTTCGGCGCGATAAGGGAGCACAATGAACGCGGAAAAATCGTTCAGCTGCTCTCCACTCCCCCACAGTCATCAGGGTGGCGGCGTCGGAATTAAATGATAATTTCGGGGGCGCCGCCGCCACATAAATTACTGTCAACAAATTGCTGCAAGTGTAATCGAGTATGTCAAGCCGTACACTCGTATTTATGGTAATTTTTATGAATATTTCATGCATCCCCGCGATTCGTAAATATCATATCGGGGGGATGAAAAATGCGATATTCGTGTGATGTCTCCCGTCATCGGCGCGAAAGGGCCTTCTCAAATATTGATAACTTCGTTACGTCTGATGGTCCATTAATTCGCTTCCTTATTATTCCCGGCCCCATATACTCTTACGGGGTCTAATATTTGTTATACGGGAAGAAAGGCAGGTGGAGGAAATACAATCCTCGAGAAATCCAGTCAATTTAGTTATGTAAATACGGCCACGTTTCGTTATTGATGAAGTGGGTGGAAAGGGGAGAAAGTGTCTCAACTTCTCGTCCTAATTTATTCCCGGGGCGAGATCGCACATCCGCCGGACCCGAATTAAAAGTCGCAGTAAGCGGTCGCATCCTTGCGGAAATAACCGGGCGATTTGCATAGCTGCACCGAGTCTTGTGCTGCCGTATAAAGTGCAGATATAATGGTCGCTTGAAAAATGGCGATGCCGGCGACGTTCTATTTGTGTTTCGGGGTGATCTCACCCCCGACGAAGATATACTGCGTGTCCGCTCGCCCATGCAAATGACCTTTCGATTTCTCTCGCCCAGATAGCGTAGGTACGCGGAAAAGGGCACTCCCGGATTTTTATTAAGACCTCGCCCGGAATAATGGCGGATTTACGGTCAAAATTCCGGTAGAGAGCGCGCGCCGCCCATCAATCACACGATTTGTCCAATAAAACCGCAGTGACAAATCTTCATTTCCGGCGCACACGCTAAAACTTTAATTCGAACGGCCGAGAAAAAACCGGCCCCATCGCTCAAAATCCGAGTATATAATTGCGTTTACCGCAAGTGAAGTCGAGTTTCGCCGTCGAGAGCGGTAATCAAACTTGACGAATGTTCACAAATAGCGGTTCATTATTGTCGACGAATTTGCGAAACCCCGGTATTATGTAAAAATATACGAACAATAGCGGGGCCTCTAGTTACCGCGCCGGCCTGAATCTCACGGTAACGATCGCCCATTTATTCATAAGAGTTTTGCTGCATACGGAAAACCGCTAATTGTTCCAGACATGCACCAGTCGGACCGGATTTTTTCCCGGCCTGGAGTCACTGCTAGAACAACAACTTTTGATCGATTGATTCGGGCGAGTTCGGTGGTAAACAAGTCGAGATGATTTTTTCCCTTAATGGTCGAAAATGCGGCCGAAAGGGGGGCGGCAATCCATCATAGGGTGGCGCAACCCGCCGGCGATAGCAAAGTAAACGGTCTTACGGACGCCTGGGAGCGGCGACACGTGTCCGCGTAATTACGCCGCCCCTCGGTCCGAAATTCGTCCACATAATTTTCGTTAAAGTCGAAGATTTCGATTATGATAATCAGGTGGCGATAAGATTTCTCTATTCCGGCCACCATATCAAAGCGATAGTTTCCACGAACTGCGAGCGCGAATCCCATTACGTTCATAATCCCGGTGTAATGGGCAGAGTCGAGTTACGGATTCGACGTCGCCTCCTCGGCCCGGAATATAACGAAAATGCCATAATAAAATCCGGCGAACCGTTTTAATGAGAGAACGACGACCGGTTGCCAAAGAGCTCCGGTTTCCCGTCGAAATTCGAAAATGTCTTCGGTGTCTGTCCGTGACGACGTGTTGTGCGGTGTAAAATTAATGAAGTTCTCGAGGATTGAATGCAACGTCCTTGTAACCGGCAGTCGTGATGCAGTGGATAATCGCGAGAGAGGGCGGTTTCTGTCTGCGGTTGATCTCGTGTACTCGCGGAATGTTTAATTTTAATCACGAGCACGGGGGCGACTCGTCCGCGTGCATTCACTCAAAGGAATTATTCGGCCCCCCGCGACGGTTATGAAGATGACGCGCGGGGGGCGGTCCGGCCCTGGCTCCGGAATTTTCCGGAAATTTCCGAGACAATGCCCGGCGCAGTGATAGGTGTAGTGGCAGTTACGAGGGGCGCACCTACCCCGGCTCTCGGGGAGGAACTGCCGACATCCAGGATTTACCGTCTCTTGTACGCTCCGGGTTCACCACGTAATTAAGCCGGAATAATCCTCGAACCGCCGTGGAAGACGCGTCATGCAGGATAATCTCTCATCCTGCCAAGACGGGGAACTTTATCTGGCGACATCCCATTATGTGGGCGGACGTGTCTTAATGTATTTAACGCCGGATTACCGCTCCGATTGATTCACCAACAACCTCCCAGAAAAATATAAAAACAGAGACGTAGTCTATGTCGTTTGCTGTAAAGTCGCAGGGGTCGAGACCGTATCGCGTTAATCCGGGGAACATCGCGAAGGAGCTTTCCACCCTTCCAGACGACGCGGACAGCCAGTTCCGCCCTAATCCAATTGTATCCGGCAGTCGGCAACGGCGCACTCCCATTTAACAATTACATCTGAATCCACTCACTGCGGTCAGGAAACTCTTCAGGATTTCCCGCCGCCACTGCACTACGTCACCGAGTTTTCGAATTTTCGCCCTAAATTAACCGCGTTTTTTCCCGGGTGGTAGTTCATGGCGCTTATAAGTGATTTCTATGGATAAGGGGGCGGATCGGTCCCGAGGAGGGTCCGAGACGGCGACGATGATGGTAAAAAAGGTTGAAATAAATAACGGCCGGCGAAAACTTTCCTCATTTGTTATTGTCATATAAAAAATTGGACGAGAATTTTTTCCCGGGGCGGAGAGGCCGAGTATGAGGGTGGAAACCGCACCGAAAATGTGTTTCGGTGATGTGTGGGGTGTGGGGGAGGGAGCGGGTGCGGCCACCTCGGTGTCTTCAGTCATCATACATCATTTTCCGTCACTCGTAATCCCCGGGTTTAAGGAGGGAAATCTATATTAAAGTTATTTTTCGATAAAACAGTGATGTCGGACCTATTAGGCGTCCATCACGAATCCCCCGAGTGATCTATTATCATCCCCTCATCCGGCTAATAATGGATTTCGAAGGGTCGATCGCGACGGAATCTCAATATTGGTCCCGTTCGCGCTTAATTAGAAATAAAAGGAATGATAAGGTGGCAATTTCTTATTCGCCTATCGAACACATTTCATCGCAGGGAGAGACGCAGAAAAGCGCGGCTTTTGTGTGCACCGGCCGATTGTGAAGAGAGCGAAATTTCCTTTGTTGATTCTGTTGGTATTTGCAGAAATGCCAACGTCTCAATTATGCATTCCCCTCTCGACGGAGTTGCTCCACTCGAAATATATGCGTTTACACGCAATTCTACAATATGAATTTGCATATTTATAAATACAAGTGCGCAGGGACCGCCCGGTGCTCTTTAAAACCGACCCCGTAATAAAACTTACCGCAACCAATTTTCCAAGATATCACCGGAAAAAGTTTCGAAAACTAGCCTATGTATAATCCGAGGTACCACACAGGAATGATAGTGGGCAATTAAGACCTCTCCCCTTAATTACTTTTATGCGCGGTAACGACCATACAATTCGTTTTTATGGCGTTATTCAAACGCGACCCTAATTACACAACGATATTAGGGCTAATGGGGAAGGGCGGTTTCGGTTCATCATTGTGCGAATGGGGCATTGAAATATCGGCGGCGTCTTTTCCGGAGGAATTTCGCGTTCGTGTCTCGAAAGGCGGTATCGAGTGGCCGGTGGCACGCGTCTGTGTTTTAGTTCTTGCGAAGGCTGCAAAAGTTTGCGTGACACGCCGCCGGCAATATACACGTCCACAAAAAGAAAACCCGAGCCGATATTTTCTCCCCGAAGAAAACTCACGTGTACCCAACATTCACAAGGGGGTTTAATGTGGAGAAATCGAGCCGTTTTCAGGAATTTTATGCCCCGCAACAGCCGACACGATATGCCGGATTTAATTGGTTGCAGGGGGGCGCCCAAGGACGAAAAATCGAGTGAAATTGAACTTTCCACCGATACATGTCGACCGTTTTAATTTACTTTCATAACGCGCTACCCGAACGCCAATATGTGGCGATAATGATCGAACTTGAATACCGCTCTCCATTTAGCGAGTAAACATGGCATTTCGATCATTCTTCCATTAACGTGATTAAAATTTCACCGGATTTCTGTAGCCCTTGAGGCGTTACCGCAAGGTGATTCGTAATAATAACGGTAAATAATTAACGATTGGGCTGATGATGGCTCAATTAGCGCTGCAGGACCGGTTTTTCCCTGCAGCGCGCTCACACGTCCGAATAATAATTAGATAAAAACTCGAATTCGTTAACGTTAACAACTACAACGGGCGCAAACAGAATAATTAATTTAGCTTATGCGCGCGAGTCCGTCTAAAAATTTATAATCCGGGGTGATCTCGTTATTACGTCGAATTAATTTAGATGCAAATTCTGATACCGGTGCATCCGCACGCGAGACTGCCTCGAAAAAGCTCGGCTTTTCCCTATATCGGGTACGAGTCGATTCGGAGTCTCGGGGGGCGGGAGGGACGCCGCCCCCGTCTCTCGACGGATAAGGGATAAACTGATTGCTGGCCGTAAAGGCGTCGCGAGCTCAATCGACGTCACGTCGCCGATATTTGTTGTCTAAACAGGGCCCGTTTCGAGTAACAACGAATTTATCACACCGACGTCGGCGTCGCGACGCTCACACAAAGGGCGCCCCCCGCGACACGTGTGCGCAACGTGTAACGACCCCCGCCGTGTACACACGGGGAGCGGGGACGCCCTCTCGGTAATGAAGTCTCAGGTGATGTGAGGACGCTCGAGCCCGGGGCGGTTTTCGGTGATTTCTCAATGCGTGGACACTTAATTAAAAGAGTGCGTATAAATCAATCACACGAACCGGAGTCGACCGCACCATACACAGCGTGAACCAATATTACATACGGATAATAATTTAAGGGTGGGTTCCTGGACCGAAAGGATGGAGGAATTACCTTATAGTTATTTATCAATATTTTACTGTTATAGAAGTTATAAGGGACTTCAAAATTGTACAATTTATGTAAAATCAGGGTAGATTTCTCTTGTCCTCAGAATCATAGCGTAATTCTTTCACTAGGAAGTGATCTATTTTGATCTTCAAAATGGTACTCTTCAAAAGGCATATCTCCATTAAATTTGCATTAATTTACATTTTTGTAAATTCTTCATTCTAGATTTCTGAAGTAGATTTTGTAAAATTAAAGAAGTGAAATACAATATTTTGACCTCAGATCAAAAAGAATACCAAACTTTGCTAAGTTTTTGCAAATTATTAAGTTCATCGGTGATTGGATTCTTGCGTTTCGGCGTAGCTTTAGTTTTTAACTATTTCTTGCCATTTTCTGCAAATAGTTTCACCAAATCACAAACTTTAGTGAAAATTGAAACTGTTTACGCCTAGAGGTTCAAAAATATTGAGTTGCACTGTAAATTTTGATCAAATGAGAAGAATGTGGTTTTTACAGAATGTAAGGTAATTGCAGTTGAATTGATAAAATTTTAAGTACATACAATACAACCTCGTTAATCCGAAACTTCAATAATCCGGATTATGCAGTGCAAGTACCGAAATTTTCATTCATTTTTCTCAATTTTGGATTTTATGAACGACTCCAGAATTTTTGCTCTGGATAGCCACCAAGTCCAATTTTTTTTTTTTTTTGTACATCTATTGGTGTTATCTGCTAGTTCTAGTTTCACAAATTTCGTATTTGCGGTTTTTCCGATCCGAAACTAATAGGACATTCAGGTGCAGTTAATCCGGGCTAACAAGGTTGTACTGTATCTAAACTCAAAAATACAAACTTGATATAAATTTCACGTCTGGTTGCCAAGATTTACCACTTTCTAGAAGACGCATTTTACTCATATTGAGGACAAACGGACACCCTTCCAGAAACTACTTTTCAACGTACCTATTACATGAAGTAAATAATGAGCTTTGAATTCCAAATTTCACCACTAATGTCTTGAATTTCATGAAAAACTGGAAAGAAATTAATCATTCATCCTTCAAAACACACTGTATAAGTGTTGATAAAAATACCAGAAATTTTTTGAAAGTGAATGAGGCTTTATCAGTTTTACCAAGGTGTCGAAAACTGAATATTTTAATTACAAAATAAACCAAAAATCCCTACAGAAATATTCGAAAATTCCTGTCAAATTTCTTAAATCTACCCAGAATTTCAAGAAATATCTCAAAGAATTTGTACCTATGCCCGAATTTTTCAATCAGCGGTGGAAAGTGGGTACTTTGACGATAATGGCGCGTGTTCGGGTCTCTTTTTTTGTGTTGCGTGAAAAATGCCCCACTCGAAAACGGTCTGCGGCTCTAACTAGATATACAACAACGCGCCGGCGTTCATTAATTAGACGTATATTTCAGCCGGAACGCGAAAAAGGAGAGGGCGTCCGAATTTTTTCCCCGTCAAACCGAACGGACAACCCCGATAACATCGGGCGGCGCGCATGTGATTCGAGTACGCGCGTTACGTGCGCGTCCGGGGAGGGGGCCCTGAAATAGTGCCGCATAAAGTGTATTAAATTGTCGGGGGGCGCGCGATAACACACGAACCGCCCGCTGAATGTGCGGGCGGCATGCAGCGCCCCACGAACCGGAAGCCCGCTCGCTGCTGGAAACTCCGGGCACAACTCAACAGGCCGAAGACAGCGGACACAATGGCGCGGAAGGACACGCGGGACCCTCTCAAAAGCGCCCCCGTCAGGTCTTATATTGCGCGGCCAGGTGAGGCCCGGAGAAAGCGGGACGCATTGTCCCGGAAACCTCTGGAGGGACGTTCGATAAATAATCAAAGCGAAACCCGGATTTTCACCCCGTTCGCCATTATTATTAACCGATTCGAAAAAACGCCCTGTTTATAGGCGCCGACGGCAATTACCGCAATTTAAACAATTCACACTCCAATTCCTTTCCATTATTGTTATTACCCGATCCTGTAATGTGTTTGTTTATCATCGAAACTGGTTTCGAAATAAAATTAATACTGTTAATTTCGATCATGATGATGATGATTATAATACCCCAGCTGGTCCCAGGTCGGTTTTACTACATTGTGATCAGGCTATACAGGATTATTATTATTAATAGCGAATTTATTGATTTTAGTGCACCCGCAATGGTGATAAAGCACGGAAGAAAATCTAAAATTGATTAGCCCTATTGTGTGTGATTCAGTTTTTCTCTACCTACCCTGCAGTTTGTTATTTATTCGTTCTGGGAAAAAGTTTCGTCAATGATATAGAGTCGACTGCAAAAACGTCCTCAGCATAAGGACTGCGATGTTAATTAGTAGCGATTGTATTAAGAGTAGAGTCGAAACGGTCGTAATTAATTAATGCCCTAACTTTGGTTCGTTTTTTTTCCAGAGTTGCCATAGCGGGGAGAAGAATCCAAAACAACGGGGCAAGTACCTCGACTATATTATCATGGCTCGTTCCTCCTACTCTCTTTGAGTAGTTAAAATTAATTGCATTACTTGATAATTATTAGACAATAGCGATTTCGGGCCCGAGAGTTTGTTGTCGTCGTCGCCCGGCATGGCAGTTGTTGGAATTTTAAATAGAGGACGATTTTAAAGACGGAACTTTATCGGAAAGTATAAGGGCGCTAAAGCGATGAAGAAGAAGGGAGGGAGGACTCGTCTGATGCCTGGAAACTCGCGAGTTTAATGCAAGCCGGCGTTTCTAAGGACTTTAAAGTTTTAGAGCATTCTTCATTTAATTTAAATACTTAATTAAAAATTTACACAGGGCGGAAGTTTTCGACGAGTTCGCAGCCGCCACCGTGCGGGGTAGGCAATTAACGGTAAATATTTCATAGAGAATTTCATTTAAACGAGTCGTCACCCCAGGGCCGGCTCGGCCCCTCGCACAAATCGAATCCCTCGAACTTTCTCTCGTTTCGGTTTCGGTCGCGATAACAGAAATACGATTCAATAACGACCTCTCTCTCTCCCCGACTATTCAATTATGAATATCGATCGGGGAGATGTCGTCGCCGTATCCTAAATTATAAGAATAAAGGCGCAGAAGAGAGACAATTTAATGAGCACGCGAACTTCGGCTTTAATTAATATTAATGGCCCGAATCGGGACTTAAATTGGCTCCCAAAGACATTTTATGGCTAATATTCCCGGGCGATTTATCAAAAACCTGGAAATTTATTTGTCGGGGGTAGTGCACTCCATAATTCCGGGGGCGAGACTTCCTCCGCAGGACGGTTAATAGACGATAAATAAGACACATCGCGGTAATTACCAGCCGCGGGGGTTGAAAAAGGGACGTCCATCTCGAGGGTTGAGCCCCCCGATCCGGGCGCACCACGAAGATCCGGAGGATCCCCGGTTTTAATGCGGGATTCTCACCTCGACTAAGTGATGCCGAAATGATTGCTCAATTAAAATTTAACGCGGCTCAATTATTAACGGGATTTAACTTAACGGAGGTGCCCCTTTGGCTTTCGGGGGCCGCTTATTACGACCCTCCCCGGATCGCGCGCGGGCGATACGGGGGATCGTGCGCTAAATACACAAAACGGCGTCGAGAGGACCCGCTCTCGCACAGAGCTTCCAATTAATTTTTGAACCGGATCGGTCAGGATTGACAACCGTCGAGGACTTTGTTACTGACGCGCGATTTGATTGAAAGCAACCCGTCCGCCCTCGAAACCAAACATCAAAAACATAATCAAACTTTAAACAATAATCCGAATCGGCCCTCGTTCGCCTACGAATTAATTCGCCGGACAAAAGCTCCCACTAAAATTTCAATCAATTTCGCGGGCCGCATCCGATTCGAGCACCGCAAAAACTCGATCGCCGGGAAATTATTAAACGTACTCGCGCACATTATCCCGTCACGTGCGATATTTTCGACGTGTGATTAGTTCTGTGCACTTTCGGACGCCGTGCGGAAGAGCGAGAGCACGAATTAATCCCGAAAGCACCTCACGAGACCCGTTTTCGGTAAATACAAGCGCCGGCTTTCACAACGGGCAGAGTTAAAGTGCCCTGGGGGAAAGTTAAGTTAGAGGCAACATTTTTCACTTCTTTGTTGTTACATTTTTAAAACCGGAGGCTTTCACGAGAATCGAGTTTTCGTTAATTCGACTTGCCCGCCCGGATTTCAGCGGACGTTCCGGATTCGAGCAGCGATTGACACTTCCGGATCGACGCACCCGCTACTCATCCATATTCATGCGAATAATGCAAATCGCCGGACGACTTCGGGATGGGAAATCGCCCGCATCCATCGACCGTAATTAGGCGAATGCGGAAAAGTCGATTACGGAAAGTGGCGCCTCGGAAAGCGGGCGAAAAATCGAAAGCGATCCGTTTTATCGTGTTTTCGTGAAAAATCGCCCCATCGAGTCAATCCGATATATTTTCACCCCCATCTAACAAATTTTTAGGAAAATTCAAACCGCCTTTTCTGAATAAACGCGAAAAGACAATCTTCAATTATGAGGATAATACGATTGGATTTGCCGTGGCTGAACGAAACGTAAATGGCCAAAACCGCTAAATAATTCAAAGCCATTTCGAATGATTGGGCGAATTGCGTAAATGAGTTTCTCTTTTAATAATAGCGGAATCGGTTTATTTTCGAAAAATAAATACGAATGAATGGCGCACAATCTGCGTGTTTTTGCAAAAGGGATTAAGCGATAGGCGAAATTCGGTCAATTTTCGGGGGTCAATCGGCGTGATGTAGCCGAGCGATTCTTCCGGCCGGCCGGTCAGAGAGCCGGCGGGAGCCGAAAGAGGTCCTTAACAGGCCACCAAATGCAATTGAAAGTTTTACGGGTCTTTATCCACGACTTAACTCTCTCTGGCGGAAGTCGCCGGTCGAAAATCAATTGGCGGCGGATTCCTCGAGCGGCGATAAAATCGCGGCGTGCCGAATACCTGCCGATTATCCATTCACGAAATGACTTATCTCCGATCTAAGCCCATGAGGACGACGGCCCGATCTTCGCCACACACATTATGCGCGGCATATTAAGCAGTGTAGGGGAGGCGACCCGATAGCGAAAGGGGAGCTGATCCCGAATTAAGATTCAATTCACACATCTCCATCGCGAGTGCGCCCCCGTTTGGAACAAAGGTTCCGCCATCATCGTCATCATCATCAACCGGATCTGATATTTCATTAAAAGCTTTGTAATAACTCCACCGGTATACGAATAATAAGCGGGGTCGACCTTTCGGATCGGCGGGTTAAATAACGTCGAGAAGACGCGCCATCACACGTGTGCCCTCTCGAGCGCACACACTCCGTCTGTAATTAAATTTCGCCGAGTCCGGGGTCGCACAATCCGGGAGCTTAAATATTTTATTATTGCACAAGTAGCGTCAACGAGTGAGCCGTACCCGTCGGAATTCGATTACGAGAGGATAAGTAATTGTTTGCCTACACCCTCCGGTGACGTATGGGGACGTGTTATCGACGACCCTTCGGCGTTTTTACGTCCCGAAAGGGCGATGACAAAGGGCCGAACTGAACCGAGTTTCTTTCGGCGGGCGTCTAATTGTCGAAAAACTGTGTGAAAATTTTAATTATCCCACTCGGCGAGAAACCCGAAGACAAGAGGAAAAAAACCGGCCGGCGAAATGAATTTTTCTAAAGTTTTCTCGTTTACAAAGAAGAGACAATTAGTATTTCACCCGGTTTGTTTAACTTAAAAAGCACATTACATTCGCAGATCTGGACGCGCAAATGAAAACGTCTCTTACAGGAATGCCCGGTGCACCAGTCTGAACGTAATTAAAATTTCCCAGTACCTAGTACTCTCTTTACCCCAGAATTCGCATTCTGCAATCAAATACAGTGAATTTTTGATAGAATTCCGGCTTTTGGCTTCAGGGTTTATTTTCGAAAAAGTCGACGCCTTTATATCTATCAATCATGCGAGGTGTGGTTAATAACGCATTACTGGAATCGCGTAAAACACTGAACATATCATCGAGATCAATTTATTATTATAAATTTGAATAATTTATTGACAAAGGAGAATTAATTGATTCGATGAAATGCTCTTTCCGGCCGGGCCCAATATTTACATGCGCATTTATTTGTAGAACAAACTTCAATTAACCCGCAAAAACATGCACCGGACCAATCGCGAATTATAATTTAAAGCGGCTTACAAATCATTTTCGTGTTTTTGTCGAATTTTTCAAATCGGTTTTCCATCGACAATGCGTCGTGTTTTTCGCAACCTCGGACGGAAATTAATTTGTTTCGCGGACAAACACGAACTTCAGGACGAAATTAGACGAATTTATTATTTCCTGTGTTTGTTTGCGGAGGCGCCAAGTTCTCGAACGGCTGAAATTGGAGCTTTTTGCGCTCGCGTCGCTTTCTAAAGTCGTTCGATCGAAACCGATAATTACCTCATTGTGTTTGGGTAATTTAGTGCCCGGAATGGGAGTTTTGTGCGTGAAGGTCTGTTGACAGAATTCATTCAACAAACAACTTCCAGTCAATCTCGCATAACGTCGCCAGAAAAGCACGGCAATTTGACGCACAAAAGCGCCGTTGACCGAAACCAATCGATTTCATTCGTTAAACGGCGAAAACCTCGTTTACAACCCCCGAAAATCGACCAGAAAGTCGAATTTTAAACTCCCGGACTTTCGATGAAGGGGGATAAGTCGAAAATTGTAGCATGTGGCGCGCCGAACTTAGATTGGGTTTTTACGTCTGAAAACCGGAATCGTGAGGAAAGAGACGGGGAGACCTCCCCAGACCTTGTTATTTCAATATCAGATCTCGCAGATCCTTACATATTGATAGAAATTGCAGCGGGCAGATCCGGAGACGATTGTGACGTCCCCGAAATGAAATGGCTGTCGTAAATCCGCAACGCGCGACTTAATACAGCCGATCGAGTGAACCGAAAGGGAGGAAAAAAGGCCGAAAATTTTCGACCTCCTCGCCGTGTATTAAAAGTCTCTCTCTCGGCTAACTCGATTCGGCTCCCGCATCGCAGAATTCTCCGGATTAAAATTCGCCCGGATCGACACTCGCTCTCGCGCCCTCCCCATCAAAGCCGCGCTTCCTCGTTAAAAACGATACGAAATTAAACATCAAGGCGAATTCATATTGTTCCCTCTAATCTAAATAATGGATGCAGCACCTTTGTTTTTGATGCCGGAGATTTTAATGCGGCCACTTATAAGAGGGGTTTGCTGAAAATAAAGACGAATTATTTATTATAAGGAACGAATACAGGGCGCTTTCCGAAGAAACATCAAATTCAGAGATTTTCAAGTCAAAATTCTGAAATTGAAAAGTCCGGCTTCAAGTGAAAAATCCCGAGTTTCAGTCGATTATTCCAGAATTAAATCTGAAAATCCCGTGTTTAAGCCGATGTTTCCGAATTTCTCGGGAACCTCGATTTTCCGAAATGAATAGAGCAGGTGCGGGAAATTCGCCCTTCGGGCCGCCGCAAATACAGCCCCGAACGACCTAGTGGGTCTTTTTACTACGCCCGCCGGAAATTAGCGTCGCGACGCCCCCGGGATGTCCCGAATCACCCCCGGAGCGGCCCGGATTCGGTCGTCGACGGTCAAAATTGTGAAAAATTGGATCATCGCGCTGTCAGCCCCACTTGGAGAGAGTCAATTACCGTCATCCTCCAAACCCGATGCCTCCCGGTCGTCAGACGGGCAATTACCGATGCACACAGATCGAGTTTCGTTTCGAATGAGAGCCCGGACCGCCGTATTAATTTTGACGGGCGGCCGTTCGGGCGCAATCGAGCCGGAAAACCGCAGCGCGACGGTTCCATTGAAAACGCTTTTCGGTTTATAAAATCGGGCGAAAATCCGGGCGCCCCCGTCCGTTTCCGCGATTCGGCGGCGCAAAGCGGCCGGATTACTTGTGTACCGGCGGCGCGGCCATTGGGGGCGGTAATTGATGTGAACTCTCCGGGCATTAGAAGGCATTGTGGCGTTATAGACAAAAGCCGCCCCCGGGAAACTTGTAGCCGACCGTATACCGCAAACTCGCCGGCCGCCCCCGAAACTCTATTAATGTCCTCCGGACTTTCGGCCGCATCCGACTTTATTGAAAATAACCGGCCGCACGCCGTCGCGATAATTCTTCCGCGTGCACTCGAGATACCGCCCGGAAAAGCCCGCAGAATTTAACCAATTTTCGCCTTTTCGATATACTAGAGACGAAAGACTGAAAATTCGAAAATTAGATTTCTTAGATAGACCAATACCGGACGCATGTTTCTACTCCTGATGACTCAATTTGTAGCCAATTTGAATTTTTTATCGATATCTCGACTAATAAGAAAGTTTCGCTACTTTGAAGTTTGCGAAAATCGTTGAAATTTTCGTAAAAATTCCATGTCGAAAATTTAAAAAGCACGATTCTCGGTCAATTCGAAAGCTTATTGCACATGTCCATACTGTTTTCGATAGATTTTGCGATTCTCTTTCGATTGCCGGGTCGCCCGAATCGATATCTCGATCGGTTCAAAAGTTAGACCGGTCTCAATTTTACGAGACCGATGATTTGGTGATTTTTCGGAGGCCATAATTCATATGAAAAATTAGCTTTTTCAGATGCGCTCTAGGAGCATTTGGTAGATTTTTTGACGCTCTTTCGAATGCGCGGCCGCCCATCCCGATCGGAGCTTCGGTTCGAAAGTTATGGTCGATTGAAAATTTCGAGCAAAATTTGTACCCAAAGTGATGGATTTTCGAAAAAATCGAAAATCACTAAATGTCGTCCAAATCGAAATCCAGACACTTTTCCCGATAGATTTTGAGCTAACTAAGCGATTCCCGGGTCGTGCGACTCGATAGCTCCACTAATAACGAAGTTATGGCCGTTTGAAAATTTTACTCTATTTTCAACGGTACAGCAATATTAGACACATTTTCTCACTTCAGATGACTCAATTAGAACCCAATTTAAATTTGCCGTCGATATCTCAACAAATAAAGAAGTTACAGCACTTTGAAATTTTCAAAAAGTTGAAAATTCGATAATTCGAACATTTTTTTTTCTCAGATAAACCAATACCGGACGCATGTATCTACTCCAGATGACACAATAAGAAGCCAATTTGAATTTTTTATCGATATCTCGACTAATAAGAAAGTTACGCCACTTTGAAGTTTGCGAAAATCGTTGAAATTTTCGTAAAAAGTTCATGTCGAAAATTTAAAAAGCACGATTCTCGATTAATTTGAAAGCTTTTCGGATATGTCTTCACTTTTTTCAATCGATTTTTCGTATTACTTAAGTGAGTACTTAAGCGGACCCATTGTGTCAGGTGCCGCCCGATGAAATTGTAAACAGGCGCTCGCTTTAACAATTCAATACCTCCCGACCCTCCGTTTCGGACTGAACGGTTCCCACCCACGCAGAAATTGACCCATATTTATCACCTCAACCCTTGACGACGATAAAATGCGCTCAAACCGGCGTGAAACCGGCTCGAGGGCTACACAAACTCGATACAGGGTGCGCATTTTAGGCGCTCCTTTCCGGGTGACGCGGGAAAAAGGGCGTTAATATTAATGACGTTCGAGATGAGAGGTCGTGAAAAGTGCGGAATTATGGGTCGCCGGTCTTTTTTCTGTTGAAATTTAGGTGTCGTTTGGGGTGTATTTTGCGTGGCGGAAGGGCTCCCGGTGTGTGTATATTATAGATCCCGGCGGGAACCCGTCGGTATCCCGCCGTTCACCGGAATTATTCGTCCGGGCGAAGATTTCCGCCATTGTGCAAATTTCCGGGAGTTTTTCGATCGATCTCGAGGGGCCGATAATTCGAGGGAGTCCGGCCCTCACATCTCTGACGTTTTAATAAAGATTCCCGACAGGTGCCCGCGTGCGGGCCGATGTAGCGTGGGGGTGTATTAGGGCCCGCGCGGTCGTGATATACCGAAATCAATCAAAAGATGCATATAAGCCGGCCCGCTCTACCCGAGCAGAATGCTGATAAGCCGCACGGTTCGCTGCCGCTTTCCCGCACGGCGCAAACGGCGGAGAGGGCGGCCCACGCGCCGCCACCGGAGTTTTTCCGGGGACCGGAACTTGTCACCCCCGACTCTGATGTATGCATTATCCTCCTTCATGTGTCGGCGCCGCCATTACGTGTTTATTGTCGCCTTTTCATCGCCAAACGGCGGATTTATGGGACGCCCACGACGGCTCTTCGCATACAGGGTGGCACGGCAAAAACGCGGCGGGCGAATCTTACTGCGATCTGGGAAAAAGCCGAAGGAAGCGAAAAAGAACACTTTGATGAGCTTTTTTTACTATGGGTAAAATATTTGTGAATTTGGTGGAACTGAAGAAGCGAATTGAGCAATTTTCGGATTATTAAAAACATTAATTGGGAAACTTTCTGGAAAATTTGGGTCTCGAATTTTACGAAAATTCTTATCCAGAACCGAAGGATCTCATCATGCGAATTCCAAGCAAAGTTTTGGAAAATACGTTATTGACAAAATTCGTCAACTTAACGGATTTCTAATGATTTTTGGAGAATTTGTGGGAAATTTTGTGACCTATGCGGACAAACGCTCTTTCAATCGAATTAGCTATGACTTTGGCTATGACCATCTCTTTGTCCCACGTTATAACTACTAGATAAACAGTGACAGAGACATAATCCATGGCAACTCGATTGAAAAATGGTTTATACACAGCATCATTTCTGTAAAATTTTGCTGATTCATGTAAATTTGACAAACTGTTTAATAATTTTCAAGAATTTGTCATGATTTTGTCTAAAACTAAAAAACACACTCACAACTCCTGAAGATAGCCTCCTGAATTTTGCTTTTCCGATTTTTCAGAGGTCATTAAGTGAATAAGTTCAAATTGAACCAGAAAGTAGCATTGGAAAGTTAAAAGTAAAATTTCTGTTATTTCTGAAAAATGTTCTGATCAGGGATCATTAAGTCATCGAATTTCTGGTAACTTCAACTACCTAATTTGAATGAATTTGACAAATTAAGGATTGTCTTCAAAATTGTGGGAAAGTGCATAAAAATATTGTCATTATGAAACATTAATGACTAAATTTCAATCTTGTCATTTAGATTGGAAATGAACTAATATCGGAAAATTCGAAGTAAGGGCGCGTGAAATTGCCGTTATTTTATTTATAGCGAGTATATAGTAATGGACGAAATCAGCGAAATTCAATTTGAGACGGCGAAATCGGAGGGAGCCGCGAGATAAATTCGTAATTACGGCCAAACTCGAACGCGTTGTCTACGTAAAAGGGGGCGACCCGGAAAATGTCCGCGCCAGGGGTGGAAAACCGGAGGAAAAAAGTGGCGCAATTTCGGGTGTACACGAGACGGCCTCCGCAGAAATTGAAATCATTCCGTTCCGCCACCATAAAAACCCCTGCCTCCGCCAGAGGTTATTATTACGTAATTTCGCGGTTTCGCCCCGGGCTCGAAGACTCGCACCCTCTAGCAGCGGACCGTTATAATAAGACTACTCCGTGCGAATATTACGAGAGGCTCGTGATTTACGTGTCGCATATATCAGACTGTTGAACGCCTAGTAATTCGGAGCCCTTCCACGATGGGCCAGTTACCACCTGGAGCACCGCAAGTCGAGATTCACCAATGGATGGACGAAAAAATTACGCATCACTAGACCTTTTTGCCTTTAATAAAATGTAAATAACGTCCGCCCGATGCGCCACACTTCAAACACGTTTTTTCCTACCCTGCGTGGGTGAGAGGGGCGCGCATAAATTATTAATGTTAAGCACACGGTCAGGTTTTCCACTTTGGGGCGTTTTCATCCTTAAAGCCCAAATCTTTTTGCCTATCCCACCCCTCGCCAAACGCCATACGGTTTACACCTCCGCTCCAAAATATACAGGGCTGATTCAAAATTTTACGTTGAATGTATTCGCAGATTGATTACGGTAAAACCGCATCAGCCTGCATAAGAAACGTGGGTGATGGTGCATCAATCCGGGCCGTAAAACCGCCACCGTTTCCGTTTCTCCGGGTCTTAATTAACGAGATGCGGGGTGCATCGTTTTATGGGGCGATATTCGCGAAAGTGCAACACTGTTTTCGGGGGCGCACCTGCCTATCCGCACGGGAAACTGAATAATTCGTTTCGGTCGGTCGCCGTATTAAATTAGCTCGGTCACGGTAAAAACTTAATTAGTTTGCGCAGCCACATTCCGCCGCCGCCCCCCCCATAACGTCGCGTATATAAACACGCGCCTTCGCGCAAACGAGTCCGGCCCTGATTAGTTGTGCCCTTTTGTTTAAAAACGGACAATGCACTCCGATATAATAATCAATTGTGCGACATAGGGTCAATCCTACAGGGTGTCCCAGGCAAGCAGCCTTATGGCCATTTGAAAATTTTACTCTATTTTCAATGATACGGCAATATTAGACGCATTTTCTTACTTCAGATGACTCAATTAGAACCCAATTTAAATTTGCCGTCGATATCTCAACAAATAAAGAAGTTACAGCACTTTGAAATTTTCAAAAAGTTGAAAATTTGAAAATTCGAACATTTGTTCTCTTAGATAAAGCAATACCGGACGCATGTATCTACTCCCGATGACTCAATTAGAAGCCAATTTGAATTTTCCATCGATATCTCGACTAATAAGAAAGTTACGCCACTTTGAAGTTTGCGAAAATCGTTGAAATTTTCATAAAAATTTCATGTCGAAAATTTAAAAAGCACGATTCTTGGTCAATTCGCAAGCTTTTCGGACATGTCTATACTGTTTTCGATAGATTTTTCGATTCTCTTTCGACTGCCGGGTCGCCCGAATCGATATCTCGATCGGTTCAAAAGTTAGACCGGTTTCAATTTTACGAGACCGATGATTTGGTGATTTTTCGGAGGCCATAATTCACATGAAAAATTAGCTTTTTCAGATGCGCTCTAGGAGCATTTGGTAGATTTTTTGACGCTGTTTCGAATGCGCGGCCGCCCATCCCGATCGGAGCTTCGGTTCGAAAGTTATGGTCGATTGAAAATTTCGAGCAAAATTTGTGCCCAAAGTGATGGATTTTCGAAAAAATCGAAAATCACTAAATGTCGTCCAAATCGAAATCCAGACACTTTTCCCGATAGATTTTGAGCTAACTAAGCGATTCCCGAGTCGTGCGACTCGATAGCTCCACTAATAACGAAGTTATGGCCGTTTGAAAATTTTACTCTATTTTCAACGGTACGGCAATATTAGACGCATTTTCCCACTTCAGATGACTCGATTAGAACCCAATTTAAATTTGCCGTCGATATCTCAACAAATAAAGAAGTTACAGCACTTTGAAATTTTCAAAAAGTTGAAAATTTGAAAATTCGAACATTTGTTCTCTTAGATAAAGCAATACCGGACGCATGTATCTACTCCCGATGACTCAATTAGAAGCCAATTTGAATTTTCCATCGATATCTCGACTAATAAGAAAGTTACGCCACTTTGAAGTTTGCGAAAATCGTTGAAATTTTCATAAAAATTTCATGTCGAAAATTTAAAAAGCACGATTCTTGGTCAATTCGCAAGCTTTTCGGACATGTCTATACTGTTTTCGATAGATTTTTCGATTCTCTTTCGACTGCCGGGTCGCCCGAATCGATATCTCGATCGGTTCAAAAGTTAGACCGGTTTCAATTTTACGAGACCGATGATTTGGTGATTTTTCGGAGGCCATAATTCACATGAAAAATTAGCTTTTTCAGATGCGCTCTAGGAGCATTTGGTAGATTTTTTGACGCTGTTTCGAATGCGCGGCCGCCCATCCCGATCGGAGCTTCGGTTCGAAAGTTATGGTCGATTGAAAATTTCGAGCAAAATTTGTGCCCAAAGTGATGGATTTTCGAAAAAATCGAAAATCACTAAATGTCGTCCAAATCGAAATCTAGACACTTTTCCCGATAGATTTTGAGCTAACTAAGCGATTCCCGAGTCGTGCGACTCGATAGCTCCACTAATAACGAAGTTATGGCCGTTTGAAAATTTTACTCTATTTTCAACGGTACGGCAATATTAGACGCATTTTCCCACTTCAGATGACTCGATTAGAACCCAATTTAAATTTGCCGTCGATATCTCAACAAATAAAGAAGTTACAGCACTTTGAAATTTTCAAAAAGTTGAAAATTCGAAAATTCGAACTTTTTTTTTTCTCAGATAAATCAATACCGGACGCATGTATCTACTCCCGATGACTCAATTAGAAGCCAATTTGAATTTTTCATCGATATCTGGACTAATAAGAAAGTTACGCCACTTTGAAGTTTGCGAAAATCGTTGAAATTTTCCTAAAAATTTCATGTCGAAAATATCTCGGTTGTAATCATTGATTCACCTGAAAATTTCTCAAAAATTCTGAACGATCCATTATGGATGTTGTCATTTAAAATTTTCTGTTACAAAAAGAGACTGTTCTTGATTCGGTGGACACCCTGTAGAACCCGGAGCTTTCGAACTGGTTTTTCCGTTTTATTACCGTGCGGAAGAGTGGAGTACGATGAGGTGTCACTTGCACGACCCGGTTCTGGACGTGAATTTTATTGTTGATGTTGTAAAATCCAAAGGGGCATTATTACCGTGCGCTCGGAGTGTAATTTCATTTTTTAAAGTCCCGGGCACTCGACAAGGCGACGCACCTACCACCTGAAGGTGATTTTACGATCGAGTCTCGAGGGTGGATCGCGAAACGGCCCGATAAATATGACGATAAAGTTTGACGACTGCCGGATCCTCCCCCGGCGGCGGCATCATCATCATCGTCACTCGCACCCTTAATTCCGCGTCGCCGTTCCGCGTTAAGGCAAATTGCCGCGGAACGGTTCAACTTATTTAATCTTTATTAGCGTGTAGGATGTTTCTGATCGGATTCCCGTCGTATGAATACAAATTAGAGCCCGCCACTTATCCGGCGTTCTCTTTTATCGCCCGGGGTCGCACTCAACCCGCTTATTAGTCGTTCGGAGGGTAAAAATAACAGACGTAGAGTTATATTTAATTAGTCGCCGGCCTGAATAATATTCGAGCGGAGACATGTTTACCGCGGTTCGTCTCTTCGTTAATATCGCTCCCCGAAGACGGAGAGGCGCCGCGACGCCTGGTTTTACGGCGATCGGCGTGCGTTACGCTCATTATATCCGAAAATGGGTGTATATACCTCTACGCCACTCTGTAATTAAACCGGTGATTTAGTGATGGCGCAGTGGATTTGCGTCCGACAACTGCGCTCCCCCTTATTCCACCTTAATATCGTTACATTATAATTACATCCGAAGGGTACCAGTTTCGGTTATACAGGGGGGAATCTACGGTGAAAATCGCAAATTGACCGCCCCATAAGAGACGGCGGATTAAACGGCACCGGTGTAAAAAGCGACCTCACCCATGTAAATCCGGTCCCCTCGACAAGCGATCGACCGGAAAATGGATGAGGCTCCTTTTATCTCGTTCCGGGGCCGATAAAACGATATCGGCGACGAAAAGAGGGCGCACTTTGTGGATCTAACGAACGCGAAACGGAAAGGGTCCGTTTCCGGTATGCAAGTCGGCGGAGATGATCAATCCCGCGGAATACACATACGTTTCAATTTGAGGGATGCGGGAAGATACAGGGAGACGCGACGATAAATCTCGTTTATTTCGGGCGATATTTCACGTAATCCCGAACGACTGTATCTCCATCACCGGAAGCGCCACCAGTTTCCCGATGCCCCCTTAGCGTAACTGGAAAATAAAACCACGACTTCAACGACTCGCCCCTCGTGTACGCGGCCCCGGAAACGAGAGACGCCCGACAACTTGACAAATCTGATATTCCGGGCACAAATATGTCATCTCCGAGCCCGGAAACATAATGGAGATTACACGGGACTCTAATTGAACCTGTCATCGTTTTAATAAAGGTCTCCGCTGCATGTGCGCGATCGGCCCGAGCCGGCTTCCGGGGCATCGGATTTCGAGAAAGGCGCCATTTCGAGCACTTTCGACGAGTGGCGCCCCCCGGGCAATCAGACGGAGGGCGTCGCGACGTTAATGAGTGCCGGCGACACGGCGCGGCCCGGTAATGAGAAGGAAAGGGGAATTGCACCGGTCCGGTGATTGCAGGCTCTAATTATAGGCGTGATGAGATCCAGGATGCCGTGATTATGCCTGCGGGCCACCCCCGGAACGCCCGGAAAGGGCCGCAAACTCCGGCTTTTTTCCCCGGCCGGGAAGATTATTTCAAGGAGGCTCCAATTCGAGCGAGACACCCTGTAGGGTGGGCGAGAGGCAACGGGCGGGAGTTTCAATTAGGTGCTTTTTGTGTTGTGTTGGGGAGTAATTGATCGCGAAGTGAGAGAAAAATTCCGGGTGCACTGCGCGATTTATTATCGAGTCTCGGTCTTCTAGCGAGTAGTTCCCCATTTAGGGGTGCACCGTTTTGCTCATTTCCGACCATCGTTCACTGTCGCACATTCGCGCCATGTATTCATCTCAGTCTGGGTATTGATTAGCGCATAATTTACACACGGCCAACGTCTGACGTATTACACAACCGCCCCGAACTTCACTCCATGTTGCATTCGAAACCCCCCAAAAAACCGGACCATAATACGTCATTAGTTTGCGTTATCTGATATAATACGGGGTGTCTATAGAGACTGGGGTTGTGTGCTTTAGGTGCGATAGATCAGGATCGGGGCATTAGCTAATGACCGAAGATCGTATCGTATAAATCACACCACCCAGACGTAATTTTTCCACCCCTAGAACAACAATAACACTTGTGGCTCGCTGGAGTCGCCACTTTGTCTCCGGTACGTCAGAAACACGGCTCCGGTTCGTCCGGTGTCTAGTCCGGTCTATTTATAAAAGAAAACCGCCCCGTCTAGTTCTGGGCGAATCGCGTGAATTATTCCCGTTATAATAAATTCACGTATAAACCGCCCCCGCCTCGATATATTATAAGAGTCCGGGCTTATAGCCGTACCTTAAGTAGTTAGTTCGCTTTGCATTACGGCGTGTATCCAGTCGGTAATATCGGAGGGAACCGGGCGGTATTGAATTATTCATCGCGTTTAATGGTCGAGCAAAGTAACATTACAATGAAACGTGTTATTTCGCTGTTAACCGACCGAAAACAGCCGTAAACCAATTTTCGATAGTCGCATTCGTACACCCCGTCTCTCGGTGATGTAACTTTGGGCCGAAATCCGAAATTTCGACTGGATCCGGAGTTGCGCACACGATGCCCGTGCGAATAATCCCGGAACTAAGCCTATAACGTATATCTTATACGGTCGGAGGTGGATCTGGGCTTTAACTAAGTAGGTGCACGCGACCTCACCTTCCCGAATATCTCGGTAAAGTTTTCGGGTGTTTCGTGCAGGCGTCGCAGATAGCGCGTGCGGGGATGACGTACAAGTTTTGGAAGTGGATCGGGCGAAAAGGCGAAATAAATATGCAGAAACACGCCGGCACCTACATCATATTTATAGTGGACCGATGGCGAAGCCCGAGAGCGGACAATTGTTTCGAGATTACTTCATTTCCTACCCCGTTCCACCCCCGTTCACACGAAACCCTCGTCCCGTTTTACCTACAGCCCGGATTATCCACATATACAGGGTGACCCATCACGCGGAAGCTGAGAACGAGAATTTATTAAAATAGGTCTGTATGAGGGGTTTTGCGTGTTGTGGGACACCCTGTGCGGCATTATCGTTGGCGCGAAGTCGACGTAATCGCTGATTGAGTCGGTCGTTTGCGTCGTTGCGTCATTAGCCGCGACGACGACGTCACGACGCCATGAAACAAATTATCAAACTGGTAAAGACGTCCCCGACACGTCTGCCGGTGCTTATTCAAGGCGGCGGCGAATTCACGGTTCGCCGCCCCCGCACACACCATCCGAAAACTGCAATATTATACAGCCTGTCCTGAAAATGACGTCCCGATGTAAAAGGGCCGATTCCTCTCATCAAAATAAATGGAAAAGTTCCTATAGACTATGGGGTGCGAACGCTTAATAGATACCGGGTGTCACATTTAACATTTCCAGTACATTTTTCAGCGGCATGGCAATCTCATACGGGAAAATGTTTCAAATGAAAAAGTACATTTACCCTATAGACTTGCAGAAAAGTTTTTGACGATTTTTCCCACTCCTGATGACTCAATTGGAGGCCCTTTCAAATTTTTCATTGATATCTCAACTAATAAGTTTACAGCACTTGGAAATTTTTGAAAAAAATTTCTTGAAATTTTCGAAAATTGAAAAATCACTAAATGTCGTCTAAATAGAAATCTGGACACTTTTCCTAACAGATTTTGAGCCAACTAAGCGATTCCCGCCTCACTGGACTCGATAGCTCCACTAATAAAGAAGTTACGGCACTTTTACTACCTTGTAGCAATTTTACTACATGCGTAGCAATTTTGTCAATTTTACTAAATCCCGTCCAAATCGGAATCTGGACACTTTTCCTGACAGATTTTGAGCAAACTAAGCGATTTCCGTCTCACTCGACTCAATAACTCGACTAATAAGGAAGTTACAGCACTTTGAAATCTATTAGGCGTTTGTGGATCGCACATACTTTATAGGAACTTTTCTGTTATATCGTTATATTGAGCAGACGGTGCGCAATTTTCAAGACACCCTGTATCGTAGAACAGGAAATGAAGGCTCGATTTTCGGGAGAAGAGCGAGCCACGGATATTATTATTATTATCGTTATTATTGTTAGTGGAGAGGTCGTAACGTTTACCTTTGCAGACGTCGCTCGCGGATTATGAAAGCGCCTCCCGTGTGATTGATAACGCTAAGCCGCTCGACTCGAATTTACAACTGGAAATCGGCTTAAACGTACGGCTCTTTCCTGAAACCGCCGTCACCGCGACAAAGCCAGATCTATTCTTTCTCTGCGAGGCCTTTTCGCGTTTTTCCATCGCACTTGTGCAATTTCGATAACTTGTCATCGTTATCATCATCATCATAAACGGGCCGTTATTCGCGTTAAAACTGGCGTCCGATAAGTCGTTTTTCTCCCCGGCCGTGATATTTTTTATAGTGCGCGTGCCGGGGTTTTATTATCGAGCCGTCCCCGGTGAAAAATGCCCCGACTGACGGGGCTGTAAAGGAGAGTCGTAACGGATTATTTCGAAAGTCGGGACAAATGAGAGGTCGCAATTTATACGGTGCGCCAATTTAATAATCCGCGAATTCGGGGCCGACCGCAGGATTTCGCCCCTGTGACGGAAAGGTCGCTCAAAGCGGCCTCACTCGGATAAACAGGCCGCAATTTCGGTCGAGATGATACGGTAAAAATTACGTTTATTATACGAGAGGCCACGAAAAGGGGTCGAGGGTCTGCGGCGTCTTATCTGGAAGGCCCACATTGCGGCCGGATCGGAAACTAGTTAGTTGGAACGTCACGAAGGCACACATTGTTATTAATACGGGCTGCGGGCCGTCCCGGGGGAGACGGCCCAGTAATTACCGGGGCCCGTGCGGCGATCGGGAGACGGCCCTGATGTTCGGGTCCTCGGCCGATACTTCGTCAAACTCCGAAAGTTCCGCCTCTTGATAATAAGCGGAGCTTTTTCGAGCTTTTTCGCCCAATTACGGTGATTGCGCGGTGCGGCCCGGGAACGACCTCACGGCGAATAAATAACTGCAATAAGCCGACGTTCTGCGGGGATAATGTCCTGCAGGAAATCGCGACACGGTTCAGGCGGATCCTCGCGAGTATTCCTCGAGCTTTCTGCGATGTGTGCGTCGGCGAGATTCATGGACCCGGCAGATCGCTTTCGGAGCCGCCATTAGGAGACCCGGAGCCCAAGATTTCGCCCCTGGTAAAAATCCAGGTTTTCGTCTAGTTCCCGGTGCAATTAAGGGAGCACCGAAAGGCCCCCTGTTTACTATGCAAATATACGCCGCTCATTTAAAATCTTCGAGTCTCCGGTTGGCCGAACTCGAGTCTTGGAAATATCTGCGAATAAGGCAGCGTTTTAAATTCGCATTAGTTCGATTAGGACAATAGCAGATTCGAAAAATGGGCTCCCGTCTCTACTTATTAGGCTCACTTTGAGCCCTTTATCGTTCGGGCGAAGTTGTACGGTGCTCGATATACGCAAAGTTATAATCGTGTGTGCGCCATCCGGGGTTCGATGGCAAAATTCTGCACACAACTTAATTACGGCTTCGCCCTCACTATTACGTCCCATCTACTCGGATGCGGAAGACGTTTGATGGCGGGGCGAATTTCTGCGCAGACTTTTAACAAAGAAGCTTCTTTGTCGCGTAGTGATTCTCTTTGAGAGGGCTTAATGGAAATGGGCGAGGTACAACATCTCACAAAGCGGAAATATTAGAAGAGATGGTGCACCTTACGCCCACCGTCCCATTTATCTCCTTATGACTGGGGAGGAAGTGCAAGCCGTTTTAATCATTTTTCCTCCGGCGCAGCTAACTCTCCCAGCGATAGACAGGTAATTGAATTACCAACTCGCACAAGTCGTACGTTACGTTTTACGTCCTCCGGTGTGGAATGAAAGGCCCACACGAGAAATTAATTTAATATTCGCGGCGAACTTGGGGAATTTACCGCTCTCTTGTATAATACTTAAACACAATTCGGTGGCGGTATATCGCGTTTTATCATAACCGAAGCGTCTTTATACACGTCCCGTCTTATCGGCGTGGAGGGGCCGTTTCTTCTCTCCGTTTTTTTTTTGTAATTTCTTTGACCGTAATGGGAAGTAAAAGCACTTTAGCTTTCAAGTCTCACAGGAAATTGCAGCGCGGCCTGGCCCCGGTTAACCGACCGAGCGACTCTCCCTCCTTTCACTGTTTGCTTAATCTCGACTCCTCCACCGTACATGCCAACTCATTTCTTTCGCCCGCAAATATTCGCATCCTCCCAGTGACGAATCCATCGGACTAATTAGCGCGTTCCCCGAGCTTTTCCCCTCGGGTTCCATTGTATATTAGGCATCGGAGGAACACGGCGAGAGGAAGACGACACATCCGACACACTTTCTTTATTCATTTATGCAGATCTGACACATTTGCTCGTCTGGCTGCACGGCCCTAGGTATATCTATACGAGTGGGACGTTTATTTGTATTCAACGAGGCGCCGTCTCCCGTACAGATGGCGCCCCAGCCATCAAATAAGGAGCATCATATTTCACCGGAGACTCCGGGAATTTCCATTTTCATCTCGCGCGTTCGGTATTCCGGACCTAATCCCCGCTTTTAATTACCGTATCGCTCCTTATATTCATATCGCCTACTAACCGGGCTTTTCGTGATTGCAGATTTTTCCGGCGCAATGATGGAGGAGGAGGAGGAGGAGGACTCGGAGGAAAAGCTCCGGCGACGCCGCTGACGTCCGGGCGGTGAGCGTCGCGACGATGCCGCCGTTCGCCATCCTCCTGGCGATCGGCGTTTTCGCCCGCACGATCGTCGCGGACTGCCCGCGCCTGTGCGAGTGCAAATGGAAAAGCGGCAAAGAATCCGTCGTCTGCTTAAACGCCAATCTGTCATCGGTGCCCGCGCATCTTGAAGCGGGCACCCAGATCCTCGATTTGACCGGAAACAACCTGGCGACTGTCAAACATGACGAATTCAGCAGGGCCGGACTCTTGAACTTGCAGAAAGTCTACATCGCCAAGTGTCGCCTGAAGAGTATCGAACGGTACGCCTTCAGGAACCTAATAAACTTGGTCGAGCTAGATTTGAGTTATAATGCGTTAATCGGGGTGCCCTCGCATGCTTTCGATTCGGTCCCGGAATTGCGGGAGCTTAAGCTGAACGGGAATCCCATCCAGAGGATAGGGAACGACGCCTTTATCAATGTCCCCCAGTTGATTAGGCTGGAATTGAGCGACTGTCGTGTGGGTTCGGTCGAGTCTCGTGCTTTTTTCGGGCTGGAGAGGTCGCTGGAATGGCTGAAACTGGACAACAACAAGTTGGCGCAAGTGTCGGCGCCTTCGTTTACAATTTTGCAGAATCTGCACGGGCTGGAATTGGCGGGGAATCCGTGGAACTGCTCGTGCGGTTTACGGCCGCTCCGCGAATGGATGCTGCGGCGGAACGTCCCGTTCGGCATTCCGCCCGTCTGCAATTACCCGAAGAGGCTGCGCTCGAAGCACTGGGACCGGCTCGACCTGGACGATTTCGCGTGCGTGCCCGAGATTTTCGCCTACGAGAGCAAGACGCGCGGCGTCGAGGGCAAGAACGTCACGATGACCTGCCGGATCACCGGAGTCCCGGAGCCGTCGGTGCGGTGGCTGCTCAAGAACAAAGTGATCGCGAATCTGTCGGGTTCTTCGTACTCGAACGGGAAGAAATTGTACGTGGTGCACCTGCAGAACGATTCGAGCGACTTGACGATTTTCAGTGCGGACTTGCAGGACGCGGGTGTTTACGTTTGCGCCGCAGAAAACAAGGCCGGAAGGGCGGAAGCGAGCGTCACTTTGGCCGTGATTAAAAAGCCGCCGGAAAGTTCGTTTTCGAGTAGAATCGTGGTCGCGAGTATCATCGCGGGAATCGCGCTGGTCTTGGCGACGTGTTTGGGGGCGTTGTGCGTGTACTCTGTGCGTAAAAAACGGATGAGCTGGAGGCGGCGGGAGTGCCGACGTGAAGACAACTACGAGAAGATCGAGATGAATCACAAGGTGGTGGAGAATTCGAACGGGGGTGGGACGATCCAGGCGGCCGAAATCGCCGTGGTGGGGCAGAGGAAGAACGGGGATTATCGGGTCGTCCCGGCCGCCGATACCGACCAGGAGGTGGAGGAGGAGGAGGAAAATGCCAACGTCGAGGTGGTGCAGGCTAATATTAAGAAACCGTGGAGTAACAGTGGCGAAAACGTGGTGGAGAAACGGTGGAATTCTCCGGAGCATCTTCTGGACCCGGAGGATCTTCACATTCCTCGGAGGACTCTTCAGGAGGCTAGGTGAGGAGTTTTTTTTGGCTCACATATGGAGGTTCGTGGTTTTGAGGGTGAAATGTCTTGTAAATCGCCCAAAATCTCTGGAATTGTTGTTTGAAATCCTTCCTCAATTCAAAATTGGATAGGAAATGCATTATCAATCTTTAGAAAATACGAAACTTCTTTAAATTTTTATAGAATCCTCTAAAATATTTGGAAACGAATTCACTAGAAATATTTGGAAATATTTAAGGAAACACTATAAATCTTCAGAAATTCTTAGAAATCTTAGAAATAGGAAATAGGAACCTCTATTTTTTTCCAAATCACTTGAGTTTTTTAGGACTTTTAAGAACCAGGATTTGTTACCGAACTCGTTTAAATCTTCAAAATAGTCAATTAAAGCACTAATGACGGAAGACACTGTTTTCTCCCACGTGCCCAAAATTGCAAAACGAATTTACCCGAATTTTCATTCATTTTTCTCAATTTGGAGTATTATAGTGTTTTCGTTGTGAGTAGTCACCAAGTCCAAAATTCTCAACTTTTGTACACTAAATCCCTGACTAAACTCAATAATTTAAGGGACACCTCAAGTATGTGCGCCGAATGTAGGCAACCAAATATACACGGGATTTTCGTGCAATTTTTAGCAATCACTTGAAGCTTTTAGGGAATCATCTAATTTCTCCAGAAAATCACTTGAAACCTTTCATAAATCCCTTGAAATATTTCAAAAACCCCCCTAGACATTCTGGACAATTCGTCACATCCACGTCGCAGTCGCCCACCGAATGAATCATTGATTGAAGCTTCGAATCCGCAAAGCCCTCGATCGGAGTAGATTTGAATTCTGACACGGGTCCAACCTCGAAGCTTTCACCCATTCCGAAGTAAATTTATTTAGTGGTTGTCTTTTTTTCTAGAGACGATATCAAGAGGGCGTTCAGTTCGACGTCTGGTACATATAATCACTACGAGCAACCGTCGGCCTCCACCTCCCACCAGGGAGCCCAAATCGTGCGGAAACCGACAGGCGGCGCCTACACCGCCACCTACAATTCCGAATTGTGCAGTCTGGTCGAGGACGCCGTCGACAAGTCCGAGAAACGGAAATACCCGGACCTGATCGAGAATTCCGCGTACGGCTACTGCAAAGCGAGCAGCGAGGGCGGCAGCGTGACGGACATCACCGAGCTTTTCTGCACTCTGCCCCGCAAAAGGACGCTCAAGCAGAGCTCGAGGTACAGGAGCACCGACAGCCAGTCGCCCCTTTTGCCGGAAAGTCGCTACGGAAGTAGCGGGGGCGAAAGCTCCTGCAGCAGCCAAGAGTCGAGCTTTCGCCGCTTATCCGACACCCAGAAGTACCACGTCACTAACGGCCGAAACAGGGTAAATAACCGGATCTCGAGCAGTTACCTCAATTTGACCAGGGACGAGCCCTCGATCTCCCTGAACAGCACCCCGCTTTTGGACGTTTCCGGTTTGGAAAGACTCTCCCCTAATCCGGGCACCCCCAACGCGAATTCGTACGATTACCACGCGGCGCAGCTCGAGCGCTTCCTGGAGGAGTACCGGAGTCTGCAGCAGCAGCTGACCAAGATGAAGGAGACTTGCGATAACCTGCGGCAGGAGAAGGCGTCGGTTGAAGGGGCGGCGGAGGCGTCGGCGTCGGTGGCGGCTTCGTCGGTGGCGGTCGTGTCGCCTAATTCGAATCAGTCGCTGGAAGACTCGATTGATTTTCGCAATTTCGAGAGCGAACTCACCAAGTATTTGCTTTCTAAAGGTTCGTCCTCGCCGAAAACTTTCGCCAACAACAGCGGAGTGTTCAATAATTGAATTCGCCGAGCCGAAAAATTCGCTCGATCTAATAAATTACGACCGGTTTTATTCGCCAGAAATAATTACCGCACTCGATAAACTGTACATATCCGTAACTGTTACTACTTAACCTATCATTATTATTTGTTTGTTAAATGTTGATAGTTTTAGAATGAATTTGTGATATTATAAAGTAGAGGTTCATTTTACAGGACTCGATGGGATTTTTCCACTCATAATCTTTAAAAGAAAATAATAATAAAACTATAACATTTTTCAGTTATAACTGTACTTAACGAACATATCCTTTTAAAGAGTTTGTAAATTATTTGAATAAAACGCCTATAATTTATCAAAATCTTTCAATAATTAGGCCGCTGATGGATCCGGAAAGCCCGTCAGATATCCAGAGCTTTATACCGGAGGATTCCGGCAGGACTCCCGTCTCTCTGATAATGCGTCCCACAGGACTCATCTCGCATCCGCGATGTTCATATAATGCCCTCTAACGCCAGTTTTGACCCACCTAAACGCCCCGATATAGATTTTTTCCACAGGACAACGACTCCGTACTTTATCACCCAGAAGGATAAGCCCGGAACCCTTATTAATTTTTCACCGTTTTTAAGCGCCTTCCCTAAAAACACCCCCACCACAATTCATATGTATAAATATAAAGATAGGGGACACTTTGTGGGCGGATATCGCAAGTAAGTGAACAATTGGGGGCATTAATCGCGTGTAAATGGGCGCTAATGGGGATTTATGGCAGTTGGGGTTAATTTGATTTGGGGTGAAAAAGCGCACGGTGTTGGCGCTCGGTTTGAGGTCGGCCAGATTTATGTCCGGGCGGTCGCTTTATACGAGAGGGTAGACAAACTCCGGGAGAATAAGTTCCGGGTGTATGTGGAGAGTGTATTTTTATGACGAGAGATTCCGCGGCGCCTCTCACGATTTGTGGACTCGGAATGCGGGCGACACGTGCCCCGTTTGTTTTTCCTTTGGAGAACGGGGGCGTCGCGACGCTGCCACTAACGCGCCATTACCGTTTTTGGACGATTCCGCCATTGTGAACGGGGGCGAACCTGTAAGGGACGAGATAAGAAATACGGAGTGACAGAAATTACTGCAAACCAGATAACGGGTGGAGCGTTTTCGACGTAAAATTTCACTTGAACCTTGGTCGCGGCGCCTTTTACGGGACTCATATACATAATGCAGTCTTTACGTTTGCGCCCCCCGTTCTTTATGGGCCGTTTTGTACGGCGGTTTATTTGATCGCGCCCGGCCCCCCTTATTTTCTTGTCGCGGCCCAGATTTCATAAACAATGAAACCCGAAATTATGTCATTAAATTTACGGCGGTTTTAAGCGGCCTCGAGGGTGACGCCGAAACCGGAGGAAACCGCCCCAGGGTGGAAAAAACGCGGTCGTCCCCAATAAAACCGGCGAAAATCGCGGAGGATTTTCCGTGGGTTATAATCTTTTTAGCGAGGGCGAATTTGGGGGAGTTGATTGGTTCGGGTGGTTAAAAGGAAAATTCGCGTATACGCACACACGTCATTTTCAGGTTGCGACGGTGCGTTATTAAATTAGAATCCTATTAAAAATGAAATTAAAGACTGCAGCGCTTATAAACGGTTCTCGTACACCGGTGGAGGCGGCTACGTCAAAATCGCGTTAGTCAATGCCATTATTAAATGGCTTTCGGTATTTCCGCCTTTTATGTGTGTTTGCGTTCATGAACCGGCCGCCCGGAAAATTGCAAATATTCTCTCGAACGTACAAAACGAAAAACCCGGAAAATAAAAAGGCCAATTGTTTTGCCACCGATTATTAACGGGGAGGGCATATACATTTTATTTCTCATCGACCGTGTATGGAGAGGAGTCTGTCGCACGGGGCGAAATCGCGAGTTCGGCTTTGGGGATGCGCAAAAGAGAAAAAAGTTATGAATCGGGAGAAGCGCCGAAGGAAAATTGAAATTCTTGTTCGGCTTAACCGGGGGATCTATAACTTATACACATTTTGACTTTCTAAAATTGGGCGCACGGCCTTAATAGAATATCCTTGCCGTTTTGCCTTTCTCCGTGCGACGCGCCGATCCATGATTGATGCCACTCACCCCCTAAACAATCTCAACCCCGAAACTACTTAGACCTGGGAGCCACCTACCCCTCGATCCGCCATAATACTGATCCCGAAAATTCCAGAAATAGATTCCCCCAAGTGTGCGCTCCCGTTACACCGAACCGGAGTTCTCACGTTTTTGCGGACTGTCCCATTCAATTCCGAAAGGGACTCCTCCGGGGTGCAATTACATAAATTACCCTGGAACTAATGAAACGGCCAGTCCTCGTCGAACCGCGTTTTCGCTTATTCATAAATTAATCCGCTTATCATATCAATCGGAAATAATACGGAAACACCCATTAAAATCAAACCTATACAGGGTCTACAATGTGTCATTTGAAAATATTTTTCCTGAAAATCCTGACTATTTCCGGTTTCATCAAATTCACGAATCGACTCGGTATATCACGCGTTAATTTATGGGCAATTATTTTAATTCGTGCCGGCGAGGCGCATTAATAACTTCCCTTTGACGTATGCGGGGGCATCGCCATAAAATTAATCGTATTTTAATTTTCCTTGTCGGGTCATCTCCGGCCCTTATCATCAGTTTCGGGGGGTGGAGCGGGTGGTATCCGGGGTCGGTCTGGCACAACTGTTGCTCGTTCGCAGATGGAAATCTACGTCTTTGGCGAATCTCTTTTCGAATACGTTGCATATAAGCGGAATGGCGCACAAAAACGGTCTCGCTTTGGTGCGGAATATAAAGTCGACAGAAATTGGAAAGCTGCGAAACCGAACTCCCGCGAAAAGTTTTTCTTTTTAATAAGAAATTTATATACAAACCTGTTCGTTTGCCTCTTTCCTCCGCCCTCCGGTTTCTCTCGCCAGTGGGAATAATGGGAGGCAAGGGCTGATCGAGTGCGCCACGATCGGCCTTAAGGGCGCCTCCCGCCCCCGATGCGAGTAATTTCCGTGGGGTTTTTTCTTTATCAAACGGCCGTGACAAATAGCCCATGTCTCTCACGTTTATTGATTGCGTCGGAGGAGGGCCGACCTGAAAATCGCTCCTCTCTCGCTCTGCCCGCGCCTTTTCTCATCTCCGCGATTTTAAAACTTCCTAACCGTGTTTTACATTTCGATAAACTCGCCGTCGACAATTGGACCGTAAAAAAGGTGTAATGCGCTTAAAGGACCAGAAGAGACTGTTCCAATAGCCAATTTTAATCAAGTTCGGAGGATCGTAACTCGAACATGCTGGCGGCAGAAACGGTCAAGGCGCAATGAATTTCCCCTGGAAAGTCGTGAAAATTCTCCCACCTATTGCGGTCTGTAACGAACCGCGATATGATACAAAATTCAATATGGAAAATCTCCGATATGATCAGTCGCTTTTTTATTCCTGTATCCTCTCTCGTGGCTCGACTCGACCTGAAAATGAACTCGGAAATTTCTATTGGAATGAATAATTTAATCCCAGAACTCTTTTCAAATCCTCCCAGACAAAAACCTCCGTCTTGAATACTTTTCATTTCTTGTATAAATCGAAAGAGACTGCTCTATTTTCGATTTGGGGAGACATATATCATATCCCAGATTTTCGCCGAATGAAAACGCTCGGATTTCTTCTCCCTTTTATATATTTCATTCATTCGAGTTGTAAAATCCAACAATATAAATGGTAATGCAACCACCTCCGTCCTTCGATACGAACGATAATTATTTAAAGAATCCCCTCGAGACTCGAACGTAATTAAAGTAATTATTGAATTCGATTTCGGTCTTGAGTCGTGTGTACATTATGACGAATTAATGCAGATACGTGTGCGACAGAACGACACTTGTTGCGATCAATTCTCAGGAGTCAACAATCCTCCAGGTTTAATTACGTTATTGAGTACGTACCTCCACTCGATCGGCTATAATGGAGAAGGCGTCCTCGTAAATAATTTCCACTAGTATGAAGGCACGAAGAAAGAGTGTTGTTTTAAAATTTCGCTCGATTGTAATGCAATTCAAATTATGCGAATTAAATTCAAAGCCGCCGCAATGTGCGATGAGAGAGTGGCGGCGGCGAGGCTGCTCGAATTAAATTAGATCTTGTAAATTAGTTACGAGCCGAATTTTTCCCCAAGTTTTCCAGCCAACACCTGTTTGCCCGGGTGGGAGAGACTCTAAGCGGCTTTTGTTAATAGCTCCTGGGGGCAGAGGGACAAATCCAGCCGAATTTGAATTATTCGCCCCGGGGGAGCCGGTCCTCCGAAAGACCTTTTTACCGCGCCATTTATAAAATTGATTATTTTTTTACACGCGTAGCGTGCTTTTTCCGATTGAATCGAATCGAGCATTCTCGAGCCGCAAGCAGTAATTACTCGTCGGAATAGAAAATGGGGTAATCACGATAGAGAGATTTTATGAATAAATTACAAGCAGTCGGTCGTATAATAATAATAAAGTAAACAAAACTGTATAATGTGATAATATCGTGACGAAAACGTTAATCTTCCGTATTATTTACGATAATGCGAGAGGGTTGAAGTGGAAACGTAAACAAGGCGTCTAATTGCAAATTACGACGTCGCGCATCATCACATGTAGGTATTATTAAATTTCCACCGCGCTTTCTACTCGTCCCGTTTTGTTTATCCGGGGATAATTTTTAAGTTTTAAAAGTTTCGCGTCAAACAAGTTATATTCGCTCATGATGATGAAATTTAAACTTTCCAAACTCATTACGTTCCGACAAGTTATTAACAGTTTTCATTTCCCTAATGGCTTTGTTTTTAGCATTGAATGCCGATGTTATCTTAACGACATTCTAAATTGTCAAGGAGAATCCTTCGAGTTCGAAAAACCTAGGAGGAAAGCAAAAATTTCAATCTTCTGCCTTCTATAGAAGGTGGAGGTATTTTGTAATAATTCTTTCCTTTTCAGCGGGATGAACTGCATTCGTCGTGACACAAACGACCCGTTTCAGCCTTTCGGGCGCGTCTTCCGGAACAGATTGGAAATCATCCGGTGGATGATGCAAAAGTGGCTGCATTTCAGGAACACTCTCTGCCCTAGCCGCGGAGTGTTTTCGACGCTACATTTTCCCATTCTCTAGGAGAAAACGCGAAATTATTTCACGAAATGCGGCATAACTCGTTTTACCCGCCAGTTCCGTATTTTTCAGCCGGCGGCGCTTTGTTTCCGCCACCGGCACCGAAGACTTTAAAAGCACCAATCGATTAATCACACGCGACAATGTGTCAAAACGCTATATATTATTATTTTCGGGTCTTTTTGGTGTCCGTGATACATCACCGATCGCTGTCAGAACCATTTGGCCGGGAGCGCGTTTCCCGAATCAATAAGACATTCTCCGACGTAATCATAATTCACCTTATTTACCGAAAACCCGAATCCCGAAATCGCCTACCTCTCGATCCGGGCGGGTATCGCGTGTACAAAAGCGACGCCCGGAAATATAATGAAGAGGGGAGACGGCGAGGGGCCTTAATAATAATCTACTTTTCGGTCGACTTTACGCCGCGTCTTTTAATTTAGCCCCGAGAAACGGGGCGAGGGAATTATTACGTCTTCGCCGCCACCCTCGCCCCCCGCACGAAAAATCCGATTCGGATCGACCCGATAATAAGCCGTTAAAAACCTAATTTAAATTCAGATTTCCAAACTCCGCAAAAAAAATAAATAATCAGTAAAAGTAATGTAAAGAGAAATTTAATCAAAAATAATTTAATAAATACATCGATATGAAGGAACGCTCATCCATCAACCTTGATAATTCTGGTTGTAATTGTAGTTATTATTGTTATTCTGGTAGTGCTGGGGTTGGGGGATAGGGTGCGCCCTCGGGATGTACCCGGGGGTGGTATTTTCACGAAGTCTAGGCAAAGTGGCCTGAACTTGGGCGTGGGCCTTCAAATGGGCCTCTCTTGCAGCTGCGACTTCCGGAACTTCCCCGATGCTACTGCGAGGAATTTCTTCGGCATATTTATCAAAAGGCGGCGGGGTAGTCGCCTGGCTGTAATCCTTGAAATCCACCCCGATGTGCATGGGGATGTGGTGCATGTATTGACCCGACTGGTAGTTGTGATTGTTGTTGGGCTGTTGGTGGTAATTCTGGGGTTGGTTATGGTAGTTCTGGGGTTGGTACTGCTGCTGTTGGTAGGCCTGGGGTTGGTGGGCTTGCGGTTGGCGGACCTGGTGGGTTTGAGGGACGTAGTCGCCTTTGCCGTAGCGCTCTTCCGGCGATAAAACGGGGAGGACGGCCAACACTTTGGAATGTGCGGTCGAGTGCTGCTGTTTGGCGGCGGCAACTTCCGGGGTGTCCCTCACGAGGAGTCCGGGGACGTGGTCCGCATATGGGCCCCTCCAGGGCTCTTCCGGGGCCTGGGCGCAAGCCGCCGCGACGAAAGCCAAAAACGCCTGCAAAATTCGGTAATTAAATTATGAGCTTTTTAACTTATGTGGTGTGGCGAAACTCACGATGCGGTTCATGTCGAGGTCGCTTGTAAAACTGAGGTGTAAACCGCACTAACTTTTATTTTATAGTCGAGTTTCCGGAAGAAATTACCTCCGGGCCCTGAATATTTTTAATTGATATGATGGGCGCTTCTAATGGCCTTATAGGCGCTTTGAAATTATTCCGAAACCAGTTGAACGGTCGCATATTTCGAATTTTCTATTATTGTAAATTTAAAACCAGCTCAAAACAATACAATTTCGTTCCGAAAGGATTAATCACACAATCACCATAAATTCCATTAAAATTTTCATATTATTGATTGAGGCTAATGCGACAACATATTTGGAATCCTATTTAAACTAATACCGTTTTCCGCATGAAATTAAAAATCAATGAACGAAAGCCTTTACTCTTCCAAGCTAATGCACCGTCACAATGCGAGTCGAATTATTGTAATAATACATTATTGCTGTTAGAAAAATTAATCCGCATTGTAATGAATTCAATTACACATATCAGATCGGGATTATGTCGGTTATTGATACTTTAATAATATTGATAATATCGGGTACAAACTATTCAATTTGTCATATTCACGAATCATCACAACAATAACCGCAAATTTACATATCCTTATTATGGCCAGGCGATTCAAATCGAAAACCGGCATTCACAAAATAATACAAATTCGCGTCTGTAAACACCCATCAGCGATAATTATCATAATTATCGGATAAACCTGATGGAGGCAACCCAATCAAACCGAATCGAATAAAGTCCGATATTACCAAAATATTATTTCACCCGCCAAGATGGCCGATTCGAACACGGTTTTATTATTTTGTCGGCTCGATTTGATGATGCACGAGATCCGGTTTTATTATGCACATGCAGTCGTGTTTACGGTAATCGGCTTTTCCAGTTTTACGTTCCCGCATCAAACACACTGTGCCACGACCACATTTTCACGAAATTCAGAGAATCATCCCCCATTATACATATAATACCTGCTATAGGAGCTGCAGGTGGCTGATTTTTCGTGTGTCTGATCCGGGAGACGTGTGCTCATTAGTCGCCGAATGCGATTGGGTGCATCCGGCGCAAACTTGCAACGGGGCGCAAACGGGACGGATATCGACGCAAGCGGAGGGTTCCCGTCCTCCCGGAGCGCCATATTTTTCTCAAACAATATCTCTGTCGCGAGCGGCTGCTAAAAACTGTCTCTCCGCAATGAATGATCACTGTGTTGTTGACAACCAGACGCCGGGATAAATACGAAATATATTATTTCCAGCAACAATGCCCTCGCGCCGTATAATGCACGTCCGAGTGATATTTCAGCCGCCGCCCCCGAAAGGGCGCCCCCGAGAAGGGGCGGGCAGCTGCGATCCGCGCGGACGAACCGAACAAATAAAATTAAGGACCGAATTCTCCCTGAATTATTGAGGGCCCGTATATGGACCGAATCAGTCACTAAATCCGGCGGTAAAAGCGTATAAAAAATTCATCGACCCGAAACGAACCCCTCGGTGCGTCGCGCCGGGCGCAATAATAAAGATACAGGGAGATTTCGAAATTTATAAACGTTGTCGCGTCATCCGCCGGGAAGATATTAAATAAAATGGCGCTCGACACGATGAATACTTCATGCGGGGGAAAGATAGACAGATTGGGGGCTTGATACCTGGCCGGGAACTGTTACACCTGCGCATCCTATTCTACAGGGTGTCCGACACCTAATATTTTCAGGGCGATTTTTCGGGAAACGTCCCCTGTAAACGGTCGCGGTTCGGGGATTATCGCAGAAAGAGAGAAATGTCCAGTCCGGGTCGCTAAATGCATTATCCGGGGACGCAAATTCTTCAAACTCCGGATCCCGCAGGACCCGGATTACGTATGTGGGGTTGATGCGGCGCCCCGTCCGCCCCGGATAATTTTTAAAGTGGATCGTCGTCGTCACTACCCCGGCCGAATCAATAGCGACATTCATAATTCAAACTTTACTAGCGACCCGTCACATCACCCGACACCAAAAAAGCGCCCCTCGCAGAAATGACTCATTTTTCGTCAACAAAACGAGTTCACAACTCAAACACTTTTTGAATTAGGTAAATAAATCACGAACAAACAAACAAATAACTTATTTATCGGGAGATATGATGGGGTGAATAAAAACACCCCTTTCGTTTCTTTACGTCGCCCCGAAGATTCTCCTTTTGTTTTTCCGAGTGCTCAAGTATAAACCACTGGAGGAAGTTAATTACGGAGCACACAGCCTCTAATTACCCTAAGTCTAATTTGTAAGACAATTTGCATTGCCCTAGATTAGTTTCAGGAAATAATTAGGGCGCGCAATCGTTAAGAACTTTACCATTAATTTATTTTACAACAAATCAAGAAGAAATCAGCGCCATCTCTGGACCAACTGCCGCAATCTCGGGGAAACTCACCCCTGGGATTCGCAGGATGTTCGCTTTTACCACAGGAATCTTCACGATTTGAATAAATAAATTTCAGTATAGTGCTCAAGACCGATTAATTATACAAGTTGTTCGGTATAGTAATTTGTGAATTATTAATTATAACCCCTCCTCGGAAATGATCCTTTCTAAACAGGAGGAGGATAATTTGATCCTGCCGGTGACGTCAATGATCGTCCCACGCAACGTCTCATTACTGGCGGGCGTTATTTATGCGGCCCGCGCTTGATTTTCAGGAAAAAGTTTGCATCTCTCTATGGCAACTGGATGATCCTGATGAAAGCTTTCAGGAGGAAATTTTCAGGCGTCGTGCGCGCACATTTCCTGCGAGAGCTTTCGGTCTTGCGTACGGCGGCCGTGAGCTGTGCTTATCGATTTCGGCGGGGTGCTGTCGACGTCGGCAGCCATTTTTAGCAGCTCGTCCTTTTCGCGATTTTCAGGCGGAAGGTCCTGCCCGAACACCGAACCGATCGGAGCCACAAGATGTGCCAGAGTTCGTGAAAGTGCGTCCCGAATCCGTTCAAGCCGTCGAATTTTAACAGAAACGTGAGTATGCCTACGTTCGGGCGCCCCGAAAAATTGGCGTCTCGACTCGGAAAATCCGACCAGTTATCTAGATGATGATAGATACGCCTGAAAGATAATCGATGCGAATTTAACGAATCCTCGTTTATTATTAACGAGCGTTCACCTCAAATCACCGACTCCAAAATCGATAGTTCTTTTCGTGATAATTTCCCGAAATTATTGATTAATTTGCATGAATGAAAGTCTTGTTATTAAAGATCTCGCTATAAATAGAAATCCGTAACAATGCATCAGCCCTTATTGCCCGGTTTACTGCCGGATAATAAGCGTCGTGAAGTGAATTGGCAATGAATTCATCTATCGGCTACTCATAAATTTATTGGTGTTGATCAATCGCGAATAAAACTTTCCTACGATATCGAGAAAAATCCGCGATTTCGAAGGGTATAACCGAGGGGTCGCTCACTGGCCAAATTTTGTACAAGTATTGTGAGTATTGTATATGGTATTGTAAGGTATTGTAAGGTATTGTAAGGTATCGTAAGGTACCGTTATGTATCGTGAGCTATATTTTGATGCAATATTTTCAAGTATTGTCATGTATCGTCACGTATTGTCAGGTATTGTACAGACATTTGTACAAGTATTGTAACCAGTGAGCGACCCCTCGGGTATAACCTTTAGCTTATTCCCTGAGCGATGCATGAAGCGGTTGATTCTAAAGGGCGCAGTTGGATTAAAACGTATTTCCTCAAGGACTGCATAAGTCATGCCATGCGATTAATGCGTTAGTTTTATGCCCCTTTACCGGGTAGATTACCGAGCGAGATAACGGCTTTATCTCGATCATACACACACCACCTCTTGTTACGTGAATAATAATCGGGCGATTGCGTCATTAATTCCGGAATTTTTCCGTTTTCGCTGGTGGAAATCGTCTTCTGGGAGCGAAAAGGATCGGATTACGCTCTTATCAAAGTGATTGCGCAGTAAAATCCTCGTTTCTTTCGAGGCGAATTTTTATTGTTATCTCGGATTGGCAGGAAATCCGTCCGGATAATTGGCCCGCTGATTTGCAGGAAATGTATCCACCGTCGATATACAAACTGGTGAAGCGGCAGGCGGCGGAGGAGCCCCCCGTGTCCGTGCCCCAGCAAGAGGTGCCCCCAGTGGCGGCGCAACCCATCCCGGCGCAACCCAACCTGGCGCAACCCAACCTGGCGCAAACCAACCTGGCGCAAAACGTGTCCCAGCACGTCAACACCGTTTTCCACAACAAGACTAATGTCAACGAACCCGGTAAACATCACCAAACAAAACCAATCACAAGAACAATTTTACTTGGATTTTCCATATTTCCAGTTGTCACGGAATTGCCGCCCGAGAAGACCACGACAACGGCAGAGGCCGGAAAGGAGTTCATAATGAAGACCGTTCACACGATCGAAGAGAACACCGGGATGTCCTCGTGGATGGTCATAACGATCGGGATAGGTCAGACAATTTTCGAATAATTTTAGAGATTTCTAAAGGATTTCTTGCAGCGATTTGCGCGGTAATTTTGGGCATCTGCTTCTGCTGCATACGGCGATGTTTCCGGAAGCGCCGCGCAAAGGACGGCAAAAAGGGGATGAAAGGGGTCGACCTGAAATCGGTCCAATTGCTCGGCTCCTCGTACAAGGAGAAAGTGCAGCCGGACATGGACGAGCTGACCGAGAACGCCGAAGAACCGGACGAGGGCGAAAAACCCGAAGTTCAAAAGCTCGGGAAGCTCCAATATAAAGTTCGATTTTCTAATGGTCTTATGTTGTATGGGGTTTCATGAGGTTTTTCCAGCTCGAGTACGATTTCAACCAGAACAGTCTGTCGGTCACGGTTATTCAGGCGGAGGAACTTCCTGCTTTGGACATGGGAGGCACTTCGGATCCCTACGTGAAGGTCTACTTGCTCCCCGATAAGAAGAAGAAGTTCGAGACCAAAGTCCACCGTAAGACTTTGAATCCTGTTTTCAACGAGGCTTTCGTCTTCAAGGTAAACGATTTCTGGGGTTATTTGGTTGTTTATGTGGACGATTTGTAAATTTCGAGTTGGGTTTTGCAGAATATGCCGTACGCTGACGCGATGAACAAGACTTTGGTGTTTGCAATTTTCGATTTTGACCGTTTCTCAAAGCACGACCAGATCGGCGAAGTGAAGGTGCCGCTGTGCCAGATAGACTTGGCCCAGACGATCGAAGAGTGGCGCGAACTTCAGAGCGTGGAAGGCGAGGGTGGTCAGGTGATATCATAATTTTTCTCTCGTAATCCGGATATAGTTCTTACGAAATCGAAAATAGTCCGGTCCTTGCTTCAATCGGATTTTTCACACCCAGTTCGGACCATTGGATGCTTGCACACAAGTTTACCAGAAGACTCTTTTTAGCACTTTTTCGTACATTACATCCATCATTCTCAGACCAACACGAATTTATTGGTACACGGACCTCCGTTGCGAAAACCTGCATTTTCTGATCTCACACTTATTACATATCATTACACCGTTATGTTTTCGACACGATATTTTGGATTTGGTAATATTCCGAGGTCGTCTCCACCCGTTCTTTTGGTCGTGTACCAATAGAGTTGCTTCTAAAAAATAAGGTTACTTACATTAATTATCAAATGAATGTTGGTTTGATAATCTATCGAAATGATCTCATTCTTAACTTTAGAATAATTGGGAATGAACCACAAGTAGTTACTGTCATGTTACGATATTTCTCTGCTAGTTTACTCTTTTGCCGATTGATCGAAAATAAGAAAAAGAGACGCCGATGAGGACCTTGTTACTCTATTTAGGTACTGCCGACGGAAGCAAAGTTGATCGAGACTATAAATCCTCTCTCCAACACAAAAATGCAGTGGACATTTGTATTGACGTAAATTGTTTTTTCTCTTTTCCCTAAAAATTTCTCTGCTCTGCTTTGGTTTGGCTGTGTATGGTTGTGCCGGCCGCGCATATGCATGACGCTTCCAAACAATCAAAATCGTTCACGTAAGTATTATCAATCGTAATAATTCTCATTTTTACAAGGTCCCGCAGGAAAAAGCAACGGTCTCTATATCAACTACATACTTTATAAGTAAACTGAAACGGAAGTAATCGACCTTTTTCTTAACATAATTCAGTATTATACTTATTAATATTGCTTCTTTCTGCCATTTTAATTACTATTATTATTCTTATTATTATTATTAATCACTTGTAGTTGATTTTAGACGATAAGTTTTCTCAAAACATCACAAGAGCGACGATTAATTCCGACACCTTTTCTGCACTTTACATTTTGTATTCTTTTTATTATAACCAGTAGTAGAGGAGTTCATCGACGCTTTTGCACCTTATTACTGTTATTATTAAATCAGCCAATTATTGCCATATTTTACTAAAAACTACCAATCCGATGCGTTTTCTACTCTATCCATTGATTGTTTGATTGACTGTCTGTCTGAGGAGTTTGCATCCAAAATGCTTTCGGAAAAAGACATTTTTGGATGGAACATTTTTATGATACTTTTAAGATGATTTTTATATTTATACAGTAGTAGAGTTAACAATTTTTCGACTTTCTCTTGATTGACCCACTTTTTTATTATTATAATTAATCTTTTTAATTGTTCCTAAGATTTCTGCATATGCATGTCCCCTTTTGTTGGCGTTTGCATCTGATGGCTGATATCTGTTTTTTGGATATCAAATGTTCGTTTTTCCGAGTTCAACAATATTTATTACTTACTTATTATATTATTCATTATTATTGAGATATTTATTAGGTCTGCCGTGTAAAAATATCCGCATGCCAGCACCATAGTTAGTTCTGAAAAGCACAGTACATTTTTTACAGTAAATTCTCTGTTTAGCTGTTTGTAACATTCACTGTTTTTTAAATGGAGACCCCGATGTCTGTCTACTTAAGGTATTTCACATAACAATAATTAATCTTCAAACAAACATTTTCTATTTTTATTATTATTATTCTATAGTAAAGCCAGTATATTTTTGCAAACACTCTAATTACTTAAACGAATCATTATTTAGTCTTAGTTAGATTTTCTGTACTGTGTTATTTTTATTAGTCATTACGACAAGCTGGTTTGAGCTGGGTGTTTAGAAGAAGAGACTCTCAGTAAAATTATAACTAAGTAATTTATTTATAATAGCAAACGACAAATTCCAGACTAAACATCGCCGACACAAAATTCCCTAGAATATCTATTTTAGAATAAAATATCAATCACGAAAATAATCAAAATAATTCAAAGGCAGTTATCAATAATATCACATTTCGTCCCTCGTTTATAATTTATAGGTACGAAATACCTACCCACGAGATAGCTGTCACGGATTTGGGTGCTTCTACATTTTTTATACACATCCCCTTTCTTATTACCCACTTATTATGAGTGTCGCCCGTGTGTTCCCTTTTTCAACCCCTATGATTTATTCGTGACCCCATATTCACCCCGATATGATTTATTTCTGGATTTATTACGATGAAATATTTTACCCCCACACTTTAATTGTCAAGCTTGACCACACTATTATCTCTGATGATTGCGCATGCACCAGTAAATCGTCCCTTTTTATCAATGTTCCTCTTATTATATTATACACGACTTTTTCGCGGTTTTTTGCGGGATTATCTCGGTGCTGGCGTCGAAATACTGTGATTGAGCTTGCCGTCGCCGGTGTCTAGATCACTCTATCGTCCGGTATTACAGGAAAACAAGTTGGGAGATATTTGCTTCTCGTTGCGGTACGTTCCGACCGCCGGAAAATTGACCGTCGTCATCCTTGAGGCTAAGAATCTGAAGAAAATGGACGTCGGCGGATTATCCGGTACGAAAACCGGACCAACCATCGAAATAACTGTCTTCAAATCAATCTCCTTGTAGATCCTTACGTGAAGATCGCCCTGATGCAGAACGGAAAGCGGCTGAAGAAGAAGAAGACCAGCATCAAGAAGTGCACCCTGAATCCGTACTATAACGAGTCGTTCACTTTTGAAGTACCCTTCGAACAGATCCAGGTCAGGAATCAGCCCGAAAAGCCCGGAAAAGTTTAATTTCGATTGATGGGGTTTTCAGAAAGTGAATTTGCAAGTGACCGTGGTGGATTACGACAGGATCGGGACCTCGGAGCCCATCGGTAAGGTGGTTCTGGGTTACAACGCAAGCGGAACGGAATTGCGCCACTGGTCGGACATGTTGGCATCCCCGCGTCGGCCGATCGCCCAATGGCACACCCTGAAGGATCCAGAGGACGAGAAAAAGGACTAAATATCTGATCGCTTACGATTTACAACGCTGACTTATTATTATGTAATGATATCAGAAATGATCGACGGAATCACGAATTCATTTTGCTCGTTTTCCAGGTTCACTACTATTTAAAAAGCATAATGAGAATAATGGAAACGATCTGCGTCACATATAAAAATTTCAAGAAAATGGTTATATTGTAAGTGTATATTTGTAACATCATCATAGATGTCGTCATCAGCAGTAACTATTATAATATGAAGTTACGTTCACTCGACTCTAAAGCGTAACCTAACATGATATAGAGAGAACCCGTATAATTTTTTCGAACCGATGTATGATCCTTGATGAGAAAGAATTCGATTTTTGAGACAAGAGGTTACTACTATACTCAGCTTGCCTTCAACGAACTAATTGTTTCTGTAAATAGGTCGCCTTCTTCCAAAAAACCCTCAGAAAATGAAATACAACACAAACTAAATTAGTTCAGTTTCGTACATATAGGTTTCGATAAAGAAAAAATTAATCTTGAAGTTGTAGGACTAAACTAATATTATAGGAGATCATCCGGAGACAATAGGAAATTTAAATTGATATAGCTCATAGAAATACTAACGTTACGAATAAATAAAATATGAAAAATAAACCGTTTCGTTAGGTGAATTTATACGATCATCGTAGTTATAACTACTTATGTATTTACGAACAAAGCACAAAAAGCTCTTTGCTTAATGTTTCATTCGAAAGTGGGGCGACGCACTACTCAATTGGCTGTAGTGTTGCGGCGTCCTTCTTCTAGACTTTTAATTTTTTTATTTGAAATAACCGAAACAATCTGATTTCATCCATGCACGTTCTGTTGAAGAAATAAATTGCCACTTGGCAAAACTGCAACCGCTCTACTGCAAAAATGATAATGCTAATTGCCATCTATCAGACTAGAGCTGAAATATCTGTGTACTCTACCAAAAAACAATGATATTATCTTCCTTTATTCCTTGTATATAGCTATAAATAATGTTATGATAATGTTGTGTATAATAAAAAATACTAAAATGTGAAGCAGAGGTATAGAGAAAAAGATATCGGCCCCTTTATGTATTATGTATCCCCTAAACACCACTGTATGGGCCCAATAAGGTTTGTAATTCATTTAGATCAGAGCACAGTAGTCCTATAAAAAAAAGCCAAAATTCTATCATTTTGGTACTGCGACTTTTACTTATTATGTAACTTTATTATTATCCTATTAAAATAATTATTACATCGTTGAATAAAATGAGTGATTATAAATTTAGTTCAACCCCTAAACAAAACAAAAAAATACTTATTAAGTCTAGGGTTTGTCGTGGATTTATCAAAAATAAAAACGTGAAACAGTTTGTAGTTTGCACGAGCTTTATGGAGTGGCAATACCTAGGATCGTAAAATAATAAATTGTACGTCATCATAGTTTTAGTTCAACCCCAAAAAAAGAAATGTAAACCGCTTTCCTTACATAATAATAGACATATAGTATAATATTATAATATAGCACTTATTATTATTACATATTATTATCATATAATTATGAGATTGTATAGTTAATTTTTCAATGTTATAAAGAACAATAATAAGTATGATAAACATTATTATATTGTGAAATTAAATAAAATGTGGCAACCTTGCTCTTGTTAAGTAGTCTAAAAATAAATCATATCACTCGTCCTGTTGATCATTTTTGGGTCTTCATCTACTTTATTCATTTTTTGCAGTCTCTTATAAATTATTTAGTAGTCGTAACGCCTTTTCAAAGTCCTGTATTTTTTCAGCATGTATAAAGCTTCCAGTTCCTTCACGATATACTGGCCATGAGCTATCATCTTTTGAATTTTTTCAGGATCAGTTTCGTCCTTATTTTTCATAAAAGCGCGGTGTAAACGAGTACGGAAATATTCATAACCAGAGGGATAATCTTTACCCAAATGTAAGAGCTACGAAGAAAAAATGTATTTCAGTATCTTGAAATAGAATAACACAAGAATACCTTACAGTTTTGTATAAATCAATTACTTGTGATCGGAGAGACATTTTTGAAATTGGCGCTCACCTTCCTAACCTTACAAATAAACGTCAAACTGGAAATTTAAATTATTCTACTTTGAAATATATCTAATTGTCTCCTAATTATATTCTAATATTTACCTGTTTTATAATGCCTCAAATTTTACTTCAACATTCCCAAAAATCACTCTTTAGACCACTACCTTTGAACTTTGTACAGTTCTAAATCAAAAATCCCTAGGAAGGACCTAACCTTACTTTGTCACGTCCCCTGTCAACTGACAGCTGGTGTTTTTGTGTTTTTCCGATGATTTCAGTTGGTTTTTGGGCTATTAAAAGAAGATAAGGGCAAATCATGGATCCAAAATCACAAGGGAGTGATGTGCAATTGAGGGCTATGTTAAATAGCCCTGCTAGATTCACTCCAGCTGTCCCGACCCCCGATTGGGGCACCGTAGTTCCTCCACCAGCCCCTTCAGTAAGTAATTCGCACTTTGAACGATCAAAAATTATCGTATTTATTGTTAATTCAGCCCCAAGCGCCTCCATCTCGCGCTACACCCAGTATAACCCCCAGACCTGTAGAACTGCAGCCGCCCCACAGCAGCATTACAATTCAGTGAGTTATAGTGAATTTTCTATAGTTTCGTGTGCTTCTAATTGATTACGTTAGAAATTGTGTGACCACTGTCGATCTCAACACCACCCTCGACCTGACAAAGATCAATGCGAGGACGAGAAACTCCGAATACAACCCTTCAAGATTCCACGGTCTCGTAATGAGATTACGTGAACCTCGCACCACCGCTTTGATATTCAAAACGGGGAAGATTGTCTGCACCGGAGCTAAAAGTGAACAAGACGCTTTATTAGCGTCCAAGAAGTTCGCGAGGATAATCCAGAAATTAGGATTTAATGTATGCACATAATTCATCTCTTATTATCGGTGTTTTGAGTTTAGAAATAATCTATTTCAGATAAAATTCGATAACTTCAAAATACAGAATTTGGTGGCGACCTGTGATATAAAATTCCCGATAAAATTGGAGAATTTGAGCCTGATCCATGGGCAATTTTGCAGTTATGAGCCTGAATTGTTCCCTGGGATTATTTACAGAATGATTAAACCCCAATTGTGTTTACTGATTTTCGTTAATGGTAAAATCGTGTTTACCGGATCGAAATCGCGGCAAGATATCGCCGAATCTCTTGATAACATCTACCCAATATTACGCAGTTTTAAAAAATAATTATTTACCTTATAAGTATTATCTATCATGACATTAAAATGTTTACTATTACAATGTGGCCGTGTGTTTTATAGATTATTTAATAAATTTATTGTGGAACTTTACGACATCGTTTGATTCCTCGACCTTTATTTGCGGGTTTTACGAGATGGTAGAGTTTTAATCGCCTCCGTTATTGATGACCTGTAACATAACTCATTTTTATTTGTGTTTGTCGAAAACGAAAACGTTTCCACTTTTGTGCAAACAATTTGCAGTTTTCCCCGAGGTTAACGGACGCGTTTTCTTCCATTCCGTCCACCTAACGATAATATTAGATCTCCAGCCGTGGCGCCAGTACCGACATGAAATCAAATGCACCCTTTTAAATTCCGAGCCATACGAAAATAAAATATCAATACTTCTTAAGTATACCGCCGTGCTCGAACCGCCTCGCGAACTTATTGAATAAAACATCAGTTCTAAAAATAAGAATCCATGTTAACCGATGAAGGAGCTTGCATGTAAAGCCCCCTCATCAGAACTACGAGACTATTTTCGTTACGCACCCTCGAGCGACTTTTCCAGGTCACATGAATCTAAACTATCACGCAGTGATCGACCCCTTCAAAGAGAGATTTTTAATTAAAATGTAAAAACGGGCCGCGCCGCCGAGGGACGGGATTATAATTACGCGTCCGCCGAAATTCGCCGGCCGTGTAAGCAGAGAGAGCGAAAACGGCCGACGTGCGAATTCCCCGGAGTTTTGTCGCCCCCGACTGTTAGTTCGGAACATCTTCAACGAAATTACGAGGCCTTTGAGGTCGCCCGTACATCGAAAACGAACGGTCGGCTTGAGAGAGGCGAGCGCGGTTCGCTCGAGGGGCATTTAGGGGTAATTGCGAGAAATTCCCGCAGTCTCCCGAATCGACCCCCAGGCGCGCTCGTGTGTCGCACGCATTTACCGGCAAAAAATTCAGACATCAAAGGATTATCGCCTCTTCACTCCGGCGACACGTGCGAATTTTAAACCACAACAAAAAATATGCAGATTATCGCTAGTAAAAAATTCTTATTTTATTGGTTACCTATAACATGATTTCTGAAATGTTTTCCATGGGGATTATTTTTAGGGATTCGGTGAAATGTTTCGGTAGACGGTTAAGCGAGTTTCAGGACGTTTTCAGGGCATTTTCAGGCGTCTGTAACCAGGACGACCGGTTCGAGCCCCGTCCTGGCGTCAACACTGGTCGAAGCATTGACGTCAAACTCCGAAAACAGTTTTTCGCTCGTCCTGATAATCTCTCCACTCTGTCTGATGAGGACGGCGATGACGTTGATCGAAACGCCGCACGTAATTGGGTTACTATAATACCATAACCCGATCGATGATGGATATAATGAAGACCCTAATACGCATAAGGGCGGACAATTATCGCCTTTTCGCTCAAAATCTCGTTTGCGCGTAAAAAGCGGCTAAACTCGTTTCGAGGGGCGAAATCCTTGGAAATTTAATTTGGCGCTGATGCATGGATGTGCCCTGACTGAATGCGAGCGAATTAAGCGCCGTCCTTCGCGCCACGTGGGGCCCGCCGTGGATATGCAACTCCGGTTATCCCGGACTACAATAAAACCGGAGTTTCGACGCTTTGTGCCACACAACTCGCTCCGAGATCAAAGGTTCGCAAGACGCGTGTTTGAAGCCGTGACTCCGGGTGCGAAATTGGAAAACTCCGGCTTTTCTTTATTTCACGCCTCCAATTATTCCTCCTCCAGTTATTCGATGCACCGGATTTTTCGGCGAGGCTCGGCCTATTTCCGGTTTCTCCTCATCATCGATTCCGGGACGGGGGCGCGTCCTCGATTTCAGCCCGGCGGGGTCGTTGGCCGTCGAGTGCCCCACTGGCGCTGCCTCGTGCACCCGACTTGCATCCAGTGACCCACTTTTCAAGGCTCTATCGACTGGTGGCGGTGGCAACGGCTGCCGCCCCCCGACCGAACAGGTGTTTGCTCCGGGGGCGGCGGGCGATTGGTTCGCGTTCTTCCGGGCCGGGGTCAACAGTCTCCCGAGCCGCCCCCGCGAGGAACCCGGAAAATGACGGATTAATAATTCGCGGGGGTCGTCCTGCGGGAAAGACGGAGGATTGGATTCGACTCCCACGCGCGATCCGGGCTCCGGTCGTTTCGGGGGTTGAGGTACGCGTCGGGGAGAATGTCAAAGTTCATCCGCACGTAGGTGGGCAGATGGAGGCCCGGATCTCCCGGATCTCGTAAACAAGGTCACGAACGGGTCCCGAACCGCCGGAGGATGACCTTTCCGGCGGAAATAACGAGACGGTCCGGGACTTTCCTCGTCGTCTTTTCGTATTTTCGGGGTGGAAAAACGAGAGCGATTTTATTTAAGTGACATTTATTATATCAGTCGATAGATAAGTACAATAATATTAAATACAGCACGTTATTATTAATATTTACACACCAGTTATCAGAGCCTTGGGCCCCTTTTTCGGGCCTTTCGGCCCTTCGATAACATCGATTATCGTTAATTTATAGTACGTCAGCTAGTAACTACTTTATATCAAAATATATTATTTACATTTGGTACAAAATATTATGCAGGGATATGTACATTTTTAATCATAACGTTATAATCGAACTGAATACATCGGGAGGCATTAAATATTGTAACGCCGGAAAAGCCGCTAAACTACTACACAAAGTGAGTAGATAACAGGGCTTTTATTTCAGTGTAGTACCCTTTAACACCTAATAGAATAGGATAGTATCGTAGCTGATGAAATTTTAAATCCGAATCCCGCCCCAGAACCGGAATAAGTCTTTTATTAATAATTTGGAGGAGGTGAAACCGATTTTTGATATGTCATTACACAATTACTATAAAATTGACTGGGGGGGTACGGGATCGTTAAGTACCATTTTTTCAAGCATTTTTATAGGAAAATAGATCTCTAATAGAAAAGATAAAGCTTCTACTCCAACATTAATAAAAATTGCGCTGCTGCATAAATATCTATTCATATATACTTAGTAGGTTTCTAATAATTTTTTTGTTAAAGCCGTGTGACTGAGCGTATTATTATAATAGTTAAGTAGTATTGTTATACGGTATAATAATCATGGAAGAGCTTTGGAAATTTCAACAATGATTCCGTGCTTTAATTCAATAAACACCATTATTATTAATATTAATGATAAAACACCAAACATCGCGCTATCATTTAATATTTTCTGATTATTTGTTGTAAATAGTTGACATTTTCTTAAATCGGAAACATCGATGCGTCTACTACTGTAAGCACAGTCCTTGTTTCTCTGTATCACAGATTGCGTCTGCAACGTGAAGAATTTTTCGTAATAGGCAAGAGGGGTTCAAATTTTAGGACTGTTCTTCATTGAATTTTATGTGAGATTACTTATCGATCGATCAACCATACTTTGCCTATTATTTATATCAATGACTATTAAATATGAAAATAAATCCACAATTATTATTATCCTTAAACCGGAAACGCGGTGATTTACTATTGTTCATTGACACGTTGTTGTCCTTTGATTTTCAACGGTGGAAATTGAAATTGACACGTGGATAATATTTACGAAGCCTGAGAAAGAGAATGCGGGAATTCGATCGAGCGTGGGCGCTATTATAAGGTACGAAAACTCTCTAGAAAGCTCGAACAATAATTCAGGCGAAAGCCACAAATTTTTATAACGTATCCGTTATTATAATATTCATAAATACATTGCGTTTATTGTCTCGTTTTGAACTTTTTATTTAACGGAAAAGGAAAATTACCCTTTACCACCACAAAGTCTTTACTCTTTCGTATTCGATCCGCGCAGAGCCACAAATGAAACCTTCCGAAACAGTTAAATAAAAAGCCGAACGGAAAATACCTAATCAAGAACGCGAATGTATATACAAGGGTGCGTGGATATTACCAATAACATCAATAATTGTTAAAATCTTATCATTTCTTAAATAGTTAAGTATGTACAATTAACCGTCATTATCTGGCATTTTTCTTTTACAAGAGTGGAAGGATTTACGAGTATACACCTAGAATAGTTCATTACTTCAGGTATTTTGTACGAAATCATAATCAACCCTTTTAATGTATCGAATTCACCCGGTTATTTTATTATCATCGAAATGACCAGTTTGAAAAAATCTTCATCAGTCTTGAAAGCGCGCTTAAAAAATTCTGCGAATGAATGTCTTACTTAGATTTCTTCAGAACGGAGAGCTGCTGCGTCAGGCTGTCCTCGCTGGCAATTATGCGCTTCTTCATCGCCGGCCTGACCTCTGCGCCCTTCCCGTACTTCTGCAACAATGAAAAAGGGTTGAAAGGACCGGCCTACCCCAACGCTTTCTGGCGCGCCGCCAACGCTCGATGAATGAAACTTACATTTTCCAGGCTCTTCTCCATGTCGAGCATGTGCTTGATGGTGTCGTAGACCGAAGGCGACCTCTTACGCTCCTCTCCGTTTTTCGACATCATGTCGAGCACCTGGGGCGAAAAGGGCCGCCTTACCGGAGTCGCGGGCCGGGCCAAAACCTCCTCTTTCTGCCCCCTGGCGACTTTTTTAGGAGCCAAAGTAGAAATCGGCGATAAAGTCGTCTTAACCACCTGCTTCCTGCTAGTATCCACTTTATTATCGCCCAAATCGCGTTTGGTCTCTTTTAGGTTGTTGTTGCGTTGGAACCAGTGGATGTCGTCTAAATTGCGGGGTTTCGTCCTCACGGGTTTAGCCAGCTGCTTGAGTTCCATGACGTCTTCGTCTTCTTTAGACTGTTTTGAAGGGGTGATCGAGTCCTCGAATCGGCCGTAATAACCCTCGCGTTCTCTCGGGTAGTAATCGTAGTAGTTCTGGTTGTCGGTACCATCGACTGCGTCTTTGTACATCTGGGTCATTATGAGGTTCTGGAGGAAGGCGGCGTTGACGTCGTCCATATTGTCGTCTTGGACGTCGTCGCTTTCGTAGAGCATCTCGTGCCCTATCGGTTGGGCCTCGTCCTCTTGCAGCATCTCCTCCTGGAGGTCGACGACCGGGTCCGGGTCGTAGTAGCCGTAAGGGCGCGAAATCGGTCGGGTGTCTCCGTAATAGTACGGTAGTACCGCTTGGTACACTTCGTATTTGGAGGTCCTGGCCGGGGGGTAGTACATCGGGTACGATTCCTGCGGGTAGTAGTAGTCTTCCGGGTACGTTTGGCTGTAAGGATACAACTCATAGTAGTTTACTGGGTAACGCTGGGTGCGCACCGTCTGGTGGTACGGGGCCCACGACGAAGGGCCCTCGCGATGGCCCACGGCGGACCGACCGTACCTTTTCGTGCCATACACCGGGTACGCCCGACCGGGCGCGAACAGGATCACGATCACCTGGAGGATCGGCAGGAGTCGCAACGCCATCTGAAACCGTCAACCACCCTCATAAACCCGTTCGGTTTCGTTCGGTCGGTCGGCACTTACCATGGTATCCGCGTGTTTTAGGGGGGACGCACTGGGGACGATGTAATGGTCCGGACTCCGCAGTGAAAATGCGGGTCCCCTCGAGCGGCGGCCCGTTTTATAGGGGCGCCTCCCCTCGCGGGGCACCCACACGTTATCAATGAACCGGCGGCGGCGGTGGGGGCGGCTGCGCCACCCGCGGCCCATTGGCGGCACGTTCGGCGGGCGCGCGCCCCATTGGCGGTTCGCTATTGATCGCCGGATACTACGAGTGCGCGGACTTTTTCCTTTTCGGAACGTGCCGCTTCCGGGCCACATTTCGCCCAAATCGCGCACCCACCGCCGGAGCGCTCCCATTCATAACTTCGGGCCCTTTTCCCCGAACCGGCCCGTCCTTTTCTGTAATTTGATACGAAATTAGTCGCGGAAACTGGGACCGTTTGCGGTTCGGATGATTATGGGACACAATGGGGGCCTATTTCGGGTCTCTTCAGTCGAATAAACGGCCTCGCGTCATTATGCGCTCCAATAATGGACAAAGCTCGGATGCAAGGACGCGGTGACGCTGGAATAATTAATCAGGCCGGAGAGCCCTTGCGCCGATAATCCGGTTTGAGGATATCTAAACCGCATTTAGGTCGCCTTTAAAACCAATTTTGCCGCTATTATGACGAGAAACTGGAAAAAGCTCTTTGTGATTCGCGTTATCGAGTTATTTGAAAATGTGGGGTTATCACTCCTACGCGGATAAAATATCAATTATCGTTGTTGCAAACGTCAATAGAATCAATCGCTCGAGGCTTCAACCAATTTCGACACTACAAATACAAAACTGGTTGTAATCTCGTAATAAATCAATTATTTGTTACGTAGTAGCTACTTATTGTTATTAGTATTATGATTGTAACGGGACAATAATCCGACGAGCTCGAAAGGATCATCTCTGAACAAATAAGCGGACGGAAAATTACCTTTCATATGTCGGAGAGAGGATCGATTCTATTTTCCTCCCTTTTTGTTATATGCGTAATACACAACAGAAATGGCCTGGCTTTTGGCTTTGTTTTATATTTTCCAAAGGTGAACGTGGGCGTGGGTACTTTTCCGTTGAAAATCCTAAAGCTCCGAGTATGCCGGCGAAAAGCTCCCCGATTTTATTACCGTTTCCTTTTCTCCTCCGGTTAATTCGCTAAAGCTCTCACTCGAGCTTTCGACCGTCGATGGCCGATTATTCCCGGCTCGAATTTCCGCGGAATCCGGGAGCGGTGTTGACATAATAGTAGCGACTAATTCCATTCAAGGATTCAAGGAAAATTCGCCGTTTCGCGTCCGTCATCCCCGTCGACGCATTAGCGCGACACGAAATGTGTCGACGGCAGAGGCGCCCGGAAAAAAATAAACACGGGGGTGGGAAGGGGCCGTTCTTGGGAAAAGCCGCCACAATTGACGTCACGCAGCCGGCGACGACGTGACCTCCACCCTCAACTTGACACCCTCGAATAAAACCGATCCCGCAGCCGGCGATAATCAAGTCTTCAAATGAAATTTCGAGTTTCATTGATAATTGAAAGGGCAGGACTTTTTACTGGAAAATGAGTGTCGAGTTGATGGCTTAAAGGGCACATCCTGCGAGAGGAGACCCAGATAGAGCTGACGCCCCCGCAATCCCGGGCCTCGGTGCTCGGCGGTGGGCAGGGCCGGGCCCAGACGCTCCAATTCGGCGAAACACCCCAAAAATGCGCCGTTTTTAACTCCGCCGCCACCCTAAACGATGGGGGTGGAAACGGACGAACGGGATTCCGCGGCGGTGTTTAGTAAATCGGTCACATTCCGCCGTCCCCGACCTTATCCCTTGTCGGGGTCGTCCCGGCGGCGGTATTAAATGTCAAAGGTCGGCGAGCGTGTTTGGATACTTTTCTGCGGATTATCGATTACCGATGTTTCGAATACCTGTGGCCGGGACTCGTTTAAACCCATCGAATTGATAATAGCCAGGGGTGTAATTATCTCCAGCCGAGTCTAAAAATAACTTAAAAAGGGTGCAAGAAAACGCCCCAGTAATCTCGGAGGCGACCGTCTGGAGCCTCTGGCGTTTCCCTCGCCAAAATATCGTCCGATTGATGTCCGGTTATTACGAAAGAGCGCCGAAGAGGAGAGAGAGGGCTTCGGTGATCCAGTTTCGGTAATCGAGCGCCGCCTCCCGCGGGGGTGTGACTCGTCCCTTTTGCGGGCGCGACCCTTGAATGAAATTCGGCAAGGGGTTGAGGTTCTATTTTTAGACTGCAGCAGCGTCACGTCATCGGGGGAGGGGGCGGTTTTCGTGACGGGGAGAGAGAGGCGATCCGGAGGAGCCGGAGAGAGGAGCGGGGGCGGCGGCGGCGGCGGAGACGCGGGGGAAGCGCTAAGACAATACGTTAACCGCCCCCGAAAGTATAAAATCAGCCACCCCAAAATACACCTATATTGTTAGTCTGTCTTTATTCGTTTATAAATAAAAATATGTTAATCATTAATAATACAAAAGATTCATCCTATAAACTGGTCAATCCGCAAATCTGATATCGATATCCGGATCCGTTGAACTCGTAATGACGTTTCTGGGAGTCGTAACAATAGGGACAGTAATAGGTCCATTGTCATTGGGATTATTATGGCAAATATCGTGTCTGTGGTCATTGCAGTTAACCCCGAACGGTCCGTTGTTCTGGAGGAAAGGGTTAAACTGATAGGGTTTTCCATATGGGGGGTTCCCAAATCCGGGACCTCCGTTGGGGAAGGGGTTGAATCCCGGGTCGGGGTTGGGAAATCCCGGCCCTCTTCCCCAGTTCTTCCCGTAAGAGTTGTGTCCGTGATTGTGGTGACGTCGATGGCCTCTTCGTCCGAAACGAGATGCGGTCGGATTAAATTCTTCCGAATTCTCTGATTCGTCATCGGATTCCTCGGATTCGGCACTACGTCTTAGACGCGAAGGATGCTTGTACTCTGCAAATATTATAAAACGTTGGAGCAATTCAATTTCATCAGGATGCTGGATGATTGCGTTTTAAAACTCATGATAAACCAGATTTTCGGCAAGTGATTATTTCATGTTGTTGTTCGACCTTTCATCTTCATTACTCGTCCAAACGGAAGGCCTAGAAATAATTTGTAGCGCATTCCTACAAATTACACTTTCCACTCAAATTTGCAAACGGTTCGAAATCAAGGTCCCCGACAAGTAATTAATTACCTACAGACGAAAATATGACGAATTCTGTCGACTAAAAATAAATTTTAGCCACACGATGTCGTCTTCTTAGTGCGCGCTTCACACGATCTTTATCTCGCTCCTTGTTTTCGTTTCGACGATGTCGAGATTTCGTAATCAAATTTGAATAATAATAGGGCACGGTCTAGTGGACTAACTCTATCGAGAAAAATGGATTTCTATACGAACCTCCATCGAAAACGTATTTTCCAGTAAGAGCCCTGTAGCCGTGGTCGCTCGTCCTAAATCCGAGCAGATAATTAACGACGTCACCACTCTTCAGCCGCAATCTCTTATCGGAAATGTGGACTTGGCCATCCTGTATGAAATTTTCGCCGATTTCTATGTCGTCGCGATTATTTTGGATGACGCTGATTCGCATTAGAATCAATTTCGCGTTGTCCTCTTGACGAGGCACGCGCACCATCAACTCGTTTTGAGTCAAAACCCGAAATTTCGGTTCACTAATGTTCTCACAATCACTTAAACATAATATCGTCATTAAATAACAGACGGATGAAATTTTCACAAACATGTTGAACGATGGTTTCCACTTTACTAAGCGGATTTGGCGCTTTAATATCTGTAATATAGTAGAGCGGAATAATATGAGTGGACATGATTATTTCGAAAACGAACTTCCTCTTCACGGTATCTTGGGAAGTCCGAAATCTCCATATATCAAGGGCAATGACTGGACTCCGCCATCCCCAGTAGTCACTAACTGCTACCTACGATAAAAACCAGGTGAATCATTTAATTATTGCATTATTTTATAGTCAGTGGCAAGGTCTCTCAGTATCTAATTCCACAGGATATGGTCAAGGATTTTTTGCGTGATTTGTTCATCGCAGATAGTTGGATAGTTTCCGATTGGAGTAAAGTTTCCAGTGATGGTTTAATCATTTTATTACACCTCCCTTTTTGGAGTCCGACAAGGCCGTTCCTCCCCCTTTTATGATTTACTTAATAACTTTCTTCTTAATTAATGTCGAGTTCTTTCACCTCTAACCTCTCAGAATTTCGTGACGAAAATAAACCAGAATCTTGGAGGCTTTCGGCTTTTAGGTGGGCTAAAGAAAATGCCTCTCGCAGCTGAAAAGACGCCGAGCGTTGAACTAATTTAATTAATTTGCCAAGTGAAGTGTGATAAACCAGAACGGGCGAAAATTTCGAGAACTGCTTCTAAATTATCATTTTATTATTATTATAATCACACATTAACTAGTTTACTCCGGATGGAACACATCAATTATTAATACAATCATGAATGTGCAGAGGATCAGTACAAAGGGAATATATTAATCGTAAAGGAAAAACCGTATTTTTTGGAAAAACTGCAAACGTTTGGGAAAAAAATGTGTTATCGGGATTCTTTTATATTATTTATGGCTTCTGCAATGTAAAAACCTGCCCAAGTAATTCCAGATATTTCAATCAAAGTCAAAATTACTTTATTATGTAAGTTAAATTACATATTCAGAAACGTAAAGTAGAATCTAGATTTTAGCATAAAAGCACGAAATTATAAAATCGAGTTACAGTTCCAGACGTATGCAACTTTGATTACACGTCTAACATTTTAAGGGTTGCTTAACTCTGGAATTTAAAACGATTCAAGGGATTCACATAGATTAATTTGTGATGTTGACTGATGATAGTGAAGAGGTTTTAATTGAAACTGAATTACTATTTTGTAGAACTTTAACTTTATTGGTGTTTCAGAATATAGAATTATAGAAGTTTACAAAAGAGAGCAAACAATAATAAAAGAAATTGGGCGGTTATATAACCTTACAAAGAATAAATATACACAAAGAAAAAAGAAGGCCTGTTTCATACATTTATGGCACTTTTTACACTTTCCGTGAGTATTGTAAGAATATTTGTGCAACAACAAGATAGGGGTATTAATAATAACACCTAAAATTTCTAATTATCAACAATAATATAATCGTCGTTTCGATATAACACGAAAATACTCTTTTTCTCTATGTAGAAATTGCTTTTAGTCAATTCAAAGACTGAGTTAGGCATCCTTCAGCGACAAGTCCCTCGCCTCATGAGGGGCGGGCAGTTTTTCATAATTGGGTGCCACCCCCCAAATGTCTTCACCGTACTCGATAATCGTGCGGTCGCTGGAGAACTTTCCAGAAGTCGCGATATTGTTGATGGCCATCTCGACCCATTTCGCCTGGTTCAAGTACACCCGGCTCACCTCGTCCTGCTTCTTGATGTAGGCGTCGTAATCGGCCAAAAGGAAGAACCGATCGTACTTTAAGAGGATGTCGGCCAGATCCTTGAACTCGTCCGGATTATTCGGGCTGAAGAACCCGTTCTGGATCTGATCCACCGCCTGCTTCAGCTCCGGATTGGCGTTGTAATAGTCGTAGGCGTTGTAGCCCTTCCTCTTGAGCGCCTCGACCTCGTCCACCTTCATCCCGAAGATGAAGATGTTCTCCAGACCCATCTCTTCGGCCATTTCGACGTTGGCGCCATCGAGAGTGCCGATCGTCAAAGCGCCGTTTAACTGGAACTTCATGTTACCCGTGCCGGAAGCCTCGGTACCAGCAGTAGAAATCTGCTCGCTCAAATCGGCAGCAGGGATGATTTTTTCGGCCAAAGTGACCCGATAATTCTCCAAATAAATAACTTTCAGCTTATCCCCGACGATCGGGTCGTTATTGACGACGTTCCCGACAGAGTTGATCAGTTTAATGATCTTCTTCGCGGTGTAGTAACCAGGGGCGGCCTTACCACCGATCATGATCGTGCGAGGGGTCACTTTAGCACCCGGGTTTTTCTTGATCCGGTTGTACAAAGTGATGATGTGCAGGCAGTTGAGCAATTGACGTTTGTACTCGTGGATCCGTTTCACGTGGATGTCGAACATGGAGGCCGGGTTGATTTTAACACCGTAATCCTTCTCCAAAAGCTGCGCCAATTTCAGCTTGTTCTCCTGCTTGACTTTCAATACGGCGCGCTGGAAATTCGGGTCTTTCGACCACTCCTTCAGTTTCTGGAGCTGATCGAGGTGGACGATCCACTCTTCGCCGATTTTGTCGGAGATTATGTCGCTCAAGCCCGGATTGCACAGGAGCAACCACCGGCGAGGGGTGATGCCGTTCGTCTTGTTCTGGAACTTTTCCGGGCTCAACTCGTAGAAATCTTTGAATCTGCAAAACGCAACATTAACCACATGACTCAAAAACGTGCTAAAGGCTTACAGATCTTGTTTGATGATTTCGGAGTGAAGTCTGGCTACTCCGTTGACCGCGTGCGATCCGACGATCGATAAATGGGCCATGTTGACTCGTTTCTCGCCGTCTTCTTCCACCATAGACATCCGCCTCATCTTGTCGAAATCGCCAGGCCATTTCTTCGCGACCTGCTCCATATGATCGTGGTTGATCTGGTAGATGATCTGCAAGTGTCTAGGAAGGAGCGATTCTAGTAAGGAAACCGGCCAACGTTCTAGAGCTTCTGGGAGGACGGTGTGGTTGGTGTAGGCGCACGTTTTGACGGTGATGGCCCAGGCTTTGGCCCAAGGAAGACCCTCGATGTCGACCAGGATGCGCATCAATTCCGGGATGGCCATAGACGGGTGGGTGTCGTTCAACTGGATCGCCACTTTATCAGGGAGCAGCTCGAAATTCGTCCTCGTCGCTTCCCTGGTTCCGAATTTGGCCGACTTGAAGCGACGGATGATGTCTTGGAGGGTGGCGGCGCACATGAAGTACTCCTGCTTCAGGCGCAATTCCTTGCCGCCGAAATTGTTGTCGTTCGGGTATAGAACGCGAGAAATGTTCTCGGCCAGATTGCGATCAAGGACGGCCTGAATGTAATCGCCGTCGTTAACTGCAAGAACCGATTATTGTAGCAATCATTGAATTTATGCAACAGAGTACTTACAGAATTTCAAGTTGAAATCGACCGGCGATTTCGCGGACCATAATCGCAGGGTGTTTACGACGTTATTATTGTAGCCGGGAATGGGATTATCGTAAGGTAATGCGAATACGACTTGAGTGTTGACCCATTTCTTGCCCTCTGCGGTGTCGATGACGTTCCCGTAGAAGTTGACCGGGAGCATGTACTCCGGGCGGGCTTTTTCCCAGGGGTTACCGAACCGCAACCAATCGTCGGGTTCCTCCTGCTGTTCGCCGTTGATGATTTTCTGGGCGAAAATTCCGTACTCGTAGCGGATGCCGTAACCGTACGCGGCCATTCCTAAAGTGGCCATGGAATCGAGGAAGCAGGCGGCCAAACGGCCCAAACCGCCGTTGCCCAAACCGGCATCTTCCTCGAGCTCCTCGAGCTCCTCGATGTCGAGCCCCAATTGGTAGAGAGCTTCATCGACGGAAGTTTGGATTCCTAAATTGATCATGGTGTTTTGCAATGATCGACCCATGTAAAATTCGAGGGACAGATAGTACACGCGCTGAAATACAAATTGTTTTCTTTTAATTACAGAGAAACGGATTGCGACATTTCTTTGAGCGGTGCATAATAGAAATTTTCCGTAAAAATTATATTCGCGACGTAGGTGCAGGAAATTTTGGACAAATTCCAAACGTGAAGTATTAGACTATTCAAGATTTCGAAATAAATTCAAGTTTTCGCCTGGCGAATGACTTCACTTTCAACAGGAAAATTTCGAATTGAGAAACGACTAGTAAAAGAGTCGCCAGACCAGTTAACTCTATCAATTACGTTAACATTACAACCAATAACGGGTATAGTTCCAATTGCGCTCTAAAAGAGATAGTCTATGAATAGGTCGTCGACTCAAAAACCATGAATATTCGAAGATTAAATAATTACATAACGTGTTATAATGAGTAATTAAGATACTGAGAGGAAATGCGAAAACATGGTATGGATTTGACACGGATGTATGATGTATAAATAGATTTCTATTTCTTGACCTTTATCCAAGAGAACAGAGAACTTATTTACGATTAGTTAGGTAGGTGACTTACTCGTGCGTCCCTTTATAGACTTATCTCATTGTTAGATTAACCAAAAGAAAGATAAAACAATAAATCTTTCAACCAATATTAAAAAAAGCTCATACATACTTCAGAAAAAATTTAAATCATGAATAAAACTCAAAAAAAAAACAAGAGGTCTTTGTGGATATTCTTCGATCTTATTACTAATAAGGCGGAAACGGCTCCGCTTCCCAAAAAATATCTACCTTTGGGTCTTTTTCATAGTAGTATTGCTGGGTCCTGATCCACCTGGAGACGAGGTGGTCCTTGATGGTGTGCGCCAGGGCGAAATAGTAATCCCTCGAGGTGGCAACATTTCTGTCTTTGACGAGGGTGTAATGAAGGTGCCTATTGAAAGTCTTCTTGATCTCGTTCACGTCGTCCAATTGGGCGATGCCTCGAACGCTGATCTGTTTTCTCCTCTCGCTGTCGGATTGCGGCTTCGACATGATGCTGGACGATTACGGCACAGTTTCTGCGATTCTTCGGAAGAGATGCGGACTATTCAGGGATGGACCGCCGGCTCGACTAGCTTTTTTGCCTTTAGATTAAGGAAAAGGTCACCTTGCTCTTGATAGCACGGCGCAAACTCGGCCGTTCGGAACGATTGTAAACAGAACCAGCTGTGTGCTGTGGATAAAGGCGATCGGGGCTAATCCTAATCCCAATCCGGCACCCAAAGCAGCACCCAGTGCAAGTCTGCCTGCCTATACCTCCGACTTAGAACTGCGCCAATAATGAATGAATCATAAAAATGAATTAAAAATTCATGGTAACAAATTGGAACCACCTGAAGCATGGATATAAGGTTTCATTCTCATTGATCGTATTACTGAGATTAAAAAAAAACTTTGGATAGAATTCCCACAATTCATGAAGAGCTGTAAGATCGAGTAAAGTATTGAAGATAAAGAAACATATGTAGACGCGATTAATTATGTATGGATCTGGTCGTTCCTTGAGGAATGTTTGCCCATTGTTATTTTTTGACCTCAGTTACAGTGCTAAGCAGTCACACCTCAGTGTATTGAGGAATTGTTGTTACATGAGCTTAATAACAATTCCCTTCGCTTTTGACAATGAAATGAATGATGATATCTTTTGAAATTGTGGGTCATGCCACGATACGATGGTGTGTTAAGTGCGTAAAACCGTACGCTTAACGCATGTTTGAATTAGATCATAACGGGACAGATTTTTATTAGGGTCTCTGCGGAATATTTTCGCTTTATTTATGCTTTCAGCAAAAACGCTACTTAAATGACGATGCATTCATCTCTCAATTTCCATTAAAATTCATCAGCTACGGTGGTATTTTTATCTCGATGAATAGAAGAGAAACTTTGTGAAATTGGAGACTCTTTTAGAATTTCCATATAGTTTAATTGGATAATTGGATAAGGAAATTCTTACAGATTTCTAACATCTTTCACTAGAATTTCCCTGCGACTATTTTGATGAAATCGCGCCTAAAAACCGAGCGATTTTTTCGTCATGTAGGAAGCGGAATTCGCGCCGCGGCTGAAATAATAATTCAAGGCGAACCCGGAGAGAAACCGACCATCATCAGTTAGTTTACCTGTCGACGTCCGCAGAGAGGTGAGGTACTCACGCTCTACCAGTGACGATCATCAGCCATGTTGAGTTCCGTTCGCGTACCATGAGCGCGATTCGCGAAAATAACCCTCGAAAATCCAGCAGTACCTTCCGCAAAGTACCGAAAATCGAGTGCCTCAAAGTGAAAACTCCGTCGAATAATCGTCCGCAGTGGAAAATCTCGATATGTGATGTTTGTGCGCCACTTTGCGTGACCCACATCCCGTTTAAAACCCACCTAGAGTGGCATGCTCGAAGAGTACCAAATAACCGACGACCAGTCCAGTCCGCGCTAAGAACTTCCAGCGTCAGCATCTAGCACCATGAAACGGAAATAACCGTGAAAAATGTCCGGAAAGAGCAAGCCGTTCGTGGCCAAGTCGATCCCGCCGACGGACACCAGCGCGTCCTCGTCGGTGCCCCCGCGGTACCAGCCGCCCCCGCTGCCCCCGGGCGGCCAGGGTATCCTCAAGCACCCGCCCCCGGCCAAGGATGCCAAGCAGTACCCCCCGAAAGTGCCGGAACCGCTGAAAATCCCCTACCCGCCCCCGGGCGACCACAACACCAAGTACTACCCGGCGCCCCCTAATAAGGGCTACCCGTTTCCGGCGCAGTACCCCCAGAACCACCCGGACAGGGCGATAACCCAAGCGCAGATCCACCAAGACTTGCGGAATCGCCCCCTGGACGAGCCGGGAGTACCCCAAATAATCCAGCACCCCCAGGACTTGAGGCTGCAGCACCACCGACAGCCCCTCAGGTACGACGACGAGTTCTTGCGCCCAGAAATGCTGAAATTCGTGCGGAAACCCGAGGACCCTCGCTTGAATCAAGGGGGAATCCCGGTGGATCCCAATCGCCAAATGCAGAGTTTCCTGGCTGAACTGAGGTCGCTGAAAGAGGCGAATCAGCGTTTGGCGGATGACAATCAGGAATTGAGGGATTTGTGCTGTTTCCTGGATGACGATCGGCAAAAAGGCAGGAAGTTAGCGAGGGAGTGGCAGAGGTTCGGCCGGTACACCGCCAGTGTGATGAGGCAGGAAGTCTCTGCCTATCAGAGCAAATTGAGGGAGTTGGACAACAAACAACAGGAACTGATCAAGGACAATCTGGAACTGAAAGAGCTCTGCTTGTATTTGGACGAGGAGCGAGGGAGCGCCTCGGTTTGCGCTTCGTGCGGGAGCGCCCAATCGGCCAACATGAGGGATGACGGGGACGGTTCCAGTTCGAGTACCAACGCGGACGAGCCCCCGGTTCCCCAACAATTCGCCGGGGGGAATCCCCCTAGGAGATTGGCGAGCAGGGAGAGGATCCTGCACGAAAACTTGGCCAGGCAGAGGAGCACCTTCAACGGTAAGACTCAATTATCGAGCACTTTCTCGTAGTTTCCGGAGATTTCGAAAAAGGTGATGGATAATATGAGAGTGGTTCGTTTTGTGGGAACGGCGCCTTTTTAATTTCTTCTCTGCTGCATTAATTAAATTTTAATTTTTCCCAGCGCTCTCGCCGATGCTGTTGCAGCAACCGAAACGCTCATTCCCATTCATTAGATCGGATTCACTGCGTCATTTAGAAAAAAGCGTTTGAATTAATTAAAAGACGTAACGTGACGACGATGCACTTCCGCCGGGCACGAGACGGCCATATGTAATTAAACAATAATTCCCTGCAATTAGGTAATTTATTAGCGTGGCCGGATTTACGCCTAATCAAGACATCAACTTCCCCATCCTTGATCGATTTTTTGCAGTTTTACAGGCTCAACTTTTCCAGTTTTCGATCCTCAAGTATATCATAAAACTAAATTTGTGCCAGCACTAAATAAGTATCTAGACAATACTTGAAGAAATGAAAGGTTCCCATATATTTCGCGGTAATTACTATGATGAGTACCTCTCTATTGTTAATGTTAGTGGTACAGAGTACTTGTGGAGTAAAATTTGAGCCAACTTTCTCACTTATTAAACCCAAAGTCACAGTAGAGACAGAGCCTTTCAAAATTGAGGAATTTCTCGATTTCCCGCCTTTTACTTTCAGACTATCTGAATGATATCTGTGATACTTTATCGGGATTCCTGTTTACACGAGGGTTTCGAGGATTCATCGGCCAGCCATGTGAATTCCTCCGCCAGATATCTACCTGAGCGTGTGGGTTTTGAACCCATCAGGTACAAAACACTAAAAGCGAAATAATAACACGAAAGCGCCGGTCGGTGCCCTCGCTCTCTCACTTTACAAACCGACGACAGGTGCACGAGTCCTCGCAATCGAATCTCATTGAATTGCAACTTTCAGATCAAATAATGCAATACGTGCGAAGTCTGGAGCAGAGAGTCAAGCAACTCGAAGAGGAGAAACGCGCTCTAACGCACAAAATCAACCAGATCGCGAGCGCCACCGGGGACCAGACTTTGGCGGTGCCGCATCCGGATAATAACAACGTTTTGACCGGAAGACCGGAAGCGGTGGTCAGGGCCCTCCAGGTGCTGGAGGTGCGGGAACAGCTGGAAAAAGAAGGCAGAACAGGAGAAAAAGAGAACGTGGAAGGGACGACGACGGCGCCCCATCAAGATAATATGGATGATGGGGAGAAAGCCCTCGTTAGGGAAATGTGCAACGTAAGATTTGGTACTGCCAATTTGAAAAGCTTGAAAGCTCTAATGAGGATTTTGTTATAGGTGGTTTGGAGGAAACTTGAGGAAGGTCCACCTTCCAGACGGTGAGATTGTTTTAGAGATTTAGTCTTGCCATTATTGGAGTCGATTCGTATGTATCTGCAAAGTATTATTTATATTTATTATTTTTCATCTACTCATCATATCTCTTATTAGTCGTATGATTTTTAGTTTTTATCTTGTTATTTTTTTGTACAGATATTTAAAATAAAAATTCTATTTTACACAAAGAAACCAAGATTTTGTACTATTCATATTTATTCAAATGCCATATAAATTTTCCAATTACAACAACTTTATTCAATTTGCATTTTATTTAGGTTTAAATTCGCGAGGGCGGTTTTACGTCCGAATCCCTTTAGAAACCCAAAGTATTTGGTCAATTTTCATACGACATTGATGAATCAATCAATTACTTTAACGCACACAAGATAAAAATGCTAAAACCCAAATATCAAGACTCGTCCACATCAAAAATCGAAACAACAAATAATAAGCAGGACTGCTTAACCCTACGAAAACGTGTTCCGTAAGTAACCGACAACAAAATCAAATAAAAAATCGTGCGCTTTTTCGTAATATAATTTTAATTAACTTTACATCATTACAGAAGCGAGCAGGCACGTCTTCCAGAAATACCCTCTATTGTGTCAGAGGAGTCTTGAGAAAATACACATAAAAATCGAAGAAACAAGGGATCAAAATAATAGTTGAGCCTACTCATCATCATTATCATCATGATCATAATCAATACGTCATCGCGATCAATAACGATGACGCCGGCTCGCCGTTCTGTTGCTTCTGTAGTTGTCGTCGTATCGCCTAGACGACCTGTGTCTGCTTCTTCCGTAATCCCTGTCGTTGTAGTAGTCGCGGTCTCGGTCTCTGTGGCGTCTAGACCGATCGTAACTAAAAATATTGACCACAATGAGGACTCTGTTCTGTACTCTAGAGACTTTCATCATCATCATCATCATAACAGGGCCAAAAAGCTAGCCAGTTCCACACCAAGTCACCAATCGCCATCATTTTTATGGACACCCCATCATACAATTCCATATAATACGCTTAACCAAACCATATATGTAAATTAATACCATGTGCCTGACAAATCACAAAACAACAATTAGGTAGAGTTTGGTGCACTTCGATCGAAAAAAAGGGCGCGACCGACAAAGCACCCGCGCCCCAAAGAGCAACGAGCAAAATCAAACAGCTAATTTCAACAGCCACTGCTAACTTCCCGAAAATACCCATTGTATGAAAATGATCTCTATTGGAATATTCATATTCTAATCCACCCAAGGACTAGAAAATCAATAAAATGAGGTGACCGGATTTCGATATATCCCCATAAGTGGATAACATCGACTAGTAACTCAATTATTCGCGACTCGTTTCCTGCCTTCTACAACTAGTATCGTTATCAGCAGCGATAATAATAACGCGCCTGTATACTGTATAACAACAGCCTTGAGATGGTCGGAATGCAATTGGATTTGATTAAAAACGCGAGGTCGCCCCGCAATTATTACATTACTTCAATAAAACAAAACGTGCGAGTACATTGAAATACCCACTGCAACGAGTACAGGGTTCTTCAAGTCGTGTACAGGGTGCGGATGCAAATTAGAGTATAAAATGAGGATGCGTGAATGCTTTGTCGCCCGATAACTCGAAGTGAGATCACATCGATCGATGGGAGATAAAAGGGGCACTCACCGTGAGTCTCGCTTGTCTCCGCCGCCCCCTCCACCGCCACCTCCGCCCCCGTTCAGTTCTGGGCAATCTCGGTAAAAGTGGCCCGAGTAGCCGCACTGGTAGCACCGCATGTTCGTGTTGAAGAAGCGCCTGCCCGAGCCCCGGGTGCGGGGTCTCGCGTGGGTCACCCGGATGCGACTACCCGCCACCTCTCTAAAAGCGAATTCGCTGGTTATTTCGATTCCTGTGAGTTCGGGGGTATAATTACATTCCGTCTGTGGCTTTCAGTGCGGCGCTCGCCGCCTTCTTCTCTTTGAAAACGGCGAAGCCGAAGCACGGCGTGCTGTTGGTCATCCAGACCTCTTTGAGTTCGCCGAAGGGCGAGAAGACCTTCTCGAGGTCGGACTTGCGGATGTCGTCGCCGATATCGGCGATGTGCAGTCTGTAGCCGTCGCATTCGCTGCTGCGGCTCCTGCTCCTCGAGCGCGACTTGGAGTAGCTTGAGCGGCTCTTGTGGCTCTTCTGGCTGTTGCGGCTGCTGGCCGACGTGCTGCGACTTCGCCTTTTCGCATTCGGCTCGTCATCGTCGGCCATAATTTCGTTATTGTCTCGCATTTTCCTGCGACCTAGTAATCGTAAACAGATTGACGTTTGCGGATAAACAAATACGAAAGCCGTGCCTGGTACCGGACGGCTTGATTAATAGATTTTCGAAATTTCGATCATATGACTAACCTCAAAAAAAATCAAAAGTTGTTTTTCTCTATCATTTGGCTGGAAATTTCGGAATTGGGACACCTTTACACGTCGAGAGCTTTTACTACTTGTGTTTCGTTATCGATTCAACAAAATTGTACGAGGAAACTCTGAATTTATCGTGACGACGCCGCGATAAACGCGTTTGCGCTGACAGCGATACTGCCACGTGACGTTTTTGGGGCGAATGGGGAAAAATCAAAATCATTCAAGGCTGAAAAGGCAAACGGGCATTGCGAACAGACAAAACAAGGAGATAGACGAAGGAGCACACAACAATCGTAACAATCGTGAAAATGCCACATAATAGAAAAACATCATGAATAACAAACAATCGCATTTAGAAAAACAGAAAAACAAACCAATTACTTTCAAATAACAGATTTCCCTGGCGCAAGAGACTTCAGTTACCCCTTTTTAGGCCTAACAGGCGAATGCCCTTTTTACAGGATGCAGGAATTTCATCCCCAAATTCGAAGCGGTTCAAAATTCGCGCCCGATTATTGCCATGGCGACAATCGACCAATCACGATCGGGGCCATCGATCACGTGACCTGTCAAGTTGACATTTTCTAATGGTGTTTTGTGCGGTCCAGCGTCATAAATGTTTCGATTGTAAACAAATCGAATTTCTCGTTATTTATTCGAAGAAGGAGAGCTCTGTCGAATCGATTATTTCCCCTTTACCGATATTACACCATACATACAGTAGACCGGGCGTCCAGTGATATGCGAAATGCTCGAAATGGACGTGAGGACTCAAAAATTGGAGCAGCAAGTGAGTTATTTGCGTAAATGCAACCGGCGACGGGCTCTGTTTAATCGATTTCGTCATTTCCAGCGGCAAATAATGGAGCTGAAGATGAAGCAGAAACGGATGACTTCGGGGATGATTCAGGCCTCGGACGTTAGGGCCAATTCGGCCACGGTCCGGGCCAACAGCGGAAGCCGAAGGGAACTTCACGGTGAATAAAAATACCACCTTTGAATCACATAAAATTAAAATTAAAATTTTAGGATATGATGGCCCTCTACAGTACTCAATGGCCAGGGACAACAACCCAGATCAAGTTATTTCAATCCTATCAAGCCCTGATAGTGTCGACGGTACTAACAATCTCTGTTTTATCGATACTTTAGGCCTAATTAAGTCATTTTCAGAAAGCGTCGTCGAGGACTTGACCATGAACGCATCCAGTGATTTAATGGACGTCGAAGACGACGAATCCTCCCCGGTAGCCTCGACTCCGAATAACGGAAACATGCCAATCAACCCGCTCATGGAACAACCGGCCTTCATCAACAATCAAGCGAATAACGGGAGCGCCGAAATCGAAGGAGACATCGAAGGGAACGTGGAGAAATTCGTACTGCAACCGGCCCAACAGAAAGTCCTGTATAAATGCCGAATCACTCGAGACCGTAAAGGGATGGATCGCGGGTTATATCCCACGTATTTCCTGCATCTTGAACGCGATTACGGCAAGAAAGTGTTCCTATTGGCGGCAAGAAAACGCAAGAAAAGCGCCACGAGCAACTACTTGATTTCCACAGACCCGACCGATTTATCAAGAGGGGCCGAGTCTTATGTAGGGAAGTTGCGGTCGAATTTATTGGGGACGCAATTCACGGTCTACGATAACGGGATTTCGACCAGGAAATCGAATCTCAAGGAGGGTATAATGCCCAGGCAGGAATTGGCAGCTGTAACTTACGATACGAACGTCTTAGGGTTCAAAGGGCCGAGGAAAATGACGGTTATTCTACCAGGGATGACTCTCGAGCAGCAGAGGGTGAATATTTATCCTCAAGACGATTCGGAGAGTTTGATCGAGTGTTGGAAATCGAAAAATATGGATAACTTGATAGAGTTGCATAATAAGACTCCGGTTTGGAATGACGATACGCAGTCGTACGTGCTGAATTTCCACGGGAGGGTCACTCAGGCCTCGGTGAAGAATTTCCAAATCGTCCACGACAGCGACACCGAATACGTGGTGATGCAGTTCGGGAGGGTCGCCGAAGATGTGTTCACGATGGATTACAGGTATCCGATGTGCGCTCTGCAGGCGTTCGCGATCGCTCTGAGCAGTTTCGATAGTAAGCTCGCCTGCGAGTAACACCCTCGACTTGTCGGTTTTTCAACGTGCCTCACAAATTTCCGAGCTTAATCTGAGAAATTACGAAGATTTGTCTAGATTTTAAGTGTTAGGAGGAGATATGGTGCAGTCTAGTCCGTTTTACGAATACTTTTTTAAACTGAGTATTTTATGAAAATTAGTTTTCTATGAGTAGCGAGCGAAGCGTCTCGCTTTTTCGCCTTATATTTTTGCCTTATAATATTTGCAGTGTGGACGTCCGAAACGGTTCATTTTTGTAACTGATTTTATCAACAAAATAGGTATATGACAAACACCACGAGATGCAATCATATTTTTCAATGTTTTTAAATGTGTCTTGTAACTGTCAATTGATTCATCACGTAGATTCTCATTTTTGATGATCAAATTATTACACTTGCGTGTTGTGTTCAACTCGTTGAGTCGTCGTGCTCACAGACTTGCGATGCAGCCATTTTGATATGTCAAAATTGGGCATTATGGCGCTTATTCGCAGGTTTCCCAGTTAACTAATAAATGAGAAAAAAAAACAGTATTGAAGTATGTAGTAGATAATAAAAGAATAATCAATTGAGAAAGGCTCAGGTTGCCGTATGACAACGGAATTCGCTTAGATAATAAAATGAAAAATACATTCCATCCCATTCCTTTTTTCGGTGAATATATTTTTATATGAATACCTGCCATATTTTTTGTATTATATCTTGATTTGTTGTTTGTTAATATTATCATTACTAAAATGTAGTAGTGAAGTAGTTCGTAGGTTACCTACCTGATAAGTTCAGAACTGTTTTTAATGTAAAAGTTATTCCACTTTTGATTAGTAGTGATTACGTAGTTTTGAACTTGATTTTATCATCAGTATTGTAATTGTACACGGTTTTAAAGGTCCCATTGGATCAATAAAGATGGTTTCACCAAAATTACATTGTTTTCTTCAAAATGGCGGCCTCGCAAGTTGAATGTATGGTATGGCGAAATCATGAGAGAAAATTCCATAACAATTTAAATTTGTTTATTAGGGATAACATTATTTAACATCAAATACATACAGACAGTTTTCTACAATATGGTAGGTAGTAGCAGTAGTAGGTAAGGTAATGCTTGCTGCAGTAATTTAAGCCTCGACAAAATAATTAAATACTAAACCATAAATACCCCGAAAAACAAATCCTACTTAATTATTATTATAATTATCAACTTGAGTTTAAATAATAAGTCAATATGTATTGCAAAGTTATGACGGATCACATACAAATAAAATCACGTAATTCTTGATATAATTTGGTCGTACTAAATCGTATTATTTACTCTCCACTAGATTATTGTGTTCCTAAAAGCAGCAGCTCTCCGGAAATGTACAAAACGAAAAAGATCAATAATTTTATAACTCTCTCTTATTAATCGAAATATTTGATCACCCTAAAATGAATTATTTAAAAACATTGATTTAATTAATAATGATACAATTTAATTTAATTCAAATGGAATCCTTTCTCTTTCGTGGCTGCTAAAAGTCTCTGACGTAAAATCTCCTCGGTGGGGTAATCAGGTAGCTTCAAATAGTGGACGCACGTGTTCACCGAAGGGTAGGAACCCTCCCCGGCGTCCACCTTGCGCACGATCGTCAGGCGGGGGTACAAATTCGCCAAGCCGCCCGGGGGTAGAGAGCTACAGCCCGTCGTGAACTGCAGAAAAGCCTTCCTCTCCTCGGGAGACATCTCCACCAGCACATTCACGAACCTCAGGAAACCAGGACTGGAAAGAAAATTAAATTGATAAAAACCCACCATAAAAATCACTGGAGAAAATGAAAATTACCTGTCTTTGCTGTACCCCAATTTCGGCTCGGTATAATTGATGAGATCTTCCCTGGTCCATTGCGGATTCTGGTCTCCGCACAGCATAATCCTCATTTCTTCGGGACTGAAAGCCGCCAACTTCTCCAGGGGGAAAACCGCGGAGAAACCTTTATAAAAAGCCTCAAGTTGACGCGCGATCCCCCGATCCAGACAGAAATTACTAGTTAACTCGGCGTACTCCTCGATATTCTCGATATCAACTTCAATATCGGCCCCGTTCGCCAACAAATCGACCGTGGCGAACCCGAAAGCGCTCGAACCCGGCGAATAGGTGAAAGTGAGAGCCAAATCCTCCAAAAGCACAGGACCGGACGAGTGATTCAGGCACAAATTCTGTATCTGATGCGCCCTCACCTCGGCCGATAAAGTGTGATCCTGCATTATCTTATGCTTCTGCTTGACCAATTCGCGAATTTGACGCAAAAAGTTCGCCCGAATCACATCCATGTCGTACAAGTCTTCATCGTTGAGAATCCCGCTGTACCAGGGCTTTCGATCCTCGATTATCACTTTAGGCGGATCTAATTCCAGCTCCTTTTCGCTCTCTTCGCTTATCAAACTAGACGTCATTATGTCGTCCTCGCTGTTTTTCTTGACACCCGCGAATCCGATTCTCTCGTTCACAGTGTTCTGGATTTCGCCGTGGCACATCAACTTCAGGAAACTCTGCGACAGAGGCAGGTCTACCAACCGGTTATCCTGGAGCACTTTCGCCAAAAACACCCCCAAAAACCAAAAGTGCCTCACGGCCTTATCGCAAATCTCCGACTGCTGCGGTAGGGGCGCAGGGAATAATCCGGAAGGGCGGCGCACGTAATAACCGGGCGGTTTCGTTCCACCCCCTAAATCGATAATCTCCTGCATGTTAATCGCGTCGTCATCGCAAATCCACATGGCTAAATCGCGCCTTTGCAACTCTGCTGCGACTAGAGCGTAGAATTCGAGGGTAGGGCCGAGCCCTGTGCCTTCCTCCCCCAAGAACTCGACCTCCAGGATCGATTTGCGATCGCCGTGGACGCGCATCACCTGCACGGCCCACTCCAGAATCTCTTCACCCCGTGGCACTTTGACGCGCTCGTGCTTGAGCCGCCCCACGCGAAATTCGTGCGGCTCGTCGCGGCGCGGCGACAACCCCGTCGTCCTCTGCCGCTCGATCGTGACGTCGCGCTGCGTCTGCAGCCACACGATGCTCCTACTAGCCCCGAAAGCCGTGCAATTGAAATAGAGGTGTCGCGTCTCAAACGGGAACAAAAACGGGCAGGAGTGGTTCAGTTCCTCGCACCAAGTCGGTAAACTAGAGCTCGACAGGACGAGCGGATCCTGGATTTGCTGCAGGAGCTTGTTCGTGATTTTCTTGCTCGAGAATTGTTCCGGGGCGATTTCCACGCTGTGATCGAGGGTGTTTAAATCGAATTCCCGCGTCGTCGTGATGACGAAAAGGTGGCGCAGTAATTGAAGGACGTCCTCGACGGTGCAGTTCGACACGGAAGGGGTGCCCGGGACGGGGGTGCTGGGCGAGAGGGTGGTGCCGGCGACCGAACTGCTTCCGGATCGCGAGTACATCACTATGGGGGTGGCCCTACCCTCCTCTGAATCGTAGACGCCGTCCTCCTTCAGTTCTCGATAGACGATCCTGCACGAAAATCAGTATTGAAATTCGATAATTAAGCTCCAGAGATTAGTGAGGAATTAGCAGAAATTAGTAGGAATGAGGTATTTTCATGTATTTTTAAAAATAGCTTATCCGATACTATGGTATTCAACAATTAAGAAGGTATTTTTTTATTTTTTTTTAGTAAAGTTTAAAGGCCTGAAATAGATTTTTTTTTTAATTTCTGATGACGTCAGCTACTCCGAGTTTTCTATGATCCAGTAGATGGCGCCACGCGTAGTTACAGTTACGGTGTTGATCCGTGCTATGAAGAGCGGGTATTTTCCTCATTTTCGGAGGCATAATCACATAATTTTATTAAGAACACGAAAACACGGATGTCAGCAGACACTTACATAACGTCAAAATGTCGGTAATCGGTAATTCACCTAAAATTATTAATTTTTTATGAGCGCCATCCATCGACGAGCTGTGTCACCGATTTGGAGTTGCTGACGTCACAAAAATTTTTTGTAATCACAATAACTAATTGAAAACAATTTTTTTCAACAAAATTCTTACGCAGAAGTCATTTTGCGCCATATGCGAATATGTATCAGTCATAAAATTTAAATTTTATCTCCCCTGAAAATACCTCATTAGTGGGGAATTAGTAGACATACTAGAAATTAGTATGATAGTTCACAAATACGGGAACTGGTGTAGATATGGCTAAGCAATATGGATGCCCAAATGTTGCTTTTGCCTAGTAACCATGATCAACAACTTAGTTGCTAAGCAAAATCAACAAAAATCGCCGCATTTGGGCGGCCATTTTGTTTAGCCGTAATCACGAATAAAGAGAACTGATCTTACATGTAAGTGGGTTCCCAGATGCGCCTCAGTTTCTCCTGTTTCGAGCCGAACTCGGCCAGCTGCATCAGTTCCTGGACCGCCCTGAATATCGTCCACGAGGGGTTGCTCAACTCGACCTCCATGTCGGCAACCCCCGGCATATTAGGGCCGCGCAGTACCAATTGGAGTTTCGGTTGGGGCAGGAGTTCGTGCTCCAAGAAGGAGCCGCTGTCGTCTTGGCCGGGTGCCGGTACTTCCAAATCTGCCGAGATAAAAAAATTAATTTTAAATAAAGTACTATAGGTTTTCAGTATTCAATAACGAAACATGCCGCAAATATAAAAATTTAAATTACCCGTAGTCTGGTTGACATTGGTCCTTCCAGGTCGAGGATCGAAAGCGGGGATGAGCGCCGAGAACTGCCTCTTGAGGACGTACTCGTCATCCCAGGACCGTCTCTTGCTCGGGCGCAAAGTCTCGAACCCTTCCTCCTCCATGAAAGACAGCAGATTCCTCGAGACCATCACCTCGTCGTACTCGCCGTCATCCTCGTTCTCGTCGTCGTCATTATCGTCGTCTTCGCCCATCTCCTCGTCGTCATCGAGCTCGGCGAGCAGAGTGGGAGCGCGGCAGCTCTCCAGAAAGTCCTCCAACGACACCTGCTCGCTGTCGCTGCTGGTCGACGTGAGACTCATCGTGAGAGCCTGGCTCAGACCCTGCACCGCCCCGGCCGTGGTCGAGATCCCCCCTTGCTGAGTGGCCGCGTTGTTACTCGACGACAAACTCGGGTAACTCTGAGCCGTACTGAGCAACCCTCCCGGGAAATTACTCGAAAGCGCCAAACGGACCAAACTCGAAACGGAATTGGGCCCACGAGGGAAAAGCGAGCCGCTATTTTGATTATTCTGACTGTTGGAGTTAGCCGAAGTGACAGCTCCTGTCACGTTATTCGCGTTTGCGCTGTTGGTAGAAGTGACGGAACCAAGAGTGCGTCTCCTTGCCAACGCCGCGAAAGTCTCTAAAAGACCGGCGGTAGAGGTCGCCTCTATCTGCCCGTTGGCCTCGCTCGATGTCAAATTCGGCACGCTCACGCTCATAGGATTCGTTACCACGATCGTGTTGTTACTGTTGTTACGCGCGTTGTTCGACGTATCTTTGTTATCGCAACCGTCTTTACCGGCCGAACTGGAGGCGCCTCCATCATCGATCCGCTTCTTTACCGGCTTGTCATCTTCGGCGCCGGCGGCGCCACTCTGTTCGGAAACGGAAATCCGGACGGTACTCAAGTGTTGACCGATCGACTGCTGCTGCAGACTGCTTTGACCGAAATTCAGCGCGCTTTGCAACAATTCTCCCGACAGGAAATTGTTCGTGTTATTTCGCAACATGTCGGAGCCTTCGCGCAACTTATCGAGCGCCTCGACCGCCTCAACGAAAGTCTGGGCGGCCGCCGCTGCTGTCACTTGGCTGTTGTTGATTTTAACCCCGCGGTTCGAATGGCCGCCCTTCAGGTTACTAGTCGAGTTGCTGGTCGGTAAAGCAGATTTCTGCTCGGAAGAGTGGGCGCGATCGTCGGAATTCTGCCTCCGGGTCGTGCCAGGTTTCGTCGTATCACTCAAAGCCAAACTTTCGACTATTGTGGCCAAATCGCTCGAATTATTAATAGCGGACAAATCATGATGCGGATCTCTAAGAGGATGCACCACTACCGACAATTCCGAATCGTTGCTAGCTGCTTGCGATTCTGAAGTGACAGCGACTAAAGCCTCGTTCCTGGCTGAAGTTAGCACACTTTCCGCTATAGTTTCCGCCGCCTGTTTCGCGGCTAAGTTATCGGCAGAGGCGGCCTGCTCGGTCGACGCGACTGAAGTTTTCGCCTCGGTAGTAGCCTCGGGTAAACTCGGAGTGGACGAACTCTTACGACTTGTCAAAACGCTCTGCTTGTCTTTAGCGATTTTCTGACATTTCGAAGTAGCGCTGTCAACGTCGTAACCGGGCGCCAACTTCAGGTCGTACTTGCCTTCCGCCCCCATCCGGTACGAATTCGAGCCCCCGTGATCCCAAGTGACGTCTATCCAACCGGAGTGAAGTTCGCCGGTCACCATGCCTTCACCGGCAGGGTTGCCATCTTGATCCCGCCATTTCCAGTCGATCCCGCGGCATACGCGCGCCCCCACGATCATGTGCTTGAGCAGCTGAGTCTTCAGAATCCGCCGCTGTTTACGCAGATGCGCCTCCGCCTCTTTAGCCGCCTTACCCAGATCCTCGCATACACCCGTCACTTGCCCGTAGATCTCGAAACCACTTAGACTGAGATAGTGCGTCTGCCCGGATGCGTTTTTCCCGGTTTGCTGAATCCGCACGTGTCTCCACCCTTGGTACTCATCCGGTGACGTATAAATCGGCCAGGTGCAAGTGGAGCCTGGGTCATTCAATGACGTATCGTCAGTGTGGGTGTAGAGGGTGGTCCAAGTGGCGCCATCTCTCGACACCTGGAAGCACCAATTCCTCAAGGCCGAACGGCCGTAACCACGCGCGTGCCTTAAAGTGTAAGCGTTCGGGATGACGTAAAGCCCTAAATCGATACTGAACCAGGACTTTTTATCGTCGTTGGTATGGCAATTGAGGGCGGACGAATCGCGCGATAGGATATCTTCGACCCTTCCGTAAGGGAGATTCCTGCCGTCCGAACTGGTGACTGCCACTAAGCCGTACTGGGCTGGGTTGACCCATTCGGAGCTGGTTTTGCCGTTGGTACCGATGAAGTAGATTATCCCGTTTTCGTCGAAATCGTGGCTCTGCTTGAACGCCTGGTACTTCGTCTCTTTCAGTTTCTTCAGGAACTGGAAAGTGTTGCGATCGTAATCGTACCACTGTTTTGCGACCATTTTCAAGAGGTAGCGTTCCAGTTGCGCCACGGTACTGAGCGGTTCCATTTTGAGTCCGCGACCCGTCCTGTCGATCAGGGAGCTTTCGCCCGGCGCTTTTTCCAGTCTGAATCGCAATCTGCGAGTGAGGATTTGAAGGCCGTACCCGGATCCGGGCGTATCGTACAGGTAAATCGGCAATTTCTCTATGCTTTCAAGCACGGCGATCAGTTTATGAACTAGGATCGAAATAGAATTGCGTTCCTCGTTAGTACGGTTTTTGAAAGACTGTTTAAACACCTGCACTCTCTGCTTTTGGTATTTCGACATTTTGCTCGTTTTTAGGCCCTGATCCCAGTAGCTGGTCGAAAGCAGGGACAGAAGGGCCTGAATCAGACCGGAACTGTGCAATTCGTAAGCGCTGACGACGCCCTCTTCCTCCAGTATCTGAGTTAAATCATCCAGAGCGTTTCTGAGGATCTCCTTCCAGGAGTTGCCTCCTTCGCGGTTATTTCCATACGAGCACTGCTTTTGACAGGCGCGTTCGATCTGCGCCACTATGTTGCCCAATTTGGCGACCACTCCTCTTGGTTGGGCCTGTGCGGCCCTGAAGTGCTGCTCGTAGATCGAGTGCGCCAGATATTTCACTTTGATTTTGGTGGCTTCGGTTTTCGACCTGAGACGTTTCCCCTTCTTGTTCGTCCAGCCGGCGGAGAATTCCGGACCTAAATCTTCCCAAAGTTAGTACCGGTACCCGTATCTATCGGAAAAGGTTACACTCACCTAGACTGGTTTCGGCCGAGAACGAGTGTTTGGTCCCTCGGTTCGATTCGAATATGAATCCGGGGAGATCTTCGCGCAATATGGTGGTCTGCTGCTGTCCGTCCGAGTTGTGAATGTGAATTTCGGCGTCTTTTCGTGATGTCAAGGACCAATTGCCCACGACTAAGCGGGTGGGACCCGGTCGAGATAGTATGGGGATCGAAGTGACGTTGCTTTTTACTGCCGCTCGAGCCCTTTGCAGTTTTTCGAGAAACTCGCCGCGATTTTCTACCGGAACAACGAAAAAACATAGAAAACGTACCGAGATTTATGTTTTCAGTTATTATAAAAATCCAAAAATATCCCGATTCGTGTCGAAAAAAGCATTGAGACGGAGCTTTTAGAGCGGAGGAGGGCATATCAGAAGCTCAAAGAAGTGATCAATAATCGCAATGAGGGCAAAATAAGTCGAAAAATGGTAAATTTGTAGGGTCGTTTCACAAAATTTGTTACTTTAATTTCTTGACACCATAGAGCTACAACTATTAATTACTTAAAAAATTGAACCCTGCAAATTTAATCAGAGAATTTTAATGAAATCTCACTTTCTGCTTGATTAACGAGGAAGAGAAGCTGGCACAATAAAAAAAGTATAAGCAGCTTACCTTCAGTAGTGAGTGTGTCTGCAGCCCGTCCTTTGCCTATATCCAAAGACAAACAAATCAACAGTCACTTGTGTTACATACCACACACAAATTTTTCAAAATTATAGAAATTTAAGCTTTTGGAAAAAATCAATATGATAAGATGAATAAAACAAGTCAAATCACAAAAGCAAGAAAAAATGACAACAAAATAACTTCATTTAACTACGCAAAACCATAAACAAAAGGATGATGAAAGGCACATTCTCAATCATAAAAACAGTATCGTGTATCGTGTGTAAATAGTATTTGATTTTTCTGATCAAATCATGCCAAAAGTGACTTAATAGACAACGAGAACTCACCAGAAGTGTCGGCGCCACCTTCAGGCGAACCACTCGAGTACATCGTCGCCAGCTTTCCGTCCAGAATGAAACGAAACCAACCGTTAGAGCCGTTCGACAGTTCCAAAGCAGCGGCGTCCGACCAAATGTAGAGACAGTCGCGTCCCCGACAGATCGACCATTCGCGCCAATGGTACGCCTTCCCGGGAAGGACCTCTTTGGCGTCCTCCACGTGACAAGTGTCCGTAACTTCTACGAAAAAATCTAACACATTATGAAAAAGACCCGACCGTAAAGACAAAATTCCCAAAAATAGTACCTTCGACGGTTTGTTCATTTTCTTCGTTCTCCTGGATTTCTGGAGGTCCACCCAGAGATTGCACCTTCGAAAAGATCCCCAAACGAGCGAAATGATCCAGAAAAGTCTCCTGCGACTTGGCCATCAGATCTTGGATTATAGACAGCACAATCAAGTGACCCTCTTCATCCTCTTCGTTATCCAGTACTGTTGCGATCACTTCGACCAATTGCGTTCCGAAATTCGGACCGCACTCCAAATGACAGAGCTCTTCCAGCAGCTCGGGAACGATGTAATGAATCATCTTTTTGATCAAACCGAGACTGGCTTTACGAACCGATCCTAACATTGTCGATTGGAAGGTTTGACAGAAGACAGGCAAAAGACGTTTCAAGTAGACGGGAGCCATTTCCGGATCACCCCTAGGCTCGACCGGTATCTCCTCATTATCCGACTCAGACTTCCTACCCTTATCTTTGTCGACTGGGATCATCCATTCACCTGGGGATTGCAAAATCGCCGCCACCTCCCTGTGCCCTTCATCTGCACGTTCACGCGCCTTATCCAGCGGAGTCTTCCCGTCTTCATCCCTTAAATCCGGATTAGCCCCATGCCTCAAGAGGACCTTAGCGATTGCAGGCCTTCCGAAGCAAGCGGCGTAATGAAGAGACGAACTCCTCTGCCCTTTATTGACGTCCGCCCCTTTATCGCAAAGGTACTCGACCATTTCTTGAGTGCCGAAAGCCGAAGCCCAATTCAAGAGCGTCTGCCCCACGTCGTCCATGAAATTCACCTCCACACCCCCCGATTCAATCGCGTCTATAAGCGCATCCGTGTCTTTCGAACGGATACAATCGATCAGCTGCCTGTGAGACTTTTCTGCCGCAGAATCCATCCGTCTTATCCTGGGTAAAAGCTGCCCCGAAGAAGCCCCAGCCCCCCCGGATTTCCCAAGAGCGCGACGTCCTTCAAAGAGGAGCACCAAAAGCAAATCGACCAATCGCATAGAGTCTAAAGCGCATCTTTCGTCTCCTTTCAAGGACTTCTCGATGGCGTCGGGTAGTTCCGATCGTAAAAGATCGTGAGTAATCGTCGGCGACCCCCTGCATAAAGTCGACAGTAAACTGATTATCGTCGAGACTGAAGCGGCTGTAGCCTTGGAATCGGTGGCGGTGCTTGAAGCGTTCGCGGTCGAGGCTTTCCCGGGGGTGTTTTGAGTACCCGCCGCCACTGAAGGCCCGGCCGCATTTGACAGCCGACTGAGTAACTCGTTGACCAACCCGTGCTGGGCTAAGGGCTCGGGATCGACTCCCCTCCTAGTAAAACGGTCTGCAATCGAGGCGAAGCATCGTAAAGCCCCATCAGCGACGTGCGAGTCTTCGTGTCTCAACAGGGTGCTCAAAGCTTGGACGCACGTCGGTAACTGCGCGTCAGCCGGTTCCATTTTCGTGCAAAGTCGCGAAACGACCGCCATTGCCGAATGTAACGTGTCCTTGTGGACGCCATTGCCGTTATCGCGGATGAAGGGCAAAACGGCGCTAAGGCCACCCGCGTCAAAGACTGCGCCCGCTTCCCGAGTGCAAATCAGCTCGAGTACTTTGACGCATTGCTCCGCCAAATCTTTGCTAGTTCGGGATGACAGTTCGGCAACGACCAGGCGATTGCAGATGGCGCGCACTGCGCCTTCGATGGCGACTATGCGTCGGGTGCATTCGGCCGAAACGTCCAGGTAGTAGGTGATGGCGCGGGCCGTCACTTCTAGGACGTTTTCGGGGGCCTGCTCGTCCAGAAAGATGCGGCAAAGGGCGGGCAGGAAAGTGCGAGGGGGGCAACTTTAAACAACCAATGATCAGTATGGGATGCCTAGTCCGGAGACGAACCGTTCTTACCTTTCGAAGCAGCGATCTACATTATCCGACATCAGAAGGAGCATGCACAGTTGCTCGAGGGCGATCAGCTGCATGTCCCTGACGTCGCCCAGGCCGCTGTTCAGCCATTCCAGGAGAGTTTCCGGGTCGGGATCCGCCATCTACGAAAACATCGAAATTGTTATTGTCTGAGTTTTAGACAGAACAATGGCGGCTCATTTGCGATAAGCCTCGTTAATAACAGTGTGAATGGAAATGGGAAAACCGTGTCGCTCAAACATTTATTTAGCACGTGTGTGCATAAGCACCGTTATACAACTGTGCATAAACAATCAACACGTCCATCCACAAAGAAAAATCGTAATAACTTTTCTGTTCTCAAGATTTTCGCAGTCCACTTGGGCAAGAAGCGCCCACATTGTGAGTCACGTTACCATAATTCGAGATCCAGTCTAGGCCGATCCGGCCATATTTACTTATTGTTGTTATTAAATCGAAATTATTAACATGTTATTAACTAAATAAATAAACAAAGGTGGATTGGTCGCGGTGAGTCAGCGGAGAATTTCGAATGCGCACCGCGATCCTTGGCACGATTTCAAAAAATTGTCTTTTTTATTTTCAAAATTAGAAACGGTGGAATTATCCTACGTCCATTCATCGAGAGGAGACAATCAGGGGAAACCGTCTCCTAATTAAATTAATCACACGTCTTTATTTATAATAACATCAGCCGAGTGGTTGGATAATACTTTCACAATTTCTTTTTTTACATCTTTTGTTACAGTGGTCGGGTTGACTTTCACCCGATAAAACGGACGATTGATTATCGTGCTCAAACATTCCGGACACGATTTAATAATAAAAAAATGACATTAATACGCCGGTGGAAGCTCGTTGATTTTACAATCGATAAACTGGCATGCAACTGAACTTTATATTGATCCTTTTTGCGTTGTCCTCAAGTTTGTATTCACTTGGGCTTCACTCGCGAGGAAGTAAAAACTCCTTTGGGTGCGCCTCGAGTCGGATTTTGCACGGGTTCTAACCCCGACGACCCTGAGAGAGGCAACGTGTAAAAAAGAACTCGTATCCGCGTGTTTATCTCTCGAGTTCATCGCGCATTAAACCAGACGGCCTAATTTTTGGGGCTTCGCACTGTAAACTCCTTCCTCAAGTTCGGCCTCGAGTTGAGCGGTAGGTAGATGCACCGCTACTTTTATTACCTAGTGCTAAAACTGGAGACGCGAAGGGGGACAATAGAAAAACCTTGATGGCGTTTTATTCGGCCGGATTATACGCGAGATATTTATTTTCGTGAGGGGTCATTGCCCACGAAAACTTGACGGACCGGAGACTGAGCGGACCGAACCGGACCCCAAAAAATGACTCAAAACTCACGGTTAATGCGCCGATTGTCTGAGAGGATTCTCGTCGACGATTCTCATGATTTTCGACCACTTCGATAAATAATGGCAAACGCTTGACGGCTGTCTCGACAGTTTAAACAAAGAATTTTACGAGGCGCGCGTTGCCGAGAGATGGACCAACCTGCAATAACCTGCGTCGTGTGCGAAACTTTTATCAGCTGTTCCAGGTGCGGACAGCAAAAAAGGCCGCGATAGAAGTCGAGGCGGAAATAGACGCGTGCAAAGTGGCACACGGGCGAAAAGAACGTACCTTTGTGACCTTTTGTGCAAGTCGGCGACGCTCGCAGGACTCGAGCTCCTCGTGATGTCCTGCGAAATGACCAAAGGGGACAAAGTTAATAGGGCCGTTTCCAAATTTGCGCCCGTTCGGGCCGAATCGATAACGATCTCGTCGCAAAAAAGTCGCACGGATTGTGCGATATCGAAACGCGGTCGGATTTCGAGCTTGTGCGTTGTGAAAATCACGAACAATCACATGCTCGGAACGACTCTAGACGCAACAAATTCGACGGGTTTTGTTGTGGACTTCCTGCCACAATAATAACAAATTATCGGCGATTTTCCTCACCTTAATCGACGATCCTCACATGTCCGTTGCTCAATTGGGGGCGAATCTTGGTGGAAATCGTAGATTTGTGAGGAAATTCGATTGAAATACGCGAAAATACGAAGAAATTCACATTCACCTACGTTGCGATCCGATCTCACCACAAAATGTCAAGTCAACCAACTGATCGACGGTAGCGCCCTCTATTTGCAATAAATAAGGCGCCAAATTCAAATTTGAAAATTACAACAAGGTGTCTCAATTATTAAATTTTACAACCAAAAACGTCACGAAAATCCAGTCAGAAAATGAATTTAGACGATTTACTGGACACGGTGAGGATTTCGGACCAATTCGGCCACGTACTGACGGTGGAAGAGGGCCTAATCCTGCACAATTCCTTACTAATTTTGCAAAACGAGAACCACTTTCGCAAAATTTTCTTCTGGGGGAGAATTTTCGGCACGGAAAAGGACTACTACATCGTCTTCGGGTACCGGAAAGACGCCCTGCACGACCGGATCTATTATTACAGCACGAATTGCACGAATTGGGGGCTGCTTCCGCTACCCACCGAACACGGCAAGCTCCTCACACCCCTATGCTCGGTTAAATTTCAAGGGGATCCGGCTTTGATGCTGGACGTGCTGCTGGAAAAAGACGAAATCGCCTTGGGTGACCCGCCGTTGAAAGAGCCTCAAGTCAGGAAGCTCAAAGAGGAGGATCGATTATCCGCAACGGTTTATTTATTGACTCACGAGGCTGCGGTCGTTCCTAGGGCTTCGCTATTTCGACGACCCGATGGCGTGGTCGTGGAGAATCGCTGTTTCGAAGGGTTAACCCTTCTCGAAGCTAGAGAAACTAAAAATTTCCTACACTACAGAGCGCCGGTTCAAAAATGGAACAGCAATCTCCTCACCAGAGATGACTACAATTACGCATTTGATTTCTTGGACCCTTTGGACGTGGACATCCCGAACGAAGGCTCCTGGATCAATGTGCCAACCGCTGGGGATACTTTAGTCGTGCTGAAATCGATGTGGTGGCCTGGAATGGTCTTCTATCATCATCTGGGCACCCCTAAATACGGTTTCGTCTATTTCGGCAGAGGTATCAAGTGTATGGATGTGCCCTTCCTCATACATTCGCTAGAAAGTTATTACAACACCCCTATAGATATTTAATAATACATTTTATGCATTTTGAATAAACGTGTTTAATATTTTTATAATCATTTTAAGGAAAATACAGTTTACTAAAAAATCTAAGCCTAACACGTTTGAAAATTTATAAATATAATAGTGTGCGAGTACTTAACGGCAATAATGAGGGACTGACGACACTTTTTGCTTCTTCCTGGCTGTCATGCCATCGAAAAACTCTTTGATGTCTTCAACACGTACCACTTTTTTATTCTCCACAAACTTTTTCAAATACTCAGTTAAATTCTCTTTCAAATCGTTATAACCGGCTATCACTTCCATCAACTGAACTCGATCCATAGAGTCCATGAATTTCTTCTGGCTGTCTTCTACAGTTTGAATGGCTTTGGCCTTTCCTTTCTCCTCGTAATGTTGAACGCAATCTTCGGAATCGATCAAAAACTCCACTTTTTCCTTCCGATATAATTCAAGACAATCAGGGCAAGTGCATAATTCCTTACGCCAAGTTATATCAGACCAGAATTTGGTCTCAACTGGCCCTTTCTTAACCGGCTTAGTGCATTTATTGGCTCCTTCGACAGAATTCGATTGGACATCGACATTTCCCTCTTCTTCTGGGGCTTTAATATCATCGTAATGATGTAGGAACTCGTGCTCTGTAACGCAGGTTGAGCAGATCATTTCGGCGTAAGAATTGGCAGGAATCTCGGTCCCCAAGTGACGGGAATGGTACCAATCTTCGCAAATTATGCACTGGATCATCTCATCAGGAAGAGGATCTTCGACATCCGGGTAGGGTCGGTGACAAACGCAATAAAGCCCGGCGAAATTCTGATTATACGAGTTCTCTTCATTGATCGTTTCTTTTTCGTTATTGAGGTTGCATTTGACTCCCTTGAACTTGCTGTTGCCGCAGTCACACCGGAAGTTGCGCTTCGTGTAGAGTTCTACAAGCTCGTGCCCGTCGTGACAATGATAGCTGCAGGCGAGGCAGATGCCTGCCCCTTTGGTGGGGTCTTCCCGAGCCTCCGGGACGCAAGTCAGGCAAGAATACAGGGGCTGCCTCTTAACGTAGCCCTAGATTAGTATAGAAGGATTAATATGGAGATTAGGTATTGAGGATTTTAGGGCTTACATCGGTGTAAGAGCAGCTCTTGTCGTTTGCAGCCCCCAGAACGGCAGCTGCCGTTACTGCGTCTTCCATTCCGTCCTCGATTAATTTGTTCTCGATGTCCACGATGTTATCCAGGGATATGGTGACCACTTCGGATTCCTCGACGTTCGAGTCATTATTAGTACTGGAATTTGGGTACTCAGATTCAGACATTGTTAATTTAACTGGAAATTTACGGAAAGAGAACAGGAAACAGGTCGAGATGACAAGAACTGTCAAGCAAGTCAAAATGGCGCGAAATTTAATCTAGGGTTTTTCGTTTCTTTAGGTTGTTACCAATCGAAAGCCACGTCACGTTTTTGTCTGGGACTTACAGAATTTAAATTGTTTAGCGCTTAAATTGTATGATTTTGTATCTAATTTATTTAAATCCTAAAGTATCAAACTCAAGTACTTCCTGATGTTTCCTACTGAGTCTAGAATGGTCAAGATTTCTGAATAATAATTATATCCCTATTAATAATTTTTTTCCTTAAATAATGAGCGCTCATGAGACGATAAAGATTGCTAATTACGCACTAGAAAATCTAATAATTAAGGCGAATTACCGCGAGACGCAAGAAATGGATTTGTAAACTGGTTATAAGTGCCCGTTCTCAGCTAATTCCCGACTAGACTGCGGCATGCAGGTGATTATTTCACGGCAAATGTACGTAAATGGACGAGAAAAGAGATTGTGTAAACATCTTGTTTTGGCGTACTCCATTTGTAATTTCAATCACCCCGTTCTCTCTCTCGTGTCATAAAATGCAGATAACGTTTGCGTATATGCGAGAATAATAAATCGTGATCGATTTAGCCGAAGTAATACGAATTGACGCCGCCGTCGGGACGCCCCTGTGCCGTGACGTCCGTTTTGCGCAAAGGCGTCATTGATTCCCAACATAGCCTAGATATAAAACATTCCCCAGTCTCGTGTGCACTCCGGCGACTTTCATAGGGTAAGGACCAAAATAGACCTAGAAAAGACACCCTTTCTGTTATAAACCCTCCGGAATCATTCTAAACCAGGAAAAATAGAATTTCCCCACAGTTCAGATTATCATTTGGGCTTTAGGACCATCAGGTAACGGATTATTCATACCGACACCCCAGCTTTGACCCGGTCGAAGCTCCCACAAGGGATGCCCTACACGAGAACGCCACTAATTGGTCTAAAAGCGGTTCCCTTTGTTCTCGGTTGATAATCGAGTGATATTGTTTGTGGCCGGTTGTAGCGGACGAGGGCAAAAAGACATCTCCAGCTTCATTGATCGTTCATAACAGGTGGTTCATTCAAGAGTTCAATTCATACGTCATCGCAAACATCCTCCTTCTTTCTTTATTCTTATAGGAACACCCAGGAATAATAATAATTCGTATCCTTATTGGTGTAATTTCCAGAGTGCGAACATGTTGGTGGTACTGTTAATGGCCGTCACGGGCTCTCTGGCTTATCTACCAGAAGGAAAGGTAAGCCCTCAAAAATCTTAAAGATTTTATTGGTTCTACTTTTCCTAATGTAAGGATAATTTCATGTCGGGTTTGCTGCTTCGCGAGATCGCCAGTCGCATGGGCAAAGACCTGCCCGATTTGGCGTACGTGGATTTCGGCGAGAGCCGTCTGCCTCTAGGGGTGCGCTCCTCCATGGGCCGCGATTTAGAGGAGGAGCAAATGTTCCCCCTGGATTACGACTCTCTGGGGGACGGCAACCTGCAGCCGAGCATACGCGACCGGGAGTTCCTGGAGCACAGCAGTCTTTACGGCAGCCAGTTCGTTTCAGGGGGCGCCGGTGAGGGTAAACAGCGTCTCCGCCCCGAGGGGACGCTGAAGAACCGGCAGGAAGTGAAGAGCGACGCCACCCTCCCGGCGTACTGCAACCCCCCAAATCCGTGCCCCGTCGGCTACACCAGTGAACTATCCTTTTGCAGATCGCTGTATTACCGGCTTTCATGGCGTCGTTTCAGGTGATTCCGGCTGCACGGAAGAGTTCGAGAACACGGCGTCGTTCAGCAGGAGGTACCAGGCGTCGCAGGACTGCATGTGCGACACCGAGCACATGTTCGATTGCCCGAGCCCCGACGAATCGATCGACGAAGATAACGCGATGGACACCTTCAACGACCTCGAATTCAACCGATTTTTACAGCACACCATGCAAGTGAGTACCGATTTCCCCTCTATTTTAGCCGGTTTTGAGAAGAATCGGTTTAAAGCTCGGTTTTCGATTGTCAGATGGGCCCGTCGCGTTTGCAGCACAAGAGTTTGGTCGCGAAGAAATTCCACCAAACTCAGACAGGCCCCAAGGTATGAACGAGCCTTTGGTAGTGCCTGATTTAGCTAGAAGCAAAAACTCTAGATGTTTCCGTTTTTTACGTTGGGTTGACTTTGAGGAATTGTTTTCAGAGCAGCAGGATGAATCCGTTTTTGACCGGGGAGAAGTTGCCGGTGGCGGCCAAAAAGGGTAACAACGTGTTTTTCTGAAGGGATGGCGCCCGCGGCTCAGGGACGATTTCAAGTGGCGCTAGCTTTTCCAGTCCTGCCCCAGGTGAGGGGCCGAAGAAGCTGCCGCCACTCGATAGATGAGGAGTGAGAGGACGGTCCGATACTAAAAGATTTTTAACGACACGGCAAACGAAAAAGGCTATACCGAAGATTATAACTAAATTAAGACACTAAACCCCCATACCTTACGTATAATATTGATAAGTACTATTTAGCTTTTAGGTCGCTTTAAATGTAATTATAATAATAATGTTTTTAACCATGATGAGAATAAGGCCCCATACTGTTAAAGAACTGAAACAACTTTTAGAGACAAAGGATATACTTCCCAAATGATGGACTTTTGATAATGGAAAAATATCACGCGATGGTCTTCTGAACGTCCGAAAGTCCGCCTAAACATTTTTAATAAAGTACGACCCGGTATTTATTTTCTCTTAAAATCGTCGGATTTTGGGACATTTGGAGCCCATCGCTGATTTACATATCACAATTAGACGATACTTAAAAATACTTAAGTATAATGAATACTTACCTAAATATCTAAAATAAGAACAATGAGAAGAGTGTTTAAGTCGGGTAGTAGGCCCTATTGATTTTCGAATTTAATACTGAAATAGACTTGTCGGAACTAAGGCCGAAATTCACAGTTTCTGCTTTAGTTTCCACTGAAATTTTCTAGTGTTGTTTGTAAAATCAGTGCCCGACTTTTTGAAATACTTGGCGAAAATTCAAACGAACATCTTGATATGAATACAAGTCGTATCGGTACCACGCGACAACTTATATAAAAATGTACTGAACATTCTGTTTAAAAATGCAAAAACATTTATTGACAATTTAAGAACAAATTTATTGATGTCACTCTCGATCTTTATCACACTTATCTTTGGTGTTTTGAGATTTTTCGAAAATTTGTGTAATGAAATGGTTGACCGTTTCACGAATTAAAAGACATAAATTGCTTAATAAGTATCTTACCTTTATAATAATTAAAAATAATAATTAGTAATGATGTATATTCTTCACTGTTTTAATCTTGGACAGGCCGCCACAAAACGTGGATCTGCTCCATTTCAAAGATGTCAAAAATATATAATGTATTCTCTTAATGCAAACCACGTGTTTTATTTGAAGCAAGGTCCCCCATCTTTATTCGAGGTGAAATTCCCCCTTCAGAACGTACAATTTCCCGAACTTATAAATTGGAAATTTTTGGCTACTTTTCGTGTTTACCCCAGCGCCAGCGATGCATTTCCATTTATTCATATGCATCCAGCGGAACAGAGTTGAGCTAGGTGAAATCGTCTGTGGGTGAACCGGGGGGAGGTTAGGTGCACATTACCCCCGAAATCGTAGTCGGGGTGGAAGTTTGCCATAATAATATCGGCAGGTTGTTTTTGGCGCACACCGAAAGATAATTCAACTCGTGTTGGAATAGAAAGATACTCGGCCAGTCGGTCTGGCTCCACGTCTGGATACTTCCTGGGGAAACTTTTTCACAGGGGGTGCTGACCGATATTTACGATCCCCACGTTGCCACCACCTTTGAAAACAACCAAATCTAGATCAATCCTTTATTAGAAATTGCCATAGCATACTTTCGATACAATAAAAATACAAACTACGAGCAAAACTCGATCAACTAAATTTATTCATAATTAATATAAGAGGTACATCATACACTGAAAGCTTTCATTTTACGTATTTTAGCACGAATTAAGTTTAATAGGAACTTTGGAAATTAACGCTAACCTTTAAATTAAGTAAATCGATTTTTGTGGGTGTTTTACCTGTAAAATGTCCCAATCGGATTTGGGTTTGGTATTATTGCCCGGTTAATAATAAAATTATAAATAGAAATCAACACAAGTTTAATGATCGGTACCCACTCGGCATGTAGGTTTGTGGCGCCGTTTAATGTTTGTACACTTATTAATGCTGTATGGGGAACGTTTATTAGAAGCACTTGTCGCCTACCGAGTCTAGAGAACTTCGGAGGAGTTTCGCGCATTTTCATTAAGAGTAAACCTAGAAGAAGTTTCCTCCTCCTCCTCTTCCTCCTCTTCGCGCCGCCGACTTCTACAATCTAGTGGCTCGGCCTTATATATTTATAATAAATATTGCCATAAATACAGGAAGGATACGAAATGTCTCGCCGTATTAATTACAATGTCTAAACATACTAAACTGAAGCAATTTTCGAATAATCCTCAAGGATAATAGTCGTCCCATAATACACGTACTACTAAAAGGTACAGTAAAAACTTACAAAAAGCCATATTGCCCCGACTGCTACATTTATAACTCGTTTGATTCGATGCGTTCTAATCTTAAGTAATATACGTTCTCGTCCTTAAAAGTTCAAGAGTCTGATGACGTAATTTATTTTTTCTCGATCGAGTAATAAGAATTCAATTGATGTTGGCGGCGGTACACTTGCATTGTTTGATCCTTTGTATCCGCTTCTTCCTGTACTGCGGACTGAGCGAGGGACACTTGAGCGTGATCGTGACCCAGGTGAACTTGCTGGGCCGACAGAAACCGCAGGCTTTGAACGCGGGCCCGTTCAGGTCCTCGTCTTCCGTTTCTTCGCCCGCCACCACTCGCCGGCTCTTCCTCCTCGGGTTTTTCGGAATGTAGAACGAGTTGCATTGGCCGTAGCAGAACCGATTGATCACCGTCCGAGTCAGACATCCCTCTTCCTTGATCTTCTGGATCAGCGGCTCCGTCTTGCACCAATCCCGCTGCAGGTACTCTTTTTTCGTCACGAACAGCGCGTTTTTACTCGACTTTAACAATTTCCGGCCATTGAAGCCGCGCAAGTCTTGCAGCAATTCGGTGTTGCGATAAGGCTCGGAAAAATTGTTACGCTTCAAAAACACGCCGATATCCACCCGAGGATTCGCATTATTACTCTCGAATCTAGACGGATTATCCTCCAGTATTTTCACTTTCTGTAAATCGAACTCGTCTTCGGGGCTGATATCGTTTTCTATCAATTCATTTTCGAGCAAGAACCGTTTATTGTAATTCTCTTCTCTCGAGTCGTCTGAATTTTGGTCTCTTTTCGAGGCTTGCAGGAGACGCTCCACCTCTTTGGTGTTGATTATGTCCAAAATCGAATCGCTGGGCTGATTTCTCGCCGAAGAAACCGAGGAGATCGCAACGAGGAGCGCTAATAATAACGGTACGAAATTGGGCGCCATCTTCACGTTAATCTGAAACGAGATTTTTAGTTTTGTTAATAATATTGCGACCGAAGATCCCGGGGTTTGATTAACAATCACGCGTTTCCTTTTGTGTAAGACCCATTCATATTATTATTGAAGGCGCCCACCTACGTGCCGTTTCTGCACAATAATCGATGGTTTTGTTGGGCAGATTGCTCATCACCACGCCGGGTTCTCTTTTCTTACAAAGAACCAGGCACGTACCCAGTTCGAATTAATTCCAACGCACGTTTACTTTTGCGAGGGTAAACGGGGCGCACTTTCGGTACCGACGACCGTACGGTCCTGGTAAATAATAATTCACCTACAGTGAAACTCCTACGTGCGCACACCTACGCTACTGAACTTTTCGTAATCATCATGAATGAGATCGAAGCAATTTCTTCGATTTTTCGTTTGATTTATTCAGAAGTGCGCGATTTGTGATATGAAAGTTAATTTCCTTGCAGGTGGCAATAAAGTCCTTTGTTCTTTCATCTGATACTTTATTCTATGATGAGATATGACTTCATTGCGAATTTACGTAAGCGCATTTACATGTAATTAATTTCGAATTACAATGATCGTGTGTCTCATTACTTTTAACTGAAATCGCGTTCGGCACATAAATCCCGAGGGAGGTGCGAATATCGTAATAAATCACGGCAGGTTTCGACCTCAAACATTAATAATTAGCTCCGACACCTCCACTAAACCGAACTCTGCCATAATCATCACTACGGTCGACCGATCTCGATGTGATGAATGAATGGATGAATGGGTGGTCTCCTGGTTTTTTAATTATTTTTTAAAATTTCGTTATTAAAATACAATAAGAGCCTACGCTCTCTTTTATCTCGCGAGAGTATTATGAGGAGGAGTGTCTGGAAACTATAAAGTCGATCGGAAAAAATCGCCGCCTCGACCTACCTACCTCACCTTTTAACTCTGAAATTTCCACAAAGTTATGTTATTATATTATCTCCGGATCTCGGCTTGAATTGTTTTAAATAAACACGAGAAGGTGAGGTAAGCATCATGACACATTTTAATTAAACGAAGAATATAATAAAAATCCCAGATAATGATGTTACGAGCATCCTACAGTGGAAAAAGTAACCGAACCTTGTTTGGGTACTGGACCCGATTTAATACAACAGAAAAAAAGTAATTAATTTAAATTCACACCCTCGCGAACCTTATTCTTACACATGCCCTTATTTGTAACGCGATGATCGAATTTTAACACATTTCGAAATAAAATCCTTTCATAACTGGAAACACTCGGATAATACCCGAGTACTTAAATGTTACAATTATTATTTTCTCACATTTGCATAATTGTATTCAATTACATTGAAATTCTTCGCATAGTTGTCGGTTAGAGATTTACGACCGAAACTACCATTGGTATAGGTAATACGGTTAATTATTTATAAGTAGGTAATACTCACTTTGGATTCAGATTTGATTTCGATTCGGAACACTGTATAAAAGTCTCATTTCTGGTTTTCTATGATGGGATTTGCGAAAAAGCTCGGGTGAAAAGCACGTGGATACTCTACCGGTATATCGGCCGGTTCACTTTGGCGGAGGATCTGGAGTAAACTAAACTCTGAATAAAATTTGAAAGTCTTTATGTGTTGGATTGGAAGTTGGAGTTAGTGGGGGCGCTCTCGCACACACAGATAGGTACGTTAGCCGGAGACTCGCAACTCCCACCGGCCAAGACGAAAAAATCGCTCGTGTACACACAACGCGGCCTCAAAAATGTGTAGGTATCTAATTACGAGTTAATTTGTCTTATAGGTGAGTAAGTCGACGCCTCCTTAATACACGAGACTCCCAACAAATTTCATTCATTATACAAGATTACGAGATTATTATTCATTCAAATAACACAAAAGGAAAATCAGGAACGTCCGTTCCTCTTCTTCAGGACGAAGACCCCGTCCACCCCTTTCGGCATCTTCTTCGGCACGCTGTGAGTGGACTTCATCACTTCGTACGTGGTGAAATCCTCGTACTTCGAGATCTTCGTGATGGCGTACTTGACGTCGATCGGCCTATCTTTGGTATTGGAGTCGCCCTTCCCCAATTTCGAACAACTAGAGTCGCCCTTTTTCAGCCCGGAAGAGCACCGGCACTTCAATTTGGTCTTCGACCCCCTGCAGACGCACTCGGGCCTGTGGTGGCTGCTGCTGGTCGACCTCTTCTTCGACAAGCGCCTAGAGGACGAGGTGCACTTGCAGCAGGGGCAGCTCTTCGGGGGCTCGGGGGGCGAAATGCAACTATGCTCATCCCCGCCGCTCTGTCTCGTGCTTTCCTCCTTCTGATTTTGCGAGGAAGAATCCCTTCGCTCTTTGCTGGTTTCGCTCCCTTGATCCGCACCTTTATTTCCGCCGCTGTCCCCTGAATCCGAATCCCTCGTCATCACGTGGTCGCTCGTATGCCTGGTTACCGATGGCCTTCTATGACTGGAAGTTTGGCTTTGGGCCTGGCTGTAAATCGAAGGGCTTCCTGTGTAACTGGGAGTCCTGTGGGATTCGACCGGGCGGTATATCTGAGGTGGCGGGGCCGATTCTTCTTCCTAAATCGTTCAATTTAATTCGGGATGTTAAATTTTAGTGACTTACTATTGGTGGCGGCCTGCTCCAGCTTTGGCTCTGCTGGTGACTGAACTGGAATCGCCAAAATCGAATTATTTCGAGAAATTTACTGATTTTCGGTTACTTACAGAGGACGGTTCTCTACGTGGTTTCGGCTCTGACTGGAATCTACTTTGGCTTTGGCTATGTTGGTTGGTGAACTGGAATGGTCAAAATCGGATTATTTTGAGAATGCTACTAATTTTCGGTTTCTTACAGAAGAAGGTTCTCTACGTGGTGGTGGATCTGTCTGAACTCTACCTTGGCTCAATCGTCTCTGAAATCAAAATTGATTATTTTCATTTTTGATTATTTATCGGTATTTACAGGGGCGGTTTCTGTCTGGCTTTGATTTCCACTCATGCTGACCACGGATGACTCAGTCTGTATACTTCCTTGACTCAACTGGAAATTCTCTTATTAAAAACTTAATTGTATTTTTGTATCAATTTATTACATTTCTCGGGGGTGTTTGGTGTGATTTCGGGGCGCTGGCTCTAGTGTCCAGGACGACTCCTTGATCAGTCTGCAATTTTCCGAATTTTCGTCTAATTTTATAACTATTATCAATAATTTCGACTCACCATGCTAGGGGTTGGGGTTTGGAATCCCCCTTCATTGACAGTCGGTCGCGAAGTTTGCATCGGTAAAGACATCACCTATTTTAAAATGTTGAGGATTTATAAACGAATCTCGTGACAAATTTCAACCACTTACGCTACTTCTCGGGGTTGATGTATGCGCCGGTTTGAGAACTGGGGCGCTAGTTTGTAGCACTTGCTGAAATACCGAAACTTAATCGGTTTTTCCGTTAATTTTGCGGTAACTTACGTGGATTGAAGACCTTTCTGGCATCTCTTGTGAGGGTAGATTTGGCTTACAAAGAAATTGATTAAATTACTGATCTAACATTGAACATTTTCGTACTTACGCATACCAAAGAGACTTGTAAACTTTCTGAAACCATCTTGAATTGAAACAAACTATAGGTTTTAAAACGGAAAACTTATGAAATTATTAGGGCTTACGCTAGGATGAACATCTATGACTTTTGAGACCATCTATAACCGAAATAGATTATTAAAGGGGTTTCGGAAGAGAAATTCGACTTACTGATGGAAAAACTTGCACTCCGAAAGATGCTGTCGAAAATTGTTTAGTCTGTGTTTTGCCTGACTGAGACTAAACGAAGAAATTTCAAAATTCATTCTGATTTATTTTTAAAAACTTACTTCATTGCTTAACGTTTGAGAACTCTATAAAAATAAATAAGTTTTGATTTTTTCCGGATATTTTTGACTTACTCTTTTATCTCTCGACGGTTTCGGTGGAGTCAAATCTTCTTGAATACCCTGAAAATTGGCTGAAACATTTTCGTAACGTTTTTCTTACAGAGACTTACCACTTCAGCCTGGAGTAATTATTAAATTATTCAGCAAAAAGACATAAAATTGATAAGGATAATGGTTATTACGCTGTCCCCGGTCATGGATTCGTCCTCTTGATCGTGAATCGATTCTCGACTCAAATTGTCCTCATCATCGTCATCTTCGCCCATTCCATCGTCGATTTCGTTATCTTTATCTTTGCCGCAGTCTCTCAATTTATTGTAGAGTTGTAAAATCGTATTTAATCCATTTAAGATGGTCTCGTCGACTGTGGGCCCCAATACGGGAGTGTACAAATCCGGTCCGCATTCGCAGCCAATTGGCACTATCGAAAAATTAAATTAGCTTTTAAATTGGTTTGTTTACGAATAATTTCATTTATAATACGTGCAACTGCATTATTATTATTCTCGCCGTTCTTAGCCAGAGCCCTGCTACTTTTATTGTTATTCGAACTTGTCCTGGATATTTCGTCGCTTATACTTTTCGAATTTTCTTTATTGCTCCTATTTCTGTTATTGTTGGTGGCCGAGGCAGAATTTCGGCTTCTGTTATAACTCGACTCCTTTTTCATAGTGATGCTGCTTTTGGAAAGTCGAGCTTTCCGGTCGGATGTGCGACTTTTATTCGTATTTTTGCTCACCGATGAGACTTTACTCCTGACGCTCACACTGCCTGCCATTCTTTCAAAACTTGAATTTTTACATCAAACACTGGACTGTTATGTGATGATAACACGAATTATTTGATGCGGGGATTAACCGGAGCGAATTTATGAATTTGTCAAATTCAAAAAACGTCAAAAGTCGAGGCGGTAAACTTACAGGACTCTGCAATATATTTTTAAGTGGTATCGGGATTATTCGGAGTCCTGGCAGGAGTCGGGCCATAAATATGTCTGGGGCAATAAACTCGAGCTAGACAAATCATACGTGTACTTTTCGGTTTATAAAGGAAAAGATACCGTCGTTCTATTTCTCCTGAGTAATGGGTTTCTTTCGCCCCGAAACCCGCAGATAAATCAACCTGAAACGGTTTCGCCTCATTTGCCAAAAGACTTGTACCCAATAACTATATGGAAATTAAAACTCTCATTTCTCTATTTCTATCGCCAAACTTAAAGTGTATTGAAATTTCCACCAAACGCACAACAATAACCGGACTGGGATTTACAGCAGTCTTTCACAAAGTCCCGACTTTCGCCGTCTAGATGACGCTCTTGCACTTCTCTTCGCCTATTGATTTTCCAGTGGAAAACTGAAAGAAAAGCTCACTTTCTATAAAAATTTACGAAGCTTCTCGATAGATGTCAGCTTTCCCCAATACGAAAACTGCAACGTGGCCAACAAGAGAGGAAAAACCGAATTGAAATCACCGAAAATCCCACTTTATTTCATACGGTTTGGGGTCCTGAAACGAAAATAGCCGGAGGAAAAAACGAAATCAAAGCCCTGGATGTGTAAACGAAATTCTCATTAGATACCGACTCTTGTGTCAACATCGGTCGCCGAATGATCGCACCCTCCCCATTTCGAAAAGACTTTACGTGTGCGACTACACACAAAATCCATCGATTTTCGTCCTGCAGGATAACAGTCGCATGCAATTTGCATGAGACTGTCTTAATGCCCGGATTAAAATCAAACTCCCCGGATCAAATTACGTGTTGACAAAGGCGGATTATTTTAATTCATTAGAGATGTAGTTTTGGATCTGACTTGAGCCCTTTTAAGCTCTCGTTGTAATCTGTACGATTTTTAATGAAGTTTTCTGTTTATTTAGTTAGTTTTCGGTATATTGAAGCAGTTTCAGTTAAACGTGTAGTGTACGTAGAGCGAGTGGGAGGGTGTAGGGTGGATGAAGGGTGGAGGCGTCGCAAACCGGTGCCGCCTACGCCTCTGATTTATTTAGACGCCCTCAAAACTTCCACAGAAATATCCGGAACTGGCAGTCTAATTATAACGGATTTGCGCAAAAAGCGTCTCCTCTATTATGGCTGGAATTATATTAAATTTTTCGGCCGCCTTTATATCGTGATAGTTGGGGGTGGTAACAATGAATATTTATACTGATTAGATCGTATTGATTTTGTGAATTGATGCGCGAATATCCATTTCAAAACGCGAATGCGTGAAATGGAAATTCTCTCTCTCCCGGTTACTACAAGCCTAATAAATTATATCGCCGGGAGTGGAGAGGGTTCGGGGGGTCGGAAAAAGATACGAATTCACCCCCCGAATTAAAAATTCTGCGTGATGGGTTTAATTTCGAAATTTCGATATTGCGAAAGCGCCTATGTTTGGTGTGGGCAAACGAAAGGGGGGAAGATGGGAGACTCTTGGGCACACTCCCTGGGGAGAGATCAATACGGCGCCTCCTACAGGACCTCGACCTATTTAGGGACGGACAACAATTTGATACACCGATTTCAGAAAATTTCCCTCTGATGAAAGCCGACTTTTATTGTCGGTCGCCGTCACCGGAAAGTATAACGTTCGCTTCCGGATGGCCGGATCCGGTATTAAATCTGAAGTCTAGGCAACCAAAAGGTGAGAGTCTACCTTTATCAAGTGACGGAGGGGGCAGATCGCGAGGGCTTCGAACCAGACTGACGAAATTGTCCAATTCGCATATCGATCCTTCGATTCATTAAAAGCTCCGGAATAAAATTAAGCTCCCTTTTCCAGCCCACGCTCGTATACAGAAAAGGCGACGTTTATTAGCTGCTGATGATGATTATGGCGACGACGATGATGAAGTCATCCCGTGACTTATCGGTGGGTGATAATTTCCACACCGTTACACCTCAACTTAAGCGCCGTTTTAGTTAGGGTGTCGTTCTGTAAGGGTAAGTCGACCGTTTCACCGCTTTCGGGGGGTGGAAATCGCACTCGGGGAGAACGGGTACACAATAAACCGGCTCGGATTAATGAAACAATCGGAACCGTACCATTATTTCACCCTAGTTCAAAAATTGCGAGATTTTCCTGAAAAAAGCTCTCATAATTATCGAAATCCGGGCTGGGGGACACGCGGGTGAAAGGTGTCTTTGGCGATTTCCGGGTCCGGAATTCTGGGTCTCATCAAGTCGGGGGCGAGACGGGGGCAGTCGGCGGAATCAGTTAATAAGATCTTCGAAAACAATCGTCGGTGATTTCCAAAATGGCCGACGCGGGGGCACAGCGAATTTTTTGCGAGCTTTCGGCCGTGATTGAAACAATGTGTAATCTGGCGGCAAATCCCGCCCCCGCTCTCTGGTTGGCGGCGAACTCCGGGGGCATACAGTTACCGAACGGACGTCAGAGCCGCTACTGTGGCAGGGCTCCAATGGGGGCGGACGTGCGGAGACGGCGCCACGACGTCTTCCCGGACCACTCCGGGGAGCAAACGTGCCCCGGACCTGACGTCGCTTGCCCGCCACCGGATTTTCGCGGTGAGTATTTCACAAAAATTCCACCCGATTTCCTCGGAAAATTCGCGATTCGTCTGATAAATCCCGTTTTTCGCAGATCATGGCGAGACGAGGTCAGATGGGCACTAGTCGTGCCGAGTGACGGAGTTTCAGTGGCACTCATGGCCGAGGTTTTGGGAAAGCTCAAGTTGAAAAAGGCCGACGACATGGGATACGGCTGGTAAGCACACTTTTTTTAACCCCGAAATCCCCACAACTTTTCAAAAATACCAGAAAATTGCTTTCAGAAATCTTTTTCTCGATAATTGCGTGGAATTTTGATAGAAATGTGTGAAATCGGAAACGGGGATGCTCAAGGGGCTTTCGGTAATTCCGTGGCGTATCAACTGGGAATTGTAGCGTTTACGTTGGAATTCATCCTCTTTACTGTTCACTGGCTTCGGCTGATAGCGACTTTAATCCGGGATTTATGTTATTTCCAGATTTCTTCACCCCCTATCACATCCCCGACCCCTAAATGCACTCGCCGCTACTTTTTCTCGTTAACGTCGCGCTTTTTCCTCTCCGAATTTTATTACGAAAACGAGCGAGGCTAATAAATCCGGTAACTGAGAGGTGTTGCGGTATAAAATACTGTTACTTTTCAATTTCTCCGCTAACGAGACACGCCTGACGATATAAAATATGAGAAGTATAAATCAATGGGTCCATAAAAATAAAGCGGTAGAGGAAAGTCTCAGATTTGTGTTGGGGGGGATCGCGCTAAGGGTAGTAAACGAGGACACATAAGGAAGATAAAGTGCACGAAAATAAAATACGAGCGGGTGACAAAATACCTTATACATCGGACGAAATAATTGTAACGGACGATCGTTTTTCGCTGAAAAATCGTTATTGATTAAGTGCTCGCTGAAAAGCGCTGAAACTGCACATTTCCTCACACTTTATTATACCCGGCGAAAGCGCCGAGTGGATGAGGGTTACGGCCATTTGAGATAAAAGGGGAGAAATGAATACATTATCATCTGTTAACACTCAGTGTAATTGTCCCAGTGTTCGGTTCCAGTCCAACCCCCCAGACGTTTCAATTAACTAAATGTCCCGCGATTTACCTACGAATACGTGTCGACCATTTATCTCGCGATTTCCAACCGGACTTTAATCTAAATGCTAATTAGCACCCCCGTATCCACCCCGTCATATTCTCGAGCGAAAGAAGAAAACAACTTTCAGCGTTGACGAATTCTCTCTTTAAAATGACGAGGGGAAACGTCCATTAGTTCCTTCACAATCCCTTAATCAGACCATTAGCGCGGATCTGCGAGCGTCCCTCTCGCGAAAGCCTATTACGATATCAGCGGCCACTTCAAACGGAGCCACCCCCTGTATAATTCCGGGCGAAAAAAGGGCGCCCGTCAGGTAAACGCCCGGTATAGTCTAGGAGGGCCGATTCTTGACACGTCCGCATCCCGAGACGCTAATACGCGGTTCATTGAGTAATTTGGTCACGTGACGCATTCTTCAGGCGCCCCTCGCCGGCGGATGCCGGCCGCCCCCGCATCGAACTCCACTTACAGCCCTCTTATACACAATGTTATTACGTATTATACCCGGTAAGTGGGCGCGAGAACGTGATGGCGAAAGCGGTCCGTCCGGGATCGAGTGGAAATTCGATAAATTGATGCGCCAGCCCGATCGCGACTTAATTTAAAACCGGCCGTCTGACGTCTCGCATGCTAATAAAGCTCGCGGAGCTTTTATTAGATCCGCATGTAAACTAATCCGGCGAGGGATGTGGTCGTTATTATTATCATTATTGATGGACTGGTGCATGATGGTGTATCCGTTCTGTGAAGTATATGGGGGAGGGTGAATTGGGGAAAGAGGGTTGGGATTTTTCTTGGATGTTTGTGTTTGTGGTGGTTAATGCTGTTTTTACGGGATCGACTCGGGTCCCGGAATTGCTCCAGAGGGAGCGAAATTAAATCCCGACATCTCGACGCCTCCACCGGACCGGCCCGCATCATTCGGGCGATTTCCCTTTTCCCATAAATGAATTCAAATCGAAATTTCGGGTTTAGAAACTTTTATTGTGAAATCGTGGTTACTTTTGATACAATTTTCTATTTTGCAAGTTCTCTCATTAAATGAGCCAAAGACAGGGTGTCAAACATGTAACTAGAGGAGTTCTAATATGCTTTGATTCTAATTTAAAGTAGAAAAGAACCAACGTTCAAATTTCTAAATCAAAGATTTTTTTAATTCTTGGCTTGGTAACATCTAACAATCCATGATGCATCTCAAAATCTAATGTTAAATAGATGTATAGAAAATTTGAACAATTTTTGAAAACATAATTAAAAAACTATTGAAATTCTAATGAAATTTATACCGCCTCCCGGCTCTCATTAAAAAGCTCATAACGAGATACGTATGACATCATAAAATCGAGTCAAGTCAAGTTTTAATTTGTAGTAATTTAGGTACTTAGAACAGAGCCAATTCTACAAAAATGTCGAATGTGTGATTTTCAAATTTCAAAATCCAGGATTTTCTAACCATCGACCTCGTTACATTACATAATACATTCCAATTTATTGTTTAAAGAGGTGTAGAAAAAACTTATAAAAAAATGGAAATTCCAATCAAATTCATATACCGCTCTCATCAGAAAGCTCATTTGACATAAAATCGAGTCAAGCCCAGTCAAATGCACAGGAGGTCAAATATTAAACCGACAAAGTTTTAATTTGTAGGAAATGTCGAATTATGCGATTTTCGAATTTGAAAATTCAGGGTTTTTCAAATCATTATGCATCCCAATCTAATGTTTAAAGGCTGTATACATAATTTCGAATAACTTTTGAGGCGATAATTATGAAAGTATGAAAATTCCAATCAAATTCATACCGGCTCTCATCAAAAAGCTCATAACGTGATATGGCAATAAAGTTTCTAGGAGTGAAATTTGAATTTAAAAAAAAAACGTAAAACCAGATGCGTAGAAAGCAGTTGAATATATTAGAAATTTTAGTGGTCAATAACAGCCCCAGTGCGAATTTCATTAATGGCGGGCAGGTTTTTCGTTTCTAGCTCGAATAATCGTCAGCGTGAGCAATTTCAAGGCCCATTAGTCGTCCCGTTCTCGTCATATTAACTGCGATTCGAGAGTTTTCCCCTCATGTCACTGTCAATGCACAACTCTTCACTTGGAGGATTTGGAACTCTGATGGTTGGTTAGTTGGCGGAGGGACTTTGCGCCGCCGTTTGATCTCCGTCCCGGCTCGTCGTCATTCCCTCCCCTAATCACGTCGGGCGCCACCGGAAAAAAACGCGAAAAGTCGCAATTTTCCCCGTTCGCGTTATTGTTATGAAAATCGCGATTGAAATGGATCGTTTATTGCGCCCGCATCGAGTGAACCGATGGAAACGAGCCTGGAGCCTCATCCTCTTAACGGCGTAATAAAAGGCTCGGTTTACTGCGTTGCTGCATTCATCCTGCGAATCTCCCATCGCTAAGCAACCACCGTGTGTATCGCAGCTAGGATTTGAGGATTTGCTAGGATCGGCAGCGCAATAAAGGAGATTTTCTTGTCGAGAGGAGTTTGAAGAGTCCTCGTGACTCATATACTCCCGTTGTTCCCCCGCCGATTTATAAACTGACGCCCCCGAACACAAAACCCCTTCACTGCCATATCGATTTTTTCGATAACAATAAATCGGCAGAGAAATAATCAGCCGGATCGTATCTGGGGGGATAGGGCCCTTTTGAATACTTTTATGGCTTGTTATTTTTTATTGCAACAAGAGACGCGTATTTATGTCGCCGAAATCAATATTTCCACCCCTGTCTCCGTCCCGCTCTCATTCTCTCCATCCCCCGACAAACAGATAGCTAGTTTTTGAAAGTTTTCGGCGCCACTACCGCATCCTCCAGATGGCCCCGACGACCCGACGTCTCGGCGCCTGGCGTCTTCATCCATTCATCCCCTCGACATCGCCACAACACATCGCCATGCGAAATCGCCCCCACATATAAATAATTAAGGGCGTATCGGATATTCCTTTGAGTCATTACATCGTCGCGAAACTTGGTTATGCCACTTATTATTTTTGTTTGATATTGGTAATTAGCGGCAGGTAGAGACTTTAGAGACTTCATTACCTCGATGAATGGAGCGGACTGAATGTGATATTCGTCTATTGATGCTCTCCTGCAGCGTAATTAATTCCTACAAAGCATTCCGGCCGCTAATATCCGATTTCAAAGTCTCTTGCATATTATAATGCCGATGATATAGAGGGTGGACCGGGACTTTTTCGCGTTTAAAAAATGCCACCGTATATTTTCATACAAATCCCCTTAACGAGCCGGATCCTTTATGGCGAGCAACTTTTCTGAAAACTGCATTAAGTCGTCCCTCTCCACCCTCAACCGAACTTAACTCGAGGAATATGAAAACGTGGTTTGTTTCTGTAATAAATAGCGACGGCACGCGGAGTCGCTTTGAATACTTATCAAGCAGACGGAATAAAATAAGGGTCGCCGAATTTTTTTTCACCGATTTGGACGCAAAATATTGTCGTCGTAATGAAATTCTGAGGGATGATTCGATTGGAGGAGCGCAATCATCCCCCCGATTTTTTCCGGTGGAGGGTGGACGGTAATTTTATTTTTCAGTAAAATATTGACCCTTTTGTCGGAAAAATCGATGCGAGAGAGCGTAAATTCATTACGCCACTATCACTTCATCGCAATTACAATCCCCGGCCTTGGGCTGAACCGGGAGATAAGAGGTCCACCCCAATCTTCTGAATCCATTTCCGTTCGACTTTTACGCTCCCGTTTCAATTAAACGTTTTCGGATGGTAGAATCGCCTTTTTTCGAACGCCTTATTATTTAAATCTGGAAAATGAAAACGGATTCTAATTTGGGGAGAGTGATACGGTTTCTGCAAAATAGACTCCAGACAAAGGAAGGGGTGGTCGTATTGTACTCCCGGCGGAGAAACACCACAAAAGACTCTTGGTACGGATGTAATCACGGTAATGGAGTTGTCTGAATAAAAATTAATTTTCAAAACTATAGGTGGTGCGGTGTATTATTACCATCAGGCTCGCACGGGACTTCGGGTGAAAAATCGGTCTCCGGAATGCACTTTTTGTGTTTCTCGCAACCCCCGAGGAAGTGCTTTGCGAATTCTGGAGACTTTCGGAAAGAAAACAAATGTCGGACCTCTATTCTGGTCACTTACCGTCATCAATCAGCCCCCTAGCGTAAGTCGCTTTAAAGGGATTTTTATATACAATCGTGGGTGGAAAAGTCGCAATTAGGTATCGACGCACCGAGGGTTGAAATATTATCGTGCCTCCGGCTATTTGTACTAATGACATCCTTTCCCCGATTTCTGCAGGATGGAGGTAACACTCCCATGATGAAGTCCTTTATCGAGAGGGGATGAGGGTTGAAATATAATGTCGCATCACTTCCTGTCTCTTCATTTTTACGCTTTTCACGCCACACAATAAGTCCCGTAACGATACAGTGCGACCGCTGAACGAATCGATAAAACTGACACAGAGTTTCATCACTTTGGCCAGGGCCAGAGCGGAGAGGATAATTTCCATGATAGAGACGGTCCGTTTACTCCGACAGAAAAAAAAAATGTTTTGCGCAAATCCGAGTAATCCCATTATTGCCGTCGACGAAACATCCCCTTTTTGCCATTGTTACAAACCGGAACTAAAGTCGAATAAGAGATACTTTTTCTTCTGCTAGAGGGGGACGCCGGCTCGCCCATCAGCTGATTGACGGAGATAGCGACGTATAAAATGCGCATTATAGAAAAAGCCGGGAGATGAGAGAAGAATCGAGACTGACCCCCTTGCCCGTATCGGGCCGAGATCTCATTCAGCGCAAATCCGGGGAAGATCGAGCCCGAATCTTTCATAAACACCGCGATTTCTATCTCGGGAGAATAATTTTTATCTCTGCTACGGGGCCGCGATAAGGGGTTGAAAAAATCTAAATCTCGTCATTGATGTGGGACGGATCGGGAATAGCGCGGTAATCCATCAGGAAATGATGTGAACGGGTCTTTCCGTAGCCATTGAAGTGTGACCGCGATAGGCATTGAGGTCTCCCCCCTGGGAAATCAGCTAAACCTCACTCGTTACGGCCCACATACACATGATACTCGCCAGATGATAATAAATGGAACCGGAAAAATCATAAAAATCGCGTTTAATTTCGGACACAAAGCCCGTGTCACTCGAGGACGGAGGAGCCGCCACCGGGGGGGCGGTCGCGCGGGTTTTAGGGGCGCTAATGGAAAGTGAAGCCCCCTAAAGATGCAAACTAATGTCGGGAGTCGGCGGTAAATTGAGTTACATTCATACAATGCACTGTTTACATCAAGGGGTTTTTAGCGGGCGACTAAACGCACTCGGGGGTAAGCCGAACCGGTAATTGATTTTGCGAAGCCTTTAGAGTCGACCCGATCTGCACATCTCCGATTTTTCGGCCGGGAAAAATCTCGACCCCCGAAATATCGAGACATTTGAGACACGCCATCCGGGAGATATTGGCGCTCCGTGCCCTCGGGAGCACGCAAATATTTAACAAGTCAACACGCATATAGACGAATCCATCTCCAAAGTCAACAGCGCTCTTCATATCGGTGTTTAATATCAGAAATGCAACCCTCGACTTGCTCACTGGAGTTTATTGGGTCCGGGTGCATCATCGGCTCTCATTATATCCCTTCCGAGAGATACGAGGCGCTAATTACGTCAAATTTATTAAGACTAATGAGAAAACTTCCCTTGCGCCGACAATACTCGGAGAGCACCTCGGCAGATATCAATTTCACCGCTAATTATTTGATTGATTGACGAACAGAGGACCGAAAACTCAAAAGTTTCGTATACGATCTGAGGAGGGACCGCAATAACGCATCATAAGCGAAAGGGGGACGTCAAACATATCGGATAATTCTTTATTTAAATGAGATTAATATCGGGGAAACTGATTCGGCATCGTCCCTGCAGAGCCCGGATCATGTTTGATCTAATATCCTCCCCCTTTTCACTAACTACGGCGTATTATAATATCCAGAGAGTTGAAAGCCCGAAAGGAGACGCGTTTTATTGCAGTTATTAAGGCGTCGGCACGCTTTCATTACAAATCACTGCAATAACACCACCGCGATTTTAGTGATTTGATCCGATGGTGCAATCCCACATTTGATTCCGGCTACGACTTGAAAGGGGGGTTGTAAAAGAAACGTTTGGTATATGGTATAAAGCTCTCGCGATGGGGTGAGAGTGCTTTAAAACGATTCCCGTCCTTGAAAGCCACGCTTTTTCCTTGTTCGCACACAATACTACCGATTCTATGGCGTTTCGATGCAAATTGCCCGCGTACAGTCGGACCAAAACGGCTCCGAGCTTTCGAAAATCCTCCGATTTTAATATTAAAAAGTACCTGTGTAATTGGGGCGATAAAACCCGATGCGGGGAGGGTTGTAAATAATAAATGCGTCAACCTGTTGATGGCGCGCACTCGATGATATTATACGGGGGATGAATTCCCTTTAGGGCCGACGACACGGCAGGTGGGCGAGAGAGTCGGTTAAAAGAGAGAAGTTAAAAATGTAATCGAGACTAAATCCCCGAATTGAGATAAATTATTTAATTTGCGTTTACCCCCAACGCGGGGTAATTTATTTGGTACAACTCGGATCCGGGCTTTTTCCCTGTCGGGTCTGTTGTGTTCATACACGGCACGGGGTGTAACTTAATCCGGGGTTTGCTCAAGATTTGCACGTAAAACCCCGAGCGAACGTTTACGTCACGTTTAAATCGGAAGAAAGCGAAGCAACCCTCTTTTTATTTTTAATTTACATCCGGCGTTTCGTCGAGTTTTCGCATTCGCACAACTATTCCTCTGCCCACTTGCGATATCGATCGCGTTATTGTGATATGATTCGCTGATTGCGTCTGAATGTGCAAGTGACGTCGAGGGTCTCGGATATCACCAAGACGCTTTCACCCCCATCCACCCCGTGATGCATATCGCGAAGAGAGAAATATTCATTAATTCCGACATAGCACCCCCAATTAACCACAACAATTCGCCCTTTCACTCGATAGCTCGCACATCAACTCGGGAAATATCGATTCCCACCCCGATTGCATAAAATGCGGGATCTCGAACGTAAGACCGGGCTCCGGGAATGGGTCACGTTTTTCCCTCCGCGAGCGCTGTTTGTAGTTTTGATCCGTTTGTGATTATTATTATTGTCGCAAAGTCCCGGCTCCCCCAGTAATTCTTTTTATCGTCCGGGGGAGGGAAAGGGCACATTCGTCAAATTGTCACGACACGGTTATTAATGGGCGGCCGTTTCGATCACGGTCGCGTCTCTTCCCGCTTTCGCCGATGTCGCTGGTGGCGGGCGCCGTCTCTCTCCCCTTTTTGCTGATGACTAAAATACATTAACATGCTTCCCTACACAATGCTGAGCTCGGTCATTACATGTTATGAAAGCCCCGCGTTAAAATGCATTATACACGATCGCTTTGGACGTATTACGGGCGAGCACGAGACGGCCTTTTTCCCGGGCGCATTTATCATCGGAACGCTTTACAGATTGCCGATCTAATCGCTTTTTGTCTCCTAGTCGATGTGACGATGTTCGGGGTTCATATAAATCGTGATGTTTGAGGTGCATTAGCGCCGACACGTTTTATGTCCACAGACGGACACGCGAGCTTTATTATTACCGTTAAAAACGGATAATGTGATTTCTCGATTACAGGAGGCAATATTCCGAATTCGGCGTCCCCGGATCGACCAAAAAGGGGGGCGAACTGGGGGCAGATGACGTCAGCTCCCCGGAAAGCATGCCCGACCACGAGCGCCCCCCTTTGAGGCACATAGACAAGTACATCCGGCCCGAGTGCCCCTGCCTGTCCAAAAGGGCCACAGTGGCCGCCTTCAGTTGCCTAGGCTTCATCATAATGTTCGGAATGAGGACCAGCATGAGCATAGTCAAATTACGATTCGTCGTGAGTAACAAAACCACCCTTCTATACTAGTCGTAACTTGGTAGTGAGGAACTAGATTTTGAAGTTTTAGTGACTTTTACTATGTAACAGTGACTTTTTACCCTGAAGTTTGCTGTGAGTTGGGCTTTTGAAAGTTGGGTTAGGTACCTCTTCTGTCATTTTTGAATAACTTATTTGAATTTTCATTTGCGTTTTCTAATTGTCTTGCTGTGCCTTGTTTTGTGGAGGATATTTCAAAATTATAAGTAAGAACTTTGTTTTGGCAAGGAATTGAGTAACAATCCGTGACGGAAATCAAGAATTTTCTGACGTTTACCTACCTGACAAAAACCTAACAACACTAAAATTCCAGTTAGTTCCTCACTACAAAGTTAATCGGCGTATAGTACCAATTTGCAAATCGCCAACTTCCAGAACGACACCCGGTCGAGCGGGACTCTGTCCACGGAAGATTCGGCGATTTTCTGGGGCTATTTCGTGACGCAAATACCCGGGGGGCTGATAGCGGCCGCCTACCCCGCCAATAAGCTCTTCGGGATCGCCATAGGCACCTCTTCGGTTTTGAATTTATTCATCCCGGCGATCTACGAGACCCCCCTGGCCCTGATAACGATCAAAGTGATGCAGGGATTAGTCGAGGTAAATTCGGCTTCCCCCCGATTATTCCGAGATTTTCACCCGGTTTTCGCAGGGGGTGACCTACCCGGCCTGCCACGGCATCATGAGACACTGGGCGCCCCCTTTAGAACGGTCCCGTCTGGCCACTCTGGCCTTCAGCGGGTGCTACGCGGGGGTAATGTTCGCCATGCCGATTTCTGGCGAACTGATCAAGCGCCTGGGGGCCCTTTCGCCCTTTTACTTCTACGGCTGCGTGGGGATTCTGTGGTACCTGTCGTGGCTATGGCTGGTGTTCGAGAAGCCGTCCCTGCACCCTTCAATCGACTCGAAAGAGCTCCACTACATCGAGAACTCCCTGGGAAGCGCCAATGCCAATTACATCGCCCCTAACCTGTCGAATACTCCGTGGAAGGCGTTTTTCACCTCGATGCCGTGCTATGCCATCTTTGTTGCGAATTTCTGCCGCTCCTGGAACTTCTACCTGCTCGTCATCTTCCAGGCCTCGTATTTCCAGCAGGCCTACCACACAGAAATCGAGAAAAACGCGATTTTAGGGGCGCTACCCCACTTGCTCATGACTTTGGTCGTACCAAGCGGTGGAATCCTCGCAGATAGGTTGAGGAAAAAAGGGATTTTGAACACGACGCAAGTCCGGAAACTCTTCAATTGTGGTGGGTTCGGAATGGAGGCGACTTTCTTCATAATCATGGCGTATTCGAGTACTTTCACGCAAGGGATGGCGGCGCTTTCCATAGGGGTCGCTTTTAGTGGATTCGCGATTTCCGGCTTCAACGTGAACCACCTGGACATAGCGCCGAAGTACGCCAGCATCCTCATGGGGATGTCGAACGGGATCGGCACGATCGCTGGCTGCATCTGCCCCTACGTGGTCCACTTGATAATCGGCTCGAGTAAGGTGAGTTATGGGCTGAAATATCGCGGACTGGGGCGAAAATGACGTGAATACAGAGGGTTCATTTGGGCGGACACGAGGAGCCGTCTCGGGGGCGCTCGTGCGCGAAAAGTTTGGGGGTGGCAGTTTGGCATGATATTGCGCCCCGATTCGGGGCTTATATGATATTTGACCGTCACCGTTCAATTCAGCGTGACGCCCCTCGGTATAACGCGAAAACTAACCGATCTTTCTCTGCTGTGACGGTTCTAGACTAAAGAGCAATGGAGGGAGGTTTTCGTCATTTCCGCCTGCATCCATTACGCAGGGATAATATTTTATGCGATTTTCGCCTCCGGTGAGTTGCAACCCTGGGCGGAAGAACCGGAAGCAGAGAAGCAGCAATGGAACCCGATGAGCGAGCCGATGCAGATCAAGAGGCCCTCGGTAAGACTCCTTCATTCGATAGAAAAAAAGCATAATTTATTTTCGATAATTTTTTGGTATGTACATACCATGGTATGTACACATGGTAAAGTGCGATTTTCTATTAAAAAAACAGAAATCTTTTTATTTTAAATTATAGAATCAGTTAGAAAGAAAAAAACTCGTCATTTATATAAAGAAAGAGTGTGCGAAATTTCAAAATGATCGGTGCAGTGCATTTTGAGCAAGGAAGCGCACCGAAAATAAGTGTGAGAAAAACACGTTTCGAAATTTCAAAGATTTTCACACTACAAAACAAATTGTTCCTTTTTCACATACTTATACTGAATTATCGATGCAAGCTCCATAAAGCGAAGGGCTTTCAGCTAACATGTCTAGTGCATCTTTTTGCTCTTGTATACGTCGATTTCTGCCTTCTTGGTTTTCTTTGGCAGCTTCTTGCTATCCAGGACTCACAACTCCATATCTCCGTTAGTATTACTTCAATCGACTTCGAATTTTCGCACAATAATCTCAAGGTTTTCGTTTGATAATTGTGCGATTTCGGTTTCGATCCAGGGACAGGGTAACGGTTTGCTGCAGAGGCAGCTGAGCGGCAAAGTCAATTACGGTTCGGTTGATACGCCCATGCCGCCGCCGCCGTCCAGGCCGCCGCCCCCGGACCGTCAATTTTCCGAGGAGAGGCCGCTGCGGCCCCCCGGACCGGTCGTTCCCGCCGGCAACCCCTTCCTGTCCGGGAATAATCCCTTCAGACAGGAGCAGGTCCAGCCGGAAGCTCAGGACACTTACATGCACGGCACCGTTCACGATAGGACCTACTGAAATGTTTGACTAAGGAAAAGGTGAGTCTCTTATAGTCGATTCGATATACTCTCTCAACGTTACTGTAGCCGGAATGATAATAATTTCCCATACGATTATATTGAGAATTTTTGACAAATATTTTGTACAGAGAGAATCTGCAATTGTTAGGTGACGCACTTTTTTTATCCATCTGATATATTTAGATAATGAAAAATTGTCAATTTGTATTTGATATGTGTGTGAACTTATGATAAATAGCAAATTTTATTGATTTGATTATAAAAAAATTCAAATTATAAAGTTTAAATATTGAGAGCTTAAAAGTGATAAAATTAATAACATTACCTACGAGCTGCTTGATGAATAATAAAAGCTGAGCGAGATGACTCCTAAAGTTACCCCTTTTTCATCTATTAAAGCTGATTTGTTGTGCATTTTGAAGATTTTTAATATAAATTACCAAATAATACCCAAAGTATTCAAGGAAGAATGTCAAAGAAAACATTATCTTCACAAATCGCAATACTGGAGTGACATATCGTGTTGTGTTTTATGTGTGAACATATCAAAATAATTTGCTTGTAACTGTAGGAAACAACAAATTATATTAGTAGTTCCGCCGGTCTACGAATTACTAACTTGTGTTTCTGGAGAAAATTCGGTCCTTGGTAGAAATTTCTAAAAGAATAATGTTTTCCTTGACATTTTCGTTTAACTGTATCATTTCTTTAAATAATAATTTTCTCTAATTAATTTCCATTAGTCTATTATATTGGAGATGCCTATAATAAATTAGTAGAGTGTTATAAGTATTTGAGGTTTCACCTCAAGGCTGTGTCGACAATAATATTGGCAGGATTTCTCATCGAGTCTCCTGCCTACAAACTCGTTGATAATAATGGAGATAATAATTAGTACATATAAGTATGAATGATGAGAAATGTCGAAATAAGTAAAATAATAAAGAGCAGGGAAGATAGAAAAGTACAAAAAATAATAGGAAAGAGGGCGAGTAATTACTTGGTAATGCATTAACATTAAATTAAGAGTCGTGTGTATACATAAGTTCCCAACAAAGTCCTTGTAAGAAGAAATAACTACTTTATAATTACCTATTGTAAGATTTCGTTGAATTCGTTGCAATTTTATTGATTGATTGATTATTGATTGATTGATTATTATTAAATTTTAAAAACAACGAGTTCATTGTTGCTTCTTCTTCATTGTAATAATATGTACGGTTATCCAAATGTGTTGTTTCTGTAAATATTATAAAAAATGGGGTGATTAGACTTAAAATAAATAAGATATGAGATTGTGTATTAAATAAAAAATAGTAAAAAAATGAGTGTTAAATGTTCATACATGTTAACTTCCACTTCTTCTATCTATCTCTCTAACTTGTCAATAAATGCATAAGTACGACTTGTAAAGCAGATTTCAATCGTTTTCTTTGCGCGGTTATTTTCCGACAAATTTCAGCAATATCTGCTTCATAGACTAATAAAAATTCGAATTCGTTTCAAATTGTATAAATCTTGTGAGGGGCAATATCATTGAATGAATAAATTTAGACAAAGATCAATTTTATTGTCTGTCATATAGAGGCAGTAGTGTAGCGGCAATAAAAGATGCAAATATTAATGTTATATAAACAAATTTAATGTTTTTTAAAAAAACCTTGCATATCTCTATATGTTTATAAAATAATAATGAATTATTAGAGCTATAGGCATAGGTAGCTAAATGCAAGTTCGTCTTTGCGGAAAGGCTTTTGCATTCAGTATAGATCATGTTCATTTAAAAATTTCTAATTGATTTTGTTAAATAAAAGTATAGCATGAATGTGTTTGAACTTTCAGGAATATGTGAATCCTTATAAACTCGTCTGTGTAAAAATCAAAGGACAATATGTACTTGATAAATAAATAATTCTGTTACAAAATCTTTGAGTTTTTCTTCACAAGTAATATACAAAATAGTAACATAAATCCATTAGGTAATTCATTCCTTCGTTCATTCATTTATTCATTAATGGTACCAGACGCAAATTGTATTGTGTTGTAACCAAATTATAGAGTAATGAACTTACAAAGTTCCTGTCCTAGACGTCCGTCATATCAAACTATACGAAATTCGATTATAATTATCTACAATTAGTAAACATAAACTTGCGTAATTTATTCTATAAATCGAATTGCGATATTTTCGATTTTGGCTATACCTGATATAATACTCTATAATCCAGATGATTATGAAGGTATCGGAGACTTATGTAATCTGGAAAAAACCCACCCGGAAGGTTTTAACAGCATCATGCACGTACGTACTGTAGAACAATGAAATTGCTGCCCAAAGATATTGCTTGAGTTATGAGACAATCATATTAGAGAAACTTGTCCTCTAACCTCGGAAAATCAATATCATCATTTTGAAGTTTCCAAATGCTTTCTCAATTTCGAGCGTTACATAATAATTGAACTTCGAGGATATCTACTGAGACTGTATGTAGAAATTTGAGATATTTAGTGCTTCCACGTGAATAAGCATTGAAATCCCCAAGTGAGAGTAAAAATTCTAAAAAGAGCACACATGTGTACCATTTACATAAATAAAAAACTGTATGGTCATGTCGTTGGAGGAGGTAAAAGTGAAGGCGAGGAATTTTACAATAATAAAACGATGCATACAGCAAATGACCGTCGATGGTGAACGATCGACTTTCACTCGCAGTCGTCGCTGTCGGTTTCTTTACTAGAACAGTGTCAATAGCAAAAAATACGAAATTATTTCGTTAAATGGTTCCAATAAGATGACCTATAAAAACCACAAAACTGCGGTTTTCTTCAAACGGGAAAGTGTCGTCCTCATTTGCTATTATCTCCTCCTCATCACCTTTAACGGTAAGATAAAAAAATCGTGAATTTCACTAGAGAAAGTCGAGTCGAAATTCGGAAAATTCTAGGAGTTTACAGCCAAAAAGAAAAGGAGAAGAAGAAACCCGAAACGGTCCAGGATTTGTTCAACACGTCTTCATGTATCCCAAAACCGTATATTTGCCCCCACAAACAGATACAATTTTACTTGTACACTAGGTGAGTACTTATTAATTTTAACCGGGTTTCTCCATAAATATTGATGATTGAGTTACAAAACCGTTATCGTATCGAGGGTCGGGGAAAGTGATGATGATGATGATATCTTCATACCATCACCGTATAGAATTAATTCTAATTATGGTCATTTCTATTCTTTTGTTGCGTGCGCTAAATTTCTTGACATTGAACTAAAAGCCCCGCAATTTTACCAGGCGGACCCAAAACAATCCAGACCTTCTGGATACCACTCGCCAAGACTCCCTGTATAAAAGCCAATTTAACCGAGCCTACCCCACGAAAATCGTGGTCCACGGATTCGGCGGAGGCCGGATGTATTCACCTAGCACCGACATGCGTGAGGCGTTTTTCTACCGGGGAAATTACAACATAATCATAGCGGATTACGGAACTCTCGTACGCGAGCCCTGTCTTAAGGTGATTCCCGCATAGTTTTATCGAACCGACTCACTTTCTTCTCTTATCTGAAACAGCAAATGGAATGGGCGCCGAGGTTCTGCGCGAAATGCATCGCCCAACTCATCCACTACCTGACCCAGCATCCCAGGGGAGTAAAAGCGGACGATCTGCATCTGATCGGCTACAGCGTAGGCGCCCACATTTCCGGCTTGGTCGCGAATTACCTGAACCCGGCCAAGGATGGGAAAATCGGACGAATCACCGGTATAAAACGGAATAACTTTCTCCGGCGAATCCGCTAATGACCTGGAAATCGCACGATTTGCAGGCTTGGACCCGACGATCGTCTTCTACATGGGGCAGAATCGGTCGCGCGATTTGGACCAGAGCGATGCCCATTTCGTGGACGTTTTGCACACCGGGGCCGGGATTTTGGGGCAATGGGGTCCCACGGGACACGCGGATTTCTACATAAACGGCGGCTCTAGTCAACCGGGATGCGCCAGCGATACGGTTTTCAGTAAGGCCTCAATCGGGAAAAACACCGGGAAAATGTGATGAATTTCAACTTTCCAATTTTAGAAACTCTGGCTTGCGACCACACCAAAGTGACGCCCTATTTCATCGAATCGATCGTCAGCAAAAAAGGGTTTTGGGCCTATCCTTGCCCCACATTAATCAGTTTTATGCTAGGATGGTGCAGCCCAAAAGACGAAGAATACGTCCTAATGGGCGAACACGTCAGCTTAGAGTATTATTATAATCTAGTTATAAAAATTCACGATTAATTCGAATCAATTTCTAGGGCTAGAGGTGTGTATTACGTCAATACCAACGCAGATCCACCTTTTGCCAAAGGACCTCCACAAAGGATAAGGCAGAGGAGAGGCTCTCTCTTACTAAATAGACTGCAGAAACGATGATAGATTGCCAAAAATTTAAATAAATAATTACCTACGTTTGAAGTAGATCAGGTGAAGGCCCAAATCAGCTAGTGATACCTAGTGAGAAAGGAGCTTCAAAGTCGAGTTAACTAACTTATTTTACTCTGTAGATTAAAAATTAGTAATAAATTTTCAAATTTAAGAAAGTACAGATTTCTCGAACAGAATCAAGGTCTAGAGCAGTAGATGTCTCTAGTTATTTCACCATAACAACATTCACGACCTCAATCTTATCGATAGGTCAAGTTGAAGTGCCTAAAAACTATGTTTACAACCAAATTAAACCTAAATAAAACCACCAAAAACAACTTGAAGTTCAGTGCAGTGATTGCGAAGATGTCTACTCAAATACTGCGGGAGATCTTCCAGAAGGCTGTAGATTCGGTCGAGCCCCGGAACTTGATAAAGGATTCGGTGAAAATTTCCGGGAGCCATCTCTCCGTCAGTGGCGAAACCTTCCCCCTGAAAGAAAACTGCTATTTGGTAGGGTTCGGTAAAGCGGTCCTGGGAATGGCGCTAGAACTCGAAGGGATGTTGGGCCCTCGCCTGAAGAGGGGGCTAGTGACGGTTCCGGAAGGGACGTTCGAAAATTTTCCACGCGGAAAGAGTACGCGCATTAATTTCATCGAGGGCGCTAAAAATAACATCCCCGACGCGAAAGCGATGGAGGGGGCGGTCGAAATTAAAAATTTGGCCGCCTCCCTAACCGAAGACGATTTATTATTCGTGTTGATATCGGGCGGCGGATCCGCGCTCCTACCCCTGCCGAAAGCGCCGATAACCCTGGGAGAAAAACAAGATTTAATCAGGATCCTGGCCGGAAGGGGTGCCGATATCGTCGAACTGAACTGCGTGAGAAAACGAATTTCCTCCCTGAAAGGCGGCGGACTGGCCCGGATCGCCCATCCCGCGCCCCTAATTTCGCTAATTCTTTCGGACGTCATAGGCGACCCTGTGGACTTTATCGCGAGCGGGCCTACCCACCCGAATTTCGACCATCCAGAAGACGCCTCAAGAGTGATAGAAAAATACGCGAAGGATTACGATTTACCGAGTTCTATTAGGGAGGTTTTGAGGGGTGATATCAATGGTAGCGATCTGATAGTCGATGGGGAGTACAAGCACGTGAGGAATTTCGTGGTCGGGAATAACCGGAAGGCGGCAGAGGCCGCCCGAAGACACGCCGAAAACTTGGGGCTGCAATCGGTGGTAATATCGACGCGGATTTCTGGGGACGTAACGAAAATTTCCGGAATTTACGCCGGACTCGCACGCAACTTGGCCGCGGCGATTTCCGATCCGGCCGCCAAACAAGACTTGGGAAATTTCCTCAAAACGCTGCCGTTTTCGTTGGAGGAAAACGCGATCGAGGTCTTGATGGCTTTCGATTTGTCCAAAGGCGTTTGCATAATCGCGGCCGGCGAGCCGACCGTCCGCCTGAAGGGCGACGGAAAGGGCGGACGCAACCAACAATTAGCGTTGGAGCTTTCGCTCGAGCTTAATAAGCTCGACGCGGAATCGGCGGATATTTCATTTCTTAGCGCCGGAACAGATGGAATGGACGGCCCGACTGACGCAGCCGGCGCAATTGGAACTCCGGATTTAGTTAATAATAGTCGCGACCGGAATATTAAACCGGAAGATTATTCGGACAACAACGATTCGTACACGTTCTACTCGCAATACCGGGCCGGAACGCACTTGATCAAAACCGGACACACCGGAACCAACGTCATGGATGTACACGTGCTCGTTGTGAAACCCAAATAAATTTCATGAGAGCTTCTATTACTGTTTACTTTCATCCAATAATCGAATTCGAGAAAGGCTAATGAATAGCGAGCTTATTGAAATATTAATATCGGCGGTTCGGTTCGATATAATAGCGTACATTAACGTTAGTACATTCTTTTGGCCTTATTAATTTTTAATAACTTCGATAACTACCACAGAGAGGCTCTTTGTGAATGCGCTTTATTATAACTACCGCACGAATTACAAAGTAAAAACGAAAATCCTCGGATTCTATTCCGTATACAACAGGTCCTAGCTGACACGAAATTCGAGGGGTGCTTTTACATGTCGCGAAATTCCTACCTTTTATATCATCCATTAGTACGTAGAGTGTGTGTAAGGGGTGAACCCGGACCGCGCTCTCGCAATTTCACTAAAAAGAAAACACCCGGGAAAGTATCTCATCTCATCCACCCCCTAAACCCGAACACAAACCCCAGAGCCTCACTATGCCGAACCGAAAAAGGGCTCCGGAAAAGATTAATGACGAGATTAGTTGCGAAGAAAGCAAAAGTATTGTGTTCGGTTTTTCCCGTTGCAGTGATCTTTTATTTTATTGGATCGAAACAATTCGTCGCAACTTTCGAACGGCGGAAAAAACGATCGGAAGGTTAAGGGGATGGGATTTTTGATGGTTTCGGCGGTGGGAAACGTGGGAACCCGACAGGCAGGCGACGCATCACATTTTGTGGCTTGCTTAACCTCCCCGACCGAGCGCACTCTCCCTCCCCTCGTGCTCTTTGTTTTATTTCTTTATTCCGTTTTCAGCGCGCTTTTGCTTTCGCCCCCCGCGGTCTCGCCGAAATAGAAAATTAATGCCCACCTTTTTTGCACCCGTTTTTCCATCTTGCTAATCATCTTCGTCTACCCTTTTCGCACCTACCTACACACACACGAGCTCCCGGATGAGGGATGGGGCGGGCAAAACATTAATTAAAAATTTTCACCCCTTTTTGCTCCTCTCTGCCGTTCCTTTGTAACGGAATAGATGAGTGCTGGGAAATAATAAATTCACCCTAGTAAAAATACATTTATTTAAACAAACAGTCCACTATAGAAGCAGCGTAATTACGTTAGATCGATATACAATTACATGATTGGCTGTCGCAAATAAATACTTACATTTAATTACGAAATAGCTAAAACGCTATAATTATGGTACCGTAAGATTTATACAGGGTAATAAGTCTACTTGTCAGACAAAACCGACAAACGCTAATTTGGCACAAACAATTATTCAAAGTAATCAAAGAACCATCCGTCTCGTTATGTATCGTCTTTGTCACGTTTTGTCTGAGGAGATCCCCCAAGACCCAAGCCTCTCTCATTAAGATTACCGTTATTACGTAAGACAATTATTATAAGAAATTATTCTAAGGCATGTTGGTCCTTGTCTTGTTGTAAGCGATTAAGGCAATACCGTCCCTCTATTTTGCAGGCGATGGATGACGCTATCGGATTGGTCATTCGTCCCAAAGACACTGCTGTTTTTGCGCGACGTAATAGGCGAACAGGTGACACTGCCGGCACGTCTTGATCCCGCATCTGTACGTCATCACCGAATTTCGAGTCTGCCCTTTGCCCTTGCAGTACTTCAGTCCGCACGGGTACCAACCCACGCACAACTCCAAGTGGCACTGACACGGCGACCACATCTTCTTCGTGTCGGTGCAGCCGACCAGCTCGGGCCGGTTCGCCATCGCTTCCTCTAAATTATTCACCAGGAAGCGGTTCACACTCGTCGGGAATTTCTTCAGCGCCGTGAGATAAGTCGTCTCCGGTATACCTGCAACAAAGACGGATTCTCATAAAACTAGGAAATCCCGGTTTCGATTATTTATCGTGACCGCAATAAAAGTTGTCAATTTTGTACAACTGATAATCGTGGTAAACGTCGCTTTACGCACAGTATTGTGTAAAGTGTACACCGATCGCACAGTTAGGGAATTTCTTGTCAGCGATATGGTTGGTGTAAGCGGGGCATGACATTTTGTGAAAGTTAGGTTAAGATTTGGTTATATTTGACAGTTTTGTCACTAAAAAACTAGAGATGGCTAACCTGAAAAATTAACGAAAATCTCCTACAGGCAGAGGATGTTGTCTCTTTTAAGACTATTGACTATTGCTATCCCTGAAAAGACTCCGCTATTCAAATTTTTAGGCTCGTAGATAAAGAAGTGTACATTCCTCGATTCTGCGAGGCACCGTGCGTAATTTGCTACTTACCACTCTAGTAACGTAAACTACTATTAAAGGGCTCGTTTCTTTTTAAAGTGGTAAGAGTGCGCAGTCTTTCGTCGGAATTCGCGCATTGACTCGATTGATTTTGTGCCATTTCCCCATTTCAATATCTGATAACATAATAAACCCCGAAAAGGGTTATATTGAAAGCGCGATGCCACCGTATATTACAAAAATTGGACCTATAAATTCCGGGATGCACACACATCGGGTGAGCCGGTAATTTATAGTCGTCCAGTCCCTTTGGGGATGCTCGCCGACACGCGTAATAGTTTTACTGTATCCACCTGGACTCGGCAACTGCGAACAGAGAGGATCCGGTTCAAGTCCCGGGCCTCGAGGATATAAATGACCGAGTGTGTTTATACATAAGGGCCGTCTTGTTCACAACGTCTGGACACGAGAGCCGCATCAGTTTTCCGCCCTCCTCGTCGCCTCTTCCGAACCGTCCCCCGTGCGTTCCTCCGGTCCGAATCCGGGGGCGGCGGCGTGTGCGTCCACTTCGGTAATTGAACGTGATAAGCCCCGGAACCGTTCCGGGTGCCGTTTATCTATTTAGCATCTGCCCCGGTCGAAATATCGATTATCGCGCGAACGTCCAACGATCCGTGTCGGGCCGGGCGGCGGTCGCGGGGGCGCGTTAATAAATCAGGCCGACTGCGATCCGGGGGGCGGCGGCCCCGGAGTCCCGAAAGTCCGGCGACGTCGGCGGCCGTCGCGACGCATTAATCATCCCGGAATCGGCGACGGGATCGGGTCGCCCCCGTGAACCGGGGAAAGTGGGGCTTTTTCTGAACTCGATCCCGTATTGAGATGCGCGTTAGGGTGACGGGCTGGAAGGTCGAGTCGGGACCGGAAGTGTCCCGCGCTTCCGCCGGGACTCTCCCTTTCCGCCCTTCGAGCGTACGGTGTTTGTTTCGCCGGAAAAATAATTGCGTTTCGCCCTATACGAGTTAATCGGGGCGAGTTTCGCCCCCTCTCGGTCCGATTTTCGGATAAATCCCCGGGTAATAATGACAAACCGCCCCCAATTTTTCACGCCGACTTACGCCGCTGATATCATATTCAGGGGTCGGGGTGTCAGAGTTCAAACAAACCCCGATATGGTCCTCACGTATACAGGGTGAGACTATGCCGCCCCCGCATTTCGACATTTCGATCATCCGACGCGATATAAGGGATGTGGCACCCGGTATATGCGGGAATAAATCAGGATCGGATGACGCCTCTTACAAATGCGAATGGATGGGATTAAATCGAACGATTTTGCGAGAGGGCGGAAATTCTCGGGGTTGTTTCCTATTCAATCCTCGATCGCCCATCCGGGCACGTATTCCGTATTTTGCATACATGTGATATGGATCTCGGTCGCACAGGTGATTTATGGTCACGTCAGACTGGTGTTTGATTACCTGTATTAATATTAACGCGGGATGTTTGCGCAGAAAGGGTGTATTCCGCATACGTCGCAAACTTCACCCCGGCCATCCCTTATGCGGCGCGGCGAAGGAAATGGGAATTTCACTTGCAAAATTCGTAAAATTCGCCGTAACTTTAATAATTGGCCTTTATGAATAATAATAATCATCAGGAGAGACTTACTTTCGGAAGACAAACCGACAAATCGCCGCGTGCACCGAAAATGTTCTCCCTCTCATCTTAAAGTTTAATTATCGAGGCGGGACTTGAACTTTACCAGGTATGCAAATAACATTACAACTTCTTGTGTACATAAACCGCCCCGTAAATTTATTATTAGATCACGCAGTCCGAGAGGGCTGGGTCGGCCGGGAAACTTTGAATTTTTCGTGTAAAATTTCAATAAAAGCAAGTACGCCCATAAATCTCGCAAACCGACAATAAAAACACCAATTATTTCAAGTGAGAATTAAAGGGGAAAAAGTTAACGTCCCCGTCGCATGCGATGTAAAGAAGTTGTTCGAACTCTCCCGATTGAACAAAAGGAATGTCCGTGACTTGTCGTTAACTCGCCTCTTATAAATTACAAACGATATTTCAAAGTTGACATTTTGACCACTCATTTTTTGTCGTCCGTTATCCGTTTCCGCCCCCCGAACGAACAAACAAACAAAACAAGGAGAAAACCCACGGAAAAGAAATAATGTTCGTGGCGAATTCGCCAATTTTAGTTAAGGGGTTGGTTTTTAGGGTAGCTGCGCGAATCGCCCTCTCGTCTGTCGTTGCTCTCTCTCTCCGTCTCGTACGAAAATTGATCCGATTACTTTGACGCTATCTCTGAGAGCCGTCCTTGCCTCTTCGCTTTATTAATAATACCTCACCGAAATCGACCCACAATTTTGCAATTCCGAAGACGGGGGCCGAAAAAACGCGCTCAAGGGGGCGAGTAAATAAAGTGGCGGAAAAGAAATCACGTCCCCGGTACGTGTGGACGATGCATATCCGCGAAAGCGGGCACGTAAGATACGAATATCTCTTTCGTACACACACGCCGAAGAGAAACATGCACCTGAAACGCATTTGCATAAAGAAATAGGCACGTAACGTTACGTATACGGGGATATCAGTACTGCGCACCTAATTAACTCGAACTGTACCGGGGGTGGGCGGGTGGCTCGCGGAGTATGGGGGTGGAAATGTTGTGGCGGGGCGTTAATGAAGCCGAAAGCACACGAGATTACTGTAATACATCACGTTGTTATCCCGGACATAAAGTCACATCGTGTAATCCGGCCTTCAGGGGGGCGGGTGGGGCGAAGGTGCGTGACTCGATCCGATCGGCCTCCGCCCCCCATACCTGATGCATAATGCGACGTCGAGACGCTTAAAAAGACGCATTTATATGTAAATCGCCGGACACTTTTCGGTAAACACGAGTTCGCCCCCCGTAATGATTATTAGGGGCGAAAGCTCAAAAACGTGACCGAATTTCCGAGCCTCGTCCAGGTGAACCGAACGGAAATTAATGTCAGAACAACCGTCTCGAATTCCATTTCCGCAAGCGACCGCCGAAAAACCCACCCCATTCAGGAACGGACCACATCTCACTCTGGAATACGAATTCGCAAAGTCACGTGTATACGGGGGTTCCGGGGAGAACTTTTTAATATTTGAGTCGGCCTTAAAAGAATTTACGACCCCGAGTACCCGAGGCCGTTAAAACGCCACCCATATCCACCGGACTTTTTCGGCATCAGATAATTTATTATGTCGACACGAGCCGAGACGTGTCGCAGTCTGCGAAAGCGTCGGTCAGATATTAACGCAAACATCAATCATCCCTCGCGCCCAATAACAGCAACATCTCAATGCTGGTGGACCATCGGAGGGGTGGTTTTTCGTAAAGATAATAAGAGAGCGGGTTGAAAGTGCAAATCGATCATTTTAATGGCATGTTGAATTATGGGTGTTTCGCGAAAGTAATTCCCAAGTTGTCTTTCCAGGACGTTAGTCGCTAACGGAAACGGATGACATATAACGCAACTTCGGGCGTCTGTTTTAACTTATCACCCCCCGTTCTGACACCTTTCGAAAAGTGCGCCCTTCATACATCAACTGGAAAGAGACGAGGGTGGACGCACTTATCCCTAAGAAAATACAGGGCTTTCATTAATGCCCGGACCCCACGTGACCAGTAATTAGGCAACTTGTTATACATATTCAGGGATATACCATTGAAGAACTGCAGCAACACTCAATTGCTCAAAAACCACCAGTGTTCTTCAATATCAATGGTTTGATTTGGCTGGTCCCGATTTTATTTGTCAGAGGAATGTATACGGAATCTGCTTGTTATGCCAGTGATGTAAGTTGGGTTGCATACTTTCAGTAGGTCACGTGGGGGCCGGACTTGAATGAAAACCCTGTAATAAAATCGTTTCGATTTCCGCCCGCGAAACCGGCGATAATTACTGGTCGGCGATGATTGTTATTGGGGGTGTTGTCCGGGACCGCAATGGTGCAGAAAATTAGACGGATGATGAATACCGAGTCGTAACCGACCTCGGCCAGCGGACGATAAATCACTTGGCGAGAGCGCATTCCGTCGAGACAAAGCCCCACTAAATAATCCTCACACTGTATTATATCATTTGATGCCCCCACTCGCCGTAATAATAATGACGGTGGACGTCTCGAGAAAACTCAATTAGGGATCGGGGTGAGTGGGCCGTCGTCCTGGAGGGGCAATAACGGCGTGAAAAAATGCCGGCCGAGGTGTTATCGCGCGCGAAAGGGCCGCCTGAAACAGTTTCTGGGGGGATTTCGCGTATCTAAAACATTTAACGAACGGCCCCCGTAATGTCGGCCATAACTAAGAGACATTATAATGGAAATGGAACCGCAGGGATTAATGGCACATATGCCCGAATTACCCTCCCGCTATACACCCTGAATTTAATGAGGCTTCTTAACATTCCGGCGAATGTACTCAACCGAGCGCAGTACGAAATCGCTGTTATATTTCATGCGGGGCGATATTAATACAAGTTTTTGGTGCGTCCCTGAAGACCGCGTTTTCAGTTAGAGTTAGATGATAATGTAAACCCCGTGCGGTTTTACCTACTTTGTGCCACAGTCAGAGGGAGAGAATTCGTTTTTAGTCCCATAACTCACCTGTGGAGTTTCAAGTGGTGAGAATTATAGCGAACGCGATAAGATATCTCGTTTTCAATACCCGACCAACAAAACCGTCAAATTGAGGTGTAACAATGCGGTTGTAATGACACTTAAACGAGTTTTAAAAGCGCCGTAAATCAGAGAGGCTGCACGGAAAGATCCTCTCTCTCCGGTTCGGTAATTAAATTTAACAAACATTAGAGGGCCGAACACCTGAACGAATTCCTTACCTTGGGTGTTCGCCCACAGGACCAAATCCGAGTGCCTCGTGTAGGTCGCCTCCCCCGCTTCCGTGCACAAATCTGCGATGTAGGGGGAAATCAGCCCCGAATGGGGCAAAACCACCGTGTAGTCCATGGTGTAGTTGGTCCGGCCCAGGTCCTCTTCCGGGGTCCGGATGGTGCCCGGATTTTTCTGCCGCAACTTGGACATGGCGTCCGAAGATATGAACGAGTCCTTCGTGAAATGGAAGATGAAGCAGACGACCTGGTATTGGCTCTGCCCCCGTTCCTCCTCGCCCAAAATTAGCGCTTTGAGGATTTGCACCTCCTGCAACAATCGTAAAAGATCAACATAATTATCGTCGGAGGTCGGAAGATTTTTAATCCCTCGGGAGAAAAGTCGGTTCCGTTTAAGACCCCAGTCTTAAAATTCGTCATCCGTTTCCCGGGCTTCCGGATATTTTATTTACGCGCCGGCATTTAAAAGGTAATAAGATTGAAACGAGCGACAAGGGAGAAGGTAACTTTTTAATTCCGCCTTTACGCCCTCGCCATACCGAAAACCCAGCCGATAATAGACGAATCCGATTAAAATTCATCGTTTAAAATTGCCCCGAGTGGACAAATTCAATTGCGAAAAGTGCCCTGTAACCCCCGGCGTAATATCGTAGATGTCGGCGTTATTCATGGCGGACCTTTATGCGTTTTGACTAATTCAAACTCGCCAGTTTACAAGAGACGACGTATTGTATCCATTGTGTTCGCATCACGGATCCCCTAATAATATGCGCAGAGTACAAGGATCCTAACGGGGAAAGGATCCGCGAGTGGGATTGATCGTCTCCCTGACAACTAATAAGCGAATCCTTCGTCCTTTGATAATGCGGATTACAATTATCCTTTCAGTTATTAGGCGCGAACGTATTATACCTGTACATCCGGCACAAAGGACCGGTGAGAGCGCCTCGGGGGAACGAACGGGTATCATCGATTATTGCGATTACGTCAATTAACTCGCCCCGAAAGAGCCACCTGATTAATGTCTTCATCGACTTTGACGAACGGTCATAAGGACGATTAATCACGAGCCAGTTTAGATTTTTCCCGCCTAGATAAACTCGGATCCTTCAGTCTTCAGTCTAGCCGATTTCTCCCCGTATCTCGCGCCGATAATATTACAGATGCATATACACTCAGACAGAAGAGATAGCTAACACTCCCCCCTTTCGTGTGATATGCAAATTCTTCTTTTGTACTGGATCTGTCTATTGTGCACACGACATCGATTCGCGATATAGATGCATAATACACTCTCTGCGACAAAAGGGAGACGGATTTGCGCCCCGAAAGTGCGGTAAATAAATACGTCCGAAATTCGAAGCGGGTCGTAGTCGCGCAGACCTTAGCTTTTAGAGCTTTTAATCCGTTCGGGGCCTCGCCGGGATTATCGACTGGACAAATTTCGCGCGGAGAGCTTAAATCGTCGAAAATTAAAGCGAAACTTTTTCCGGCGACAGAGAGATTGCGCCGTAATAAAAATCCATTAGCGTTTCAATCGAAGGATGCGGCAATCCGGACTCCCCCTAAAATTGCATCGTAGATGGTATAGAGCCAACATAATACACGAGTCGAGCCGGAAATAGTGTCGGTAGCAATGAAACTTCCGTTGGGGAGTTGCTTTCCGAACGGCAAACACCATTCCACAGTAAATTCAGTTAGAGTTTGAGCTGATTTGATAAGCCAGAGGGGGTGGCGGCGGCGGAGGATATATCTCTTACCCCCGGAACGAAGGAATAAAACGCGAACTGCCATAATAACGCCCTGCCATCAATCCCCTAATTCTCCTCTGATCTGACACAATATTAATATTGTGTAATAGCGATCGTTCTAAAAATAGGGGGCAGATATTCAAATATTAATTCGATCGGGGACCTTGGACTTTTACTGCCACTATAACCGCGGTATTGTTACGTTACGGGAAATTCCCGAATCGATATATAATATATTGTACTTTATGGTGGAATTTTCTTTCACACAATTTCACTATCTATCATCCGGTAACTACACTTTTACGCGAAATGTCTGATAGCTTTTAGCGTTATCACGTCGAGTTTTAGGGGCCTTTTGTACCAGAATACCCGGGCGAGTTAGGAAACTATCCTCCCTCCTTATTATTATTACCAACATCCGAAAGCGAGTCCCATGCGATAATAAATTCAACAGCGCATATACGATATCACACACCACACACAAAGTCCTCAGTTTATCACAAAACTTTAATTAGAACGGATAAAAGTTACACATTATCGCGTCTCCGAAGCTGATGCACAATATTTTCGGCCGCACACCGGGAGGTGTAAACAAAGGGGTTGAACCGGTGACGAGTGGGGTGTCTTAATTAAATGTCGGTGGAGAAAGGAGAGCCCGCCCTTTCGCTCCTTAACAAGCACGTAACATCTTCGGGACTTTATTGGATTCAACAACTAACTCGCACCGACGATTGTGCAAATTAAAAGCGGGGCTAACCCCTTTCTCCCGGTTAGTTATTCGGGCCGATCTAATCTGGGCCGAATTAAAGGTTCGCGTGTTGTTTCGCCTGTTTACCAGACGCAATCACCTTTGGAAATGGCGAGAGGCGACGTGTGTGCGTTTTGCGGGAAATTGATTCAAACCTTAACGCCAATTTAACATCAAGAGAGATAGCGCCCCCATTAAATTCGCACTAAACCCCCTTTCTGTAACCAATTCGAAATAAATTAGTCGATGGTGGAAATAATAACAACAGTGACGAGGGGCTCGACTGAGACAGGGTAGAGTGAGAGTCTCGACGAGAACGTAATATTTACGAAAGACAGAAGGAATTTCGCGAGGGGTTGATGATGATGATGATGATGGGGGTGAACTCGCGCGAAACTGCGTCAGTTTCATAATCCCCTCCGAGTCGGAGCGAAACTATACATCACGGTAACGTCGACAATGACGGCACATATTTACATGTAACTGACAAAAAGACTGATGGATGAATGTTGAAACTAGGCGCAAAACAAGAAGAAACACGAAATCCATCACGTCTACGTGTCCTCCCGGCTCGCCTCCTTTTCGGCCCCGAGAACGTCCGACGCAATCGGCAATTTTCAAAAGTACCATAGCGCTCTGTAATACCGGTCTATTGTATTATGCAACCGGAGAAACTAAACCAAGTACATTTTTATTGTTTGTGTTTGCTCCTCGCCTCGGTTTTTACGACTCGTATATACTTATTTAGTATTTGTGTTTGGCGCACCCTGCAGATAAAAATAAAGGCGAAATATTTGTCTATTTTATTCCGGTCTGCGGAAGAACCGGAAAAGTTTCATATATAAATGTAGCGAAAGGATCTCGAGCTTCCAAAGATCCCGAAGATATGAGAACCCACTTTACCGTTCTCTCTCCCCCTTTCTCTGTTTATATTAAACATATTGAGGGCTGGAAATTACTTTTCTACCCCCAGTAAAACACCTCTTTTACCTCACCCTCCTTGTACTTTATGAAATTCATACACAACAAACACGAACAAAAACTTGAGAATTCGGAAATTTTCTTCTGCTGATGGCGAAGTTAATTAAATTCTTGATGAGGAGTGGGTGCAAGAGAGATCGTAAACCAATCGTTTATTAATTTTCGAGCGAATTTTAATTACACGCCTTCCTGGGGTCTCCCTAATGAACCTACTCATTAACCATCTGCCTCGCACCGGGAACCATATGCGGAAAATGCGACTTAATATTTTACGGGATAAAGGCGAAGACATGATGGGATTATTGTGTTACTTTTACGTAACGTTTCCGGAACGGAAGGGGGAGAGGCGATCTCGTCTTTTCCGATCACGTCCTATGCGAAATCTTACGAGATCGCAAAATGTTCAACTGTTGAACGCAGCTGTCGACCTGAAAGTCGTGCTTCCTCGGTTTAGATATTCCCGGTGTCTGCTATACTCTTACACGGCCATAATCTGAGCGTTTCGTGCACCTGAAACCGCAATAAAACCGGGTAAATAGAAATTTTGATAAACCCGGTAAGCGCATTAACTCCGCAAAATGTTCGAAAACCATAAATTCTCCGCCACAATAGTCAGACACTGAAAACGGATCAAAATCTCATGCATATCGAAATCGTATAAAAAACGTCTACGCGATGATTTCAGACACATTGTCGAGAACTTTCAGCGGGAGTACCTCAATGAAGGGTTCAAATTGGGGGAAATTAGTGAACATAACTGCGAGATTAACTATTCCAAGTCAATTAATAGTACAATCTCGATGCAATTACGAGATGTAGGTCTCGGTCTAGTTAAGGATTCTGATTCGAATACTCCCATCCCCTTTACAACCACCTACTACGACTACTACAAGTCCTTGTAACTGTACCATCATCATAATAGTGCGAGATCGATATCGGAGATTCAATTGATTCTGCTGGAAAAGGTAGAACCCTCTTTTAATTGCGGGTCGTTTGTATGCAAATCCTGTAAGGGTTGTTAACATTGTTTTACGACCTCTAAGAAAATCTAATCCCGCGTCTTTCGAACTTGCAGCACCTCCACCCCCAACTACCAAACCCGGAACTATCCGAGAAAAAGAACAGAACGATGATGGAGAGAAAGTCTTTTAATATTCCGGGCCCGACCCGGATGACGACAGATCCCTCAGGAACCGTCGACAAGCGAGCTTATGTCCTATGGCCTCTTTCTAATAAATGTCATCTTATTTTCGCCTCCCTTTTGCTTTTTTCGCCGAGACCGCTCTATCGTTATCGTTATTATTAAATCAAACTGGATGGGTCGCTAATGGGGGGTGGGTATTCATGCGAGGGCCGTTCCAATTATTGCGGCGGTTTCGGTTATGCAGATGGGGCGATTTTCTGGGACGTTTCGTGCGCCCGGGCGCTGCCGGTGTTAAAGGTGCGGTCTGTGCGGAATGCGGAAGGGTCGAAGGACGGTTTAGTCACCGGGAAATAAATTATGCAAGAAGCTTCCTTGGAGTAACACTAATAATTTCCAAAGTTGGAGGAACGGAGCGAGCAGTCACTTAATCTCGACCGAACATACACGGCACGGAGATACCTCCACCTAATACGTCTGGTGCTCTCGAGTTCGTATTTAGTTCGGAAGTGATCTTTTGATGGATCGAATTAAATCGGCGAAACTTTGCCGAATTTGAACGTTTGCATCCCGCGTGTCAAGTCGGGCGCACCTAAAGCGAACCGTCTGCCTTGCACATAACCGGTCTCCCCCGGGAACTTCTTATGTGTACCTGGATGCCTACCTAAAGGATCGTTTATTTATGGGCCGTATAAAAGTGGGGGATTTTGAGGAAGAAGGACGAATAATAGACTGATCTCCGCGACCTGACTTTCCCATTGTCTGAGGCACTTGAACCCAATTGCAAATTGTAAATACGATCTCTCTACTCGTTCCGAATCCGACTTTTTCAATTTAAAACCTAATTCCTTCCTTTACATTCGTTCTCGATTTTTAAATACCCATCAGGTAGGAATTTCGACACGGCCGTAAAAGCTTTAACGCACTCTTCTTATCTGCCTTTTTAATTCACTTAAAAGATAACAATAACGAAGATCGGTAGAAGAAAAGGATTACGATTTTTCGCCCGAGTCATCAGGGGGGTGTTAATGATAAAATTACAGGAAGGGGAGGTTAAAAAGCTCATAAAAGTAATGGGGGGACGGGGACGAGTTATGGAAGGACAAAGGAAACTGAGAAGCCCATTAAGCCCAAACGGCTAAATCGCGCCGGCAATTGGCAAAACGTAATCCTCTAACACCGGTATAAAATGTGGAACCCGAACTTTTACAAACTCTAGAGGGATTAGAGTTATGTGTCGACGGCAATTCCTCCTTTCTCTTCTTCATTTTATTTTATTTGGGGGGCCACCACACTGATTCCTTTAAACGCTAGATAAAGATTTATCGGGACGGACTTTTAGCCCGCCACGAAAAACCTAATTTACGACCGCATACATATACCCACCACCTTATACCTACATCAAGAACTCCATAAAAGGTCAGAGGGGCTTTCCGCGATCGATCTTCTGTCGCATTATCATTATTATAACTCGAAGGCGAGGATTTCAACTCGCGAAATTGACCAGTTCCTATGAATTTCCCGAGCGTAAAACTTATTTCAGAAAATAGCTCACGAGTAAGCGCGTCTAATCTGAGACAGATTAAGGATCTGAAAGTCTTTAAAGGTTTACAACTAAATAGGAGAAGAGGGATCAATGGACGTCTTACATAACCCGAGTTTTGAGACTGAATTTAGTTACTTACTCAAACTTAATGAAGCCCCTTCTTTAAAGGAGCACTTAACTGATTAGCGATTACTCCGTGTACTTTATGTAAGTGACGGTAATACAAATCCTTCTGAAATTTCAAGAGGACCCTCGCGAAAAATATGAAAAATATGATTAATTATTAACTCGCGAAAAAGGACGAGCTTGATATGAGAGAATGCACTTCATTAAGGTTATGAGTCTGGCGAGAGAGGATGTCGTCCTGATGTCACTAAATTATGATTAATGTTTGGGGGTCGCAGAGAGGAGTCCACCCCCTTCTACCCTCGGATATAACAACGGGGAAAAACGAACAGCTTTCAGTTTGTGAAATTTGACAGTGGCAAAGTTTCAGAATTCATCGCTGAAAATTGGACCGATTTGTTTGTATAATAAGTTCCGAATTTGTTGTGTAGTTTATTTTTGGTGCGATTAAATTCGCAATCGCATCACCCAGGACCCGCGCGAACACACATCGCCGTTTTAAAAAATAGAAACGGAAATGTTTAATTAACAGAGAGGCAAACAAATTACGCCACGCGCATGCAAAACCCGGAATTATTTCAACAATAGGTTTTCGGGGCTACATAAGGGTTTCGCAAAGTGGAGCGGGGGTGGTCATTAGGCGCGCCGTAATACAACAGAGAGACACCGAGTCTTTTGAAATATGAATTTTAACATCATTAAAAACGGATCCCATTGTTTGCGCGTACTTTCTTTAAGAAGCTCCCCGTTTTGTTTGCGTTCCATCAGAGTTTATGTTTCGAAAACATCATTACACGGTACAATAACACGACGGCGGCTGCATTATTGAAAATTTTCGCGGTTTTTGTTATTGCCAAAACCCCGGGACATGCCATTAGCGCTCGGAAGGAACTAGCTGAAATAGTGCGGTCGCAGTAACAATGGACAATAATAACGCATGTACGGCTTTTCAATTACATCCCCTGCGAAATGTTTGCGCTTGATAAATGGTTATGTGCGGATTTCATTTAGAATTACCAAATCGAGCGGCACACGCTTACGGCCGATTATGTAGATCCGGAACGGTAAACAAAACCCGCCCAGATTTACCACCGAGAATTAAGAACAAACTGCCTGGATATCGCCCAGGTCGAGGGTGCTCGGGAAGGAGCATTTCAGACGGAGAAATTGCCGAAATTAGAGGGGAACTCCAGAACTGTCCCTGATGACTCGAGGATGGCCGCATTTTAGACCGCACATGGAAGCACCCTCTAATCGACAATCACTTTTACGGGTTTGCACCTACATAACACACTAGGAATCTAATTAACCTAAATTTCAACGCCACCGACACGACTTTCTTGTTGACCTATTTTAATCGCTTTCGCGTATTTCAATGCACTGCATTTAGTTTAAAAGTTACAGGTGAGTAGGATTGGATGCGCTTTTTGCCGGACTCTATCGATTAGTGCAAACTCTATAAATAACGTTGAAAACTTTTATAAATGCTTAACGAGGTAATCGCTTCTGAATGGTACCCGCATAAAAATTGCACAATTATTTAGGTCCGTAAAAGAAGTCCTTTGTGGTCTTATAAAAGCTTTGATGGGCGCAATATGGAAACATTGTTATTGCCGAAGCGCTATATTGAAATGTTCCGTTCGCTTTTACAACCCTTAAAACTGACATTACAGTCGATATTTAGGTGGACTCGTTAAATTATAAACGCGGGGAAAAGTTGGGTCGTTATAGTATGCTCGGTACAATCGAATAAATTTGTATAATTAGGGAAATATTTCTGACAGTCTCGTTCTCGTCTGCTATGGTGTGTATATAAATAAAATCGATGCGAAAACTGCTAGCGTGTGCAAACCGCCACCGCCACCCTCACCAACAGAGCCATCCCCCTCGACTCGACCGTATTGAAAGTTTACAAAATACCGTATTCAGTCGGGCAGGGTGTTCGATAAGGACTCGCTCGAATTCGAATTGATTTATGGTTCGCACGAAATGCACCTTTGATGACTGCGCGCGTTTTTCGAAATTAATTTCGTCCCCGAATAGGGCGCGCCCTCACTTACCGACTGTGTACAGAGAGCAACAGATAAATTACAAATCCGTGCCAACAATCAATTTGTGAGTCCCGGGATTGTTCCTAAACTTTTCCTAATTAGTTTCGAACATTCCGGCGAGTCTTGTTCGCGTTTTATCCCCTCTGACGATGGTTCTACGTACTTTCTCCCTTGTATTCATATGAAAGCAACTCGAGATAAATATTCATCAAAAATGTTATACGTAGCCGAATTAAAAGCGAGGCATGCGAGAGGTAATTGCGTTATGTAAATATCAAAAGATCCGACACGCCTTTGAAATATGCAAAAGCCACCCTTCCACCCTTTCCGTTACGTGGGTGCAGGGTACATGATTTTTGTGGCCCTTTCTAAATACGCCTGGGCCTCTCCGGGAGCCGGCGTATGTTGTGTGGGTTTAAGGTAAATCAATATTTAATTTGCCCTAACCTAATTCGCGGCTTTTTCTTCCATTCTAAAGCCCTTATATACCGCCGCCCCCGTCGCTCGGGGGCATATATTTTCCCATTATTTAGTGGGAGCCGCTCCGGGGTGTATTCCCCCGTGAGACTGGTCGGCAATAAATTAGACTTACCGCCACCAGCTGCTATAGCTATTCATATTTTACATGCTTTAACACAACAGGGAAATTATTATATCTAATTAATTAGCGGAGCCAAAACTGTAATTCATTCGCTTTAATCTTCACCCCCGTGCCGCCACCGCCATCACTCTCGACCGCGACTAGAATCCGCCCAAAAATCCCCTCATCACGACGCTGTCGCAGACATTGTCCCAATTCTTGCCGGAATCATGCGCTCGAAAGCCCCTCAACGCGAAGAGCACAAACGAAACACGAGAGTGTGCTTTATAACGGCTCGCGCCCCTCTATCGTTTGCATTAATTAATTTTTTCGGGGCGATAAGGGCGGTTTTATCGGATCGAGTGGCAAACCGGAGCTTTATCGATTCGATACTTGACTGAGGGTAGTTAGTTAGGTGAAGCCTTTTACACCTGGCGTGCTCTCTCTTCCGCTCCGCACCCAAGTCGGGCGGGTACCTCACTACTGATTTCCAGGAGGAAAATTGGATTAAATTAGCCGCCGCCACATAATACAGGGGTTCAAATTACTGTAGCTTTTGTGTCGGCGACGTTAACGTACTTTATAAACGTTCCGAACCATCCCTACACCCCGACCCGGCCGACTTGCATCCCCATTGTGGCGGTTCTGTGCAATCAGGAAGTAGTTCGTACGGAAAGGGCGCAACTGTCAAAGTCCGAAACGCCGCTATAGCGCTTATACTCGTAATATATAAGATTAACATTGTTTTCCACTTAGTAAAATCCGACCGCAATCACCATCAACATGGAATTCGCCCGAGACCCCGAGAGAGGTCACGATTCAATTCTTAAAAGTTTCCGGGGTATTAAGCACGCCTCTGGTTTCTGGTTCAGTTTTATTGGCTCCCATTATGTCCCATGCGAAGCACGAGGGAAAATGTATGGCGTAAAGGTGATTTTTCTTGGGGGAAAAAGCCCAGGTCGCGTTCAAATCGAGTCGTATGAGTGTCACGATTTTTAAAAGGAAATGATCCGCGAGACCTTTTACACTCGTTCCTTAAATCGGTACAATAATTTAAACCGAATGGAACTGTTAATCCCGCAGGATTAAGAAAAAGTCAGGCAATTCGATCGGTGGAAGTGCGAAATTATTAGTCTTTCCTCGACGGTGCGGTGGATATAAAGTCGAACCGGAGCCCCCAGACGATACGGCACTCTCTCACGAGGGCCATTTGAAAGTCGAGAAGTTGAAAAAAAAAACGATATTCTTTTCCGGGCGAATTTAATTCGCTTTATATCGAAAACATCAGGCGGCGATACTCACATTTCTGAAGTCGATGAGTTCCGTTATGAGAGTTCCGTCCGACCTCTGGAACTCCAAACTGACGGTGTCGTCGGTCGTATTAGCGTAGATGTTCTCCTGGACGACGTCGCCACCCTGAAACGAACAAGAGCGAAAAAATAAGGAGGAAATTAAGTCGTTGAAAGTTTTTCTCGTAGGTGCCAATTACTTTTAACACTTGTTTGATAGTGTTTCATTTCCTCGAGTAGACTTTTATATTGCTTTAACACATTATCTAAGTTGCGGAAGTTGCCGAGACTACATGTATAAGAGAAGAGCCACCAAACCGAAAGGAGCCCCCAAAGAGGAGACGGTAATAATGGCGAAAAAGCGGGCGAATAACTAGTGCATCATATCCGTCTTGTCGGAAATTTTTGGATAATTTCACGGTCTTTAGCTCTGTTTGTTCCCATAAGCGTGCGTTACTCAAGAGAGCGTTTCAATTCCGGTTCATTAGGCCCGTTTTGCAGCGCAAGGTCCTCTAATTGATTCCGCCCAGTCAGTCTCGAGTGGATTTCACTAATAATTGTCACGAACTTTTCGCTTTTTTCGGGCGAGGTTTTATTATTTTTATTTTTATTATGGGGCCGGGGAAAAAGCGCGAGATGATGAGGGTGGAAATATGATAAAAACGAGGTAAATCCTCGCCCTTTTCGGCATTATAACGAACTGCGACGGAATCGCTCGAGACTGGAAGACCCTACAAACGAATTTGGAAAAATAATAGTTCGGAGGTCCAAAAGAGAGGGCTTTCGCTCGACGTTTTGTTCTCGTTTTGTCAAGAGCGCGGAAATAATTGTACCAAATCCCTACTTTAATTACGTTTTTTCCCGTACACACGGAAGAGATGGGTGGATGCGCCTCGAAACGTTATACCTCCCTTATACGGAGTACAACAAGGATCACGGTATCAAAGGTGAATACGCCTAGTGATTACGGGTAAACCGATACCTTTCTGAAATAGAGGTCGAGTTTCGGATTTAAAGTATGAAATTGCGCTAAACCCCTGTTTTCGGATATCATATCCGAAGCGATCGTTAAAACCGCAATACAGTCACCTGCTAAATGGACATTCTGTGTATTTCCATTTCGGAATGCCCATAATAAAACCGAATCAGATAATTCGCAGCAAACGCCAATTCGAGCACCATCCACCTCCAAACAATGAACGTCCCTGCAACAGTAGGGTAAATGCACCCTCAATTACTATCGATTCTGCACGGGATGCACCCCGTAACAATTCCGGACAGTTTTAGGGATCGCGACGGGGGTAGGTCCTCCGTGGACTACCAAAACGGCGGTTTTGTGTTCGGTGATTGCGCATCGGGGGCGGTTTTCGGGGGTCGGGGGCGCAATAATCATCCGGGCGTTGTTTTGATGGGACAAATCGTCGGACCGTCGTCGTGATGTCGGCGGCTCCGCAAGAAATCAATAGCCAGGGTCGGATTTAAAGCAATTAACATGAACGAGACGAGAGAGAGCGCCGGCTATTGGCAAACAAGGTTTCAATCATGGAATTGTGTCCCCCGGATTCCGCCCGACGGAATTTATTAATTCATTTCGTCCTCCGGCCGATATAACGTCACCGAACCGCCCCTTCATCCCATCCCGGCCGAATTTTCGCTTTAATTGAACAAAAACCACCCCCGAAGTCGGCAACCTCAGACATTTCCAGAGGGGAGCGCCGTCATCCACCACCTGACGTCGAGAATTTAATTCAGTTAAAGTCATATCACCCCCTAAAGCATTGAACGAAATTCGTAACGATTTTTGAGAAAATTGCGAGGACACATGTTTCAAAATAAAAGTCTACCTGTCCAATACGTGATTTTTTTATCATGGATTTATTCCCCACATTTGAATACCCCTGTATGCATTATGCGAACAAAAGGGCAAAATTTTCAATTTGGCGATGGAATCACCGTTTGTTTATGCAAATGACGTTTTTAGATAAACATACGCGCTGAAATAAATCGCAATTGAACGCAATAATTCAATAAAAGGGGGTTTAGCCGAATCGGATTTAATAACGCCGATCGATTTCGGCCGGGTGAAAACTGGAAATGATCCGTGGGAAAAAATCGGGGATAAATCTCCGTTTTCGTGTTCCAATTTGCCTCCCGCGTTAAAATAATTCGATGGACGTGCGAATCTGTTTAAATTCAACAGCGACGATTCGGTAATTGAAATTTTCGAACGGGAGGGCGCCCCTAAAATTCGTCACAAAATTCGAACGTATAAACATATTAATCGAGATTACGTCCCCGTAAAAACTGATTCCGGTTGGGTCGAGAATTCGCGCTGTAAATATTTCATGAAATGTTTTTCGCTGACGAAGTTTTGTACCTTTTTCGTGAAAAATGAACGTTCAAAGGGCCGCATCGCACATCATACACATCAGGGCGAAAAAAGAACGGAAAAAGTACGAGTTCGAGCCGACGACTCAAAGCTCTGTTTTCTTCTGGATTCCGAACACAAACATCCAAATTCGCCGTATGTGTCTGATGATGTATGTACCGAAAGCACACACATTCCCATTCAATATTTGAGGACGAGCTTAAAAATATCGGGCGGAAATTGAAGCTCTAAAAATGATTTAAATTGGTTCTCCACTCGCTGTGCGCACACATGTGATGTGTGTTTTTTTCCTCGTATTTTTTCAAATTGATGAAGGATCCGTCGGAATATTGAGGAAATACGTTGCCTTTGCGAATTTCGGGTGGAAATTGTCCCTTGTCCCTGGTAATCAGCGACCCAATACGCCATGAATAAAACATAAATTTTAGGCGAGTATTGGCACAACCTGCACCAATAATACGGAATATCGACCGATTCACCTCCCTTCGATTTATAGGGAAAAAAGTTCGTCCGCCCCTAAACTAGTTTGGAGAGGGAAAAAGTGGAAACATTTGTCTCTTGTAATAAATTCCTCAAAAACAAATGGAAATTGGAAAGGGACGGAACTTTCCTAATTTCAGTTCCATCCAGAGTTTCTCCACTCACTCTAATATGATTTTTTTTTTTCGAAATAATAAAGGGAAAGAGGCGAGAGTTGGTCGTTGACTCGGCTGTGTTGTTGGTAGTCGGTGGGTGGTGTTGCGAGCGTATAGTATTTACATAATGCGCTAAAGCTTCGCTTGTTGATAATGAGCAAATGCGATATTAAACGAACGAAAAAGTTAATTACAGGCAAAAGGAAAGGGGAGGAAAAGAACTCGGCGAAAAACACACAACAATTTGCATAACGAAATTCTTTTAGTAATAACTGACAAAAATCTGGAAAATTCGTATAATCGTAATCCTACCATTATAACGCAGATTAATTCGAGAGTTTCGGTTTTCGGTCGTCGAATAAAATGTGGGAGAAATCTGGTCGGAATGTTTGTTGTAGTTACGAGCACGGAATTTTTAATATCTGTTTAACCCGAATCTATAACACGTTTAGGGGCGCAAACAATACGATTTGAAATGAAAATTAGCCTGGGGGTTGGGATGTTGCGCCCCGTATATCGTACGAGGTAGAAAGAGAACCCGAGATAAAGCAATTTCAAAGGGAGTACAACACAACCTCTGCGGCAATTCGATTTTTCCGCCAGAAAATCTCGATTCATCCCCAAACACAAATCTCCAAAAGCTCCGATAAATATTTCATAAAATCAGGTCTCTCGATCCGCGTCTCATCCCTCACCCCATCATGTATATTCCATCACACATTTTAATTTCGCACACCCACCGCACCATACACGTAGACGAGATTGATAGCGGAAGCAACACCTCCACAAAATTGAAACGCAAACAGGATGATGGTGATATAAAACAAACACGAACTTAATGCAAATTTCAGGAAGCAACGCCGAAAAGTTATTATTGTGTGCATTGTCTACTACAACAACCGACCACTCTCCGTATCCGCCGGCAAATAAAACCTCTTCAAATTTTGAAAAATCCATTCGCTTTCATATTGTGCGCAATACCGACACACACCGCAAGAGAAATATCTGAAGTGTAATAAATGCTTTTGCTTTATCCCGACTTCGCTTTGATCAACCGTAAACCCTCTCAAGTCTTCCCCCATTTCTCCCGTATACCCACATCACTTTTATTTTCGAGCATTATTTATTCAAATTTGACGAAATCCACATTTGTCTAAACCCGAAGCGTCGCGTTCCCAAATCCGGGCGATTTTGATTTCCGCCCCTTTGATCTCCGCTCCGTCCAGTTATTTTCGCAGGTGACCTCCGCCCGGATTCTGCCTCGACCTAATGAGTGCTAAAGCTAAGCCTCGCGAGGTGGAATTTCAATAAAGTCGCTGTTTGTGTTATGAAAAGTGACGCTAATCCCCGGGATGTGTGCGCGGCTCCCGGAAAATCCCTCCCATCAAACTTGTCAGAGTGCGAGATTAAAACCTAATTGAAATTAAAAGCCGCGAATTTACTCCCTCATAACGGAAAGTCCATCTGCCCTCGCTGTTCTTATATTAAAACGTGCCTTATCGTCTGGGTCGGCCCGACGCGCGTGTACGCACCCTGATCAAATAAAATTCAGCCCCAAATTTGATTCCGGCCTACCCGAACTTATTTTTCCTATATGAGCCGGAAGCGACTCTTTTATAACCTCCGGTGATTTTATTACGTGTGGTGCAGGTTATACGATCCGACTCTCTGAGGGCATTTCTCATACCCCGGTGGAAATAACCGGGGTGGTGGCGTCAATTTTGCGAAAATTCATAAACAGGACAAAAACGCGAAGAGAATAATAATGCGAAGAGGAGGCTTAATTCCCCCCGATCCCGGGGGACTCTTGAAAGCGATTAGAGCAGGCGAGTGCAAACACTCTCCCCAATAAGAACGAAAAGGTGGCGAAGCCCTGTGGCGAATACCGGGTGGGCAAATAAACGAAACGAATATCGAAATTCGGGAAAAACTCGAGTGGAATTAGCATCGGTTCGGGTGGGACGTGTACGTCAGGCTGCGGGGTGAATTTGTCGGGGGTGGAAACCTGGAAACGGAGAAAGGGTTCAGTTGTCGGGGGCAATAAGTCACATCGAGCGGTCTTTTGTTGTACGGGCGGTATTGCATTGATCTAAAACACAATGGCCACCAATCTCGATCGGAACCGCAGCCGCATCGGGCAAGAAATGCGGAGACGGATGTGCCCCGCGCAGAAACCGGGAGGAAAACAACGACAGCTCGAATCTTGCCGAATGTGGGGGAGTGGAAAGTACAAGGGAAGGAAATGGCGTATGCATACGTGCGTTCGTCACGGTCTCGGGAGCAAGTCGTTCGCTTTTCATGGAGTCAAGAGAAATCCACCTAAACGCCGTTGAATAATTGATGGTCGAACGACTCGAAACACATAAATTTCGAATCCGTTATTTAAACTTGGCGCACGTGGAAGAGGCCGTAAATACGCGACGAATTTTACACGATTTCCCACTCGGAATCTATCCGTTCGAAAAGTTTCGCTCGATTTTCGGCGGTCCCCGATCTCTATCAGTTGAAATAATGACAATACCCGAGGGAGGACGAATCGCGAATTCAATAGGTGAAAGGGAACGAAACCCGCCTAATAAACCGTTCACCGATCGAAATATCCATTCGTGCTATCAGGTATACAAAGAAACGTCTGAATATGTAATTACTCTTCATATCATTTGTGTAAGTACCTGAAGCGAATATGTTTGGTGCTATAATTCAAAGCTGAAAGCATCAAAACTAGACCTTAATATGTCGAACATGCGAAAGGATCATTATTTCTACCATAGCAGCGCCATACTCGTAGTATACGAGTCGTCAAGGAAAAAATATTAAAAGGATTAGTGGGCAGGTGTATTCACTTAGGTAAAAACCACCCCCACATAGCTCGCGTGTTAATTACCACTAGGTATATGAAAAACGACGAAAAAGTCCATTTTGATTTAAAATCTCCGTGTGTGCGTTATTTATATCGTGCGGGCAATTTGGGAATTGGCCATCCGAAGTAATGAATTATCCCGATCGATTTTCAACGCTGCCCATAACGTCCACAAAATCCGCATCGCAGGGGGCGGATGGGGGATGGAGCCGGGGTGATGATATCATACAGTAAACAAAATTCCTTCGAGGGGGAAAAAGGTTCCTCCCGAACCCACCTCTCGATAAACAAGTGACATAAAGGACATCTGCCAGTTCCATCCCCTAGGACGATCCCACCCCCGCCCGCAGTAAATTCGCCTCCGCAAAACTTTTTTATATCATTATACATCGGCCGTATTTATATTTACATCGCGATGTGGGCCCGAGCGAACGGGTAGTTCCGGGCAACTTTTTCGATTAATCAGGGCGAAAAGCGCGATTAAAGCGCAGCCACTCTCCATAAACGGTTCCCGGTTTGTATTATCCCGATATCTCCAGACGACTTTCGCCGGGCTCGAACTTAAATACGACGCGACACTTGTTATCAACTTCGGGACATGAGAGACTCTCCTTATACAAGCGCTCGCGAAACTTGATGACGATAATACACGCCGAGCCACTTTCGATCCCGTAAAAATCTAATCGTTATCACGGCAAGTGGCGGGAAAAAAGCCCGGGATCGGATTATAGTGGAGAGGAAATAGGAATGCGAAATTAAATTTCGTTCGAGGGGAGCGCAATAAAAGGACAAGAAGGCGTAAGGTCGGATGTCCTGATCATCCATTAGGTCGAGAGGAGAGAAAGAGACGTCGGCGGGGAGGGGGCGGCGCCGCGACGTCGACGTCGACTTCCGCGACGGCTACGACGCCACCCTCATATTCCCCGGACGTGGCGTCTGGACGCGGGCGAATTATTTATGCCGCTTCTGGCGAAAGCGCCGCGATTTATGCCTTTGCAATAAGCCTCCATCCGGCGCAATAATAATATCGACGCCCCAGGCGCCGCTTTATACTAATAAACAGGCGCACCTGATACCGATATCGAATTAATTGCAAGGAGCTGAATCGGTTGCGTTATTGGAAAAATAGAGGTGCTAATTCCGGTTCACTCTGTTCGGGGTAATAAAGTGGGATTAGGGGAACAAACGGCGGCGAAGAAAGTAAATTTCAGGGATCTAAAGTGAGTCGTCTGCGGAAGTAAATCTCTTAAATCTAAATCCCGGGCGAGTCGCCGATATTGGGACACACACAGCAGACAAAGGACTAGGCGTCGCGACGCCATCAGGTCGAGAATAAAACCGCCTCGAAATCGAGAGGGTGAAAGTACTCGAGTATTCCCAACAAAAAAGTCAATTATCCATTTCCGATGGAAGTTGAATAAATGCAATTACTGAGATGAATACAAAGGATATTTTCTCGGCCGGACCGGAAGGACGAGCCATTTCGTGTCGTACGAAAACGGCCATCGCTTCTATCAAGGGACGAGATTTTATGACTCGGGAATCGTAAAAAGTCGCGATAAGACACCAGTGAAGGGCCAAAGGACATGTGTTACATTAAATCAGGGACTAACTCATCATAACCTCCTTCATGTAACCGTAATAACCGACATTAAAGTCTACAAGGATAAAAATAGGGGTGACTGACCCGCTATTAATAAAGTGTCGTGGTAACTATTCCTTGATTAATTGAGGGGGATGGGACGGCGCACTGTCACCTTCATAACGTATTATTTTTGGCGACTTTAGATAAAAGTGGGGTGTCATCAATTCGCATTTGACCTGGTACTTTTTCCTCGCTTTAGGAATAACACGGAAAGTTTTTAAAGTTCCCTGTATTTACTCCGACCGGTTGATTTATCTCTTTTGCAAACAGTTTATCGGGGGAAAAGGGAACTTTCCAATTCGCCTCACTCGTTTTTCGATTTTTTCACCGTTTTTTCTTTATTTCCAGTGCGGAAAAACCGACGTAGACTGACAAAAAGGGTTGGACGCGCGATCCCCACAATTAAAACTTTAAAGGGGGCGACTACCACCATCTGCAGCTGGGGGACGATTAGTCGGAGGAAATTCGCCATATACACGCCCGAAAGTCTTTTTGTTGGATAACTAGCGGACTGAAAAAAAATCGCCCGGAAGGGTTCAAGTATTGGGGGTGGCGAGAGCGGCCGGATTAAGTGAAAGGGCTGAAATATCAATTAAAAGGACAAAAGATCGTCAGCGTTTATCGCCCCAGCTAGACTCGAACTGCGAACTACCCATCATTGCAAAATTCTAGACATTTTCGCCGGGATGCAATTAAAACTTCTCAATTAAGTTATTAACGGTTTCGTGGCGGAATCAAAACTCGGTTAGAACGTAAACATTTCGCTATTATTCGGTAATGGGGTGGCTCTCTGTTTCGGACAATACACATTTCATAATAAGTGAGCAATAATCAACCGCGACGTGGCTAAACCCAAATGATAAGGGATCGGAAATTGCTAATAGGAATTTAACGGATGATTAGATAATTCCGTGATTATACAACTCTTGCATTATGGAAAGCATAATAAACGATTTATCCTGTACTTCCCCCACCTCCACTGTTATTATTGCAATAAATAAAAAGGTGCGCATAATGCCAAGCGAAAAAACTTACATTCCTAAATAAGTATTTGGGGATGGCCGTAATACGTAACGTTTTTGTGAATATTTTGCCTATATGCGTGGTCGTAAATTTTAACTTTTTATTACGGCATAAATTTCGTCCTTTATGACGACAGTCGCTTCAAGTACCTGTTGTTATTGCAAAGACATTTTTTACGTAAATTAATAACATTCCCTTGAGTTTCTGCCTCACCCCTTCCCCATTAAAAAAACGCATGATTTATTGGTTGCATCTGCCCATTTTATTATTATTTGAACTTGGCGATAATTTAATACAATGTGGTTACAAAATGTAATAGCGTAGGAAGTGTCGGGCATGGTTACTTTATTACTAACCTGATTCCGCACGTTGATGACGAGTTGGGTGCCGCAGAAATCGATGGGGATGGCAACGAATGTCAGGATGAAAAGCGCGTACCGTGGTGTGTCGTTTCGTGCCATTTTCGGCGAATTTCTACCAGAATTGCCGCAATTTACAAAAGCGAACCATCACATCAGCTGTCGCGGAATGCAATGCGGCTCTCTCCTCTCCGTTATAGGCAACACGCGTATCATTTACAAGTTGTAGGGGGTTGCGCAGAATCCACCCCATAAAGATATATTGATTCGGTTCCTTCCGACTCCGCTCGGATTTTAGGGGGAAGTTTGAAACCCGGAACACTCGAAATAACAACAATTCATTATTATTCATACTCTCACCATCCACATGCTCTCAATAAATCAACCCTTAAATGATTCAACAACTAAAAGGTAGACGTGTTTGATAATAACGATAAATCTTTTTTCGGTGGTTTTGTTGTTGCGGTCGAGGTCGCGCCGGGGAATTATTGTGGTAATTAAGTCGAGGGGTGATTAATTTGGGGGATGTGTTAGGTCGAAATTGGTGTTTCCACTGCAGTCTAAATGATAGATAGCGAATCGATGGAATCCTATATCTTCCACATCACACATACCGGGACCTCCCTTCTGCAATGTACCTCCTATGCCATCAGACCTATCCCTTTAGAATTGGTGGAATAACTAATTGCTTTTGGCAGATTGGCTTACACATCGAAGATTAGATCTCGAACGTGGCACACAAGTAAACAACTTTAGACAAACAGCAAACAGTTACTTGCCCCTCTAATATACCAAAGTCTGCGAATACATTATTGAATATTGATTCGTCTCGTACCTGAGAGCTTTCATTCACTTCATCAAAATCCCCAAAGTATGCATAATTATTTACATATTCCCACCACTTACCTAATTATATTAGGGGGTTAGTTATTTTAGCTCCGCCCTTATGAATTTAACTTAACCGTGATAATGAGAGAAAGTACATGTGAGGAGGGGGGACCTTAGCTCCACCCATGTAGTTAATTCGTATTCAGGTCATTATTAAATATTAAAGTGCTCTTTCTACGAGCCAAACGTGAAATTAAAGTTTGTGTAGTTTGAATTTTCTACTTTATTTTTGTGTAGAAGTTTCTCATAGAGATAGTTTTATTTATCCTGGAAACTTTAATATGGAGATTTGTAATAGAGTTCATAACTTTGTTTGCTTCCATATCCAATTAGAAGCAATTTCTACTTTGGTAAAGTTCGTAACTTTATTTTATGTAAAATAATTTATTATTTTTGTAAATATTTTAAATCGAAATTTAACTGCGGCGCCATCTATTTACAGTAGCGCAAACTTAAATCCCAGTCCCGGGTCGATAATACAGTTATTGCAACTGTCAGAGTGACGGTATCACCGGCATTTCTTGAAATGTCGACCTGTCAGTGGTGATAATTTGTTTACGTGTGGGTTTTCTCGAACTAAACTCCGAAATAAAAGGTCAAGATCGCAATTCCTGCTTAATTCAGTGAACTCGCTTAAATCACCTCCGCGACCCTCCGTTCCGAGTAAGTCATTCATTCATTAAACCGAAATTCGCAATTCCAGATCTCAAAAATCGTTTTATTGCAGCACTTGGTCACCCTTTTAATGTGCAATCAGCCACGATGGTGTTGATGCGTCTCTACCTGACCAGGAAATCCCGCACGGTGAGGATTTTACTCGGTCTCTGTCTCCTGGTCTTCCTAATATACCTACTGTCATCGTATAAACGCGAACATTACGGCTACAATTTCAACAACCCGATATCCGCACGCCTCAACCACAAAGAACGCCCGAAATTGGTGTCCGGCTTGGGGAATTTCGAGCCGAAAGAGATCGAAGACCACGACGGCCCTGGAGAGAAAGGCCGCCCACATAACCTCAAACCGGAGCAAGAGAACGATGCCCAACAATCCGAATCCGAGTACGGAATGAACGTCGCCTGTTCGGACGAAATCTCCCTACACCGAACGATCCTCGATACGAGATTAGACGAATGCAAACACTGGGACTACCCGAAAAAACTCCCATCAACCAGTGTAATAATAGTTTTCCATAACGAAGGCTGGTCGGTACTTTTAAGGACAGTGCACTCGGTCTTGAACCGATCTCCACCGGAAATCCTCGAGGAGATTCTATTGGTTGACGATTTCAGCGATAAAGAAAACCTGAAAACTAAACTTGAGACTTATATTGAGCAGTTTGATGGTAAAGTTCGGTTAATAAGGAATACGCAAAGAGAGGGTTTGATTCGGACGCGTTCTCGGGGGGCGAAAGAGGCGAAAGGCGAAGTCATCGTTTACCTAGACGCCCATTGCGAAGTCAACACCAATTGGCTGCCCCCGCTTTTGGCGCCGATTTATCGTGATCACACAGTGATGACAGTTCCGGTTATAGACGGAATCGATCAGAAATCGTTCGAGTACCGACCTGTCTACGGGCAGGATAGGCACTATCGAGGCATTTTCGAGTGGGGGATGCTCTATAAAGAGAACGAGGTGCCCCAACGCGAACTAAACACGCGGAAACACAACAGCGAACCGTATAAAAGCCCCACTCACGCTGGGGGATTATTCGCGATCAATCGCAAGTACTTCCTGGAGTTGGGGGCGTACGACCCTGGGTTGCTCGTTTGGGGTGGCGAGAATTTCGAGTTGAGTTTCAAAATCTGGCAGTGCGGGGGTAGTATAGAGTGGGTGCCTTGCTCGAGGGTAGGCCACGTTTACCGCAGTTTCATGCCCTACAATTTCGGTAAACTAGCCCAAAAGAAAAAAGGGCCTCTAATCACCATCAATTATAAAAGAGTGATCGAGACTTGGTTTGATGAAAAGTACAAAGAGTACTTTTACACGCGTGAACCAATGGCTCGTTTCCTCGACATGGGTGATGTCCGCGATCAGTTGGCTCTGAAGGACCGTTTGAATTGCAAGAGCTTCCAGTGGTTCATGGATAACGTCGCTTATGACGTTCTGGACATTTACCCGGAGTTGCCGCCTAATATTCATTCAGGGGAGTTGCGTTCTGTGGCGGTCGGTAAGTGTTTGGACACTTTAGGGCACGGGCCTCCATCTTTAATGGCCATTCAACATTGTCACGGTTTCGGCAATAACCAGTTGATGCGGTTGAACACGAAGGGGCAGCTGGGGGTGGGCGAGCGGTGTATAGAGGCGGACGGGCAGGGGATCAAGTTGGTCTTCTGCAAGAAGGGGACCATAGTGGGGCCGTGGCTGTACGACGAAAGTACCCATACGATTTTGCATCGAGCGCATAAGAAGTGCATGGCGTTGCATCCGCAGACGTCGCATTTATCGTTGATGCCCTGCGATGTCAATAACGCTTACCAGCAGTGGGTTTTCAAGGAGATACAGCCGAAATGGTGATCAGGTTATTATTAGTGCTCTTCCATGTGTTTGGCGGTTTTCGTGATCAAAATAATCCAATCATACATTCAAACTGGTCGGGGAAATGACCACCGTTGACAGGTGGCGTTGCAGTAGTGAGCTTTGTCAGCTTTGGTCCGATTTTCGATCAAATTTCAAAAGAGGATTACTCAAACAAATAATTGTACTAGCTAGTGAATGATGTCATCCCTCGTCCTTCCATAATTGTACTTAATCTATAAGTAATAAGAATTAATAATAAGAAGCGTAATCAATCTGAAAATGTGCCTTATAGGTATGAATCCTCCTAATTCAGATTAGGTAATTAGTTCTTGTACATAATAATAACGTTTTTGTAAGTTTTTATAGCATACTTGAGAGGTGTTATTTGATTGAATTCCATAATTTTCCTACGTCATGTATTTATTTATTATAGAGTTGTGTTATTTTTGAGGTTGTATAATTATTATTGTTTCTAAATAAAAGCTTATTTCAATTTTATTAAATTATGAGTTTTGCGATTTTAAAAAAGCTCTTGCTACCCTTTACAGAAAACCACAGACTCCCGAACTGAACTTGAACTACCAAGCAATAGGTGTCCCCACTACTTTCGAACAACGAATTTTTCTAAAGAGTTTCTCGTTATCATAAATTCGAAAAAAAAGGAAGATTAGATAAGGTTCCATTTCGTACAAAAGTATGGTAATTTCCTTCGGAATTTGAATATTTCATGCAGTTTTGTTATCTGTCAAAGTCCCTAGAGGTTCTTTTGAATGAATGTTTTCGTGGTGCATTTTTGGAATTTTTGCGAAATATTTGGAGGGATATTCGCCGGCGCCAGCCACCCCTATTCACCTTTCTACCACCACTTAAAACGATTTATTTCCCGTTTATTTATAATCCGGTCTTTCCGACTTTTGTGAATGAAGTCTCCGCTCAAAGGAACTTCCGGTGCTTCAGCTCTACAATCACCGTGAAATTTCTCGAGAGGTTCTGCTTTTTATATCTCCATAATACGGCTTTGCCTTTAAACCTATTCAGAGTCGAGGGTGTTTATTGACTGCTATAAATATTAGAGTTTTAAAATTTATGAATGGACCGCTGCTACAGCTTACAACAGGTAGAGGTAAGAAAATCAAACACCTAGGTATACAGAGACGAGATATTATTATCAGATACCTACTATCGGGAGGTATTGAGAGAAATTCGAATTTCGAAAAATTTCCAGATCGTAAAAATCATTGGGAGGGGGATTTTCAAAGAGATCGTTATCATCCCCTAGAAAGGAAACTGAGATGTGAAGGTGAAAGAATCGAAGAATCTACAAATTTACTGCCACCAGAGGATAAGGTAAGTAGTTACTTCCAGGAATTGAGTTTTTCACACAATAACTGATGTGAAAGTTGGCACCCCGCCGGGTCGAAAAACTATATTCTTTCAGGATAGGAAATGAGGCGGATTAAAATCGTAATGAGTCACGTAGTAGGTACCTAACCTACTAGTTGTGGGTACTCAACAAAAGGCGACGTTTGAAAATATTCCCATCAACGATACTTAAGCCGCATGGTGCGGATGAAAGTAAGTAAGTAAGCGGTTATAAGTATAAAGCAAAAGCAAACGAAGAGATATGAAGTGGTTCTGGTTTGATTGTAGGTACGTAGCGAGTTTAGTTCGTAAGTACCCTCGGTACTGAAATGGCGTGCATCACCGCCATTTCACGTAAAGTAGCGACCAATCAAGTAGAGCAGAGATATAAGAGTCGTACCAATGGGATCAGATTGATCGAAATAGCCCAAGACTCCCTACTTATCGTTATCGGTACCAGCGCGGGTACCTCGCGAAGAGTTTAGTGTCGTTGGTACTTGGCGCGCGCGTTCCTCCGATCGTTATCCGCCAGTGATCGATAATATCGAGCGGAATCGGCGGACGGTTACTGTTGTTGTGGTCGTCGACGAAGAAAATTGTGAAATCGTCTTGCGATGTGTGTTTATCACGGACTGGGAGTAGCTAAAAGCCGAGTGGAAGTCGACAGTAAGTCTGGTGGTACCAGTCGGATCGAATACATCGACACCAACACACAGCATCTCGCGCGTGTGATAAATCGTTGAATTTTTCTCGCTCTCCTTTTTCCCCGGAGATGCAGCGAGAGTCGTAGAGAGGAGTGGTTCGTGTCCCGTGACCGCGTGAAGGCAAAGAAGAAGCGAAGAGTGCAAACTGTGACTTTACCAATAAAAACTGACGAATGCGTAGGCGTCCGTTTCCTAATTTACTCAATCTACGCCGTCTTGGGAATCCTCGTTATATGTACGGTTGTCTCCGCCGATCTGGCGCTCTTCTCGTGTGCTATGATGCCGTGCTATGACCGCTAGCGGGTTCCGTGAGTGAGTGCCACCGCGTTCGAAGGATTTCGGGCGAGTCTTTTACCCGCTCAACCTGGACCATGTAGGGTCCATCACCCATTGGACCGACAGCCACGCAACGCAAGGATTATTTCGTACCACAACGACCATCAGGTAAAAAAGCCTTTGCCGCCTGTAAATCGACAGGTTACATAAAAGATCTTGGAACGATCCAGTTCTCACTAGAACGTAGCGTATACACAAATTTGTTTATCAAAAGTATCAATATTCTATCCGCGCTCCGATATTTAGATAGCCAATTAGTTCGCGTTTGAGAGGTGTTTTGAGGTGAAGGGGACAAGTCTGCGTGGTTATACGTACTCGCCTAACGCTAAAAGAAAGATTGAGAGTATGGAATGCCAGAGACGAGATTCACACACGATGACGTAGACCTTCGACTTATTAGCGACCACTGGCATCATCAGTGTGAGTTTCTCAAAAACTAACGTCGAATTTAAATTCTAGACTGATTGGTCCAACTGACTCATCGTCCGGCGAATCTCGAAGAATTCTACAGGTTCTTTAGGAGGAGGCGATTTACTCCGTAACACATTTTTATATTATTTTAATCGAGCCAACAACAAGTTCTCCAAACTGATTTCGAATTCTCGCAACACCTAAATATTATTACTACTCGATCTTGGTATTCTCATAAACAAGCCTTTTATTTGTGTATTTTCCAGCCTCTCCTCGCTTTGATTTCGGTTTTATAACCGTTGTTTTAAGTGGACGATTTATGGATCTGATGATACGCGATAACCTGAATTCTCGTTACCCACTATCACTCGGTTATTCCGAACGCCAATGTTTACGATTTTCACGTATTCTGTTGATTGGAAATGCGCACTTTCTGCTGGCTTTTCGATCGCTTCGATATCTCGATTCGTTTAGAAATTGCAAGCGATCACGTAGATGCGCGGTGAACTTTTTCATCAAAATTGGTGGATGCGCCGGGTTAGAGCATCAAATCTCATGAAACTCTATGAGTTTAAACATCTTTAAACTTGAATGATGTTCATGAGAGTAAAAATCTTCAATTTTTACCATTTTCATTCCTATTGGCTCCTGAAATAAATCTTTAAAACGTTCTATGCGTTCTTCCATAATTCTTCCAAAGTGTTCTGGAAATATCGTCAAATTTTTTTGAGATTTTCAGGTACGTAATGGCCAATATTTCGGGCGTACTACAATTTTTTCTGGATTTTGAGATATTGTGCGGATAATTCCGGGTCCTGTTTACATAATTTTTTGTCGGTGGCGTTTTTTTTTCATCCAGTTTCACTTTTGTGAACGGATGCAATATCACCTCCAATTAAAATTAATTAATACATCAATCTTCGGTACCATAACATATACCTACATAACCCACCTGAATGTGCGAAAGTCAATCGAATGGGAACTGTAAACTGGAAAAATTTCAGACGATTACCCAACACTTGAACAAATAAGAGCCGAAAACCTTAGCCGAAGCAATAATTCGCAAACACCTTCATCTCGTTATAACGATATTTGTTTATTTTTATCATTTTAAAGTTTTTTCGCCACAACTCGAAAAATATGTAGACTTACGGTCTCTTATAATTCTCTTGCATTAGCTAATAGAAAGGTCGACGATAATACCAAACTCAAATACTCACCTCATATGAAGAGATGATGAGATGAGATGAGATGGGAGAAGAGTAGTAGTAGTAGAGGAGATTAACGCGCCCGAAGCATCATCCATAAAGTTTATTGAACTTGGGCTTAGATCCAGATTTTTGATATCGTCCAGTTTCTTTCTTATTCGATACATCTTTTTTCGTGCACGCCGATGATAATATACAAATACAAAATTTGACCTTGTTCGGTGTTGTCCATCCTCTTCTCCATATAACTAACATTCAATCAAAGCCTCTGGGCTATCTCACTCGAGCGAGTATTGGTAGAATCCTCGAAGCTCCAAGGATTGCAATCCACTTGGAAATCAATTTAATGTGAAGGTGTTTTCTCGGAAGTATCGAGAGGGGAAAAACGTGATTATCATAATCGAGACATACATATTTTGATGCCATCACGATTTCGGTATGTTGAAAATGTGTTTACATTATAAAATAAAGTGTATGCATAGTGACACAGATAAAATGGAAAACGTTTTATTATAATAAAGTCGCGTTGCGAAATATCCCACTCGAGAGCTCTTTGAATGAGCCAAAGAGAGGAAACTTTCTGGGAAAGCACCAGAAAAATTTTAATGATCGCGCTATTACGCTTCGAAGCGACTTCCTTGATGGAGTGTTACAGGTAGAGGAGAGGTACCTGAAACCGAACGTGCACCCATCATCGGGCACAGGTGCATACGTCATGTGCATGCAAGTACTTGCGTCGGTTCGAGATATTAAAACGAGTTGAAAATATATTTATGCATAATATGCAAGTTGATAAACACTTATTGGAAAAGTTTCCGCGCAGTGACATTAATATACCAGAGGACAGATGTCCACAATCTAACCAAACTGGTTGGTAACAGCTCGCGGCGTTCGGATGCCATACCCGAGCTACCTTTCCTGGGATAAATTCACAAGAGCAAGGCTCATACCATACCATCGCTTTGGTACTGAAAATCCGATCAAATTCCGACGCGAAACCACTTTTTTACCCCCCGCAACGAACACCACAAATTTCAAACCGAACCCGAGGGAATTCCTACAATACGATCTAATAGCGGCCTCTGAAATCGTATTTTTATATTTACAACGAATTTCTGACGATGATGATGATGATGATGATGATGAAAGCGTGTTTAGAGCGTCATGCTGTCTAGCAAAGAGAAATTTGTAACTAGAGGTCGTCCACATTCAAGTTAATGACATAATTTGTTTGCCACCAACATCTCTCGTATCATTCCAAGTCTTATCATCATGTCGTCGTCATCCGACTCTGAGAAATCTTTTTATTAGGAACGAGTTGATTGAATTCCGCTAATTGAAAAATTAATATTAATAAAGATTATCAAACGAAATCAGGTTTTCCAGAAATTACAGTCATCAATATCGCGGATGGAGAGATGCTTCAGCTACCGTTTGAACTTTAACTGTAGCGCAATTCGCCGTCGAAATTATTCAAAACGTCCGATAGGTATTTTAATGGAAACGAATAAAACCGCGAGTTATGTTCCCGTTTCGATATTAAAAAGTGTTTGAGGACAATCGCGGACCGAAAATGTCGAATTAATAATTAATCAGCGCGCCGCGGCCGAAGAGATATGCGGTATAGTAAGTAGTAGCGATACAAGAATTTTTTCCAATCAGAAATTCCTGTATGTATAATTTTATCGGGCGGAATCTCCACGAGGATTTTCTTCATTTAATTAGGTACCTATACCGATACACACGTGACTCTTATTTTATTTGCACCAGCACGTATGTATGCATATAAGTAGCCGAGATAAAATCTCGCTCTTTTATTAATTAACACAGAGTACCACCCGCAATGGTCGCAGGCTCTCTCATGTCGCGGCCCCCGGACGGTTGGACATTGTGTGCGAGCTTTTTTATTCGACTCTTTATTATTATTGTTATAAGCTTCTTGTGAAAATACACCGCAAACGATAGAAGTAACCTGATATTTCAATTAATTTTACAATAACAGCTTTTGATTTATTACCTCTGGTAGAATATTCCCACCACAGTGCCGTGAACCCGTCTCGTTCTCGACCAGCGAGTTGGAAAAGGACGAGCCTCCGGTCGTGTTAGTGTGGCTTTACAGGTTTTATTTAGAAAGCCATTGGTGCCTATAAGTCTCTTAATGCAACCAGGTGTGTTTTATTCGTGGTGGATGGTTCCTAATTGTCTTTTTATTTGGTTTTAGGTAGTAAATATCGGTGCCTTTTTTTCAAAGACCAAAAAAGGGTTAATCTTTGTTTATTTTGGAACACGGGACCATTATTCAGCCACGTTTTTATACACGTAAACCATAATACAACACGGTACCGTGTATAATTAAAGTCATAAATTCAGATAAATCCGAGTCGAGAGCCCGGAGCTTTTGTCTTCACTCCGGTACCATCAAACGGGAATTTATCATTCTGGAGAAATCGTACCAATGGCAGGAAATTTTGGCCCCGCCTCGATCTCGACTTTTTCTATTATTTTCAGCTGTCGCGGGTTAGAAGCTCACGCGTCGAGGTCCCGTTTAAATATTCAAATGAGCGTCGACGCTAATTAGGCTCAATTACGGCGGCAGCTGGTCTAATTTAGGATTTTTCGAGGCACAATTGCGATTACCAGGATCGGAAGAGGTGAGCTCCTCGCGACTCGTTCTCGCGGGCGATCTAAATACGAGAGAAGGCACAATGGTCTCACTTGAGGCATTGTGTTTGATGGTCGCACGTGTCGGTGAGACCGGAGACCGGCCTCTTATTGGTCGCCCCCCACACAACAGGTATAACCCAGGGGTTGGAACCGTGGACCATCTTTTCTCAGTCCTCACCTCAAGAGTTATACCTACCTGTTTGTTGACCGGTGCATCAAGTGACCATCATCGACGCCGTTCCGTGCCTCGAACGTGCCCAAAGTTCTTCAAACGGCCGAAAAATCGCGGACCTAACGCAGTACCCAGTCGCTCGCTTTATAGAACAATCCATGGTAAGATTCCCGAAAGTGCGGCACGGTACTTTGGTGCGGGCTCGTGCATTACCGGCTCAAGTCTGAATGCGATTTGCCATCACAGACTGCACGGCGCTATGATGCCATAATGGGAGATCAAGTTCCCATAAGCAGACTTGAAGACTCGTCTCAAGACAGTCTCGCTCATATCGCATCGAATAAATGACGGGATTTCAGGCAGTACCCACATCCCTCTCAGTTTCGTGATAGCCCGATTCGAATCGATTTTGACAATAGTTCGGTTCGTTCTGTAGAGTTTTGGAAGTTGCGACTGGAAGAGAGCCGCCGCACGTCAGCTTTCTCCAGTCGTCGCTGAAAGGTGAACAAGTCCGACTCGCTTGACCTCTCCACTGCCATCATGTCTTGTACGCGCACTATCGCATTAACTAACGCGTCATTACGGCGATTACTGAGACGATTTCTTTCGGTTGCAGTGACTGAAGATGCGGCCGTCGCATTTGATAACGTTGGTGATGTTAACGACTTACCTGCGATGGGGAAACGCGTCCGAGGTTTCCCCCGAAGTGATCAAGGAGCTGGAGACGGCGCTGCTGCCGCTTTTCGGGTTCAAAGACAGGCCCAAGATCGAGGGCCGGACGGAGATACCGAAATACCTGAAGGACCTGTACAAGAAGCAGCAGGACTTCGATCTGGACACCGCCTCGATACCGATGCCGGGACTGCACACGCAAAGTGCAAACACCGTTAGGAGTTTCGTTCACATAGGTGAGATTGCATTATAATGTCTTTCGCAAAAGGGACCATTTATTTAACATTAAGTCTAGAGCACTTCTTAACTACTGCATCATGAGAAACTCGATTTCGTTCATTAAAATATTAATTAGTTTTGAGCATTTTCGAGATTTTTTCACGTTCGGTTATTCGACGTAGGAATTGTCAAGTCACGGTTAGGTGTTTGACGGTGTTGTAATCCGGGTCCGATAATAAGTAATCCAATTTTGTTATTATTGTTTCAAATTGATATAAAGTCGGTCCGTCCCACTTTCGCTGCAACTACTTTATCGCTTTTCAAAACTTCTTCGAGTTTTGTGAATGTAAAGTAGGGCGCGAGTTTAATATAATAAAGCGAAGGACTCGGCCGATTCGACTCCACATAATAAACACCTGATCCGGAGAGCGCGTTATTATTTCAACATATTATACGCACACACTATACATCAATAATACGAGACCGCAAACTATAAATAAAATAATTGCTATGTAATTACATTATCTTCGTGTTGTTGGAAGGCTGTGCTATAAGTAGTAATAGCGGAGCAATCTATTTCTAGCCACATTCGAAACATTATCATCATCATCATCAGCACACTACGCGCTGTATAGAGCGTTCGAATTATTAACGGTTTCCCGTTTTCGCCTTACAGAAAGTCCGATCGACGGCCGATTCAAGCACGACCACAAATTCCGGCTGAAATTCAACGCGGCCCTCCCGCCCCAAGAACTCCTCAAAGCGGCAGAACTCAGACTGACAACCGAATCGGCCCTACCACCCGAAAGGACCGCGTACCGGATCATAGTGAGGGACATAATCAAGAGAGGAGTCAAAGGAATCGATGGCCCAATAACCAGAATAATCGACTCGAAATTGATCGACGTCACGAAAAACGCCACCATAAGTCTGGACGTTTTACCTGCAGTAGCCCGTTGGGTCGAAAACCCGAAAAGCAACCACGGCCTCCTGGTGACGATCCAAGGGCCGAACCAGTCCAAGAAGAAGTTCGTTAGGTTAAAGCGGAACCCCCTGGAGGATTCGGGGGTTTGGGGGCTCAAGCAGCCGCTGCTGGTGACGTACAGCGACGACGGGAAGAACGTGCCGAAGACGGGCATGGACATGCTGAAGTTGCGGTCGAAACGGGGGACGCGGTACCGGAAGAACAACCGCGACCCCTGCCGGCGGCGGACGATGTACGTCAACTTCCGGGACGTCGGGTGGGCGGACTGGATCGTGGCGCCGCTCGGGTACGACGCGTTCTACTGCGACGGCGAGTGCGAGTACCCGATGGCCGAGCACCTGAACACGACCAACCACGCGATCGTGCAGAGCCTGATGAACTCGGCGCGGCCGATGGAGGTGCCGAAGCCGTGCTGCGTGCCCACGCAGCTCTCCTCCATGTCGATGCTCTACGTGCACAGCCCGAACAAGGTCGTGCTCAAGAACTACAAGGAGATGGTGGTCATCGGCTGCGGGTGCAGGTAATGCGGCCCGAGGACGGTGTTATGATTATGATGTGTCTGTGATCGAAAAATGCGAACGTTGAGCCGCTTCTCGCCCCCTTGTGTACCTATACGCACCTACCCTCTCGAGATATTGGTCCCAGTGAACTGATTTTTGTATTATAACGAATGACGATGATGATGATAACGGTCGGGTGGCTTTTATTGTTATTTTGTGTGGGTTTCGATCGGAACCCATCGACGGAAATTTCTAGAAACGTATTAATTGTGTTGTCATGATTTTCTCTTCATCTGTGATTGTAATTTTAATTTATATATGTTTTTTCTCTCTATTTTATAAGCATCTTTCCAACCCTCACTAATAACACCTAATAGTAATAAGTAACTGAAAAACTCACTGTTTCATCGATGTTATTGTTAACCAGTTATCTTTCACGTGAACGAGGCGTGATGATATTGCTACGATTATGATTATGTGAAAGTTGGCGGAAATTTACTTGTGGTCGATCGAAATCTATATGCAACTGAGTCAAGTGTAATATATTAGTGTACCTGTGTGTAAGGAGTATTTATTGAATCTATTTTATAGTAATGTGCATATTGTACAGAGAAATTTGTAAGATAACTGGACAAATACTTTCTTAAATGTTATGTAAGCCTGTTGTACAGACTGTATATATTAAAATATTTTATTCTTTAAAAAGCGACTCGTAAATAAATTATTCCACTATAAAGTATAATGAACACGGTGAATTCCTAAATATCACACCTATTATAGAGACGACACCGTCAGCATCATCGCAGAAATCGCACCTGCTCATGAAAATACATGAGACACAACTCTTTACAACATCGATTTTGCATAAAACTGGCGAAATCGAATAAATTCAATGATGAACCGTTCCGCGGTGAGACTCCGACGGCCGGCCAAGACACGAACCCGCGCTGCCTGAAAACTGAAATTTACCTGAAAATTATTCCAGAATGTCTGCCAATCCCAAATCCGATCCCACCACAAATGAAAAGACTTAAATCAATTGGGATTTTTTTTTAGAATGCGACTTTATTATTACAGTCCTATAAAAAATGAACGATGATGAAATTATACACCTCTCCTCAAATACAGGTGTTCTTTCCCGTCCCCGCGGTATAAAAAAGCCCAAATTACACTTGCGATGCATCCGAGAAATGTCTTAAGTATCCCCATCAATCATTATTACCAAAGTGGAGAGGGCCCGAATGAGACGTAAGGTTTATCCGTCCCCAATTATTAACGCAAAGGTTTTTGCGGACTCTTTTCCGCGCGCGGATCGAATTCCTCCGGCCGGACCCGAATAAGAGGCGATTCGCGGGGTTGCGCCCGATATTATTACGGCGGAAGCGTGGCCCGTCCGGTTTACAAGGTGTGAAATTCCGATTATTGCGCCTGTCGTCACGGATAAAATTTATATCATTCGCCTCTCGAAAAGGAAACGAACAACGAAATCGTCCGAGACTCGACTTTTTACAGGTCGCCGGCACAAAAGCGGAAAAGAGCCCGGCCCCGGTGGTGGTGAGTCGTTATTAAAGATGTGAAATGGCATAACTCGGTCGTAATCTGCGGGTGGCAAATAACCGTGACAGCGGCGATTTCGTCCTGGGAGGGCATCATCACCGTCCGCTCTCGGCCCGCACGGCCTATACGCGCCATCATCATCATCATCATCGGCGTAATCATCGAGAGGCCCTCGCTCGTATATTACGGCATCCGGAGCGGCTTTTTCGGCCGTGTTATTATTCGGACTCGTTAAAGAGCGCACTCAACTCCCTAATTGGTCCACCGGGGGAGAGAGACCTATGAGTCTGACAGTTTCGGTAACGTTTGCGTTCGGCCGCTAAAGCTCGCCGGCAATATTGCGACCCGTCGAGGAGCGGAGTGACTAACAAAACACCCGCAACTATAATAGGAGGTCCTCGCCAATTAGGGAACGACCATTTTTGCACTCTCGGGCCTTCACACGGACCGCCGAGACGAGTCGGGACGCGACGAGGGGAACTTCGCGACCCGAAAAACCTCGTCCGGTGATGGAACATCTGGGCCTTGCAGATTAATTAATGCGTGTACAGGGTGGCCCGAAAATGGCACACCAGAGGCATAAGGGCCGAGTCCTTTGGTCAATATAGGAGAAAAAGTCTCTTAATGTTCCATTGAATCACAAGGACCCACTTTTTGTGTCAGGTTATTGCTGCTCTGAGAGAAAAGATCGTTTGACTCAACAAAAGATTCTTTTGGATACGAGCTACTTATTGAATATTTGATTTTGTCAAGACTAAATTTCTTAGCAATGAAAATATTTGGTTGAACCAAAGATTATCTCCGTTGAACCAATAATTCTCATACTTTTGGTTTAACCAAATATTTTCAATGCTAAGAAATTTAGTCTTGACATAATCAAGTATTCAATAGCTGGTATCCAAAAGAACCTTTTTTCAAACGATATTTTCTCTCAGTGTGCTCAATAAACAGCCTTAATATACAATAATGTATAAAGTATGAATTTCCAAGACAACACATTGTTAATACAATAGAATAAGTCAAGCAGATATCACATTTAGAGCAATTATGTAACATTTGAACATAAAACATTATATGCACCACGTAGATAATGGGTGGATTATCAACTTGCTCAATTTAAACATGGGCTCATAGATAAACTACCTTATTATCTACTTGATACCTAAAATACTGTTGAACTATGGAGCGCAAACGCTTAATAGATATACAGGGTGGCACATTCAACGTTTCCAGTACATTTTTCGGAGGGATGACAACAACATTCGGGAAAAAGTTTCAGATAAGAAAGAAAGGCTCGTCTCTTATAATAAGCTTTTAGAAAAGGTAAGGTCGATTCTTGTATTTTTACTGTTTTCAGTAATTCTAGAGATACGGGGATTTTACTATCGCTGATCGGAAAACAGAAAACTAAAATTTGAAAATTACAACAAAATTCCTCAGACAGAAAATATTGTATAGCTTAGAACAAGGGGGTTTATTGTTTCAAGATATTTTTACTCTTATTACTCTACTTTCAGAAATATTGCCTCTTTTGTTTGGAAAACTCTGCTATTTCAATTTTCAGGTCGCCAATAACTGTGAAGCAGTAAAATTGAAAAAGGTGTAAAACAAATAAAAGCTCTCGATACGGTATATGAAATTAATCCGGGGTATTTTGTTCGAACCTCTAAATTGTAATATTTCGTAATTTGATTATAGCATGCACTAAAACCGCAATATCTCTGGAATTAATAAAGGTACAAAAATCGTCAAAAGCTTTTATGGAAGTGTATAGCAGTCGTGCAAATGATTGTAATCAACGTCCCCATGCGTTAGTTTTTAACAGTTTTTGCAGGAATTTGGACACATTTTTTGGTACTTTAATGCTTGAAATTGTCATTTGTGGATGCTGTGCTTATTCAAGAGACACGAATTTCTAACAAAACTTTCTAAAAAGTGGCACTAGTTGTGCATTTGCACGGTCCCTTTTCATTTCAAACTTTTCCCCGCATGTGGTGGTCATGTCGCTGAAAAATGTACTGAAAACATTGACACCGCGTTTGCGCCCAAGATTTTTCAGAAGCTTTTCCTCTTATTTTCATGAGAGGGATCGGCCCTCTACGTCGGGTCGCCATTTTCAGGCCAGGCTGTATATCGCGGTGCCGCGTAAAAAGAGCGCTGCCTCTCGGTCTTGCCGTTTCGCTGGCGCGGAGGCCGAAGATTCCCCCGTCGTCGGGTCCGGGATTTGTGCAGGTGGAGTGCGGGGGCCGTCGGTGGCCCGGTGAATTGAGAGATGTTCTCGGGTATATTTAGCATTGTCTTAGCGGGTGAGGCTGATTGATTTGTGGAGGGGCCCCATTAGAGAGCGGGCCGTGGTAGTAGTGGGCCGCCCACGGTGGGAGAGTGGCAAAGCCGACCGCGGCCACCCCGAAGTCCGATAACCAGCTAGGAATGCGCGCTCTCCCTTCACTTATCATCTCGGAACAAAGAACCGGCCAACACACACTCATCATGGCGTCATTAACAAACACAGGAAAAACAAACTCGAGTCATGGAACACCTGGGTGGCTCTCATTCCGTGCGCCCGAAACTCTTCTCCGGTCCGGCCTTTGCGCGGCGGTCCCCCGGATCCGGAGACCGAGAGACGGGGCGATCGCTAACGAGAAAAGAGGAAAGAGGCCGACCGAGAAAAAGGACGATCGAATGCGAGATTCGGAATGCGGGACCACAGACCCGGTGTCTGCGCCGCTCTCGAGGAGGATCCACCGCTCGGTGGTTTTTCCCGGCCGGGATCGGATTTCGATCCGCCTTTCCGGGATTCGTGCCACCGAAAAAGACGAGCCGAGACAATGCGAGGGACGCCACCCTCCCCCGTCTCCGATTTTCGGCCCCCATCATCGTCATCAGGTACCAACAAAAACATCAAAGTTCCGAAATTCCACAGTTTCTATATCTCGGATAACGTTGATGAGGTATAACGCAAAAGGTACTACAAACCGTATTATATGCCCCATGCCTGCCCACAATAAAGTTAAGTGCAAAATCTTGTCCGTGCCCCACCGAGAAAATGGACTTTACTGTGCCGGCTTCCGGTCTCTCTTAATTTACCGTCGTACTGTCAAGAGATGTTATAGATAATGCGACCGTCACCTTCTAAACGCATTCCGAGGCGCATTCCATTCCGAACTGATACATCATACTTTTCACTGGAAATCCCTAAGCCGAAAAATCCGAGAACTACCACGCACCCCCCTGAAAAAACTAGATTACGACATCGATTACGCCCGGTTTAGTATTTGTAAACACTTGTGAGATTTTCCAAACACGTTTTTTCTCGAGCGTCAAGTGTCTATTTACAGCCGGCGCTTTTTCAAGAAGTACCTTTTAGCTGAACACACATGAGGTGGTTACTGTACCAGTTTACCGCTTTACGACTGTCCAAATACGAAAAGTGCACCCAGAATTCCGAGCCACACCGACCAAAAAAAACAACAACTAGTAGAAAACGCACACAGAAATTGAGTAGTAATGGGTACCACCCTCGAGGTCTCGGTCTGATGTCTACATCATCAGTTAATGTCTCCGGATCATGATACCGACCTCAAGATGAATATTCATTAATTATGTTTTCGGACTCGAAAGAATAAGAGAATATAATAACAACAATAAAAAAAAGAGTGGAGTAGAAGGACCTCCCGTGCTAATGGTACCGACCTATCCGTAAAGATAGAGAGGTATAAAGTCAATAAGATTTATGCAGGTGGGTAGTGGTACCTACAAAAAGCTCGAGGAATTATTAGGGGAGATTCCTTGTCGTTACTAATTTGTCTCGCTTGTCTTTTATATTCGGTGGCGCACTCAATTGTTTCAAAATGTGTTTATCAGGGTGGTATTAGTGGGTCCTGGAAAGGTCAAGATGGGACCGCCGATATCGCCACCGAACCAGAAGGAATGCCATTTTTTCCAAACTCCTATCGCCTACTGCTATATCCACTCTACTCCTTCTCGCTCTCCACTTGTGTGTACATCACAATCGTGTGTTCTCACCGATGGGAACATCTCAACTCATCCTCATACAGGGTGTTTGATTTCTGAAAGTTTCCTCTTCGGTAGGTTGGTAATATCGAGGAAACGCCGGTGCGGTACCTAACTGCGTAAAGTTCACGGCTATTCACCGTGTAATAATTTTCGGCCTTCACGATATTTCATAAATTAATTCGTATCTTTTCAGTGAAAAGTCGATGGGAGTCTTCCTGTACACTCACATAAAACAAAGACTCGGTCTATTAACACCCAGTATGAAGTATCTCCGAGTCGTACGGGTAGGTACCACCCGTGACATTGTTTATTACGTTGCTTCAAATGTGACTGATAAAATTTTATTCGTTAATAAAATTTGTCGTTTTATTACGTTTTTACACACGAAAGAACGAGACGAAAAAAAGGACTTGATTCATTTAAATTAGCCTGTGATGGTACCCTTTTACTCTCTCGCCCTCTCTCTATCTCGCCGCGCGGTCTCTCGTATAAAAGTTAAGTACCCCACAGTCGTGGACGCGGTACCTCTACCTCTCTCGCTCCACGATGACGAAAGAGCCGTAGGTATAAAGAGATTAGATCTTTTGTTTGATATCCGAGAGTGTGTTTAGTATTAGACGACACAATCGAATTCCTAGATTACGTGATCGATAATGCAGTAGTGGGCACTTATCGATCGAGATGCTTCATCGGGGGGTTGCCCGAGAAAGGCAGTACCGACACCTTTACCAGTACTAGACGAGACGCAGACGAGATCGTTCTAGTCCATGTTTGGAACTCGACCATACGATCGAGACACCTGTGCCGATGGACTTCACCTTTCCCAGTTCCAACCGCAATATGACGACAATAAATTAAAATTTATTAATGTTTTGAGCGAGATGGACCGATCTCGGATGGGAAGATGAGACGAAACACCTGGCGTATTTGCTGGACAAGTGTTTACAAAGAACTCGTCTTATGATGGACACAGTGTATATGCCCGTTCTCCTCTCTCTCTCATCTCTATGGTCGAATCTGAGTGTGTGTGTGTGTGTAATTTATGCGAATGGGAATACAAATAATTTAAATGAAGGAGCGTAATTGATTGGACTTGCAGGACGACGTCGAGAGAGAGAGGAGAGAGATGGACTGCGAAGATGAGCAAACAACGCGTGTTTCGTTCGGAATGCGAGCCCTCGGGCTGTGCACCTGGCTATCGAAGGCCCCCCTCTCGCTCTCTCGTAAAATACTGCTTCATTTGATCTCCTGCAATCATCTGCTGCGCGGATCCGATGGCCGCGCGTTATTTTCGCGGGGAAAGAGCCGCGCCGAAAAGTGGCACTCCGGCTTAACGAAACGGAGACGCATCAGCGTCCGCGGGAGATATCTTTGTTCTAAGACATCATCGCTGATGGCAACTCTCGAGGAATGTTAATTGCAGCCCGGCCGGTCTGGTGGACTGCACTGTCCCACTGCAACCGGCACCGACTGCGTGTTCCCACAGAACATCTCTCTAGAAGAAGACGACGGTCCATTCACAACCACCGTTTCGTCATCGCCCGTCCGTCTTCTCCCTGTTAATGACGATTATCACAATTACGTTATTATAGCGTGGGAGAAGTTTTTTACCTCCACGACTTTCCTTTAACGGTTCCTTTTATTCACCGGGCTGAGGAGACACTTGACATTTCGAGCACTCCTGCTCTCTCGAAAATATGTACACATTTACGACTTCTACTGTTATCTAATCGACATGTAACATATTCATGATGTCTTGTCTTGTGTGTTATTTCTTTCTCGTACTTATGTAAATCCCGTGTTGGTACTTATCCTCTTCTATTATTATGTATGCAAACAGGCGGCTCTCCTTAAAAACGCATCGTTTTCTCCGAGCGATTATTATCCAAAATGGTGATCTTTCGGTTTAATGGTGAGATCCTTAATAATAATCGCTTCAAAGTCCGAAGACGGGTTCGTCGCTCATTCCTCCCTTTGAGTCATCGAGTCTTACCCATTTATCGTTCATCACATTTTGATATATGAATATCGTACCTATTTGCGTTTGTACCTACGTAAATGAAATTTGATGTAATGATGGAGGGGTTTGGAGTGTCGACCAAGGATAATATCGACAAGGTGCAAAGTTCCTTGTGTGAGCTAATATTCAAATGATATGGTTTTACGATATCGGAAAAGACATCGAGCAAGGAGACGGTTGCAAGTTTAAATAAACGGGCGTATATAGAAATGCGCATTATTTATCATATAATTGTAATATTGGATAAGAATAAACAAGAAGAGAGGTTTGGCCTTCTCCTACGTTGGCAATGGAGAAAAAAAACTGGGAACGCAAAAAATGGTATCTACATTCCAGGAAAACACTGTAAGTATATTAATGATATGTATTATAAAAATACAATGATGGATTTTTTAACAAAACTTTATTCTCAGTAGAGAAAAGTTATTTTTATCCAATGGCTTGATACGATGACCATTGGACCGGTTTGTTCCAGGGATATTAATGTAATCTTAATAATTAAAATAAATAACTTGACGTCAATTATAGATTTAATTACATGGATATTTCATTTCTGATTTATTTATTGACTGGCAATTATAAAACTATTGAAACCTTAACATCCATACCTCGGCCAGGTGGCCACTACATCTCAGGTACTACATACTCGCACACATGACCACTCTGGGTACACACAACAGCAGCCAGTGAGGTATAAAGTTAAAATGCTTCGTGATGGTTATTTATTTAATACAAATAACATTCGATTTATTATTACATCTCATTTTTATTATTTGTTTGTGTTATTGCCAAAGGAATCGCCGAGAAAACAAAACAAACCGATTACGACTGCACACAACCGACAACTAAACAAACCATTCTTATTCAATGTTATAAATCTGCACACTTTAAGTATCCAATTTTACACTTCGAAAACTTGATACACGATCCAATAACAAACAATTACTCATACCACACATAATTAAAACTATTGCCCACCCAGATTTATCATAAACTAGTTCATAAGTCAAGTTTCCAATAAGTTTATCAGGGAAAAAATTTACTCCGGGGAAATACCCGTAAAAATTCTAGTTTTAGATTAGTAGCGCCATCTCTTATTTGGTAGTCAAACTCTTATTACAGTTTCCTAAATTATCACGCACGCTCGTGCTGTCAGGTTGTCATTTTGACATTAGTTGTGTAAATCAATCGTCGGAATATTACAAAATTAACAGATAAATTCAATGTAAATAATCCTTGGAGTGTGTGATTCCGATAACCATGTGTTGCGAAGATCACCGTTCGCTGCATAGGTTGTCGACTTTCATCATTTCTGATTTACGATGAGAGTTTCGAAAAGCACCTTGGCGGTTCTACTCTCCATGATATTAATCTCGATATTCCTCACAAACGTAGTGAATTTACTAAGCACCGATGGGGCACTCTACTCAAAAGCACCCACCAAAGATAATTCCATTAATATTAAAATCACCGATAGCGATCAGCACTTGATTTGGTTCCTACAAGTGAGAGCAAATAACATTGATAAACCCTCCAGAATTAATCCCCTTGATTCGATTACAGATTTCCGACATCCACATAAGCATTTTCCAAGATCCGAGCAGAATCACCGAGTTCAAGGAGTTCTGTCAGAACACCATCGATACGATTCGACCGGAAGTGGTCCTGGCCACGGGCGATTTGACTGACGCCAAAACCAAAGATAGCATAGGATCCCAACAATTCGAAAAGGAATGGCAATACTACAGGAACATTCTGAACGAATGCCAGATCAGAGAGAAAACCGTTTGGCTCGATATCAGAGGAAATCATGGTACTTTTCTGATAACAAATTGAATTGCTTTCGAAATTTTCATGTTTCTATCACTTTAGATAACTTCAACGTGGCTAACTCGATGTCAAAACAGAATTTCTTCACTAATTACTCGATCCAAGGTAGACAACACCCTAGAAGTTACATGCATCAGATTACGAAAGGGGGTGAAAAGTACACTTTTGTCGGAATCGACGCCTGTCTTGAGCCGGGGCCTAGAAGACCCTTCAATTTTATCGGAATGTTGGATCAAATCGAGGTCGACGAGATCAATGATCTGGTTGCGAAAACCTTGAGTCGGAAGAGCAATTACACGATTTGGTTCGGACACTTTCCGACTTCTTGTATCTTATCGACAGGACGCGAAAACGTGAGGGATTTGATTGGGAAAGACCCGAACGGCCTAGTCTACGTTTGCGGCCATTTGCATAAACTAGGAGGATTAGTTCCCAAAATGTACACTCTACAGCGAAATGGCTTCCTGGAGCTCGAACTAGGGGACTGGAAGGAAAATCGAGTGTACTTGATTACAAAGACTTCGGTTTATTGACATCTAACGGTTTGGTTTTTGACAGGTACCGGTTAATGGCGGTGGACCACGGTTTGTTTTCTTTCATCGACGTGCAGCACAACGAGTGGCCCGTGATTTTGGTCACCAATCCGAAGCACGCGCTCTTCGTGAACGCGGCCAGGGAGAACTTGGAAAATTCGAAGACTTCCACCCACATCCGGTAAGTTCGATTGGTTGCCTACTTTACCGACTCGGGCACGGTTCATTTCGGATTCGACGGCCGCTTTCAGGATTTTGGTCTTTTCGATCGCCGACGTCGTTTCGGTCAAAGTCCGCATCGACAACGACAAATGGCAGGAATGTTACAACGTCGACGGGCCCCTCTACGCCCTCAAATGGAGCGCCAAAAAATACTGGAAAGGGTTGCACCACTTGGACGTTTACGTCAAAGACGCGGACGGTAGGGAGAAAATGTCTAATCAGCCCTTCGTTCTGGACGATACGCGACTGAATTTTGCCTTCCTATCGAGATTTGCTCTTATGACAGATGCTAGCACTGTCGTGAGTAATTCGGTATTTTCGATTTGAATTTAAAGTAATGATCGCACGTTGTAGTTTCGTAGTATGTTCGGTATTACTTTGATTCTGTCCGTACTTCCTCTAGTCGTCTTGAGACTGGTCCATAAAATGGTGAAAGGTAATGACTCAAATCAAGTGCCCTGTTTAATGTTGAAAATTCTTCATTAAAATCCATTATTTCAACATTAAACGGCATTTTAAGCTCGCCGTTAGTTATATTTATATAAGATGATTATTTAAGATGATAGACTCCCTCGCCCTAGACTGATAAAAGGGAGTTGCTTGCGATTATGGCTGCGAAAATTCTGGATTTTGTCCACTGTGGACCGACTTTTCTGGCCTTTGGTCCTGTATCCGCTTTATTTGAGTTTCGGCCCTTGGTCGATCGGTTACCTAGTAGAGGACCATTTGGGGGTGATTTTCGCCTGGGGTATTTTCGTTAACGGTGCTTACCTCCCCGGCTCTTTCACCTACGCCTATGGTTTCATCCAGGTAATTGATAAAATTTCGAAGGTGTTATTTTCTATAGCGGATTGTTTTCCAGCTTATGACATTCCAAGTTCCTCTAACTTTCATACTGGCCCACGGTGTGGACAACCGTTTTCAATACAAGATCGTGAAGCCCGACTTGAAAAAAACGATTTGCGGTCGAGTGGCTCTACATTTGCCGTTTTTCCTGATTTTCGGCATACAAGTCTTGATGGCTTATTTATTTTGGTTGGCGTATGGGACTTTGGCGTTCATTTTGGGGCCTTTGAGGACTTGGTCGCTGATTTTGGCGGCGATTTTGTGGTATCACGCCATTTACCTTCCTGAGAAATGCACAAGGTAAAAATGATAATTACTTATAGCCACGAAATGGATTTCAATTATTATTTTATAGGAAAGCAGCTGATATTTGGCACAAGAGAAGTGAATCCAATGTGAGACAAAGTGTAGACCTTATAAAACAATAAATTTATTATTCTACAATAATATTCATGTGTTCTAAACACTCTTGTACTGATACTCGCTCCTCAACTTAAATCAGTAGTTGCAAACTCTATATTTATTATTATCTATATTCTATGATATATAAATAATATTTTAATAAATGTGATAAAAATATCCTGTTTATAAAATATGGACCCTTATAATTATTGTTGATATTTAGGCGGGTTTCGATGCGAGTACCACGATTAATGTGTAAGGCATGTGGACCCTCTCTTCTTCGTTATTATTGCTGATGTACTTTTCGATTTTCAAACTCTTCAGTTGCCTTATTTCTTCAAGAAAGTCTTCGTTATAATCGGCCACTTCATTATCGGGGATTTTACAGAGGAACGGGTTCACCGCGTTTAGAGTATCTGAAAATTTCGATTACGTGATTGTAAATTTCCATCATTTTATTTATTTACTTTCTAAAGTGTCGAAATTCTGGAAAACGTAAGACCGCTTTTCTACCCGGCACACCCGGTTGATAAAACCGACTCCTCTTAGTAAACCCTCGAGTTCTTTTTCCGGTTCTTTCGAGTGATGATAAGGTCCGATGAATCTCTCGAAATTGCCCATGTATTTGGACCACTTCTTCGAATTGCCCATGCTCTCGTAGATGTCGAAAATCGGGTTGTTGGCCAAGAAGGCAAGCAGCACGTTCCCGGAAGGCTTGAGCATCTCGTACATGTTTTCGAAAGCTCTCCTGAAATCCGCCGATAAAATGATCCGCGTTAGATTAGGCGCACTCACGTACTTTTGATCCTCGACCCAGTGCAGGCAATAGAACGAGAAGATGTGGTCGAATTCCTCCTCGAAATCGGCGGGCACTTGATCGGTCGCGATGTCCATCACCTGGAAGCGGATCCTGGGGTTGGAGTCGGTGCGATTTTTCGCGAAAGCGATCATTTCCGATGACAGGTCGGTCCCGATCAGCTTATCGAAATTTTCCGGGATTTTCTTGGAGAGGAGCTGCACAGTCACGTCGCCGTCGCCGCACCCCACGTCCAAAATGTTCCCGTTCCGTTTCCACTTGATCAGACGCACGTAATTGTCGATAACGTAATTGGCATCGCGTTTCTGCAAATCGTTGAATTTCGAGTACAATTTTGCCTGGTTCATGATTTTTCCCGATCGACGGAACACCCGGAAAAGTTTCGAGTCTTTACCGCTACTCCTTGACAACTAACAATTGGTTTTTAGATCTCCGGAGCTTTTATATATCGAGAGAAACCAGCCAGAATTAAAGTTTTACTGGCGCGCATCTTGCTCGAACGGACGAAGAATAATCCTCCTCAAGAGCATCCACCCAAATTCAAATTCACCCATAGAAATCACGATAGGGCTGTTTTTATCAAGGGGGGGTTTTCGTGTGTTTTACGATAATTAGAGCCACTTTTGGACTTTGCGTCACAGATATCGTTTATTGTCTTTTTTTAAAAGGCTCCTACTTACTGGCGGTTTTGTTATTTAAAAATCTCCTCACCTATCACCTCTTTTTTGTACTACCAACTACATATTTATCCCTGTGGTGTATTTTTATCTCGTGAAAAAAAGTTCAAAAAAATTGAAAATTCCTCACTGACCTCTACTAACATTTAAGAGTTTAGGACCCACGAAACGAAGTTTCGTTTTTAATGCGAGAGGACCGGTCACCCAACTCTCTTACGGATAAATAAGACGAGGGGAAAAAATAAAATTCGGACAAAAAAAAGACGTAATTGTGTCTGGTCAGTGCTTTTGGGATTCCATCCCGCCATACCCCGGGCCCAAAACCCAATCCAATTAAAAATTCCCTACATCGAAGTAATTATTTATCGAATTAACCGAAATTGTTATTAATCGGGTGGTTGCTGGTCGAGTTTGGCCTATCCACTGTCCATCTAACTAGGATAGGTTAGTTACGGGTCCGATTCAACCCCTGATGACCCCGGCTCTTGACCAAACCATCACGAAATAACTGAGTGTCTGGTCAGTATAGTAGCCGTCGTCGGTCTTTTTAACGTTTTTTTTTCTTTTCCCCAAAGACGTACACATAAGGACCGGACTGGTTTTAGGAACAAGTGGGTACCTTTTTATTTCAATTTTAAGGGAGCACATATCTCGAAAAAGATGACTCCGAGACCGGGCGTGGAAATCTCGGACAGAATCTCCGAACCAAAACTTTCCCTTCTTGATAACTTACACCGACAAGTTAAAAAGTGTTAGATAAAAGGTTTTTAAATAGAGAAAGATGGACCATGACCTTATTCTATTGGAAAGTCTTAATTAACCCAATTTAGATCCGGTCAAAGAATGACCAAATGAATAAAAAGGGGCGCTAAGTACACAAAGAACCGTTCTAAACCGCCTCATGATTTTGATTTTGTGATTCAATTTGGCTGATTTTTGGCTCCGATTTGAGACTTTGGTGCCGCTAAAGGCCGTTGTCATGTCATTAACAGATTTTCGGCTGTGTCAAAGCACTTTTTCTAGGTTTCTTCAGTAAGAAGGCCACTGAAGGGTGACTGAACCCGTCCAAATAACCATGAACTTTTTGAATACTTTATTTTACTGATGGTAATTAGGTAAATTAGCATTTTAGTAGTTTTTCTATCTGGAAATCAATCTATTATCAAAGATTAATTCAGTGGAAGAAAAATCAAGTTTTGATATTGACTTATTATCATCTTACAAACTATGTATTCTAATTTGAATTTTTGCGAAAATAACTCGAAAAATACTTCATTTTTACCAGACTTTGTAAATGATTTTATCGGTAGAAAATCTTAGGCTTATTTAAACAACACGCACTTTTTCAAATCTTTATTTTAGTAATAAATTTTCTAGCCTAACTACCTAATTCGTGTTAAAATCTCGTATTTTTCAGCAATAAAAATAGTTCGAGTGTGAATTAATAATTACATCATTCAGATAAGCCAAGGTAGGCTGAAAAATTACAATTCAAAATGCTGAATCTATTAAAAACGTATATTCGGACGCTCGTGTTTGAGGAATTATATTAAAATTTAGTTCCTAGTTTCGTAAGATTTAAAAAAGTACAAAACGAAATTTAAGCTAAGATTTTGTATTTCATGATGTTCAATAAGCTTTTTATCAGTGCTGTTCTAAATGTTTATATCATATGTAATCGTAACCGTAATCGTCTTCGTAATCCTCAGGAGAGCAGAAAAAGAACTCGACCAAATTCAGGATAGGCCCGCGCGAAAAAGGGTTAAAATACCGCCCCCTTTTATCCCTCAGATAAGGGTAGCGCTTATAATTGAACATTTCGTTCGTCGTCAAGTTCATACAGGCGTGCAAAATCTGCAAATCAAATCAAATCATTAGAAATCTGAATGATTATCTCATGGATTATTATTACCGATGTGCAAGTCAAAATCCACCCTAGCCCGGAAAAGACGAAAGCTTCGAAGAGCCCCAGGACGTACATGACGCCGAACCCTTCGATCGCGATGCAATAAGTCGTGAAGTAGATCGTGAACGAGCAATTTATCGCGACGCTCATCACGAAGAGGAAGAACCAGGTGCGGTTTTTCAACCCGACGCAGTTGTAGATGAAGGGACAGTGATGGTCGAAGTACGATATGCATCGATTACAGATGCGGCAGTGTTTGGCCCTCAGGGGGCGCAAGCAGCGGCACGTGTGGCACAGTCGGTTCAAAACCGCGTACCGCTTCTTCCACTTATCGTAGTACGGAATCTGCTTGATCGCCCTGTGATAAGCGTCCGAATTGGTCGGCACGTAGCCCGGATTCTTCCGGTTCGCGGTCACCCAGCAGATCCACATCACCACGTTCCAGTAGATGAAGCAGTAGTGGGAACCGCGCAAAATGTTCCAAGTTATCGGAACGCACTAGAAATCGCAATTGTGAAAGGGCCAACGGCTTATTATATCGAGTACCCTAATGATATACATGGGGTACACCCATAGCAGTACTGAACACATGAAGAACAGGAGGGGCGCTTTGGAGTTTCCGGCTTTGCCGAAGAGAAGACCCCACACCTCGTTGACGGGAGGGAACCAACTGGAACGGCGCTTTTTCTCGGATTGGAGGACTTCGACGATATCGTCATGCCGATGGCTCTGGGCCAACATCAAGGGCGTCTTGTCGTTTTTATCCAGAGGCTCCAAATCGATATTACTCTAAAACATTCACCACATAAATATTTTCATGCAATTATAGTAAAAGAGTAGTACTTTTTCGCAAAGGAGTTTAACACAGGTGACGCTTCCGGAAAGGCAGGCCAAATGCAAAGGGGTCGATCCGAAATGGTCCGGCTTTTGCAGGTTGGCCCCGGAGTAGACGAGCAACCGGATCAAATCGGCGTGCCCTTTATAAGCCGCCCAATGCATGGCAGTGTCGCCGTTTATGTCCATCGAATGATTGAGGGCGCCCATTCCTAATAAAAACGCGGCAGTGGCCGTTCTACCGAACATGCAGGCGGTCATTAAGGGTGTCAGCCCTTTGAAATCTGCAGCGTTTACTGCGACCCCTGCTTGTAACAAGACTTGGACCACGGCGGCGTGGCCTTTCCTACAGGCCCAATGGATGGGGCGAGGGCCTTGGGTTCCTAAACACGGTAAATCTATTGGGGCCGCCCTGTCCACGATGTATCTCATGATTTCGACGTTTCCGTCCAAGGCGGCCCAATGGGCGGGAGTGTAGCCCCATTCGTCCCTTTCTCGCAAAGCTTCCGTCCCGAATTTCTCCACCAAATCCTCGATCTCTTGTAGTTCCCTGTTAGATAGATGAGGTATTGTTTTGATGGGGTTGATTTTGGGGTGCTAGCTTAGCAGGGCTTACCCCGATTTGACTACGTCGAAAATGGACTTTCTGGACTGTTCTGTTATGTCGGCTTCGGTGTCTTTGTCGTTGGCCGAGGTGGCCGGATGGTCGGTGTCCGCCACCATGTTGCAGGACGTTTGGGGCAAAGCCCACACACTCCGGGCAGCGCCCGGACTCGGATACACTTTGCAAAGCGTTCTGACGGCTCTTTGCCACCGCTCCTCGTGAATTATTTATGATCGATTCGATGCGGATACGCGGATATGGCGTGTCGAAATTCTCGCTTTTTATCGATCGCGCCCCCGGAAAAGCGCAAGCGCACCCTCCTCTAAGGGTGGCGGTCGAAGTTTTATCCGGATTATATGCGTTTTATCCAAAGTATCCGTCTAGGTGGAATATCAGAATTTTTATACGGATAAATATCCGGATTTATCCAAATGAAACTCGAATGCAACATTCATTATATATTTTTGATGTCTATCTATAATTTAGTACATGTGATGCTCAATACATATATGTATTATAATAATTCCACAGATAATTCTGTCTGGTGGCTATGATGTCGGCAATACAGGTTTCTACACATACAAAATTATGACACATTTACTGAAGTGCTCTTCTGGTTCTTCTTGATAATATATCACATTTTGGCAGTTGGGAATGATTACAGTAACTTCACCATGTATAAGCTGATGGCAGAACCGAGGGCCAACCCGACACCCATGAAAACTGTCATCACCGAAGACGCCGCCTCTTTTTCATGGGATTCCACAATTCTAAAATTCGAAAAATTAATTCGGCGTCGGTAAAGTAGATTTCTACTCACTTTGGGGCACATATAGCCGCGATATTAGCCAAATACCCGTTAGAGATTGCACATAGAAACAGTATGATTATGTATTGGTAGTCCCTGTCAAAAACCACACCCCAGTGGGTGCGGGGTTGGGCGTTGCACAACATCAACAGAGGAATGAATACGAATCTGGCTGTGCTCAAAATCAACAAGATGTACCCAGTCTTTGGCTATAATCAAATTCATAATATTAGTGATTTTTAATAATTATTTCAAGTTGTTAGGTACTTTTTGAATTCGCCCCGCTAGGATCCTTCCCAGGTAGTCTCCAATACTGAAGAGTAAGTACGCGATTGTCGGGACGAAAAATACGTCTGAAATGTGAATTGTCATTAGTCGATAAGGTCGGTATTACAGGGATCTTTTACCGTTCCACCTATGACCCTGCCCTCGCCCTTCAGACTCGATTAAAACCGTAACGCCCGGATAGACTGATAGAGTGATCGCGAACACCATAAAATTGCAAACGCCATGAGTCCAGACTTTCTTGATTATGATTTTATAGCTGATTAGTCTCGGTATCAATTGGTCGGAGCTTTCAAATTCATTATCATTGGCCCTTTCGTAAACGTGAAACTTGAAAAACACGGTTTTGGTCAAAATTATGTAACTCGCGATGGATAGAATTATCGTGATATTTCCGATGACGAAATAGACGAAAGCGCTGTGCACCGAAGATGCACCGATTGAAAGAGATATGATTTCAGCAACGGCTGCGAAAATTCCACCCAATGCTTGGCCCCCTAGAGTCGCCGTGATGTAGACTGGACAAAAACGACCCACTACTCCGAATATGCTACCGGAAAGAACTGCACTGCAAACTGGAACAAAAACAATAACAAAGTACATAATGCATAATCGAGATAATAATTATTGAGTCATTGAAACTTTGGACTCACTGTTTAATAATACGATTGTGACAATAGTCAAGATGAAGAAACCATCTTGCCATTGATCCGTGTCGATAGAGACAAAAGCCAGAGTCATTATAAATAAAATAACCATGAAAACTAGAGATCCTATGACCCTTTTATGGAGAGATATCTTATGGCTGAGGGCCGTGTTGAGAGTCAGGAAAATTAAACCAGGTACGGAACAGGCGACGCTGATGTAAGATGTGAAGCTGGCTTGCAGAGGGGTCCGTTTTGATATCGGGGACGCACTGTAGGAGTCGTTGGAAAGATCCCGAAACTTGTACAACCAATACTAGAAAATTTTGTTGTGAAAATTCAGTTTTTTAACCAAAATGAAGACCTCATTACATCATCAGCGGTTATGAAGAAGTTCCAGGGTAGCAACGTGACCATCCCCAGGATGTAAAAGATGATGTACGCCATGTAGTACTTATCTCTGGGTTCCGGGGGTTTGAACAGCGGTTTGCTGTCCCGGATGATGATGTCTTCGGATCGATCATTGTCGGAATCGTCTTCTTGGAGGAGAGGTGTCGTGTTTACGGAATAAGCCATCGTCAACGGGTCATAGACAAAAACTGTGGGGCTTTTGTCTACCAACTCTATGTCCTATCTGATGTCACCACTCATTCGTACAGCGCAAGGATAACAAACCGGCGAATAATGGTAATCGAACTTATCTTCAGTCGAAGAACATTTTTGTAAGCGATTCGAACCAGTTTACGCGTTTGTTAATGAGTTTTCGTAGGAATAATAGCAGTTTTACACCCTGTTTTGATAGATTGATTGATAAGTGACAGTTGTGACACTGACAGGTGAAAGTAAGGTTATGTGTCATCATACCTGACGTAAGAAAATGAGAGGGAAATTCAAATTATTGCTGATAATTTTATTTTTCGAAGGATACAGTAACAAAACTTACATAAATATAATACACATAAATAAACCGATTACATAACTGGGTATAAATAGAGTTAATCTTAACGCGTGTGGATAAATATTGCGAAATCACTTATTTTTTAAGTTTTGCGGCGCTTTATTATTGAAATTCCCGTTCTGCGCCTTTCTCGACTTGATGCGATTCTGTAAAGTGTTCAGCAGACTGGCCAAGACGTCGTGATTGGGTAATTTCTTGGCAAACAGAAGGCGCTTCACCGAATCGTCGTACGTGAGCAGCGCGACCATATTTTGAAGCAAAAACCCTTGGCAATATTCCAAGAGTTGCACCGCGTTGTAGACTTTGGCGTGGATGTACATCGAGACGACGTTATCCAGCGCCAGCATCGCGGCGCATCGGCTCTCGCAGTAGCGCAAAAGTCCGTCCAACTGGAAAAAATTCGCCGCCGCCATCAACTCCAGGATGTCTTCTGGAGCGGGCTCGATGGCCTGACAGCCACCCTGGTATAGGAACTGCATGACGATTTGGAAAATGTCGTAGCGTATGTCGTTGATTTGAACAGTCGGCAGACCGCCCTCGCACAGTTTCGAACTCAACATGGAGCGTAAACGGGAACTGGCGGTCACCAAGACGATTTTATGCGCGTAGAAAAGACGACCTTCCACCCGGAAAGTCACGTCGCTCAGTTCGGGATTGTTCACATATTTCGGGTCGATTCTTGAGCCGTTCGCTGTTGATGGGAGCGAGTCTTTGATAGGCTTTATCGGCTCCCAGCCAAAGCACGTGGAAAAAATGTCAGCCAGGAGTAGAGTGGTCCCCTCTTTCTGAAATCAACAACAAAATTACTACCAAACTGTTCTTTCTTCGACGTTAGTTATCATTTTGCTGTAATAGTACGAACTTTGCTGTATCTGAAGATGTTGAAAAGCAGAGGAAGGCACTCTTGAACGAATTGCGTGCTGTAGTCATCCGGGCAAACTTGCAGGAAATCCTGTAGGAGTTGATCGATCACGCAGTCTAATCTTGCTTCATGTGCTGCCCCTAAAGAGTGCATCCAGCAATGCAAAGTCCAAGGAATCCCCAGAGTCCTAATTTCCACGGTGATGTCCAGATGATTATTTTCAGCGCTGTGGTACATCGCCTCTTGGAGCGATTTAACTTGACATTTCGTAAAATGCGGCGTACTAACAGGCGAAGTACAACTGGAAGTCACCCCTAAAAAAACCATAAAAACAATAAAGGAAAACTGAAATTATTGAGAATAAACCTTCTGCTAGAATCTCTTCAAGGGAAAGGACGTCTTTATTGACGGACACCAAAGGCTGCGCTAGCAATTTCTGCAGAATCGCCCTCTGCCCATGCGAGGCCGCGACGGAAATTGCGCTGTAACACCCCCTTTGAGCCGCCACGGAATAAGAAAGCGAATCTTTCAGTTGGGTCGAGAAAAACGGATGAGCCCCGTGTGCCAACAACAAAGAGACCATTTCGCTATGCGAATTACCGCAAGCCACTTGAAGGGGAGTCATCGTGACTTTTTCCTCGCTCAAAAGGGCGCCCCCTTCCACATTAGCCCCGCGTTCTAGTAAAAACCGGGCGCAGATGTTGTGCCCTTTGGCCGCGGCATACGTCAGGGCGGTCCAGTGCTGAGTCTCGCCGTTCACTGCCGGAATAAGAGACGGAGTACCCGAAGAAGGCGTCTCGACGTCCACCGAAGCGCCCGCGTCTAAAAGCGCCTGAAATTCGAACAATCAATTAAAAAATCTTAGTTTTTTTAATAATCGAAATAGTGAGATTACTGTTAAAGTCAGTTCATCGTTTTGGATTGTAGCCAACATGAGAGCCGTATGCCCTTGCGCGTTCAAAGTGTCAAGTCCGGTCGATAAAGGCAGTAGGGAAATCGCGTGCTGAATCAGTTCGGATCTTCCAGTGAGTAACAATCTGAAAGCCAATTCTACTTGGATTTGACGCGAGGCTTCTATGTAATCCTCTTCATTTCCGTTGTTGTTCTTTTTGATACGCATGGATTCTTCGCCTAAAAATCGCACTGGGCAATCGACCCCCGGCAGTAAAAGCCTAGCCGCTTGCATGATGTCGTCTTTATCGATAACCGCGGCGAATCTGTGCTCGCAATGGGCGGTCGAAACCCTCAACCACTCGACCAAAGGAGGCAAAACCACGTAAGCTCTTTCGTAACACAACTCCTGGATCGCGCCTTGCTCCCCGTGCTCTAATTGCGAGCACCTCATGAAATAGAAGAGCGTCTTCAGCGCTTTCTGGCAAAGCGGCACCCTCGGTTTAGTGCGATCGATCAAATCATTGAGTTCCTCCAAAGACCCGACGCAGGTCGTCATCAACGAAGGCTCGGGCGAAGACGCGTTGCTGCTATTTCCGCATCGATTTTGGTCTTTCGAGCTCAAATTCGAGACGGAGATCCATCGAGGAAGGGCGAGGGCCCCCGAGGCTATTCGACCGGCGTTTAGGTGCGCGTAGGGCTGCAAAATGCCCCAGAGGTCGCCGTTATTGGCGATCGCGTGCTCTAGTACGGTCGCGGTCAGGGGGACTTCGGAACCACTCGGAAGACATTGGAGCATGATCTCCTCCAGGAGGTTCTCCAACCCGGCGCACAAGTAGACGGCGGCGTATTCGTGGATGAAGCGCGCCAACTTCGTGTCGGTCATCCAGCGGTGGAAGCGCCCTATGTGGAATTGCAGCCCGGCCCTCTGGGACTTGCTCTGTTTAAGGGTGGAGTCGCCGCTCATTGTGAGCATGGCCGCCGAGCGTAGCGAGGCTTTCACGCAGGAATCCGCCAAAGGCGGGCAGAGGATTATACGGAAGGAGACGGTGATGTCGTGTTTCGTGCAGATTCCGATAGTCGAGGACAACCGCTGCGTTTCGCGGGCGATCCGCACCAAAGCCCTCTGCAGCAAATACGATAAGCGAGGGATTGTCTCCACGCTAACCCTCGAGACGTGGTCTCTAAATCGACCCGTCTGCAAGACGCGTAAAATGCAGTGATTAGTCCAGGGGAGATGCTGCAATTCGACTAATCTATTATGCGAATCGACCCAAACAAATTCGTCTGCGTTGGTGATGTTGGTGTTGACGGTCTCTAGGGAGGAATGGCGGATCAGGCGGCACATCGCAGGTTCCGAACTTTCAGAGCCCGCGCTGATACTCGAATAAGTGCTAGTGGAAGTGTGGGATCTTATAGTCAGTTGTTGAAGAGCCATTTTGATGTCTTCCAGTCCGCCACTTCCGGTCCAAGGAACGTGTAGCTGGGGAAACGGTCGTTATTTTGATTTTACCACTTGATGAGGTCTTTTTACTCACCCTGGCTGGGGTGGCTCGATGTCTGGCTCGATTGTGTTGGGTGTTCGATCGGTTTCTTGCGGGTTTATGCATAACACCCGCGGTTAAGCGATCGGTACCACCTCTAGGCGAGCTGGTTCCATTGTCCGACATACTTGCGTGCCCGGAAGAGCGGTTTTCGTCAGAAGAACTGTTGCAATTTTGTACTCTTTGCTGAAAACCAAATACCCACTTAATTTACGATTTTTTTAATTATTGGGGAAAAGTTACTCTTAATTCGTGTGCATGGTGGTGGGGTCTGTGATCGTCATGTCGCCGTAAACTGCCAGCTCCGCTATTATTATTAGGCCCCGTATCTCTTTCCGGTACCATATTGAGGGCCGATCCATGATTACAGGAGTACTTCAATTCGTGGCTATTATTGAGATTATTTTTCGTATTCATCAGGTTATTCTTGTCGATTTGTTCGTTAAAAGTGGCCGTTTTCACGTTATTCGCGATGTAGAGATGCTGGAAAGGCTCCACTTTCCGTTTAGGTGACACCATCCCTTCGTTGAGTGGTTGCAAATCTGTATTATTGCTTTGAGATAATTTCGCAGGAGTGTGCATCCTAGGGGTGGCATTGTTGATGGTTTCTTTATCGATTTGATTATGATGGGAGCCGCTGGGAAATCTGAAAGTTTTCGTATCGATACAGTTCGTTATTTTCACAATTTATTCAGGGAGGGTTGTTTTACCCTTTTTCCTTTAGGTATCTATTGAGCATGTCCGCCTCCATACCTAAAGGAAACTCGTCGGCGCTGTCTTCGGAATAATATTCGCTACACGTGCGCACTTCGTTGAGAATTTGGCTCGCGAACGAAAAGGTATCTTTGAAAATTACATTGATAACGTGACTATTTTCAATCGAATCTATGCTCATGAACTCGTCGATTTTTTCGCTTATTTTTATGCAGCCCTCTTCTGTACCGTTATTATTTTCGTCAGTCGATACAGTTTCGTTAACGTAAATCACGGATTTGTGTTTATTTTCCAATAATAAAGAAATTTTGCTACATTGGGGTGGCTCGTTAGGGCTGTCACATAAAATTTGTTCTTCCATGCCGAAAAATACGTATTTTTTACCACCGTCACTCTCTTTCTTATCACTCATGACGATGGCAGTCTCGCACATTTTCAATTTACAGAATTTTTCCACTGAATTATTCTTAGGAGCTCACTAGTCGGATGGTATATCTCTACTGAGTTTCATAGAGTTAATAATAAAGTGGGATATTCTTTATGAGAACTGCTTCCCATTATTGTTTAATTTCGATATCATTTTATTATTGTATGCGTTTAAGCTTTCAGAGTTCAGATAATAGAAGTGGTAAAGTTAATTGCTTCTTCTAGAAGTAACCGATTCCGGATTTTAACATTATAATTGGTTTTTCTGGAAGAGTTTTCGCTTATTTTCATATATCAAAACGAGTAGTTATTTTTTTATCTGTAACATTCAAACCGTTTGAGATATCGGAATGAATCAAAAAGCAATCGAAAGCTCACATTTCAAGCTTCGAAATATGTAAAATTCAATAGGATCGGACGTCTGGGATCGTTTTTATGAGTGATCTTTCTGGAGACCCCATAAGGCGCATAAGCGACGAACCCGCAAAAACTCCGCATTTTAATTCGATTGTTAGATTACTTCTCGCAAGTATATCCTCGTTAATGAATGAAGGAAAAGTGCATATTGTTAAATGATAGACAATACGACTACTTAAACAATGGTTAACCTTGTACTTGGGCCTGGCCAAAGTCAGACGTGATAATGAATCGAAATGATTCTCCCATACTTTCTTAATACTCGAGAGCAGATCATTTATTAAATTATAATAAGAGACAAGTACTAAAGTAGACTACTTTCTACAAATAGCGAGAGGGTATACGTTTCTGATTCCCATATTATACGAATAATAGCGTCCCCTTCAAGTTCGCATTTCAGACAATGATTAATTAGACATAATTCTATTAATTTCGGATGATGCTGTGTGAATCGGAATTAAAGTGAAAGAGCGCGGGAAAGTGAATTCCATTTTTCAATAAAAATTTCCATTTCTCATTAGTAAAATAATGAGACATTTTTATGGTTGGTTTTACGATTTTCCGATTTTCTAAGTAGTTATAATAATCTTACCGTCTGGGTTTGGGCCGAAGAATTTCGTGGTTGGCATCTGTGATGCATAACGGATTCAAAGGTCCAGACAGGTGATCCACCCCCGTCCATTGCTGTTCGTTAGCCGAGGGGGTTGAAATCGCCCCTTTCGAAGCTCCCAGTTCCCAATCTGAGGGTGTTTTATCATTTTGGTGGGCCATGCAGCTAACTGGCTCAAGACAGGTCTCGCTAATAACAATTCCCTCCAGCTATGTTCGGGTCCATCCATCGATCCTCTTCACCTGTAGCAGCAGCAGCAGCAGATCCATCACATTCCATATCATTTTATAATACCCGTTCGCATCATTGTCTCGAGATTTCACTGAACTCGTGTCGCGTGAGATTTTATGGCGCACTCGTCGCGGATCGGATTATTGCGATGCAGTTCGCGTAGAGATTTTCTCGGGATTTTCGCGATTACCCGGAGCGAAATTCCGGAGTCGTACGCCGTGATGGCTGGGCGTACGAGAAGTCGCAAGGCGCACACACTTCTTCGTCTTGCCCTCTCGTAAACATTACCTTGCGGCAGGAGCGCCACATTTGGGATGGCCCCGCTTTTTGTCAAGTCCACTCGAAACGTACACAGAACCGGGTGCGATCGACCTCTTCACCGCTTGGCATTCCTCGCCAGCGCGCCTATGATCGGCGAAACAGGTTCTTAACAATAATGCCAGGACTGTTTTTAAAATTTTTGGCTCAAAGGCCGACACACATACGCGCCTCGGGCATCCGCGACCATCCAGAATAAAAATAAACGATTAAAAATCGATTAAAATTCATAATTTTAAATATGGCGCCGAAAAATATTCAATTTTTTTAGATAAAAAGTCACTAGTTTTTGACAGATTTCTAACTAGGACCTGTTTAGAATGACATTTTTTATGTGACGTATTAAAATTTGGGTCGAAATCCCGTAATTTTCCCAGTTATTCGGAATAAAAACGTGTCGGGATTATTTGAAATTGAATTTTTGGCGCTTATTGAGCTTTCGGGGTGGCGCCTGCGCAGTCGGCTAATTATGACACTTTTCGTTTAGACTGGCTGGGACCTTGTCAACCTTGTGTTGTGATTTCAAGATAAAAATAAATATATTAAATGAAAATTTGAAACGTAACTGGCTCGAAACCCAAGATCGCAATAATAGGAACAAACTCCACCCACGTGTGAACGTTCGATCGCAAAAGTGCCATCGTTATCGGTTGACTTTCTAATTCGCCCCCCAAATCAAAGAGGAAGTAAACAACCATTCACCCTTTACCAAATAGGATGTAGCCCTGGACGATTTCACCTGTATTCTCGTCCGCACGAACCGCTTAATTCGATAATCACCATAACACAGAAGGTAGGCGACCTGAATTATACCGAACAACCGAAATTCTAGTTCAATTTTATTTCAGTTTTGATTATTACAATACCGAATCAATATGCACTGGATTACTCACCTCGACGGGGGCCCTAAAAGAGTGAACCACGCCGCTGTGGCCGTAGGTCACAAAATCTACACTTTCGGTGGGTACTGCACAGGGGAGAATTCGAAAGAGTACACCTCGATGGACGTGCATGTTCTCAACACGACCACATTCCGCTGGACCAAGCACCCAGTAAGCGACCTCCCCTATTTCGAAAACGACGACATTTTACCTTTCAAGAGGTACGGCCACACAGCCATCGTCTACGGGGATAAAATTTACATCTGGGGAGGACGCAACGATCGCGGCTCGGACCGAGTTTTATTCTGCTTCGACACGGTCTGGCATTGCTGGACCGCGCCGAAGACCACCGGCGAAATCCCCCTGCCTCGAGACGGACACACCTCTTGTCTGTGGCGGCATTACATGATAATCTTCGGCGGTTACGAGGAGGACACCGACAGTTTCGCCGACTCGATCTACGCCCTGGATCTGGAGAAAATGGAGTGGTCCTTCATACGTACGCAGGGTCAAGTTAAGCCCACTTTGAGGGACTTCCACACGACCGTTTGCCTCGGCAACCGCATGTACCTTTTCGGAGGGCGAGGCGCCAGCTCTCACCCTCCCTCCGGAGAAGTTTACAGCAACGCGTTGTGGTATTTAGACCTGATTTCCTTCAAGTGGGTGCGTCCTCCGGTGACTGGACTTCTTCCTCTCGGGCGGAGGAGTCACTCGTGCTGTAAGGAATCATATCTGCCTACAATTATTGATTTTATTTAATAATTTTACGATTTCAGTTGTTTACGAAGGCAAAATTTACATATTCGGTGGGTATAATTCGCTCCAAGAGCGGCATTTCAACGACATGTGTGAATTTGATCCGGAAACTAATAAATGGCGACTTCTGCGTGTATTGGGAACTTACCCCTGCGAAAGGAGGAGGCAGGCTTGCGTTCTGATTGGTGACCGGATGTTTTTGTTTGGGGGCACCAGTCCTCGGTTGCCTTATGTGGCGACCGGTAATGGACCAGAGGACAGATTAATTGATCACTGTGATATGCACGTTCTCGATTTCAAGCCGACTTTGAAGACTCTTTGTATTTTGGCCGTCAGGCAGTACAGGCATGATGATTCCACACTACCGAACAATATTAGGTACTGTTTTCCCAATTTTGTTAAATTTCTAGTGATCATTTGAGTTTTTTCTTTCTAGGTCGGATATTATGAACATGTTCACTCCAAATAAGATCACCATTAGACCAAATAATTCTGCGGGATAGATTCCCTCCTCTTCTCCGGTTACCGTCATAAACTGTATAGCCGTAATTATTTGGGAGCCACATTTATAGCCACCATCGTTAATCTATGATATGTGCTTATTTTGAGGATAATTATTTATTACCTATAGAAAGAGAGGTACTTAGACTTTTAAGATCTAAATTTACGTAAGTATGTAAGTATTGCGCGTGGATTTATCGCGGAATTATTTTTTGTTTATAATACGTTCATGTTTGAATCTGATTAAAGAATATTTTATTACAAAATTCGAATGCCTTGAATTCCCTCTTAAAGCTCTTAAAATTGCCGATAAAGCAGTGCCCATCTCTTCCTAAGTTCCTGACTTGACATTTGACGTGACGTTTCTTCTTGGGAAAATTTCATCAGTAAAAATTTGAAAAATTGTGTAATGCCAGAAAGTGGTCGAGTAATTTTTCTGTGAATGAAAATTTTGCAATGTCCCTAACTGCTACCCCAGTCAGTACATTAAAATGTCTCTGATCTCAGAAATATCCGGACATAACCTCACTTCGACATCATCGGTCTCATCGGTGGACGTTATCGATGATTTTGAAAAGAAACGTTATCACAAAACTATCATTGACGACTTTGACCAAGGAGTTTTATCAAAAATCGAGTCATTTTCCCACTGGCTTAACGGAACAGGTCGAATCCAGTTACTGAAGTGTGACCCGAATCAGAGTGAAATCAGTTTATATTTACTTCTTTGCTTGAAGAAAAGCATAAAATCCGCTATTTGTGAAATTAACAAGACCCTGGATCGCGAAAGTAAGCATTATACCTGTCCTAAATGCAATGAAGAGATCGAAGTAGGGCCACACGAAGATTACTGGGAGACTTTACAAAATCACGAACATTTTGAAGAAAATTACATTCAGGCCATCACGGGAAAACTCGATATTTCTAGACCAGAAAGTGCATCGAGCGACGAAGCCATGAGTGAGTGTTCGAATTCAAGCTCGGAAGAGCCCCCCTTGCTAATGCAGCCAGAAGAAAAACCTACACAGTCGCCAAAACCTAATAATCCTTTAAACGATTTCAAATTCAATTTCGAAGTGAAATACGCTAATACAATCGAGACGATCCTATACCCGGATAATATCATCCAAGCCGCTCGTAGATATGATAAGATTAAAGACTTCTCGATGCAGAGGACGGGCCCTTCCAGAGGGGTCTGCCTCTTGTGTCGTTGCAACATAATTCCTACAGGCCGAAACGGGAAACCGACCGGAAAAATGTCTCCGTTTTTGATAAAAAATCACGTGACTGGGCAGAAGCACATAAAAAATGCTAACTGCGAAGAGCACAGGAATGCCTTGGCTCGGTATCACGAGTTCTGGTTGAGTCAGGAACCGATCGTTCAAGCCCATCAACTGTACTTCTTGCCGGGAACAGTCGGTGAAGTCGCCTTCACCAAATGCTGCATATGCCAACAGGTGATTCCTTATAACTACGAACACGTTCTGGAACACATCATGTCGCCTTTTCACGCCAATATCATCTTGGAATTGTTTTACTTGCCCAGTGGAGGGGAGCGAGACAGCTACTATCTGCTGGACATGCAAGTGCAAGTGTACGAGACTGACGAGGTAATAAAGAACCGAAACCGAAAGCGGATTTTCAAAGACAGCAGACCGAACAACACCAACATGATTAACAACAACCACCATCAAGATAATTCCAGAGGGGAGCAATCACAGAGGGCTCAAAACCGGCCGGTCGAGAAGAAACCTGTAGTGCCATGCGAATTCGTCGAATCGTTATCGTCCGAAGAAAGTAAAAACGGGGTCCGGCTTCCTGTAAGATACCGGGAGCATGCGATCTTCTTCGTGAAGCTTGCGGCCGACTCGATTTGGTGCAGCTTGTGCCAACTGACGTTCCCGAACAATTCGAACGCTGCCGTTAATCATCTCTTCATAGCGAGCCACCGGCAACTCTGCAAAATCGCGCCGAAGAATTTCAGCTATTACTGCGATATCTGCAACGTGACCATGAGGAACGAACTCGAGTGGGACAAACACTTCAACAAAGGACCCAACAAGTGAGTAAAGATTACCGTTATCCATGCGTTATTCGATATGGCGATTATTCGTTGCAGACACGATAATTTGGCGCCCGTTCGCAAGGCTTTAGTGAAGGAATACGAATGCAAGACGTGTCGCTGGGTGATTTACGGGGACGAATTGTCCTTGAAAAGGCACACGATCCACGTTTTGGGCAGGGCGAAAAAGACTGTCGAAATTAAGTTACCAACGGATGCTAAAAAATTGTTCGAAAGTAAAGAAGCGATCGCTAGATCGGCCGATAATTACCTAAAACAGGCCAATGAAGTTTTGGAAAGTAGGGACCGAATGGAGAATTGCTGCAAATGCATCGAGGAAATCCTCTCGCAGGGCTTTCCCGGATGTAAGGCTTACTGGTTCGGATCCAGGGTGTCGGGCTTGGGCAATTACGTAAGTTTCGCACCTGTTAAGCCGCCATCTTGGATCATTCTGACAGTTGTCAAAATCATCCAACATGGCCGCCTTTCAAATGACTGCTCTCTGTCATCTGTCAAAATTGAGATTTTAACTTGCAGGAAAGCGATCTGGACATATTCCTGGACATCGGCAACATGTACAAGGGGGAATTCAAGCAGGACCCTTCCGATCAGGTGGACATAGTGAAAAAAGCCACGAAAGAGTTGAAGTCTTCGAAGGATTTCTCTCAGGTGTTTCCGATTCCCGCCGCCAGGACTCCTATCGTTAAATTGCATCACGGGCGTACCGATTTGGATTGTGACATTTCTTTTCGGCACGGTTTGGGCGTGGAGAACACGAAATTTCTGCGGTTCTGCATGGAAATTCAGCCGGTCACTCAGTCGTTCATTTTGCTGTTGAAACACTGGTCGAATCGGTGCGGCCTCAACGAACATCTCACCAATTACGCGTTGGCTCTGATGGCGGTTTTCTATCTGCAAATTAACGGGTACTTGCCGAGTGTCAAGACTATCAGGAGTTTTAACCCTGAACAAGCTGAAATAATCGACGGTTCGTTTTCTTTAAAATTAGTTTTTTTTATTATTTATTTATGGTATTTTCAGGGTGGGAGACTGTGACTTACACGGTTTCTGCCAAACAAATGCGCGAGTTTGTTCAAGATTTCGATTTGGATTTGCACACGCTTCTGCGGAATTTCTTCGATTATTTCTCGAAATTCAACTATGCGAATGACGTAAGTACCGTGCGTTTCACTGTGATTTGGTTATTGAATATTGATGTTTAGGTGATTTGTCCGTTGTTGGGTCATACGATTCCGAAAATGTGGTTTTCTTTGGAGCCGGGACTAGCCGAAAAGTTGCCACCGGAGATGAACAGTTACAAGCAAAGGTTAGTCTTAAAAGACGCCGAATTATTCCGCGCGCTTTCGCCCTGTTGTATTCAGGATCCGTTCGATTTGAGTCACAATTTGACCAAGGGTTGTCACGAGGGCGTTTTGAAAAAGTTCAAAACTCTTTGCGTTCAAACCCTTGAGCATTTAGATTCACTCGAATAATAATATTTTACGATATACATTTTATTGTGTTTCAATAAGGACTTTTAACGAGTGCCTTTTTTAGTTTCTTTCGATTTTTTTTGAGTGTTTTTATTGAAATTTGTATGACTCATATTTTAGGTTTAAAAATAAAAATATATTTTCAAGTGTCTTTCGTACAAACAGAGCATAAATATTTAAAATTTAAAAACATAAATATAATATTCACAATACTGGCTTCACAGGAAAAAAGGCAACACTGATATGCCTACATACTAGGCTACTTTAGACCGAAAAGTCGCCATACTGGAGACTTGCAACGCGGCCATCTTGTAAGATGGCCGCCACGTCTGTCAATATGACGTCATTCCCAGTCGGAATCGATATAGACTAATCTTTTATAAAATTATTGTCGGATAAATATTGTCTTAAAAATCTCATTTCAATCACAATTATCAGATTAGGTACCGTAGCGTCAATAATTTCGAACGCTCATTATTTCGGTAACCGCATCAACATTTAGGAATTTAAAATATTCAAGAGGCTCACGTAGGAGCCGATCAGGAACCCGACGAACCCGAAAATCATGATCGCCAAGTCTTTCCACAAGACCCAGTTATTCTTACCGAATTTATCGGGGTAGAAAGTTATGATCTCGATAAGGGGTGGAAAAATCAAAGCCAAAGCCGAACTACTGAAAGCGCCCACCAAAGAAATGACCGCCCCTAAATTCGGAATGGCGATGGCCAAGGCGAAAGTGACGAAAACTAGGATAGTGCGAGTCACGTGCTCCGCCAACCGTTTGCTCTCTTCTGTAGGGAAATGGTCTGTCACGTGGGGCCAAACTATGTTAAAGGGCACGTAGAACTGCAGACTGTAAGACAGGAAAATCGCCACCGCCATCGTCAAACGCACGGACTGAGCCAAGCTAAAAACCAAACTCGATCAATAAAAGTAATCAAATCGCATTAAATTTTAAGTACTTACAATTCGTCAGGTGGTAGGAGGAGGGTGACGCTCCCCAAAACCGCCCTGTCTCCGTATTTCAAGTAGCCGAAAAATCCGACAGCGGTGTACAGGGAGGCCACTATCACCATTCCGGTGTTTAAGACCCCGTTCCAACCCCCGAAATCCTGGGGGTGCTTCATGTTGTTCTCCAGAGGTAAAACCACCCCGATCCCCTCAAACGCGTAAATCGCCGTCCCGAAATACAAGGGTAGTTGCGCCCAGGAGGAGAAGGCGTCGACTTTTGACGTGTCCGGCATGCCTTGGAGCATGTAGAAGAAGATTATCACCAGGCCGCTGCATGTCAAGATCGAGGCTAATAACGAAGCGGGCGTTAGGTATTTGAGGCTTTTGACGAAATTTAAAAGGACCATGGGTATGAGGAGGATCAGGAGGTACCAGTGCACGCTTATGTCGAAGAAGTAATGCTTGACGACGTCGTGGAGGTTGGCGGCCACGAAGACGAAGTAGACGCAGCAGAAGCCCAACTGGGTGATGCACAGGAAAATGTTGATCAGGGTCCTGAAATTGAAGCGTCATGAATTCGAGAATTTCTATTTTTGGTAAAAGACATGCACAATTGTTGGCACTTTAAGATACTTGCGATAGAAAGGATTAATGTTATTCCACGGATTTTGCATTTTTTTTTTTTAATATGACCAAAATATCAGGAACCGGTCTATTTTGTAGACATTCACTATATTAGAGTACATTTCGTGACGTTAACTACTGCCATTGGTCCATTTGTTTATGGTCAACTGGCTATAATAACGTCAAAAATGGCACAAGTAATTTACCTTGGTTGAGCGGCCGTAATATGGCAAATTATGTCCTGTTCAATAATGATAATGAAAATCGGCCGCTTAGGCTTCTCACCTAGGTTATTCGACACATTATTCAAATAAACATCAATTTATTTTTTTGATATTTTTGATAATGAACCGACCAAGCAATATTCAACATAGTATTTAGGTGTTTTTCGATTAATTTTTTAAGTAAAAATCACCTCCGAAGCAGTTGATCATAAAATTGTGGATACAACTCGTCCATAATAATAGCCATTATTGACTCGTTCATTTATTTGCCTCGCTCGAAAGCTCGCTCTACTATAAACATGGACTCGTCAATAATTACCTAAATTAGGGCCGATTCTTGTATTATTTTGCTAAAGATTCGATTACCGTCATCTTTACGACAAATTTTTAGTATGAAATCTAATGTGATCGTGCTTTAGCATCTTAACAGCGGTTAATTTTCAACGGATTTGATAGAGAATCAACCCCATTATGGACTAGTTACATAATAGGAAATTTAAATGAGAAAAATTCAATAAAATGCGCCAGTTACCACCAGTTACTCGTACAGTTGTGCCAACAATTCTTTTACCCTTTTCGACCTTACTTGGCAATGCCGCTGTATTTCTGGAGCGATTCGGGGCCGGTGCTGAAGGCGGCCTCTACGACCTCCGCGAAACTCAAAGAGGGCTGCCGGGTGCGCCTGCAAAGTTCGTGCGAGCACCCCACCAGCATGTGCATGCAGTGGGTGCACATCACCCCCATGGTCATGGTGCCGAACAGTCCGACGGCCCAGCCGGCGTTCCTGAAGGCGTCCGGCATGGCCAGGATGCCGGTGCCGACGTTGCCCTTGAGCAGGTGCACCATCGTGTCGAAGTTCGAGGTCGGGTGCTCCAAGTTGCGGTTGAGCACCGGGTCTTCGCCGAAGTCCTCCGCATTTTCCAAATCCAAAGCCGTCACTTCGCCCGTCGAAAAGTCGCCCTCTAACAGACGCTGCTTTTCGTCTTTCGACGTGTGTTCGCGCGGTTTCGAATCCTGAAAATGGTCTTTTTTTAGTGATTTTTTCAAGCAATTGGTTACTCACTTTACGGTATTTCTAAGCATATTTTTTTGGACGTGTACTGTTCGTTTTATCGTACTGTCTATGGTGGATTAACGAGATTATTTCGCGTTTGCTCACGTTACCTTTATGCCAACTATCAGTTACAGATAATGCAGTATTTAACTACCCACGTATTGCTTACGGTTTTTATTCGAGGATTATTTCGAAAGCGTCCCGTGTTTTTATCTCATCCGGCCAGCGGGGATACGTTTTCATTACGTTATTATTATTGTTCGCTTTGTTTTTAATATTTACGTGATTAGAATTATACGAATAACATAAAATGCGCGAAATAATCGCCTCGATTATCGAATCAGGTGGCCTGTTTTATGTGGGTTATCCAACATTTTAAGCCTGAATTGGTTATTATGTCTTTATTGGTGATGATATTATAAAAAGACGAGGATTTTGAAAAAGTGTGTGCTTAAACCGTATAAAAATACGTCTCTGGTATGTGATAACATAAATAGTGATGAGGAAACTTTTACTGATACGATAACATTTCGTGGTGTAATTTTCCATCGATACATTCTGCTCGTTATTATAATAACGACGATAATATTTGAAATCGTTTTTTTGAGAAAATCTTCGGGGTGACTTACATTGATCGTGCCGTATTGTTTGTTCATATCGGTTGCTTAATAACGTTTTGGTGCATTCATGTGGGAGTCTTGGACTAGGAGACGCTCTGTCTGCGAGTTGTGCTCTTAGGGGGCTACGCAATTAAACTGATGGTGGTGGTCAGTGTGGTGAGTGAAATTGCGGCATCTAATTACTAATGACCCTCGACGTCACCCCACCAAAAGCCATTACACATTTCTCTCTGTATTATTTGTTTATAAAATTGTAATCCATGACTTATCGTCCAGTCGAAAAAAGCATCAAATTAATAATGAGAGGAGTAAAGATTTATTATTACTACCACACGTGTTTCCCTCGATCTGTTTGCGGACGTTTCAAAAAGAAAGAAATTTTGTTTGTGCTTGGACATCAGAAGATTATCGTTAACAATAATATAGGAAAATTTCCAATTATATTATTATTATCTCACCTTCTAGCCCTTAACAATAACGAACCAGAAAAATCATCACTGATTATACTATTGTAAACTGAATAACATCCAATTACTAACGACTGCATGCGGGTTGGATAATAGAAAAATAAAGAAAACTATTATAATAAATATTAATAAGGACACTGATTATGATAATAAATGCAGGAGTGGAAAATTAACGGAATGTTATCTAGTTAAATCCGAAACTCTAAAGGTTTCCATAATTTGAGAACAAACATTCAACTCTTGTGTGAAGCAAATATTAATAATGGGAGGATTTCCCTAAAATATCTGAAATTTTTATACTTACAACAAATAATAAATTCGCCATAATTATCTAATTACACGATCATGCATTGAAATAATAAATAAAACGTGCTCATCTCGTGCATAATTATCCAATAATAATTACTGTTGATAACTGTTGAAGAGGTGTCCCATCGGAAATCGTCTCAGTATTCATCATAAAATTATTCGCTGAAATTCAGAAAAATATGAGATTATGTCACGGATCACGAAACGCGAATGAGTTATATCCCAAATAGGTCAGATTTTGAACGGCGCAGACGGGTATTTTTAATTATGATGTCATAAAATATTCATTAAATATTTTATATGAAAATATAACGGCTTACATTTTTGTTTCAAGTGATATTTTCATGAATATTCCCATGTCATCCAGGGCCAGGGTCAATATGTCTTTCAGAAACATGAAACTCTCTCTCCGTGACGATGCCCTACTTTATCATCGGTAATTCAGCGAATATGAATTAACGATGATTGTTTTGCTTTTTCACCAATTATTCCAAAGGTCGTCACTTTTATTTTATCGAGCTATCGCGAATCCCTGGCTTTCTATCTGCAAAAACCATCAAACACACCGACTTTTATAAAATGACTAATCGCTTGTGAGGTTTCCCACCCACGATAAAGTGAAAACTGACTGGAGAGCACCTTGAATAATACGAAATTCGAGAGAAAGGCGAACGCAGAAAATTATACAATAAGACTTTGTTTGAATCCAGATATCCAATTTCGCTTTTAGTAAGCGAATAATCTCATAACTACATTTTTAGAACGCATGTCGCTATTGATTTATCTCTTATCGAGCGCTTATCAAACATTCGGTATATTTGGTTGCATAACTCTCTAGGCGTTGATGTGTAGGCGGTCGATTATCCTTCGACGATTACGCATTATATTTCCTTCCTTATCACACTGATAGTCTCCTGGTGAACCAGAAGAGAGACAAAATTGTCTTTATATTTCTGACAGAGCGCAGAATTTGTAAACATCCTGAAATAGATCAATCGGTTTTTCTACCCAAATATTTACCCAAGGGGATCATTTTAGTTTTTCGGTAAGTCTCTAGACTTGGCTATAAGATCATTTTTAACGATGAAATATTTGTCTTTCTATCCCATAGCTTCATTTTTTTTACAAAAATCGTGGGCGTGTTTTTTGAGATTTTTTTGAAAAATGAACGATTTAGTCATAACGGAAAAAGTATGTAGAGCTTGCCTTTCTGAAGAAGGCGATGCATCGATGATGATACTCGACTCCAATTTAAAAGATATGTTCCAATTTTGCACCGCACTAGAGGTGATTTCGCTCGTTTCCGCCAATCTCATTAATTACCGATTAATTTGCAGATCAATCAGGAAGATAAATTACCTAAATCCATATGTTCGAAATGTAGAAATCAGCTAAAAGCTGCGAATTCATTTAAAAATATGTGTATCAAAAGTAATTCTGTGTTGGAACAACACTTTTCCAATTACGAAATCGAAGAAATGGATTTTAATTTAAACGATTTATTAAAAATGAATTTCCCCGAGACTGATACGACTCCAAGTAGTCCCAAAAACGAAACCACGATAATCGAGACTATTTTAGAGAATGCGATTCTATCGCCTGATACTAATAACGTAATTCTATTAGACGATACAGAATTAGATGATGCGACAATAATGAACGAGGAAAAATTAGATTTCCAGTGCACAATTTGCTCCGAGAGTTTTCCTTTAAACGACGACTTAAAAATCCACAACATAAGCCACCCGAATGACGGAGTGCCGAAATGTACGATTTGTGATAAGATTTTCAAAAACCTGAAAGTGCTAAGACGCCACATAAAAATCCATTTAAACTTGAAACCGTTCAGGTGCGACATCTGCTCCAAAACTTTCACGGAATCGGGAAGTTTGACCAGACATTTACGGAAACACAGTGGCGAAAAACGGCATTTGTGCACGGTATGCGGTAAGGGCTTTTACGAAGCCAACGTTTTATCGGTGCACATGAGAACCCACACGGGCGAAAAACCGATCAAATGCGACACGTGCGGCAAGAGATTTTCAGATCCGAACGGTTTGAGAAGCCACAGCAGATCGCACACGGGCGAAAAAAAGTACGTCTGCGAAATTTGCAAAAAGGCTTTCTCGCACTCGTTCGTCTTGAAGAAGCACAAACGCGTACATAGCGGAGAACGACCTTACGCCTGCACAGTCTGCGGAAAATCCTTCACCCAAGTAAAATCTAATGAACCCTGCAGTACCACTTGATGAGAAAGCGATTTTCAGAGCCATTACGTGTCGATTCACATGAGACAGCATACAGGGGAGCTACCTTATTCCTGCCCTCATTGCAAAAAGGGTTTCGCCCAAAACAGCCAAATGGAGATGCACCTAAGGACCCACACAGGATACAAACCCTTCATCTGCAACGTATAACATGGCTTACTATTTCGAAAAAGTGCCTCCTACTTTGTAATGAAATTGTGTTGTAGATTTGCGGTAAGGCTTGCGCCAGATCCGGCGATTTGGTGACGCACATGCGGTCTCACACTGGAGAAAAACCGTTTTCCTGCATAGTCTGCCTGAAATCTTACTCCACCTCAAGTCACTTAAAAGTGCACATGAGGACCCACAATGGGGAGCGTTCCCACGTGTGCTCCTTTTGCGGGAAAAGCTTCGTGGAAAGTCAGGGCTTGAAAGCGCACGTAAGGACGCACACGGGCGAGAAACCTTACGTTTGCGACTGCGGCCACAGTTTCGCGCAATCCGGAGCGTTAGCGACGCACCGGAAAATCCACCAAATCAAGCAAAACAACAAAGCGCCCGTTATTTGCAACGATCGATAAAACTTGTATTAGTCAAAATTCCTTATTGTTACAACAATGCAGTCTCGTTAATTGGTCGCGATGATTTCTCTCGGTTCGGGTACCGGAGTGGTACCGGCTTCAGTCACGATCTCTATGTTGGAGTCGACCGATTGCGATGACGCCGATAAATTCCGCGAGTTTCGCTTGGAATCGACCAAATTCGGGCAGCAGTGGTTCTGCTGGCAGTCCTCGCCTTGGCACGCCATCAAACAAAGCGGCGCCGGCTCCGTCGGGTCCTTAATACTTTCGTCGATTTCGAATTCCGGTTGAATTGTCAATTGGGTTATGCCGTAATCGACCAAGAACTCCTTGATCTCGTCCATGAGCTTCACGTAGCCCTGAAAACTATCGCAATTAGAAATCGACCAAATCGCGCAATCGTTGATCGCACCTTTTGCTGCCTGAAAATGATATGCACCGTCGATATGATCTTGGTCGTGGTCAATTGCCACACGTGGAAATCGTGGATATTCATGATATCCGGGAAATTCTTAAACAGATCCTGAGTCAATTGGTCGATGTTTAGAGATCTGGGGATGGTTTGGAGCAAAATCAACCCGCTTTCTTTCACTAGAATGCAACAAAAATCAGTTATTGGTTTCTTGATTATATGCGAGGTTCAGTACTGAAAGGGTAGCTTAAATACATCAGGCTGCTAGCCGAGATCAGGGCGAAAATCGGGTCGACGAATTTGGCAATTTCTTTATCGGTAAAGTGCACAAGGGTGGCGCATATTACCACCAAAAAGCACCCGACCGTGTCTTTGTAAACCTCCCCGAAATTCTCTTTGGCTCGATTCGAGGTGACCGGAATTCTCCGGGATTTCGACAGGCGCCTTCCGCCTTTTTTCACCAAATCCGGAACCACGACTTTATCCAGAACCACGTCTCCGGATTCGGTGACGTACAGGAAACTGCCTTGGTGGAAAGTGTAGCCGCCAATCAGGAGGTAGCAGACTCCGTTCAGTAGTAACCCGGAAGCGCCTATGCAAAACACGGAGATCGAGTGGTGCATTTCGTCCAAATGGTCGATGTGGATCAAGGTTTGTAAAGCCTCGACCATGACAGAAAACGAAAGAGAAGCTATGAAGATGCAGCAGATTAACATTGAAAGAACGTCGATCCGGGCCCAGCCGAAAGTGTTTTTCAGTTTCTTCTCTTGAGAATCCCTCTGCGTTTTCGTCGATGCGCTTATTTCTTCGTTCTTCAAAGTCGTCAAGTCTTCGCTTAAAGTGCTCGATCTTTTTGGCGCTTCTTCTGGTGGCGATGTTGAAGGCGCGGATTCTTTCCCGTACTGAAATAACCAGAAATTAATTCGGGGTTCGACTATTTCGAGGATATTTACCTTGAGGGTGATTATGCATCCAGTTAATGCCATTATGTTGCACAGCATGTGGTAAGAGTCCATTAAGAGGGTGAGAGAGTGGGTTATGTGGCTTACTACTAGTTCGGTTATGAAGAATAAAACGGTCATTATCAAGACCACGTACAGTTGAGGTGGTTGTATTTCTCCGAGACACTCCTTCACAGCCATGGTTATTATCGTTAATTACTTTATAAAATTATTAGAATAAGTCTGCAACAAAACAAATAATTGACATAATGTGAAGAAAATGTATTATGTACTATGTTATGTTATAGTAAAGCATGTACGGCATTCCAAAATGCTAATAAACACTTTATTTACAAAACTAGTTTTATTGTTACACATTATTCTTATACAAGACATTTTCTCTCGCATAATAAAGCTACCCACTTGCATACTTTTTTCATAATTTTTATGATTATTTTATGTTAGGGGGTCGTCGAACTCGAAAATCTGTGTCAATAATAAATAAAAAGTATAAACTTTTTAAAAATAATGTTATTACCTCACCTTCGAAATTAATATGATCAGAACGTGTTCTATAATGTACTTCAGCTTTTCTGATATGACCCAGTCTATTGATAATAATAAAACAGATAAGAAAATAAAATTCTGGTGTAGAGCTGTGCGCACAAATTCTTCGAGATGGCATTATCACTTGAACAATATAAATTGAGGTTTTCCAAAATCTGGACAATTTCGAAGACGGTCGAAAACAACAATAGATAACTTTATAATGTTGACTTTTATCATCAGTTAAACCACTATCAAATTTTACTTGAATGTTTATTTGTGAATCAACACTGATAAATACCCAGGTTATAATATGGTAAAGTAAATAACATATTAAATAAAGCTTTTCAGTGTAATCTCCATTATACATTATTATTACGGAAATTCACTAAATTATTGCATAGACTCCATTGTAAAGACAGTTTTTCAACTCGAAAATCCTTTCAATGCTGAAGTGGCCATCAGAGAACATTGGTAAAATTTTCGGCGATTAAATTTCTATGTTAATTTTCCTGCATAAAACTTTCAATGGTTGATTCACCGGTGACGCTCGTTCAATTTCGTAATAGTGGTGGAGTTAAGTGATGCAGGAAATGGATTAAGCCGTAAACTTTTACATTTTATTTCCTTACAACAATCAGAAGAGATAAACCGCAGGAAAAGCCGTCTTAATATAAAAAAATAGGTACTACTGGGTACTACGATTAATTTTGAATTGATATTCAACAGGCGCAAAATTAATCAACCTTGTAAGGTACCTAAACAAACCATTTGATACTCGTTTTGAATCCTTAATTTCATTAGATTAGATAACCGAGATAACTCGATTCGAAACAAGGTCATAAATTCAAATCTGTCTTTTTAAAGGTTGTTTAATGTTGAAAATATTTAAAAATCCATCAGTATGAATGAGAATCATAAATAAACGAAAACAAGCGCTCACCTTTTTTTCTCCAAAAACGATAATTCAATTCAGGAAGAGTATGATCGAGGTGAAAGTATTTATCATCACAAAACCACATAAATGAAATTTTCTTGCTAAAATCGAGAAAACTGTTTGATGTAACTTTTCGTACACAAAAAAAAACTCGCGGAACTTTGTTCACTATTATTGTGCGAGCCCTGAACACGTCGTAAATAATTGGACGATTTATAAAGGATGAGGATGATAAAATAACTCAATTAAATGTTTATGCATGGCTGTTTAACTAGTATAGAGATGTTCATTGTGGCATTATTTGTAAAGCACTTGGTGTTGTGATGGAGTGTTTGATGGCAAAAATTCGATTTTGGCACCGATTCGTACACGTTCAGTAACCCGCGTATTCACGACGACTGAAACATGCTGTATTAGATGGAAAACGTTTTTTCAAATGTCGAGCGTCGAAAGGTATAACAGAATAATCACCCACTCTCGCACTTTGAATGGGCAAAAGAATGGTAGAGGTAGAAGTTCGACGATACGGGTCGCCTCCACACGAATAATAACAATATTTTCGTCGGAGAAGAGACTTTCTTCTCAATGGATCGAGATTGTCTTTATTCAGTTCTTTTCAGTTTACAGTCTCAAAGAACTGTACTTTTGTGCGAGTTAATAAGAGAAGTGCATGTCGTAGGTAGGAAGGCATCACACATATTCGTCCTACTTTTCAATCACACGGGAAAAAAACTAGATAAAATATTTCTGTACGTATTATTAATACATTATTATTATAAAAGATTCTTTCAACAGTTTTAGGGCAGTTATCGCTTTCTTATTTAATAAAATACTTGAAATCAACACCAAACCCCCTTAATAATATATGGAATGATAGAACCTAAAATACTGACCGAAAATACCCAAAACATATCAGAAGTTAAAACGCTTTTGAAGCCTTACGTTATAATAAATATCACAATAAACATTTTTTTCATTGTTACTAAGAATATATGACTCCAGTGTAAATAATGTTACATTATTTTCATTCATATCCAGTGTAAAAATGTAAATACTTGGAATCTCACTCTTACATTACACATATTACAATTCACATCCAGTAGTATTACGAATATAAATAGATAAAAATAGATTTCTTGTAATATAAGATATGTCTCGGATAGGTGAACGTCACTCCAATTTATTTATACATACCTAACGTCCTATAAGTAGTCAAGATAATGGTAGTGCGCATCAATTATTTAAATTTAAAAAAAACGACGTGCAAATTCTATATGGAAGTTAGTACTGTGGTTATATAAGAGATAAGACTTATTATTTATCGTAAAGACATCAATAGATTATTCATATTTGGTAATATAAATATAGAGGTGGTGCATATTTACAAAGTTTTAAGTAGCTGTAAGTTTGGCTGCATACTTTTGTTGGTACTTAAGTAACTTATTAATTAGATGTATGAAAACTGTTCAAAAAGAAACTATGTAAATAGTATTCAGTTGATGACTAGCTATACCACTAAATATTATCTTTCCGTTAAAGCCAACCCGTACTTATAAACGACGAGATCCTTATGTTTGAAGTCCAAATAGGCAGTCATGTGGAATGCCATGTTGGTCAGTACTACGATGTATTCAGCCATGGCAAAACCCGAATAAACTACAAAACTTTTCTGTTACAAAACATCTTCGATCTGCGAAACTGTGTCTTACCGTAAGGTTCGCAAAAATCGTTGTGTCTCAGAAAACAGTAAGTGGCGATCAGAATACACGACACGTTTATGAATAAAAGGCGCTGTTTCCACTTTAGACTGGATTTGTGCTGTCTTTTGCACCTCCTTTGTAAAATGCAAGTTAGGATCATGTAAAATTCGGACATCAGGATAAAAGTGACGAAGGCTTTCTCATGAACGACTACAAAATATCAACAATAATCAGACCGATCAAAAACGTTTACGTCTGCGAAAGACTTACGGTATTGCCTGGAAGAAGTCCAGAAAGACAATATGATCAGGGAAATGTTCTCGACGACGTTCAGTAGACAGGCGATGGCCCCCATCCACTGGTCGTGTTGGTAGAGAGCATTTTGATTGTGTTGCCAGTACATGGCGGCGATGCAGAACCGAGGGATGGCATGCAGAATGATGGCCGCTTGCCAGACCTGTCTTTGGGGAGAGAAATTTCCTATGGCGGCGGAAATGGACGGTAAGAAATTGAAAACGTGGCAATGGGTGTACGTGGCATTTTCGAAATGAAAAGCCACCGAATAGAAAATACAGAAGACGAATGCACTTAATGGTAAACACACGGTCCAAATCGAAAACTTTTCAAACGGCAAACGCAACACCGGTGAAGTCTCATAATCACTGTACAACAAAGCGTAACGCGCCTCGGTAGGCATTTTTATAATTGTTTTACTTAATTTCTAGTGTTTTAATGCATTTTTCCGAACATTTTTCACAATATTTTAGGTTAGAACCACAGCTGACAGTTTGTGACAGCTGAACTACATCATGTTGGCGACACTGACTTTTGAAGTTTCAAGGACACAAAAGTCAAAAGTGACGTTTAAGACGTCAAGCTGGAAAATTTTTGTGAAAATTGCTTTTTTTAAAGCCTTAAAGCTAATTACTGAACAATCAAATCTTCAAGAGTATCAATACAGTGCATTAAGAAGGAGTTCAAGTCTTTTAAAATAAGAATTTGAAGAAATACTCATGGCTGTGTAAGTTTTAGAGGTTATGTCATCTCTTTCCATATGTTTTGTAGAAATTACGTTAATTCTGTGGATTTTCAGGTCTAAAGTAACATTCAAGATCACACTGACTTCAGATCCGAAGTTGCCATTCAAAGTGTAAGTCGTATACCATCGAAATCGTAATTTTAGTAGCTACTGTTCGTCGGCACTTGAATATAGTTTTATTTTGGTTTTCTGTTCTCAGATAATGAATCCGAGGTGACAGTAGCTACTAAAACGATGAGTGAGCCGATTTCCGGTGATATCCAACAAATCCTAACAACGTTCGATACAGTCCTCACAATTTGTGAGAACGAACGTTGGGTAAAGACGATTTTGCCGGACGATATCAAAATCACATTCAAAATGGGACTTTTTATAGAATCTACAATAACTAAACTCAAAGATAAAAACACATTAGATAGTTTTATGAAAATGTTAGATAATTGGCGCGAATTTAAACTCGGGAAAACTGAAAAATATCCGTGCATCTATTACTGGAAAATTTGTGATCATATTCTGGCGAAATTCTTCAAGTGCCCTACAATCAACGAGAATGTGATAGATATTGCTGTGCGCATGTACACTTCTTCGTTGCCCAAAGAACGATTTCAGGATGTTATCAAAAATGTAATAATTGAATCTGCCTCTTTAGAAGCAATATCAGAATTTGCAGTAACTAATAAAAACAAAATAGATGAAAAAGATTTGAAATTTAGATTGATATTGAACGAGTGGCGATCAAATTGGAAACAAGGCCAGTCTGAGACAGTTAAGGCATCGATACAGGATTCTGTATCAATTTGTAAAGTAGAAAGTTGTCTTGAAGATTTGATAGGAGTTTTAAGTTTAGATGGTGATGAAGATAATGAGATAAAAGACTTGATTCTGAAAATTTTACTTGAAAAAATGAACGATCGGACCATTCTAACGAAAGAATTCTGGCTAGTTCTGTTCCAAAAAGTCGACACTTCGATCGTGTCTAAGGTCTCATTAAAAAATCCAAAATTTTTTGAATCTTTTATAAAATTTATTTTGTATGTTGGAGGAATGATGGAATATCATGATTCCAAATGGGTTGGTAACCCTTCTACAAGTTTATGCCCTGAAATCACTTATAAAGACTTGATAAAAGTGATTAGTTCGTTGATTATTACTAGTGATTTCATGAAGGAATTAATTTTGAATAAACTGAAAGAAGCCGATTTATCGATCTGGCAAGAGATGATGGCGACCGAATCACTGTGATTTTTCTTATAGATTGAGTGTCCCGGAAGCCACACCGTTCACAGCGGTGCTAAAATTCGCCGCTGAAGAGTTCAAAGTGCCTCCGGCTACTTCCGCCATCATTACCGATGATGGCGTTGGTATAAATCCGCAACAATCGGCCGGAAATGTATTCCTCAAACACGGCTCTGAACTCAGACTAATACCTAGAGATAGAGTAGGCTCCATGATTCACTAGTATTAAGAATAAAAATTCATTGTTTTTGTACTTCTCCCACCTAAAATTATTATTGTGTTTATATTATGGTTTATATTATGAAATAAAAAGTCTACGAGTATAAATAATTTAGTTGTGTATTATTTTAATACATGAAAACTACAACCTACACTGACACGACATTAATATAAATAAATACACGTAGAAAATAATTATCATAAAATTTTTGCTTGTAAAATAATGAATAGTCTATTTTTTAGACTTCTGTGATTGCTCATTCAGGGACTTTCGCCATGCCGCCATATTGATAAAGAGAGCTGAATTGACATTTCTTCCAAATTTTCAATATGGCGGCATTGCAAGTTCTCAATTAGCAATCACAGACCTGAGGAATAAATAGACCGCCTAATAATATTTAATAATAATACGTCATGTGTATAATAAAGGGTTTTGAGCGTTGGAATTTCATGAAATGAGCGATAAAAAGGTTGGTCTCATTCGTGTAAAGTTTTGGCACCAAGCTGGAAAAACTATGGCATTTACATTATAAGAGTGGGGAATGTTTTTTAAATATTAATTAATAATAGGATCCAGTATTAAAGAGAGATCACAATATCATTTAAAGCAATTGCAAATAAAATGACTAGACTAGCCACTAATTAAATAATATGTATAAAAGCACGATTATAAATATTATTACAAACACCTCGAAAACGCGTTAGAAAAATAAATTCAAAAATTACCCTATCAATAATAATAATTATAAGTAGTACCTATAAAAGTTTAGATAAGATGAAAGCGATTATATATTATTATTATTAAGGTCTGTACTGTTTAGTGTTAAGGCGGGTGTAAATCCTCGAAAATTTTAAGATATTTGCACTAAAAAGATTTAGTCCCACTCTTTCTCATCAACCCCCTCCATCTCGTCCTGCTCCAACTTCAGATTCATCTCCAATCGATTACTTACCGATTTTTGAATCTAAAACAAAAAAGTTGTAGAACCGCCATATTGAATCACACCTGTCAAAAACGGACCTCATCTTGTTTCATCTTAGTCTGCCCGGCCACGTCCGCATTCCATCCCAACCGATTATAGGGTTGAGAAGCCCCGATGAAAGGAGTAGACGCAGATTTATTAATTGTACGTTCAGGATTAGAATTAGGTTGTCCTTGACATTCGCTCACTATAAATTATCACATTAGGCAAAAATCACAATTATTTTTGAAAATATTACGTGAATCCATCCCTTCAGGCTTTAGACTAACCCTCAAGGGTGCTTTATTTTTACCGGCGAACCAATCGGAGCTGGAGACGGTCGAATTCCACGTAACCCTACTAGGAGGGAACAAATCGTCTTGGAATAACTCGGTCTAAAAGAAAACAAGAATTACAGGAACCTGTAAAAACGAAAATGTCGGTACTGACTTTAATCCTCGGCACGGTAAACGACAGCGGTTCGATCGAGTTGTTCGTGAGCCTCAGCGCCTTCGCGAACTCCACGTTACCGACATCGCAGACGTTTTTCGCCAAAAACGACAGCCCTTGGTGCAAGTTCGAGCACCTGTGATGACTCAGGGCGCAAATGAAGGGATGCTCTTCGGTGATCTCGAACGCGTAAATCGTCGAGTCGCCCTTGCCGGTAAGGAAGAGAGTCGAACTGTCCTCGTCGTAGAACGGAATCAAAATGGCGGGCGACACGTCGAGACCGACCGTGTTCAGAGGCGCCGACAGATCGGAAGACTTGAAAACTTGAATCTGACGTTCCGAAACCTTATCGAAACCCATGACGACCAGAAAAGCGCCATCTAGCGCCCAAATAACGCGAGCCCCTCGCGACCCCACTGGACCTTTACCCTCTTTTACGGGTTCGCACGAAGATCGCGGTTTATAAATCCGGATTTTCCCGTCTTTACAGGCAGTGGCGCACAGAGACCCACATGGGGACCAGGCGAAACTAAACATCTGATCCGTGTGACCTGTCAAAACGATTTTCGAGGTTAAAGTCCCCAAATCCCAGATTTTGACAGTCATGTCGTAAGACCCGGTCGCCAGTACGTCTTTCGCGGTCGGGTGGAACTTCAAGAAGTAGATTTTATCGGGATGGGCGTCGAATTCGCTCTCCGGTTCATTGGTGGGTTCCGAGAGGCCCCCTTCGGGGATGCGCCACAATTTGACAGTTCCGTCGTCACAGGCGACCGCCAATCTGCGGCTGTCGAACGGATCCCAGGCGAAATCCATGACGTTTTGCCCGTGCACCAAGGCGGCTATGACTCCGTCCGGTAATTTCCCGGTCTTGCTCAGTTCGAAGATGGCGATTTTGCCGCCGGGGCCGCTCAGGGGGACGGCGACGCGGTCCGGGTTGGCGTGGAAACCGTCGCACTCGCCCGAGATTTGCCGACTCAGGTTGCGCACGTTCTCGATGTGGAACGACTTGTGCGCCGGAGTGCCCTTCAGGTGGCGGAATTTCGACACACGACCTGAAAAAGCCTCAATGAGATTCACTGATTCGAAAATCGTAGTTTACATTACTAGAGCGGTAAGTACCGAATTACGCACGTCAATGAGACAATAAAAAATTGTGGCAAAAATCCTGCTGGAAATTTCAAAACCTGACGCCTAGAGGCGCTAAATCCAAAATACGGAAACAGTTTTTCAACTTTCAAAATGGCGGCGAAAATTTATGAATTTTATCACGGTTACTATGGTTACAAAACAAATTGCTGCCAACCATATATCTGGTGCCAAGAAAACCCCTAACTGTGCGATCAGCTTACTTCACACAACAGTGCATGAAAAGTGACGTTCACTGCGATTGTCAGTTGTTCAAAACTGACAACTTTACATGGCGGTAGTAAATAAACGTGTAAAAGATGATAAAACGCATACCGAAAACCGTGGACGTCCTCTTGGGCGTGGGAAAAGCGAAACTCTCGCTCTTCCTCCCGCCCTGATGATCCAGCGACATCTGCTTCGAGACCTGCCCGCTCTTCCTATTGTTATCATCTTTCAAAACGTCATCCGTGTTCTTCTTGTTCTTCAGCGAGTCCTTGCGGCGCATCAAGACGGGTGATCCGCCCGCGCTTTTCTCGACGATCGAAGGGGGCGCAGCGCTCGGTTCCTGCACCGACTGCGACCGATTTTCGTACATTTTACGTCTTTCTGCGATGCTGCTACGTTGCAGCGAAGCCCTCTCGAAATTACCCCCTAGATCGGACGAATCGAAACCGTCCTCCGGCTCGTTCTCCTTGGAGTTTGAACGCGTTTCGAAGAGTTTACGTCTTTCGGCAGTACTCGGTGTCTTCGGAACGTAATCGGACTCCTCCACTTCACCCGACTCTTGATTATCCTCAATATTAATATTATCGCCCTCGCCATTTTCCTCCGCAAGTTCTTCGGGATCGGTCGGGGTCAAGACAATTATCGGCGGCTCGCTTATCATTGGAGAGATTTTATTGGGGATCTCATGGTGCACTCCGTTAGTCTGATTGGTGTTTTGACCTGGGGCCGTTGGGACCGAAAAGACCTTATCGAAACTCTCGCTTTCGTTCAATTTCGGGGCAGTAAACGGTTTAGGTCCCAGACGAGGCTGAAAACAACACAAAATTGATCAAAAAGGTAAACCCATATCTACAGTGCAGTGAATAAAACACAAAACGGTTATGATCAAGTGATACCAACTCTAGAAAACCAAACGAACTACGAAAATAAAAGGAAAACGTAATCAAGGCAAGCTCCATTGACCTTGTATCCGCCAGCGATCGGCACATTCGGGTTGACGGAAGTGACGATTGGGGTCACGCTATTGGTCCGAGGTCGGGCCACGGGTTTCGGGGGGCACTCGACTTCGTCTGAAGCCTCACAAAGAGATCCGGTCCTGGATGTCCTCGGTAAAGGTTTGGGGGGCACGACCTGAGCCTCCTTTTCCTCCAAATTCATCTTATTATTCTGTTCAGTCACTTTATTATCGTTTTTGGTCTCGATTGTGGGCGATTTATCCTCCAGCTCTTTAACCAGGGATTTTACCGGATGGTTATTGGTGATTTTAGCCACAGTTGCTGTCACTTTCGGCTGGAAAGGTTTCTTCGCCGGCGCTTTGACTATTTCTATCACTTTTTCAGTCTCGTACTCTTCCTTGAGCTTGCTCAGGGGACCTCGATGCACCTATGGTTTAGTACAGGGGGAGACAGGTTAAAGACTTGGAGAAAGAGTACACAGAACCACAAGGGGACTAAAGGACGAACATGAATTACTCAAAGAAGCGATAAAAACTTACCGTTATCGGTTCCTCGCCATTTTCGCGCTTGGAAGGATCCAAACTCATCTTGGGGACTGGAATGTTCTTGCCTTGGTACCACTGGGAAGACGTCAACTCGGTGCGACATCCAGGTGTCTCGGGATAGAGATCGGCGTGAAAGTCCCTACATTAAAAATTCGATTACATATCAGCTCACAAGCATTAACGTCAAGTCGGCCATTTTGGGTTACAGCTGTCAAAACCACCAAACATGGCCGCCCGCAGCACTTCTGTCAGCTGTCAAAACAGATACTTGGAAAATAGTACAAATAATGACCTGTATGTTTTTCTGGGTACTTGATAGGTGATCGGAATCACCGAGGAGCTGGTCAATTGCATGATCCGGTTGACTTCTCCTTGCATGACGTTCAGGGCGCGTTTCGGTACCAAACAGGCGCCCTTAGTTTGCTCCCCCGAATGTCGGATGCCCTCGATAAGGTAGGGCTCTTTATCGGTCACCTCCATGTAGCCGATCGTGGTGTCCCCTTGAACGAATTCGTCGAATCGAAGGTGAGTAAACTCGTAATTAAAAAGCGTGTAATTTATACCTTTCCCCGCTAAAAATAACATTCCGGTGTCTGGGTCGTAGAGCGGAATCAGAATACCGGTCGAGCAGTCCAACTCTAGCGATTTCTGGATCTCGCCGAAGTTCCTCAAATCGCGGATCATGATCTGTCTCAGTCTTTGCGAATCGAAACCGGTGGTCAAAATTCGGTTCGAGTCCCCGATCCAAACGACTCGAGAGTCTTTGATACTCTGATGGCTGTTGGCGGTTTTCAGACAGGACTCTTCGACTCTCGGGTCGATTATGCGAACTTGCTTATCTTTAGCAGAAGTGGCCAATAAAGTGCCATCACGTTTCCAACCTACTGATTGGATAACTTCCGTAGGCTCAGCGTTAGAAAATAACTCCTGTTCCGTCATCAGATCCCATAGAGTAAGCGTGGTGAACGAGGTGGAATGTAGCAAGTAATCGGCAGTGGGGTGGAATCCTACGGTCTCTACCCGACGCTGCTTATGCGAAAAAGTGCACTCGGGGTTGCTTAAAGATTCCTGTAAACCCTCAGGAGGAATGTGCCACATTTTGACGAGACAGTCCTGCGATCCTGTCGCTAAAAGTCCGTCGTGGAATGGGGAGAATTCCATATCGGTGACCGTATCAGAGTGTGCATGCAGTAGCGGCATCAGTTTGCTTTTGCGCCCCGAGTCGTCCACGGGCAAAACGGCCAAACTGGAGCCGGCGTGTTCCCAATTGAAAGCCATGAATTTGGCGGAGGCCGCGATGTTGTTGCCGTACGTCTGGTACGAGCCGACGCAGACGTCCCGAACGTAGTTCTCGGGTTTGGGGACGATCGGGGCCGCATTCTTGTACTTGGAAGCTTTGAATCTCCACGCCATTTCGAACGATTACTGGCTCATAAAAAGTGTGGAAGCGTGATTGCTTTGCGGTTCGAGCTGGGGGATGAAATACAAACAATGTTTTTGGTAGGAAACTACACCCATTTCCTTTGTTTGAGGTTGGGGGGAAAAAGGTCTTACCTTGTGTGGGTCGGTGATGGTTCCTTAAATTAGTAGGAAGAAAGCTGATTTTTCACTTAATTATGTGCATTTAAAACGGAGCCCCAACTATACGCCCTAAACTAGCCCCAACACCCAAAAATGACAGAAGTAAAACAGGAGGAAAAACACTGACAGCCGGTAGTCTGTTCAGGAACGGCTATCTACTGAACTAAAAATGATTTTAAATCACCACTAATTGCAGAACTTTCACAAAAATATTTAAAGATTGTTCTAATTATCAATTGCGAAGAAAAATTTACAATAATTATTCATGAATGCACAATTAAGCGGTTAAATTAGTTTATGATTATACTAAATTTCATTTACGAACAAACACCAAACAAAAGAATAGCAGATGTCAAATGTATAATTGGTTGCATTCTAATGGGCGCACTAATTTAAAAATTATAATGGACAACAAATCTTTATTCATTCTTCATCTTCAAATTATATCATTTTAACTTAAATATAGATTATTTATGCCAAGGCCATCAAAATACGGCCTATGAAAAATTTTGCCGTAAAGGTAACGTTTTTACAAGATTTCATTTTCATGAGAATTTGCTGTAACTCTACAGCAAAGGTTTGGTTATTATTGGACTTTGAAGAATAAAACCATCCGTTACATAATAAGTCCTTCATAATTTCTAAATATGTGATAAAGTCTTGAAAATGAATGTTGTGAGGAATTTGAACTTCGTCATCTTTAGGTTCTATGAAGAACTGACCAAATTTTATAATTTCATTTGAAACTGCTGCTGATACTCTCGCAATTAGGCCTGGTTGTTTTCCTAATTCCACTATCATCATCTTTGTTAGGGATACTACGTGAATCTTTGATTTAAATATTGTGAAATTATCGTTTTCTCTCAACATAACAGCGAAATTTTCCAGCAATTCCCCAACTAAGTTATTGATTTTGGATTTTAAGAAAAAAACTTCCGGATTGTTGAGATAATAAATCAAACATTCCTTAATTACAGAATAGTCTCTGTAAACTGCATCCGCGTCTAACTCAGATTTAGCTTCAGAGAGACTGACGAGCAAATACTGCAGTACGCTTTTCCAAGCTTCTTCAATGGTGTTGGGGAGATCCAATTCGCACAACATTTTGTGAATCTCGCTGATCGGGACTTCTGCATCGTTTTCCACGATTTTATCCTCATCTTTCAGGGTTAAAATGTTGACGACGTAAGACATTTTCCAATGTTTCCTTATCCCAACTTGTACGATAACTTTTCGATATCGATTCAAATTATCAATCGCACTTTTCAACCTTACTTCGGACGGACTCTTTATGTTCAAGTGGAGCTCATCTATTGCTGAAGCTAATTCTTCGGATGATGAGCGTGCCATTATCTTCAAATAAATTCAGGATTACTTTTTAAGAAGTTTCAATGTTTTGCGCTTGCAGATTTTTTGAATTTTTCAAAATGGTGAACGAGCGACTGGAGCGCTATGACGGTTACTGATCGAACTTTGTAGTTGATCTTAAATCCGTTAGAAAGCGCTACTAACGGCAAAAAGTGTCCAGTGTTGCCAACTAGAGGTTTCTTAATTCCCCTAGTTTTTCCTTTCGTGCTTGATGTTTTCGGTATTCTAACTGCAAAATATTCAAATATACTCATAATACCAGCCGTGAGTGAAATCTCATTGATATTTCTCGCGTATATTTAGAATTATTGATTGATTGATTGATTAACTGAAGACTACAGCGCTTCGGTCGGTAACGGTTACTGTTTGAACCTTATGGTTGACAATACATTCGTCAGATAGCGCCACTAATACAGAGGACGTGTAGTGTTGCCAACTAGAGATTATTGAATTCCCCTAGTCTTTTCTTTTCGTTTGTCAAAAAATGGCAAGTGCTAGAACATTTTTCGGTATTTTATCTTCTAAACATTTAAATATCCTTGTGACACCGGCCGTGAATAAAATCTCATCGAGACTCCTACACCAATGTTTGCGATGCAACAAATCCGCAGTTCTCGTGAACGTAAAAATTTCAAACAATTTAAGTAAGTCCGAATTGCATCAACCTCAATTACATCACTTCCAAAGCCGTTCGAGAGCCGGGCAAAAACCGCGCAACCTTTAATCTCGATTTTTCTCTAATCCGGGATTAAATCGCCATTCCTGCGTGCCGATTTACCAAAGTTCAATGCTGACATAACCTCACTTTTCAGATGTGAACCATTCTAGAAAAATTCACACGAATTCGATATTGCACGCCGCCAAAGACTACTACCAAGTACTGGGTGTCAGCAGAAACTCGTCGGCTGCTGAAATCAAAAAGGCGTACTACAAACTAGCCAAAAAGTACCACCCCGACGTGAATAAAAATGATCCAAATTCGGCGAAGAAATTCCAAGAGGTTTCCGAAGCCTACGAGATATTGGGCGACGATACTAAACGCAAACAATTCGATACGTTCGGAGCCACCCATGAGCAGATGGGCAACATGGGAGGAGGCGGGGGCCCCCGCCCCGGGGCTCAAGGTTTCGCCGAAAATTGGCAATACCAATCGACTGTCGACCCGGAGGAACTCTTCAGGAAGATCTTCGGCGAAGCCGGCTTCGGCCGAGGTACCGGATTTGAGGATTTCGCCGAATCCTCGTACGGTTTCGGCCAAGCACAAGAGGTCGTCGTGAAACTGACCTTTTCCCAGGCGGCCCGGGGCATAAATAAAGACATAACGATAAACGTCGTTGACAACTGCCCGAAATGTCAAGGGGCCAGATGCGAGCCGGGCACCAAAGCGACCAGATGCACCCATTGCGACGGCACGGGCATGGAGAGCATCACCCGAGGCCCGTTCATCATGCGATCGACTTGTAGATATTGCCAAGGTACTCGTATGTTCATCAAGCATAAATGCGTCGAGTGCGAAGGAAAGGGGTCGACGGTGCAGAGGAGGAAAGTGACAGTTCCGGTACCGGCCGGTATAGAAGATGGCCAAACTGTCAGAATGTCGGTCGGTAATAAAGAGCTCTTCGTCACTTTCAATATAGAGAAATCGAATTATTTCAAACGAGATGGATCAGACGTTCACACTGAAGCCGATATTAGTGTCTCGCAAGCTCTGTTAGGAGGGACAATCCGAATTGAAGGACTATATGAGGATCACACGATTCAAGTACTCAATTTCACTAGTTTCTGGTTTTGAAAATTAATTGAATTCGATTTTTTAGGTTATGCCTGGGACTTCATCTCATACTCGAATCCGATTAGGCGGTAAAGGAATGAAGAAAATAAACGGTTATGGTTATGGTGACCATTATGTGGTGCTGAAAGTGGTTGTCCCGAAGTTTCTGTCTCCGAAACAGAAGGCGTTAGTTCAGGCTTATGCGGAATTAGAAAAAGACACCCCAGGACAAATTTTGGGTGTCACAATTAAAACAGACGGTGAGTTTATCGGTTGAGACATTTTTTTAAACGTTCTGTGAGTTTTGGGATTTGGTCTTGACTTGATTTTTTGACAGGAGGTTCAAGTAGTGAAGAGATGCCTCTGGCCGGTTCTCAGGCCAAATCCCAAGAAAAACAGACTAGCGATCAAGAAGACGAAGGCAATAAACCGAGTTTACTTTCGAAAATAAAACACGCTTTGTTTGGTTAAAATCTCGTATTTATATAACAGTCGATAAGGTACTAGTCGATAAATCTATCACAAATCTCTCATTCCGGTAAAATTTATGTTGTAGGTAGCAAAATTTTCGCATCCAAAGAGAACCAGCAACTTCTGGAGTCTTTAAGGCTAGCTCTAGATCTAGACGGTAACACCGGTAATAAAGTAGAAAACTGTAAGAAAGAAACGAAAGGTGATGAAGACGAGAGCAACGGCGAAGATGAAGGCAAGAGGAAGGAGTTACCTTGAAGATCCTGATGATGATATGTTCCATTGTTTATTTTTTTGTTAATAAATGTTAATAGAAGCGGAAGCAACTTATTGTCTTTTTGGTTAATAGAAAGAAGGTTCCTAAATTACCGACATGTAAAGATTCTTACTGGAGCCGATAACTTGGCGCCCTACGATTTCAAATAAGAAAGTGATATGTCTGTGGTGGCAAAAAGGCACTCAGGTGTTGGTCAAAAGGCCCAATTTCAGGCCGACATCTACGATCCCTCTAGTGGCGGATGCTTGTATCAAAGACACGACTAATGCGGCCAATGTTACCGCGAATTCTAAATATAAAGCGTAGAGGATTCTCACGTGCCCGCAAGTCTTACCGACCCCTCCGGCCGCTGTAAAATCTAACGGGAACATGATACTATCGACAGGGCCTCGTTCACGAATAGCTCCGAAAAAAATCACGCCTAGTAAATAATAGGCGAAAATAGCCGCAACCGGAAACCATTGGAGCCATTTCGGCCTCGGCGTGGTGGGAATTTCGGTGCTACCGCTGAAAGCTAATCGCTGTAATTTTATGGCACCCAAATGGCCCATGTTTAAAATGAGGAGAAAGTGGAGAGGAATTCCCACGGCTGAAAAAAGGACCGCCGCTCCTCGACCCAAAGCTGTCCTAGGCACAGGAGCCCCAAATCCTGCCATAAAAAAATTCGTATTCATTTAATTATTTTTATTACTGGATTATTCACCTAGGGTTGTTAGTAGGGAGACTGCGAATAGGATGCATCCGGGGTAGGTCCAAATATTTCCTCCTCCTCCTTCCCCGAATCCTTCGCTCACCGCTTCCAAAAGGCTGTCTTCGTGTTTCTGCATGTAATCGTTGACGGTGGTTGCCCAATTAGACGGAAATTTGTATGTTTGTACTAGAATTGTCGTAAGCTCTATGGATAGATCTTTTCGAAGTTTTTCGAGATTTTTGGCTTGTTGTAGTTCCCTGGGACCTTCGAAATGAAATTATCGATCACTTTTCTATTGTGTTGTTGTTGTTATTGTCTCGCACGTTTTTATTGACCAGGGACAGGGCCAAGCAAACCCTAATAAGCTCTCCTATCCATTAAGTTCACGAATCGATACTACTTTTACCGACTCCAGACGGTACAAAATTAAAAAATTTGATTTATTCCTGCAATGCAGACTTATTTCCCGAGTTACCATAGAACTATCGACCTAAGACGCTTTCCTAACTTGAAAAGTTTGATAATATGAGACCTACTTTGAGTTGCAGAGAATAAATCATTGCGGAGGAATTTAATTTGATTTTATTACCTTCGGTCCTGTAGAAGGCGAGGGCGCCCAAAAGGGCCCACGATATGACGACTAGAGTCAATCCGAATTGCGACAAAATCCATTGGCTGAAGACGGTGCAGCAGCATTTCAGTCTCAGGAGACTGCAGATTTTTTCATCGGGATTGAGCTTGAACAATTGTCGGCAACTTTTCGGCCAAAATCTGAGCCTGTACGGGATCAGATGTGACGTTTGGACGGCAATTTCCACGAGCGATTTCCTCTTGAAATTATCGTCATTAGCGCCCGCTTGCAAATTGATCTGATCGACGTCTACTATGCAAGTCGCGTCGCCGTTATTCAAGTCCCGTAGAATTTTCATATTTTCCGAAAAGCCTCCCGCATTATCAGGAGCTACAATCCACAGAATACATAGCATACATCCGCACACAATAACATTACCTGCACTGAATTTTTCGTCAAGGACTTTTTCAGATAATGGGTATAAACCATAAATTATTTTCAACACGCTTGCGTACAGTTACATAAATTATTAACGCAACAGCAATAAAAATAATCACAATTTAATTACGAGGATGTGACGATTTTTCCAATTCTAAATTTAATAATACCTTCGTGGGAGTTATTTTGCCTACGTATTTTGTTCTTCCTTGGCGGTTTTTCGGGCGGAACTATTTCCTCCCCATTCCGTTCCGAATACTTCGGGGTAATGACGGCTACCGGTTCGTACATGTTTGATCGAATCACCTACAATTACAAAACACGTACGATTTAATAATTAAAATAATAATCACCATAAGTACGAGCGAAAACGTGAATTATACCTTAAGGGCGCTGCGGTATCTAAAAGCCACCCGAGAGCGAAAACTTCTACCACCTAATAATAAAAAATTAGAAAACGAGAGTATTACTTAAAAGCATTCAAAGTACCAGGGGCGATTTGTTGTTGATGATTATTCTTGTAAAGCGGACTGACTTTTTTGGTGATTTTGGGGAAGGTTTTCATACCGGCCGACGTCGGGACGCTCCCAACATCGCGGTTTCGCGAAAGAGCGTGTCGGCGTCGCGACGCTTTTCTTCACACTGATGGCGAAATGTTTATACGCGCGTCCGATTACATTTGCTACAGAAGGGGTGCGGCGAAAGATCAAAAAGGCGCTCCCCGACTTGGCGTGACGCCGCCCCGATCCATTTTTCAACGAGACCGGCCCTGAAACTAGTCCGATCTTTAATTACCCGCCCCTGTATAAAACACCCCCTTAATCAATGGGAGAGTAATTTCGATTCCAAGTCGTTCAACTCTTCGACATTGCACGCAATCGAATAGTAAAATGTATTATTTCCTCTTTAATTTTACGCCAGAGGGGCAATTATCCCACTCGAGATAAGTCCTATTTAAATAATAGATGATAAGAAAACAGAATATTCTTTTATCTTTCGTGTTGATTTATTGTGGGATTTATCCGAGGATTTCGGAAATTTCGTGACGATAGTTCAGAGTTTCAAATCGTGACTCCGTGTGGTAGAGAGGTATTGATTGGGGATACTGCGGCCATTTCCCCGCATACTGCAACTTTTCCTACGCATTTCCACCACCAGAGAGGGCCACAGTGACGCTTCAACCCTTACAACAATAATAATCATGTGATAACCCCTAAAAAGCGCACGAATCTACCGTTAATTTTCAAAACACGGTAAGACCCCCATATCTCATATTCCACAAATAAAATAACGAATAATAAACCATCAGTTTCAGTTATTCATAAATCACCACAAATGAAAATGCAATGATATTGTCCCGTCTGAAATTGAGAAAACTCGTGTTCCCCACAATAATCTTCGTGAGTTCAATCTCGTTGACTCTGCTGATCTTGAACAACCTGATGGTTTTCAATTACGATTACGCAACTCACGATAAAAAGGAAGGTCCTGGGAGTTACCTCGCGAAATTACAACCCAGACAAGATGACTCGTCTTATTGCAATTTCAAATTCTCCCTACCGGAAGAGTTCCTATACGAAGAGTCCGATTTGAATTACGGCCCGGAAGAAGACACGAAAAGCCCTTACAGGGTGATCTACAACGTCATAGAGAGCGGCTCGATCGAGGGGCTGCCGAAAGTCACCTACGCCACCCCCATGACCGTCGGTTTCATCAATTACATCCCGGAAATCGTGCGATTTTGGGACGGTTACATAAGCGTGTCGCTTTTCGTCCCGGATTTCGACGCCGATCTGGCCATCCGCCTCCTGGACCGCATCTGCAGGTGCTCGGAAGACATGCGGCGCGTTTCGGTCCATTTCGTCTTTCCAGATGAGCTACCGCCGTATTTGCAGAACCGGCAGAAGGACGAAAGGACCTGCGAATTGCCGGATTCGTCCAAGTTCCCCACTTTTCGGTCGCAGAATTCCCTGAAATACCCGATAAATGTCTGCAGGAACTCCGCGAGGGCCGCATCCGTCACGGATTCGGTTTTGGTCGCGGATTGCGAACTGATGCCGAGCGAAAATTTGGCTGAGAAATTCGAGGGAATGCTCGAGGATTACTCGCGAAACGGCGATCCGTCCCGAGTTTATGTTGTTCCTGTTTTTGAGGTCGATAGGGATGAAAATCTGCCCAGGACGAAAGGGCAGCTCGTCGCTATGGTGGAGGCCGAAAAGGCCGTTTATTTTCACAGGCGCGTCTGCTCGCATTGCCAGAAATTCCCGGCTATTAAAAACTGGATCGCGAATGGAGAGCAGCCCCTTAAGGTAAAAAAACTGGCGAGATCCTGAAATTTCAGTCTATTTTATTCATGTTTCAGCCTTTCGTCACAGTCAAACGTGAGCACCCGTTCAACAGGTGGGAGCCCATTTACATAGGCACGAAAAACGAGCCCTTTTACAGCGAGGGCCTCTCCTGGGAAGGACTCCAAGATAAAATGACTCAAGTAGACTTTTCCCGATTATGGAATTTCTTTGTGATTTATGAATTTGTGGATTTTCAGATGGACGAGATGTGCCTTATAGGATATAAGTTCGTTATTTTGGACGGCGCTTTCCTGGTGCACTGGCCTGGGGTGAAGAAGACGAAGCATTTTCCCAGTTGGAGGACGAAATTCCAGAAGGAGAACTCGCAGACGTACGATCGAATCACGAAACAGTTACTGGAGAAATACGACGATAATCCCAATTGTAAAATCGGCGCTAATCGCACTAACAGTAATAACGTACCGCCGGGACTTATTAATTAATTAAATGAGTAATTAAATTGAATGACGGGTTTCTACATCATAGACGGTCTTTGATCCTCTATCATGATAGCAATTTTTAGACTGAAGATTCCTTAGCCAAATGTAAAAATAACGCTTTTATATCTACGACCTATTATACCATTGATCGGTGAAGAGAAATATTTAAATTATTATACAATTATTATTAACGATTAGGTGGAGAAATGTTGCCGAATACTATGTTTGTAAAGTTTTGCTATTAGAAAATAAAATGTGTTGAATCCCACCCTTGTGCTTTTTCGTCCTGTCCAAGAGATGGCGCAACCAGTTCCAGGACTCTCAAGAATTAGCACTAATTATCAGATCTGGCCCTAATAAATTCTACTCTTGAATTAATAATACCAGTGTTTGTTTGGTTTTAATTAGAAAAGTGGTGGACCTGTCTAAACGAGACGATAACCAGAGTATCCCGGCGCATTCACCATGATTAGCTAAAGTGCATCCCCGTTTCGGCACACATTTTTCACGATAGAATCCAGACGCGTTGAGTAATAGAAAGTCGGAATTTCGAGCCAACAAAACCGTATAAACTCGTATCTTTCCAAAAGTTTCCTACTATAGGTCACTTTTCATTAAAAGTGTTAAAAAATCGCATCCTGTCTCATATCGGGCGTACACCAGGGGGCCGTAGGTGTGCGCTTATTTAAAAGCATCCATTAGCTTAATCTGCACAAATCTCGCGCCTAAAAATACCCGGCGACATTATTTTATTATTAAATCCGGTCTTTATAATCACGGCGAGTAACATAGTAGATTTTAATTAAGATCCACAGTCCGCGTATAATAAAGAGCTGGTAAATTAGCTTCTAAGGTGATTCTTGATTAAGGAAGTTTGAAGTTTATATATAAATACGATATACCAGTTACTTAATAAGGGTTGTTGGAAGCAGCCGGCCCAGTTTTCGCAATCTCAAACGTCTTATATACCTAATTCGAAATTATTAACGAACCAAAGTTCAAATGTGATCCGAAGAGAGAAACTCGCATCAAATTTATTTGACAACCCCTAATTTGGCCGGAACTTTCGCCGGTATATAAGCGAACGCGATACGCCCACGGAGCCGTTAGTTCTTTCAGACCGACAACATTATGATCTTATTGCCGCTTTATTTTTTCACCCTATCCGTTCTAGTATCGGCACGATCTCATCGAAATGACGATGATGATCGGAGAAACCCCGTCAAGTTGAATACCAGGCAGGGTCTGCTCATGAATCAAATTCTCGGCGCTTACGCCCTGAAAAGCTCCGGCGAACTGTGCAAGAACCATTCGGATGTTTTCAAAACCGGATTACGAGCTTTCGAACCCTGGGCGTTACAAAGTAATAATTCTGCAGTGTGGGAGGGGTGACTTTTTTCAGATCTCGCACTTTGTAGTGTTCGATTCGTCCTCGAAATTGCAGGCGGGGATTTTAGATGGGAATTTAGTCGATTTCGGAGCTTTCCAACAGTGTTTGAATATTTACCACGAGACCGGGAAATTCGGGACGATTCGCGGCAAACACTGCTCGATTCGCGCCCTCCCGACTGTGGGGCTGCTGCGGACCATTCTGGAATTCAGGAATATTTCCTCAAAGGTAACGAGCGTCATTATTTGCACATCGGGTATTTGCGGTGAGTGTTTTTCCCGCGGTGATATATGGCGCAAAATGCCGCAACTGGCAGAAAAGAGTGCACAGAAGGGTCGAACACTTTACACTCAATTTGTTAGAGAACGAGGCTGATGGAAAAAATAACCGCCACCCACGGCTCTCGGCGACCGTTTAGCGCCCAATAAAGGGCGGCAATTTTTCATCGCCCCGACCGAAATTAAAACCAGAAAAACGCAATTTCGATTAATTTCCCTCATTAATTTCGCAGAGATTCTCGAGGGTGTACCAGTTCGTGAGCAGGGCGACCTTCGTCTGGACCATTTGCGTCCCGGATTCGTGCGGTCCTGGTGACGTGATCGGCCATTTCGGGCCGATAATCGCCGAACTGACCCAGGGGATCAACCTGACAGTCTCCGCGGACGAAGATGATTGCGTCACGATTTCCGGCGATAAATCCCTAAACAAAACCGAACTCGCCATCATGTACGCAGATAAGATACAATATTACGGCCGCTATCGCGGAAATTTGTGACCCAGTTCGGGAAAATTCTATTCCGCAGTGCATGCCTGGGGGCTTTTGTTGTCGCCGTCGCTGCAGCCACAATCGTAGACTTCGCCAGCACGACCCCAGATAACAGTACGAGTCGCGACTTTATGGCCCTCGATGATTGCGAATATCATTTCAGACTCGTTCGTCAGAATATTTTCGGCAAGACAAAACTCCATCAAAATATTCGCGAAGAAGAAATCGTCCGAAATGGATTGCGTCCACGGGTTGCGCATCTTGAGCACCTGTTACGTCGTCATAGGGCACAGATATCTGATGTTGATGTTTTTTCCCGTGGTCAACAGCCTGAAAATCATGGACGTAACCATATACGACACCGATAATCTTGATCTTTTCTAATCTTGATTAATTCCAGTGGGTTTTATTCTACAGGAGTACGGCCATCACCGGGGGCACTTTGTGCGTGGACACTTTCTTCACCCTCAGCGGTATGCTGGTCGCGATGGGGTTCTTCCAGGAGGTCGCGAAATCCGGCCGGATAAATTGGTGGCTGTTTTATTTGTATCGTTATGCGAGGATAACTCCCCCTTTGGCCATTGTCGTGCTGTGTTACGCCACTCTGGTCCATCATTTAGGATCCGGCCCTTTGTGGCGCGACATGCTCGATATCCTGCAGAAACCGTGCCAGGAATATTGGTGGGCGGTCATCCTGCACATCCAAAATTACGTACACCCTTTCCCTCTGGTAAATACTTCAATGAGCATGAAAATTTAAGTTCGATGAATGATACATATTCGCATATGGCGCAAAATGAGTTCTGCAAGAGAATTTTGTTGGGAAAAATTGGTTTTAATTAGTTATTGCAATTACAAAGAAATCGTGACGTCAGCAATTGGAAATCACAGCTTGTCTGCAGCTGGCGCTCATAAAAATTTCATAATATTCGCTGTATTACCGATTCCCGACATATTGAGGTTATGTAAGTGTCTGCTGTCATCCGTGTCGGTAATTTTTTCGTCTTCTCAATGAAATTATGCGATTGAGCCTCCAAAAATGAGGAAATACCCTCTGATCACACAGCATGGATCAACACCGTAACTGTAACTACGTGTGGCGCCATCTACTGGATCATAGAAAGCTCGTAGTAGCTGACGTCATCAGACAAAAAATTAAAAACTAATTAGAACCCTTAAAACTTTACTAAAAAATAAATAAAAAATACATTCTTAATTATTGAAGACCACAGAATCAGATAGGCTATTTCGAAAAATAATGACCACATTAAATCGTCCTTTACAGTGTATGACCCAAGTCTGGTATCTGACTTGCGATATGCAGTACTATTTCCTGAGTCCGATAATTCTGGTCCCTTTGTGGAAGTGCCCGACATTCGGCCTAATCAACTACTCGGCGATTTACGTAATATCCGTCGCGATAAATTTTTATTTCGCCTGGATCAATAATTACAGTGGCGGAGTTCCAGTAACGTGAGAAAGCGATAGCCCCCCTAAAAATAGCCCAATCTGATTGTTTTTTTTCCCCCGAAAGGAATCAACTTTTCTCCACTAAATATTTCCAGCATCATTACATAGCCCCACACGTGAGGGCGGCGACTTACATCATCGGTCTAGGGTTCGGCTTTTACCTGCACAGGGCCGGCGGGAGCAGGTGCTACATGGGGCGCCCTTTGGCCCTTTTCGGCTGGATCGTCGCTCTAGCGACAATGTTGGCGGCCCTAGTGGGGTGCCACGCTTTCCACGAGGAAAACCACGACTTTAATCGACTAGAATCGTCGATTTACCTATCAATTTCGCGATCTGCGTGGAGTTTCGGGATTTTGTGGATAATTTTCGCCTGCATTAATGGATATGGAGGTGACTTTTCGGTCTATTTCTGGATTTTTTAACCGGATTTTCACCGAATTTTCAGGGCCGATTAATTGGGTCCTTTCGTCTCACATTTTCCGCGTTTTGGGCCGCATCAGCTACTCGATCTACCTGCTGCACATGCTTATGCAATATTTAACGAGCGGCGCCTCCAAGACCGCCGGGTATTTTTCGGATTTCGGCGCCGTAAGTCCCTGAAAAATTCACCCCTAATACCGACCGTCCGTTCCGCTTCCAGCTGTACGCGGCTTCCGGTGACTTATTCATAATGGCGATAATCGGATTCGCTTTCACCCTGTGTTACGAGTCGCCCATAGTGGGAGCTTTCAATTTGATCCTCGAGAAAGGTAAGGGAGGCGGCACGGGGCGGTAATGAATCTTTATGTAGTCGGCGGTCGGTTTCAGACAAGAAGAAAGTGCGCCCGCAAGCCTGAGAGAGGACAAGCCGATTACGAAGAAAAGTCGGGGCGAATAAATTCCAACCCTTTGTGCCCTTTCATTACATGATTATTAATAAAGTGTAGGAGCAAACCGCGTCCTTTTCATCCCGCTTTCCAGTTTTAAGGGTGCAATTTCTGGTACGGTTATTTTTAGATAGAAATTACACCACCGAGGGATCTAATTTGAGACGTAACTTTACACCCCACATATCCCACCCTTCCCAGAAGACTCGAGGCGACTATTATTAGGTCAAGTATTCCGTAAATTGAAAATGTGGTGGAAATTAGTTGTTGAGCCTATTGGCGGTTTTGATTGTAATGAATGGGCTTTTGGGCGACGTGGATCGTGGGCGCGTGTTCGGAACGCATGCCCTATTCAACGGGGGAGGCGTCTCCTGCGGTATAACCGCGTCGCGACGTCGGGGACGCCCCATTCATCGTCCGCAGTCCGCCCGTGACGCAGCCGAAAGCGACAGAACATCACTTAAATAGATTTCGGTTTTTCGTTTAGTTCGGAAAAAATACGATGAAATACACCTGGTTGGTACTGGCCTCCTGTACGGTGCTCGTCCTGGCGGAGCTCCTGCCGGGGGCCCGAGCCGGCCCTTATCTCGAGGAAGGTGAGCAAACCCTAACCCCATATGTCCGGCAATCGCGAAACTTTCATTGGGATCGCCCCGAAGGGCTTAAATCATTATGGAGACCCCCCTAATTGCGATAATAAAGTTATAAGATCCCATTAAGTGCTAAAACTTTACTCGTATAATAAGACCTCTAGCTTAGACCGGGTATTTTAATTATAGCAACGTTAAAGTTTCCTAAACATTATACGGAAAGAGAATTAAATTAAAAATTCATACATTTTACCTAGGTCGACTTATAATAACACGGGCTTCTTCGCGGTTCCGAGATTTACGCCCCCGCTAATACGAGGGTGCACTCTCGTTATTTATTTTATTTGTTTGTGGTTAGCGGGTTGGTTTTGCCGGAGGGGCGCTCCTCGTAAATAAATTATCTCGTGGAGTTTGCGTTGGTTGCGCGTTTCTGCAAATAAACCACGTCCAATTATTATTTTCGTTTGCTCGAATTATTTGCATCCGCGTGATTGTCTCGAATCTAATTGAATCTAGCGGAATAATTACGATAATAATACAGCCTGTTAATTTTCCCCCATAATGAGTGGATGGGAAACGGAGGAAAGCGACAGGCAATTTTCATAACGTCAAAAGGATACCGCATTTGCATCCACATGTTATCCTAGGAGGGGCGAATCTCGTCTCGACTCAAGAGAGGGTGGCAGATGCTCCCTCTTTAATTAACTAGGATCCCTAGTGGGGACGATAATCCTCGAAGGATCGGGGCCCTCGGATGAACCCTCGATGGATTATCCCGGCGCATCCGCCGATAATAATTTTTACAACTCGCTCGAATTTCGCTATTTTAATTGGGGTCGGAGGTGGTGAAACTCGACGCTTTCATATCCGCGAAACGGAGTTTAAAGGGATGAGGAAATGGGACGCGATGCACGGAAAACCCCAAGGAAGTAATTCGCCGGTTAGTTTAGACGAAATAACCGGTTCGGATGCGAAATTTTTCCGACCTTTTACGATTACTTCCACCCCGATAAACGGCGACATAGGTCACTTTATGGCCGATAAATTGGGCGAAATAACGGGCAATTTACCAAATTCTTAACCCATTTCTATCATAGAGTCTAGTCGGAATAAAAATCCCACGTCACATAAGGAGGAATCGTCCTTTTCTCCCTGGGTATTAATAATGTAAATTGCGTTGAGACAGGATGGAAAGCAGATTTTAAAATTCATGAGTCCTCTCTTCTTCCAATAAAGATTCCACTTTCCTATAAATTCGATCTCGGCGCATCAGTATTATTCCCCTTTCGTACTTGTCAAAACATATTCTTTCATTATTATCATCCGATGGTTAAAGTTGTTTCATATTGGAATGTTACTGGCGGAAATTCGCTTTATTAATCAAGGGGAAAAGCGAACGGACGTATAATAACGAAATTGGATTGATGTATAAGCTGCAACATCGGAAATTTCATCAATAAAATACGATTATGGCATTTTCTTAACCCGCGCCCGCCGTCTACGCCAATTTGCTTTATCAACCCTCCCACCGTGTACCAGATTAAACGATTTACTCGCAGGAAATTGAAATCAATTGTGCAATAATTTTCAATAACAGAAATGAGACACCCCGAGCCCTCAACCTTGATAACGTTTAAGCGATTCGCCCGGTGGGTTCCGCATTCGCCAGACTTGTTGCCTTTCGTGTAACGCGAATTTAGCGAAATAAATTGCGGCGACTTTAACGGTCCGAAATTATGTCCGATACATGAGCGCACGGTACTTTACGTGGCACATTATTTGTACAGCTCAACAACGCTGTGGACTTTGTAGCGCGGTCACGATCCGCACATGCCGAATGCGCCCGCAATCTGGCCGATAAATTAATTTCTTCCGGATTTTATTTTCCGTTCCAGATGAGGCCCTCCCTTCGGAAGACGACTACTCGGAAAACGCCATCGATCGCCTGCTGCAATCCGCCCAAAAGTGAGTATACAAGTCTGTGGAAAAATCGGCCGCTTGATGATGCATTGTTTAGGGGCTTTTTGAAAGAGAAACTTTACGAAAGTTTTAATCGAGTGTTGACATAATCGGAATTCGAGAGCTTTCGATGTTTGTCCTTAAATTTATCTTGCCGAAAACGACCCTGATGGAAAATGCGAAATACACTGTAACCACATCGTGACTATGTCTCTGTGAATGCTGCTTGATTATAATAATAAGGGACGGATCCACACGTAAAATCATCCCTTCTTCTTCCGCCCTTCGAAACGTCATCTTTGGGGTGGTTTTGCGTGGGTTTCTGTCGCGATAAGAGATTATTATATTACTATAATGTGAATGCTCCCTGTTTTAGAGTAGCTGTGAGTGTTATTCTCGGTGTGGTTGAAAGTGACTTCTAATTTCCTTCCAGACGTTCTTCCTTAATTTACCTTTTCAGACGGGCGTGCGTACGGAGGGGCGGCAATTGCGACCATCGGCCCAACGATTGCTGCTACAACAGCTCGTGCAGATGCAATTTGTGGGGATCGAATTGCCGGTGCCAACGGATGGGACTTTTCCAAAAATGGGGCTAAATAAAAACACCCCGTAAATAGGACCCTTATAAAATACAAGACGACCCTAAAACGCGCTACTAAAACGGACACGATTCTACCTGCAAATCATTATTTTGCTTAATTATTCGAGGAAATGAAAGCACCGATAATTTCAGACTTATTGTTTATTATTACGAACCGAGCAAGAAAACGAACAATAAAAAAGCAAATTCAGTTCATATAATTAATCCACTAATTTCGCGTCTTGATTTCGTAATTTCGACAACGACTTCGGAGAGATTTTCTGTGTGCGAAAATTAAGAGAGCTCGAATCCCCATCTTCCATTAATTATAGGAGACGAAAATATGAATGGATTAGATCCGTGAAGGCCTTACTTATATGCGTACCGTATGTTACAATAAGGGTTGATGTGGATTTGCGCCCTCGAATCAGCTGCTTTCCCATTAAAGGTTTTTCCAGCCACACCCTTAATGGGAACGCATGTCTGACTTCTTATCTACAGTTTTAGGCAAAACATTTCTAAAGAAAAAGTATTAAACATAATCTTATATTGTAATTATGTATATGTATGTATAGATGTAATGTCATTATTATTATTATTATCATGATTATTGAATAGGGCGCCCACTCCGCTGGCCTCCTCTTTCTGATGTGATAGATGAAGGGACTGCGGATTCATTATAAAGGGCCCCGCACTAACAATTTTATCGTTGTTAGCCATTATTCAAATCCTAAATAATATTATAATAAATACTATGTTTCTATGTGAAAGGGTACAACATTCAAATGATTCTGTCAATACTAAATATATCAATTGGCCTAACTTTCTCGTCTTTTTCTTACATCCTACCACCTTTTCGGCTAGAAGGTTTTTTTGGAGATTTTTTTCTGTCGTTGCTTCTGGTATGAGGATGATGAGATTATAATTTAATTAAAATTGGCGCGCTTCGAATAACATCGCCCCATTTATAGCACAAACAAAGTGCACCTATGTGTACCTACATAATGTTGACAGGATACAGGGGAGAAGGGACAGTTATTCCGAATATTTCAAAACTCCCCATAAAACCACCCCCTGCCAGCCATGCCCGGAGCGCGGCCTTCCCAGCAGGATATCACCATTATACGGATCCGGGATCCGGTTAGATTTAATTTTAATTAAAACAACTTCCCTAATATTGTAGCAAATGTGAACATACCAGAATACATATTCGTGGATATCAGGCGTAATTTCTGCAGAATTACCGAGATTTAGAGTTTGTTGAAGAATTAAAAGCACCAATTTCGGGGTGTGAATTGTTATGTGCGTTCTAATTTTACCTAATCTCTAAATTGTTATTGCTACACTATGACGTGTAACCAGAAGTAGTTAGGTATGTACGACTGGTAAAAGGGCAAAGTTTAAATTGCCAAAATTAGAACAATTACATCAGTGCTGTATAGGTACGGGCACAAATGACGATGCCACTGTAGTTACTGGCAATTTATCGACACGCTCTCAATGAATGAATGAATGAATCATTGAATTTATTGTGCGATATCTGCCTACATTCCGTACATTAACGGAATGCCGTCATTTCGTGTTATAACTGTTGCGCTCTAATCGATTTTTCAGACGGAAATATCACCAAATCAACCATAGGGCCTGGAAATGGACACCTTTCAGAAATTTCGTTAGTGCGGGAGAATTCGTATCAATTTTAAACCAATGGAAATTTTGTGTACGGCACTCGAATCGGTGATTAGCTTACAATCCTAATCTGCCGAAAATCACAACCAATTGCAGCTGTCTTCCTTATCATCCATCACCAGAAGAATTCGAGTGAACTGCGAACGATTGGTGGATGCAGGTCATCAGATTAATCCCGGCATTCGAAAGTCGATATTTCGGTCTGAGGGAGTAAAACGCGTGAAATTTATCGGGATTTGACAAAAAGAGTCGAAAATTAATCCACCCGCAAATAATTCTCGGTTTTATTGGTTGCAGCTGTTCACCTCGAATCATTTTCCATTTCCATCCATCAGTTTGCGATCCGTGTACACAGAACGCTTAAGCGGAAACGCCGATACAAAACGGTGGACGGGTTGCATGTTCGAAATTTAGAAATTACAAAGTATAATGCTCGAAACCGATGGTACGTACACTTATTAAAATGTTCGAGGCTCGGATAAACTCATGCATATTTATGAGACGTGTCCTCTTCGGTCCGGACTCGACGCGGTACTTCATCGGAAGGGTGTGGTATCGGTTTATCAAATTGCAATGACAATTATCAAAATTGCTTCCAGACGAAATCGCGAAATGGTTCCCTATAAAGTTACCAAAAGCCAACTTGAGTGGAATGGAGAGCTTTTGGTGAAATGCGAAATTTTCAAACTAACTGCCTCGCTTTTACAGCCGTCTCGTCTACCTGGCTGCATTTTAATTGGGGATTTTACATAACTAAAGCACCATTATACCATTCTCTTTCCTAATTATAATAACTAAATTAATAATAATAGAGAAAAAACGGGATTCGTTATTAATTGCTCCTAGTTCGCCGTTGGTTGTTATCTAAATTTGTCATAAATTCAGAACACGTGACTAACTGTAACAATAAATAAAATAATAAAGTAATGAGTGTAACAGAGTACATACTGGCGGTTATAGGAATCCTTGAAGCAAAATGAAGATTGTTGTATAAACAGGCAGAATTTTCCTATTCAGCAATTTTAATAACACGGAATAAAGGTAGAACTCTGACAGGAAATTGCATTTACGTACAAGCATACCGATATAATAATGCAAAAACAAACCGACACGACGATAAACAAGCTCCATTAGTTGATAGGACTAACCCCCGGGACTCGGGGTGGCTGTTCGACACCGGGGGGTAAACAAATAGCGGATTATTCGAAATAAAGCCAATTTTACGCGTCTCCATCGAAAATCTATACCAGTTCAGGGCCTTTCCGAGCCGGGACACACCCGGTAACAAGACGCCCCATCCCTTGTTATTACAGCCACCAGGGAGATAAGCGCGACTTAGGTCTTAAGCGATGCGGGATTATCGCGAGCGTATAAACTATACGTGGCCCCCTTCCACATGGCGGAGCGGCACACCTCTGCCAAGGTAGAGAGAGTACCGACGTGATGGCCGGTGGAGGTGGTTTTAGTCGGATTAAAACCGCGTAATAAAGCCGTCGATTCCGTCAGCGGTTCGCGCCTCGCCTTCGCCCTCGCCGAAGTCCCCGAAATCCCCGAAGAACCGCCAGATTATGGGCAGTGGAAGGAGCGCCGAGCCCTCCAGGACCGGAGCGCCCGGACCCGAAGGATTATAAAAGACGTGGATACCGTTGTAAACAAGTGTATCGATTTTGGGCCTGTCGCGTGTGCACCGCCGTGTTGTAAAAGCATAGTCCGCGCCATGCGCCGTGGCGGCCGTCTTTGTCGTCATTTCTCCCCCAGAAAGTAAATAGCGGAAATTCGGTTCGCGTTTTTCGTTTTTCGAATGTGATCAAGTTCGGGCGAAACTGGACCGTGCTAACAAGGGACGATGGTCCGTTTATGATATGGCGGAAGTCAAGCCGTTGTACTCGACGTGCGTCGCCGTCCTGGGGTTCATATGCTTCGTGGTGGGCGCCACCGCCGTCGGCATCCCCATGTGGGGCTATTTCGACACCCCCCACGGCAACGGTAAGCCCCATAATCGCCATAAGCACCGCTAATTGGTCGGAATTTCCGAAAGGTGCTAAACGGTACTGCACACGAATCGCTGGAGTACTACGCAAGGAGAGTACTCGGTTTGACCTCTTTTCTGCATCGGCTATAATTCGTAACTTATCGCGCTTTTATCGAGTCGAGTCGCCTTCCTGTTCGATACGACACTCAGGAAATGAAGCCCACAACTCGAATAAAAGTCACAATTTAACGATTCTCGAATATAATATTCGCCGTCGTATATCATATGGGAACCTAGTTGCGTCTTTAATTACGCCCATCGTTATTGCAGTCGGTCGCCAGGAATTACCGTGACATGACTCACGTAATATTTAATTTAAAATCGTCAACAACAGGTTGACGGTCGTTAAATCTGAATAAGTCCCGTGAAAGTTCAAAGGAACTCGAATTTTCAAGTTCCGGCCCATGGCTAGTAATTAACGCAACCTAGTCCAATGTTGTCTTTGTTTACCCGCCCTTCGGAACTCATCCGACCGTACGTCAATTCACTCGAGGCGAGTATGTGCCTTGAGATCCTTACTAGATTTTCGGAATCCGTAACAAATTCAATTTCCTCTTTGGCCGATGCGATGATGGATGGTTTCGTGGAGACCATCTGGCTCTTTTTTAGGGGGACACAGGTGTCACACCTGACTGGTCTTTTTGGTCGTTAACCCCATCCACGAACGAGCGGTCACAATTGAAAGTCATCAGAGGCTAGTTCTGTGTCTGGATGAGGAAATATAAACGGTACTCCGGAATTTTTTGGCTTTCATAATGGCGGGACGTTTTGCATCCGAAATTCGTTGGCGTTATGGGACCCAAAGAGGCGTTTAAAAAACGACGGGAAAGACCGAAACCTGAATATTCCGGTGTCTTCTTCGTTCTCTCCTCTCTCGGAGGTATTCGCGTTCGAAAATCCAACGGCTCATTCGAGTCGTTTCAAGGTAGACAACATCCCGCGTGTTACGGGTGTCGGACAAAGAGCGCCGATGTGGCTTAAGCCGGTGGGTAGTGTCTTGAGTTACGAAAACGCACGAACGCCATCTCTTTGCGCCTTTAATCCGTTCGGACTTGGAGGAATTGCGATATTTGCGCTATCGATGGGCGGTTTCGGGTTTCATTGTTCGTTCGTGATTGATAACCTATCGATTCGACCGGAATTCCAATGTTTTACGTCCGTTCGATAGCACGGGAATCGATTCGGAGAATTTGCTTATTCAAATTTCGAATTAAACTTTTATAACCGTCATCTCGCGAAACTCCGAGTTTCGTTAACAAGAAAACTTGCGAATTATGATTAGGAAACTGGCGATTTTTATGTCTTATAATCCCGAAACGAGACGCATCAGCCAGGTATGAATGATAAAAACGGCGAGATTAATTACGCCGAGGCTTCAACCTACTTAATTACCCTTTCATTAATTAGATTATTAGTAGTCGTGTCTCTGGCGAGATTAGTCGTGAGATGTCTCATGCGGTTTTGGAAAGGCGGAGAAGAATAATGAGGCGAAGGGGATCCGATGCCGTAAACACAATTATATCGTAATTACCCTGAAACCACCCCGAAAAGATCATTCCGAGTGCAACGGTAATGATGATTGTTTAATTCCCACTTAGCCCGGACCGAATACGTGCAATTGTGAAAGCCCACTCGTGGATTTAATCGACGTTCCCTTTGACGGACCCGAACGTGGCTCATATTAGGTGAATGTAGTTCGTTACAAAAGTACGACCGTCCAAACGAGGATCCGCGAGCGTGTTTTTGTGGTTACTGGAACGGAAATTCCGTTCTCACACACAAGCAATGCCGGAAACGTAGCACAATTCTACCGGTTATTATTCTAATCCTGAAAAAAGCAAGTTCGCACACTTTTTCCCACAGAATTGGATTAGATTAAGCAGTAGATTCATTTCGTTACACGAATTCAATCTCATCAAGTGTTCAGTTCGAATAAGGTGCTAAATTGAGGTTACTCTTGCTCTAGACTATGGCGTTCTCCGAGTATTATTATTAATGCGAGTTGAAAGGTTTCGCTAATTATTCGATAATTAAGAACTCTACAAGGCACCTATTAAGCGTGTGACGTGTACCGATTCAAATTCCCCCCTTTGAACCATGCGATAATCAAGATTTATCAGACTTCGTTTTAGCGTTAAAGTGTCAGCTTTCGTCCCGATTTGGAACCCTGACGCGTTCGGATTTCTGGGGAGAAATTGCGCCGGGAAGAGACTGTTGGGAAATTATGGCGGATGCGCCGGGACAGCGCGCCACGTCGGAAAACTAACGGGATTAGACTTTTCCTAGTGCGGATTTTCATTACGTCTTAATAAAACGAGAGAATCTCTGGGAAAATCTTTTTCATGACTTTTATTAGCCCGCCGCGGGGCCCCACTGTGTAAATCGCATCGATATCATCGCGGATAACTGATGGGAGGTTCATTAGATTAGGTAAATAACTCAGTCTCCGCTTCGAATTTCCCGATCGATTTAACCTTTACCGCAGATATCCGTTTTTTCGCCCGCCATATTTTCTTAATTAGCCCGTAATTGTTACCGGGTGCAAGTCGGTTAAGTGGAAACTGAGAAACGAAGCGGAAGCAATTTCAGCCCACCACTTCAAGTCTCCTAACTAAGCTGAAATACGTTACAGAGGAAAGTCGGGAAAGTTTCCTATAATTGAACCGTTGACCGGTGCAGTTTCGTTCGTGAAATCACATAAAAGTCCCGATAATTGATTTAAAGTCTTTCCCCCTAACGGGGCCATTATCGCGTTTAATTGAAATTAAATTTCGCAATTTCGCTCCGTTTTTTTCCGAAACCATCACCATCCATCCAGTGCGGATTGTTTGAGGGCCTGCCCCATCCCTGGACCCGAGATTCTAATTATACCGGCATCAAGGGTCAAGGACACGTACCCTCTGCGGTAATTGAAATAAAAGTGCGTTTTTACGCCTCGTATTTTCCGAAGTAAATCGAGGCTTTGCTTGCTGCGAGGGGCGCGAACGAGAGACATAACCTCGTTATTACCATTATCGTTACGGCCTCTCTTTAAAAAATATAAGAATCTCTCGCTACACAACATAATAAGGACGTCGTGTAATAAAAATGCTAAATTCGCGCGCTTGTTTGCTAATGAAACGACCCTCGACTGCTCCATATCTGGGGGTGAGAGAGAATGGATGGGTGAGAGGTGGTGGGTTAATTGAACCCCTCGGGGTTGTTTGTAACCGCCCCTCCGTTCGGCCTTTCTTCGTGACGTTCTAAAGGAGAAATGTGTCGGAAATTTCAATAAGTCTCGAACTATGTGCTAAGTTTGATATGGGTTCGGTATGTAACTAGTGTGATATAACAACATGATTCACCCACTTTTAATGCCGATAACCGCAAATTCCATCAAAACTCGTTCTTTTCGAAAATGATTCCTCTTCTGACTCACGTCCTCATTTTCGGTCATTTTTTGCCCTTGTCCGAATCGCAGGGGCGACGAGATCTCGGGGAAAAACGTATTGGAGCGATAAATAAATTGGACATGCTACTGTCACTCAATAGAAATTGCTATAAATATGAAGGAGCAAACTGAAAGACCTATTTTGTTATTCCAGCCGAGTAATCGAAGAATTCGCGTCCTACATATCGCACCGAATATGTTTCGGATTCTTAATATATGAGACGTCACTCCATGCACTTACAAAAGTAATATCGCGTTCTTCTTAACGGTCGTTAACCCGCAGAAAGGTGCGCTACCTTTTTCTATCGTACACCAAATAAATTTCGACCCCTTTCTTTTATCTCATGACTTCTCTAAGTCAAGTTATTTAAGATTTTACTCGAGTACTGGTATAGTAGGTAACTGTAGTTGGTCGAGATTGGAGCCATCAACGGTGGCCCGCCACGGGAAGGTTCTTGAACTTTCGATGATGGTCTCTCAACATTCTACCTCTTCTACTCTGCCTACTACTACTAAACTGAGCCCATGAACCATTGTGCAATAAAAGCAGTTATTCCGACATTTTTATCCGGGATGAAACACAAAGTCTCATCATAATGATATTAATGATGGAATGAATGAGAGAATTGAAGATTCATCTGCATTAAAAAAAGCGTGAGATTCTTCCCGTGGCAACTGCATTTTATTCGTTCTATAGAAATGTTATGATTTTCTTGCAAGAAAAATCGATTCGTGGAGCTTTATAATACATAAAGTAATAATGTTATAATAACAATAATACATTCCACTCAAGGTTATCTACCTTGTGACTAAGTACAAAGTATGTATGAAAAATGCATAGTCCAAAAATAGAAACTCGACATTTAGCATTAAATAATCCACGATACGTTCGTCTAGTTCGAATGCACCTTTCACCTTTATCGGATTTTACACAGACCACACCATTGAAACGCTTTCCATGTATCATCTGCCCAAGTTAAATTACGTCCATTTATCGCATTTCGCCAGTTTTGAGTTAACTAGCCACATCAAGCTGCATCATGATTATCGACTCTTTTGTGGAGTTTGATGTCGAGAAGCTTAGAGCGTTGATTAGATCCAGGTAATTAATCATAAGCGACACGTGTGCACACCTAAATGAGCTGCCAACTGAATTCAATAGGCAGTGCGGATCAATAGAGATCGGCGAAATAATTTGACGAACCTGGAAGATGTCCAGAATCTATTTCCGGAAGTTTTATATGCGACAGTTTTTCCGGGCGAATAATAACACATACATCTCTCGGGTGTCGCATTTCGCATTTACATATCGTTTCCGAAAGTTCGAAAGTATCTCGCATGTAGGCAGTAGATTTTCATTCTTATTGTGTTGTTATTTCCAAAAGTTTATTTCGTGTATACTTTCAGGTCTACCTGGGGAAGATCGAGGCTACTTCGGTCCTTGGAAAAAGTGCAAACTTCTTTTATATAATCGAGAACGATGCGGGGAGGACTCGTCGAGATTTCGCGTCTCAAGTAAAAACCTGCGAGCACTCGAAAGACGGATTCCTCCGAATAACTTCATTTTTATTTCAGCCCCCGTGTGGGTGGCAGGGTTGGTGGCGGCAATCGGGGTCGCGGTCTTGGGCGTCTTCAGTTTTCTGAGCGTCATTCAATTGGCCATGCTGAGTTCCAAGGAAAAAGTCGTAATGAGGTACGGCCTTCTGGTCCTGACGAAGCTCGCCTTAAGTCTACTAGCGAGTGAGTATTTTATTTCGTCCCCCGTCTAAAAAATAAAAATAAACGCGCAGAAACGACTCCTTGCGATAGCTAAACAATAACATAAAAGTGGTTTTATGGCCCATAAGGCGAGCGCGCGTATTACCTACAAATAATCCCAGACACACCTGGTATAGCCATTGGAACAATTCTCTTTGCAATTATTGCGACATAACGCGATCACTCTCGGTCTCCTTGAGACCGCACTTTCTTCCCGTTTTTTCCGAACGGGAATGAACGACACTGTGACCCGAATGGCGCGAAAAATAACGAGGGGGCGGAAACGGGGAAACCTTTCAGGGCGAACCTGATATCCCTAGGCCTTGGGCAGGAAATGAGTGGTGAAATAGCCGGGCGGAAATGCCCGTTACAATCGGTTTTCCGCCGAAGTTAACAAGTTGTTTCGAATTCGCCCCGCTGCATGCCGCTTTATTATCCTCTCGCAGGAATTCGACTAGACGGGCCGTAATTTGTCGTCGAAAACTCATTAGCGATAGCAAACGGGCGAATAATATTTCACTTTTGAACTCTTGTCGAAAAACAGCGCTTCTGGCGATCGCGGCTGCCGGACTTTTCGCCATGCAGGCGGACGACCGGGAGAACAACGGCTTCGAGATCACCAGAGGGCCAGGATTTTACCTCCAGGTCGGTCCCGACTTTATCGACCCGGAAAATATTTTGATTGATGACTCATCCGCAGGTCCTCGTGATAGTCCTGACCGGCGTCCTCTTTGTGATGGCCATTTACGACGTCCTTTTCTCCAGGAGGGACGGAGGCGACCCGACTAAAGTCGCCGTCGCTGCCGAGCCGACCACGTACGGAAATCCGGGCTTCCGGGAGCGCCGCACCAACGGTCTGTATTACCAACTTGAAACGCGAAAATCCCCATAATGAGAGTTTTTTCAAGGCGCCGGAGTTTCCATGACGGACGCCAGTGGAAAACCCCACATGCCTACGGCTCCTAACGGGAGCACGGCTAGTATGAACACGACCTCGACTTCCATAGGGTGGTCGGTGAACGGGTCGACCGATGCCGGGTCTTCGGTGACCAGATCGCCATTGCGGTCCAGCCTGAAGAAGCCGAAACCGAAAGAGGGGCTGGGCATTCAGAATCCGGGATTTTCCGGGACGTCGCCCACTTTGTCCCGGAACGGTAGTTCGAAAAAGGTCCGGATTCAGACCCACAGCACCGAAGTGTGATTGCAATAATAATCTCTACGATTAAGAAAGTACAAAGTACCTAAATAATGTAATCGGCCTTTTCGTCGTGATTCGGATTAAGTAAAGTGCACTTATTAACGGAAATATTCTAAGTATGTATACTTATATTGTATGTAGAGTGGTATTTGTACATATCTCTTTTTTAATTCCGTCCATTTTATTCTTACTTCTTAGGTCCGATCTTTCCATCTCCCAGTTAAGTTTATCCGGCAGGTATTTAACCGCCAGTTAAACTTAACCAGAGGTGAAAAGATCGGCCCTTAATATTATTACGTTTAAGTATGTATGTGAGTGCCTTTTTGAGAAAAAGTGCCCTATAGATTTTATTATTTTTGCGTTATATATTTTATTGTCTCGTTTTATTAACTGTTATGACGATTCCTTATTAGACGTGCATTCTTTTTGATATATTATTATTAAAACGCTACTGACATAATAAGGGTAAGGTTGTGTCTTATAAAGACGTTAAAAAAGCCAAAAGTGTTATCGTGTTATTAAAATATTGGTAAATATATACAGTGATTTTTTAATAATTATTAATGTCCATCACGAAAATGTAGACACTAAATTTTAAAAATAAGCGCTATTCATTATCATTACTGTCCGGCTTTATATTATTATTTATATAAATTTAATAATTATTGTGATACCTACTACTAAAATTTATATTAAAAAAATATGTGTAGATGTCACTTCCAGTTGTAATGATTATTATTTATGAAAAAAATAAAACCCTCGAAATTTCGTCCAATTACGGTAATTGTTACAGTTACGTTACATTTTATTAAGCGTTTTTTTAAATGATAGGTACACCGATTATAATAATAGTAACACGCATGCATCCTTAAAAAATAGATAACAATAATGAATCGACCTAATAATAAGACACTTATCACTTTTTCTAATCGAGTCCTGATGAACACAGTCGTGACGCAATTTCCGAAAAGCCACACTCATCAATTCGGGGGCACACTGGAAATCAACTCGCGCCTCTTGTAAACGGGCCCCGTCTGCGAAACGGGCGACTTGTCCTCTTTCGGCCGTTCGTGCTGCTGCGAATGGTGCGAGCCGGCCGTCTCCAAAGCGTCCGCGTCTGGAATATGCCGAGTCTGATGCCGCGAATCCGTGTAACGCCTCTTAGTGTACTTCTTCTTCTCGCCACCGGAAGCCTTCACTTTAGCCACTTGATCGCCCTTGGTGATCCGCTCGAAATCGGCCGTTTTCGACCTCAAAACCGCGTTACCGATACTGGTAATACTCGGAGTAAACTTCGGCTCCCTTTCAACATTCTTCGTGGATTGAGGCCGCCCGACCTGCTGTAGCTCCTGCGTAGAGGAAAACGACACTTTTTGAAGCATAGGAGGTGCCCCCTTCTTCTTAGGATCATCAGGGATGTAATTGACGGAGGTGTGGGTCGAATCGGGGGATGTCGGGGGCGTGGAGGCCCAAGAAGGGGGCGAACTGAAAGCGCCCGCATCGGGGGCGCTCGACATTGACGTGGGGGTGTTCTGCAGGGGGCTCGAGTGTGTCGCCGAAGACCCCATCGCAGAATCCGGGTAGTTTACCAGGTTTGCCACCCCCTGGTTGGCGTTGGAGGCGGCGGAGGAGTCGCTGCCGCTCGCCGAGCGCTGCCGCCTCCTGGGGGGCGCGGTGGGCGTCCTCACCAGCCCTATGGTCAACTGCTGGCGGCCGCCGTTGTCCGCGTCCTCGATGTAGGGAATGTCGTCGTCGAAACTCGCAGGGAACTGGCCGATGTTGGCCGTCTGCACCGGGATTTTCAGACTCGCAGTGATAACCCCGTTATTATCCAGCAGATAAGGGGAGGATTTTCGTCTTTCATCGTCGGTCAATCGTAGGATTCGGTTCAAATCGCTGTCGGTGTGGGTCGAACTCGTGCTTTCTAAACTGGACGATCGGTTTTTTCCGTACTGGTAATCGTCTTCTTTCGGGCCTCGGAATCTCGTAATCAGGTTAATTGCGGATGAAATTCCGGACGAACCTTCCTCTTCGCGTTTATTGCGACTCCTGCGGTTGCTCCTCTCCCGAATCCTGTCTTTATGCCTAAAACGATTAATTAACGACTTTCCTGCAGAAGCTTATCGTGTTTTACCTAATTCTCATCCCGATATTGGGGCCACCTGTAGCAGCCGCCTCGTGCAGACACTCCTCCCTTGAGTAGGTCCTTTTGGGTTCTTCCGTGCTATGATGATCATTGGTGCTGTCGTTACCTGCAGGGGTCCAAGGAGCGGAATAGCTTTCGCTGTCTAGTTCCTCGACCGATCTGTGAAAATCAAACGAAAATCCTCAAGACGTTCGGTTTTATTAGGAGAAACGTACTCATCGGCTGCACTGATAGCATCTTTCTTATTCAACAGTTGATCCAGTATCTCCGGGTGCGAGTCCATCATGTGGAGGTAGATTTCGTCCAAAAGCTCCGCGCTGATCATGTATAAGCTCCTGAAATGATCGATCAAAGTCCGGACCACGTTTATTATGTCGATCCGGTCTTCCGGACGATCCGAAGACGAAGAATCCTTGGTTCCCGGTTTGATACAGTGCAGGATGTTAGGGGCGAATACCGTGGCCAAATTACTAGAATCCATCTTGTTACCAGCGATGCATTCTCCTGGAAAATCCAAGTTTTCATGAATATCATTCGATTTATAGGTACTGATTTGAAAGTAGTACCGGTTTCTGAGGTGGTATCGACGGAATTTTTCGCCACAATTGCCAGGAAATTCAAAAGGGCGTAAAGGGTGTCCCGATTCGCTGACGGTAATAGCTGGATCAGGTGTTGAAGGGCTTCGAACTGCAACCTCCTGTTGCGTATCCCTGCGATAATTTTATTTTTCAATTTTTTTTTTAACAGATTATTGAAAAGAGTTATAAAATGGATGTTGATTTTCAGGAATGCGTACTTTGTGTGTGTACGAACGCGTGGTAGAGGTCTCTGCAGAGAAGCGGATCGGGCAGGTCCCTGAGGTACTCCTTGAGCAGGGTGGCGACGTCGTGGGGGCACTGGTCCTGGTCGAGGGTCGTCTCTTTGCCGCAGTCGAAGTCCTCGCGCAGTTGCCGGATGCGCTTCTTCGACGTGCTCACCCGGAAAATGCCCAGAGTGCGGAGTCCGTGCTGCTCGATGTGCCTGAAGCACGCGCTCAGGATGTTCGGCACGGAGGCCTCGTCCTCGTTCAGCGCCCCCGGCAGATCGGCCGCGGAGCCGCAGGACAAAGAGTCCAGAAGGCCCGGCACGCTGCCCACGAACCGCTCGCGCATCAGGCTTTCGCAAGAGCCGCTCTGAAACGTTCCTGACGTCAAACGGTGATGCAAGCGGTGACGTCCGCGTTTTATTATTTTCGAGATTTTCGCAATTTTCCGAGACTTTCGAAATCTGGGTCGCTGACCAGCGCCGTACTCTCCCCCGGATATTAATAGAAACGAAAATATTCGATTTATCGCAAAAGCGCTTTTTAAAGCCATCAAGACGACCCGGCACGTGCGGTGTTATTGTGAGTGATATTATTCTGCCCTCGCGCTGAAGACCCGTCTTGGGGGATTAGGGGAGGAATCGTTAAAAATTCAATCAGGTTTCCGATTTCTCCCCAGGAATGATCATTATTATTACGACAGTGCAATTTGACGCCTTCTCCGCTTTCAGGTCACTGCACCACTTGCAGACTCGAATTCGACCCAGCTTTCAGAAAATTAACCCTCATTTCCCCGATTTTAATGCATGATCCTGAAAAACGGCAATTACCTCATCTCCTCTGGGTGGCTCTATGAGGGAGCTGAAGCTGGACCTGGATCCGTGCCTGCCGATATTGGCGGGCTCTTCGCCGGAAATTTCGCCCTGGTTGAAAGGGCTAGTCCGGTTGGCGGCCCTTCCGAGTCGGTCGTTTTCCACGCATTGCGTCAAAGGGATGCCGAAGACCAAACCTCCGGTATTGCCGCCGTCTGAAACACGATCGAAAGCGCTCTCCTGAAAATCCTGAAAGACCTGAAAATAGCCGCGAGTGTCGCAAAGTCAAGAACCTGCCCCAATACGCCCGCGATACCGTAATTTACCGAACTAGCGCTGTAATAACGCGATTACGGTTCGCGTTTATTCGAATTGTTGGGGGCGGCTAATTCCTAAGCTGTCATAATATGAGCCGCGAAATGCGAGGGAGGATGTCGCCGGCATAACGAGATTACATCCGCGTTCCGGATTAGTCTCACCGAGTGAAGGATTATTCGGATCTTTGGGTCGTGTCTTGTTTTTTTTTAAGAGTTGGATTAATTTTGCAATTACGATCTTTTGTCGGCGCGGTCCGTGTGCATATCACGCACGCCAAAACGTTTTAAATTTAGCCAAAGTGCGTCTATATTTACGGTGCCGAAATTCCGCATGTCAAGTCCGTCAAAAATTTGTACATTCTTATCCTCGCATCATCCGCCGTTCGGACGATCTGGCCCACGATCGGCACGCGAAAAATAAATTTCTCAAGATCACAAGCGGCGCCCGGTTTGTTTATTGTCTGCCCTCGTCCCGTCGATGTTCCCTCTGCTTTATACTCTCACCACTCGGCTGTTTACCTTCGATTTCGACGAATTAAAAACACACTCCCGTACCTACCGAGCCGATGCAGACTTTCAGTCAAGTATAAAGTACCTGTTGCTTAATAAACGGACGTGTTTACGGTCTAGGAAATGTATAAATTGCTCGTATAAACTATTTTCGAGCCGGTGGAGGGGCGCGCAACTGCACATATCCCCCCGAAAAGCGGCGCTTTTCCGGCCAGCGCCAACAGGCGCTTTTCGCCACTTCGCCTCCGCTTTTCGAGAATTTCCCCCGGCAATTATCGGTACCTTTATCGGCCTCTTTCCGGCTGGTGTCGAAGATGCTGGTGGTGAGGGCCTTCCTCTTGAGCAGGTACGGTCTGCGCTTCGGCTTGGCGACGGTCGCGCCGACGCTCTCTGCGAAAATCCGAAAACCGAAATCACACACAATGATCGAAAAGAAAATACACAAAATATTCGGTTACGGCATGCTTCGAGTTTAAAATTAGCGCCGAGGCTTTCCTAAATAAACGTACGCTTTTGTAATAGTTTCATGACGCCTCCTAGCTCCTTCCCTCTCGGAGGAGAGGCCGATCATAATGAAGAAATCCCGAAAATATAATTCCGATATGTGTAGACTTTGAGCCACGCTCTCGACGTTTCGGCGTAAACAGCGACGTAATAATAGAACTCACCTGAAGGAACTTTGATTGCGACGCCCAGATTCAGGGCCTGCAGCTTGGCTATGGCGACTTTCTGCAGGACTTTCCGCTCGACCTCGCTCAGATTCAACAAGTTCGTGTCGTTCAGGATCACCTGTCTGCCCGCCGGACTCGTCCACACGCATCCCCCCTGAAATCATCCGAATTATTGACGCCCATAAAGCGGATCTCGTCAAGTCTAAATCGGTCTGTTTGTGTTGGAGGCGCTTCTGAAATCGTAAAAATCCTCGCCCGTTACGCTGGTGACAACCGATCGTCTCTCGACCTGATAATAAAGTTTTACGAGGCTCGCGGCCAATCAAGGGGCAATAAAAATGCATTTCCTCGGATTTTTCGGACGAGTTGCCCGCTCCAAATACCCGCGATCTTAAAAATAGTCCCGCTTTTCGGATTATAAATAATCGGACCGGCCGATGATGGTTCCGCAATGATATTCAACAGAACCCGCTTTCGGACCGATCCAAACCAGGTGGGCCCCGATTTTACCTGCGGCGTCCAGCTGGAGGCGGTCTGCGCCGGCCTCGTCTGGCTCTTGGACCTCGACCGGAAGATCTTCTTCGCCATCAGCCGCCCGCCCTGGTGCATCACGCTCGACGACGACTTGGACTTCTGCATGGCCGAAGTCACAGGGGCGGCCGAAGAACCGGTGGGGGTGGTGGCGGTCGACGCCGCCGCTGAAGAACAACCCTTATCATGTTTATCGTGCTTGTGCAGCAAATTACTTAGAAACGAGTGCGATTTTTGAGGAGGTGGCGAATTCGGGGACGATTTTAAATCGTCCCCTAACAGATCTACGCTACTGCGCGAACTAGAAAACGGACTTCCCGTATCGGAAACGTCCCACATTTCGTCGAATTTCAAATCGCGGTACTTTAGCGCCCAATCGTCGTCAGTTTGACACCCCTTGTTCAAACCGTCATCATCCCCCGGCTTAGTTATTTCGCCCTTGGCTTTGATATTACGCAAATTCCTATCGTAATTGACGCGTTTAAACCGCGCGTCTTTGTCGGTATCCACGCTTTTCTTCCGCGCCATCCGCAGGTATCTCTTGATGGTGTCGCTCACTGATTGCGAGATGTCGTCATTATCGACGCTACTTCTTCGCCTCGAATTGAACTTGCTATCGCGTCTTTCTTCTTCGTCTCTTTCCGCTTGGGCCTTCCGGAATTCGCGCTCGATTTCATTAAGTACCCCTTCAGGAACCGGTACTGTTTGAATCCCGGAGTTCCTGTAAGTCGTCTCGAACGTTTCCGCTTCGATTTCGATCAAAGGAGGCGGGTGGTTCCCGAATTTCCCGTCTTTTTCGTGGTGGTTACCGCGAGGGTCGTACTTTTTCAATCTGCTCCCGAAATTCTTAGGGGAGGAACCCGAACTGGTCGAGCTATACCCGGATCCTCCAGTGCGTCCCCCTCGAAATCCTCTGGTCTTCCTCAAATCAAAGTACAGTTTTTCCAGGGTTTTTCGATCGGTTAAGAGGTCGGATATGATTTTATCGCGATTGCTGCTTTGGCTGAAGTACCGACTTAGAGTTTCGCTCAGGGATTTTTGGACGTGGTCGCCGGTGAAATGAACTTGACCCTGACCGGTCGGATAATTAGGGAAAGCGGACGCATTCCTGCCGGCCGAAGCCAAATGCCTCTGCAGTTTATCCACCAGCTCCTGGTAATTGAAATCGGCAGGCGCTGAAGAAGAGTACTTGGGAATTGCACCTGCAGCCGCTCGATCAGAGGACGATCCTAAAGTCAAGTACTTTTCGAGCATTGAAATCAACTGGAGATTTTCCTCGGAGTTTTCCCTGTCATTTGCGGATAATTTCGTCGGTCCTCCTTGGTGTTGATGAGGAGGCGAATGCAGGAAATCGTACTTCATTTTCTGGATATCGAATCGTCCTCCTGAGTTAGAAGGCACGAATGCTAGGTCTTTGGGTCTTTCCGGTTTACTCTTACTGATTGAGTCGACTTCGTCTGCTGAAATTGCGTTCCTGCAACTGCCTCCTTTTCTCAGATCTTTACGTTTCTTGCTCCTGAAGCCTATGGCACCCGGGTAAGAGTTTTTCCTCCAGAGGAGAAATCTGGGTTCTTTTTTGCAAACCTCTTGGAAGTACGCCTCGATTTTCGGGATGTCTTCCGGGCGATTTTGGGCTCCTTCCGGTATCAATTTCTTGCCGGCGTCCGCCATGTACCTCCACGTCTTCCTGGTGAGCAGCCATCGCTCTTTCGGTTTCTTCTTCTTCTTGCTGACCGACGATCTGCCCATCGTTAGGGAGTATTCGGTGCTTTCGGTCGACGCGCTCCTGCCCAAAGACTTCAGTCTCTTCTGGTGTTTGTCCGCCATTTCGCCGGTCTCATCAGTCTTATCTCTCCTTTTGGCAGACGAGCTCGGTTATAAACAATGACCGGTTTAATGGTAGAATGTTACAATCTAAAATTGAAACTCTTTCTTGGCAAATAAAACGTCGTCCGCGATCGCGACGTGGGCCCGCGCGATATTCTGATCGTGTCGTCACCGGATCTTAAGGCACTCTCGCGGATTCGCACTCGGAAATCGCCACTTTCCGCACTAGTACGCTTTCGGGTTTTGCCGCACCGCACTGATGGTTTTCGACGTAGATGCGCTCATTCCGGGGGCGATTTAGACCGGGGGTTGGGGGCGGTCGGGCATTTTGGGTTTTCGGTGGTCTTTCTGGGGCTCATGTGCGGTCCAGTTTGCGTCCACTTGGGCAACCACTCAACACTGACGCGACAGAGCAAGTAGCGGCTACTTGGAAACAAAAATATCCCATTTGGCAAGAGACACCCACCGAGCTAGACAGAGTTAGCAAAATAAAGATAAATATTAGATTATATAGGTGTGTGCGGTGTAGCTCATTTCGCGGAATTTTCGGTTTTTCAGGGGCCTTTTCTGAATTAAATCCAAAAAAACCTTCCGCCTAAAACACTCACTGAACAAACCACAAACTAACTAAAAACCCGTTCATCCCTGAAAAAAAGGTCTGGGGGGACACGTAAGACTTGGAGCGTTCGGGTGCAAGTTCAATGGAGGTCCTTCGCGACTATTTGACCTATAACAGGACCGTGAGGGTATCAAATGTTTTGGGTTATAAATAGGCGACGATGCATTTATAGAGAGACCGAGTCGTGGCTATCTTTAGCCTGGTTAACACACCTAAACTGTACGGTTGACAATCATTTCCACCTGTGTCTGCGTCCCGTGGGGACGATTTGCGTTCTGGAATTGGGTCAAAAACCTCAATGAAGAATTTCGCGATCGAAATTTGGGTCACGGGAATGAGCGATTCTCTGGTTCGTCTCATTCAGTCCGATCAGGTAGCGGAGGTAACTAGCTAACATTTCGAATTAGTTTCCAGTCTGAAGGACATGGGTACCTACTCGACTTGCGCAAGTTCATTCAATTAGAAAACTTTCCGAAACTACAGTTGAGAACATTCTTCCCCTCAGCTTATGACGATTATTATTGAATTTATATGAGTAACAAGTGAAATCTTTATTGAGTTTACTTTAGAATAAGTGAAAATAATTTCGGTTACACCACCTCTCCTAAATCCTTCAAATTTCGATTATATCAAAAATGTAATTGGAATAATAAATATTTTATTGAGTTTTTTTCCTGGCTGAAATTTCAGGAGAAGTGCGGAGCTTTTTGCGAGGCGGCAGCACGTTCTGATAATTCCGCCTGAAAATATCGGCGTCCTGCTCCCTGAAAGTTGGCGGGAGTCTCGTGAGATGGCGCGTCGCTTTTCAGGCGCTTTTAATTTTTTCAGGAGGTTACCACGTTTTCAGACAGCTCGTCTCTGCCACCGATACGTTTCGAGTCGCCGATTCGCCGTAAAGCTCTGACGCAAATCGGGTGTGTGTGTCCGATTCGGACTGGTAATTTATTACCGACTGCATTAAAATAAAAATTTGATAGAATTTTTATTAGACTTTGGAGAGAGAGCGAGTCGTTGGCTCGAGAAAAATGGGTTAAACCCTTGATGTGGACATTAAAAACGACTAATAAGTCTCAAGGTGTTTTTGAAGCTTTATTTCGCGATGTCTGTATGATAACTCGGGTAAATAAACATCGAGAAGAGCTGCGGAATCTTTTTTAAATGAAAATCTGCTGATATATACCTACAGCTACAATAATAAAAGTCCCTTGACGTCATAATCAGATTTAACGATTTATTAACAATATTAAAATTTCCCAAGGAGATTTATTATAAAAGTGATGATGACTATACGACGGCACGTACTTGAAAAGCTCCTCTCATTATGAATTTTTCCTCAAGAAATATTTTTGCTCGTTTATGAATAATATTTTCAAAAATCACCCCTTGTTATGGTCAATGTGGCCTGGATCACGCTCTAATAACATAGGCAATATTTACGGTGTTTCTGCAAAAACAAGTTTTATGGACTTCTAGTAACAGGAAATGTTGTGATTTATTCAAGTTAATGGATTTTGAGTAAAATTGTGCCAGAAAAAGCCAAAATACGTATGTCTATAAAGTAACGAAAACACAGGATAATTTCCCTCGTTTGTATTTTTTCTTCTATATCGTAGTTAGCGGAAAGTCCCTAACGTTTTATGCTGAACTGTACACTTGGCACTGAGACTAGACGAAAATAACTATAAACTCTTCAAATCTGGAAACTATATATGAATTATAATTGTTTCTCCAAAGGAATTTCAAACAATACAAAGTGGATATTTCAATTTTGGAAACTTCCTACATTTCTATAAAAATTTGAAATGATAAAATGGAAGTAAATACGCCACCACCTGAACTATTTCTATTATCGTCACCAACACATTGTGTGCATTACGTTTCGTTCTATAATTAAAACCTTTGGAGAAAAGGCTGGCAGCTGAAACGTGGTTCAAATGGGTAAATTTAGATCCGGAGTTTGGTTATATCCGACCAATAATCAAAGAATCACAATCGCTTATCATTCATTAAAGAAAAGATCGATCAATTAACATCTCAAGACTCGAGCGACATTGACAACAGTCCAACCACCCCATCGGAATAAAAATTGTGGGAAATTTTAACCACCTGTTCATTTTCGAGTCTTTTGATCTTATTTTTCGCCGGGTGATTTTGTTACAAGCTCTAAGGCCTAATTAACAAATTGACCATTAGAGAGATGAAAGCTGACTAAAAATAACAATGAGGAAACCTTTCTTCGCCTCAATTAGATCCTCTGTCTTTGTATAGTGTCTTTGTATTCTACGCGAGACAATGGCTCGGATCGATCACTTTAATGATTTTAAATTGCAGCGAACTATATCAGAATTCCCACCTCCTCTTAAGCTCTCTTAGAACTAAATAGCTTTTGTATCAAAGGGTCTTGCGGTGAAGGTGAGTGTCTTACCGAAGCTTTTGGTTTTCTGTAAATATTGATGACCGTTGGTTTCGATTCCCATCAGTGTGAATGGTTTGAAGGAAATGCTCGTGGCGACTTCCACATCGCTCCTGGCGACGGTTATCATTTGTGGTTTTTTGGAAATTCTCCCTAGGACATTACACCGTTTTTGACACTTATTTCGGATTTTTTCTCCGAGGGAAACGGATCGTAAATGTTAAACACTCACTCACACGCGAGAACACCTATTTTCAGATCTAATGCCACATGCACGCTGTGTGTACAGTAAGACTGAAAAGTTAGCACTGAACGTGATTTTGGCTTGGCTCCGATAATGTGGTGGTTCGGGCCGAAACCACGGGAAAAATCCGAACCCGTCAAAAATGCTCTACGAGAATACTACGATCGGAACCACAATCGGCCCGAGTTGTAAAGTAGGATACCCCAATTTTTTCAGGATTTTTCAGGACGCTGGAGAGGAACTTGACGAGAAGATAAACGTTTTAAAAATATCTTTGGGCCAGATGGCGTTGATAAAATATATCCACAACACTCCCGAAATATGAACTCGATGTGTATACAAATGCCCCGATATTTCACGGAGTCATTATAAACGTAATTAGCCGATTCTCCCAGAAAAGCCCTGAATAATGAGTCACGATAATTCAGTCTGGGCCTCTGAAAAATGAGCGGCTTTTCTCGATTTTATGAATTTTCTTCGTGATTCAATCTTTATTGTGGGTGTGTTTCCCTTCATCCAGATCAATAAAGAAAACCTTATCTCCGCTACTGTTTGATGACTTTGTGGACCACTATGTGTTTTCATTGGCAAGTGATCACAGAAACTCGGCCAAATATCGTACCCTATATCGAACAAGTATCGATTTATTTAAAATCGATCACCTGACTATGGGCACGCGATATTTCACACGGGAGACCCTATGACGATCGAAAATCTTAATCAAATTCGCCACGTCTCGTATAAAGGTCGCTAACCATCAATAAGGCCGATTTGACGTCATTCCAGCCGGCATTATAGTATAATGCAACTGAATCCGTATTTATAGATCTGATATGCGTGTACAAGAGAGTGCGTTTAAATTTAGACGAGAGATTGGCCATGTTTCCGCGCTAAATCGTCATTGAGGATCTAATTCTGGGCCATTTAACACGAAATTCGGCACAATTTTTCACGAAAAATAATAAAAACCCGATCACCGATACGCGATGATCATTAAAGTCGGCCGATGCCCACATCCAGGTGATTTATCACAATTATCTAGAAATGTTTATCAACAAATCTAATTTATTTATTTAATTACAACCGCACAAAAGTATCGTGATTTCGTTATTACAGGGAGCTTTCGCTCGGGTCTTTGATGATGTTGCTTCGGGCGGAATCTCCGGATGGGGTTTCCCCGGAGGATTCGTCATCAATTCGTATCCGGTTTTGCCGAAATAAAATTGGTAATTCGTGAGGGGCGTGTACAGTCGGCTCGGTCGGATGTAGCCGAAGACTGAAAGAAAAACCGGTGAAAATTTGACCCTCGCTCGCTCTTGAATTGTCCAGGAATAGACCCGCTGATGAATATAAGGTCCCGAAATGAAAAGGAACCGAGAATAAACGCACACTTTCGGATCCATCGCGTTATTTCTATCACTTTCTAGTCCTCGGAAGAGGCGAAGAATTCGTCCCGACGGTAAAATGAAACGGCGTTTCAACGCCCAATTTACAATTTGAACGACATCGCATAGTTTCGAGCGTTTCGTGGAAAATTAAAACTGGTAGACGTGTCGTATAAATCACCTGGGGCTTTTTCGGGCCATCACAGAGGACGTTAACCGATGTATAATCGCTTACGGGTATCGGGATATGAAAGTGTGCGCTCCTGGATTTAGGCCAAAAATTTTGAAAATTCATATTAGATAAATTATAGACCAACTTTTTCGAGACGTGGGCAAAGGAGCCGCTATCTTGGATTTCTTCTCGCCTTCGTACAACTGCCTGCAGTACTCCAAAAGCTCGTTTTCGAAGGACGGTTCTTGAGGCGCTCCTTCGCGAGCTTTATCCTTCACTGGAATAAAGCGAATTAATGGATTCGAAGTGAATGTGAACGCGTTTACGTTACGAGATTTGCAGTAATCCACTTGGTATACAGACCACATCCGATTCTTGTACATTTTCTTGATCATCTCGATCGGATTTTCTCTGATTCCCTTAAAAATACGAAATTGCGGCTTAATGAAATTTATTACTGTGGCCAATTAAAACTAATTCGGTTCCGGTTAATAGTTTGTTTTCGTCCAATCTCATTACTAGTTACATGTGCTAGACGTTTGGTGAATTTATTTATAAATACGCCGTATTAGAGACGTGTTAGCAAAACGATAATATCAATCGATTTCAATGGGGCAACAAACATATTTTGAGTTTTATACTTGGAGAGAAACCCATAAATCACCGATCAAATTAAGAATAGTTGGCAGGATAATCTACCTTATCTGAGTCATCCGGTCTGAGCCAGTGATCATCATCGTCCGTTCTGAAATCATCGAATCGCTCTTTAGGTTTTATCCTGCGGGGATAAAATTTATTTAGAAATCGACTTCAGATTGGTTGATAATCAGAATTTACGGTTTTCTGGCTTCGTAATCGTGCCACCTGTAGTGGTTTTTATAAGTGGTCACAAAACTTTGGGCCATTTCTTCCCACTAAAAATTTCGATTTTCTTTAATTTTTTTACTAAATTGACAGTGTCAGTCACGCTCTCATTACTAAAAAATCAGACCTCAAATTCATAAATATTTATTCAGATATTAAATTTATAATTAGTTACTTATGTACATTTCCAGGGCCTGTCATCTAAAGGGCTGAAAGACTGAGTTGGCATTATGGCAATATGCCAAAAGTCGGCCTTTAGACATGTCAATCCATATAATTTTCTGACTTTTGTCATTTGTTGAGGTTCAGGTGCGGTTTTATATCGAAATAACGTGTATTGCTGCAAAAATGAACGATATTGTGGCTCTCGGTTACATTGTGACTTGTTTCCGACCGTTTCTTGTGAGTATTTTACACTCCTCATACCGCATTTCCTTGAATTTCGCGAAAAACAGTTTTTCCAGAAAAGTCCGTTTTACACTATCATAATTAGGCGTCAGCAACCAATTCTGGAATTAAATAATTCTAAAAATTTGAATTACTTTGAAATGTCTCAGTTTTCCTATAAAAATAATGTGTTGATGATAATCTTAAGAATCGCATGAAAACTTATTAGATAATTCGTCAGAATTGATTGCTGGCACCTACTTATGATAGTGTAACACGGACTTTTATGATTGACATGTCTAAAGGCCGATTTTGGGCATATTGAGATGATGCCAGCTCAGTCTTTCGGCCCGTTAGAATGAAGTTGGCTATGACATTTCGCAATTTGAACCACTCAATTGCTATAATTATTATTCCGTCCTCCTTTCTTTGATAAAAATGATATAGTCCCTAGGTCCATGTCTTCTACTTCTTACATTGTTATTATTACCTACTCCATTATTATTATTCCTAACAGAATTCCTATTAGGATAATTCATCGGTTTAGGCCTAGTCATGGTTTTCATATCGTTCCGGATTTTCATCGATTCGAAATGTAATGGCCTACGATTGTTATTTTCTTCAGATTGCTGGTATCGATTATTCTGATAACGGTGACGTTGATGTTGCGGTGTCTTCACCACCATCAGATTCAAATTTGGCGAAATATTCTGGGAGAAAATCTCCTCACCCTCACTTTTCTCCCCAGATTCGTTATTAATTTTACCATCATTATCTTGATTATTATTTTGGTACATGGGAAAAACTTGCGGTTGTCTATTACCGACCCCCACATCATCGTTGCTACTAATTTCACCCTGCAGATAAGTCGGAGAAGTTCCCTTTGCTAAATTCGGCACTAAGTAATTAACCAAATCCTGAGGGATGTTATAGTTATTGCCGCCGTTAACGTTTTCGTTGTTATATTGCTGCGTTTCGATTTCTTTCTGATTCGAATTGTCGATCTGTATCAATTGCTGAGGCAGATTAACGATTTTCCCACCGGAATCGATCAAATTCGACGCGGATTCCAAATACGCCTCAGTATTTTGATACTGACCGTAATCGGTGGGCACCGATTCGACTTGCCCTTTATAAACCACATTTTGATTTTGGTAATAATCTGACGCCTGGATAGGACTCAAGTGCATTAAATTATCCAAAGGTCCGGAAACAGTTTGATGCTGCTGGGCTTCGTAAATCAAATTCGAGGGAATCGTCTCGATAGTTTGCTGCTGATTCGCGTAAAATTGCAAAGGAATCGAAGAATCTGTCGTCTTAATCCTCATACTCTCGGGGTGTTGATGAGGATTGTGCAAAACAGGGGCCGGGACTTCGTGAATAGCCTGAGGTTTCTTGTAGTTGGTATAGTCGAAAATCGTCGCAGGTTCTTGGATTTTCTTAAAACCTTCCGGATGCGGCAATCTGATGTAATTCTGAAGTGGTTTATAAGTCTGTTTCGGTTTAGGCAGGGATTTGTATTGTTGGTAATGTTGATTGGGTCTTTGCAATTGTTGAGCCATCAATAAAATCGTCTCCAATGGAGGTCCTTCACTTTGTTGCTGCTGCTGGTAATGTTGATGATATTGTTGCTCACTTTCTTGATGTTGATTCTGATAATAATTACTGTCGAAACCATTACCATTATCAGATTGTTGATAGTACTCCTGATGGCTACTAATCGGGATATTTTGTTGATTACTGTAGACATCATTTTGATATTGGTTCACGTAACTATGACTGGGAGTAACTTTCGTAGGTTGATGATGGTTGTAATATCCGTTATAAGAAGGTTTCTGGTGACGTATCATTTGCGATGATGGTTTATTATTACTGAAACCGTTCAACTTGGATAACCAAGGGTTCAAACTGATGAACCTTTGCTCTTCTTGGTTGTCGTTTTGTAGATGGAGTTCGTAAACTGCGGGTACTCGGACGATCTCAACAATTTTTGCTGGTTTAGGTGCGCCTAATCCATAATCGTATTCAACATTATTCACGACGTTGTGGAGGTCTTTTATACTGGGTCTGTTCCTGCTGTGAAGATAGGACGGTTGAAATTGATAGGTTCTCGCTAAATTGAAAACGTTTTCTTGATTGCTACTGTCGGAAATCGGTTCTTCTACTTGATAATAGTTTCCTCTGAATGTTAGAAGCTCTTGAGGTGGGTTGACTGGTTCTGGATTTTCTTGAGTGTTATCAGTTTCGGCAGTTTTAGGGGAGTTTCTTTCGATGAATTGATAGGCAGGACTGGGGGCGAATTTCGTAGCGTTGGTTTTTTCACTCTCTTTCAAAATTTCGTAATTTCCGGCTCGAAATTGGTAGCTTTGCGATGGGACGAATTGAGGTCGAACAGTGGTTGAATTTTCTTGGGGTTGAGATTGTTGAACCCCATAACCAGCGGATACGTTTATGTGAAATGTACTGTTTTTATTAATTTCGTTAGTTTCGTTTGCGTTAATCGGAGGTGTCAGCCTTTTCCAAATTCTCGCATCAACTTTTTGCGTTGATAGGATCAAAAATATCTGGAAATTCGTGAGATAAATTTTGGGAATATTTGCAAAATATGAGTTACTTACCATTGATAAAAATTTCGCTTCCATTTTTGTCAGTACAAATCCACTACACTAAACCTACACCATAAATGAGCGTCCATCTAGGAACTCGCGCTTTTTATAAATAAAATTTAATGTAATGCGATAATTATTATCTCGAATACTTTCTCTCAAGATGAAGAGATGGGGATTTAACTGATGATGAACCGTTTTGTTCTAGTTTTTCTTTCCGCGATGGGTTTATTAACGAATTAAGAAATATTTTATTCATAAAATTTTACACACCCAATTTAATACCAAGCACCAATAATTTCAGCACTGCCGAAAAAAGCTAATAAATAATTAATTCCCGGTAACAAACAGAGTCACTTTACGATTCACGGTGACGTCGTAACTATCTATTTCGGACCTGACACAGATATCGGCCCTTGTGAAGCCGCTTCCCTCCAAATCGCCAGAGGAATCCCTAACTTCCAGGATAATTCGATGCCCGAAATGGAGATTCAGTTCGGGAATGCAAATCTTGCTCCCATATGGGAGACCCAACTTTTCGTCCATGGCCAGAGTCACGAAATCCGCACGATTATCCAAATAATCCTGAAGCGTCCTCAAGTCCTTCCCTCTTTTATCCGCGTATCCTTTCTCATGGTCATCGTCGTTATAATCGGGGTAATAAGCTGTTAGGGTTACATTCTGGTACTTTTTACCTCTACACTCCAAATTAATTTCTGGAAATCATTGGGATTTTAATTAGATCCTTTCGATGATGATGAATCTTACCATTATCAAACGAGGACTCGATTAAATCCGGTAAAATAATAACGAGAAGTATTAAAAACGCCTTCATTACTTCGTCGACTTTATTACAAAAATGAGGACACGACTGGTTATTATTACAATAGTAAAAAAACGCAATTCGGGCGATTTCTACATGCATAGATCGCCATATCGCCTACGTGATGACGGCAAAGGCTCTGCATATTGCTGACTGCTTTTGATAATGCTCAGTCCCATTTTACTGATGGTGTCTTGATATTCACTTCGCCCGGTTTGTGGCCTGAACCAATCTTCGATTATTCGAGGCGCTGGAAAAGAAACGATGAGAAAAACGCAGTGATTTAAGGCATAAGGGTTGGCATACTGGCTACGAAATTGACGTCGGGGCAGACGTCGATTTGCGGTCGGATGATGGCCGAATATCTGAAACTCGTCGGGTCCCTAAATCCATCCCTCAATCCGATTTTAACGTCCTCGAACGGAATGCCCACGGGCGAATCTATGGCGGGGATTAGTTGTCGATATTGTTTGGCGTCCAGTCCTTTCTTATTATAATCGGTCTGGTAGATGGTCTTCATTTTGTCGTCGTAAGTGTCGCAGGGATGATCCAGGATTTCGCCCGCTAATATTCCCATTTCTTCCTGCAAACACTCCATTTCCCTGTACAGCATCTTCTCTTTTTCCGCGAGGCTTTTATAGCGGCCCATCTGGGGCTCGTACAGGTGCGCATCGCAGTGGCAATACGGCTCTATCAATTTCGCCACGTAATAATTATTGGGTTTCGTGGTGATCGGGGGTTGGGCCGGTCTGCAATTGAGTCTTTGCGTTATTCGGTTCTAATTGGGGGTGGATTATGAGACTTTGCGGTCAGTGGGACGACGCTGGGCCATTTGTAGTCTTTCCGGTAGTTGCTCAAAAACGTTTCTTTGTCCACTGTCATTTTCTTAGATTAATTTTGGTTTTGGGATCTTAACAGTAACGAGAATTATTGACGAAATTCCTGATTTTTCCACATCAAAATTTTGAATTTCGATACCGCGTAAGAGACCAAGATCTTCAAACAAAAATAACACAGGAATTTTTGTGACAAACCTGTCAAAACTCTGACGAAATCCATTTTTTACCAACTTTTATAATCTCGAAAACATACAATTTTGACAAACAGCAACTATTCATATACATAAATCAATTAAAAACGTTTTTTCTTGGAAGCATAGTGGATTTTATCCCTCATAATCAACTGCCCAAGCCTCGAGATCGCGTCTTGGTATTCAGTAGCACCCGAAGTTAGGCTTCCCAAAGGTCCTCGACAAGTACCAACTACAAAAAAAAAACAGTAAAAAATAAAAACCCTTCTGTAATTATTGGAATTATCGAATCTTACCGCAATATTTACTGCTAGATGTAGGGTCGTCTCCACCCCCACCCATTCCACCAGAACTACCATCCCCACAATTTTTCCCACCACCGACTCGTTTGGTGATAAGGGCAGGCCTGAAAGCTATGGACTTTTGATTAGGTCTGCAAGGGTCCCCTGGTAATCGCACAGGTTCCTGACATGGAGGAATGCCGTCCATTCCCGCACCTCGCAACAATTCATCGTAAGGTGCATCAGGATATTCCTCTGTAATTCAGCAATTTCAGTAATTTTGGAAAAAATAAAAAATTCTCATAATTACGCATTTTGCAATAATCCACTTGATAAGTCGTCCTCAATCGGTCTCGATTAATTCTCGAAACTAGATCATGAGGAGGCGCAGTTTTCAGACACTCATAAATGTACGGATATTTCTCTTTAAGCTATAACATGATAAATTAACAAATTAGGTATCTCAATAATGAATTTTTTATATAAGGTAATACTTTTGCTAAAAATACGTTCGGTTGGTTGAATCTGCTGATTTCCGATTCCGGGCTCCATCCGACTCTCGCTGGGTAGACTTTGGGGTCTAAAAGTGGGCCCATAGGGCCTAACCGACTCCATGCGAGATCTGCAGGCTCGGAACTGGGGGGAGGTTCCGGTTTCGGGCACTGGCATTTGCAGAATTCCTCTCTGTTATCTGGATTGGCTACCAGGGGCCTGTTTAGATTTTTAGTTTAGTTTTTTGAATTGCGAAAATTTATTTTTTACTGAAGTCCGTAAGATCTCACGTAAGGCCAGACATAGTCCTTTCGGTAGATTGTCTGAAATTGATCTAGAACCATTTTGAATTTCGGTAACTTTTATAAAAACTACACTTAAAATTTAGAAAATTTTATCTGACTGAAATTTCGACTTTTACATTATTATGACGTAATTTTTTTGTCAAGGAGGTGGATGGTGAGTGACACATGCACAAGGAGGGTGCACAATTTTCCCGTGCATTTGCTCAGTCACCACAAATCCACCCAACTTCCCAATCACATCCATGTACTCGCTATCACCAGTTTTCACCTTTAGAATTTCGTTAATTTTGTCTGTAAAATAAAACCATTTTTCAGATTACTATGTATATTAAAATAAAAATTCAATAGACCATTAGTGGAGAGATTATTGAAGGGTTTCACGATGAGAGGGGGTTTCAGTGCACCGGTGAAAATATTCACAGGATCTCTGTAAGAAGATTTGTGAGTCGTCAGAGGGATGTAAACATCGTCCTGCAATTGTATCGTCTTTTTCAGTAGAGCTGCATATTCCAGATCTTTATCTAAATCGCAATATTTCATTTGATATTCGCTCCGTTTCTGGTTGAGATTATCTCTCAGGATTACGTCTTTAGCTAGAGGATTGTGGAAATATATTTCCCCTAGCTCTTTATTTTCCGTTTTAAATTTATCTTGATAGATTTCACCGTCTTCTTTAGGAGGCTGTACGTTGGGGTCATCTAGAGTCAAGTACTTTTTAAAACCTTCGTTCAACGGGTCCGCAAATTCTTGTTTAGTGGGGACACTTTTTCTCCTTAGAATTACACAATTAAGTAAATTCATATCTAATGTTATTAGCTCAGACTCACTTGGAAAAGGCTTTTTTAGTGTAATCCTTATTATAGATAGTTAAATAGGCTAAATCTTGGATTTCTTTTGAATTTGACATCTCTCCCGCTTTATTTCAAAATTTATAGGGACTTTTACTGTGATGTTGGCAATAGCAATCTTGTGTATTCTTTTAGGACATGCTCTGTGAATTTTGACAACAAAAGATGAGGTTAGGAATTCTGTCAGTGTCAGTGTCACTTTGACGTTTGTAATCTTTCTAAACACGTATTAAAATTATAAATCATAATTTAAATATTGAAACACTCGATTGAAAAATGGCAAATTTGCCTGAAGTCCCTACAGATGAACTATTATCCTTTCAAGACTACCCAACAGTTCATAACGCTGGTAATAACACAACCCGAGCGCAACTCAATCTTGATGTTGAACAATCTCAAAGCAGTTTTGATGATTTCAATAAACAACCAAAAATTCAAGACCCTTTAGAAGAAGCAGATGCAGCCGCAAGTATGGCACCGCTCAGATCTCGTCAGAGCTTTGCTAATTCTCTCGATTTAGGTCCCTCAGGTTCTTCGAAACTCTTCTGGACTTTAGAATACTACCAACAATTTTTTGATGTCGATACTAAAGATGTGGCTGGAAGAATATTGGCTTCCGTCACTCCACGACGTGACAACAGTCTCAAAAGTCACCTGAGAAACAGGCCAGACTTGTACGGACCTTTTTGGATCTCTATGACTCTAATTTTCACCATCGCTATCAGTGGGAACGTTGCAAGTTATTTACAGCATGCCAATGAGCCTATTCACTGGCAGTACGACTTCCATTTGGTCTCCTATGCGGCCACCGCCATTTACTTTTACATGACGATTATACCGTTATCCCTATGGGGGCTGCTGAAATGGAGTTCCGATGTATCAGACTTGGACGGATTGGAGGATGGGACCACTCCCAGTGTCTTAGAATTGATTTGCATTTACGGCTATTCGCTTTTCATTTACATTCCAGTTTCGATCCTGTGGACTATTCAGTACACATATCTGCAATGGTCCTTGGTTCTTATAGCTGCCTTCATTTCAGGCTCTGTACTTTTATTCACTTTAATGCCAGCTTTGAGATTGTCAAGACACAAGCTTTTACTAGCTGTTGCCATCACTGCTTGCCATTTATTATTAGCTGCGGGATTCATGCGTTACTTTTTCTATGACGTTGCAAATCATACAGTTATAGTTAAACATCCCTCAATTGCGCCAAACGTGACTGAAAAGTCCGGTTAAAATCCATATAAATTTATTGTTTTCCATAACAGTTTCATTATAATCCTAATTATGTAATTTAATTGTTAATTATAATTATAATATATAAATATATGAGTGTATTTATTACAACAAATGAAATCTCCTTAATAATTTACATAGTACTTAGAGAATAAACATAATAAAATATGTAGAATAGAACAAAATAAGGCAAAGAATACAAGTCATGGCGCGATTATCATTATAAAGAGATATGTCCTAAAATTTAACTGAAATCGGATGTTCACAATAATCTTTCAAGCACCCAACTAAAAGAAAAAATGACTGAATATTTTTCAACATGGAATACGAAAAGGCACAACTAAATCTTCCTTATGATCCACTTTGATTTCGTTTATAGCTGCTGCAGCTTTGGCAACTATCATGGTAATCTGGAAAATAATTATCCGCATTATCTCAAGTTTCTATTATTGTAGGATATGGTCATTTACAAAATCTTTATCTTCGGGAAGTATTGGATCCGAATTTAAGACTTTTTCAGGGTAGGGTATGTCCTTCAAGATGCAGTTCTTCAATTTTGGTAAAGTGCTCTTCTTACTCAGGCATACTTGTTGCACTTTGTAATTGTACATTTTCATCCTTTCTATATATTCGTGTTGTTGAAGATTGTGGGAGTCTAGAGCAGCCACGTCGATAACATTCCTAAAATTAAATCCATTAGTAAATTTGATCATCACTGCACGAAATGAATGAATAAACATTACGTTGCTGTTTCTTGGAGTATCCTGTTGAGTGCCGATTGTTCGTCAGTCTTTTTAGGTGCCGAATTTGAGTTATGGAACAGCAGATCATCACTACACAAGAGAATTTATAAATTTCACATTCATTTCATCGATAGTTTAAATACCTGTTGGCCGTTTGAATATTCGTGCTGTGTGACACTGGATCGACTAATAAATGGGTCCTTTCGTTGGGTTCTCCACTCTAAAAAATTGTTATTGTTGAGATTCATCAATGAGATCCGAGTGAGGGTGTGCAAAGTCTTCTTCACTTACCTGAGATGCACCGTCATTGTCACAAAAATAACTGTAGCAACACCCCATTGTAATGAAAAAAAATGTTCCCAAATCTCGAAATCTACTGCATGCGGGATAATTTTACTGCAATCGTCGCAATTATTAGTGATTACCGATTATTTACAATCACAAATACCATTTTTCACAATATGACACTTGACAGATTTGACGATAATGACAGGACAGATCTCTATATTTTTGCACTGAATTTAAAAATAATAGATGGCAATAAGAGCGTCAGGCAAGTCGAGAGACCTTTATTATCAACAATAGGCAAGATCAAAGATGGCAGAAAGTTTAAATAATAAAAAAATTCAAATTTTCAATTTACGATCAAAATTTTATTAAATTATACATATTAATATGTTCAACTTGACTGAAAACTGATTACAAATGTATTTAAAGCTAACTTGGGAAAAAAAATTGGTTATTATTAGCAGTAATGAAGTTTGAAATAACATTTTTGCATTTAAATTAAGAAAATAAGCAATGAAAAATTATAAAACATAAAATTAACTCGAACGGTGCCCGTTTGATATTCGTTTAGAGTTTGTATCGATTTTAGTCAATCGTTCCAAACGCACTTCCACTGCACACATTCTTTTAATTTCTGGCGACGGATCGTCTTTGATATTATAATGAAATCCCTTATTCGATTGCTCAAATTTCCGTTTTCTCGTCATTTTGACAGGTCTCGTCGAAGCAACGTCATTTTCCTTATTTTCTTCAGTCTTGGAATCATCTTTAACCCCTTTATTACAGATTTCTGTAGTAGCTTCAGGTACTTTCGAAACTTTATTACCGACATTTTCTTCAACAACCTCTTCAGTTTTGCCACTAGGAGATTCCTGCTCTTTGTGTTCAATCCCAACAGAACCTTTCTCGACACTCGTAGATTCAGCCTCAGTTTTATCCCCAGTTATTTCAACTACTGAAGCCGAACTTTCCTTGTCCTCACTGACGACAGTCGATTCCTTCCCTTTGCTACTACTACCGGAAGAATCATCCGGAATCGTTATGCACTCGGGCATGAGCGCACTTTTCATAATATCCTGAATCGACTTAACCGTCACATACCCGCCACCCAGAAAAGTGTTGGCACCACCGACAACCCCTGTCGGCTTTTTGACAGTCTTCAGCAAAACAGGTCGCGAATTTATCGGCGTACTCGTGGTGACAGTACCCGAAGACCCGGCCTTCGCCAGAGTATTAGTCGGCGAATTTATGAAGAAGATCGGCGTCGAAGGCGCCGACACGAAGATAACGTCGTCATCCTTCTTACCGGCCGTCTTGACCGGCACTTCCGGTTTCTTCTTCTTAATACCGGCAATAAACTCCGACCGCAGATTCTTCCTGATCTGAATGAGCGAATTTATCGACCCGCTCAAAATCTCCTGGAACTTGTTGTGCACCTGAGCCATGTCGTGGACGCTCTGAGACGAGGCGGCCGTGCGGCTCAGCTGAGTCAGCGAGAATGACAGCTGCGAATTGACGTTCGCCGTCGCTCTGACCGTCTTATTGAACCAGTCCTGAGCGTACTGAGTCGTCACCGGCTTAAGAACCACCCCCTTATTTTGAGGGGGCGCGACCCTCACCTGCGGGGGCGCAGCCCTGGCCTGCGTCGGCAAATACCGATAAGGCATCGAATTTGACAGCCGCACTAGAGTGGGGGTGGCGTTTCTGACGTTATTGACACTGTTCGGGATCACCGTCCGATACATTGTCCCGGGTGGGGTGGCCGGATTGACCACGAAGCGCCCAGGCATCAAGGGCCTTAACATTGGCGGATTTTGAGCCGTCACAATGTTGCGCACCATGTTAGGTTTAGGAACTAACGGCGGCATAGCAGGGGGTGTCACACCCGAGTAAGTACGGTTACTCCTCTGCGCTAAAGGGTTGTAATCCGGGTCGATTTTCTGCTTGTATCTGCGCTTTTTCGGGACCGTAACCTCCCTCTCCTCGTCGCTGGATAGAGCGCGTTTCGCTTTACAGCAGCTAGTCATGTCGTTTTGGTGGAAGAAGGGGTTGTTCAGCTCCCGAGCGATATGGGTGGTCCGTTTGATGTAGTCGAAGAATTCTGCACAGGCCACTCGCTGGTTGGTGATCTGGGTGAGGTCGCATTTGAAGCAGGTCCACTCGTCGCTGTCGCGAATTTCCGCCACCCTCTTGTTCCCGAAGTTGATCCGGATGCATTTCTTGCAGAAGACTCGCTCGCATTTCGAGCAGCACAAGACTTGGCCCCCTTGGCCGCACCACCTGCAGTACAATTCGCTGCCGTCTTCGTCCTTTTCGAACTCCCCACTCATGTAGAAGTTGTAGCAGTCTCGGCAGATCAGGACTTTCAACAGGGGGTGGACGAACCGGTTGCTTTGACCGGCCAAATCGCTGCCTAAATGAACATTACAAGCGGTGCAATGTATGCGGGTGTTTTCTATGGGGTTGATTTTGCCGTAGAGCCTTTTACGCATCTCTTCCTCTTTGGGTGTCAAGTTGAACAAGATTTCGGCTCCGGTTACTTCGTCTACGGTCTCGGAGAATAACGGTTCATATGGTAAAGGACTGGCATTGTCGTTTGATGTGATGACTTGTCGCTCGTCCACGTCCATGGACACTTCGGGGCATAATAACGACGGATCGAAGTCGTCGTAGTCTTCGTCGACTTCGTCGCTGCTTATGACCACTTCCGATTGCGTGTCCGAGGTGGTTTCCTTTTCGGGGCTGACTTTGTTCTCACTCGGAGAATTCGGGGAGGTTTCATGTGTTTCGGGGGTTGTGCTTCTGTTTGGAACGTGCCCGCTACAACTCGGTACTGGTTCGTCATCCAATTTATGGTCTTTTATTGTTAGTGTGCTGTCTTCGAGTTTCGTCTCCTGTTCGTTGGATTCTTGAGGGTTGGTGTCTGTTTTAGGATCACTCGATTCCGGGGATGTTTCGGCTTTTTCCGGGGTGTTTTCTTTTTTGGGGCTTACTTTGTTTTTAACGGGAGAATTCGGAGATGTTTTATGAGGCTTGGGGGTTGTGCTTCTGCTCGGAACATGACCGCTACAACTCGGTACTGGTTCGTCATCCGATTTATTGTCGCTTATTAGGATGTTTTCTAGTATTTTTACTGGGCTGTCTTTGAGTCTCGTCTCTTGAGGGTTGTCGTGTGTTTTAGGATCTGGGGATGCTTCGGCTTTTTCTGGGTTTTGCTTCGCTTTTTCCTCTTTGTCGTTAGCTTCATTCTCGGTTGGATTTTCCTCAGTGTTTGTGTCCTCTTTTCCAGCTTCATCTTCTTTATCGGGGTTTTCGTCTTCGCTGTCGCTGCCTTTCCAAACGTCACTATTATCACTGATACTCGGCAATACATCCTCGATTACATTCGGGCCTGAAATGCATTACTTTTGTAGTTTGTAAAGGTTTGAAACGAATGAATTATACCGAAAATTTCCGAGTTTATGGTCTCATCAGTTTCAGTCGAGACTTTATGCAATTCTTCAACTGATGTACTTTCATCTGGAAAAAAACGAAGTTAAAATTGTTTTTGAATTGATAATAAAGGAACAGGTTATCCGTTAATTTACCTTTATTGTTGTCCTCATTTGAGTCTTGTTTTTGGCTTTCTTGATGGCTCTCCATGGTTTTCAAACTTTTTTATTTTTCTTTAAAGTTTGTGAGGTTATGACGATTTTAAAAATCGAAAAATTTCCATTACTCTTCCACAAATTTTCCCCGTTTTCAGGTCCCGACTTCGATAATCCGGAAGTTGTTACCGGAAGCGCCAGAACGTCTTTCAAATCTGATATACACAGATATAGAACTGTAGCACTTTGGTAGACAGGAACGTAATCAAGTTGATTCTGCCTGAGAATGGGCGCGAACGCATTAATTTTCGATGTTGTAACTCGACAACGGAACGGGACGAGATTAGTTACTCCGTCACCTTGAAAATGCACACGAAATTGCTTTCCTCCAGCTTGCCCGACGCTGGACGTACGTCTCTGATTAATTTCGTGCACACGAAGTTTCGGGTATCTACGTCACTTGTCGGAATCACTTGACGCATTTCCAATTTTGAAAAACCGTCATGGCGGGCGAAGGACTTCCGGTCCTAGGAGGTCTTCGATTTTCGAAAATTTTATCTCATTTCCGATCGATTTTTCTTTTAACGTGCCCGCAGCCGAAGTAGTCAAAGAAGTACGTTTCAAAAAAGTTGAGGTCGTTGCCAACAGGGAGATTGTGGAAGTAAATATAGAGACGTAGTTGCCACGACAACAGTTCACATACCTACACCTCGTCAAGGCCACCTCCATTCGTTACACAAACAACTTCTCTCTTTGGTGCGTGACAGAGGGCGCTCGTGTCGTTTATTCTAGAACATTCGATGGAGCCCCTGGTGTGACGTCACGTGCCACGCCTTCTGTCTGGCCTGCGCGTAAACGTTGTGCAGTAGACTGTTGGCGCCACTGACGAAGTTTTTCGAAAATTTCGAAACACTGAATGAAAAACATGTAGACTTTTTTTTACCTACCAAATGTAAACATAATTTGGAACGTATTGATAGCGATTTTTTCTATTTTATATATTTACATGATATCTTTTTTACAAAATATGTTCATCAACTTTGGCAAAAGTGTGACTCTTATGGGTTTAAGTTCGTATTGTTCGTTATCTATAGAAAACCATGCCTCGTCTCCATCTTTCACCAAGTTCTTAGGTCTGATTTCGACAGATCGCGCATCCAAGACCTCTTGGATTTTTCGCTCTTTTCCATTTACAGATCTCCAACCCTCTTTGACAAAACCGAAGTAATCCACACTTTTTGGGCCGATTTTTACTTCAAGTTTTGGGACTTCCTCATCTCCAGCTACTCTCAAATTGAAGTCTACTGTAGATACTGATTTCTCATCAATACTCAGACATTCTGGATTGATGATTTTATGAGCGCTGAGTTGTTGCGCTTTTCCAAACCGTTGGTACCATTTGTGGCTCTGATTGGAGGATCTGGCGCAGTTTGAGCATCCGCTACAGGGTGGAGTGTAACTGATATCGGCATCACATCTCCAAGTCAGATTATTTTTATATCCATTGAAAAGATAGGTGGCGTATTTTCGGTATTTCCCGTAAATCCAGTAGCTCTCCTTTTTAGCTTCAGCATCTCTGTACGCTCCCCATTTCACGCCAGAGACTGCGTAAATCGGTTTATTATTTTCATCCCCTTCTAAAACTTCTATCCTGAGGACATCTATTGGTTTGACCGCCTCTTCAACCACTGCCATTGTGGCATCGGCCAAAGCTCGAACTTTCTCGATTTTTGCATTAGAGAACAGGAAGAGTTTTTGAGCTAGTGTGTTGGTTTGTCCTAATGGTAAAATACCGATCGATATTAAACCTTCAGTGTTTTCTTGTGTTCTTCGTAACAATCCGGTAATGACTTCAGATAAAGTACCGTCGCCTCCTGCTACTACTAAGGCATCAGTATTTTGTAAATTATCGATCAAAGTCTTGGCATGGCCTTCGGATTCAGTCTTAATCACGTCCACGCAGATGCCGGCTAAATGCAAGATCGGGGCACAGTACTTTTCGAATTCGTCATTCGCTTTTCTTTTGTTAGCGCTCGGATTTAGAATGATTGTGATTCTTTTGGGGTTTAGGTCAACCGGTATCGATTGGTCACCATATTTGGAGGCCTTTTCGCAATAAATTCGCATTAAATCTTGAGTTCTGATGAAAAATTTCATGAAAATCGATTTTCTGTAAAAGTTTGTAAAAACTTACTTTATATAATTCCTTGCATAGTCGACACCATACGCAAGACAAATTGATACGAAAACTGATTTTTTCCAGTGATTTCTGATAGTTTTCGCTGTTTTTATCACGAAAGCCATGTTGACATAACCGCACTTTTAGTTGTTAAATTTTCTAGGTTAAGTCACTCGTCAAGTGACAGTGCTACCAACTTAACGTCTTGTAACTACTTGTGTGAAGGTAGCTCCCCGTACCCTCCTCCTTGCCGCAGCTCCCGCCAGCTCCCTGGCGCATTCAATCCCCACCCTCAGGACAGATTCACACCATCGAAATATGTCTGTACCTTATGCCGACGGTGCGGACACTGGAGCACCGAACGAAGCGTATGGGGAAGAACATCAGTAAAGTCCTTATCAGTTTTGTTCAATCAACCATCTCTTATTCCGAGGGATTAACTGGAAGCTCTGAAGCGTTTGAAAAGAATGCATTTTCATTAATATCCCACGTCGTCCTACTAATTACTACGTCCTACAGATGAACCTCCCAAATTTTAGGCAGTAGAAACGTCCTTCAAGTCACGACCAGGCGGGAGCTTAGAATGCGGAAAAATGTCTAAAATGGGCATGAATATGTTGTCATATTCACGTCTTTAATTTATTTCGAAGGACTTCCCGAATTTGTAGCGACATGCCCTTCACCACACTATCGCAGACGGACACGAAGAGTGCAGGGAAAAATCCCCATTGTGCTACAAATTAGGGAACATCCCCAAACAAGGGGTGAAATGGGCATATTCACGGTTTTAATTTATTTTGAAGGACTTCCCAACTCCAGGTGACACAATAAGAAGCCAATTTGAATTTTTCATCGATATCTCGTCTAATAAGAAAGTTTCGCCACTTTGAAGTTTGCGAAAATCGTTGAAATTTTCGTAAAAATTTCATGTCAAAAATTTAAAAAGCACGATTCTCGGTCAATTCGAAAGCTTTTCGCACATGTCCATACTGTTTTCGATAGATTTTTCGATTCTCTTTCGATTGCCGGGTCGCCCGAATCGATATCTCGATCGCTTCAAAAGTTAGACCGGTTTTAATTTTACGAGACCGATGATTTCGTGATTTTTCGGGGGCCATCATTCACATGAAAAATTACCTTTCTCCGATGCGCTCTAGAAGCATTTCGTAGATTTTTTTACGCTCTTTCGAATGCGCGGCCGCCCATCCCGATCGGAGCTTCGGTTCGAAAGTTATGGTCGATTGAAAATTTCGAGCAAAATTTGTACCCAAAGTGATGGATTTTCGAAAAAATCGAAAATCACTAAATGTCGTCCAAATCGAAATCCAGACACTTTTCCCGATAGATTTTGAGCTAACTAAGCGATTCCCGGGTCGTGCGACTCGATAGCTCCACTAATAACGAAGTTATAGCCGTTTGAAAATTTTACTCTATTTTCAACGGTACGGCAATATTAGACGCATTTTCTCACTTCAGATGACTCAATTAGAACCCAATTTAAATTTGCCGTCGATATCTCAACAAATAAAAAAGTTACAGCACTTTGAAATTTTCAAAAAGTTGAAAATTCGAAAATTCGAACATTTTTTTTTTCTCAGATGAACCAATACCGGACGCATGTATCTACTCCAGATGATACAATAAGAAGCCAATTTGAATTTTTTATCGATATCTCGACTAATAAGAAAGATTCGTCACTTTGATGTTTGCGAAAATCGTTGAAATTTTCGTAAAAATTTCATGTCAAAAATTTTAAAAGCACGATTCTCGGTCAATTCGGAAACTTTTTGCACATGTCCATACTGTTTTCGATAGATTTTTCGATTCTCTTTCAATTGCCGGGTCGTCCAACAATCGGGAAGTCCTTCAAAATAAATTAAAACCGTGAAAATGCCCATTTCACCCCATGTTTGGAATGTTCCCTAATTTGTAGCACGATGTGGATTTTTCCCTGCATTCTTTGTATCCGTCTGCGATAATGTGGTGGAGGGCATGTCGCTACAAATTTGGGAAGTCCTTCAAAAAAAATTAAAACCGTGAATATGCTCATTTCACCCCTTGTTTGGAATGTTCCCTAATTTGTAGCACGATGGGGATTTTTCCCTGCACTCTTTGTATCCGTCTGCGATAGTGTGGTGAAGGGCATGTCGCTACAAATTCGGGAAGTCCTTAAAAAAAAAATGAAAACCGTGAATATGCCCATTTCACCCCTTGTTTGGAATGTTCCCTAATTTGTAGCACGATGTGGATTTTTCCCTGCACTCTTTGTATCCGTCTGCGATAGTGTGGTGAAGGGCATGTCGCTACAAATTCAGTGTCCGCACCGTCGGCATAAGGTACAGACATATTTCGATGGTGTGAATCTGTCTTGAGGGTGGGGATTGAATGCGCCAGGGAGCTGGCGGGAGCTGCCGCTGGGAGGTGGGTACGGGGAGCTACCTTCACACAAGTCTTGTAACTTCCTTATGATTAGTTAGGCAACCAATTATACACGGTTATTCTTGGTTCAATTTTTGAAACCATTATTCCACCCGCCGCGATTTAAATTAAAGTGAATTCGCAACTTCCGAAATGAAGAGGCGTGTTTAATAAATCATAAATTCGTGTTATAGGTCATAGTTGCGTTTAAAATGTTGTCTCACACGGGTCTTTGGTGCATCCTTCTTCAACTGGTGATTTGCGAAAATGCCTCAATCGCCGCCAAAACGTATTATTTCAATCAGAATAAAACCACCAACGAGTTTCTAATTCATAATCGAGTGAATTTGAGTAAATCAATCGAAAATTATCCATCAAACCAATATTTGAGCGAACTAAGAAATATTACGATGAATAATAGGGCCTCCTACATCAAGAGCGGAGTAAGCCCTATTTAAATGTTTTTCTTTTAGATAAAAGAGATCTTTACACGACTTTTAGATGACTGTGAAGAAGTTGTCATATCCAATTCTGGATCCCGAGTGGGAGTATGAGCCAACTAACGCAACGAGAAGCGAATTACCGACATTTATCCACAAGTTGTATGAGACAATTTCGAAAAACGCGAACAACAGCATAGTTTACGGACCTACAAGGATCTTATTCAACACAATGCCATTAAACTCCACTATAATCAAGTTCAATTTAAGCAGCCTCAACTTGACCAAAGACAACATTACAGACGTAGACCTATATTTCCACTTTTCAGTTGATAAAAATCTTACAGGAAAGAGCTTAGTATTGCGTTTGTACCAAATTGAAGACGATAAACATTTCAATAAGAGCTCGTTGATTAATCCGGACGCTCATAAACTTCTCAATGTTATTTACATTAGAGAGGCGGAAACTGGATGGCAGATTTTTAAACTCAAATCGGGTGTTCAAAATTGGATGAAGGGGCAAAAAAATTATGGACTTATTGTCACAGTATCAAAACCTAACGAAAATCAATTTGCGATCTATAAAGACAAAAACTCCAACGCGTCCAGGACGTTTGCAGTAGTTGAAACTTTAGATGTGGCAGCTAAAGGTCTGTATAATTTGAAAATTGATCTGTTTTAAAATACCATATTTTCAGGCCAGCTTCAAGGAAAAGAGACGATTTTACAACCAAATTCTTGCAGGAAGCACTCCTATCACATTGATTTGAAAAAATCTAATTGGGGAGATTTTATCATAGTTCCTGAAGGATACAGCGCCTTCAATTGCTATGGAAAATGTTATAGGAATGATAACGGTTTACCAAATCACGCCAGAATGTTGAGTTCTGGTGAAATGTCGCCCCAGACTGCACCATGTTGTGCACCAACTGAGTACACCCCTTTGGCCATCATGTATTACGACAAATTTGATAACATCGCTATTAAAGTCTACCAGGACATGATAGTGGCATATTGTGGATGCCGTTAATATAGTAATAAAAAAACAAATTTATTTACGAATTAATTAAGAGATGAAGAGAAAATTAAAGTGAATTTTACACTTGGTATCAGTGAAAATACTGTGAGCACAAAATCTAGTATTGGTTTAATTTATTCAGCATTACCATTAGTCTGTCCTTTATTTTTCCTCAATGTTTTCTGGAGAACGTGAGCATCCGCCGGTTCTATTCTCTTGTAGTAGTGTTCTTTGGTTTCCACGACTTCAAAGCCGAATTTCTTGTAAAAGTCTATGGCGCCCTCATTATTCACTTGGACATGCCTATAAATATGAATAATTTAGTGATTTAGCAATTTTATCATTGAAATACATACAAAAATATGCTGTCGAAGTTTCCATCTTGCTCGACGTAGTAGAGAACGTGTTGTACCATGAGTGTGCCAATTCCTAAACGACGATATGGGTAAAGGCAGCCCAAAGTCATAATGTATAATCTACGAGCCTTTTCAGAGATATCGATTCGACAACAGACGGCGCCAACCACGATATCGTTATAATAAGCCAATTTGGCCAGTTCTCCCGCTTCCAGGACGTCTTTATAAAACTTGTCGTTATACGAAACAGGGAAAACCACGCTGTTAAGCCTTTTCAACTGCTTGATGTTATGTGGCGTTACATTACCTAACTCGATATTTGCCCTAGGGAAAATTGTTATGTAAATTAAATCAAAATTATTAAACTGATGTAACGAACCTTGTCATCGTGGGAATTTATTGTAAATTGAAATTCCTCGGTAAATTTCGATGATAAAAATGAGTTTCAAGAAAAAATGGCGGTACAGCTTGACAAAACTTTGAGGTTATGTGTCGACACTAGGGATTTAATTTTCTTAGAGTTGTCAGTCTGAAGTCACTAAAAAATTGACAAATAACTGTCAATGTCGAATTGTGTCAAATTTCTCAAAAGAAGTTGTGAGGCGTCTCGAAAAGATGTTTATAAACCCGTAAAAAGAGTGAAAACGATGTGAAAACTCTCTAAAAAGTCACAGATTACGTGTACCCAACCAGGTAAAAATGTTTGGTGTGAAATAAAACGGTTAGTGTAATTTTGAAAAATTTCACCAACATTTCCAAACCATGGCTGAAAGCCAGATTTTCTCCACTAATGAGATCTTGACCAACCCAAATGACCCCGAAAAACCTCCAGCGGAGGACGACGTAGTGGTCGTCGAGGCTGAAGTAAGCACCGACGATGTTATGGTACTCGAAAACACCGCCAAAACCGAAGCAGACCATGAAGCGGCCCCAAAAGACACGGCTGAAACCTCGAACGAGGAACACGTAGAGAGCGGCACCACCGTCGAAGCGTACACCTTCAAATGCGTATTCTGCGAACAAATCCTCACTGCCAACGACGACCCGAAACTTCTGGAATGCCTCCACAACGCCTGCGGAAACTGCATCACCAACAAGATGTACGAAAACCACGAAGCCGAATCGGAAAACACCCAAATTGAGTGCCCCCATTGTAACGTTTTGAGCGAACCGGCGAGCATAATTGAGAACCATTTCCTCCTGGAGCTGACGAATGATGAGGGAAACGCTGCGAATTCGGCAGACATGAAATGCAGCAGTTGCAGTGACGACGTCGTCGCCACCAGCTGGTGCGTGGACTGTTCGGGGTACATTTGCGATTATTGCGTAGAGGCCCATCAGAGATTGAAAGTGACGAGGGAGCACCGAATCAAACCAACCAGTTCCAATTATATTCTGTTTTGTTCGGTCCATCCTCACGAGAAACTGTCGCTGTTTTGCGAGAACTGCGACAAGTTGACCTGTCGCGACTGCCAGCTGAGCGAACACAGAGAACATCGGTACAAATTCACCACAGAAATCGCCGTAGAGACCCGCAAATCAATTGGGGATATGCTCGGAGATGTTGGGTAAGAAAACGATTAAATCCAGTAAAACGAAAAAAATTACTCTAATTTAATTCGCAGGTACAAAAGGGAGCTTTTGAGGAGTGCTATGAGGGTAATAGATGAGCGCCAAAATCTCATAGTCGATAAGAAACACACTCTCGTCAAGGAGATCACTCAACTAGTTGTAAAGTTAGTCCTATTCATTAACCGATTATCCACTGGATTTGATTTTTGGATATTTCTGTTTATTTAGACTTACCAATACGATAAACGTCCGAGGGAAGCAGTTGGTGTCGAAACTGACCGAAGTCTGCGATAACAAGCAGAAGACTCTACAGGAAAAGAAGGAGGCTTTAGAACTCCTGTCAAAAATGACAGATCATTGCATACAGTTCACTCAACACGCCTTGGACAGCGGAAGCAACATGGCGCTGCTGTTTAGCAAAAAGCAAATGACCAATCACCTGAACCGGATCAAGTGCAAGAGAGCCGACATCCCGAATCCGGAAATTCCCGTCAGAATTCATCTGGCTTTGGATAAGTTCCCGGAACTCGTGAAAGGTCAGAGTTTATCTTTTACTTAATCGACTATCAAATATTTAACTTGATTGTTCTTTCACCCGATAATGCTGTCACTAAAATAGGTCTGTCATCAGGTTGGTACTACTGCTTCATAATTTGATTTGGTAACGGCACAGTGTGCGGTGGAACGTCAAAAATTCACGGTGCGCTACTGTCCTACGTCAGAAATTGGCTCACTTGCCACCTTAATGACAGAGTTCATAGATAAATAGAGTACCGCATTCTAGATGTCAAATATGTTGTTAAATATGCAAAAAAAAAGCATCAAATTAATGAATGTCTAACAAAACTTACTAAAAAGCACAGCTAAAAAGACTAAAAAGTGGCGCTTGTTGTGCATTTGCACCTTTGATTTGCTCTCTCCCTGTCTTCTGTAACAAGTGAATGAATTTTACTTCATGAATGTCATCTGTCACTTTTGACGTAAAACAGTAGCGTCCGTATCGCCAGGATTTCTGCAGAAAACCATATTTGCGACGTTTCACTGCATGCACTTCCCCAAGTGGTCTTTTCACCGAGGTTTTCTTATGACATTGCAGTTATGTCGACGATCGGGCAGATCGTGGTCGACGGCAAAGTCTACCCCTCGCAGTCGGTATCACCGCAGACTTCCTTATCGACTAGCGGGTCATCTCCGGGTCCCAGCCCCAGACCCCCCCAGCAGCAATCTCCGATAAGTCCGCACCACAATCCTCAGGCGCCCCCGAACTTCCAGCAGCAGCAACAACAGCAGCAACAACAGCCCCCCGCCTATTCCAAAATGCCCCCCGCTTACGGCCATTACACGAACGGCCCGCAGTACAACCCGCAGATGCCGCAGCCGATGCAACAGCAACAGAAGATGGCGCCCGCGATGCACGGCGGCTCCATGTCGATGATGGCGCAGTTCCAGCGCCCGTCCCAGCAACCGCAATTACAGCGACCGCTATTACCGCGCCTACCTCACCCGGGCCACAGCCAACAGCAGGTGTCGTCATCGACCCACCCCCAGGCGATGATGGGGGATAAAAACAACCTGAGGGGGCTGCTGCAACCTAACCCCAATCCGGTCTACGTGAGGACAGGTCCGGGCCAGTACCAGGCGGTTCAACCCCATCTAGCACAGCAGTACCAACAGCAGAGCCGGTTTTTGAATCAGTATCGCCAACCTTCCACCACGCAACAACAACAACAACAGCAGCAACAGCAGCAACAAAGTCAGATGAGGATGATGTTGAGGCAGAATGAGCCGAATCGGTTGAGACAGCAACAGGTGCTGCAGCAGATACAGCAGCAGCAGCACCGGCAGCAGCAGCAGCAGCAGCAAAGACAGTTCAGTATGCAGGGAGGGTCGGCCAGGTGGCACATCCCCCAGCAGATGGCGCCGAATTACAGGAACATGTCTTTACCGACTCTCAACGATAATTTCCGGATCACGTTGAAACCTCAACCCGGGGATTACAATAACAGGAATCTGCCGGCGACTGTCACTTCGACTATTCCGAAGACGCCCAGTCCGAACAACCAGTCGGATACAGACTGTCTGGATAAGTACTGCGCTGATTCTGTCAATGATCTTATAGCGACCATCGCTAAGCTCGATTCTAACGGGGTGCAAGTGGTGGCGGAAGGGAGGGCGAAAACGGGGGGCTCCCCGTTGGTTGACAGTTCTACAGGGGATGCGGTTATGCAGGATAAGGTGATTAAGACCGATCCGATGGATATGGACAAGGATGATCCGAACGAGGACTGGTGCGCTGTTTGCTTGGATGGGGGAGAATTGGTCTGTTGCGATAAATGTCCGAAAGTCTTCCACCAGTACTGTCACATTCCCAATTTGAGCGTAGAGTGAGTCATTTATAATTTTCCTTTATTTTGATCTGTCATTCATAGTTTTCGTACCAACCGAGCGATTGTAATGGACGGAAAATGTCAAATGTTGTCAAATGTTTGGTATTTTCAGGGAGAACGATACCTGGCAATGCCTGTTGTGCACGAATTTCGCCGATTTTCCCGATCATTTAATGGGCGAGGGTAAAGAGGGCGAGCTGAATTTCAAGGAGAGGAAGATAGCCGAGAGGATCGTTTTGGAATTGTATTGCCAATACGATCCGAGTCTGCCCTTCCGGGAACTGATCGGACCCGAGGTTTGTAATCACTCGTCTAATAATAATCCGGTAAAATTGACAGTTGACGTGATTTTAGAATGTGGATTACCATGAGATTATCAAAAATCCGATCGCTTTGGACACGATAAGGCAGAAATTGAATTGGGACTCGTCCGAACGTTATACGAGTATGGGGCAATTACTTCGAGATATCAGATTGATGATCAGAAACGCCTACACTTATAACCCGGTTAGTTTTGGTTACATTTTCTTGGGTTTTCTTCTTGATTTGTGGTTTTTCTAGGAGGATTCTCGAGTTTATAAAGATGCGAAAACGCTGGAGAAGTTCTTCGATGAGCAATTGGAAAAATTCCTGCCCGAATACGCCTATGAAAGTTTCGATGAGCACGAAAATGGCGGCATCGAACCTCCCAATAAGAAATTCAAAAGGATCATCACCGACTGACAGATCGTTCAAGGGGCAAATAATACTAGTTATTTCTCCCTGTAGTTTTATCGTTTTTATAGTTTTGGGAGTGTAATCATTTATTTCCGCACTTTTTATTACCTACAGATCATAGTGTATTAACTAATATTAATTTCTAGTGTCAATACGTTGGTACCTCTCCTCATATTATTAATTGTTATACTTTTTATATTGATTGAATTTATAGATTTAAAAAAATACATAGACGATTATATTGAATTGAATGTACCTACTATTTACATTCTACATATAATATTTACTCTATTTACTATGCTAGTACATAAATGTATTCGAAATTATTATTAATATTATAGAACGTCTATTTTGTTAATGATATTCAATGGATGTGAGTTCGAATGTCCTGCATGGGTAGATTGAGTGATCACGATTGGAACGAATAAAGTCCGTAGAAAGCGTAACATTAGTTTCAATAAAATTATCTCCCCCGCGGTCGTAAAACCCTGGGCTGATAAGACCGGCGGCGCAACAGTTTGCGGGTCTTAATTCCGGCCCGTTTCCGTTTTTACCGGCCGCGAATTATTATTGCGTCGAGTGCACGGTGGCGAAGTCGTAAAAAAGGCCACGCATTTCGAGTATAATCGTTTTTTTTTCGCCCTCGGTGAGTGCGAGGGGCGTCGCGACGTCGGCGTCGGTTATCGGGGGTCGCGCGGTGCGGCACGAGATTTCCACAGGTGGTGGCGTCGGCCAAAGTCGGGGGGATGCCCCAGACAGCGCGTCTCCGTCGAAAAGGGTGGCAGTGTGCCGACGTCCACACCAGGGAGACACGCGGTCTCTCCGACGCCCACGACGCCAACAACAGGTACGTAAATAGATTAATCACGACCTACCTCTTTGCCGCATTTTATCTCCCATTTTTCCGAGAGATTCCCACATTTTTAACAATCATCAAACATCACAAATGGGGGATGATATTGTCTATTCAAATGGCTTGGATTTAATTAGATTTTTTGTATTGTTTTAAAATTAATTAACGAAAGAGAAAACGTTTCACAAAGGAAAACTTTATACTGCAGATGATCAGATACGGTATAAAACACGTCGCATCTACTACAAAGAGGACTTTCGTCTAGTGAGGTACCTCTAATAAAATACAAATTGAAAGGAAAATGATCATGAACCTGGGCGGTTTAAATATAGAATTTCGTTTTAATAAAGTTCCTTTCAAAATTATCTCGCTTTTATCGGAATGAAATTTATTAATTTTCGATTCATATGGGGACATATTGGACGGGATATCTAACAGGATATGAAAGCTTTATAATAATCCGAATGTTAGTTATCAAAACAGACCCGTCGCAAATTAATTGAAAATCCGGCAACGGAATGATATTTATTAATAAATATTTCGGTGAAAAATATTCCATACAAACATGAAAATATAGTTACTTTCGGCTCATTATTTACATTTCCGATTGTTTGAAATATAAATCCCCATACTCGTCATCATCATCATATTGGCAGTTCAATGGAAATGCGCGCTTTCAAACCGGACAAAATGCTCAACCATCACTTCAATCATATATGAAATCAAACGAAATAAATGATGGATGCGCCATCATGAGCGCTCGTTCCGAAATTAACACGGTTTTAAGATTTCGGTCAAAAGTAATTTTCTAAAAGAGCTTTTATATACACTCTCGACAGTTCAAAAGCTCCTTTTTGCGAGTTCGCCTTGGGTGGAAATCCGATTTACGCGTTATTTTTCGAGCCAGACACCGAATTTATTCAAATTGGTGGACTTATATTATTTCCCCAATTTCTGCCTAATTTCTGAATGGAAATGAGTAAAGGGTTGTAACGTCTAATACCCATTTCCTCCAATTCCACTCGTGTTGATTACTGATAGCGAAATTAAAGCCTGCTGCTATTTTGTATGCAAATTGACGAAACTTTCCCTGATGGGATCACCCCCGAGGTTACGTCAACTCGTGGAAATGATCCGGAATGGCCGGGAAAGTCCGGGAAAGTCTCCCGCAAGGAATAAAAGAGTCGAGTGACTTTTCAGTTCTTTCTCTCGCGGCCCTTGTGTGGTTCGGTGTAGTTTGGAGGTAGTTCGCTCGATTTATAGATAGATATCGGACCTCGGGGATGGCCCATGAATTTTTCATGGAGTTTTGTGGGGTGACGCGCCATCACCACAACCCCTTCGGCGACGAATTAAGATATAACTCCGGCGTCATGTAAAAAGCCGCCTTACCTGGCGATGTAAGGAAAAGTTTTTAATTTATGAGGACTTTTCCGATAAAAATAAAGTACGCTTTATCTAAACGTAAGCATTACACAAACAACGTTAATAATCCCCCTCGAACCGAAGCGCTCATATCAAGCGAGCCGAACGCGAAATTATATAATTTTCGTGAGATCAAAGCTGCACCTGGACCTGACGTTGACTTTACCTGAATGTATATAATTAGCGAGTCTAAATACTGGAGCAAATATAAATAAGCCGCGATTATCCGTTATAAAAGCCAAACTTTCAGCTCTCCACTCTATTATGTTAGTATTTCGTGGGCAGAATTTGATGTGCAACCGGAAATTATCAACGAACTTTACTTTATAACACGAACAAAACTACCAGAACCAGAGAGGAGATGATAATCACGAAACAAACGGATGACGAGGGACGGACAAGGGAAAAATTCTATATTTAGAGGGAGTGTGTACCTTATACGGGGACGTGTAATGGGGATGATGATGATGATGATGACTTGGAAGACACTAAATAATGCACGCCCAATTATCGCCTCCGGTTTGAGGCATTAAACATCGCGCCCAAACTTTAACTTTACGGAAATAACACTATACATCATCACCATCATCGGAAAATAACGGGAACTTACAAGTAACTCGATAATCTAAGTACGGTGGAGGCACTCTAATTATCAAGGGTGAATTATTAACCGGATTATTATCAAGTTAGTCCCCCACACACTAATAATACATCACAACCAACCACCAAGCGGAATCTTTTATCACGGGGAAAAAGAACTCGCAATAATGTCGGAATTTCTATATAGGTGGGTGATGAGTGGGTGCCATTGTGCAGCTAAATAATAATGATGATAATAATGCGTAGGTAGGTCGTATCTGGTATAACCGTATAGTCATCATTATATCCGCAACTTATTCAATCAATAATGATGATACTGCGTTTGATTCCTGGTTGTGGCCTATTATTACGGGGTTGGAATGTTGGCAAAAGGGGTTGGGTGTATAATAATTAATTCTGGATAAATAACAAAATTCTGATTGATTACGGGTTATGGGGGGTTGTGAAAAATGCCAGGCGGTGCAATAATGAACGTGATTTAGTTGAAAGTTTGTGTTTATTTTTCAGTTGTGGACCGAAAACAAATTAATTAAGGCGAATAAGGCAATTCTATTTACCGCCCCCATACTATACAATGTATTACCTACATCAAACAGTCACAGGATTTGGGGTCGAGTGAAAAAGAGGCAAATATTTGGGCTAATTCGACTATATTTTCGGTCCGAAATTTAATCCCCGCCACTGTTTAGTGCAGCAGCAGCAGCCCCCAGTCAAAGCGATATAAATTATTGCGTTTGCCAAGCTCCATTTCATCCCCGGGAAATTTACGTCTCTGACGTTGGTACTCGTGTATACCCTCCTGGTTTTACAACGGATGCTAACAAGATAACCGGAAACTGTCGGGGAGTATTAATGTTACCTAACGTAAACTCGGACATTGATTTTCCATAGAGGGAGGGATAATTTATCGTGAAGAATCTAGCGGAAAATCTGTCAAATCGCGGGTTCTTGAGTGAATAAATGACGTATCCTCAATAATTTCTGGCCTCTACCTCTATCATCCGGCCTTTTTCCTCGACGAATGTTGCCTTATAACTGAAATCTATGTCCCGGAGTTGGGAGTTTCGGTTTATTTATGGATCTATAAATTACCAAAATCCGGGGATCGGGTTTTGGACCTGGCAGGAATCGGAGAGAGGCAAGGACGCGTTCGAAAGCTAATAATAAAAGCGAACCGGGATTTGCCATCGACAACGTTTGAATTTTTTATCGCACCACTTCGGTATTATCTCACCTGATGCTTTCAGTTTATATTACCGAGTCATACGATCGTTATTTATGTTTTATTGCCAATTTCGATCATACGGCAGCGCCTCTACCGAAGACCAAGCCCGATTGACGTACTCTAAGATCGGCGTCGAACCGCCCGAGCGTAAATTCCCTCTTATTCAATTGAATTTGTTCGATTTCATCCATCGACTTCAGCCAGCGTACCGTTAACAGCGACAGGCGAAAAAGGAAGCGTTCGTTCCGTCACATTGCAGAATTTCCAGCGGATTAATGAGCACCAAGCACCAAGCGCGTCTCTCCAGTCTATTTTAATTCGCCACCCCCAGCGAAAGAAAAGTTGATCACGGACTTGTTATCTTCGAGCATCCGCACACGCACTTATGAGTATTATGAGAGGGGCCTCGGGCCCCCGATAAAAATAAAGAAAACATGACTGTGATGAAGAAGGAAAAAGTAAGGGCTTTGTTAAACTTTTCCCTTGTGTCGACGCGAAGAGGAATGTCGGGGCGATCCGAAAAAGGAACGGCCTTTGTTAACACAATGTCAGGAGAGCTTTTAAACAAAGCCCCACGTCTTTTTTCGCGTACAGTTGTTTCTCCCCTCCCGGAAAAATCCGGGAAATCAAATCGAATAATGGAGAGGGCCGATAAAGTTCAACAGCACGCCGGAGTTAATTAGGAAAATTGACGTCGCAGGGAAATCGCCCCCGATATAAACCGGACCGACCAATCATACTTAAAAACTTCCTCCTGTTCGCTTAAGTATAGGCCCCTAGAATTACTGCGATTTTATTCCCAAAGTTTGCGCTTTTATGTTATTATTACGGGTTGACCGCGTATATGTGAGCGTATCAAACTTACTGGGGGCTTTAAGTCGAGGGCGGAAACTCCGGAGGCGAATACGTTTATTTATGGATCTTTTGGAGTGTTTAGCGTTTTACGTGTTGCATTTTACAACGAGCTCCGTTCTCTAATGGTCCGCATACAATATTTAAAGCGACTTCCGCCATCAGAGAGCCGAAAAAATAAAACACGGGAGAATAAGGCGCATTAAAACCCCCGGAATACGTTACGGCATCGGGAAACTGAGGAATCCCTGGGAGGGCGAACAAAGTTGTCGGTTTTCGGGGGCGAATAAATGCGAGGTCTCATCGACAAAGCGTCAGGCGGACTCGTCCGACAATATTGCTCTCGCCCAGAAATGAAAAATAAACACCTATAGGGTGTATCGCTCAAACACAGAGAGCCCTCCCCTCGAATCGAACTTTTTTGTTTGATTTCCACCCCCCGACATCCTCCTGCCCTCCTCAACTTCACCGGGAGCGAAGCGACCGATTTACCTACGCCGGAAACTTATCAATTAACAATAAGGCGCAATATTCAATTACGGACCTCACCGGGGGGGCGCCGCATCCCCAATATCTTCCGCACCCCTGCTGAGAAGGCCCTTTATCATATTATTATTATAGCGCGAATTTTCGATATACCTAATACCTAACCTAATGAAAGTTCGTTTTATTTCAGATCTGTATTGTATCAAGGAAGAGCTCGCTCCGATATTAAAAGGTGAGTTATATCAAGGCATGACTAATGAATCCTCGACCGATTGATTAATTATCCCTTAACTGTTATTATGTAAGAGTTGGGATTATAATCCGTGCTACAGCGGTCGTCCTCTGGAGCGCATCATCCGGGGCGACCCGGAACCGCAGAAACTGGCCACTCCGGGAATAGTTCGACCCTTCCGGAATAGTTGCCCTAGTTAGATCTTCGATTTCACGATCCCCCCCGAAACAATGTAACGGATCATAACTTTTGCGGGCGGTAATCGCGTGTTTTAAAACGTGGGTGGAAACGATGATTCCGCGGGTGGAAAGCCGCGAGAAAGCGGCTTTTTGCCCCGCGAATAATTTCATTCCCGTCCTTGGGGCGGAATCGTCTCCGCCACTATCCTTTTAAGCCGCCGCCGCCGATGCAACAATCGCATTTGCGTAGGCGGACTGAATCCAATCACATCCGGGATTTCCCCCGGAAGCGCCCGGAAAACACGCATCCTCCCGTCGCCGGGGCTGCGAAGAAACTGGGACTATCTCCGAACGCGACGCGAATGCCTAAACAAACAAAAACAGACCCACAAGTACGGAATTACAGAGGGGGCGACTTATTAGCCCAGACCGCAAATTACGCAGTCTTCACTTTATCATTCGCGAAACGTAAAGTCACCCTTCAGGAGCTTCGACGTTTTTTCGTTATTTTGCGTCAACGTTTGAATTTTTAATCGATTTACACGGTAATTCCCGTTTTAATTGCGGCTAATCCTGCGGGATCGCGCAGGTGGACATTTTTGCATCAGGTGGCGCGGCCCATTCATCATGCGGCATTAGCCGATAAAACTTTACAAAAAATAAAGAACGGGTCGACCTGATCCGGGCGGTCGCCGATTCCGCTGAATAATTCGCGATGGAAGAGAGAGCGTCCGGATCGATTAGCGGTAATTAGGGGTCGGTCCGGCCGTATAATTGAAACTCCACTTTTGCCCCGCGAAACCGGAGAACGGCGCCCGTGATGCAGGCACAGAAGTAATCCGAGCCGCTGATCCGGATTTACGATTATTATGTCCTAATTATTACCCGTGCCCACCCCCACAAGGCCCCTCAGGTAAACAACAACCGGCGAACGTACGCAGATATCCGTGTAGACTTTCGGGGGTGAGATTTACGTGCATACCCTGTATGTACGGTAATCACAGGGACCGCAGCGGAGATTAACATCCGTATCCGTTTCTAATGTTATGTATAAACCGGGGCTGTATAGGCCCGTCGCTCAGGTAAATAGTTAACGGAGCCAAAAGGGCCGTATTAGTTACAGGGAGGATTCAGTCAGTTGCAGCGCTTTCCGAATGCGGATCGGGTTGCCCCAGGCACGACGCATCACCAGGGCTGCCAACTAAACGCGCCGAAATCACCGGGGTAAATCCGATATAGTTTATAATCATTAAAGGGGTCGTTTCGAAAAAAAAACCGTTTTGTGACTGAATCAGTGGCGTATCAAAGGATGGAACACTGGCGGAAAACTAGATGTGCTCTAGTTTATTCAAAAGCTGTCCGGGGCTCGAAATCGGGATCGATTTTTCATCCCTAAGCTGTTAGTCAGATCCGGTAGTTTCGTGAGTGAGTTTCCGGGTGCTGGAAAGCGGGATGAAAAATTTAAGACTCTTTGTCCGGATGCATCTATTCATTAATATTATTGAGCGGACTGAAAATATAGATTGCCCCGGAAATACTCCGGGGATGGCGGCGTCTCGCCCGGTCCCTCCAGTGTCTACTGTATTTTCTCCCGGGCGTCGCTCTCCTAATATTAGTATTGCGGGAATAATGCCCGACCCTCCGTATATACGAGCGAATATTTTCTTTTATTAAACATGTTTAATTGTCGTTTTCCGGCGGCGAAAGAGCGCGCGGAATTTCCCTCGTGTTTTCCGAAATAACAACATGTCTTGTGCATATATTATACCACCCGGCCGCGATAAGGGCAGATAATTAGCTTTCTTTTGATGTGAAATGATCAACATAGGTAAATACAATGCATTAAATGGGATTATAAGAACCTTCTGAACAAACTCGCCCTATTCAAACGATGAAAAGCAACAGTTAGTTGTGAGACTGTGACGATCGACGGGATTCGCGAATGAGGCCAGGTCACAGTCTGAACGTCGGTATGCCGCACAGTCAACAATGCGAATACACATTCCCCGTTGTAAACGAGCTTATTCACTAATTTTCTGTGCGCATGTTACAGGTATATTGATTCTGCGCCGTCCTCCGGATAAATTCGCGTATCTCACGCACTCGCTGTGTCCTCCGCATCCCTCCGACAGTTTTTTCGTCTTATTTCTCCCCCGTCCCGCCCTCCGTAATTCCCGACCCCCGCACGCGAAGCCCAACGGAAACATAACGATAACTTTTAATCTCCAGACGGTGCAAATTAATTTCGGCCGTTAAAAAGTTCCTTAATGGACGGCACCGTAAACTTGACCTGATTGAAAATAATCGACGAATTCTCGATTTTCCGGGGCGGATTCATATTTTTGCGAGGGGCGATCTTCGGGTCGTAAGCCCGGACCGGATGAAATATTCAAGCTTTTTACGTTTTCGTCCTCTCTCCGCCCTCTCCCGTCCACGCCGTCATAATCCGGGAGTAGGTAAGGGATTTCCCCCATCATCACCCTTTCACCGTATTTTATTCATTATAAATGTCGGTACAGCTTTAAACGGACATCTCCCTCGACTGTAATATTCGCATGCGGCGGCCGTACCCTCGTAATTAATTAAATATTTAAAGGGGCCGGTTAATACATCATCATCACGATCTCGCGGGAGGCGCCCGTGTACGTGGGAGGATTCCGACAAATCGCGACTTTGATAGATGAGCGGGCGAATAGTTCCGGTCGCGATTTGTCGCCGGATAATTCGCCGGAGCTTCCGCGACGGTTCCGATTCTAATTGGTGACGGGGCCCTCGACGACCTCTCCGCGTACCTGGATAACGATCCTCTTTTCCAAAATCCACTTCGAGCCGGATTATCCCGTTTGTCTGTACGTTTCGCGACATAACTGTCTCTCGAAGCGGACGAGTCCCCCGAAGACTCTCCCGAAAGTCGGATACCTTTAATACCGATCCGATGTAACGAGAACGTTATTATTGCTATTGTGTAAAAGGGGAAACTCGATCGTCCCAGTCTCAAGCCTCAAGGGTTGAACTAAATAAGTTACATTATACTTGATGAATAATTAGGTTCGCCGGCTGAAGTTTCTGTGTATAGCACTCAACTGATGATACGCCTAATACAAATTAATTTAATTTGACCATTTTAGACTGATGCCAATTAGAGAGGTGAATTTTCTTGTATTATCAAATAAGGACACAAACGTAGATAAATTGAATCCGGTCGGTGAGTAAAAAGAGGAGTAGTTTTCGCGAAACTAAGAGTTGTTTAGTTTATAAACTGAGAGTTTTCTTGGTGAACTTTTCCGAGTCGTTAACTGCATCCGCAAATAAATTATTTCAACCGGTCGCACTTACCTAATACTCAATTAGTGAAATTGTATTTCCCTGCGGCGCAAATAACTTGACAGAAAACGAGATCAACGTCGCCGCAATAACGTTTCCAATTTTATTGTACGCGATGGCAGAATAAGGAAATTGTAAAAGGGGATGAATTTAAAATGATAATGCTCGCACTTTTGTGCCATTCCTCAAGTCTAGACCTAATTTGTGTTACGTTCGCCGTCTTGTGATGGGAATCTCGTAAAATTCCGTTATTTTGTAACGCAACCTTAAGACTAATTACCTACCTATGTATACCGCGAAAGAGACAGCAACCAGAGACGCGGTTTTAATTACCTCTCTCAAGCGATCAATTCTCCCCGGAATGTCTTTTAATAAGCAGAAAGGGATGCCATAAAAGCTCTTTTTAATATCGAAAATACTCTTGTAAGTTTTCAAATCTTTGACTCGATTTTATAAGCATTTAATTAAAATCGTATTTCACTTAATAAACGCGATATGTGGGGGCGGCTTCCAGCTTTCAGGGGTGGAAAGTTTCAGGAATACCAACCTATGCTAACTTCAATTAAGTGGTACAAGCCTGGGTTTCATGCATCACCAAAGTCCGGTGAATAAACAAAAAAGTAGCAATTATAAACTGACCAGTCTCTCCCTTTATTTACGTTTTTGCTCCGCGGTTTACTTTCTCAATTTAGGGATTCGTGCCCTATCTCGCCGTTATTAATTAAACACACTAGGGTATTTTTCAACACGAGCCGTCAACGTTGTATTTTTTTGGGCGAAGGTCTGCTATATCATGTAGACTTTTGCTCGTCATATAAGTCATAAGTTGGTCGAGACTGACTCGTGATGAAGGTGGAATCGTCGTGTAATTTGAATACTTGTTGCTCTCTGACAGAGAGAAGAGCTCCCTGCCCGAGGGGAAACTTTTGTCTCGTCTCGTTTCCAATTATTATTTACTCGCATATTAAATTTTTAAACTGTTTTTCGTCCTAATTTCAATTCCACTTTTACGGAAAAAACGGACCGGCCATAAACAATTTCCCGAATGGATTCGAAACGGAAAGAGAAAGGAGCGCCCCTTTCAAACCCACCTCAACGCTCACAATCCCACCAAAATCGTTATTATTTATTACCTCGAAAAGAGTGACACGGAAGTGAATAATAACCCGAGGTGATTGTAATAATAATAACTCGTATTAAAAACGAAAAGATAATGAAGATGAGGAGGGCAGGTTCGTCGTCAAAAGAGGAGGACGGGGTGGGAGATTATTAAAGCTTATCATCTTTTGTTTTTATTATATCCACCCCGGCTGAAGAACCGACGGAAAGTAATAAAAATTATAACGAAAATGTGCGATGTCGTATTAAATTTTATTAAAATTAAAAACGCGCGCTTTATTTTGACTCTCGCCCTAACGTTATTAACGGCGGACAATTCGCAACGAGTCCCCCGGGGTCAAACATCCAATTTTCCTCTCGCTATTATTATTACACACTGCTAGTAGTGGCAGGGTGGGTAAACTAAAATAGAGGTAGGTATTGTCGGAGATGATTCCGCAAATAAACCCCAAGTCCAATCGAGGTTCCTAAATTCGGTTTCTGGAGGTATACCCCCAGGCCAACCACCTGTTTACCCAAGACTTTACCACTCAGAGACGAATCGCTTTCGTTATTATTAGTGGGACTATTTATAACTGGAAATTTATCCAAATTGGGGCTTAAACATCGGCGCGCTCCATAATAATCAAGGGTACAGTTAAATGAAGAGTTAATCTCAGTTTCTGCGGATAATGAGGGTGGAATTTAATTCGAATAATTCTATTTGATCCGCTTTATGTGCGGTCGCACATGCTACGAATAATTAAGCGGATACGTTTGCATGGACGCAATAAACTGCACTTCCCGTGTTATTTCGGCTTCCGTTTGAGATCAAATCAATACTAATAATAATTATTGCCATGATGATGGAGGGACGAGAGAGCGGGTTCAATAAATTGGTTGTGTCGAAACCGAACGGCGATCAATCACACTTCTTTCAGTTCTATTTTGTAGACCTGCCGTTGTAGGAATTACAGAGAGCCAGGTTTATCAATCCATTTACGGTGCATCAGGGCCTCTTTCTAATTAAATCCGACCCCGAAATAATTGACATGATATTCGAGCGGGTTATTGGGCAAAATGGCTGACTCGATAAGCCCATAATGGCAGGCCACCGAATGGCCCCTAATGAGAGGATAATGTAATCCAATTTCTAACTACAACAATCCGCCTAGGACGTACACGGGGGGGCTATCGAAATAATAATCCGCGGACAATGTGGCGGGATTTTTAAGGGGCCCATAAAACTCCCCCGTATTAGGTTAGGGCTGTCCGCGAAACTATCAAATTTAATATTTCTCTTTATGTGTTTCGACTGTAATAAAGCGCGAGCACCCGCATTTGTACTCGTAAAATATCGTTTTATTGGCGGGGAAACGTCGATGGTTAATTAAAATTACAATAAGTGAAAAATCCGGACGGATTTCGGGACGATCGTCGTGTCGTTTTAATTTCAATAATTGAGTCTCCTCGTTCCAATTCGACCCTCTTTACTCTGCCACGGAGGGATTTCCATTTAAACAAATTAATCAGACGAGATCGCGAGCAAAAAATAAAAAAGCGCCCGAGCGATTCTTTATACGGTTCTCTCTCCGATTTCTCGTGAAATCATTGAAAAATAAAGCTCGCTACCGTCCGATTTTAACTATGACAGTCATGTTTGCGTTCGGTTTGAGGCGTAAATACACCCGCCGCATGTGCACACGAAATTAATTACGGCGCACATCCATACGTGTACCGGCACAAACAAATTCGGATTTAATTGTAGCGATTTCGGCGCACAAATTGGAAATTGTCGATTTCGAGTTTATAAAGTGAGCGCCTTTATTATTATTGCCGGAGGCACATCTCGCACACTTTCCGCCGTAATCTATTCATGTCACGCGGTGTAATTTTTTATCTGGAACCGTCCCCGACCCATCACTCATCCCACATACGAATGAATTCCGTGAGACGTCGCGGTTTTTACAGAGAGACAGCCTAAAGTAATCACGAATCTCGCTCTCACCTACTTTTTTCCCCCTCGAAAGTACTACATCTCCTCACGTCTAGCGCGCCGTATAATTTAATCGAATCCCTAGACAGGAGCGTCTAAAAGCTCTCGCCATAATCCGGACGTATGTGCGTACGATCATTCGGTTAAGACTTTCGGGCCGAATCGAGAATTCGCGTTAATGGGGAACAAAGAGATTGCGATCTGCGGTCCTCCATCAACCCCCCGCACTCGATTAAACCGGGCGAGGGTTGATGCCGTAATGGGACGGCATCGAGAAGTTATATCTGTTTGAAAATTTTCGGTCCGCATACGCGGAAAATCCGTTTTATTTCGTTCCGTTTCGCGTGTTTGCATAGAATTTGCATAATAAAACACGTGTGCGCTTTATACACACGCCGACCGAAACGTCTGAATGGATTGCGGATCGTGTTCGAAAACGACCCCTCTAGGTCGCATTGTCGCGAATTCGCACCGCATTTTCGATCAGATCAATCGGAACCGAACGCCCGGTATAATCATGACGAAATGTAGTTTGAAAAACCATTAAATCGCGTCCCGGATTATTAATCGTTCCGACTTTTCCGACCGCATAAACGTCACGCTAATCCCAGGAGGACCGTACGAGCGGAACGAATAACAATAGTGTTTAAGGGTGGTTATTTCGGAGCGGAAATTCCGGCCGACCCTCCCACCCCCGACCCCCGTCTCACCTATACGCGAGTGACATGGAGGGAGCCCCGGAAAATAAAGCGGGGGGCCGTAGGGGCTGTGTTGCCAGGCGACATGCTTATCGAGATATATTTTCAATTTGAAAACATCCGGTTGTGCCGAAGGACGAGGGATTTGCGTCCTCTTCGGAAGAACGGGAGCCGGCGGAGAGGTGTTTTAAATAATTCCGGGCGCAAAAACACAATAATCCTTTATAGATTCGCCCGGCGCTTTTGTTGTCTGCAGACAAACACGGTCGAGTACTTAATGGCGGAAGCGAGAGTGGAGGTTTCTTCCTCTCGCACCTTATAACCTCGATAATTACGGCCGCTTTCTCAATTAACGTTTCAAGTGACGTGGTCATTTTCTTGTGGTAATAACGCATCGCTGCCAACTTTACGGCGCGATAAACATATTTTGAGGGAACTTTATGCGAGCACTGGGCCCTTTGTGTTGCCACATAATAGCGCACCTGCATATAAATCCCCTTCAGGTGTCCGAGCCTCTCTGTACTTTGAGATACATTGTCCGGTTATCTGGGCCGCGTTCTGGAAGCGAATAAGGAAGATGAAAAGTTCGCCTGAAAAATTCGAGGTCTGCTCGTGTCATGCAGTATGGTGAAATTTTCCGACTAGGATGTTGGTAATTAAATTTCAACTAAGTGGGACGTATATGCCGGTAACATGTGTCGTAACCCGGTTGTGCTGCGCGTTATAATAATACGTGTATAAACCGCCCGTACGTCCCAGATTCGAGGGGTGGCTTAAAAGCGCCCTGATACGGCGGAAACAATGTAATACTTGGCAACAACAAAGACGTGGAGGACGCCAGGGAAAGGACTTTAACTGCGCTTAAGGGCGCTGCGAGTTAATTGCACATGCGACCCGGGCGCCCCCGAATTTCCTTGGGTCGAGTTTCGCCCCTCGAATAAAATCACGCCCTCGAATCGCCTATTTTGATACAGCGAAAACCTTAAGCGTTTTTTCTTATCCGTTACTCGGTTTCTCGTGTTATTTTTTCCGGGGGATTCAATTAGCCCCGGACGGGACGTGCCGGGCGTACTCGGGGCGGGTGCATCAGTCAGGGCGGTCGGGCGCGCGCGGCAATTAAACGTTCTTCCAGCGCCCAAAGCCATCGATTATTAAACACTAATTGAGCGTGGAGTTCCAATTTGTAACCGATATCTGTGTGCCCGGCGTTTACGAGAAACGGAACGGGGGCGAGCGAGAGAGCGTGCGGGGGATGCGAATCGGAAAACGTGCCGCAATTAAAATCGGGCGCGGGGATGGGGCGACATCATCTCGATCGCGGCCTCGTGTACGGAAAAACGGGGGCGCCTCATCCGAGATCAATTATTTACGTGCATCCACCCCCGGGCTCGATATCTGCATCTAAATTGCTTTAATTACGCCCCGCGATCCCGCTCTCGGGCGAACAATGGCCGTCCCGCGCGATTACGGCCCTTTATGAGAAAAATGACGTACCGGGCGTAATGAATTTTACATAATTCGTAAGGCGGAATCTCGGTCGAGCTTTTTCATTTATTCAAATATCTCAATTCGTTTAAAATCCACAAGTCGTTCTAAAAGTGCGAGATGGGGAAGTTTATAGGCCCGGTGGAAAATTGATGGCGGTTTTCCGTTCGATAAGTTTATTAGGGAGTAAGTTTGTCTAATAAGTTTCGACCTTTTTATTAAATCTGCAACAGGCGGTAGAACGTGGTTGTATTTCATGCCAGTCGAGTTTTCTTATTTTCTCTAATAAAATTTCATAAACTTACGCTTCGGAAATGTTAGGCGTCCGTATTGTTAAAGCGGCTTTGGCATCGGCAAGGGCGGAACGAAACTGGAAACTGGCAAATGAAGAGACGGAGGCGCGAATACAAAAGCTAGATCGGCGTCGGAAAATGAATGAAACTTATTTGTGATTTCGTACAAAGTTTAAATAATGAAATTTCACCCCCTTTTTCAAAGAGACGCCACTCTTTCTCTCCGCCGTGCTGTGTATCATACCGGTGGCAAACTCGACGGTGTATTTTATCCGAGGGGGTGGAATGATGAAAGGGAGAAACAAGATTTAATTGGCAAACATCACCTCCGGCTCTAATTACGACAGATTGTTTCCACTGATGGACACAGTCCTGCACTCTGGCCGAACTTTTCGACCCCAGATTTCCATCATCGCCTAATAAAACTATACAAAACCGTTTCGGATAGAGACTGTAAAACTCGCACATTTAAAAGCGGGAAAACTCTCAGGTATTAAAAGTTTGCGCACTCTGTTATCCCTTTACGAGTTTTTAACGTCCACCCCATAAAATGTTTCCGATAAGAATATAATAATAACTTAACCGAGAACTTCGAGATAAATTATTGTATACGTAAACATTACACCTCGCTCTGCCCGTGAGACTTTCCAAAGGTAATTGCACACCTGCTCCTATCTCCGAGCGAATAACGGGAAAAATCCAGATCGAGGGGTGGTTTTTGCCTCTAAACGATTTGTCGGCGGTTTCTCTGGCTGAAACTGTATGTTTCGTGACAGTTTGCGGGCGAATTTATCACCCTCTCGCCCCCTCAAAATCTAGCGCACAGAGCAGAGAACGGGTTGATAGAGCTTTGTAGTTTTGACACGGGTATATATACGCGAAGTGGAAATAGAAGCGAGTTCCATCTCCTACACTTATGTAACCCGTTTATCATCTCGACGAATGTTTTGCGAAATGAGGGAGAGACAGGGGGCGAGGGTAGACAATTCGGAATTAAATTTCGACGGTGATGGCGGTCGTCGCGGATTTTTACTTAATACGGGGGGTAAGGTCTTCGCATGATGGCAAAAATCCGAGCAACAAAATATTTAATGAAATCTGCAAGGGTACGCATAATCAATCACTGTCAAAAAAACGAAGAAGAGAGTGTGTGGGGAACTCATTTCTGCATATAGCGCCCAGAGATTGAGATTTCGCCCTCAAACTCGGCTCTTGGTGGTGGCGGTTGCGGTGAGGCACCCCCCACGGTAAGTAATTCATTGTGTTTTGGTCGTGGTGTGCCCACTAATGATTTTTCTCCGACGCTTTGCATATTAATAGAAACGTCGAGTGCGCGGGGCTCGAGAATTCCCAACGACCCCGGAACCCGAAATACAAGGAGCAAAAATTCGTAAAACACGAGAAATCTCGAGCGAAATTCGATAAAGCGGCAGAATTTTGACCCAATTTCCAAGCGCCACACGTGAACTAAATTTAGAAGATAAACTCCCGGCCCATCTCCGATAGAAATTCGAATTTCCATCGCACATCGATTTGTGTGTACTAAATTATGGGCCGTTTCGGTGGCGGATGGGGGCGAGTTTGGTCCAATTTCGGCGTCATCGTGGACGCGGACCTCGAAATAATCCCATCAAGTCCGTTTTTCACCACCGGCGTCGGAGCCAACCCCCTAATGGGCATTAGGGCGGGTCGAGAGTGCGAAACGGATTTCGCCCGAAATTATCACGGATTTAACGGCGCCGGTCTTATTATTCCCACTCACGATTAGAAAAATCGAAGAAATAAAACGCTTTTTTTTTCTGACGACGAATCTCAAGGGGTTGTTTTACAAGGGGGAGAATGTAGGCCACCCTTTCGCCCGGGGGATGTTTTCCATTTAGCACCTCGTTAGTCCTTCCGTTTATCGGCGTCGCGACGTTTAAAACGAATCGCACCTGTTACCTCTCCCTAATTGATCGCGCAGTGGCGTTCGTCACATCATCACCGCAACCCCCCAGAGCACCCTTTCCCACTATACAGGGTGTCGAGAAATTTCCACCACAGGCTTTTAGTATGTTTTCTCGCGATCTACAACCCTTAAAATTTATGTGGCGCTACTCTGTACAGAGGGATCGATTTCTAGTAAAAAGCGTAAGGATATGGTGGCGTTTAAGAACGTGCCGCGGTTATATTATGGTAATAATAAATCACGAAATTGTGCCATATTCTCGAACGTTTAAGCCTTAAAAGCGCCAGCCACTTTCGGTGATTGTCGCCCGTATTTCACCGTGTTCTCCTTATTATTTCCAACATTTGAATTTCGCCTTTTCGGGATTATTTATGGGGGCGCATTAGCGGAAGACGCTTCCTCCACGGCCGCCCTTATAAGATCGCCCTCAAACATAAAAAATAACGGAAAAAGGTATAAAGTGGAGTGGAGGGAAACCCGGGAGTGAAATTGATTCAGGAAAGTCATCTAGGAGATTCCGCGCTTTTTAAAACTCGCCCATTAAAAACCCTTCCGGGGTAATCACCCGCCCACTCGTCTCGTAAATATGTAAATCGGCGGAATCCGCGTTTCGGATCGGATTATTTATGAAGGATTGCGCTTCGGGGGGCGGTGGAGCTCGTTTACACTTTTAATCGTGCACTTTTACAACGCACTTCCTGAAATCGGCGCGATTAGGAGCCGGATACATCCTGAACAGCCCTCTCGTTTTCCGGTCGGGTGGAAATCCGGGGCTAAAAACATCCCGACACGTGCGATTCGATTATCTCCACGAGTAATAATCCCAGTTTCTGCTAATTCACCTTCGGGATGATAATGCGAGGTCTATTATTGGGGCAACAACAATAATAATTGCGGGTATAATATCTCCTGGGCGCACTAATGATTCCAAATTAATTTCCTCACAATTAGTGACAGAGGTGCCGTCGCTTTATAATACCCACGGTTAAAAGGGTGTTTCTGTATTATGTTATAATGATTTGAGAGGAAATTGTTCGAGCCGCTTTGGAAATAATAAGTGGCGCGGGGACGATGATAAATCTCGCTGTAAAATTTCTGTAATTTGAAAGGATTACGCTATTGATTAAAACGACCCGCGACACTGATTGATTGCCTTGCATATTTTATATGTTTATTATGAATGTAATTGATTATTACTCTTCGCCACAGAGTATTCACAAAACTCTGTACCCCGTAGAGAGAGAAAATCGGTGGAAAAAGTGGAAATCTCGAGGCCGCAACTCCCTTTTAATTATTTTTTCCATTAATATGCATGAGTCTAAGCCTTTTACGTCCACAAAACTCCCCTGTATCTATACACGTATATAGGTACACACCGGCAGACCTGCCGGAATTCGTTATTTTATTTAATTTCGTTCCTATTATGTGCGCCGCGGCCGAACCCAAACAACTCGAATTAATAATCGATCACTGAAATTACAACGGATCCCCGGCGATTCCACCTCATGAATTTTAAAATCGGCAACTCCGATCTGTTATTGAATTGGGGCACGAAGAGTCGATCGGAAATCCGCGCGATTCGCGGTCAACTAATTTTTAGTGCGTTTCCGGAGACGTAATTAGTCGGCCTTTTGCCCGGACTCGGCCCTCCCTACCTTTCCGCATCATCCCCATCACCATCAGGTGAATTATTGATCGGGCCGGACTCAACCCTTTTTCAGCCCCTGAAACTCTGTATACGTGTACGTCCCAGCTAGACGCGAAACGAATTCCAAGAGACGTCATGGAGATTCCAACAATGCGGTTAGAAATCCCGGCCGGATCTAATTATCAGCGGAATGCAATAATAACGAGAAATACCGAATCAATTTGTTATATTCGGCGAGGCGGCGAGTTTTCCCGGTTCGATGATATTTTTGCCTGGGTTTCGGAAAAGCCTTTCACCCTCGCGATGATCTATTTATAGAATATTCCGCATTTAGGCGACCGGCGGGGGCTCTCGGGGGTGGAGATGTTTTATATAGGGGAGGCTCCTTTTGACATTTTCCGGCCATCAGGATGAGTCGATAGAACCACCTGCTCGTCGCAGGGGCGAGGAAAGCAACAGTTTGTCGATTGAAACGGCCCGCACACATCGCGCCAACTAAAACCGGGTCGAAATGCGACAACCCCCGAAAGAAATTCACGAAATCCAATAAAGTAACCGACTGCGCGCGTATTTTAATCATTTTTCACCCGGAGGCGCTCGAACGCAATTAAATGCCCTTTTAGCCGCCCCTTTATGCCGTGTATGTACTACATGCAAAGAGCGATTCACAATGGATTTATTTGAGCGTTTATCTATGTGTTTAGGTGCGCATTTAACGGCGGTTTGATCTACCCCAATAAAAACCCGAGGGCGGCAGTTGGCATTCACAGTGACACCAAATTTTATGGCGGAAAGATCTCGTTCATAAACTGCAAATTCACTGAAATCACAAAAATTCATTTACCTACATCCCCTAGGATTTGTTGGGTATAATTTCGTGCCGCCCTGTGTGAAACGTCGGACTCTACTTAAATATTGACGCGTTAACGCCGTAAAAGCGGAGAGCCTGGAGAGCCATCGGCATTACGGCCTAATCCGATTTTAAAGTCGAGGCCGTTAATACCGACCGGGAGTTATACGATCGAGCGCGCATAATGCTGCAACAAAGTCGGTAATATAAAACGCTTTATTACCGATCTTCCCCTATACGTAACGCTCTACTCATACTTGTGCGATGCGGCAAAGGGCACACCTGCCGCTTCCTTCTTAATAAACGCGACTCTCTCGGCTAATCCCCGAACTGGGTCGCGAATTTTCCGCAATTTTCTTATTCCCATTCCGCGACTCCTTATTAACTTCCCGCTTTCCATGTCTATCTCTCGGGTGGAATTCGTTTGGGTTTAGGTGCGTATCGCGTTTACTCGGCGTACGCGAAGATTGCGACACGTATTTTCCAGCAGTCGAACGGTATTTTCCCGAATGAGATTGCCGGCGCTCTCGGGGATGATCCGCGACTGCATTTACAGGGGCGGAGAGGGGCGTTTGGCGCGGGGGCCCCGCGGGCGCGATTTTCGCGTTTACGTAGTACATGTCCGAAAGCGTGTATTGCAGCGAAAATTCGTACGGATTACCCTCGAAGGGCTTTCAGCCGAGAACAATGGCCCTGTAATAACACACACATGAATGTATGAACGATCTATTATGTTACGGGACGCTTTGTTGGACGTCCGTCGTGTGTTAGTTACGGATTATTAAATCCCCGGCGAATTTTACCGCCCCCAGGTGACCATCATTGTACGTTACGCACGCGGAAAAATCCGAAAACCCATCCCGCACCCCTATAAGATTACGTTTCGTTCGCGTCACAAAGGGCATCAGGTGAGAGGCGAAGGTCGCTAAAGTAAACAATCCGATAACTCAAACTAAATTACTAGACGCGATCTGCCTCAGTCGCTTAGGTTATACGGGGTTATAGGTATACCCCTTATTTAATTTAATCTAATTTAATTTAAGTCGACGTGATGTGAAATTAGTCTGGGATCCCTTTATTTGATGGGCCGACGGGATTTCGATGTTCCACCGAAATTAAATACACTCGTACCCCCGGGAATAAATAAAGAAGAGAGTGGGGTTGTTTTTGCAAGTGCCGTGAGAGGGGAAGGGGGCTTATATACCTTCGGGGCCTTAACGCTTTGAGCAAACTTCACAAAAAGGACTTAAACAGGAATATTAGATCGATCAGGTCGAGATGTTTGCTTTTTGAAACCGGGGGGTCGACAGCAGGGTGAGTTTGACAGGAACGAGGGACGAGGGATTTATCCGTATCTTGATCTAGGTCCGCGCGCGGAAAGCTCTCTTTAAAAAGATATTCCTCGAGCTTTATGAAAAAAAAAAAACGACCCCGCGTCATAACGCGAATATCCATTTGCGGTAATGATGATATCCATTTGATTATTTCGACAGGTTGGGGAGGATTCGTATTATTATTAATTAAGTTCGAATGAGTCGGGCAGCCACTATACACATATTAATTTCCTAATGGAGGCTCGACCGTATACGCCAGGACTGTACCGGGCAAAGTCCGTGAAGGCCCTGTGTGCGGTTAGTGATGACGATGACGAGGGTGAGGATTTTTCGCTTTGACCCTTTATGCGCCATAATGTGACTCCTCGATTCGTAATCAGGTCAAACGGCGAGGCTTTCGAGCCGGACCATATTTCGCGTGTAGCGTACGGCATCAGACATCTGTTTATTGCCGAGCCTTCTCGAGCTTTGGCACAAAGCTGTTCATTTACATTCAGGCCGTTCGAACTCGGTCTTTACCTCCACGCCCCCGTGTTCACGGCCAAAAGCTGTCAACGGCTGGCAACTCTGTGTAGCATTAGCATAAAATGAATTTCAATGCCCGGGGGAGGGAAATTCATAACGCGCGAGGTCCGCGATTAAATTCGCCTCCATTTTCAAATCGCCCGTAGCTTTCGCGGAAAAGCTCCGATTTTTTCCGCCCTTTCTAGTAATTCCCGGGTGTTTCTAGCCGGTTTCTAGCCGCCATGACGAATGTGGGGGTGAAACTGCTCGTTTGGTGTTTTAAACAAGCCGCAAAGTTATCCGTCTCGAGCAGTTTGTCACATTGTTCGTATCCCTGGGGCCATTTCAACAGATGATAGAGCGTCCCGAACATGCCCCGTTTGCCAGCGCGTTGCTTCTTAAGTAATTGTATTCGTTCCGGAGCGACTCCGCTGTGCGGGGATAATACCGGTGATGGCGAAACTTCCTCCATCCCCCGGATCAATCCGGGGAATTTTTTCACGAGAAAAAAACAGCGGCGGCGATTATTTCGAATCGCCCGTACGTATTTCGTTTTTTGCCGTATTTTGCATGTTGTATCTGGAAGCTGTCATATGCGAGCAACCGGAAAATCATCCCCGGTTATGGCGAAATCGCGGACAATGGGCCCGCACGAGGATCTAATCCGTAAACATCACTCGGAAAGTCAGCCGCTTAGAAAGAAACACGAAAAAGTCACCTCTCTTTATTGGGTTATAGTAGAGCAATTACGGGAGAGTAATTTCACACTCGCTGGTGCTCCCTCATCCTGTGATTAACGAATTCATTCGGCCCAATTAGCAGAAACTCTTGAAAATTAGCATATCTCGTCGCTTTTAGCGAATCCACCAGCCCCCAAAATGGAATCAAAAGAGATGAGGGGTGGGGAGACAATGGAAAATGCTTCTACAATTTCCGAGACGCGAGGTATACGTAGGGGGCTGAAAATATCGAAAATTCGATCTCTTTATTATTATATGAAGTTGTGACGAAAATAAAAAATAGGGAGAGATAATGTCGACCCAATATCAATTTCCTTACGGTTCCACGATCACAATATCTTCGTATCGGAGTTTCGAATTTGTATCTGACGACGATAGAGGGGTAGTTTGATACGCATGAACAAAACGACCGAAAAAGTATGAATGCTCCCTCATTTTCTACTGGAACAGAATAGCCCTACCGGCGAGTTGTCGGGAGTTGGCTCGTTAATGTGTTGTAATTACCTAAAGGAGAGTTTTGGGGGAAAATTGCCCAGGGCAACGTGGAGGTATAGGTGGACGTTTCGGGCTCCCCTTTATCATTGTGCGAGAACGCTCGGGCGATTGCGGCACACTAAAACGAAACGTATTTAAACATTATACCTGCATGAAGGGAAGAGGTGGAATTACGGGGCGGCTTTAATTAAAATTAAATCTCCCATCGAGATAACGGCGCCGCTCTGGTGATTCGAGAAGCTCGTCCGTTATTATCCGGGCGGAAAATCCGGGAGGAATTTCAAAAATCGAGAAAACTATCAGAAAAGAACGCGTTTTGGTATTGGGTTTTCGTCGAAAAGAAATTAGCTCTTGATGATGATGATGATGGTGATGATGGGGACTCGAGTTCGATATCTTTCGGGACCTCTCTCTTTTGAAGGCGAACTTATTAGCTCGCGGAGAGAAGTTTGCTATTTAAATTAGAGGCTGAACCGTCTCGTCTCGCGCTCCTTTTCTTTCTTCAAAGAGATACGAATACTTATTTAGCATCATCATCCCCCGGTGCCGCCACCCCCTTATTCCCCACAGTTTCTCTTTTTCGTTCTCGTTTCTCTTTTGATTCGCGGATCCTAATCGAAAAAGTTCAATATTTATTCCCGGTGTAATTATTGTAACTCACTTATTTTATAAGGAGGGTGTATGTTTATTCGTATAGGAGTATCACGTTGAAAATACACAAAAAGTATATAAAAGCAATCGAGTTTGTATTTACTTTATCATACCTCGGCTAAAGGAAACATTGTCGGTTTTGAAACTTTCATCAATATCCCTCCGGAGCTTCGCCGATCCATCTCTCATTCTTCACTATAATCTCTATCTATAAACTATATCACATAGAGTCTTTGAGAAAACGGTATTTATTATTTGTCTGCTTCGAAACGGGAAAACAAATATAGAAAAAGGAGGAAAGACGGAAGGAATTAAGATCCATCAGGTAAAAAGTTACGAAATTACATCCCGAACGCTTTTCCTTTTCCCTACACTTTCTTGAAAACTTTTTCAAATTATTCATCACGGAGTTGTTTAACTCGCATTAAAATTGTTAAGTGGGATGAGAAACGAATGTTATTTTTACAATTTCGATTAAAACCGAGCGCATCCCTTAATTTCCTCCGTATCCGGTTCCAGACTGTATCTTTCCAAACGACCAACCACCAATGAAATTTTATTTTTCCCTTTTCCACCTACATTCAGCGACACAATACAATCATCTATAGACACGACAACCTCAAATAAAGAAATGCGATTATCGTGTATTACCGATCTCGAAATAGAAAAAATGTCTATAAAACATGGTGTTGAAATCTACAGGTAGTTTCTTCGCGTGGAGAACGCAAAAAAGAAACTGGGGCTATGAAGAGGTTTCGGGGGTTGGATGTGTGTTAGGGGGGCGGCTTATTGACTCCCGAGGGAGGTCCAGAAACAAACGCGCTGACACGGATAAAACTGCAAGAATCAATAAAACCAATTTATATCGTTCCATTTGCCGTATACACACCCCCTCTACACCGCCCCGATGCTCGCGTTCATTTGTTGACAATAAGGACGGGGGGCGGATGAGATATCGCACCCCATCTCATTTTCTTCCCCGTTTTATTATTTTCGGTTCGGCCTGAAATTAAATCCGCGCGATTTTTTTCTCCGGCCATCGGGACCGAGGGTTTAAAAGATGCGGATAACCAGGGTCGAACCGTTCAATCGAAAGAGGAGCCCTCACTGTACTAAGTCGGAATTTCCCCAGGGGGAACCCTCGGGAAAAGTCGCAATTATTTGCTCTAATGCTCCCGTTCGATTTTTCAAACATCAAAAAGCGTGACTCTTTGATTATTGTCGGCCGGCGATTTAATGGCCATATTTTGGTTTCCCGCAACCGAGAAAGTTGGTACTGAATGTACACACCTGTATCGGGGTAGTTTTAGAGTTATTGAGTAATTGCTACGGCGGTTTTTAGGGCGACCCTTTCTATTGCCGTGCACAAAACACAAACTAGAACGCTCTACTTTATACAGGGGGTCGGTTTTGATACAAAGCTTTTATCGAACCTGCTGGCGGTCTAAAAGCCGAACAATGACGTTATTGTGTTTGCAGTTTAACTGGGCGAATTAAAATTAATTGTGGAGTGGGAGTCGCGATCCGAATCGAGACAGAACCCGTTCCTATAATTATCATGCCTCCCTCGACTCGAACGAAAACCTTGACGTTTCTCTCATCTCGCGCTTTTTTTTTAATATTAATCTCCACCCGTTCGCCCGTTTCGGGGTGCAGAAGTGACTGAAAAATCCTAATAAAAATACGCACGAAACCCCCCATCTCTGAGGCATTAGATCTTCCCCGGTTCCCATAATGAATCCTTTTGTTGGAGGTTGCCAGGCAGCATCGGTGGATGTAGCACGGGGAGAGGCACCAAATATTAAGTTGTCATTGTGAAGGCGGCATTAATATAATCTCCCTCGCAATCGGAATTTCGGAATCGTCGAAAAGGGGGTTAGACTTAATTCGCGAGTCGATACCTCCGCCGAGTGAGCCGTTTCATATTTCACGAGGAACGCGGCGACAAACAACCGGAGCAATGATTTACTCCGATGTTTACCTCCGGCCGTTTCCGATTCGCCGACTTATTCGGCGGGGCCCTCGAGTGCGCCCTCGATATCGCCCTCGGGGCGGAAACACCGGAACCGGGTCGATCCGGGAGCGCGGACGGTTAGGCGATCGCTTTTCGCAACGTTGGCCCCGGATCGCGAAAACTCGGAAATAATCGATCGTTCCCACTTCTAATTGACCGGAAAGGGCACGTTTTAAGGCCCGAAATCAAAGCGCTCATTCCGCCTCTCGACGTGAGCGAGATTTAATATTTTTGCGTTCGCAGGGGTGGGTTTGCGCCCGTTGCTTGGCAGCACCCGGGCAAACAAAAGGGTTCATTACGACAATATCTCATCCCTTATGGGAGTAGGTGCTTTTTTCGGAAAAAAGCCGAACGCTTTATTGCGTCGTCCCCGGTGGCAATATTCTTGCATATGAAATCGGGGATGGATAAGGATATTATTATAATGACGGTGTTTTTTACTCCCTTTTGGGGATTTCGGGCCCTCAACTTTCTCGGCCCTCTTTTTGTTCGTCGTCATAATCTCGTCTTATTTCTGTTGAATACCTAAGAAAATTGAATTATTTCTCGGTTAAATCTTCCGCAACAAGATAGCATAAAGTTTGCGCTCGGAGCAATTAAGGGAAGTTTCGAATTATTCGATTTCGGATGATGAAGACGCGCGGGAATCAGAGGGATAATGCGTCAATATTATTGCGATTTCGCCTTCATCCATCACCGAGCAAATATTCAGAGTTCTCAAAATATGATAATTTATTATTTATTAAGGGCGGACCGTGATAATCCATTAGGCCTGGAATCAAATTAGTCGATTATTTACACAATCGATCACTATTATGGATAACTAAAACGGGGTAGACGGGTGCGCTCGACAAAGCTACCCCTTGAGGGGATGGATGTGTACTTACGCTACATGTTCATAATATGATGTGCATGGGAAATAATAAGGATTATGAGGTTCGAGCGGATTTTCTGGATTATATATTTAAAAAAATGCTTCGGGGGATGAATAAAGCTTGTAAAAAATTCCTCATTTGGTCCATTAGCTTGGATCGATCCGCGTACACTGTGGTGGATGAAGTTTAATAAACAACGGAATTTCGAATATTTCAACAAGGGGCGGTTTTGAATTTATTTCCAGCCACGGTCTGCAAAACGCCCAAGGGTTAGCGAATGTTGTTTTTCGATCATATTATTATTCCAAGAGTACCTATACCGACCAGGTCGAATTGCACGACAGTATATCGGTATAAAAGGACGTGACACGGTGACGGTCCAGTGCTCGAGGGACGTTTTTCCCTAGGCCCTTTGATCCCGAAACGACCCAATTTTCCCTTCATTCAACATTTTATTTACCCGTACACGCACGAATTCGTGCGGCGTTAAAACCGGCAACTTTTTGAGGTCTCTGGTTGGGAAATTGGCAGTTTCGCGTTGCCAAAGCGAAACACGGAGTGCCCCTATTCGGTTTCAAATAAAAGTGGCTGCGGCGCCTTTTTCCTCTCATTTTCAGTTTTTCGAGCGTCGAGTTACACACGCTTTTTAAATTTCCTCGACGGCGCCTCACCTGTTCCTCGCAGAGTCGATGGAGTAAAAAGTGCAGCACGTCTGCACGAAAGTACGCGCGTCTTTTGAGCGGGCCCTGAAAAGGCTTCAGCCGGCCGATTGATAGACGCCTACACCTCCCCGCCGAGACCTGTCTGTCGAATTTCGAGTATTTCGACATCGAATCTCGCCCGAATTGTTTTAGGAAACAATGGGCACGTGACGCGTATCGGCAAACGCCTTTGGAATCGGAATTTATGGATTTCGTTGTCCCGATATCTCTCAATTCGGCGAGAGCACGCCTCTCCTTCAACAACGTCATCGCCGTGAATAAATTCAAAGCGAAAGCCCCAAATGAGGCGTCTCGAGATGACGAATTGATTCTTTTCGCGGAATCACGGCGAATTCAATGGGCCCGATTGAATCGCGAAATCCAATTAGGATGCCCTTTTCATCAAGCCGGACCGTAATTGCGATCAAAAACGGCCCGGCCGAGCTGTGACCATTGCGCGATGATAGGAATTCGAACGATTTAGTTTAATTTGCGACAAAGTCACGCGGAATGCTAAGTGACTAGCGCTCGAAAACCCGCGTTTGACCCCGAAAGTTCCACCCCTTCCACGCATTATCCAAAACGCTCTGGGAGATATTCCACCGATTCAAAGATTCGCTCTGTTAATTGTAGGTGAAATTGCGGCCGATTTGCTACACAGAGGGTAAAAGTTCCGTTCGGTGCACTTCGGGTGCTCGGGGTTTAAACGGGAGCCGCTAATGCAAACAAAGAGCTTATCTGCGGATGTTTTCCTTTCATTAAGGCGTTGAAATATTGATCACCTTGTGGTGGGCGATTAGTTATCGAGGGGTGGTACACCCTTTTTTTCTCTGTTTTCGTCCATCCCTTGCACCCGGAGAGTGGCGGGTATAATGTTTGGAGACTCGGCTTATGAATAATTTATCATCGCTGAGGCTCGAGCCTCTGCGCCGATTTCCTGGCACAAGGGCTTCAATCAGATTTCAGTGTTTAGTTTCGGATGTTTTCCTCCCTTTTAGGTTTCACTCTCTCCTGATGATTTTCGCTAGGATTACCTCGACGCGAGTATCGGAGCCGGTGGCGAAAAATGAACGAAAACAAATTTTAATTACAACGTACTCCCTGTATCCGCCCCCGGGGGCGATTCGAAAATTCGAACCTCTCTCTGTTGCCTGCGAGGCGGTTCAAGGTATCCGATGTATAGAGGAAATTCCGCGAAAATCGCTACATCTTTGAGCGCATATCAGGGTAGAGCTCACACACTAAATCCGATCCTGATAAATAATCTCTCTGCGAGAAATTAATTAAAACCGCGTATACCTGACAGACCCGGTGCGAGCGAGAGAGCCGCCTCTGCGCCGCCGATTATTAAATCATCCCCTAATGCGCGATAATGCGATACGGGGTTCATATTTATTGGTGCAGAAGGTGAAGAGCTCGTCCGAACGCTCCCCCGTATTAACACGCCGCCGACCCCGCGCTCAAGAAGACGCCACCCCAGAAAACTTTGACACTTTATTGTGGAGAAATCGGCCTCTCTGTATCCGAATTGGGCCGAAGAGTCGGGGAAAAGTTGCGTCTGTGCGGGAAATATTAATTAGGGGTCGCGGGCGCCCTACTTCTCGATTGGCCGGGCCGCTCCGTCCCCGGCATTTTAAAAATACGACTGCGGGCGCGTTCGTGCGGCCACCGCGCAGATGTCGCCCCCGGTCGGATCAATTCTGACGTCACTCGGCGGCGGCGGCGGCGGCGACGGCGCCGACGCTTCCTATCGGTGCCCAGTACAACGTCGACCGCGTCCCCGTCTGCCGGTGTTACAGTGAGCTGCACGCCTGGAGCTTTTGCTATCATGACATAGTCGGTGCTTTCCTCCCCCTCCGTGATAACAGTAAAGTGAGTCACCCGCTGTGCGCCCCCACCCCGATGCATGACGAAAGTCCGGCCCTGCTGTCCCGCAACTTTCAAAGCTCTGACGCGACCACCTGTTACGCGCCAAAACTATCGCGGGATTTACAAAATTCTCCAAGACTTTCCAGTATATCTGGAAGAATTACAGGAAATTTCCCTCAGTAATTTTGATTTTAATTGGAGGTCGATTATTAGTAGTATTGTTGATGTTCCCGGTGAGTAAAAGGGTGGACGCGCCTTTTCGTGCCCCCGCCTAATTAAAAAAAAAACATGGAGTTATATTTGTGTAGTCTGGTAGTTGAGTGTTTGGTGTTTTTAGCAGAAAGGGGATCTCGGATCCCGCGCCTTCTCCCCCGCTCGGTGACGTCATCCCCCCTCAACAGGTCTGCAGGGTTCCTCTATCGCTAAGGGTCCGAGAATCCAGGTGCCAGAATGAGCCATGGCGCAGCTACCTTCGCCGCGCCTGCGCCACTACAGGTCCGAACTCGTACACATTTAAGGGCCGCAAGTCCCGGCCCGGGGCCGAGCGACGCCTCGGGTCACCCGGGCAGCTTTCCGCTCATTATCTTGACTCTTCTTATTATATATTGATTGACAAATATGGCATGTTATAATCAACACAATCATCACAAAACGCACCGCAGATGCAGCACTCACTTCAGTAATCTCATAATTTTTAAATGGCACGACTTTTTTCAACTAGTATCGCCTTTGGAGGGTTCCGTCTGGTAATTGGGGTGGTGTGTTGCAGGACGATGACGGCGATCTGCTTCGTGTGCAACCTGCCGATCCTGTCGCACCAGGTGGGCCTGGTGTGGCAGGGCGGCAACGGGTGGGACGACCTGGTGCGCGAGCAGGTCGAGGAGTCGACGCTGCGGCAGCGGCTGGGCGGCAGGCGCGACTCGGCCACCCAGATCTGCAGCATCTCGCCGCCCACCGAGACGCAGGAGACGTCGCCGCCGACGTCGGGCACCGCCAGGCGGCGCCGCAGCTCGCTCGCCCAACTCACCGACATCCTGCGCGAGTGGGGCGGCTCGACCAAGACCCGCCAAAAGCAGCTGTGCCGCCGCGAAACCCTGGCCGACCTCGCCCGCTCCTTGCCCTGGGGCCGGCAGGCCACCACCGAGTCCGGCCCCACCCCCAGCATCTCCACCGCCCGCAAGAGGCGCGAATCTAGCGCCGATTCCGGCATAAGAAGCATGGGCTCCAAGTCCACGAGACGCGATTCCCACCACACCGCCATCTCGGATTTCCGCTCAGAAGTCGCCAAGTTATGGCAAAGACGCGAATCCACCACCATGGTCACAGCCAGCACCTCACCCAGACGAGGGAGCCAAGAATCCAGCAAAAGCGGGCGAAGAGATTCGGTTTCGCATTCGCACGCCACTTCCAGGCGAGGATCCGGCGAAAGCGGTAGAAGCGGACGAAGGGACTCCACCACCATCATAACACCTCCACCCCCGAAAATCATAGCGGCCCAGAAGAAGCGACGCGATTCCCGCACTTTAACCGATTCGCCCTATTACAGACAGGAGCAGAGACCTTCAACGTCTTCGACCGCTTCTGATTCGACCCCCCAGCAACAGTTACTGCCAGTGATGGTCACCACGACCACTTCTACCGAAACCTCGACTCAGGCTTTACCACCGCCGACGATTATCATGTCGAGCGTCACCCCGCCTGCGACGTCTCCCACGGTGCAGACGGCCCCTCAACCGGCGCAGCCGACCACCCCGACCCACCCTCTTCTGGCGACTCGTAGGGACTCGACGACTCAATGCGGGCGATTGGGGCGGAGGGACTCGAGGTCCCACGCGAGTCCCGAAAGGTCCAGTAAGCTGTCGCGTCTTCAAAGGCAGAATACCGCGTACGACGAGAGTTGCCTACCTCCAGGGGGCTGGAGTCGGCGCGGCTCGCAGCCTACCGCCTTAAGTCCCGACGTGGACGATACCGGTAGGAAAGCTCGCAGGGATTCGTTGAGTCCCGATTCCGCTTCGAGGTCCAGGCGGGACTCGCGTTCCCATTTGAGTCCCGATCGTTCAGGAGAACGGGACATAAGCCCCGTTCGTAGGACTCGAAGGGGGCGCCTGAGGAGGCAATCTAGTAGTGTAGCCAGAGGGCCCGGGCATAGGTCGCCCGATAGCTCCAGTTGTTCGAGTCGGGATCCGTCGCCTTCGAATCGGCCGGTTCCGCAGCAGACCGAGAATTACCGACCGGCCATCCGGAGACAGTCGACCACCGAAGAGATCCTGATCGCGAGAGGGTTTCGCAGGCAGTCGACCACTGAAGAGATGATCCGGTGCAGGAATTTCCGGAGGCAGAGTTCGCAGAGTGATGACTGTCAACGGTACCGAGGCAGGAGGGACTCGAGCGCGCAAATCTTGGACGGTACCATCGCCTCGATGACCGTAGAGACTTCAAGTACGTTTTTCGACTCGAGTACCCAAACAGGTAATGGGGTTTTGGGTTTTCCACCAGGAGGCCAATCCGAGTTCGCAATCATCGCGGTTCCTGTGTAAAGTAGATGATTCATTTTTGGGTGCCTTCTGCTTGTAGTATTCTAGATCTGTCAATTGGGTGAGTCCCTCATGCGGATGAGGATAAAAGCCGATAAGAAACCTCGACCGCTTCCGGGTCTTATCTTTTCGATTCTCTTTTAATTTGAGCAATAGTTTTCAGTAGGTCGGTTGTAGTAATGACTTTGTGTAAATTCATTAAGTCGGGCACGAATTCAATGTGCGCGCCGGCATCTCAGTAATATTTGTGATAACACAGTTGGTAATCGATCGGGAGGTGGGGCCCGAGCGTCCCGACGCCTGTTCAGTGGTGCCGTGGCATCCGCAGCACGTGGACGTCGTCGTCGCCGCGTTTTCCCGATCATTGAAGGTGTGCACGATCTCGGTCTTTTTTTTGGACCGTCTAGTCGTGCCCGAAAAGTGGAGAGTTCGGGAGCGTCGCGGAAAATTCGCTCAAAATTTACCTTTTCCGGCTGTTCAGGACCGTCCTGAGTATCGACGAGCCTCCAGGTAGGATTCGAGTGGCGCCAAAATCGAACAGGTCCCCCTCCCCGCCGGAAACAAACTGTTGCTTTTCGAAATTTTAATTTTTTCGCCCATGCAAAGTCGCCGGTTAAGCTTTAGAGTGGAAAATCGAGGACGTGCCCATCAAATCGTTGATCCTCGCAGAGTTTTTCGAAAGCGCCCCCGAACCGGTGCATTTTCTGGGACGGTGAGCTTTCCGTATTAAAGTTATTGGCAACCTGTCAAGAGGCGAGAAAAAATTATCCTTTACTCGCCTTTTTTCGCTTTCATATTATTATCAGCCTCACTTTACTTTGTGTTGTAGGTATACACGTCACGGAGGTGTCTGCTCAAAAATGCAAATCCTCGATTCGATGGGTCGATCGTTTAAAATATCGCGTCGCGTCTATTTTTGAGGTTTTCGGCGCAAACAACCTTTCGTCAGTTCATCTGCTTGTGTACTTAGGTCTTATACGATCCGAGTTCAGAAGAAGACGCGAGTGTCGGTGTCGCTCGAAACTAATTGCAAAGTCGAATTATACCCACCTGAAAGTTTCGCCATCGTCATCATCGTCTGGTTGCGAATAACGGGATTAATTTGTAAATTCAAATTTTCGAGCGTTTAGCTCCAGGTATTTGACTTTTGAGGCCATTGTGCCGCGCATTAAAGCGATCCCCCACGCGATCCCCAGTCTGCTTAATTAAGCGCGAGCCGGGGAATCAATCTCCACACACGCCCCCCGTATAAGACCGCGTGAAAGCCGAGCTTTCGCCCGGATTTCGACTTTGCCGGAGTTTGCGAGCTCGGAATGGCCCCGCGTGCGCCGGAACGGCCGCGATTTCTCTTTCTCGGACGTGGACTTTTGCAGAGCCCTCGCTGCTGTACGACAACAACCACTACCACGAGGAATGCCTAAGATGCAACTCGTGCGGCCTGAACTTGACCGGACCGAACCAGAAGCGCGCCCGCCGCTTCAAGAACCAAATCCTGTGCGACCTGCACTTCGCTGACGTCGCCCTCATGGAGTGTTCGGACTTCATGCAGCAACTGCGCGCCTTCAAGCCGCAATCGCTGGGCTGCGCCGTGGCCAGGAGGAAGTCCTCGACCACCCTGATCTTCCCCCTGCCGCCGCAGGCCTGCTCAGGTAAATTCAAAATTCGGATGAGATTCGTCGTATGCTGTCTAATCGGAAGACTGAATAAATCAATGCCACCGTGTACCGTACACCTCTCACGGATATGGTGATTGTTGCGCGGATAGTTGATGATGGCCCGAAAATGTATTAATAACGTTTTCTATCAGCACGGACGGCACGATTAATCAAAGCGACGCGAAAATGTGGGTTTTATCGCCGACTCACCGATATATTCTTCTGGCTCTTTCACGCGGATCCGATAATCTGTGTGTTCGAATCGATATCTTGATTCGTTTGGGAAATTCAATATAAATAATGAGTTTCGGTGATAATTTCTGCAATTTATCGGGCGTTCGGTCGTACGAAATTGGCAATTATTAAAGCTCCTTATCCTGGTGAAAATTCCAACGGGGACATTTAATAAACCGTTCGTGATGAAGTGACGTGCGTTTTTGAAGGGTTTTATTGGAATTGTTATCGGCATCATCAGGGCGAATGAAAATCGACGACCACGTCTGGCGCGTTCCGACATTTTTTCCACGTCCTACCAGGTTTTTGTCACCGGGTGACACATCAGAAATGAAACCATTGCTTTTTTTACATTTTGCTTTGCGTCAATTTATTATTCTGTGCATTATTTCGGTCGATTATGATAAGTATAAAGCATAAACTTGAATCAGGCGTAGATGTCCGATTATCAGAAGAACACCCACCATACAAGGAGTCCTGGGATACACCAGGGAAGCAACCACGGGGCGAAACACAGTAAGGCCAGGACGATCCAGATTGGGAAGCCACCGGTTATGCCATTCACCTGGGTCTTGATCTTCTGCAACGCATCGCTGCCTTTCCATGATCCACCTTGAGGATATTCAGAATTATACAAAAATATTACGAGATTATCAGAAACTTACTCGGAGCTGTTGCCGAAACGTGGGCAATGTAGACGAGGAAAACAGCCACCAACAAGATGGTGCATTTACTGGAGAGCGACATTATTGTGCTGGTCGATTCAATTTTTCGAACTGACTTTTCCAAAATTCCGAGTCTTTTTTTATACGAAACTCTGGTGGATTTTCGCACGTCCTAATCACCGAAACGAAAATGCGGCAATTTAAATGAAATCACGTTCCCTCATATCTTAACTACAGAAATTGTTACATTTACGAGCGTGCGAAAAAAGGATATCCCCCGAAATTTCGTCAACTCGACACGATCACATTCATCAACCGCAAAGCAAACGTCCGAAAAAGTATAAATATTTATGATACGAGCGGTCATTACTCATCTTTATATGGACGGATGATGGTGCTACTCTGTAGTAAATCGAGTTTAAATTTGAGGAGAAATCGATCGGATCCCTACTTATTCTGATGATGGTGAAATATTAAAAGCGGTCGGGTTTTATTTATTCGGGTGGTTTCGCCTCACCCGCGCTGAATTTTTATTAAATATCCTTTGATTTATACTTTTATTGCCCTCTCTTCCTTTTATGATATTACGGATACGAAACACGGGAGGTACACAACACTATACGTCATAAAAACGGGAGATAAATTTCCGCCATAAATGCGTTCCGTTTCGGGTGCAGCGTTTAGAAAAGTACGGCGGAAAAAAAAACGGGAAAACTTATAAAACTTTAAAATAATCCGTAAGCACACACAGGAATTTCCATGAATATCTGACGAGGATAATCGCGATTTTTTATCCGCGGGCACAAAAGTGTCAAAAATTCCAAAACCCGACGCGATTATCATGAACAGTAGACAAAGCCGATATAATATAATGAACATTGCGACCCCCGCATTAAAAAATGCCCGGAACGACCGCCGGATTAATTATTCATATTGCGCTCGCGGTCATCAACTCTTTCACTGCCCCCTTAAAAACGGCATTTTACGAGAAACGACGTCTCGGATTTCGCGCCGCAAAAATGGCGGAGGCGCCGGGACGGCCGCAACTTTTCCCCGGATAATCGGCCGCTAATTACGCGGCGGCCGTCGGGGGGCCCCGGCGGCGCCTTTTAAGCCGCGTCGGTGCCCGCACGGCGCCCTCGTATCGGTCGTTTTTGCGGTTTGCTAATCCCCCGGCGACCGGCTGCAATTGATTAATGGCGTTTTGAAAGGTCCGCGCGTTTCCAGTTCCGAGCCCCGCACACACCGAATAATAGTTTGAGGTCAACGCATCCCCCGAATTAAAATGCGTCGACACGGGGCGAGGGTGGCGACGAGCAAGACGAGATCGATAGGGCAAAGTCCGGCCGTTTTTCCGTGCGTACTCCCGACTGATGCCGTATCGTAATAATGACGATCGTCGGAGCGCGACCCGTAATGAAAGTTTCGTGATGCACTCGAGGGCCTTCAGGGATTGGTTATTAACGCGCGCGTATTATTATTACGGGGCGGATGACGGATGAAAGGGGTGGTGCCGGCAATAATTCGTCTCCACTTTTAATAATAATAAAAAGGGCGCTATTAGTGCGGTGTGTCGGAAACGCTCGGAATTCCTGCGCCGTATTGTTATCGAGGGCGACCTTGCCCCCGTTCTAGGGGGCCACCCTCGAAACTCGACCGCGCCACCCCCTCGCACGAGCCGATAATCACCGCGCAAACAATTCCAGTTATATCGGCCCGCCGTGCGGATTTCTTGAGGGATGATCCGGGTCGGGGGCGAAACTCCGGGGCGGCCATAGTCGCGGGCGGAAGCAACAGTTCACACTTCCTTTCGCTGCGTTCTGTTTGCGCCGCTCCATTAAACCGGCGGCCCTAATCTACTTTACAGCGCGCCAACTTCGCCCATACAGGGGATGCGAGGCCTCCCCGGGGATTATGTAAAGTGGGAGCGGGGCGACTAATCGTTTACAACCTGGAAAAAAATTCCGAGTCTCCACTTTTCACCACAAAGAATTATCATCGCACATATCCGACAAAAGGAATCCATCCTCGTAAATCTCTCACCTGTCCGAGAGCGGGTCTTTCTGACGGAAAAAAAGTGGGACAAAGACTGTTGAAATATCTCTCCCCGTCCGCTTTATCCGGACGCCGCGATTTTCCCACCCCCCTCAAGCCGAGGTACGAATCTTTTCGAGGGTTGATTGGGCCGTTTCCTCACAATATACCTATATAAGATGGAAGGTAAATGTCAAATGTCGCCTGTTATTTAATCAACTCTCGCCTTACCAGTATTCGTGGCGTAACCGTTTTACCAGCGAAAGCGATTTAATTAAAGGGGTGAAACCCGCCACCGACCTTGCTAAAAGCGAAAGTTTTCGACAAATAATCCCTCTCGATCGATAAAATTCATCGGATTATGAAAATGTATCGCATAGGTGGCGGTATTATGTCTGTTTTTTTGCAGGGAGGTGTGGAGTTTGTGCCGTGATGGAGGCCCTTAGGGTTTATTTACATACGACACCCAGGAGATTGGTGCAATGTTAAACTGAAAGCATCTGCCGGTTTTTTTTCCGCCCGTCTCGGAACCGCACCGGCGGTGGCTCTTCCGAGAGGGAAAATCAATTTATCATCCCATTGTTTTAAAGGAACAAGTTGACGTATACGTACCTCCCTCCTCCCTTGGTGTTTCGATGATTAATAATGCATCCAGTCGATAACTAAAGTTCCGCTCGTCATACGGCTCAATTCCTTAAAAGCTTTAAAGATCACTCAATCTTCCGGGGATCTCCTCCGGCGCGCCGCGGCGTACGTGGACGAAACGGCCGTTAATTTCTTGAGAGGTTTTCGGGGATGAATCGGCCTCGTCCGGATTCCGATCGGCCGTTCTCCATCTACGAGTGGGGCCTAGGTATGGATCGCGTGGAAGAGCCCGAATTGTCTTTATTCCGGGCGCGTTTATGGTGATTGCGTTCAGGGAATTGGGTATAATCTCGTTGAGAGTATCGATCAAAATGTGTCGAGATATGAGCGAAACGATGTAAATATTTCACCGATTTGATGATGTGCATACAGAGAATAGGCGAGGGCGAAATCCGGCCGATTCTAATTCCTCGCCGGGCGGAAAATGGTGGAGGATTTATTGAGTGTGTATAGTCGGGTCACTCTAAGTTTGAACACCAAGCTACATTTCGCTCGTTTGGTGTTCTACCTTACAGTGAGCGGACTTTACACCGAATCATCGTCGACCGCCGAAGAGCACGTCGCATTGTCTCCCCGTGGCGGGAGCGTAAATAAAACTCGACGGCGCCGATGAGGAGGGTAAGATGGACGGCGAAATCTGCGACGGATTAAATTCCCTTTCCGTTTTTAAAAGAAAAGTTATCGAGATTGAATTTTTTTCCAGACGAATTCTGCGAGGAGTTTCCTCATAACTTCATTCCGACTCCGGGTTATTGGATAGAGTGCTCCAGGCAAAAAATCACCTCGAATACCATTTGGGACGAGAGTGAGTCCGACCACGAGATACAGGAAGGCGACGAGGAGGACCACACGGACGGGACCGATCAGGAGAACGGCCACCAATCATCCAGGCGGAGAGATCGGAGTGAGTCGTTAATTTCAGCCCCCCGTTAAGAAAAACAACATGATATTAATCTCGAAAGGTTGTAACGACCTGTACGAAGACGACGAAGAAGAGGATTCCTCGTCGCCCCGAAAAAAGACCACGATCGAGGAACAGTGGGAGAAAAACCTGGGATTCGAGCTGACCTCGGTCGAGCAAGAAACTTACGAGAAATATTTTTACGGCACCGAACACTGGAACTATTTCACTAACGATGAAGATCTGGGCCCGGTTATCCTGTCGATAAAGCAGGAAACGCTCAATTCCAGAGACCAATTCAGGTGAGCGATAACTCGATCCACTCGATGAAAGGGGGCTCAAAACTGTGCGGTATTAAATGAAGGGGGTTGTTGTTTTAGGACTGTTAAACATATTGATCGTTTGATCGTGGATTATTCCAGTACTCACTCGTATTTCAGGGGCGGGCGCATTTTCGCCCGCATCTTGCGGGGATGAGATCGATCGGGTCTTTATTAAAAATTTAACCGCGACTTTTATACGGATTCACCTTCTCCTCTTATTACCTGACTGTTATTTTTACTGAAGCCGTGCGGTCCACCGAGGGATAATTTGAGGGATGAGACAACGTGATACCGACCCGAAACATCAAATTTCATCGCCACCAGATAAACACGGCTGAAAAAAACGAAAGGATGATGGACAAAGTCTAACGCAAACACTCGACGAGAGAAAAGCTCGAATTTCCAACCACTTATCCGCAAATTTGCAATTTTTCAATTCCTTTCCGCTAATGCGATAAATTAATGAACCCAACCCTCGTATTCTCGACTAGTTATGACTCCGATGCCGGCGTAAAGGTTGATTTAAAATTTATGCCATAATTGCGGAACGCTTCCTCGAGTGTGGCTATACAACTGGTACCTTTTCTCGATGAAAAGATATGAAAAAGTTCAGGTGGGGAGATTCTTCTTCTTTTAGGCACAAAAGCGTAATTAATTCGGGACTGTACACATAGAAGCCATTTAAAAGCGGAGAGAGGGGCGTTTATCATAAGCACGGTCTTGAATAGAAATTATGCACGCTCACTCAAACGACCCAATTATTAAATTTAATTACTTTGGGCTTTTCTGCCCAGTTTAGCGGTCGGGCATTTTATATAACGCTTTCATATTGTGCGGAGTGAAACTATGGACGATTTCTCCCCGCTCGGAGGTAGAAAAAAAGAATTAAAAACGAGGGCGATTTACGTAATTTACGACGAAACTGATCCACCCCGATAATCGTGTATGCGGTCCGTGAATGAGGGAGATCGACCGACCCGTAACTACCCCGAAACGGTTGTTTTTCTCCAGGTATAATCTCATTCGTCCTGATACTATGGAAACAGTCCCTTAATAATGACGTGAACTCGGGATGGGTTTTTTCCGAGGTATATAACTTGAAAGAAACGGAATCGCCCCTGGGAAATAAAAGGGATCTGAAATTTTTACAAGAACTTGTCGCGCACACATCACAAATGACATGAACGGGTCGTTAATAGTGCAGCGAAATCGGGGGACTTTGCGAAAATAAGTTATCCCCGATATAAATCTATGCGATCAATTTCGCTTTACCACTCTCTCCCTCCATATACCTGATAAAACGAGATGAACGAGCTGTTTGCGTAACGGGCAATCATCGGCATCAGTCCCGGCAACGCGACTCGCCGACTGGAAAGGATTCCGTCACTCGTATTACGAAAAAAAGCGGAATCTTTTCGAGTACTTACGGGAAAACGGGTTCATACTACGATTATTCCTGCGATGATGGATGCCGTAAAAACGTTACGATGCCACTTGGCCAACTTTTAACGACCTCATGGGCCAATAATCCGGAAGGCCCGGATTTTCCAAACGGATCGCGAACACGACCTCTTATTATTATAACGTCGAATTGTGCGTTCGATACAATATCGCCCGCCCCTGATTGATGGGCGACCCGGCCTATTGTCCTCGATCGATAAATCTCGCCGGCCGACGTGTTATTAAGTGTCCCTAATTCCGCCACGACTTGCTACTCCATAATCACAAAGGCCCCTGATTTATATCCCCCGGAATCGCGATAAAAAAGGTTCTGGAGGAGGCGCAACAGTTGCGGTAAACAAGCCTTTTTGCGTCCTTCCAGGATCCTGGTGAGGGCCATCAGCTACACGGTCCACGGCTTGATCCCGGCCAGTTGCGTGTTCGCCGACCGTTACAATCGCGAGGAGGTCGTCCGCTCTTTGGGGAAGGAAGTCAACATCAACCCGCCGCTCACCCTGGGCCAGCTGCCGGACACCCCCGAGGAGCTCCTCAAACTCGACCAGGTCAGATAAGCCGGTTGACGTGCGCTTTCGGGATTTACGGGCCTCGTTAGCTTTCACGGGTTTAATTCCGCGCCATCATTAGCCGTAATGACGCTAATAGCGGGGCGACTCGCGTTTCCAGGTTTTCATCAAATCGGAGCTGAAAGTCGGCGTGATCTACGTGAAGGAGGGCCAGTACACCGAGGAGGAGATCCTGGACAATAACGACAACTCGCTCATGTTCGAGGAGTTCCTGCAGATTTTCGGGGAGAAGGTGCGCCTGAAAGGGTTCGACAAGTACAAAGGCGGACTGGATACCGTGCACGATCTCACAGGTACTCGCAGATCACGTTACCCGTTTTCTCCGATGTTAGCGATTTTAAATTGGCTTTTATAATAAAATATAATAATACCCTGCGCCGAGGGGGGCGAGAGGGAAGGGATGATTGGGTAACGTTTCCTGTTACAGGCTTGTATTCCGTGTACACTAACTGGCGTAACATCGAGATTATGTTCCACGTAAGCACCCTACTGCCTTACGAAAAGCACGATCCTCAGAAATTACAAAGGAAGCGACATATCGGCAACGACATCGTTTGCGTCGTGTTCCTGGAAGCCGACAATACGTCCTTTTCACCGGCCTGCATCAAAAGCCACTTCTTGCACACCTTCATCTTGGGTATTTATGATCCGACTGGAAAATAGAAGAGTGCGTTTTCATCCCTCGATTTATTTCATGTGCCAGTTCGGACTTCGCCGCGGATCAAGCGAAAGCCGACGAGATACGAAGTTTCGGTAGTCACGAGGGATGAAGTGGGCGCCTACAAGCCTTATCTCTGGGAGCAGAGCGTGTTCGATAAAGGCCCCATGTTCAGGGAGTGGCTGCTGACGAAGATCGTCAACGGCGAGAGGGCCAGCTATTCCGCCCCGAAGTTCGCCCGGATGCAGGAGCGCACCAGGTCCCAAATGCTCGAAGACATCGTGGCCAACCTCCAAAACCACGCAGAGACCGGGCAGATACCCAAACCCTACCGAAGAGGTCCCAACTCCCAGCAAAACCAACCCAAGACTGCTAATAATCCAGGTAAATTTCAGGTTCTTGGCGTCCCATTGGGCACATGCGTCCTTCTTCGCCCCTACTGGATTCCGTGCGCGACCAGTTCGAGGATTACGACCAAATCGCGAAAGACTTCACCCGGATGTTCCTGAACACCGAGCCCAACACCCTGACGAACGCCCAGCTTTTCGACGTGGTTTTCCTAGTGGGCCAATCCAAGCAGAAGGTTAAATTAGTAGGGGTGCGCGCCATTTTGGGGGTGAGGAGCAGGGTCTTCCAGGAGATGCTGTACGGGATCCAGACGGGGTTCGGGTCGCCCCAGGTGCCCGTCGCGGAATTGCTGGCCCGCCCCGTGCCGACCCTGATGAGCCCCCAGCAGAGTCGCCCCAAGTCCAGCAACTTCCTGCAGGTGCCCGACATCGAGTCGCCCCGTCCCAAGAGCGTGCCCAGTTCGCCGATGGTCAAAAGAGCGTTTTCGCGTTTGGGCACCATCACGGCGGGCTGGGGCCGGTCCATCCGCAAGCACAACACGCAGACGCTGTCCGCCGAGGACAAGAAGAAGTGGGCCAGCAGCCAGGACTGTTCCAGTAAGGACTCACCACCCCAATCCAACCCTGTACTATCGCAATGTAGGCCCCTTTTATCCCGATAATTACCGTTACCGTGTTCGTTGATTACGCGATGATTCCAGATAAAGAAGGGAAGGATAAGGACGGGAAGGACAGGCCGTCGGCGGCGCAGTTGCCGGTTCCTCGTTTGAGCGTCTGCGCGGACGCCCAAAAAGTCGACCGGGCGAAATTGGCCCAAACGGAGTTTTCGATAATCGAATTCGATCCGGACACTTTCCGGATATTGCTGGATTATCTGCACACTGGCTCGTGCCCTTTGACCTGTTCCACCATCCCCGGATTGATCTGTGCAGCTGAACATTACGACCTCCCCGAACTGCTCCAAGCCTGCTTCCACCATGCCAAGCAATTTTTACGGATAGAAGTCGTGAGTCATCGCATATTAACATTTTTCAGCGATAACGATAGCGTTTTCAGGTGTGTTGCATGCTCTGTTCGCTGGAAAACTACTATTGGCGGTACACTTCCGCCTCGGAATTGGTCAACATGATTTTGGCTTTCGTCGAGACGAGGGCTTACGCCCTTTTCACGAATCCGGAATTTTTGACGTTGAGCGAGTCGATGGTGCAGATGATAATGTGCAGGAACTTGGAGGTGCCGGAGATAAGGAAGTTCGAGGCGATGTTGGCCTGGGCCAGGCACAAGATCCGCACGAAAACTTCCAGCAAATTGGACGCGAAATCCGAATTCAAGCTGATCATGGAGCGTCTGGCGCGCGATCTGAAACTGTATAGGATTTCGCCGCAGGAACTCATAAAGGTGTCGATTTCAAAGAGACGTCGTCGTTCGATTTGTCTTATTGGTTTTTTTTTGCAGGTGGTGCTTCCATCCAAGGCCATTAAAAATGAGAAAATCTTGGAGACTTTGATGTTCCAAGCGAATTCCGGGATGTACCGCATCCAGGATTCGTACTTGAAGGAGTGCACCCAAAGACTGGAGAAACAGGACTCCCGATTTTCCGAATGGGAGTCCTTCGATTACAGCACATAAGTCGACCTTTTTAGTATAGAAGACAATCATTGAGCAATCGGCATCCGACAAGATATTATTATTATTAAATCAATAAACAAAAAGATAATGAAAACATGTATAAAACACGTACGTACACACACGCCAACGGGAACAAGTGATTTTATAAGAAATATTAAACAAAACAATTAAGCAAAAAAAAAACGTTTATAAGTAATAAGTGTGATTGCAGGACAATCTGAAAACTCGGTGTTTGCCTTGCGTGTTAAATTTTTTGTTGATGTTTCGTGGGGTAAAAGCGACCCTCGATAATAATCACACGTGATGTCTTTGAAAAATCTGGAAGTTTAGTTTTTCTAATATCTATTAACAAATAAAATAATAAACTGTTGACTTTTATTAACTTAAAAAGAAAAATAATAATTTAGAATCGTGTTTTAATTTCAAATATACCTGATGTGTTGTGAATACTCGGCAGGTTACGTGGACCCTGTCTGTATAAAAAAAAAATTATAAAAGTAATATAGACTTGTTGCTGTTTGTAATATCCGTGTTCGATGTTTCTATAAATCTGGAAAAAAGACCCAAACCAGAGGTGTTTGTAAGACTAAAAAATAATATATATTTTAATTACTCTTAGATAGAGCAAAAAATAATGTTGACATATTTTGATACTAAATGCGACTAAAAAAGTGAAAAAATAATTTGTCTCAATTTCAGTTCGACTACTTGAAAATTGAAGAACCTGTTCAGAAATCGCTAATTTCTTTGTGTTCTCTCTTTGGTTTTCGTTATTATTGACAAATAACTGATAAGTGTCTTACTATTGAAATAGCATCATCACTACGTATTAAGTATGAATAATTATATTAAACATCGTTGTCAAACTACCTAATGTTGTCTGTTTTAAATTTAAAATGAAAAAAAAAATTAAAACCTTTATTATTGCTTATTTACTGTTGTTGATGTGGAGGACTGTGAGGCCGTGGTTTATGTTTCTCCTGGTCATTATTATAATAATGTTTTTGAGCTCATCATTGGAAATTAATCGGCCCCTTTCCACCTACCGCAGAAGATGTGCTTATTTCGTTCATAAAAATAATTAAAAAAGGAAATAAAAAAACTAAACGGAAGTGATAATAATAATGTTCGCAACTATTCTGTTTGCTTGTACTTGTGTTGATCGACAACAATCGTATCGTATTAAAAGAACTATAAATATTATAAAATGATCTAAATAGTAACACCAATCTTTGTGAATGATAATTTTGTTGTAAGTCTGTTGCTCTATCACTGTACAAGTGAATGGAATATATCATAAAAAGATATTGTAAATCTTATTTTCTCAAAATAAATTTTTTTGAAGCGTTATTTTTCAAACTCATTCTGTAGCACACCCCCAAAAAAAGCGAAATGAAAATTTTAGCAATAAATAAATTTTACTGATGAACCCTTAAATTAAAGTTACATTTTCACATAATTAATTACTGAAGTAGTGTATAATTATTAAAAAAGTACATTACAGAGATTGTCTTTGGCATTATTGGCAATGATTTTAAAATATCCAGCGACTTTATCCCATATTTACAAGAAAATATATATAAAAATTCGATCTATTTACATAAATTAGTGTCTTTATATTAGCTATAAATTATTCGAAACCGAGGATTTTTTCAGAGCCGCCATTTACAATCGCATAACCAGACAAATTAATTAACTTAAAAAAATACGTCAACTAGTCTAAATTAATGAATTCTTATAATTAAAGCTTATAGCATTTGTCTGATTCCATCCATGGCTACACTATACAAAGCGTGTTGTCTTTGCAGACAGAAATCTGAGCTTCCTGCATTATCCTGAGTCGCGGACCCAAAGGAACTCCCATCTTCTGGAGCCTTTCTTCGCTCAGATAAGGCAATTCCACCATACCCACGCGTTCGTTCTCAAAAACGGTTGCATATTTCTAGAAATCACCCAAAAATTTCAACATATTTCAAATAGATTCGAGCATTTCCGCTTACCTCGTAGCCCAATTTCCTCAAAAACAGCCTCAATAATGGCGGCTCATCTCCAAAAAACTTCGTCAGCTTCTTGACCCTAGTCGGATTCGCCAACGTGGGCAGATCCCTCGAACTGTTGGCGACCCTGGACGCGGACTGCGACCGCACGTTCAACATGTTCGTCTGCGTCCTCAAAGCGGCGATTTCCCCGCGGATGTTCTCCATCTCCTGGATCATCAAGTGTTGCGTCCTCATCTCGGAAGACAAATGGGCGACGGAACGCGCCAAAGTCACCACGTGCGATTCCAGTCGTTGGAACCTCTTGTTGATGCCGCGAATGTCGCGAACTTTCTTGCGGTCCTCCTGCGCCCTCCTCTTGTCGCGGATCGGCCGACTGCTGACAGAACTGGAGGGCAAAGAGGACATGCTGCCGTACCGCCGCTTGCTGAAACGCGGATCGGAGGGTTGGTAGCGACCCGCGTACTTTTTCACCCCTAAAAGCTTAAGGACTTCTGAGTACATCGTCTCGAGGCCTTCGAGTTGTTTGCGGATGGCCCTTGCGTCGGTGGTGCTCATGTCCGAATCGGTCTGCGCGTCCAACATTGACTCCAAATCCAGAGATCTTGTGGTGGTCGATGTTAAATCCGTCGTATCTAGACCGAAAACTACAAAAAAGCTATTTAGAAAAGTCGATTTTTACAGGGTGAGGGTCGTACTCTGTTTGCCTCTTAGGATTGCGTTGCTGTGTTCCGATTTTTTATTGGTGCGGGGTTTTTGGGACGGGTTTCCGTGCCATCTGGGGTTGTTGGCGCTGGAATCTCTGCCGGTTAGCATTTTCGATTTGCCGTAGCCATCGTAATCCGGCTTACTCCCGTAAGGTAAGCTAGAATGATACAGGTTTCTGTAAAACTGGGCTAAAACATGGGAATAGCGTATTATGTCACTAGGCATTAAAGTGCCACTTTTTTCTCTATAATCAAATGATTACATCTTACTCGTACTGAGTTACACTTCAGAATCTCATGAAAATAACCATATCAACTAAATCATAGAAGAAATTGGAAGCAATCAACAAAAAACTGTGTTTTTCTCACTTTTGCAATTTCCGAGTCAATTTCATTGTTAATTTCATACAGTCGATTTCGCATTCTTAGTGAAAACTGAGTGAGGATGTCGAGTTTGACTTAGGTGAAAGAGTATCTTAAAAATAATATAAAATGAAAAATATTACACTTTACTCGCTCAAAAAAAGGAACTTAAGTGTCAATTTTAGTCCCTGAATTTCGAAAATCTTCTTGTTTTGTATTTACCTGCTGTGTTTGTTATATCTAGCAGAATTCCTGGGGGTGACATTAGGCGAAGACTGCTCCCCCGGCGATAAAGGCGGAAGAGGCGGCGTCATGGACGAAATGCTTTCACTAAGAGTCGAATTGGCGATTCCACCTCCATGCAAGGAAAGCTCGTGCAATTTAGGCTCCAAAATGTGTCGCAGCTCGTTTTCGACTATGTCGACCCACTCGGTATCGTGCCCTGCAAATTCATCCGGACGGTGCCGACGCGTCTTGAAATCCCCCATCTCCCCCTGGTGAAGGAGGTGATCGTTCACTAAATCGCAGGCATCGCCGTCCACCCCAGGCCTCCGCCCGCTACTGTAAGCGGCACTTCCTCTTCCAGAATCCGCATTGGAACTGCTCTGCCCCCCGGTTTTATCGTAATCCGAACTAGCCGCACTCCCAGTCTTCTTATTACCCTTATTATCGCCGTTCTCTAGCGGCACCTTATTACCGTTATTGACGGCAGGAGAGGCGGAAACGCGTTGCCCCACATTGTAGACGCCTTCGATTTTCCCGATTTCGCCCTCCAGGCGCTTACGAGGCGTCCCTTGAAGTACCTCGACTTCTTCCTTTTTGATCAAATCCAAGTGGCGCTCTTGGGAGTTGTTGCGTTTTAAAAACCCCCCGTCATCGCTGTCTTTTTCGTCTATTATGATAGTGGACTGGGGGGCGTCCATGATGTTTCCATGGGACCCCCTCCTTAAGGGCGCTTGTTGGGGTTGGGGTCGATGATCCGGGGTGTCTTTACCCTCGTCCTCGTACGCCAACTGGGGGTGGGAGGCGGCCCGTCTCGACTCGAAAGTCTTCTGCTTCTGGTTGTCCCGTTCGACCTGCTGGGCGCTCCTGCGCTCGAGGGCCAGCAGTTTCGTCGGCGATTCCTGCATCTGGACGTAGCTCTGTTCGCGGTTCGGACCGGTCGGCTGGGTCGAGGGCGGCGGGGGCACCACGAAGCGCCCCCTCTGCGGGGTGGCGCCGTACGCGTTCTGGTAGTAAATCTGGTCTTCGGCGCGCGAGGGCGTCTGTTGGCCGGTGGCGCCGTAAAGTGTCATCTTGGCGGTCTGCTGGAACTGCTGGGCCTGCTGGGCGAGCATGTGCTGCTGGATTATGTGCTGGTTGTACTGGTGCTGCTGATGGGAGATGTGATCGATCCGCGGTTTGCCGTAAATTCCGCCGGCCTGATCCGGTTTCTTCGCCTGATGCTCTTGGGATTCGTCGGCGACGTTGCGCTGGCTCCTCCGCAGCTCTTCGGCGACGTTGTTCAATCCGGGCTCTTCGGCTTTGTCGTCGGCGCCGTTGTCCTTGCTGCTCTTGAACCGGCTCGAGATTATGTCCTTGATCGTGTGGTAGGTCTTCGTCATCGACTTGGAGTTCTTCGACGGCTCTTTGGGGTCTTTCGCTCCGTTGTTGGTCTCGATTTGGACCGAAACTTCTTCCTGGGTTTGGTAGGATCGCTGGGCTGATTTGGACGGGTCCCAAGTCGATCGAGGAACTGCACCGGTTGAGCCATTGTAATAGTCTTGAGATGGGTGGTAGGTCGCGCGGTATAAAGGACCGTTTTCTGGCGAAGTCGCTTGTTGGTGGGGAGTTTGAACCATTCCTGAATGGTTCTGAAATGATTGATACAGATAAAGATCGTGAAAACTGTGGGAATTTACTATTATTCTTTAAAATGTTGCTTACTGATGTCGGTTCAGTTTTTAAAGCAAATTCTACCATGGTCACTATACAAAAGCCGAAACAATACTGAAAAACTTAATGTACATATTCCACAGTACGCTGCCATCTACTCGGAATATAAACAATTCCCTCCTCAGATAGTATCTTTTCTGTGGAAACGCAATCGCGCAAGTGAGCAGATGTCGGAAAGTCCGGTGCGTTTCGAGTTAACGACTTTAATTGAGCGCCTCTACCTTTATAAATATAAACACTTATTACCATGCATTATGCATCATGGGACGGATGTTACAGCGCATTTTAATTATTCGCCCATGATGTCCGCGCGAATCCCTTCCACCGTCTCGAAGTCGCGGATTAATTAACGGCCGTTTGAAGTTTCGCCGAAAATTCGTCCCGATAATCGCACTAATTGGGTTGAGTAAATCACCCGAAGTTTTAGCGTCAATTATAATCGCAAAATGCGGCATGAGAGAGCGAAAGGAAGTGACGGTGCTCGCGGAGTATCGCTCGATTTAGATGCAAATTGGCTCGGTCTGCACCTATCTCTTAGGATTTTTTTATTCGTCGTAGGTAGGTTGTTGGTTTCTTCGAGTGTTTCGAAATTATTCCCAACCAAGTCGACTGGAAACGGGACGGGGGGAGAATTAAAATTCCAGCGTTATAGAAGGCAATGTGCCTGTAGTTACGGAGAACCTTGTTACAATCGCGTGTTCGAAATCTTACGTGATGCGCGTACAAAAATCGAATTAAAATAACATCCATCTTCTTCAAAACTGCGTCGGCGACGACGACATTCGACGTGAATTCCTGACGTCTCGCGAGACTCGAACCCATAAATCGACGTTATAAAAATGCTGGCGAGAGGTGACGACATTTCAGACGTTTATTTACCTGGTCGGGACTCAGGATTTGGTGCGACTGCGCCTGGGTCCAGGCGGCCATCTGCTTGGGAGGGACGTCCGGAGCGATAGCGCCCTTCGTCCTCTTCTTGTAATCGTGCAGGATCGGGATTTTCGAATTCTTGTCGGTGCTCGACAAAATCACCTCCCTTTCGATCTGCACAAAAACACATAAATCCCGTGATATCCTAATCCTGACAGCGCGTAGGCTTAATAACTAAAATCGACGATTAAATTTGATTCACTACAACTACCTAGAAGACCGAGTAGGCAGCGATTCACAAATTAAAAATCTTAAAAAGCTATTAGTATAAAAGGTAACGGTCGACCTCCCGAAAAGTTACATATGGTGATGGTGTGAGTTTCGGAAAGTGTAGCAAAACTTTTGAAATTTGTTACGACATGGAACATCATCATTAAGATTATGTCCGCGAAAATATGAATTTCATAAAAGATCATGGGAAAATTCTCATTGTTTATTAGAACGAACAAAGGAAAACTAACGTTAAATCCACCATTCTTGCGTTATATGGAGAGTCGGCATGTGATGGTACCGTACTGCAGGATATTTCACACAACAGTGGCTTTGTAATACGACCTTTCGGAATGATATAAATAAGAAGCCGCTCCATTTCCATCAAAGGATCATCTCGGGTTCGTCGCTTGACCCAACGTCATCCGAGCGCGCGTGAAGGGGCCGCGTCATCCAGGCCTGGCCCTGTCATCTCTGACGGATCACTGGAAAGCTGCGCCGCACACAAGCCCGTAATTAAGTCGCGGCAAAAACGCGAGCTTTTTACCGAAACCGTACAATAACGCAGATAAACATTCATCAAGCGCCCGTCATTCGAGGATAAATAAATAATAGAGCGCGTAGGCTGCCAAGATTAATTAACCCATTATATCCGAGTTTAGTCGCAATCAATTACAAAATAACCAAAGACACGTCCGATAATGCCCTCCGACTCTTATTATCCAAACATTCCGCATTTCTGCACTCACCTCTTTCGAACCAAAACGGAGAAATAAATTAACAGCGGAAGCCGCAAATTTAAACCGACGACTCCATTCATAAATTACCGTACGCAACGCGTGCAACTCAAAAGAAGAACGAGAGGCGGGTTCGTGTCTTATCGGGCGTCGGGGTCTCCGCGCTAAAACCGCCCGCAAGAGCCGAAACCGAATCGGGGAGACACCGGTGATGACTGAAGGTGATTCGCCTGAAAACGCCGACCGAAATCTCACGTGATCTCACTTCCCACGCGTTTTCAAGTGTCATTTTTTGGCGTTTTTAGAAAAGCGAACCGACCTCACGTCCGCCCATTGTTCCTCCCGGGAGGGTTAGATCATTTCGACGTGTGCATTCGTGGAGGTAATTAAGAGCGTGCTCGCGGACAACCTTTACACCGTCGCGCAGTCGGGTTCATTCACTCCACTCGGTAATAGCGTAAGGAGAGCCTCTGCACGCTCCTCGATCGCACCTCATCTTTATACTCGGTCCTAGTGACGGAACGGAACGGGAAAGACCGGAGGTTCTAGAACGAGACTCACCGGAAACTTGCTCGAGTGTGTGTGCAACCCTCCCTGTTGTTGGGGGGTCGAAATCGGCGGCGCGTCTAGTCCTGCGGCCCCCGGAATGCTCGGCTCGTTGTAGAGAGGGTACGGCGGCATCCTGTAGGGCGGCGGGGTGGCGCAGGCCGGCTGTTGGGGCAGCGGTTTCGGGGGTGGCACCGGCTTGTAAGGCCCATAACCTTCCACCTCGACTGCAACAATCGCAATAATCGAGTAAAAAGTAGGTTGAGTTTCCAAACAATCGTCTTGACGTCTCGTAATAATAATTATATAAGTGAGGCGCGTTTCTTAATAATTTTTAACACGTAGGTACTAATTACGGGTGGTTCAATTATCGTTTCGAGTGACCCTTTTGTGGGGCAACAACTGAAGCGTGCGATTTTCAGGAAATTAAAGCCGTCACAATTGAATAACAAACGCAGAGAGAGCTTGCAAGTATCTCGCATCAGACGATCTTCCGGTGTAACGAGATGGTACTAACGATTCGGAAACGGCCCGTCCTTGAGTCCGAGTCTTCATTATCGTCATTACCGGCAGCCGCCATTAGATACGCGCGCAAGTGCATATTAGAGATGAAGTCGTTTTCTCGAGGGAGGAACGTACCGAAGGCTTTGGTTTTGACGACCCTTGCGATCCCGTCATGCTGCTGGTCCAGTTCGCTGTCGATTCCGGAGACCGGATTCAGGGATGTCTGAGATCGCCTCAGACGTTCCCCGTGTTTCACTTGACGTACCGTACGACCCGTTGCCATCGCATGATGGTGGCATATTATTGTCAATCACTTTTCCGCGCTCGACACGACGTATTTTCGTACCGACTCGACTTGACCGGCAGCACGGACTGATCTTTAAGACGTGTTTGCGCGCAATGATTACCTTGAATTCGATATTAATCAACGATAATCCATAACTGTTTCGGTCGACGATTTCCAGAGTCTCCACTAGAGTCGAATATTATTGGAAATCGCCGATAAAAACCGCGAGCGCAAATTCACCTTTCACGCATTCTCTTTACGTAATCTTATCGCGGAAAAAGTCTTCGCGGCATGGGTAAACACGCACAACTGTAGCCAACTGCCAAACCGACTAACTAACCGGCGTGTATAGTTGGTATTGTTTTAGTACTTTACGGTATGCTTTTTTTCAAGTGGGGGAATTTACCGAGATCTTGGATTAACATAGAAAAGCGGGAAGTCGTGGGGCCTCTTTCTTTATCGTTACGGTTCTGTAAGCAGACCGTCTCGGTCTTCATCTTCGCCCCACCAACGGAAAAAATCGAAAAACGTATATGGAATCGTCTTGAGCTCTAGTCGAGGCTCGTTATCTTGGGATTTTTCTGTGCAACGATCAAAATACTTGAATTATTCATGCGAGTGGCTCATGTGAGTGAGCCAATTAAATCGCAACCGGTAGGTTATTTCGAAATAATTAAATATCAATTTTATTGTGTACAAGTTTACCCTTTTATCCGCCGACTACGCGTTATTACTATTTTGCGAAAAATGTCCTGTAGTTGTGGGCCGGAACGTAACCCTGAATGGCGAGAAATGGTAAAATGACATACGAAAACGAGGAAAATTGTAAAAATTATAAAGCGATAACGTTGTAAATTCCCAGTTTAATTAAATAAACTGTCGATTATGTGGAGGCCGCGTCCTCACATGTTCCGATAGATACTTATGCAAATCGTGACATGGGAACCATTCCGATAAACACAAAATACAATATCCTTTTAAACATATGAAAGAGTGGGAAATCGGACCGAGATTTCTCCAGAAAACGTGCTTTCTTATTTCGTCCTTATTAGTTCACTTCTTCTTCGTCCAATTTCATTGTTATGAATCGCCGGATCGTCCACATTAGAGGGTAACGAGATCGTATGCGTCACACGATTTAATAATTATCCGGCTTCGCGACCGTAAAGTAAAAGAAATCAATTACGTATACGTAACGTACACGCAGGCCCTTTTTCAGCGCGAGATCTTTTTCTCTCGACTTTATTGGATTGTGTCGACATTCGTTAAGATCTGGTGTCTCTATCGCTGGATGTGTGCTGCTGGTAAAATTGAATGGTCGCGTTTGAACAGTAAATTACGATGGGTCGTGTGTGTGCCTACAACAGAAAGCGATGGACTTGTACTTTGTTGCCATTTAACGACCATGAGAGACCCATACAAATTGCGGTAGCCGTTGGGGTCGAGACACGTGTATCGGTGCCCACACTGGGACATAATTTGCATCCCTCTATCGCCATTTGTCAAAGAATCACAAGTTTCTGCGACCGCTTTTCTCGGCGGATTGTCCAGCGCTCACTGATCTCGTCTTGTGGCATTTTCGGAATGTTTACATCGATGCCTGACGTAAAAGGCGATAAAATCAAACCGGAGTGTTTTGAATAAATCACCAGAGACTCGATGCCATAGCGAAATACGCCACAATGTGACCAGTCTTGGGTCAGTCTGTAGAAAAACCTAATCTAACGGTAATACCGTAATGAAATTACCATTGGTGATTTTTAATTTATGGTTACGCGGGATAAACTATGTGAAATTGGCAACTTTCGTGCCGTAACACCACGGCATTGTTGTGCATTTTATTCCGGTATTTGAGTGGGTGCTCTTCCATTTTGTACGGGCATTGTTCGTTGAAAATAAGTGAAATTACTAATCTAAACAACTTTTCTTTGGAGATATTAAAATAATCTTACCGGCGCCCGAGTAGATATTCTGGTCCAGTTTCTTTCAAATTGCGTACCTCGACGGACCGACGGTTAAAACAACGCACTGGAGGATAGTCACAATCACAATTATTTATTTAAGAGATCTCTCTACGCGTTTTCACTTGACTGGAAGCACATGGTTTGGTTCGGACAAAAGACGCTTTATTACCTACAATCGAAAAACCGTCTTTTGCACCTGGCCCCTGAGTCAACAGGTTGCTCGCGGTGGTACTGGATGGATGGAATACCTATGGGTTTTAACTCGGGCACGGTCGGTACCAGTCGTCTTGTTCGACCGAATGGTACCATGATGGTAATGGTTCTTTGTATTGGACGAGGAATTTCAATGGGCGATAACGTCCGGATACTTGATACTCGAAGAAAGTGTCGTGACCATTGTCTGTTACAAAAACGTCCCATCGCGCGTTACCTTACCACTCAATAACGAGACCCCTTTCGAAAATTTCTACTCGATGCAATCTCGGACTATCGATCATTTCGGTATTTCGGTGACGATGAAAGTCGACGATATCGGACGAATAATATATTCACTCGCGAGTAAAAGTTCCAATTAAACAATAATAATATCGGAACGAGATACGATCAGAAGAGGCGTAAAAAACGCTTTAATGTAATACAATTTAATTGGCCGGAATAATCCAACTTGGGCATTATTACTAGGAGACTCTATAAATAAACGGTTTTTATTGGTCGAGTCTCAACTCGACTAGGTTTTTGCCTTTTCCTCTGGGATTCCGAGTCCGAGTATTGAGACGTCTCGAACGGCGGTCGAAAACTCACCTTGTGGCTTGCAAACTGCAGGTAAAGGGGTGAAGATAATCGCTGCCCTGGGTGGTAAAGGCGGAGCGCCATTATCGGTACCATCGCCCTGGGGCGCACCGTTCTGATGCTGGTGCTGGTGATGGAGAAACGCGGGATGATGGGCCGAGGAGGCTCCTCGGTGTATCATTAGCACGGTTTTCTGAAATACAAAACGTGAATAGTAATAGGCGTTAATCACATACTGGCCGAAATTAAATTAAATTCCACCGGGCAAAAAATCCACCCCATTATCCGCATAATGCGAGCGAGAGGATTCCATCGTATCGCATGACCTTTGGCTCTTTAATTTTAGGAGCAGCAGCATCGGAGGCGGAATGCGGCCTTGGTGTGCTTTCCTCGGTCCGATTTATAATATCGTTTTGCGGTGTACGAGAGCCTCTCTCGGCCTTGCGAAAATCGATCCCACATCGCATATACGCGAATTTGCATACTGCAGGTAATAATATCACTCACTTCTGAAACCCCATCCAGGTTGGTGTTGGGCGCCCTCTCTACGTTGATATTCTTCGTCTGCATTGTTAATCATCGATGTGGCGATGATTAAAAGCCTATAACAAATAATCAACGTAATTATTAATCTCGCATGGCGAGTGATAAATTATCTGGAGCTCGGTTTTTTCGTAGGAAGGTATGAGGGGCCGCCTACGAATCCATGATTTATTACTGGACGCCCGATCCGAGTTTTGAAAGTCGGAAAAATTCCCTCTCGTAATATATCGTTAATTTCATTCATGAATGGCGACCGCAAGGCGAAACACGATGACAATGGCATTGTAAAATAAGAAAACACGAAATTGTGTGAGATGCAATAAATCGGCTTTCTTATGACTTCGGAGCGAGTGATACGATGGCGTCTCGCAGACAATAAGAAATAACGAGATGATAGTCTCAGGTCTCAAGTAGCGGACGGAATGGCCGATAAATTGCAAAAGTGAAAATGCCATCAAATAAATTCCTGCAGTTTATGAGGAATCGTACAAAAAGTCCGATCTCTCAGCTATCCGTTGAAGAATTCAACAGGAAAACTGAACGATAATGTGTTTCATTATTTCACGGTGGAATCGTAACGATTTTTGCAATTTACATTTTCAGAGGTTTACAGTTTCGCCTCCTACTTCCCACTCATGTGAGTAGATGGCAATCTCAAAGCTCTCTCCAAGCTTAATACCGCGTGTATTTTGTGTTGCCTACACAAACCTTTCCTTTTTTTACTCCTTCAAGTTACGTGTGAATCCTCAGTTCTCAAGGATGCAATTTTATCGTGATCTTGTCTTATAGGTCACTTTTAGGTGGTTTGTTTGCATTTTTAGGTGTTTTCGTCTCGATTTGCGTTACGTAAACACGACTATTTCTCCATATAAAGGCTATAATACTTAGCGTGGTTTTTAATCTGCGCCGGGTCTATAATTAAGGAAAGTTCGTAATTTCGATGTAATCATTTTATTAAAGTGTACAACGCTTTTCCTTGGTACTATTTTTTGATTATTTTGCAACGCATTCGTTATTATTATCATATTAAGTTTTCGATGGTTTATTTGCACGCCCCTGGACTGGCCTGCCGTTATGAATGGGCGAAAAAACTTAGGGACTACTCACAACTGACCGGATGTTCATTTCCTTCGCTTGAAATCCCGCCTTCAGCCTTATTACATATTTGTCGTCTATATCGGATGACCAAAACACCGAAACCGAAGAGATTTACATATTATGCAGTTTGTTTTATTTGTTGATGAGCAATTGACGTAAGCAAATATAAACGATTGTTGTTTTCGGGTCGGTCCCAGTGGTCTTCTCACAATGAAAGATTTAGCTTGTGTTTCGAAATCCGAATTGGACGAGTTCCTCAACTCGTTCGACATTGTGCTCTGCGATATCGACGGTAAAATGAGTTTGTCCGATTCGAAATGATCTAATTTGAAATTTTCCAGGTGTAGTTTTGTTCACTCTCCATATCAACGCACTGGACGGGGCGCTGGAGGCCATCGAAACTTTGAAAAATTTGAATAAATCCGTAAAGTTCGTCTCGAACAACTGCATGAGAGGCTCGAAAACCTATTTCAGAAAACTGGAAACTTTGGGATTCAATCTAACCCCCGACGATTTAATTTTCCCGACGCACGCCATAATTGACCACCTGAAATCCATAAATTTCGACAAAAAGGCGTACGTCATAGGGGGTGTCGGATTCAAGAATGAAATACAAGATGCGGGTATTAGGCTCGCCCAGGACGGGGTAAGGCGATCTCGCCTCCGATCATCAACATCGAAACAAAACTCAAAAAGCAATTTCAGCCTCATAAAATCGAGGAAAACGCGGCGGAACTGCTGAGCCATTTGGAAGACGATCCCGACGTCGGCGCCGTTATCGTCGACGCCGACATCAACGTTAACCTGATGAAATTACAAAAAGCCTTGACTTTCTTGAGGAGAAAAGACGTCCTTTTCATAAAAGGGGCCTCCTACGACACGGTGCTCCTATCCCCCAAAGTCATAGTCTTAGGTAATACGAAAATCACTCAGTATTATTAGCAACCGGAAAGATTGTCATTTCAGGTCCTGGGTATTTCCTGCGAGCTTTGGAGGAAGTTTCTGGCAGACAAGCGATCTCGTTAGCGAAGCCCAGTAAGGAATACAACGATTTCATATTGAAAAAATGCAAAATCCGGGACGTATCGAGGGTGCTGTTTATCGGAGACTCGATCGGTACCGATATGGAGTTCGCGGCCAATTGCGGCTACAAAAAGTTACTAGTTTTGAGCGGGCTGAGTAAACTGAAGGATGTGGAAACGTGGAGTTGGAGAGACGACCTGAAACCGGATTATTACGTCGAGAGTCTGGGAAGCCTCCCGGAATTGATAGAGAGGAAAAAGTCGATTCAGTTATAAATTCAAATCTGTATTCAGTTCGAGCTTTAGTCCCGTTTTTGGACCGGTGCCGAGTCTAATTTCCAATACTCCTCGTGCCGAGGAAATTATAAAATCATTGCAATAACAAAGAGCGAGGCCGTTAAAGGTCATTGTATTTCTTTAACTGTACATTATGTCTTACGCCATGTGTACGATCCGCCGAGAAATATTATTGTCTTTTGTGGATTTTTATTTCTGCTGATGTATAAGGTATGCACTGCGGCGGCGTAATAAATCGGGACGTTTAGCCATATGAGATCCCGTGGCAATAGGGGTCTCGATTTATGATGTCGCCAGTGTATATTACGTTATTATGTTGATTGTCGAGAATGTATGAACGTGGCTAACGTTTAAATCTCCTCATCATCAAGTTAGGTTATAATAATAATCGAAAAGGAGATTACCTACATCGCCTGCGGGAGTCTTAAGACCATTTAGTACCGTCTACTACACAAGCCGTACAATTTGTTGCTATTATCTCGGCCGGTATTCATTTGTAACCGGCTTCGCTACGTTCCTCTCTCCTAACGTATCATTATTAAAAGAGCTCGAAAACACGCTCGGATTTAAAAGAAAAAGGCGGAAAAAAATCGTGAGATGCGTGCCCATACTCTACAGCGCAAAGTACACACTTTCAACTCGTCATTATGAATTATGCTCTCGAATCGACGAATTATTTTTCCGCCGTTTTAATTGAGAGTGGTTTTCCTTCACAAAAGCTGCCTTATATTTTCCAAGGCGCAGTAAGTACCTAAGTGCGAAATTTATCACTTCAGATCAAAATAAAATCACAACTTTGCGGTAATTTAATACCGTGATTGGGTCGTTATTTCGAAAGGTAATGGCTCGGCGTAAGGAAAACGGGGCGAAACGCCTAACATGCAAATGAGACAATATCTCTCATTATTTCAATTATTGTATTATGAAGAGTCTCATTGAGGCACAACAGTGACGAAATTACACAAAGAAAGTGTCGCTCTGCAGATGGCGGCCAGATGTATACACATGGGATGGGAGAGCTTCTCGAGAACTTCCTCCGGTGATAAATCTTTCGATTTATAAATTGTGAACTTGATAATTTCATTATTGATAGTGTAGTTGAATTAATTACGCATTCAAGCGACCTCGGGCTTAGCTCAAGCGTGAAATGTTTATACGTATTCTAAATCTATAACATCCTCTTTATTCCGATGGAAGGTGTATGGAAGGTGAGACGACAGCTTTGACTCCTGGCGCCTGTAATTTAATAAGACTGAAGGGGAAACGTGCCGTTTTAATTGGCTGCAAATCATCCCAACTGATACCCACTCGCTAATTTTTCAGCCCGGAAAAATCTCAAAGGATTTACTTTGGGTACATTATGTAACAGGTAAAATATGTAATCCGGTGAATCGATAAATCGGAATTCGCCAGGAAATTGAAATTCGTTCGTTCGCATAGTCTGCTGCGGTAGGGAAAGACTTATTAAATCATAATTCCGTGCACCTCCATCTCGGTTTTTATCGGCTCACGTATCGTTGGACCAATTTATACGATTTTATGTTTCCTGTATCTGATCTCGAAATTTTATTTCGTTTTTTGTCGGCGTACAACATCATCATCGCATTACTTATTGAAAATCGACCACTCGTACTCGATTTGAATATGGAAATCGCCCGTTTCCTTTATTGTGATGCTATTACAAAATGAGTAAAGCGGAGCTTTTGATTGAGGAAACGCTGAATCCCGTTATTTTACACCGATGGATTCGCGAAAACGTTCAAGGCGGAGAGGGTGATGCACCTGATGAATAATCGACGAGATGATCTGATGAATTTCGGAACACGCGGACGTGTCCACCGTCTAGACTCAAGAATGACCGGTACTTTGTACTACAGCCCTATACGGTAGTCTCGAGTCTACAAGTATCGATTTTGTCCGCATTATTCGCAAAACCATTTAAATCATTAAAATGTCCACTCGAAACGTCACGGTTCAAACATTGAGATGTTGACTTCAGATTTAATTGACGGCTCTTTCCTCTCGTTCTTTTTTCGCCCGATTCTCTCGACAGATACGAAAAACTAATTAAAAATATAATGGCACCGCGTTACCTTATAGGAATCGAACTTTTTCATGGGAATTATAGCTGCGAATTGGCACATTCTCGAAATTTCACCAAATATCAGACGTAATAGCCATCATAGCGGTATAACTTTGCGTAATAGGTGATAGGTATATGCAGATTCCGGCAAATTGGTACCTGATTGAATTTCAAATGAACTGTGTCGCAGTTCCGTTATAATTTCAATATCCAGTGACTTTTTCAATTCAATAACACATTCTTAAAGCGGAAGTGCAAGAACAAAGAGGTGCGCGCTCGATTTTTCCACTTACTACCTACTTAAAATAAGAATCAACTCAATCTAGCTACTAGGAGGAAGTGTGTGAAGATCCCAACCACTTTCATTGTTTCCGCAACAAATTTGCATGTTTCTTACATTGTGAACACCGTAAATCCACGAGAAGTGAGCGTAATGAACTATCATCGTTAGTCTTAATTAATGGTAGTTTTTACCTGATTTTGTGCTTTTTTCATGTGATTTGGCTGCCCAAGCGCGGTAATAATCCGAATGCACTTCGATAAACGTGCAGTGGCGATCGATTTTTCGAGGCGATCTCAGGTGCACATTTCCGTTTACGCATCGGCTCACTCACCGGCATGTAGAGCCCGCCGCCGAACCGAAGACTACTGGCTGAGAGCCCCCATCATTACAAAGATGACTAAAGCTCGTGGGGAGACGCCCCCGCCTCCGGTTCACTTCACCGGAGGAGTCCGCCCGCGACCTTGCACCGTCTCGAATCCGTTGAGTCCCTCCAACGGCCCGTTCTTCTCGGTGAGCACCTTCCTTCCTCCGGAGGACCGCAGGAAATGCGTCGGTTTGTTCTTTTTGGATAATTCATTGGCGTACCGAAATCCGAGAGGATTATTATCGAACCGGAGGACGATCGGTATCTGGAAAGTTAAAACTGTTCGTTGCAACAGTTTCGGCGATCAATCAAGGGCGAATTCGAGGTGCGCTGACAGGCTCTTCCTCATCCACTCTCTTTATTCAGTCTTGTCTTTCTTGAACGTCTCCGTGATGCGATTAATGTGCGAGATTTTGAAATTTTAGTGCCTCCTACTACACCCGGCATTTATCACGTTTCTCGCGTACCTACGTAAGTGGTAATTCTAGACCCGGAGTGACATAACTTGGCTATCATTACGACATATTTTAAGAGTTTATTTGCCTAACTATCGCCGGGGGAGATCGCGATTTGCCCCCCACTTTCCGCGTCTCTGCCGGCTGAAACCGTGTTCACGCTGAATAAATTCACGATTTTCACGCTTTAATTAGTGCACACGCTTGTGATAGGTAGGTACATACAAAACACAAAATTAGTCGGTTTTGTGTCGACTACAGTAGAATTCGATATAAACACGTCAAAGTCCCGTTAGAATTAAAGATGCAAATTGGGAATACGTGTCTCCCTGAAAACGGATATGAAGTATTCATATCGCGGCTCGATCTCGTGAAAATCCGAAAGTCTTTCAATAAATTTCCTACTGGAAGTGCGTAGAGTCCGTATTCAATTATAGTTACGCCACTGTTTGCGTGTTTTGAGAGATCAGGTGCGTCCATAATTTACCTTTCATGGGTGAGAGCGCCTGGGCCCAGCAGGTGCCTTATTTCCCCCTTTTAAAAATAAATGAAGAGAACCGCACCGAAATGCATTCGGAATCGAGAGCGTATTCTTCATTCGGTTTTTGTCGTGGTTGTTGCACTCTCTGCATCACGCGGATGAAGATGATGATTATGATGGCGTGACTGGAAGCAGTTTCATTCACGAAATAATCGTTAGAAGGGTTGATCGTCATTAAAATTCGTATATCGGGTTATTTCGAAAACAAGGCCCGAGGCGATTATTTCGATACTAGAAAAACGCCGTTTCCCACAGTCCTTACAGCCTTATCGCTGTAAGGAGACGGTAAATATTTGTTCGGTTTATTACCACCGACTCGACCCATCACATGAGTTTTTCCCCGCACTTTTGTGTGGAGGTAAATCTGAACAATGGCCATTTGAGCGTGAAGACGCTCTCATCGTCTGCATTCGTCCACGAATTTGCGGTTTGATTATTCCCATCTTTAGCCACCGCATTGAGCGACCGCATTTTCATTTTCTATAAGAAGGAAGCGCTCGATTTTATAGAATATCGGAGGGCTGACGGTATAAAAACGTCGAATGGAGGAAAGTTCGGTAATGGTCGGCCGGAATCGCCCGGATTTGAATCCGCCACTTCTGATATCGATATCATTGCGGAAAGAGCCAGTTTCGGTTTGTTCCCACGCCGGTGGATTTTAGTGGGGGCGTCCCACTTCCGGTATGCATACAATTTCATCCCCTTTCTCTGCCGCCTGGCCTGTATCGGATGTTGAATACACAGGGAGACCGAGAGCGTGTGTACTCTCCGATGAATGGGTAAGGTGAACCAAAACATAAAACGATGCGGAACGAAATTCGAAACCGGCCTCTTTGTTTATAGGGCGGATAAGAATAATATTATATCGCGAGATCTTTCAGGAAAGCCAGGAAGGGTTATTTCCGATGAATCATCGAGTTTTCGTTGAATAAGATATGTGCGACAATTTCGCCGAGAAATGAAGACGTTATGGAGGGCTAAAAAGAGAGGAAGGGTGATGGCGGAACGGTCTAGGGAGAGTAATCGATGTCTGTGTTATACGTGGGAGTGGAGCCGGAGAGTGCGGTACACTACCCTCGAGATTATTTTGTTCTCCCGTCTGGTGCCTCTTACTCTTCCTCTATTCGTTCCTCGCCGCTCTTCCTCGCGATAAAGCGCGATCGATTTTCGCGAAAATCGCGATGCATCAGGTGAAGTTTCCGCGCGAAACGCAAAACGGCCCGATTCCGATCCGCCGGTGATTTCCCGTGCGAATAAATCGCGGGGCCCTTTCTCGGCTCGTATGTCTCTTCCGGCGCCCTCCGGTGAGTGTCCGATAAATTTCTCGCCCGGATTCCGGAGCTTCGGCTCGAAAGCTCGCCCGTTTTCGATGACGCATACGTCTTGCAGGACGGTGCCGGTGGCGGCTCGATTTACGGGCGAAGTCTTCACTCGGCCGATGCAATTATCCCCGAGCTTTGATCTCGGTATTGGATCAGAAGAAGAGAGCTTTTTCGCCTTTGTCTTAACACGCCGAATGTTCGCCCGTTCGTAAAAAATATGTAAAAACTCCGGGCGGATTCGGGGCGGAATCTGGGCCCCGGATTAGGGGATGATTTAAGATCGGAACGGTCCGTTTCTCCGTTCGTTTAATCATGGGAGGAAACATCCCCAGAATTTGTAAATCTAGACATATCAAGATTTATTGTTTTCGTCCTATTCGAACGTGATGAAGTTATTATATTATCGGGGCAACAGATGGAAAAACCATCAATTCCGTTGCGATAAAACCAACAGGTGCTACGACGATCTCGGCTAGTTATTAATCGGTCTAGATATTAATCGGGATTTCGCCATCGCCTAAGTATATCGTAATGATCGTAAATTTATCTATTAGTGGAGGACCCCGGTTCGCGCTCTAGTATCAACTTCATCTCAACTTTCTCTCTAATAATATTACCCAGTGGTGGCGGTTAGTGATGGTGATGATGATGACGGGATGGGGGAGGGAGACTCGCCCTTATTTACTTTAATTATTCGACATTCACCACTCCCATCACTTTGCCTAATCACATCTTTGCCGGAAACTTTAAGACTATATAAACGCTAGTGCAGCCCAATTGGACTATTTACTTATGCACGAACGAATCAATCAATAAAACGCTCGGTAATTTATTAGTAGTCTATAAATATTGTAATCTGTGGTACTTAAATTGCCGTGTACTTTTATAATTGCATTTCGAGGTAAATGGATAAATATGAAGTAAAGTTATTCAAAAATGTAGGGTATTAGTTATTCCGGTTATTCAGTAATACGCGGTATAGGTATGTAGTGTTTAGCCGTGTAATAATTTATGATAACTAGGTATAGAAATTGGATGTAAATTGCCGGATTCCTGAACTGTCAACATAAAGGGGTATACGAATAGGTACGGTTTCCGATTAAATCAGGTGAATGTTTGTGGTTGTTTTCCCTTATCCCCGGTTTAGGTGGTTTCGTTCGATTCGTCCCGACGGAATTCCCTAAACTAATAACTTTCGGTGCGATCAGAATGCGTGGAATTTTTCAGTTGTTGACATTAAACCGAAATATTTCTCTATGATGGCTTCTCGGTCCTTGAGGATTTGACATATGCGCACCCTTCAGGATTCAATAAGCGGAATTCCGAGAGCGACTTCAGGAATGGGGGCGCTTGTCGACTTTATACTAAAAAGCAATCCCCGATATTATACGAGGGCACCGAGGACGAGTCGTCCTGGAAATCCGGCGAATGCATATTTGATGAGAGCAAATTGGACGCTGCGGGGTCGGTCCGGTTGCCGTTTTCGGGGACGTAAACGCGAAAAATAGTGGAAACATCGCCACCGCCGGGACGAGTTCATGTATACACCTAGTGAAACGGCCCCAAACAATAACCGAATCAATATTTCACGTCCTTATCCCGTGCGAGAGACTCTCTCTCGTCCGTTTTGATGAGAAACAGAGTCGAACCGAACGAACGCAGTTGCTGAAAAACCGGGGGGCGCATGCGTTTCAGTCCCGGCATTTTACAGGCCTGAAAACTCAGTCGGACCTGAGCCTAGGTCGAGATAGGCAATAGAAACGTTTCGCAAAGTGCGCGGGTTGCCTATACTCAAAAACGCATCACTCTTTCAGCGCCACTCTGGCTCTCACGGTTATACGGCACGCTAAAGTTTCAGTGGATTCCGGTACACCAGAAGTATCTCCCAGCAGGAATTGAAATTGATGGTTCGTACGCATTTTTCCAAGAGCACCCCCGGAAACGAACCTCTGCCGTTCACCTTAATCCACATTCCTGCGGTAAACTCGAGCACCTCGTTATTTTAAAACCCGCTTTTCGAAATTCTAAATATTTACGTTTTCCTCTGACACTAAAGTCCGTACACTGATTGAGTTATTTTACGATCCGCACCTACGCCGGGATTTTTGTGTACGATTATTAAAACGTATCAATTTAAAATGAGTATTTCTCCCTCCTTTATTGATTCGTTCGTTTCATAGCTCGTTATTATGAATTCATCGTTTTACCTTTTTCCTTGATTGTAACTCGCGGCTGACGGAATACGACGAGCGAGCGACACGACGTCTCTTAACGAGATTACGGCCCAGGTCTGGGCGAAGATATTGAAAAAAAATTCTAAAAAGTTATTCACGATTCGGGCTCTCCTCTAATTAAACCGAAAGCTCGGGCATTTTCCCGCAAAGCGCCATCACCATCAAAACCGGTACGAATTTTATTCAGTGCCGGCTTTCAGGAGCAGAGTGCACCGCTGAAACTGAGACGGCTCCTCGTCTCTTTGTTTCCGTTTCAGCGTAGCTAATAATTCCGGAAACCTAGAAGAGACACAATATGATTGGCCGCGTATCGATTCGAGTAATAATAATATCGGTGAGCTATCAGAGGAGGAGCATAAATTTATTCGTATATAAACTATTCCACGGGGAAAAACGCCCCCGGAGTCATAAAACGAATAACCATGAAATGCGAAAATGCAAGTTCGGTGGATCGGGCGTTAAAAGCGCCATAGAAAAGGGATGTGCTCGAATTTTTCGCCCAGGGTTTTTTAATTTCGGCCAAACCGAACGTTCTGTCGGTTAGCCGGTTGTAAACTCTACGATAATGGACAATTCCAAAGCTCCGATATCCGATTGAGAAGGCGCGCTCGATCGGACTCGGAAAAGAAAACAATTTCCTGGAGACTATTTTTCGAGTACACAATTTGATTACCGCTTTTTTCTACAAAACGCGAGAGTGTGAATAAAGAATCGACCCGTCTCTAAATTCGATTTGTCCTCTGCGGCAATTTCCCTATTATAGAAAATTGTTATTCGAAAGAGGGGTCGTGTCGTCGAATTTTAACGATAAATTTAGCCCACACGTAGGGCCATCTACACGTGGCTTGTTCCAAATAAAGATCTAATCAATTACCCGCCCCCCTTTCCGTATAAAAATGAATCAACCCTCGAAAATTCCGGGACGGTGACTCCGAAACGCCATCAGGCTAATTATAAACAATCATCGTACAGTGTACACGCCCCGAAAACTCACGTAAATTTGCTTTAATTCATCGAAATAATGTACGCTGCGAAGCCAATTAGCGAAAGGCAATTATAAATATCTAATTGGCCGTGCGTTTATTCACTTCTCCCGCGATTATTTTGTTGCTTTTTTCGGGGAGGAAAGTAAAATGCGCGTTTGGAAATTCCGCTCACGCCGGGGGAAAAGCTGCACGGGAGTTTAGCGGGCCGAACTCGAGGGTAACACGAGCCGTCCATACGAGATATACTTTCATACAAGTTTCCGGCATGAAAAATGTATTTCGTCCGAAATCGCATCTTGAATAATTATCAGATCCATTTTTTTACGTGTAAGATGCGGCCGAGCGGAAAAGTCGCAGATAAAAGATTCAGATTTCGTCGCGTTTACATGACAAAAAAAGTGTGCCCGGGACGGAATTTTTCATCAAGTTTATTCCGAGTCGGTGGGTTCGAAAACGCGTAAACATAATATGAATCCGGGATTCTTCGCACCACGATCGATCGATATTTTACCGGGGGCGCAAAATCCGGCACCCTCCGCAAATGTGTGTCGCATCCATCCAGCCCGCGTTACGTTTTAACTAGGTCTAGGTGATGCGGACGGGGGCAAATTGCGATTTCGCCCCCCTAAATCTCAGCCCCAATTAGGATCCGGGGCCGCTTTACTGCCGAGATTCACCTATAAGACTCATTCTCTCCCGAGAGGAACGACCCTCATTCCAACATAAAACGAGCCGACTTTTCCAGGATTAGAATAAGAGAGTGCCTTGAAGGATCCGGGTGTTTGCAGAAATTTATTTACGCTTTATTCGCAAATAACGCAGGTAACGGTTCAGCTAGAGTGTTTACGCTGCATCTACATGTTCAATATAAATAGAGACGATCGGCTCGCTTTTCCGGCAGTGTAAACAGCCATTTGAACTTTCCTGGGAAGAAAACTATCGAAATTTCCACTCTACCGATTTGATTTTGCGTTCTGTTCGGTTTCAGCTCCCAGTGTTGCCGACGACGATTGATATCACGGTGGCGGCCGAGCGTTTACGGTGCTCCTTTCCCGGCAAGGCCTCGACGATGCCATTAGTCGGATCGTTAACGGACTAGTGCTAATATTAATTAGCCGGCCGAAAAAGGGGCAGCGATGAGCGTGGCCGCAGATTCGGTCGAACGCGGCGGCGCTTACGCGCACGGACGGCTCTTATAACAAAAAGCGCGAGTGTTTGAGAGGGCGTCCCTCGCGATTCGATAAGGTGCTCCCGGTGGCAGAGAGGATGGGGTGCGAACTGGGGAAGCTCGCCTCCAGCAGCGGGGGCGGCTCGGGCGGCGGCGCCAGGAACAAGCCGGAAGAGGTGGCGCCTCCCGCACCCTTGGACCCCAGGCTGCCGCTGACCGCCAAGCAGAAGTTCTCCATGCTGGCCTCCTGGAAGGGCATCAGCAGGGCCATCGAGTCCACGGGCGTCTGCATGTTCCTCAAGTGAGTGCCCAACTTTCCCGAAGCCAAATCCATTTCCCGTATTGTGTACACTAAGCGTCGAAAATAGGGGCACCTCGATTTCCTGCGCCCGATGCAGGCAACCAAACATACACCAAATTTTAGTGCCGCCGTGAAGAGACTCTGAAAATCTGCTAACAACTTAAATATATATGAAAATTTCAAACTATTCACTTGAATTTTGTGATAAAAATTGAGCAAAAAGTGTTCTTACAAATAATTCAGTTAATTTCAGTGACCTTTCTGTTGATGAGTGCTGTAAAATATGAAGGATTCAAATCTCAAGTGAATAAGTCGATATTTTGGCAAATTTTGGCAAAGTCCGTTCACGCCAGAGTACAAATTGGTGTATGATCGGTTGCCTACTTACATATCGGCGCAGCTCCTCCAGGTGTCCCTATTTTGTTGATGCTTAGTGTACCTAATTATCATAAATTCTCGCGCTAATTTTAGACGGGATCGGTGGGTGGTCGAATCCGATACCTAATAGCGCATACAAATTATTTTTTAGTCAATTTTCCGGTGATTAGTCCGTTTGATCTAGTAATGTAAACGGGGCATTACGTTAGAAGAGAACTCAGTTAAGACGGTCTGTTATCGTTTATTTTATAGGAAAAGTGCGTGTTTATCCTTCGAGTTTAGAACTTTATAAACACGACACGTTCCTAGCACACATTCGAACAATTCAACAGAAACTCCTGGCCGACTCGCGTCAACAATGAAAGTCCGAACTAGAACTTGGTCCGTTTGTCTCGTCAGTTTCGCCTTTCTTATTAATCGCGGCCGATGCGAAAACTGTAAGTCCGTCTCTCACCTATGGATTTTTGAATAGCTGCGGTTTTGTAGATTGCTTGCGTTGTCCGAGGACCTCTTTCAAACTGACGAAGGCCGATTGCGTTTGCGCTCTGGGCACTTATTACAATGCGGAAACGGACAGTTGCGTCAATTTTGCGGACTGTCCCCTGCTGGCGGTCCCTCCCGAGTTGAAAATGCTGGGGCCGCTTTTCGAGAACATGTTCAGGTCGAGTCTGGAGACGGTAAGGCCGCTGAGGCCGCAACTCCCCGAAGAGGTGAAAATCGCGATGGCCGTCGGGAGTCGCCGTTTGGACGGGATCAAGAATAGGCTGCCCGGACTTTTCGGGCCGATTATCACCCCGATTCTGCTCCAGCATAGGGAGATATTAGAGGACTGCGAGGCAAAGTCCTCCTGTATCGTAGTGGAGGCGCTCAAGAAAGCCACGAATATGGATAAGTTGTATCCGCAACTGAAACCGGTGGTCTATAACGTCACCAAGGATTTGTTATCGGTTTTCGGTGATTTAGAAAAGGTTTCGAATGACAAAATATGCGAACACGGGAAGTGTCCCGTAATTAAAGGGATTTCATTTTTGCGAAGGCATACCCCAGATTTAGACGAAACTCTCGATTATAATAAAGTTATACGTCGTTTCACCAGATTTTTCTTCGACAGTCTAAACTCAAAAGAAGATAACGAATAAATTATTTTCATAAGCTATTTTCTTCGATTTCTGTTTACCTAAAATAAATTTTGTCCATCAATTAAAAGTGGTTTATTTTGTGCACCCGATGTTGATGAGCCCTCGTCTGGACGTACCTAGAGGGTGGAAAATTGTAAATTAACCCCTCGATCGAAAGCGGAATGCGAAGCTTTTGATCAATTCGACCTAAATAAAACATTGATTTTGACGTCACCCCGAAAGTACGTTAATTCCCCAATCTCGATATCCAATTTATTTTTATATCGGCGTAAATTCGTGCCTTATCTGCTTTACTAAACACGGTATAAGTAAAAACTCTACGAATCCGGCGACTAATTACGAACAAAATGGTCCTTAAAGTAGCTCTCTTTGTGTTAGCGACCTCATCGTTGATAATTTCAGCCCAAGGTATTTCCTTTAAAATTTGTTTAAATTGTTTCACCGCAAGTTATTTAATTTCAGCTGATTATTACTTCAGCAATGGCGAATTGTCTTCGATTCCGATCACTCAATCGATTCGACTTCCTTCGTGGAATGTCCTCAGATGCATAGTTGCAGGAATTTTGATCGTAAAGGGTTTCATCTTCATCGTTGTACCGGGGTTTATGTTCTTCATCACCGTGGCTTCGTGGCTGATTCCCGTGATCCTTCCTGTTTTAATAGCGAAAATCATTGGAATATCCATCACTTTACCCACGATTGCATTACCGGTAATGATCATCTATTGGATATATCAACATTTTTGCATTTAGTGATTTATTAAGGACAAGAATCTCATAAATATGATACCCGAGATGTTCCTGCCTGTGTATTAAAAACGAATTTGGTTGCTGTATCAAGTGTTTGTTTCGTTTTATTTGATTGCTGCGGGAAATGAAAAATCTCGACACTCCTTTATTCCTTATTGCAGGATAACAATTTCCGAGCGTTTAGGTATTCCTTTATTTTCTTTTGCTTTATAAAGACATCAAAGGAGGAGGCGCTCGCCGGCTAATAATTTCTCATCAGAATTTATTAGTTGTCGCACGTTTTTACGCATTTTCCGCTAACTTCATCCAGGATGAAACCGGCGCTACAAAAGCATCCAGGCACGCAAACGTCGGGGCAGCCGGGGCTCAAGTTTTGGCAGGAAATCGGGCAAGCCGACCCACACACCGTGTACTCCTCAGGAAAATCGCATTGATTCTCTAATTACAAACATGATTGGTGAATTGGTCATTAACGAACCGAGAACTTACCCCCTAAAATCACTGGGGCGATCAAGAGAATTGTTACTAATTTGAGCAGCATTGTTTCGGTTACAATGTGAATTTAATCGCGAAGTTATTTATATCATTATTTGGAGATGAATTTGAGTGTTTTTCGGTGATTAAAATGATAGCGAAGATTTCAATCGCTGGAAAATCTCCATTTCTTTATCCTCTAAACTGACCAAAGTTTATTATGTTTTTTACGATTGGCTTGGTGCGAAATCCCCGCACAAATATATACAGAGGGTATTAAAAATGAAATATACTGTTATATTTTGTATGTTTTACGTCATCTCGACAATACATTTTATTATGTTTTTATCTCCCCCTATACATTATGGGGATTTAAAAAGGATAATACTCGTAACATTTATCCTGTGCAATCTTTCGGTTTAATACAGTTCCCGGTGACTTCCTCAATCACGAATCCCTTCTTACAGAAACACCCCTTGATCGATTTCCTTTTGACGCAACATTTTTTGGGGTGGCGGTTGGAGCAAGTCGCCAAATCCAAGCCCCCATTTTCCGCATAAGTCTGGTTTTCCGTGCAATACTCTGGAATATTTCAAGGGCGGTATTAAGTAATCCAGTTGAGCCATTATCAATTACTTGGGCATTCCGTTACAGGGATACAATCTCCGTATTGCGCGTAGTTGATGTAGCCATCGCCGCAAATACAACCCTCCGAACACGGTCTGGGGGCGCAAATTTGAGGCACAGGTCGCTGGCAGTACGGCTGACAACTTTGGACGCAATTCGTGTATTTCTCAAAGGACTTACAGGTTATTTCCGATACTTCCACTACATACAAAAGCCATAATCACTTGATTATCTAGTACTTTTATTATTAAATCGGGTAATTACCCATAATTATGTATTTCCCGATCAGTACGCTGATAATTATTAATGTCGAGTCTACTGGGGACATGTTGGTGATAGACTGGGTGGTTGTTTCTAGATTTAGGTAATCCGGTTTTATATTTTACGAAATAATTTCACAACGATATTTATCGGCGATAGAAGCTTGTTATTCCTTGACGAGAGGGCATTGGCAGGGCCGGAGGCACTCCCAGGAAAAGTCCTCGGCCAGGAGTCCGTCCCTGCAGTAGCAGCCCTCCACGCACTGTTTCGTGCAGGGGTTGAAATGGTCGCCGCTGCAAGTGGGCGGGCAGGCGCTGCCGCACGATTTATACTCCTGGCCGGGGGCGCAAAAGCCCCTGCAGGCGCCCCTGGGAACGCACTTTCCGCCCGGCCTGTCTTTGACGTAACCGTCGGCGCAAACGCACCCCGGAACGCAGGCGAACGTCTCGCAATGGGCCGCAGAGAAAACGGGGGCTGTGGGCCTTTGGCAGGTCGCCTGGCATCTGGGCTCGCAATCCACGAGGACTTCGGTTTTCGGATTGCACAGAGTCTTATTGGCGCTCAAAGTTGCGACAACTGGAAAGTCACGATTATAGTCCGAAATTAATTATTTCTGGTGTAGGTATACTAACCGGTTACGAGTGAGATGAAAGCTTCGGTCAACATTTTTCATTTGTGGAAGCGATACTCGATTTTGCCCTTTTATATATCCTGGAAATGACTAAAAACCCTGGCGATAACAATGACGATATGTTTTGTATGTAAATATTAACTGCAAAAAGATGTAAAGGCCATTGTGTTTTTATCGGGGAAATTTCTGCAATTTGTGGTACGCTTTCAGAAACAACATGTTTTCCGTATAAAAATGGTCGCGTTTGCTGTAATCCACCAGAAACAATTCCGAAATGACGCACTCAACATGGATAATTTTGCTGGTAGTCGCAATAATTCTACCGCAAATCGCTTGTAATTAGTAAGTTCTCACGTTTTACAAAATTTAATACGATTTTTTAAGTAGGCAAATGTCCTTGCCAAAAATGCGGCCTGAATGCCGAAATCGCCCCTAGTGGAAATAGATGCGCCACTTGCGAGAACCACACTTACGTAAAATGCGCCCAAAACACCACCCAGCAGTGCTATTGCAAGGAGAATTTCATCTGGGTTGATAACACGTTCCAAGATTGTATTTCATTGAGTTGTTGTTAAATAAACTTTATCTGGACCGGGAGAACTATCGTTCATTTCTTTATTAACTCGATTACGTATAAGAGCATTGGTATTGGATTTGTCTGGATTTTCTGAAACTGGGAATCTGGCCGCGTTTTTGCGTCCTGGGGCAATGTTCCGGGAGGACGCAATCGCGATTATCGGTCCTCCTCACGTATCCACTTTTGCAATAACATTTGCGACCTTCGTTAGAACAACGCACCAATCCCATGTTGTAGCAATTTGCACAATCGAATCCGAAATCTAAAAACTCCTCGTTACTTCCGCATAATCCTATGCAAATTAACATTCGTCATAACTCATAACTGTCACTTTTATTTAATTGTGTACTCACTTTCGGTCGACTCAACTTGCAAAACTACCAACAATAAAAGGGTTATTGTTAACTTCTTCACGAATCCGGCCATCATATTATTACTGAATAAATGACAGCATATTTATCGAGAATACGAGTGCAAAGTGAGGTCAAATGTTTGTTATCATCATATTTATTCGTTTTGTACAGAATCATTGCTTTTTAGGGCAGTCTTTGGTGGAAACACATTCTTTAGTATCGTCATGTCTTACGTGGCCATCCATGCAGAAGCACTGCCTCTTCCTGATCGCTATGCACCTGACAATTTGGTGATTCGAACAAGTTTGGCAATCGAATCCCGAATCTCTAACGATCTCGTTTTTGCCACATTTCAATTCCTCTTCTAGAAACAAAGCGAATTAATTAATTATGGGTAACGAAAATTTTACTGATTACCTTGAGCGCAGATTAGCATAGCTAATAAGATAGCGATGAAAACCGTTCTGAGCATTTTGTGTTGGAAAACTAAGATGAGGTCTTGCTGGATGCTGTCACCGTTGTGATTCTTGTTTGTAATATGCGAAATTATTATCATTAAACCAAGGTGAACCACTCTTTAGAGAAATTTTCCTCCGCGGATTGCTTTATTTGATGAATAATCAACGCATAAATACAAATTCACAATCGCGGGGAAATCGTATAATTTTCAATGTTCGCTATACGCTAGGTATATTCTATGTAGGTGCGCTGAAAATGGGTCGCAAATGGAACCAATTTGCGAGGTGTTTGCTCATTTCACGACAAAGTTCTCTCCGGTGTAAAAGTTGTGTAATAATTTCATGTTTGGTCAATATGTTCAAATATTTACTGCCATTAATGAGGACGAAAAGTCGATATATTATAATTAAATGAGATATTGGTGGAAATCTCCTGATCGTGTATGGAATTACGGTCGAGTTATTTTTATTATTATCTCGTGTACTTTCGACGTTAATTAAATCGCGTCGGGTAAAATTATTAATTTCGTGCGATAAGTATTAAAAAAATACAATGTGCCAGGAAAAGCGTAAAATAAAAATCGCTAAGCTGTTTTTCATTCTTGCCGGTTTCTCAACTTGTAAGTATTTTTCCCACGACAAAGGAAATTGTAAACCGCTCGCGATGCAATTTCCTTAAGAGACAGAGAGAACGAGGAGGAAACGGTGGGATTAATTTCGCGTTATCAGAAAGTTGTATGCTAGAGGGGGTTGCTCGAATTAGTCGGCAACAAGTAATCCGTTCGGAAATGTCGGGGATATTTTCCTTAAGGCACCTCCGAGACATTAATTCTAACCATCAGTGAACTGAGTAAACCGAACTCTCGCCTGAACTATGAAACATTTATTAGGCCGTTCGAACGACTCCAAATTATACTCCGACAGAACGGTAATTAAAACATGGCGTATTTCTTCAGCATTTATCAGGAGTAATGCATTGTCCATCAGAAGACAGCAAGTAGCCCTCTGCACACTGGCATCCTATGACGCATTGCAGAGTGCAAGTTTCGGGTTTCTCGTGACAAGTGTGTGGACACGCCGATCCGCACGTTGTCCATTCCTGACTTTTAGGACACGGATGTCGACCTTTGTCCGCATTAAATCCTATAAATTTACGCCATAAATTTTGCGAAAGATCTGAGATTATGGTACTCACCTGAAATTACAACAACAAGAAGCACGATAGCGCACCTCATCGTGGCCATTTCAATATTGCAAAAATTCAAACAAATTTCACTGCTTTATTATTTTCCCAATCATATACAATGTCGAGGAAACATTTTGCGATAATAATGTTAATTACGTCTATTAACGGCATGAGGTGATAATGCACGAATAAAAATGACAGAAAACTGTATGAACTCGTTCGGAACGCTTTATTATTCATTCACATTGTACATGCATTAATATTCCGGAAGAGCTCAACGCATTATTATCAGAATTCAGTACCAATTCCTATTTAGACCAAGTGAATTGACATGTCCTCCGTTCTTAAACATCCAGGACATTTTTGGCCTCAAGAACCCTGAAAAGTCATAATGATAAAATTAGTGGGTACTTACCTGAAAAATTACGCTTTTGTGATAGCCGTGTAAATAACGACTAGTACCTGAAGTTAAAGACTCTTTATTATAGTTAATCACATGATATGGATAGATAGTCGATGCGGCTTTCGGTGACATTTACGTATTTTATTTCATTTTGGGCAAGATCCTTCCTTGATGCATCCTCCTTGTTCGGACGATAAAATGTAGCCTTCATCGCAGAAACACCCCGGCTGGCATTGAAGGGTACAAGGACGATTTTTGGCATTGCAAGTACTGGGACAGGCAGTACCGCAATCGTTGAAACATTCGTGATCCCCACAAAGCTCTAGAAATTTATATCAATTAATTAAAAAAAAATCTGGAAATTCTCACAAACGAAATACTTCGGCATTCTTTAACTGGAACACATTTAGTACTGTTGAAGTTCTCCAAGACGAAACCGGGGGCACAAACGCACCCCGGTTCGCACCTCAAAGTGGGGCACGGGGTTGGAGAGGGCACTTGGCAGGTTGGAGGGCAGGGGTTGACGCACCCTTGCACCTTGTTGGGGCCGCATTTCGGGGGGCATTTCTCCTTGGGGATGCACACCTGGTCCTCTGCGTTATTCAGGACCCACCCTGGCTTGCAAAAGCACCCCTCGTTGCAGATTTTGACGCAAGCTGGTGCAGGATCATCGCAAGTGGCCGGGCACCTCGTCCCGCAAGGGTTGAAAACCTCGCTTTTGCGACACTGCCCTTTGCAGGTCCCGTTGGGGATGCACAGGCCGCCCTTGTGGGACAGGATGAAGCCCGGCTTACAGGCGCACCCTTGCACGCACAAGGTGATGCAGACTTCCGGGCGCGATTTTTGGCACGTCGGGGGACAGGCGGAACCGCATTCGGTCCATTCGGCGTTCGGGTCCTCGCAACATTGACGGACTACGGAAATGTCGATTTAGCGATTTAGGGGATTATCGGGATTAGTCGGCAATCACCTGATGTGGCTAACGCGGTGGCGGAAATTTGGATTATTATCAAAATCGTAATTAGCTTGGGCATGTTTGTTACTGTATACGGTACGGGGTTTTACAATACTGAGTACTTTTGTGCCGGGTTTTCGTCTTTAAATACCCGCGTGGGGGCGTCAACAACTTGAAAATGCAATAATTGCAACGATTTTCCTGACGTAAATATTTTTTGCACCGAATATCGAACAATAATGCGTATCGCGTTCTGCAAAGTTGAATGCATGCTTGTTTTCTAACGCAAATTCACCCTTGGACATTTGCGATATGAAAACCTAATCTTTTTGATATTGGCAAACAGTCAACTAAACAACATTATGCCCTTCTTTCGTTTGATAGCTTAGTAATAGAGGAATCTCACAGAAATTCAGGCGATTCTCCACCTGCAGATAAACTATGTAATAAAAACCGCAAAAATAAAAACCAAACTGCATTTCATTATGATTAAATCCTTGACTATGGCTGATATTCGACTTAAAACAGCAGGATAGGAAGTTGGTGGCGATAATGATGGAAATTCCGCAATTAGTGCCATATTTATTATAAAAAAAGTCCGCAGTACAATATTATAAATGCACGCATTATTTTTATCAAGCCTCGAAATAAAACGAAACGTCTTGGGTGTTTACTATTTTATCCTCGTAGGTGGGCCGATTTCCATTCCGTAATTCGGGTTTACGGATCTCCCGGGGTGTTTTGGAAACGATTTTGCCGGTTCTTTCCGAAAACCCTACGGCGCGTTTTCCAAAAGGGTAAACAAAACCCGGTCCCTCTTCGCACACAATTTGGAGAGACCCTCCGCTGCGGGTATAATAACGTCTGACAAGTAGCCTCGGACCGGGTCGGAATAACGTTTCAAACTTAATTCTTGATTAGGGGCGGCGAAAAGTGGTCGCGCGATCCTTCCGGGACGAATCACGTCCTGGCAGCTTTCGCAAAGCTCGACTCGGATTCACCATCTAAGGGGATTAGCCATTTCGCACCCGAATCTCCGCTCCGATCATCGACGACCGCGAAATCCGTCTCGGTTTTCGAACGGGAAACCGCGAGGGAAAAACGCAGATATCGATTTTCCAGGCGCCGTGCAGATCTTTTAATTAAAAAGCCGCGACTGTATGTATAACCTTAATTCCGCCCCTCGACTAATAGAAAGCCGTGTCTCTTGAGGGAAAAAATGTAATAGGACCAAGAGGTCTCCGCGGCACCGAAACCCTATTAGTTAGTGATGAGTTCGCACATTTCCGCTCGCCACCCCTAATAATGCACCACATATGGCGCAATTATCCACACAATAGTAGGTAATTCAATGACCCGGAGTCAGTTTACGTGATATTATCAAACTAATCGTCATTCATTATCGGTTCGTGTATTATAAGTTGCCTAACTATCCAGGAGGTTGTCTTCGGCGCGAATTGCACCCCCGCGAGGATTACGATGCTCACGTGTAATGCAAATGTATCCGCCAATCTAATAAACGCGTAAAGCGAGAGAAATTGATGGGTGGGTTAATGGCTCGAGAGACGGCACTAAAAGAGGGTTCGTTGGGGGGTGGCGCTGTAGTAGCAACAACACCGGAGTGTCTGTAACGGATCTGTAAATTGAAATATCACGGAGTGCGGGTTATTACCGTCACCTCGGATAAATTAAATGATCTCCTCTCTTGTCGAATCGTTCGCCCCCTTGAACAATTCGCATAACAATAATCGACACCCCCATCCACTGTGTTTCGCCCGGATTAATCTATTTATGGAGGGCGGGCATCCACCGCAGAATGATCGATCTCTGCATATTATATAGCGCGCCTCTTTCTAATAACGCGATCCGTTTCAGGGAAAGTTCACCCGATCCCGCTGTGCTGATACAATAATAATAAAACCCTTTGGATGATAATAATATAACGTTCGGAGATATTTCGCTTGTTGTTGTTGTTCTGGGGTTTCGCAACTTCACCCGACCGCTTGTGAATATTAATCGAGTAGGGGCGAAAACTAAGGGCTTTCAGGACCGTCCTGAAAAGCCTGAAAATCCTGAAAAAGCCCCTTCTTGTATATGGAACGAAAGGGTTTTTCGGTTGATCGTTTTCTCGATTAGTTCCGTGGATGCACCGTGAATTATTTGGTCAGGTGATTTTTCAGGAGATCCCCGCCGACGAATCGATTAGTGACCTAGTGTACACTACGCCGTCGCTATGGTTACAATCCTGTGGCAGGAGCGCGTTTTCAAGAGCGGGAGGATGGCGATCATCCCTGCAACACCGGCGAAGGAACGCGAACGTTCCTAAAGTTCGCGTTTATCGCAATTAGGGACAAAACAATGCACCCCTATTTTTCGTAATTCACACCCGGAATTGTGGCGTGAGCGTATGTCGTTTCGTTCGGCGATAAGGGCGAGTCGGGTGTTTGAAGTCCATTCAATTTGTATCGCGCCATCTCCCCATCCCCGTATAATATCGTGCGCGTTTCACCTTTTTCGAAATAATGGAGGATTCGGCCTCCCTCCGCACACTTTGGGTGCCTTTATGAAAATATTACAAGGAGCGAGGGCGGAATTTAGATCCCCCGATTATCGTCCGGGACTATTACGGCCGGATGATTATTTTCTCCCGTGTTGTTTTTCTTCTGTCGCTCGTTATTCTATTACATCAAGAGCCGGGGCGATCCAATTTTGTTGTTTAATGAAACGGGGGTGAAAGTCGTGGACGCATCGACCCGGAAAAGTTTTTCCCCGCGATTTTTCTTCGCCCCCACGCGACCTGTCCGCTAATTCCCGCAGGTTTATTATCATTCGGTCAACTTTCTTCCCTTATTTTCACACACACCCCATCATCATTCTATCCGCGTGTAAGGGGGAGGATTTTACACCACTTTTACGACGCAGTCTTTTGTGGCGCCTCCATCATCCCTTTCTCCTTCGTTTATTATTTGCGTTATGATGTTTCGAGTAATGCGGAACTTTCAAGTATTTTTCAAAATTGCTTATCTGATCCTACGGTATTCAATGATTAAGAAGATATTTTTTGTTATTTTTTAGAAAATTTTAAAGAGTTGAAATTAATTTTTTTATAATTTTCTGATGAGTCAGCTACTAGGAGTTTTCTATGATCCAGTAGATGGCGCCACGCGTAGTTACAGTTACGGTGTTGATCCGTGCTGAGTGATCAGAGGGGTTTTTCCTCATTTTTGAGGCATAATCGCATAATTTTATTGAAAACACGAAAAAATTACCGACACGGATGACAGGGGACACTTACGTAACCTCAAAAGGTCGATAATCGGTAAAACAGCGACTATTATTAGTTTTGTATGAGCGCCATCTGCAGACGAGTTGTGTCCACGATTTGTAATTGCTGACGTCACGAAAATTTCTTTGTAACTGCAATAACTGATTGAAAACCATTTTCTTCAACAAAATTCTCGCGCAGAACTCATTTTGCGCCATATGCGAATATGTATCTTTGATAAAGTTTAAATTTTATTCATCCCTTTGATCTCTGTGCAGGTTGTTCGAGGAGCACGGCGAGCTGCTGCATCTGTTCGACAAGTTCAAGGAGCTGAAGACGAAGGAGGAGCAGGCGACCAGTCTGGAACTGGCGGAGCACGCCAGCGTCGTCATGAACACCCTCGATGAAGGGATCAAGGGGTTGGACAACCTGGACGCGTTTTTCGAGTACCTGCACCAGGTGGGGGCGTCGCACAGGAAGATACCGGGATTCAAAGCCGAGTATTTCTGGGTAAGGGGCCGTTTGCTGGGCCGAGTTCGAGGCTAATTGAATTTTGTCGCCCGCAGAGAATAGAGAAACCGTTTTTGACGGCCGTGGAGACGACGCTGGGCGACCGTTACACTTCCAACGTCGAAAACATCTACAAAATCACCATCAAGTTCATCATAGAGACGCTGGTAACGGGCTTCAATAATGCGAACGCGACGACGTGAAACTCGCCCACCACCACAGACTGATCAAGATTTTATTGAAACAACAATTTACATAAACTATATAAAAACGGCGCATTTCATTGATTGGTTTTAATAAAATAATCCGACGAAATCATAATGACGAGAACGATTATTATAATTACTTATTACTACTACTTATTACACACAAATAAATAATTGAGGTGTTTTTGTAATATGACAATTATTGATAGTAGATTGTGTTGCTTAAGTATGTGCTTATACATGCCTTCCATTTATTGTATTATTTCCGTATACCGTTATTTTGAAGAATTATAATGAAAAAGACATTTCAATCAGGATTTACACCACTTCTATCGTCATAATCCCCCATCTGATACATACACAAATTTATTCCTTAATAATAAGTGTCTGCCAAACTCGTTTTAGTCGTAGAGGGATAATTTTTGATACGCGCGAGGGTGATTGATTTGATAGTTATAATTTCGTGGTCTTTTCCCAGTCAATTTTTCTAGTCAATTCACACACAACACACAACTATACCAATATTTTTGTATTTAATAATGATAACGATTAATCCCACCCCCACACAATTGAAATACACACAAATCTTTATAATGCTGATTTAATGAAGAATCAACGATATTGTAATAAAGCCCCCCGGAACAGGTAAAAATTTTGGACAATTCGTGAGAGCCTTATGTGTAAGTACTGTACATAATGATGAAATAAAAAAGACGCGGACTTATTATATTATTATGTTTATCAATGAGCCACCATACGTTTTTATATTAAGAAATTTTTTAATAATTATCAATTATTATTATGCGTAAAAATATCTGTAAGTACGATCAGATTTATGAAAAATAATAAATTATTATAAAAAGATGTGTAAGTATTTTGTGCTACACATTAAACCTGTATGTACTCATAGTATGTTGTGTTATGTAATATATCATGTTCACCGGAATCAGACAGATCCATGTTTTAAACGTATAAGAAAACATTGTTATTTATGTATCATAATATATAGTTGTATGTATTTTCGTTCGTCTCATTTATCTCAATTTATCTAGCCGAAAAGACGGGGCCTTTCTTATCATTTTATCCATATGTTTGTTTACTTGTATTATTTGTTTATAAAAATGGTTTGCCAGTTGCATAAAGTTGTCTCCGCTATCGAGACTGAATGTGAAAATGGTTACACCCACTTTCATAATTCCACAACACCAAAATCGAATGCTTAGCCATCCAGTGTGGTGAGAGCCGCGCCGAAGGACAGCGCGCTTTTCTACGGAATGAATTTCTGAACAATTATTAAACATTTCGCGATCGTATTTTCGAGTGCCATTCGAGACATTTGATGTGAGCTTTTATCAATCGAGTACAAAAATGGCATTTTGGCCTAATAAGCGTGTCGTGCCAACATCAATACTCATCATTATCATTCTTATTGGTAAATATTTATTTAAATAATTATTACGCGTCTTTATGTTTAAATCACTTGAATACTTACTCATATTCTTCATTGTCTGAATTTCTTTTTGGGGCATTGGTGTCCCAGTTTGATAAATATTTGCGGCCGTAATGGTTTATTGAATTAAGGTATTTTGTCACCTTGACTCAGTAACTTCGAGAATACTTGCTTGGAGCAGTACTTAATAAGAAATCGAAAGTTTTCGAGTTATACTTACAGCTATGACGTACTTATTTAAAATGTGATTCTCTGAAAGTAAGGAATTACCCAAGCGCGTTTCCCTGTATTATTTTTAATCAAAATAATATCAACTCTCGATAAGGCCGACTATAAAATTCCCCATCATTGTACACAAAACTAGACCAATATTATTACGAGCAATCTATTAGTTAGTATAGAATATGATAATTTCGACTGTAAATTAATCATTATGATGATGATGCAGGGAATTGGTTCCATTTTTTCGAGAAAAAAATGTTCTTCAAAGATCGAGATTTCTTCAAGAGTATTTCCGAGATGTTTCATCCTTGACTGAGTATCCGTTACTTTTTCCTGACTAACTCACCTGTATTATGACTAATCTCGCGGATCATTCTTGTTGATTTGTTAAACTCGTTGCATTTTCATTAACGTATTTGCGCCATAAACTGATGGAAAGGCGCTCCTCGCGAAAACTCTTTTGTATAATTGAAACGATAAGTGGAGTGGAGTCACTCCCATAATTTTAATCTGTGATTATAGACGAACGTCATGCAAAATTGTTATAAATTAAGAGATAACACCGCCAGATTTTCGACATATAGTACGTCGCTTCCTGCCCCATTTCAATATTATACGCAGAGTTTGCCACGTTTAATTTTTTTTCGTCGACTAACCACTGGCCACATCCTATCACTGATGAGTTGCGTTCGCAGATCTTACCAATTTATTTTCCTCGCAAAACTTTTGTAATAATCGCGCATCAGTCTATTTCTAAACAATTTTATTTTATTGTTTAGCGGGTTTGTTACAGACATTAGTGATTCAAATTGTCGCCACTTCCTCAATTTTATCAACATTAATAACGAATTCGGGTAAACCTCCTTATCAATTCCTTTTAATATATGCTCCTGGTAAATTATATTATTTATATTATAATAGTGGTCTTGAACTTAAAACAAATGCATAAGAAAAGGCAGAACAACACAATGTTATAAAGTATTTATCGGTCAAAGGAAATGGGTAGCCTACTCAATTTGATACAACACATCCTCTCCGTTCATAGACCAAACAATAATAATATTGAAACAAATTAAGTTTTACGCATTTATTTTTCAATTATTTCCAGAATTTTCCGATGCCAACAATCTCAACAAACCACGCATTCTGTTGAGAAGTGGCCACATAGTTGAAGCGAATTCTGATTTTAATGTAACATGCCTAAGTAATTCACCTGTAAAGTGGAAATTACCTGAAGTAAGTGTCATCCTATGTGAGACAGGCGAATTACTCTAATTGATGATTTTATTTAGGTAACACATGCAAATTATACCACTTTCGAGAGTATCCATGACAAATCTAATGATCCATCATACAGGTTTGCCGAAACACTATACGTTTACAAGCCCAGTTTTGAATTTACTGGATTTTACATTTGCCACCATTCAAATTGGTCTGGTAACGATAATGATGAAGAAACGGAGGATTTCGATAAAAGTTACATTTACGTCGAGGGTACTTTTTGATGAAATTAAATTTCGAATGATCCTAAATCGATTCTTTTTAGACGATGATCACTTATCCGTCTATGAAGGCCAAGTTGTGACTGTATCTGTAACTCAATACCAAACGGCTATATTACCCTGTCGACCAACTTCCCCTGATGTCGAAGTGGAATTGAGTACAGTTTCGGGAGATAAGGTAACTGCATCATCGATTTATGAGCTGTAATATATTCTGGAACTGTACAAAAACGCAAACACGGCCAGCTACTTATGTCTTCATTACCTTAATGAATTCACAATACCCGACCATCCCTCTTTTCCATATATACGGCTGTACATACATAATCCAATTATGACAAACTTCCGAATTGTATAAACTTGATTAACATTTGTTCGGAAGTGCATTATTATATTTGTCCAAATATCGCAGAAATCGCCTGGTTTTACTAACTCCCCTCTAGTTTATTTCAATTCTAATAGTTTGTTAAGATTGCGGTGGATATTCTCATGAACGATACGAAAACCATCTATCATTACAATCCGTTTGTGGGTTTCATCACCAACGACACTTTGATGAAGACGACCATTATATTAAAGTGCACATTCACCAAGGACAGCAACAAGCAAACTTACGTCGTCTTCTTCAGCGTGGAAGGTTAGTAAATGATCGTGAATAATTTGCGTTGAATTTGCAGAAAGAGAACGTCTCTTACGACCCCAAAACTGGATTCAGCTTTCGTGTCAACCATCCTAGCGATCAGGATTATTACACTTGCGACTTTTTTAAAACGAACGTAACCGACGAACACGCAATTTTTTTATTTCTCAAAGTCAATCGTAAGTAAATCCGTGATGGAAACTTAATTATGGCGGTGTCGTGGTCTATGTGCTGGTCTTATTTCCTCTCTTCGTAACACTATCGTCTGATCCAGGCTTTGTTTGGTGTTTTGGGGCTTGTTATTTCTCCCATTACCAGTTTTTCGATATTATATACGTTTTAATTTGCAATAATTTGCGTACAGCGGTCGTCGATTGGATATACATGCCTCGCATTGAGGAGCTGACTGGAGGGCACACATTAGTCGGAGAGCCACTGATTTTGAGATGCTCGGTGGAAACGCTCGGTGTGACCATGACAATAGATTGGTCCACCCCTAAAGGTGCCCCGGATGTATTAAATCCACGAAAAGCAAATTATCGAGTACTCGAAAGTTCCATTTTCTAGCCGGACGCGGTCTCGGACCTGGCACCTCTGGCTGGCGACGAGGACGACAACACCCGCCTGTACAAGAACTTGACCATCGACCCCGCGACTTCGGCCGATTCCGGCAACTACACCTGCCACGTGAGGGACCTCCAGCAGCACCACTCGTCCAACCAAATCACGGTGAAAATCTTCGCCAAAGGCGAGCACTTCCTGGATCTGTGGCACGAAAACGACGTGCGGGCGATACCGGTCCAGGCGAGCGACAAGGAGGCCCTCGTGGTCGTGAAATACAAGGGGCACCCCGAGCCGGGCCTGTCCTGGCTGAACAACCGGGGCGAGATCATCCCCGCGCAAGCCAACACCTCGAAGTACGCGACCGACTTCAATTTCGACAGCGCCAGTTTGACCGTGAAGAAACTCGACATCGGCGATTTCGGCAATTACACTTTGATCGCCAACACTTCGTACGAAACTAAAATGTTCACGGTTTTCCTGAACGTGAGCGATAAACCGCAAGCCAGGATCGAGGACAAAAAGTACCTCCAAGTGGACGTGCCGACTAGGATCAAATGCGTGGCTTCGGCCCTTCCCAGACCCACTGTTAAATGGGAACTCAGGAATTGCCAACGAAACGCTTGCCCTTACAAGACGGTAAGTGCGCCCTGAGAAAAACGCGATTTCGGTCCAAGTAATCGAACCTTCCAGATCGAGGAAGCGTCCTCGAAGCGAAGAGGGCTGGATATCGTTTCGATCGTGGAAATTCGGGCGAACCAATCGGGAACTCTAAAATGTACCGCCGGTAATTCCTTGGGTAGCGACGAAGCAGTCCACGATTTTACAGTATCAGGTAAGTACCGCTCTTAAGACTCGAACATCAGTGTTTTACGATTTTTCCCTTAAAGATATCGCGAGCGATTTTGAGATGTTCGGTTTGCCCGAAACGACGTATCTCGATGATCCGCGTAAAGAGGCGATCATAGCTCGGGGCGAAACTTTGGAAATAACTTGCGGCACTTTGCTCGCCCGGTATCCCGATGATTTCAAATGGTACCGAAATGATCAGTTGATGACTCGTCAACCAGGAACTTCTATCAGAGAAAGTCGAAGTAATTACACGTATAAAGAGACGATCCAGATCGAAAACGTCGGCATGTCGGATGGAGGGCGTTACAGTTGCAAAACTGTATCCACCGGTAATCAAGAAGTCGCACACAAAGATATGACGGTGATAGTTAAAGGTACTTCATTTTAAAAGTAGTTTCAGTGTTATTTATAAGGGATTTTCGTTTTGTAGAACCAGCTCCCCCAGTAATAAATTCGACTAACCTGAACGGGGATAAGAAATTACGAGTTTACGAACGTCTGGAGCTGTTTTGTAACGCTTCGGGTTTACCGAAACCCACCATCCATTGGCTGCATGTAATATCGATCGAAATAGCGAAAGTTCGAAAGTCTGATTTTGATTTTTCAGAACGGAAAACCACGCCAACAAGGCGACTCTTTCAATACGAAACTCGTCATAAACCGTACGCAATTTTCCGACGAAGGCGAGTACGAATGCGTGATCTCCAACAGAGTTGCGACGACATCGAGGAAAACCAACGTGATTTTCACGGGTGAGTAACCGCCGTATCTCCACCTGATGGCCCTGTTTATCGACGTCCTCCTCGGCTTTTCAGATAAACCGATGAGTTACACCTGGCTGATCGGGGTGATAGCGGTCTTGATTTTCTTTTTGCTGTTTTGCGGATTCTGCATTTTCAAAAAGGTGATGGCAGAGCGGAAACTGGAGCGCGAATTGAAAATCGCCGGCCTGGCCAATTTCGTGAAAGGCGCCATCGAGAATCTCAACCCCGAATTGGGATTAGACGATCAGGCCGAACTCCTCCCCTACGACAAGAAATGGGAATTTCCTATTGAAAAACTGAAATTGGGGCGGCAATTAGGATCGGGCGCTTTCGGGGTGGTGATGAGGGGCGAAGCCAAAGGGATAGTCGAGGAGGAGGACGCCACCACTGTCGCCGTGAAAATGGTGAAGAGGAACGCCGATCACACCTACATCAGGGCTTTGGCCTCGGAACTGAAGATCATGGTCCATTTAGGCAAGCACCTGAATGTTGTCAATCTCTTAGGTGCCTGCACTAGAAACGTTGCCAAAAGTAAATAAAGCTCGGATTTTTTATGGAAACCGTCTTAAAATTGGTAATTTCAGGGGAGCTTTTGGTGATAGTCGAGTTTTGCCGTTTCGGCAACCTCCAGAACTACCTGCTGAAACACCGCGATAACTTCATAAACCAAGTGGAACCGAAAACCGGTAGCGTGGATTATTACATAGGCCAGGACATTTTGGAGCGCACCTACTCGGTGTCTAGTAACTGGAGCAACCCCCAGTCACCTACCCCTTTGCAATACGCAGCGTTGTCGTTTTCCAAGAGCAACGCAGGCGGAATGGCCGATTACCGGGGGCCCAATTACGACACCGGAAACGACACGTCTGCCAGGACCGGAACCACGACCGTCTCCATGAGCCCGAATTCCGAAGACGAGATGACCCTGAGCAACAACAGCACGGTGCAGCCGGAATGGCGCTCCAATTACCAGGGCGACTACAAGCCGAACAAGGTGCAGCCGATCTGCACCAGGGATCTGCTGGCTTGGGCTTTCCAAGTGACCAGGGGGATGGAGTACTTGGCTTCGCGTAAAGTCCTGCACGGGGATTTGGCCGCGCGGAACATTCTGTTGGCCGACAATAACGTGGTGAAGATTTGCGATTTCGGCCTGGCCAAAAGCATGTACAAGAACGATAACTACAAGAAGAAAGGCGACGTAATTATCTCGGTACTATCTCGTGGTAAACTGTAGGGTTTTATGGTTTTGCGGTTTCAGGGGCCTCTGCCGGTTAAATGGATGGCGGTGGAGTCGATAAGGGACCGCGTTTTCAGCACCCAATCGGACGTTTGGTCTTTCGGGATCGTCCTGTGGGAGTTTTTCTCTTTGGCCAAATCGCCTTATCCCGGCATGGAGGCGGATGAGCGGTTTTACAAGAAACTCTGCGACGGGTATCGCATGGAATCGCCCGAGTACGCCCCTAAAGAGGTTTACAAGATGATGTTGGACTGCTGGAAGACCAAACCGGCCTTGAGGCCCACTTTCACCAAGTTATCCGAACGGATCGGCTCTCTCCTCGAGGACAGCGTTCGAAAAGTAAGAAATCCTTTCGAAAATCTCCCTGAAATTCAATTTGTACCCGTATTGCGTTATTGCCGAAAAATGCCGATCATTGCCAGTATTGCTTAAGGTTGAGGATAAAACAGGAGTCTAGTTCACCGGCCATTGCCGGTTATTGCTCAAGTTATTGCCGAAAATGCCTCTGTTTTTGCCCAATATTCCCAGTATTCTGCATTGATTTTCTTGCAGCATTACATCGATTTGAACGACCCCTACTTGATGATGAACACCCAGCGGCTGCAGGACGGGCAGAGCGACTACCTGGCCATGTTGAGCCCGCCCGATTTCGAGACGATCTCCACCCCCAATTACGTCAACGACCTGCCGCCCCCCGGCCAGGACCTCGCCCCCGGCTACCTGCCCATGACGCCGCCGACGATTTTCAGCCCCCGGTTGGCGACCGACGCGGACGGCCCCAACACTGTGTTCAAGTTCGACCAGGAGGGGCAAATCCTAAAATCGAAGCGGGAGAAAAACTGCTCGGCGCCCGGATCTCAAACGGAAATGCTTCCGATGCTATCGCCGAACTCGAGCAACGCGATGTCGGATTCCGAGAGCCCCTCGCCTGTGCCGACGATTACCAGCTTCTCCAACCCCTCTTATCATCGGCCTCCCGTTATCACCAAGACTGAGCCCGTCGATAACGGGGAGGATGGGAAAATATCCAGCGATAATCGAGTCGAAATTCCGCCTGATAACTACATAAACATGCTTCAGAATAAAAATGTGAACAAGACGTCTAAAGAGAACAATATCAACAGTTACAACCCGTTTGGGAAAATCGAAAAGACGAATAACATCAATTTCAATCACTATGTTAATAGTGAAAGTATTAATGTGTGAATAAGTGGATTAATGTACAAAATTTGTAATTGATGTAACAGTAATAAGTGTACGGTATTGAAGGAGAAACAATGCTCATGTACCTAATTTAAGGCTTCGCTTGACTTTTCTTTGTGCCAAAGAATATTGCCATTTAATTATGTATTAATTATATAGGTATAACTTAATTGTAAATCGGCAATTCAAGTGTTTCGTAATATTGTACTTAAAAATGTATCTCATTTTAATATGTGCAAACCATTACCATAGGATTCCATTACCGATAACAAAATCTAGTTATTGTGTTTTTTTGATAATAAAAATTTGTCAAATTTGAAAAATGTCCCACGCGGTTTGTTCTTGTGCCCCGAAATGCGCTCAACAGTGCCACTGTCGAGACTACGTCGTGGTGAAACCCCTTTATCTGCCCCGTTCGCAGAGCACCAGTTACTGCTATCACAAGCCTTGCCCCCACACCGCCCCATCCTCGATCAAAGACAGAGGTTCCACTGTATCGCACGACCAAGACAAATTCCAAGTGAATCTCGACGTTTCCCACTTCAAAGCGGAAGAACTTTCAGTCAAAGTATTGACAATCCCCCTGAAAAAACATCCCTTAAAAACCCATTTCTTTCAGATTACCAACGATAACAATTTGCTGATAGTCGAAGGCCGCCATGAAGAGCAAGAAGACGAGCAGGGCTACATCTCCAGGCACTTCATACGGAAATACGCTTTACCGGCTTGGAGCGACCCGAACAGAATCGAGTCGAAAATCACCCCCGACGGAGTTTTGACAGTTACCGCCCCTAAAATCGATCACACCCAAACCTCGAGGATCATCCCGATCGTGCGAATAGAAAACACGAAAATTATCGACTGTACCAGTAAAAGCGACGAAAATAACAACAACTGCCCATGTACTGAATAATAGTATTCGATAATTGGTAATAAAATCGTCATCCAGTCCAATAATTCTTAAAAGGTACCTATTATTAATGCGGAGGTGGCGGCACCGGTAAAACCGCCCCCATCAGCGGGGGCGGCGGTGGAATCGCGTTGAACATCGGGGGCCTCGGGGGTGGCGGCACCGGGAGCATCGGGGGCGGCGGCACCCCTCCCATCATCCCGGGTCTCGCGATTATCGTCGTCGGCTTTTTGGCCTCGTTCTTGAAGGCGAACTGGAGGAAAAATTGCTTGGTGTCTCGGTTCCAATGAGTCCAGAACTTGTTGTCGGTCTTTTCGACCTCTCGACTGGGCACCTTGAACGCAATGGTCTCGTAAGGCTCGGCGGCGAACAGCAGGTACTGCCATTTGCGATCCGGAGGCTCGATTTTCTGCTCGTACGCCGACATGAAGCGGTGGCGTGGACAGACGTTGTCTGTGATCTCTGGAAATCGATAAACACGGTCGATTAATGCTGGGATCGTTAGGTGAAAAGTCGAAACCGACCTGGGTAATCGATTTGGAAGAGGAGGCTCTGCTGGCCGTTTTCCGGGTCCCTCTGTTTGGTGACTCGGTATCCGGGACGTCCGATTTTCACGAATTTTTTCGGTTCTACTCGGGGTTTCTCGGGCGCTAGTAGAGTGGGAGCGTCTTTGGCCTCCTTGGCGGCGCGTCTGGCTAGGTTCGCTTGATGCTTTTTGCCCTGCGTGTGGGCCAGGTAACTGCCCTCGTTGTTGTGTAGTGTCAGACACAGTTTGCACTCATAAGAGCCCAAGTGGTTTTTCATGAAGTAGGGGTCTTTCTGGAGGTCTATCGTTTCCAGGGCCAGTTGTCTCAGACGCTCCCTGCGGTCCCGGTTCGTTTCCGACCAGGAGGCGACGCCGCCGCCCCCCGTTTTACCGCCGGGACGATTTTGGAAATCCATTATCGAAGCTCGTGGGCTAAAATCACTGAAACGTGAATAAAATGAAATGAAATACGACTATTTATTGTTAAATTGATTGAAATGTGAAAAATAAACAAAACTAACCTCAAAACGAATTATTGACGTTTACTTGACAGATGACATGCACCTAACTTCATGTGTTCAATTTTGATTGGCAGCACTGGAAATTGTTGCGACTGTTACTGACTTCGTTCTTCTTTAATAATTTGTCGAAGGAGTGTGTGTAGACATGGTAAGAATTTTGAAAAATTTCGTTAATCCTCTTGTTTTTCATTGATTTATTCATCAGAAATATTAATTGAAGGGTTGAGCATTAATTATGTGTACAAATTTTTGTTCTAGTCTGCCCACAAGACCTTTATCATTAAGCGGAAGCTCGCTAAAAAGCTGAAGCAAAACAGGCCCATTCCACAATGGGTTCGTATGAGGACCGGAAATACAATCAGGTAAATAAATCTGTTTTGTAAAGCATAAATCATTGGTGAATCTACAAGTTCATTGTCCGTTTGCTAGTGAAGTTTTTGTTTATACTTCAAGCTCACCTTTAAGGTTATGTTGCTTGTCAAAACCTCAAGAAAATTCTGTGTTTCTAATTTAATACGTTTTTCTTTTAGATACAATGCCAAGAGGCGTCACTGGCGTAGAACAAAGCTGAAGTTGTAAATTAGTTTTACTCCTGGACATCTTTAATAAATAATTTCCAAAATTTCTGTTTGGGGACTTAGTTTTTATTCCTTTACAACTTCAAAACACAATGTTCGAAAAGCAAAAATAAAAAGCTGCCAGTCAAAGGACGCATTTTAAAGACAACTTATATTTTGTACAGAACTACATTAACAAATTTATTATAATTTATACATCATATCCTATAATATGACGTTTGCCAATGCACTCTCCTACATAGAACCAGCATAGAACTTCCACACTGACCAATGTGTTGAGCCAAGCTTCTTTTACGGTCACTTCTCTCCAACGGCCCGTTTTGGCTCCATTAATCAAACGAGCGATTCCACTTCTAATTTCGGGGATGTCGCCTGGAGTTGGTGGAGACAGCTCCACTTTGGCATATTTCAAGAAAGTGTTCAACTTTGGACGAGCTTCAGCCACAAGTTCTTAAATAATACAAGAAAATGGTTATGTATTGATTGCTGGGTGTTATATTACGTAATTATCTTTCACTTTAGTCTTTGGTCTTTGGAACTTACTTGAAACTAAAACGGGAGCTTGAGAGATAAGTTTAGACATGATTTCGGGTTGATTTAGAGACGAATTTGAGGGAAGTTCTTGAAAATTATTGGAAAATCTTCAAGAATTTGTCAAAGCGACAGAGCCGACTTGACAATTGAATGACAGCAGCAGAGAAAATGACAGTTTAGCTCACAAGTTTGCCAACTTCGAAAAATAAAATAATGAGTATGCAACCAATTATACATGTACTGGCGTACCGGTAAAATCTAATTTTTGAAAAATTTCGGCAATCTTTTATAAGAACAAAGTAAACGTAAATGGCAACATGACGATAACGTTTATAAGTAATTCTGATTACTTCACTTTCTTCAAACCACTTCACACGTTGATTTAGTTTATCTAATACTAATATCAATTTGCACTGATGATTTTACTGATTAGCCGGAAATACCTACTTTATCTAATAGTTTTGTTTCAAAAATTTCGGATAAGATTACGACTTGTTATTAATTGGGCAGATCTGTATGACAAACATCATCCTGTAGTGACCAACAGACAATGGGGGTTCAATGTAGGATTAATTTAGAAAATGAGACCGGATATTACACAAATGGATCAGAAATTAGAGGCCGAGTGGAATACACACTTGCCAAACCAAAATGCACGAAAGGTAAGAAATCCTAATTTTTATTTTGTAAAATAAAACCAGAACTAAATCGTTATCCCTTAGGAATTTCTATTCATTTAATTTGTACCGAATACAATACTTGGTCTGAAACTAAACGAATAGGTACAATAACTTATATGACGACTTACGTAGGACATTACCAACCGATATGTTCGAATGTACTGGTTTATCAACCATGTGAGTTTGAAATTTTCTAGTAAAATGATGGATAGAATTCGAATATTAAAATTTCAGCGAGCGAACACGACGTTTTTTACAACCAGGGTTCCACACCTTTGATTTTGCATTTAAACTTCCATACAACCTTCCGAGTTCTTACAAAGGTCCTTTTGGCTATGTAAGCTACAAAGTAGAAGCTAAGATGCACGGATTTAAAAAATTCGACCACCCTGTTTTCTTCAACGTTTTATCTTTGATCAACCTGGCTTCCCTTGGACTTAGTTATTTTGTGAGTAATAATACCTGCTGTCGCTATAATATTATTTACGTATTTATGACAAAACTTATAAACATTTCAGGAACCGACTACTCTAAGTAACGACAAAACCGTCTGTTGCTGGTGCTGTTCGAGAGGACAAGTTTCGATCGAAGCAAGTTTACCAAAATTGGCTTTCCTACTGGGCGAAAGAATTCCGATATCTGTCCGCCTCTCAAACAATTCCGCGTCTCCAGTTAAAGGTTTACGAGTGGAATTGAAACAGTTGACCGCTTATAAAGTGGACAGGCCTTCAACGAAAACACGTCACGATTCGAAAACCATGCTGAAGTTTAAGCAGGAAGGAGTCCAGGCCAAAGGACAGCACACTTACGATATGGAACTCGTAGTTCCGAGACATCTTGAGACTCCCAATTTCAGTCTATGCAAATTGTTTGTAGTCAGCTACGAATTGAAGATCATAGCGCAGATGGGCGCGTTCGCGTTGAATTTGGAAATCACAGCTTTGCCGAGATTAGGGCACCTCAAAGTGGTGGGAAACGTGAATCAGGGCATTTCTTTCGTTTCTCCTGATTATTACGTATCTCAAGCTGAACCAGTAGATCCTCCTCCTCCTGGATTTTCTGAAGAATTGGGGGCCCCACCACAAGCCAACTCTGCTGAAGAACCTCCTCCAGTCTATAGTGAGACAGATAAGTATTAATCTGATATTTTGTTTTTCTACTATACTGTTTATACATTACCTAATAATCCCAAATATAATTCAACTTATTCAGGGGGTGTCATGAATTGATCTCGTCGAGGAATTGTTGAAATTCCAGATCGGTCTGAGTCTCCATATTAGATAAACTCGGATTATTATTTGAACTACCACTAACTGTTTGGCTCTCAACCGATTTCAAATCGAAAGGAGTTTGAGTCTCGCTGTGGCTGAACTCCATGAGTAAATCCTCGCAAGTCTGGGTGTGCATGTTCGAGTAATAATCACAACATTTGAATAATTCATCATTCAACATGAAATCCGTTTGAGTTTCTATGTTGCAATTGAAGAAATTCGAGTCGAAAGTCTCGGTGATCAACAAATCGGAAGTGCTGGTGTGGGAATTCGTTATGAAATCCGTTTGGGTGCTCACACTTGACGAAATTGAGATTTCGGCAACCGTTTGAGTTCCGGTGTTGGTCTTGAATTCCACCTTACAAACGTCTGACTTATCGATCGACGCTTTTGGAAGGATCAATTTCAACTTTTTGTTGGGTGATTTTGTGGAAGATTCGATAGCTGTTGGTTTGTACTCTTCTTTCTTCAAAATCTGGTGCTTTTTTCTTCTGCTGTGCGTTTTCAAAGTCTCGTAACTCCAATAGAAGGCTGCGCAGTCTTTACACTTGAATATTACGTTGCAATATTCCACATGACGATTTTTATAGGCTTGTGTGGCAAACCCTTCATTGCATTTCTCACATAGAAATTTCTTCGCACTGTGGACTTTCAAAAAATGTTGTTTGATAAGTTTAAACTGAGGGAAACTCTTCGAGGAGTGGTAGTCACAACTGGTAATAGGGCAATGATAAATTTTCCTTTCGCTCCCTTTCGAGAGTGATAATTCATTCACTTTGTGAGTTTTGCTCCTGTGGAGAATTAAATTAGGTTCCGTCTTGAAAATGGACAAACATTCAGGACAAATGTGGGCATGACAAGTCACACTCAATTCTTCAACTGTTGGATACGTTTTTACACTCATTTTAATTGTTTTATTCCATTTTTACGCACAAATCTAACGAAAAACAACTTTAAATTTTTGAGGTTAGGTTGTTTTACTGCTTACAAATGACAAGTGACAAGTAGAGGAGTCCGACACTATCGATAGTACACAAACTATCGATTGTTTGTGACTGTCGACAACTATCGTCACAAACAAAGCAAGCGATTTTTCGCGGCAAGTGGTTTATGCTGTCATTTGTGAATTTATTATGTAATTTCTGAACGCACCTTATGTCAATATGTCAGTGAGTCAGTGTCAGTTGTCAAATTATTTTGAAAAATTGCTCTCGTTTTCAAGAAAATGTCGAAAATTAGAGACCATATAGTGGCAAATTGTGAAAAAAAGTTCTTATTGACTGCCTTATCCGAATTTACAGTAGGTATCCCCTGTAAAATATATCATTATCAATAACAAAAAAAATGCGGTTCTTTTTTAGAGGTTAGATGGGAGATCTTTCCAAGAGTTTCGTGACCTATCCATCGATTTCGGCCGCGATTGGGGCTGCTGCTACGTCTCTCTGGGCAAGACGAGAGTTCTGGCTCAAACCTCTTGCGAAATCCAAGAACCCAAATCGTCACGACCCAGCGAAGGCATTTTGAATTTATACTTGGAACTGAACCCGATAGCGGCTCCCAATTTCGAGGTGGGGCGCCAGTCCGAACAAGCGGTACAGCTGAACCGAATCCTGGAGAAACTGATTAAGGATTCCAAAGCCGTGGATCTCGAATCGTTGTGCATTAAGACCAACGAGAAAGTTTGGGCCTTGAGAGTCGACGTCAACGTTCTGAATCACGAAGGGAACATCCTCGATTGCGCCTCGGTGGCCGTCCTCGCATCTTTGGCGCATTTCAGGCGCCCCGATGTCACCAGTGACGGAGAAGACTTCGTGATCCACCCGGAAAGAGAAAGAGATCCCATTCCTACGGTAATCCATCATTATCCGACTTGCAACACCTTCACCATATTCAAATCTGGGTCAATATTTTCACTTTAAAATCTCAAACCATTTTATATAAATTGTTGGAAATTTCAGGGAGATTGTGGTGGCAGATCCGACTTTATTAGAGGAAGGAGTAGCCGAAACTTTTTTGACAATCGGATTGAACGGATTTAAAGAGTTGTGCGTGTTACATTTAGGTGGAAAGGCTGAAATAACTCAAGATGTCGTTTTTAAAACTCTCACGACGGCAGTGTCTCGAACGAATGTGGTGATTGAAACTATCAAAAAAGCGGTCCAAAAAGATAACGAAAGTAGAGAGTCCTCTAGGGATGATCTTCAAAGGGAGATTACTATTGAGACACCGGTCGTGGCGAATTTAGAAGAGTGTTTGGATGTGTGGCGATCTCGCAAAAGTAAAAAGCGACGGAACAAACATAAAACAGAAATCGGTGAAATCGAGACTATCGGAAAAGGGTCTGCAGTTTTCACGCCCAAAGAAGAGGTCGCCAATATGAGTGATGATGATGACGTAATCCCAATAGAACCACCTAAAAAAGTTGTAATTGCTATCAGTGATAGTGAAGAGGAAGACGTGGTGATGTTATAACAGTAGGTTTTTTTCGGTTTTAACTTTATTCTTGTATAATTTACAAAAGCATCTTAAATTCTATCTGGTATTCATAAAGTCTTTAATAAAATTCAAGTGGCATCGTTATTCACCCCGTTTTTCTGGTCCAACTTATTGCTATTTGTTTTCACTGTATAAATGAAAAACGTCAAGACTTCCTTCTCTTTGATGGGGATGGTTTTGAAATGTTTCATCAATGTCTAGAATTAGAAAAATGACTCGATTAATCATAATTTCAGGATAGTACCCCCGTTAACTTACGTCCGCTAGTTGGGCTTTGTTCAGACTGGGCCTAGCTGCGACTTTGTAGTGCCTCTTGTACCGTCTCAAGGTGTTGACTTGTAGTTGGAACAGATCGACTTCGGGAACATCCGTGTCCGTCTCGTTGCTGTCTTCTTCAGATTCCTTCCTCCTCCTCTTGGTTCTGGCACATTGGATGATCATTTTGTGGAAATCGCAGATGTAAGTGTGATGTTCCTGGAGACAGCCCTTGTCAAAATTATGGCAAATTCTTGACAGAAAACTTGAAAGGGACTCACCGAGTTGTCGTTGCACAGATTGAGGCGCCTTTGCGTCACGGTTTTTTGGATTCTCTTGCTGTAGGAAGCGGGTCCAGCTGGTTTTCGGCAACGTTCGCCGTTGTCTACGAGACAGCACGTCTGATCGGTGGGGCCCCTCGAGTCCTCCTCGCCCGTACTGAATCCGTTCATCATCGAATTACCACAAATTCACCTCGGATTTCAACACGGAACGATAATTTTCACATTTCCAAACACACGCGTCGGCTGTTTATTTACGTTCAGCGCTCGAGATAAGGATTATAATTACGAACCCCTCCCGCTTCAACAGGACGCTCAAAATCATATGGCGAGTTGGTAGTTTCCATATTCTTACGTTGGCAACACTGAAAATATTATTTTGGCAACACTGAAAAATATTACATTGGCAACACTGAAATTTCTTATTTTGGCAACACTGAAATAATTAGCACGTCATCTTACGATTTTTTTTCGAACAAAACTTTCTGCCGCCATCACTTGTGTGAAGGTAGCTCCCCGTACCCACCTCCCAGCGGCAGCTCCCGCCAGTCCCTGACGAATTCAATTCCCACCCTCAAGACAGATTCACACCATCGAAATATGTCTGTACCTTATGCCGACGGTGTGGACACTAATTTGTAGCACGATGGGGATTTTTCCCTGCACTCTTCGTGTCCGTTTGCGATAGTGTGGTGAAGGGCATGTCGCTACAAATTCGGGAAATCCATCAAAATAAATTAAAATTGTGAATATGCCAATTTCACCCTTTGTTTGGGGATGTTCCCTGATTTGTAGCACGATGGGGATTTTTCCCTTCACTCTTCGTGTTCGTCTGCGATAGTGTGGTGAAGGGCATGTCGCTACAAATTCGGGAAGTTCTTCAAAATAAATTAAAACCGTGAATATGCCCATTTCACCCCTTGTTTGGGGATGTTCCCTAATTTGTAGCACGATGGGGATTTTTCCCTGCACTCTTCATGTCCGTCTGCGATTAGAACCCGATTTAAATTTGCCGTCGATATCTCAACAAATAAAGAAGTTACAGCACTTTGAAATTTTCTAAAAGTTGAAAATTCGAACATTTTTTTTTCTCAGATAAACCAATACCGGACGCATGTATCTACTCTAGATGACACAATAACAAGCCAATTTGAATTTTTTATCGATATCTCGACTAATAAGAAAGTTTCGCCACTTCGAAGTTTGCGAAAATCGTTGAAATTTTCGTAAAAATTTCATGTCAAAAATTTAAAAAGCACAATTCTCGGTCAATTCGAAAGCTTTTTGCACATGTCCATACTGTTTTCGATAGATTTTTCGATTCTCTTTCGATTGCCGGGTCGCCCGAATCGATATCTCGATCGGTTCAAAAGTTAGTCTGGTTTTAATTTTACGAGACCGATGATTTGGTGATTTTTCGGAGGCCATAATTCACATGAAAAATTATCTTTTTCCGATGCGCTCTAGGAGCATTTGGTAGATTTTTTGACGCTCTTTCGAATTCGCGGCCGCCCATCCCGATCGAAGCTTCGGTTCGAAAGTTATGGTCGATTGAAAATTTCGAGCAAAATTTGTACCCAAAGTGATGGATTTTCGAAAAAATCGAAAATCACTAAATGTCGTCCAAATCGAAATCCAGACACTTTTCCCGATAGATTTTGAGCTAATTAAGCGATTCCCGGGTCGTGCGACTCGATAGCTCCACTAATAACGAAGTTATGGCCGTTTGAAAATTTTACTCTATTTTCAACGGTACGGCAATATTAGACGCATTTTCTCACTTCAGATGACTCAATTAGAACCCAATTTAAATTTGCCGTCGATATCTCAACAAATAAAGAAGTTACAGCACTTTGAAATTTTCAAAAAGTTGAAAATTCGAAAATTCGAACATTTTTTTTCTCAGATAAACCAATACCGGACGCATGTATCTACTCTAGATGACATAATAAGAAGCCAATTTGAATTTTTTATCGATATCTCGACTAATAAGAAAGTTTCGCCACTTTGAAGTTTGCGAAAATCGTTGAAATTTTTACTAAAATTTAAAAATTTAAAAAGCACGATTCTCGGTCAATTCGAAAGCTTTTTGCACATGTCCATACTGTTTTCGATAGATTTTGAAGGGCATGTCGCTACAAATTCGGGAAATCCATCAAAATAAATTAAAACCGTGAATACGCCCATTTCACCTTTTGTTTAGGGATGTTCCCTGATTTGTAGCACGATGGGGATTTTTTCCTGCACTCTTCGTGTCCGTCTGCGATAGTGTGGTGAAGGGCATGTTGCTACAAATTCGGGAAGTCCTTCGAAATAAATTAAAGACGTGAATATGACAACATATTCATGCCCATTTTAGTGATTTTTCCGCATTCTAAGCGCCCGCCTGGTCGTGACCCGAAGGACGTTTCTACTGCCTTAAATCTGGGAAGTTCATCTGTAGGACGTAGAAATTAGTAGGACGACGTGGGATATTAATGAAAAGGCATTTTTTTCAAACGCTTCAGAGCTTCCAGTTAATCCCTCGGAATAAGAGATGGTTGATTGAACAAAACTGATAAGGACTTTACTGATGTTCTTCCCCATACGCTTCGTTCGGTGCTCCAGTGTCCGCACCGTCGGCATAAGGTACAGACATATTTCGATGGTGTGAATCTGTCTTGAGGGCGGGGATTGAATGCGTCAGGGAGCTGGCGGGAGCTGCCGCTGGGAGGTGGGTACGGGGAGCTACCTTCACACAAGTGCCGCCATCTTACTTCCTTTTCATTTTTCATCGCCGAGAAAGGTGGGTTTCCTGCTTAATTTGCCACGATTTCCTGTTAATTTCAGTGAAAACTTGTTGGTAAAACTCCTCTCCATCAATTTTCGAGTGTTTTTTCATCTAATTTATGTTTTTTGGGCATTTCGTTGATAATTTTTGTTTTGCTGTCAAATTTTGTAGGTTATGTCAGCACATGGTTAATTTGAAAATTCCTTGTTTCCAGATAGAAAATGACCAATTCCAAGGGTTATCGTCGCGGAACGAGGGACCTGTTCTCCCGCAAGTTCAGGAAACATGGAGTCATCCCTCTTTCCACCTACATGAAAGTGTACAAAGTCGGGGACATTGTTGATGTCAAAGGCAACGGTGCCGTACAGAAGGGCATGCCCTACAAAGTGTACCACGGAAAGACCGGACGTGTATTCAACGTGACCGCCCACGCTTTAGGCGTGATCGTCAACAAGCGAGTGGGAGGACGCATCATCCCCAAGAGGATCAACATCCGCATTGAGCACGTCAACCACTCAAAGTGCCGACAGGATTTCTTGACCCGCGTCAAGCAGAACGAGAAATTGCGCAAGGAAGCCAAGGAGAAGAACGTTCATGTTGAATTGAAGAGACAACCGGCCCAACCGAGACCTGCACACATTGTCAGTGGCAAAATTGCGGCCATACAACTCGCCCCGATTCCTTATGAATTTATCGCTTAGTAATTTTTGACTAAAATAAAATCTAAAAACATTATTTCAATTTATTTTATTATGTCTAACGAATATTTACAGATTAAAAATAAAAATCTGCTTATAAACAGCATTCTAAATTCATACTTTTTTTAAAGAAAGTGTTATTTAATACCACGGACAAATTCTAATAAAAAATCAAGTGAATTTTACTTTTTTACACGAAACCGATTACTCAATTATATTTCACAATATATCCATTTTGTTCATAAATAGCATTACTTATTACCTAAGTATTATTGCTAATTATAAAAATCAAGCGTAATCTGAATCAAGTATAAATAGTAAAAAGTTCGGGAGAAGCTGCAACATATTATCAAATACAATTTTGTAAACAAGTAAAATTCACCCTAGTTCTCTTTATCGATATAACGACAGGACAAATTGTTCGCATTATTTCGAATCTGTTTCGTCCACTCTCACAGTACGGATGCAGTAAGTTATTATTTCAGAACGACGTAAAATGAATAAATAATAACCAACGGAAATCTGTGTTTGATCGTATTTACATGTTTTACCCGTCCCGGACACAGCGAGAGGCCGATTTTCTATCTTTTGTACTTCCATAGGACCCTCTCACTGCTTAAGGCAAGGAGCAGCAGAGCTCATAAGCTCTCCCGTGACTGGTAGAAAAGAATGTAGCCGGTCTCCGAGGATTTCTGTGTATCTGAAGTCAGGCCGTAGAAGTCTTCGATAGTCGACGCATCGATTTTCTATTAACAAAATCACATAGAATATTAATAAAAAGCAGAAAACAAGGATATTCAGATATTACATCGACTTGGTCGTCATCAAACAGTAGCCAAAATCCGTGACTCTTCACTATACTGATATAATGGCCCCGATTAGGGCCGCTCCCGCAATGTATCACAACGGCGACTAAATCGTATAGCCTATCAGGATTCACCGCATCATCAGACTTTCGGGACAAGATCGAAAACAAGATTAGTCTAAAATTCGTTAATGTTGTAACAATAGCTCACCGTGTTGAAAAGTCTCAATTCTAGCGGAAAAACGACTCGATGGGACACCTTGATGTGCCTGTTGTATTGCTCCATGTACTTGAAGCGCTTCAAATGGAGCGCGAGTATCATCGGTAGCTTTTTCACGCGCATCCTCTTCTGTGCCTCCTGGTAACTGCTGCAGTTATCACACTTGAACTTGTTATCGCTACACAGAGTCTCCGTATTACTGAAACACCTCAAACAGTGCGTGATGCTAGTGTTCTGTTCGATGTCGACTTGTAAATCGAAGAAATCCTCATCTTTACTGCTCACGTTCTCGCAGTTCAGACATCTCGTCTCACTGGTCAGAATACCCTGGAATATCTCGTGCACCCACGTCGGCTCCGGCGCCGCCGCGTGCGCCGTCCCGTTCTCGCCCGCCCCCTTCGATTTGTTCACGTTATTACTCGTAGAGTTCTGTTGCCTTTCGGCCAGTATGATTTCACTAATGTGGTTGATCAGGAAGTTGAGGAACTCGTGCGCGTCCTGCTGCATGTAATTGTCGAACTCCTCCTTCTCCTTGCGCAGCCTCGCTATGAACTTCTTCGGCGCTATCGAGCCGACCTTCTTCTTCTGCGTGGCTATGCTGTGGAACAGGTCGGCGAGACATGTGAGTAGGGTCTCCTTGGTCCGTTTGTTCTTGGCCTTGTACTCGAGCACCTTGTCGCGGAACGGTTTGCAGAAATACAGGGCCTGCAGGACCGAATTGCTGTAGCAAGTGTTTCCGAACTGAAAGCGGGTAAAAGGGATTTCGTGAAAACTTGAAAGAAGGAGTGACCACCCAACACTCACGTTGACTAATCCGAAGTAGTGTTCGTTCGAGGGGAATTGTTCAGAGCCGATGTCTCGTTCCAGTTGGGATATGTTCGCACCCTGTAAACGACAAAACGGTCCGTTTAAATGCGAATTAACTCAATAAAATTATTAATTGTGACAGGTAGTGACGGTGATTGTGGTTATCACGCAGATAAGTACGCCTCTTTGGGGCCCGTTAAAGAGGCTGCGAGACTACGACATTGGACCGTACCATATTTTGAGCGCTAATCCATCACGTTTGTGTTAAAAACGTCCGTAAAACGCACTTTAAATTCACAAAATTTATCCATTATTGCATTTTGACAGCTGTAAAACAACCCGATAACAGAAAATGACAGAAGAGCAGGCCCACCAACACCAAAAATGGAAACTTCCAAGATGATGGCGATTGTTTTAGTGACAAACCAAAAATCACTAGTGTAGTGATGTATCTTTTGTTGGAAATGTTTTGTTGTTTGTTGTGAATGCCGTGATTTATTGTTTATTTGCGTTAATTAAGCTAAAATTAAGTACGAAAAACGAAATGTAGGCAAGAATTCAGTGAAAAAAACCCCAAATGAAGTCATTTGTTACATTGCTGATCCTGACGACGTGGATAACAATAACAATTGAAGGTTAATAATGAAGAATATTCACCATGTCGACTTTACCCATTTTTTCTAACTTTATCACTAAATTACCCCCGAATTTCGACAGGAGATCCACAGCTTTTATACTCCACGTCGAAATACATCGGAATCGCGAACGTCACGAACGTGAAACACCGGAATAAGCACCCCCAAACCATCGTGGTGAGAAACTTCACAGATGGCCCACCCTTCGACTACCACTACGCCAAGAGGAAGGTCTGCTGGGGCGACCACGGCCTCGAGGTCATCCAGTGCGTCTCGATCGACGACAAGATGAAGGCGCACGACCGGATCGAGGAGGTGAGCACCGGAGCGGTCGGCGGCCTGGCCTGCGACTGGTACACCGACAAACTCTACTGGACCGACACGGACCTCCACCACATAGAGGTGGTCTCGATGGACCGGCCGCACCACAGGAAGGTCCTGTTCTGGACGGACCTCGACCAGCCCCGGGCCATCAAACTGGACCCGAGGAAGGGGCTGATGTTCTGGACCGACTGGGGCGACACCCCGAAAATCGAGCGCGCCTCGATGGACGGCCACCCCTCCTCGCGCAAAGTGATCGTCTCGGAGAAGGTCTCCTGGCCGAACGGCCTGACCATAGACTTCGAACGCGAGCTGATCTACTGGATAGACGGCAAAGAGAACTTCATCGACGTCATGGACTACGACGGTCATAACCGCTCCAGGGTGCTCGACCACGCGCAGGACTTGCTGAAGTACCCGTTTTCGTTGATCCTGTTCAAAACTAACTTACTCTGGAGCGATTGGTCCACGTGGTCTATTAATTCGTACAATCTCAGTGGGACAGGCCCACCGGTCGAGTTTATGTCTAGACAAGACGTGGTTTACTGCGATTTGAAATTGTGGGACCAGTCTAAGCAATTGATTGACACTAAGGATAATCCATGCGCAAATAACGGGGGCTGCTCGCATTTGTGTCTTTTATCATCGAATTCTGTCGGATATTCCTGCGGTTGTCCGTACGGAATTAAATTGATCTCCAACACGACTTGTGCAGATCGCCCTCAAGAGCTTCTCCTAGTCGCTAGGCGGGATATGATCTGTTTAATTTATCTAGACACCCCGGAATTCACCCATAAAGTAATGCCATTAGACGTGATTTACAGTATCGCGGTAGATTACGACCCCATCGAGGATTACATTTATTGGAGTGACGACGAGGCCAAAAAGATCCAGAGGTCCAAATTGGACGGCACCGACCAACAGGACGTCGTCACCACAGAAATCGACGATCCGGATGGGATAGCCATCGATTGGGTCGCCCGTAACATCTACTGGACCGACACGGGGGCGGACCGGATAGAGTTGTGCCATTTGAGGGCCCCGCATTACCGCAAAGTGATAATCGGGGACGACCTGATCTCGCCCAGGGCCGTGGCCGTCGCCCCCCATCTGGGGTGGCTCTTTTGGTCCGACTGGAACGAGAAAAACCCGAAAATCGAGCGCTCCAACCTAGACGGAACCGAACGGGTTACCATAATCGCGAAAGATTTGGCTTGGCCTAACGGGATCACTTTGGATTTCTCGAACCGCAAGATGTACTGGTGCGACGCGAAGAAAGACGTGATAGAGATCGCGAATTTCGACGGAAGCGCCCGGATGGCGCTGATCAGTAACGACGTGCCTCATCCCTTCGCGATTAGCGTGATGGGGGATTTGATTTATTGGAACGATTGGCAAAAGAGGACGATCGAGTGCGCCCGGAAAGACACGGGGGATCAGAGGCGCTTGATAACCGAGCAGATGAGCGACATGATGGGGCTGAAAGCGATAAAAATCGGCCGGCCGAACTACACGAACCCTTGCGGGGACGATAATGGAGGGTGCAGCCAGTTGTGCCTTTATCGGCACAATTTGACTAGGATTTGCGCCTGCGAACTGGGTTACGAACTGAAGGAGGACGAGGTGACTTGCGTCAAGCCGGACGCGTTTCTTCTGTATTCGAAACCGACGAAAATCGCGTTCGCCACTTTAAAGGACTACGACTATTCGGATTACATCCCGGTCAATGGCATCAAACACGCAAGGTCCGTTTTTTTCCTATTCGCGATTATGGCTGAGCAATATGGCGGCTCGAATGCGGCGATTTTTGTTGATATTGCCTAGCAACCAGTGTTGCCAACTCCCAAGTGTTGAAATTCTCAAAAACCTTCATGAAAAATCACCAGAATTCTCCAACTTTTCCTAGACAAATTCTCCAACTTATTTTTACAAAAAAACAATGGGATTTGCTAGTGATGTGAGTTTGATATATATCCTGAATGATATATATCCAAAGTAGCATAAAAAGCGGCTATGCTAATAACAAAATAGCATGCTATTTATCATTTTTTTCCCGCGCAAATAAAAATGAGGTTAGAGTAGCTCAGATTCAAGTTTAGCCTGGTTTGGTTTGGTGCAATATTGATTTTTCTAATTTTTTTAATTCAATTTCAATAACATCAGAATCCTTAGTGAAAGTCCCAAAATTTTGAAATTAATAAAAAAATGATGATCAACAATGAATTAATTGATGATTTATCAATATTATTCCAACACCGAGGTTGACAAGGATAGACTTTACGGCAGAACAGAAGAGTAAGAGAGAAAACATAATCGGCAGACTAATAAGTGGAAGTAGCTAAAATTTTTGAATCCGCTTACATAATGATGATTATTTGGTATCAATGAATTCAGAAAAAGGTCCCTGACACAACAATGCCGGTTTTAACAAAATCCCATTTTTAGCCAAAATGGCATGATATATAGCATGCTATATATCCATGATATTTAGCATTAAATATAAATAGCCGCTATTTTACATCACTAGGATTTGCATAGAAAATCGCAATAACACCACTTTTTTCTATTCATTTATCATTCATGAAATTCCGAGTGAAATTCACAAACAAATGAACAATTGGCGCCGACAATTGACGTCAATGACTTGTGACAGCTAGTGGTGAATGGAAATAGTGTCGTTTTCGCGATTCCCGTTTCGCTTGGCTCAGAGAGTGTCTCCCCATCCTTTTTCTTTGTGCGGGAAAAAGACGAGAGCTATTATTGAGCTATGAATGAGCAACAGTGCAACCAACCAACTTATAAAAATGACTTTTTCTTCAATGCTAGTAGTGCTAGTATTTTACCCTATAAATGTGTTTTGATGAAAATTTGGAAAATTAACCAAAAACTTGAAAAATCTAAAAATTCTCCAGGTTTGAGACTTGTCGAAATTCAGTCCAAAAATTCGCGGGAGCCTTCTGAAAATCACCAGAAATGGAGAAAAATTCTCTAAGATGGCAACACTGCTAGCAACTGATTTCTTGTTAAGTAATTGATACTGGTTGCTAGGCAATATCAACAAAAATGGCCGCATTTGAGCGTCCATATTGCAATAATAGGAAATATTAGTCGATTTTGATTATTTGCCAATACTTCGGCAATAGCAGGCATTTTCGGCAATAAGTTGGGCAATAACCGGTAATAGCCGGTAAACTAGATTCCTGTTTTAACCTTAGCCTTAGGCAATACTGCCAATAAATCAGCATTTTTCGGCAATAACGCAATACCAGTAGAAATGTTCACCTCTAATAATGATTATTTTGCAGCTCGATCGATTTAGACATCAACACGAAACGAATCTACTGGACCGACAGCAAAACCCGCACGATTATGCGCTCTTTCATAAACGGCTCCGATGTCCAAAAGATCGTCGAACTGGTCCTGGGCACCCCAGAATCGATAGCGATCGATTGGCTGGGTCTCAACGTGTATTGGACCGATCCGCTGGCCCACAGAATAGAAGTGGCCCGTTTGATGGGCACGAGTCGCAAGACGATCCTCTGGGAGGACAAGGTGTACGATCCGCACGGTCTCGTTCTGGATCCACCGGCCGGTTACATGTACTGGTCCGAGTGGGGCAACTCGAATTACTGCATTAAAAAGGCCGGAATGGACGGCTCGAATCCGCGCAGACTGCTCCCCACCAAAGGACCGGCCGCATTTTTGACTCTCGATTACCACAAGAGACGCTTATATTGGATCGAGAAGGACGCCGGCGCCATTTGGTCGTCCGATCTGGACGGAAACGACCGGAAAATCATAATGAGCGACAAAAACTATCAACCGGTCGGGTTGGCCGTTTATCGCGACGCCATCTTTTGGAGCGATGACAAAACCGGTAACTGCTTTACCGACATGGTCACTCTCTCCAAAATATTAATTTTGTTCTCAATTACAGGTTACTTGATGAAGACTAATAGATTGGACGGCTCTAATTCAATCAAACAGAAGCTGAATGTTAATTTGACGGATTTGATAGTCTGTCAGCCGAAACCGAAAGATAAGAACCCCTGCTCAACTAGTAACGGCGGTTGCACCCATCTGTGTTTGGCTGTGCCCTCGAAAACGCCCGATAAATTGACAGATTACGTCTGCGCCTGCCCTACGCACTTCTCCCTGAAAGAGAACGAATGTGTCGGTAAGTAGATTCCTGTAATTATCGGTAATAATTGACAGAAAATTATGGATTTCGTGCAATTTACAGCGCCTCAGGAGTTCCTGGTTTACAGTCAACGCAACTCGACTGTCAGATTGTTGCCGGGGCCGAACGATTGCCCGGAAACTGTCCTACCGATTCCCGGGCTGAAGGGGGTGAAGGCGATCAGTTTCGATCCGCTGAACAATTCTCTGTACTGGATCGAGGGTCGGACGCATTCGATAAAACGCGCCAAAGTCGGCGAGACTAATCTGTATCTGGTCGTCCCCGGCGACAGTAATCTGCAGCCGTACGATTTGGACGTGGACCCGATCGGGCGGCTCCTGTTCTGGACTTGTTCGAAATACAACGTGATCAATATCACGCGATTGGAGGACGGGACGCCATTCGGTGTCGTCAATTTACCGGCGAACGAGAGCCCGCGACTGATCGCGTTGCATCCTGCGAAAAGACTGATTTTCTACACCGACGTTGGCGAGACTCCCCAGTTGGTTCGGATGAGATTGGACGGCACCCATAGGGTCGTCATTACGAAAGGGGAGGATATCGTCTCGATCGCGGTGGATACCAAATACGATTTGGTCCTGTGGGCTTACAGTTACAACATTTTCATGAGCAACATCGACGGCGAAAGCCAGTGAGTATTATCCAAACTAACCGGGTGTGAAACTTGGGTTGTATGTAGTTTGGAGAGTTTATTGGTATAGGGACCGTGCAAATGATTTGATTTAGCGCCTCCGTGCGTCCGTTTTTAACAGTTTTTGCAGAGATTTTGACATAATTGTCATTTGCGGGTGCTGTCCTTATTGAAGTGACATGAATTTCTAGCAAAACTTACTAAAAATTGGCGCTAGTTGCGCATTTTCGCGGTCCTTGTTATCAGAAGACTATCAATTTAGTTTAAAACGTCATTTGGACGGTCGGTAGTCCAGTGACGTGCGAAAATCTGCCATTTTGATCAATGTCGGTAATGCAGTTTTCTGTAATTCGCGATTACAGGGTGCTGCTGCACAACGAGACCGGCTCGCGGATCAGCCAGCTGGCGGTGCACGACGGCTGGGTGTACTGGGTCGACCGCGAGTCCTCGCAGCTGCAGCGGCTCGAGCTGCACTCGGGCAAGAGCGGTCCGCCGATCTCCGTGCAGGCGCCGCACATCGTCGACATGATCTCGGTGACGCCGTCGGACGAGGCGCACGCGTGCTACTACGCGTTCAACAACTGCTCGCACCTGTGCATCCTGAACGGGACGAGCGCGGTCTGCTCGTGCCCGAGGGGGAGCGTGCTGCTCGAGGACCGGCGCACGTGCGCGCCGATGTTCGACTGCGGCCCGGACCGGTTCACGTGCGCCCAGGTGCCGTCCGACGCCAAGGACTGCTTGCCGATCAAGTGGCGGTGCGACAAGACGCACGACTGTCCGGACGGCTCGGACGAGAAGGACTGCCACGATTGCCAGCCGAGCGAGTTCAGGTGCAGCAACGGCGACTGCGTCGGTAAGTCGCAGGTGTGCGACGGGACGCCCCAGTGTCTCGACAAGTCGGACGAGGAAAACTGCTGCAAGGACGGCTTCAGCTGTCTCAACACCCAAGTGTGCCTTCCGAAGGAATTGGTCTGCGATAAAGAAGATCACTGCGCCGACGGTTCCGACGAACAAGAATCTCTATGCGCGAGTCAGGATAAACTGAAGGGGAGCTCGAGCGACACGATCATTTATTTAATCATAGGAGTCACCGTCAGTTTAGTAATATTCGGGTTCTTCGTCTTCGTCTTCAAGAAATGCTCCCTAACTGACAGTAACTACGACCAATCCGAAGATTCCCTAAGCCCCATGCAACCGAAACCTTTAATCAACGGCAAAAAGACCAGGAAAGGTTTCCCGGTTATGAGGATGTCGATTTTGCATAGTGACACGTCAAGTTATGACCGCAACAACATAACCGGGGCTTCGAGTAGCACTAACGGTTCGAGTTTGGGGTGTTACCCGAAAGAGACTTTGAATCCGCCCCCGAGTCCCGCGACCACTGCCGGGAGTACGCGAGGGAGTAGTCAGTCTTCGAGGTACAATAAGCCTTACCGGCATTACAGGTCGATAAATCAGCCTCCTCCGCCTACGCCGTGCTCTACGGATGTTTGCGACGAAAGTGATTACAATTTCCCTATCAGGAGTAGGTACGAGGGCGGTATGTTTCCTCCGCCTCCTACTCCGAGATCTCATTGTCAGAGTGAGAGTTGCCCGCCGTCGCCGAGTTCGCGGTCCTCGACTTATTTCAGTCCGTTGCCGCCGCCTCCTTCGCCGGTCCCCTCACCGCCTCATCGAGGATACGACTCTTAATTAAGTTTTCTTTTTAATGTTAATGTTAAACCCTCAGTGCCTCTTTTTATAAATATGTATCATAGTTATTATACTAAACCGTAACATACTCTAGATTGCGAGCCACATTGTTATTGTAAGAAATATATTACCTACTGTATTCTTTTAATTTTTGTATTTTTTTCCAAAAATTTTAAAAGTTCGCGCATTTTTGTTTTTCACAGTTGGTACTTTTAATTGATGATTGGTGATTGGTCCGTTTGAATTTGGCAGATGACAGTTTTTGAAACTGTCAAAAACGTTCTGTCGGCGTCATTTTGTTTATGTTCAGGGATTTCTTAGAGAAAATTGTGCAAAAATGTCGAGTACATCCCAAAAGCATCGCAATTTCGTCGCGGAACCCATGGGGGATAAGCCCGTAACGGATCTAGCAGGAATTGGTGAAGTTTTAGGCAAGAGATTGGCGGCCGCCGGATTTGATAGAGTTTGAGGTTATAAATTTAATTTTCTTCTCATGTTTAATTTGAATTCTTCCAGGCTTATATCATTCTCGGTCAGTTTCTGGTCCTCAAGAAGAATAAAGAACTGTTTCAAGAATGGTTGAAAGATGTTTGCCAAGCTAACGTGAAACAATCGGCAGATTGCTGGCAATGCCTCAATGATTGGTGTGAAGAGTTCTTGTAAAGCCTATGCTTAGGCAATAGCCGCTATATCATAAGTTGCATATTTTTACTTTTAAAAGTCTTAATTTAGTGCAATGTAAATATCCCTTAGACAGTTTGAATAACATGGTTGTCCTTCACAATATCTTTAATAATTACACAACATGATGATTTATAATAAGAATAAATATTTTTTAATATCTATTGTCTTGCGTTTACAATATTAACAAATTCGGGTTTCAAAGAAGCTCCACCGACCAGGAAGCCATCAATATCGGGTTGCCCTCCCAATTCCTTACAATTGGCAGCAGTAACGGAGCCTCCATATTGGATCCTGACGTTGGTTCCCACTTCGGGAGTGACATTTTCGCTAATCCATTGCCTCAAAGCTTTATGGACGTCTTGAGCTTGTTGAGGGGTTGCGGTTTTTCCAGTACCGATAGCCCAGACCGGTTCATAAGCGATGACCACGCGATTCCAATCAGAAACTTTGGCAGCGATGGCCTTGGTCTGCCTGAAGACGACCTCCTCGGTTTTCCCGGCTTCGCGCTCTTCGAGGGTCTCGCCGATGCACGCAATCACTTTCAATCCGGCCTCCAAAGCGTGCGCCACTTTATCGGCGATCAATTCGTCGGACTCTTTGAAAATTTGCCGACGTTCCGAATGGCCCAAGATTACCCAATTCACACCGACGTCTTTGATCATGGCCGGGGAGATTTCACCGGTGAAAGCGCCTTTCGCGACTTTGTAGCAGTTTTGGGCCGCCACTTCCACTGTGGGCGGAAGGGAGGTGCGTGCCAGCTCCAGGTAAATCGAAGGGACTCCTACGACGACCTCGGTGTCGGGATTTAGAGGGCCGGCTTTCAAGAAGGCGACTATTTCGGAGATCTGCTTCTTGTCCCCGTTCATCTTCCAGTTACCTCCAACGACGAATTTGCGCGACATTTTGATTATTGTGGCTGTGCGACTACTGAAATCACGTAATTCATTTATGATTTTAATTACATTAGGTTTATCAGTTGACTCACAGTTACAGGAAAGTTTACAGATTTCAAAGACACCGGACACAGCGAACGCTCACAGATAAGGATAAGCTTGAGCTAGACGACCTCTCTAGAGGTCACAAGACCCCACCCTTGCATTTCAGTCAGCGCATCAGTGCATGCGCCTTGAAATTTTGAAAATAGCGAGAAAGTGGCTACAAAAATCACACAATTTCATCACAATTTGCATTAGAAAATTATTGCATTATAGAAGTAACCACAATTTCAAACTTACGAGGCCGTGGAAACTTCATGATTATCAATCTCGTTATTATTTATAAGGGTAAATAGGAAAATTCGACGAAAAAATATCAGTTTTTCCAAATATTCCATTCCCTCGTTCTACCATTTTGACAATTTTTAAATTTTAAATTACCAAATTGTCAAGCGCAAGTGTATTCACAGAAATACACAATCGCTGGCAACCAATCAGAATTCGGCTGTTCTTTTTGAACCAGTAACAACACAGCACGCTTGCCAAGGAATAGGGCCCTTCCCTTAACCCAGCTGTCAAAATCACTAATAATGACAGTTGACAGTTCCTTAAATCAATTTGTTGAAAGTTAGAGCATTTTTGTGGACAATTTTCCAAATTTCCGGTAGTTTTCTCAGTGTAAATTGCCCATGTAAATTCTTCAATTATGCAGACAGCAAAACTTTGATCTGTTTTATTGGTTTTCCCTCCGCGGCGCATTCACAGTACGCAGACTCGTTGATTCCTATAAGTCGTTTATGCTTGTGTGCGTGCCTGCACTTTACATTTCCACTTCTACATTTGATTATTTTAGGCGCCGTAAGAGCGAAGTGAAGTGAAGTAGTTTTGCGGTTTCGGCGTACGGCGATGGCTCAGTAGGAGTCGAAATCGACTAGACAAACCGGCCACTTGGCCCGCAAACTGTGATACTAAAATCGCGATGCGGCCGCAGAAGCAGTAGAATCGTTCAGGATCCAGTGACAGTGCGACCCGGCCGCCACCGGAAACCTCCCTTCGCGAATTGCCGACCGGACAAAGGGCGCTCAGAGCCGCCGCTATCACCATGATGACGAGCAAAATGAAACACTACCTGCACTGCTGCCTCTTCGTGAACGTGATCCTCGCCTTCGAGATCCTGACCGGCGGCATCAAGCTGCTGGACGGCGGCGCCCTCGTGCCGGACGAGGAGATCAACCCCTGGACGCGGTACGGCTTCTTCGGCGCGTCCATCCTGTACGCCCTGCGCCTCGTCACCTTCCTGCCCCTGCCCCAGGTCATGTTCAACTTCGTGGGGCTCACCTTCTACAACGCCTTCCCCGACAAGGTCGTGCTCAAGGCGTCGCCCCTCCTGGCGCCCTTCATCTGCATCCGGGTGGTCACCAGGGGCGACTACCCCCAGCTGGTCAAGAACAACATCAACCGCAACATGAACAAGTGCCTGGACGCGGGGCTCGAGAACTTCATCATAGAGGTCGTCACGGACAAGTCGCTGAACTTGGAGAAGCACAGGAGGGTGCGCGAGGTCGTGGTGCCCCCGGACTACCGCACGAAATCGGGGGCGCTTTTCAAGGCGCGGGCTCTGCAGTATTGCCTGGAGGACAAAGTCAACATTTTGTCGCCCGACGATTGGGTGGTGCATCTGGACGAGGAGACTCTGCTGACCGAGAATTCGGTCAAAGGGGTCTTGAATTTCGTCAGCGACGGGCGGCACGAATTCGGGCAGGGGCTGATCACCTACGCCAATGAAGAGGTGGTCAATTGGATCACGACTTTGGCCGATTCCTTCAGGGTGACGGACGACATGGGCAAACTCAAGTTGCAGTTCCTGATGTTCCACAAGCCGCTCTTCAGTTGGAAAGGATCGTTCGTTGTCACCAAGGTAACGGGGTACACAATGCGCTATCGTTTTGTGTTATTGCCATGGTGTTGTTTATTTTATGTTTCTTTCTTTTGGTTATTTTGTTTGGTTTTGGCGTGGTACCAGACGAAACGTCCTTGACTCTCTATCCTAATCTGAACAGGTGTCAATTTTTTGCAATAGTACCTAGTGTCGTAAATTTTGCACCATTGTTTACTCTATTTCCTATTTGGTTTCGCAAATATTTTGAATTTTTTTTAGAAGAGGGTACAGGAATTTTTTCATCGTCATTCTGTCACGTTATCTTGTTCTCGATCTCGCCATTGCTGTGACTAAGTCAAATACTCATTCATACATAAGATAAGGATAAAGATGAGAGGGTGTTTCAATTTCATTTACTCACTGAATCATTCCGAAATAGAATATCGCCTCGTGATCTACCTAGTTAGATTACCTCTTGGATTTCCCTGTTTCTACTTGTTATTTCGGTTGGGATGGTTATTACACAACTTACATCGTAAAAGAGCGCAGAGTGTTCAAATTCATCTTGTGGTCACCTTGAGGTAGGCCAGACTGATAATGTCGAGCTAGTCTAAATATGGACGGAGTCGAAGGGATTTCCGATAGAGATAATTGCCGTTCATTCGGTAATGATATTAATAACACAAAGTTTTCGTTAATGTAACTGATGTAACTCGCCTTAAGGGGACGCTCGAATTGTCACATCTTGGTTATTTTTTGACAAAAATTAATTTAAGGTTACATTTTGAAATAACTTCCAATTCAATGGTATTATGGAGACATTATTAATGATTACGCGCTTATACACATACCTATTTTCATGGAGTCATAATGTGCAGCACTTTTTGTGAGAAAGGGTATGTTTTGCCAAGCGTGTTGGAATCGATTTTGATGAAAAATTAAGAGTTTTGACAAAAGTGTCATCTTGAATCGTATTTCGGATAAGAAGAGAGAACGAATGGATAAAAGTGCACACAAGTATAATAACAAAGACAGTTTGTTTAGAATAGCTACAATGTGAGTACATTTATATTTAATTTTATAAAAAATTTATGTTTTCATCACCTGAAATCGATCTTTTCTCGAAAAATAAAATAGCTTACATTGTAGCCCTTAAGAAAATAGATGCGCGTATGTAAAAATATCACGACAATATACAGTAGTTTTTAAATGTAATCTGAAACGGATTCTGGTAGAAAAGTATGCAACCCGTCACATTTTGAGCGTCCCCTTAAAGAATTTTATAATTGTGAGGTTTCTAGGTAATAATTTATCATTGTAGTAATCACCTAGGTCACGAGATATGTTAACTCGGGTTAATTTCCTTTGGTAACGTCTGTTAATAACAGTTTATTCGTATCCATCACCATGCCAATTAACTCGACTATTTTGTTGATTTGATCTCATGATCGCATGATGATCGCTTTCCATCAGAGACACACTTTTAACGTATCTTTACTCCAAATGATCGAGCGAAATCTCGACATTGATAAGCCATTACCAAATTATCTCCATCCTCTAAAACCGAGTCTAAAACTATTTCTCGAATGTTTTGAGTGTCCGATTGGACTCGTTCAAAAGTTATTCCAGGTACATACCAAGAATACACAAAGTATACAGAACAAGGTCGGATCGATTTATTTTCTTAAAGTTTGCTTATTCGTTTCTGGAATACTACGTTTTGTTGTTGAATTTGCTGGAGAATATTTGCACATGGTTACCCACATCATGTGTTATTATAGGTGCATTTTTAAGAAGACCTTGGTGTTGGCAGGTTGCCGATTAGGAGATGTGCCTACCTCTTATAGGTGACTGAATTTTTTCGAATCAAATAATAGATCTCTGTCGTGGCTGTGTGGGAAATCCAACCGGAAACCCCATGAACATGCGAACGAACCTTTTCCTGGGCGTGATACTATGCACGTGACTTTATTACAATTGCTGTTGCACTTTGTGAACACCCTTTTCCTGCTTGCCATCTCTTTATTATTCTATTCACTGTATCAGTGATTTTTTCCTAATTTGGAAGCTACTAAGTATTATATTTATAAAATGAAAATATCTTAATCAAATAGTATTCATCATTATTGATTAACTGAAAGCCTACATTCCAATGATAAAAAATGAGTGATCATTATTGGAAATTAAATTTTGTATTATCATGAGATACCCTCGGATATACCGAAATAAACACTATGAAGTGCGCACGTACCCGAAAAATAAACTAGAACATTGATTTTCTGAATACCTAAGTATTCGGGCACATAATCTAGTTCTGATAATTTTAGCTATACCTATCTGCTAAGTGGCCGCTTTGGCACTGGCCAAGGTCTAGATATAACGTGCACACTTGCTAAAATGTGTTAAAATAAAAAATTCCCGAAACCAGAGAAATTGTCGCAATGCGGAAAGTATAGAATAATCAATTCGACTTGTGAAACATCGCAAAATAGCCGACAGATATTGTGGCAACCCGTATGAATTGTTGTTCATGCGGTTATTTCTGGATCGTTATAAAAATGCAAGGGGAAAATTTCATCCAAGGTTGGATACGCGTCTATGTTACTCTACTCGTTAATTTGGTAACACATAATTATTATCTAACCATCAAAGACACGATAAAATTATTCCGTGTTTGGCGTCAACGTGCACACGCACAAATTGTACTCACAAATATGTATGTACAATATACGGTCGATCTCATTCGGTTTTAGATCAATAATTGAGAAGTGACGTCACAAAAAATTGAAATTTTTCCAATTTCACCAACACAATAAAGCCACGCATTCCTAATGCGCGATACCGACGAAATAATATAATCGAAGATAATGACAATTTTTTACGATTATGAAAATGTTTAGGTACTTTGGAAACAAGTTTATTTAAACATCCGTCGAAAGTCCAAATGAAAAGACCCGATAGCGGCTTTTAGTATCCGTTAAATAGTAAATTAGATCGTAAAGATGTCGTAAGACCCTTTTTACAATGTATACATAAAAGACCACACATACTCGGATTCTGTACTGTACCTATAAAGCGCCATAAATGATAGCAGAGCGCAGCTAATTCGCTTTGAAGTTAATTGTGATATCTTTACAGGTGGCCGCCGAGAGGGCCGTTTCGTTCGACAACGGCCTGGACGGGTCCATTGCAGAGGACTGCTTCTTCGCGATGAGGGCCTACAGCCAAGGGTACAGCTTCAACTTCATCGAGGGCGAAATGTGGGAAAAATCCCCGTTCACCTTCATGGATTTCATCCAGCAAAGGAAACGGTGGATCCAGGGGATCCTGCTAGTGGTCCACTCGAAGGCGATCCCAGTCAGGAACAAGCTGCTGCTGGCCTGCTCGTGCTACTCGTGGCTCACTCTGCCTTTGAGCGTCTCGAATCTGGTGTTGGCTTCGATGTTCCCCATTCCGTGTCCGCCGTTGATCGATTTCATCTGCGCCTTCATAGCCGCCGTCAACATTTACATGTTCGTGTTCGGGGTTATCAAGTCGTTCACGGTGTACAGATTCGGTCTGGCCCGGTTCGTGCTGTGTTTGTGCGGGGCCGTTCTGGTCATTCCTCTGAACTTGATCATCGAGAATGTTGCGGTGATTTGGGGCATCTTCGGGACCAAACATAAATTCTATGTCGTCAATAAGAACGTCACACCGACTATGACCGTTTAATTTATTTTACTTTTAAGGACAAATCAAAAGTTACTATACTTATTTTAAGGAATATTTCATTTCTCTTTTAGATTTTAATAAGGTCGTTCCAAAGATTGTCGTTGTTGGATACTGCACTATCACTCATTCTTTGATTTTCTCAACTAATTAGCGTAAAAGAGTGTCATTATTATGTTCTTAGTTCTCACAATGATCTACTCCTTTTTATTATTGTTATAATAATTATTGTACATATTTTTGTGATTATATTTAAGGTTTACTCGCGTGCTAGTCATGATCATTCATTTTTTTTTAGTCTGTTAACTAGTTGATAATGTAGCAGGATTTTCGCATTGAACGTCGCCGTTTGCTGAGTGCTGACTGATAATTTTGTATTATTGTACAAAGCGTTATGGAATAAAAATTTGCACGGAATTTGTTCGTTTAAATTTACCGCCATAAGTTCAAACCGAAACCAAATTTATAAGGTTGACAGCAGTTGTCAGTGTGGTGTACTTCAACAATATTCCATAAGATGGCGTTGTAAAAATCATTTCAATTTCTATATTACTAATAAACCATTGTTCATAATAATCTGATAATCCAAAATAAACGTCGACCTCCAAAATTCAAAAAGCACGATTCTCGGTCAACTCAGGTGAACTTAAAGTCCAGTCTTGCCAACACATGACCCTAGCAGGATTTACGAACTGCCCCTTCCCAGATCTCAGTGCCACCCCCCTGATATGAACTATGAACTATGTGATGCTCCCTACTTTATCGGCGTTAGCGTATATGTGTCAAACAAAATTCATAACCTAAAACTTGTTTTGTTTTTAACAGAAAAATTTTCTTGAACGTGAATAAAACTCAAATTAAATTCCCTTCCTACTTATGCGAGTGTATAATCTCTGGTGAATAACTTCGTCATGATATTAGGTTTTATCTCGGGTTTTAGTTTCAAACATGTAGTTTGTCGTGATTGAAGGTGGCGCTTCAGTGCCGATTGTTGCAGCGTCAAAGAATGCCCAACAATCGCTTGGTTTTCTTCTCAAATTTCCACGTTTTCTTGTCCAGAATCAATCTCGAGGTTGAAATACGTAAGTAAACACAATTTAACAAGTTCCATCGTCATTTGGGCATAAAAAACTTGCCAAATTAGTAAAATCGAAATTTGCACGCCAATCTGTGCAAACACGTTAGGTTTAAAGTGTGGAACCTCCATTAGGTAAGTGAATAAAACGAAATAATTTGCTTTATTTTCATATCAAACTCGTGTTAGGTTACATCATCCGCAAGGCCAAAATGCCGCCCAAAGCGCACGAAAGTTCGGAATTGTATAATTTGAAATGGAACAGTTATTCCCAGAATTTGATAAAAGTTTTCTCTCAACAACAAAAACAAGAGGTATTAACGGATGTGCTTTTGAGCGTAGACGGACAGTTCATACAAGCGCACAGATTAGTCCTATCCGCTTGTAGCCACTATTTCCAGGTGAGCATAATATTTCAGATTACAGAAATCTGTAATTTTTTAAAATGTCTGATTTTAGAAAATTTTCGAAAAACATACCGGCCCCAATTTGGTGGTGTGCCTGGACGGGATACAGTTCTCCCACTTGGAACTGGTGATCCAATTCATGTACTCGGGCGAAGTTAAAGTCGTTCATGAACACCTGAAAGAATTCCTAGCTCTCGGCAAACGATTCCAAGTCAAAGGATTGTGTTCCATCGAAGTGAACGACCAAAAAGACAAGAAACAGAAATTCAGCCCCCCAGTTCAGGCCGTCACCAGATCGGCATCTCGGCAATCTCCCGCACCTGTTAAACCAGTAGAAAAAGTCGAAGCTCCCAGTAAAAAAAGAAAACTCTCGACAACAACGCCAACACCAACTAGTAAACCTACCCCACCGCCACCAATTTCGGTAAGTCGTCACCGCCATTTTAGTTCCAAATAATAACCTCATCATCATCAACAGCAGATCGAAAACACTGAAGCCAGCTGCAGCAGTCAGAAAAAGGAGACTACGGTAGTTCACATTCCGAGACCTCCGAACGCCTTCATGATTTTCGCCAATCAGTGGCGCAAAAAACTGGCAGTCGAGTATCCGAATGACAGCAACAAGGAGATTTCGGTGCGTCTGGGAAACATGTGGAAGTCGCTGTCGAAAGAGTCCAAAGACCAGTTCTACGAAGACGCCAAAAAGGCCGACGAGGAGCACAAAATCAAGTACCCCGGGTATTATTACAGCCCGATGGAGGCGCGCAATAGGAAATCGCAGTTACAACAGAAGAAAACCACGAACGGCTCCAACAGCAGCGAATTATTCGAAGACGACAACAAAGTGAGTAGAACAAAAACGCACCGATCAATTGTAATAACTTATTTTTTCATGGTTTTTGGTAGGTCGAGGTGAAAACCGAAAACGACGAAGACGACGACGAAATGTTCAAATTAATGATAGATTACGATAAATGATTGTCTCGAAGCTTTATACGTGTTACTTAATAAATCATGAATTCAGATTGTTGCATCACGATGCACGGTCGCCCTGGTAACCCATTGAAGGGGTAGCGTGACGTCAGCGCCGGGACGACCAACCCCATTGGTCCGCCCGAGCCGCTACGTCATCCCACCCACATTTCACCACCCACACACGCGTTCTCCCGTATCTGTAGCACGGGCGAAGATCGGATCGATAATACCCATCCCCTCATTTTCGACACCTTTTTTTTAAAGGGTACCACTCATAATTGCGCTCTACGACCGCAGATAAGATAATTCGTGGAGCATCTCGATGGGTTGATGGACGTCCCCGGTTTTCGAGCGCATCTTTTTTTTTTATCTCGATGGGGTTTTTCGGCGGCGGCGTCGCGGCGCATGTCGGTGACGTCAAAAGCCGCCTCCACAGTTTCGGAGAGTTCAGTCGGTCTCGGGGATACGTCGAGGATGCGCCGCTCCGATAACGGCCGGGGATGTCAGCCGCCGCCGATCGCAGCCCCTGTGCCGCCCCCGAATCGCGTTGTTATGGCGGTGCGGTGCCCTAGCAACAGTTAAGAAGCGGACCCGTCGCCAAGTGAGTAAACCCCCATCGACGCACCCCCAGAGGATCGATCCCGATACATCGATAACGACCGTGCCGAGAATCGCGACCCTTTCGTGGCGAAACCGATGAATGTCGTCCTGATCATAATGTGGTGGGACCGGTGGGGGTGGGTGGCGGTGGCGAGATGACGGGGCGCCCTCTCCCGATCCGCGGCCGTCGGTGAATGAGCGGAGCGCGAAATGCAGGTGAAAGAAGAAGAGATACGGGGACGCGATCAATAATAATACACCCACTGGATCCCGTTTCTCCCCATTATCGCCGCCGCTGGCGATTTTATGCGATTTTTCGCAAGAATTCGATGGTAATCACGCGATTTAATCGAAATCTTGTTATTGATGGGGTAAGGGAGAATCTCCCTCTCGCTCTCGAACCGTCGTCGCGTCTCCCCGCCTCCCCCGTTTCGCCACATTCGGCTCTCTGACTCTCTGTCAAAGTTACAGGGGTATTTTTAGCCCCACGACGTCGTGTCGTGTGTCTGACGCGCCATCATCATATCGATTCATCCCTATATAGGTCATAAAATATAGTCCGGATCATTCATAATACCCGTCATCTGAAAATTATGAAAACCGTAATGAAGTTGGAGATTTTTTTAATGGTTTGATATTTAGGTGGTCATGCCGGTTGATGAGAGGGTGGCGAGAAGCGTCGCCTTAGAGCAGGCCTACGTCCACGACGTGTACGAACAATTCTACGACAACCCCCGCAGCAAACCCTGGCCGAAAGTGCAACAGTTTCTACGCGATCTCGAACCGGGCTCGGTAATATGCGACGTCGGTAAGTCAGATCCCTGCTTTTATACCTATGTGTCGAAAAACTGATCAATTTTGCGATTAGGTTGCGGCAACGGGAAGTACCTGAACGTCAACCCCACGATCTTCAATATGGGCGGCGACAGATCGCTGCGTTTGACCGAGACCGCAAGAGAAAAAGAAAACGAGGTACTAAAGGCGGATTTTGACTTTGTAGTGAGGAACTGACTGGGAATTTTAGAGTTGTTAGGTTTTGTCAGGGTTTTTTTTGTTACAAAACAAAATGAATAGTTGGCCGTTGTCAAAAGAATAAAACTTCAAAAAAACAATTGATTTTGACATGTATTGTCACTTAAATTCATGACTTAAATCCTTGCCAAAACAAATTTCTAATAATTTTTAAATATCCTTAATAAAACAAGGTAAATCAACACAATAAAAGAAAATAAGGCACATCACTGCATTACAGGGAAGTGGAAAATAATGAAAAAATTTAATTACAGGCACCTTATGGCAGAGTTTTTCCGGAAAATCTTGAGAAAAAGTAGAGAATTTTTTTTACGGAATTTGAATTTTAATAAATCATTGAACAAAGGACTGGATACGGATACTTTCGAATATGTGAAAACTTAAAGTTATTTTCAAAAATGACAGAAAAAATTGCTAACCCAACTTTTAAAAGCCCAACTCACAACAGCAAACTTCAGGGTGACAAGTCAGTGTTACAAAGCAAAAAAGTCACTAAAACTTCAAAGTCCAGTTCCTCACTACAAAGTTATAACAACTTCATTATAATTACTCGTAGTAAGTCGTAATAACGTGATAATTGTTTAATAAAACAGGTTCTGGTCTTGGATAATTTGGCGCTGCCGTACAGGGACGAAAGCCTGGACGCGGTCCTGTCAATCGCAGTGGTCCACCATTTGGCCACCACAGAACGCCGAATTTGCGCGCTCCGAGAGCTGGCTCGAGTCTTGAGGATCGGGGGCCGTCTGATAATATCCGTGTGGGCCATGGAGCAGAGCCACAGGAAATTCGAGTCGCAAGACGTCTTGGTCCCCTGGCACCGACCCAACAACCAGCACTACCTGTTGAGCACCCCATCACTCGAACTGAACTCGACCAACACGAACACATCAGAAGACGACTGCCTGCCGCCGTACCACGCCTACACCCAGACCTCCGACAGCGACTCCACCAACAGATCCATAAAGTACCAAAATCACCTCGGCTTAATCGGCGATTTTCTTTAATCGATTCTCATTTTTCTAGGAGAGGTCCAGTGCGGAGGAAAGGCAAGAGGAGCCACAAGAGCCGCTCGATCGACCCCGGCCGCAACTCCTCGCCCTCCAGCTCGAGCCTGTCCAGCCCGAACGAGACGTGCTACAGTTTCGTGCGCCGGGCGATCCAGAAGTTGGCGGGGGGGCGCAGGGTGGGGGTGCACCGCCCCTGGTTCCTCGACAGCTGGACGGCCTGCTCGAAGGAGTCGACGTCGCGACGGCGCCACGACGACGCCGACTGCGACTGCTGCGACTGCACCGAAGACGTCCAGGACATGCCGATAGAGTTGAGACGCGTCGACGACGACGACGTTCCCCACAGTAAAAGGCGGCAGACGTTTCCGTACATTTCGAGCGACATCGGCGCCAACTTCAAGAGCAAAAGCATGACCAACATCAAGACGACCAACGACGACAAAGGCGAGACCTCCACCCCGAAATCGCCGGTCGTTACCGCGTCCCCCTCGGAGAAAATTCCGATTATCGTTAGCGATAACGACGCAGAAACCGTTTTCAGTGGTGGTACCACCTCGAATAACAACTTGGGGATCGTTAAGCCGAAATTGGTTAAGCAGAAAAAGTCGATTTGTGAGGACGACGACGAGGAGGCCTTGGATCAGCCCACCGACATGAAGTTGGCGGTCGATTTTACAGATTCCTGTAATTCGCGCCTAAGGTACAGCAAAGGTGGCGTCTTCAAACAGCGCTCGCTTAACGAGGAATTGATGTCGACTGATCGATTGAAAGAGAAAGAGAGTGTCAGACGGAATATCCAGAAACAGGCGTCTCTAAACGAAGATTTGATATATAATCAGCGACATAACCACACTTTTGATGCTTTCAAGGATTCGATTTTCTCGGTTTCGACATCCAAGAGGTTCCAGCTGATCAAAACCGGGTTCACGAATAAGATAAAAAATTCGACCACTATTGAAAAAGTGACGAAAAACGGTTTCGTTCGGATGTTTCAAAACTGGAAAAGTTCGGACCTATTAGTCTCCCCCACCATTCCAGAAGACGAACCTCTGACAAATAACAACAACAATAAATTGGAAGAGAGCGCAAACGAGCGGCGCCCTTCGAAAGAGGACGGTTCTGATTCGTCAAAAGACAGCAGTTTGCAGAGCGACACTAGTGTCGATAGTGAAGATTCCTTCGCGTCGGTAATTTTCGTCCCCAAATCGGACCCGATGTCGCCGGCCCCCCTCAGCCCGGGCCCCATTTCGCCCCGACTGAAACAAACGCCGAACGTCAACAATTCGTGCAGAATCAAGCAGAGCTCGTGCCCGACCAGCCCCCGGATCAAACAAATGCCCCTCACTTTATACCCGCTGACGAAACAGCTGAGCAACCCGCCGCCAGCGTCATCCACCAGCATCACGACCGGCACAACCGCGAACAACCCAGACAAATCAGAGACATTGAGTGGCAGGGACCAAACAACTAGTAATAATTTTAATTTTAACAATAACGGTAACAATAAAATTAGGATTAGTAACGACGGGAACGGCGTGAAGTTGGCGCAGAAGTACGCGGTGGCCCAGATACCGAAATTCCGACGCAACAGCCTCAACTCCACCACAGCGCCTACTGTTACGATTACGGCTACCACTACGGCTGCGACTACGGTTGCGGTTACGGATGCGACTACCGTTGCGCTTACGGATGCGGCTACGGTTGCGGTTACGGACACGAACAACCGCGGGGACCGGTTGAGGAAGATCAAGGAGCTGCTGATGGCGCAGAAGCCGGGGTTCGGGGCGAGGACCAGATCGGGTTACCCGATAGTCCGCCATTCGTCGGTCGCTAACGGTAAGGTGGAAGCCGTCGCTAAGCCCCTGCCGAAATTGCTCTCTTTGGAGCTCTTCAACCCGGAAACTGACGACAAAGACAGCGACTCTTCGTGCGTTTCTTCGCCCGATTCGGTCGAGAGCGTCGTCAGCGCGACCAACAACAAGTTCCGGTTTCCGCCTAGCAACGGGAAGCTGCTCGAGGCGGCGCGCGACGTCGCCTCCACTTTGGACGAGGCGCTCAAGTCGAGTCAGGGGCGCGCCGATGACAGGCGATCGAGGCTTTCGATGGTGCAGCGCAAATACGGTAATAATCGCGGGGGGGACACGACGCCGCTGCTTTGTGACAGCAACGGCGAGGAGGAGTTCGGCTGTCACCGGCACTTGACGGATTTCGCCGACAAACTGAGCGAGAAGCTGCTGAAGGAGATCGACCTGCTCCAGGACAAGACCAAGCTGATGTCTTCCAGCCAGAACTCGGACGACCCGTACGTCCACCGCCTGAGCGAGGAACTGGACGATTTATCGAAATTGAGCGCCGAAATCCGCAAGCAGAACGAATATCTCGCGCGGTTGAGCATAAGCGACAGCCTGATCAACTTCTCTAAGTGCCCGAAATGCCGAAAAAACGAGAAATCTTGCAAGTGTCAAACCAGGGTTACCAACAACCGCCGTGTGGTTGCCAATTCGGTCAGATTAGCGCCGTCGACTAGCGAAATCGTGGCCGAAACTCCGGGTAAAAGCGACGATACTAGGATAAAAATGGGGGCTTCGACGGATTCGTGCGATTCGGAAAAGGGCGGTGGGAGCAGCACGAACTCCATGTCGCTTTCGAGCGTCGCGACGTCGCTCAACAATTTCGGGCAATCGACGGAATCCGAGGGGCTTTCGGGCAGTACGGCGTCGCTGGCGTCGTGCCCTGAGTGGAAGACGGTCCTCAAGACGAAGGACGCCTCGAGCAGTGCCAGTTTCGAGAGCGAGATGTCGCCGAAAGTGCGCGAAAATGTAGAGAAGGCGCCGGCGTCGCTCTACAGCGACGCCTCGCAGGACTCGTTGCCTTCCGATAACGTCGGGGGCGAGATCACCTATCACCGGTACTATCACGTTTTCAGGGAGGGCGAGCTGGACCAGCTGATCGAGAAGTACGTGGAGAATCTGCACGTGATTTCGTCGTACTACGATCACGCCAGCTGGTGTATAGTCGCGGAGAAGGTGCAGGTATGGACTATCTGACTGATTGTGGTTGTGAAAGGGAACCGTACACTGCACGTATGAAAAAAAAACGAATAGGAAACTACTTTATCGACGTCAAAGCACAATGTACATAAATGTCATTCTTTATTATTAATTACCTAAACTGGAAGCGTAACTATTATTGAATTATTGTTAATTGAAGATGATTTAATAGCAGATGCCTATACTATTATATTAGCTAAAACTTTTCGCCTAGATAGACATTTTATTAACATAATATGATAGCCTAATTTCGACCTACTCTATGACAAAGAAAATTCAGAATTTTCAAGCAACTTGAGCTCAAATCGATTTTGAAAGTTATTATCACGACGTCATTATCGGAAAACCAAAAATATTAGCGGTTATATTTTTTATACTTGTAAAAATTGAGACTTTTAGTTCAATTATTATTATTCTTAACTCATGCAGTTTAGTGATAATGATAATAATACACAACATACATATGACATGTAATAAATATTTAAGATTATCATTATTAGAATCAGGCAGAAATCTTTTGAGAATAATTTCGTAGCGCCCGTATAATGTAAAAATTAGATTTATACATCGAAAGTCCCGTTTTGATGATAACGATGGACGGACGCCACTGGATCAGTATTAAATTATATTAGAAAAATCGTCTTGGTAAATCAAAACGGGACTTTATTCGAGCCACGTTCCAAACATTTTTCCATTCGAACGTGGTCCAAACCTATCATGATAATATTATAGTTGAGATAACGAAAATTGAAGATTCATAGCTTTAAAAATGAAAATAATCCTTAATACGCTATTTTTCATATCTTGTGTGTGGTAAGAATGATGATGAGGATGTAAGTTAAAATAATTATTCCTTTATCTCTGAATTTTTCAAGAAAAATCCACGAATTTTCTTTACAAAAAAATTATATAAATATTAAGTTGAAAAAGTATTAAACTTCGTGCCTGTCTTGTGTATAATTATTAATAATAATTAAAAGTAGTGGAGAATTTTGATACTATAACTTCGAGACGTGTATAAAGAAAAGGATTATAGAAATCAACGAATATAAGAGAAAAAATAAATTAATGTGACATAATAAATACTTCACTCTATTACCAAAACTTAATACAAAGTAAAAATTTGCATTTGACTTGTTGTGTTTAATAAAAATATACTCAAACGTTATTAAATCGATTGATTCTGAAACCGTTATTGACTTTTATACAAAATAAGCGGCCAATTGCGCCATGGGATCTTTAATGGGCCTACCCCTCCCACTGCGCCCTCTCCCACCCCTACCCGCCATGGGCGCGCCATTTTTCCCACCCCGGTAAATCCTAGGCCGAACGTTGACCGCGGCTTTCGGCTTATCGACCAACCGCGAGAACTCGGGTGCACAAAAAGCGCACCCCTTAAATTCCGTCAGATTATCGGGCAGCTTACTTTTTTCCGGTTTATATTCTACGGTCACCATTTGACAGCCACAATCGCACACCTCCTGCAGAACTGTCACTTTCTGGGCGTCACTGAAGAAACTTATGATCGTGTCGCATCTATTACACCCGAGTTTCCACTTGGGACCGGACGAAGGGTCCAAAACCATCACCCCCATTTCGCATTCGAGGCAGTTGCACACCCCGTTCGTGTTGAGGCCGTAAGGGCAAGTCGGGTGGGTGCACGAGTTGCACCCAGCGGCCTTTTTCACATCTCTGAAGAAAAAATTATTATTATTTTCCCCAATGAATCTGTCAATATTACTCACTGAAAGGGTGGGTGGTTGTAGCAGTACGGGCAAAACACGAAACTCTTCCCTTTATTGCCCATGGTCCACGTGAGGAGCTCGAACTCGTCGAGAGGACACTTGAGCTCCCGGAAAAGTTTTATGATCCCGCCTTGGGGCAAGTTATAAGTGTCGTCGCATTGGGAGCAGTGCAGGCGGGCCGGTTTGGCTTGGATGTACTTCATGTAGCGCCGGCATTTCCCGCACCTGCCGAAAAACGATTACAGGTAACTGTAATTTTTATAGAAAACTGCAATACCGACCTCGAGTGCGCTTTACCGGACGCGCTCAACGGCGAAAACGACACTTCGAAGAGCTGATCCATCGCGTCGATGTTCTTGACGAAGTATTGGAACTTCAACTTGAAAATGCTGACGGTGTGCTTCAGGACGGCGTCGAAATCTACCTTACCGGCCGCGATCAAATTGAGCTGCTCTTCTACGGCCGATCGCATGGTGGGGAGCACCAATTGGGCGTCGATTTTCTGGTATCCGTGCACCAAAACGATTCCCAAGGTGGTGGGTTGCAGTTTTCTACCTGTGGTTACAGTGACGTAATTCCTCTGACTTATGTTATTAATGTGGACGGGAATCGATGCGTCAGTGCCGATTCCGTGTTTTTCCATAAGAGTAATGAGTTCGGATTCGGTGAGGTAATCGGGGGGCGAAGTTTGGTGCTCGCTTAACCTCAAATCGCTTATGGGGACGGTTTCGTTCAGTTCGAAAGTCGGGACGATTTCGTTTTTATCAAGAGCGAGCCAGGTCATGATTTTGGTGAAGCCCGGATCGAGTAACGTTTTTCCGGTCACGGTGAAGACTTCCGATTTCATCGTCAGGGTGGCCGTTATGCTCAGATATTTACAGTCTTTGGCCAGGGTGCCCATAAAGTGGCGAGTGATGTAATCATAAATCTTCCAGGAGTCGGAATCCAGTTCGTTTCGAGAGGCCGACTTCATGGGGGTGATCGGGGGATGGTCTCCGGCGTCGTGGCCCTGTTTGGGGCGGTTCACGCCTTGGTCCAGGATCTCGCGGGCCTCTTGGCCCCAATCGGAGTTGTGCTGTTGCTGTCTCAAGACTCCTCTGGAATAGTTTAGTTGAATGCATAGGGTTTTTGGTTTTGTTAGGTTTGCTCACTAAATGTAAGCAATCACAGAATTCTATACTATAGAAGACCGTTGCAACGGTAACTGTCAAAAATGCATTTTATTTTGCGTCCGTTTGGTCTGTTTCAAACTGCACAACTACTTTCGCGAATGTAAAGTGATTATCCTTTGGTGAGCATCATTTTTGTGAAATAATAAACACGATCAGGCACGATGGTTCAACAAGAATAATAAAAATTATGACGTTTATGTCTCTGAACAAAAATTGACAGTTGACACCGTTGACACCTATAGTTACCATAGAGAAAATAATTAAAAAATAGAACTTGTCACAATGTCAAAGCCACAAAGCCAGTATTACACTAGACTAAGTTATGAAAATTATGGCGAAGTTTTTGTAGAATAGTTACCTACATCAGGTCGAAATTTTCCGGATACCGCGTAGTTTCAGTCCTCGGATAACTGATGTAGCCTTGAGTGTACAATCTTTCCGCAATTTGCATGGCATGATGAGGCCCCATTCCCAATCCCGAACTGGCGCACCTCATCAATTCCACCGTATTCAGCGCCACAGGCCTAGCCTTACTTTTCTCCTTAGAAGTCACATCAATCACTCTGAAATTACATCAAAATGAAACGAAATGATCGGATTTTCAACGAACTTTCTCATACTTTGCACTATTTTGGTCCCGAATCTGTTGCAGAAACATACTAGCGACCTCTTTATCAAAACACCTGACTCGCTGCCAATCCAAGTTGAAATCGGTGCCCCCTTTAGTCCTGGCAGTGGCCTTGATCACCCAAAACGCCTCCGGTTTGAAAGTCTGGATTTGGTCGTGGCGCTGTACGCAAAAACCCAAAGTGGGGGTCTGACAAGGGCCGTAACTGATTAAAGACGAGTCCAAATCGCCGTATTTCCCTTGGAAAAACTTCGTTTGGAACCTGGTGAAGGCACAACCGATTCGTAGATCCAATTCCTGGCGGGCGTCTACGCTCCTCGCTTCGTTTTCGTTCGGTTGCCCCAGATTGTTGAACGCGGCTTTGATGTCTTTTTCGGTGATCGCCGAGAATTTCGCCCTGTAGGTGACGGTGTCCGAGAAGACGTTGCCGTTGAGGCTGCGGCTCACCGCGTTCATCACTTCGAAGCAGATATTTTCGCCTTCTTTGTCGCAATCCAACCACAGGACCAAATTATCGCAGCCTTTGGCCTCTTGGCTGAGGAACATAGGCATTCTGAGTTTAGGTGTGGCTTCCTTTTTCTCGATCTGGCAAGAAAATAATTCGACCGGATCGACTCGGTCCCAGTTGTTGTATTTACTGATGAAATCGACTCCCATTACGTGCCCGCACACTGAGGTCATTTTGAAACGTGCCGATGATCCCTTAAAGTTGCCGTTCCATTCGTGAACTGAACAGACACCGTTCGAGCCTAGAAATTGCCAATTTTGGAGTAATGTGTGGGATGAAAATTATAAATTGGTACCTTTGTGCGACGTATTTGAGCCGTTACTTAAGATGTTAGCCAAAGAAGAGGCTAAAGACGGCTTTTCAGCCACCATTAGGACCGTTTTCATTTTTTAAAGATGTAAAATGCAGTGACAAAAAATTGAGGTTAAATCAGTAGACTGACGTAGCCGAGACACAAACCAATTTTACAGATTAGCTGTCAGTGTCATGTCATTTTGAGTAGTGTTGCCAACTATAGCAAAATTTATTAAATTTTAAATTTTACATTCTCTAGTTGGCAACAATGAGAAGCTGGGGCGCAAACCAATTTTTACAGAGCTGCGCACGCGGCGGCCTCTTGTGGTGTCTTTTCTAACTAACAATTTCAAATTTATAACCTCAAAAATAATTGTCAGTGAAGTCGCGTTTCAAGATAAAAACCGCTAAATTAAGTGCTTTTCTCGCGGCATAATTCCAGAAGTAAGTGGTGTGATGATTATATATCTCATTAGTCATTATTATTGATTCCAGATGCCAGCGGAAAATATTTTGTATTCTGAAACTTATTCTGATGAGATTTACGAATATCGTCATGTAATTTTGCCCATGGACATTGCCAAATTGGTTCCCCGATTCCATTTAATGACCGAGACCGAGTGGAGAAACTTGGGAGTGCAACAAAGTCCACGTTGGGTCCATTACATGCTACACAGCCCTGAGCCCCACGTTCTACTATTCAGGCGAACAGTTCAGCCAACCATTGTCATTGGAAATGCCTAATCTAGAAGGTAACAATAATAATAATCCATGTACGAATCTGATTTTCGTATAATAAAGGCTAGTATAGTCGGCAACTTAGCGCAAAAGTAACTTTATTACAATTTCCAGATTTCAGACTTGATTACAAAAAAGAACTTTACTCATAGTGCTAGAATCTGCCTCTTCCCATTTGATAAGATTGATTGTCTCCTCGGATTTTTCGGTGGACTTATCGGTTTTCCCCGACACAGATCTAGCTTTGACTTTTCTATAACTTAGAAGATTTTGATATGTCTTTGGTTTAACTTGTGAAAATTTCATTTGATTTGATTTCGGGAGAACCGTTTTGACTTGCATCTTTTTCATTGCAGTTTTCGTTGTTCTTGGCTTCAATTGACCTCGACTTTTCTTATATTCTTCACTGAGTTTCATAGGAGTTGTGAAGTTCTCCTCGGGCCTTTTTTTAACTGGGATTTTCGGGCTCGCGAGGGAAGGTGGAGTTTTATTCGATTGAAGAAGATTTGGGACTTTTGAGAACGTTTTACTTTTACTTTTCGAGATCAGTAACGGAGGTTTTTCATTTTTGGGTTTCAACAAAATTGTTCCTTTAGTCTCTATGAAAAGTTCACTACCGTCGTCTCTAAACGTTCTCTGATTATGATTACTGATTTCACGTAATAAATCTCTAGACGAAATAAATGGAGCTAGTTGTTTAGTGGATAAATTCTTTTTGGTCCCTTGATCAAATCTTCGTTTTTTAATATCCATTATGGCCTTTTTAACATTGGGTTGTATTCTTGACACTTTTAATATTTGTGTGGTCTTCAAAGTCGTCTCCAAATCGTTAAAAGCGGCTTCATTAACTTTTAGTAATTTTTCATCCGCTTCTAAAGACTTGGAACAGATTTTTTTCTCACTTCTCAAATCTTTGTCACTTCTAGAAACTACTTTGCAATTGATCAAATTGATTTTCTCGCCTTGATTCGGATCAGGAGAAATAATTTCTCGACTATTCCTGATCATAATTTGCCTTTCCTCCAATAACAGTTGCAAAAATTCCTCACTTTTCCTTCTCTGCTCAATTTCGATTAATTTTTCTTCAAGTTTAGAAACGGCTTCTTCATTAATTGCGATCACTTTACTCTGTTCTTGTTTCATTTCCTTTAAACTGGCTCTCCTTTCGACCATTTCGAACATTGAATCGCTGGCTTCATATAATCTCGTCAAGTCGGTCTCCTCTTTCTGCCTTTGCACTTTTCGTTTCAATTTCGCCTCGAACTGCTTAAAATGTTTCTTATTATGATAGGAACATTTACATCGATTCAAATAGTCATCTCTGAGAGCGAGACATTTGTTTCTGATCGTTTTATGGTGTATTAAGTTGTCTTCGGTTCTTGTAAATTGCTTCTGGTTGACATCTAAAAGTTGACTCGCATTTGTGGTTTGGGCTTCCACGTCCAAAGATTTTGCTTTTTTCGGCGTTTGAGTTGAATTGGTCCTACTTTCATCTTTATTGGTCGCACCTGTAGACGCTTTCACAATATTAGAATTTTTGAAAGTCTCTAAATCTCCTTGTCCAAATCGGCACTGGGTAATTTCGTCATCGACTAAATTATTGACGTATTTGCTCTCGATCGCCATCGGGTAATTGCTCAAAATTTCCGCGCAGGCGACCAATTTATGTTTGATTTCGCCCAATTCGTTCGAGTGTTGTTGTTTTTCCAAATAGATGACCAGTTTTCCAATATTTTTGAATAAAAGCTCTTGAGCTTTCAGGATCGAAGCTAAATTCTCCTCAATATAAGTTCCCGTGCTGTAATGGTGATGGGGATGTTTGTACTTGATGAACTTAAATTCCGGGTAGCTTTTGCTGGAGAATCTGTCGCTTTTTAAGTGAGTGTCTTGGTTTTTCTCACTTTTGCTGATCCTCAAAGGCAAATCTTTTACCAACACCTTGAATTCATTTGAGTTTTTCTTCAAATTTGTGCTCGAGATCTGTTTTATTCTGTTCAATTCTTCGTATAATTTACAGCTAATTTCCCCGGATATCACCAAATTATTATCGTTCTCCTCTCCGACATATTCCAACGATGAATGGTTCACCATTTCCAACATATTCTCGAAAGAATTAAAAACTTTGGTATTTTTTTGATATTCGCGACTGAGTCTATGATTGATTTCTGTGCATCTTTTGATGGCTTCGTGGACGGTTTTCCCAACAGTCGTAGTTAAAAATTTCCCATTGAACAACAGCAAATTTAAAAAGAATTCCATAATTTGCTCCATTTATGCCGAAAAGTTTCTAGGAATCACGTCTTTTTGTTCATCGTGTCAAAATTTGGAGCCTACCAGATTATCAAAACACTCAAAAAGCCAGTCAGAAAACAATTTGATTATTATTTTTCAAAAATTACGCCATTCTAAAGTATTCTTGGTTGCCTACATTCTAGAAATTCAACAAGCCTGTTATGATTTTGCAAACTAGATGGCACTCCATATTGGTTTGAAACTTGGCTAAATTTGACATTTGTTGACTGATAACTGTTTTTGACAAGTAAAAACTAATTGTTACTGTTAATGCGTGTAATTTTTCTTTTTAGCTAATTATTCTACAAAACTTGGTCTTTAATGTCTCAAATTTCCATCAGTGAAGTCTTGTGAATAATTAACTGGGTTCACTTTACCACAGCAAGATTAACAGTGAGTTCCACCCTAAAATATGAAATACTATCTTGTACCATTGTTGTTCCTCATATTACTCACCAATTTCCGTTTTTAGATGCCGATTTTATACAGTGTCGTGGCTCGGGGGAGCACAATCTTGACCAAATACGCATCATGTGCGGGAAATTTTGCAGAAGTTACCGAACAAATTCTCAGCAAGATTCCCTTACAAGATGACAAATTGACCTACTCTCATGGCAATTATCTGTTCCACTATGTGTGCGAAAATCGGATTATTTACATGTGCATCACCGACGACGTAATATTATGATAACTTTTACTTGGTGTTGAAAAACTTTTGATTATTTCAGGAATTTGAACGCTCTAGGGCGTTTCTCTTCTTAAATGAAATCAAGAGACGATTTCAAATGTCTTTCGGGACTACAGCAGATGTGGCTATTGCATACTCCATGAATTCCGAGTTTGCTCGAGTTTTGGCTAACGAAATGAAGCATTATTCAGAATCGCATGATGTTGACACTATCTCAAGAGTTCACGGAGAATTGGATGAACTTAAAAACATAATGGTGAAAAATATCGGTATGTAATTGATTGAAACACTACAGAATGCCAATTATCATTTGCATTTTTTAGACAATGTTGCTATGAGAGGGGAGAGACTGGAATTATTAGTGAACAAGGCGGAAAATCTTAACTCTGGGGTAAGTTATCTTGATGACTTTATTTTAGGATGTGAATGAAATGTAATAATTCGTTTTCTAGTCTGTGAGCTTCAGGAAAACTAGTAGAAACTTGGCCAGATCGCTGTTTTGGAAAAATGTGAAGTTATATGTTATCATTGGCGTTATTATTACTGTGATTATCTATTTTATCGTTTCAATGGCTTGTGGTGGTTTATTGTGGCAAGGGTGTGTGTCTAAAAAGTAAATCTGTATTAATCTGAATTATTTTAATCTTTCTGAAATGTTCAAGTCACCATTGTATTACCTATGTCGTTATTCCTTCTAGGGCTTAGAGTTTAATCATCTAAGAACATCTTATTATATTATTTATAATTTTGTAAAAATAGATTTAATAATAACTATAATATTGTTAAAACATTATGATAACTCTGCAATAAAGATTTAACGCTAGTAAGAAAATCTTTTCCTAGTTAGAAAATCCATGAAAATCTAATATTTTTTCAAATTATTGATTATTGTATAAATTGAAATTGATGAATTTTTATGTATTATTAGTTGCCTACCTGTCTTCTAGAGACGCTGTGCTCGGTTGACATCTCTGGTTTGCAACTTAGCTATCTGTCAATCTGACAGATGTAGGTTAGAAATTTAAATTTGTTGATTTTCGAAATTTGAAAGCCATAGAAACAAAATCGATCAATCACCTCAAAAAATGGTAAGTCCGAAACTTTTACCGATCAAGTTTTAATAAACCATTGCCGAAAATTGCAGAGTATCTCACAATCAACTTCCACGATTCTCAAGAAGGCCTCGGTCACCGTAGTGCCCCGTAAGAAGTTGAGCGGTCCGAAATTCGAATTGAGCGAAGAGCAGAAGAACGACATCAAAGAGGCGTTCGACCTGTTCGATGCCGATGGCGTCGGTAAGATCGACACTAAGGACTTGAAAGTGGCGATAAGAGCGCTGGGTTTCGAACCGAAAAAGGAAGAAATCAAGAAAATGATTGCCGATATCGATGTGGAAGGCACCGGGAAACTGTCCTACGACGATTTCCTGCAGCTGATGTCCATGAAAATGGCCGAGAAGGACTCCAAAGAGGAAATCATGAAGGCCTTTCGCTTGTTTGATGATGATGAAACTGGCAAAATCAGTTTCAAGAACTTGAAACGAGTTGCCAAAGAGTTGGGCGAGAATCTCACCGATGAAGAACTGCAGGAGATGATCGATGAGGCTGATAGAGATGGTGACGGCGAGATAAATCAGGATGAGTTTCTACGAATCATGAAGAAAACCAGCCTTTACTAAGAGTAACTTGGAGGCCTCTACCACACTCATATCAGCAACATTCCTCATGTATTTATCTCTAAATCTATCTAGTCCCTCTCTATATATTAATGTTATTTTGTGTAATAAAAATGGTAAGATAATTTGATAAACTTTATTTCAAACTATTCCTGTTCCTTAACCGACCCATCTGCCATTCCAAAGTAAGCCTTCTTCGCCATTTTGACGAATAGTCCAGTCTCAACAACTCCAGGAATTAAATTGAGCTCTTGATTGATTTTGGCCCAGTCGTAATCCTGTTTGTAATTTTTCCAGTCCAAGATGAAATTGCCATTATCAGTTACGACAGGCCCCGCTTTAGCAACGGCCATCCTCAGCTTGACGTCACCCCCATAAAGTCCAGAAATCCGAGCTTTGATGGGAGTGTAAGCCATAGGGACAACTTCAATGGGAATTCCTTTCAAATATTGATCCCCGAACCTTTTTGAGTTTTTCGTATAATCGGCAATAATGATGAGATTTTCAGCACAACTGGCCACTATCTTTTCCTGCAGGAGGCAGCCTCCGCCCCCTTTGATCAAGTTGAGATTGGAATCTACTTCATCAGCTCCATCGATGCAGACGTCAATTTTGTAATCGGTGTCCAGATCTGTTAGGGTGAGTTTGTGGTCTATTATGAGTTGTCTTGCTTGGAACGATGTCGGAATGCATTTGATTCGTAATTTTTCGTTTTTAACGCGTTCGGCTAACCTCTCAACTGCGAAAACAACGGTCGAGCCGCTTCCGATTCCCACGACCGTGTTGTCTTTCACGTGCAGGTCTACCGCTTTGTAAGCGGCGGTCTTTTTGGCACTGTTTAGCGACATGGTTGTTGAATTTCTCAGATTTTGATACAGAATGCCTAAGATCCGCATGTGGATCTCGGTACAAAATCTTCAGAATCATCGTCATCGTCGTGACGTCACGTGTCTTCGTTTTATGATTATTCATTGTTCGTTTGAACTGTTGTTGATAAAATAGGATGATGTTCACTAATTTATTTGTAAACATAATTAGCTTTGCTTATTAATTAGAAATTATTTAGTGGAAAATACAATTTTGAATTTAGCGCTTTTAAGAATGGCAACCAAAATAAAAATAATTCCCTAGATTTAACAGAAAGACTAATTAGTAGTTTTAGTTAATAATAGTTGGTAGCTTTGCAATATTTTTAGTTGGCGACCATGGTTTGATGTCAACTGTCAGATTGCTGTCAGCTGTCAGTGACAATTAACCTACATATCAGATCTAATTTATTTTCTAGCTTTTACATCTACAAGTTGTAGAAAAAACACTTAATGGTGAGTAAATGATTATAGAAATCATCCATTTTTGACATTGCTTCTTCAAGGCTAAACACAAGGAAAAATCTAAAAAGTATAAAAAAGACAAGAAGCACAAGAAATCAAAAAGACACCACTCGACTTCAGAATCCAACTCATCAGCAGATGAATGGGTCGAAAAAGACTGTGAAAGCCAATCAACAACTTCAAAATGTCCAGAAACTATCACAAAGGAAGAAAATCCGCCAACTTTGTCGAGCAGTCGTGAAGATTGGATGTCTCTCCCCTCATCTTTTCTCTCTTCGTCAAATCTAGACCGAAGACGGCAGCGCGGAGAAGACAAGAAGTTGGAACGGGAACGTCAACAGTACAACCCACGTGAATGTTCTCGAGAACTCAATCCGTATTGGAAGGACGGAGGTGACGGCTTACCGAACTTCAAGAAGCCCTCAGAAGATGTTTATGATTCTGGCAGAGACAAGTCGAATTATAAAGGAAGCACACGTATCGCCCCCTCAACCGGATGGAGGAAGAAATCGTCATCTGCATCAACTTCTTCCTCAAGTCAATCAAAAAAAGAACCATCGAGAAAATCCCCTAAAAGAGAGAAAAGTCCGCCAGCACAATGTGAAGACGCTGGTGCTGAAGTTTTAACTGATAAAGAGTTGAATGCGTTAGGTGCGAAATTGGTTAAAGCAGAAATAATGGGAAACATGAAAATGGTTGAAGAACTGAAAATAAAACTAGAAAATGCTAGGAAAATGCGGGAATTAAATCCAACGACCTCGTCCTCCACAGAAAGCGAAGTGATTTTAACTCAAACCGACTCAACCGGACAAGTGAGACCATTGAAATTACATTCGGAACGGAATGAAACTGGTGCTAAAAGGAAGAAACAGAAAATTGAGACTCATCAAGATGGCGAGAGGATACGATATTTCGCAGACGACGATAAGTACTCTCTCAAGCAAATGTTCGAGCAAGAAAAATTCAACACAATAGAAGAACAAAATGCAGAATTTCTCCAACTAGCCGGTAAAGTCCGTAAAAATGATGATCTAGACGACATTTTCACCGACAATATCCGTCTAAAGGAATCGGATAGCAAAATCGACTCGAGAAATAAAGATCGCGCCATTACCGACCACCAAAAACAATCCCAAAGCTTGGATAACTGCACGAAATGCCTACAATCGGATAAAATGCCGAAACATCTGATGGTCACCATGAATGACACTTGCTATTTGAGCCTCCCGGCACACGAACCGCTGACAGAAGGTCACTGCTTTATCGTCCCGATCAGACATGTCATTTGTCAGACTCAGCTGGACGAGAACGAGTGGAGCGATTTGATGGATTTCCGAAAGGCGCTGACGAAAATGTACAGAGCGAAAGGGGAAGATGTGGTGTTTTTCGAAATCGCCACCTATTTGAACAAATTTCCTCACATGCATCTGGAGTGCGTCCCTTTGCCGAAAGAGGAGGGTGACTTGGCTCCGATCTATTTCAAGAAGGCCATCGATGAGAGCGAATACGAATGGGCTCAAAATAAGAAATTAGTTTCGATGAAGGGTAAAGATATTCGGAGGTCCATCCCGAAAGGTTTACCTTATTTCTGCGTCTCTTTCGGAATGGAAGAAGGCTACGCTCATGTCATAGAAGACGAGCAAATTTTTCCGCAGAATTTCGCACAAGAAATCATCGGAGGGATGCTGGATTTGCACCACAGTAAATGGCGGAAACCGAGACGGACTCCTTTCGAAGAACAGAGCAAAAGGGTTCTCGAGTTTTCGAAAGAGTGGAAACCATTCGATTTGACAAATAAGTGAATCTTTAAAATTAAGTTTATTAATTGTATCATAAAAAAGAAATATAATGAATAATAGTAGATCACACAATCATTTCTAATTCTTTAGCGTATTCGATCGCTTGCTCCGCTAGCTCGCTTGAAGGAATCGGTTCATCAATCTTCTTCACTTCTGGGGCGAAATGGAAGAAGTTGTCTTTGCCCCATTTCCACTGTTTGTTTTTAGTCCCGAAAGTTTTGGCCGCTTCTTCATTAGGTAGATAAAGCATCCTGGCGGCGTCTTTGAGCGATATCTTCTCGTAGGCTTTCTCGACGCAAACCGAGATCTCTCCACGGATAGTGTCCAGCAAAATATCCATGAAAAAGTTGTAGTTTTTCGCAGGCACATTTCCCTTCGCCAGGAAAATCTTATTGTAGCTCCCCTCCATTAAATACTGCTCGATGGACAGAGGGTGTCTGATGTAGACGTCATTTTGGATATGTTCAGCGGGAAGGAGCTCGAGTTCTGTATGGAACTCGGCAACTCGATTTTGAGACAGCAAAAACAGTAGGTTGAGCCCTAACAGTTGATACTTGAAAACCGACTCGGACAGTTGGTCTTTGTAATCGAAATAGTAGCATTTCAATTGGGCCATGTACCGCTCGAAAGCTGGGATGTTATTGGTGGCTATGCTCCACTGCACCCCGATTTCCAGGACGTCCCGGGCCAACAATAGCTCCTGCTTCGATGCGGCGGCGTTGGACGTGGGCAGGAACATCAACTGAGTCAATTCGAGCTGAAATTAGGAGAAAAAAGGCTTTCGTCTTAACCTCACTTTTAGTGATTTGCGGATTTTTACCTTTAAATCGGATAGAAGTTGCTCGCATTTGTTCAAATTTGGTTTGGTGGCGTTCCATTCTGTTTTTAATTGCTTGTAGAGAGTGGCCACATCATTTACTTTCGACATTTTCACTATTTTTTGGAAAATCTCAAGCAAAGATGAGTTTACAATTTACAATTTGACGTTTATTGAATTTGACATTTTTGACAAATGACAGGTGTGGCCTTGTGAAGTGGAAATTGTTTTCTCCGACAGAGGACGCTAATAGTTTTTGAAATTATTTTTGGGGGAAGTACCGAGTTCGGCGGGAGATTCAAAATTCTGTAAACATTTAAAATACATCGTTTTATTATCATGTTTCTTACCGGAGGCTGACAAGATTCATGAAATCTATAGATCGCATGAGGTCTCATTAAATTTATTTATAATATAAACATAAATTTATGTAGTAGTTAAATGTAATCTCTATCGATAATGTCTTTACATTTTAAAAACATTGATTTAGAACATTTCTACTCGCTGTAGGTAATTTTTTTTGTTCTTTCAATGTTTGATGGTATAATAATTAACTGATCCACCTCTTCAACTATTATTAATCCAGTGGTCGAGGTATAATTTTAATTAACTTTTATAAAAAATCGTGAATCTTGGACTGTTAATAACAAAAGTAATGGCATAAAGCGCCCCATTACAATAAATCTCTTTAATAATACAGTGTGTGATGTGTTTATCACCCTGCATTTTACTATATTTGAGTTAGGTATAGGTACAGCAAAATTAGGTGTAAATTGAGCCAGTCGTATCAATTTGAGCCTAAAAAATCTTCGAATACTGACCGTATTTCTCTTTTTGGATTCGAAATCAGGAGACGCTAGTACTCTGCTGATCTCGAATCGGCATCAACAATAATAATTAAATTACAACAATGAAAAAACAAGAGGAAATTAAACATACATCATGCTTATGATATTTCCTAATAAATATAATAATTAATAGATTTTAATATTGTACATTTACAAAAACATTTCGTCTTGTTTTGTATTTTTTTCTCTAAATTTATTTATATGTTTAGGCTAGGTAAGTACATAAATGTTTTGTGGATTGAGTAGAAATGCCTTGAGCCCGATGCATTTCCACCCAATCTTATACCTAATCGCTAATAAATTTATTTCGTCGCCTCGAAAACAAAAATTACAATGTTATCACGCATCCTCTTGTTCTTTATCATACGAATCATTAAACAAAATGATATCGAAATATTTTGCGAATGCATCAAAGTTTTCAAAATATTCAAATATTCATTTTTATTTACTTAATACTTTTGATTTACTTGGTTTTTAACAAATCCTATCAGTCAGTCTTGAAATGTACTTAAACATCTCCATACAACTATCTCATTATCATCATATAAAAAAATATTACTCTAAATATAAGTACTCACATCACATAAAAAAAGACACTCCTAATAATTAATTCATAAAGGAAGGGACAAGAAGGATTTTGAGAAAAAGTTTTGTGGGGACATGAAGAACTCAACGGTATAACGCATATTTAGTAGGTATTTAACAACATGATATGAAGTACATATACATAAATCTTTTCAATAATTCTCTTTTTCTTTGTTTTTACATGGGGGAAACAGTTATTACATCTTTTTATAGTAATTTTAGTAATGTATTATGTCATAATTATGTATAATAAGTAATAGAGGTGTTTTATAACACAATAAGTTGCGTTATATTATTTCCTTCTTTATTTCTTCATTGTTAATAATCATAATATAATAACGAGAGATATGTAACATCTATTGAATAGTTAAGTAATGAGTGTGTACATTAATAATAATAGTTCGCATTTTCTTGTGTTTTATCGATTTTGAAATAAATTTCATTGATTTAATTAATATATTAATCGCGGTTTCGAAAATAATGTGTAGTATCATCTAACCGTGCTTGATAGGTATTTATTTAATAATAAAATAATGAGATCATGAAAATATCCGAGAACAAATTATTTGGCACAAATCCTGTAATTTTCGCGATTCGTTTTGTAAAAATCGCTTATTAATATAAGTAATTTAACGCGTTTTTTATTGTCAGTCACCTTCATTAATTTGACAATATCTTAAGCTTACCCTTTCCCTGCAATTAGGTGACTATAAAATTGTATTCGATAAAAAATTATTCCGTCTCTTCCTGTTTTTTCGACATATTAGTTTATAATTGTTTCAATTATTTCGTCTTCGGGTATTTTTCTTTAGGCGTCCGTCTCTTGGACTACTTCGATTTTATGCAGCGGCGTCACCGACGGCGACCTCTCCATTTCCGGTGTCACCGTTTCGCAATTCGAACTGCAAGGGGTCAAAATCGTCGGAATCAAACTGGCCACTTCCGGACTATTGGTGCCGGCAGTTTCTTCATATACTCTTTCCTAATAAAATCACAATAAATTATAATTAATCATGATAAAAAATCGAGCTTACTTGAGATTTATCATATTTGAGCCTTTTCCAAATGAATTGCTTCTTGTCGGTATTGGGCGCTCCGGGAGGTCCACCCTCCGGCCCGCTCCCGGAAGAGTAATAATTCGGATTCGAGAAACTCCTCCCCGTCGCATAGAGATACTTCTTTTTCCCTTTTTTGAATAGCAAAAACGCCACTAATATAATACACAACAAAATCAAAAACAACATTGGAACCAGAGTCATTATGTAGAAACTGTTGGAATGGGGCGAATCGGGATGCTCGGGAGCTTCGTCGAACCCGTTGAGCGGATTGAACAGATCGTCCAAATCGTCATCGTTCTCGTCATCGTAATCGCATTTGTAAATTCCGCCGGGGCATTTATTAGGAACCGGCGATTTCGGTTCTGAAAAAAACCAATCAGATACCTGTAATCACTTAAAACGTCATTGGTACCTTTAACGCAGTCTGTGATTTCTTCAGGACATCCGCAAGTATAATTCTTGAGTTTGAAGAAACACAAATATTGACAACCACCGTTTCCTACAGCGCAAGGGTTCCAATCCGATTGCCGGCTTTCCGAAACCATCGTCAACCCCATTGGGGCATCCAGTTTCGCCCTTATGACCACGCTGTCTTTCCCGGAAGTTTTATCGGCCCTCATGACGTTTTTATCGACCCAATCGGTCCAGTAAATGTGATCCCCGAATTGGGTCAAAGAGAAAGGATGCGTCGCTTGCACATCCAAAATCACGCGATTCCTCCCGTGTAAATCGCACGTTTCTATCCTTTCCGCCTTCAATTTGGCATCGACAAAGTAGAGCCGTTTCGTCACGTAATCGACGGTCAACCCAATCGGAAGACTTAGCTCTTCCGAGATCAAAACGCGCCTATTAGAGCCGTCCAAAAACGAGCGCTCTATCTTCGGCTCACCCCAATCGCTCCAAAACAGGTACCCTTTCCGAGGGAAAACCACAATCGATCTTGGGTCTTGTAGGTTGTCTTTGACCACAGTCATCCGGTTGGAACCGTCGATTTTGGCCACCTCGATCACCTTGTGCCCCGTGTTGGTCCAGTAAATCGTATTGGCGATCCAATCCACCGCGATTCCATCCGGAGATGACAGATTAGAACTAATCACCGTTTTGACATCTGAAGAGTTATACATGCTGACGCTTTCGATGAGATTCAACCCAATGTCGGTAAAGAAGATCAACTTCTTCTCCCAGTGGAAATCGACGTCGATTACGTTACCGACATCCGGTAGAGGCAAAGTGACCTCCCAGAAATCGTCAATGTCTAAACTGATCCGATTCAGAGCGAACCTACTCGCTAGTAATAAATAAGTGTCAGGCTGTTTTTCGCATTCTTTCGGGTTGTGTTTGGACATTTTGATACCGGTAGGGCAGGCGCAACTGAAACCTTCGGAGTTTCTTAGGCACAAATGCGAGCAACCGCCGTTATCGTGCCCGCAAGCGTTTTCTGCGATATTATCACTCTGAACCGACCTGATGTCCATCAAACCATCTAATTTATCGCGGATTATCATCATGTCGTTTCCTGTCAATTTCTCGGCTCGGTGGATGGCCTGCGTCTGCCAATCGGTCCAGTAAATGTGGTTACCGACCACGACCAAACCGTAAGGGTGCTGCACTTCTTTTATGATCAATTTGCGGTTTTTGCCGTTCAAATCGCTCGATTCTATCGTGTTTAGTTTGGCGTCGTTCCAGAAGAGGCGCTCGGATGGACGGTCGATCGCCAAACCGTTGGGCCAAACCAAATTCTTGGTTATCATTGGCCTCCTGTGAGATCCGTCCATTTGAGCTACTTCGATTTTAGCGCTTTTACCCCAATCCGACCAGAAGACTAAACCGTGATGGTAGTGCAAAGTTATCGCCCTCGGATTGTCCAAATCCTTATTGAACAAGACTTTGCGATTTGAACCATCAAGTTCTGAAACTTCTATGCTATTCCTTTCACCATCAGTCCAATAAATCTACAAAAAAATAACCAAAACCATTACAAATCCTTTAGAATAATATAGAGGAAGGATTACTTTGCGCCCTGTTGAATCGACCGCTAGTCCATCCGGAGCCAAAAGTTCGGTCATGATGACGATTTCGGATTTCTTACCATCAGGAGTGCTCTTCTGTATGACTTTTTCACCAGTATCCGTCCAGTAGATTTCGCCAGTTTTCCTATCAACGTCTACACTAGTCGCGGTTTTTAACTGCCGAAAAGGCAAAACCACATCCGCCAAATACGGAACATCTAGACTGATTTGCCTAATGGCCGTCCTATGCGCCACTATCAAGAAATTGATCGGCCCATTGGCGCACGTCTTACCGTCCTCTTCCAATTTAATCCCAATGGGACAAGCACAGACATGCCCTTTCGGTTTTAAAAGACATAAATGGGTGCAACCCCCGTTCCTGCCACTGCAAGGGTTCGGAACTGTAACTCTTTTCCGGTGAAAGACCCTAACGTCCATTAATCCGGTGATACCCGAAGCCAAAACCGTGCGATTTCCTCCAGTGATCTTGTTGGCTTTACCGATACTGGAAGTGTCCCAATCGGTCCAGTAGATGTCGTCGCCGAAGACGTCCAACCCAAAGGGGTGGAAGGATTCCGAGCCGCCTATAATGACCCTGCGTTTGGACCCGTCCAAATTCGAGCACTCTATCGCGGTGGTGCCCCCGTCTGCCCAATAGAGTTTGCCTTCGCTTTTGTCGATGGCGAGGCCGTTGGGCCATTTCAAGTTGGTGCTGATTATGACGGATCGCATAGAGCCGTCCATGCCGGCCCTTTCGATTTTCGGTTTGTCTCCCCAATCGGACCAATACATGAAGCCGTCATTGGGATCTACTACGATGTCTCTTGGTTTATCTAGGTCGTCCCAGACGAGAAGTCCGCGCATTAGGCCGTCGGTGTTGGCCACTTCTATGCGGGCTTGGCCCGCGTCGGTCCAGTATAGCTTTTTCGTTAGCCAGTCGAGGGCCAAACCGGCGGGGGAGACTGAAATTTGCAAATTTTCACAGGGTAATTGGTTATTTTTTCAAAGCTAGACTTGTGGAATAGATTTGAGGGACACACGAGTTCGAATGTAGGCAACCAAACATTCGCGAAATTTTAGTAAAGGTGTGAACGGGCTTTGTCATTGCTGACTGTTTTTTTGCTGGCAATAATTCAGTATTTTGCGAAAAAATTGATCTTTCCAGTTGAATTTGTGATCTAAAATGTGTTATTTTACATTACCATCACCATTAGGAAAAATAAGGGCACTAGCACTTAAATTACTAAAGTTATTTGTAAAACACATTCAAGACCAGAAATTCAATTGAATATGGGGTTCACAGCATCAGAGCCCGTCCACGCAGCACAAAAATTAGGAGTATGTTTGGTTGCCTACATCCGGCGCACATACTCGAGGTGCCCCCTAAACTTATTCGTTAAGTGTACTCACCGACATTCGAAGAGACCAAAATCTGCTGATCCGACCCGTTCCAAAACGCCCTACTGATCGTATCCCTTTCAACGTCCGTCCAAAAGATATAATCGGTCTCAGAATCCGACGCTATGGCGACCGCAGATTTGACCCCATCCACCGGAATAACCATCTGATGTTCATGATTCAAACTGTTATTCAAATGCAGGATCCTCAGGTCCTTCTTCCTGGCAAAAATCAAAAACTTGTCGGGTTTCTGACAGGCCTTCCGGTCCCCTTTCAGCTTCTGCCCCATCCTGCAGACGCACGTGTACGACTTCCGGTTCGGCAGGCACATGTGCGAGCACCCGCCGTTGTTCGGCCCGCACCGGTTCTTGTATTTCGGCTGCCTCTGCGGGTGGAAACTGTGAATATCCATCGGGAAATGGAGCATAGAGTGGATGGTCCTGAGCCCCGCTCCTGTCGCTTTATTGGCCGTGGAAATCGACTTGGTGTGCCAGTCGGTCCAGTAGATCGCGTCCTCGAAAATCGTCAAAGCGAAAGGGTGCGGCAGCCCTTTACTTATCACTTTCCTACGATCCGACCCATCGAAAAGGGCGGTTTCTATCACGTTGTGCTTGGCGTCCGCCCAATACATCCGGTTCGAGGTGTAATCCAGGGCCAAACCGTTGGGCCAAAAGACCGACTCGTTTATTATACTGCGCCTGTTCGACCCGTCCATTTCGGCCCTTTCTATTTTAGGTGTAGGCCCCCAATCCGTCCAAAAGACCAAAGTCTCACCCGGATGAACCGCAATGGCTCTTGGTTTATCCACGTCGTTTCCGGCGATAATCGCGCGTTGTTTCCCGTCCAAAGTCGCAACTTCTATGCGCCTAGTCCCCGAATCCGTCCAGAAGATCAAATCGTGGATCCAGTCCAAAGCGACCCCTCCTGGCGATTGCAACCCCCATTTGATTATGTCCGTGACGTTTGTGCCGTTGAGGGTGGCTCGCCTTATGACGTCCATCGAGACGTCCGACCAAAATATGAAGTTCTTCTCGTAATGGTAGTCTAAGGCGATCGCGTTGTGCAGACCTTTCAGAATCGCGGTGTATTTCGAGTTGCTCAGAGATACCTGCAAAGATACCTTCGTCCGGTGAGATTTTTATTGAGAATTTATGTAAGTTAAGCGTCCTTACTTGTCTTATATCCATGCGATTCGCGAATAATAAAGTGGGAGAGCCTCCCAGTGCCTTGCAAGTCCTTAAATCGGGTCTTAGGACGTAACCCGTCATGCAGGAACAGGTGAAACTCCCGATTGAGTTTTTGCAAGTCTGGGAGCAAACTGGATCGGTCGCATACAAGCACTCGTTGATATCTTCGCACCTAATATCGGAAAATTCAGTGATTTTCCGGATTATTTCTAAAGACTTACGTGACTCCGTCTTGCTTTAGCTTGTATCCGGGGGAGCAGGCGCATCCGTTGCGCTTATCGATGGTGGTGATGCAAAGTTGCGTGCAATTCGTGTGCCGTTCGCAATTTCTCGGTGTCGGGCAATCGATTTCGTCCTCGCCTTTGGGGCAATCTTTGCGACCGTCGCAAATGTGCTTCCTCGCTATGCAGAATTCGGTCGAGTTGTCCCTCATCCCGGGACACGGGAACTTGGACTCGTCGCAAACCAGCTCGCATTTCGACTCGTCCTCGCCCTGGTTGCAATCGTTGATCCCGTCGCAAACCCAAGTTTTCTACAAATTCAACAGTAATTTCGGATTTTTGGGTCGCAATTTAGGGATTTTACCAGGATGCAAGCGCCGTTTTCGCAGACGTATTCGTCAGGGGAGCACGAACTCATGATGGAGTAGTCGCAGTGCTCTTCGTCTTCGTTCTCGTCGCAATCCTTCTGCTTGTCGCATTTGTAGCGTTCTGGGATGCACTTGCCGCTGTTGCACCTAGAAAATTTCGGGTAATTTCGTACGGAATTCGATTTTGGATTTGGGACGGGTACTTGAATTCGCCCGGGACGCAAGTTTCCGGGGTCTTCTGGCAGTCGTCCTCGTCGCTCCAGTCGTCGCAATCGTTGTCGCCGTCGCATTTGAACTCGATCTTGACGCATTTCGGCGCCGCCTCCGGCGAGGCGCATTGGAACTGCAGCTCGTTGCAAATCGGCGGAGTTATGTCTGATGAGTACCACGAAAATCAAAGTCAAGTTCGAAAATATCCCAACGAGCGATCGGGACCTACCGCAATCGCTTTCGTCCGAACCGTCGGCGCAGTCGATCTGCCGGTCGCATTTCCAGCTCAGCGAGATGCAGGACTCGTCGCTGCACTCGAACTCGTCCAAAGAGCACCTGAAATTCCTGAAAATTATCGAACGGTCGATGCGTTCACACGAAAAGTGCGGGCGCATTCGATGAGGGATGCAGCAGGAGAGAGGTCAATAACGAAACGTCAGATAATGGGCGATACGTTTGGCGGCGTCGATCGATGGAAAGAGGGTGGATTTGGTTGCCCCTGGCAACGACGCTCGCCGTCCCCAGCTAAGTTTACCTGTGCAAAGTCGCATCAGGCGTTTCATGTTGGACCTTTTTTCGCCCTTGTCGTCGTCAGAGTAGGGAAGTTCCTACCTATCGTCTTACTTATTCGATTTACGACTCACCCTAATTTCGTGCAGTTTCTTTCGTCGGAAAAGTCCTTGCAGTCGTTGTCGTTGTCGCAGATCCACGTTTTCGGGATGCAGAGGCCGTTCCGGCACTCGAACTGGTCCTCGGTGCAGTTGGTCGTAAATCCGATATCTGCAGATCGTTCAATGATTAGCCCCACTTAAAAGTTAAAGCGGAGCTTAAGCCTTGACTACGATTGTTAACAATTGTTGCTAAGGTTTAAGTTCCACTTAAATTTTAAGTGAAAGCGGTGCAGTTGGCCTTATATGCTCGTCCATTTAAAAAATTCCGTAGAGTCACGTTTGGCGAAATATAACATTTTCATGTGAATTTTCCAGTAATTTTCCGTCTTTTTTGAACGTCAATGGTTAATAATAATAGAAAAGATCAATCTAAAACGTACTGCATCGGGTTTCGTCGGAAAAGTCGCCGCAATCGTCGTCCCCGTCGCAAAGCCAATCCTTCAAAATGCACTTGCCGGTCCTCGGACACCGGATGTGATTCTCGCTCGTCTCGCACTTGATATTCCTCTGCAATTCCCCACATTCCAGCTCATCCTCCTCACCCTCGCAATCGACATCCCCATCACACCTAACCAAACAAAAAAAAAAAACCTGAAAAAAACCAGAAAAAAACCAAAAGAACCAAAACTGACCTGTAAGTGTCCTTAATGCAGACGCAACTCGAGACGCACAGATATTCACCCGAAGCGCACCCCTCTCCACAGGGGTGCTCGAAGGCCTTATTCGACCCATCCCCCGTAACCTCCTCTTCCGGGTACTTCAAGTTCATCTCCTGGTTCGACCCGAAAACGCCTTTATTACCAGGTAACCGGCCTAAGATTGGCGAATTCGGGTCTTTCGGTAGGCCTTTTCCTTTAAGGAGGCCTAGGTCGAAAGGGTACCGGCCTCGGCCCAGGCCGTGGTGGGGTCGGCCGCCGAAATACTCGGGGCGGCCGCCGTACATGCCGCCGCGGTTAGTGGGGCGGTCTAGTCCGGCCCTGTCCGGGTCCTCCGGGAGGCGGCCGAAGACGTCGTCGTGCACGAAGATGCGGAAGCCGGGCGGCAGTCGCTCGTACTCGCTTAAAGTGATGGGGAAGGGGACGATCGGGTAGGAGCGGAGCGGGGGCAGCATGTGGCGGCGGTCGGCGTGGTCGGGGGAGGCCGTGGAGCGGGGGCCGTGGCGGCGCTGGCCGGTGGCGTACACCGGCTTGGAGCCCGGGGGGCGCAGGGAGCCGGAGCCGTACATCTGGCGGGCGGCGCCGCGGTGCGGCGGGGCCGTCGCCGGCGGCGAGGACGTCGCGTCCGACGCCCCGCATCGCGCTGGAAACGGAGCAATGCGGACGGATTTAGATGGGGACTTGGCTGTTTATTTATAGATGAACCGGCCGCTCTTATTTATAACGAGAGAGTGCAATGGTTTATCTTGATTGACCCGCCGGTCGCCGAGGATACCAGATTCCTACATAATTTTCTACTGGTGTGTGGACGAGTTCATGATGATGTTGTGATACGGAAATTGCGTCTTTGAGAGGGTTTGGACATGGTATTTTGTTAGAGGGATGATACGTTTTGGGAATTCTTGGGTACGGTCACCAGGAATTCTTTGGGTATTGTTGAAAGCTCCTGGGAATTCGCGAGAATTCTTGAGAATTCTCGCTACAAGATAGCGATTTACACACATATGAATCAGAGTAATAAATAAAAAACATAAATATAATATGTTGTATAATAAAGCAACGACAACATGTAGAGAAAACTTCACATTGAATCGTTATTTTTTGCTCAGATTCATGTGTACAAATCGCCATCCTGTATAGGGGTATACCTGGAAAACGTCACTTTTTCGTATTCAAAGCCAGAATTTTCGAAACATAACCTGAATTTTGTTTATAATGAAGACAAATAACGAAATAGCCATTTCTTCGTCAGTTTCCACCCTCATTTTTGACATTGACAAAACTTGCATTAAAAAAAACAAGAAATTGGTGTTATTTTGGCGAATCCCAAATCGAAAATAGGCCATCATTCAAAATTTTGCCAAAACTCTATCGACTCTAAATAAAATGAGCTACAAAATATCAAAATTCCAGCCAAATCCCCAGAAAGCACTTTCATGAATCGCGTACGGGATCGTTTATAGAAAATTCCTTATATTTATAGTTAATTGGCGCGCTCGGGGCGGAGATGTGTCAATTTCGTCGTCGGGTTCGGGGCGAAACATCCTTGCGTAATATTCAAATCGTAGTAAAGTTGCGTTTGCGGACTAGCAACCCCCCGATGAATGGTTCATTCAGAACAAGGCGAGGCCCACTCGACCGATCAATATATCGCAACGTTTTCATGTAGGAGGAAGCGATTTCGACGCACACGAAACGCCACAACAGATCACGGCGAAATTGACGAAATCGCGCCCCCGCCCGATCGAAGGGGCGCCGAAAACGCCCCCCGGACTAATCCGGCTACTCACCCGAATCGACGATCAGGATTATCGCCACGAAGACCACATCGCGGCACTTTTTCGAGCCATCCCAGCGGGCCTTCCCGGGAAAATGTCTCATTCTCTCCCCGTTACAGAAGGGCGCGTCTCTTGCAGCTCGACATCTTTTCCCTTTTCGCACCTTTATATGGGGATGATTTTCGGCGGGTCCGATTTCGCCGATTCGCGGCCTCTCGCCGACATGCAGGGCCGCCCTCACCCCCTAGTACGGGCAAGGCGCAATTGTAACGTTGCACATTATCCGCACACCCCCGGCTCTTTTCGGACGATCAGGATCTCGCGTTATTATCGCCTGGTGCGGTTCGGATGGCGTTTCAAGTTATCGACGATCGTGTTATTTTCATCTCGATGGTGAATTACCGTGATTCGAAATTAATCGATTTTGATATGACGTTCGATGCGCACGTTCGAACCCGAATCTTTGGAGAAACTGCGAAAATAGAGGTGGAAATTCATCCCCACCAACGGGACGGACGCGACTTTTAGACGTATGGGCGGCCCTCTCTCGCTTCTCCACTTGCGCGATGAAATTATTCGCGAATTATCATCAGAGAGCGCCACGCACTCGGCGACTCGCTTAAACGAGAGTTCAGACCGATTTCGGGATTTTTCAGGATTTTTCAGGAGTTTTCAGGAGGCTGCAGCCAAAGCGGAACTCCCGAAAGCTCAAATTTCGCATACTATACACTGCTTGAAATTTCACTGAAAAATAAGGCTGTAGGTCCACTTCAAATAATCAGAGGGCTTTATGATTTTTCCACTAAATATTAAAATTGATAAAATGACTAATTTTTTCCGAACTGTTCAATGGAGTTATTTTGGCAGTTTCACAGTATTCCAACTCATTCATTAGAGAATTTGATATAGTGAGAGACATCTACCAATTTAACAGGCGATTTCGTCTGGTTTTTATGGAGAAAGCATATATGCAACTTTGGAGGAATAAAAATCTTCAGAAATTATAAGATGATTTCCCATATATTTTAGGTGTTATACGTATTTCACTAAGAATTTTGACGAAAAGTGGAAAATTGACCAAAAAGAGGAGAATTCAAATATTGAACTTTATGAGCCAAAATTTTATCAACATTTATTGACAGAATATTTCTAATAGGTAGTTTGTATTTTCCAATAGCATTTTGTGAAAATGATATTGTTAATTTTAAAATGTGAACTGAAAATGATGGAGGCGCCGCCGGCCAGTACAATAATAGAAAAGTAGCACTTCAGCAGTTTATTGCTTTAAACTTTGAACATATGAGTCTACAAAAAGCATTCCCATTTATTTTATGTACAAAAACCAATGAGGAGTAATAAAAGTAACATTAATCACTAACAGTTGTTAAAATCCGAAAACGGGTAATAAACAAGCCTCAAATCCATCTAAATTTACACAATGTTTCAAAGGATAACGAGAGCTCAAAACGGCTTACAGGGAGTGCAGTAATTCGACCGATACAGGTGACGGGGGTGATTATCTAACTCGATTATCATCTACACTTATTCGCTATACATCACTGATGAATAAAAAAAACCATTTCGATCGAGGGCCAGTAATAAAGTGATAAACGGTAAAGTCACTCGAAGAAGTAAAACAGCCAATAGCCGGCGTTGAAGAGCAAAAAGGCTACGGGGAACACGATCCGCGAATATTTGTCGATCACGTTGACGTCCTTAATTTTGGGCATCGAAGCCTTGAGCACCAGCGCCCCCTTGCGTATCGCGTGCAGCATCTTCGGCTTGTGCACCGGATTCCCTGAAAAATTACAGAAATCAATGAAAATATGAACTCAACATAATGGCGAAATTTTGGGTAGAAATCCCCTAAAAATTTGGACAGATTTCAGGGGAGTATCATCACCTTTGGGCCCCCGGAATCTAAGCCCGGCCGCGGCCCGGTAATTGTACGTGTAGCCGGAAGTCCTGGAGATCCGGAAGCTCGGCGGGAACTTGGAAGAGTCCAGGTCGCACGTGACGCTCGGCTTGGAGTTGTGTCTGTTGCGGATGGAGGCGATCGGGCTCATCTTGACGTCCTGCAGCTCGATGATGTCCTCGTTCGGGTCGAAGCCGCGCTCGTTCGTCTTGGTCCCGGGCGCCGGCGATTTCTTCTCTTCGGCCTCTTTGGTCTTCTTGATCTTTTTCTTGGCACGGGCGCCCCAGTAGGTGTAGTTGACGGCCGCGTACTCCAGCAGGGCCGCGAACACGAACACGAAGCACATCACCAGGTAGATGTCGATCGCTTTGACGTAGCTGATCCTCGGCAGGGAACTGCGCACTCCGGTGCTTATCGTGGTCATCGTTAAGACGGTTGTGATCCCTGAGAATTGCATGAAAATTGTGAAAATTTATTGATATGTGAAAGTTGGGAAAATCTAAAAGAAATTTGTGAAATACCTATGTGGAGAAATTGCGAGAAAATCGGAAGAAATCACAGAAAATTAATAGAAATCGGTTGATTTTTTATGAAACTGAATGAAAACATGCGGAATCATCTCAAAAGAGAACATTTTGGTGGAGAGTGTTCTACAAAAATGAGGTAAAGAGAGGTGAAATTGAAAAAAAGGATTTTGGTAGAAAGAATCTTGGAGAAATTAGCAGAATTTTGATTTTGATAAAATCGAATGAAAATATACTCTCAAAAGAGAAAATCTGCGTTTATAAAAATGAAATCAGGTGAATTGGAAGGAAATCAAAAGATGCCACAATTTCAGTATGCAAATGATGAAATCATGAAAAATCGATGGAAGTCAGTCAAATCTTGAAGAAACTAGGAGAATTTCGAGGAAATAATAACCTATCAAAAATCATACAAAACGATAACTCATAAAAGAAAATCTAAGTTTGTGAAAATGAGATCAGGTGATTTAAAAGGAGATCAGTGGAAATCAGAAATCAGAAAAAATTACTGGATAAGTGAACATATTCGAAAAAATCAAAAAATACCGTAGAAAATAAGCAATTTAAAAGTCGTAAACTTAGTATACAATTTGGCAAATCATGGGAAATCTTTGGAAATCGACGAGAAGACATAAATAAAATGTCGAGAAAATCAATTGAAAACTTGTAGACTGTTGATAGTTAAAAAGAAGTCAGTATAACTTAGGGAAATCAGGAGAACTCATAGGTAGGTAATCAGAGGAAATAAGTACGAAATAAGTACAAAATCAGTGCGAAATCAAGGAAAATCAATGCAATCAGTGAAATTTTGAAGCCATCATCATAGATAGCACACATTTAGTAGAAGAAATCTGGTGCGCAAAAATGAATGAATTTGGAAAAATCAAAGAAAAATCTCAAGGAAATCAAATAGGAACCCAATTCAAAGGGAAATCTGGAAATGCTATTTTTTCTAATTCACCTAATGCGACCCTGGCACTGGTGGCTTCATGATTGATCCAAAAAGACACCCAGGACAACATCACGATCAAAATACTGGGCAGATATGTTTGAAAAACGAAATATCCGATGTTCCTCTGAAGTTTGAAGGACAACGACAGTCTCTGGTAGATCCCCGTGGCCAATCTCTCCTTCCTGTCATTAGTTTCGTACCCGATTATGGTGAACTGGGGTAGTTCCGCCTCTTCGACCCCCCGAACTGGCGTCTCCTTCCAGTACATCACGACATCCATAACCGTGTACCCGTCTAATCCAAAATATCGTCATGATTAATTTGGGGTCGTCTTAGGATTTATACTCACAGCTCTCGATTTCGACGGTGCAATTTTGCGAATCCAGGGGATAGTAGTGGAGGTCCATCATGCAGGCCAGGGTCGTGGTGAACCGCATGCCGTAGGTGATGGCGCCGTCCCCGTTCAGTCGCACCAATTTGTTCCTCTCGGTGACGTCGTGTAAAAAGCTCAAGTTTTTTTTTCAGGAAGGAATCGAGGAATCTGATCGGATTTACCTATTTTTGTCGTTGGCGAAAAACGTGTCCGGCACCCAGATTTTCTCGGCGAAATCCCCGGAAAGCGTCAGGATCTCCTCGTCGTTACTGAAAGCCAACCGCTCGTCCTTCCAATATTGGTTCAGATACATCGTGATCGTGTAATCCTGCGGAAATGCGCGCATTTTTATTGCGTTGTTCATTTCCGGCCGGCCCTGCCGGAATTCCGCGTCCGAAAACTCGTCTCTCAAAGGGAAAGATCGAGGGGCGAAATTGGGTTAATCCCCATCAAGTTCGCGGTTGTTCGACGAAAATCTATAAGCTCGAGGGCTTATCGCCACATTAGATGTGAGACGATTTGACGTACTCTTTTATAATCGATTCCGGCTTGATAATCTCGTTTTCTCCCCCGGAGAGTTTTTAAAAACTAACCAAAAAGTAAATTCGATACTAACCATATTCACTTCGGAAATTGCGTCGAAGCTCGCGATCGTCAAATCCATTCCGACGAACAGCGGTTCCCCTTTTCAATTGCGGCAAAAAATCGAGATTGAATTAGCCCCGACGCTTAATTAAATCGGATTATGGCGGCTCATGTAAATTAGCTTTTTTCGACTTACCACCGAAATTCGGCCGTAATCTGATATCGTACCCTTCCAGGAGCCTCGAAATTGTCTGGGTCACATTTTCCAATCTGTCCGACACCATAGTCCTCTGGGATCTAGACAAAAATTTACGTCATAATGAAGCGCCCTTACCGACTTTGACAAAATCGAAAGTGTCAGAAATTCAGTCATCTCATTCAAAATCTCGAGTTTTATAACTTTCCTCATTAAATCTCCAGTGTTTTAAGTTTCTAATGTGTTTCCTATGTTGGGTCTTATGTTCCATTCAAGAGTGGACTATGTGCGATTTCAACTGTGGATGGGGTTTCCTAATTTTCCTATTATTTCTCCTGCTACTAATGCTTGCAGTAATGATGAAAAGAAGACAACCTTACGACGAACTATGTTGTTGTTAAAATAATAATAATTAAGTGAGTATAATTACCTTCATTGCATAAGTAATATAAATTGCTATTTAAAATTAATTGCATTACTTGAATAATTAGATACCTTGAAGATCCAGAGGTGTGAGAACATGATACTAGCCCCATGTAGATAAAAATAGAAATCAGGACTGTAATCATCATCTCCAAGCCTCTCCAGCAGACGAAAATTAAATAAAAACCGTTTTGATTACCACCCTGTGCACTTCATTTTTATTTTATTTAGCAAAAATAAATCTAACTAACTGAGTTTTAGATTCAACATTGTCTTAATAATATTGTGTTTATCACGAGATATAGTTTTATTCATTTTTGATTTATTCGAACGACACAGTTTTTAATTCGGTCACATTTTCGTTTAGTGATATCGGATTTTAAGTCGCCGGGACGTGTGCGATGGTTTTATTTGATTGTTATTCGCATATTTTATGAGAAAATTTAGGGTTTTCACGAGAGATGTGACCCCGTGCGTTGTTAACGCATCCGCTTATCAAATGTGGTTCGGGGTTGGCGCGCAGGCTCGAAACTGGGGGATGCTGACATCTTCGGGAGTCGATATTCGATGCACTGGATCAAATATCATTTAAAACAAATCACAACTCTAATAAATCTAGCCATTCAGAACACACTACTCGCCGAAAAGGAACGAAAAGTCATTGAAACGAATCAAATTGATATAGCGGGGGTGAAATCGCAACGAAACTAATTACCGAAATAAGGGGCGCAACTCGATATTTTGTCTTTGAATTTAATTGAGAAATTGATATCGTATAGTGAAAATATTTCACAAATTACCGTGTGAAAAAAATTTCAACGGATTCCTAAAGCTTTTTTGATTAACTGTCTGATATCTAATTGCTTAGTAGGACTATTGAAAAATTATTTGTATGGTTGATATTTCAATGTTTTTGGGTTTTGATTTTCATGTGAGGTGTTTTCGGTTTGCTTTTGGCGCATGACTTCTGGGCACTGAACTGTTTAAAAACTTTGCCTCAAAATAGAGCGCGCGCATTCAGTTTGTACGAAAGCTCCATATTCTCATCTCCTGCGAATCCCGCACTTTCTCGTATTTTAAAGCCGAATCCCTGATGCCATTAAATTTGATTGGTTTTTTCCCCTTCGGCCAAAATGATTGCGATAATTTTCTGCCTAATACTTCCACTGCACAAACCGTAAGTATACCAATTTTTTAAATTAATTATCACATTCTTGCCAATAATTCTCTTCGTGTTGTAAAATTTTAAGAAATTTTGATGTTGTTAGTATTATTGCTGACCTATAATTATATTGAAAGAGTTGTTTTACCTGCAGTGGTTTAGATGTTAAAGTAGTTAGAGTCCGCAACGTGACAAATGGTCTTTTCCTATTATAGAAAAGACATGAATCGGTTTTGTTAAACTACCCGAATGTTAAGTTAGGTAAGGTCAGGGTCAGGTTCGGGTATCTTCGGAACTGGATGCACTTTATCCTTTTCTAAAGCGCATTAAAATGAACGTTATCTCACTCTCCGAAAATGTGTGTCTATTTGAAATGCGAGTGTATAAGGAGTTGCAGATATTAGAATGTATAAAAGAGATGAATATCTTCTTCTAAAGCGCGCTAAAATGTCTCACTTTGCGTTTATTTGACAATTGACAAAATCATAATGACAGATGTCAATGTTTGTTTACATAATTTTGCGGTATTTTCTGTATTTTCGACGATTTAAAGTAAAAATGGATCCGAAGTTTACACATTTCGTGTGTTCAATTCACAAACTTACGTAGGTAGTGTAGGTACATACGTGCTTTTGTTTGTGATAAGCATACTCTTGTTTCCACTTTACAATAAGTTTTTAAACTCAAGTTGAGGATCCCAAGGGGTAGTTTCAAGATATTACGGAGGTATTATAACATAACCAACGGGTATTAATTGTTCGAAAGATTAAATTTATATTTCTGTATTTTAGGTCAAGCTAAGAAAAAAAGTTCTTATAAAGAGGGGCCTATGAAGGGTTAATACTAGATACAGAGTGTTACATTCAACATTTTCACTACATTTTTTAGAGGCATAAAACCAAATACGGGTAAAAGTTTTAATTGAAACAGAAAAGTTTTCTTCTGCGTTTAAAGGTCGCGTCTAAACTGAATTCTCGAATTTTACGATTTTTGCTTGGTAAGGAAATGTCTTTACCGCTCAAATTTTTTCACATTTTTTATTTCGAGTCTGATCGACCATTTTGAAAACGGCTGAAATTTTCAAAAATCTCCCGGGCACGTCGATTTTGTTTTTCAACCCTGCATCTTTTCCAAAAAAATTCATCCCTGTATCACTTCCGGTTTCACCGCAAATCACCGTAAATCAGGTGCATATCGGTTTAAGAAACAATTAAAGTTACGGTAATTTGCGGTGAAAATATTTTGGTATAATAATAGGTAATCAGAACAAAATTTTATAAAGCGCGCGTAGCGCGCGTTTAAGTCTACTAGTACTTATTAAATGAAGGTGAAATTGATATTTACGAGCATGGCCAATGCGGAAACCTTAAAGAAGAAACACGAATTTTCACTCTTTTCCCACTTGAAAAAGCATCCGCATAAAACATAATGTGTTTAGATAAGCGCGAGACACTTTCCGCCCAGTTAAGACGATTATAAGCGGGCATTTCTTCATTTGTGTCTAGTAAAAATAAAAATTGTAATTCCTCGAGGATTTTTCTCCGGGTCGTTCTGTAATATCTCGGCTCGGAGATTTTCATATCTGTATTATTGTAAGTACTTGGCGCATACCGAAAAAAGAAAAAGTAATCGGGATTTCATCTTTTCCGCCCGAGGGTTTTATCAATAGACGAATACAAAAACATTCCATTGGAAAAATTGTGCAGGTTGCGCATTTATCAAATTCAAGAGGACGATGTGGGCCATTTTTCCTTCCTTCGACTTTTAGAAAGGGACGCGACGCTTTGCGATATGCGAAACAATGCAAACGCAGTGTCAGCGAAATTCGCAGATTTCCATTGTGAAGTCTTTCGGAAAAGTGAAAAATTAGAATATCAAATATTTGACCCGCTCGTACACACTTCATCACCCACTCATCGATCTCGTTTTGCCCCTCATAGATTTTCCCGATAACGGAAAATCTCTCGATTTTGACGAATTCCTTCCAGGGCCACTTCGGCGGCGACGTCTTCCGTTTTACCGCACTTCGCCATCAATAACTCCAAACAGGGGATGAGTCTGGAAAGGGATTTGTTATCGCCCGAAATGAACGTCTCGTTAAAACACGTCGTCGTCGGTTACGATCTGAATAACGTGACGAAAACCAGCGATCGCATTAAAAGGACCCTAAACGACGTAGTCAGTAAGAACATCACGATGGTCTTGGAGAACCTGCTGAAGAACTACGAGAGCTCGCAACTGCCCACTCACGGTAAAGGTAAAATAAGGAAAACGCCGAAAATTTCGCTATAAGTTTTCTTCATTATTACCGTGCTGCGGGAAAGTTTGTTCAAGGTTTCGAAAGTATAGGGTCGACCGCACGCACGCTATAATATTATAAGCCCTTTGATGTTTGCATCGACATAGTTTCACGGAAACCATGAATACTTTTGCATACGAATTTCGAATTCCGTTATGTTATTATTTACCTGGGTTTACCTGTAGGTTGATTTATGAAGGTGTAAGCCGAAACGACGAGATTTCGGCTTACCTTATTTTCCGGAAAACCTCAGGCATATCGAATAGATTCGGCATATTGTAGAACAATAAAGCGGAAAGGTAAATAATAAAAAGCAACACGTTCCGAATCGCTCCTTCGAAGTTTGCAATTTCGCGTTATTAAAATCCTACCCTTTATTTTATTGTATCTTATATCTTGTACCTTTTACTCATACGACAGGTTATTCCGCTTTATTTCACCCATTTTCAACACACGTTATAAGATAAATTAAATGACACATTTTGTCCGCGAGCTTAATACAGGAAACGAGCACTGCGGCTGAATGTATCGATATTTTAGATCAACCGACAATTGTGCAAACCAATATCCTAATCAGGAGCATGGGGCCGGTATCAGAATTGGACATGGTGAGGCCTTTTCAAAATAAATCTCTTATAGATGAGATAATTTTGATTTGTTATACAATTCAGGAATATTCGATGGATTGCTACTTCAGGCAATACTGGAGGGACCAGAGGCTCTCGTTTTTGGGTCCGATAAAATCGCTCTCGCTGTCCATTAAAATGCTGGAGAGAATCTGGAGACCGGATACCTACTTTTACAATGGGAAACACTCGTACGTTCACACAATTACGGTTCCCAACAAACTTTTACGAATTAGCCAGGACGGCGACATCCTATACTCGATGCGGTAATAAAATATCATACAATTTTTATTTTTCATTCATAATTGTGATATCCTGAAAGCCTCACGATCAAAGCGAAGTGCCCCATGGAACTGAGGACTTTCCCGATGGACCGCCAATCTTGCCCCCTGATATTAGGAAGCTGTAAGACCCTTTTTTCAGATTGACAGTGTATGTCCTCGGATCGACATTACAGGAGACAAAAACTGATCTAAAGGAGTTTGAAATCAGTCAGGGACACTAAATTTTCTAGGCGCTCAAAAATGAAAAAAAAATCTCTTATTGTAATAAAGTCGTTCCGGGGACTTGCTGATGGTAAATTCGAAAAAATGATGTTTTTTTCATCATCACATGCAGACGCCTACACGTCGAAGGACCTGATGTATCGATGGCAGAACGAGGCGAGCGTCAACTTCGTCCCGGGTATGACCCTGTCCCAGTTCGACCTGATCAGCTTCCCGTCCCGCAACTTCACCCTCAAACGGCGCGAGGGCGACTTCTCCGTCCTCCAGGTCTCCTTCAACCTGCAGCGCCACACCGGCTACTTCCTGATCCAGGTCTACGTGCCCTGCATCCTGATCGTCGTCCTCTCCTGGGTCTCCTTCTGGATCCACCGGGAGGCGACCAGCGACCGGGTCGGCCTCGGCATCACCACCGTCCTCACCCTCTCCACCATCAGCCTCGACTCCCGCACCGACCTGCCGAAAGTCAGGTACGCCACCGCCCTCGACTGGTTCCTCCTGATGAGCTTCTTCTACTGCATCGCCACCCTCCTCGAATTCGCAGGCGTCCACTATTTTACAAAAGTCGGGAGTGGCGAAATCCCCATTGACGAGGACGACTGGGAGGACTGCGATGAGCCGGAAGAGGAGTTTATAGGGGCGTCCGCTTCGGATTTGTCGCTGGAGAAGAGCCATAGCGCGGGTTTCAGGCGGAAAAGCTCGCTCATCTGCCCGATTTACAACGTAAACGCGTGAATTATGCATGCGATTGATCGCGCGGGGTTAATTTATGTGGATTGCAGAACACCTCCGTACACTACAGCAATAAGAGGACGTCTTTGACGGTGAACGCGCCGCCCCCGCCCGCCGTCCGGCTGACGATGGAGAGGACGACCCAGACGGAGACGCGGCTGCCCAAGTGGAAGCAGTTTCTTTACTGTTTAAAAGGGGACGACAAGTTCAGGAGGCAAAGACAACGCGAGGCCGCTTCTGGTAATTCGGTGGTTAAATTATGAGGGCACCCTGTAGATTTTTCTCGTTTCAGGAGTGGGTGAGCACGGCCGTCACGGCAGGGCCGCCAGGCACGTCAACAGCGTCTCGCTAATTGACAGGGCCTCGAGGGTAATGTTCCCCGCTTCTTTCGGGCTGTTCAATCTGTTTTACTGGGTCGTCTACTTCACTTATCAGGACGATTTCAAGTGGGCGGACACCAAACTCAGCTCCCTCAACCACTAGGAACGCAAATAATAGGATTCATCGAAATAATTCGTGTTGTAGAAATAGAAATATCCTGCAGTGTAGTAGAAATTCAATAAATTATCGATGTAGGCACCTGTGTCGGTCCGCCATGATTTTATTCAAATTTAGCGCACTTTTCCCTGTCAGTATCTCTGCAGCGCTGCCAGGCTTCCACAAACAGCTGCTGACTCTAGAAGTTTACAATTTCGGGGCTTTAAATAGAAACGGATATGCGAGTGGTGTAGTTATCGACGATTAGGTGAGGATTTTTGCGTGATTAATGTATAATCCATCCTGTGGTTTCCTCATTTCCGTGTGATTGGTATGGGTCTGGCATCGTCGCAGCTCATGCGTACATCTGCACTTTTGGTTCATGTCCTAGCTGATTGATGTTTACCATGTAAAATATTTGCGAAAGGGTAGATTTAGCACGTTCCTGGCGGAAAGTGAGCCGTTTCGGCCGATTGCCCCGACGATGGGGCCTCGTATTTGACAGGCGGAGACCGGTTCGTGCCTTCGAAATCGGAATTTTCTCGATTTATCGGCCCGTTCTCCCCGCCTGCCATGATTGATTCCGAGCGTCGTTGCAAAGATGTCCAAGTGGAAGTTTTCCTCGTAATGTGGGATATTTAGCCGGAGAACATCAGTGAAGTGGTAATAAATATTTGCTTATTCACGTCAGAACGCGGGCGAGCCCTCAATCGAGCCGGCCTAAGTCAAGAATTACAAGAATTTCCATTTTTGACGTGTTGGGTTCAATGGCAGCATGTCGTACGCCATAATCGCCCGATCTCCCCATTTTACACCCAAAACCGCGCCAGCCCCTCGAAAATCGGGCAGCCCCTCGCCGAAATCCCCCAAAAACGGCCCCGCAAAATTTTGACACATATACAGGGTGTCTCCGATAAAGCTCCACCCACTAGAGCCGATGTCAGATTTGACAACAATGGAGTTTTATCGACGTTTCAGCCAGGCCCGTACTCGCCCAATTCTGTGCAATTTCGGTGCGTTCGGTTAGTCAGTTTGCGTTTTGGTGCCCGCAGTTGTCATAATGGTCGTGGATGTGGTGCCGAGGACCTTCCACCAGAAAATGCACCAACAACCGGCCGGGATGAATCCGCGCGAGCTGTCGGAAAACGACGACCTGGCCACGTCGCTGGTCCTCGACCCGTTCCTCGGCTTCGCCACCCACAAGATGAACGTCCGGTACCGGCCGTTGCGGGCCAACTCGGACGAACTCAGGCGGATCGTCCAGGAGTTCGTCCGCACGCAGAACTACGAGACCGCCTTCACCGCCCTCGCCAAGGGCGACTGGATGCCCCGGATGAAGTCCAAGAACCAGCAGATCCGCCTCAAGGAACACGTAAGTCCCAGCTCAATTAAAGCGGCGTTGCCGCGTCGAAAATTTGATCCCGCGCATGCGCATTATTAATTCGCCTGGATCTTTACGGCAGATCTACCGGTACTTGAGGGTCTTCGACGAGGACTCGGGCTTCGTGATAGTCGCGTGCTTCCGCTACTCGCTCGAGGGCCAAAAGGGCGCCAAGATCGAGTCGACGAAGAAGTGGTACAAAAACGAAAAAATCGAGTGCCTGGTCGGCTGCATAGCCGAGTTGACAGAAGAGGAGGAACGCCAGCTGCTTCACCCGGGTAAAAACGATTTCAGCGTGATGTACAGTTGCCGCAAGAACTGCGCCCAGTTGTGGCTCGGCCCTGCGGCTTACATCAACCACGACTGCCGCGCCAACTGCAAATTCGTGGCAACAGGGCGCGACACCGCCTGCGTCAAAGTCCTCCGAGACATCGAAGTGGGCGAAGAAATAACGTGTTTTTACGGTGAAGACTTCTTCGGCGACAAGAACTGCTACTGCGAGTGCGAGACGTGCGAGAGGCGCGCCACTGGCGCCTTCGCCAAAGAAAAAGACGATAAAGAAGAGAACGGTTACCGGCTGAGGGAGACCGATAACCGGCTCAACCGGACTAAGCAGAAAGTGAGGGACAATAACAAGCGCGCGAACGGTGTTAGCAACGGTAACAAACAGCTGAACGGGAGCGACGCGGGCGTCGTGGCGCCACTGAGCATGAAGGAGCTGCGGCGTAAAGGGCTGACGCGCTACGACGCCGACATGTTGATAGCGCAGGGTTGCAAGTTCTCCGACATTACCGACTTCGGCCAGCGGAAGAACCCTACTAAACCGACCGAGCCGGACAAGGAGCCTGACGGTCTTTTGTCGAGTCAGATCTTCGTAAACAACAACAATAACGACGGCGATAATAATCCGGTTATGGCGGGGGGTGTTAAGAGTAAATTTAACGATAATATTAGTAATAGCGTTCGAAAATCTGTGATAAATGCGGAGGATTCGGTGAGTTCGCGCGCCTCCCGTTTCCAACGGAGACAGGCGAACAAGGCCAACCAGGAGCTGATGCAGACGGCAACCCAGAAGGTCGTATCCAGGTCGAATCTCCTTGACGACATGCAGAGCAACGCCAGCAGCTGCATGAGCGCCTACAGCGACCAGGACCCAGTGATGGACGCCAACCACCAAGACGCCAATTTCGACCTGAAACCGGAGAGCGGCAACACCGGACTGCCGCCATCGATGACAGGTGAAACGTCAAATCCATCACCGAATGACGTAACTAAACCGTTCTTGGTTTCAGATGGGTTGAGTGACAACGGGATCACGTTGCGCAGTCACCGCTGCCTTGGCAACAACCCGGAGATGCCGAAGTTGCTGCCGCAGGTTCAACTGGACCACGATCACCATGACGACGGGGCGAAGTCGCATAGGAAAAAGTCGAGTGTGAAAACGCGCCATTCGTCCAGACTTAGCAAATCCACTGCCGATAACGATTTAGATGAGGATAATGGCGACGATGACGTAACGGCGATCAAAAGTGACGTTTACGAGTTTCAAGATGACGAATCGACGCCGCCCAAGCTGACTGAGGATTTGGGGGCGCTGCGACGTCACAAGGGCGGTAAAGTCGAGGATGACGTTTCGGTCGGTAACGAGGTGCAGGAGGTGACTTTACCGGCGCCGCCGCCTATGGAGGTGAAGACGCCGGAAAAGTGCGGGGGGCGGTTGAAGTTGACGTTGCGGATGAAGAGGAGCCCCGTCTTGGACGAGGTCATCGAGTCGGGGAACAGTCTCAGCGAGGACAGTTTCGAGACGAGGGAGCCCGAATATGAAGTGTTGAGGGTGGAGGGGGTGGATGGGGCCTACCCTAATCCGTTTTCGCGCCGGAAAAAACGTCACAAGTCCAAGGACAGGAAGAGGGACAGGAGGATGAGACAGGCGGCCGAGGAGAAGATCAATATTTTGCCCTTGAAGAGGCTTAGGTTGATTTTCGGTAACGAAAGTCAAATCATCGACATACCGTCCACCAGTGCGAACTGTCATCATCATTCGTGACTCCTTTACTAGTTTAATTTTTTCCATTTCCTTTTACATTATTTTATACGAGTAACGATTTTTTTTATTTATTCATTCTCTCAACCTATTGTAGTTGTCACTTTTGACAGCTCGCGTCGAACGTCGTTATTGGAGGGATCTACAATTTTATTTTCTGTAATTGCACTGAATACGAACTCCTATTCTTTTTAATTTTTAGGAATCAATTAAACTACACTGTGATTTAAATAAATATTAATAATCAGGATTATTGTTGGCATAATGTTGCATGGAACAGAAACTTAGGTGTTGTGTTATTTATTAATTGGCGAAAATTACTGAATACAAGTATCATCATTCCAGTATTGGGGACTTGAGAGTCCGCAATATTACATTTGTAAATAGATAAGGATTATCCGCTATTTCGGTTGGTCAAACTATTGAAATTTCTAATGATTATCACTAATTAATTAATTGTTACAAAAAGTAATGAGAAAAAATGTCTGTGGGTTGTCATTAAAAACTAAAATACAAATTGTATCATCTGTAAACTACTTAAATAGGTGAAGAAATTAATTAAGTGAGTGCATATTGCACACTTTGGCTTGTAAATATTAAAAAAAAATCTGTACCTAGGCATTTGCGAATAAGGACTAATTAATTTGAATTATATATAATTGTAATTTTACCTCATGATGTTTATAAGAACGAGAAGGGAAAAAGCAACATTATTCGTCAGAGAACGGTCATTTCTTACATTTCTTCCAGTTCCTTGATCTGTTATTTTATTAGTTGACTGGAACATATTGAGTTCACATAGTGAATAAGCGTGTTTTTTTTATTGTAAATTAATTATTTAATAATCTGTGTATGGGCAAAAAATTTGCGGTTTTTAGACTGGATTGGCCACTGTAAATACCTTTTAGCTAGCAATGTAAGAAATGATAACAAGTGTAATGAATTAATAAAAATTTTATAAAGAATTATTGCTTTTTATGTATGCCCTAAGACGCAAAAGAAGGAATATAAATATTTCATCAGTCATCAGTATTGCCACATTTCAAAGCTCCAACTCTTTTTCTCTAACCCCGCAGTGGGGACCTTCAGTGGGACCATCGGGAGATAAATTATAAATCTCGTCCTCCTAAAAGGAAACCATCTATCAGTAAAAATTCAAGAAAATCCCAATAGACTTTCCTCTTCGCTTCGGTTAAAACACCCCATGTATCTCCTCCTGGTGTATTTATTATTTTTAGCAATATAGCAAGGCAATTCCTCGGTGTAAGTGATTTCAATGGGAGTAGGAAGTTGAATATCTGTACTCCTAAAAGCGTGCTCCTGTTTACATCCGGTATTCAAAGCCATGAATAGCAAATTGCTGTTCGGAATACGCTGAACCACGTATTGCCAATTCCCGTAAAACTTGCAACTGACGTT